>CM024598.1:31947499-34923919 GCA_014182555.1 Eucalyptus erythrocorys
CGAGAGTTTTGCAAATGCTTATGTGAACCGACCTTCCAAGTAGTACCGGTTATGTTTTTTATTTTCTTAATTATTTGTTTCATTAAATCTAAAGAGTTTTTGCCAACCCATTTACTTTGGCTGATAAGAAGCTAAGTAAGACGTGATCCGTAACATTTCCATACAAAATGGTGCCAGAGTTAGGAAGTAATAGGTAAAGTTTCAAGGTTTCATCACTTTTATGTAGTGATGTGAATATTTATGACGTTTAGAATCCATCGTGCATTTCTTAAATGATATTGATTGAACAACAAAGAAAAATTAAAAACAAGAATGTGGACAAACGATAGAGAACATGAAAACACCATAGGATCATGAAAAATCTGAGACTCGATAATCACTCCTCAATCAACTTGTCTCCCTCCTTCCCCGTGAGATGCCAGATGCTCCACAAATTCATTGATGCACCGGTCGGAGCTCCCGCCTTCACTGATTGCTTCCTTAGCCAATTCCATCCATTTCCTTCCATTCCTCTCCATCTCATCGCTTCTGTCTCCTCGCATCACCTCCTTCAGACACTTCACAACCTCCTCTCTCCTCATCACTCCCTCCTCATCCTCCTTGGGCCTCACTCCTACTCCCCAAATCTCCTCCACATACTTGGCGTTGGTCAATTGGTCGGCGAACCGGGGGACCCCGACCATCGGGATCCCCATGCTCAGCCCCTCGAGGGTCGAGTTCCACCCACAGTGTGTCATGAAACACCCCGTGGCTCGGTGGGCCAGGACTTCCAATTGGTTGCACCACGTGGTGATCATGACCTTTTCCTGAATTGATTCTCCGAACCCTTGTGGCAACTTATCGAGCTCAGAAGGCCTCACCACCCATAGGAAAGGGAAGCCGCTTTCCTTTAGCCCCCATGCTATCTCCTCCATTTGCTCCGCAGTTAATGAAATCATGCTTCCAAAGGAAACGTACACAACCGATTTAGGAGGCTTCTTCTCGAGCCAATTGGCGCACTCGATGTTTAACGGCTTCCATAAGCTCGCGCCGTACGTGTTGTCTTTGTCTATGCGGCAGTCCACGTATGCAGATGGGACCATTGGACCGATCAACTTTGCTGGCCACAAGCCTGATATGCTCTTTGCTTCCTAGCATAATATGCATCATGAAGAACTTAATTAGAAAGATAATTATCTGGGATACAAAATTGATCGTATCCAAGATTCTAAGCATTCCTATGCAGTGGTGTGGCCCAACATCTTCAGCACTTTGTGGGAGAAAATACATCTTTTGATAGAAAATCTAAGGATTTTAAGGAAATAAGACTATACTTCATTTCGTGTTGTGTAGTCTCATGTCCTTTGCAATTCATAACTGGAATAGAGTTTTCAATGTAGGGGATTAGATGATGGTTTAAACTGTTGAAACTCGCTCTAGTGACCCTACAACCTGATCGACCACCATGAGGAAGACGAAACTCAAATCGATGTGCAATAGAACTAAGAGGACAATAGCAATGTTTATTATGCGATTTTCCCATACCTCATTTTCTAAGGCCTCAAAGCTGTTTCCAAAAATCCAATCAGCCTTATCTGTGTTAGTGAACTGTCTCAGCTTCATGGCTAAGTAAGCAGGGTAGGTTCCAGGCGACTGAAGAAAACTCGGGAGGTCCCGTGAGTTTAGCGGAGGCAAGCCGGGAACCAAAAGCGCCTCATCGTGGTATTCCAGCGGCAGTTTGAGCAATCCACAGTGCAAGCGGCAGAATATGTTTGAGATCGCGACTGAGTTAGTGAAGAATGCAGCACCGTATATACCATGCTGCTTAGCCACATTGAGAGCCCACGGGAGAAAGGAGTCGTAAACCACGCAAGCGACGGGGGCATCGGTGCTCGAGTACTTCTCGATAACTTCAGACAAGGTTCTCGAGCCGTGTTCCTCAAACGACTTGAGGAAGACGGCTTCGCTCCCGGCTTGAGCGAACCCCTTCTCATCGAACCCGTCAGATATGGGTTCGATCCCGACGTTCGGAGCATGGATGGATTTGACCGTGTAGTGAGTTGTGGTCAATGTGGCCTTGAGTCCTTTGGAAGCCAAACGCTTTGTGAATTGGAGGAGAGGGTTGATGTGGCCCTGGCTTGGATATGGAAGAACCACGACATGGGCTCTGTGTTGCTCAGCCTCCATTTTCGTCGGTATACTGAATTCCGACAAAAGAAGAGGGTCGTAATTTATAGGGAAAAAGTCACGAAAAATCCCGAAATTTGCCTCGAGTGGCACATTTACCCTAAATTTTTTTTTTGTGTAGTGAAAAACCCAAAAATTTTCAAACCGTGACACATTTACCTCAAACCTTTTTTGTGACACCAAAAATCCTGAACTTTTGTTGTATGACACATTTACCCCAAAATTGGAGGGCATTTTAGTCTTTTCATTTAAAAATTTTTTTTTTCTTCTTTTTTCTTTTTTTTCTTCTCTCTTCCCTCCACCGGCGTCCCTCGCCTGACGCTGGCTTCCCTCCGCCGGCCTCCGCCGGCTCCGCCATGGCCGGCGGAGGGAAGAAGAAGAAGAAAAAAAAAAAGAAAAAACAGAAACTAAAAAGATAAAAATGCCCTTATGGGGTAAACGTGTCACGGTTTGGAAAGTTTGGGGTTTTTCACGGCACAAAAAAAAAGTTTGAGGTAAATGTGTTACTTGGAGCAAACTTTGGGATTTTTCGTGGCTTTTTCCTTAATTTATATAGGCTAGCCCTCTAGGAGAAAAGCATTGAATGGCGAGCGACAATCGTACGATTTATCACGCGTGGTGCACGACAGTGGATGGGAAAAAGTTTAGGGCAATCGTGAAACTTTTTTGAAATCGACCCGTCGGGGCTTTTTTTTAGCACCATAATTCTAGAAAATACTAACGCGTCAGCCATTGGAAGAGTGATCTTATTGAGCATAGATGATGGCGCTTGAAACGACAGTTTTAGAACGAAAAATTTTATTACGACTGTTCCTTTGGAATTTATAAATATTATTCAGGTTAATTAGAAGGTGTGAAAATACTAGAATCGGAATGAAAAAGCATCTCGTGATTTATATTTTTCAATAAGATTCTTATATCATGATATTTATTAAATTATATCTCGAGTTTGAATCCGTTAGATAAATACGTATAAGCTTGGCTAAATAAATAAAGTTCAGGGGGACTTTGTGATGTCTTCGAATTTTGTTCCGCCATTAATCGTATCTTAGCGTAGAAGGAAGAAGCCATAGAAAGCGGCATGAGTGCTTTTTAGTTCTTTGAGTCTCAGGCGGGCAAAGCGAAGTCAGAGGAGAGATTTGCCTCAGCCAGGAAGGCATCCGCAATCTTCTGCATTAAATAAAGGGACCACAACGTGCTGCAAATGCATGAGGAAGACGGCGGCCCACCTCTTTTCACGGCTATCTTCAAGAATCATAGGCGCACGTTTATTTGACTATTATCACTCATTTCTTCTGCGTCATTAAACGCATGCCCATGCACATGCACAATCTGCATGCGGGCCGATAAATATGGTGGGCGTCAGTGCCGATGGTGGGCTTGTCTCGTGGGCCCCTGCGCTGCATTTAATGAGACCGTTTACTTTCATTTTTTGTCTTGTTTTCTGCCCTTCTTCCTATAGAAGGAGAAGACGTATGAAGATGCAGGCAGAGAGAGTGAGCGAAAAGAGCCCGAGAGGTAGTAAGAGACGTGAGCTCAGAGAGATTTATGCGAAGTTGAGTTTATTAAATTGAGTTATTAAATATTGTGGATATTAGATATAAAGTAGTGCTGAAAAATACTTGAGTGTATGAGTGATTATAACATTATAATTCTTCGATTTATAGTGGATTATTTTATTGACTTTTCCTGTGGATATAGGTTTCGAACCGAACCATGTAAATTTCTGGTGTCCTCTTATTGTTTGTTGACACCTAAATTTTGGCAACCCATTTAATTATTTATCGCATTAAAAATTGGGGATTAATTTTAAGCCCTAAAAAAAAAAAAAAAACTAAAATTGCATGTTGCACTTACTTATTTTTGCATTTGATTAGCGGCGGATGAGTTTCAATTTTATAAGTTGACAATTTGATATTTTATTATTCTTCCAATATTCAGTAAATATTTCATATATTCATGTCATTTACACATTAAGTGATATATTATTGAAGATTGGAAGTTCAACAATGAAATATTAAGAGAGAATATTACACATGAGGCATGTATTGAGTAAATATATTTTTTGACTCAAAATAAGAAAGGAGATTTTCGTGCGTGATCCGAAAAAGAAAGTGAAATAATCCACGAAAATCAAGCTCAACAACGGAAGCCTTTTTTTTTTTTTTTTTTTTTTTTTTTTTTTTTTTTATGACCCGGAACCGCTGTCGGCCGGCAGCCTAGACATAAACCCGGGGCGGACTGGGCCACCATCACAGACCCAACCGCGTTTGAGTCGTGCGAACGTGACGTCTCTGGGATTCGAACTCCTCCTCTTCGTGAGGGGGAGGCAGCCCAAAGCCAGCCGCGCCACCGCGGGCGGTGGTCTTTTCTTTTGCTTCCGCACAAAGGAAAAAGAAGAGAGAGAGAGAGGGGACGTGAGAGAGACATGAGGTGAGAGAAAAAGTAAAAAAAGAAGAAGAAGAGGCCAACAAATAGGGTCTTCTTCGAGCAGGCGTCCACACCCATCGACGGCCTCTGTCCACAAGCACCTGCCCCGACCGTGCCAGCCCTTTGCCCGCCAGGAGCCGCCGCAGCACCGCGCCTCCGCCCCTGCCCCCACCGGCCATCGCCACTCCTCCTGCTCCGCCATTGCTACCTCTGGAGCCGCGAGCATCCGCAGCAACCAATGCTTCCGTTTGCCACTACACTGCCCCTCCACCTGCAACCCCTCGTTGCGCAGCACCCACAAGCCCCGTCGCCACTGTTGCAGCAGTCTTCCCCACACCCGCGAGTGCACGCTACCACCGCCTGTCCGCCGCCAAGCCCTTGCTCCGCTCCCAGCCACGTGCAGGTCCATCACCGACGCCAGCAGACCGACAGCCGTGAAGCCTCCTGCTCCGCCTCTGCCGACCCCAACGCCAGCCTCCGCCTTCGATCAACGCTCAGCAACGCCCCCAAAAGCATTTGTATATTACAAATTTGAATCTAAAGCCTCTAGTTCGTGGGAGTAAAGTAAATCTCCTGTTATTTTATTGGGTTTTTAATTGACCCACAAAAAATATATTAGTAGCAACTCCTAATTGAAAAAGCATTTGTATGTTACAAATTTGAATCTAAGTCGCGGATTGGTATGGGTTTGGGAGAGCCCGAGTTAAGTTTAGGCTTAACAATCCATTAGCTAAATCCTAGGTGATTCACCCAAATTTTGGTCGTGACATTGTTCCTCATTTTATTTCTGTCGATTTCTATAGCTCACGAAATAATTACAAAATTACGATCTGCTTCCTACGCCGTCGATTCCAACAAAATGATTTAAGAATCAATTCTCACATATAGTATGATTATAAATAAAATATTAACCTTATTTCTTCGATTTTAGATTCCGCAACGAAATATTTTTCATCAAGTGTTATATTTTGTTTTTTATTATAGAAGACTTAAGTTTTGTACTAATATTAGTCAGACAGGGTCAAATGCTAACAAGGATATATGTATATTATATCTTCCTGAATCTAATGGTGTCACTTAATAAAAGCTTAAAATAATAATAACCAATGTCGAAATCTAATCAACAATTCGATCCAAGTTTACTTTAATATATTAATGAAAGCCCATTAAAATCAAAGTGGTTTGTATAATATTGAAGCTGATTCGACAACACTGGACATTGGCTACGATATCGGCAAAACATTGCTTCTGATTAGGTTTGAGGACACAATGTCCAAGCCTAATCGATGACGTTGGACATTGGAAACAACACTTGGTAGGTACTGCTCCTAAATTGCTTCTGATTGGGTTTGAGGACGCAATTATTTCGTTGTGGCATCCCAGAATTTTAGGAAAAATCCTTGAGCCATGGATAGGCAAGGAAAAACTTCTGTGACTGTAATCAGTGACCTTTTTGTCCATGATTTATGACGAGACTTATGGCTGAGTTTGTAAGGGATGTATTTTGAAGGAAAAAGACTTTGGCCATGTGAAGTATAAAGCTAGAATTTATACATCCATAGACTCAAGTGTATAGATTATTTAATCTTGTAATTAACCTAACCAAGACTTAGCTATTTTAAGGATTTAAAATTTGACTTGGGCTTGAGAACTTTGGGCCGATTGGAGTGGGCTTAAGGCAAGCTAAATGGGCCGACCCACAAGCCCATAAAGCCAGCCACGGTCAACCAAAGCAAGGGAGAGAGTGGCCGGTTCTTGCATGAAATTTTCCATGTGTCATTAACTTGGTGAGGTGTCAATTGCATGCAAAAACTCATCATTACACTTAATGATGAGAATTAGGGGTATAAAAAGAGAAGCTGGCCGATTTTAGAGGGTTAGTCGACGGTGAGAAGTGAGAGAAAGAGAGAAAGGAAGAAGAGAAAGAAGAAGGAAGAGAGGAAGAAGGAGGAAAGGAGCCCGTCGTCGCCCGCATTGCCGTCCGTTTCTGTCTTTGTTTTTGTTGAGATTTGCCGCCCGTCATCATTACTTGCTGTGTTGTGAATGTAGTGTTGTGTAGTGGTTGAATCCATGGGTTTTGAGGGTAGAAAATAAGGTTCTGAACTGTTTTTGTTTGAAGGTGTATTCTGTCCCGAGTAGACCCGTGTGCGCCAGAAGTTTGTAAGGTCTTGTATGTGACTTTAGAGCTAGAATCTGACTTCGACTTCTTCATGAGAGTTGTAGATCACATCTTGAACTACAACATACTAAAAATTGAGGTAAAATGGATGAGTTTTGAGGGGTGAAACCCATTTTCTAAGAAAACGGTCAAATCTGGAGTTGCATGTGGAGTTTTGATGATTTTAGCTGCTGTACTCGACTTTTTACTGGGAATCTTTCTTCAATTTCTTCATAAAAATTGTAGAGAACATCAAGAGGATCAACATACTCAAAATTGAGACAAAACTAACAAGTATAGTTTAGTGAAATGCATTCTTTCTTAAAGATGTGGATTCTGGACGAGTTATGTGGAATACCAGTGTTTTCGGGGACAATGAGACGGTTTATCTTTGGGAATTTCACCTTGTCTTCTAAATGAAAGTTGAAGAGAACACTCTAAGATAGAACATATAAAAAATCTAGAAGAAATGAAGGTGAATAAGTAGGTAAAATGGCGAATTTAAGATTAAGTGTTGATCTGGATGCAACGGTGCCATAAACAGAAGCTCTCGTCTACTGTAATTAATTATCTATAACAAATTTGATCTTGATGTCTTCATGAAAAATCTACTTCAGAATCTTGACTATCACGTGGTAAAATTTCATAATTTTGGAAGATTGTTTGGATATTTAATTTGAAGTGATTCTAAAGCTGTGCAATCTGTGTGTCCGAAAACTATTAGCTGTGTTACCTAAGTTGTATCTTTTTGTGTGGAGATCTTTTGGACATGAGTTCTTCATGGAAGTTGCACCTTTATGTCTTGACTTTTTTGTGGTAAAATTTAACGATTTTTAGAGGTCATTTGGATATTTAATTGTGGAAAATTTTGAAAACATGCAAACTGATGTATCCGAGATTTGTGTGCTGTGGAGTCTGAATTGTATCTTTTAAAGTGATGATTTTCAGAACTTGCATTCTTCATGAAAAATGTGTTGTTATATCTCAACTATCACGTGTGCAAATCTCATAATTTTTGGGAGTCATTTAGGCATTTAATTTAGACATTTTCAGAAATTATGCATGCTGGAATTTGTAAACTTCAAAGAAGAGAATATGTGGGCTATTCTAGATTGCATGAATCAAATGATTGGTATTGTCTCAAGTGTTTTATCATGCTGCAAGAGTGATGGTATTTGGCATATCATGTAGATATTAGAAGTGTACATCATGTCATATGCCATATGAAATTGAACCATGCATGTGAATATAATTCATGATAAATGAGAAGGCCGTCGGATGGTGTGAGCCGACGATGCCCCGGGAGTGTCGGGATGCCCGACCAGAGAGTGTAAATGCCGGATGCCCAGTGGCCCTAGGAGCGTAATTCTGGATAGCCTCGGAGTTGAGATGCCCGGAGCGTAGGGGATGCCGGAAGCCCGGATGGTGTGTGCCGGGGATGTGTTAAAGGCCAATTAAAATTGTGAAATTGGTAATGAGTCATGCATAGGGTAATAAGTATGTATGGAGTATGCATGGGTATTTAAAGATATGTATGCATGATATATGCATGGGCATTTGATAGTAAGTGCATGGATGAATGAATACCTATGGCTTAATGTTGGCATATGCATGGATATTTGATGATGTACTCACATGCTACAAGGTAAGTAGTGCATTGCATACATGAGACAATATGTGCTACATTGTGATGTCTTTATTGTCTTGTATGATGCGTGAGTAGCTATAGGGAATCATTTATCTGCTGAGTAGTTGTACTCACCCCTTTTTGGGGACTAACATTTCAGCTTAGAGATGCCGCTCCTACCTGTCACGCGGGGCACCTATTATGGCATTCCGACCGATGTAGAGGTCGAGGTGATGGAGATTGACTGTCCTCATATCCCTGGTTTGACTTTCATTCGAGTTCGTGCGATCGTGTCCTACAAGGTGGGCCTGGCTGAGGGTCCAATTATTCAGGAGTTCATCTCCGTCCATATTCGTCGGGATGGGATGATGCGGGGAATGTTACCACCGCCACCACCTGATGCGCCAGGATGGGTGTAGAGGCCTGCGTGAGGAGCTAGGAGCTGATATTTTTTGACATAGCCGATATCGATGGATGAATTGTGCTTTATGTGTACAGTTAGGAGGGTAGAGGTTTTCTTTTTGGGCTTAAGCCAAGCTAGTTATGAGTTGGCTTTTCTTTTGCTTGTACCTACCCTAGTTAATCCATCCTGTAAATATGTAAATAAAAATGGTTCGGTTTTTATCCTATGATGTTTTAGTTGGTGTGCGTTGCCTCATGTTTGTTTGACGGGAGAATTGGAGAGTGTTGATTATGCTTCCGCAATTAAACTGCGTTGGGACCGTTTAAAAACAAAAAAAAAATTCCCAAGAAATTATGGCTTAACCTCATGGAAATGGGTAACTGTGGCGACCTCAGTTGGTACAGGGGTGCTACAGCCCTATGAACAAATATACTCACGATGGCAGGATAAGTAAGGGATTGTTATTGCGCATACAATCAGTGAAAGTTGGATTTACATAGACTATTCTGGACCTATGCCAGATAACTTGTATCTAAAAAAGTTTATTCTGATTCAAATATAGCTTTCAAAAAACACACGAGCTATGTAAGAAATGAAAATCTACGAGGAAATCTCGACATGATACATGAAGGGTAAACAAGTATAATAGGGGGTGTAGATATATACAAATTCATATATTTTGGAAATTGGACCATATCGACTATTGTAGATCATAGTCCAATTAGAATTCCTATGTGCATTCAACTGTCAGGAAATGAGATGCTTTGAATTAATTGCAAACAGAAAGACATCTTGTTCTTCTTGATTCACTATGAGCTTATTTTTTAGAAAACGACTCCACTAGAGTAAGTTATTTGAAATTTTCTCTTGATAGCATACAAAATTGAGAACTCCTCTCAACTTTGAGGTGGTAAACGTTCATTCTTGAATTTTCAACTATCACACAATACCTCAAAATTTTCATTTTATTAAAGTTGTTAAGCCCCTTATTTAAGGGAAAAAAGTATGTTTTCTTCTCATTTTAAAAGGGAATCTCTTTATTACTGCTAATTACTGTAAAATATATAAATATATATATATATATATATATATATCAACAATAGGAGGAACTAAATTAACTGAAATACAATATCAATAATAATATTGAACAACAAAAGTTTGTGAAAATTTGATAAACATAGTTATTTTAATAGAATTGAATAAGATATATCAATAAAATAATAAATGTAACTTATATAAAAAGACAATAAAGCCTCACCAATAAAAAGGCCATTAAAAAAATTGATTATTACTGTGTACATTTAAATATTCAATTGAGCTCTGTTTGTTTTCCAAAAACTGAATAAATTAAAAATTATTATTCTAAAAATGTCCGTTTGAATCGCTTGAAACAATTAGCCAACAAATTTTTTTTATCATCACTCACACTTATTTATATTTATATATTTTGATAATATGAGCAATATAAGTCGTCATTTTTGAAAAATATTTTTTAAGTTATTCATTTTTGTCAAATAAAAGGGGCCTTTACATACTTGTTTCACTCCTCAACAAAGTAACATTCAAATTATCAAGTTGAAGAGAACTCTAGCAGCACCATGAACATTCTGGGAGAGCAGCATTTTCGGGAAAAAAGTTTTCACCATCTGCAAGTATATGGACCGTAAAGCATATTGCTTCATGTTTAGGCCGTGGTCTTCATGCTCCGAGGAACACATATAAATTATAATTGCCTCCTGTCCAAGTTGAAATCTGAATAGAAAACAGAAATTATGGTTTCATTCCAATCCATCTAAAACTTTTATTTACGACTTGAGAGCAAGGATCAGGGAAAATCGAGATTGACATGAAATCCAGTATAGCCTTGGCTATACAGCTGAGCAAAGTTTTCATGTCAGTCCTTGTATTTACATCTCTCCCTCCCTATCCTTTTAAGCCTCGGCGTCCTACATATGTACAGCCGAAGAACGACCATCCGCCTTATTATAAGTTTCTTTCGTGAGGTTCCAGCCAGGGGAAACCCAGGAAATCAAAAACCTCCCTCTCTGTATACAGTTTTATGCCGGCGCTTCCCTTTGAACCCTGCAATAGAGAAAGGCATGCCATGCATGAAGAACCATAGAAGGAATCGCAAACCCCCATATGAGGGCGCAAAGACTGAAGACATTACCCGTTTTCCGCCTGAACCATGAGTTGCAGGAAAGAGTCCAGTGTCATCAAGTCTAAATCCCTTAGATTCTGCTAGCAACCTCAACCTGCACCAGAAATACGAATCAAACAGCAGGCATCGTTATACTGGTTGGAATCAAGAGCGTGCTGTTTATTTAAAGCAAATAGCATATTTCTCTATGATCACATCATCATATCAGCGTCAAATGCTTTGGGATTCTTTGGCTGTACATGAACTGATCAGAGAGATAACTTCTAGTGCTTGCTCTAGATGACAAGTTTATTTGTGTCGTAATCATGAACAGAGGTTTAAGCTGTCCTGGTTCAACCAGGCACAAGTTCAGCTTTGCGTACTGTTTTTAATTGTTTAACTGGGTAGTAGACACCAATCCAGTCGATCGATGATCCAGTTATAGAAACATTGGTCAACCATGGATCACTAATCTTGAATTACTTGACTGCTTGAACACTGTTGGAATCACTTCAAAGAAATTTATAAGAGTTTGACATTAATCCAGGAGTACAGTAGATGTTCGTCTTCAGATGTCAGTCCAACTAGTTTGTGCTTGCTGTCATGCGGGCAACAGCTCTTCAATAAGCTACAAGGACATCCTTACAAGACTCAAAATCTCGGTTCAATTGATGTTCCTTTCTCAGTTAAGTTTTCACATGTAGTAGATTTTAAAACCTCAGAGATATAGTGTTGCATCTTCCGAAATTGCTGAACAAACCTCCTGTTTAAAATGTCATTCCCCGTCCAAGGTATCAGTCCAAATGCATATATGTCCCAGGGATATACCTAAATAAGTGAACAAAAGGATATCCAAGCTCAGATTGAACCTAAAGCAATGGCGAAGTTAAGAATTGCAGACGATGGAAGATCATAAATAAAAGCAAGGGAGGGTTCAACCCAGATAAAATGGCAGAAAATCCTTTCATCCCTCACAAATTGGCACTTTGGAAAACTAAATTGCCTAAGTGGCAGTACATTAAACATGGCCAAGCAGTAACTTGAGTGCCTCATGTGTTCTTGATCTCCTATTCCTATTCTAGATAATTATCTGACTTCCTGGAATACATGGAAATCAGGATCATCATTCGTCAAGTACCTTCAAATCTATTCGATGACGCAGCTCTCTTCCTGGATATGTGCAAAGACCAAAATATGTATCAACACCCAAGTCAGTACCCTGCCAAGATTACCGAATAAGAATATTTGACAAGTGTGATGTTGTGAAAAGAAGAGAAATAGTACCTGAAAAAAATATGAAAGCAGGTGGTGCAGAATACATGTCATCAAGTATGAACCATAGAAGATAAGCTAGGACAAAGAAATAAATCATACATCTGGAAGCATCACTCACATCTGAAAGTCCGGCCAAGAAAGTCATTCTCTCTACTTAAATTTTTCTTCTCATCAAAATTCTCTCCCTAACAATCACAGTTCTCTCCACTTAATTGTTTTGAGTCTCTTTTCTTCATAATCCCAAAACAAGAATTCGACCAAAGATGAAAAATGCTTCAGACTGCTTTTAGTTAGGGTACTGATTATATGCAAAATGCAGTTGCAGGAGTTAAAAAATTCTATCAGTTTATATGCTTCAAACTGGTTTTAGTTAGGGTACTAATTATATGCAAAATGCAGTTGCAGAAGGTATAAAATTCTATCATTTTATATGCTTTAGACTGTTTTTCATTAGACTACAACTTGACTCGCCGAAACAAGATACCGATTAACTTAACTTCATATGATTAGTGGTCAGCATTCTATAACTAGCATCGAGAATTAGCTTAATTTCTCCAAGGTCTAGTACCTTACTAGCATGTCCAGACACTTTAGAAAAACATACCTCCTCGCTGTGAGTACTAAAAATCAAATCCTCTCATAGAAACCCCATATCCTTTAAATGCTTCACGTACTTCTTTAGAAAACTTCAGTGGCTGGAAAAAAAAAATCAGATCAGCTTTCAGAGACAAAGCCAGAATCATACCTACCACAGAGCATGACAGCAAGTAAAATTACAATGTCAACAGTAATACAATCAAAAGAGAGAACTGGACTTGAATTTCAAGCAATCACTGTCACCAGTTGACAGACAATATACAAGCTATCCCTACCATGAGCCTTGACTAATAAGATGATGGTTCTGTTCATTTGTAACGACAACCCAAAAAAAACATATCACAATTGATTTGTAAGAAAGAAACATTTGGGTTCTAGAGAAACAGAGTAAAATTCTGCATTTTTTGAAACACTCGTAAGACATAATTTCCTTGACTGCATTTTCTACACCCTCACAGAAAGGCAGGGGAGAAGTTTGAGGTTTTGGTGACTAATAGTCACCAAAAATTCAACAAGATACAAATAAGTAAATCAAAAGAGAATGTTTTCTGCAACCCTATACTGTAATAAGGTCAATAAAATACACAATAGTTCTTGGTTCTTTGAGTTGTGGAAACATGCAGATTCTGTAGCAAACCCAAATGACCTTGAATTTGATACCTCTTTCCATCTGGATGAGTAATTACAACATCCAAGTCGCCACAAGAAGCTTTCCCATGTCTATAGGATCCTCCGCACACAACTACCACCTTAAAGTATTATACACAAAGTTAAATACAAATATCAATTTCTGCCTATAGCTTTGGTCAAGTACAAATGTCTGGTAAGACATCATCCAGTAGAAACAATGAACCTGCAGTGCAACAAGATTTGGCACAAAACAAAATACATATAAATTCCCACCAATCGAGTATATGTGCTGCATGAAGATAAAATAGTAATATAACTAGAAAATGCCCATGCGATGCATAGGTGAGCAAATAGCAATCACATTATTAGAAGTGTAAAATATGTTAATCCAAAAAGCAGGCGACCGTAAGGGGGTTGAATTGGTTGAAATTAAATTTCACTCTTTTTGGCTAACAGCAGGGAACCCAAGGCAATGGAAGCGGCCAATCATCCGCATTGGTTGTGGCAGTGCCCACAGATCTCACAGCTGATAATCATCAAAGACTCACGGGTGTTTGCTCTTGGAGCTAGTCTAGAAGAATGCACCAAACATGATGATTCAAACCCAGGCCTTGAGCAACAAAGGTTAACACACTTATCACTAATGCAACCCTTTGAAGTTCAAAATAAATTTTTAACACTTATTTGCAACTAGTTCAGCACAACAAAAGAAAAACGTTTGTGAGTTCATTGTATATAATACATGTTCCAAATATACTGTAAGGTGCATATCACCTAGTCACTTAGGTTGCAAATATTAACGAACAAAATCAAATTAAGATCTCTTGCCTTGTTAATATGATGAGAAGAGTTGCAAAGAATTATATTGTCACAAGAGTGTCCTATGTGAGGCTTCGGTAATAGACTATCTTCATGTAGTTGGTTTAAACTTTGAGTTGTTCAATTCTTTCTGTCTAAATAAAATATCGTGTCATTGATTCCAAAGTAACATTAGATTCACTACTGATATATGACTGACTGCATATCATATATATCCTAAGCTTTTATTTTATGGTAGATCATGTTTGTTATATATAGCAAAGAAAAGAACCTATTAAATATGAAGTATTGCATTAACAAACAGAGAAGGTCATTTTATGCACAAGTCTAACATTTTTATAATGTGGTTGGCCAAGTAACCTTTTAGGTACTGTGGAGGTGGCATTGAATTAGATTCATGCCATGTTTGGGAAAATAAGCAAAATGGGGGGAATGAAAGTCTAGACAAAAATTGAGGAAAATTTCAAATTTTTTAAGGGAAGAAGAAGAGGGAATTTTCGAAAATTTTTGTATTTTCTCCTTTAATTTTCCTCACCCCCTCTTCCCAAGCATAGCGTATAAAACTCATGCATAGTTTGTTAACCAAACATGTTAAAGTATGCATCTTAATCACATACTTGGCTGAAAGGTGTCAGTGTCACAAATCATACCAAATTGGCAACATGACAAGTATTTTATATGAGGACATATAAGTATATGCATCATCGCTCTAAGAAGAAGTGAAATGCTGAAAGGTGTCAAAAATTACATGACCTTGTTGATGTGAATGATGTGATAAATTCTTGATATATGTAAGTATGTAAGCACTGTGATGTGTATATATATCTACAGGCACACGTGCACAGATTTGGAAAAAAAAAAAAAAAAAAAAAAACGAAAGCTCCTTAAACCTTACCACTGGGGTAAATATTGGAATGAAAAAGGAGGAAGAGGCTAGTGAACTGCCCCGTTTACATCATCACCCATTACAGTCCGCTTAAATGAGCACATATTCTCATGCCACTCTCTCGATATCATACAATCATGAATTGATAATAAGAAATCCAATTTTAAAATACTTAAGACTAGTTTGGTAGGATGCCTTCAACATCAATCAATCTTCCACATAGTCAAACTGTTTACCAGTTCATTTGCTTTATTAAATCTAATAATATGAAGAACACAGGTATAACATGGGGAGAGAAGAACATATTAATTGTAGCCTACAAAGAAGTTTTTAACTCTCTGATACAAAGTAGTTCACAAATGAAGAGCAAAAGAACTGTGCCAAGCTAAAAAGAACCCAGAGTTAGCAGTTTAAGAAATTATTTTGATGCTGGGCATGAATAGGAAATCACCGTCACCAGGAGAACCAATTTCCAACTGAACCAAAACCTTCTCGACAGTATTATATTTCCGCAGGTGAAAGAGATTCTTCCTCACTAAATATGAAAAGAAGCCCTGCTTAAGCAGTCGCACATTAGGGTTGGATACAGAGGCTATTCCAGAATAATTTATACGCATCCAGTTTAAAACTTAAATTCCTCAGATATGAAAATCAAGCAGTTAAATTACTGTGCTCACCCCGGGCAAGACATCTTCACCTGCTTTCTGAAGAAGTTGCTCCATCTCTTGAACCTAGGAAATTGGGGAGAAATGAGTAGCAGATAAACTAAAACCAGAAGTTCCAACTTTAATATCCAATGTTCTACATATTTTTCTCCTTTCCTAGTCCCTTTTGGGGGCTCATAGAACTTTAACTTTCAGGTTAGGTCATAAATGCCACCTATGATACTCAATCATTCTTTCAGCAGGAGTTGCTGGGATTGGCAAAGATTTTGGGAAGAATACCTCGTCACGTGGAATCCTCTGCTTTATATCATCAAAGTATTTCAGACCTTGCCTCTGAGCAAGTGTTAATGACTCCTCTTTTTTCAGGTCATCAAGTGTACAGTATCCTTTTTCATACAACTTCAGTGCAGTTGTTGGACCAATCCCCCAACTTCGCCAAACAAACTGATTGTCTGCACCTAGAATCAGATGAAACAGAAGAAATTCAACTACATATGTACTTCATTTGCTCTCTCATGTGACCAGAGCACAGAATAATATCAAAAGGAAAAGCCCCAGCTTGGCGAAATGTATGTGCACGATAGATGCAAAAGAGCAAGTAATAGTTAACTATAGAAACAACAAAACAGTACTTCAGCTTCATGTGCCAATCCATATTTCTATGAAACCAAGGGATAATATCTCAATACAAAAATCGGTCAACCTATTTTGGGTTGCTGCAAATGTTGCAATACAGTGTCTGCACTGATGCACCACATGACTGGAAACAAGGAAAGGAAACTGCTCAAATATGTGAGCATCAGGATTTATCGAGTGGTACCATTTCACTGGCAGTGCAGTTAAATGTAAATGTTAAACTTTGGATAAACTCTCTGTGTACCTTTTCATCTGTTTCAAAGTGCTCCAACTTAGACAACTTGCCAGTAGTCACTATCTCCTGAATCTGCAAGTTAGAACTATCAGTCTCTGCTCTCTTTTATAGATAATTGAAAAAATAATGGTCTAGAAACAAGCAAAATACTCAAAATAACAATGCCTCGCCAATAGATAAAATCTCTCTGGTTTAAAATGGCTGTTGACTTCAGCTACATCGATGGTTTACAAAATTCAACAACCAGATAATCACTCTCCAGTTTTCATAAAAAATAAAAAAGCAATAGAAATAATCTCTCTGGTTAAAAATGGCAACTCACATGCTCTTGCAATGCCTTCCCTATTGAAGGTAGGTTTTTCACCTGGTCCCCGCTTTCAATCTTGAAGGGCAACTTCTCAATAACAGGTATAGCTTTGTAATAGCTAAATGACCTTGGATCATCACCAGGTGCTGCAGGTAAACCTAGGTTCTTCAAGAATGTCACTGATGAAAAGACATGAGAAAGTTGATGAACGTCACCTCTATATATATTGATGAGCTTCCCGAAAACCTCAGTTACATTCCTGTTTAGATTAGGTGGACTGAATATCAAAGAAGACTGCTGCACCCCGCCCTTAATTGCCATAAAAGAATCATTCAGCTCTAAAAAGGATTAGAGCAAATTTCGTCATGATTATGATTGTAATTTAATTCATTTTCTATCATTGTTTGAACTGACTGAAGATAGACGAAATCAAGGAGGGAGAATTGTTGGATTGGCACATTAGGATCATTGGCTTCTATAACATACATCCTTGGATGTAATGTCAGAGAGGCCTGGACTGGTATTACCAGGGCTCAAAGAGTGGCCTGAGTCATAAGAAAGTCTGAGGCTACTTATCGCCTCAGAAAGGTCATTGTCTTTAGAATTTTCCTTAGGAGACCTAATACTTCCACCTTGTGATGATTCATCGCCATTATTTACACTTCCATCAGCTGGTTTAGGAACTGAAGGCGTCTCTGGTGTCTTCTCCTTTTCTAAGTCTAACTTCAGATCATATAAATCCTCAGAAACCTTCTCACCTGATCTCAAACTCTCCTCTAGCCACTGGTAAAGAAGAATTCTCTGCACAGGGGAAGGGCATTGAGTAAATCTGCAAAGTGCAAACATCTAATATGTGGATCTGGTGAAGTGATTCATGTGCATGCCAATTTCCATAGTTTGCAAGCTAACAACATGGGAAGCTTAATTTTTGAAGGAGACTGAAGCAGCATTTTAGCTTATTTCTATTTGACAGCATAGTGTGAAGTGTTTTTAAAGGAGATACAACTTCCAACCATTTGTTCAATTGCTAAATTCTCGTGGTGTTCAAATGGAGCGGCTACATCTCTTCGTTTCTGAACAGAGAATTTGCACCAATAAAGACGAGCAATGTTGTGGGAGTTCAGGAAGAAGTGCAGATGGCAGATTCCTATTGAATGCTTGAACATGTCCAGTTCACATCACTGGCAAGTAATTATGTAAAACCCCACTTTTTAACTTCTTCTTTTTTTCTTTTTTTTTCACAGAATTCGACAGAAGGCGGACCCGCCCGAATCGCTTTCAAAGTCTTTGTTCAGTTGCAAACCAAAACCAAAAGCAAAAAACCGAAGCGGCTCGAGAAAATGCCGGGTCAAGAACGAAATAGATCGAACGAACGAACGAACCCCTTTGAAACGCTCCAGCTGTCGCTCCCCGAGTTGTCGCCGGAGCTTGTCGGCGTCGATGGCGAGAACGTGAGTAACCTCTTTGGACAGCTTCTCCGCTACTTTCGCCTCTATTTGAGCGAGCTTCTGCTTCCAAAATCTGCAGCCACACGCTCGGGATCAAATCGACAGGTGGAGATTTCACGACGGCGGAAGAAGAAGAAGAGGAAGGAACCGAGACCACCAGACGGTGGGGCTGAACTCCGGACTCGACCAAGAAGACGACCATCCCCGAGAAAATGCAGTCGGGATCGGACGGGGGAGTCCCTTCTCTCTTCTTTCGCTTTGGCGCCATTTTTTCCCGACGTCGTGCTCGGCTTGCAGTCGCCATCTCCTTCTGGAACAAGCTCCCCTAGGCGAGGGGGAAAACTGCTTTTTCCACGTGTAATTCGCAGACAAGTTCCTGGAAAATATCGACCGACCGAGACATTTTAGGTTTCTCCGGCACAATAATGCGGACGACCAGAAACCCATAATAGGGTTACCACTAAGGTCGCCAGTACGAATAAACAACATAATCGTTCGATCAACACATGCTTGAGTAAAAGAAATTATGTAATTTTTATGTTATTAAAAAAAAATTCAATTTGTACAAAAATATATAAGGCGGACCAGTTTCCAAATAAAATCAAGTCCAGGCCTCGATTCTCAATTCCAAAGTTTTGAGATTAGGAGTCATAGAATTGATTCTCTATTCCAAAGTTTTGAAATAAAAAATCCCGAGCTAACATATCCATATCATATCTATCCCAGACTAATTATACCTTCATAAATTGATACCCCGAATCACATGTGGCATGTGGCATATAACTTGGATGATTGAGGTATGACATAGATCTAACACGAAAATTCAACCTAAATAGGTACCCTAAATGGCATTTTTTGTTATATGCCAAATTTAATTTGGGATACATAGGGTTCGTGTATTTTTTGTAAAAATACATAAATTAGTTAGAGACAAATGTGGCACAAATGTATCACCCTGAATTTTTTCGTGATATTAACCCAAACTTATATTATGGTTCGCTTTAATCGTAAAATTATTTTCATGCAATTAAATTTCAATCTCTGATTTTGCTTTTCGGAAAAGTTCGAATGGACATTCTTATTCAGCGGATATCCCTTACAATCCAAAGCGAAATGGTCAAAAAAAAGTGGACTGGAAATGAAGGAATAAGGAGGGGGCTGAAGTGGGGAGGTGGCGCAGCTTTGAAGATTCATTTCATTTGACCAAAGCTCCTGTATTCGGTAACAATAACGCAAGTCCGTAGAAAACTTCCACCCGCCCATCACTACCTTCCCAAAAAGACGATGGAAAGTTCGGAGCACTGCGGGGCGATGCTTCCAACCAACATAGTCGTCATTCGTCACCCCCCCGCGGCTTCTTCTGACCTCGTTCCCACGGTCCCCCATTCGCCATTGGGCGATCCCCACGCCAGTCAACCCGACGACCCCGACCTCTCTCCCTTGGATTTTCGACATTTCCCGGAAGGAAAGATGACCTGTCGTCGTCGTCGTCGCCGCCCCCACCCCCGAAACCTTCCCTCCAACGCCGCGTCAGAAACAAGGGCGTCCTCCACCACCACTGCTCCCCAGACACGCTTTCGTACCCAAGAAAGGTCAGACAACACGAAAGCTCCCCCGGAACGAGTCAAAACTCGAGGCCCCCACCCTTCCTTTCCTTCCTCGGTCAGGCGCAGCCACGACCCCCGCGAAGGAAAAGACCTCCATTTTTTTATCCCGCTTCCTGATCGCCGGCTTCGACCCGGCTCTTCTCAATTCCCCTCTTCACCATTTCCCCATAAGAGACGCCCCAAGCTCTCTCCTCCCATCTCAAGTTTCGATCTCTCTTTCTCTATCCCACCAGCTTAGCAATTACAGCCAATTGACATGAGGTTTCTTCAGCTCTTGGCGACGGTGGTGGTTTGCCTGGCCCTCGCGCCGCCCTCCCCGTCGGCTTCGGTCTCGGCCTTTTTCCTCCCCAACATATCCTCCATCCCGCCCTCGCTGCTCCCCAACGTCTCCTCCGCCGCCTGGAACGCCTTCCAGAACTTCTCCGGCTGCCACGCCGGGGAGAGGCGCGACGGCCTCGCCAACCTCAAGAAGTACTTCCGCTACTTCGGCTACATCCCCGACTCCCCTTCCAACTTCACCGACGACTTCGACGACGCCCTCGAGTCCGCCATCAAGACCTACCAGCGCAACTTCAACCTCCAGCCCACTGGCCAGCTCGACGACGCCACGCTCAAGCAGCTCGTGCGGCCGCGCTGCGGCAACCCCGACATAGTCAACGGGTCGACGGCCATGAACTCCGGCACGGCGGAGGCGCTCAGCGCGACCCACTTCCACGCCGTCGGGCACTACACCTTCTTCCCGGGGACTCCCCGCTGGCCGGACGGCAAGAGTGACCTGACCTACGCGTTCCTGCCGGCCAACCAGCTCCCCGACGACGCGAAGGCCGTGTTCTCGCGCGCCTTCCAGCGGTGGGCGGCAGTGACGCCCCTGACGTTCACGGCGACGGACTCGTACACCGCCGCCGACATCAAGATCGGGTTCTTCAGCGGGGACCACGGCGACGGGGAGCCGTTCGACGGGGTGCTGGGGACCCTGGCGCACGCGTTCTCGCCGCCCAGCGGGAGGTTCCACCTGGACGGCGATGAGAACTGGGTGTCCACCGGGGACGTGACGACGTCGTCGCTGTCGACGGCGGTCGACCTGGAGTCGGTGGCGGTGCACGAGATCGGCCACCTCCTCGGGCTCGGGCATTCGTCGGTGGAGGAGTCGATCATGTACCCGACCATCACGTCGCGGACGAAGAAGGTGGATCTCGCGACGGACGACGTTCAGGGGATCCAGGTGCTCTACGGCGGCAACCCCAACTCCAACGGCTCGTCGTCGACGCCGTCGACTAGAGACCAGCGACGGCGGCGAGCCCCGCGCTCCGGGGCCGCGATGGGCGGGAAGGGCGATCGTCGCCGTTGGATTGGGAATGTTGCTCTTATGACCGTAGGATGCAGTTCCCCCCGAGTTTGTTATTGGCGTTGATTTTTTCTTTGGTTTCTTCGGTAGTTAGGATTGGTGGATGTCGCTGCCAGATCTTTTTTTTTTTTTTTTTTTTTTTTTCCATTATAGCTTCTGCCGATCATCGAATCTGCACCGCGGATGCAGAATAGATGAACGGCTGCGATGTGTTTAGGAGCAACCCCGTCTTGTCCGTCTGACGAGAGGATGCTGGGCCCCTTTATTAATTGATTTAGTATATATATAATACAATATCTCATAGACCATTCTTTTTTTTGTCATCATGCTTACATGGTTCTGGTAACAATTCTTTTCTTTTTCTTTTTCTTTTTTTTTTAATACCAAACTAGCTGGTGAACAGTGAACACGCATATGCGACCCCTTTTTAGTTCTATTTTAATTTTCCTTTGCAATAAAGGCTAGATGCATCAAATGCACAAATAGAACTAGTCCTCACTCCTCACGGTCACCAATTACGATTGTTTTTACCTAAGAAAAAAAAATGCAACCATGTTCACTCCTCGAAAAAGCCTGGCCGTTGATTGGCTTCATTCGTGTCTGCATAAAAAATCTACCAAAAAGCAATATATGGCGACCAGTATGATGCAATTAATTTTGTTTTGCCATATGGATTTATTAATATATTTCATGGGACTATTATAATAGAGTGACTATTAATGGTGAATATCCTTAGTTGTCCTTTTAAATTCCTTTAGAATTGAAGAAAGAAGAAACATGCAATCCTACGCGAAATTCGAGAGGGATGTCAATTATTTAAAGGTTTGTGGGGCCTGTATAATTCTTTATTTTCATTAAAAAATAGATAAAAAATTTTCAGTATACGTTGATCCTCATTCGTTATGCAAGTCAAGAATCCTTTGTAAATGTTTTAATATGGCCTTAACGATAGAAGAATGGTTAACGTGATTTATTGAAGAACATTAAAACACACGTTGTTCCCAATTGTAGAAGTAAAAACTTGTGATGCGAATAGTCCATCTATAGTAACTTTTATTTATTTATTTTTCAGATCTTGCGGCCCACACATCTTAACCTTATTTTAAGCACCCGACATTTTCAAAATGAATAAATATTGACACATGGATCCACATGTAATTTTTCCGTACTTTCTTAAAATTCCATGAAAGTAAAACAGACCTAGCTATTTCCAAATGAAAAATATCTCCAAATGAGTATAACCCCAACAGGAATGAATCCGGATCTAGCTACTTCCAAAGCCCCCGTGCTAGATGCAAACAAGGACGGAGCTATAACATACGGGCAACGGGGCTGTAATATAACGTAGTGAAATTGATATAAATTCCATGTACAAGATATGTACTTTTTTTAAAAATCTATAGAAGACACAAGCGATAATGGTAGCAAGATTAAGTTCACAAAAAAAAAAAAAAAAAAAAACACAAAGTGCCAAGCATTTTCGATATTATCTTTGCAAAAAAAAAGAATAATCATAATAATCATGTCTTATAATCTTGAACATGTATTGGCAATCCAGTTAGAAAGGTATGCACTTTCTTGGACAATATTTCTTATCTTTCTTGACATAGATGACGTCACCTAATATTATCGTTTACAAGCAAAGGACATAAGGTAGCAATTACTCCTATTTAACCCTCAACCTATTTAAAAGGACTATTTATTCATCACCAAATATGTAAATTCATGTTAAATAAGCAATGTATGACTTAACATACTTTGTGAGTTCGAAATTGAAACCAATAATGCATTTCCTAAATAAGAAGTATAGAAATTTCAAGGGGTCAAAATTAATGGGTTATTCTACTATTTTTTTTTTTGGTCGATTTTATTCTACTTCAACTTTAATTCTCACTTTCAAACTTTTATTCTATTTTATTGCATGGTATGAGAGTCGAAATCTACACCCGAAATTAAATCGTTTTCACCTCAACTCTTTGAAAATATGGGGATTCAAACCCCTATCTTTATCTTCTCACATGAAAGGATGGCTACAGGAATTTGCCAAATGATTACATTATTAACCTTGTATTTTAATGAATAAATTACTTTTATTTTGAAAAAATAAATAAAATAACATAGAGCACTCGAGTGCCCTACCATGAAGCCTAAGCTGAGGGCCAAACTATGGACCTCACATTATCGCTTTTCAAAAGCCCCGTAAAAGATTTATTTTCCTTTTCTCTTTGCCCAAAAAACGGTCGATGCCTTTTCCTTTCACGGTTTTCTAATCAAAACTCTCAGTGGTCGACATGGAGGAATAGAAAAGCAAAATTCTTTTTTAGTGAGTTGGAAAGATTCCGCGTCATTTGTTGATTGCCTTTGATTGTAGGGACTTTGGACTGCAAGTATTTTGATTCTGATCATTTTCAAAAGTTCTTTTTGGAGTCGCGGGAAGTGCACACTAGGGTAACTGGCGATGTATGTTCGCCAAAAATCACGAAGCCTGGCTTATTGTGGTGAAAGTCGGGATGAATGGACCATCGTAGCGGGTCGTTCCAGTCTAGGGTAGTGAATGGACCACTCTATTCTTAGGCGGTTTCGACCCATTCCATCACCCCCCCCCCCGGGGTCAGATCCCTTCAAACCATCCCTCGTTATTGGAGGGACTGGGAGAGACGACAAGGCTCGGTAAAGAATAATTGTCACAGCGAAAAAGAACCACTTTTTTGATTGGTTTAGGTAGGGACCGGTCCATCGAGAGAAATGTGAATGCAAACACCGAGAGCTGGATGATGTGATGTCTTCGTAATGGAGTAAAAGTCTTTCCAGGCTTGAAATGGCCTGCGAGGGCAAGTGACAAATGGGACCCAGAGAAGAGTCGTTCGGCGCCTAAGTGTGGCATATTCGAGTACCAACAGGGGATTATCACATAAATTCAAAAGCCAATTTCTCGACTTTATTGTTTTCGTACCATAGTGCGATCTATCCAATGCACGCTGTCTATGAACTTGTCAAAGAAGGGCACGCGAGCCGCTATCGTCGCATATGATCAAATTCAATTTGACCTGTCATTGGTGAGTTTTCTACTAACAAGCCCATGCCTAAGTTCAATGGTTTAAGCTAACATCATCTTCGGATTTAGGTGCGTAGGGACCATTCTTTTGGGCCCAAGCCTTGAAGGAAGCTGAAGTGCCAAGGTGAAATAATCTCACGCACGCGCATCTATTCCCTCTCACATGTCCTTCCTATAAAAGTTGCTGCTCATTGTCCTAACGCTCCACTCAACTTCAATATGTGTATTGAGGAACACGAATTGGGCATTAGCTTAAAATAGGAAAGAAGAAGAAGATGTAGCGGCTGACGAATTCATAAAGGACAATGTACTGTAGCAACGCTTGCCCATTTCATGTACTTTTTAGTCAAGCATGAGACTTAGTCTATTGCTATTTAGATATAATTGTCCATATGATAATCCATAGTTGTTGGTGGTATATGAAATAGATAAGAACAAATCCAGCTGACGAATAATTAAAATAATGCATCCCATATAATATTATAATTGTTAGTTCAGAGCATGATTGACGACTGATTCCACAAAACAAAATTGCATCATTCATGGGTGAATCAATGCAACACGAACTATGGTCCCCCCACGAAATATACATCACAAATTGGTTGGATTAGGTTCTATTACATTAGAAGTCTATTACATATGGATTGTCTATGATAGTGTTTGCTTCCAATAATAGTTAAGATCCCCTTTTTTCCTCATTCACTTTGTTGACACCTAATTTAAAAAAAAAAAAATTTGCATTTTGAACAAATAAATGAAAAAATGGAAAAAATGGGGAAATTGATTTGATTGTTCATGCATGGAAGTTTGAAATTCGATGAGCATTCGGATTGTTGTTAAATGCAGAAACAATCAAAAATCAGGTGAATATTGGCAATGATTTCAATAAAATGGAACAAATCAAGCAAAATCGAGTTGATTGCGAAATCACGCTACGATTTGCATGCTTGATTTAATGCAACAGAAAATGGAAATCCGAAAGTTGCTAGAAAAGTGGCTGTCTAAAAATCACTATAAAAGGGCCATAATTTTTCGTGAGCAGGAGGAGGCTTTTTTGGAAAAAAAAAGAAAGAAAGAAAAAAGAAAAAGTCAAAGCAAGAGAAAAGAGAGAGAGAGAGAGAGAGAGAGTTGTCGAAAAGGGTGAGCTGAGGGAGAGAAAAAAAAAAAGAGAAAGAAAAAAAAAAAGGGGGCCGAAGCCCCCCTCTCTCCTCGGGTCTCTTCGTCTTCCCCGAGGGGGGAATTCGTCGCCGTCGCCGTCGCCGTCGCCGTCGCCGTCGCCGTCGCCGTCGACGCCATCGCCGCCGTGCCACGGTTCGCGCCGCCTGGACGCCGAGCCCCTCGCCGTAGTCGCGATCTCGGCCGCGCCCCTCGCCATCGTCGCCCAACCCCGACGACCTCCTCGGCTCGATCCGCGACCCTCGCTTCGCTTGTGAGGTTGCCGTCGCCGAGCCAGCGACGCCATCGCCGCCGCCTGCCCCGCCATCGCACTCCTCCACGGCTCGCGCCGCCGGGGACGCCGGAGCTCCTCGCTGCGACGCCCGCGCCGGGGAGTCGCCCGTCTCTGTCCGTGCGCGCCCGACCCACCGAGCCTCCTCGCCGCCTAAGCAAGTGCCGCGACGCCGCCCTAGCCGCCCGTCGCGCCGTCGTCGCGCCGCCCCGAGGGACCCCGCAGCCGCTCGAGGTCCTCCGCCTCCCCGCCGTCCCAGATCTACTCCCTCGAGGCCGGATCGGGCCGCCCGAGCCGCAGCTCCCCCCCCGCGCGCGCGCCTCCGTCGCCGACGCCTCGCCGGTCACCGGTGCCTCTCGACGTTGCCGCTGCCGTGCCGCGCGCGCCCCCGCACCGCCGTCGCGCCGCGCCCCGCACCGCCATCGCCGGAACCCTAGCCGTTCCCCCTCGCCGGCCCCTTTTTTTTTTTTTTTTTTTTTCCTTTTTTTTTTTTTTTTGAAAAAGGAAAAAAAGAAAAGAAAAAAAGCAAAAAGGCAAAAAAAATTAGGTAGATTTCCTTTCTTTTATTTACTTTATTTTATTTTTATTGTTTTATTGTTATTTTATTGTTATTGTCTTATTGTTATTTATTTTTGTTAACAATATTAGGCCCTGATAAATGATTGAAAATTCCAATTTATCCCTTAATTCGCAACCGCGCCGATTTTTTTATTTTCGTCTATAAGGCTTTAGACGAAATAATTAATCGTGTGGGAATAAAATTGATATTTTGATCTTTAAGGCTTAAGATCAATTTATCGATTTTACTAGCGAAATATTACCCATTGATTTGAATAATATGTGATATCTTTTTTGGGTAATTTTGAATGAATTTGATTGTTTCTATTTATCTTGTAAAATGTCTGAGTTAGAATATTGCTTGTTTAGAATTATTTGCATGTTTAGGTTAAGCATTCTAGTTATCATGAATTTAAAAAAAAAAAAAAAAAAAAAATCAAAAATTCAAATTAACTAGTTTAGGTTGCATGTTTAGTTATTAGAAATTGTTAATTCCAAAACACAAAAAAAAAAAAAAAAAAAAAGAAACTCAAAAAAAAAAAAATCTTAAATTAGAACTAATTTTTATTGTCTTGCATACTTAGATTAGGGATTTTATTTTAGGCCATAGAAAAGAGAAACAAAAAAAAAAAAAAATTCACTTAGGATGCTAGTTGAATTGCATGTTAAATTTTAATTAAAAAAAGCAAAAAACAAACAAAAAATCATCAATTTTTTAGAATAGGATTGCATGTTTAATTTTAAGCTTAGATCATTTCTAAATAGATTGCATCTTTGGCTAGAAATTACTAAATTAAAACAATGTCTTAATTTAAATTAGGATAACCTAATTCCTAGTTTAAATAGGATAAAATTTTAATTTAGTTAGGAATTTCATTCAAATATCTTAGGATAAATTAATTCCACATTTTTAGGATAAATTGCAATTTTTAGAAAAAAAAAAAAAATCATAAAATCAAAAAGAAAAAAATCAAAAATCTTGCATGAACATGTAGAATTAGGAATACAGATTTAATAAATAAGACATTTAGGCTAGCAAATTAGTTTTTTTTATAATCACATTTTTAGGATCATTTTTGTTAGAAATCTCTTTTTTTTTTTTTTTTTAAAAAGGTTAGGATTAGATTTAGATAATTTCATTCTTAGAAAACTTGGCACCTTTTTTTTTAAAAAAAAAAAAAACAAAAAATAAAGAAATGATTTTCTAAGTCAAAATAGGGTTAATTTAAATTAATCCAAAACATGAATTAGAAAATTATTCGTTTTAGGTAGTTTAATTAGGAATTTTATTAATTCAAAATTGCAGATAAAAAAATCCAAAATAGGTGCATGTTAATTAATTTGCATTCTAGGACCATATAATTAGGATTTGCATATTAGGTCATTAAGTTGCTATTATTGCATTTGATGTTATATAATTTAGATCATTTTGCCATGTCATATTAGGCTATTAGCATGCATTACATTTAGATTAAATTCTATTAAATAAAGTGAAAACAAAAAGAGAAATTTGCGTGTTAATTAGAGATCATCTCTAGGATTGTTGATGTGGAATTTAATCTAACTATGCAGATGCTTTCGTTGCTACAAGGTAAGTCCCTTAACCTTATTCATTGTTTTATTGGGTGTTAAATTGGTGGATTGCGCACCCGCATGATCACCTCACATGTTAGGGAGATAAAATAAAATCGATTCAAGCGCCCGCTAAACATTTTTCAAAATAAAAGAATGGTACCGAAAGGGCATTAGAGAAATCTAGTGTAACCAAGTCCCCGTACCCATAATCTCTGGTTCGTAGGAGTAAAGTAATCTCCCATTACTTTACTTGGGTTTCTAATCGACTCACCAAAAACTGATTAGTGGCGACTCCTTAATAAAAATCATTTGCATGTTAAGAATTCAAACCTAAGTCGCGAATTGGTATGAGCTTGGGAGAGCCCGAGTTAAGTCTAGGCTTAACAATCCATTAGCCAAACCCTAGGTGGTTCACACCCCGAAAAATTGGTCGCGACAGCTTGGCGACTCCGCTGGGGACTTGTGTTAAAACACTTAGTGGACTTAGGCCAATTTTTCTTTTCTTTTGAAAAATGTTTTTGTTTGGCGAGGATTCCGGGTATGTCCCTAACATTTAAGGTGTTAAATGTTTTTGCAGATTGGGAGGTATAAGGGGAAGTGTTTGCTGACCTTTGTTTTGCGAGGAGGCGTAGGAATGAATGGTTTATTTTTATGTATGAAGTGTTGCTTGATATAAACTGTTGTGCATGCCTTGCATTTAACACTACACTTTTGCACACACAACCCGCCGCCGGACCGGGCCGCACTAGGATATTTAGGATGGTATTGAGTTGGATACGACTTCGACCGCGGGTCGCGTAGTAGAGGTTGCCCAACTCAATCCCGAAAGTTTCTTTCTTGGTGTCAAGGATGTTTACCTCGCCCGCGAGGCTGCGTCGCATTGGGGTATCATTCTTGCGAGCCGGAGTTAGAAGGGCTTGACTTAGTATGCGAGGCTGCAACTAAGTCATCCCACCCTTTTAGCTCCACCTTGTTTAGCCTTCCTAGTTAGAAATCGAACCTCACATTTCACGTGCTTGTCTATGTGGTTGCTTTAATCGCCATGTGAAGTAAGTTTTCTACCCCTTACTCTTGCAATTTACTTATTGTATTTCGTCTTTCTTTTGTCGGTCCATGACATTAGATTGGTCGAATCCTGATTTATAAACAATGGGAAAATCCGACATTCGATTCGTGCTCGCACCAAAGGTTGAACTTAAATCATGGTGGGATCGTCGGGCCATGATGGCCAAAGCTATGTTAAAGGAAAAGCGGGTCGCCTTACTCCCCTTCTCGACATCGATGTTCAAAGTGGCGTCATGCAAGCACTCGCTCATTTCTGGTGTCCCCAAACATCAACATTTATATTCGGTAAACATGAGCTCACCCCGACCTTGGAGGAATACGGCATCGCCATAGGAAAACCTTTGGAATTGGATTTAATAAACCCACTTCTTGGAATAAAACCTGCATCAATTTTGTCGATTTTCTTAGGATGGATGAGGATCGAATTAAAAGAGTGCTGAAAGATAATTGTCTTGCATGTCCTTTTTCCTTCCTAGATCAAAGTTTTGCTGATGCAGACACTCTTTTGAAAAGCAAAATCTTCATCTTAGCCTTTTTCGGGTTTATTATTTTTCCTCTTCGTAAAGGAGCTATTAATCCTGCTATTATATGGGTTGTCAAACAAGTGTGTGCTGGGGTTGGTTTTGTCAATACCATTTTAGCTGAAACATTTTTGTCACTTACCCGATTCAAGGAAGATGAGGATAAAACTTTTCATGCACCAATTGAACTCTTACAAATCTGGTTCTTTTCTCACATGAGAAAGATCGACATTCACATGCATATTATTAATGTTACTGATTCTCATCATCCCATTGAGGTATTCAAAAAGTATCGGGATCGAACTCCAAATCTTTCTTACTCAAAATGGATCAAATTGTTGAAAAATTCCAATACCAAGAGTTTCCTATGGCATGCTAAATGGTTCCAAGTCTCCGAGGCACGCCTCACTCATGGCGATGATGAGTCAATTCCATTGTTGGGAATCACCGATGCCACTTCTTACTATCCACTCCGAGTGGCCCGTCAATATCGAGTGGTGCAGGACCTGCCACCCCCTCTCAAGCTTGGTTTGTTTCGAATTCAATTCACTACCAAGGATGGTGATCACAAGAGGTGGCTCCACTGCATCGAACAAGCCTGGCTCGCATGTCGCGAACAAAAGTTAAACTTGCCCGAGGATGAGCTTGAAGGGAAGGAAAAGGTTTACCATGCCACTACTCGATACATCCGTCGACACAAAATTCCAATCGAGTATCTCCCGAAGGTGCCGGATGTGACTGAGAAGCCCACTCGGCAAGCGGAGCTTAATCATCACAAGAGGAAGATTGAGCAACTTGAGAAGCAAGCCAAGAAGGATGCCAAAGAGAAGAGGCAATTACGTCGAGCGTTGGCTTCCCATTTGTTTATGGATCAGGCTAAATAAAGTGGCTTGAGTCAATTTAGTCTTTCTACTTTAGTTTAATGTCTAGGAAGTTGAGTCATTTACTTTATTTGTCGAGAACTTTTCCAAATGTCATTTTCAATCAATTTCATTAATAAAAGTGGTTAGATTTTCGTCATGGGCCGGCACATTTCATATCAAAGTGCTTATGTATGTTCATTCATGTTAAATCAATTAGGTGATAACGGACCCTCCACGCTCACCCATTATCACGCGATCAAAGGCCAAAATGGCGGAACAAAATGAGATGCATGATCGTATGTCCAATATAGAAGATCGGCTCCGTCAGTTAGCTGCCTCCATGGAGGTTATGATGACTCAATTCAAATCATTCCAAGTCAATCCGACTCCTCCACCCGTTCTTCCTTAGGCTGTTATCCCGAAGATAGCAAATAAGCCCCAGTCAAGTAATAATGGCATACCTGATTTAGAAGAAGACTCAATCCCGATCAATGTGGAAAAGGGAAAGTTCGTTGACCTCCCCAAGACAGAGCCAGATGAACGCTTCGCGAAACTTGAAGAAAAGGTGAAGCAATTGCAGGAGTCACAAAACTCACTCCCCTTTGACTTGTCGGTCTACGAGAAGGTCAAGATGCCGAAGAAATTCAGGATGTCGGAATTTGAGAAGTACGATGGTACATCTTGCCCAAAGTCTCATTTGCAGATGTATCATGTACGCATGGCCCAAAGATGTCAAAAATGAGCCCCTCATGATCCAATCATTCCATGCTAGTTTGACCGGACTGCATTGAAGCGGTATGTGATGAAAAATATCAATCTTCTTGATACTTGGAATGAAGTGGCTGATGCATTCCTCAAAAAGTACAAGTTCAACATGGACATTGCACCTTCCCGAGAAGATCTTGAGAGGATGGAGAAAAAGAGGAGCGAGTCGTTCAAGGAGTATGCCGTGAGATGGCGGAATGGCTGCTCAAATCACTCCCGAGCCTACCGACAAGGAGTTGATGAAGCTCTTCATAAAGACCCTCCCATCGAATTTCGCAATCGGATGGCAAGCACTTATGTTGAGAGTTTCAACCAGGTGATTCCGGTGGGAGAACAAATTGAGATGGGAATAAGGGAAGGATGGTTCACGAGTCATCAAGTAAGAGATTCTCTGCCAAGAAGGAGAAAGAAGCCGTCGTGGATGTGAATGTAGCCTATAGCCAAGAAAGTTTCGTTCGTGCCCCGATGAATGTAAGGCAACAACAAGCTCCTGGCCGTCAGTCATTTGCCCAAGCAAGAAGACAGTTCACTCCACTCCCTGGATCTCCATCTCAGGTTTTAGCAATTCTCGGAAGAAAGGTTTGCTTTCCACTGAGCCAAAGCGCCCTAACCGCGAAAGCATGCGTAATTACGACTCGACAAAGAAGTGTGATTACCATAGTGGGGAATTGGGGCATTCAACCGACGAGTGTTTCACCCTCAAACACAAGATTCAAAACCTCTTGGACACGAAGGTCTTTTCGTTCCAAACCGCTCGACCAAATGTTCAAAAGAATCCGCTACCGGAGCATGAGGGTACAAAGTGAACGCTATTTCGGAACCGAAGTTGGTCGCATCAAGAACTCGAAGGTACATGTGGCGGATGCTTACAATGGCCTAGTAAAAGCTGGGTATTATCCGGACCATGAAGATATTCCCCTATCATTGATGAAGGAAAGAGTCGCCAAAATGGTGGATGATGGCATCATTGTGTATGCCGATCGAATCGCACAGTTTCCACTATTTCCCACATCATCATCGATTGGGAAGAGGAGCAGGCTGCGCTTAAGGAAGAGGTTGATTCTTCACTCGCGGACATGCCCCAGTTAGAGGACGCGTCCGATGATGAGATTGTGATTGAAGTGCCACAGCCATATGAGTATGTCGGCAACAAGTCCGTCCCTTGGTCCTATGACTTGGATGTTGGCGTTGTCACAAGGTCCGGCCGGACTTATGCTCAAGCAAATGTTCAGCCTGCAAAGCCTGTCACTGATGAAGAGGCCAAGAAATTTCTGGCTGTAATAAAAGCGAGTGAGTATAATATGGTCGATCAATTGAGGAAAATGCCCTCCCAAGTCTCTTTGCTTGAGCTCCTGCAGATATTGCCTGTGCATCAAAAGGCACTAATGAAGGTGCTAAGTGAAATTCATGTGCCAGAGACGATCGAGGCAAACAATTTAGAAGAGTTTGTAGGATAAGTCATTCTCAAGGATTTGATCGCCTTTTCTGATGAGGAATTCCCTCTTGAGGGTAGAGGGCACAACAAGGCACTTTACATATCCGTCAAGCACAAGACTACCCATGTGTCCCGAGTGCTCATTGATAATGGGTCCGCTCTAAATATATGCCCGTTGGCTACTCTTCACCGCCTCAAAGTTGACCCATCCAGGATACATGGTGCAACGACCTCTGTGCGAGCTTTCGATGGCACGAAAAAGGACGTGATCGGGCAAATCCACCTTGATGTACAAATAGGGCCGGTTGTCTTCAACATTCCCTTTCAAGTGTTGGACATCCCTACCGCATTCAACTTCTTCTTGGGGACGTCCCCTGGATACACACCGCGGGAGCGGTACCTTCAAGTTTGCATCAGCTGTAAAGTTCGTGATTGAAAGGAAGTTGGTCACCATATATGGTGAGGAGGATCACCGGATCTATCGGGGAGACGGCCATCCCCTATGTGGAGCCGGACTACGAATTCGAAGCGAGCTACCACTCGTTCGAGTTAGTATCCACCATACATGCTGCTCCCGACTTGACGCCCCCTACTCCCGAAGTTTCAAATGCTGCCCTTATGGTGGGAAGAGTGATGGTCGGGAATGGTTTCGTTCTGGTGGTGGTCTTGGAAGAAATGGCCAAGGCATTCGAGACCTCATTGAAGCCCCTCAGAGGTCCCATTTTGTTGGATTAGGGTACCATGGAAGAGGTGGACAAAATTCTGGAGGAAGAAGACAAGAAGGACCAAACCCGACGCCTAACCGAAGGCAGGGGAGGCAAAACCCGTTGCCCCCAAGTATTCATGAAACATTCCCCGGTCCTCCGGTAATGATGCGGGATGAGGTGGAAATGATAGACACCACAGGGCAGCCGAGCGGCAAGTTTGACTACCCGGTGAAATATTCGGCCCCTCCAAGCTTCTACATAGATCCCCGGAGCATTGTCCCAGATGGATGGGGGCATGGATGATCCGACACCCCGAAGACCGAGGATCCCGAAGACATGCTTTGGAAGGAGTAACAAACTTGTTCGATGACATCGTCATAGGAGCCATTGACGGAGGATCCCCGAAGAAATGGGCCCTTGCCCACAAGAGTAACTCGTTTATTGATTTCTCGCATTCCCCGCGTGGGAATTTTTATTGTTTTCTAGGAATAATTATCGCTATCTAGCGATTATCTTCGTTTTCTTTTCTTTTTGGATTTGCATTTTCCATTCAATAAATGTAATTGATTGATGAATATCAATAAAATTACAAATTTTATTTTGAGGGCATGATGAGGTACACCAAACCAGCCCGGTGATGATATCCAGCCGATAAAAAAAGAGAGAAAAATCCAAGGAGAATTCTGAGGCCTGGGCTTCATCATGCTTCCTCGTGTCAAAATGTTTATAAAAATCCTTTTCAAAAGTCTTTCAAAAGTCTTTCAAAAATCTTTGAAAAATACAGATTACTCGTTTGTTTTTCTAATTTGTCTACTTCCTATTTCAGGGATAATCTTACAACGCGCAAAGGCGTGGAAATGGTCCAATTCAATGCCACAAATGCTAGTGACGAAGTTCGGAGACTTGATTGAAGATTCCATTGAAGTGCGGCGTAGGCCGGGAGCAGCATGAAAAAGCCAAGGCTCTTACATCCGAGCAAACTGTCACTATCAATTTAAGTAACACTGAAGAAGCCAAGGAGGTCAAGATTGGGGCAAATCTCCCAAAAGACGAGGCCGAGCGCCTAATCCAGCTACTAAAAGAATATCAGGAGGTCTTCGCGTGAACCTATGCTGACATGCCCGGTTTAGACCCAGCAATCGTGGAGCATGCCTTGCCTACTAATCCGGACGTGTCACCTAAAAAGCAGAGGCTACGGAGGACCAAACCTGAGCTCTCAAAGAAGATTGAGGAAGAGGTGATGAAGCTTTTGAAAGTGGGATTTATTGAAGTCTCACAATATCCTGAATGGGTAGCTAACATTGTGCCAGTAATGAAGAAAGATGGTCGAGTTCGAGTTTGTGTCGACTATCGGGACTTGAATAAGGCTAGCCCGAAGGATGATTTCCCGCTACCCCACATAGACGTCCTTGTGGATAGCACTGCTGGATTTGAGTTATTCTCGTTCATGGATGGTTTCTCCGGGTCCAATCAGATAAGGATGAAGGAAGAAGATAAGGAGAAGCGCATTTATTACCCCGTGGGGGACCTTCCATTATAAGGTCATGCCTTTCGGACTCAAGAATGCGGGGGCAACTTACCAGCGAGCCATGGTTGCATTGTTTCATGATATGATGCATCAAGAGATCGAGGTTTATGTCGACGACATGATTGCGAAGACCCGACCTGGAAGAAGCCATGTTGAAACCCTAAAGAAGTTGTTTGATCGTCTTCGTGAATTCAAGCTTCGATTAAACTCTGCTAAATGCGTGTTTGGAGCAACATCCGGTAAATTACTCGGATTCATTGTGAGTAGTAAAGGAATTGAGATTGACCCATCTAAGGTTAAGGCCATATGTGAGTTGCGGCCTCCATCGACGGTCAAAGAAGTCCGAAGCCTTTTGGGGAGGTTGAATTACATTGCCCGATTCATTTCCCAACTTTCGAAAGCGCCAAGCCATTCTTCAAGCTCCTAAAGAAGAATGCACGAGTCAACGGGATGTCGAATGTCATGAAGCATTTGACAAGATAAAGCAAAGTATTTGATGAAATCACCGGTTCTTGTCCCACCCTCACCGGGGCATCCTTTGATTCTCTATCTCACTATCCATAGTGAATCATTGGGAGCGATGTTGGCCCAAGAAAGCCCTGTTGACGAGAAGAGAACGGGCCATTTATTACTTGAGCAAGAAATTCACGTATCGAGCTGAAATATTCTAATACCGAGAAAACTTGTGCTGCATTAGTATGGGTGTTGCGAGATTGCGGCAAGTACACATTGCATTACCAGACGTTCCTCGTGACTGAGAATAATCCTATCAAGTATTTGCTTGATCGGCCAGCTTTGGTGGGTAAATTGGCTAAGTGGCAAATTTTAATATCAGAATTTGATGTGCAGTTCATGCCGCAAAAGTCAGTTAAAGGTCGGGTGATCGCGGATATCTTGGCTGAGAACCCAGGAATCTCAAGTAATGATGACGGTTCCCCAAATGACCGTGTTTTGAGTGTAGATGAAGGCTCATGGACAATGTTCTTTGATGGAGCCATGAACTTGTCCGGCTCTGGTACTGGGGCAGTCCTAATATTACCAGACGGACAACATCATCCGGTAGCTGCAAAATTGGTGTTCCCATGCACTAATAATATAGCTGAGTATGAAGCTTACATCCTCGGACTCCAAGCTGCCATCGAGATGGATGTGACTAAATTGAAAGTATTCGGGGATTCTGCACTGATCATACTATAGACCGTAGGAGAATGGAAAACCAAGAACCCTAAACTGCTCCCATACCACAAGTATCTAGGAGACCTGGTAAAGGAGTTCAAGGAAATTTCGTTTGAATACTTGCCAAGGTGTCATAACCAATTTGCGGATGCACTCGCAACTTTGTCTTCTATCTTGCAAGTCACCAATGGATTGGAAGTTGAGCCATTGAAAATAGAAGTTTTGCCAAGGTCGGCTTATTGTATGATCGTGATCGAAGAGCCCGATGGAAAACCATGGTATTATGACATCATGAATTACATTCAAAAACGGGAATTTCCCGAGGGAAGCACTTCAGCTAATAGGAAGTACGTCATGAAGATGGCCTCAAAATTCTTTGTTAGTGACGAAAATCTGTACAAAAGATCTTATAATTCAGTCTTGCTACGGTGTGTGGATGCAGCTGAAGCCACTCAAATCATGCAAGAAGTGCACGAAGGAGTATGTGGCCCTCATATGAATGGACACATGTTAGCCAAGAAGATTATGAGATTAGGCTACTATTGGCTCACATTAGAAAGTGACTGCATTAAGCATGTACGGAGTTGTCACCAATGCCAGATCCATGGGGATAAGATAAATGTGCCCCCAACTAAGTTACATCAGTTTTCCGAGTCATGGCCCTTCTCAATGTGGGGTATTGATGTGATTGGCCTGATAAACCCCAAAGCTTCAAATGGGCATCGTTTTATCTTAGTGGCAATAGACTATTTCTCCAAGTGGATTGAAGCTTCATCCTTTGTAAATGTCACCGCTCGCAATGTTGTGAAGTTCATCAAGCGTGAGATAATTGCTCGCTATGGCGTCCCCGAAGCAATCATCACGATAATGGGACAAATTTGAACAACAAACTTGTGGATGAATTGTTCAACGAGTTCAAGATCAAACATCTGAATTCGTCTCCTTATCGCCCTCAAATGAACGGGGCCGTTGAAGCAGCCAATAAGAACATCAAGAAGATCTTGGCTAAGACAGTGAGAATTATCGAGATTGGCATGACGGGTTACCCTTCGCACTAATGGCATACCGGACATCGATCCGCACTTCTACCGGGGCAACTCCTTTTGCTCGGTGTACGGCATGGAAGCTGTTTTGCTCGTGGAAGTGGAGATTCCTTCTCGAGAGTTTTATCCCGAGTAAGGTTGTCGAAGCGAGAATGGTTATAGCAAAGATTTGAGCAATTGAACCTAATTGATGAGAAAAGATCGAAGGCTCTTTGTCATGGCCAAATGTATCAACAGAGAGTAGCGATCTTTCAACCGGAAGGTGCGGCCGAGACATTTTGAGGTAGATGATCTTGTTCTAAGGAAGCTGTTGCCGATTTTCCAGACCACGGGGGCAAGTTCGCCCGAATTACAGTGGCCCATATGTGGTGAAGAAGGTACTCCCTGGAGGTGCTTTGATCCTAGCAGAAATGGATGGTCGTGAGTTTTCCACCCCAGTTAATTCTGATGCTGTCAAGAAGTATTATCCATGATAGATTTTGACATGTCATGTTTTGAATTACAAGCATTTCTGTGATGAATAAATTGCCTCAATAAGTTGAATTGTTCAAATGTTTTGCAAATCTTGCATGCTTTCCCCGATGAATTGTATGAGATAAATTGAATGTGTCAAATGGGATACTTTGGAATGACGAAAGGCGAGCCTTATTTCATACTTTGTCTAATACACCGATCCCGGTGAGTTGTGTGGAAAAATTTTCATGTCCACAAGGTAAAGGGTAATCTTGCAAAGGGTACGACAACCGAAGTGACGAGAGGCAATTTTTTCTCTTATCCTAAACACTTTGCAGGTATACCCATTGTTTAGCCCTTTGAGCCCACACACATGAGGTGTTTTCGAAATTACCCCCTGTCAAGGATCATCCCACACCGGGACCAAATTTGAAATGAATGGTAGGGATTCTCTTACTCACACTTGCATCAATCTTCGAGTATTGCTTTCGCGAGTGTAACTTGTACGATAATTAAAGTGCCTTAAGATGATGAAGAGCAGTCATTTCTCTATCCTATACACTTTTATCCATTGCGTAGCCCACTTGAGCTTATGAATTCATTTCATAATTAAACCCGATTGGTGATCATCCCCCACCTTTGGGGCAAGACAAATTCAAGTGGCATGAATTAAGATGCCCACAAAAAAATGAAGGTTCGATAAAAAAAAAAAAAGAAGTGCAAAAATGGGGTATAAAAAAAAAAAGCAGTGTGCCTGGTAAAAGCAAGGCCGATGCCCAAAAGAAAAAGAAAAAAAAAAAGCTCAAATGCTGTTGCAATCAATGAATGCAAAAGAAGATCTTCGACATTGAGGTAGAAAATCAGTGGAAGTGTCAAGATGATCACCAACTTTACCCTTTAAACACTTTTTGAGCTCAATAATCCTTTCATTTCTCAACCCATAAACCAAGCTTACGTTACGTCCCTTACAAAGTCTCTTCAGATTAGGGCACTTGAATTAACGTAAAGGTTCATATGTTCGAAAGCATCACTCGAAGAAGTGTGAGTAAGGCAATTTCTACTTCATTTCGCATGTCTCTTGACTTGTAAACCCAAAGATGATTTCAGCAATATCATTCTTCATTAAGCCTTGACTCAAAGAGTCCCCTTTGTTAAGCCATTGATCAAGCCCACATTACGTTCCATGTTAAAGACCTCTCAGATTGGTAAGGTCGTACCACTTGCGAGATTTCTCGAACCCCTGTTCGGCATGATGATAGAAAGACAGAGTGATCGTCGAATTCCTGCATCAAAGGTCAGGACAAATCAGCCTTTTCGTGAGAATGAGTGAAAAGTCCTTTCAGACCGGAAGATCTCTCATTTGACATATCCATGACACTCATGACTTCAGATTGGAATATTCTTTTGAAATATTTCCAAATGGGATTTGGTAATACAAGATTGATAGAAATCATCACACGTGAACCTCATGTACGTGAATGAACGTTGCCTCCCCTATAACCGTGTTTTTGCGGGAGACATATCCCTTAAGGAACGAACATGTCATCAGGTAAGTACATCTCTATCCAGACCTTAAATACTTGTCATTGTGCAGGTATTCCTTTTCAAGCACCAGCACTTGATGGAGTTGCCTCCCAAAGATTTTTTTCTCCAGATTCAATCTGATTAAGGCGACCGAAGAATGGTTCGGGTCCTGGTCAGGTAATCTCTGTTGCAAGACTGGGCGACCGTAGAATAGTACGGGTCCTAGTCAAGCAAAACCTCGTTTAGGCGACCGTAGAATGGTACGGGTCCTAGACAAAACTCGGCGACCGTAGAATGGTACGTGTCCTAGACACCACTCGGGCGATCGTAGAATGGTACGGGTCTGGAAAACCCTTTTTTCGTTTAGGCGGCGTAGAATGGTATGGGTCCTAAACACCACTCGGGCGGACAGTAGAATGGTACGAGTCTGGAAAACCTTTTTCGTTTAGGTGACCGTAGAATGGTACGGGTCCTAAACACAACCAAACAATGCCCCACTAGGCGGACCGTAGAATGGTACGGGTCTGGGAAAGCAGTCTTTTGTAAAGTCATGTTACTATTCTAGGCGACCGTAGAATGGTACGGGTCTGGACATGTAACACCGGTTATCTTGAGTTACTCTACCCTCTTGAAGGTAAGTTATTCCGGGTAAGTTCCTTTATTATTTACATTAGTATTTTCATGCACCATATAGATTTCATTTCAAAATAGGATTTATTTTCCAAAAAAAAAAAAAACAAACAAAAACAAAAATGAAAAAGAAAAAAAAGCCATTTAGTGCATTTCAAAATAGGCTCATTTATTATTGCATTTAAGAAATGGAATTCATTTTCCGACCAAAAAGAGTCATTTAGTGCATGTGCATGATCTAAAATTAGGTCTCAATTTGTCTTTGAATGCAATCTCTATGAGCTCATCATCAAAGAGGGGTAGCTGTTGACACCTAATTTAAAAAAAAAATTGCATTTTGAACAAATAAATGAAAAAATAGAAAAAATGGGGAAATTGATTTGATTGTTCATGCATGGAAGTTTGAAATTCTGATGAGCATTCGGATTGTTGTTAAATGTAGAAACAATCAAAAATCAGGTGAATATTGGCAAGGATTTCAATAAAATGGAACAAATCAAGCAAAATCGAGTTGATTGCGAAATCACGCTACGATTTGCATGCTTGATTTAATGCAACAGAAAATGGAAATCCGAAAGTTGCTAGAAAAGTGGCTGTCTAAAAATCCCTAGAAAAGGGCCATAATTTTTCGTGAGCAGGAGGAGGCTTTTTTGGAAAAAAAAGAAAGAAAGAAAAAAGAAAAAGTCAAAGCAAGAGAAAAGAGAGAGAGAGTTGTTGAAAAGGGTGAGCTGAGAGAGAGAAAAAAAAAAAGAGAAAAAAAAAAAAGGGGGCCGAAGCCCCCCTCTCTCCTCGGGTCTCTTCGTCTTCCCCGAGGGGGGAATTTGTCGCCGTCGCCGTCGCCGCCGTGCCACGGTTTGCGCCGCCTGGACGCCGAGCCCCTCGCCGTAGTCGCGATCTCGGCCGCGCCCCTCGCCATCGTCGCCCGGCCCCGACGACCTCCTCGGCTCGATCCGCGACCCTCTCGCCCGTGAGGTTGCCGCCGGCGAGCCCCGACGCCATCGCCGCCGCCCGCCCCGCCATCGCACTCCTCCACGGCTCGCGCCGCCCAGACGCCGGAGCTCCCTCGCCGCGACGCCCTGCGCCCAGGAGCCGCTCGTCTCTGTCTGTGCGCGCCCGACCCACCGAGCCTCCTTGCCGCCTGAGCAGGTGCCGCGACGCCGCCCTAGCTGCCCGTCGCGCCGTCGTCGCGCCGCCCCGAGGGACCTCGCAGCCGCTCGAGGTCCTCCGCCTCCCCGCCGTCGCAGATCCGCTCCCCGAGGCCGGATCCGGGTCGCCCGAGCCGCAGACTCCCCCGCCGCCGCGCCTCCGTCGCCGACGCCTCGCCGGGTCACCGGTGCCTCCCGACGTTGCCTTGCCGTGCCGCCGCGCCCCGCACCGCCGTCGCGCCGCCGCCGGAACCCTAGCCTTTCCCCTCGCCGGCCCCTTTTTTTTTTTTTTTCCTTTTTTTTTTTTTTTTGAAAAAGGAAAAAAAGAAAAGAAAAAAAAAGCAAAAAGGCAAAAAAAAAAGGTAGATTTCCTTTCTTTTATTTACTTTATTTTATTTTTATTGTTTTATTGTTATTTTATTGTTATTGTCTTATTGTTATTTATTTTTGTTAACAATATTAGGCCTTGATAAATGATTGAAAATTCCAATTTATCCCCTAATTCGCAACCGTGCCGATTTTTTTATTTTCGTCTATAAGGCTTTAGACGAAATAATTAATCATGTGGGAATAAAATTTATATTTTGATCTTTAAGGCTTAAGATCAATTTATCGATTTTACTAGCGAAATATTACCCATTGATTTGAATAATATGTGATATCTTTTTTGGGTAATTTTGAATGAATTTGATTGTTTCTATTTATCTTGTAAAATGTCTGAGTTAGAATATTGCTTGTTTAGAATTATTTGCATGTTTAGGTTAAGCATTCTAGTTATCATGAATTTAAAAAAAAAAACAAAAAAAAATCAAAAATTCAAATTAACTAGTTTAGGTTGCATGTTTAGTTATTAGAAATTGTTAATTCCAAAACAAAAAAAAAAAAAAAAAAGTAAAAAAGAAACTCAAAAAAAAAAAAAAATCTTAAATTAGAACTAATTTTTATTGTCTTGCATACTTAGATTAGGGATTTTATTTTAGGCCATAGAAAAGAGAAACAAAAAAAAAAAAAAAATTCACTTAGGATGCTAGTTGAATTGCATGTTAAATTTTAATTAAAAAAAAGTAAAAAGCAAACAAAAAATCATCAATTTTTTAGAATAGGATTGCATGTTTAATTTTAAGCTTAGATCATTTCTAAATAGATTGCATCTTTGGCTAGAAATTACTAAATTAAAACAATGTCTTAATTTAAATTAGGATAACCTAATTCCTAGTTTAAATAGGATAAAATTTTAATTTAGTTAGGAATTTCATTCAAATATCTTAGGATAAATTAATTCCACATTTTTAGGATAAATTGCAATTTTTAGAAAAAATAAAAAAAATCATAAAATCAAAAAGAAAAAAATCAAAAATCTTGCATGAACATGTAGAATTAGGAATACAGATTTAGTAAATAAGACATTTAGGCTAGCAAATTAGTTTTTTTATAATCACATTTTTAGGATCATTTTTTTTAGAAATCTCTTTTTTAAAAAGGTTAGGATTAGATTTAGATAATTTCATTCTTAGAAAACTTGGCACCTTTTTAAAAAAAAAAAAAAAAACAAAAAATAAAGAAATGGTTTTCTAAGTCAAAATGGGGTTAATTTAAATTAATCCAAAATATGAATTAGAAAATTATTCGTTTTAGGTAGTTTAATTAGGAATTTTATTAATTCAAAATTGCAGATAAAAAAATCCAAAATAGGTGCATGTTAATTAATTTGCATTCTAGGACCATATAATTAGGATTTGCATATTAGGTCATTAAGTTGCTATTATTGCATTTGATGTTATATAATTTAGATCATTTTGCCATGTCATATTAGGCTATTAGCATGTATTACATTTAGATTAAATTCTATTAAATAAAGTGAAAACAAAAAGAGAAATTTGCGTGTTAATTAGAGACCATCTCTAGGATTGTTGATGTGGAATTTAATCTAACGATGCAGATGCTTTCGTTGCTACAAGGTAAGTCCCTTAACCTTATTCATTGTTTTATTGGGTGTTAAATTGGTGGATTGCGCACCCACATGATCACCTCACATGTTAGGGAGATAAAATAAAATCGATTCAAGCTGCCTGCTAAACATTTTTCAAAATAAAAGAATGGTACCGAAAGGGCATTAGAGAAAATTAGTGTAACCAAGTCCCCGTACCCATAATCTCTGGTTCGTAGGAGTAAAGTAATCTCCCATTACTTTACTTGGGTTTCTAATCGACCCACCAAAAACTGATTAGTGGCGACTCCTTAATAAAAATCATTTGCATGTTAAGAATTCAAACCTAAGTCGCCAATTGGTATGGGCTTGGGAGAGTCCGAGTTAAGTCTAGGCTTAACAATCCATTAGCCAAACCCTAAGTGGTTCACACCCCGAAAAATTGGTCGCGACACACTTTGTGGATGTCAGATTAGTATGTATGATTAGAATATGGTAGCAATAACTTAGTCTAGTTTGACCCCATTAATGCCGCGCAAAATTTCCATATTGACCGATTGATGATGATGATGAAGATGATGATCGTAAATTGAATTATCATACCTAATTTCCATATTGAGTGTGATGATCGATTGATGATGATGATGATGAAGATGATGATCGTAAATCAATTTATCATGCCTAATCATGACTTTGTATTGTGTGAAATCTCTTTGCCTCCCACTTAATTTTAAGATGTTTTAGGTTTTCTATAGAATATAATCCATATATACTTGTGGGTGTCACTCCTCATCAGGAGATGACAAGAAATTTATTTTTGTTTTTAAAAAGATCATATAGGCATTGAAAAGTTGAAAAGGAAGAAAAGAACAACTTAAGTGATGATATATTTAAATACTAAAAGTTAGAAAAGTGATATTTAAGTACAACTTTTTTTGAAAAATGGAACACTTGACTGTCAAATTTGGCAAACTCCACCAAAAATCATGTATGGCAATTTTTATTTAATATCACTTGCCTACATGACTCACCGGAGAGGTGACTCAGCAAAGAAATGTCAAAATAACGTCGTTTTGGGACAAATTTGAATTTTAATATAAATATTAATTAAATTAAATTTAAAACCATTTTTTTTAATAAAAAAGGACAATTGCAGAATGGCGAGGGTTGAGCCCTCGCCTTTTGCCTCCTCCTCCTTTTTCTTTTTTTAAATATAAATAATATAATATAAATATTAATTATACTAAATGCCCTCAATACTTGTAATCTCCATCTTGGTTTTTTTAATATTTAAATTTATTTTTAAATTTAATGAATTAATATATATTAATTATTTACCCACATCAGTAGTAAAACGATGCCCTTTTTGCACATATCTAATCATGTCAGCATGTAAAACAACATCGTTTTACAATTGCCTCGCCAAAAAATTGCCACTTTAACATTTTGGCCGAATTTTCTTGCTGTTAGCATTTAATCGATCCATTTTGCTTTAATTTTGACACTTAAATGCCAGTTTCCTAATTTTTGACACTTAAATATTCATTCATGCCAAATTTTGATACTTTAGGGATTTGGGTCTTGTAGAAAAGGACATCAAGTAAGTACAAAGAGAAAGGAACACATGAATAATGGTCCACATTTTAAGAAATTGTATACATGTGTTATTGGAATATAATACGTGGAAACGACAGAATTTTGCAATTTATGTCAATGCAAAATTACCAAAGAAATAAACGAGAAATAATAAGGACAATAGAAATTTACGCGATTCGGTTTGAGCATCGGTACCTACACCCATGGAGAAGTCAATAGCAAATAATTCACTATAATCGGAGAATTAAAGTTTACAATCACTCATATGCTCAAGTGTTTCCCACACTTAAATTAAACCCAATATCCAAAGTGTTTATCAATAAATAACTCACTTGAACATAAACTCACAGCATAAATCATTGCACATTCAAGCTCAAAGTAAAACGCTCTACATATGCCAAAATCAAGAACTCCAGCGTTCGTCTTTGGTGTACGTACGTATGGCTTCGCGTTCATGTTCAAGGCTTTGTGCGGCTTCTTGTGGCTCTCAAGTCTTGCGGCTCCACACGTTTTTTTTTTTTCGTGCGGCTTCCAGAAACTTGCGACTTCTCTTTTGTGCGGCTCCTTACGTTGATAAAAGAAACCTAGCCTTTTTATATTGTGTGCCCACTTTGGGCCCCACCATGGGTTCTTTTCTTCAACAAGGATTCGCTCCTTCTCCGGACAAGAGAAAGAAAATCTTCATTTTTCTTTTATCTCCTTTAAAGATAAATATTTAATAAAATATATAGTGTGCCCATTTTTTTTGTCTTTTAGTGACAAAATATATCATTCTTGTTTCATTACTTATTTTGCACGTCTGAAGGAAAGTCCAATAAGAAGAAAGATTTCTTCATCTGATTTATAATTCGCTTGGAAAATCTTCTTTAACAGAATTCGATTTAACAAATCATTATTCGAATTCAAACTCGAGACATTAATTTAACAATTCTCCACATTAGCTCGATGTTTGAAGGCAAGTTATAGTTCTCATCATCCAAGCTGCTCTCCCAATGCCCCGATGGGCGCTTATTGTCCACAGACACCAATAAAACTCAAGTAGAGCTTGAGTTTCGCCAAAGGAATAAATTTAGTCATCATGTCTGTCGGCTTATCTATTGTAGCAATTTTTTTTACAATAACATTACCCTTAGCTAAGACATCTTGAATAAAGTGGTAATATGCTTCGTTCGCTCGTGATAAACTGGATTATATATCAAATATATCGCATATTAGTTATCATAGTGTATATCCACACTTTTCTATTCTAACTAGAAGTCCGAAAGCAAACTTTGTAACCACATCGCCTCTTTTGCTATAAATGTTAGTCTCATGTACTTTATTTCAGTCGAAGACAAGGCAATATCATCCTGTAAGGACGCTTTTCAACTAACTGCACCACCCACTAGCGTAAACACGTACCCTACTAAAGATCTGCGATCATTTAAGTCATCGGCGTGATCTAAATCCACAAAACCAATGGTCTCACTACCATTGATGTCCCTCTGGTACACTATATCTATGTCTGCCGTCGCCTTCAAATATCTGAGGATCCACTTCACAGCTTCCAATGAGCTTTACCAGGATGATTCATATAGCGATTAACCACGTTCACAGCTTGTAAAATATCAAGCCTAGTGCACACCATAGCATACATAATACTACCCACAGCACTAGAATAAGAAACATGGGACATATGCTCCTCATTCTCCTCAGTCTGCATGATTATTTATTTAAAAGTTTAAAGTGCTTCGTTAAAGGTGTACTTATAGATTTTGCCGACTATATATTAAAACGTGCCATGATCTCTTCAATATATTTCTTTTGGGATAAACGTAAAACTCCTGCAGCCTTGTCATACAAAATCTCCATACTCAATATTTTCTTTGTAGTACCTAAATCTTTTATCTCAAATTCAGCATTTAACTACCTCTTTAGTACATCATTATCAGACATATTCTTAGCTGCTATTAGCATATTATCAACATATAAAAGTAAATAAATCAAAGAACCGTTCTCCAATCTCCTAAAGTAGACACATCTATCCATCTGACTTTTTAAATAGTCTTGACTAGCCATGAAAGTATTAAAACGTTTATACCACTGTCTAGGAGACTATTTCAACCCATACAAAGATTTTTTCAACAAGCAAACATGATCTTCCTTATGTGGAATAGCAAAACCCTCTGGCTGCCTCATGTAAATTTGCTTCTCCAACTCACAATGAAGAAACGCAGTTTCCACATCTAGCTACTCTAACTCGAGATCCTACGAAATAACTAAGACAAGTAAAATATGAATAGAAGTATGTCTCACTACATGAGAAAACACCTCATTATAGTCAATGCCCTCACGCTATGTATATCCCTTGGCCACAAATCTCACTTTATACCTCGCTGCCTTGACATCGGGAATGCACTCTTTCCATTTAAAGACCCATTTACTTCCGACAATCTTTTGGCTCTTGGATACTTTGACTATCTCCCATGTCTAATTTGGATGGAGTGATGCCATCTCTTCATTCATAACTCCTAGCCATTGCGACGACTCAAAACTAGCCATCACCTCAAAGTAAAACGAAAGCTCATCTATCTCTATCTCATCACCTACAGTTAATGCATAAGCAATTTCTGGGGAGAAGTACACTAATGGTGCCATAACTTGTGTACGGCGCTCACTTTGGTGCCAAAAGTTTCAATTGGATCACTTAAGTGCCAAAAAATTTGAAAAACGCTCACTTTGGTGCCAACGCCAATCTGATTGGCCAGAAATCCACGTGGCGTTTTTGTATTGGTTCCGTACACTGCTGTGGCTCGCCGGAGTTTGAGGCCACGTCAGATTTTGGCCGGAATCTTTCGTCGGTGGCCGGAATCTTTCGTCGGTGGCACCAAAGTGATCATTTTTCCTCCGATTTGGCACTTAAGTGATCCGATGGAAACTTTTGGCACCAAAGTGAGCGCCGTACACAACTTATGGCACCATTAGTGTCCTTTTCCCCAATTTCTGTATAACCATAATGTACCGGTGATTTTATTTGTCTTCTCTATCTATCTGCGGCTATAGTGTGCTGCGGTGGTGCTGATTATCCATTATCACCAACTTCATAAACTGCGGCCTCATTTGCAGTATCAACTTTTGTTACCTTCGAGGTCTCCGGAGTCTCTACCTAAAGCTCCACCTCACTAATGACACAATGATCTGTCTGTCTTGCTGGTTGTGTCTCAGAGCTCCTCTATTGAAGTATTGCAGTCCCGTCGAAGATCACATCTCTGCTGATTAGAAAACCAGGTGATCTGGGATTAGTGCACCACAGTCGGTAGCCTTTCACCCCATGTGCATAACCCAGAAATATACACTTCTTTGCTCTCGGCTCAAGCTTACCATTACTTGCATGAGCATATGCAAGACATCCGAATATAAGTAATTTGGAATAATCAACAGATTTTCTTGACCATACTTCCTCAGGAGTCTTTGACTCGATAACAAATGATGGAGATCGATTAACCAGGTAACATGCCATGTTTAACGCTTTGGCCCAAAATTCCTTGCCAAGTCCTGCATGCGTAAGCATGCATTGAGCTCGCTTAAACAAAATTCTATTCTTCCATTCTACCATGCCATTCTGCCGTGGTGTCCCAGGTACTGTACGGTATCTCACAATACCTTATTTCTCGCAGAACTTGGTAAAATCTTTACCACATAATTCCATTTCATTATCGGTTCTCAGGCACTTGATTTGTTTATCTAACTACTTCTCAATTAATACCTTAAATTTCTTGAACCGATTGAACGCATCATAATTGTACTTTAGAAAGTATACCCATAACTTTCTCAAATAATCGTCAATAAATGTCAGTATATATCGAGCACCTCTTTTTGAAGGAACCGAAGACGGGCCTTAGACGTCTAAATGAATATATTTAACTGGCCACTTGGTCGAATGAATAGCTGTAGCAAATTTAACTCAGTACCGCTTCCCAAAGATTCGGTGCTCACATAAGTCCAACTTCCTTATCTTTTGACTATTTAACAACCCGCTTTCACTCAACATAGTCATACATGCCTCATTCATGTGCCCTAAATGCTTATGCCATAACTGAGTCAAGTTAGAGTCTAACTCACTTGATGAAATTGCAGCGGTTCCGGTCACAATCTCTACTAGTAGATGATAGAGAGTATTCACTTTCTTCCTCTTCATCACTGTTATGACACCTCGAGAGATCTTTAGTACTCCACCTTCAGTGGTGTACCTACATCCAATGTTGTCAAGTATTCCTAGAGAATTAAGTTTTTTTTTTTTTTTTAAACTCTGGTACATGCCTCACATCTGTTAATATGTGCACCACTCCATCGTGCATTCGAATTTGAATTGTCCCTATCCCCACAAACTTATAGACTGTGTTATTCCCCAAAAGAACTCTACCACCATCTGCAGTCTGGTAAGTAGTAAACTGATTCTTATGGGGCGTCATATGATAAGAACACCCCGAATCTAGCACCCATTTATCTCCTGACAAAGTAGTAGTCATACATAAAACAGTTTCTGCATCACTAGTACTCCCCTCAGCAACGTTTGCCACATTGCTTGTGGCAGTCTATCTATTATCTTTATTCCTTCGCTTTGGACAATCTCTCTTGATGTGTCCCTCCTCGTAACACTCAAAGCACTTCACGGGTCTCTTGGACTTTTTATAACGTGATTTCAATCTACTTTTATCTCTATTGCTACTAGGCTCTCGATGTTATTATCTATCCCGAATCGTCAGTGCTTGCGCTACTCCTTGCACTAGGCTGTCATCTCGCAACTTTCTCTGCCACTCCATAGAGAATAAGGTGGACTTTACCTCTTTTGAGGTAATTGTAGTATACTCCTGTAACAGTGAATCAGTAAAGTGCTTTCATGACTCTAGTAAAGAGGCTAACAACATCATGCCCCGTCCTTCATCATCAAGTATCTTACCGACGTTCTTCAGATTCATTATGAGTTTATTAAATTCATCTAGGTGGATTCTGATAGACGTACCTTTCATCTATCTAAATTGAAACATCATCTTCAACATGTACAATCGATTATTCAAACATTTCTTCATATAGAGTGCTTGAAGGTTTGTCCATAATGCCTCGACATCTTTCTCCTCAGCAATCTCTCTTAAAACCTCATTTGACAAATTTAATAGGATTCTGCTCTTTGCTCTTTCCATTAACTCTACCCTCTTTGAGGCTTTCATTATAATCAGCAACTCATTTTCACCATCCAATGCCTTGGAAAAACCTTTGATTGTCAATAATGACCGCATCTTGATGCTCCATAACCCAAAGTTATTCCTCTCATTGAACTTCTCAATTTCATATTTTTTCTCAGATATAATTGCAATAATAGAATTTCCAAATAATAATCTGACAAGCAAAAGCTCCAAATCACAATTAAGAAATTTGATCCCAAGCTCTTATACCAATTGTTGGAATATAATACACGAAAACGATAAAATCTTGTAATTTACATCAATGCAAAATCACTAGAGAAATAAATGAGAAATAATAAGGACACCTGAAATTTACGTGGTTCAATCCGAGTATCGGTACCTACGTCCATGGAAAGAGTCAGCAACAAATAATCTACTATAATCGGAGGATCAGAGTTTACAATCGCTCACATGCTTGAGTATTTCTCACATCTAGATTTAACTCTAAACCCAAAGTGTTTATTAATAAACAACTTACTTGGACATAAACTTACAGCATAAAATCACCGCGCGTTCAAGCTCAAAGTAAAACGCTCTATGTAAGCTAAAATCAAGGACTCCAGCGTTCGTCTTTGGTCCGCATACATATGACTTCGTGTTCTTGTTCAAGGCCTTGCGTGGCTTCTTGTGGTTCTCAAGTGTTGAAGATATGCGAAGATCGTGCTGTGGATTTACAATCAATCAATCCAAGATTACAAGAGATTGTGATCATTTAATTATGTCAATCTCTGATTTGATGAATATTTGTTCTTTCTTTTCCTTAGATAGACATTTAATGTACTATAAACAAAGTGTCATACAGTGTAATTCAGATATACGACAATACAGAAAACCTTGGGTATTTCTCTTATTCGGCCTACTACTTCTTTTCTGACATGGTATCAGAGCCTTGTCCTTCAAATTAGCTTCCGCAAAAAATCCTTCGATTTGCCTCTATTTTCCTGCCTTACAAACCAAACCCTGCAAAGAAGTAGAGGAACTCGTCATGGCCAAGAACACTCAAGGTGAAATCCCAGTTCAGGAAAGTCCAAAATCACCTCAAAACAGGAATCCAGGGTCAGTCGACCCATCTGAGGATGTGCATTCGACGGCACAGCACTCTACCAACCTGACACTTACTCCAGCAAATGCATCCGGCGCAGCCCAATGGCCACCAATCCCGTGGTTTCCCTTTTAGGGCCCGTGGGGAATTGGATCAACTCAGTCATGGGTTCCATACGGCACATCTGGAGAAGGATTTTCGAGCTCTGGCGCAGGCCAAACGGGCACAGGCCCGGGACCCGAGACATCCTCGACAGGTCAGGGAGGGCATCCCTACCCGAATGCAGGACTCGGGTATCTACCATTCATCTTTCCAGCCACCAGCAATCGGCCGGAACCCGGCGACCCATTCTACACGTCGCCGCGTGACGGCCCCGAGCTACGGCTCATTTCCTTGCAACTCACTGGACCTGAAAATTACACTACCTAGGCTCGAGATTTTCGTCGGGCGCTGGTTACCAAGGAGAAAGAGGGCTTCATCGATGGAAGCGTGCCCTTCCCAACCGACGAACGCTCGCAGCGGCACTGGCGTAGGTGCAATCAGCTCGTGCGGACGTGGATCGGCAACTATTTGGCCCCTGAGGTGGCCGCTGGACTCCCACCAACCAAAGACTCGAAGGCGATTTGGGACGCGTTCCGTAAAATGTACGGAAAGCTTGATCGAGCCAAGCTCTTCTCGCTCACCCAAGCCGTGTCGGACCTGAAACAAGGAAATCAGTCCGTCACAACGTGTTTCAATCGGCTCTCTGCCCCCTGGAACGAACTCGAGGCTGTTGAGGAGAAGCTCACAAGTGCTGGCTATGAAGCCGCCACCATCGCTTCGGCGGATCTACCAGCTGGCGGTTCAGGAAGAAAGCCAGAGGATCGCAGCGGCTGGGCTCACGCGAACCGGAGAAGGAGCGGCCTTTGCCGCTCTCGGGTCAGGGCCGTTGACGACTCGCAACCCATTAGTCGCGTTCGCCGTTCCTGGATCTGGTCTCACGGCGGCCGGGAACCTCTCGTACGCCTCCTCTCCGGCAGAGCAGATCTTCGGTTTCCATGGAGAGAATTTCTCTTGAGCAAATGAGAGGAAGAAGGAGGATGGAAACCCTAATTGGCGGATGGACGGCCAACATCAAATCCTCAGATCTGACGGCTACTATCTAGCCAAGCGGATGGACGGCCCAGATCAGCTCTTTAGATCTGATGGCCATTATTTGGCCAGTGCTTTGGCCGAATCCAACAGTTCCTTTAAAGGATCCTACGGCCCAAAAAATTTCTCAAAAGAAAATATTAAAGGAAAAGGGAAATTGTATTGCAGCTATTGCAAACGACCTCATCATACGGTAGAAACGTGTTGGAAGTTACACAGCAAACCTGGGGATAAAGGGAAGAAGGAATCATCAGTTAATCAAGTCATTGGGCACAATATCAATCAGTCCATTTCACAAGATTAGTATAAGCAAATAATGAAGGCCCTAAAACAACTGGAAATTTCTGAAAAAAGGGCAGGCTTCTCAGGTACCGCATTTTGCCTAAGTTCCATTTTTCATAATGCATGGATTATTGATTCAGGTGCTAGTGATCACATCATTTGTGACGAGAGATTTTTTTCTTATACTCATACATATATTTTCCCAGTCACTGTGAAACTTCCAAACGGGAATGTCACAAATGTCACAAAAATAGGGACAATACATCTTAGCTCTTCCATTACTCTTAAGAATGTGCTCTATATTCCCCAATTTGAATTCAATCTTATCTCAGTATCAAAGGCCTATGAGGATAATTCATGTCGAATCCTCTTCAACTATGACATCTGTCTTTTTCAGGCCTTTTCGACTGGCAAACTAATGGGCTTGGGTAATCTTTCACAAGGGTTATATTTTTGGACAGATTTTCCCAAAAATGTGGATTTATCGTGTTTCTATGTGAATAAGAAATCATTGTGTAATGTTGCTACCAATGATAAAACTATCATTTCTCATCGACGTTTTGGTCACGGTGCTTTCTTTCCACATCCTAAATGTGATGTCTGTCCTCTCGCAAAACAAGCACGTGCCCCTTTTTCCACAAGTAAATCCCAGACTACAGAAAATTTTTCTTTGATTCATGTAGACATTTGGGGACCTTATCATACACCACATCGTGATGGATCTCGTTTTTTCCTCACTATTGTTGACGATCATTCTCGTGCTACATAGGTCTTTCTTATGCAGTCAAAGAGTCAAGCCCTTTCCCATTTGAAAGATTTTTTTACTTTGACGAAAAATCAATTTGGAAAATCTATTCAACGCATTCGAACAGATAACGGGAAAGAATTCTCTAGCCATGACTGTCAATCCTTATTTTCCTCGAATGGAGTTTTGCATGAGAGTACATGCACTTATACACCTTAACAAAATGGGGTTGTTGAGTGGAAACACCGCCATCGCCTAGAAGTAGCACGTGTTGGAAATTTCCTATAATATGGGCTTACATTAATTAATTGACTTCCTATTTTAAATAATCGGGTTAATGGATATTCCAATATTTATTCAACCCTACAGTGATCTGATTAAATTGGGTATTGGCATATATTGATAACGGGCCTAGTTGAGCAGCAAAGTGTAGGCAATTGTGTTTAACTGAAGCCCGTAATGGGAAGGGCCCAGTTGACACACTATTGATTAAGGTTTGCTAGGTCCCCTCTCTAGTCTATAAAAGGATAGGTTATACCTATCAGTTGCTTTATCCCATTGAAAGCTACTATACTGAAATAGGTCATAGAGAGGAAGATCTGGCATTCCAATAGATCCCTGATTATCAGAGTGATCTATTTTTCTTCACTTGAAGCGATGGCTCAAATAGGTACGCTTTAATTCCACTGTATTTAGTGATATCGGTGTTTTACAATCATATATGGATCCGTTTCTTCTTAATTGATTAGTTGTTCGTGTAAATAATATTCTACATGTGGTATCAGAGCTAATTATATATGATTGTAGAATCCAAATTTTTGTTTTTTTATGGACAAATTTGAAATCCTCCTCTTTGAGCCGAATATGGGCATTATTCTTTCGTATGGATTTTTTTGCTTGATTGATCCCGAAACCATAGGGCTTTTGTTCTACATGTTGAGATCTTTCCAACCATATATAATTTATATAGTTTCGTTGAGAATCAAGAGAGAATTTTAAATTTGAAATTCTAGGGTTTATACATAAAAAAAAGTTCTAGAATTTTAAGTTACATTCTATTGTTACCTTCGTTTTTCTCTTCAATTCGACGGTAACAACGGTTGGTTTGGAGATTATTGTGGCTGATTGTTTGTTCTTCTTTTGGATGAGCAATTAGGGTTTCGACCGTTTTTGCTAACTTGGTCTTAGAGAGTTATGCGGTTAGTTGCGAATTCGATATCTTTTTCGTCACTGGGAAAGTAATTGTTGCCTGTCCGATTTCGGGATTTTCTGGGGTTTTGTCGTTCTATCGTGGGTTTGAGATGCTTTCTTGTCTACGTTGTTGGGGAGTTTTTTGCCTTGGTATCATCAATGATTGAATAGGGTTTTTACCCACCTGATGATGTTATTCAGTCAAACAGTTTCGGAAAAGGGATAAGGTTTCTTCTTTTAGCCAGATAAGAATGATTGGATATTTTATCATGTGTGTTCTTAGTTGAATAAACAACTGTCTTGAGTAATTGAGTTTTTGGTTTCTGATAAACAGAGGTTTCTTCTCTGTCGTTATTTTTTCTGGGAATTGTTGGATGTGCCTCTGGTAAATTGAGGTGGAAGGGCAGCTGGTCTTGCCTATCTTGAAACTTAATTATTCCCATTATTGTCTAGTTTGTTTTGACCCTTCATGTCTTCTTGTGTGGTTTTACCATGAGTCATCGGAGTGGACTGGCTTAATAGGATCGATGTTTGGAAGTTCTCTTTACAAAGATTCTGCTTGATCTCTTATGGGTTTCATGCTAACATGCATAAAGTTTTGGCTAGAAAGCACAATGATACTTTTAAATTCAGATGATATGATTATGTCAAATAGGTGGAGATTGAGTTATTGCTTGACTACAGAATTTCTCAAATTTAAAAGATGCCAAATTTAAACATGCCAACCAAGGGTTGATAGTGAGAAAGTAAGAGATAAAGATTGTCCTCATGATTACTGATATCTACAAAAATTTTGGCTCCCTTTAATTCTAGTAACCATTCATATCCATTCTTGATTTGCCATGAGTCTGAGATATTAAAATAAAAAAATAATAATTATAAAATTGTGGCAAAAATTGTTGTTTGAAAAAGTGCAATTTGATCCTTGGAAGCACATGTTGTAAAGTGTTTCATATTGTTTGATGAATTATTAGGCATTGATTAAATGGAACATTATTTACAAATTGTCAAAGTTTGTAAATTGTTGAAGTTCCTTATTGATAAAAATTAGTATATACAATTACCTGCCCAAAGGGGGTTATTGTGTATATTAATTTGAAAATTGCATGAAGATAAATTTCAAAATTAAAAGATGGGGATGTATGACTCAAAAAGATTTATCTGCCCAAAGGTGATAAATTTTTTGAAAGTTATGTGTAATTCCCTCTATATTGATATATTAGAGATGAATGATGGGGATGTGTGACTCAAAAGGTTTATCTATCTAAAGGGGATAAATTTTTTTTAGAATTATGTGTAATTCCCCTCTATGTTGAGATAATGGAGATGTATAATTTAAAGGATTTGTCTGCCCAAAGGGGATTGATCTTTAAAGATTATATGTAATTCTCCTTTATCATCTCTATATATTAATATCATTGAGATGTATAATTTAAATGATTTGTCTGCCCAAAGGGGATGAATCTTTGACAATTATATGTAATTCTCCTTATTGTTATTTTATAAACTTCATGCTGTGAAAAATAATGGTGCATTATATACTCTGCCCAAAGGGGAGTTTATAATGTACTAATTATTTTTGTTAAATACTCATTGCCCATAATTGATCTTATTGCATTATGTGTGACAAACAGTTACTTTTGCTATAAATAACAACAATGAAATATTATACTGTTAAGGACTTTGTCAAAAAAGAGAGACATTGTGATTGAGAATATTATAACCGAGTCTATGTTTGCTGATCCTTTAACAAAAGGCTTACGACCCATTTTGAACATGTAAAGAATATAGGTGTCTTAGATTCTTTTGATTTCTTTTGTTAGTGGGAGTTATATAATTTGTATTTTGGATATTATAGATATATGCAGACTGATAATGCTTTTATGATGTCTATTAAAGCATTTATTTTCAATGATTGTTATTATTAATTCTATTGTTATCATTTCTCCTGTTGACTGAGAAATGGAAATATAAAACAGTATCTTTAAACAAATTTTAGTTTAAAGATGACTGGATGTCACTGATTATGAGATCTCATGTTGGATTGTGACATAGTTGTGTAATTTCATGTATTTAGAAATTGCAGCAATTTCATGTTGTTTAGAAATTGCGTTGATGCAGTTTCTTGTCGTTGAGAAATTGCATTGAGGACCGATAAGAAATAGTGTATATTTTGGTCACATGTTGGCACTATTTCTTACTACACTACTAGGCCCATGATCCATGAAAATATAATGCTTATTATAGGTGATTATGGAAGATCATGTGTTGTGGTATTTTCTTAACACATAGATCTCCATAGTCCTATACTGAGGTTATATAGGATTGGATTGATTTTGAGATGCCATTATTGAAATATTATTTTTTAAAGTTGTGGCCACATAAAACAAAATTTTCAGTTATTAACCTGATAGTGTCGTTTTCAATATAAAATATTTTTCAAAATAAAATAAGTTAATTAATGTAGCCCAAGTGGGAGAATGTTGGAAATTTCCTATAATATGGGCTTACATTAATTAATTGATTTCCTATTTTAAATAATCGGGTTAATGGATATTCTAATATTTATTGAACCCTACAGTGATCTAATTAAATTGGGTATTGGCATATATTGATAACGGGCCTAGTTGAGCAGCAAAGTGTAGGCAATTGTGTTTAACTGAAGCCCGTAATGGGAAGGGCCCAGTTGACACACTATTGATTAGGGTTTGCTAGGTCCCCTCTCTAGTCTATAAAAGGATAGGTTATACCTATCAGTTGCTTTATTCCATTGAAAGCTACTATACTGAAATAGGTCATAGAGAGGAAGATCTAGCATTCCAATATATCCCTGATTATCAGAGTGATCTATTTTTCTTCACTTGAAGCGATGGCTCAAATAGGTACGCTTTAATTCCGCTGTATTTAGTGATATCGGTATTTTACAATCATATATGGATCCGTTTCTTCTTAATTGATTAGTTGTTTATGTAAATAATATTCTACAGCACGTGCACTCAAATTTCAAGCTTTCATTCCTGAAGCTTTCTGGGGAGATTGTGTGGTCATAGCAGCCTACCTGATCAATCGCATGCAAACCAGGGTTCTTAATGGACGTACCCCTTTTGAGATTTTGTTTGGAAAGAAACCTGAAGTAGATCATTTGAGAGTTTTTGGCTACTTATGTTATGCTACTGCCCTGGGTCCTCATGACAAGATGAGTCCCTGAGCCAGACGATGCATTTTTATGGGTTATCCAACCTTCCAAAAGGGATATCGTGTTTTTGAGCCATCGACAGATGATTTCTTCGTAAGTAGAGATGTGGTTTTCCATGAGGATGTGTTCCCTTTTCAGGATGAAGTATCTTCAAATGAGTCATCAAGCTCACATCAACAAAACAAAAATTTTCTGTTTGAGGAAGATTTACCACTCAATTCACAATATATATGTGTTCCGACTTCTTCTCCCGTGATCGAAACAAATGCAGCATCTTTGCCTGCTTTAGAATACTCAACTCCTGATTCTACAGCATCAATTGCAGAGACATCTAATTCAGAAGAATTATCTTCCCAATCTATTTCTGAGGATTCTACACCTGATGATATTCCCCCAAGACGATCAGGACGAATAACTCGTCCACCAACTTGGACGAAGGATTATGTCTGTGCATCCCCTAATTCATCAGGTACTAAATATCCAATTTGATCTTATGTCTCGCTTGATTGTCTATTTGCGGAGCATATGTGTTGCATTAGTCGTATCTCTGAAGAAGTAGAACCATCCTCTTATGATGTGGCCATTCGTGATCCGCGTTGGCAAAAGGCTATGGAAGCTGAGTTACAAGGCTTGGTAGAAAATCATACATGGGATATAGTGCCACTACCACTTGGCCGAAAGCTAGTTGGCTGCAAATGGGTATACAAAATCAAGTACAAGGCTGATGGATCAGTGGAACGTTATAAGGCTCGCCTAGTAACAAAGGGCTTTACGCAACGTGAAGGTTTTGACTATCATGAAACTTTCTCTCCAGTTGCAAAAGATGTCACAGTTCGTTCCTTTCTTTCTGTTGCTGCTTTCCGGAACTGGGAACTACATCAAATGGATGTTTACAACGCTTTTCTTCATGGAGATCTTGATGAAGAAATATACATGGATCTTCCACCAGGATTACGGCGACAGGGGGAGTCTGGAGTATGTCGTCTCCGTAAGTCCCTTTATGGACTCAAACAGGCTTCTCGTCAATGGTATGCCAAGTTTACTTCAACTCTTACAGCCCTTGGTTTCAAGCAATCCAAGCATGATTATGCCCTATTTTCTTGGACTAAAGGTACGTCTTCAATCTACCTGATGATATATGTTGATGACATACTTATTATGGGAAATGATCTGGGCATCAAGAGACTTAAAGAACATTTGCATTCTAGCTTCCGTATTAAAGATTTGGGACCTCCCAAATATTTCCTTGGCATTGAAATTGCTAGATCGGAGCTAGGAATCGCTCTTAGTCAACGGAAATTTGTGTTGGAAATCATATCAGAAGCAGGCTTATCAAGATGTAAACCAGCTGTCATTCCTATTGATCAGAACATCAAATTGACTACCGTTGAGTATGATGCAACATCATCATCTAAGATTGATGATCCTTCACTTGAAGATCCATCGTGCTATCAAAGGCTTGTAGGGAAACTTATATATCTCACTATGACTAGACTGGACATATGTTTTGCAGTCCAGACACTTAGTCAATTCATGCATAGCTCGAAGGAATCTCACATGAGTGCCGCCTTAAAGGTTGTCAAGTATTTGAAGAAATGTCCAGGGCTTGGATTACTTCTTTCACGAGATTGCAATCTCGAGACGGCAGCTTATTGTGACACAGATTATGCCACATGTCCTATGAGTCGGAGATCAGTCACTGGATTTTGTATCAAGCTGGGAAAATCGTTACTTGCATGGAAAACGAAGAAGCAATCCACTGTATCTCTTTCATCTGCTGAAGCTGAGTATAGAGCTATGGCTAAAACCGTTTGTGAAATAGTTTCGATACGAGGCTTACTTTTAGATCTTGGGACACGAGTCGGAGGGCCAGCAAATCTATATTGTGATAATGATGCAGCACTCAAACTTGCAGCAAATCCCATTTTTCACGAAAGAACAAAGCACATTGAAGTTGACTATCACTATACTCGAGACAAAATCCAAGAAGGGGTAATCAAGACAAATGGAATTGGAACAGCGGAACAACCTGCTGATATTTTTACCAAGCCATTATGTCTAAGACAACATGCATATCTGCTGAACAAGCTTGGCGTCTTAGACATATACCAGCCGCCAGCTTGAGGGGGAGTGTTGAAGATATGCGAAGATCGTGCTGTGGATTTACAATCAATCAATCCAAAATTACAAGAGATTGTGATCATTTAATTTTGTCAATCTCTGATTGGATTTGATTTGATGAATATTTGTTCTTTCTTTTCCTTAGATAGACATTTAATGTACTATAAACAAAGTGTCATACAGTGTAAATCAGATATACGACAATATAGAAAACCTTGGGTATTTCTCTTATTCGGCCTACTACTCCTTTTCTGACATCAAGTCTTGCAGCTCCACACGTTTTTTTTCATGCGGCTACTGGAGACTTGCTGCTTCTCTTATGTGCGGCTCCTTACTTTGATAAAAGAAACCTAGCCTTTTGAGCCTCACCATGGGTTCTTTTCTTCGACAAGGATTCGCTCCTTTTGCAGATAAGGGGAAGAAAACCTCGTCTTTTCTTTTATCTCCCTTAAAGATAAATAGATAATAAAATATATAGTGTGCCCCTTTTTTTCGTCTTCTAGTGACAAAACATATCCTTCTTGTTTCATTGCTTATTTTGCACGTATGAAAGAAAGTCTAATAAAAAAAAAATTCATCATTCGATTTGTAATTTGCTCGGAAAAACTTCCTCATCGAAATTCGATTTAACAAATTGTTATCCGAATTCAAACTTAAAACATTAATTTAACATGTGTTTTTTTTTTTTTTTTTTTTTTTCAAAAGAGATTTCATATATATGCTCATTAAAAAAACTAAGATTCCATCTATTTTGCAAAAAAGATAGATTTACAAAATATTTCTTTAAAGTGGTTACTTGTATTGTTTGAAATAATTAGTTAATAAAAAATATTTACATTATCGGCAATAATTAATGTTTAAACATTTTCATGAACAACAAAAATATTTTTTCGTTCATTATTTTTGTAAACAAAACAAACAATCATTTTTAAGAATAAATGAACCAACGATATAGACCATAAACTGGCTATTTGTGGGCGTAAAGTGTACTAATATATTATATAAATGGCTAAACAATCGTGTTTGAATAATTTAATGGGAATATCCGAAACATATGATTAATTTAAGTAACGAGGGCTTTTGTCCATTCCTAAATAACTTTGTGGACGTCAGAAGGCTTTTTGCTCGAACCATCGCACATGAGGAGTCCCAGATGATACCTCGTACAAGTTTCCCTCTGAATATATTCTCTCCAGCGTGCTACTTTCCGGGACCTCCGCTTTTCTCTTGGCTTTCCAAGGCTCACGTTCTTGAAAGGCGCGATTCTCTGCGCTCTGCGTCCGCTCCTTCGTCTTTACGCTCTCTGTCTTTCCTTCTAATCTTTGACTCTGTCTTCAGCATCGGGAGATTCCCAAACCACTGGCATGCATGCATTCTACTTTCTCTGTCTCTGTTTTCTTGTCCCGGACAGAGTGGGGGCTCTGCTTTGTGCGCTGTTGCTAGGTCATTCGGACTGTACTAGTGTTGTTTATCGACATCCCTCCTCCCGCCGGAGTCCTGAGTCCTGAGCATCAGCTGCCCGCGGCTCTCCTGGTTTTTCAGTTGATGTTTTTAGTGAGACACTAGAGATCAGGTCCAAGCTTAACTCTTAACCATCATCTAATCCTAGCACCAAACTTCAGTTCATATGCGGCAGGTGCATCCATTCGAAAAGTTCAGACAACTTGAGTGTTGGGGATTCCATACTATTTAACACGGGATTTGTGGTTTAGATGAGTTTTGGTGCATAAACCCTATGGGAGTATTTTAATCAATTCTCATCCTTCCTTTTTCTTATAGTTTCCTTTTGTTGACACAACGAACTAAATCTCGCTAATTTCATAGCATAACTGTGAGAGCTTTCCGAATGCTTATGTGAGCCGGCCTTCCAAGTAGTACCAGTCATGATTTTTATTTTCTTATTATTTGTTTCAATAAATCTAAAGAGTCTCCGCCAACCCATTTACTTTGGCTAATTAGAAGCTAAGTAAGAGGCGATCTTTAACTTTTCCATACAAAATGGGGCCAAAGTTAGGAAGTAATAGGCGAAGTTTCAAGATTCCATCGCTTTTAGATAATGATGTGAATATTTATGACGTTTGGAATCTGTCATGCATTTCTTGAAAATATTGATTGGACAACAAAGAAAAACTAAAAAGAAGAATGCCGACAAACGATAGAGAACATGAGAACACCATAGGATCACTGAATCTGAGACTTGATAATTACTCCTTAATCAACTTGTCTCCCTCCTTCCCCGTGAGATGCCAGATGCTCCACAAATTCATTGATGCACCGGTCGGAGCTCCCGCCTTTACTGATTGCTTCCTTAGCCAATTCCATCCATTTCCTTCCATTCCTCTCCATCTCATCGCTTCTGTCTCCTCTCATCACCTCGTTCAGACACTTCACAACCTGCTCTCTCCTCACCACCCCCTCCTCATCCTCCTTGGGCCTCACTCCTACTCCCCAAATCTCCTCCACATACTTGGCATTGGTAAATTGGTCGGCGAACCGGGGGACCCCGACCATTGGGATCCCCGCGCTCAGCCCCTCGAGGGTCGAATTCCAGCCACAGTGTGTCATGAAACACCCCGTGGCTCGGTGGGCCAGGACTTCCAATTGGTTGCACCACGTGGCGATCATGACCTTTTCTTGAATTGATTCTCCGAACCCTTGTGGCAACTTATCGAGCTCGGAAGGCCTCACCACCCATAGGAAAGGGAAGCCGCTTTCCTTAAGCCCCCATGCTATCTCCTCCATTTGCTCCGCAGTCAATGAAATCATGCTTCCAAAGGAGATGTACACAACCGATTTAGGAGGCTTCGTCTCGAGCCAATTGGCGCACTCGATGTTTAACGGCTTCCATAAGCTCGCGCCGTACGTGTCGTCTTTGTCTATGCGGCAGTCCAAGTATGTAGATGGGACCATTGGACCGATCAACTTTGCTGGCCAAAGGCCTGATATGCTCTTTGCTTCCTAGCATAAGATGCATCATGAAGAACTTAATTAGAAAGATAATTATCTGGGATACAAAATTGATCGTATCCAAGATTCTAAGCATTCCCATGCAGTGGTGTGGCCCAACATCTTCAGCACTTTGTGGGAGAAAATACATCTTTAGATAGAAAATCTAAGGATTTTAAGGAAATAAGACTATACTTCATTTCGTGTCGTGTAGTGTCATGCCCTTTGCAATTCATAACTGGAATAGATTTTCCAATTTAGGAGATTAGACGACGGTTTTAACTGTTGAAACTCACTCTAGTGACCCTACAGCCTGATCGACCACCGTGAGGAAGACGAAACTCAAATCGATGTGCAATAGAACTACGAGGACAATAGCAATTTTTATCACGTGAATTTCCCATACCTCATATTCTAAGGCCTCAAAGCTGTTTCCAAAAATCCAATCAGCCTTGTCTGTGTTACTGAACTGTCTCAGCTTCATGGCTAAGTAAGCAGGGTAGGTTCCAGGCGACTGAAGAAAACTCGGGAGGTCCCGTGAGTTTAGCGGAGGCAAGCCGGGAACCAAAAGCGCCTCATCGTGGAATTCCAGCGGCAATTTGAGCAAGCCACAGTGCAAGCGGTAGAATATGTTCGAGATCGCGACTGAGTTAGTGAAGAATGCAGCACCGAATATGCCATGCTGCTTAGCCACATTGAGAGCCCACGGGAGAAAGGAGTCGTAGACCACGCAAGTGACGGGGGCATCGGTGCTCGAGTACTTCTCGATAACTTCAGACAAGGTTCTCGAGCCGTGTTCCTCAAACGACTTGAGGAAGACGGCTTCGCTCCCGGCTTGGGCGAAACCCTTCTCATCGAACCCGTCAGATATGGGTTCGACCCCGACGTTCGGAGCATGGATGGATTTGACCGTGTAGTGAGTTGTGGCGAGTGTGGCCCTGAGTCCTTTGGAAGCCAAACGCTTTGCGAATTGGAGGAGAGGGTTGATGTGGCCCTGGCTTGGATATGGAAGAACCACGACATGGGCTCTGTGTTGCTCAGCCTCCATTTTCATCGGTACACTGAATTACCACAGAAGAGGGGGGTCGTAATTTATACAGGCCAGCCTTCTAGAAGAAAAGCATTGATTTTACAGCGACGATCGTACGATTTATTACGCGTGGTGCACAACAGTGGATGGGAAAAAGTTTAGAGCAATCCCGAAACCTTTTTGGAATTTGACTTGTCCGGGCTTTTTTAAGCACCTTAACTCTGGAAAATACTAGTCGAAGGGGGATCCCAGGTTGATCCCCGGAGACCTTAAAACGGATCCCGAGTAAAGGCAGCTCCCCTCTCCTTCAATTGGCAAAGCGTTTGGCTTCCAAAGGACTCAAGACCACACTGGCCACAACTCACTACACGGTCAAATCCATCCATGCTCCGAACGTCGGGGTCAAACCTATATCTGACGGGTTCGATGAGAAGGGTTTCGCTCAAGCAGGGAGCGAAGCCGTCTTCCTCAAGTCGTTTGAGGAACACGGCTCGAGAACCTTGTCTGAAGTTATCGAGAAGTACTCGAGCACCACGACATGGGCTCTGTGTTGCTCAGCCTCCATTTTCATCGGTACACTGAATTACCACAGAAGAGGAGGGTCGTAATTTATAGAGGCCAGCCTTCTAGAAGAAAAGCATTGATTTTACAGCGACGATCGTACGATTTATTATGCGTGGTGCACAACTGTGGATGGGAAAAAGTTTAGAGCAATCCGAAACCTTTTTGGAATTTGACTTGTCGGGGCTTTTGTTAGCACCTTAACTCTGGAAGACACTAACGCGCCAGCCATTGGAAAAGTGAATTTATCGAGCATAGATGATGGCGCTTGAATTTTTTTTTTTTTTTTTTTTGTGACGCTTCAGCCTCCCTGCTTCGCAGGGGCTTCGAACCTGAACCTCCACGGTGGAGTCCTGAGGCTCTATCATCCACGCTGCAACGGCCGATGGTGATGATGGCACTTGAATTGATAGTTTTAAAACGAAGAATTTTATTGCAACTGTTTATTAGGAATTTGTAAATATTGTCTAGGTCAACCTGGTGTGGAAATACTAAAACCGGAGTATCAAAAGTATGAAAAAGCATCTCATGATTTGCACTTTTCAATAATATTCTCATATCATGATATGATTTAAGAATCGATTTTCACACATAGTCTAATTATAAATAAAATGATATACTTGTTTCTTCGCTTTTGGATCCCGCAATGAAATATTTTTTATTAAGTATTATATTTTATTTTTTTATTATAGAAGACTTAAATTCTGTAAAATCATTTAATAGAATTTTGATCATGGATACAAATTTGGAATTTTTGACGATACAAATTTATTTTATGGTAAATATATCATGGTGGGTATAGTTTAAGGCTTTTTATATCGTAAATGATAAGTGTGTTAAAATTAACATAATCTGGGATTTTTTGTGCGACTTTTTCTCTAAAAACAACATAAATGAGGAGTGGATAAAAAATCAAAAGTCCTCTAGCATCGATTGCCCCTCCCAATTCTACTTTTCATATATATTTTTTTTTTTTTTTGTAGATAAGGTGCTAATAGAGAGTCACGCTATAAAATTGAGTTGAATAGAATAATATCATAAATTAGAGCATTACAGTTAAAATAAAAAGTGATGAAAATAGTGTTGCATCAGAATGTAATAATTGCAAGGTCTCCGGTACGTACGTGCAGGGCGCCTTCTCTTCATTTTCCTGTACTTGCCTAGTTAATGTTAGGAGACTGGTATCGCGGGAATCCAGGCTGAGTGACTGACCCTCTAGGAGGGTGGTACGTGCACCCACGGTGGGAGGAATGGGCTTTTCTTGGGTGGAGGAATGGGCTTTTCTTGGGTTCTCCCCTCCCAATACCGGGACTTTCCCCGTAGTCAAAGTCTTTTAAGGACCTGCTTAGATCCTATAAATTAGAACATTATGGTTAAATAAAAAGTGACGGAAATAGTGTTGTATCAGAATGTAGTAATTGCAAATAAATGTCGAAAAGTATCCTCAAAGCTTTCCCCATTTCATGAACTTGACAAGGACAAGAAGTACCGAGCCAAAAAAAAAAAAAAAAGGATAAGATGCCAAAATGAACTTTAAATTTGCTATGCTAGACGACATGCGCTTTTGATTATGTGCATACTTTCAACGAGCTCGCAGTAAACAGAGGGGAGGCATAAATAAATCTTTGAACACTAATCTTCACATAATCATTGCATTTCTATGATATTACTCTACGTTGTAACGGGATAATAGGTCGATGATGCTGAAGATGTCCCAAGAGAATGCGCACGTACAGTAAGTAATTCGGGGAATGTGCAAGTTGACTCGTTACCAAGACTCGACTGATAGCACTGTATCGGAGAAAAGAAGAGGTCTTGCTTGGACTGGCTGACAGAAAGTTACCACGAATCGGCCGACACTTAGCAAAAGAACAGACAAATGCAATGTCATTTCAACGAGTGTAGACACCGCATTGAAGGAGCCGCACCAATATCGTGGGATTGCTTTGCCGCTTCGTGTACAGATGGATACAGGGAAGTAGTCCCAGAGAAGATGTGATTGGCATAATTTGTGGCTTGGAAGGCACGCACCTTTTAATGAAATCAATCGATGACTTTCGAGCATTAAATGAATGACTCCGCATGGGGTCTTTCCACCGAATTTTGTACGTCTTTGGGCCATCATCTGGCCATGGCGTCGTGCATCACATGAAACTTGCCATTGCTCAATTGAGCCCGAAACAATAGTAGCTTGAAAAGACCTTTGCGTCCCATGATATCGTGCAATGATAATATGGCTAGATCCATGCCTTGTAAAATATTTGGAAAATTCTTTTTGTTTGTGATATTAATCTTCGCGCCTTTCGGGCCCTCCATGCCGACATAGAGAGCCCGTCTTTACGTGTCATGGAGGATTAGGTCGTCAAAACAAAGAGTCATTCACATTTGACAAGAGTCTTCTTGAATTATAAAGTAAAAAAGCATATGCTGAATAAGTGTGCCACACACTTGATTTGATTGACTTCTCGTGAATCATGTGTTAATTATAATTATAATCGATAAAAAATTTATTAGATTTGAATCTATTAAAATACTTATATTATTGCAATTCCATTTTCACATTTCTATAACCACAAAATTGTCAACTGCCTCCATTACACATCAATCGCTAGTCGTCGGCAATACTGGTCACCAATGCCACCACTAATTGCCAACTTGCCACTGATTGCTTCCAATCACAGTTGATGGTTGTTTACTGATGAGAAGTTTTCTCCAAAAAGCACAATTCATTTTCATCCCAATGACGAAAAAAAAAAAAAATCATTCTAGAGAAAGATATTGCTTGAAATGGTAATCCATTTGAGGATTCCTTACATATGGAACCAAGTGAGGCCTATAAGTAATCAAGTGTAAAAGGTTTTGGCCAAAAGAAAATTAAGAGTCAACATTGTTAAGTGTGATTTGAATCATATTATCTTAACGTTGTAACACTTTGGCTTTGCATAGCAATTAAGGTCCAAAATTTGTAAAAATAGAAAGAAAGATTCGTACCGGACAAGAAAAAGTCCCAAGGAAAAAGACGGGCTGGAAAAACAAGGAAAGAAAGTGTGGTTGAAATTGCACCGTCGTTTTCAAGCAATGACGTCACCACTTACGCTGGCGTTGCTCGTCGTTAGGGAGCGCAAAATGGAAAAACAGAAGCTACAATTACGGATTACATGGAAGGCAAATTGAAAGTTTTGCTTTCAATATCCTCGTTAATAGATATCGAAAAAAGGACGAGATAAATGCACAAAAAAACTAAATTGTAATTAAGTCACGAAACTCTCGGATCAAATTTCAAAAGTCCTAAAAAATGTGTAATCAACTATTTCGATTGGTCCATTTATTAGACATTAACAGTGCAAACGCATTTGAGAACCGCTGCGTTTCTATTGGGCACTGCCTTGCCTTCCCCACCAGTTCAAGCGAGAATCACGTGTTCTTCTTCCTCTTTTTCTAGTTCCGCTTTTTTCAGGCTTATCTAGCACGGCTTTCATACGGCAGGTGTACATCAATGAGTTATGGCAGCCCACTAATTATGCCAAACTATTGGATAGTTTCAACAATCTTCTTGGAACTTTGGCACATAACCTCGTGCCATATATTTTGCATCGACTTATATTAGGAGGGCACGTTGTTCCAAAGAAAAAGATTGAATTTTTATGTAGGGATATGTTAATGTATGTATATGTACTTTCCGTGAATAACTAAATTGCTATCTCGTGCAATCATTTTGATTCTTTTTCTATTAAAAGTTTATATTTTGTTCCTCTTGAAGAGTGGAAATGGAGCCTCATCTTGAAGAGGAAGTGTTGGAGAAGTCTCAACCACAAGCTAAAGAAGCAACTTTTGAAAAGGGTCACAAATCAATATTTTAACCTAGATTTATTGATGTGGATCACGTATGACTCACCTCAAATTTAAAATATAAGTCATGATGGGATCTTACGCAAAAAGCCCCAAAAAGATGAGTTTTGGTGAGTATGTTATAAACCCACTTTCAACTCGCTTAATCAATATTGTGAAGTCAAGGAAACAGGATAAAAAAAGGAAAAAAAAAGAGTTAAGGAAACAGGTCTCGGTTCCTTTTTAATTTTCGCTTCTCTCTTCTTTCCTTCCTTCTTTAGTTCCACCGATCATGACTTGCGAGCTTTCTCCCTCCTCTTTGATTCCAATTGATAGGCTCAGGCGTCGCTGGCCTCCCTGATTTCTGTAACGTCGAAGAGAGCTCCTGCACAAGAAGAGCTAATAAGGGCGACCAGATTGGATTATAGTGCATCAAAGTATTGAGTCGGTCCTCCTCAAGCCGATTTTTCTCAGTTATCTAATGTTCCTCTTTTAATGGGTCTAAGAAATCTGTGATTTGTTGATTTTGCATTTACCGAACTTCTCCGAACTAGATGAACAAAAGATGATATGTGTCATAGTTATTGTACTTCTAGAAGAGTCTGTGTCCCTAAACTCGGAATTGGTTTAGGAGTCTTGTTTCCCTTTGATCATTTTTTTTTATCAGTCTTACTCTATTCTTACTCTAACACTGACCCTCAGACTTTTGCCCTGCCTCGTGCAGGGCGTGGGAGCCGAAACCCACTCTTGAAATTTACTTGTCCCCACCCCAACCCCCCTTGAGAATGTGGGGATTTGAACCCCTCATCTCCCCCTTCCATGAATGCCGAAAAAGGGGACAAGTCTGTTGGATTGAATGGAATGACAAATGTGATGTGAGCTCCTATTTTTTCTCATCCAACATGTATCGTCCTCAAGTTCTACAAGAGATTTCACATTAGATAAATCGCGAGTCCACTTCCCTGCCCATATGGAGAAAGAATTGTGCAGTGAGTGGATATTGTGAGTATCAAAATCTTCAGATTTATATTAATATAAACATCTTCTTGAATAATTATTGATGTCTCCATGAATAATTACTGATGTCTCATATGGGGTATCAACATTGAGCTCTAACTAATGGTTATATTCATAGTTTTAGCAGGGGCACTGCTCGTCACTCGGCTAAGATCCACCACCCTTAGCTTCATCACTAACTTCATGACCCCATCCATAACCCGACCCTTGAATTCTCTCATTAACTCGGCAAGCTAATCTGTGGAATCACTCATTTTTCAGAGGCAAAATTTAAAGAAAAAAATTGTTAAGAATGGAGTCCAGGTCAGATTAAATATGTATTGTTATAATTGTATTGCTTTAAAATAAAACAATATAATTTAAATGAGTCATTTTGAATTGGACCTTTTTCAACTCACCTAAACCCAGCTTGGATCACCCTTTTGACGGCCTAAATGTTTTAAAATATTGGTTAAGTATCCTCTAACATTACCATCTTATCACTTCGAGTCATTGCTTGATTATTGGCAGCCTAATGTGTGGCCAAGTTATGATTTTTTTTTATTATTAGTATTTTGGTCGCAAAGATAATCTTCGTTTCATTAAGATAATCCATCTGAGTACATGAAGCGGGCCTCTGAGCACCATAAATCCCCCATAAAATATAGGCAGTGTATAGACATGTTCGCTCTATATGTTGCTATAACTTTAATATTCTCTAGGCGTCAGGAACTAAGCGAGGAAAATAATAGAAAATATGCCTAAAGCAAGACAATCCGCATAGAATTGGGCCAAGGAGCTTTGCTGGGATGCAATAGAGAACTCTGGTAGCATTTGCTTCAAGACACGTGACCCATTATCTTCCTTGTTGCCGCCCCGGAAATACCGATGTGTATAGATATATATATGTTCATCGTTTCCCATTAGTTTAATATGCTGAAATAATTCGTCCAACATATTAATTTAAGCTCATCAACATCTGCATCGACTTCTACGACGAGATGTATCCCACGCTAGGGAATGAATTAAAATAAGAAGAAACAACACAAACATAGAGATCACAGATAAAATATAGATACAATCTTCAATTTTAACGTCTCCATGGAGACAAAGCTGTCCAGCCTCCTAAGCCCGTCGCCTGTCGTGGTTTTCACATGCCTCGAGGCCTATATAATTGGGGCCTGAAGAACAACAGTCGCCACGGTGAACTAATCGAGTCATCCCCGGGAAGATTTATAATCGTAACCCAAACAAACATGGCTTCTTCCCTCCTCAAAATGGGGTTGATGGCTCTTTGCCTCTTCATCTCGGTCATGTCGGTCACTGCTCAGTACGGCGATCCATCGCCTGATAACGATGGCAGCAAAATGCCACCAGGCATGCACATGGCGCCTTCACCAACGGGCAATGGCTTGTTCATGCTTCCGTCCGTGGTGGTCGGAGTTCTCGCTTTGATTGTGTCCTTCTTCGTCGTCGGAGAGAGGGTGTAATGTGTCTAGCCTACATATCATGCAGTTTGTCATTGGATGTGCTTGAGTGTTTTACTTTTTCTTACTGCATAATCTGTTTATCTTGGCTTCGCGAGTGCTTCGTCTACACTTGACACAGAATGTTGTAATAAACACTGTTCTCCATTCCGCGTACGATCTACCTAATAAACACATCTCTTCATTACATGTACGCTGTCTCATTTATCCTTGCCTAAATTTGTTAAGCTCTATATTCCTTAGTCCATGTTTTTTTTTTTTTTTTCCCATATAGGGATCAAGATCTATATGCTCAAAACTAAAGCAATCCCAGTAGCGCAAAGCTATCATTAATCAAAGAAGAAATGCTTTGTTAAAACATTTCACATCACTTATTTACCATAATTACATGATCTTTCCAGTTTCTATATATGTAGTATCTCTTTACCTATTAATTTAAGAATATTCCAACCTGGACCAAAGCCATTCCTCAAATATGCACGTGTCTCCCTCAAGCTTTTTCTATTCTTCAACAACGATTCTCATAATCAGATTCATCAACTCAACTTTGAGCTCAGTTTTGGAAGAATCCATCAAAATAAACGAACCAACACCCCTCAAGCAACCATGAGAAAGTTCTCTAGAAGTATCAACCGTAGGTGTCTAAGGAGTAGCCAATCTTGGATCGACAAAATCAACGAGCAAATGGAGAAAATTGCTAAGGCATTGGTTGGCGACCGTGCGCCTTGCGAAGTTCGTCTTCCGGCTCTCGAGACGATTTTCTCTCTCTAAAAATAAAGAGAAAGAAGCCATCCTTGCTGAGATTTTTCTCTATTACAATCTAATATCTAAACTCATGTAAATGAACCTAAATCGCCCTATTCATATGCATCCTCTCTGCAGCTCCAACCACTAGACAACAAGTGTGTTTCCAAGTTTATCACTGTCAAATCAGGTTTCCATGTTAATGTTAAATGGGAGAGAATTGAGATGACATCTAGAAGTTCAGGTGCTTTTTTCCAAAAGAAAACCCGGGAGGAGAAACGAGTGGTAGCATGAACCACGACGAATAATCATGAAAAAGAATCGCCTTTGGTGACTGGTGAGTTCATCCCATTATTCTAGGTGTTTGACCGGTGGCAAGTTTTAAGTCGTCGTAAATGGAGACATGTCCCAGTGACTTTCCCTTTACCTTTTGTCTCTTCCCTGCTTTATTGCTTTTTACTGTAAACACTTTTCCTAGCTTTATCAGCATCCACTTAATTTAAGCTGATCGCCATTGACCTAATCATAACACGACTTGCACGGAAAGAATCCAACGTCACAAGAAAGTTTCGAGGCACGCCTCCCGGTGATCTCGGTGTGCATTACCAATACAAGGCAGCCCTAGATTTATGTGGGAATGACTTCCTCTTCTCCTTAATTTCACTATTAACTTAACGTGATTTCTATCACATGAGTGTGCATAGCACCGTCTTTCTTAGATTTTTTTAATTTTTTTTAGATTTGTATTTTTATTTTTCCTTTTCTCACTCTAAAGTTTGGCCCTGGATTCTCATGAAAAATCCGAATCTAAATTAGAGGGATTCACCAATTTTTGTCTTATTAAACTACCAATTAATTTTGGGTTGCCGATTCTCATTTAAATTACTTACCAATGTTCATTTATTATTTTTCATTCACTAGCTCTTCTATTGAGCTACAAATTTTACATTTACTAACTCTTTTTAAAAATTACCCACTCCCAACTTTCCTTATCATTTACAAACTCTTATTTGCAATGCTCTAAAGTTTGCCGACTTTTTAGAAATTACCAATCTTAATTAAGGTGATTTATCAAATTTTCTTTAATTAAGTTTATTAGATAATTTTGGATTATCAACTCTCTTTTGAGTTACTTATTAAGTGTATTTTGCTTGAATTACCATCTTTTCTTTTCTTTTGCAAATAAGATATTCTTTGGAGAAAAATAACCAACTAAACATCGGTAAACAACTCAAAAAGACTTAGTAAACCAAAATTAGTTAGCAATATAATTGGAAAAAACTGGCTAGTCACACAATATAAATTGGTAAATTTAATGTAGGAGTTGATAAATTTAGGGCTTTTGTCAAAGACAAAACCAAAGTTGGTGAATGATGAATACAAGTTGACAAATTATGCAAAAAAATTCAAATAAACATTGGTAAATAATTCAAATGAGATTTAGAAACTCAAAACGAGTGGAAGGTTTAATGCGAAATTTTTTTTAACAGTCACTTGAATAATGATCAATAAATAAGACATTGAATTAAAAAAAAAAGACAAATAAAAGTGTGTTTAAAATATTAATGATCGATGATTTATAAATTCTAAAGAAGAGTTGGTAATCCATTGCACAATGTCTCTCAATCGGAGTTATAAGGTGGACAAGTCATTTGAGAGATGCTGTACAAAGCATAGTTCAACCCTGTAGTGGGTGTTTCGCCGACCCCTCCACCTTCATCAATGCAGGTGGCTACTATATTGATCTGCCAATTCTTCAAACACCCCTTACGAGACCTAAAGGGCCCCCTAATTTCTGAGTGTAAATTTTTCTTCCCTATCCAGGAGGAAATACTCCCAGTGTTTTATGTCTAAAGTTCAAACGAAGTAGTTTTAGGACATACTCAGATCCAATCGAAGGGTCAGTAAGTCATCAACAAAATATTGAGAGATATTGATAACTCCCTCTATCAATAGTTTTTTTTTTTTTTTTTTTTACAATTACCTTTTTTTTTTTTTTTTTGAGAAATCTACCTGAACGGTTAAAAAATCCACTTCTCAAAATATTGAACGGACCAGTAAAATCGTCCCTTTTCTGTAGGACAATTATTAGGCGACAATCTTCACAAGATTATGTTTAATTCCATCATTAAGCTTTGAAAAATTTTGAAATGCGATTCCATTCGTCATGTGGCTTCTGTTGTTGCAAAATCCATTATTTTATGCGTGATCATTGATTTGCTGGTCGTGGTCATATAACGAAGCTAGCAACTTCATGGTTCCATCACTGGTGGCTGGAAATCTTGCTGTAATCACATCTTTCTTCATCTTATAATGTTAAATCCGTGATCAGGGTCGTTCGATGTTTCCTCGGGGGAATTATTGATGTATGTTACTTTCCCCTCACAATCATATCGGGGTACGAATAAGACGGGTGTGAAAGCTTGTCGATTCCTCTTGATTAATTTAACTTGAGTTTCTGTGTGATCTTGGTCCTGAGATTTCAACAAGTGCCGTAGGGACTATAATCATCGCTGAAAGACATACTCACATCTATAAATTTAATACCGATTTAATTTGAGATGTTCTTGTTGAGATGTATGTACGAGTTATGTTAAAAAAAAAATCACATCAGAAAATTAGTATAGTTTGAGCAGTTAATATATCATAATTGACTCACATCATCTGAATTTAACATTTTTAGTAAATGTGAGTCTAACTAGATATATTGATGGATGAATTTAAGCTTTCTCTTGGTGATCTCATGTGAAGATACTGGACTTCTGGTTTAATCTGAAAAAAGAGACTAGAGATGAAGGTAGACGCTGGAGATTAAAGCTGGGATTTGTTGATGCAAAAGCTTAAGCTTTGGAGTGGACTAGGCTCTTTCTTGACGTGATGTAGCGACACAGTCCCGTTGGTAACTTTTATGATTTGGTTTGGAGAAAGAGATGAGGGATGAATATAAACGTTAAAGATTCAAGTTGAAATACATTAATGCAGAAGCTTAAGCTTTTGAATGGACTTAAACTCCATCTTGGTGATTTTCTCAAATAAAAATATCGACTTCTGCTGCACGCACATGCTAGCAACACAACTAGAATCTCTACTTGTTTTAGTTTTTAATGTGGCACCACAATTCAGTTGAATCAACATAATATCTCTATTGACAATTGTCTTTGCTCAAGCTGAGGCTCAATAGGATCCCATGTCACAATCACACCATCTAGTTATCAATCATTTGATGCCACATAGGGAGGCATGTGGATTTGAATGGCAAATCATTTTGAACTTTGAATTGTCTATTGACTGTTTGGGCGACTGAGTTATTTTATATTCGATTGCTAAGACTCTTTTTGATGTAAAATCACATTTCAATTTAGATCACGTTATAATTTATTTATTTATTTTAATGTAATCTTCTGCAACGTGTTTCTTAGTCGAGATGGAACCCAGAAAACTTATATTCAATTCGATAACTCATAAAACGGTCTTCTTCAATAGGGTTTAAGCAACCAAACCGTAAGAAATAATTCGACCCTAGATTCAAAGTATCTGCCAGATTATCCGTCAAGTGATTGATGTCAACGTCAATGCCTTTTTTTTTTTTTTTTTTCACTCGCTAGTTTAGGTTTTGAATTTTCAATCGTTCATTCAATAACACGAGGATGGACTCCTGCCAAGGAAAATAAATAAATATGTTGATGAACACGTGTACTGATCTGAGAAGCGTTTTCGTACGAAAAATACTATACTGGCGGCATTTTTTTTTTAATATATAAATCGATATATATGGGTATGATTGCTGCGACTGGGTGCTTAATCCACGTGAAAAGCATTTGCTCAATCTGAACCGTAGGGTCAATAAGAGAGGAAGTCAAATTGCAATTTTATCTTTTCGGACTAATCCAAGTCCGGGCGTCGGTGTACGACCGGGTCAGGTTGTTTCTTTAGTATTACTAAATCTTGCTTGTTAGACGATGATATGTTCGAGTCTAGATGGCACATTCACTTTCTTATGCACGTAACCCAGAACTAAAAAATTGCATTCATAAATAGATAAATGAAATAGATCGAGTTTTGACGATTGACAAGGCTCATTAAAGAAAGTTTTTGAGCTTGCGGGAGGCAATTCGCTGGTTCACCTAACGCGCACGATTATCGAATGTAAAGAAATCTATTTATTAGATTAAGAATTTCCTGGGGCATTTATATATTGAATCGGGTTCGGTGAGTAGGTTGGTAGGTTTCGTATTTGTTCAGAATTTGGACCTAGCGACTGCAAGCCACACCACCGTCCCCCCCAAAAAAATTAATGAAATAATAGGTCTAAGGTTGCTTCATTTGAATGTGGATCCAAATTTCAAGCCTATCTTCTCTGGGACCCATTAAGACGACTGAGCTGCGAGGAAACTAGCTGGTTATTAATTAAAGATTGATCCTAGGATTCCACTTTAGTAATTGCACTCGGATAATCTGTTTCCATCGAAACATATAAAAACTATACAAGAGTAGAAGTTCTTCCCGTGTTAATGTCATTTGTATAAAAATTGGACGAGCGTGGCAATACATATTGCGCGATGATACTCATGAGGTCGAGTATTCTAGTATTTCATATCGTCATCAAAATAGTCCAATGTAATCATAAATTTTTTGTTTATAAAATCAGATGAACACGTATTAATTTCGAATTCATTCGGCGTTTAATTTGGGCTTCTCTTAATAAAAGTTATATAGTGTTTTTTTTTTTTTTTTTTTTGGTCGGAAAGTTATATAGTGTTTGAGGTGTGTTTTTGTATTGTGTTGGGTTCGGGTTTCTCCTAATAAGAGTTGTCAAGTTGTCTAGCGTTCGAATTGTGTTTTTGTATCACGTCAGAAATCGCCGCCCTTAGATGGTTTTTCAACTTCTCTTTTACCAGTCTAAACACTTTCGCTTGTCCCGAAGAAAAACCACTTTAGACAATCTTGTCTTTTAAGTCATCCACCGATAAAAGGTTTCACGTAATAAAGCACTTCATAGGTCATCGAAACTCCGGGGTTTGGTGGAATCTTGTTCATCCCAACGTGAGATGATTAATCAATTTCTTCGTGTTTATCAAGTAATATAGTGGATTTAGTCCAAATTGTGATTAAGCCTGTGAAAATTGAAAGGGAAACATGCCAAACCACGTAATTGGGTACGACGAAGGAAACTAACTTAATATTCCTGATGTCAGATGTCCAAGGAAAAGATTGCGCATACAGAATACAAGATTACTTTCGACGACCTAAATTGATACTACCAAGGACCAACCAGCTCTCTCATCCAAGTTAATAACAAAAGTCTATCAAGAATCAACTCATTACGTTAAGTTCTATCAAGAATCACAATGTTTGACTCTGCGACATTAACCGATAAAAAATAGTACTTGGGGATTTTGATTTGGTCTATAGCCAATAGTGCTTATTCATAAAATAATAATTTAAATCGATGGAGAATATAATAGAGTTGGTGATTGGACTCTGGCTTAGGCGCTCATCATGAGTGGGCTAATTAAGTCATTCTTAGAGGTTCCCGCAAGGGACCCTTTGTATTCTTATAAGAAAAGATTCTTAGGACAAAACAAGAAGAAAATCTTATAAGATAAGATGAGCGCACTTGTCCTAGAGTTCACATTGAAAACATGGCCACAACCTGTTATTCCTCTTTCATCTACGTAAGCATACATATAAAACAAGTAGAAGGCGGTTGCTTCGCGAGTATATAAACAAACGAAAACAAAGTCTTCGATCCTTTAGTACGATGTCTTAGGCGAAGAAACAAACATGGTTAGGAGGCCGAACAAGCAATTTGAAGTCCATCGCAAGAGATTATTATTAAGACACCATTTCTCTAGGGGAGTTAGATTGTCAAATAGGTTTGTGGTTGATGTTAAACTAAGGATTATTCTCGACTATGATTACGCAGTCCTCCGAGAAACACGAACAACTCAGGATAAGAAAGACATTATTGTCATTAAGGATCTAAGTAAGGAGATGACCACCAAACATTTTAAAAACTCGAGTAAATCATCAATCGGCAACCTCGCTTTTATAAGCAGTAAACTAAACAAGAACATGAAACTTGGGCGTTCGTGTTCTTGAACTACCTTGGTTCATGATTTTTCAAAAGGTGCGGTCTTTTTTTCTTCAAACAATGAAATATGCAAGAGCATGATGCATACACAATCGCACAAGATTTACCCATCAAAGAAGCAGAGAAAAATCTGCTACGAGAATATACTTCTCTCTTGAATTTTCATTCACTTTTTTTCCCATTTTCCTAAGGGTTCTAAGCTTACACAATGCACTATTCACCTGTCATTTGTAAACCCCTACTTCTAGAGGACCTATAATCAACCCGGTATGTTCGATTGGACGCTAAGACCTAGCTGGAGATCCAAGGATTTACAGCTGATTTGCTTCGGACCTGCCGACCCCGCTGTGTCCATGGGCAGGTGGTACCTTCCTCCGGATCTCTCGCCACATGTCAGAGGAAACATACACGAGTCCTGTTGGAAAGAAATGTTAGGAGGGTTATACTGCAGCACCTGATGAAGGTCATCGGAGTCGAACCCATTAAAGCGAGCATCTTGGTCAACTACTGGGCTGAAGCTGATCTGAGATTCATCATAGAGAGTGAACTGATGTTCGGAGCTATTACTATAGGGTTCGTAGAAGAACCAAGAGCCAGAGCTACTAGTGCTGGCTGAGCCTTGGAAATTGAAGAGATGGAGGTTGTTCTGGAGAGGTTGCAGGTATTGGTGGAGGCTGGCCTTCCTGGCCTGAATCTGGAGCCTCTTCTTCTTCAATCTCTCCTTCTTGTGCGCGTTCTGGTGGCCCCCCAGCGCCTGCGAGTTTGCAAATTCCTTGAAACAATACTGGCACTCGAACTTCTTGTTGTGGCTTTCATCGTCTACCTGATGATGATGATCGCTTGTTGCTCTGGCTGAGCTCTTTTCCTTGATTGTGTTTGATGAGTTGACACTTTCATCTCCTTCAGGGGACTCTAGTTTCGAGCATGTTGTGTCGTTCTTGGGTGGATTCAGCTCAAACCCAAATAGTTTCAGCTTCTTCTCCGCGCAAGATCCGCTCGAACCGCCATTTTCGCTGACCCATGTGAGAGATAGGAGATTGGAGGAAGTTGAGACTTCCCTGGCTATCTGATCTCTTGACATTGGAGGAAGCCGGACTGGATAATCTAAGAACGTTTCTTGATGATTTTTCTGATGCAGGATTGAGTCTGTTTCTCGTCCTTTTTATAGTAAGTCGTATGGTTTTCCGACGAGTGCATTCCATCTCAAACAAGACTCTTTATTCTTATAATATTCATTGAACAGCATAAACGGACCCGAGTGTGAATATAAAAAAGGAAGAGGCAAGTAAAGATTAGTCAGAATAGAGTAGCCCATATATTTCATGCAGACATTTTATAATGGTAGGAGCTAACTTTGTTTCATCAATCTTTAGATTTTCCATATTGTAGTAGATACACCACATACTTTCTCCATCAAGGAGGATTCAGTGTGTGTTTTGTTAAGGATGAAATCTATGGTCTACGAGAATTTTTTAAGGGAACGTTGCAATTATAGTACCACTTGTCCATTTTTTTATATTCAAAGAGGGGCAAATAACACTAATATTGTTCCGTAATTATTGTATGAAGTACACATTAGCAAAAGTCAAAGAAGGATGGGGGGATATAGGTAATCACCTAGAAAGGAGGGAGGGATCTAACTTTGCAACAAATCATCCACTGTACTTAAAAATGCTTTATTAAATCATTGTTTCATCTAAGTTCTAGACCCACATATGACCCGGTGCATTTCATGCACTTGTCCTCTACCAAAGGTCACCATAAAATAATGCCAAACAAAGAACAGATCAAACGCAAATCATGCACTTTGGGTGTCTTGTCCCATCTACTACAGCACTCGAAAAGATTTGTTTTATGATCCTGAGACTTATGGAGATGTGATTACTCAGCGTAAAGTGAAGGTTCTCAGCAATTATCTCAACCCACAATAGATTAAAAAAATGGCCTCAAGTGTGTCCACCCTTGACCATGTTCTGGGGAGGAAACATTAGGATAATCAGAGTTGTTGCTAAACTAAGGAATATAAGAAGTGGGGCGATGAGGTAAGCATATATACTAATTGAGGTCTTCATGAGATCTGGGCATATCTTCTGAGAGCAGGAAAAACCTAATATTATAATCAGCCCCCCCAAAAAAAAGCATATGTTTTCAGGTGAATCAAGCCATCAGCTAAGTGTTTATTATTGTATTGAGTGTGGGAAGCATTTGTGTTGGACAGTTGTTATGGTTGGACCCCCCCTCTTGTTGCTTTGGGGACATGCAAGAAACTAATAAATTAGATTGTGTGAAATATTCCATTGTCTCCACCTCTTTCGGTCTATTGCATTGGTGGACTTTCTTCCACCAATCATCTCTCTCTCTCTCATGCTAATCAATTCCCACTCCTTTTTTTATTTTTCCATGGCCTTTTTGCAATATGTTCAAATGGCTTTCTTTGCTTTGGGAGGAGAATTCCAAGTAGGCTTGCCGTCCTCAAGCATTTCACTGTCCTAACACATGGAATAAAATGAGGACATAAAGGGGATGATTAGATTAATGGTGGCTAGGATTGTGGGTGGGTTGGCTGATTTGATTGATTTCAGCCCATTTCCATTTCACATCATTCTACTCAAGTGGTTTTTCATTTATTCAATGGCTTGATTTGTGGGAGATCATAGAGTGGCCCCCGTCCATCAGCCTCGTGTAGGAAATTAAAAAGTCAGTTGGTCCACGTAAATGTGGTATTATCAACATTATTGGGTCTCTATTTAGACTTGTCTAGAGCTTTGTCATCTTCATTTATGTCTAATGACATTGAATCTGTTCCATCATTGACAACCATATCTTTTACTCAAGTTTGCGACCAAGTGATATTTTACAAATCTAATCTATAAAAAAAATCACAAGGCATGTAATTCATCTTCATTACACTTCCTCATATGAAAGCCAATAGAGAGAGTAACAAAGACTTGAAGCATGCCGACTTAAAAATATATGAATAGTCAAAATCCACAAAGGAATAAGGGAAATAATATAATAAAAAGCAAAGACTTTTTTTTTCCAATAGTTGGTTGTGGAAGAAAAACTTTGATGCCTTCTTTACTCTAATATGGTATAAATCAAACAAATCTATTATCATTCTCGCTCCTCTTGAAATACGCTAAATTTCGAGATAGCAAAGACGTTTTAAATATGATAAACGTGTTTTTTTGTATCTACATATCAATTAAGGTGTCATTGTCGCTATAGAGTCATGAAATATTAAGATAGAATTTATGAATTAATCACGTTTTGAAGGTCTTTATTGCTCCAAAGACATCAGCGAGAAACATTAGACAAATTCCGAATCAAGAGCACATTCTCATGTCATTCTAAAAGCTAAAATCACGAGAGAATGTTGCGGCATATTTAATCATTACAACGCTCAACTCATGAAAAGTCCAAAACGTACAAGCACCTTTTGTTTCCTTCCCCTCTGACAAAACGTACAGCGTGCTTTAAGAGACCCCATAGAGAATGCCAAAATTGACTTCAGGGGAACGGGGGGTGGTTTTACTAGGGAGGAAGGAACAGCGAGGGACATCGGATGGAGAAGGGAGATGGAGCATGCGGAAGGTGGGATCATCTCTCCGATAGGCCAGTCAAGACTTCTCGATCTTGACAGACAATAAATTGGTTCGCTTCACTGTCCCTTCTGTCTTTTCTTTGACTTGAAGCCTCCGATTGCTGTCCAACGTGCGTACGTAAATGAAAAATTTACACCATATGACGTCAAGACAAAACGACGGAGGAAAGAAAAATCTCAATACAAATAATATAATATTTACTTGTATGGATTTCAAGTACGATTGATTCAATCGAGTGAAATAGTTTTTGGAAATATATCTTCTTGCAAAGTGATTTCCCTCTTATTTTACCAACTTCTTTGACCTTTACACGGTCGGAGCAGTTCAATTTCGTCGTAACCGTATGGACTTACATTGAGCATTCTGGAAGATAATTAGTTTCACGCATCGGTTGGTAAAAGAAGCTTCGAGCTACTTTAAATTCAAGTTTCTTTGTTGATTCTTAATTTGAAAATTTGTTGTCGGCATTGGCAGGCAGGAGAAGTATCTCATTGTACGTTCTTTTGGGGTTTCTTTATGTGGACAAATCTTAACCAACACTTGAAACTTTCAAAAACTTGAAAACAATTCTATGAAAATTGAGCGACTTAACATTTAAAATTGGGTATGTTAGACGGTAAATACAAAAACTAATAAGTACAAGGTGACCCATATTGTCATGTGATTGGGTTTCTTTACGTGGACAAATCTTAACCAACACTTGAAACTAATTCTATGAAAATTGAGCGACTTAACATTTAAAATTGGGTATGTTAGACGGTAAATACAAAAACTAATAAGTACAAGGTGACCCATATTGTCATGTGATGTGAAATTTGATCAGAGGAGGCGGAAATTGGGATAGAATATGATATAAAAATTATAGGTGGAAAAAAAAATTATATATATATATATAAATTATATAAATCCTTCATTGTCAAGCCAAATGGATAATTTCCTCCATTCTTTGTTGTTTATATAATCACGGGGTGTTGAATAAGGCCGTACGTCATTGGACGACTATTAAACAACCATTCAAAGATAGCAGGTGAGCGTCAATGAGTTACTAATATATTATGCCGTACACGACCTCACGATCTTTTGGACAGAGTCTAGAGCCTCAACACCGGTTCACTTTGGCTTTCTTTAATAGTCTATATGTGAAGCCCGTGCGTGCGCGAGCTTGAAAACGTAATTTGTCTCCAAAATACTCAAGTTGCCCTGAATTGATGACAATTTCAATTCCACAAATCGTGCAACGTTGAGCGCACTTATCATTCCTTGTCAGAGAAGTGCGTTCAGCTCGGAAAAGTGCATTCCCAACGCCAAAATAACTTGGACCTCGCTCAATGGCCAAGGGACGGGCCAATGGCAGCGCCCTGGTGAAGATATAGTTATTAGATTGAAAATTTTGGACAACTCTGCTACGATAAAACTACAGATGTGCAGCATGCAACTAAACGTTCGCGATCGTTATGATCTTCACTTATTCTCATCTAATGAAAGCAGACCAAGCGCCGACACCTAAAGTTGGAGTATCTAGAATAAGTAATTTAAGAGTGGAGCTTCAGCAGGTGGGTCTTCAAGGTCTGCCTTTTTTATTATCAGACACTTCCTCGACTTCGGCCTGGTCACAAATGGGGTACGATTCTGTGGTTTTATGTCCTCAGATTCGAGGTATAAGTTAAGCACAGTGGATCTTCGGGTTTTGATTATCGAAAACTTTATCAGAGTCGACGTCCAGCATAGTGTTGTTGTCGGCTATCTCATTGCATCACATAGTGGTAAAGGTAACGCAGATAAACCAATAGGCAAATTGTGCTCATTTCTATATCACTATTGTTCTTTACAACTATGACGGCATTCATGGATGATTTCTAGATATATGTTCAAAGCAACCACCCGGATCTACTCATCGATTGACGTTTCTAGGAAGCATGAGCAAAACAATCAAGCATAGATAATCCACAGCATAGATAGGAAAAGTTGATGTAGTCAGCATCGAAAGAGAAGTCTAGCACTCAAAACCAACACCAATATAAGAAACAGAGCAGAGATAGAAAAGTAGCTTAATCCAGCCAAATAGCCAACGTTAACGAAGATACCCTCTTAAGAAGCACGAAATTGAAGGGCAATCATGTCCCTATCTCAAATTTCCTCTACTATCTAATTAATTGAGCCAAAAGTGTGAAACAGCTTATGGCCATTGTCACAAGATAATTTGAACATATGTGAAATCAGCAAAAATGCATTTCAAAACTACTCCGTTTCTGCTGTAGGTGATAGATGTTGTAATCTTAAAATCTCACTTTTGGAAGAATTGATGTCACATTTGCCGCTTGGAACGAGGTATGAGAGCCAGAAGAATCTTCTTTCTAGGTCCCTGAAATAAGAGTTCCTTGAATCAATCTTCAAGTTTATATTAGGCCCTGTCATGACTATACTCATAGAACTGCTCGACCAAGATGTCAACCAAGGAATGTGCATCATGCAGAAAATCATCACATGAACTCATGATCGAACTTCATCTTTGTAGCAACGTGGCATCTAATTAGCATGGAACTTCAATTAAAGATCTCAAAAAACAATTTTTGGGTAACCCTCGTATAATCAACGTGTAGACAAGATGCTGCCGCAATTGATGAGTTGCACATGAAAGGGCCTAATTCCCTTTTAAAAAAAACCAGCTTTAGATCCAATCCCAATTCTACCCCGAAATTTTTTTGTCTATAAAAAATCCCAAATTTTTACTCTAGCCCCAAATCTACCCCAATTAACCCTTCATCTAAAAATCACTACTAGTTTTTTCAAAATTATCAACATCAAGAGGCTGCTGTTGTTCTACACAAAAATGAAGGTAACCTCTAATGTGGCCCTAATGGTGATAATTCTGAAGAATCCAGTGACAATTTTTGGACGGGGGATTAAGGAGAGCAGATTTGGGAATAAAGTTAATTTGTGATAAATCTTTTAAACAAAAAAAAAAAAAATCAGGACAGAATTGGCCTTGACCTTAAAGTTTGGGTTTTTTAAGGAAATCAAGCCCACATGAAAGTGATTATTATCATGTTCCACAAAATGAATCGAGCTCACTCTTTCACTAGGGGTCAAATATCACTGAAGATCATACCATAGGAATTCCAAGCTCTTTAAGATCATGTTCACCCATCTGCTTCAATGCTGCCATGTCAACCTGCCAAATATATTTATACAAAAGAAAAAAACACCATTAATTAAAACTTCATGTTCCTTCAGAAAAGCAAACGACAGAGACTAGAATCAAAGCCACACCTAAAACATACCAGGTGGATGATTAAGGGCACTCCAACGATGCATCTTATAGATCCGCTCTCTAGAATGAGCTAATGCAGTGAAAGCAGGAAATGAAAAGGACAACTTTGGATGACAGAATTGATGAAACTAATGACAACTATTCTAAGTTCTAATTTCAATTACTGTCACTCAATGATCTCATCCATTTGCATCAATTTTCAGTTCCTTGTTCTTAGCTTCTACCCAATCCCCACTCCCCACAAACCTGTATATTCTTTGAAGTTTTAGTTGTAATACAAAGCATGGTCATGCAAGAAGCTCAATCAACCTGATGGTGGATAATTTTTTTCCTCAAGAAATTTCAAAAGAGTAGCACTCACTTCTTCAGCCTTGAACAGAATGGCATATTTCCCTAAACCCAATGATTGCAACAAGCCATCAACAGTTTGATGTTCATCACCCTAGAAAATAATAAGCCAAAACAATGTCAGGGTCATAAGAGACCAGTAATTCTGTTAATTTGCAGTTAAAAAATAAAAGCAATATTCTAAACCTCACTGGAAAAAGTCATGCATTGAAGACATCTAAAGGTCATCATTGGGAATGGACATCATCGCTTACGTGATGAGAGAGAAAAAACTAGGAAAGTTGGAATGAAAGATATCCTAGGCCATGGTTAAGAATTATGACTGTAAGATGCTCAACGAAGCAACAATCTCAAAGGTAATCTATGTAACCAATTTAAACGGAGTAGAGATCAATCAAGGCATGACTTCATAAAAACAGCAAGAGGCAAGGTGATTAATGATGCATACTCAGTCTTGATATCAATATATTAACATAGGCTAGATTCACGTAGCAAAAGCAAAAAGGAAATCCACAGAAAAATCCGTTAATGCATATTACCCCTACCGACAGCCAATCCAATCATGTTTGGAAGCAGTTGACAAGCTCTAAAACAATGTCGATAACACAAAGCGTGCATCTCTTTCATACACTGGCAGAAGATTGTGGTGATCACCCACTTGCATGTAAAGAGGTTAAAAATGAAACATCCATTCATAAAATTTGCATGTCAAATGGTGGGGGAAAAAAAAACCCCCCAATGCATTATAAAAACCTCAAAAAGTTATGAACACCGTGGAGGATTAAAACTACAAAAATTAGCTCAAAAAAAAAGAGATCAACAATTTAAATCAAGACCCTTTTGTTTTCTCTAGCTAAATAACCCAAACACTCAAGATGATGTTTGTCCACTGACAATTCAATCCTACTTCTACTGTGCCATGGATTACATGTGCTGTTTGTGTGACAGCACTATCCAACTCAACTATAAGCACCTGGCCTATTACATTTAGCTATCAATGGTCACCAATACTACATCAGACAGAAAAATAATGATTGGTCTCAATTGAGAAGACATTAAGCCCATATAAGCTCCAGCCAATCAACTTCACTTTACACAATAACCAGGTTATGGTCACTGAAACATGAGATGTTCCTCGTCTAAATAGTGGGGCAGCCTGGGTAGGCTTCTGTCCGTATTGGAACAACATATAGATATTAAGTGCTTGGGGATGATAATAGTAATATTGAGCTTAATGCATACCTAATGAACCAAATGAAACAGTAAACATGTGAACTTTTTAGTTAAAGGCTTAAAGCGTACTCCTACAAGCAAAATACCACTATATGTAATACAGCACATGAAAGTATGAAAGATCTCCGTATCAGAATGTTGCTAACATTAATTTCCATGTGCCAATTAATTGACATAGAATAAAATGGAACACGTCACAATAGTTAGGAGAATAGTGTCTTTCTGTAATTAGGAGTTAGGGGGCCAAAGTCAGGAGAAAGCTTAAGTGGGTGGCAGACAAATCAACCACTAAACAAGTAGATTCCTGCATTTGTCTTGCTTTTCCGAGAACAAAAGCATGCGAGGAGGACTCAACTGAAAAAGAATGCCTTCAACTTCCAAAAGATACAATGCTCTCATTGGTTGTCCAATCTACACTTTTTAGGTTATCAAAGCATGGGGAAGCAGATCCAAATATTGAAAGTTTAAAGGTAAGATCATCAAGATACACTTCATAGCTTCGCGTGTGTGTACTAAGATCCAAGATTAATTGAACTGTCCATTGAAATATGATACTTATACAGATAAATAGATCAAAGCACTGCACTAATAAAGAGAAGGAGATATGGCATTCGTTTATCGGTTGTACAGGAAACATAGGAGACAGAACAAAGCTTATTTTTGATAAGACAGACATTATATACCACAAAAAACAAGAACCAGAAAACAGTTATCCATGTAAAAGCTGGCACAATACAAGTAATCTCTATTTGTAGACTTCTGGAGAGCAAAAGTAAACTAGAGAGAAATAGAAAAGGCAAGAAGCTGCATACCAAGTACGAGCTTTTCTGCATGACATTGCTCGAAGGACGAGACTGACCCAGAACTGTTGCCGTAGGCCTGACGCTTGTAGAAGGACGTGATGAGTTTGTTACATAAGGCACACTACTACTCATAGGCCTGGAAGGAAGCACTTCTTTTGGCATATAAGCAATTGACCTGCCTTCGTCCGATGTCCTCATTGGCAACCTTCTATGAACATCCTCTGGGCTCCTTCGGGGGGAGAGGCCCCTTGAACTAGCAACATACCTTTCTGGGGATCTTCGTCTCAAACTCTCCAAATCTAAAGAAGAATAAGAACTTCTAAGAGGCTCAACCCGAGGCAAATGACTTGTACTTCTTGATGGAGGAATTCGACCAAAGAAACCATTATCCTTCCTTTCATGCATCCGCTGCCTTGAATCAAGTGCAGCTGCTGAGGTGTGGACTGTTTTAGACAGCTTCTCACGGAGGTCCACGGCATCACATTCATCATCACTCAGAGTTCTTCGAGATGAATTCTTTTGCATGAGTTTAAAACGAAGGTCGCCTTTACCAATCCGAATGTCTTGGTAATCCAACAGCAGATGACTATAGTTAGATATCAGTTAGAGAAGATAACTAAAAGGTTTACTATCTCAAGAAAGTTAGAGAAGATCAATCACCATCTACTCCATTGCTACCTCTACTTGACATGGAAATATCTCCTCGATGTCTGCAAAATGCCAACGTATCAGCATACTACTGTACTAGACACAAACTAACCAAGTGAAACCAACAGTGAAAGTGTTTTGGAAATTGGAAAGGTTGCAGAATCAACAGCAGTAGCAGAAAGGTCAATAACCAACACCAAAAGATAGGTAGGTAAATAAAAAACTGAACAAAACAAGCCAGAGCAAGCCGGGATATAAAGACTCATGAGAGTAAACGCACCTTTTACTACCGAAATTGTTTCCATGCGACAGGGTACTATCGGCAGTACTGCCTAGTCTATCTCTTATCGAGCGCTTACTCCCAACGGTTGGCACTGACTCAGCATATGAAGCATCTGAAACAACTCCTGCTCTCTTCACCACCTGGAAAGCGACTTAATGTCAATCAAACTCTTGACCTATGCAGTCCAACCAGAGTAATGTCTCTCATTCAGCTCAGTTTGCTAAGAGGACGGCCATCGTCGAAATTTCAAAGGGAGAGACGAATATCAACCTTGAAGTTGCTTTCTTTCTCTACTATACTAGAAATTCTAAGCGTTCAACTAAAATCGCCCAAACTCAGTCAACCGTGCTGGCCAACGACATTTTTCCCTCAGCAAGACGACACAGAGCACAAGCAAACCGACCGAATAATCCACGGGACTTCGCTTCTCCATTACAATAAACCAAATCCAACAACATTCATGGATCTCAAATAAGCAAACCTCAAAGAATAATGCCAAAGCCCGACGACAAGAGAAACCATAAGCAAACCCTCACTTCCCAAACTTTCAAGAGTTTTCGCGAAACGATGAAGCTAACCTGGCCACTTCGCCCGAGAGTGATGGTAACTCTGCCTCTCGAAGCCTCAGTCATTTCCGCATCCAAGAAATAAAACAACACAAAACCCTAGGCCAGCCCAATCAGCTACGCATCACCCGGGCCGCGCGTATAGACGGCGTCTCACAGTCGTAAGACTCAACGGCGGAATCCACGACGGAGCAGCCGGTGCGACAGACGGCGGCGGCGGCGGAGGAGGAGCGGCGTCGGAGGAGGCGTCGGAGGCGGCGGCGGCGGCGGGATGCGGGCACGGCGTTCCCGTTGGGCGATAGACGCCCGGGAAGAGACGACCGACGGAGACGACGCCGCGGGGCGAGTCGAAGAAACCGCCGATCGACGGGGGCTCCGGCGGAGGAGGAGCTGCGTATAGAACGTATCGAGGGCGTCGGGGCGGTTAGGGAAAGAGCTGGAGGAGGAGGAGAAGGAGGAGCTCCGATGGCGTCGAATCAGAGAACCATCCAACGCATTTCGGGGTGCCACCGCTGGAGCTGACGGAGGGAGGAAAACCCTTTCTTTTTTTTTTTTTTTTCCTCCTTTTTTTTTTTTTTTCTTTTCTCTCCCTTTCCATTTTTTTCTCTCCTTTTTTTCCCCTTTCTTTTCGATTTAAACTTCTATTTTTATTTTTTTTTAAAAACCACCGTACCCAAACTTTTTCTATGATACAAAAAACTCTAAACTTATATGACAAAAAAATCCAAATCTATACTCATATGATAGGTTTACTCATCTAAATATATACTCACATAAGATGCCGCACAAAAACCAATATTGAGTTTGTGATATGAAAAAAAAGTCTAAAATAAATGTACCATACCGATCTAAGTTGGAGTAAATATATTACATGGATATAAATTTAGAATTTTTCGTGTCACAAGAAAAAAATAGAATAAATATGTCATGATAAGCCTAGTTTAAGAGTTTTTGTGACTTTTTTCTATTTTTTTTTTAGTGAAGCTATTTTTATATCTAAAATATTTTTTTTGTCAAATATCCAAAGTATTAAACACGTACCTTTCCGGTGCATTGAGATGTCCTCCAAAAAAGATAATTTTCATATTTAAGCTTGTAATTGTCATCTCATTAAAAAAAACATATTGATTTTAAAGTGATTTAAATATCTCCTACAATCAATGACAATATGGTTGAAATTGATAAATTTTTGCAAACAAACTTATAGGCAAAGGAAAAATGAGAATTGAATAGAAAGAAAGAACAAATCCGGATACATACGATGGACCAATGATGTATAAAATAAATTAAATCATCAAAATGAAAATATGATAAAATTATGTTCGAGCTTTATGATTAAAGGAACTTAATTTTCTTCCTTTCCATGGCAAAATAGAGAGAAATAGGATTATCCTTAACTGTCAAATGGATATATGGGTATATGGGTAAGTGAAAATATTATACATGGCTTAAATTTTTTTCAAAAAGAATGAAGTGCTGATAAAATTAAAGAATGGAGGGATTTTTTTTTTTTTTTTTTTTTTTGGGTGGGGGTGTTTGGGGCGGGCTGTCCGATCAAAGCCAACCTCTTTACAGTTTTTATAGGGGAATCAAAAATCAGTGCAAGCGCACGTGGGGAAGCGAAAAAGTATAAGATACTCTCAAAAATATCATACGACCCAATCATGAAATTTTGAGCATTAATATAAATATTTTTTTGACAATGAAAATAAAAATGAGAATAAAAGTCACAAAAAAATTTCAAAATTTACCCATTATAATAAATTTACTTTACACTTTTTATTGTGATATGAAAGGCTTCAAACTTGTATTTATGTAACACAAGTATCCTAAACATTTTTCAGTGATGCCCAAATTTGTATTTATTAAACATAGTTATTCTAAAAATTTGGTATCATAAAAAAAAATTTGAGGTTTTTTGTATCACAAAAAAAAAAATAAAGATAAACGTATCACATAATTAAAAATTTAGAATTTTTGTTGTCACATAAATTTTTTTAAAATAAATGTGTCATATTCGATGAGGTTTGAAATTTTTTATGTGAGGTAAATGTGTCAATTTTTTAATGACTTTTTCCTAAAATGGATTATAAAACTCCATGGTCGTAACCCTCCGAAATTGAGGTCAAAGGAGACTAAGGCTGCACATGGCAACGCTTCTTGGCTGGGAAACCATTTTTTTTCAGAAATGGTTCTTTTCTATTTCTATTCAGGGACAATTTATATGTAAAAAAAAACCGTTTGGTAACTACACAAAATTTCTACTATAGAAATAGTAAAAAAATAGAAATGCGTTTGGTAAAAACGTTTCTTTTTTATATTTATTTGTTTTTTATTTTTGTTGGCCGATCGCCGCCGGACGCCGCCGCCGCCGCCGGCCGACCTCCGCCCGTGCCGCATGTCGCCGCCGGTCGCACGGCCCATCGGCCGCCGTCGACCGTCGGCCACCGCCCACGGGAGGTGGCGGCCGATGGGCCGTGCGGCCGGCGGCGGTGGCGGCGGGTCGACGGCCGGCGGTCGGTCGCGAAGTGACATGCGACGGCGAGCGGAGGTCGGCCGGCGGTGGTGACATGCGGCGGCGGCGGCCGGCGGCGGTCGATCGGCCTCCAGCGACCAACGGTGGTGGTCACCAATAAAAGAAAAAAAATTCACTTATTTCTTAAACTTGTTCCCAGGAACCAGAAATAACCTTTTTTTACTTCTCATTTTGGGCGCGCATGATTGCCCACAATTTCTGTTCCAGAAACTGTTTTTCTATTCCAGAAACAATTATGGAATAGAAATCCGTTTGGTAAAATTATTCTACTTTTCTATTTTGAAATAGATTCTTGTTCGAAATAGATCGGACTAGAAATCGAAATAGAAAATATCTATTTTTCTATTTCGAAATAGAAATGAGAAATAAAAAAAAATTTCATCGTTCATCGTCGCCGTCGCCACATTTTGCCTCTAGTCGCCGGTTGCCGGTTGCGCCGTCGCAGCCGCCGGTCGCCGGCCGCCGGTCGCCCCGCCGCCGCCAGTCACCGGGACCGCTGCCGCCGGACGCCGGTCGCCGCCGCCGCCGCCGCCATTTGTCATTCGCAAGCCGCCGTCGCCGTCCGAAAGAAAGAAATTTTGTGTCGTTATCAAACGAATTTCTTTTTTAGAGTAGAAATTTTGTGTCGTTATCAAACGGTTATTTTTACTTAGAAACTCATCCGTAACTAGAAATAGAAAAATCTATTTACGTTCCAAAACTATTTTGGAATAGAAATGATTTCACGCGCGCCCTTCTATTCCCCTTTAACTTTTTTTATTTAAAAAAAACTAACTTTGTGGTTATCACGGGTTTATTCTTTTTTTTTTGTTAACCAAAGAATAGAAATTCCTCTTTCCGGGAAGGTTGTCATGCAGGCCCTAAGTGGATGACAAGATAGCACTCAGGACTTGCGAATGAAGGAGGCGCATGTCACGTTACGTTCGGATTCTCTCCAAAAGTCCGGCACGTGTCGCAACGTGGGTTTTTGTCGTGAATTTTCTGTCTAAAAGTCCCCACCACTAGACCTGAAAGGGCACCTTTGGGTGGCTTGGACAATGCTAATTAGTTATAAAGCCCAATACGAGAATTCTGTAATCTTTCCTTTGGATGAGCCTGGACAGGAAATTAGGCCCAATTTCTTAGAGCCCGGCCGGGCCCATTAGTTGATCTTCCTAGTCGCTATTGACCTATTTCTGGCTTGGTTAGGAACTCATCAAGATCTAATTATGACATTAGGAGCGATAGCTCAAACCTAAAACTTAGGCACTAGTTTGTGTCAATCGAATATTTTAGATTCGGAAATTTGGTTGTATTATATTACCTTAATGTCCAAGGATTGATACCATTTTTTTTTGTGAGAGGTTTCTTGATGCGATGCTAAAATTCTATATAAACGCGCTATTCCATATTCATTTTACGCTTGTTTTAATTAGAAATGTGGAACTTGCATTGCTTTGAAGTCGGGAAAGTGTTAGTCTAAACAAGTGAACCCTAAATCTATATTGTTGGTCATGTAAACACCATAAAAAATCATATGCATTTGCTATACTATATGTAATGCAGGCATTCGCTTTCGACAATACGAAAGAACCACCAACTTGAGCTTGTGCTTGGTTAGTCGGCTGAAAATACTTGATGTCCCTTATTGCAATGCAATTGAAATCGAATGATATATAAAGGCTCATGCCACATTTACCCCTCAAATTGCTTTAGGAACATCCTACAATTTAAACCATTCAAATAAACCTATATTGAAAACTCATTAATAGTAAGATTGATGAAAGAGGTTTAATGTAAATCAATCAATCTAATGAACTGTCTAGACATTTTCTACATTGTCAATTTCTCTAATGTTGTGTTCGAATCAAAGAAGTCTATGTGTTGGTTTGTTTTAACGAGAATCATCTAAGATTCGAGATTTTAATAAATTTACTAAATAACTTTGAGCATACTCTAAAATTTAAATGGTCCAAGATAGCACTCACTAAACTACAAAAATGGTTATGACCGATATATATAACTACATAAATGGTAAGATTGATGGAAGAGGAAACATGTAGCTTTAATGTAGATCAATGAATTTAATGATTTTATCTACCTTTCCTAAATTGTTGTTTCTTCTTTTCTTGTGTTCAAGTCAGAGAATTTTACAAGTTAGTATTTTATTACAAGAATCGTCTATGATTCAAGTATGTTAATAAACCTAGCAATTGCTATACTAATTTGAAAGAATATTAATAAAGTATATTTAATTTAGAATGTCTTTCTAAATTTCAATCTCTAATAACTTCAAGTAATGAACAATTCTTTATTTCAAATTTTTTTAGGGAAATCCTTTAATTAAAGTTGTGAATTCCTTATTATTACAACTTATATTTAAGATATGTTAATTAATACCAATAAGGTTTCAAGCTCATTTTAATTTTTTTTTGGATAAGTGTACTAAAAATCTTAAAAATTATTATCAAAGTGCATTTAAATATTAAAAGTTAATAAAAGTATAATCAAGTCCTTCTATTAACTCCGTCTAATTTGATTAATGAGAAATGCTTAAGTGACTTCTTTTTTATTTATTTATTATTTTTACTCTCCTACATGGCATTAACGTGGCTAAAAAATAAAGAAGAAGACTAAAACGATGTCGTTTTAGTCCAAATATGATTTCTTTTTCACTTTAAATATTATTAAAATTAGACTAAAAACTAATTCTTTTTCTTTTTTAGAAGAAGGAAGATGCATAATGGTGAGAGCCTTGTCAGCCCTCATTGTCGCCACCCCACTATCACCAGAAAGGGCAGGCAATGGTAACGATGGCTAACCAGTGGTCAGCAAGGGTTGCGGTCCCTATCGTTGTGCATCTTCCTTTTCTTTAATTTTAATTTATCTTTTAGTCTAATTTAAATAATATTTAATTAAAAAGATCATATTTGGAACACAATGACGTTGTTTTAGTTTCATCCTTCATGTTTAGCCACGTTAGCACCATGTAGGAGAGAGAAAAAATAAAAATAGTGAGTATTTTCCTTTAGCCAAATTGGACAAAGTTAACGAAAGGGCTTAATTGCACTAATTTGGTAAGTTTTAAAACTTGATTCATTTTTTGTAATCAATTATATATTCATAACAAGTTTTAGGACTTCTAGTATATCTATCCATTTAAAAAAAGAAAATTAGCTTGAGAGTAAGTAGAAGTGAGGAAATAAAATTTGTATAAAAACAAACGGAAAATGATATAAATTGGTTGAATAAAACATCATGATCAATATGGACAGTCTTGTATTTTCATGGTAATATGCCGCATTTACATTTTTCAATAAATAGCAACTTTCATCCTATCCACTTTTGATTTTGGTTAATTAGTTTTATTGAGGACCAACTCAATAAGTCGGGGAGTGTTGTAGCGACGAAAAGGATTTCTTTTCGGTTTGGATGAGTAGAAGAGAACCGAAGCCAGATGAAGAAAGTCAAGCAGAAAGAATAGGATAATCAACCTATATCACCACAAATTCTCCAAGCGAGATGAAGCAAATCGAGCAAAAGTATAGGATAATCAACTTATATCACCATGAATTCTCCAAACCTTGGAAATCATCATCCTTTAGAGGGTAAAAAAGTTCATCACATCAGCCTTTCAGTAGAAAAAGAGCGTTCCCTCAAATCTTTTCAACCCTTTTCACTTGCCAAACAATATAAAACACCAAGCTCCTCTAAATGAAATCTCCTCCTTTCTCCGAATTACTCATTAACCAAACATAGTCGAATAGTTGCTTGTATTCGTGATAACAGCCCTGAATTTCCACGTTCAAACTGTGAGGCTTATATGCTTTGTTCTTGCAAGATCTACCAATCAGCTCAATCATCAGAAGCCAAATAGATTGCATCTTGTCATTAACATCGGCTTTTCGATGTAAGATCGATCATCATTCAGTGGGTCGGAAATGATTATCATAGAGATATTGAAAGCAAAAAATACTATTGTGGAGCCTAATCTGTGATTTGGCAATTCAAGAGCATGAGACGATACTTCTTGCAGCAGTTCAACACAACTTATTTATACATACATGAACAGGTAGGTCCAAAGTTTTCATAAACCAGGAAAGCAAGTTCACAGATAAAAAGGGGACAAAACCACAGGCACATACAAATGAAGGGAAGGATGTAGAGAAAGCTTGTGATGTAGATCACGATGTCTTTTAGTCACTAGAAACAAATCTCGAACTCAAACCTCAAGCATACTTACTATTATAGCGAGAACTTGAAAAGATCCACGAAAATAAAAGCTTTGAAACTTTGTTCCAAGAGTCGGACCATGATGCTTCGATTCCCAGGTAGAGAGAAGTGAAGATAGGATTAACGTCGACGGATCGAAGTCTCTCGTGAAGAAGGCATAACCCTAGTTTTCTTCAGAAGTCAGCACAGAAGGGTATGAAAAGGCCCGAAGGCTAGGGACAAAAACTAGGGTTTCTCTTCTCCTTCAGCGAAACCATCTTCACTTCCTTTCGATGATCTCTCCGATCTAAGCTTCTTTCTTCCTCTTTCTTTTTCTTCTTCTCGATCTTCTTCTTCCTCTGAGAGCTGTGATGATGGGGAGTTGATCTGGTGTGGTTGGTAATCGGTAAAAGACGGTGTTCTGGGGATAAAAGCGAGGGGTGAATAATGATGAGAGGAGGAGGGTAGAGGACATGATGATTGCTTCGGGTTGTTATGTTGCGTCGAATGAAGAGATAAGAATCCCGCAAACACTGCGTGAAATTTCACAATCTTGATGATTGCTGCCTCTAGGACCTGGTGATGTTAATCATAAACCTAGCGTACGAAAGAGAGAGAGACGGGAGGAGAGACGGAGAGAAAGCGAGAGAGAAAGAGAGAGATAAAGAGAGGACAGATGCTGAAGGCTAGGTTTGTATCTTTACCTTCTGAAAGACAAAACCAACTTCAAAAAGTCATCATCATCGAGATTAAAAAGCAAAAAGAAATGAGTATTTTCAGTGCACACCACCTTTTAGGAATATTATTTATAGAATTTTCTTTTACGCAGACACTCTCAATCTCTTCAAATTTTCACAAATTCAGTTCGTACCTATGTTTGGTGTCTAATGAGCCTCGAAATTTCATCTAAAGGAACTTTGAGGAGGGCAAAAAGAACATTTTAAAAAGACGATGGCATGCATCAATTTAAAATCTATTTGAAAATGTAATTGCAATGTGTGAATCCTTTTAGTGCTCCAAGAAAATTATAGTCTTGTTTGTCAATAATACTCGACTCCTCTTATTTGTTTAACATTTAGAACCCGATTTCATTTCGTATAGGAACTTTAAGACTTCTAGCGCACCTAATTTATAATCGTGTCTTGATATCATTGGAAAGAAATGTGGAAGAAAGGATGGTGTAATGTAGGTCAAACTAAAATCGGTGCAGGGGAACATACGCGCCCTTCAAAGTTATTTCAAGCGGGTCAAAATGACTTTGGGACCACATATTTTCACCCTAAAGTGAAGTTTTACTCGATATAAGTGAACTGACCGATAGGCATCTATCTACTGATTTAGTCATACCCCTTTAGAAAAATTAAATTTGATGCAGCAGCACTAAACAATAAGCATCACTTATCTTAGGAATCAACAAGGTGTGGATCAATTGTCAATGAGACAATGCTGTTTGTCACACCCTGAGTGGCTCATCGGCGATAGGGGATTATTAGTCAGAGCGCAAGAATTCCACGGTCAATTCTTTTTACTAGCTGATCTTTGAATTTGGACCTACACGTGGTAATTTCTTATAGGGTAGAGATAGCAAGAAAATAGCTTTTAGAAATCGGCCCCTTAGCTTCCACGTAAATGCCCTATTCTTTTTTTAATCAGATCATAGAAACCAAACTTCATCAGATCACAAAAACCAAACTCATATACATTTACTTCTGTGAATTTTTATTTTGATAATTTTCCCAAATCCCACAACTCTTATTAATTTGATTTTTATTAAAGGCAAAGCATCCGAAACATTTTCGAAAATGTGGTTATATTAATAAAATAGATCCATGCATAATGTAACTTTTGAAATTGCAATAAATACTTAAATTTTTTATGAAAGAAAAGCATATGGGCACAACGACCTAAGATGAAAATGTAAACACGAAATTAAAGTAAAATGACTCGATGATGATGTAAACCTCACGTCGTTATACAAGTCCGTAACTCTGACTTTCCTCCCATGCTAAAGTTGAGGGGGAAAGATACCGCAGGGCCGTGGGGTTGCTCTTTTAGCTTTGGAAGTAACGAAGAAGATTATTCTCCCGCATCGCAATGATTAAAATTCCGTCTTCCGAGGCAGTGCCTAATTTTCACTCCCTTTCGGACATCCAGAGGATGTGAAAGCTGCCTTTCTGCCAAAAGTGAAATTGTGCAATGGACGGATCGGATTGAATTTGAATACGTCATAAATTGACGTCCTTCCGTTCCATGGACCGTGCGCCTTCTACTTGATTCATCCAGCTCTTTAATAATCACACGCCCTCTAATTTGTCCACCATTTGCAAGATGGAGCTGAGTTCATTAGCATTTGTAAGTCCTCCAGTTCATTGACCTTCTATTGGTTCATCGAAGTTCTTTTAATGATATATTATCTTCTAATTTATTCACCATCCATAAGATCTTAAAATTGATATATTCCCGTTAATAATTTATATGTTATTCATAGAATCCATCCAATCATCAACACATCTCGCTTCTAATAGCTTACTTACCTTCGTTTTAGAGCCTTGTCATTCCACACTATTAGATATCCTCTTACTTACACTACCTGCTCATAAAAAAGTATATGTAGAGGTAGTATCTTCTGCACACTCCATTGCACGGGCTATTATAATTAGAATGTCTTGTCGTTCTCAAAATACCATTAAGAATTTTCCTTAACAAAAAATATAGGCCTTTCATGCAACTAATTAGGCCCGCATTATTTGGTTTGGTTTTCTGACCCACTTTCTCCTACTTTATCAACAAGAGAGTTATCCACACCGAAGGGGCCGAAGAATGTGAGTTAAAAATGGGTTGTAGACCCACAACCCATTTTTGTCGCCTCCACTTATTATTCATCGCAACAAGGATAGAGATTAGAGATCCTCAAATTTAATTTACAGTTTATTTATCCTTTTCCGAGAAGTACACATCAGCATGTTGACAAGTCAATGCTTGAGATCGAGATGTGCTCCTCCCTTTGTTTCCCCTCGTTGTCTTCTCCACTTTTCTCGTTCTTCTTCTTCCTTCTTGACATAGGCCACATGGCAACAGCTTATGATCCTGTGACCGCTGATATTGCCATCAGTCATCTCACCACCACGCTCCGCTCTTTAACACATCGCCACCACTTCTAGCATCTCACGACCTGCGTGTGAGCTAATCGACAGAGGTCACGACCAAGGCCAACTAAGCTGCAGATCGATGGGTGAGAGAGAAAGAGAGAGAGAGAGAGAGAGAGGCACGACAAGGACCAAAGAAGGTGTGGTAAGGCCGTGCGAGCGTACAGTTTCGGTGGGTGGTCCTCACGGTGGCCGATGGCGGCTTCCACCCCGACTTGAGCATACAGTATTGCGACCTCATTATCATGACAATGCGGATGCACAAAAAAAAAATACTGATGGGAGGAATAAACTGATGGACATGCATGAGAAGTAAAGCCAGCAACGTGGGTCACTTTTCACTCAGATTTAATGGAGAAAATATTGGGTAGGTTGAACCTTCCACGTAGGCCAGTGTGTATCACCATACAAAAATCGACACGTGTCAAATCTGGGCCCACCTGTTAGCGCCCACTCTTTCCATTAACTCCGTCTCTCTCCCATTTACTCTCTCTCCTCCCCTCCGTTTCTCCCCCTCTTCTCTCTCCACTTCTCTTTTCCTTTTTCTTGCGCCTGCCATGACTCAAGCTCGAGTCGGCTCACGGCCACTTCAGAACCGATTCCGGATCAATGCGAACTCTCTCCGTCTCCGAATCGGAACCACCAGAAGATCCATTGCAAGCGCTCCTCCCGCCGCTTCTCTTCTCATCCTTCCTCGACCTCCTCCGCTCCTTCTCTCTCGTCCACGCTTCCTCTCTCCTTCTTCCTACCGCTACGGCTGCTACCGCCGCCGCTCCTCTCTCTCCTCTTATGCTTCTCCCTCCTATAACCCCCTCCGCTCGTTCCGTCGCCGGTGTCTCCACCGCCGGGAGGATTCCTCCGAGGCATCGATTCCGACTCCGTGTCCGTCTCTGAGTCCGAGTTCGATCGCCGCGATGACCAGCGAGCTGGCCACGGTGGCTGCCACTTGCCTTGACGATCGTCTTGCTTGAGGCGGATGACGAGTCCGGTGGCGGCGCTTGGAGCGAGTCTATATGAAAGGAGGAGAGTCGGTGACGGTGGTGGCGGTTGGAGAAAAGAGAAGTAGAGAGAGAAGAGGGAGAGAGAGGGTCATGGGCAGGGCGAAGACGTCATGGGCAGCTGCTCGGACAAACGAGACAACGACCTGGTCGTCGTTGGCATCGTCGGTGGCGGAACAACGGTGGCGTCGTCGATGGTGGAACAGAATTAGCGACACCGGTGATGGAACGGCAAGAACGTCGAGGGAGGCGGATTTGATTGCAAGAGGGAAGGTGGTGACAAGTTGCAAATGTTGGGTCACGTCGAAGTGGCGAGCAAGGGTGCCTCGGCGCTCGGGGCAGCGGCGGCGACGGCGTGCGGGAAAAACAACGGCGTCAAGAGCGGCTCATCGAGGCGGTGGGAAGCAGCGGCGTCGGGAGTGGGGATACTCGGTCGAAGATGACCGAGGAAGAAGACTTCCTTTCTCGCTTCTTCCCCACCCCCTTTCTCTCTCTTTGCTTTTCTTGTCTTTTCCTTGCGTGTGTCAGACTAACAAGGGAAATTTTCTCCAAAAAAGAGAAGTCAGACTTACCCTTTATACCAAATCTAGATACTCCTCTTACAGGGGATACCTTAAGAAATACATGATCTCCCACCTCAAATTTTAGAGGTCTCCTACGCTTATCTGCATAGTCCTTTTGCCTATCCTGAGCTGTCTTGAGTCTTTTCCAATGGTCTCAACAACCTCAGTTGTGACCTGTACCAGTTCAGGTCCTGTTAATTTCTTTTCCCCTGTCTCATCCCAACAAACTGGAGTTCTACACCTCCAGACAGTTGAAACCTCATGAGCTGAATTATCCAACCCATGATCTGGAATTAGCGGCTATAGTGTTTGCTCTAAAGATATGGAGACACTATTTGTATGGGGAAAGGTTTGAGATTTATATAGATCATAAAAGTTTGAAATATCTGTTTTCGCAGAAGGAATTGAACATGAGGCAAAGGAGATGGATGGAGTTATTGAAGGATTATGATTGTGAAATAAAGTACCATCCAGAAAGGCAAATAAAGTAGCGGATGCTCTCACCGAAAGTCAGCTATGGAAATAGCTAGCCTAAGGATAGCTGAATGGAGTTTGTTAAAGTTCGTAATGACTCGGAATTTAAATTCGAGGTAAATTGCTTGACCGGTATGTTGAGTGCATTGAGGATTGAACCCGAGGTTATCGAAAGGTTAAAATTTTGCAAAAAGATGATCCAGAAATTTTGGAGATAAAGAATGCTTTGTGTCTTTAGGAAAAGACCGAATTCCAAATTTCTCGAAGATGGTGTAGTAAGATGCCAAGGGCGACTATGTGTTCCCGATAATGAAGAATTAAAGAGGGAAATTTTGTCAGAGGCACATAAAAGCAGCTATAGTATTCACCCTGGAAGTACAAAGATGTATAGAAACCTACATCCACAGTTCTGGTGGAATGGTATGAAGGCGGATGTGGCCAAGTATGTGTCTCAATGTTTAACGTGTCAGCAAGTGAAGGCGGAACATCGTAAGCCTGTAGGACTTCTACGACCCCTGGATATACCAGAATGGAAGTGGGAGCACATAACTATGGATTTTGTACAGGGATTACTAAGAACATCAAGTGGTTATGATTCCATCTGGGTAGTAGTGGATCGTCTGACGAAGTCTGCTCATTTCCTAGCAGTCCGTGCTAATTATTCGATGGATAAGTATGCAAAGGTATATGTAAGACAAGTAATACGTTTACATGGAGTCCCGGTGACCATTACATCTGATAGAGACCCGAGGTTTACTTCAAATTTTTGGAAGAGTCTTCAGGATGCCTTGGGGACCAAGCTTCAATTTAGCACCGCTTTTCACCCTCAGACAGATGGACAGACAGAAAGAGTGATTCAGATATTGGAGGATATGTTAAGGGCTTGTGTGGTGGATTTCAAGGGAAGTTGGGATGAAAGATTACACCTGGTAGAATTTGCTTATAACAACAGTTACCAGAAAAGTATTGGCATGGCTCCATATGAAGCATTATATGGAAGGAGGTGTAGGACTCCGGTTTGTTGGAGTGAAACAGGAGAGAGGAAGTTGACAGGACCTGAACTAGTACAAGTTACAACTGAAGTTGTTGATATCATTAGGAAAAGACTCAAGATAGACAAAAGGATTATGCAGATAAGCGTAGGAGACCTCTAGAATTCGAGGTAGGAGATCATGTGTTCCTTAAGGTATCCCCTGTAAGAGAAGTATCTCGATTTGGAATAAAGGGTAAGTTGAGCCCTAAGTATGTTGGACCTTTTGAGATACTTGAAAGAATATGAGACGTGGCTTATTGGTTAGCATTGCCACCAAAATTGGGAAATTTACATGATGTATTCCATGTATCCATGTTGAAGAAGTATCAACCAGATTCCAGCCATATTTTGGATTATGAGACTATTGAGGTAAATGAGAAGGTGAGATATGTCGAAGAGCCCGTGCGAATCTTCGGATCGAAAGGAACGAATCCTTAGGACTAAAAGGATTCCATTAATCAAAGTGTTGTGGCAACATCATGGTATGGAAGAGGCTACGTGGGAAAGCGAAGATGAGATGAGACAAAAGTATCCTCAATTATTTGAGAAAATGTAAACTACGTTTAAATTTCGGGGACGAAATTCCTTAAGGTGGGGAGAGTTGTGGCATCCTCAATTTTATAACCTATCAAGGTGAGAGGTTATGGTCAAGTGGAATTGCAATAAAATTTTGAGGTGTGGAAATTGTGACTAATTGGGTTGTGAGACTTTGGGCATTAATCTAACAAGTCACGATTTAATTAAATTAGTGGGGATGACGGCTATGAGGTGCAATTTTATTTGGAGAATGGGACAAATATCATTGTGGTCATATGTGTATTCAATTTTCGGCCAAGTAAGGTTATCGGCTAGACTAAGATTTAATTAAAGTGGATTTAAGGGAGATTAAAAGAGAGAATTAATGGACAATTTAAACTAAACTCACCTTCGGCCATGGCATGTGAATGAGAGGGGGGGGGAAGTGACCGATTGAGGAAAGTCGTGTGGAGAGAGAGAGTGACCGTGTGTGTGAAGTGTGTGTATGTAAGAGAGAGGTGTGGCCGTGCGTGAGGTGTGAGAGTGTGTGATGTGGCACCAGGTGTCAAAAGATTAAAGACCTAGACTATTAGCTTTAGTGACTAAGTGGAGAGCTCTAAGAGAGAGAGTGAACCGGTGGGTTAAGTGGGGTAAGTCGGCTGGGTAAAAAGAGAAAAAGAGAGAGAAGGAGAGAGAGAGAAGGAGTCGCGCGCGCGAGGAAGGAGAAGAAGGAGAGGGTTCTGCCGAGAGAGATTTCAGCTCAACCAGGAGAATCTCTTGCTGATCTTCACCAAATCAAAAGGCAAGAGCATTCTTAACTCTTCCTGTACCTGTTTAGGATCTTAATTTGGCAAGAATTGGTGATTAAAGTGGTCGGATTTGGCTGAGTGTGGAGGTAGTGTAAATCGGGTGGAAATTCGGGTAGAAAGACAGAGTGATGCCCGAGTATAGTTTGGCCATTTTCATGAGGTTAGAGGTAGAATCAGGACTTGGTGTCTTCTGTGAACTTGTTCTACACATCTTCAATATTAACATAGTCGAAAATGAGCCGATTTGATGGAGATTTGGGGGTCGAACCGAATTTAACTTGAAAACGGGTGAGTTTTAGGGTGAACCGAGGGACCTCAGAGCTGAATTAACAGAGAAGTGGGCGCTGACAGGTGGGCCCAGATTTGCCACGTGTCGATTTTTGTATGGTGATACATTTGGCCTACGTGGAGGGTTCAACCTACCCAATATTTTCTCGATTTAATGGGCCCAATTCGATATGGGTAACTCGTTATCGCAAGCCACTTTGCTCGATGCTCGATCAAACCTAACTTCAATCTTTGCTCTCTCTCCCTTCTCTCCAGTGATCTGCATTGTGCTTGCTCATCTTCGGTAGCTCTCTAAAAAACTAAATAGGTCAATATGAGTTAAATGTGTCAGTTTGGATTAGCACCATTTTCGATCCGATCCGTCTCAAATTCAACTCCACCCACCCGTCCATTTGACGGTCCTAATGGAGGGGGTGTATCTTGCATGCAACCCCATCCCAAAGAGCCATGTCGAGAGTTGATCTCTACTCTTCTAGGAGAAGCATTTAGGAGAGCATCTTCTATGGAAAGTTCAGAGCATGCATACTCAAATGTGTCACCAATTGAAAAGCATTGTCTCTCTGTTTTTTTCACTAAGGAAAACATCGAACGTACCTAACACAGCCTCTCTCTCTCTCTCTCTCTCTCTTCCTTTTGGTAAACTAATCTGCATGGGTTGAATAGACTATGAACCATGCGATTCATATGGAATTGCCCGTTTACTTAAGTCTTGGAGATTAGTTATTAAATATCTTATGCTTGAAGAAAAGTGCCGTGAATATTTAATTTGCACGAGGATGAATTTTTTAGGCCTTAATCATACGTACTCAATTCGACGAACATCGACTAAATTATGAGCCTTGCACGACTCTCTTTGTTCGACTCTGCTCTAGCAACGTTTCAGCAACCATTATGTAATTAAGAAAAGTGATCGTCACATGGCGGATTTACGTGGTTTGGAGGTGTGCCTCCTCCATGGAGAGGGATCGAGGAGACTGTTCCACTATAATAGACAGGAAAAAAAAAAAAAAGAAAAAAAGATTATAATCGCTCAATAATAAGTCCCACGAGGATCAACCAAGCAATTCTCTAGTAATAAGTTTCTCTTGATGGCTCTCTGAAAGATTTTTCCGAACTAGAGGTGTCCGAATAAGCGAAATAGGTCAAATCCGTAGTTTCATTTTCGGTTGAAACACATTGTCGAGATGTTCCCCCGGACAGAACGCGCAAGGAAAGACGTTGGCAATGTTGTTCGTTCAGAACATGCAAAGAAAGATGCTCGTTTTTGGCTTCGTGCTAGAGTGGCCGAAGTAATAAGAATCTTTTTTCTTCAATTTGTACTAGTGAGTGATGACCAATTATGCATAAGAATCTCTAATCGTTTCAAAATATTATTAGTGCAATCAAATATCATTGGTCAAAAAAAAAAAAGATATATTATTACTGCCGAACCCTTACATTATACATATAAGAGACCATAGCACTACACATCTTCATACATTGAAAGCTCCAAGCATATAGAGTGAGGTCGACATGGATGTGGGTGACTCAAGTGGTGAGCGTGGTGGTTGCAGCATCGGGATGTGGCTATGGACTCGAATCTGGGCTTCTGAAGAGGGTGAACGAGTGGGTGTACGTGAGCAGTTTGGTGCGGGAGAGCTTCACTGCAGCTCTCTGCCGCCTCCCGGCGACATGGGGTGGCCCTTGATTGGCCCAATGTGGACCTTCTCTAAAGCTTTTGAGCCCGGCCATCCCGATTCCTGCATAGCTAGCTTCATCTCCAGGTCTTTTCTGATGAGCCCTTCATGTTTAACTGCTCTTATCATGGTCTTTCTTCATTTTCTTTTTTTGCTTTCAGCAACTCAAAAGAAAAGGATATTGCGTGCATAGCTTTGTTATGGGAATGATGCGGTAGAAGAAATCGAAAAACAGGGCACAAACTACATGAGAATTCATATTTTTTCTGTGGAACCCAATATGAGAATCACCTATTCATTTTATAGGTGGTTGGCTTCATCTGGTAGGTGTAAGCCAAAACTCTCTCTCGTCACAATTCAATCCAAATGAGAATTAGCTCTTGCTAGCCGAAATTTTCCCCGTCAGCCATGGCCAGTCAGCCATCAGGGAATGACGGCCCTAACCCTGTCGAGGACAAGAGGGATGCGGGGAGTTCGCAATGTCTTGCGTAGTCTATCATATAAGAAAAGTACATCACTGAACTCCCGTGTTATAGATGTTGGATTATCAGGGAATATTCAGTTTAGAAACCGGATGCCACATGTTCAAATCATGCTTATTTCGTGCAAACTAAGGTCATACGTTCAAATCCTACCTATTACATGTAAACTGTTACGGATAGAAGTGACTTGTACCAGCTAAAAGAATTATCTATATACACAAATAGATATGTAGGAAGAAAGAGCCAAACGTTTTTTTCTTTTGAGCTTCTTTCCTTTGACTCTTGAGTTAAAGGGTTATCGGTCCGTAAGTTAAAGAGTTTACAGTTTAATGAACTTCATAGTAGTTGAATGACTATGATATAAAACTGTATTTTGTTGTACAGATGTGGTTGGACGGGGACGTACAGGACCCTAATGTTTTGGAAAGCCAAGCATTATCGTTCCTACGCCTGAAACTAGCAGCCGAGTAGCGACAGATGAAGTGATTTTCATACAAAGTTACCCCAGAACCACCCAAGAACTAACAGGGAAGAGATCATTCCAGAGCATGCCTAGCGCTGCATATAAAGGAAAGACTTGATCTTTGACATTCTACATATGTACCTTGTAGCTGGTTTCAATAGATCCGCTGTGGCTACAATGTGGATACTCCTACACTTTTATGAGAATCCAGATATCTCGCAGAAAAAGAATGTTCCATCTGCATTATAAAAATCAAATTTCCTAAGTTTTCTCATGACAAAGCAGCGAGATAAAACCTTTTAGTTGACTTATCCTTGCTAATTGATTGTACAAGTAAAAGAGATTGTAAGTTTGGTCTCAAATATTTGATGATCACTTTCTTGACGTCGCTATGCATATAACACGATATAAATCCAGAGCTTCTTATTCTCGCATAACAGCTACAGCCCTCGATGAGAAGAACTTGTGCTATTCTTCACCGGCTGTGTAGAAATATTGCTAAATCCAGGCGGAGCAAATTCAAATCCTCCAAAGTAGAGGACCGACGCAGAAAGGATTAACTTACCAGGAGACTAAACAGACGGAGCATCTGCCTAAGGCATGTCTCCAACTTTTTACCTTCGACCTTTGGTATAAAATTTAATGAAGAAAAGAAACATTCAGACCAGATAGAGCATTAAAAGGTCGTTTCTGTATTCAGTGAAATGATCAATTTATATGCAAGTGGGTATCTGCAATTTATTGATGCACTTTGGGGTTGTCCGCAGGGTTAGTTTTGGTTTTTCATTGTTTCGAGAGGTGAAAGAAGACATTGAGAGCGCATAGAAGACCGATACCTTTGCCACCAGAGAAGATCACTATGAGAAAGTCTAAGTCCAAGCCCATTAATATGTCCAGTTAATCTCATCTTCATTCAAAAGCTTATATCAATATATTATTGGCCAACTAAAATATATTAACTTCTTCAATCAAATTAAATCTCTGATGTGAGACTTTTTTAATAAAACTCACACGTGTATTTCGATGCATGCCAAAGGGGTGGAAAGTTCTAATTTGCTTCGGAGCTCTTCATATGGATCCGGAATATTACAATTAATGAGAATAGTTCAATCCTTCAAAATAGAATGTAAGAGAATCATCTTGCACTGTGTTTGCTATATCCGTGTTTAGAAATCTTTTCACTCTCATTCAAAATGATTTAGACTCTGCATTTTCAAAAACTTACGAGCATTCGATATTTCACAGCTCACTTTTTGCAAGCGGGACTATAGAAAGAAGGGAGGTGCGTTCATTCCATTTGGAGAAGAAAGCAGGTTTTGCCCAGGAAGGGGCTGGCTAAGCTTCAGATATCCATCTTTCTGCACTATTTTCTCCTTAACTATGAGTAAGTACTTTCACTCTCTTCCTTTTCTTTTTAACCGAAGTGCTTTCTTGCTAAGTTTTCGAATATCAGGTCATGAGAAATAATTTCATTTTTCAATAAATGAATATCATATGATAACCAAAAAAAGAAAAGAAAAGCTTAGACAGATTGGTAGATACTAATGCAATTACTCATTCGATTGTCAGATAAATGCTTTGATTGTATGGTAGCGAACTAATCCGAAGTGCCCTATCAACTACTTCCCTTCACCAAAACCTTCAGACAATTTCACGGTGAAGCTCAAAAGACCCTGTTCAGGTTCTGTTGATGTATAAAACTATGGCTTTCGGATTCTTCCAAGAACATGGTTTTACCAGCAGCGAATCATCACCTTATGATTCATATGGACCGTGAATATGCTGCGTCATCGCAGGTGCGCCTGGATTATATGTTTCCAAAATCAATGTTGGTAGGGATGTGAATTGCTTCAGTTGCATCTGGTCGTATCACGCAATGATTAAGATAATCCAGAACTGCTAAAGCATGTTTTCTCTTTTAGACGTTCAATGTCAACGTTGCAAGTTAACGCGATCAGCTGTACTTTGGAGTCCTTCGGCCTTTTCTTTCGGTTTGCCTTCTTAATCCTTTAAATCAATGCTGCACGTGTTGCACTGATACTTCGCATATGCCCATGGGTATAAATGTGACTCTTTACTTTAACCTAAATATAGCTGAATCTACCGACATCGTCTTAGTCGAGCTAAGTCGAGATTCCATGAGCAGACACAGATGTACAAGAGGGACACTTAAGGAGAGACGGAAGTGAAATGGCAATGTCTCGCCATGCTAACGTTGGAGGGAAAAATAATGCATAGCCTTGGCGATGCTCTTCAGCTTTAGGAGTCACGAAGAAAGATTATCATGTCAAATGATCGTGCATCATCTCACATGTCAGTAAGTAAAATCCTGTCTTCCCAGCCAATACGAATTGCCAATACGAATTTCACTTAACTTTGGGACATTCAAAGGATAAAGTCTTTTTTGCCAAAAGTAAAATTGTGCAGACGAATCGATTAAATTGGATTTTAAACGGGTCTTTAAAACATAGGATCTAAATCGATTCATTTAAATTCGTGTTACCCTCTCTTTTATAAATACAATTTGGGTGATCTATGTACATACAAATTCTCTTTAGGCCCAAATCCATTTACATAACTCACATCTTTAGCGTACTTTATAAACTTAGCAAGTCGGAAAAAAATAGAATATTGAAGAAACACTTTTCAGAAAACTCATCAAACTAAAAGAATAGAACAACGAAAAATTGCAAAATTAAGTTTATAGAGAACTAAAAAATTGATAAAATAAACTTGAGATATGTGCAACACAAGTCCTAAAACTTACAGGGAAAGTGCAATTGAGTCCTAAAACTTACAAAAAGTACAATCAAGTCCTAAAACTTGTCAAATTGGTTCAATTCAGTTCTAAAGTTAACACCGTCACATTTACTAACGGAAAACGCTGACGTGGCGCTGACGTGGCATTTTAAATGATTTTTTATATACACATGGCTTTTAACATTATTTTTATTCTTGTTTAAATTAGATTTAAAAATAAAAAAGGAAAAGCTAAATTTATTTAAAAAAGAAAACTGTGCAAAAAAAAAAAAAAAAAAGAGCACCGGCGGGCATTTTCGCCGCAGCCGCCACCCATCGCCGTAGGGCCCGTGACGGTCGCCGGAGGGGCCGGCGACGGTCGCCGGCCCGGGCGGGTGGCCGGCCACTCACCGGCGAGGCCTCGCCGCCCGGGCGAGGGCCGCGCCCCCCGCTGTCGGGCAACTATGCCCGGATCCGGGCACGCCGGGCTTCGGGGGGCCGGCGACTATCGCCCTTCCTGCGGGAGGCCTCGCCGGCCCTCACAAGGGGCCGGCAACCATCACCCGCCCTGGGCGAGGCCTCGCCGGCCCTCGCCTAGGGTCGGCGATGCTCACCCAGATCTGGGCGTCCCCGACACAGATCCGGTGGAGTCGTCGGTGAAGGCTGGGCGACAACAGTAGTCCGGTGCAGCGATGGCGTCAGGGGGGTCGCAGTAGGACATCGGGAATGGCACGACGTCGGGGCTACGGCGGCACGGCTCGGCAAAGCCCGGTCGGTGCGGCGACGGTGACGCTCGAATCTCGGACATCGTCGGGGCACGGCGTGCCCGGATCTCGCCCGACCAGCGGGGGGTGGTCGCGAGGCCTCGCCTAGGGGGCGAGGCCTTGCCCGGGGCGACCCGGGCGCCGACCATCGCCGCCCTCCGGTGATGGGTGGCGGGCGGCGTAAAATGCCCGCCGATGCTATTTTTTTTTTTTTTTTTTTAACAGTTCTGTTTTTTAAATGAATTGTAGTTTTTAAATCTAATTTTTAATAATTTTGAATAAAAAATAATTTTAAAAAGCCACGTGGCAAATAAAAAATTATTTAAAATATGAAGTCAGCGCCACGTCAGCATTTTCCGTTAAAAATCTAACGGTGTTAACTTTAGGACGAGATTGAACCAATTCAACAAGTTTTAGGACTTGACGACTTTTTGTAAGTTTTAGCGTTTCAATTGCACTTTCATTTGTAAGTTTTTGACTTTGTTGCATATATCCCAATAAACTTATACAACTTAAAAAAAAAGAACCTATAAATAATTGTAGATACAAATACACAACGATGTAGATCTCCGGTTGACAAGGCACTGGCGATGCCTACCCCTCCTGGCGAGGTCGACGGCCGCGAGAGGTGCCAGTGGACCACCAGCACCGTCGACGGTGGTGAACAAGCAGCATCTCTCTCTCTCTCTCTCAATAAGATTTCGGCTGGTGCGCTGTCGTTAAAGTAACCACATCCATCCTTTGCTGACGGCGACCACTGCGAGACAAAAGTTCCTCCTCTCTCTCTCTCTCTGAGAGGATGTGACCACCACATTGCGGCCATTGTCATCCTCAGAGGACCACCACAAAATCGCCGCAGTCCCCAAGCGGCGGTGACCGTTGATTCCGTGGTGGTCTCTCTCACCGCCACTATTTGATTCTCTATGTCGGGAGGTGGCTTAGGATTTCCTTCCTTTTAAGTTCAAACCAAGTTCTCATTACTCTTTTGGTAATAATTTTCGGTTTTTGCAAGACTCGTTTTAACTTTCATTGGCTAAAACGACTTTAAATACAGGTATTTTGCGTCGTGGGCCTATGTTGCTCTTTAATATGTCTCGATCCATTTTGCATGTGTATGCATCCATACTCATGATTTTTGTTTTTACTTTTTGGGTCACATTCATACTTGCAGCGTCAGAAATCGAATAAGCACCACCTTTTTTTTGCTTACAATTATGGTAGCTGGAAAGAAGTTGACCAGATACGTTGTATATTAAGGAAAACGTCGTTGTATCTACATGGCTTTTTCTTTTCTTCTCTGGTAAACCTATCTGCATGACTTTAATAAACTATTAACCATGCGATTAATATGGAATTGTCTATCTGCATGTGTCCTGGAGATGAATTATTGAATATCTTATTGCGCACCGATAAGGTGATACTTGATATCATGTGCTTCATCCAGTCGCGAAGCATCTGATTTCATGTTGAATGTGTTGTGCTTTGCTCGTTGCAACAAGTAACAATCTTCTCCTGTTACTCTCCAATATCGCTAGGCAAACATACGAGCCAAATAGCTTCCTTACTTGCCTCAGTTGACACTAAATACATTGTTATAGTTGCCGATAAAGCGACCATCAACTGTAATTGCACTTTGCAACCGATGACACAACTCACAGCACCCAACACATGCTTGCAAAATCAGAATCAACATAACTTGTTATTCATCTAGAAGCACGTATCTTTCAGAAAGTCAAACCGATCCCAACATATGGTATGAGCTAATGCAAACAAATCCTAGAGTAGCACATAAAATGGAGGAGCAATGATGACTCGGCTGCTAATCGTGATTAATTTATATAACACTACGTCAGATCAGCTTTGCCCCGAGACCTAAAAGTAAAAGATGATAAATCAAATCAAAACTTGGCCAAATAGACTCTCGCCACGAGGCCACCCACAAGTTTAATATTAAGGAAGCTTTATCTCGAAGCTATAATGGGGGTAAATCAACCTCTATCTTAGCTCATGCCTGCTAATTCACTCTCAGTTACGTGGCTGCAATGTAATCTCCCACGTAGTCGGTGTCCTGGGAGAAAGTAGGTACCTCTAGAAAAGGACAAGGTGAGAACGAGAATTTTTTTTCATCTTAGTCTTGCAATGACATTTTAAATGACTGCTTTTTGTGCTTGGGATGTCGTACAGCCAGGGACCCTTGAAGAATTCAGCAAATAAAAAACCTTAAAGTCGGTAAAGTTAGCTAGATTATTGTTGATTAGGCGGGACGTGAGCCATCTATATCTCAGAAAATTAAGTGGAGAATTAATAAGAGAGACCCTTCTTGTTTTGCTTTACATCAGCATAATCAGTCGCCTTTATATAATAAATATTAAACTTCTTTTGATCTAGGGTCGAGGATGTCGGGTATTGTTCATGTTTCGGTGTGATTTGACTCCTAGTACTATCATTCACTTCGGCACAAGTTTTCAGTTCAGAAGGCTTTGGAGCTAAATACAAATCAAGTATCATACAATTAACAAGCTCTTCGCATCAGTGAGCACCAAACGATGCTTGTAAGTGTTATTATGGGACCAGACTTGATAGAATGGGTGGGTATCCGTCGATCTCGTCCGGGTTGGATCAATGCAAAGAGCGAAAGTGGGTTCACTTGTGTAAGTGTAGGTAAAGATATGGAAAGTAAGATTTTCAGTTGAAACAAAAATCCAACATGACAAATATCGACAACCACCGAAGTCCATTTCTCTTCGGTATATATAAATTATTGCAACCGCGAATAGATCGTAACCCGTATATAGCTTTATACATGATTGAAGCAGAGAAGGATTATGTTATAAAATCGAGTCGAGTGTTCATCTTCAAGGACATTCACCCACTTCGTGTGATAAGGGTTTTCCTCTACAGTGGGGATTATTGTCCTTGTCTTCTTTATAAGCGATTGTCAACCAAGAAAAAGACTTTTGGCCAATTGTTCATATAAATGAGCTCAGAACATAGACTCTATTCGTTTCACAAAAACAATTGATTTCGAAATATGTCGCTAGATCGGCCATTGCACCTAGACCCAATTTGTGACCCTATTTGCGGAGAGAGCTTGGGGAGAGACATGGCAGCTTTGGGCGCTTGGGGATGGGGCCCATGACGTCACCGTCGGCATCTCGCGGCGGCGGCGGCACAGTCGTGGCCGGTGGTCAATGTTGGCTTGACTGGCATGCATAGTGATTGGGTCGCATCACTTGTAATGCTTAGACACATCCAAGGGTAAAAATAGGAAAGAAGAAAGAGTAGAAAAAAAGAAAGAAAAAAAATGGAAAAAGATATTACCCAATTCAAGCCATACAATTTGATCATCATCGATACATTGAAATCTTAAAAGGTAACTTAGAAGCTAAATGAAGAGAAAACTAAACGTGGAGGCTCCCAATCCATAGAAGAAGAAAAAAATCAACTCGTCTTTACTTGCATATCCTTTGTATCTACAAATCATTACTCAACACCTGAGGGCATAAGCTGATTATAGCCACGAACCACTTGTGTCCGCGTATCCTTACTTGCATATCCTTTGTATCTTCACCTAATTTTTGCATGTATTTTCAAAGCGAATTAGGTGAAGGGTCATTCTCTTTCAAGGAGAATCCCTCTGTGCTGCCACCTCAACCAGAAATTGGGGAACCAGAGATAATTCGTGAATAGTCCTACGGCGGTAGATCTTGGAAAAATTTGACAGCCCTTGCCTTGACTTTCTAGAATCTACTCCTCGGTCTTCTTCCGCGGTCAAATTGGAAAAATGACCGCTCTGGTTGCATTAGCTGTCGGGCTTTTCTTCGGATGAAATGATGGCTTCAATCGTGCGAACCCGGGACCATCGGATCAAAAACTTTTAACGTCGACCGTTGGATCTCGCACGGAATCGTGAGAATGGAAGAAACGAAAAGCAAGAGGAGGACGAGGAACCGATTACGGAAAAGAAACATCCTCATTTTGCTTATGTACAAATCGCCAAATCATACAAACATGTCAACAAAAAAAAAGGTTCGATGAGCGGGTAGAAATGTCCAACTTGACCCTCCCCCACCTACTCTTTACCAAAGCAAATTCTCCATACTTTGATCTTACAATCCAGTCCGCCGCTGTAGACCAGATATCTGGTCCCGCTCCCACTGCCCTCGCCGCCGTCCGCGTCGGCGCCCGCGGCCAAACACTTCACCGGCTTCGTGTGTCCCTCGCACACCGCCAAGCAGGAGTAGCTCCGATCTTCTCCCATCCTCCGCCACACCCTCACCGTGTGGTCCGCCGACCCGCTGCACACCACGTCCCCCACCACCGCGACGCACAGAATGGCCTTGGTGTGCCCTCGCAGCGCCCCCACCACCACCATGTAGTGCTCGCCCTCCCCGCCGCTGCCGTCCTCTGATCCTCTGTTCCGCCCTCCGTCTTGAACCTTCTCCCAAACGAGGATCGACCTATGAATTTTGAATTTTACCATGAATTTACTTGTTTTTTGCACGCACGCGCGATTGAACAGCTCTGGGAAAATGAATAGTGAACTGAAGTGCTCACCTGTCGCAGGCGCCCGAGTAGAGGATGCACCCGTCCTCGCTCAACGCCAGAGCGTTGACCGCGGACCTGTGCCGTTCTAGAGTCGCGACCAACGCGTGCTTTCTCTGGTGGCCCTCCTTCTTCCACACCTTGATCTTCCTGTCGGCGGAGCACGTGTAGACATGGCCGTCGCGGGACACGACGACGGCGCTGATGGCGTCATCGTGCGCCCTCTCCACCGACTCCATGCACCGGAAGTCGGACACCCGCCAGACCTTGAACGACCGGTCCCACGAGGCCGAGTACAGCACCGAGCCGTCATGGGCCAGCGCGAGCGACGACACGGCGTCGACGTGGTGGACCCACGTGCGCTTTTTGTGCCGCCGCACTTCCACGTAGTTCTTCGCCGAGAAGAGCCTCGCGAAGCGATCGGCCAACGTGGGGAGCGAGGTCACGAGCCTGTACCTCCCGTCGGCCTCGATCCTCCACACCCGTATCTTCTGGTCCTGGTGGGCGGTGAAGAGCCTGTCCCCGCGCGCAACCACGCTCTTTACGGCGCTGGTGCTGACGGCGGCCAGCGCCGCGAGCCCTGCATCGGATCCGGGCAGGCTTCGGTCCCACGCCCTCACCTCGCCGTCAGAGGAGCCGCTGAAGAGGAACTTGCCGGCGAGGGCGAGGGAGGAGACGTAGGAGGCGTGGCCGGAGAGAGTGGCGACGCAACAGTGGTGGACGGGAGTCGGAGACAGGTCGAAGGGCTGGGATTGTTGAGGGGTCAGGGAAGGGACGGAGGGAAGGCTGGATTGGGAGGAGAGGGAACTCGAGGATTCGGATTGAAGGTGACGGGAGTGGGAAGACTGATGCTCGGAGGAGATGGTGGCGTCGGAGCTGCAGGGCAAGGGACATGGAAGAATTCCCATGTTTTTCTTTCTCACTGTAAATAGAGAGAGAGAGAGAGAGAGAGGGAGAGAGGGGAGGGAGGGAGGGAGGGGAGGGTTAAATTACAAGATCAAATGATGATGGGGTGGTTGGCGATATATAATGTTACTATGTCACCAACACAAATAAGTTTAATTAGAATTTAAAAAAATGATAATCGGAAAGACTCTACAGCTTAGAGCATCGTGAGCATGGATAGCACACCAAAGTATTTTATATGATTTTGTAGAAATTCAAGCAATTATTCAATGGATAAATAATTTCCTGAATCGTCCAATACAACTAAAAGTAGCATCAAAAAAGGGAAAAAGCATATAGTTCCAAACACATTTTTAGTATGAATGTCAATTGAGCCCACCGACGTCAACACATCACCAAACAAAGCAAACTATTAATTGAGGCAAAATACATTACTTTTCAGAAAATATCCTCACTCTTTGAAAAAACAACTATGATCCAACAAAAACTTAATCCTGATCTTATCCTTAATTAGGATTTTTATTCAGGATGAAACATTGACATTGATCTAAGTACTTTTCTAAGAGAGCCCACAAAAGTTATATATACTTTTTACCTACTTGGCATACTACATAAGCACCGAACGTCAATTCGAGCGTATTAAAAATCGACACATGTTCTCCGTTTATCCGAACAAGCATTTCAACATCCAGCTGGCATTCACTATAATTACTCGAGGAAAGCATTAACTATGAACTCTTCTGAAAGTAGATGAATTGTTTTATATCAAATCAAGATCGATGGATGATATTCAAATTTCAAGTAAAAATAGAGGACCACCTATGTGATTATTCAAAAAAAAAAAAAAAAAAAGAAATATGTCCATAATGGCGATTGATAATTTAAAAGTATAGAATAAAATGATCTCTACTCGTCAATAGGGGAAAAGTACTCAAAGGTTTCGCCTCCGTGGCTAGGGTTTCTACCTCACACGAAGCAGAAGCGGAGGCGATCTTTCATGGGCTCTTATCTACTCAGGAACTCGAGACATGCCACGTGGAAGACTTCGGAAGTCGAAGAGTTCAATGGCTTATCGAAAGCGACTGTTCAGCGGTAGTTGATATGATTGTGAGCCGGGCCGACGCTTCGTGGAACCTAGACATAGTCGTGCAGAAATGTAGATGTGTGTTGGCCCAAACTACTAACATCAAAGTCCCACACTGTCCACGAGAAGCCAATGCTGCAGCAGACTGGATTGGACAGAAGCCAATGCGAGTTTTTCTTGTAAGCCCTTTATATAATTATCAATATCAAGCACTGTTTTTGACCAAAAAAAAAAAAAGAAATAAGGGAAAAGTACAACCAATGTCTTATGTCTATGGAATGCAATTAAGTCATAAACCTTTTACATCACTTAATTAAATTTTTCACTTTTTTCTTCAAAAAGTGCAATAAAGCTTTCGATAATCGATATCTAAAATTGTTTATATGTCACTTAAAAAATTGACAATATGACATTTATAAATTTTACTCTCTTATTTAAGTTTTCTAATGCGGTTGCACTTTTCAATGAAAGTTAAAGACTTGATTAAATTAAGTAAAATGTCTAGGATTCAATTATAATTTTTTTTAATAAAGGTATAGGATTCGATTGAATTGATTGAAAACTTACAACTTGATATTCTGTACTCAAAATTCAGAAGTCATGGTACAACTTTCGAGCAAAAGAGACCTCCCCTTTGACCATTAATGAAGAAGTCCTTGTATATGGCTTGAAGCGGTATCACTCGGGTTCTCACCTACGCAAAAGGGCAAATCTCGCCTGGGTCACCCGACCGGGGCAAGGCATCGTTAGGATAGCTCAACCTTAGGTTTGTTGCGAGGGCGGCGGATCAGGCACGCCTTAGCATGCGCGCTCGCACAAGATAGACAGAGGGATGATTGCAGAATCACGGCGGTAATGGCCATGTCGTGGAAAGATGAGCGCAGTGGGGCTTTCGTAAATTTCTGGGCTATCAAACGGGACTTCACGCATATGACCTGCCTCGATCCATCCGAATGGTATGCAAAACACACGCAGCATAGCCTAAAGTTGGCGATGCCTACTTGTCCATCCTAAGATAAGTTCGGTTCGCACATGACTCCAGCTGCCACTTGGACAAAGCATCCGAAATTGAGGAGGTCGATATGGACAAAAGCTGTCCTGCCGCAGCTCTTGAGCACATTCAACGGAGGGAGTGCGGACACCTTTAACGCGGACACCTTTTACGCGGCCACCCACGCCTGTTGTGGAGATAAAACCAGACGCTTCTCTAAAAAGGGCGAGCGCGATGACGCAAGTTGTGGGGGATGGGACTTTTAACTTTTTGTACGCACTGTACTCTTGATTTTGGTAGAGCCGTTGAATCCGGGGTCGAGCTGGAGTTGATTTTATTCGTGTGGCTCACGTATGGCTATCGGATCTTCCTCCTGTTTCTTGAGAGCACATCGGCAAGGACCAGACCGATGATTTAAAGGGCACGCTAGGCACTCAATCTGCACTCCCTGAAAGTGTCTTCTTAGTTGAAACATAGGGTCTTATAAAGGGTAAGCTTAGTTCGCATGGATTTGGATAGACATATGATGGATCGAGTGCTTGGTCCCGACGAGGCACATTCCATGTCGGAACTGCCATATCTCCCGCTTAGAATAGTCTTGAAGGCCATGTCCGCCACCTTATAGTTTTGCGATGCATTTGAGGGGGGCAGTTCTCTTGTTTCTTTGAAGATTATATGACTCAAAAGATACTTTGAAATATGGTATTATCCCTCATTAAAAATGACAATAACGAGCGACAAAAGAGAAGGTACCAGAAGGGGAAGGCAGTTTCGTATGGTCTTAAACTTTATGGCCATCTCGAGCTCAAGCTAGAAGCATCGGCAGTGAAGCACAAGGCAAATCCCAATGAGTTTTGCGTGTGGGCTCATCATGCATGGCCAATTTCGCGCAGTTTGTCTTGAAGACAGCCCCCTCCCCATCCCCGTCATCATGATCTTTGGCGACCCGCACGCAAGTGGGCGTCATCGCGTCATTGACATCTTGCGAGGAAGCAAGTTGGAGGCTCTGAAAAGAGGAGCGGGGCCCGTGAGTCAAAAAGACGCAACGCTAAAGCAGAGCAGCATGAGAAACGAATGTAAAAAATGGGTAGGTGCTGGATCATTTTCTCGAGTGGTGATGGACGAAGGAGGCCCGACTCGGGAAGCCTCGTTAGTCGACGATTCTACAGCACCGAAGCTCCCTCACTTTTCGACCCGTGACAACGACCTGGCGCGTCTGCAATGACGACATTCCTCGTTCAGTCTTTTCTTGTTCCTTGTAAGTTTGTCCATCTTTAGATATTATTCGGTTTTTCTGCTTTGTGTGCTGACCTTTTTTTTTTCCAATCTGATGTACAAAATTTTATCCGAGGAACATATTCACCTGAAGAGCTTATATTGATTGTATGCGTGGTTGTGAGTTCTCATAATTGGGTTATTTATTAGTTAGTGCGCAACAAAATGATTCTAAATGAGACGAGGGTTATAAATGGGCTGATCCATGTTTTATTTATTTAATCCGAATCCATTCACTTTTTCAACACCTCTAAGTGGTGAGTAGTTGCAACTAGAGACGTCAAATGGATGGGTCGGTAAAAAATTATCATGCCCAAAATGACCAATTTAACGTGTTTTTACCCAATTCTATTCAATATAAATATAATGGCTCATATCCAACTCAACATATGCTCGACTAGACTTATATTACTAAAATACTTCTATATTTAACTTAATCTAGAAAAACTCATATCTAAACCAAGGTAAGAGCATGGAGTAAGTGAGCACGAGATTGAGTAAAGGTGAGAGAGAGATTGAAGAAAGAGTCTTAAAAGTACATTGGGTTGTAAACCATTTAACACTCAAATTATTTAGAGCTTTACCATTTTAAACCTATTTATGACTCATTTACTGAATATAACTAATTCATCTAACAACTCAGCCCATTGTACGAGTTAAGAAATGGAGGAAAAATACCAAAAAAATCACAAACCTATTATATTTGTACAAATTTAGTCCTTAAGCATTTCAATTGGATTAGATTAATCCTAAAGTTTTTTTTATATTGATACAAATTAAATCCATCTGATCAATTTAGATAGGAAATTGCTGACGTAAACATTTTTTAATTCTTTTCCTTTTTTTTTTTTTTTTTTTCCTTATTTTCCCTTCACAATTGCCAACCTCTGTGATGGCCATCGGTGCTAAATCTAGCAAACCCAGCCGGCCCCTTACCCTTGCAGCCTGTCGATGACCTCTGTGGACCATCATGAAGGCTAGCGACTAGCGAAGGGAATAAGGAAAAAAAGAAAAAGAATAGAAAGGGAAAAAAAATAATTAAAAAATGTCTACGTTAACATTAGTCGTACCACATGAGGCGATCACTATTTACCTCAGCCATTTTCTACCTAAATTAGCTGAGTATCGATGTGAAATATTTAGAATTGAACAAGTACCAATGTAATAGGTTAAAGACATTTTTTTATACTTTTCCCAAAAATGGATCTGATCCATTTCAATAGGCCTAGTTACAATCAACGCATCAATGGTAACGAAAGCCGCATGTAGAGAAATTTTCTTTCCTTGGCGGTGTTTCTAAGAACAATCCCTACTATATAATTGCAATACTATATTGTGAACGACTTGGAATCGATGCGAGTACTACTTCTCGGACATTTCCAAGGAATGGAACAGAAGATTCGATGGGAAGACTATTCCAATTAACAAAGCCTAAGCGCGTATTGAACCAGCTAGGCTAACGATAGATCTGCTGATCCGGTCACGATGTGGACGCTAAAGCGTAGAAAACGGTTCGACTCTGTGCGTGGACTTTAACATACATCGAATCTGATAGTGAGCGCGGGTTGTTCTGGTCAGTGCTTACGCTTTGAAGCTTCGTGGCGTTATAATGGCGACATGTCATCGGCTCGTCACCATCTTTGATCCGTGTGGCTATATAAGTCCAAGGAACAACCAGACATACTGATAAATCTTTCCATCGCATCGCGAAAAAGGCAGGAATCGTTCCAGTGCAAATGGATCCGACGAGCAAGAGCGAGACTCCGAGTTGCAATGCGAAATGGACCACGGGAGGTACAGTCTTTTCTAATCCTGAGCCTGATAGTGTCGAGCACAAAAGCCGGAGGGCTCGGATCAAGGAGAAGCTCAAAGAAGAAGCTGGGAAGGCCAAAGCGATGGTTGAGGAAACTGGGGAATGGCTCAGCGGACGTCTCCAGCGGGTCAAGAACAAGCTCCCGTTCCACAACCCCCGACAGATTCGTTGACCCCCTTTTTGCTTTCTTCTTCTTCTTCTTCTTCACAATAATTGTATGTAATCCTTTTAGCTTCGGAGAAAGATGAGGATCCCAACGGATTCTACCGATTCTTCGTTGTTCTCTTCATAACTCCCATTGAATCTGTACTTAGATATTAGAGATGGGGACTCAATGCTGTGTAAACTTGATGTCATTTTGGGTTGACTTAGAACGACTTTTGAAGTTATTGGTTCTCTTGCGCTTTAATTTGGTGTTTACTCGTTCAGCTTCTTGATGAGTTTTTGCATGCGTGAATCCAATGCTTTTCCTTATGCTAAGAGAACATGTCGTTGCTATTAAGATGGTACAACAGGATGTAATACAAAGTAGTAGCAGACAACAAAATAAATCAAGTTCAGTCGATACAGGGCAAGGCTTGGCTATGGCAACTAGTGATATGGAACAAGAATATCATATAAAATACAGCTTGAAAAGCTCAGTCAAGTAAGTACAACAGCAAGTGATGAAGTCACAGGATGGGAAGACTTATCAGCAGCAAATAACAAAGGAGAGACTGGAAGAATTACAAAGGAAAAGAAGAAGCTAACCTGTATGTGCGAATGAGGAGATGAAGTCCAGCAGTTAGGCTGGGTTAGTTTGATCAGTTGAGAAATCTGTTGTAACAATTGAGTCAGTTACAGATTAGAGTGTGTATATAAGAGGGTTAAGGGTGATAGACTGAAAAAAAAAAAAAAAAAAAAAGAGAAATTGTATGTACAAATAGAGAGGGTTTCCTGATCAGTTCTTCTGAGAGACATTTTCACAAACACTTCATATTCGTTTCTGTTCCTACTTGATAGAGTTTTTCTGCTTGTGTAATCTCAACACAAGATCTTCAGTAATGAAAGAGATGATGTTGTCGATTACCTGATTTGATGCCATATGAATGATTTCATCCTTGCTTTGTGTTTCAATCCAGCCACAGTTCTTCACAAAATCCTGTTCGAGTTGCAGATTTCTTCATGGTATCAGAGCTGCAACCTGGGATAGCGAATCAAGCACCTGATGTGTGTAAAGCATATGGAATGAGCAAAGGTAGAAAATGTTGGTGAATCAACAGCTTACCTAGAGTAATCATTACTAAAGACTTACGGAGAAGAGTGTTTGCTGCATTTCGTGAATCCTTGTGTAGTCAGTCTACTGTATTTCCTCTGCATTTCTCAAAGAAAGCTGAATCATATAACAAATGGCGAATCAATCATAGAAATACTCATTCCCGATCCATGTGAATATTGCGAATTTTGTTACTATAAAGCTGAATGATGACAATTTCTTGTTATGGCAAGCTCAACTTAGCAGGTTTCTAAAGAGTCAGGATTTAATTGGGTTTATCAATGGTGAAACAATTCCACCTGCTAGAATAATTCAGGGAGAGAAAGGAGAAGAAATGAACCCTCATTACCTTGAATGGATGAAAACTGACCAATTAATCTCCTCCTGGATAAGCGGTGCAGTCTCGGAGAACATCCTTAGTCTGATAATTGGGCTGGAGACATCATTTGAAGTGTGGCAGACTTTAGTAAACAAATTCACTCAAAGGTCTGTTGCCAAAGAGTTTGAGCTGCGCGGGAAGTTGCAAAGCTGCAGAAAGAGGGATAGATCAGTAAGTGAGTATCTCCGGGAATTTAAAAGCATTTGTGATCAGTTGAGTGCTATTGGAAAACCAGTTGATGAGATTACTAGAATGTTTGGTGTACTTGAGGGATTAGGTCCTGAATATGAACCATTTAGAACTACAATCTACTGTCTTAAGCCTCAGCCAGAATATGAAGAAGTTGTGTCCCAGCTCGAGAGATTTGAGGCTAGGCTGCAGACATATTCAGTGCACCAATATAGTTCTCACTTGGCATACTATGGACAGAGAAAGCCTGGAAATGGAATGCAGAGGTTTAATGAAAAATATCAAGGAGATAATATGCGGAGAGGGTATAATCCTGGTAGAGGACAGCCTCTTCAAAGAAGACTAAATGAAGAAATGTTTGCTGAACCAGGGAGAAATTTAGCAAACAGAATGAATGATTCAACTATAATGCGACAGGGTCAGATTAAAGATAACTGGACTGATTCCAGACAAGGTTTTAGGCCCTATGCTAATCAACGATACCAAGGAGTACATTCATATCCACTACAGAGTAATGTTGCTGCTGCAGCCAGTTACAAACAGGACACTAAAGTACAGAAAAACTCTATCCTAGAATGTCAGATCTGTAAGAAATCAGGCCATTCAGCACTAAGGTGTTGGTACAGATTCGACAATTCTTACCAAATGGATGATATACCGACAGCATTAACGGCTATGCACATTGAGAATTCCTCTGGAGCAGATTGGTACCCCGATACTGGTGCATCTTCACATATAGTTGCTGAACCTGGTATGATTCAAAGCTACATTAAATTTGATGGTGATGATTCTGTCATGATAGGTGATGGTTCATGCTTGTCAATTTCCTATATTGGTCATAGCACCCTATGCACAACAGCTGGTACTTTACCACTTAATGATGTGTTAGTGGTTCCTAAGATCAAAAAGAATCTACTGTCTATCTCTCGTTTAACTGATGATTACCCTTGTTCTTTCATATTTGACAAACATGGGGTATATGTGAAGGATTATCTCAGACATGTGACAACAAAGCTAGGCAGGAAAGTCAGGGGAATGTACCAGGTGGAAGCTAGAAGAGCTGAAGCATGCTTTACTCAAGTTCAAGCTGAGACAAGTGTAGATGTTTGGCATCAAAGGCTGGCTCACGCTAACTTCAAAACAATACAAGTTCTGCAGCAACAGAAGTTGATTCAGTATAATTCAAAACCTGTACACACTTGCAATAGTTGTAAAATTGCAAAGAGCTCAGCCCTTCCTTTCCCTTTATCAGAACATAACTCTACAGCACCATTAGAGAAAGTACATTGTGATGTATGGGGACCATCCCCTGTCACTTCTTTTCAAAGATTTCAGTATTATGTGATCTTTGTGGATGATTTCTCCAGGTATTGTTGGATCTATCCTTTGAGAAAGAAGTCAGAAGTCTATGACATATTCTTGTTGTTTCATAAACTTGTGGAAAATCAGTTCGATCATAAAATCAAAGTTTTTCAATGTGATGGAGGTGGTGAGTTTATAAACAACAGATTTCAACAACATTTACAATAGTGTGGCATACAACAGCACATGTCTTGTCCCTATACACCAGAGCAAAATGGTGTGGCTGAAAGAAAACATAGACATATTGTTGAGCTTGGTCTTGCCATGTTGTATCATGCAAGAATGCCCCTTTGCTACTAGGTGGATGCATTTGTGACAGCAGTGTATGCTATCAATCTACTACCCACATCAAAACTAAACATGAAGTCACCCCACTTCAGACTATATAAGCAGGAACCCAACTATCAGCATTTGCGAGTGTTTGGATCAGCATGTTATCCTAATCTCAGGCCCTATACCTAGCATAAACTAGATCCCAGATCTCTCCCTTGTGTTTTTCTGGGTTATAGTGCTAAGCATAAAGGTTATAGATGTATGTTGCCAACAAATGGACATGTTTACATTAGTAGACATGTGGTGTTTGATGAAGGGGAATTTCCTTTTTCTCACAAGTTATCTGCTGACTACTTCCAGGGGTCTACACTTTATAAACAATGGCTGCAGAGCGTATCTACACCTATGGTTTCCAATTCAGCTCAAAGTCAACAGCACAACACTCGCTCACCTTCTAATACTAATATAGTCTCCTTGTGTCCAGAACTACAGGACAACCATAATGATGCATCAGCTACTATAGACATACATCAGAATAGTGACATACCTGCTGTGTCTTTGTCACATGCTGACATGGCACAACCTGATGTTGAAGTCTCAGCCTCACATTTAACTTCTCTATCATCCAGCAATATTGGCCCAGAGGCTGTTCCAGGGACTTGCTCAGTTTCTACAGAACAAGAACAGAGCAGGTCACTCACCAGTTCACAACCTTTGTCTGCAAGTCATCCTATGCACTCGGTCAAAATCGTATTGTTAAAGCTAATCCAAAATATGCTTGCTTGGCTGAGTATAATATTCCAGTGAGCCAAGATCGATCAAATCGGCTTTGGCACATAAAGGATGGTGCCAAGCTATGCATGAAGAAATGCATGCACTCTATCAAAACAATACCTGGGAATTAGTTCCTAGACCTAAGCACGAGAATATTGTTGGTTGTAAATGGGTCTTTAAAACTAAACTTGCCTCTAATGGAAGCCTCGAAAGGTTAAAGGCAAGGCTGGTTGCTAAAGGGTTTCACCAAGAGGAAGGGATTGATTTTACTGAGACTTTTAGTCCAGTAGTTAAGCATGTTACTATACGCATTATTCTGTCTATTGCTCAAATGAATCACTGGCCTATCCATCAGCTGGATGTTAAGAATGCATTTCTTCATGGTGATTTAACTGAGACTGTTTTCATGGAACAGCCACCAGGTTTTCAGGATACGTAAGCCACAACATGTGTGTCTGTTAAGAAAGTCATTGTATGGGCTTCACCAAGCTCCTCGAGCTTGGTTTGACAAATTTAGTAGCTTTCTCTTGGAAAAGGGTTTCTTTTGTAGCTCTACAGACCCTTCCTTATTCATCCTAAGAACTGTCACAGATACCATTTTACTTCTACTCTATGTTGATGACATCATCCTTACTGGGACCTCATCTCATATGCTGCAGTCTTTTATTTAGTCCCTAAGTCATCAGTTTTGTATGAAAGATCTAGGGACCTTACATTACTTTTTGGGTATTGAAGTGAAGCATACACCTCAGTCTATGTTTTTGTCTCAGGCAAAGTATGCTGTGGATCTTCTAACTCAAGCTAATATGCTTGAGTCTAAACCTGTTTCTACTCCTCTGCCTTTAAAGGCATCTGTACTAGTCAAAGATCAATCTCCCCTGTCCAATCCTGTTGATTATCGAAGTTTAGTAGGAAGCCTGCAATATCTTACTATCACAAGGCCATATATCACCTTTGCTACTAATCAACTCTGTCAGAAAATGCATCAACCAACTCTAGCAGATTTAACTCTTCTCAAAAGGGTATTGAGGTACATCAAAGGTACTGTACACTATGGTCTAACTATTCACTCGCATAGTACCCTACATTTATATGGTTTTTCTGATGCGGATTGGGCTGGATGCCCAGAGACTAGGAGGTCTACTACTGGGTTTTGTATATTCTTGGGATCTAACCTAGTATCTTGGACAGCCAAGAAACAGCCTACAGTGAGTCGCTCATCTACTGAGGCTGAATATCGTGCATTAGCTTCGGCTACTGCTGACTTAACCTGGGTCAGCTTTGTTTTGAGAGACATTGGCTGCTCATTATCTCCTCCTATTAGTCTCTACTGTGATAATTTGTCTGCTATAGCATTAACAGTCAATCCTATTCTCCATGCCCGCACCAAACATATCGAAATTGACTTCCATTTTGTCAGGGAAAAGGTGGCTTCTGGTTCTTTGCAAGTTCTTTATGTTCCTAGTCATTCTCAGGTTGCTGATATTTTCACAAAACCACTGGTGTGACTTCTACATTCTCAGTTAAGAACCAAATTGGAAATTTCACTTTGTCCCATTCCCAATTTGCGGGGGGCTATTAAGATGGTACAACAGGATGTAATACAAAGTAGTAGCAGACAACAAAATAAATCAAGTTCAGTCGATACAGGGCAAGGCTTGGCTACGGCAACTAGTGATATGGAACAAGAAGATCATATAAAATACAGCTTGAAAAGCTCAGTCAAGTAAGTACAACAGCAAGTGATGAAGTCACGGGATGGGAAGTCTTATCAGCAAATAACAAAGGAGAGACGGAAGAATTACAAAGGAAAAGAAGAAGCTAACCCGTATGTGCAAATGAGGAGATGAAGTCCAAAGCAGTTAGGCCGGGTTAGTTTGATCGTTGAGAAATCTGTTGTAACAATTGAGTCGATTCTGATTAGAGTGTGTATATAAGAGGGTTAAGGGTGATAGACGAAAAAAAAAAAAAAAAAAAAAAAAAAAAAAAAAAAAAAAAAAGAGAAATTGTATGTACAAATAGAGAGGGTTTCCTGATCAGTTCTTCTGAGAGACATTTTCACAAACACTTCATATTCGTTTATGTTCCTACTTGATAGAGTTTTTCGCTTGTGTAATCTCAACACAAGATCTTCGATAATGAAAGAGATGATGTTGTCGATTACCTGATTTGATGCCATATGAATGATTTCATCCTTGCTTTGTGTTTCAATCCAGCCACAGTTCTTCACAAAATCCTGTTCGAGTTGCAGATTTCTTCAGTTGCCAGCTCAGCCGACCCAGTTAGCTTTAAAAGGGAGCTAGGTCACTTTCGGATCCGGGTTCCGATGTTTGTCGCGGACAAAGTGGGGATTAGAGAAGTTTCATGGCTTGGCGCCGTGGAATCCAAACGAGTAATCTCAAGAAGAGGATAAAAATCATCAAGGTTGAGACTGGAATGGATCAAGAACCCGATTACTACATGTGGCTTGTTCCTGTTCCTATCTAGGAGATGCTGTTGTTAAAGAACTCTATTACAACATGCAAACTCTCTCGTTTTACTCTTAGCAAATACCCTCTGAGACCGTCGGTAGCAAATTTCGTTGAAGCGTAGTCGGTAGAAACAGATAATTTATTTTTATTTGGGTGCTTGCGCTAAGTGCCTAGTTGGTAGAAACAGATAATTTATTTTTCTTTGGATGCTTGTGCTAAGTGCATGGCACTTTCTCTTTTTTCAATTTGGCTAGTGCAAAGATGCGATCATAAACCAAAGTACATCTTCTTTTTTGAGCATGAGCTCGTCCGAACCTAACAAAAAAGTGTGCTATTAACAAAATACGATTGAATCTGAGTAACTTTCAGACTTAATATACATTAACCTGCCCCGCTGAGCTAGTTATTTTCTTTTTCACAAGATAAATGTATTAAAAGTCTTAAAACCTATTGTCAAAGTATAATTATATATTAAAACACATGAAAAGTGCAATTAGATCATATAATTTATCAAATTTATGTAATTGAGTTTTTTTATTAGCTAATAAAAAATATTGACGTGACTTTTCTTAGTATTGTTTCTTTCCTACGTTACTAAAACAACTAGTAAAAGAGAAAAAAAGTCAACTCAGCATTTTCAATCTACCAAATTTGACAAGTATCGTGACCTTATCGTTTGTTTAGTTTCAATTATATTTTCATAATAAATTTAATACTTTGAGCGAACGTTTTTTAAATTTTTTTTAACCTTTGGGGAAAATAAAATCCACTAGGAATCTTGAACGTTGAGCTTGACCAAATCAATCAAAGTAACCGATGCCCTCTCCAATTCCCTCATCGTCGCGTCGAGCCTAACCATCCAACGAAACGAGCCGGATATTCTCCCTGTCATTATCGTCGTCTTGTAAACAGAGTCTACATTCAAGCTGCACTCTGACCTTCAATGGACGCCCCCTCCGGCCGCGCTCCGTCCAAGATCCCCGAAGCGGCGTTGAGCTCCGGCGGCCGGAAGATGCCGCTCCTCGGCCTGGGCACCGCCGCGTCCCCGCCGGTGCCCCCGGAGGCGACGAAGCTGGCCGTCCTGGAGGCCATCGAGCTGGGCTACAGGCATTTCGACACCGCGGCGCTGTACGGCACGGAGGAGCCGCTCGGCGACGCCGTGAGGGAAGCCCTCTCGAGGGGGCTGATCAGATCGAGGGAAGAGCTCTTCGTCACCTCCAAGCTCTGGTGCAGCGATGCTCACCCGGGGCTCGTCCTCCCTGCTCTCCGGAAGAGCCTCAAGTAATCACTCAACAGAAATCTCCACGCTGTCCCGTATTAGCTTTCCGTTCGATTCAAGGCCTACAACGTTTTTGTGTGTAAAGATCCTGTGCATTTTAAGCATGTAAACATGGGTTAGTTTAGATATGTCTAAAGATCTCCTATTTAACTAGTTACCCTTTTGGGAAGCATCCTTTGAGATTTGAACTTTACAGAGAGTAGTTGGCGTCTAAAACTGGAGGCGCTGATTGTCTCGCAGCGTTGACTGGTAAATGCATTGTAGATTATAGCATGAGGTCTGTGCAATGACGTAAAGCTAAGACTGCGGAAGTCACTTGCTTTGCACATTTCTTGATGATCTCTGCTTGTGCACATTCTGATCAGAAATCTAAAGATGGACTACATAGATCTTTACCTCATTCACTGGCCCGTTAGCTCGAAGCCCGGAATTTATGAGTTCCCGATCAAGAAGGAAGAATTTCTACCCATGGACTTCAAGGCCGTTTGGGCTGAAATGGAGGAGTGCCAAACGAAAGGGCTAACTAAAAGCATCGGAGTCAGCAATTTCTCTTGTAAAAAGATCTCCGAAATTCTGGCTACTGCGCAAGTGCCTCCAGCTGTTAATCAGGTGAGCTTCTTTGATTCTTCTAATGTACGTCCTAGCTGTTGCTATGACGTCGTTTTGACGGCGATGCATTGTCTCTGGCAAGGTGGAATTCAATCCGCTGTGGCAGCAAAAGAAACTAAAAGAGTTCTGCGGAGACCACAAGATCCTATTGACTGCTTATGCCGCATTAGGCGCCAAAGGAACCATCTGGGGAAGCAATAGGGTCTTAGAATGCGAGCAGCTCAAAAGATCGCTGAGGCCAAGGGAAAAACTGTTGCGCAGGTGAGGCACTTCTGTTCTCGAGCCTTAGCCCTTAATTAGTGATTTAATTTCCAATTTTAGATGGATGAAGATGTTTGAGTGATGCTGATATTTTGGGCGGTGGTAAACAGATTTGCCTGAGATGGGCATTTGAGCAAGGAGTGTCTATACTGGCCAAAAGCTTCAACAAGGAGAGAATCAAGGAGAACCTGGAGATTTTCGAGTGGGAGTTGACAGAGGAAGAGAACAAGAAGATAAGCGAGATCCCCCAGAGCAGAGGATGTCTTGGAGAAGATTACATCTCAGTGCATGGGCCTTTCAAGACGATTGAGGAGCTTTGGGATGGTGAGATGTGAGCAATAGAGGCTGCTCAGAACACTTTCTGACAGGTTCTGAGTTTTGTGGATGTACCTTTCTTCATGTGGAAGAGGAGCCAAACATCACCTGAATTCTTAGGATAGAACCTCACTGTTCGTGAATGGATCTGATCAGATTTTTGCAGCTTATTTCCTAGCTGAAGAAGCGTGCTTGTATTGAACTTCCAACTAATTTGAATCAGACATTGGAAATCTATGAATAGTTGGCATCATCAAACCGCGTCTCAACAGATACCGGAATCTCTGAGAACAATGTTACAGATTGCATTCAAACAGGTTTCCACTTGCAAACCTTCTGTGACATTCTTTCGCAAGAAATGTTGCTAAGTCTAACATTGCACTTTACCCTTTGGGTTTTCAGCAATATCTGGTCTACAGCCTCATGGAAAGGCTTTCAATTGTCCAGACCACTGAATGAAACAAACAAAAAGATTTTCCATTCGGGGGCACAGAATGCATTGTAGAAGAAGAACTCGAACAAACAAAATACAGTGCTCTTTTTTAGCCTCTACTGTAACCTGAAACAAACATGACATCGGTCATAATTTCATTGTGAAACTTATAGAAGGTCAATTGCAGAAGCTAATAACAGTTCAGATGACCAGTGGACCTTAGGGGTAACTGTACTCCATAAGTAAATACATTTGACAAGTACATGCATTCCAATTTCAGCAGCAGTCCATGGCTCACTTACAGAAGCCGCAAATCCACGATACAGAGTTACTGGATGAATCAAGCCTTTAAAAAAACTAGGAAGGAACTCGCCCAGTGAAAGCTTGGTCCAAGTAATTGCAGGTCAACCAGACCTTATCTACGTATTAAAATCTTGCACATAATATAGAGAAACCAATCGTACGAATTGGAAACCAATTTATTTACGAATTAAACCAGTGCAACTCGAAATTGGAAGTTTAACCTATGCCTGAAAATACTCACCCTGAAACTGACCAAGGCATTCTAAAATGTCAGCTCTTGGCACACGGATATCTCACTTTACAAATCTGGGGCTTCACACCCTTATGCACTCTTACCTTAGGATAGAATTGCCGACATTTGTCTCGTCGGTCGCAGTGCCCGTCACAAAATATCCTTAGACGGACTTTATGCAGTTCTTGATTGAAGAACCAGGTTGTCTGCTTATGACCCCCAGAAGAGAAGGGTTGTCTGCTGTATTTCCCAGCAGCAGGATTTTTTCGGTGTTTTATTGCCAATCCTGCATAGTCTGTGGATTAATATAGGTCAACAAAGTAAATGCACGTCTATAGTTGGCTTCAAGTTCTGGCAGGTGCTTATGGTTACATTATTAGATTTATAAACAATAAAAGTCTTGTGTATCGTTAATATTTCTGAGACTATGTGATGCTTAAATGTAGTATTGCATTCTTGGTAAAGAAACGAGTGAAGAAAGATGAAGTAACTAACAAATATAACTTAGAGGGGAATGAATAGATGATTTTATAGAATTTCAACAAGCTAAAGTGGAATTGAAAGAGTCGAAATCTGATTTTGAAATTAGAGTGCAAAGTTTACATTCTAAACAAAGTTCAAAAGCAATTTGTGATTGAATGAATTACAGAAACACCTTGCAAGTGTGCAATAGACTACAACAATAAACAATAAGAGTTTAGGGATAAGAGAAATTGCATCTAAGACTTATAGTGGTTTAGTTAGATCAAGCTTGTATCCACTCTCCCATATTGACATCCTACTTTACAATATTGAGTGATTATACTCAATGTATGATAGGTCATACTATCTCACTCAATCACTCTTATAGTACTTCTCTTACAATCACAAAATTGAAGCTCACAAAAGATAAATATATAGTCGAAGTACAATCGAACTTTGAAATTCTAGATTCTAAACTTTGTCACTATCTTGCTTCTCAATACCTTGGTCTCCTTGTATACTCCTGCCCTTCCAAATTAGCTGCCGGACAGTCCCTAGAGAATCATATTCCAATCTCCTGGTTGGACAAATATGTATCAACAAGATTGAGTGATCATTGAATGATAAAAGTTGAATTTTCTACAAAGTTTCTCCATTTAAAAGAACTTGTCTTGAGATTGATTTGCCAATAGAGTAAGATTTGAGTCAATCAATCTTTTTAAGTGTGAGGTCCGCTTAGCTTAAAAAGAGAGCTAGGTCACTTTTGGATCCAAGTTCCAATGACTGTCGTGGACAAAGTGGGGGTTAGAGAAGTTTCACGACTTGGCGCCGTGGAATCGGAACGAATAATCTCAAGAAGAGGATTTAGACCAAAAAAAATCTCAAGAAGAGGATAAAAATCATCAAGGTTGAGAATGGGATGGATCAAGAACCCGATACATGTGGCTTGTTTTTGTTCCCATCTAGAAGATGCTATTGTTAAACTAGATATGATCATAGACCCCAATTTATTAGTCTAAGCCAACAAGGCTCAAAGCTGGAGACCTAAGTCGGGGCAAACAACAGGGTACACACAATTTTGGAAAAATTATCCAAAAAGTACTAAACCTATTACACTTATACCAATTTAGTTATAAACTTTTTAATTTTGCTAATTGAATCCTAAACTTTTTTTATATTTTGCGAATTGAGTTTATCCGGTCAATTTTGAATAAAATTTATTAATGTGGACACTAACTGTTCTACACTAACTGTTCTAGGTGCTATAGTGGACAAAATTTAATAATATTTCAATATTTTTCAAATATTTAGTTATTTTTTCTGATTTTTCTTTCTCTTTTCTCTTTCCCCTTTCCTCTTCCCTTTGTCAATGGCTCGCCAACTATCATTGGCCATGGCCAAGCTAGCCTCACTCACCACAGGCAAGGCCTTGTGACAGTTGGCCTCGTCTAGGCCAAATCTAGCAAGGGCCAATCGCCTCACTTGACATCACCAGATCTGGCAAGGGCAAGGCTAACCACCAAAGGAATCATCCCTTTGCCGTCCATGGTTCGAAGCCCATGGCCTTGTCTCCTCCGCGAGCCCTAACTGTGATCTCTCTCTCTCTTTGCTTGATTGAAGTTCCAAAGAAGCCTCAATTCCATCTCGGCCTTTGCTCGATGTGTGTGCCTGAATAAGGGCATACCCTGGCGAGGGCCCCCCTCACCCAAGCTTGGGTGACACCAAGCAAGGCTCCGGCCCTCACTAGATTTGGCCTAGGTGAGGCCGACCATTGTCGAGCCTCACTCAGTCGAGCCTCACCTATGGTGGGTGAGGCTTAGGGATGTGCAACCGAACCGGTTTACCTGGTTCTCGGACCGGCCCACCCAGAAAATAGGGTTGGGAACCGGTTCCCGTTAAAATTGGTCTAGGAACCGGTTCCCAAAATTTGGAATCGGTTTAAACCGATTTGGAATTAAGTTCCGAGTGATTACCCAACCAGAAACCAATTCCCGGACCAGTTTTGTAAGTAAAGGTCCAAAACCTTTTTTTTCCCCCGATTTCTATTTTTACTCTCGCAATCACACGACGTTTTTTCTCTTGGCTCTCTTAAACACGCACGGGAGGACATTCCTCTTCCTTACTTGCTTCCCTCCCTCACCAGCTCCTTCTCGCACCGTCCAATGGAAGGACGATGTTCGTTGCCGCGTATCACATGGATTGGCTCACCTAATTTCTTTTTGTAAGAGGAGTTATGCTTGCATAAATGAGTAACTTCATGTAGTAGTTGTGGAAATAAGACTAATATTAAACTCATGTTTGTTGCTAATCCTTTGCCTTATGATTTAATTTATTATAAATAGCCTTATGGATCCTTAATATTTCGTTTAGTCAAAAAGTTCATGTATTTATTTATTACAAGTGCTTAATGTTTCAATACAAATTATGAGGATTACGTTATTTTCTCATGTATTAATATAAAATTCAAAGTTGTATAGGATATCGGGAGATTGCAAAACAGGTTCCAGTGGAAACAGGGTTGACCCTGGAACCGGATCAGAAAAACAGGATGGATTGGGGATAGGGTCAAATACAAACATGATCAGGTATAGGATCCAGAAAAGATGAATCGGTTATAACAGGGTCGAGTACATGGTCCAAGTCTAGACCCTACCCACCTTGGACCCGATCACCCCTAGTGAGGTTAGCGAACCTAGCCACTAGTAAATGGAAGAAAAAATGGAGGAAAATGGGGAAAAATAAAATAACAATTAAAAATTGAAAAAAATAAATTAAAACGTTATTAAATTTTGTCCACATTAGTGCGAGTTGGGCCAAATAGGATGATTGATGTCCACTTCAACAAGTTATGGCCAAAATTAGCCGAATTGACTCAATTGATAAAATATGAAAGTGTTTAAAACTCAATTGGCAAAATTAAAAGGTTTAAGATTAAATTAACAAAAGTGCAATAACTTTAGGACTTTTTAGACAATTTTCCCTAGAATTTCTTCCTTGAGCATGAGCTTGTTTGGACTCATAAGAACTTTTTAGACTTAATACACATCGGCCTGCCCTACTTGTTGAGCATGTCATTTCTTTTTCTTTTTATGGGATAAATATACTTAAAGTACTAAAACATGTGTTCAAAGTGCAATTAAGTCTTAAATTTATAAGAAGTGCAATCAAATTTTAAAATTCATCAAATTTATGCAGTCAAGTTTTTCCATTAATTCCATCTAACTTGATTAACGGAAAATGTTGTTGTAACTTTTTTGAAGATTTTATCTTTTGTACATGGCTAAAATAACGTCATTTTAATCCAATATAGCATCATTTTAACTATTGTCATCATCACGTAAGAAAGAGAAATATTGAAGAAAAAAATCACCCCATATTTTCTAATAGCCAAATTAGATAGAGCTACGACTTGATTACACTAAATTGACAAGACAAGTGTCGTGCCTTGATTGCTTGATTAAATTTAATTATATTTTTGTGATAAATTTTAGTACTTTTAATGAACTTATTTTATTATTTATATTTTGGCCTTTGGGAAATCTAAAATATACTGGAAATCTTGAGTTTTGAGCTTGGCCAAATCAGTAAGAATTTACCGATTCCCTCTCCAATTCCCTCATCGTCGCGTCGAGCCTGACCATCTAACGAAACGAGCCGTATATTCTCCGTCATTATCGTCGTCTTGCAAACAGAGTTTACATTCAAGCTGCACTCTGATCTTCAATGGACGCCCGCTCCGGCCGCGCCCCGTCCAAGATCCCCGAAGCGGCGTTGAGCTCCGGCGGCCGGAAGATGCCGCTCCTCGGCATGGGCACCGCCGCGTCCCCGCCGGTGCCGCCGGAGGCGACGAAGCTGGCCGTCCTGGAGGCCATCGAGCTGGGCTACAGGCATTTCGACACCGCGGCGCGGTATGGCACGGAGGAGCCGCTTGGCGACGCCGTGAGGGAAGCCCTCTCGAGGGGGCTGATCAGATCGAGAGAGGAGCTCTTCGTCACGTCCAAGCTCCGGTGCAGCGATGCTCACCCGGGGCTCGTCCTCCCTGCTCTCCAGAAGAGCCTCAAGTAATCACCCAACCGAAATCTCCACGCAGTCCCATATGAACTATCTGTTCGATTCAAGGCCTACAGCGTTTTAATCTGTAAAGATCCTGTGCATTATAAGCATGTAACCATGGGTTAGTTTAGATATGCCGGAAGATCTCCTATTTAACTCATTACCCGTTTTGAAAACATCCTCTGAGGTTTGAACTTTGCAGAGAATAGTTAGTGTTTGAAACTGGAGCCACTGATTGTCGTGCAGTGTTGACTGGTGAATGCATTGTAGACGATAGCATGAGGTCTGTACAATGGCATAAAGCCAAGAATGCGGAAGTCACTTGCTCTGCACATTTCCTGATGATCTCTGCTTGTGCACATTCTGATCAGAAATCTAAAGATGGACTACATAGATCTTTACCTCATTCACTGGCCCGTTAGCTCAAAACCCGGAATTTATGAGTTCCCGATCAAGAAGGAAGACTTTCTACCCATGGACTTCAAGGCCGTTTGGGCTGAAATGGAGGAGTGTCAAACGAAAGGGCTAACTAGAAGCATCGGAGTCAGCAATTTCTCTTGTAAAAAGATCTCTGAAATTCTGGCTACTGCGCAAGTGCCTCCAGCTGTTAATCAGGTGAGCTTCTTTGATTCTTCTAATGTACGTCCTAGCTGTTGCTATGACGTCGTTTTGACGGCGATGCATTGTTTCTGGCAAGGTGGAATTCAATCCGCTGTGGCAGCAAAAGAAACTAAAAGAGTTCTGCGGAGACCACAAGATCCTATTGACTGCTTATGCCGCATTAGGCGCCAAAGGAACCATCTGGGGAAGCAATAGGGTCTTAGAATGCGAGCAGCTCAAGGAGATTGCTGAGGCCAAGGGAAAAACTGTTGCGCAGGTGAGGCGCTTCTGTTCTTGAGCCTTAGCCCTTGTTTAGTGATTTAATTTCCAATTTTAGATGGATGAAGATGTTGAGTGATGCTGATATTTTGGGCGGTGGTAAACAGATTTGCCTGAGATGGGCATTTGAGCAAGGAGTGTCTGTACTGGCCAAAAGCTTCAACAAGGAGAGAATGAAGGAGAACCTGGAGATTTTCGAGTGGGAGTTGACAGAGGAAGAGAACAAGAAGATAAGCGAGATCCCCCAAAGCAGAGGATGTCTTGGAGTATATTTCACCTCAGTGCACGGGCCTTTCAAGACAATTGAGGAGCTGTGGGATGGTGAGATGTGAGCAATAGAGGCTGCTCAGAACACTTTCTGATGAGTTCCAGTGTTTTGTCGGTGCACCTTTCTTCATTTGAAGAGGAGCTGGACATCACCTGAATTCTTAGGAGAGAACCTCACCGTTCATGAATGGATCTGATCAGATTTTTGCAGCTCATTTCCTAGCTGAAGATGCGTGCTTGTATTGAACTTCAACTAATTTGAATCAGAACATTGGAAATCTATGAATAGTGGGCATCATCATGCCGTGTTTCAACAGAACTGGAATTTTTTAGAACAATGTTGTAGATTACATTCAAACAGGTTTTGCCTTGCAAAGCTTTTGTCACATTCTTTCGCAAGAAATGTTGCTACGTCTAACATTGCACTCTACCCTTTGGGTTTTCAGCAATATCTGGTTTACAGCCTCATGGAAAGGCTTTCAATTGTCTAGATGACTGAATGAAACAAACGAAAAGATTTTCCATTCGGGGGCACAGAATGCAATGTAGAAGATGAACTCGAGCAAACAAAATATGGTGCTCTTTTTCAGCCTCTACTGTAACCTGAAATAAACATGACATCGGTCACAATTTCATTGTAAAACTTATAGAAGGTCAATTGCAGAAGCTAATAACAGTTCGGATGACCAGTGGACCTTAGGGGTAACTGTACTCCATAAGTAAATACATTTGACAAGTACATGCATTCCAATTTCAGCAGCAGTCCATGGCTCACTTACAGAAGCTGCAAATCCAAGATACAGAGTTACTGGATGAATCGAGCCTTTGAAAAAACTAGGAAGGATCTCGCCCAGTGAAAGCTCAGTCCAAGTAATTGCAGGTCAACAAGACCTTATCTACGTCTGAAAATCTTGCACATAATATAGAGAAACCAATCGTACGAATTGGAAACCAATTTATTTACGAATTAAACCAGTGCAACTCGAAATTGGAAGTTTAACCTATGCCTGAAAATACTCACCCTGAAACTGACCAAGGCATTCTAAAATGTCAGCTCTAGGCACACGGATATCTCACTTAACAAAATCTGGGGCTTCACACCCTTATGCACTCTTACCTTAGGATAGAATTGCCGACATTTGTCTCGTCGGTCGCAGTGCCCGTCACAAAAAGTCCTTTGACGGACTTTATGCAGTTCTTGAGTGAAGAACCAGGTTGTCTGCTTATGACCCAAAAAAAAAGGGGGTTGTCTGTTGTATTTCCCAGCAACAGGATTTTTTCGGTGTTTTTATTGTCAATCCTGCATAGTCTGTGGATTAATATAGGTCATCGAAGTAAATGCATGTCTATAGCTGGCTTCAAGATCTGGCAGGTGCTTATGGTTAAATTATTAGATATATAAACAATAAAAGTCTTGTGTATCGTTAATATTTCTGAGACTGTATGATGCTTAAATGTAGCATTGCATTCTTGGTAGAGAAACGAGTGAAGAAAGATGTTGAAGTAACTAACAAGTATTACCCGGAGGGGAATGAGTAGATGATTTTATAGAATTTCAACAAGCTAAAGTGGAATTGAAAGAGTCGAAATCTGATTTTGAAATTAGAGTACAAAGTTCAGATTCTAAACGAAGTTCAAAAGCAATTTGTGATTGAATGAATTACAGAATCACCTTGCAAGTGTGCAATAGACTACAGCAATAAACAATAAGAGTTTATGGATAAGAGAAATTGCATATAAGACTTATAGTGGTTTGGTTAGATCAAGCTCTTGTCCACTCACCCACATTGACATCCTACTTTATAATATTAAGTGATTATACTCAATGTATGATAGGTCATACTATCTCACTTAATCACTCTTACAGTACTTCTCTGAGCTCACTAAAGACAAATATATAGTCGAAGTACCATCGAACTTTGAAATTCTAGATTCTAAACTTTGTCACTATCTTGCTCCTCAATACCTTGATCTCCTTGTATACTCCTTCCCTTTCAAATTAGCTGCCGGACAATCTCTAGAGAATCATATTCCAATCTCCTGATTGGACAAATACGTATCAACAAGATTGAGTGATTGTTGAGTGACAAAAGTTGAATTTTCTATAAAGTTTCTCCATTTAAAAAGAACTTGTCTTGAGATTGATTTGCCAATAGAGTAAGATTGAGTCAATCAATCTTTTTAAGTGTGAAATCCGCTTAGCTTACAAAGAGAGCTAGGTCACTTTTGGACCCAGGTTCCAATGACTATCGCGGAAAAAGTGGGGGTTAGAGAAGTTTCACGACTTGGCGCCTTGGAATCGGAACAAGTAATCTCAAGAAGAGGATAAAAATCATTAAGGTTGAGAATGGGATGGATCAAGAACCCGATTACATGTGGCTGGTTTCTGTTCCTATCTAGAAGATGCCGTTGTTAAACTAGATATCATCATAGACCCCATTTCATTAGTCTAAGCCAACAAGGCTCGAAGCTGGAGACCTAAGTCGGGGCAAACAATAGGGGTACACACAATTTTGGAAAAATTATCCAAAAAGTTCTAAATCTATTACACTTATACCAATTTAGTTATAAACATTTTAATTTTGCTAATTGAACCCTTAACTTTTTTTTTATATTTTGTGAATTGAGTTTATCCGGCCAATTTTGAATAAAAATTTTAATATGGACACTAACCGTTCTACACCCATTGTTCCAGGTGCCGTAATGGACAAAATTTAATAATAATTTTCAATTTTTTAATTATTTTTTCTGATTTTTATTTCTCTTTTTTCTTTCCTCTTTCCTCTTCCCTTTGTCAATGCCTGGCCAACTACCATTGGCCATGGCCAAGCTAGCCTCACTCGCCACAGGCAAGGCCTTGCAACAATTGGCCTCGTCTAAGCCAAATCTAGCAAGGGCCAATTGCCTCGCTTGGCATTGCCAGATCTAGCAAGGGCAAGGCTGACCACCAAAGGAATCATCCCTTTGTTGTCCATGGTTCGAAGCCCGTGGCCTTGTCTCCTCCGCGAGCCCTAAATCTCATCTCTCTCTCTCTCTCTCTCTGCTTAATTGAAGTTCCAGAAAAGCCTCAATTTCATCTCGACCTTTGCTCGATGTGTGTGCTTAGGCAAGGGCGTGCCTTGGCGAGGGCTCTCCTCACCCAAGCTTGGGTGACACCAAGCAAGGCTCCAGCCCTCACCAGATTTGGCCTAGGCGAGGCCGACCATCGTCGAGCCTCACTCAATTGAGCCTCACTTGTGGTGGGTGAGGCTAGCTAACCTAGCCACCAGTAAAGGGAAGAAGAAATGGGGGAAAAATGGGAAAAATCATAAACAAAAATAATTAAAAAATTGAAAAAAAATTAAAACGTTATTAAATTTTGTCCACATTAGTGCGGGTTGGGCCAGATAGGATGGCCGATGTCCACGTCAACAAGTTATGGTCAAAATTAGCCAAATTAACTCAACTAATAAAATATGACAATGTTTAAAACTCAATTAGCAAAATTAAAATGTTTATGATTAAATTAACAAAAGTGCAATAGTTTTAGGATTTTTTAGACAATTTTTTCCGAAATTTCTTCCTTGAGCATGAGCTTGTTTGAACTCATAAGAACTTTTTAGACTTACTACACATCGGCCTACCCTTTTTTGAGCAAGTCATGTCTTTTTCTTTTTCTTTTTATGGGATAAATGTACTTAAAGTACTAAAACATGTGTTGAAAGTGTAATTAAGCCTTAAACTTACAAAAAGTGCAATCAAGTTCTAAAATTAATCAAATTTATGCAATCAGGTCTTTCCGTTAATTCTGTCTAACTTGATTAACGGAAAATGTTGATGTAACTTTTTTAAAAATTTTATCTTTTCTACGTGGCTAAAACAACATCATTTTAATCTAATATAGCATCATTTTAACTACCGTCATCATCATGTAAAAAAGGGAAATATTGAAGAAAAAAATCACCCCAGTATTTTCTATTAGCCAAATTGGATAGAACTAAGACTTGATTACACCAAATTGACAAGACAAATATCATTCCCGATTGGTTGATTGAATTTAATTATATTTTCGTGATAAATTTTAATACTTTCAATGAACTTATTTATTTATTTATTTATTTGCCTTTGGGAAATCTAAAATATACTGGAAATCTTGAGTTTTGAGCATGGCAATCAGTAAGAATTGCCGATTCCCTCTCCAATTCCCTTACCGTCGCGTTGCACCTAACCGTCCAAGGCAACGAACACTTTATTCTCCCTATCATTATCATCGTCTTGTAAACAGAGTTTACGTTCAAGCTGCACTCTGATCTTCAATGGAAGCCCGCCCCAGCCGCGCCTTGAGCTCCGGTGGCCGGAAGATGCCGTTCCTCGGCCTGGGCACCGCCGCGTCCCCGCCGGTGCCGCCGGAGGCGACGAAGCTGGCCGTCCTGGAGGCCATCGAGCTGGGCTACAGGCATTTCGACACCGCGGCGCTGTACGGCACGGAGGAGCCGCTCGGCGACGCCGTGAGGGAAGCCCTCTCGAGGGTGCTGATCAGATCGAGAGAGGAGCTCTTCGTCACCTCCAAGCTCTGGTGCAGCGATGCTCACCCGGGGCTCGTCCTCCCTGCTCTCCAGAAGAGCCTCAAGTAATCACACAACAGAAAACTCCACACTGTCCCGTATTAGCTTTCCGTTTCGATTCAAGGCCTACAACGTTTTTTGTGTAAAGATCCTGTGCATTATAAGCATGTAAACATGGGTTAGTTTAGATATGCCTGAAGATCTCCTATTTAACTCGTTACCCTTTTCGGAAACATCCTCGGAGGTTTGAACTTTGCAGAGAATAGTTAGTGTTTGAAACTGGAGTCACTGATTGTCGTGCAGTGTTGATTGGTGAATGCATTGTAGACGATAGCATGAGGTCTGTACAATGGCATAAAGCCAAGAATGCGGAAGTCACTTGCTCTGCACATTTCCTGATGATCTCTGCTTGTGCACGTTCTGGTCAGAAATCTCAAGTTGGACTACATAGATCTTTACCTTATCCACTGGCCTGTGAGCTCGAAACCCGGAACATACGAGTTCCCGATCAAGAAGGAAGGGTTTCTACCCATGGACTTCAAGGCCGTTTGGGCTGAAATGGAGGAGTGCCAAAAGAAAGGGCTAACTAGAAGCATCGGAGTCAGCAATTTCTCTTGTAAAAAGATCTCTGAAATTCTGGCTACTGCACAAGTGCCTCCAGCTGTTAAGCAGGTGAGTTTCTTTGATTCTTCTGATGCACCTCCTAGCTCTTGGTAGGACATCATTTTGACATCGATGCATTGTCTCTGGCAAGGTGGAATTCAATCCGCTGTGGCAGCAAAAGAAACTAAAAGAGTTCTGCGGAGACCATGGGATCCTATTGACTGCTTATGCTGCATTAGGCGCTAAAGGAACCATCTGGGGAAGCAATAGGGTCTTAGAATGTGAGCAGCTCAAGGAGATTGCTGAGGCCAAGGGAAAAACTGTTGCGCAGGTGAGGCGCTTCTGTTCTCGAGCCTCAGCCCTAGTTTAGTGATTTAATTTTTAATTTTAGATGGATGAAGATGTTGAGTGATGCTGATTTTTTGGGCGGTGGTAAACAGATTTGCCTGAGATGGGCATTTGAGCAAGGAGTGTCTGTACTGGCGAAAAGCTTCAACAAGGAGAGAATGAAGGAGAACCTGGAGATTTTCGAGTGGGAGTTGACAGAGGAAGAGAACAAGAAGATAAGCGAGATCCCCCAAAGCAGAGGATGTCTTGGAGTAAATTTCACCTCGGTGCATGGGCCTTTCAAGACAATTGAGGAGCTGTGGGATGGTGAGATGTGAGCAATAGAGGCTGCTCAGAACGCTTTCTGACGAGTTCTATGTTTTGTCAATGCACCTTTCTTCATTTGAAGAGGAGCTGGACATCACCTGAATTCTTAGGAGAGAACCTCACTGTTCTTGAATGGATCTGATCAGATTTTTGCAGCTTATTTCCTAGCTGAAGATGCGTGCTTGTATTGAACTTCAACTAATTTGAATCAGAAGATTGGAAACCTATGAACAGTGGGCATCATCAAGTGGTGTTTCAACAGAAGTGGAATCTTTGAGAACAATGTTGTAGATTACATTCAAACAGGTTTTGACTTGCAAAGCTTTTGTGACATTCTTTCTCAAGAAATGTTGTTATGTCTTACATTGCACTCTACCCTTTGGGTTTTCAGCAATATCTGGTTTACAGTTTCAGCCTCATGGAAAGGCTTTCAATTGTCCAGACGACTGAATGAAACAACCAAAAAGTTTTCCCATTCGAGGGCACAGAATGCAATGTAGAAGATGCACTCAAACAAACAAAATACCGTGCTCTTTTTAAGCCTCTGCCGTAACCTGAAACAGGCATGATATCGGTCACAGATTCGTTGTAGAACTTATACAAGGTCAATTGCAGAAGCTAATAACAGTTCAGATGACCAAAGGGGTAATTGTACTCCATAAGAAAATGCATTTCACAAGTACATGCATTCCAATTTCAGCAGCAGTCCATGGCTCACTTACAGAAGCTGCAAATTAAAGTTGCATAGCTACTGGATGAATCGAGCCTTTGAAATAACTAAGAAGGAACTTGCCCAGTGAAAGCTCTGTCCAAGTTTACTAGCTTTCGGTCCTATCCTAACTTGGAGATTCCATGGTGTAGCCCATTTCGTTATCCACTGAAAGAACGAGGAGGTGAACTCATTGTGTTACTGCACCTACTTGTCATAAAAGTTCGTATTCTCTCGAAAATCTTCAGCATGTAAGCATCCCAAAGCTGACAGAATTAATGAAGTTATGTCAACTAGTAGTAGTTGTAAAGGTGAGCTCTACCCTCTAAGCATAGAATAGTTACTGCAGAACTATAGCCTCTTCAAAAGTTCTACTCATTTCTGCATGATTATATTGAATTTCATCAAATCTTAAGAGGGTTTCGCACATCCAATATTATTAAATTCAAGATACCCACCTTTTATCCAATATGAAATAGATGAAGCTATTACCCACATTCCATAAACGGATCAACTCCAGTAATTGCAGGTCAACCAGATCCTTATCTACGTGAAAATCTTAGGAATTAAAACCAGCACGACTCAAAATTGGAAGTTAACTCTTGCCTGAAAGTACTCACCCCTGAAGCTGACCAAGGGTCAGTTAAAAAGAAAAAAAAAAAAAAACTGACCAAGGGCCAGAAATTCAGCTATAGGCACACGGCTATCTCACTCACAGGCTTCACACCCTTATGTATGCTTACCCTAATATTGGATTACCGACATTTGTCTTGTCGGTCGCAATGCCCATCATGAAATATTCTTAGACGGACTTTATGCAGTTCTTGAGTGAAGAAGCACGTTGTTGCAGTATTTCCTAGCTGTAGGATTTTTCCAGAGTTTTTATGGTCAATCCCGCATAGTCTGTTGATCAATATAGCTCAACAAAGTAAATGCACGTCTATAGTTGGCTTCAAGATCTGGCTGGCGCTTATGTATACATTATTATATTTATAAACAATTAAGAGTCTTATGTTTAGTAAGTATTGTTAATCTTTCTAAGACTTTGTATGAAGCTCATATGTAGTATTGCGTTGTTGGTTGAGAAACAAATTAAGACGATGTGTGAGCAAAAATCTCTGAATTCCTTCTCTCGATGAGTGCGTCTTAGAGTTCTTGATTCAAGGAATCTTCTCACCAAGAACTTTTAGGTTCCTACTACTTCATCCTCTCCAGTCCGCTCACCATAGCACCGTAGTTTTCGCATAGCATATTATGAAATAGGCTTTGATGGACGGACCAAGACATTTTCATCATGTGAGTGGTTGCCCAATCGCCATCAGGGTCTCAAAAAGATTACCAAGACAACAATTTCCTATCCCATTCTACTATCTTCCGCAAAATTCAAGATGAAAAACCAATCTGACCGAACTCCAGCTAGCATTCCAGAAGCAATTTTGATGTCCAGTGGTTGGAAAATCCCACTCTTAGGGTTCGGCACAGCGGAGTTTCCAAAAGTGGACCATGAAGTCGTGAGGGTGGCGGTTCTTGAAGCAATTAGGCCAGGGTGTAGACATTTTGACCCGGCAATTCTCTACTATACGGAGGAGCCAACTGGAGAAGCCATTGGTGAAGCAGTTTCGCAAGGGCTGATCAAATAAAGAGAAGAACTCTTCATCACCACCGAGCTCTGGTGTAGTGATGCTCATCCTGGGCCCTCCCTGCCCTCAAGAATAGCCTCAAGTAAAAAAATTTATCTACTCAGATAATTTTGTAAATATGGTCATTTCTTGTCATCTGAGCACCGAACTTGTTGGAACTTCAAATGACATGACAGATAATCCGATGACAATCTGTTCTTACCCTGTGAGAAGTCCTCTGATAGCCTCTAGCTTGTAAATGCTCTCATCAGAAATGTCAAGTTGGATAACATAGATCTCTATCTCATCCACGTGCCTGTGAGTACAAAACCCGGAATCTATGAGTTCCCAATGAAGAAAGAAGGTTTTGTGCCCATGGACTTAAGGCTGTTTGGGCAGATATGGAGGAGTGCCAGAGAAAAGGACTCACAAGAAGCATAGCAATTTCTCTTGTAAAAAGCTCTCTTTCATCCTGGGCAATGCACAGATAGCCCCTGATGTCAACCAGGCAAGCTTCTTCACTAGTTGAAGAAGTCTTAATGAAGGAAATGACCCTACGAATTTTATGCCTGTTCCGTCTAAATTTGACAGCACAGAGGAAGAGAAGATGCTACTTTTGGAGCAAAAATCTTGAAAATTAATATAGAATGTGGGTAGATCAATTTCATGCCTAGACAGTTGAGTACAATCATGCATTCATTGTACCGTGCTTTCTCTAACGGACTTCTGAACTGGGACTTTTCTGAGTTTATCAGATAAATTTTGACAACATTTTTAAATCATGCAAAGTAGAGTTTAATCCGTTGTGGCACCAAAAGAAGCTTCGGGAGTTCTGCGAGGCTAATGGGGTCCTGCTCACTGCTTATTCTGTTTTAGGAGGTTTTGTAAGCACTGGAGGAAGCAATAATGTGATGGAGATTGAGCAGCTTAAGGAGATCGCTGGGGCCAAAGGAAAAACTGTTGCCCAGGTCAGGTGCTTCTTGTTCTATGAGTCGTTTAGCACCAATCCTAAAGATTTGATCTCAAATCTAGACTCATGGAGGAGCAAGAAGAGTAATAGGAGATGACTGGTGCATGTTTGGTGGTGACAACAGATTTGCCTCGGATGGGCATATGAACAAGGAGTTCGTGTACTCGCCAAGAGCTTCAACAAGGAGAGGATGAAAGAGAACTATTGAAATATGTCTCGAGTTTGAGTCCAATGAGAAATTCCGAATTGATATGTTGCGGACGTCTGAAATAGGAAAGTCCAACTTCGACTTGGATTTGGATTTTGTTTAAAATATACAGAGATATATTTTGGATAAAATCGTTTAAAATAGGAAACATAATCCTATGAGAAGTTGGCAGGTTTCACTTATATATATAGACCTGTGGCCGTGGGTGGTATATGTGGATCACAAATTGTCTTGAAGCGCCGCGTGAGTGCTTGGTGTTCCGCCGTTGATCATGAAGAATTGGTCTTGAAGCGCTGTCTTGTCGTCGAGTGCTTGGGAGGGATTTTCTTTGTCGTTCTTGTTCATGCAATTACATCCAAGAAGATTTAGTGTTTGTAGCCAATACAAATCTTGAGGGCTTGGGAAACATCGAGAGAGTGTTTGAGTGACTTGAGTGTGTAATTTCCTTATATCGTTCGATCTATAGTGAAATTCGCTGCTGCTCTCCTCGTAGACGTAGGTCTTTACGACTGAACCACGTAAATCCGTGTCCGATTTATTTTCTTCTTCTGCTATATTATTGTTCGATCGCTCGCCCTATCTCAACAAATGGTATCAGAGCCAGGCTTGGCTAAGTTAAAGCGAATCAACGGCGACAGAAGAAGTAAAATTAAGAATCGAAAAATTTGATGGGAAGGATTTTAGTTTCTGGAAGATGCAGATTGAAGATTATCTTTATCAGATGAATCTGCACTTGCCTTTATCTGGGGAGAAACCAGCAACGATGAAGCAAGCTGATTGGGATTTGCTGGATAGACGAGCAATGTGTGTTATTCGGTTGACGTTGGCTCGTAACGTCACGTTTAACATCCTAAAGGAGAAGACCACTGCTGATTTGATGCAAGCCCTGTCGGATATGTACGAGAAGCCCTCTGCGATCAACAAGGTCTATTTGATGCGATGTCTGTTTAATTTGAAGATGAGCGAAGGTGCGTCAGTTCCAGATCATATCAATGAATTCAATGTGATTGTTAGTCAATTGAGTTCAGTTGAAATTGACTTTGAAGATGAGGTATGTGCTTTGATTATATTATCATCATTGCCTAATAGTTGGAATACTACTGTTACTGCTGTTAGTAATTCCTCTGGGTCAACAAGTTTGATGTTTGATGGGGTTCGAGATTTAATTCTGAGCGAGGACATTCGTAGAAGAGAATCTGGCGAACATGTATCTACTGCTTTAGTAGGTGAAAATAGAAGAAGATCTAGAACACGTGTGGGTAATAGTAGTACTAATATGAACAGGCGTAGTCAGTCTAGGACTGCTAATGTTGTCTGTTGGAGCTGTGGCAAGATGGGGCATCTTAGAAGGGATTGCCTTAAGCTGAAGAATGAGAAGGGTAAGGGAATTATAGTTGATTCTACAGATAATGTTGCAGCTGTAGCAGATAATGCCGATTATGTCTTGTCTGTCACTAATGTTTCATCGCTTGATGGATGGATTATGGATTCTGGTTGTTCTTATCATGTCACACCAAATAGAAACTGGTTTATCACTTATCAATGCATGGGTAGTGGTAAAGTTCAGTTAGGGAATAACGCTGAGTGCGATGTTGTGGGTGTTGGTGATGTTAAAATCAGAATGCATGATGATATCGTGAGGACATTGACGGAGTGAGGCATGTTCAGCATTTAAAGAAGAACTTAATTTCCTTGGATGCCCTAGATTCAGCTGGTTGCAGGTATTCTTCAAAAGGTGGAGTTTTGAAGGTTGTTTGAGGTGCCCTGGTGATAATGAAAGGAATCAAGCATGGAGACCTGTATAAACTTCAAGGTGAGACAATGACAGGTTTCACTACGGAGACGTCGGATGCATCTGTTCGAGGGTCTATGGACTGCTCGAAGAAGACCTGGGTGTGTGTGCCAAGGCACAAGTTTGATGCTGGTGTCAGGATCATGCAGTCGAGAGTTTTGATTGAGACGGAGACTGGTAAGTCGATCAAGCATGTGCAGACTGACAGCATGGAGTTCTGCTCAGAGCTGACAAATAAATTCTGCATGAAAGAGAGCATAGTGAAACACCGCACTAGTGCCAATAAATCACAACAATTTGCAGAATTGATGAGCAGAACATTACTAGAGATGGCCCGAAAAATTATCTCTAGTGCTGGTGTTGCTAGGAGAATCCTAGCTGATGTGCTAAGTACGATAAACTGCCTGATGAATAGATCCCCATCAACTGCTATTGAATGGCGGACTCCTAAAGAAGTGTGGTCAGGTAACGTTGCTGATTATTCTATTTTTAGAATGCTTGGTTGCCCGTGTTATTTTCGAGTGAGTAATGGTAAGCTCGATGGGAGGGCAAGGTGCATACTCCATGGCTATGCACAAGGTGAGCGGGGTGATCGGTTGTGGTGCCGGATATAAATTCACCTGTTAACAGCGAGAGAAGTTACCCTTGATGAGTCTCCAATATTTCTAGCTAGGAGTGTTTGTGGCGGTGTTAATACGATCGGACGGTGTTCGGCTTGAGGTGGAGTTACGACCAGAAACTCCTGAGGTAGCGAGTACGAGTACTAGCAAAGTAATCAACACAGATGGTGCTCATAGCGAGGTGGAGCCTATAAAGCCAATGGTTGCTGTAACTGCTGAAATTAACAAGGTATGTATTCGATCTCCTGACAGATATGGATGCAACAATGGTTTTGCTTTATCTGCAGTTAAGGAGGTTGCGTCAGAAGATCCTTGCGGAGCAGTTAAAGGTGCATGCGGAGTTGGTATTCTGATGAGGTCATCAGTTATGGAGAAGTTCAAGCGAGGCTTGGACTTGCATAAAATCTGTGTCGGTTGAGCCCATTGGGGGCAATGGGAAAGTAGCAGCAGAATTTGAATTTTTATGAAACGATTGCAACTTGGCTCAAACGTGGAGCCAAGGTGGAGATTGTTGAAATATGTCTCGAGTTTGAGTCCAATAAGAAATTCCGAATTGATATGTTACGGACATCTGAAATAGAAAAGTCCAACTTCGACTTGGATTTGGATTTTGTTTAAAATATACAGAGATATGTTTTGGATAAAATCGTTTAAAATAGGAAACATAATCATATGAGAAGTTGGCAGGTTTCACTTATATATACCTATGGCTGTGGGTGGTATGTGTAGATCACAAATTGTCTTGAAGCGCCGCGTGAGTGCTTGGTGTTCCGCCGTTGATCATGAAGAATTGGTCTTGAAGCGTTGTCTTGTCGTCGAGTGCTTGGGAGGGATTTTCTTTGTCGTTCTTGTTCATGCAATTACATCCAAGAAAATTTAGTGTTTGTAGCCGATACAAATCTTGAGGGCTTGGGAAACATCGAGAGAGTGTTTGAGTGACTTGAGTGTGTAATCTTCTTGTATCGCTTGATCTATAGTGAAATTCGCTGCTGCTCTCCCCGTGGACGTAGGTCTTTACGACTAAACCACATAAATCCGTGTCCGATTTATTTTCTTCTTCTGCTATATTATTGTTCGATCGCTCGCCCTATCTCAACAAGAACCTTGAGATTTCCGGCCGGGAATTGATCGAGGAAGATTCGAAGAAGATCCACAGGATCCCACGGAGCAGAAGATTACATCTCTAAGCACAGGCCTTACCAGACAACTGAGGAGCTCTGGGATGGTGAATTGTGAGCAGCAGAAGGAAGCAATGGACGCTTCTTAGAACTAGGTCCTGCACGTGCCAAATTCCAAGTAATGAGGAATTAATGAAGCTGAATCCTCAAAGCAAGAGTCTTTCTAGTAGAAGAGTCATAATAATGTTTTAATCGAGGCACCGAATTGCCAGAATATTTAAAATTTAAATTGACAAAGTACCTTGAAAGCTCTACCAGAACAGGCCTTCAACCTGCAAGGCTTTTCCAAATTGCTTGTACATTTGACAGGAACCGGGAGGACACACGCTGCTATTCAATGCACCGAGAAGAATTTTACTCGTTGCGACACAGTTTACTCGCTAAAATGGATTGCAAAAGTCATACCCCATTTCAGCAACTTGAAGATAATATTCTCGTGCAAACTTTTGAAACTCGTATCATATAAAATTATACCTACCTTGTGACAATAGGAGAGATTTCATACAAGCTCCTCGTCCGTCAAATTGCACTAAACATGAACTATAGATGTGGTATATTGCGTTGTTGGTAGAGAAAAACAATTGATAATAAGGGCGCATTTGGTAACCATTCTGTTTAGAGAAACAATTTTTTATCATAAATAATTTTTTCTGATTCCACTTCCGGGAATAATTTCTAAACAAAAGAACGTGTTTGGTAACTATCCAAAATTTATATTCCCGGGATAGAAATGCGTTTGGTAAAATTCTTAAATTTTTGTTTCTTAAATTCCCGGGATATATTTTTCTTCTTCTTTTTTTCCTTTTTTTCTTTTTCTTTTTCTTTTTCTTTTTCTCTTCTTCCTCCTTCATCTTTGTAGCCGAAGCCTCGCCAGGTCAGGACGAAGTCCTGTGAGCTCACCGGAGCCTCGCCAAGCCAGGGCAAGGTCCGGTGAGCTCACCGGAGCCTTGCCAAGCCAAGGCGAGGTCCGAAAAGCTTGTCGGAGGCTCGCTTGGCCACTGACAAGGCTCAACCTCACCCAGGCAACGCAAGGTCGGCCTCGCCCTGGCCTGGCGAGGCCAAGCCTCACGCCTGCTGGCAAGGTACGGCAAGGCTCGGCTAGGCAAGGCTAGGCAAGGCTTAACTCGATGAGCCTCGCCATGGCTAGGCATCGCCGGGGGCTGGCGAGGTTGTCAACCCTCGTCTAGCCAATCATCGGCGATAACTGAGGCCGGCAACTGGCCAAAGGGAAGAAGAAGAAAGGGGAAGAGAAGAAAAGAGAAAAAAAAAAAATAGAAGAAAAGAAAAAATTGGGAACTAATTCTAGGAATTGTTCTCGGGAACAATACTTTTTTCTACTTTTTTATTCTGCTCCAAATCTATTTCCGGAAATAAAAATTTTACCAAACGGATTTTGGTTCTTTATTTTATTCCGAAGAAAAAAAACAGAATCAGACACTATTTGGAGTAAAAACAAACAGGCCCTAAGTGAGCAAGTTTCTTTGAATTCTTTCTCTTGAGAAGCGAGTCTTTTGAGTTTTTTAATATAGGAAATCTCACCAAACTCAACTTTAAAGTTCCTTTCTAATCCACTCACTGTAGCACCTTAATTTTTTAGTATAAAGTTCTTATTATATGCCTAGCATTATGTCACATCCCAGAATTACAAAGAATAGAGATGACACGGTCATCCTTTCAGACGAAGGACACAATCTCAAACATAATCAACAACCTGATATCAACTTATATATATCTCAAATCAAATAAATACATATTAGATAAATCAATAGATTGGTTGTAACATCAGAATTTCTATAATCCACCAAAAAGAAATATACATTTAGAACTCGGCCAATTCAACCACTAGCAATGATTATATGTACCACTTCCTTAAACCATACCAAAAAATAGAACTCCCAAAAGTTTCCCACCGATAGCACTGTTGCTCTATTCGCCGCTAGCCGAGGAACTTGAAAAGATTAAAGAATGAGTGGAATGAGCAACAACAACTCAGTAAGTAATATATATCTTCTAAGCAGATCGAGCAACCATTATGCATGTATACAAAACAATACCAAACTTTATAACCCAAACTCAATATATAAAATACATATTGAATTATATAAAAGTTATTTCTTATCATCAAAACTTTATACTAATACGAAAAACTCAACAATTCAAGTATCGTCCTTACCAAATTAAAAACAATTTAAGTATCAATAATCAAGTCCATTAAATAATTTCCATCAAATATCACACATCAATGGTCCATCCATTGACTAATCTATTGCTCAATACTTTACCATGGTCATGATACAAACCCTTGTGACAAGGAGACTAAGATTCCCCTTTTGGTAAGGTCCCCACCTACAGAGCCAATGGCTCGGTCCAAAAGGATATCTTAAACCTAATACGCATACCCTCAAAAACCCTCCATTGGGTTCACAGTCGTATTGAGTATAAACAACCATTCTCCAATACGAGAAACCCAATCCAGAAATCAATATCGTAAACTAAGCAAATAACATTTTGCAGCATAAACCATCATCCATTTCCTATCCATTTCTCGAATCATCATAAACATTTTCATAAATCAGTCACAAAGCAATTTCATAGAGTTTGGGACACCTGGAGTGCCATAACTTGGCACGGGGGGACACTTAAGTGCCATAACTTTTTTTCGGTACACTTAAGTGCTAATTTTTTTTCAAATGGGACACTTAAGTGCCACCTCCAAAGACCTTACCGGAAATCCTACATGACACGTGTTTATTATTTTTTAATACTTGCGTGGCTCACGGAGAGCCGAGTCGGCACCGACTCGGCGAAACGACGCCGTTTACATAATAAAAAATTAATTTAATTAAATTAAAACTTAATTTTAATTAAAAATACTCTAAAAAAATGGGGGGACGAAGGGGCGGGCGGGCGAGGGCGAGCCCTCGCCGCCGCCCCTCCCCGTCGTCGCCGGGAAGGGCCGGCGACGGAGGGGGAGGGTCGGCCGGGGTCCGTCGCCGGCCCTTCCCGGCGACGGCGGGAGGCGGCGGCGGCGAGGGCTCACCCTCGCCCGCCCGCCCCTTCATCCCCAACCCTTTTTTTTTTAATTTTTAATTTTTAATTTTTAGAGTATTTTTAATTAAAATTAAGTTTTAATTTAATTTAATTAATTTTTTATTATTTTTACACTTTAGACGCGAAACGGCGTCGTTTTGCCTTTTTTTGCCACTTCGGCATGCAAAAACGACGCCGTTTTGGACCTCCATCGCCGGAAAATTGCCACGTCGGCCGTTTGGCCGGATTTTCGCCGGAGTAGCACTTAAGTGTTCCATTTTACTTCGATATTGACACTTAAGTATTCCATTTAAAAAAGTGGCACTTAAGTGTACCAAAAAAAGTTATGGCACTTAAATGTCCCCCCGTGCCAAGTTATGGCACTCAGGTGTTCTTTACTCCAATTTCATATATATTACTCCTTGAACTTTATATAATACGTTTTTCAAACATTCATAATCAACCAAAAAGTAATAAATGCTTGATCCGGCTTTTATGTAATAAAAATGCTCCTCAATTTAATATAAATATACATGTATACTTCAAGACATAGTTTTACAAATCACAGAAGATATAGTATCACTCACCTCGTTGTCTACGACCAACGACACACGATACTCATATTGTCAAACTCACAGTCCGATCAAATAATCAAGGAATAATGTTAAAATCAAATAAAACTCTATCTTAACTACAAAAAAACTAAATTACGCCTTAACTCTAACAAAATGACTCTTACATGCTAACAAATTGCATAACCAAAGCAATTGTTCAAGCCGTTCACGACGTGGAGTTTAAGCGCACAACTTGGTTACGCTATAACTTCCTCCTTCGAATCTCGTTCTGAACATATTTATAAAAAAAAAAAAAAAAAAAGCCCTTCAAACATACTACAGGAATCCCAACTTGACTGTCCCAAAATCAAGCCGAAAAATAATAAAATACGAGCCCAAAGCTGCTGGACACGTACTGTTTACTGTGCGCGGGAAACTTCAAAATTTTATTTCGGACAAACCATAAACTGAAATCACGATCCGTAAAATCTTATGACTCAACAGCACCCTAAATTATGATTTCTATAAAAATATGCAGCTCAACAACTTTAAAATCGGACTTCACCACTCGATTTTTCAAAAATTCCGAATTTAAGCCCTAAAATCGTAAATTACTTCAATTGGACGAACGAGAGACCTAGTCTCATCCCAAACACTACGTTATGGAATCAAATCGGCTTGACGAGACATCCGCAATGTGTACGTGCCAAAATCATTTTCCTTTCTTCCCCTTTTTCTTCTTCTTTTCTTTCTTTTTGGTCGAGGGGCTCCCAGCTTCTATTTAGCCGAGCCCCTCCCCTCTCCTTTTTACTTTATCAACTTTTCAACTTCTTTTTCTTTTTCTTCTTTTGGGCCCACTAGCCTAATATTACTCGTTATATGATGATAAGCTTTGGCACACTGCCCAGACATTTTCTATCATGTGAGTGGTTGCTCCATCACCGTCGGGGTCTCAAAAAGATTACCAGGACAACAAATCCCTGCATCATCTGCTATCTTCTGCATAATCCAAGATGGAAAACCAATCTGATCTTACTCCAGCTAGGGTTCCGGTAGCAGTATTGAAGTCCAGCGGCCGGAAAATCCCCCTCTTAGGATTCGGCACCGCAGCGTTTCCAAGAGTGGATCATGAAGTTGTGAAAGCGGCGGCTCTTGAAGCAATTAAGCTGGGTTACAGACATTTTGACACTGCAGCTCTTTACTTCTCAGAGGAGCCAATTGGAGAAGCCATCGCTGAAGCACTTTCGCAAGGCCTGATCAAATCAAGAGAAGATCTCTTCATCACCACCAAGCTCTGGTGCAGTGATGCTCATCCCGGGCTTGTCCTCCCAGCCCTCAAGAATAGCCTCAAGTAAGAATTTTTGTCTTCTGAGATAATCTTGTAAATATGGTCATTTCATTGTCATATGAACACTTGTTGAAACTTTTAACTGTAATATCGCAGGTAGTGTTGTAACAAATCTGTTCTTACCTTTGAACTGTTTTCTGATAGCCTCTAGTTTGCGAATATTCTCATCAGAAATCTCAAGTCGGATTACGTAGATCTCTATCTTATCCACTGGCCTGTGAGTACAAAACCCGGAACCTACGATTTCCCGATGAAGAAAGAAGATTTTATGCCCATGGACCTCAAAGCTGTTTGGGCAGATATGGAGGAGTGCCAGAGAAAAGGACTCGCAAGAAGCATCGGCGTCAGCAATTTCTCCTGTAAAAAGCTCTCTTTCATCCTGGCCAATGCACAGATACCCCCTGATGTCAACCAGGTGAGCTTCTTCACAAGTTGAAGAGAAGTCCTTTAAAAGGAATGACCCTGTTAATTTGATGCCTGCCGTGTCTAAATTTTGATGACAATGAAGTGAAGATGCTAAGCTTTCAGAGTGGATCAATTCCATGTCTAGACAGTTGAGTACAACCATGGATTCAAAGTATCGTGCTTTCTCTAACAGAGTTCTGAAAAGGGTTTTTTCCGAGTTTATCAGATTGATTTTGAGATTTTGACCAAACAATTTGAAATCTTGAAGGTAGAGTTCAATCCACCGTGGCAACAAAAGAAGCTTCGGGAGTTCTGTGAGGCCAATGGGGTTCTGCTCACTGCTTACTCTGTTTTTGGAGCTTTAGTAAACAATAAGGTGGAGTGTGAGCAGCTGAAGGAAATCGCCAGGGCCAAAAGGAAATCTGTTGCCCAGGTGAGATGCTTCTTGTTCTTTTGAGTCTTTTAGCAGTTAGCACCAATCATAAAGATGTAATCTCAAACCTAGACTCATGGAGGAGCAAGAAGAGTGTTGGGAGATAACTGATGCATGGTTGGTGGTGACAACAGATTTGCCTCAGATGGGCATACGAACAAGGAGTTTGTGTACTTGCCAAGAGCTACAACAAGGAGAGGATGAAAGAGAATCTTGAGATTTTTGACTGGGAATTGACGGAGGAAGAATCAAAGAAGATCGATGAGATCCCACAGAGCAGAGGATATCTTGGAGAAGAATACATCTCTGAGCACGGGCAATACAAGACATTTGAGGAGCTCTGGGATGGTGAATTGTAAGCTGCAGCAGAGGGAAACGACGGACACTACTTACGACTAGGTCTCGTACGTGCCAAACTCTTTTGTTAAGCAAGGAACTAATGAAGCTGAATCTAAAGAGCAGGAGTCTTTTTAGTAGAAGAGTCGTAATAATGTTTCAATTGGTGCTCGCATGTAGAGGCACCGAATTGCCAGTATATTTTGAATTCAACTAGACAAAGTACCTTGAAAGTTGTACCAAACAGGTCTTCCACCTGCAAGGCTTTTCCAAGTCCCTTCTACATTTGACAGGAACCTGGAGGATACACTCTGCTGTTCAATGCTCCAAGGAGAATTTTACTAGGAGCTACACAGTTTACTCGCTAAAATAGATTGCAAAAGGCTTGCACGATTACAGGAACTTAAAGGCAATATATCTCCTGCAACTTCTGAAACTCTCTTCTATGAAATTATACAATAGTTTTTGACAATAGGAGCGATTTCATACAAGCATAACGTCCGACAATTTCGCAGAAGATAAAACATAGGCGGTCAACAAGCCAGTCCTGCAAGTTGTCTATTTAAGCCAGATATTTCATAGACTGTCCCTTCCTTCAATTTCACGACTAGATATGTACAAAACGCAGATGTCACAGAAGTTATCATATACACACTTTTATCACTGCTTCTAAACAGATCTCATATGACCAGACAGATTGTGGAGCTCAAAGAGCTCCCTACGATGAGGAAACAAGTATTTGAGAATGGATTACTCATGCAGTAATGGATCAGCATGACTAGCATCTTTTGGGCCTTTCATAACTTGGAGGCAGTGAAGGGCAGTTCTCGTTCATGTTGGCATATGGCTCTATTGTGTTATACTCCGGCAATTCCATCCAATATTCCCCAAGAATCTGACAAAATGGAAGTTGACCTCCCTTGTTACTGCACCAACTCGGCAGACGAGTTTGGTTATTCTCAAAAATCTTCAGCATGTAAGCATCACGAATCTGAGAGCAAAGAGAAGTCAGTTCATATACAGTAACGAATTTTCCATGATGAAATTCAGGATACAAATCTATAAAGAGTAGATGATGAAATAGGGCATCAATGACTTACCGTGAACTCAGTTACTTGAATAGAACTCGAAATGGGACCAAATACTCCAGCTTCCTTGTACATTGCGAGTATAAAGGCAACGCATGTGGTCGATTTCCCATCACTATACATCCAATCATCTTGTTCAGGAGTAGTAAGTAGTTCATCAAATGACATCCCTCGTTGTTCAGTCTCTTGAATTATTCCATATAAGTCCAATTCCTGCAACAAAGCGAGAAATGCATGATCTTTGCGAATTGCTAGTAATACCTTGTTGGAGAATAGAACCAGTAAATGGCGAAAATTATGTCCTTAAAGAATTAGGAATCGCAAAATAATCATTTCAACCTCAATATGACAAACCCCCCCAAAAAAAAAAAACCCTCTTCTTTTCTTTTTCTTTCTTCGTTTTTCCTCTTTTCTCCTTCCCATCCCCATTCCCCATGCCAAATAACAGCCAAACAGCAATAATGAGCCACTTTGTCCCCATGTGTACACAACGCCATTTATGAGGTTCATCTTCTCGACCTCTCCAGCTCACAAGAATGAGAAGCCACAAAGACAGCAGCCACTTGGACTCGATGACTACAAGTTCCATCCATATCAGAATGACTAGCCAAATGCCTGAGACATGAGCTCCATGTATGCACATCATGTAGCTAAGAAAAGCACCCAATACTAGGACACCAGTCACACCACCACTCTTTTGCTTCCTCTCTCTTTTTCCCCGATTTGAAAATCTATGATCTCTCATAATATAGTGACCAGACCAGAATATCCACACATTTAGTTACACGATTACCATATTAGCTCCTCATTTAGGGAAATATTTGTCATTAAATCCACAAAAATCATATCATTTCTAAAGCCAGGACAAAGGATAAACTAAGCAAATCATAAATTGACAAAAGAAAATTAGAACTGGAAGTATGACCAGACAGCAGCTATACCTCAGTCCCAAGGCGCTTATTCAAAGCTTCATTCCACATATTTGCAGCATATGCTGGTTGCAATCTCGTCCACATTGACATGACAGAAACGACCTATCAAAAAGCACCAAAGTATCAGGAAACATAATGATAATTCCTAAAATTATCCTGAACCAAAAAATGCCATGCTGCAAAGAATATGCTTCTTCGGTCGTGAGGAAAAAAAAGAAACAAAATAAGAAAGTCGAATTGTTACAAAGGTTGGAAAATTCAAAGCAACTCCAGAAAATAAACTCTCTTTATCATATTTCAAAAGAAAAGAAATATGCAAAAATCACTTTAAGAATACTACACAAAGCACATACTAAGCATTATTTCCCTCTTACAACAATTGCATTGAGCAGGTCGAGGAGATTCGCTAATCTCGAACTTCCCATTTGCAATCCCAAAGAACTAGCACCAAAAAATTGCCAGGTACTATCAGATTCACCGCAGAATAATTATTTCTGAATAACAAGGTTGTAATGGATGCATAAGATAAGTCAATAAAATCACTTCCCACCACTTCACATTATTAACACAGTTCAGAATTAACAAGAAAAATGCATACCAAGTGAGCATCGAGAGGAGGAGGATAGTTGTCTCCTACAGTATCGATCCAACTGAATATCATGTTGTGATAACCATAAGGCTTCCCTGACATGCTTCGAGCATATTCCCATGCAGCCGTGGAGTTGAACTTTCCACGCACATCTGGATGTAAAGGAAGCAAGGCTATCTGGGGATTGGAATTGTCTTTTAGCGCCAATTCCCACCACTCTTGCCACGGAATAACCACAATAATTTCTTCCCCCTGCAAATAAATGAGCAATATGCTATCAAAATGTGGAAGAATATATCAAAAAGTAATCACACCAGTCATACCTGTGTTCATTATTAACAATGCCATTCTTCTAAGCCCAAGAAAAATTCGCAAGAAAAACAATTTTTTTCTTCTAGACAATCAAACTTAAAACAGACATCAAAAAGATTCTTGGCAAAATTCTAGGATATGAGAAGGGGAAAACACAAGTCTCTCTTTAACCAAGGCAATAAGGGGAATACATTCCCCAGCAGGAGCAAGAGGCAAGACAAAAACTGGCTTAGAAATTCGTATCAGCGAAATCATTCGCGGAAGACCACACAACATGTTATGATCAGTTTCCAAGTATCTGCTCTTTGGTATCAATTTCAAGTGCGTACAATTCATTTTCCATACCTTCAATCCCTATGTTATATTCATCGAACTTTGTTTACTGATTTGTGAATGTCAGAGACTGATATAGAGAAACTGATTAAATAAAAACAAAAACACACCTTCTCATTCTCGTGTCCTGATTCACCAACCCACAGATTACCATGTTCATCCTTCAAGCAAACCGCTGTGTGACCCGCAAAAGCGCCAGTTACCCATTTCTCCAATGTTTCAAAACCACCCCACCTCCCACGGATCTTGGACACAGCTAAAAAATCGCCAGTTTGAACATCATCTGGATTAATAGTTGTGTACCAGGGCTCAGGACGTTTTTCAAATGTAGCACCCATACGGTTCTTCAGGAAAGCTAAATTAGCATTCTGACCCCAAACAGTGTTAGAGAACAGGGGCAATACATCAAATAGAGAACGCAATGTTCCAAGCATTCCCGATGGCATAAGAAATACAGAAATTCCGTGCTGCTTTACCTGCTCAACATCCAACTCAGACGTTATTTTGATAAAAAGATGAGATTTACTAATTCACAACTAAATCAAACACACGAGGCATACATATTCCAACTCTGCTTGTTCTTCCCACGAGTCAAACTTCAACGTGTGCTCTCTTGCAGAAAAGTAATAGTCCCACGTAATCCTGTATGGTGTTGCAAAAACATACAAATCCATGCACGTCCAGCTATGTGGTTCAGATGTCTGTAAGGAAAGCAAGAAAAGACAAAATTATTCATTTCTCCAGTGAAGGAAGCAACTAGCAAGTGAAGAAATCTCAAAATTCAAGCAATAATCTTATTGTCTTAGAAGAGTCGTGGTAGGCGATTTAGCTAGAACCATTTTAAACCATTTGAGACTTGAATATAAGCTCCTGCCATTCAAGCAATTAACTTAAACTTTCTCCAGCACAAGTGAGGACACTAATTTTGCAAACTTTCTATGTAAAACCTAAGCAACTATGTAATGCCAGTAGCGTTATTCAACCCAAACACCGACTCCATATAAGCGCAGAGTAAAGAAAATGACACTTTATTCATGTATCCACAACCGTCTCTATCTTGACTAACAAACTAATAACGAGTCAGATTTGATACCACAATATACTTGAATATTAAACCCTTTTATACGCATCGTCGTAACCGAAAAAGGATGATGAAAATTGTAATTTTAACTCCGTCTCCTACAATCCAGACTCTACTCACCAGCCCCTATAACCCTCCATTTGCCCTAAGAAAACCTACAGAAGACCACCTCGATTATGCTAAGTTCAACACAGAATAAAGGAAAATTCACGACACGCAACACCGTCTCCGCACGCGACCGGGACCACAGAGGCATAGAAGACGAACCTTTAAGTACAGAACGCCGCCGCCCAAGCCGGGCTCCTCGTCCCCGCCGCGATCGCCCTCGGTGAACTCGAGGCGGGCGTCGTTGCCGTCGAAGCAGGTCCCGTTCCACCGGAGGGGCCCGCTGCCGGCGGCGACGGACCCGACGAAGGAGGGCAGCAGGTCCACGGCGCCGTGGAAGCTGTTGAGGACCGGCCACGAGATCTGGCGGGGGAGCACGGGGAGGACGTCATTGACCTTGAACGGGACCTTGAATCCGAAGGCCGCGTCGCCGAGGAACCCTAGGATCAGGAGGAGCCACGGGAGGGGGGGCCGCCACGGGGGTCGAGCGGCGACGGCGACGCGCGGCATGGATCGCGAATCGGGGAGCGGGCGAGTATCGCGAGGAAGGACGCGGGTTCTTTTGGCCCTTTCTCGTCAGGGACGGAGGGGAAATGGGAAGTCCGCCATGGGAGGGTTTGCTCGAGCGATGATGATCTTGACGTCTGCGACGGAGTTTCACGCACAGCTAACTTGGTTGTTAACGTAGAATATCCGCTCCCCGTTGGCCTCGTGGACTTGGACCGGCGCTGGGTGGGAGAGGAGTGTGGGGTGATGATGACGTGGCGCTTCGTGGGGGTCCGCCTTGCCTTCTCTTGGAAATTTCGCCTTGAGCTCGAGATGAACAGGTGGCCAATGGAGGTTCGTTTATTGTTTACGAAGGTGGAAAGCGGAAACCGAGCGAGAAAAGGGAAAAGGAGGGAATGACGTGCGACGGACCGTTTTTCGTGGAATTGACGGGTCTTAGGGTCGAATATTCCATCGACGCTCATCAGATATACCGAAGAGGAAACTTCACTAATCATTGATTGAACACAGTAAAAGTGAAGCAGTACAGCGAAAGTAGACACTTTGCAGTGGGAAAGGCATCCCAACAATTACTTCATTTATTACTTAAATATCAATTCAATTTCTAATATGATATTGATACTAATTTAATTTTAAGCATTTTCATATTAATATAATTTTTGTCCATCCAACCAATTTATACTAAAAAGTACTGATCTAATCAATTTATACTAAAAATTACTAATGTAGATGTCGACAATCTTACGTGACACGGCTAATTTCTCGTACATCTTACGTGTCGGTAATCCTCCAGAATCTTACATAACACGGCCAATTTCTCATTATCGCATGGACTTGAAGCTGTCTCATAATTTTAGATTTGTATAAATATTAAGCTATTGAATCAAACTAAATTATTCATATTTCCCTCTAGCTAAATGCCGACAATGATTTTACTGATTTGTCTTAATTAGAGGCTGCAACAAGACGGAGTTATGAGGCTTGATCCTATTGTAAACTCGAAACCGGTTAATCCTATATAAAGATCAAGTCCATCCCAAATCAAAGTTGTGTTTACAAATAGAAATCTCAAAAACACTAGAGTATACAGGAGCTTAAAAGTAATTAATTTACATTTTTTGTATATTTTGAGTAAACACATCCATCAACTAAAAAATGAATTATCTTTATAGCCCTAACAATTTGGTGCCCAGCAATACGACACCCGAAAATCAAGTTATGCCCTTTCAGGATTTTGGGCAAGTTATAAACTCAATAAAACAAAGTTCACCGGCATCCGCAGTGTTAGGACAAAGCACAAACCTTTCATGAACGTGAAAGGCAGGACTCCACGTCCCGCTTCTTTACTACAGGCTTTAATACCGTACTAAACGGTAAGTTTTAAGGTCACATTGCACTTAAATGGATAAGGGGTTGAGATCGATTTTGTAAATTGTTTATGCCAGTTGCCAAAATCTCCCAATGTGGAATGTGCGTTCAGATAAGCTCCGTCGCCATTGGAAGTACGATTTTAAAGTCCACAAGCAAGTTGCAACGCTAAAAGTAGCCTGGTAAGCACCACCATGCTTTCGTTCAAAAAAAAAAAAAGCACCACCATGCAATCATGGTGCATGTCCCGATAGGGTTAACTTTACTTCACCCTAGCAAGCCCCTGGCCGCATACAAGGCGAGTCTGCCACTAGCATGACCGATCTTCACAAGAGCTTTTACCAATCGACATGTCCTCAGTTGAAAATCTACGAGTTGCCATTCTACAGCCAATTCACATCTAGCAATGAATAGGTCGATAACATTATTCAAATGCACCAACGGTGACTGCCATGGCAGAGTTGTATCTTCCACTCGATGGAGTGCCGTGTTCTCACAGCAGCAATATTTTGGGCGAGTCCCTTGATTACTGAATGACAATCAGGTGTGTGATACGAAAATGGATGGCCCAAGGCCGGTCCTAGAGCAAGTTGAAAGTCACCATTGCGCAAGATGAACTCCGTTGTTGCTACTTAAACTAACCCTCGTTATGCAGAAAGTCCTGCTTCTTGAAGTGAATTGTCTTGAAGTATTCATTCTCCCCATCCAATTCAGGTTGGATAGGTGCAGCTAAACATCAAACAGCGGATCATCTCAAGTACCTGGAGAGTGGGTAAACACAAGGTGGACAATCAGTTTAACATTTCAAATTAGCCTAGACAACTTACTTTACTAAACTTACCAAAGCCTCACGCTCCATCATTCGATAGAACCATCTCCAAAAGACTAAATGTGATCTTCAACACATGCATTACTTCTCAAGTCACTGGTTCATGTTCCAAAGAGGAAGCAATTTGAATAGCAAGGAAGAAGAAGTGCATTGTCTTCCACTGCCATCGGCTGCCTGAATGGATTCAATTGGATCTACAAGCAGCAGAAGCATCAATTGCAACTTGATTAAGTTTGTGCTGTTCGAAACAAGCTTTTCAAAAAGAGAAAAGAGGAGAAATGGGACACACTGGAAGAGAAAAAGATATGCCAGCGACAGTGTTAATGCAACGAGTTGCGAGATAACAAGCCTCTTCACAGTAATCAGAAAAAACTGCAGGGACATTCATCTCGTGTATCAGCTCCTGCAAATAGTAAAAGAATAATTTAAAAAAAGATTATGAGAGGAAGGAGACAAATGAATCATGGAGTTAAAGAAGACTCACAATTGTAGGTAACCAGGACGAATAAGCAGCAATGCCAGCATTAGGAGCAACAATCAAATGAGGAAAAGACTCCTGTCAACATAACAGAACTTCTCAAAAAGTTACACTGTAGGAATTCCAAACAGAGAGGAGACACAGAGACAGAGACAGAGAGGGAGAGACTTCTGATATATTTCTGTAGATGTCATGATAACAGCCTCTCCGAAGCTGCAAGATAACTGTCGAGTCATAGGCAGTGTCTAAACGCTTGCTCCCTTGAGAACTTGTGGATTTGCAGTCACAGTCGGTGTCACTACACTGAGCATAACCACCGACTTTAATTGTCTCACCATCCCTATTCATTGCGCAGAACACAAGAAAAAAGAAGACATGGAAGAGGGTTACAATTTCTCCGGTTATTTATTAGATCATGCAAAAGTCCACCAGTGGATACAGATCAAACCCAAAAACAATAAATGAGTCACCTATGCTCTGGAACCGCTGGTCCAACAAGCTCAATATGCATCCGCATGCCAGGAAAAAGTGCCTGCAACTCACCAAAGGCTGGAAGTTGTAGAAGCTCCTTCTCAGGCCCTACAGGACAGTAGTAGTTAAGTGTAAGCTTTACAAGGCTTAACTTGGTCTCCATGATTGGAAGCATCAAGGACAATTGATGCATCTGCTGTTTATTGTGATTTTTTATCTTATTCAAAAGATTGTCGAAAGCTAGTGATTCATGTTCGATAAGTGCCTCAAAAGTAGAGACGAAGACGTCGCTGCCAGGATTACTCAATCCAAGGTTCATAATAAGGACATTTTATATGGACAAACTGGTATTGATTTTGCGATGGTGACCAGAGTAGCAATAAGGCTAGAGGAGAAATCTTCTCTACATTTATGTAAGCCTAAGTCAAGAGGAGAACAATATGACTAAGCAGTGGCAAAGAAGAGAAATTCTCCACAAGAAAGCGTTCCTGAAAAGGAGAATGTTCAGGGCTAGAAATTACCAACATAGTGGACACGCAGTTCCTTGCTAGTGCCAATAGTTGGAATCCTTGCACTGGTAATCTGAACAGCATGGTATATCAACATCGGCTGAGAGAGAGAGAGAGAGAGGGAGGGAGGGAGGGAGGGAGAGGAGTAAGTTGCTTTAAACACGTATGACATGCATAAATAAGCATGCATCAACTTTAGTAGGTAACAAGGTATCAGGTGGAAGAAAAAATAGTCGCATTTTGGCAGGCAATAAAGGATCTTGAGGGGAAGAGAACATAGTCACATTTTTGCGTGCAATAAAAGATCTTGACATTTGGACCAATCTGATATTCACGAAAAACGCCGGTGCAGTGATTGTCCATTACTGAGAAGGGCACCAAACTGCCCCTTGTTTTCACACAGAAGTCTACCTTTAAAGGCATTGATTAAAACTGTCCACTGTACTGGAGGTGCTAATCATTTTGAAAATGTAGAATACTAATTTGAAACTTTCAAAGCTCAAGCTCCCAACATCCACAACCCCAACTCCTATACTTTTTGCTCTATACAATAAGTTTTCCATGAACTCGGTGTTGAGAAGACAAAAATCGGGTGTCTGTTTATCAAAATGCCCTACTTCTTGAAAAAAGACCATCCAAATGGCCAACTTCACTTGTTATAAAATATGTAACAAGGGGTATACAATGAGCACAACTCATAACAACGGAGGATAAGAATTAACATAAATACCCATTGAAGGAGTAAAGCAACAGGTGAGTGAAATGGGATATGCCTCCATCTGTAATAGTCCTCCCAACCACTTAGATGGTCTGATATTGGAGACACTGGACCTGCACAATTCTTTAGTCAAGTATTTTCTAAGGCTCGACTCTGTAAAAGCTGGAAGCCATTGGTTGTACCTCTACATGGGCATAACATTCTCGGAAGATCCCAACTATTGTGAAACCTGCCACCAGATAAAGTCTGTAAGTAGATATTAAAGACATCATCGTTCACCTGAATGGTCCGGTAAAAATTAAGCCATGTAAATGAAACACTGTGCCAAGTCTTTGATTTACATAACTGTCCTGGCAAATACTCCAAAAGTGCAAAGAATAAGAGATATTTCTTATGCTAATTTATTAACAAAGAGAAAATTCACAGGTGAAATATCATGTAGCTCAGTCGGCCAAAGCTTAGTGCTAATAAGGTGGATCCATGAGGAATCATAAATAGATTCTCCCACAGCAGGCTGACACATCAATAACTGAAGTGTGACCTATATTTTCCACAAGACACAATAAATGCTGGTCCTAATAAGGTGGAATCAGGGAAAATTTTCTTCTGTTCCTCAACAAAGCCAACATGTATGAAAGTGTTGGTGCTAAAAGACCAAATACCAGCTAAAATACATTGAACACAAAGTAAGGTGTGAAACAATCCCCTAAGACTTTTCTCATGAAGCCATCACATGTCTTTCAGCAACAGAAGCATTTTTCGAGTTGTGCTGGTCAAGGTGTGCAACCACCAGCAAATTGCCTGTCTGAGAAGCATTTGGCCCATGTAATATTGATTGGTTGATATCCCAGGCAAACAGAACCTACTATAATTTTAAAAATTCAGACCATACGAGAGATACTCTCCATAGCCGTACACCAGAACAAGTTTACTCTACATAAACTCATGACCAGAATCGACAAAAAAAAAAAAAAAAAAAAAGAAAAACTCATGACCAGAAGCATGAACCAGGACACGACAAAGTAAAATCCGAGATTGGAGAGAAAAACTCAAACAGATTGCCAAGTATGAATATATCAAATATAGGAGTACCACAGAACCTCAAGTCCTTGAAAGAATTGCTCAATGATTGGCACTTGCATTCGTACATCCACATCCCAACCTGATGAATGCCCCTTTTGCTCAAGAATGAACATCTGCTGACTAGTTTTTCACAAATCTGGAAAGAATATCAGCAATTTACTTTCACACAACAAGCCAGAAGAGGCAAGAAATATTCTGAAGCAAAATGAGAGTCACCTCAATTGTAGCCTCTTGACAGTACGTGAAAGGAAAAGCATTCAATGCATCAGCATGCTTCATTTGTTGCTCTAACCTTGCACATTCTTCCTTATGAGCACTCCAATGAGAAAGCTAAGAAGACAACAGGAAAAAAGAAGAACAACAAAGCTTTCAATTGTCAGAACCCCAACACCTTAGCCCTAGTTTGGATAGATGTCAGATCAAGATATTTCAATCAAATAAATTCAGATGTGACATTGGCATGCTTTGCCTCTAGATACGGTTTACATGGAGAGAGCATTTCATGTGGCAGAATGGCAGTAATACCACTTGTCATGCCAAGGCTGTACCACCGAGCCGCAGGCAAACACAATAATCGCCCAAATTTTCAATTTGTAAAGTTGGAGGACATGATTGGCTCGGTCATACCACATGAGCATTACATATTACATTACTTTCACTTGAGATATATTCTCCATTCAAGGGCTTGACCATTGTGCACTTAATCACTGGGTCCAACCACCACCCTACCGATTCTTCCTTCCGTCAGCCTTGATTTTTTTCCTAATCGAAAATCATGGCCGATTTTCTAATTTCAGTAGATAAACTTTCAAAAAGAATAATGCAAACTCTCATTACATGATGTCATGAGAGCCAATGATGCGACCTAGGAGCCGTGTCTGCCGGTGCAAGGAGAGGCCATATGAGGTATATGAGCTTTTGGTGCTTGAGAGGATCACAATTTCATATTTTGCATTTTCCGTTAAATCCACCAAGTAGGATCCACTCAGTACATGTAAGTTACGATCAGTCTAGCAAGCAACGATGGACCCTGCTGAACAAATGCTCTGCCGGAAGAAATCAAACACCTAAACAGGGATGCCACCGCAAATGCACTGTCCGTCTGTCTCAGAGACATTCACCTCTACTATAATCACACATCACCAGATGCAACAGGTTCACCCAACAAACGCACCGTCGCCCGTTGTTCATAATTCAGATTATACGGAATTGAACTACGCCGCCACTACAGAACACAAAAACTCCCTCCGTTCGCCCGCCCGCCGCGAGTTCGCATATCAAACCCCAATCCCCAAACGCGCGCCCGCTGAACCGGCGATGCCAGTGCCGAATATCAAGTCCCGACTGGCTAACCAACCCTCACGCACACAGCGAACCGAACCGAGAGAGGTATTCCACGAGGCTAAGGACCAAAAACGATGAACTCGCCGGGCGCCTATGCAATTCCGCACGGCGGAGCCAGAATCGACGACGAGGACAGGTGAAGAAGAATCGAGAAAGACAAGAAGAAGCAGCGAAGGGAAAGGATCGTCACCTGGTGAGAGACGGAGCAGTAGCCGACGGCTCCGCAGCGAGCGCACCGCCTCTTGGCCGGGCCAACGCACCTCGTCCCTCTCCCCTTCCCCGCGCACTCCATCGCGGTTCAGTCCGTTTGAGCTTCTGCCTGCGATGCTGCCTGGTCCTTGGAGCGGGGAAATGGGGACTTTGACAAGGACCGGGAAATTGAAGGGGAAAACTTTAATTTGGACGAAAAAACGTTTTGACTTTTTACTCTAATTCTCAAAATTATTTTAGAATAAAGGCCCTACAAGTATTTATTATTAAGGTGAAAATGCAATCTAATCTTAAAATTTTCAAATTCTAAAATTTCATTAGCTCCATCCAAGAATAACGAAAAGTATTCACATAAAATTCTAATTAATTTCCAGAACGCGTTATGCTGACAAGAGCTTAAACAGGTAAGAGTGAGAGAATGCATCGCAAGGAGCCTTTTTGGTTCTCTCTCTCGGTTCTATTCATCTATTTTTTTCTGAGTTTTCTGCTTTTCATTCTCTTTAATTTTTGGCCTTTTTTTTATGTTTGCACAAACTGATGCTGGATCATCATCACCTGTTGTCGAAATATATTAGGAAAATGATATGTCACTCGAATTAAACGGAACTCACAAAACTTTTAAATTTTCACTAATGTGAATGATTTTAAGATTTAATTGCACTATTTAAAAGTATAAGGATTTAATGACACATTCGTGATTAATTTTTTGCTCTAATGCTCTTATCCTTCTTTATCCTTGCACTTGTTTATGCCATGTTTGGTAATGTTTCTATTTCTTAATTTTTCTATTCTTTTTTTTTTTGTAACCTAGGATCCGCGGGGCCCAATTTTCGCTTACGCTAATCGCCAACTCACGGCCCGTACAATGCGCGATACACCTAGGACCAGGCATCAATATCTGAGGAGAAGCTAGCACAGGACCCCACCACCATTCCCCCTACTAGCAGCTGCGGAGTTTCGATCGTGAGACCTCTACAGTGAAGTGCCCAAAGCCGAATCAACTCAACTGTCCACTAGTGGTCAATTTTTCTATTCTTTTGTTCATCGGAATGGAAAAAATAGAAATTCATTAATTAACGTCGGCCAATTTTTCCTATTTTCTGGAAGAGATCATAATAGATTTGAAACAGAAATAAGAAATATAAAAAATTTACTTCTCTATTTACAGGAACAATTATTGAAACAAGTCATTTTCTCTTCTTCTTTTTTTGTGCCTTTCTTCTTCCTTCTCTAGTTGGTTGCCAAGCCTCAGCGATGGCCAACGACAAGCCATAGACAAGGTCCAGTGACCTCACCGACCTCAGGAGAACCTCATCAGCCATCGCTGAGGCCACACAACTGGCTAGAGGAGGAAGAAGGGAGGAAAAAAGAGAAAAAAATTTAGAAAAATCTTAGAAATTATTAAAAAGCTAAAAGAAAATTCTACTTCACAAATACTTTTGAGGGTTATACCAAACACATTCTGGTTTTTTTTTTTTTAATTTCGATAATAGAAATTTTGTTTAGTTATCAAATGTATCTGAATAATTGTAAACTCATCCTAGAAATAGAAATGAAAAAATTATTTCTAAACAATTATTCTTAATAATAGAAATGTCACCGAGCGCACCTTTAGGCATTGATTCTAAAGTAAAGTGACCGACTTGCTTGTCCCACAAAATCTCCCGAATCACATCACGGTGGAGCATTTCAAACCGGGCCGGTCGAGAAGATTCAGCAACTTTTCAGAGGAAGAGCGGCACTTCACCCCGATTACACGAAAGAACACAAAGGCTAACGAGCCAGCTCCAACTCCCCTTCACATCCAGAAAGATGCTCCCACAGTGTTCGCTCATCGGCGCACGATCCGGTGCAGCGCCCTAGAAGGGAGCTTCTTCCTTTTGATTTCTTACTCATCGGTATTATTTGTTCCAAAGCAGCTTTTTGGGGGCTCCAAAGTTCTACTGAAAGTCGCTTCCATCTTAAAAACGGTCCAACGACTGTCTACTCTGCAAGTCTTAACCTTCTTCGTCCTTGCCACCCGCGTCGAGCAAGGGTCCCTGCCAATATTTTCATCGATTCTCTTTTCCTTATACGTGTGTAACAGACTGTGATATTCCCACAAGAATTTGGGGTTATTGGGTGAAATGTAAGTAGTGTAGGGGATGATATAATTGATTCATATAGATGACAACGAGACTATTGGTACTAAAAGTTCTGGGATAGAAAACTTACATCTTCAGGAAGCTCCAAAAGAGAGGTTGGTCTTCCGTACACAGATTGGTCGAAAGCTGATAACGTTTTTCTAATGAGGCCATGGCAAACATAAATCAGTTATTGTGCTTAATGTGTTTTGTTGTCTTTCTCGATGGACCAAATGCTCTCAAGTTAGGTTGGGCATGGTACGATTTGATTCGAGAATGTCATTTGCCGTACTGTCCTTATGAATAATTATAGAAAAAAAGTTGGTCTAATATTCTCAGCTCACTAGGTGCCACAATTATTGCCCCGTGTCTGTCTCTTGTCTTGTGCTGTTCAGAGAAAAATTTCTATGAAAAAGGTGAGTATAAATTCTTAAATGTACGTTAAATATAAGTACCGAGCTTTGACATTTCTAAGGAAAAAAAAAGGAGAGCATAAATTCTTAAATATATGTTAAATGTAAGTACCGAGCTTTTGATTTCAATCGTCAAACACGTCCCGCTTTTTTTCTTTTTCCGGCAATTGATACACTTTAAGCAAATCAGGCTCATGTTTCGGTGAAACTCTGACGCGACGAAGACGTGGCAGAATTCGAACGGGCCAGAGCGAATATTTGCTTTTGTTGCCTTTCTAAAGATAACATCAATGCCTAAAACAGAGCGAATTTGTACCCCACATTGAAAAATTTAGGGCCTTTCTTAATCAGGCAAAAGGAATTCCCCGGAAGCCTTCTGATATTCCTGTTGAAATTTAAAAAAGAAAATTTTAAAATCATCTGAACCAAAGAAAATGTCAACGTCCGTCTGATTCAAAGATTTAAGATGATTAGTAAAAATAATATGCATTAACGAAAGTAAAGAGGACGGAATGCGGAGCATTAAAACATTTACGGATTTAAGTATAATATGCTAGGAGCATTTAAAACATTATCTCCCGTAGCAGATCATATTGATTATTATTGTCCTTAGCACAATCATTGATCATAACATGTAGGCCAATTACACGAGTAACTAGGAATAACAAATAGTAAATTGAGAATGCTAAATATCAGCTTTTTCATATCACTATCTTAGGAAATAAAAGAAGGCCCTGTCCAGGAATCCCTAAACATATAGTCACTACTCAAAATATGAACAGAATGCCGCAGAATTCTAATGAGACAAAGAAGCGATAGTTACAACATCACATTTCCATGGTCAAGAGAGTTCACTATTAATGTTATGAAAATCGTACTTTAATCAATCGATTCAACCGATATAAAATTGTGTATTGGCCTAACTTTAGATATGATTATGTTGACTAGATTTCTTTTTTAATTCCATTTAAAGTTGGCCATTTCAATAGTGCACAGATTAGTAGTCCGATTTGATATATCGATACAATGATGACGTCCTTATTTTTCAACTTAGCTTCTTTTTGCCACTTCATTTGTTTGATGATGACTGAGCAATTGTAAAAAATCATTCTCAATTTTCCTATCAAAATCTAATTTATCATATGAAGTTTAAAAAGTTATGCAAAAGCACAGGTCACCTTACAATTTAATATCGTGAAAGTTCCAAATATTTTGGACTTTCAAAATAATCAAAAAGTGTTTGTCATGTAATTCGTTAAGTAAAATATCAATCCAATTAATGGGATGGTTTTTGAAATCCTTTTTTTTTTTTTTTTTTTTTGAGGGGGAAAATACAAGAGACGCCTGAACCAGGCTAAAATGGCCTAATTATGCTACGCTCAAGTCTCAACTAGGGGTGAGCATGGTCCGGGTTGGTTTGGGCCACTCCCTAACCCTAGGACCAACCCGTACAATGTCAATCCTCAATTTTTAGGACCGAGGATCGACCCTATTGAGCCTGGGACCAAGGACCGGACCGACCCAATTGGTTCGGTCCGGTTCCAGGGTCAACCCGGGACCGATCGATAATTTTCTTTATCCATCGACAATGTGGCATTGTGCAACTAAACTATAAATACCAATACATATTTAGCAAATTTAAGATGATACAATAATATAAATTTTGTACCTGCTAACCGCTCATCGAGATATGCGACAAGATGGAAAGTTCTTGTAATCATTTATCTTTAATATTCATAACACCATATGCAAAAGCGTTTTCTTGCATTTAATCATGTATAGTCCAGTCAATTAAAAGATGAGTTTCACACCACTTGACTAGCATTTAATCATGTAAAGTCCACTCAACCAAAAAATGAGCTTCACACCATTTGACTAGCAAATCACCGTAGCAACTGCAGTATTAGTCTACTCTTCAAAAACTTCTACCATTTGACACAAATTGAAAAGCTAAGTGCAGCTAAAATTCATTAGTAAAATACAATTAAACCATAAAAATTCAAAATACTTAATATAAACCATGAATACATAACTTCACATCTTGTTAATTCACTTAAACTTCTAAACACCGAAAACAAAACAAACGATACATAATTAATACTCAACAAAAGTTTTAAATTGAAATTACTATTAGTGCTATTGATAGAACATCTCAATATAATATAATATAACAGACATTTTACTTAGATTTGAATATATAAAAGAATAATATATAATATAATATAATATAATATAATATACAGGGTTGGTCAAGGGTTGGACCAACCCAAAATTCTTCGGACCGATGACCAACCTCTACAGTGTTGGTCTTGAAATTTCAGGACCAAGAATCGACCCAGTCCCCTTGGGAACAAGACCGGGACCGGCCAGGTTGGGCCGGTCCAGGGTCGGTTCAAGGTCGACCCTAGACTGCTGCTTACCCCTAATCTCAACCGAGTCTACCACCACCACCCATGCGGCTAGCCACCGCCCTGGCCGACTCGGACCGCCCCGCCGACGCCGCTGACACTAGCCCCCCCGCTGTCTCTTCTCCAGGTCAATTCACCGTTCCTCTCGGGCCGTGCGGTCTGCTCCCTGTCTGTGTCTCACTCTCGGTCCCTCTGTGCTCGTTTCTGTCTCACGCTCTTTATCAGCTTGGTGATTCTTTTAGACGAAAGATTGCACAAGCTGATCGGGCATAGCTCTGGCAAAGGCCTTTTCCACTTTGCAATCGAGCACTCCCTTCAAACATCTACTGACCCACTCTCTACCATGAGACTGACAGAAGAGAGGCCGAGACGTACTCTTTTTCTTTGTGCTCTATCCTCTGACGCAGTGATCGTTGCGATCTCCGGCTGACATCGCCAAGACCAACGGCTACCTCGATCGAAGTCTCTGTCGTCCATGGGCGACAAACATAGGGCGGCTTAGGTCGGGCCTCCTCCGTGCGGTGGCTGCTGAGAGGGAAGAGGAAGCTGCAGTTTGGAGCGTCGTACGTCGGGGTTGTGTATTGAGTTGTGTGGGAGACGTGGGGTGATTGGTTTCCAAGAGGTTCATCGACCGTCCTAAAATTAGGGACGGGCCAGAAGTCCTATTTCCCTCTAAAGCTGGTGGTTCTGATCTTAAAATTAGTAATTGAATTAATCTTTGGCCAGTTTTAGGTTCATGGAATCGGGAACAAAATTGATTATCGTTAGAATCAACCTTAAACCAATATATCCATGTTGATTCAATCCGATTCTTGAAATGAGCAAAGCCGGCGCTCACCTTCGGAGAGAAGATAAATGGCAAAATTTGATTAGTATGCATGTAGTTTTCGCCAAATATATGTATCGAATTTAAAATTGGAAAAATAGAAATGTCTTATCTGTGTTAGTTGAAAATTTGGCGCATATTTTTTTTTTTATAGTATTGCCTTTTCTTTTGTAAGCCAAGATTTTGAGAAAGCCTAGGGAGGTCGCTTCTCGTTCGATTCCGTTTTCTGATTGGACGGCGCTCGCCTTCACTTCGCCCCTCCCATTCTGTCCCAGTGCCTGCTCCTGCATTTTGACTTACTGTAAAAGGCTTGACCGTTCAACTGACAAGAAAAGAAATAGAGAAGAGCACTCTCCACGAACCGAGTATATATCGCGAGATATCGGGTGGGGACTTGGGTGGATGTCACACCCAAAAGTCGATGTCAGAATCTTTCGCCTGCGAAGCTCAAATCCATTAAAATAATCCCAAGATTTGAGATCTCCTCGACACTGCAAGATTTGGTCTCATTTTCAATCCTCAAAAGCGAGATAGACACAGAGAGAGAGAGAGCCAATCGATTGGGAGACGACCAGACAACGCATTTCCTCTCCTTTCTGCCATAAAAGCATGGCAAATTCCACAGTGATTGTGTAGACATAGAGAGAGAGAGAGAGAGAGAGAGAGAGAGCAGAGAACAGGATCCATTTCGGTTTTCGCCTCTCTTGGTCAAGGGAAAAAGCAAAAAGCTGGCGACTTGCATCTTTTTATTGGCTCCATAACCATAACCAGCTGAGTTCCGTCCTCCGAAGCGAGCCGGTGATGGACGGAGACGACGTCGTCTCGTGGCGGAGGAGGACGCACGGCATCGACGCCTTGGATTCGCTTCAGCCCTCTTCTGATTCCGGCGAGGCTCACGTCCTGGCCGTCGACGACAGCCTCCTCGATCGGAAAGTCATCGAGCGATTGCTCAGGATCTCTTCCTTCAGAGGTAATCTCGCGTCTTGACTCACTTGCTCTAGTGAGCTGAAATGTGTTCTTTCCTTCTTACGAAGAAAAAGAGTTTTGGGTTTCCGAGAGATGAACCTTTTGGTGACGCAATTCGTAGTGACTACCGTGGAAAGTGGAAGCAGAGCTCTGCAGTTTCTGGGTCTGGACGAGGACAAAAGCTCCGGTCATTTCGATGTGAGTGGCAATCGGAAAGTTCTTTCATTCTCTTTTCCTAGACATTTATTGCTTCTTTTTCTTTGGTTAATTTGGCTGAACTTGAAAGGGAGGCTGTTGCTCTGTTTTTATGAATGAGCCTGAACAAAACTGTAGCCGCGTCTGGTTATCAGGGGCTGAACTTGAAGGTAGATTTGATCATCACGGACTATTGCATGCCTGGAATGACTGGATACGATTTGCTCAAAAGAGTCAAGGTCATTATTTTACTTATCGAGGTTCTTTTCTTTCACCGAAAAAGGAAAGAAAAGGTTGGATTTTTCGGGAAAATATGACTCCCCAGTCTCTGTCTAATGGCAGGAATCGTCTGCTTTGAGAGAGATACCCGTTGTGATCATGTCATCCGAGAAGGTCTTGGCACGTATTGACAGGTGTTCTTTTGCATCTTCCCTTAATTTCTTTCGCCCAGTTTGGCAGATTTCTTCTTTTGTATTGTGTGATCTGAATTGGAAGCTGATGGATAGGTGTTTGGAGGAAGGAGCGGAGGAGTTCATCATGAAGCCTGTGAAGCTATCGGACGTGAAGCGATTGAAGGTGTACATGAGGAGAGATTCCGGAGAGAGAAACGAAAGCGAAACCGAGAACAGAGTGAACGTGAATCCGAAGAGAAAGCTGCGAGACGAGTTGGACGACGACGACGACAATTACGATGATTCAGATCTCTCGGCGTCATCGCCATCGCCGCCAGCTTGCTCTGTCTCATCATCGCCACCTTCGGCTTCTTCGTCGTGCCTGTCCTCCCCCTCCATGGCTTCTGCTGCCGCCGAAGCCGCCGCCTCGGCATCGACCGCGGATAAAAGATGGCTGAGGATGAACGGCGGTGATTAGAGGCCAGGGAATGAGCGATGCAATTTTGCTTTTAATTTCCACTGGATTTTTTAGTCTTTTTTTTTTTTTTCCATTTTATCTCTTCTTGATTCAGGTTTTTTTCCATTTTCTTCCCCGTGATTTACAGAACAGAGGAGTGGTGTCCTGTCTCATTTGGGTAAAAATGGAAGCGTGGAAGTAAATAGATGGAAAGGAAGGGTGAAAATGGTGTGGAAGGGGGAATTAATTTCGTGAATATAGACTTATTTTTCAGTCCTGTTTTTAGGAGAAATGATATATTTGCCCTCCTAGCTTTTAGGATCACTGCAAGTCGTTCCAACGTTTCAATCCCTTGTAAGTCGCCCACTGAAATTCAAAAAGAAGTTGTAGTGTGTCCCTTGATATTATTACCTTCAACTAAATATTGTTGGAAGCTTTGACTTCATCACAGCATGGGATTGATTTGTTATGCCCCCGACACGTCACGGTTAACGTAGTGCAGTTGTCTTATTTATTTTACTTTTTCTTATGCATGCAGAAGCGTAATTGACCAAAATGACCCAAGAGTACACGCAGACTTTTACAATTGGGATAACTTTATTTATTATTTATTTATATATATGTCAAGCGATGAGTTAGGTGCACTAGGGAATTAAAAAAGGTCAATACCACTGATTATACCTAGTGGTAAATCGATCACCCCATCCCAATCTAAACGGTACATGTGGTCACTAACCTAGTCTTTGGCTCTATCCAAAAATCTTCCAAATTCTCAAAAGTCCAGTTGCCTTCCTACCTCCCTTCTATAAAAGTCCAGTTGTCTTCCTACCTCCCTTTTATGCGGCACGGCTGTCTCCATCCCCTAGTTCGTTGGCGAATAGTGAGAGTAGACCCACCGTATATTTCAATGAATCCGAGAGCTACAGGCCTTGTCGATGGCCCTATGTCCACAACCAAACGAGACGTAATATGGATAAACGCCATATCCAAGAAATCAGGGTTTGTGAACTTATTCTCTTGCCGAGTGAAGTCCATCGGTTCTCCATGATGAACCATAGAGGAGACAAGTGGGATCAAGATTTCTATTATCCAAAGAGATAAAGTCAAAGTCAACAATCAATGAGCCTAAGTCCAGCAAGCAAAAGTTCTACCAGTCTATACTATATAAACCAATCACCATACTAACAAGAAAAGCCTTGATATAACATATAGTAAATCATCTATTTACTTGAGAACCTCTTCCAAGTAACATAACAGATCAATAAAAATAATAACTCAATGTAAAGGTATGAAGGTTATATTCAATATGAATTTATGCTACCATCATCATCCAAAGAACTCCATTACCTCTCGGCATCTCGCATCCGTCCGCATTGGGAGGACATCTAGGAGAATTGCATTACACCCCTCAGGTGTTACCCCTCTAGGCATCATTACTATAATTTGGGGCATCGTTGTCCCAAGGACCAATGGTGTTCTCAGTTATACATCCACATCACGATGCGACAATTTCATAATTCAATTTAAAAAGCACATTAACATTACCACTATCCATGAACTCAAGTGTGAATCTACGAAGTCTCAATCATTTTTATTTCCCTAGACTAGTCTAAACTCACCTGTAATGTATTAGACAAATTGCAAGAGGGTTCTACATCAAGGTCCGTAAACTAGCCTTATAAGAGCATCCTACGCACCTCTAGAAACTATAGTGATTGTCTAGGGAAACGGATTTCAAAAATTACAAAACTTTAACATAAGATAGACAATATCTAGAGGGATATTTTTCATGAAAGACTCCAAGGTTGATTCAGTCCATATGGTTCTAAATAATTTTTGTAAACCGGGCCCAAAACGGTAAGAATTTCTAGAACGCGGTGGAGGAAGAAAGTAAATGTTCCACAAACCAAATGAGATGGAAAAATCATCGAAATTTTATTTGTACTAGTATAGAATGTACTCTACAACTTTCATGAAGGATTCGTGTTTAGAATTCTTGGCCAAAAAATCTGTGAAAAATGGAAAGCAGGAAGGGGTCGGTGTAGTTTTTAACTCTCTAGTTTTTGAAGCATATTTTTGACGTACAAAATTCAAAAATTCTGAAATTAAAGTATGTCATAAAACGGCCAATAAGAGACGACTTTTGTGAGAACGCCCCGCAAAATTTGCATCCAATAAGTCGGTACAAAATTAGAAAAAGTTCAAGGTTGGGCTAACCCGAACCTAACCTCGGTCCGACACTAGTTTGGTTTAGATTTTCCACAACCCCAGTCTCAATTAATGTACAAGTATGTGCTAGATATCGGGTGGCCATGCTTACACAGTCCAACTAGAAACTTGATTACTTCGAACTTGACAATTGAGCTTGATCATGCGGTTGGAACTTTTGATCATAGGAGGATCCAAACAATCCCTACAAAATTTATAAGAAACCATCCTCGTCAAACAACAATCAATCAATATAGGATAGAATGGAGGATATATCTTGCCTTAGGTCCTACGGAGCTACGGTCATGGCTCGGTGAGGCGACGGCGTGACGACACCTGCGAAGGCTTGGCTGAGGCGTTACACAGAAGAGGAGGAGGAAGGGAAACGTGTAGTGGAATGCAGAGGAATTTAAGGAAGCAACCTCTGCTTCGAGCGAGAATGGACGGAGTTTTTGTTATACTCTTTTCACCGTTTGCTGCTGTTTTGAATTGTGCGGCTTGGCTCTTGAGTAAGTCGCTGTGACTGACTTGAGCGGCACCGTTGATGCTGGCAAACAGAAGGAGAGCCAGTTGGACAGGCGTGTCTTGCAAGGATACGGCCAAGTGGCAGTTGCGCGAAGGTGCTGAGTTGGTGAGCTGGCGTGGCATGGTCGTGACGGTGCAATGGTGATGCGGCGCTGAGGTGTCGCCATGCGGGAGGAGCTGAGTTGGCAATGCAGTTTCGATGGCAGCAAAGGATGGCACGGTTGGTGACTTGGCATGGCTCGAGGTGCCGTGGCGGCATTAATCAAAGAGGTGTCAAGGATGTTGATTCGACATGACTTGAGATGCCGCATCAATGATGGAGATGAGCTGAGATGGAAAGTCCTTGCGATGATGCAATTGGTGCAATCCAATGACAAGTTTAATGACGCATTATGGACTGTTAAGTGTTTGCAACTGATGATTCGTCAAGCAAAGATCTAGATGTCACATGATTATTGGGGACAAATTTCCCATATAAATATACAAAACAAGAATAATATAAAATGATATTATATGAAAAATCATGTGATTCAAATTATGGGGTGAATTCACTAATTATACATCAATATATAATTATGAAATATAGTTTTGGGTAGTCCATACACACACATACATATATATGCCTTATGTAATTAATCACATGCAGTCACATGATCAGATAGATATTCAACAAATTTGGCCGGAGTCAACCCTAAAGGGCACATTGCCACCGATTTTGAAAAAGATAGGGTGAAAATTGCATAAATTAAAATGTCATGGGGCAACTTGCCACAACCGCCCAGAGGCAAAATGTAATTCTCCCTTTAATGCACACTCGAAAAAAATAATGTAAGGGCTTTTGGAAGAAAATGACATCGTTTATATTGCTTTCCATTTTTCTCTACTTTTTGGAATGAAATAAAATGTGGCCCACGGAGAAGTATTTCCCTATATCATTTTGATCCACTTCCTTCCTAACTCAAAACGAACCAAACAAGGGACTATTTCTATCCATTTCCCTTCACTTCTCTCCATCCAAACATATTTTAACGGGGGCATGGTAATAGATTGGAATTTTTTTTTTTCTTTTTTGAAGGGATGATGGCATGAATAATTTGTGAACTTTTCTTCAATATTCATTAGCATGTCATGCTTGATTAATGTTAATTGCACATGAAAGGAAAATGTATATGCATGGTAGAGTACTGAGAATTACATAGATTCATAAGATTCACTTGCGCACCGAGAGGGCTCGAGTGATGGTATTATTTTTTTGGTTGCCTTTTGAGAGAGGTTAGGGGAGAAATTGAACTATGAAGACGACAAATTAATGAGACATTTAACTAAAGTTCCATGATATTTATTCATCTATGAAATTGTTGCAAGATCATACAAATCAACAATGGATACTAAACCTTCAGTCATGGGAGAACATTTGAGCAAGTCTCACCCTCTCCTTCATTTCTTGTTGATTTTATCTGAGTTTTCTTGTTTATATCTTCTTTTTTTCTTCTTTCGGATCCGAGAGTTCTCTTCCCCAAATTAGTTTTAGCTATGAGAGTTCGTACTCTTAAATTTAGTTCTAAACCTAAGAATTATTCTCTCTTGATTAAGGTACGAGAGTTTAATAATATTTTTGGGTATTTAATACTCTCATGCTTTGTTCATATATAGGTCCCCCAACTCCAATTTCATTGACAATTGCAGGAGCTCTACTGTCTTACTCAACCACAAATTTGCTCTTCCAAAAGTAAGATCTATATGGCGCCCATTACAAACTGTCAATGCTGTAATTATTAGAGAAAAAAATTCAATGTGCATTTATCATTTACGATAATACGAAATCCAACAACAGGTCGTCAATTATTTTACTCGGTAGATTTGTTTTATAAAGAGACGAGTATGTTCTTAACCTTGCCGGCATTCTATTGATCCTCCTTATTTTTTGTATTTGGTTTTGTTTTAGAGCATTTCGGCCTTTGCTCTACTTCAATTTGTCTTGCCATTAAATTTAATGTACTTCTCATATTTCTTTTTGAGCAATAAATGCAATTTTCTTTCGAAAAAATAAGAAACGTAGATATTGAACCAAGGTTGTCTCTCGAGGGCACGTTAAGTGGCATTTCCCCTTTGTCTGAATGGGCCGGTACCTGAGCCTCACGGCCCAAGATCATGCCAATGTGGCCTGGACATCTGTCCCTGTCCGAACCTGCCGGCCTTCCCATATTCTATCTGACAGTTCATCTCAAAACACGGTAAGGGAATAAAAATAATTTCAAATCTTGGTACTGGGAAGTGGAAGCGACTGGTGCGATGACATTTTGTACCCATTTATAAATTCTGATAAGACGATCCAAATCAATAATGAGGAATCTCACGGATAAATATATTATGGAGGTTTTGTAATCAAAGTTAATGCTTTGTTCGAAATCTACAAAATCATTGCAAATTCCGAAGAGATGATATTCGTAAGGCGTCCCCGCCCTTATGTTGGTTTTATGCGTTTAATCTATTCTTTCCATGGTCGGCATCTGGTGCCATCGTCAATATCATATGCCATTATATATTTCGTTGAATGTTAAATGAAAGGAGTTAAATAAGGACGGATGATTCCGACGGTGCACAAAATTGCACGAAATGTTCAACCCTACATTACTTTAATTGGATGAGAAGACTTCCCATGCAATCTGGCGGAGCGGTTGGTAGGTGGTAGGACTAGGAAAATGAACACTTCAGTTGCCCGTAAAAGCTCATGAGAGAAGTGGTTAGCAAATGCCTTTACGATGCTTACGTTTAGTTGTTTGATGAAAAATGATATATTTTTGAAAACTATTTTTCAATAAGTCATTTTTAATAAAAATTGCGATATTTTTCGATATTTGACTCAAATTTGAAAAAAAAAATTAAAAAGTATTTTCTATGGTTGGAAATGAAAAATCTTGTTTGATTTTCCTAAATCCACATACACTATCCAGGCATTTGTGACTTGCGTACAAGCAATTGGAAAATTAGATATAGACAATAGGATTCCAGGTTTAGCCTCAATGGACCCCAACATGAACAATAGCACGAGCACTAGTCCTAGATCCACATAAGTCAAAACTAAGAACCTAGTGCCCATGCACGGCTCCTTAGCACCCCAACCCAGGTCCATAGAGACTGGACCTAAGGCCTTGATACCCATGCCTTGATCCCTAGTATTTGAGCTTAGGTCCACAAAAGCTTAGCATAGGACTCTAGTGCTTCGAGCCTAGACTCAAGTCCATAGAGATCAAACTTGGGACCTCAATGTACGTGGCCAAATCTCCAATGCTGGAGTTTAGGTCCTCGATGAATAGGCCTAATCATTGAGACTTAGACCTAGCATCAATGGATGTAAGCTCGGGTGTTGGGACCCTAGCCTCGGACACAGTAATTCGAGCATTGGCACTAAGGTCTCAAGCTCGATTGCTATGGGCCTAAGCAAGGGCACTAGGGTCTCAAGCTTGGTCACGATGGATCAAGGTACAGCATCAAGGTCTTGGATCTCAGCCTCAATGGACTCTAGCTCAAGTATGATAGACCCAAGCATGGGCAATGGGGTTCAGGTCCCAAGCGTAGGGCTCTCGGCTTCCATGGACATGGGTATGGACACTAAGGACCCGACCATTAGTCCTAGTGCCCTTTGATGGATGGACATGAGCACAAGCATTAAAGTCTAAGGCCTCAATCTCAATAAACCCAAGCATTAGAGACCTAAGTTCGAGTGCCAAGAACTCAGGCGGCCTTTGTGGATTTGACCCAAGTACTAATGATACGGGCACAAGTATCAAGTCCTTTGCTCGGCCTTTATGGACCTGAGCCCAAGTGTTGGGGACCCAGCTCCAGCCTCGATGGACCCAAGTGTGTGTGTCAAGGATCAAGGCATAGGCACAAGGGGTCATGAGTTGGCCTTGACAAACTCAAGCCTAGGCATTGAAGATCCATTCCAGGACGCTAGGGTCTCAGAAACAAGCGTTAAGGTTCCTAGGCTCAAGTGTGTAGATTTTAATTCAAGCGTCGATATCTAGTCATAAATTTCTTTTTCTATAGAGAGAATCACTTTCCTGAAGTTAAATATGGATTTTCTATTGACACATTTTGCTAAGCAATCCGAATGTCATAAATGAGGAAAACATTTTCATAGAAAAGGTTTCCACGAAATAAACGGAGAGTTAATTAATAGAACGGATTGCTCTTTAAGACAATGATCAATTATTTCATAGGGGACAAAACGTTCAGCACATTGAAATTCCACCGACGGTGAACTCGAGTCCCTACTGTGGGGTTTTGAAGTCATCAAATCATCAAAACAAAATTTGAAAACTCCTTCATGCTAATCTCCTATTGATAATAGATATACATTTTTGGATTAATACTACGAAAAGCGCCAAATTAGTATACTTAAAACAAATTTATCTCCAACTAGTTTTTTGACCACCAAAAATCCAAAACTAATATATATGTGATAAATTTATCTTAAATGACCACAAAAAAATTCCAAATTGGTACACTTATTACAAATTTATCTTGAACAAATTTTTTGAATGGCAAAAATCCCAAACTTGTATAATTATGACAAATATACATTTTGTTAAATTGAACTGATACTACAAAAAACAACAATACTCCATAACAAAGAAAGAGTAAAATCCTAAATTGGTACACTAGGCAACTATTACCTGTCATCTAACTCAACAATTTAACTGGAACTAACATATGGTAAATTTATCACGAGTGTATCAGTTTAGGTAGTAAATTTGTCAAAGATGTATTAGTTTAAGATTTTTAGTTATCAAAAAATAGTTTTAGGTAAATTCATAGTACGAGTACCAGTTTAGACTTTGAAGTTGTTCATTATATTAACCCTAAATTTTTCCACCACATATGGCTAAAGAACTTTAGTTCCTCCCCTTTCTTCTCCCTCTAGCCCGCCCAATGACAACAATGGCGTGGTTAATCAAGGGTTGGAAAAGGGATAGGTTGATCCGCGTGACAGCATCTTCGTTTGCTGTTGTGTTCTAGATGTTTTTATGGGTCAAAGTCGCTCGTTGTTGGTGATGAAGGAATCCCTGACAATGAGTAAACAGGTCGGTTCAGGAAACTTTCTTCCGACAAACTAAACGTGATGGATCTTAGTCCTGGTATTTCACCATCTCCGGGGACCTGTTCGACATCTTCTAGACTCGTCTCTCTGGATCGAGTACACAAGCTGATAAATTTGGAACAAGATCATCTACCCTTTCGGTGTCACCATTCGGTATCTCAACCATCCAAACCGTTCATCCATATGAATCGATGATATAGAGACATTAACAGAGACACCGAGCAGCATAGAGGACACTTGTCCTTTCGTATAATCCAATTTTCGCAGTTCCACCGGTTACTCTTTTTGGGGTATCTTATGTTGATCAATTATTCACATATGACAAACACAAAAACTCCTGAATTATCAATCGTAAGCCACTTGATAGTTGTTGGTTTTATGTTTATCTCAGTCTCACTTCATCTCATATCGACCCGGGAGGTCGGTCCAGATTCTGCAACAGCACAATCCATCTAATTCTGAAAACATGTTCTCTGACAGGATGGAGGATGAACGACGAAATCTAACAAACTAGGTAACATATGCTCCTACCAATTTGGGCGTTTGGATTTGTTGCAAAAAGTTTGGGAGATCTAATCCAACAACTTTAATTGGATGACAAGACCTGACCCTTTCCTTATCTGTTTCTGGGAAAATGATTAAAAAAAGGTATTGGGTTTGAGAACACATAGCAGGCAATCCCACGGAAGAAAACGTCCCTGTTATGCCTTGTGCCTATGATGTAGTTCGCTAATCAAGCCAGTGTTCAATACTAAATTATGGTCACGCTTAACATCCCGTAACAAAGCCTACTAGAATTTTTCTTAGTGTAGGTCTTGATTTATCTCGTCCACTTGCTAAATCCAGACAAGATATCATGAAAACGATAAGCATACAAAAAAAAACAAAAAAAGATAACCACCTGTTGTGGTGGTTCCGCTGGGTAGGCTTCAGACTTCCTTTCGTTAAGAGGTCTGGAGTTCGAAGTCCCTGCAACGCAAGTGACAGGGAGGCTGACGTGAGACATTGGTGACTTATCCGTTGGCATGTGTGTGGTGGCTAGCACGTGTCGCTGGCGTGAGACATTGGTGACTTATCCGGTCCCACGCTAGCGACACGTATGTGGTGGCTAGCACGTGTCGCTGGCGTGAGACATTGGTGACTTATCTGGTCTCACGCTAGTGACACGTGTGTGGTGGCTAACACATGTCATCCTCAATCGTTTATCTCTGGCTGCTGGCCATGTGTCACGAGCCGAAAGAGTGTTGACCCGAGAGGTTCCCCGCGCACAATCACGACTCGCCCGTGGACTTCCTACTCTCGCTCGGATTTCCACCAAGTCTACTTCCCGAAGTTTCCAAGGGCGGACGAAACCATCATTCCACCTGATTCTAGAAGCCTTTTCATTTATGTCGGTAGTTGATAGCTGATAGCTTCTATTTATGTCGGTCACTAGTAGTTGGTATTTATGTCGACTATTGAGGCGGTGCGATCTCGCCCGTCGGATGAAAAATAGATCAACGGTTGTAAGTCGAGGCCCTCAACTATAAAAGGGGTGTCCTCCTTCATTTGTAATCATCCAACATTTCGGTAATCCAAGTTCATTTTCCTTCCGAGCTCCTCTCCCTAAACTTTCTCTCTCTAAAAGATCCGGTTGTGCAAGCGAGTTGAGCGATTGATCGAGTAAGGCTTGGCTTGGGTGATCCAAAGTTGCCCGAGTCGCCACACGGTTCGATCCCAAATCGATCGGCCCGTGACAAGTGGTATCAGAGCAAAGGAGAGTTCCGTTTGGAGAAAGAATGCCAACTGTTCGAAGGAATGTCGAGCCAAGAAGCTGTCATGGATGAAGAGGCCGCACAAGTCAAGGAGACCCGTGGCCGAGCAAAGAAAAGAGACGCCTCGATGGAAGCCGTAGCTGCGTTCGATGAGAAGATCGGGAAGGTTCGGAGTTCCGTGCTCGAACTCATGGAAGGTCTCGACGATGTGCGAGACCGGATCATGGAGGTTGAGACCTCGCTCCGTGAAGACTTCACGACCGGCCTCAACGAAGCTATCGCCCCTTTGCACGAGAAGGATGAAGCCCTTGAAGCATCGATCGATGTCTTGAAGGAGCGTGTCCAAGTGATCGAGGAAGAAGGTCCACGGAAGGACGAGATCGAAGCCATGAAGGCAGAGATCCAAGAGCTCAAGACCGAGCTCGCCCTATGCAAGATGAGCATCGCCAATGGAGTGATGCCTACCCAAGCGGTGCCCAAAATCGAGGTGCCAAAACCCAAAGAATTCAAAGGCGAACGATCCGCCAAAGAGGTGGACAACTTTGTCTGGAGCATGGAGCAATACTTTGGCGCTGCCAACATCCAAGACGAGGCGATCAAGGTACGAACCGCTTCCATGTTCCTTACTGATACGGCAATGCTTTGGTGGTGAAATAGGTGTGATGAGACTAGACGTGGTGCCAATCCCGTGGAAACATGGGATGACTTCGTAAAGGAGTTCCGCGACTACTTTTTCCCCGAGTTTGCTCAACAAGAAGCCCGTAGCAAGCTCCATCGCCTCGAGCAAAGATGTGCGATCCGAGAGTACGTGAAGGAGTTCACGGAGCTCAAACTCCAAATTCGCAACCTAAGCGAAGAGGAGGCTCTCGGAGCGTTCATGGATGGGTTGAAGCCATGGGCACTTCTCGAGCTTAAGCGTCGGGACGTGAGTAGTCTTGCGCGAGCGCTAAGCGTGGCCGAGTCACTCGTCGACCTCACCAAGACCGAACCAAGGAGTCGATCGTGGAAGTCGGATCGATCCGAGGACGAGGGAAGAAACACTCTCCGAGGCGCGCACGATCAAGGCGGCCGAGCCAAAGCATGGGGAGAAGGATCTTCCAAGCCGTCCTTCCAAAGGGGTCGACCGCAATCGGACGCACGACGAATAAGTTCGATCGACCCCCACCTTCTCCTTGCTTCATTTGCCAAGGTCCACATTGGACCCAAAAGTGCCTGAAGAAGGGCCGAATCAACGCCCTCCTTGCCATCGAGGAAGAAAAGGAGGAGCCCAAAGAGGATAAGCGGCAGATCCGGATTGAAAATGTAAGGATGGTCAACTCGGTCCAAGCCCGATCGCCGGCGAAAGAAGAAGTTGCACCAAACACGGATATGTTCTTCGTAGAAGTCGAAGTGTGTGGCCGAATGCTCTATGCCTTGGTCGACACCGGCGCGTCGAACATGTTCATGTCGACCGAAGTAGCCAAAGCCTTGGGACTTCGTGTGGAACCATCCACGAAGTCATACAAGCCCATCAATTCGGACGACTTCCATGGCGTAGGAGGAACTCCCGACGTGGATGTCAAGATTGGCGGATGGAAAGGAAAGGTGACGTTCGAGGTAATCCCTCTTGACGATTATGATCTCATCCTTGGTATGCAATTCTTTGAAAGCGTGGGAGCCATGATCGACATGAGGACCAAATGTCTCATGATCCTCAATCAAAAATGCACGTCGATGATCCCCATGATCAAGGGGTGGTCGATACCAAGACTATCGCGTCAATCCGACGCCTCAACAAGAGCTTGAAGGCCGTGATGCGCATCAACAAGCTGTCCGAGGTGAAGCCGAAAGTCGAGTTGGATCCTACTCCAACAAATGCCATGCCAATTCAAGTGCTCTTCCCCGAGGTGGAGTGCTCACCGCATGCCACGCCTAAGCCGAAGGTGGTGCCGCATGCCAAGCCCGAGCTGACCATAGATGGATGTGGCCCTTCGTTCGTGAGCATCCAAGCGAAGCGAAACAAGAACAAGAGAGCCCATGCCAAAGCCCGTGCTCGTGCCAAGAAGACCGACCGTCAAGCTGAGAGCGACGAGGACGTCGCTCGATTGAGTGGGGGAGAATGTCACGGGCCGAAAGAGTGTCGACCCGAGAGGTTCCCCGCGCACGATCACGACTCGCCCGTGGACTTCCTACTCTCGCTCGGATTTCCATCAAGTCTACTTCCCAAAGTTTCCAAGGGCGGACGAAACCGTCATTCCACCTGATTCTAGAAGCCTTTTCATTTATGTCGGTAGTTGATAGCTGATAGCTTCTATTTATGTCGGTCACTAGTAGTTGGTATTTATGTCGGTTGTTGAGGCGGTGCGATCTCGCCCGTCGGATGAAAAATAGATCAACGGTTGTAAGTCGAGGCCCTCAACTATAAAAGGGGTGTCCTCCTTCATTTGTAATCATCCAACATTTCAAGTAATCCAAGTTCACTTTCCTTCCGAGCTCCTCTCTCTAAACTTTCTCTCTCTAAAAGATCCCGGTTGTGCAAGCGAGTTGAGCGATTGATCGAGTAAGGCTTGGCTTGGGTGATCCAAAGTTGCCCGAGTCGCCGCACGGTTCGATCCCAAATTGATCGGCCCGTGACAAGTGGTATCAGAGCAAAGGAGAGTTCCGTTTGGAGAAAGAATGCCAACTGTTCGAAGGAATGTCGAGCCAAGAAGCTGTCATGGATGGAGAGGCCGCACAAGTCAAGGAGACCCGTGGCCAAGCAAAGAAAAGAGACGCCTCGATGGAAGCCGTAGCTGCGTTCGATGAGAAGATCGGGAAGGTTCGGAGTGCCGTGCTCGAACTCATGGAAGGTCTCGACGATGTGCGAGACCGAATCATGGAGGTTGAGACCTCGCTCCGTGAAGACTTCACGACCGGCCTCAACGAAGCTATCGCCCCTTTGCACGAGAAGGATGAAGCCCTTGAAGCATCGATCGATGTCTTGAAGGAGCGTGTCCAAGTGATCGAGGAAGAAGGTCCACGGAAGGACGAGGTCGAAGCCATGAAGGCAGAGATCCAAGAGCTCAAGACCGAGCTCGCCCTATGCAAGATGAGCATTGCCAATGGAGTGATGCCTACCCAAGCGGTGCCCAAAATCGAGGTGCCGAAACCCAAAGAATTCAAAGGCGAACGATCCGCCAAAGAGGTGGACAACTTTGTCTGGAGCATGGAGCAATACTTTGGCGTTGCCAACATCCAAGACGAGGCGATCAAGGTACGAACCGCTTCCATGTTCCTTACTGATACGGCAATGCTTTGGTGGCGAAATAGGTGCGACGAGACTAGACGTGGTGCCAATCCCGTGGAAACATGGGATGACTTTGTAAAGGAGTTCCGCGACTACTTTTTCCCCGAGTTTACTCAACAAGAAGCCCGTAGCAAGCTCCATCGCCTCGAGCAAAGAGGTGCGATCCGAGAGTACGTGAAGGAGTTCACGGAGCTCAAACTCCAAATTCGCAACCTAAGCGAAGAGGAGGCTCTCGGAGCGTTCATGGATGGGTTGAAGCCATGGGCACTTCTCGAGCTTAAGCGTCGGGACGTGAGTAGTCTTGCGCGAGCGCTAAGCGTGGCCGAGTCACTCGTCGACCTCACCAAGACCGAACCAAGGAGTCGATCGTGGAAGTCGGATCGATCCGAGGACGAGGGAAGAAACACTCTCCGAGGCGCGCACGATCAAGGCGGCCGAGCCAAAGCATGGGGAGAAGGATCTTCCAAGCCGTCCTTCCAAAGGGGTCGACCGCAATCGGACTGCACGACGAGTAAGTTCGATCGACCCCCACCTTCTCCTTGCTTCATTTGCCAAGGTCCACATTGGACCCAAAAGTGCCTGAAGAAGGGCCGAATCAACGCCCTCCTTGCCATCGAGGAAGAAAAGAAGGAGCCCAAAGAGGATAAGCGAGATCCGGATTGAAAATGTAAGGATGGTCAACTCGGTCCAAGCCCGATCGCCGGCGAAAGAAGAAGTTGCACCAAACACGGATATGTTCTTCGTAGAAGTCGAAGTGTGTGGCCGAATGCTCTATGCCTTGGTCGACACCGGCGCGTCGAACATGTTCATGTCGACCGAAGTAGCCAAAGCCTTGGGACTTCGTGTGGAACCATCCACGAAGTCATACAAGCCCATCAATTCGGACGACTTCCATGGCGTAGGAGGAACTCCCGACGTGGATGTCAAGATTGGCGGATGGAAAGGAAAGGTGACGTTCGAGGTAATCCCTCTTGACGATTATGATCTCATCCTTGGTATGCAATTCTTTGAAAGCGTGGGAGCCATGATCGACATGAGGACCAAATGTCTCATGATCCTCAATCAAAAATGCCTGTCGATGATCCCCATGATCAAGGGGGTGGTCGATACCAAGACTATCGCGTCAATCCGACGCCTCAACAAGAGCTTGAAGGCCGTGATGCGCATCAACAAGCTGTCCGAGGTGAAGCCGAAAGTCGAGTTGGATCCTACTCCAACAAATGCCATGCCAATTCAAGTGCTTTCCCGAGGTCGAGTGCTCACCGCATGCCACGCCTAAGCCGAAGGTGGTGCCGCATGCCAAGCCCGAGCTGACCATAGATGGATGTGGCTCTTCGTTCGTGAGCATCCGAGCGAAGCGAAACAAGAACAAGAGAGCCCGTGCTCGTGCCAAGAAGACCGACCGTCAAGCTGAGAGCGACGAGGACGTCGCTCGATTGAGTGGGGGAGAATGTCACGGGCCGAAAGAGTGTCGACCCGAGAGGTTCCCCGCGCACGATCACGACTCGCCCGTGGACTTCCTACTCTCGCTCGGATTTCCACCAAGTCTACTTCCCGAAGTTTCCAAGGGCTGACGAAACCATCATTCCACCTGATTCTAGAAGCCTTTTCATTTATGTCGGTAGTTGATAGCGATAGCTTCTATTTATGTCGGTCACTAGTAGTTGGTATTTATGTCGGTTGTTGAGGCGGTGCGATCTCGCCCGTCGGATGAAAAATAGATCAACGGTTGTAAGTCGAGGCCCTCAACTATAAAAGGGGTGTCCTCCTTCATTTGTAATCATCCAACATTTCAGTAATCCAAGTTCACTTTCCTTCTAGAGCTCCTCTCTCTAAACTTTCTCTCTCTAAAAGATCCCGGTTGTGCAAGCGAGTTGAGCGATTGATCGAGTAAGGCTTGGCTTGGGTGATCCAAAGTTGCCCGAGTCGCCGCACGGTTCGATCCCAAATCGATCGGCCCGTGACACATGCGAGGTTCCTTGGGTCATAAAGAAAAAAAAAATGATAAGCATACACAATCTCTTAATAGGTTCAAACATAACAGCAATGAGCATAAAACCACTTTTATTATCCTCTCTCTCTCAACTCCGCTCTCTTTTCCCTCGAGGAACCATTTGGGGAACCAGCTGCATCGGAAAAAAAGATGGACTAGGATAATAGCTTCGCTGCTTAGATTAAAGTTCCACTTGACGGCCAATCCACCCCTCCCAATCGTCATGGCTAATCCACTTCATTGTTTTACTTAAGGCAATTCCCGTTTGCTTACAGCCTTTCTCAGGGTTTAAGGAGTGCAAGCAAAGCGGGATGTAATCGGAATCAAGCTGTCATTTCTTGCCTCTTGCGTGACTTTTTCTTCCCACATTTCACCTTACACTTTAGACTTTCAACGAATGAGATCTCAAGGATTTCAACATCTAAGACTTATTCTGCGCCGTTACAACTTACTACGTAATCTCCAAGATTTGAAAGTAAACCTTTCCCCCTTTGCCGATCCGAAAGGGATACGACCTTTGCCAAAGTCAAACCATGCAGTTTTTGCTTCTTTTTGCCCTTCCTGGCCAGGCCCCTACCGTGGTTGCTCGTTCATCTTTGCCACCAACTGCAATCCCATCCCTAGTTTCAAATGCGGAGCCCGGTCAACGAACCACCCAACCCCACCACCTCCTGTCTCCCCCTGTCCCCGTCTCTCTTCTCCTGCCGGGTCCACGCACCATCCCCATCGCCCAATCTCCCGATCTATGCTGTGCGAAGAAAATGACCGCGGGGGTTGGCGGCATCTCCACATTAAACATTCCCCGAATTCGCTCGGATGGATCGACACGCGACGGAAGCTTCTCCCGCCCGTGGGTGCTTAGGTAAATTCCCAACCCGATGAAAGTCTCCCTTGAGCACTTTCCTTTTCTTTTCTCAACTCTGCACTCATTGGTAAACCTCCCCCTCGAGACTCATTATAATAATTCGCTTGCTTTAATCGGGAAATTTGTCGTTGAGCACTCACCCATCATTGAACAGATCATATTTGCCTTTCTTTAAGTTCAGTTTCCGCGGGTACCATTTCAGCGCTCGCGCCGACTTGGTCTTGACCAAACGACATAGCTCCCGTGCTCTTATTGTCCTTTTCGTATTTGTTTGTGAAACGACCAAAGCGCCCCTGGTCGGAAGGCCTTGACTTCTGTGAACGGGGGCCATTTCGGTCGTTGCGCGGAAGCAAAACAGCCGGGAAAATAAAAAAGACCTGTGCCACCAACCGGGAGCTGCCTCCTTGGAAAATGTCAGCGACGAGAGACCAAAAGCAAAAAGACAGCAGCTGACCTTCTCCTCCTCCTCCTTCTTTTCATCATCTTGCAGAACAGAGGAAAAGCGACAGAAGATTTTGTTCTCTTTCTCAGCGGTTTTGATCCGACAACGCTCTCCCATGGCTTCGTTTCCTCACCGAAGATCCTCCGTTCTCATGTGGGTTCTCTTCCTCGCGTTTGTCTCCTACACCCGCCTCGTCAACGGCGGGCAGAACATCGAGGTTTTCTATCCAGTCCCGGCGCCCGACCCCGCTCCTCCCCCTCAAACCATCCCTCCGGCCTCCCCGCCGCCTCCGCCTCCGGCGCCGGTAGCAGTGTCGCAGCCCACGCCGGCCCCTTCGCCTTCTGGGTCGGACAAACGGACCATCGCCACGGCGGTCGTCGTCACCGCGGCCAGCACGCTGGTGATTTCGGGGATCGTCTTCTTTCTGCTCAAGAGGCGAGCAGTCGCGCGGCGGAGGAAGGAGGACAGCAGCTCCGGTGGCGGCCTTCCGACGATCTCGCGCGACGACTTTACGCGGTTCGATGGTAATATCAAGGGGCTGATAGTGGATGAGAATGGACTGGACGTTCTTTACTGGAGGAAGCTTCAGGGGAGGAGCGGCAAGAACTTCGAGAAGCAGGCTTTGCCAAGCCCGACAGATGGAGGAGAAGCGGGGGAGGAAGGCGCGGCGCCTGGAAGAGATCGCTGGAGAAACTCCGAGCCCGTCCAGGAATTCCCTTTGCTCCGAGAGAAGTCCACGACTTCCTATGGCCAGTATAAACCTGAAGCAAACGACCCGGCTCAGAACGCCATGCCTGCTTTTCCGACTCCACCGCCTGCCGGGCTCCCCCTAGAGGCCGTGGAGAAATCCACCGCGTCAATTCGACCGCCAAATGCTCCTGCTCCGCCAGTGCCACCACCAGCACCACCTGCTCCACCATTACGACCACCCAAAAGGTCAATGGAGATACTCACCTCATCAGCAATCGGAGCCAATACAAGGGCCGCGCCGCCAGCCCCACCACCAATCCCAGCCCCGAAAGCGCCACCACCTCCACCACCTCCGAAGGCGGATGGTCCAGCTTCATCACTGAAACCTCCCCCGCCACTGCCAAAAGCAATGCCAGGGGCCAATAAACTAGGGGAATCATCATCGGGGAGCGCTCAAACCGAAAAAGATCAGGTGAAGCTGAAGCCACTGCACTGGGATAAGGTCAACATTGCCAACACGGATCATTCGATGGTGTGGAACAAAATCGAGGGTGGTTCTTTCAAGTAAGCGCATCCTGATGAACTTGCGGATTCTAGTTGCTTTAGGACATCGAGAGTCATCGAAGATTTTTTGTTTCTAACCCCATGCTCATTTGCCGTTACTTGCTGTAGGTTTGACGATGATCTGATGACAGCTCTATTCGGATCTGTTGCCACCAAACACAAATCTCCTCGAGGGAACACCAGTTCAGCGATTCCTACTGCTGTCATTCCAGGCTCATCAGGACGGATCTTTATACTCGATCCTCGAAGGTCGCAGAACATCGCGATTGTGCTCAAGTCTCTGACTGTTTCCCGCAAAGAAATTCTCAGTGTGCTCACCGAAGGCCAAGGCCTAAATGCCGATACTCTCGAAAAGCTTGACAGGATTGCCCCCACGAAAGAAGAGGAAGCCCAGATCCTTGGATTCGCTGGCGACCCCACAAGACTTGCCGATGCAGAGTCTTTCCTCTACCACATCCTCAAAGTTGTTCCCTCCGCTTTCACTCGTTTTAGCGCCATGCTGTTTAGGCTGAACTACGAATCAGAGACCCTACAGCTAAAGGAATCTTTACGAACACTTGAGTCGGGGTGCAAGGAACTTCGATCACGAGGACTCTTCATGAAACTTTTGGAAGCGATTCTCAAGGCTGGTAATCACATGAATGCTGGAACTTCCCGAGGAAATGCGCAAGCCTTCAACCTCACCTCTCTGCGAAAACTCTCCGATGTCAAAAGCACCGATGGAAAGACTACCTTGCTTCACTTTGTCGTGGAAGAAGTGGTCCGAGCAGAAGGGAAACGCTATGTTGCCAACCGGAACCATAGCTTGAGCCGCTCCAGCAGCCACAGCAGCAGTGCAAGCGCACACTCTGCGCATAGGATGTCAGGAGAGGAAAGAGAGAAGGAGTACATGATGTTAGGATTGCCGATCATAGGAGGTCTCAGCGCTGAGTTCTCTAACGTGAAGAAAGCTGCAGGAATTGACTATGAAACCTTCGCTGCCTCATGTGCAGCTCTTACATCCCGTACAGAGGAAATCCGGCAACTCGTGTCTCAAGGTACTGGGGACGGAGGAGGGTTCGTGAGAGTAATGCAAGGATTTCTCAAAGCCGCCAAAGAAGAATTGAGTGCCTTGAGGGAAGATCAGGCAGCTGTGATGGAGATGGTAAAGAAGACAACTGAGTACTACCAACCAGGGGCCTCAAAGGACAAAGGGACAAACCCACTTCAGCTGTTTGTTATTGTTAAGGATTTCCTGAACATGGTTGATCAGGCGTGTGTGGAAATTGCTCGAAACCAGCAGAGGAGGAAAACGGTGGCGGCAAGCACAGGGTCATCATCGCCAACATCTCCAGCATCTCCAGCAACAAGACCCCCTGTAAGGTTTCCAAAGTTGCCACCGCATTTCCTGTCGGAGAAGTCCTGGAGCATGTCTAGCGGATCAGATTCAGATTCATGATTCGGCTCGTATTTGAAAGCAAACAGGCTAATGTGTATAGGTATCATAAAAAGTGTACTATACGAGCAAGGGTCGAGCATTCTTTCATTTGCATCATATTCTTTCCCAATTATTGGTAAATATGATCGTGTATATCGTTTTTTTTTTTTTTTTTTTTGGCACTTGCTGTTGCAATGTTTTCTCTTTTGTCACCTGAGTAGTTAGTGCCAGTGTCAGTCGAATTGTTGAGCTTGATCATTATGCTTTAGTCCGAGATGATTGAAGGAGAAGAGTGTCTTATGCGCACGTTCCATGAGTGATTGTATTACTGTGTTTCCGTAGAAGAGAACCTTCAATTCCTCACGACTGTTCAGGCTTCGCAGATTCTGAAATGGGACATGCCCAGAAGCTATCTCAAAGGAGTCATTCATTCTGATCATTCAGTACTCATAATGTAAGATCTCCATGGAAGTATCAAGTTCAAAGAAATATGTTGAATCGGCTGTTGCAGGGTATCAGACGAACAAAAGAAAGAATAATTGCCTCCATCAATACGGTCATGATAAAGAAGAGCAGGCGAAACACCTAAGAACATGCAGTCATTTCCTCTGAGAAATCCACTGGAGGAAACAAAATTGATAGAAGCCAAATAGCCCATGAAAAGATCCCACTTTTGCAGAAAACCGAACATGAGTACTGCAACTTATCTTCCAATTGTTGGATCAAGTGAGATTCGCATGGGAGATGGGATTCAGAACTCACCAATTCAACAGTTACCCGGTGTTTCATGCGATGGATTATGAGGATCCTAAAACTACAAACTAAAATGCACTTTCCAGAGAGTGATAACATGATCACGTTTCTTGACAGGAACAAGATGGAAGCAGACTATGTATCCCGTTCAGAGCATCATATGTCAAAAGAGTTCCATTTGAAAGAATAAGGAGGGTTGAGGAAGAAAGAGAGTGGTGCTTCCAACTATAGATAAACAAATGGAAGTTCTGGAAGGCAAAATTTACTCAAAAAAACATAGAGAGAGAGAGAGAGAGAGAGAGAGAATGTTCAAATCGATGGGATTAAGCATTCAGTCCACCAATCTGCTATCTCAAACTTATGCTCTCTACCAATTTCGTGAAGAATACCCGTCTTCATTTGTGAAAGACCTTTCAAGAAGGTATAACTGCGTTCGACATCCTGCCAGTACTACGAGTCTCCAGCATAAAGTACAGAAACTGCAAACTGTCCTATGTAAAAGAAGCCACAGGGCCTACAGAGACCCTTACACCTTTCACAGATTCTCAGACGAATTCTATATATAAAAGTTTCTGAGACGATCACCTTGTATATGTGTAATGAGAGAGAAAAAATGCAATGTCTCAGGAGACATCTGACCTACCTTACCATTAATTAAACACTACTTATATCTTCCCACAACATAACCAAGATATGAGGGTCTCTCTAGTCATTAATTCAAAGCTCCTCCCGTCTCATAAATGACTCGAGGCGATCCACTAACTTTACACACCATTGGGTATGTGGATAATTCTCTCAGAATGCCTCTGAAGTACTCCAAACCAGACCCATCTCTTCGGCGCCCTTCCTCAAGCATCCTTTTTGAATTATCATCGAACTTCAGCCTTGTTAAGCACCTGAAAAATTGATTAAACAATTTTTAGCGTTATTGCCACGATAAAAATATCCATGAACGAAGCAAAGGTACACAATCAACAGCAAAATTAATCTAAGCCATATGAAATGGTCGTGCTTTTGCATTCCTGTCTCTCTTCCAGATATAACACTGCCCAAAGGCTTATGCAGTAACTAGAGCACTTTGATTCTTGCTTCTGAGTTAGCCGGTCTGCGCTGGAAGAGTTGACAGTTGATAGCATCATATTAAACACTCTTAAGCTCATTTGGAAATGAAGATGTACCAAAATTGATGACGAGCAGATGACCTCCTTTTACCCCTCCCCAGCATTCTCCAGTCAACACTAGACACAGGATTGTCCGATAATGACTCGTGATATATACATATCATTCTCAGACAGAAAAGTGGTCCATTCAGTCTGGACAATCGAGAAACATTGTTCCTTCGCTAATATATGCTCTCCTCCAAGGCATGCAACCAAACTCTATTTATAATATAACCACTTCAGGATCGCAAATGGTTTGAATGGATTAATACAAAAGAACTGTACCTTTTTCAGGCCGTTTGTCGATTTAGTATGCCCTGGCTGACCTGATGTGGGTGTGACTCTCTGGGTGAGACTGGGTCTTGAGTTTTTGTGCCCTGCCTTCTTTTCTTCCTAAGAAAAACCAATCGTCTTGTACTAATGTGATCTTTAAAGAGGATGTCATGCCAAAATTTTCACAAATTCCAGGATGTAAAAAATGCACGGACCCAAGTAGATATGTTGTTTATACCTTTGATTTTGCTTGAGATTGCAGCTTTCCTTTATCTACAGCCGTGGATCTTTCCTTCAACTTCTTCATTAACTGAAATAAGATGATGAGAAAAATTGAAGCCTGTAAAGGAGACGGAAGAAACATTTTCAGACTAAAAGGATAAAATGATGCACACCAGTGGAACCTCTGCAACCTTTCCCACCCTCTCATCACTTCTGGAACCATAGGAAGAAGACGCAGGCTGAGAAGCTTTATGTGCCCCACTCCCTGCTTTAAGTGGCCTGAAGAATGATATATGAGAACGATGTTAATGATGTGCTAGTATAATACTTTAAACAGCATTAGAGAGTAAAGTTGCAAACTGAAAAAGTTAGCATCAGTCAGAAAATATCATGTGCATTGATTCAGGCAAAGGTTGGATGCAACTGGGGCAATATGCATGGAGAATGTTATTAAATTCATTACCCCCCATTTTCCTTCTGTCTAATTAGGGGAATGGAAGCCTTTGGTTCTCCCTCCCTGGAAAGCACCTGCCAAAGTTAGAATCCACGTGCTTTGAATGTTACAAACAACAGGATTTTGAACAATAATAATCATCAGTTCCAAGTTCCAACGAAGGAGTTGTATGTTTGAGATGAGAGAGATCAACATCATCACAAAACTTACCTTCTCTGATTCTTCGCCAGTCAACTTCTGGCCCGCATTATTGTTCTGGAACATCTTGAATGCTCGCTTGACAATGTCCTTATCCCCCATTCTCTCCATGATGAAAGATTTCCCTGTGGCGGGAGAAGCCGGATGAGAATTTGTGGAACCCAAAGCAATCGACATGTGCAAGGCTTTAGGAACTGCATTTTTCTTCTCTCCTATTGAAAGGTTCTTGCTCTTGGGTGGAGACGGAGTAATTCCTGGCTTGCTCGAAGATCTCAATGAGGATGCTATTGGGGTAGTGGAAGCCAATCGCCTTGACTGTCGAGGGGTGGTCACTTTTGGCGATTTCATCACTGGTGACTGTGGCCTGCTCTTATGTACTGCAGCGCTCTGCTCCTTACTTATGCTGCTAATCTGGACCAGACAAATAAAGGGGACCGGCAGTATGATCAAAGCATGCATAATCAAGATCTTTCAAAGATGGTCAAGAAATTTTGTTTATCATACCTTTTGAGGGAGCTTTGGCTTACTCGACTTTGCACTCTTCACTTCATACTTTGGAGTGGCTTTTGTCTCGATTTCACAAAGTGGCTGAACTTCCATGACATCATCTAGAGATCCAACAGAAGGAACCACTTCTTGCACATCCTTCACTAAATTGTGCTCTTCTGGTCTCTCCATGTTGTGGAGCACTTCTACCACTTCCTTCACCAAGTCAATTTCCTCTGGTTTACCCAAGTCGCTGATTTCGAGATTTCTCTCCGGTTCTACTTGCACTCCCACAACAAACGAGCTTTGACATTCAATAGTAATCAGGTCATCCTCGTTCGGGTCTTCACTGTACAAAGCATTTGTCTCAGCTAACAAGCTCATCTCTTGTTTAATTGCTCCGAAGTGACTTTGATCCTCGTGTGTATTGATCTCAAACGTGGCCTCATCGGCATCCCTATTCAGATCTCCATTTCTTTCACCCGTTGGCAACGAATCAGCCATCATTTTCTTCTCCTCATCCACTAACTCGGCTTTTTGAGCAGCGATCTTCTTGTAATGCGCTTCAAAGTAGGCCCTTTTCATGGCCACTGATCCAGGCGCAGCACATTTCTCTACTTCTTCCATATATTTATTAGGCGAAAAGGATGACCATTTCTCCCAAGAGAGCGAATCACCCTCAAACCTACCAAATGAAACCGACACTTCAGTGGCAGCATTTGAAGCAGCTGTTGTCTCTCCCATCTGCTTTCATGAAGATCAAGAACCACACACCGTCTTCAGACATCTATCTAATCCCAGTATTACTGACAAACCCCGACTAAAGTAACTTTAGAATAAGGCATAAAAACCATGAGAAGTCAACTATGAAGTACCAGTACAGGCATGGAAATGGAATGGATTTCATCAAACGGAGTAAATGAGAGTCATTCCCACAGATCCAAAAGAGGAAGAAACCTCACCTTAGCAAAAGATTACTTTACCACGGAGCTATTTCACCAGCCACACCAGCTGTGCAAAAACCATTGCCACCTGTTGCCCAGCTGGGAAGTTCACCAGTCTATCTACTCAGAGACAGTGAGGGACCATGTAGTGTGCCATTCAGGATGAGGACAAAAGGGAAAGGATTGAAAATTGCAACCAATGCAGAAGAGAGAGATGAGGATAGCATAAGCATGTGCTCCTTTTCTTTCCCACTGCTTCTTGTCATTTTCAGAGTCCTGGGAAGGGGCTGTCTATCTCTGGTTCTTTTGGAAACTCCCAAAATGACAAGCTCAATCATCCATCCTCACAAAAAGTAAAAACCACGATGAAGGTAAGAGAGACGGGGAAAGGAACCGTCGAAAAGGATAGCAGAAGGCCCCAACTCCACTAGGTTTCAATGGAAAGTTTCCACCTTTTTCACTATAATCTTGCAGTCACTGCTTTTGGAACTGAGAAAAGTTGGATTGAGAGAGTTCAACCTCGAGCCAAGAGGAGAAAAGTTACGGCAACGGAAAGACCCATCAAATGGGACATAAACGAAGGGATTAGTTGGCTCAATGCGGGATCAAAGTGGACCGACTGACTGACTGATAAAAGCAGGATGGAGGCAGCTGTTCTTTAACCATTTTCTGAGGCCCCCCAACTGCAGTCGGATCAAAGAGGCTTGAAGGCGATGAGATCAGCAATCAAAGCACGTTGCAAGGTGGAGGCCCTGCCTAGGCAGAGCGTCTCGAGAGGATGTCTGCGGGACAGAGAAGAGAAGACAGGGACGGAGGGAGGCACATGCGACAAAAGCCTTCCATTAAATGATCTCCGACTTGGATGAACCAGAACAACATTAATAATTGTCGGGAACTGTCCGAAGGGCAAAAGCGACGTCGCTGGAGGCATCGGAACGTGATTGTTGGATTAGAGTCGCCATCCGAAGAACCGTGTTGTCCTCGTGATTGCATAGCTTGAACATGGATTTGCTGCCAACAATGACCATGTCTAAATACAAATTCTCTGCACGTCAGGATCAAATTTTTGACCTTTGTTGATGTCTCCTCGTAAATGAGCATGGTCTGATTCTACCGTGCAGTGAGATTTTGTACGATTAATTTATCATGACCAATCTAACCAGCGACCAATTAATTTTATTTATTTATCCGGTATTGAATGATGCTCTTTCATTTGATAGTTGAATGGGGTCTTTTTTATTCGACAATTTCCCCAGACAACATAGAAAAGGTCCTGAAATTGCATTGGACACAAACCTTGTATAATCTGTAACATCAATATTAGAAATAAGCTTAACTTTTAGGGGCTCGGGGTCTTGCCATTAGAGACCTAAATTTGATTACCCAAGACCCAGGTCCAACTGCCAGGGGTTGAGATATCGCCGCGGGGACCTAGGTCTAGTTTAGGACTAAGAATCTTAAGTTTGGTCGTGAAAGTCTCAACTCCAATTGCCAGTGGAAGTGACACGAGTTTGGTTACAAATGGGTTGATCTGGTTTACTCTTGTGGACCCATTTAGTTTTATCTACCAATACTCAATCGAGCTCATCAATAGCCAACCGTCCATTAACCTATGTTAACCCTATATGCTCTCTTCTCAAAACAATCAATGTATCAAGAAAGTAGAATAGCTTTATCTAATCCCTAACAAAGCGTCATCTAGATCTACCACTATGGAGGAATTATCTACTAGAACCTTATTATCAAGCCCACTTCAACCTAAGTTTACAGAAGTGCAAATGGACCGCATTCTGCATACCTCAGAATGTTTCGAGCTAGCAAAAAATCAGGAACGCCCTTCAACTTGCTTGCTTAGATAATCTACACTCGCCTAGCACACTTGTGGACCTATTTGCTATCTTTTGCGACGAAATGTGAGGTTTGGACGCGAGGGACTGACCACCAAGTAAGTAGTAACTGTCTTGTTATAGATAATGATTGCAGCATTGATTGCTAAGATCGTTCCCAAGCGGCCTCCTTTGATAGAGGTGACAACTGGTTGAACCCGTAGCCGGTCCAAGCATTAAAGTCGGGTCTAATATCTCAACCAATTGTTTGTATTCGAACATTCAGGATGGGCCGGGCTTGGCTCGAACCCAATTGGGCCAGGCCGAGCTTTCTTGCTAGCTGGTCTCGTCGAAGCCGGTCGACAATGTCTTAATCTCTTGTGGATAAGAGCAAGCCTCTGGGCAAGCTTGCAAGTCATCAGTTTTATGATCAGATCTATTCTTTAATTATATGATTTGACGGTCGTAGTGCCCGCTTTCTAACCAATCATCACATCAAGGGTGAGAATCGCGCTTAGGGAGTGTCTTTCCTTCCATTGACAAACACATGCCAAACAAATCCGTACTCGCACTGTTGTCATTCTTTTGGGCCTATAAGTGGGTCGACAGGCAACCCGATTACAGGTAAATGGGCTCTACTGGTCTTGACCATGTTTTAGCCCATTTTAGTTACTTCATATAACCTATGTAATCGTAAAATGAGCTAAAAGATGGGTCTTTCATCCATGTTGCAAAATCTAATTGTATCACGTCATTCATAGTAGGTTTGTTTTTGCAAAAAATAAATAATTTGGAAAATAATTTCCTATAATTGATCGTTTGTATTGTTTATCAAAATTAAAGATCGAAAGATATTCTCATTGTTCCTAAAAATATTTAAATATTGATTATTGTCCCTGATGAAAACATTTTACATTAACTAGTCACTTAAAATGATAAAAGTGATCAATTTTATAAACATATTTTTTCAAACCATTTATTTTCTATAAAACAAACAGAGTCTCGCCAAATCAAATTCTTTTATGTCATCCCGAATCACACGATATTGGCCACTGTTTTATTAATATCTTAAAAAATAAAAAAATAAATGATAAATAAAGGGAATCCAGTTACTCCTCATGGTTTGAGGCCATTCTTGTAATTTATGTGTCAGCTAAGGCACAACTTTATTTTGCCTCCCTCTCAAGTTTTCCCTAGATCTGACCAAAAAGAAAAAAGGTTTCCGCTGGTTGGGTGGGCCCATTTAGCGTACAAAAAAAAAAATTATCCTCTTTTCCGGCTTCTCACATTATCCAACGTAATCTGTGTTAAAACCCACCAATCTTGTAATAAAACCACTTATTTTAGACATGAACTAGAGCATGTAGAGTTTATAATACCATCATCTAGAACATTCATTAGTTTGGCTGTTCCCGCATAGAGGGATTTATCAGTTTAATTTGGTCAAAATTAGTGTACCCTCGATTAACTTATATGTCGAACTTTTCATTTGGTCCAATGCAGCGTTGTTCGATCTATCTCGAATGCTTACACAATGTCGACGCTTGTGTTCTTGTTGTTGCTCTTGAAACTGGCCAGAAAGGAGCATCATTCATTGAGCCGGGGCTTCTCCGTGGGTTCTCGTGTGACTTTTCATTGCTACCATCACAAAACTGGCAAAACTAAAAACAAAGATTTCTATTTATGTATTGATATAATTTCGGGAGAAAAGGGGCATTTTCAATATGTCCAACGTGCCATTTAAGTTATCGGTTCGGGTTCGTCGGAGATCCCATCGAAGCTTTTTTTGCGTGGAGTCAAAAACCAGTTCAGTCAAGAACAAGGCTCCGCCTCTCCCGCTTACTGTTTAACCCCAAAGGCAAATCCGCCATTTTTATATTTTTTTATCATCAAAACAAGGTCAACCTAATCGGAAATCTTCATCATTCATTCCAGCGGGAACCCAATCATCGCCTGCGAATTCTTTTTCATCCGGGTCTTCAGAATTCATTCGGCGTCGAGCCAATGGCGTTCGGCCGACCGGCGGAAGAGCCGTCGATCTCCACGTGAACACGTGGGAGGCCAAAAACCCGGCTGCGAAAGAAAGTCAAAAGACGATCGATCGATTTTACGGTCTCGATCCCTGGTTAGCCGCTAAGGCACGCCGGCTCCCGCCAACGGACCGGAAAGTGTCCCTTTCGCTTTTTTTCTTTTTCGGCTCTTAGGTGTCGCGAATCCAAGGGGATTAAAGTTGGTCAGCGCGGCCGGATTTGTCCGAACGGCCGTCCGATCTGGCGGCGCTGGAACCCTCTCGACGTGCCACGCGGACGGGAGAAGCTTCGAACTAGGCGAAAAAGCCGACGCACCGAAAATGCCCCGGCGCCGCCCGCTACGGAGCCGTAGCTAAGTCGATGAATCGATGCCCTTTTTGTATGATTAAAAAGAAGAAAGGCTCCTAAAGCTTCTCTAGAACCAATCGCTTGCGTGGCGAACTTGCACAAGAAAAGCAAAGTTGCCGTGGACATCGCAACAGCTGCGAATATAATGACAGATTTTAGAAACTCGAATGATATTTTATTTAGGTCGTGTTGTTGTGGGGTCGAAGGCGTCGGATTTAGAAATCTTTGAGGAACCAACGGAAACCCGTGAGTGGTTTTATTAAAATTTAATTTATTTTTCTGGGGTTTTTCTTATTTTTTCTTCCATTTATGAGGAGAGCGATGTCCGGACGTGGACAAGTGTAGATATTAAATTTGAAATTTTTCGATTTGGAACTCAACTTGCAAAATATATTCTTTTTTTCTTCACTCTTTTTCTTCTTTTCTTTTTTCAGGGTTTCATTCATTGATCATTGTGAAAATGTGGGTGGTGATCTGTCCAGAACGGAGCGCAGCTTTGATTAATTGCTGCCACCCAAGCTCAAAGGCTCAAAAGCCAACCAGTAGAGATGTGGGGAGTGTCAGTATTGATTGGACCTCACCTAACTCCAAATATCGACAGGAAAAAAAAAACAACAATTCTGTAAATTGAACGAACCAAAAAAAGGGGCAGCTACACATCAAGAAAGAAAGAAAGAACAACACGGTGTTATTCTTCATTCAACCAACCCCCCACAAATTCATCATCCTCTTCCTCCAAAATTTGTGAAACGAAATGAAATCTAAACAAATATGTAATCGACAACAACGACGACAGAAAAAGAAGAAGAAATTGCTGTAAGAATCATCAATTGTCCAACCTAAAACAACCCCCCAACAAAAAAGAAAAAAAGAATTTGAAAAATAATGATCACAACAAATGGAACCCCCAACCCACCCCAAAAAGAGAGAAAAAGAAAAAAAGAAAAAGAGATTTATGTTCTTCATCCTTTCCTACTAATCGCCAATCAATCTGTACACCACCTATCAAAGAATCATCCAATCTGAACGAATGTAATGTGAGAAAGATGATATAGAGATGGAAGAATCATCATCGAGTCTCGCCAATCCTCCAATTCTTCACAGCAAGTAGCTCGTGTACCCGATCATCAATGTGCTCCCGGAGGAAGAAGAAGAAGAAGGAGAGCCCGAACCCGAACCGAACCCGAATCCGAATCCGAGTCTGCCGCCCCTCTTGCCGGACAAATCGTAAGGCTCCCACAGGTGGTCCAGCGGGCAGGGCCGCCTCTCGTCCAGCCGCACCCACGGCTTGCCCTTGCCGCTCCAGTGCAGCAGGCTCACCGGGCCCGGGTGGAGCGACCGGCAGCTCCCCCTCACATTGTCGCCGCCGAGGCCGTGCTGGTTCCACCGGTGGTCGATCGGCTCCACGTTGCCCCCGAACACCAGCAGGAACGGCGGCAGCGAACCCAGGTCGTATATCCTGCGCCGCCGCTGGACCTCCATCCACCCCTCGATCCGCTTCCGGTAGCCCCCCTCTCGCCACCTGGCCAGGTCCATCACCATCACCCCCGTGTTGAAGTAGCAGGGCTCGCGCGACCCGAAGGCCCGGGAGAGGACCGGGTCGGACCAGAAGGCGTCGGTGAAGTACTTGGTGAAGTTGGCGTGGCAGTACTCGGGGGCCCCGATGACGCGGGAGCGGTGGAGCGGTGTGTCCCAGAGGCGGCGGATGTCGTCGACGACGACGAGGTCGGAGTCGAGGTAGATGACCCGGTCGACGCAGGGGTCGAGGATGTCGCCGAGGTAGTTGCGGGCGTAGTTCAGGGGGTTCTCGAGGGCCTGGCGGACGGAGGAGGAGATCAGGTTGATGACGGTGTCCTCCCGGAAGATGTACACCTTGAAGTTGAGGGACGGGAAGGTGGAGCGCACGAGCCGGGTCAGGGCCCGGGGGCTGGCCGGGTCGAACTCCGCCGCGACGAAGTGGAAGAAGACGTTCTCGGGGCAGGAGGCGTGGCGGAGGACGGAGTGGACGGCGGCGATGGAGCCGCGGAGGTACTCGGAGTCGAGGGTCATGGCGATGTGGACGAGCGAGGGGTCGCAGGAGGAGGAGGCCGGGGACACGGCGGGGCAGCCCCGGCCGTTACGGTACTCGGGGGCCTCTACGAACCGGGGCACGTCGGCCGCCGCCGGGAAGGAGCGGATGGCGGTGCATAGCGGCGGCGGGGCGAGGCAGAGGAAGAGGAAGAGGAGGAGGAGGAGGGGGAGAGGAGTGCCCATGGAATGGGCCGCCCTTGGGGGGGAAGGAAGGGATCGAGAAATCGCAGGGGAAGGGAGGGAGGGGTCTTCTTGGGGTAGGAGACAACGATGGATGCGGCTTATAAAGAATGGGGTTCGATTGGAGCGGGCATTGTTCCTTGTTGCTGAAAGAAATAAAGAGAGGAGTCAATGCAGAAGAGTCAAGAGGGCGAGCCCCGTTTTTACTTCGGCCATGAATGACTGCAACTTCTTCCTTCTTATCGCTGTAATGTAAATGGTCCTTTCGAGGACCAGAGGAAGAGAGAGAGAGAGAGAGACAGAGAGGGAGGATTTGGCTTGGCTATTGGCTATTGGCTATTGGCTATTGGCTCTGTATTCGTCTCCCTACGAAGCGAATCGTCCCTTTAGGACTGTTGTCAATCAATGACCGGGACGAAAAATCGAAAAATGCTCGGTATTCGTGGAATCGGGTCGAGCCGATCGCGTCCTTTGCACCGATTACTTTATGCGGGATCGAGCTCCACGAGACCGTGGTAAAGAAATATACGGTACCTACCACAGCATTGACGAAGCATGGTAGATAATCAATGCTCGGTTGCTTGATATGTTTACCATCCATAGGGATTTCGAAAATTCAGCCGATTTATTTCTAAAAATGGGATTTTAATTTCCTGGTTAGGTGATTTTGTGTGTATTTCTCAATGTGGAAAGAATAATGAATTGGAAACAGGTGGCGAGCAAGCAAAGAACAATGAGATCCTCTCTTCCCTCATTTTATTTTTTTGAGCTTGGGAATATTCACCTAAGCTTGCATCTATGTTATTGGGTTGGAGGGCAGTGGGTGCGATGATTCGCCTAATTGAATTGATTAGGGAACTAACAATAATAATGCATTAGTCGTAATGTAAACTTTTTTGCTCCACCTTTTTCTTAAAGCCATTGATTAAATCATGATGACGAGATTTATGACCCCTTTTTAAATTTTCGGAACTAAAATAAGAAATCCCTTTATATTATATATCTGTTATTAGAATGTCCTCGAAGGATGAATTAGAAGCGAAGACATTGTAATGTACCTAGCGTGTGCTGCACTTCCCCGTTTGCCTTTTCCACAATTTGACCTCTGAGATCGGACTTGGGCGATGGACTCAATTTATGACAACATGTCTTTCTTTTTTTTTTTTTAACCAGCAAAATTACGACCAAAAAAAAAAGTTGAATTATGAAAGTGGCATGCTGTCCAGAATCGTAGGCGTCCAATTTTCTTGATCCACGTTATAATCTCCGGAAAAATTGGTCTTGTGCAATTTAAGCAACATTTTGGATATTCTTTTTTGGGGAAATTTAATTGTCATTTCCTTATTAGAACAAAATACCACGTAAATGTCTAGTTTACCCTCCACGAAAAAACTACGCCCTTCTTTTTTTCCTTTCCGTTGACATTCATTTTCCTTGTTTGTTGCTAATGTTGGGTTGAATTTCATAATATCGGACAAAAGGATATTCGGACAGTCCGATATGTCTTGGCTGTAGAGTAGTAATCCCAGGCTGGCATGTTCGGATGGATCGCAATCCCGGCAAGTTCATTTTTATTTAAAGGAAAATTAATTGCTTTAATTGCATAAAATGGAAATAAAAGATTTGAGTTAGTTCTCTTTCCGTGATGTGGGGTCATACGATCGAATACCCCTAATGCCCCGCAATCATATTCGTATGATTATGATCACCATCGGTAGATATTCGTTCATTAAATTACATTTGCACGTTAAAGATACCTATATTTAAGTTTCTTTTCGGTCAAATCAATAATTAAGTGGATTCATCCCCTTAATGGCACCTTCTGAAAAATGAAAATGCGGTGCATTGTTTATAATTTCAGTAGATTATGGTCTAAATTCAGAGAACATTGTTATTGGGACTTGAGTTTTTTGTTGGTTCCCCGAGATTATTTAATTTAAGGGCCGGTCTAATAGTGTTTTTTTTTTTTTTTTGGTCGACCTGTCTTAGTTGGTTCGTCCATTTTCGCATACGAATAGACATCTAAACCTATTAACAATGACGAAATGGAACTTGGAACGTTGAAATGCAGTGATTTCCTTTCTCGGCGAAACGATAGTAGTCAAAAATAAAAATACAGAAATCGAGGCACCTCGAGTCGAGTCGAGGCGACGCACTATCAAGATCTAGCTAGTATTGAAGCTTGAAACTCTGCTCACAATGAGACTCAAGCTGCGAGGAATCCCATAAAATTATAAAAATACTAAAAAAATTCTAAGTCATAAAAAAATATTACTATCATACAAATGCATTTTTATTTCGGAATCGTGTACAATTGCTAAAAGTTTCGAATGCTTAAAAACTTGTATAGTGAACATAGTTAGAAAAAAAACTATTTATGAGCATAAATTGTTTTTGGGAATATAATAATTACTAAACATGCTATTTCTTTGCTCGAATTCAACTTAATATAAAATTTGGTGTACTTGTGAACAATGACAAGATGGGAGTTGGAACACTGAAATACTATGATCTCATTTCTTGGTAAATTAGTTGAAAATGATAATCGTTGAAAAAATATAGAAATTAATCTGAGTTTGGTCAAGTTTAACTGACGCACTGTCAACCTCTAGCTGGAATTAAAACTCAAAACTCGATTCGAACTTAATTTAGTACATTTCTTCTTTGCTCAAAGTCGACTTGATACAAAACTCAGTGTACCCGAGTCTGGCTCTATTTTAAGTATACAGCACTGAACATAGGTCGCTTGGTCGAATTCAACTCGACTAGAAGTACTCATGCTTGCCCTATTTGTTTGCAGTTAAAAGTGTATTAGAGGGTGAGAATATAATTAAATAATGAAAAGTAATATCATAAATACAGACGTCATTTTTCTTCAAAACAGAAAAAAAGCACATGAACAAATTGAAAAACTCAATTAGGTCTTCACACTAATCAAGTCATGTATCTTCAGGGTCAAACTCAGCCGGACAAAGTTACTCGAGCCACTCAAACTCGACCCAAGCTTGAAAAAAAAGAAGCCAATTTCAAGCCAGGCGACGAGTCGAACATAAGTAACTAGACTTGTTTGCATTTCTATTTAGGCGGAGAAGCGGCATCCAAATTGCTCAAAAACCAAAGGTGAGATCGATAGGGAAATGTATGGCCAACAAAGAGCAAGCGGTGAAACATGCACATACGGAAATAAAAATTCTTTATTTTTTTGAATAAATAAATAAAAATCTTAATATTATGAAAAATCCCAAGTTAGTACTGTATAATAAATTTATCTAAACTAATTTTTTGAACATTAAAAATTCAAAACTGATATACGTGTAACAAATTTACCAAAAACTAATCATTTAACTACTAAAAATATAAAACTAGTATATCTGTGACAAATTTACCCTTCGTTAATTTATGTTAAATTGGATTAATATCTTCGTTGTGTTTTACATTTCCACATAGCTCATTGTGCGGAGAATTTTCAAGTAAGTTTAGTGAATATTGTAGTCGGTCTATTACTTTCCACGATAGGGGGTTTAGTCAATCACATAAGGTGTCAATTGTTTTAAACCGAGAATCTAACTAATTAGTTAAGTAATATATATCCAATGGAAAGTAATATATCAGCAATTGCGTCGTCAAAACTCTCCGATGATATTATTTACTATTTCATATTTAAATATAAAGTAATGGAATATATTAGTCGGCTCATTTCGTTCACAATCAAATGGTTTTTTGTCATAAATGTACCAATTTGGAGTTTTTATAATATTAACCTTGATTAAAAAGCTAATTGACTATGAACGAAATGAGCTAACTAGTAAATTATATAACTTTCCTATTAAACATGAAACAATGAATAATATCACCGGGGAGTTTTGATGATGCGATTGGTGATATATTACTTTCCACTCGGTATATATTACTTAACTAATTAGTTAGATTTTCGATACTTATTCTGCATTACCTTATTTCCGATTCAAAATGACCAACATTATATATGATTAAGTAAACCCCTCGTGGAAAGCAATAGTCTATTACAATTTTGGCCAAACTTACCCGAAAACTCTCTACACAATGAGTAATGTGGAAAGGTAAAATCAATCGACACTTCAATTCGTACCTATAAAACAAATATTTCAATATTCTTTATTTTCATTGATTTTTTACAAGTTTGTAGTCATCGAGAAAAAGTAAATTTATACGATTATTGACATATGATAAAATTTAATCACAAAATTAATACTTCGTTTATTTCACAATAAATGAATGATTTATATGATTTTCCTAAAAATAATTACTTATATTGTTAAAATAGTCAATCAAAATCAATGAAATGATCTTTTATTATCTATAACGGTTCATGTATAAACCTTTTCGAGCGTGATTAAAATATTTATAATTCATTTACTTTTATAAAAAAAAATAATTGGAAGAAAATACTTTCGGCCATCATCGTTTTCCGAATCTATGTTTTACGATGTCTCGGAGGGAGCAAGATTCGCTGCCTCCAGTAGTGAAATGCCAGTTGTACGCACAGAAGAGTCCAGCTGTGTTTGATGCGGACGGCCGAGATGGGGCCGGCCGAGAGGAGTTGCACAGCACTGACACCTGATTGGTTCCCCCACCCAAGTCCCCACTACCCGAAGAACTCCATGTGACCACGTGCCTCCTCTTTTCGGAATACTTTTGCCCACTCTGGCCCCAAAAAAAATGAAAAGTCAAAAAAACAAAAAAAACACACACACACACACACAAAGCACAGATCATATTTTACAATACATTACCAATTTTTTTACAATAAACTGCAATTTTGTACGTTAATTGAATAAGGGTGGCTAAGTAATTATACAGTAAAAACATATTTATATGCTAAAACGCATCATAGATTACCATTTGATAGCACATTATGATGTTTTTTCGTACTCTTTTACAAAGACGGGTTATGATGTTGTACATTAATTAAATAAAGGCGGCGAAATAATTTAGGAGGTGGAGAAAAGATTTATTGGTTGGCTTCTCAGGACATGCGCCTCAAGCAATTTGGCACCACATTGTCAGTTAAATAAAATTCATAGGTCTTCACTCCTCAGTACCTCGTTTAGTGAAAACGAATAAGAAAATCCTGTCCGGGAAGCAAGTGGCATTCTTTTAAATTCCTGACATGATAGCTTCGTGTTGGGCTTAGACTATTACGGTCTCTCCCTCTGCCTTCGAGTCTTTCCACGTCGATTGTAAATTTCACCTCACGCCGCACAACGTGGATGGTTATTTTAAAAGCTCAGTGATGTACGGACCACATAAACAATTTCCGATATTGTCTTGTTTACATGTGCATAGTCAACATGAACTGCTGCGAAACTTCGTAACTTAGGGTGGTTCTGCAAATCCTTTTGTGCAAATTCTCAAACGATGAGTTCACGCAATGTATGTTGAACGCACTCTCATAAGAAATACAAATGGATTGTCGTATATCTATGTCGCGGTCACTCCCTTTCAAGCACTTGTTGAACATGACATTGTCGTTTTTGGATTAATTGATGATCCATTAGGGGTTCGTTTGTTGTTGGTTTAAGTGGATTCTTAAACGACTTGCCACATAGCAAAAGTCAGATTTTTCAGTAGGTTTGTCCTCATAGTCAATATACTTTTGCTGTAGGGTTAATACTTAATACCATGAATAATTCAAAACTAGTATATTCATGATAAATTTATTATAAACTAATTTTTTTAATCATAAAAATCCAAAATTAGTACATTTATTATTATTATTCCTTGAATTATTTTTTTACTATAAAAAATTTAAAATTAATATACTTGTGACAAATTTATATCAATAAATTTTTGTTAAATTGGATTAATAGCGTGAAAAATTACAAACTGGTACACTTATGACAAATTAAAAGTAAAGCCTCAATTTGGTACACTCATCAACTATTATATTCTATTTGAGTCAACATTTTAATGGTAAAATTTAATGAAAAATAAATTTATTATATATGTACTATTTTAGGATTTCTGGTGGTACTAACTAATTTTTATATTATATGCCAACCATTTGAATGTGCATGATACAATGCATCAAATTTGTTTGCATGATTGATCCGCCATTGCATGATTTCCTCCAAAGAGTGGAACGACAACAACTAGGGCTAACGCGATAGCGATGTGCTTAAAGCATCAAATGAAGTAATCAAACTCAATGTCATTACTTAAAAAAAAACTAGCAGCAGCCCCCTTCAGCATAAGTGGCCAGCGAGTGACTTCACGTCCACGTGTGGGTTGAGAGAGCAGGTGAAAAATCGAGCTCTTTTAGCGAAAGAAAACAGAGAATGACATGTCGATGATTTTGTCAGGTACTGATAAGGACAGCGATCGAGGCGATTTAAATAATGAGAGGGAGAGGAGGGTGAGAAGTTGGTTCAAATTTAGGTGGTGCTTAGGATTCTCTGACGACGGGAAGAGGCCCCGGGTTTCGGTGAAGGGATAGCGCCAAACAGGTTCACTGACCTTGATGCACCACTTAGAGAGCCTGCGACCTGCTCTGGACGGTGCTGTTCACTTGCCACGTGAAAGTATATTGCATGACCAGAGTGAGGCAAGCCATTCCATGGAGAGAATGTGAGGGACCAAGATCAAAATGTCTCATCTCCATATGATATCTTAGGCTTTAGGTTAGAAAATTCTCATACTTTTTAACATGGTATTAGAATCAAATTCATAAGCCGCATGCATCGAGTTTGTCAACCCTGTGAAGTCGTCTTTGCATGTGAAGGAGGATTTTGTATTACATGCAACCTATATTCATGGGTCATGATGGCCCCAATGACGGCACGGAGAGAGAGAAAAGAAAGAGAATATGCGATTAGGATTTTCGTTGGCGAGTGTGCAGTTTTTCACGTTTCAACAAATTCAAGGTATTTTTAGTGGCGTAACTTAATCCGGATGTGTCATTTGGTTGTCTCATGTATCAACCATTTAAGGAAATTTTAGCTCTTTCGATAAAGAGGGTCTCGAATTTGAAAAGTAAACTTGTATTTTGCATAAAATGTACACAAGCGAATTCATTTGTTGACCCAAAAACCAGCCCTAGCGTGCGAGAAAAATCATCAAGGAATCTTACTCTCCAGTGGAGGTTGTAACCTAACTTAGGCCGAGCTAATTTGAGCGGCTGCAAGTGTACTTCCGACCATTTAAAGAACTTCAATCTAAAAGTTACTAAACGGGGGAGTCTCTAGACGATCATATTCCAAGGGAGGTCATCTTTCGTCTTTTCCTTTTCAGATCGTGCTTCACGGGAGGAGGGGCGGCGCTTCAGTTCAATCCGTGGAAAGACCTACCGCACCAGCATGTGATTTCAATGATAAAACGAAAGCTCGCTCGTGATTCCATTATATAATTTTAGAACTCCGGGAAAGTCACTCGTGATTCCCATAAGGAAGAAGGCTGTAGAGAAAAATTCACATGCGAAACGTGGTGGACTTCCCTCCAGCACAGGACGGTCTTAGCGAAATAGGGGATGAACAAATCATACGGTGCGTCGTGCGAACAGAGATGCCTACGCATACTTACAGTCGCCTTAGGAAGTAGAGGAGAAATCCCAAAAAGAACATCATTATGTGTTTACCTCAACTATTTTTTTAGTCGGGAAAAACTTGCACAATAGACTATGATTGCATGAGCTAAAAAAGAAATAGAAAAATGTCAGTAGCATAGTTGAATTCTTTTCACGCTAGAGTTCCATGTCTCCAGTACGGGTGAGCATAATTCTAAAGTAGAACGGAAACTTGACAACGAACCGGTGGGAACCGGTCACATTTCAAGTTAATCTGTTCCGATGGGTAGGTTTTAGGTTTCAGGTGAAATCGGGAACTCGGAACTTATAACAAGCCCTTGTGTTTTTATTGTTCTATGTCTTCGTGTGATCTTGAGGCATTCCATAGCATTCAATAATAAGTCTGTAATCCAAAATCACTAACTTGACCTTTAATTTATGGTGATATCCATGATTGAGATTTACTTTGTTAATATTTTATAATCTCCACGTGTCTAAGTGTGACTGTGTGAATTGTGAGAAGTAAATTGTAGTAAATAGTAGTCATTAGAGATGATGGTTCATTAAGAACCTGAATAGACCTTGGAACAGACAAAACCAAAGGAAACCTTAGAACTCATCTTGAAACCGGGGTCCCAAGTTCCTAGATATACAAGGTATGTTCCAGCAACCTCTAGGATTTAAAAATTAGGGAATCTGCTTTGATAGGTAATTTTTAGATTCCAAATGAAGCCTGGACAGGACCTCAAACGCTCATCTTTGATTGCAAGCTACGAGCATATGCCATCCTAAACTGTGGCATATCCCAGAGCAGGATGAAGTTATTGTCTCTAGAAGGAACCCTAAAAGTATTCCAAAGAGAGAGAATAACGACGGTGGCCAAAGAAAGGGACCGACGTCAGAGAATCTCCATCCCTCTCACGCAGTTCCTTCCTTGGGTCTTCAACCTCCCCACGCTTTTCAGACTCGAAGGTCGAAAGGTGCACGCAACTGCAACTCCTAGACAATTGAAACATCCATCGCATCTCGATTCTTAACTATAAATTTGGTCTGTGCATATGAACTCATTGTCCATCTTGACTTTGTTCCCCAAGCTCATTATTGGCGACAATGACATCACAGCGGCTCGAGCGTTCACATGCGAAGACTGGAAATCTGGCGAATGAATATGCGGGCATGAGATCAGTATCGGACCACAAGCTTTCCATCGATGTCCTCTCTAATGTTTAACAAAGGTTCTGAAAATTTGTCTGACGCGCAACCTCTCGTTTCAGGCGGAAGAGAATAACACGTATGTTGCTTCCGTGTACTGCTCACTTCAAGTAGCCGATTCTCCCATTGAATCTTTTGGAACGTTGAGAGCCTCTCGTCGGACCAACCCTCTTTGTTTTTACTTAGTATTCCACAAGAATTGCACAGAGGTAAGAAGAACGGCCAAATCTCGAAGGAAAGAACACCTGAACTTTTTGCCTGTAGGACGAACTTGCCATGGCTGTGTAGACGAACCCTTAAAATCTCACGAAGTTTATAGCCGAGAGGGGAAAAAAGTATACACCCGTTAGATCTTTCCATTGAAGCGAGCTGATGCCTCGTATGATGTGACCAATGACGTTTCAAAGCACCTAATTGATAGAAAGAGTTATAACGATCTCCTGAAATTTATGTGGAGCATATTGATTTCAATCAAGAGAAATTGAAAATGTTGACGTTTTTGTTGAAATGGTGTTTCGGGCTTTTACTAATGTGTCTTGCAACGTCATGTCAATGTGTCATTTTCTAGATATTATGATAATGTCGTCAGCCATATTATGTATCGTATCAAATGTATGGATGAAAAATTCAACATGATATTTGTACATTTTCCTTTTTTATCATTCGAAAAGTCAGGATATTTTTATTCTTGGAATGTCAAGCAAGTGTGTTTTTTTTTTGTTTTTTTATTTACCCCCTCTTTTGGAGTTGGCCTAAGGAAAACTAGAAAAGCAGCATGGAGTCTGTGCTGGATATGAAGAATTCGATCCTCCGTACCTGCGAGAGGTCGCTGAGATCGGGCCCACCCAGCCCAGGGGCAGTAGTCGGACTTGGGAAGGACAACCCGGCCCATGGGCCCATCAAAGAAGGCTTTAAGTAAGCCCGTTTTCTCATATTTGGCTCGATTCGTGTCCTGGCTGTCTTCCTAAGTGGGTTATCCTACCTTTCGATAACCTTGCGATTCGTTCATTTACTTAAATTCGGAGTCCAACGAATGATTTTCATGAATCGAAGTACATTCGAGCAACAATGACAATAAAGATGGGTGCTGTTTTGGCAAGTGAGGTATCTCGATCGATGATCTAGAAATCGACATCGAATCTCTTGAGATTATTTTGACAACGAGAGAACCTCATTGAATGGTTTGATGCGTTCTTTGAGCGAATGTTAAAGCGAATCCGCAGAAGATAAAAGTTTTATCAGTTTTCTTGACAGATCAAATCAGTTTACTTGACAGATGGTTTCGAGAGTAGTTCCACCTTGAAAAGCTCTCTAGAGCAGAAAGTAAGAGTGCTTGCAGAAAATTACTTTTGTGCAAGGCTGTAGAGACCAAAAACCTATCATTCTGGGGTTTCTGAAAATTGGGTCGAGGTTTCATAAGATCCTACGGATTTCACAAATTGAAGCCCGAATCGTGAAATTGAGACTTTGTTTTGTGCTATTACATGGACAATGATCTTTCATAAGCAAATATTGCTCCATAGTGAAATGAGTTCCATAAAAGTAATGAAAACAGGCACTGAGATTCACATCAAGGCTGACAAACCACAAGAGCACAGATTAAATGTCTAGATTGATCCATTACACAATTGATTGTTGAGTACTTTATCCACTTTGTTGTCATTCATGATGTGATACATCTCACCAATCACATGTGTGATTTTTCATCACTCAGTCACATGCATTTTTTATCACTCTTCAAAAAATTCACCAAAATGAGCATATGAAAGAGGACAAGTCGGATTCTCATGACCATCTAAGAATTATCGGAATAGGGAGTTCATTTTTCATAGCTTATTTGATTGGATTCATCTTGTATATGGAATCTCCAAGGCCACAGGAAGAACTTTCCCCTTTCTTGTGACATTAGCCCGTGAGTCGTTACATTGGCGAGGACATCGGTACTTTATGCAGATAAGCTTTGTCATCTATCGAGTCTCACATCAACCGGATGATTCATTCCAAACGGTTATCACCTCAAGTGGTCACAACCAAATAATTCTCATGGGCTGTCGAGTCTAAATAGATCAAGTCAGGTTATTATATATGAACGAAGTTAGCCACACAAAAAAAAAAAAAAAATTCACCAATTCTTTTTTTTTTCTGGACAAAATTCACCAATTCAGATCTACGAAATCAAAATGCTTTCCGTCGGATTACGTGTGATCCATAGAAGAAAAAAAGGGAAAGAGGGCGACGTTTTCAGAGAGACTCTCTTTTTTTCTCTCTCGTTTCTCTTCTTGCTCATTGGGTCTTTCGGAGCTGCGAAAATTAGGTGGACAGGAAGCAGCGGAGGACCAGCGAGTATGGATTGAGGAGCGGGACATTAGCCGCCACAAGTTAGTGAGGATCGAGGTGGCCCGATCGATGTCGTACTGCATCACGACAAACGCCTCACCGCCACGCATTACGTATCCAATAGCGTCCCGACACAGAAGCACGGCCAAGAAAAAGAAGGGGGTGGGGGGGCCATTGCCATTTGGGGCACGTGAACCACACCCGTTTCTTCAAAACCAACCACTGCAAGGAAACTGCCGACCGCCGTTCGTTCATCTCTGTGCTCGACACTCCGCCCATTAAGGCACGTGATTTATTCTTTTTTTAACTTTTAACACCGCCGGCTCGCGCTTTAATGTCTTGGTCGGCGAGTGCGCTTTGTCAAAAGGGGAGGGGCAGTCGCCGTCTGTCTTTAATTGGGACGTCTCTTATCGACAGGTTACAAAAAATTGGCAGCGCCGAAAAGTATTTCCAAGCGAAACCTTGAGCGTAATGTGGAAGCTGTCGAAGGATCAAAAAGAGTGTCGAGAGCGCACGTTAAAAATTCGATACTTTCACTCGAAGAGATCGTTAAAGAGGGAGCTTGAGTTTACGTCCGTCAATATATTCACTCAAAATCTTAATTAATGAGTTATAGACCAATTATGATATATTAACTACTCTACAACATATCAATTTTTTAATGTGATATTGATTAAGTATCATAATAAAAATGACGTCAATATGTGCTTACTATTATGATCCACGATTTTGATAGTAGGATATGATGGTTAATTGATCTTACTGTCCAACGGCATCGTGGACATGAGTTATAAAAATTGAATCACCAAAAAGTTTTTCCCCCTAATTCGATTAGTATCGTGAGGGCATCTATGAGCAAAACCTCAAGTGTAACGCAGAAGATGTGACGAAGGAACAAAAAGAGGACATCGGTATGTTCTTACTGCTATGATTCACAATTCTGATAGCATGATAGGATAGTGAATTGATCTTGCGGTCCAATGGTATCATAGACAATGGGAATACGATTGATTAAGTGGATATGCAAAGAGCACATCGCTTTCCTAATTTAATCATTCTAACTATATTTGGTTTCAATTTGTCTCATCGCTATCAAGAATAAAATTGTAGAAGATGTGACAAGTCGATCGTTTTGAAAGAATACCCACCCAATTTTTGTTATCATATTTTACATGTTTGATGTTAAACAAAACAAGTATTGTTTCTTATCTTCTTCTTGATATATTGTGATTCCATATTACAACCACTGGATGACCACACGTTAGTGTCGACTTTTTCAGCAAAGCTCCATGCATGTGAAGCAAGCAATCTTCAGATTTGGGAGAATCCACCCGTTATCATCACTACTCTCACTTCCAAAAGGTAAATTAGTTTTGTGATCAAAAAATTAATTTGCAATAAATTTACTAATTTAAGGTTTTTGGTGAAATTAACCCTTGAGCAAAACTTATAACTAAAGATAATTTTCCTCTACTTTCAATTGGTTTCCATTGGTGAGCAAACGTTTTGGGCGCGTCTAGTTTAGCATTCGCAAAGCTCTATGGGCAATTACAAATGTTGTTTGGCAAAATTTTTGGGTTGCTTTAGAGATATGTAAGTTGCATCTCCAAAACTCTCTAAAAACCTTTATTTTAAGGTAGGTCCGAAAATATTTTGAAATGCTACATTTACGGAATGTAAATAGACTCTTTTTTCTTCCAGCTTTGTGTTTGCTCAATTTCATAATACCAAAAGTGTCTTCGAAAATCCTAATTTTGCCTTGACCAACTTCGCCTAAACAAAACAAGTATATGGGTTTGGGATGAATTTGTCATAAATGTATTAATTTGAAGTTTTTCGTTGAATTAACCTCAAACAAACAAGTATCATTCCTTATCTTCTTCTTATTATATCGTGATTTCAATGAATGGCCTCAAGAAAACGACATGTTATCATCGACTTTTCAAGCAAAGCTCCATGCATGGGAAGCAAATCAAAGCAATCTTCAAAGATGGGAGAATCCACCCTCTATTGTTACTGCTCTCACTTTCGAAAGGTAAATTAGTTTTGTGATAAATTTATCACAAATGTACCACTTAAACAAAACTTACAATTAAAGATCATTTCCACTTTTGATTACTTTCTATTAAAAACAGATATTTTGAGAGCATTCGGTTTAGCATTTATGAAGCCCTAAGCCCCAAATCCCTTTCGACAAACGCAAGTGCCGTTTGACAAAATTTTTGGGTTGCTTTGGAAAAATATAATTGCATCTTTAAAATTCTTTAAATGATTTTAGCCCAAGGCAAGTCATCAAATATTTTTTAATGCTGATTTTCCAGAATGCAAATAGATTTTTTTTTTCCTTTCAACTTCGCCCTCGCTTAACTTCATAAATCCAAAAATGTTTTCGAAAATCCTAACTTTGGCATGTGGCTAGTGTGTCATTGATGAGCGATTGGCGAGCCACCGCTAGATTAGCCTAAATAAAACATATATATGAGTTTTGAGTAAATTTGTCACAAATATATTAATTTAGAGTTTTTTCGTTGCATCACCGTAAACAAAATAAGTAACGTTCCGTATTTTCTTCTTGTCATATCGTGATTTCATGTCACGGCCTTAGGAAGACGACACGTTATCGCCGACTTTTTCAAGCAAAGCTCCATGCATGTGAAGCGAATCAAAGCAACCTTCAGAGACGGGACAATCCACTCTCTATCGTCACCGCTCTCGCTTCCGAAAGGTCAAAGGAAAAAAGGCGGCAGCCCCATCGAACCTTCAAAACTACAAATAGACGGACCAAAAAAAAGAGAGACGGAAAGCCGAAAAGGAATCGGCACACGCAGCCCAGCCACATGGAAAGGCCGAGGCGAAAGGGCGAGACCGATCGGCATCATCACCACTACTCGACCCCGCGAGCGAGCGAGCAATGCAGTCGCGGGTAGGTGGCGGTGGCGGGGCCCCGGCTCCAACTCCTCTTATCCCCACCACGATCCTCCACCACCACCACCACCACCATCACCACCACCATTGGTCACTATGGAAGGATTGAATGCGATGGACGAACGAAGGACGATGGGGTCAACACCACAGACGCAACCCCCAAAATCCTTTTTCCATGAAAAAGGAGGGGACCGACCGAATATGCCGAGCCGACGGTGGAGACGTCCCGCCCCTTGCCTTTGCTGCTCCACCACCACACCCTTTTTCTAAAATTTTCCCCATTTTTCCCCTCTGCCTTCGCCACTATAAATTCATTATCCTTTTCAATTCTCAAATCCATTTCCAGCCCCACATTCCAATAAACCTAAAATTAAAGATCATTGTCCTCCACTCTCGATTGCGTCGTTCCATTGGTGAGCAGACATTCCCTCTCCAATCGCTTGACCTTTTTGTCAACAGCTTTGATCGCTGCCATTAACTTAATTAATCAACGCACACGTCAGAGGCTTTAGCAACTTGCTTTGGAGTGTAGAGATTTCAAGAAGTCAGGACCCTTCTGCACTGTCCTTTCTTCAATAACATTAATGATGTGCATGACAACATTTCTATTCCGGAGAACTATTTCTTTTCAGAAATAGTTCTTTTTATTTATACTCCGTGAATAATTTCGAGTAAAATAATGTGGTTGGTAATTATACAAAATTTCTATTTTTGGAATAGAAAAAGAATAGAAATGTGTTTGGTAAAAATTTATAAATTTTTGTATTTATTTATTTTTTCTTCTTATTCATGGATTGTCGTCTGGTCGGTCGTCGCCACACGACTGACACAGATTGCCGCACGATCGCCGCACAACAGTCAACTGTCGCCATCGAACGCCGTCGTAGGATTATCGCACGATCGCTGCACGACCGCTAACTGTCGCCGCGGTGGCAGTCGCGCAGCGACAATCGATGGTCGTGTTGCCGCAGGCGACAATCGTGCAGCAATTGGCAACGGTAGGCTGCCGACAAATGGTGGCGGTTGTCGGCCGATGGGCTATGAGTGGTAGATGGTAGGTTACGGGCAATAGCAACCATCGCCAACACTCGTCGGCGATCGGCTACCAACAGTGGCCGCAAGAAACAGGAGGTGGCCGACAGTAGACAGATAGTCGACGGTGGCTGCAACAAGAAAGAAGAACAAAAGAAAAATAGAAAGGAAAAGAAAAACTTATTTCTATAAATTGTTCCCGAGATCAAGAATGTACTTTTTTTTTTCTATTTCTTGTTTTTGTTCCAAATCTACCCCGGCCACTTTTTTATTCCGGGGAATAAAAAAATAAATTGGCATTAACAAATAGATTTCTATTCTTTTTTTGTTCCAATGAACAAAATAACAGAAATCGAGAGAAATAGAAATGTTACAATAAAGGTCCTAACTATACTTTATCTCGATGATAATTCTAATTGTTTTTTTTTTCTTTTGACGTTTGGAGAGTCATGTTAAATCACTTTGTTAAGATCAATAAGAACCACTGGGATTCGCCCTAGTGGCCACCCTTCCAACATGGAAGGGGGAGGTGAGGTTCAATTCCAACATGGAAGGAGATGAGGGGTTCAAACCCCCACTTTCTCGAGGAAGGATGGGGTGGGGACGCGCGAGTTTCGGGAAGTGGGTTTTAACGCCCACACCCTGCCTGAGGCAAAAGTCTGAGAGTGAGTGTAAAATAAGTATAGAGTAAGAATGACCAAAAAAAAAAAAACAATGATAAGGAATTATCAATGTAAATTGTAACACGTGATACAGATCAGTTGTATAAATTATCACTTTGGATTATTGGAGCCCTTTCTTTATATACTTGCCCATAATTAGGAAGGCTATATATATATATATTTTTTGGGTAAAGTAATTATGGGCAAGTATATAAAGAAAGGGCTCCAACCATCCAAAGTAAATAGAAATTGTCTCTTTTTTAACTTTTGGCTCAGGACAATACTCTCTTTCCCCCACAAGAAGTATATGCATTTCTATTTTCCTCTTTGACAAAACTCTTCGTCGAACCGACTTTATCTACCTAACTACATATGATTACAGGTAAATAGAAATTATCTCTTTTTTCTTCTAGCCCAGGACGATATTCTCTTTCCCTCACAAGAACTATATGCATTTCTATTTTTTTCTATGGCAAAACTCTCGATCGAACCAACTTTATTTGCCCAAACTATTTCCTAGGATTTATAGCTAAAATTTGGATAATGGATTAGCAAAATATGCTCAAAGATGGAATATCGACATAAGTATGCAGATGTCGGATATACCTAGACGAGATCAAATTGGTAACACTACCTTAGTGGTCACGCATGTCATATTTCGCACCCTCGAAGAAAAGAAATTCCAGAGACACCTGGCCTCGTTAAAATCGCTCGATATTCGGACGGCCGCCATTCACGGCCCCCCCATCAATCGGATCCCCACCGTTTATTTACGCCCCGCGGCATCCCCCCGTCACTCTCTTAATCAACCACACATCGCCATGCAATTCACCCCCATTTTCTCTCTCTAAGGGCACTCTCCCCTCTCTCTGTCTCTCTCCTCTTCTTGCATGGTCTGAGGAACTTTGAGATCCCCTTTATCTCAGATTCGTGCTCTGTTCGATCGGCCAGTGGGGCGGAAAGGCGGCTGGTCCAGAAGATGTCGCGGAGCTGCTCGCAGTGCGGGAACAACGGGCATAACTCGCGGACCTGCATGGATGGAGGAGGAGGAGGAGGAGGAGGAGGAGGAGGCGGCGGCGGCGGCGGCGGCGGCGGCGGCGGCGGGGAGGGGACCGCCGGCATCATGCTGTTCGGGGTGCGCCTGACGGCGGATGGCTCGGCCTTCAGGAAGAGCGCGAGCATGAACAACCTCTCGCAGTACGAGCACAGCCCGGAGTCCTCCAACGTGGTCGACGCCGGCTACGTCTCCGACGATGTCGTTCACCCCTCCGGTCGCAGCCGTGAAAGGAAGAGAGGTAATTCGATGGCTAAAATTCATAGAACCGCAGAACTTTATCCGCGTCGGCCCGATTTCATGAACCTCTTCAAGTCGGGTGAAGCGGTGGGGTCTTGGTAAATTTTTGCGTGATTTAATTTACTCACGGTGGTTTGATTTATAGGAGTTCCGTGGACGGAGGAAGAGCACAGGCTGTTCTTGCTGGGACTCCAGAAGGTGGGGAAGGGGGATTGGAGAGGGATCTCTAGGAACTTCGTGAAAACACGGACGCCGACGCAGGTGGCGAGCCACGCCCAAAAGTACTTCCTCCGGCGGACCAACCAGAACCGGCGACGCCGGCGGTCCAGCCTCTTCGACATCACCACCGACTCGGTAAACACAGCATTAATTGCATGATAATCAACATTTTTCTAAAAATTTGAACAATTCTGACATGCTTTTGCTAGCTGTTGATGAACAACCCAAATCTACTAGATGCAATAGCAACCCAAATCCACTAGTTCTTGCGTCTGTCTGTGTTGTACATGTCTGTTGAGAGGCTGTGAGAGCCAATTTAATAAATCTTGCTGTTAACTGCAAGAATCCATTGATTTTTCTGGATTTTCTTTTCCATAAAAGGTAGAGCAATGCCATAAGTGGAACAACCAACCCGTTTCCTTTAGGAATTGCAAAGCGAAGAGAGTATGGTATCAACTGATAATTGTTTTTCCCCCTGAAAACTCAATCGTTGACTGAAAATCTGCTGCAGTACTTTGGGGTTTCGAGCTCTACAATGGAGGAGGGTCATCATCAAGCGCACCAAGTTCCGAGCTTCCCTCTTTCCTTGCCTCCGGCGGCTTCACCGGGAACCGGCGAGAAACTGCTGGAAAGTCTGCGACTAAGAAAAGAGGGCTGCCAGCCGAAACCCACCCCGTCGAAGCCCATCCGCCCGGTCCCGATCCTTCCCATCCCTCCGTCCTCGAAAATGGCGGCTCTCGACCTCAACAAGGCGAGCGCCGCTTCGGAACCGGCGGAGCCCTGGCCCCTGTCTCTCAAGCTCGCCACGGCGATACCCTCTGACGACCAGCAGGCGGCAGCACCACCAGCGCCAGCACCAACCCCGCACTCGTCGCCGACCAACAGCATCATCAGCGTGGCCTGAGGAATCAATGGTCCTGTATGGTCATATCCATAATCACCGAATGATCGGGCTGCAAAGTTGCTGAAGTGGTGGGGGTGATCTTCTAGAGCTTAGATGAAACTAGAGATTAGGAATTAATTAGAAGGTTTAAGTAGGAGTCATTGTTTGCTTTTGTACATAAGCTAAGTGAAACGTCAAGATGGGGGGGGACAGGAGATGCGGTGTCGTTTTCGTGGTGGTGGTCTACGTTGGTGTCCAGTTGGTCGGGGTTAGGGTTTGCTTTTTCGTGGGTGGAAGGGGAGAGTACCAGGTACCTCTTCTGGTCATTGGTCCGGCTTGCTTTGGGAGTCTCAACTTAGGAAAAGGAAAATATCTGTCCGTGAATATTCTTGTCTATATGTCTCTGTTTTCTTCATTTCTTTTCTTTTCCTGTTTTATTGAAGTATTTTCGGGCGTTATAATGTGTTGTTTTATACGTGCATTTTGCATGGTTTTTGTTTTGGTGGTGGTGGCGGCATTAGAAATCTCTTCATTTTGAATAATTAGGGCTCTCCATCGACTCTGCGAGGTACGCACAAGCCCTGGCCCGTTTGTCGATAGGAAAGAGACCTCTCGAAGAATTTTAGAAAGGAAAAGGAGAGGGATCGGAAAAAGAGGCGGCGTTTGTGTCATGTGAATGTGTATGTAAAACTTGTCGCGAAGCAAAGCAAAAAAAGAAAGGAGGATATATTCATTGGATGTCTTTTTAAGTTTTGTTGCGTGGAAAGTTCAATAAAGTTCTCACGGTCGTCGCAAGTGCGTTGGAAGAAATAAGTCCATCGATCGAGGGTGGGCGATGACTTGAGGATGTATGGCTCGGCCATCGATGAGCACTCGACAAAGTAGTTGGCCCGCCATTGACAAGCGGTTAGTGAGCCACTGTCACCCGACCTCAAGTGAGACTAGCAGCAGTCAAATACCATCGATGAGTAGTTTGAAATTCTTTATAAAAAAGAAATTACCGGAAATCCTTTATAAATTATAATTTTTATTAAATAATATTTATGTGAAAGTTGCTTTTTAATGTATTTTTAAAATATATCTTATTAAATAATATTTGCATTTCGGACAAAAAATTTAGTCCAAAGGCCTTTGTACGACCATGACAGAAGTGACATGACAGACAACGCCATCAAGGGAACAAATGAATATGGATATATGCCAGACAGGATAAAAATTAAGTATGAAAGATTAAAAAGGTGGACCCTCTTATGCCCACGCAAAGCGCGAGCCGTTCGTATGCAATTTTTCAATCGATTCTCGTGCAAAAGGATTGCCCACATCGATACAAGTGGGCTCGTGGTGGGGTTAATTCAGCACAATTCAAGAACCTAATTTTTTTAGGGAGCTGTCGCCTTGTTACTTCTTAATGAAAGTTAAGATGGTAAGGAGACCTATAAAATGAGTGGGTCGGGTAGAATAAAAAAATAATATTACCTAAAGAAATCCATTTAATTCGTTTTGATTCATTCTTATGTAATATAAATTTAATGATTTATACTTGGTTCGACTCATACCTAACGCATAATCGACTTAGCCCATATTACTAAAATACATCTTTATTTAATTAAATCTTGGAAAACTAATGGTCAAATTAAGGTGAAAACATGAAGCGAGCGAGCCCAAAATTGAATAAAGACAAGTGACAATCATAGAAATAGATTGATCTTAAGTAAATTGTAAACTCATTAAATTCATTGATGAACCATAGAGTTTAAACTCATTTATAATCCATTTACATAATATAGTTAACCCATATAATAATTCAACCCATCAAACATGGGTTGAGAAATAACCTATAATCTATTTTCACAAGTCTAAAGATAATTATCTATGAATAATATTTATATTGAAAACCACAAATGCATATGTACTATTTTGCAAGTTATTGCACCACGATCATTTATGTAATTTGAGAAAAATAAATGAAAATTAATTAATAAAAATTTGTCGGAAAAATATATTAACCATTATTCCGCGCTAGTTATCAACTTGTATACAATTGGGTATGGTAACCAATAAAGGTAACCTGCCCCTCAAATAAATATATGTTTTTTCCTTATTAATCACGGACATATAGTTTTTTTTTCTATTATTATTTTTTGATAATCAAGAATTCTACCATGGGCCTCCCGTGCTCGAACGGCTCCTGAGGCCGAGTCCCTATATCTCAAGGGAGATTAACCCGGCAACCCACCGCCAGAGCCTCTAATTCAAATCGCTAGCAACTGCGAGTTTTGAACTCTCGATCTCGGTGATGAGGGAGGGACTCTTAACCAACGTAGCTACCCATGGATGAGTATAATTTTTTCTATTATTACCTCCATATTTTTAAATAAGCGTCCTCAGTATTTAATTAAAAAATGTTAATATCCTAAAAATTCCAAATTGGTATACTTGTGATAAATTTATCCAAAACTATTTTTTTGACTACTAAAAAACAAATTTACTTCAAACTAGTGTATTTGTGATAAATTTACCCTATGTTAGTTTCCGTTAAATTTTACAATTAAATTATCAAGTTGAATTGTCAAGTGTATTGGTTTGAGATTTTACTCTTCGTTTATCATAATTATACAATTTTTGTGATATTTTTTTTAATAAAATACAATTTTAATAAAATGTACCAATTGAGGATTTTTGGCGGTCAAATAAATTGAGTTTGGGGTAAATTTATTGTAAATGTATTAATTTGAGATTTTTATGGCTAATAAGGATAAATTTGTTATAGGTATATCGGTTTTAGATTTTTTATGGTTAAAAAAATAATTTTGAATAAATTTATCATGCGTATATCAGCGTGAGATTTTCAGGATATTAATTCTAATTAATAAGTGTATTCCCACTTTTCTTTAATTTTAATTTTTGAAAGCAAAAACTAGTGTGCCTACCAAGAAAGTCAAGGTCAAACATTGCAGCTCCAACGACCACGGGCCACTAATAGGCGGATTCCTTTCTTGGTCAAATTTACTTTCTAAAAAAGATTGATAGTTTGCTGCACAAGAATTCAGTTCTAGCGTGCCTTCTTTTATTTATTTATTAAAAGGATTTATTTTTTTTTTATTTATTTATTAAAAGGATTTGTTAAATAATGCCTCCAAAACGCTTGTTAATTAACTGAGTACAATTATTATTTTAAATGCATTAAATGTTCTCATGTTATTCATAATCACTACTTCAAAAATTGAACCATTTCTCATTTAGTGTGCTTAACAAGTGCTTTAAATAAATTCGTTAATATGATCGGTTTTCTAAATCTAACAATATGGTGCTGTAGTTTCCCCCTATCTTAAGAAATTTATTCTTTGTCATCATTATATATAGGCATGAATCTTGAGGGCTGTCATATTTGATTAGCGTTACGATATATCTAGTTTCAAAATTGAAGAGTTTTCCATTGAGATCCCATAAAATGTGCTCCGAGGATACGTTCTCCATTAGGACCACCCCATTAGGAGTGTTCAAAAAGGCCTTATATCCCAAAAACTCAGACCACCCAATTAACCTAAATTAGTCTCTTTTTGGCTAAAATTGGACCAAGTCAGGCTATCTGACCTAATGATTTCTTTCTCTTCAAGCCGGTCCGGGCCAAACAAATTGGAACATGGTAACCCTAATTTGTCAGCTCTCACTCTCCCTTCTCAGACACTTTCTTTGTCTAAGGCTCTCTCACTCGCTCGCTCGCCACCACCACCACCAGCACCGCCACCACTGGCACCGCCACCACCAGCCGTCAGTCTCGTCATCACTGCCTCTCATCTCTATTTGACTCTCGCCGTCCGCTCATGACAAAACTCGTCTGCTGTGCAAGATCCAGAGGTCCAACAACACGCTAGATCCGGCTAGCTCGACCGCAAGCACCACCAAATTGAATGTCAACGGCCGGAAGTGACTTCGAGAATTTTGTGTGATTTTTTGTTTCGTGGCTGTTCCCTTCTTCAACTATCGACAGGCTCATCGCCATCTACCTCGAGCCAAAGCATGGGCCTTTCACACCAAACCGGGCCGAGGCCGTGCTCCAATAAGCCCAGACCTAACCGAGAATCATTTGGTCGGGGCCCCTGTACCTTAATTCCGGCCCAGCCCACTGTTCGGCCTCGGAGAAATCTGCCGGACCAAAATTTCAATTTTAGCGTCTCTTATGGGACCATATAAGAAAAAGTATCCCCAGTTCACCTGGATATTAGTAGCTGACACGAAATTGAACGGATGTATTGGTTGACACGTAGCTGTCGCATTTTTTTTTATACGTAAAACTAAAATGAAAAAAAAAAGTACAAGGATAATATAATTAAACAATGGAAGAAAATAATATAATATTATGAGATTGACTTTGATTGCGATTGTTCTCTCGTATTTTTCAACATTCCTTTTCGACTCTATATATATTTTTATTTTTTATTTTTTGGTTCAGACAGCTCTATACGTAACTTCCTTATAAAACGTCACATATCGTCTAAGCAGCGGATTTGGCTGAGAGAATAAATAATAAAAATTACGACTTTTTTATTATAATTTATGTAATTTTTGAAAATAATTCTTATGCACAGTCGTGAATTTGTTCGTCAGCGTAAATTATTTGCCAAATTGTATTTTATTTCATGTGAATCTTCGTATTTTGAACAAAACAAAGGTGGGATTCTCCAATCGCATAATAGATTACTTACAATACAGACATTGATAACGATTGGGAAATTCTTAGTTGTCATACGTGACATAGGGAAGTTTAATATATGATTAGCTATGCTGAGAAAAATAGCTTAAAAAAGAAACGGTTTATACGAAGAGTCACAAGAGAGGATTTTCGATAATTGCCCATCTACAATATTAAGGACTTGTTTGGTAATCATTATATTCTTTGTAACAATTTTTGCTTAAAAATGATTTTTTTATTCAGTTCTCCAAATTTTTTAGTATTTAAAAGCATTTAATAATTGTCTAAAATTTTTATTTTCAAGATAGAAATGTATTTGGTCAAATCTCAATTTTTTAAAATTTTTAATTTATTTTAATTTTAAAAATAATTTAATTATATTTTCTCTCTCTCTCTCTCTCTCTCTCTCTCTCTCTCTCTCTTTTTCCCTTTTTTTCTTCTTCTTCTGCTCCTCCTGCTCCTCCTCTAATTGGCAACCTCGTTGAAGCATTGCTTGGTGAGGGCGAGCCTCGTTGGCCTTAGGTTAAGCCTGCCTAGTTGCTGACAAAGTTGGCCTCACCAGGGGCGGTGACTCCAATCGCCAACGAGGCTCGACCTTGCTCGGCCACCGCAAGGGTGGCATCACCTAAGGCAAGCTTGGCTTCATCAGACTTGGGCGAGGCCGAGCCTTGCCTACTCGTCGCCCCTTGTTTGGTCGGTTGTCGAAGGAAGAAGGAGAAGAAGAAAAGTGAAAAGGAAAAAAAAAAAAGAAAAAAAAAAAGAAATTAGACTTTATTTTGGAGTTGTCCTTTAAAATAAATAAGCAATTTTTTTTTTAATTTATTGATTCCATTTTAAGTCTATTATTGGGAACGAACAAAAAAGTTACCGAATAGATTTATATATATTTTTTGTTCTTGAGTATAAAAGAATAAAATATATACTATTTATTTAATCGATTATTAAACAGGCTCTAAATCTCATTAAAATTGAGTTTCTTTTTATCGAACATAACTCATGTTATTAAAAGGGCTCGGCACGGATCCTAGTCGGGAGCAAAAAACGAGGGTATCTTGTAATTTAGAGTTTTATACGACAGCAACCTCAGTGAAATCAAAAGAGGGAATGCCCGCCATCTGTCCCAAGCGATCAACCGTGCCCCCGGCGTATCTCAAGGGCCAAGCGTAGAAATATGGCCTTGACAAGTAGGTGTCACATCTTTATTTTATAGGTGACACGGAATAAATTAAAAAAGCACTCCCCAAAAGAAGCAGAAGAAACAAAACAAAGACAGGTAACGATAAAATCAGTGTCTGTGTGTGTGTGTGTGGGGGCAAATCACATTTGTCCACCCCATGTACAACGACATACCAAAATTTAATAATGGCAAGTGAGCCTCCTCTGGTCAATCATTCGCAGCCTTAGATAAGTTAAATAAGTTAAAAGGATGTGTGTAATAATCATTACATTTCTCTATTTCTCTATTTGATAATGTAATTTCATATTCCTAATTTCTAGAATAAATTATTAATTCAAATATATGTTCAGAACATAATTAAGAGGTAAAAATTTTTACTTTCCTATTTTAAAAATAAAATAAAAAATAAAAACTTTTCTCATCATTCGTCTTTGTTATTAGTCGACCATCTAGGAGGTGGAACTTTTATTTATTTTTGTTCGCAAAACAAAATTTTTATGCCACTATTAAACACCATTTTTTACTCAAAAATTTGCCTAGGAAATAGAAATAATAGAATAGATTAATTATTTTTCGTTCTCTAAGATACTGATAAATCTTAATTATTTTGGGGGCACTCAAATACCTCCCTAACCTAAACCAAAAAGCCCACCCGCCCCACCCTCCCACCCGCCCCACAAGAACCCCACAGAAACGACGCCGCATCACCGCCACCTCCAGCACCTTCCTCCTCCTCCTGTTCTTCTTCTTCCCCACGTCAGGGTTTTGGCCAGAGAAACAGAGAGAGAGAGAGGAGAGAGAGAGAGAGAGAAAACGCGCAAGTAAAAAAAACGAGAAACGAAAAACGAAACGCGATCGAAAGCAAAACGACGACCGACGACTGACGGCGACGACGACGACAAAAAAAAAAAAAAAGAAAGAAAGAAAAAACCAGTCAAAAGGTTGCGCATCTTCCCCCACCCCTTCCCTCATCATCCTTCAACTCTCCCTCTCTCTCTGACCCGGTCAATGGCCGTTCTCTCTCCACCACCACTCCTCCTCCTCCTCCTCCTTCTCCCTTCACCTTAATCTCTCCTCCCATCCCAGACCAAAACCCCCCCACCCCACACCTCCATAGCGGCCTCCTCCTCATCCGCCGCCTCCGCCGCCGCCGCGGTGCTCGCCCTCCACTCGCTGCTGCTGCTCGCCGCCGCCGTTGAGGACGACGTGCTCTGCCTCGAGGGCGTGAAGAACTCCCTCGGCGGCCCCGAAAGCTTGGTCGCCTCCTGGACCTTCGCCAACACCTCCGCCTCCCACATCTGCAACCTCGACGGCGTCGCCTGCTGGAACCTCAACGAGAACCGCATCATCAGCCTCAGCCTCTACGGCTTCGGGCTCTCCGGCGGCCTCCCCGAGTCCCTCAAGAACTGCCACAGCCTCCAGACGCTGGATCTCTCCCAGAACAAGCTCGACGGCCCCATCCCCGCCCAAATCTGCCAGTGGCTCCCTTACCTCGTCAAGCTCGATCTCTCCTCCAACTCCCTCACCGGCCCCATCCCCAGCCAGATCGGCGACTGCAAGTTCCTCAACAACTTGATTTTGAGCGACAACAAGTTGACCGGCGCCATTCGTTACGAGGTCGGTCGCCCGGAACGGTTGAAGGTCTTCTCCGTCCGGGGCAATTCTCTCTGCGGATCTATACCGTCGGAGCTGTCCAAGTTCATGGCCGACGATTTCTCCGACAACGACGATCTGTGTGGTAAGCCTCTTGGGTCGTGTTGGGGGTTGAGTGAGAACAGGCTCCCTGTAATTATTGCCGCGGGTGTTTTTGGAGCTGCAACATCTTCGTTGCTAGGGTTTGCGCTCTGGTGGTGGTACTTTAGTGGAGCTAGTAGGAAGAAGAGAGGATACGGCGCTGCTGCTGAATAGGACGAACAAAAAAGTTACCGAACCTATTTCTATTTTTTTCTTTTTTTGGAGAATGAAAGAATAGAATAGATACTAATAGATCGATAATTAAACAGGCCCTGAATCTCATTAAAATTGATGTTCTTTTTATCGAACATAACTCGTTATTAAAAGGGCTCGGCACGGATCCTAGTCGGGAGCAAAAGATGAGTGTATCTTGCAATTTAGAGTTTTATACGACAAGAACCTAGTGAAATAAATGGGGGGAATGCCATCTGTCCCAAGCGATCAATCGACAAATGGTTTCTTGATACCCTAACCTCAGACAACGGTCCACCGTGGAAGGAACTATTGGCCGGCACCCTACGGCTACTCTGGAAGAGGCGTAACACCTTGGTCTTCCGAGGCAACGCACCAAGACATAAAGAAATAACGGAGGAAATGAGATTAGAGCTTGAGCTATTTAGGGTGCGAATGATAATATTTCTTGACTGGGAAAGAATTTTTTTTTTTTTTTTTAGAAATGTTTTTTTCTATTTTTATTTTGGGGAACAATTTCTGTGTAAAAAAACCATTTTGATAACTACACAAAATTTTTACTTTAGAAATAGAAAAAGAATAGAAATGCGTTTGGTAAAAAATAATTTTTTTTTTTATTTTTTTATATTTTTATTTTTGCCGCCGATCGCCGTCGGATGTTGCCGATCTTGGACGCCGCCGGCGAGTGGGCGGTGGCCGCCGATGGGGGCGATGGTCGATGGCGGTGATCGGCGGTGGCGGTTGGTGGCGGCGGTCGGACGGCAGCAGCGATGGCGTCGGTGGCATTGAGCGGCTAATGGCCGGCAGCGGACGACGGCAACAGGCGGCGGCATTCAGCGGCATTCGACAGCAGTGGCAGTTGGCGGCGATCGACCAACGGCAACGATCGGCGCGACGGAGGTGGCGAATGGCGGGCAACTAGCGGCGGTGGTCAATGGCGGTCAAGGGCAAAGCGGCAAAGAATGAATAAAAAAAAAAAAAAGTTCACTTATTTCGAAACCTATTCAGGAACAAGAAGCAACATTTTTTTACTTCTCATTTCTATTCCAAAACCATTCAGGGTTAACAAAAACAAAAAAAACAACTTACCGTTATCAAATGGGTTTTATTCTTTTTGATTAGGGGAATAAAAGAATAGAAATTCTTGGGCTGGGAAAAGTTACCATGCGCAGCCTTAACGGATGGAATTTGAAAACAAAAGCTCGATCTAAAGGAGTCGCACACCAACCTACGGTTTGGATTCCTCTAGCAAAGGGCATTCTCAAATTTAACGCTGTAGATCTTGGAGAAACAAATAAGAAAAAGGCTCGGCGGTCGGGATCTGCAGGAACATGGTTAGAGTCATTACCAATGGTTTAACGCTGAAGTTTTACGTCAATTCAGCCCTAAAAATTGAGTTTTAGGGTGGAAGCCTTAGTTTCATCTTTAGCTAAAGTACATGAGGTGCGTTTGGGAACCACTTTTGGGAAAAGTCCTTAGGGAAATGCAAATACCTTTGAGTTAAAGATGTTTTTCAAAATGCAAACTGTGTTTGGTAAATTATACTTTGAAAGCCCTTTGTGAAGTACCTTGAGCAAAATGGTGTTTGGGAAATTTCATTTACAAAGGAGTTTTTGGGAAAAAAATTATCAAAATTAAAAATAAATTAAGCGGCAAGGGGCGGCGCGGCGACCTCCGGTGACCTCGAGATCACGGGCCGGCGACCGCGACCCGGCGACCCGGATTTGGGGTTGCCGGGAGGCGAGTGCAGTCGTGCGACCTCGCGCGACCTCCGCGACCGATCCGGTCCCGAGAGGGCGAGGTCGCGCGACCAGATCCGGTCGCCGGAGGTCGCGCGACCTCGCCGGCCCGAAGAAAATCCCACGAGATCGGGAACTCCAATGTCGTCGTCCTCCTCTTGATCCGAGCTCCAAAAATCGAAGCGGTCGTGTGGCTCGCCGCCCGCACCGACGCGCCGCCGAGATGATCTTTGGATCTCGGCCCCTTCTCGGACGAAGTTCGATCCGAAGCGATGGATCAACTCGGCGTGCCGGGCGCGGCACTCGCGGGACTCGCTAGAGAAGCACTGGTGGATCGGAGATGAAGCTCCGGATGACGTCGGAGGAGATCGCGGCGTCGCTCGAGGAGCGAGCGGCGCCGCCCTCCTCTCGCGTCCCCGCGCCACCCTGCGACATCGTCCGCCTCCGCGACGACGCCGTCTCCCTAGCCACTTCGTCTCAGGGATCCTCCAAAAAAAAAAAAAGTGAACAGTGCTCTAGCATTCCGAGAATGCCGAAGCCCAAGAAGCCTCAAGGCTGCCTTGGGCTTTCGGCCTTCCCAAGCACTTGCTTTCAACCTAAGAGCCTTGAAAAGCGGCTCCCAAACACCTTCTATTTGGCCCAAGGGGCTTTTCATGCCCAAAGCCCTTTCCAAAGCTCCTCCCAAACGCACCCAAAATCATCCAAGTTGAAACTGACAACTTGTCAACGGCGGAGTGCATTCACACCATTTTAGAGGAATGCAAAGATTTGCTGGCCAAGCTCACAAATGTTTTTGTGTCTTACATCCCGAGGAGGCCAACAAGTCCGCCGTAAAGCCCACCGGGATAATACTCTTCCACTTAGTTGCCCTCGTTCACTATGGCTACGTTTGACAGTCGGGAGAAAATTTGGAATAAAATATGATTTATCCTATCTTATATTTGATACTCGCTCAAGACAGGATAAAGTCAAATATAAGGGGATATAGGCCGGATAAAATTATCCTGTGCGGAGGTAGAATAAAGGTGGATATGTGATTTATAATGTTCATAATAAGAAAATTATTTTTCTCGAATAACAAACTTATTAAATTAACAAAATTGAAATTATATTTCAATATAAATAAATTTTGAATTCTAATTTAGAGATATTAACCATATTTATTTATGAACATTTAGGTTTATTTACAATGATATCTTTGTTTATATAAAAAAAAAATGTACATTATATGATGTGAATATATCCGACTTTAATACTATAATATGTCAAATAATGGACAAGATATTAAAAAATTATAGGATTTCACATCCTATCCTATTAAGTTCTATTTTGATTAGAAATTCGGACGATCAAATGTAACCTATGATCTTTATTATGTATGGATTCTAAACTTAGTTGTATTGCCACAACGTTTTAGTAATGAATGTGATTTATTGACAAAAAAAAAAAAAAAAAAAAAAACTGCCCCTAGCGTATCTCAAGGGGCAAGCGTAGAAATATGGCCTTGACAAGTAGACGGCGTGGAATAAATTGAAAAGCACACCCCTAAAGAAAAAGAGCGAACGAAGAAGGAACAAAACAAAGACAGGTAACGATAAAATCAGTGCGTGTGTTACGTGGGGGCAAGTCACATTTATCCACCCCATCCACAACGACATAACAAAATTTAATATTGGCAAGTGAGCCTCCTCTGGTCAAACATTCGCAGCGTTAGATAAGTTAAATAAGCTAAGGACGCGTCTAATAATCATCCAATTTCTCTATTTTTCTAATCTTATATTCTCAAGAATGGATTTGGAATAAAAATTTATTAAGAAGTGCAATTTCTTATTCCTAATTTCCGAAATATATTTTTAGTCAAATATATGTTTGGAATAGAATTGAGAGATGAAAATTTTTAACTTACTATTGCGAAAATAAAATGAGAAATAAAAATTATTCTCATCGTTTACCTTTATTATTAACCGGCCTAAAGGGTGAACTTTCATTATTTCTATTCGTGGAATATAATTTTTTTATTATTATCAAATACGTATTTTTATTCAAAAATTTATCAGGGAATAAAAATAATAAAATAGATTGGTTATCATCGGTTCGCTAAAATACTGATAAATCTTAATTGTTTTGAGGGCCACTCAAGTCCCTCCCTAACCTAAACCAAAAGCCCACTCGCCCCACCCCCGCACCGACCCCACAAGAACCCCCGCAAAAACGACACCGCATCATCGCCACCTCCAGCACCTTCCTCCTCCTCCTGTTCTTCTTCTTCCCCACGTCGAGTGGGGTTTTGGCCAGAGAAAAGAAAGAGAGCGAGAGAGAGAGAGAGAGAAAAAAAGGCGCAAGTAAAAAAAAAAAAAAAAAAAACGAAAAACGAAACGCGATCGAAAGCAAAACGACGACCGACGACTGACGGCGACGACGACGACAAAAAAAAAAAAAGAAAAAGAAAAAAAACCAGTCAAAAGGTCGCGCATCTTCCCCCACCCCTTTCCCTCATCATCCTTCAACTCTCCCCCTCTCTCTGACCCGGTCAATGGCCGTTCTCTCTCCACCACCACTCCTCCTCCTCCTCCTCCTCCTCCCTTCACCTTAATCTCTCCTCCCATCCCACACCAAAACCCCCCCCCCCCCACCTCCATGGCGGCCTCCTCCTCCTCCTCCGCCGCCTCCGCCGCCGCCGCGGTGCTCGTCCTCCACTCGCTGCTGCTGCTGCTGCTCGCCGTCGCCGTCGCCGTCGCCGTCGAGGACGACGTGCTCTGCCTCGAGGGCGTGAAGAACTCCCTCGGCGGCCCCGAAAGCTCGGTCGCCTCCTGGACCTTCGCCAACACCTCCGCCTCCCACATCTGCAACCTCGACGGCGTCGCCTGCTGGAACCTCAACGAGAACCGCATCATCAGCCTCAGCCTCAACAGCTTCGGGCTCGCCGGCGGCCTCCCCGAGTCCCTCAAGAACTGCCACAGCCTCCAGACGCTGGATCTCTCCCAGAACAAGCTCGACGGCCCCATCCCCGCCCAAATCTGCCAGTGGCTCCCTTACCTCGTCAAGCTCGATCTCTCCTCCAACTCCCTCACCGGCCCCATCCCCAGCCAGATCGGCGACTGTAAGTTCCTCAACAACTTGATTCTGAGCGACAACAAGTTGACCGGCGCCATTCCTTACGAGGTCGGTCACCTGGACCGGTTGAAGGTGTTCTCCGTCCGGGGCAATTCTCTCTCCGGATCTATACCGCCGGAGCTGTCCAAATTCAGTTCCGACGATTTCTCCGACAACGACGATCTGTGTGGTAAGCCTCTTGGGTCGTGTGGGGGGTTGAGTAAGAAGAGCCTTGCTATAATTATTGCCGCGGGTGTCCTTGGAGCTGCGGCATCTTTGTTGCTAGGGTTTGCGCTCTGGTGGTGGTACTTCAGCGGAGCCAGTAGGAAGAAGAGAGGATACGGCGCTGCTGCTGATAAGGACGATAGTAGTTGGATTGAGTGGTTGAGAGCACACAAGCTTATGCAGGTGTCTTTGTTTCAGAAGCCCCTTGTGAAGGTCAGATTAGCTGATCTTCTTGCTGCCACTAACAGTTTCGATTCTCGGAACATCGTGATTTCCACGAGAACCGGGGTCTTTTATAAGGCCGTGTTGCCTGATGGTTCGGCTCTTGCCGTGAAGAGGCTCAGTGCCTGTTTGATTGGCGAGAAGCAGTTCAAATTGGAGATGAACAGATTGGGGCAGCTTAGGCATCCCAATTTGGTGCCTCTTTTGGGTTATTGTGTTGTCGAGGAGGAAAAGCTTTTGGTGTATAAGCACATGCCTGGTGGGACTTTGTTCTCCCATCTGCACATGAATGGTCAAGGCACCACTGGTCAGTATAGCTCATTGGATTGGCCTTCCAGGCTTAGAATAGGCGTGGGTGCCGCGAGAGGGCTTGCTTGGCTTCACCATGGGTGCCAGCCCCCATATTTGCTCCAAAGCATTAGCTCTCATGCGATTCTCCTTGATGATGATTTGGATGCGCGAATAACTGACTTTGGGTTGGCAAGATTAGTCAGTCCTCGTGATTCGAATGACAGCTCATTTCAAAATGGAGATTTGGGTGAGTTTGGTTATGTGGCTCCTGAGTACTCGAGCACTATGGTTGCATCTTTAAAGGGCGATGTATACGGCTTTGGAGTGGTACTCTTGGAATTGGCTACTGGGCAGAAGCCATTGGAAATCTGCAACGTGGAGCAAGTATTCAAGGGAAATCTGGTGGATTGGGTCAATAATTTGACTAGCAGTGGTCGAAGCAAGGATGCAATCGATCGATCTATCTGTGGGAGAGGACACGATGATGAAATTTTGCAGTTTCTGAAAGTTGCCTGTTCTTGTGTGGTTTCTAGGCCAAAGGATAGGCCTTCCATGTATAATGTATATGAGTCGCTGAGGACCATTGGTGAGAGACATGGTTTTTCAGAAGCAGATGATGAATTCCCATTGATCTTCAAACAAGATTCCGACAATAAAGAGTAGCCTGAAATCTCCGCATTTGGGAATCTTTTCATCTTATGCTATGTTCTGAATGATGTCTTTTGCTGGTTTCTACTCCATGGGGCTATCCAATTCTTCTGGCAATTGTTGGATAAATTCTGTATCATACAAGAACCATCATCTGATGTAGCATTCTACATAGTTTGGGGAAGTAATGTTGTCAATCTGAAAAGGTACTTCCTGTTCTTTGGGTGCCCTGTTGTTCATTTACTAGGTACTTACTGGTATACTTTTGAAATGATGCCCTCTTTAGTGTCTACTCAGCTATATTTGTTTGGCCATATTGCAATTCATGTTTCTTCTCTAGCACGGAGTTCTTCCGTCCATTAACTTCCTTTCGTGAACATGGAATTTCAGTCTACTTTAGATCAGTGGAGCAGGTCTTAGTACATTGCAATGTACTTCTATTCTGAGGTGTTGGAGATTCTTAATCCAATCTGATCTTGTGTAGGATTTTCATGAGAATCATTAACTGATAAATCTTTCGTTTCTCCTCCCCAGAGAATCAATGTGGCCATATTATGGATTAAATTGCAACCTTTCCTAGAAATATTTATGTTTTTGAAAGTTTTCACTGGAAGATAGAGGGAAGCTTCTCCCTTAAATTCATTGCTGTGGGAAGATAATTTTCCAGAAGCAACCTTTATCATGACTGATCCTCGTCTTAGCTGTGAACGATACTCTATTTTACCTGAATTGAAGATGACCACATGTATGACAAGGAAAGTTTGCTATGGGGATTTTTCTGCTTAACCAAGTGGTGAATAAACATGGCATCACTGCTTGGCATTATGCCATCGATGGCACTGTCGCAGCATGAGACTTCCATTAGACTGCATATCTCCCGTCGTTTAAACTTGCTTGCATGTTGCCTTTGGAGATAGTCTTGCCTAAGTAAACTAATTGGAAATTTTTCCTGTGTTAACGAGCAATCCACTAATTTGTGGAGGCTTATTAAGGAAAAACAAACTAAAGGAAGAATAGTTTAGTGCATATTCAGGCATAGAGAATGGAACGTTGACCGCCTTGCCAAAGAATAAGAAGCGTGGAAGATTGACTGTTTAAAGAGCGTCAGCTTTTGAATGATAGATATCTTGGAGCATTGTTTGATGGGAAAGGTAATGGTCGCCTATGTCGAAGTCTTTTGCCAAAGCTTCCTCCTTTTACTTCATTGCTAGGATGAAAACTTTGCTTTTACGTTCGTTAATCATTGCTCTCCAAGTCCAGTTGTGTCTGTAACGCTTTTATCTTTTTTTGAAATGATTGTCCTTGAGATTTCAATAATTGTTTTGTAGGAAGTGTCGTTCTGGGATTGTTGGTCCCAGTCCCATGTGATAATCTTCTTTAGAAACTAGTAGGCTCGACACACACACGTGGCAGCAACAACATTTAGTATAGGAATCGACTCTTCGTCTGGCATTGGCGCAGTTCTCTTCAAAGTCTCCATGGTGTTGTGTAATCGCCGTAGGGAATTTAGTAAAACCTCAATTTAGGGGGGTTTCTTTAAGTTGAACAATCCTTAGATACTTCTCTTCCAGGACTAATTTCCAGGATTCGAAGAGCAATCAGAGTGAAATATTCGTCAAAGCTTCGTAAAGTAAAGTTTGGGTAAAGAATGCCTCGGACACTTTGCGGTCTCCAAACATATCAACTTTTTCAGTGGTGTATATGACTAACGCTTCATAAATCGAATGTTTCAATAGTAATCCATGTACTTTAATTTAGCGACGATATTAGTGTTTAATTATTCTTCAGTGGAATTTAAAAGTGCTTTTGTCATGTTTCCATCCTAAGTTAAAAATAGACATGTCAAGTCAAGCCTTGCTAATAAAATGTTATGGTGCCTGCGCGTACTAATCTGTCAGTCCAATCAAATTGACAACATTGAAAGTTTTGGGTCCCGGTTTGAACTCACTCTCTAGTAGACAACCCATCCTAAATTATGAACAGTTTCGGTTGAGTTATGTTCATTCTAACAGTGACAAGAAATCTGTTTCTAATGCGAGTGTCCACCTAAATTATTCGCTAGCAAAGGTTTCCTTTAATTATTTCTAATGAGGTCATCGATCTTGACTATTTCTCCTTAGCTAACCCAAAGACTGGGAAGATGGCCCTGACTTCATGATTCTGTCTGTATCGAGGAGCAACCCCCATTTAAGACTCAGGTACGTATCTCCTCGCGGGGCTCGTTTTGATTCGTGGGTCATGGAGCACGTCTTCCAGCTCCATGTTATATAAAGTTGTAGGCATAGACTAAATTACATAGGCTTAGACTAAACTAGCCCCCAAGGAGAACCAATTCTTTGACTATTTCAGATTGAATTTTCTTCTCGGCGTGAATTTCGCCTCCCTCGCCTCCTCTTTATTCAATTAAAAAAAGCCTCACTCTCATCCACGTGGGTCCGCTTCAATAAATGTTATGATTAACCTCGTGTTTAAGTAATCGATATTCATTTGACATTTTCAATCAGGATAATAACATTACAAGTATTATAATTTTTGTGCGTTACTTATTCAAGTATCCTAACTTTTTTTTTTAATCACTTGAATATCGATGGTAAAAAATTATTCATTTAAGTGCCTATTTTGATGATTCGTCTTATGAGACTTTTTAAAATAAATGTTGAGCCTGATGTGGCTTTTTAAAAAGAAATTTATGTTCAAAGTGGAAAATGGAACAAATTTCAAGTCCAAATTTTGAGTCCGACGTGCCACACCTGCTCTTATTCTTCGTGTCTTCGTGCTCATCTTCTTCGGTAGAGAATTGGAATGAGTAGGAAACCAAAACACCCAGCTCTCTGTCCCTCTATTCACTCGCTATACAAACATCCGCGATTTTGTGATGGCAATGGAATGGCCGCGGTGATGGCGAAGCAAGTCGAGCTTGCAAAGCTTTGCGCCTCTTGCGATTAAGTCCAAGCGAATACTAGTCCTCGAATGGCTCGGCTTCGTCGTGTGCAGTCCAAGACAGCTTGCGAACAACTCATTCGTCGGTTTGCGTTTGAGTGAGAATACAGAGCAGTGGACGAACGAGAAGTACCGAGGCCATACTCCTCTGCTCGATCAGATGTTTGATCCTAGATTCACAGAGACAATGAAAAGAGAGCAAAATCACTGTTTTCCACTTCCACTGTCTATTGCCCTAAAAGATATAGAAGGTTATTTTGCCCCAAATTAAGAGAATTAGGGCTTTTGACGATTTCGGAATGAGTTTCTGTATAAAAAGGGGAATTTTTAAGAAGCAAGAGGAGCGTTTGAGGCCAAATGTTGCCCTCTTAAACAATGAGAAAGCGTGGTATTCCACAGAGACACGACCGCACATCAGCAAACATTTGGGCTTCCATGTCCATGGCTGCTTTTTCAAGTTCTCTCTCTCTCTCTCTCTCTATCTTTAATCTAATAATAGGGCCAAAATGAGATTGTTTTTGTGATTTAACCGTACTGGCCAATTTATAATAAATTAATGCCAGACTTTTTGGCCGCAAAAATTGCTGATGACACTCGGAATTGATTTTTTAGCGTTTTCTTTTTAACTATTGGATTGATTTGAAGATGGGGGAGATTGTACCTAAATTCTCACCGATAAATAGCATAAGTTCTCATTTTGTAAGTAAGAAAAAAATACATTATGGCATAAATGCTAGATCGTCCATAGAATTTTTGTCTGGCCTTAAGGTCTTAGTCCCGTTCAGTGATAAAGTTCGCAGTTTTCCATTCTAGAGTCAGTTATGTGCAATCGTTAATGACTTCTGCCTTTTTTACTACAAAAAAAAAAAAAAAAATTAGTGGAGACTAAATTTAAAATACCCCAGAGAAAATGTTGCACCTCCTTTCTCCTCCAAAAATTTTAGATTTTTCTATGTTATTCCAAATATCTAGATATTTTCTCCTGAGATATTTTAAGTGGAAATATATGGCTAATAGATAGACCATATTTAGTATTATTTAGATTTTCCAAAGTTACTTCTAGAATAGATATTTTCTTGTAAGATATTTCTAAGTAAAAATGTGGGGCTGATAGATTGGCCGCACCTCTCTAGAAATATCTAGGACGAAGGTACTCACACCTCCTTGTTAGGCCTATAAATAGCCAAGAAGTGTGCTCATTTGTGTGTGCTTGGCACCACGTAAGTGTGTGCGCACGTGCCTGGCTCCCAAGGGTTTGTGTGCGTAAAAATTTCTCCTAAGGGTTTGTGTGCGTGAAAATTTCTCCTAATCGATATTATATAAAGTGCCTCTAATAAAAAGTGTTTTTTTCAATAGGGTCATGTGCTTTTCTTAATAAGTAGTATTGGAGTCTTGCTTCCGCACTCAATATATCCATAAAAGTATTAGTCACTTTTCTTTAACATGTCAATAATTGAAGGCATCGGCAATTTTTCATTAGCTTTTATATGGAAAGAGAGAGGCTTAAATTAACAATAAAGAGTGGTACATATAACATGAATTGTGTCCAAGCAAGAAGAAAAATTCAAATTTAACATACCAATAACATTACACAAGATAGAAGAGGCGATTTTCATCTATCCAGCAAGCGGTGCCTCTCGTACCCAACAACTGCGCCTCATGCATATCTACTTCTTGACTTTTGCTCAACCTGACAAGTCAGAAAGATTCTGGTGTCCAGTGTCCAGGTAAGAAAGTGGATAACATGAGCTGTCGTCCTTCCCTTCTCTGCATCAGCACATGCTCTTCTGGGGCCACATCCGATATCATTGCCCAAAGCAGAAAGACCAGAGTGCTTCCAAATCCGAAGACGCCGCCAAGATCTACGGACCCTTTCCCACCCAATCCATATTCTGAATTTTGACTTACTCCTGAAGTGCCATATACTCGATGGCGCTTGAATTAAATTGATACTCAGTCTGTAAGAGAAAATCTAGTGGCAGTAGGATTTTCTCATGGTCTCTTCTCGTAATATTATGCGAGTCGCCATGCAACTAAACAATGCTTGAAGCTTGACCATGAGTCAATCGAGTACGGAGGCACCATCACGAGAAGCTTTCCTAGATGCAGAACAGGCTAAAATGGCCCTTTAAGAAGACTGGAGAAAAGCATTTCAATGTCTCCATATCAAAGAGATTTGGAGCCCCGATTTTGTGTAGGTCATAAGGACAAGGAATTTCATTATCTTAGAACTTTGTGACTTTTAAAACTCAGCACTAAAACTTAACACTATACGACGCTTAAATATGTATGGTAACATTTCTATTCTCGAGAATAATTTTTTTTAAATAATTTCTTCTATTTCTGTATTTGAAAATAGTTTCTAAGTATTGAAATGTGTTTAGTAACTGACAAAATTTTTACTCCCGAAAGATAAATGCATTTGATACGACCTTGATATTTTTCTTACTTAAAATTTCTTTTAATTTATTAATTACTTTATTATATTTTTCCTTTTCTTCTCATTCCTTTAGCTGGTCATCTGCCTTGGTTATTGCCGATAGGTGACTGATTGGTTGACGGGATCACTAGCCTCAGGAGACCCTCGCCATGGCTTGGTGAGGCCAATCTCACGATGGTTAGACAAGGTAGAGCCTCGCCAAAGCTTGCCACAAGGCGACCGATCATACAAGGGCCAACGAGGTCGCTGGCCTCAGGAAAGCCTTGCCATGGCTCGATAAGGCCGATCTCAGAGTGGTTGGATGAGGTAGAGCTTGAGGGGCCTTGCTGGTGGCCAACGAGCTCGAGGCGATCTCCCTAAGGGTTGGCAAGGCTCCAGCAAAGTCGCTAGGCCTTGTCTAGCCGATCAGCAGCCTCGGCTAGAGGAAGAAAAGGGGAAGACAAAGAAAGAAAAGAAAATAAAGAAAAAAAAAAAAAAAGCTTGTTTCTTGAGTTACTCCTGCGAACAAGAAACAACTTTTTTTTTTTTGCTTATTTCTATTTCAAATCTATTCTCAAGAACAAATTGCTCCCGTAAACAAAAAAATTAACAAACATGTTTCTATTCTATTTCTGTTCTGGAGAACCAAAAGACAGAAACAAGTTTTTCCTGCAGCGTTACCAAACAGCATCTTAATATTTGAAACTTCCGTGCAAGCAGATTCCTTTGCAGTCAATTCATAGAAAACGTTTATCCAGCGAAAAGAATCCTAATGGACTTTACTTCGAGCATGAAGGAAGAAATCCTCCAAAATAGTTCATAAGCATTGTTACAGACGAAGAACCAAAAACAATTTCCACTTCCCCGCTCATCCACCCCGCAAAACAAACTTTCAAGAACCTCGTGCCAATGATGCTCTCTATCCGAGTAAACTCATCACAGCTCTTCGGTCTGCTAAATTTGAAAATGGAAAACTTTCAACAGCTTCAAAAATTTTCTACCCGGGTTGCAGAACGAGATTAGACCATATTATTGCCACCCCCATTTTTTGATGAATATACAGGACAAACAAGAATGCCGATGCCTTCCATCTGGTTCTTCAAGTTCCTTGATCTCAACAAAGACAAGCTGCAAGGCGGCAAGACAAGCTCCAAACAGAAGAATGGCATTGTTCGTCACTCTGAAGTCTGATCTTAAAGATGAAATTCTTTTCCCATAAGACATACCAACAGCAAGATGGCGTCAAACCTGAATTACAAGCAGCAAGTACATTTCTTGAATCACAAAAAATAATCAGGAGTCTTGCGCGTTGTGTCCGGTTCAATTTGACGTGGTGCTGGTTCAAATTGAAGGAAATTCTGATCCATATTCTCTCCAATCTCAAGAATTGCAGCCATATTTCCACACCGATAACAATAATTGGGAGCACTAAATACAGTGACCACATTTTTTTCCTAGCAAGATGTGAATGAGCACAAAGAATGAGTTAGACATGAAATGGCACTACATGCTACTAGAAAAGAAAAGAGGAACTCCCCGTTCTAGTTGACAGACCTGACACCAATTGTAGCCTTCCATGACAAGCTGATGGGCTCTCGATATCAGAGTGAGACCATTGGTGTGATTAAAATTAGCAGCAATGTCCTGACCAAAGGTATAACCAGCACCACGTGGAGATATTCCCCAGCCACAGCGATCGTCTGGATCAGACCACAAGAGGTCACACATTGGTCCTTCATGAGGAACCTGCACAATGTACACAATGAAATTAGGGCATGCGGTTCATCCAGTGGGAACTTATAATGCAATGGTCAGACTCAAATATGCTAATTTTGGCGAAAATGGTTGTCATGTCAACAAAATGGCATTGGAAAGGAAAGAAATGGAAGAAAAAGTTCATTCAATGTGTATACAATGTGACAAAATGACCTACCATGAATAACTAAGCAAATTTTTTGTGTATTACATATTAAACAATTAGAAATTACATAGGCACATGTTCTGAAAATAGAAGAACTGAATTGGTTTGGTGATATCACATGATGTCAAGTGGCATGTCACCAGACATTTTTAAAATCATGACAATCACCAGCAAGAGCACTATTTTATCCAGAGAAGAAAATCGATATTCTAACCAGGGTACATCTCACTTTTCTGCAATTTTTGCAACTTTGCAACAGTTAGGCTAAAATATTACTTGTAGACATTGCTCAATACCCCTCTCTTGAGGCAAGTACATTAACTTTCAGAAACACTGAATTCATACTGTCAACCATATATCCACATCTTTTGGACAGCATGTCATACAAAAAATTGTATATTTAAATGTTAAGCAATTACTTGGATCCATACCTCTTGTATACGGTCCAGTGCTCGGATATTGTCTAGTGTATCCAAAGAGGGTGATAGACCTCCATGCAAACAAAAGATCTAGAACATGAAAGTGCTATAGTGAGTATATAACATGTAGGTAGCTCATGCAGTGAAGTGAAACAGGTCACTACAAACCTGACTCTCAATAAGAGCAGTTAGTGGAAGATAATCGAACAAGTCGGTGAAATATTTCCAGACATTGGCATTTCCATACTTTCTCAAGCATTCATCATAGAAACCATACCTGAAATTTATGAAAAACTTAAGTCAAGAATAAAGCAGACCTTAATACTGTGCATGTTCATGAATGTTAAGTGAATGCCTGTACTGTGTACATGCCGATCCATTTTGCTTTATTTTTTGGTGTGTGTGTGTGTGTGTGTGTGTGAGAGAGAGAGAGAGAGAGAGAGAGAGAGAGATCCGAGATTTTCCTCTCATAAAAGAATGTTGTATATTAGCATTTCAGCATTTTCATTTCTTAAACAAAGTTTTCATTGAACCCATTTGTAGATAGTCCAAACTCCAGAGCCCATCACTCATATAAATCTAAATCACTCTTAAAACAAACTCTGATTTGTGAGATTTTGGTGGGACTATTGCCAACTGTTCTAAAAATTTAAACTGTTAAATGAAAGCGTAGTTTGTTTTTTAAATATTCTAACACTTACCCTAAGTGTGGAAATATTTAATGAGGAGACAAATGGAGCTTGGAAAAATTCGAACTCAGAATCTCACTTTGATACCATGTGAGATTTTGATGTAACCACCATCAATTATTCTAAAAGCTTTCAAGTTATTAAATGAAAGTGTGGTTTATTATTTAAATATTCTAACATAATTCATATTCCAAGCACCCTACCCTAGTTACCCTTCTTTTAAAGTTGCATAGAAGCGATATGTTCCAATTTTTTGAGCAGTTCATTTTCATATGTCACTTTTCTTAACTAATTATTCATCGATTCAAACAGCCAGCTGAATAGTCATTAGTTACACTGTTGGACAACAGACAGAATAACAATGGAGATAGAATAAGAGAGTTTTAGAATTCAACTAGTACTCTGCTAGTTTTATAAGGATCAGATTATTTTATCACACAGAATGCTAACACATATCTTAGATAGTAATGGATAAACAAAAAAAGGGGAAGATACAGCAGCAAAGAGTGACTGAAATTTCTGGAGCAAAGAGTCTCACAAATAAAATTAGAGACAACGTAAATCAGCACTAAAGTGAACATCCTGAATCAATGAAAGCCAGTGATCTTGTTATATAAATATCCAAGAGAAACATCTTGCTACCATCTAGCACACCCATGCAATGGATAGTATATAAAGGACAAGAATTATTGTGCAAAACTGACATTGCTTTGGTCTTCGAAAACTAAGAAAGTGCCTTACACTTGTGTTATTTGCCGACTTTCATGATTTCCCCTAAGGATAGTGATTCTATCTCTATAGCGAACTTTCAAGGCCACTAAAAGCGTAACGGTCTCCACTGAGTAGTACCCCCGATCTGCACTTATGAAACCACAAATACAGTTAAATACTTTCTGTACAATCATCTACCACCATAAGTGGCATCAATTACAGGTGTCTCGAAGGGAAATGCTATAAAATATGGATAAAGCTGGACACCGAGGATACCATCCCACGTAGGATACTCCCAGAGTCGTAACAATGACAACACGAACAAACCATGGACAACAATAACATCTGAATGAGGCCTATAAAAAGTTACTCTGCCAATAATATTCTTTAACAGCCAGTGAAGGCACTTCTTTGGTTGACCTTATCACTTTGCTAGAAGCATATACCCATGCAGCATACATTGCAAAAACAATTTTCATCCCCACTGCATTAACACCGGCTCTAAGTAAATTGAAATTGCAACCTTGATCAACCATGGATTCCAAACAGGTGAATCATGGCTGTAATTAGTAACTAAAATGGTCTTAAGGTACTGAAGTGAGATCTCACGTCACTAATTTCCAATATGCACATGACCAAAAGACAAGTTTCTAACACAGCCAGAACACCTATACCACCCAACCCCAATCTTCTGTTTCCAAAAACAGCCAGCAAAATAAATTCACCAACAATGGGAAAGCGTAGCACATGGAAGCCTTAGACCCACCGAGAAAACTACTTCCAATTATGCTTATGGAAATTCAAAAACAATCAGAGAATTATTATAAGGCAAAGAGCCGCAAGTTACAATTTCTGATCCACGATGATTTGAAGAAATAGCGATCCTTCAAATCCTTCAGTGCTATCGTGCTAATCGAGTATCACTACCAGCATAAAATATGTCATGGCAATACAGGGTATTCTAAAGTATTGGAGCGCAATTAAAGATGAACGCCACGATGGTCTCCCTGCTACCGATACTCCCAACAAAAGTAAATTTTCAGACCTGCGCAATTACTCTAACATACCCACAGACATTCCTCGTTGTGGTCTTTAACAATAGATTCAAAGATCACACTAGAAACCAATGAGCACTGAGCAGGATGAAGGTTGTCAAACTTCATATGCAGATAACACCCTGCCTGCACAAACATACTTTGGCGAGCCCCCAATCTGGCGCTATGTAAATGAATCCAGAAACTTTGACGAAGAAAAAGAATCCATAATCATTCTTCTTTCTTTCCGTCTCTTAGGAACAAATAAAACCAAAAAAAAAAAAGAAAAAAAGAAAAAAAGAAAAAAAAAAGTAAGACCACCATTGTCGTCGATCCGTCTCACCCATACAAGCAAAAGAAAAATTGAAGCAAACAATCCACCCACCATGGCAGAGAGCGATCTTCAGATCACGCGTCATCAGGCACAACATAGTTCAACATACATAAATTCAATAATTCCACATCCTGGAAACCACATAGCTCACAAACGAAGCTATGTAAACAAACATAAGATCAAGACCAGAAGAGGCAGGCGGAACCCAAAAAAGAAATAAGAAAAAAAGAAAAAAAAAAAGGAAAAAAGAAGAGCTCACCAACATAATCTCCCATAAACAGATAATTCGTATCAGGCGCGTTGCCGCCTATCCTAAAGAGCTCGATGAGATCGTAGAACTGGCCGTGAATGTCGCCGCACACCGTGACCGGGCACTTCACCGGCTGCACGTTCCACTCCTCCACGAGGATCGCCCTCGCCTGATCGCAGAGCGTCTTCACCTCCGCCTCCGTCAGCGGCTTGCACTCCATCAGCTGCTCGATCTGGCGGTCCAGATCCGCGTGCGACGGCATCGTTCCCAGGCGCCCCACCACCCCCACCACCCCTCGTCCCTCGTCCCTCGGCCCCCTCCCGCTCCCGCAGATCGCAAATGGCCGGCGGGGCGCGGAAACAACCGCGCGATCGTCGATGCGAGGAGGTTTTCTTCCCCCCTCACTCGGCTCCCGTCGAAGGGAACGGCTCGCCCGGCGTCGGGATCGGGATTCCGAATCGGACCGAGGCGAGAAGCGGATCTCCGATCGATCGAGCGTGTCGCGATCTTCCAATCATCACTCACCTCCGCGAATTCACCTGCGCCTTCCTCTCCCCCTTCCTCCTCCTTCCGCCTTCGCAGTTTGGATGTCGCGCAGATGTTTCGACCGATGAAATTGCATGAGAGAGAGAGAGAGGCCGAAATGAAATTCGAATGCGAATGCGAATGCAAATGCGGATGAATGAATGGGGACAAAAAAACAGTCTTTTTGTCTCCGGTGGCTCCGCCGGGTCAAATAGGGAAATCGGTGGCGACACGTGTCGCGCCGGGGGAGACGATTCAGACATCCCCCACGTGGGGGGGGGCGCACCGGATCCTCTCCCCCCTCCGCCCTTTCCATCTCTCTCTCTCTCTCTTGACCTCGTCGCCCGGGACTAGCATTGGCTTCGCGATGTTTGTCCCCACCATTTGAATCTTTAAGAATTTAATCCGGATTCATCGGAAGGCGTCGTTTTATTCGATCGAGGAATTATATCAATGTTGCCAATCGAATCATTAAAGTCAAAAAGACTTTTCGTCCCGCGGGAAATTTAAGACGTCGTTCCCTCTTAAGTTCTCGCATTAATCTGACACCTGTTCTTTCGAGGTGGATGGAATTTTCAATTAGTCTTGCTTTTATTCCTTAATTTTTTCTTAACGTTAATTAGATTTGCAAATCTCTGGAGTCTTTTATAATTGGGGAAGATTCAGATTAATATAAGTATTAAATACAAACACATCTATAGACGTAAAGTAATGAACGGCGGAAAACTCAACCGAATATAAGTTGAAATTATGTTTTATTTTTATGATTATTGAGATGATTCGCTAAAATATATTTATGTGAAGTTGTTGTAATATCTATGAAGACAAAGAGGTGCAAAGGAAATAGAAAAATAAAAAAAATATATTTTTTGTTGATTTAGCAAAATGACAGCCCACTTCCCTTAAAAATCACAAACATTAAAGTAAGTCACGATTCTATCTCAAACTTTTTTTAGTTCCATAAATAGACACTAACTTTCGTTGTGTGTATCTCAATGTGGCCTATGTTAACTTTCTGTCCGATAACGTCATGTGTCATTTCCACGTACTTTCCTTTTTCAAAATCAGAATTATATATTTATTTCCTCTTTATTTCCGTCCTTTTTTCTTTATTCTGTTTTTTTTTTCTTTCTTTTGCTTTATTCTTCTTCTTTTCACCTCCGGAAACAATTATAACACTGTGGACAACATCCAAACCACCACCACCTCACCGCCGTCCCGGTCCTCCATCCATCGCCGCCTCGCTGCCATCCACGAACACCATCCTTTTATTCCCCTTTGACACAAAATCAGATTTGAGGGGTGCATAGTCAAATCTGAAGTCTGCAACCTCCGTTGATGGACGTTTCCATCTGCGACTAAGGCGCGCAGCCTCAAATTTGAGGTCATGCAACTAAGATATGAGGTTGCGCGACTCAAATTTGAAGTTGCGTAATCTAGATTTGTGCTTGAGCATTGCCATTAATGGAGGCTGAAGGTTTGGTCATGACATCCACTGGAGGACCGACAACGAAGATACAGAGGAACCCACTCCCCACTAGTAACCCAGACCGATGCTTGAAGCTTCATCTTCCCTTCAAGACTTGGTGCCATTATCCAGAGTACAAGATTCAAAAAATGTATCCCCTGGGACAAACATAAGCCACAGGAGCTAAGAAGAAAGGAAATAAAAAAAAAAGATGAGTTTTCTTTCGAAAATATATAATTCAGCTGAAATCTCATCTCATTAATAACACACGGAGGGAAAGAGTGAGAAATATGTACACATGGAATTGACAGGTAAGACATTTAACAGCAAAAGTGGATTAAATTGATGGAGGATGGATTTGGGTACAAAGTGAAAATTGGTGAATTCTTTTGAGCAAAAAAAAAGTTCATATATCACCCAGCGTTACAGTGCAGTTGGCTCGGGCGTTTGTTCTTCTCGCAAAAGGTCCAGCGTTCGAATCCCAGCTGCGTCGTGCTGACTTACCCGGAGAGTAAGGGTGGTGGTGACTCTACTCTCCCTCAGGGTTTACTCCGTCGTAAAGCGGCGCATGGGGTTCCCTGGGTCATAAAAAAAAAAAAGTTCATATTAGAATTAAGACTTTACTTATATTTTGTGGGTTCTAGGAGAAATTATGTTGGGAATGATGAAAATGAAAAGGTTTTCTAAGATCTAGGCAATTGTGTAATTATGAAAATATACAAAGCACCTGTTTCACTTTTTTGGAAAATTGGTCGATTAGGTAGAATAAATTGAAAATTTATAGATTACATTGAATATTTAGGAATAATTTAAGAATTATATTAAATGAATCAAAAGTCCGAAAATGACATTGAATTAAAGTTTATGAACTATCAATCTCAATCTTTACTACCCCAGATATCACCTCGATAGCCTGACCTAAACAATGATGAGAGCCATGCTAGAAGGAATGGGGCTATGGCCACCGGTTGAACTTCAGCTAAGTCAGCGGGAGACAGAGTCACCAACTGGTTGGCCACGGGATCATGTGTTTCGGAGGCCTCTTCGGGGCAAACCAGTAACAGAAGAATCAGACTCCTCCTGTTCGACATCTCAACGTGGTCAATGAGGGTTGTATATCGGCTCAAGATATGTTGGTAGCCGTCATGGACAGGACAGTCTCGTGAGAAGGTGTCCGCCACAGTGCCATCGGCGGCGAGGTCTGCAGGGGTGATGGACATCGTGCCCTCTAGAAACATAAAGAAGTCGAAACACTTGTCCTATAGCGCCACCGAAAAAGTACAGAGGAGGTGGCTGTGGAAGTCTTGTTTCTCTGTCGACAGGCGCATGGGATGGGTTCTCAGCTTCTCCCGAACTGGACCCTCTTGCCTTATCGAGCGTGCGACCCACCTTGAGTTGTGATTATCAGCAGAAACCCAACACCGAGGAATCGATCTGCTCCACCCTGACAAATCACCCATCTTTTTAGGCGACGTTGCCGGGGAAGCTTTGTGGTTTTCGGAATACTCCTCTTTTCAGGGTGTCCTTCACTCCTGTAGCGTCCGGGTTAAAAACAGGCCCTGTTACATCATTGTCAATCTTCTATCAGATTGTTGAACGGTGAACTACTTGAAATTCTCGACCTCGACCCGATACAACATGTTTCTTGCATTCAACGGGTTGGCAATCGCTCTTATTAGAACCTATCCTTGACGAGCTTCACAAGAGTAACGTCACTTGTGCTTACAACCAGTGATTTAAAGATTTCATAATGAAGAGACGAACAATTAGGGAGGAAGGGAGGCAATGTGAGAGAGAGAGAGAGAGAGAGAGAGAGAGAGAGAGAGAGAGAGAGAGATCAAAGTGCTCGAATTGAAAAAGTAGAGACTTCACGGCTTAAGTACGTTTTTATCTAAATGGAGATGCTGTTCCATTCTGACCCATTACTGAGCCAGCGTGGGGTCAAAATAAGGGGGCACATGTTGACATTAGGCCCACAATGTGGGCCCAAATCTAAAAGAAATTAATGGCCTAAATTGAGATATGACAATACATTTAGACTGCGTTTGGTCATCTACATAAAATAAGGTTGGATTATAAATCCTCCAAATATTCTCTAGATTATAGGAAATCTGATCACATGCTTGGTAAAATCCAAGATAGGATAATTTTTTTTTTTTAATGAAAATCTCACTTGCCTAGTACAATCTCTTGTCTAGATCTCATTGCTTAAGTTCCCTCACCGATATTTGAAACCCGCTCTTTCTAGCTCCCTTTGATTTGTCTCCTTCCTCGCCAATTTCGCTAGATCCACCACCATCTCACCCTCTAGCTTAAATTTTTTATGGGATATGTTCAGCAGAAGTCCTAAAACTTACAAAAAGTGCAATAAAGTCCTAAAACTTGTCAAGTTGGTTTAATTGAGTCCTAAAGTTAACACCGTCAATAAAGTTAACGAAAATTGCTGACGTGGCGCTGAAAATGAATTTTTTATTTTATATATGGCTTTTTAAATTATTTTTTATTCAAAATCTTTTAAAATTAGATTAAAAACTAAAAAGAAAAAACTAAATTTATTAGAAAAACAAACTTGTTCAAAAAAAAAAAGGGCCACCGGAGGAGCTTCCGCCGCCGCCCATCGCCGGAGGGGCCGGCGATCGGCGGGGTGGCCGGCCCTCGCCCGGTGAGGCCTCGCCGCCCTGGTGAGGGCCGGCCACCTCGCTGTGTCGGGCGAGGACGCCGGATCCGGATTTGGGCACGCCGGCCCCGCGAGGGTCGGCGAGGCCTCGCCCACCAGATCTGGATCCGGGCGACCATCGCCCGTTGTCGGCGGCGGGGCGGTGTCGTCCTCTTCGGCGTCGTCCGACGAGGCCCCGTCGGGCGAGTCCGAGGGGAGGAGCGGCCCGCGGCTCGAGCTGGTCAACGAGGAGGACGAGGAGGAGCTCGAGGTTGTCGCCCGCTCCGCCGGCTCTCGTCGACGAGGACGCCGCGCCGCCCCGTCGCCGACGACGGGCGATGGTCGCCCGACTGGCGGGGGTGGCCGGCCCTCACCTAGGGCCGGCAAGGCCTCGCCGGGCGAGGGCCGGCCACCCTCCCGGTCGCCGGCCCCTCCGGCGATGGGCGGCGGCGGAAGCTCCTCGGTGGCCTTTTTTTTTTTTTTTTTTTTTTTTGAACAAGTTTGTTTTTCTAATAAATTTAGTTTTTTCTTTTTAGTTTTTAATCTAATTTTAAAAATTTTGAATAAAAATAATTTAAAAAGCCATATATAAAATAAAAATTCATTTTCAGCACCACGTCGCCACGTTAGCAATTTCCGTTAACTTTATTGACGGTGTTAACTTTAGGACTTAATTGAACCAACTTGACAAGTTTTAAGACTTGATTGCACTTTTTGTAAGTTTTAGGACTTAATTGCACTTTTTGACAAGTTTTAGGACTTCGCCGAACATATCCCATTTTTTATCTAGCACTTTATTCAGGGATATTCGATTTTATCTAATTTAGGGAACGTTGCCAAATATCGAATAAGATATTTTGTTATCCTATCCGAACTACTAGATGTAGTCTTAACTCATAAGACTAACTCAATAGCATGCTTAATAAGCTCATTATGTCATAACAATACGATTGGCTCAAAAAGCACATTGATGGAATGTCTAACAAGCTCATCGATGATGAGTTTTTAATGGATAGAGTTCAAGGGAAGTTCATGACGTGTGATGCCAATCAATTGACTTGAAATATATCAAGAAGTCGAAGACTAAGTCAAGAATGATTTATCGACCAAGGAATGGTTATACTTAAAGGATTGGGAGCAGTTGCAAATTATTCGTAAAGCATTGCAAGTCAAGAGGCAATTAGTGAATTTTGTTGAAGAAGATTGTGCATAACAAAATTGTATGCATGATGGATAAAAGGACGCATCTCTCATTGCACATTCTATAGTCACAAAACATCAACCAAGGCATCAAGAATCGTGAGAGTGAGAAGGGCTTGTCAAATTAAATGTGAGTAATTCCAGATTCCATATAAGTTTTACTTAGAACTCGAAATCCATTTGTTAGAACATGTTTCTCATTTTTCAGAACCTGAAACCCACTATGTCATAGGTTTCGAAGTTGGTTTCAGGGTCTACCCACCTTCTATCTATATTATTAATTAAACGATTGTAGTGAATTATCATCTTTGATAATCACTACTTGCAATTACAATTAACTAATTATAACTTATATTTAAACACACAAAATATATAAGGTATTAACAAAGTAAAAGTCTCAATCATAAAAATGGAAATTCAAATTAGGGGTTCCGGATTATATATTTATCATTGAACGCCATAAAATACCGTAGGATCGTAATAAGACGTATAGACCAAGAAAAACACAAAACTTATTCCAGTTCTAAGTTATAGATTTTACGTTCCATCAACCTAGAACCTGGAATCTACCAATTAAAATAGGTTTCCCAATTTTCGGAATCTAGAATCCCAGTGGATCTTGGAACCTGGAACCAAATATGTTCTCACTAGTCTGGTTTTTATGTTCCAAGCTCTACCTTGAAACCATACTCACCCCTATGTTAAATTTTGAAGAAAATCATTTGGATTAGACTTCACCAAAGTTTAAATGTTCAATTTGAATTCAATTAAGTTTCCTAATTTCAGTATTGTACTTGTCTTTGATTATAAAAACTATAAAGTTGTGTCTTCTATTCCTTTTACTTTCCCCATGCACTTAATCGATTTCTTTTAAAAAGCTTATATCCAATCTTAGTCATCGAGCAAACATGCTATCCAAAACTGTAAGCCATCTCTGATTTAGCAAAGTCTATTTGTCCATGAATTATATTTATAATTCAACTTTTACGAAGTCCTTGAAATTTCAAGACACATTATAATCCACTTGCTTTTGATTTAAAGTCAAATTTGATGCTTTAACAACTTGACAAAAATACACGTGACACGTACATAGAGATTTTTTTAAGGACTCTAGTATACCTTTCCACCTTCTCTTTTTAAATTTTGAATGTTCAAATTTATAATTCTGGGGCTTTCTTTGATGTCATCCGGTGGTAGGGTTGGAAATATAATGGGGAGTCAAAGTCTACAAAAGGAGGTCAACTATACAACGCATCTCAGTATTTTTAGGTGTGTAGTGGGGGTCGATTGAACCCGGGTCAAATAAGGACGCTCCCCCACTAATCTTGGATGGGATCCACATTGCATGGTCACCCAAGTTTTGAGAATAGAGCTGTTTACCATCACACGAAAGCCAAATCTCAAAGAGGAAAGACGCCCACCACCCAAAAACTTCCCCAATTCATCTAAAAACGCAGCCCCAATTTTTTTTGACAAGGATCTAGTACACGCTTGTCTTTCGCTGGTTGTGACAAGAGCACGTTCTCCCTTTTCTTTTTGTCTTTTTCGGAAGCCGTCCCAATTCGAACCTCGCTTGCTTCAGACTCAAAACTTTGCTTCTCAGCTCATCCCCAACTCAACAAGCAAAGAGAAAAGGAAAAGACAGAGAGAGGTTGGGTAGAGAGCCCGCCCACTGCTTTCGTGCCCACTTTCAAAGTGTGATCTTGTGCTATCGCGCGTTCCCTTTTTTCTTCTTTTAAACGTTTGACCAACCATACGCATAAATAAGATAATTGGCTAATTATGTGGTTCATGAGATGTAACGAGTCCGTTTGCTTGAAAGAACGTTGTTCCGGACAATTGTTGTCCAACTTCTCGGTGTGTTTGGATGAAGGAAACCAATCGATTTATAAAAATCGTTTTTCATTAACTGAAAACAATAAATTTAGTTTGGAAGAAAACGACTTTCCTTTTTAGTAAAAGAGGAATTACTTTCCATAAACTACTAAGTAATTGAAATCTAAGAAAAATGGTTTTTTCTGGAAATTATTTTCTTTTACCATAATCGTTTTCAATGAAAGGAACGTCTCCTAAATTGTTATAGTTAGTCCACGTGGAGGCTCCAAGGACTAACAACATGTGTATGGTTTGCATTCTAAATTAAAAAGATTGCGTTCGTTCCATGAACCCGAGATGCAAAGGCTTTCTACCGATCATGCGTGCCCCTTTAATGTTTTATGGTGGGTTCGCTTTTATTTTGCGCACTTCCTTTTTTTCCCCTCTCTCTGATAAAAGAATTCTGTGTACTTACTGGTGCCACCTCCTTTTGACCAGCAGAATCAGCATATAAGAATAGACAATTTACGGACGACAACCAGCGCGTGTGGGAGACTGTTGGTTGGCCGCTAAACATTCATGACAAGACAGCCCTAAAACATTAGCCGGCCACTCATTAAGCATTTCAAATAAGGAAATGTTTGATTTTCAAAGTATCGGTGAGGAAAGATCGTCTGGTACTTGATTGCTTTACAAGGGCGCTTTTCGACAACACTCTTTCGATAAACAGGACAAATCAGATGTACATAGGACATGTAATCAGGCAAGAAAATACGGAAGATTATTTAAAGTAGGGTTTCGTCTGATGAGTTGCCCTGGATGATTTATCTTTGGATTCTGGAGGGCATATTTTGTGCGACACAAGCTTCCAATATTCTTCGACTTCCCCTAGTGCTAGCCACGAAGAATACAATGCTTCCCGGAAGAGAATATAAGGCGGGCAATCAATCAAGCAACAAAACATTTGGTACTGGAGTGTTCTCAAACTTTTCTAATTAACTTTAATTACAATCCCATGTCTAGACGAACTTAAGCAATCCTGCACACCCATTTCTGTCGTCTCTCTCTCTCTCTCTCTCTCGATACCTATGCTTGACCCGGAGGTTGTTTGAGTTCCCAGCTCTCCTGAAACCAAAGGAAAAACACATAAATTTAAAGCACGCATAATTTTTTATAAGTGATAAAAAGCAATGAATGTGCTTTGGTTCTCTTGGTTGTTCTCTCTAGCTTTTTTTTTTTTTTTTTTTTTTTTTTTTTCAATTACCCTTTATGTTGTGAATAAAAGTGCCAGCTTCCAATATATTAGACCACGATTTTCAATAGCATGTTTGAAGATGCAGCATGTGTGTTCTAAAGCAACGGGAAAGTGAAGACCAAAAGAAACAATTAAAGCTTTAAAAGGTTGCATGTACTCTGGACATATCTATATTTACGTGAAGCTTTAGATAAGCATTGAAATTGAATAAAGCAAGAGAACATCTTCCCTTTTGATGGCAGGCACATATTAGATTTAGCTCCTTTGTTAGAGCATTAAGTAAATAGCTGACGCAATAGTTTCTTTTTTCTCTATGCAATGAGAGGGAAGGGTATTTGTTCTGTAGGCACTTGACGAAAATGCACCCAATAAAGCAGACTGTCAGATCATGTGAGACGTGAAAGATCCATGGTTGAGTATACGGGTTCTCACTATGAATGCACACGTATATAATGTCTTACATGCAAGTGTTTTCTTCTATCTCTTAGAGAAATCAAAAGATGAAGCAGAAAATAGAATTGGGATATATTTAAACTGTTGAATTAAGCAGACCTTTTGTTTTGTTGGTTGCCGTTGGTCAGATTTTCAAGAATAAGACATTCAAATTATAAAATTTCGTCAAAAGGACATGATTGTGAGGATATTATGTCATTATTTGGTTTATGAAATAAATTTTGACATTGGCATATAGTGTGATGAAATGAATAGAATGGGAATACTTCATATCTAAAAGGAAAAGTTGATTTTCTCATATAATTGGACATCCATCTGAATCACTCTGAAGATGATAACATAGTTATTCTTAGCTGTCTAAAACTTTCGCAAAAGCGACTGTTTCCTAGGGGAGAAAACTTTAGCAAAAGAGAAATTCACTATGCATGGAGCAAGAAGCACTGACATAAACTATTCGGCTATAACTATATATTAAAAACATAAGAGAATCATGTTAGCTCTTTTCTAAAGCCCAGAGTAAACCTCAAGCCTATTAAATACCGCTGGCTCAAAATCACTAATCATGTCAAATTTTATGAACATTGCGTAGAAATGCACTCATCGCATCACAAACACGGCTTCAAGTTTTCATGAATCCAATAAAATATATCCCCTGTCCTTTATGTAAAAGAGAGAAAAAACTTCATGTGCCGTACCTGTTATGAATAGGATCGGATCCATTAGGAACTCTCCTCTTGCTCATGTAGAAGGGATCTGACCGCGGACGGAAAACAAGCTTCTTCTCTCTATCAATCAACTCAGAGTTCCTTGCCTTGCCCTTCGACCACTCCTTCAAGGGCGGGCTTGGTGGTACTCCTCTACCGCCAGCTGCTTCCGCCATCGCAAACACCAAAAGCCAAACGAGACTCAGAGCTGCTAGTGCTCTGAGTAGGAACTTTGCGTATAGAGGACAATTCTTACCCATGGGATATGCTCCTTATATAGTCCTCTATACACAGGTTTCCACTTTTTTTTTTTTTTTTTTTTTTTTCCCTTTTCCTACAAAGAAAAATGCTTAGATTTCTAGGATGACTAAGACCAACGACGAAATATGGCAGAACTCAACACCATCATTGCACAATGATTGCCATGCATGAAAGAGAAAAGAAGACAGAGAGACAGAGAGAGAGAGAAAGAGAGAGGAGTGCCCGGGGGGGGGGTGGGGAGTGGGCTAAGGCAAGAATTCTATTTTTTGGGTGATGGAAGTCTTCCCTAATTTACTTCGTGGGCTACGGATGGTTGGTTTTCTTTATAGGTTGAAGCGATTCTATTGCGCTTTCTCGAAGAGAGAGAGAGAGAGAGAGAGAGAGAGAGAGTGGGCAGGCTTAGCTGGTTTCTTTGGTGACATGAAAAGGGACCTAAGTTTGCTTTATACTGGTGAATTTTAATACGACACTGCTTTTAAGCTTCCATTTGAGTTTTTTCATGCACATGCACCCACAATGCCCGAAGAGCCTTGGTGCCTCTCCCTCCCCATCCTACGTTACGAATAAAAGCAAAGATATTTGGAACGAAAATTGGCTCCTCTCGGATCTCCTGCGCTCACGTGGCAATCTATTTTTAAAAGGATTCACATACAATTACCTATGACAGAACACCGAGGTGTACACGTGACTATGTGAGTTGTGTTAAAAGATTTAAATATTGAAAATTTAGGGTACATTTAGTTCAGTTTTCTCAAGAGGTTTTCGATCAATGCTAGGGTGTTTAACAAATTTTACCTAGGGGCTTTCGGCCAAATGTTGATTTTGGGAAAACTGAAAGTCCAATATTAGTAAGGACTAACATTAAGCTTTCAGCATTTGCCTAATGTTAAAACTAGATTTTCTCTTCCAAAATTACTCTCACCAATTTATTAGTTTTCCAGTTTTGCCCATTTGTGTAACTATTAATCTTTTTTGTGCGATGGCAGCCGATGAAGTTAGATTTGGCCGGAGAAGGGTCAATGAGGGTCACTAGACCTAGGCGACCCTTGCCAAAGGTTGCACAACCTTGGGCGACCGTCGCCTGAGTCTCGTGACCTTAAGTGGTCCTCACTTAGGTCTCGCATGATCCGGGAGACCCAAGCAATGGTCGCTTGGGTTGCGTGCCTCCTAGGTTGCGCCACCCTCCTTGGGCAACCTCAGTTGATGGCCACCAGCATTGGATCTAGTTTGCCGGTGGCCATAGCTCTTCATTAGCTTCGATGAAAGGTTTAGGTTATTTTTCATAATAAAAAAATATAAAAACTATTGTCAAAACTCATTGCCAAAGATTTTTTTTGCCAAGTACTTCTCAATTCCAAAGTCCATTTGCAAAAAGTTTTTACCAAACATAATTTACATTCCCTCAAAGGACTTTGACTTTCAGCATTTGCATTACACTCAAAGTTCATTTGCAAACTTGAACCAAATGCACCCTTAGTATTGTATGAAGTAGTTTGGATACCTTAATTAGTCCATACCACATTAGTTTAAGTTTTTAATGAAGTAGTACCTAACTAGATATGTTATTAGGTTTGGACTTACGATCTCTCTCATAGATCTTCTCAAGTGTAGGTATTGGAATTTTGCTGCAACTTACGAGGCTAAACAAGCGGTATCAAAACCTTGATCAGTGGCCCTCCAATGTGGATTGATATTTGACTTAAATATCTCAAAAAAGAAATCTCATGACCAACATGGATTTTGATGAAAACTTTCATCTCGATGTGTTTTGCAAAAAGAGACTATGGGTGAAGGCAGGTATCGAGGTAGAGCAATTTTATTCCATGTACAACAATGATGTTTGTTTGGAAGCTATCTTGTAACAAAGGTGGAGATGCAAATCTGAGATTGTTTGAGGTATACATGTAAATTATGCGTCGGAGAATTCTCACATAAGAAATTTAATGTTATGTGAAATAGTCATTTTTTCTTAAATATTTAAAATTCATTGATTTATACTTCTTAGTGAAGATGAAATTAGATATATTGATGGGATCGAACTTAGACTATTTTCTAAACATCTCCTCTAAAATGGTATAGGACTTCTGTTATGAGTCCTAACATAGGGATTGCACTATTTTGTTTCTATTTCAATCCCAAACGCCTTTCTTCATCAAATATGTAAGCTGATATTGGTTTTACCAGTTAGGTCAAGTTGGGTTAGTACAACCCTAATATGACCCGATCTACCCAAATTGCTTCATTAAGATGTTAATTAGCTGTGATGGATTTTATTAATGGGATTGATGTGCGTACTGGAGATGCATAAACAAAACAAAAATATTTAGGGAATGTTAATAAAATTACGAAATTGATTCCTTTTTTTGGGCTAATTTACGAAGAACTCCAAGATATATAATCCAATACTATAGCTAGAAAAATGATCTAATATAAATAATTTATTGAATACCAATATTCATTCACATAACATATTAATTGGCAAGGATGTACCAAACTAAGCACTCAAGCTAAATAGGTTAATTTATGTCAAATCAATAATCCTAACAACAAGATCTTGACCAATTCAATTAAATAGAATGTACATGTAATTTTTGGGTGACATCGGTTTTACCTTTATATGACCCAATTAATAAATCAACTCAAAATATACCGTGACAAGATTATGACACAAAACATGAGTAACATAAATTTGAATCCACTCGACTTCCACTTGAGTCATGTTTTCATATCATGGCAAAAATAGAGATACTCACAAGTTTAATTAACCTCCTATGGTCCACTTTATGCCTTAATCACTTGGACCACCCTTAGTTGGATTGCAAAAACTTATACTCTCCCAAAAATGGGGATATGTGATCTTTAGGAATATGATCACCCAACACTTATAGATGTAGATGTACATGAATATGAATTAGAAGCTGGTTCCACCTTTAGATGGTTGAGGGCCTTTTGATTGGGGAATATTGTCACTCCTTACTTCGATAGTTAAAGCATATGGCCCATTTTTTTGTCTTATCCATTCTCTGCATGCATGTTGGAGTTATAATCAATATGCTGGCAAGAATCCAATTCTTGTCACTAGGAATGGCTTCTCCTAGAAGGATGATATAACTAGGTACAGTATCCTACAACATTTTTTTCTTTTTTCTTTTGATTTGGGTCAGCGGCCGTAAAAAGTGCCGATGGTTCCAAGATTATATAATCGTCGAGAACGTGAGATTTGACATGCATCAGAATGCAACTTCGGGTGTCCGAGGATAGAACCTGTATGACCAAGAAAAAAAAAAAGGAATAGAACCTGCCTTGGTTCTTCTATTATGAATTCCTTTTGTTACCCTGTAAATCTCGAGAAATTTATTTACAGAAATGTGGATTGTGATTTCGAGACACGCAACTATCTAGGGCTGAGGATTTGTGCTGACATGTTGTAATTGTCTTTATTGTTCATGTCAATTCATGTTATTGTAAAATATTATAATTTTGGCAATGTATTGGACAGTATTATGAAACCATGATAAACTGTTTAAATAGCTGAAACATTAATTGTGAGGCAACAGCGTGGTTTATATTTAAAATACTCCAACACTTTCCCGACATGTGGGCTAGAGTAGCATTATAGGGTAGACAAACAACGAGGCTGGAAAAATTTGAACTCAAAAACTCCACTTTCATTCCACATCAACTTACGTGGGAACACAACTAAACATTCTAAAAAATTAAGTTATAAATTATTCAGTTTTCTTACCATACACACCAAAATAATTGAACTATGTCATCATATGCAATTAAGCATATATAAGGGTTTTCTCGTAATTTATGTTTCTTCTTGTGTCATGTTTATATCGTGAAAACAGGTCGTGCCTAATGTTCCTGATTATGATCCTCAATGTCCAAGGTGTCCCGCAGATGATATATATTAATAGGGTACACAAATCTGCATGATGATGGTTCTAAACATATAAAGCCTTCAGCAGATCAGATCTCACAAGAAACATATGGAATATCACGTAGCTTGACAAGATCGTGTCCTTTTCCAGCCCCCCCTAAAAAAAAAGAAGAATTTACCATTCGAAGTATGAGGCTTCTAACAATTTTACCGTTCACGTTAAACATTTATACAATAAGAAGGACGCAAAACGATATGTACGTACTTAGCTTGTAATTTAGTGACTGAAGAGACGAGTCTAACTAAATATGAGGATAATTAAAAAAAAGTCAAAAATGTATCATATGGTAATCAATTCATTCCTAACTATTTCAATTGCCCAATTTAGTTATAAACTTTTTGATAATTTGTTAGCAAATATTGGTTAGAAATCGTTCATGTAGATGTTGGCCATTTTACATGGAACGACTAGTGTTGACATGAATAATTTTTGTAACTTTTAATTATAATTTTTTTTCTATTCTTTCTTTTTCCTAACTCTGAGTTGGCGGGGATTGGTTCTTTCTTTCTTTTTATCCAAATTTGTGCTTGCGAAAGAAATGAAAAGGAAAAAAAGGAAAAAATTGAGAAAAATTTAAAATAATTGTAAAAACTGTTCATCATCAACGCTGCCATTGGTCATGCCATGTAAGTCGGGTTGGTATTCATGTCGATGATTTCTAGTTAAAATTGACTGAAAGGATTATACTGACAAATTGTCAAAATGTTTATGACTAAATTAGTCAAATTGAATTCAAAAAAAAAAGTAATTGAAAAGTTCAAACTAAATTGATTGTCGTGACATAAGTTTATAACTTTTTCGGTCAATTTTCTCGCTAACAATGTTAATGAGCTTTGGGCACTCGTTTCGTAATCTTGGCATGGACAATTACTATATGTCCTAACAAGTGGTATCAAATGTGATAGATTGGGCCCACAATTTCTATGGATGTCCGATGAATATCTAGAGAAAGAAATCAACCGATAAGCATATGCATGTTTCCCACTCGCTGAGATTGTTAAACCCGTTGTGGTTTCCAGATACCGTGAGCTCCATCGGTGCTTAATAAAAGAGTGGATTGCTGGATGCTTCACTACCAAAAGTTCATGCGCGAGAATTTTGGTTAACATCGAATCTCCCAAATGCTATTTGAAGTGTAAAGAAAACTAATATATCTTGGTTGCTTGCTCGATAGCTTAGACCTCTGAGCGAAGTTCCCATATGCTATTTGAAGTGTGAAGAAAACTAATATATCTAGGTTGCTTGGTCGATATCTTAGACCTTCCAGCGAAGTTCGGTTTAACTAGATATAATAAAAAGCAAATGACGCTAAGCTCTTTTTCAGTGATCTTTTCAACCGTGAGGTTCTGTCTAACTTAGTGGTGTTGAAGCGGACATCATCATTGGTGGATTGGAGTTGATAGGCCCCAGGTGGGAAAATTATCCAAAAAGTCCAAACATATTACATTTTCGCAAATTCAATTTTAAACTTTTTAATTTTGTCAATTGTCAATTAAATCCACTTAGTCAATTTTAGCCGAAAATTGCTTAAGTGGATGCATGTCATTCTACATGACATGGTCGGCATTAGCATTAACAATTTTTATAATTTTTTCGTAAGCATGTTTATTTTTTTCTTTTTTTCTTCCGAGCTTGGCGAAGGTTGACTACCAGTCATAGGCGACGGCCGGCCAACCCTTGCCTAGTGATTGATGAGGGTTGGCCGACGACCCTCAGTGGACTTGGTAGAAAAAAAGGTAAAAAAGGAAGAAAAAAAGAAAAAAAAGAAACAAAAATATAAAAAATCATTTACATTAATGCCAGCCATTTACATGGCACTACTAGTGTTTACATCAATAATTTCTCACGTCATGCAAGGAGGCGGGTAGAGGTGGCAAATGAGTGGGTCGGGTCGGGTATGGGTCGGGTCGAAAATGGGTCGACCCATATTCGACCCATTTAACCCGTTTTAACCCATATTCTTGTAGTGTAAATTTAATGACCCATACCCGACCCAACCCGTATCGACCCATACCCGACCCGACCCGTATTGCTAAAATCTATTTATTGTGAAAACATTTTTATGTAATACAAATTTCTAATGAAAAATTTTTATAATTCTTTTTAAAATATTTTTCAAAAATCAAATTTTTTATTTTTCAATATATTTTAAAATATTTTATTTATTTTTAAGATACAATTTTTAATTATTTTTATTTTTATTAATTAATTTTTCTTTTTTCTTTTCTCTTTTTTTTTTTCCTTCTCCTTCGCCGGTCGCCGGCCACGACGACAGGCCGGCGGCCGGCCACAGGCGAGATCGAGCTCGTCGGCGTCGGGCGGGGCTCGATCTCGCCGATCAAAGAAGGCCGAGCCTCCACCTAACGCCGGCGAGCTCGAGCCTCGCCGGATCCGGCGAGTTTTGAGCATTGTCGGTTGTCGGCGAGGCCGAGCCTAGCCGGATCTCGGTGAGATTGAGCCTCGCCCGACGCCGGCGAGCTCGAGCCTCGCCAAATCGGCGAGGCCGAGGCCCCGCCCCACACCGACGAGCTTGAGCCTCGCCAAATTCGGCGAGGCACCGGCGAGACCCGTCGTCGGCCACCGGTGAGGAATGAAGAAAAATAAAGAAAAAGAAAAAGAAAAGAAAAAAAGAAAAAAATTGAAATGTGAAAAATAATTATAATTTCGATTTCTTATTAAAAAATATTTTTATAAATTAAAAAAAGTCAAGGGTTTAAACTTTAAAATGGGTTTCCTTATAACTCATTTAGACTATTTCTTTTTGTGTTTTACATTCATTGACCCATTTTGACCCATATTTAACTTTCACTTGACCCATTTCTGACCCATATTCAACTTTCACTCGACCCATATATGACCCATTTTACTAAAAATGGGTCATAATATGGGTTTTGACCCATATTGCCACCTCTAGAGGCAGGACAAAAGTCTAAGAATGAGAGTTAGATTAGGAGTAGAGTAGGACCGACCAAAGAAAAAATAAAGGTACTTGTATTGAATGCTAATGAAAATAAACTTCTCTAAGATCAATGAAAATCGATATGTCACGGAGGAATTGATCAATCTAATTGACTTTCTGCTTGATGACTGCGAATTTTTCTCAAGATATTGCATCCACTTAATGTTGGTAATGAGCTTGAGTTTGGACTCCATTTTGGTGATCTTCTCATCAACGAGGCATTGTCCATTTGTCATCCATTCACAGATGATCATATAACCCAGTCACGTGAATATTTTCCCTAAAGGGTTTTGGAAGGGCTAAAAAGTTGAACTAAATAAAACAATAGAAAGATATGGAAGATCTCTTTGCAAGCACACACACCATTCGTGAGTGAAATCATCTTTTTATTGGATTCGTACACGACAACTTTGATAGGTGTCCTGGAATCTCGATTTGTTTGATTGTGCGTTACCCAACATGGGCCGATTCCATGCGATAAAAAAGCTCTAGATTTGGGTACTTGCACTTCAATTATAAAAATGCTTGATCACGCATCTCCCCGAATAAAACATGGTTTCAGTGCCATTACTGTGGCCAATACTAAAGCATGGTTCATCTTTCAGTACAAGTTTCTCAGCACGATGCATGTCCTGTCCAGCATCCCCCGATGAGCTTCTGTGTCTGTGTATTCGGTCAAAAGATGAATGGATAGTGCGTAGATGTCTCCAAAGAAACATCTATGGTTTGAGTTTCATAACCTCACATGTTAGCTATCGGTCAACCGAGTCATTAACGTTTTAATTGAATCATTATTGGTGTACAAAGTTAATTTTTACTTTTTTCATCCTTGTAAGAGTGTATGTAATTTACGAGTAAGATAAATCCGACAAACATACAAACTATACTAATACAGAAATCTCACTAACATATTATTGCGTCGTTCCCATGAACTTCGTCTTAGAAATTCTTATAAACATGGGATAACATTAATTGTACAATATTTTAATTATTGAAGAACAAGCTGCTGTAAAGTAAAATCTCTATTCCGCAGTGTAAACATGTTACGGTTAATCCATCATGGTCGTCCAAGGGAGAAGAAGGAGAGAAGGACCTAGTCCCAAAATTGTATGTCACCGTTCGTATTGATTGATTCGGTGATGGCGATCACCCTTCTTAGCCCGGGCAAGTCGGATTCATGATTTCTATTTAGACCTATTATTGATACCTAAATTTTAGCGGTCCATTTAATCATTTGTTGCATAGAAATTAGAAATCGACTCCAACCAAAACAAAAATATTTTTGATTTGCATGTTAGCAACATCTTTATTTAATTACGTTAGGCTCACAAAAATTGCATAAATGGACTAATTTAAGCAGAGAGGTTTCGAGGGTAATTAAAATTTGAAGATCTTGGCCAGCCCAAGCTTCAATTGACCATGATTGAATTTCACAAGTGCCTAAGTTTATTATCAAAAAATTCATAAATTTATTGCACTTTTACCGATCTAGGCTTTAATATTTTAATTTGGCCAATTTAATCATAAACTTTTTGAAAAATTGTCAATGTAGTCAAACCGGTCAATTTTAGCTGAAAATTGCTAATGTGGATGCCACTCACCCCTGTTCAAGCGCAGTGCACCATCTTGTGCACCATCTTTCGGGTCCTGACATCCATGCTCTCACTTGAACCATTCTTAGAAGATCAAGGTCGATCAAGCAATGCACTTAAAAGGGATCCTATCAATTAACTTCCTTACGCCTTACGGGTTTGCCACCCATTCACACATGTCAGACTCCCTACATGGTACTATTGATGTTGATGTAGACAATTTTTGTGTTTTTCATTGTTTTTACTAATTTTTTTGAATTTTTTAATAACCTTTTATTGTCCTTTTTTTTCCCTCTTCCTATGGCATCACCAATCTTCTTGATGGTCAGCCATAGGCAAGCGTCGAACTCATAGGGGTGAGGTCACTTGAGGTTGGCAAGGTTACCTCGCCGATACTCGGCAAGAGTTGACCTTGCTAGCCTTGAGCTCAGCCTCAAGTAAAGCTTGCCCTCGCCAGATCTAGTAGGGTCCGAAGCTAGCGAGGCCAACCATTGCCCAAAGCTGGCGAGGTCGACCATCGCTGGCCTCAAGCGAGGCTTGCTCTCACCTTGCACATGATTAGGGAAGTGGATTTTGATGAAGCTTGGGGGTGGTAACAACGCATATTTCCTTCGGAAAATCCCTTTAACGTGAAGGCAAGAAAATCAACTATCATTAAAAACTGGGGAAATAAACGTTGGTCGAAATTCACTGGACATATTCACGGCAAAGTAAAGTTTCGGATGGGAACATATGCTTATGTATCTGGGAAAGTTTAGCAAGCAAGAAGCATCACGGGCATATCGAAGAAAAGGTGGAAGAGAGAAAATATTGGGAGATACACAAAGATAGTAAGCCGAAATACGAGGAAGCTAAGAGGGAAAGGAATATTGAGGATTCAATGAAAGATAGTGTTATACGTGGGGGCATATATTTGATCATATTCTTTGATTTCAAGACAGGAAAAGGCAAGAGCAATATATGCTTATTTTAAAACAAGGAAGATGAGAATGAAAGAAAAGATGAAACCTTGACGTGTAAGAGGACAAGGGGACTTCTTTTTGGGAAAAAAAGAAGAAGAAAAAGTGTCCGTTGGTTCACCAAAACAGAGAAGCGCTCGTGTTTGCTCTCTTTTAGTGGCCAGCTCTCGTCACGATCGCAGCCCCTCGGACACAGCCACACCCGGAGCAACGCCAAGTAAATCCTCCGCAGTGTCGGTCCTGCCATGCCGACGCCGACGCGGTTGCTCGCTGCCCCTTCCCCGTCGTCGTCTCTGTTTGGACCCTGTGCTGCAGCCCGCACGCTCATCAGTCCGATAGTCCAGGCGAGGTTCCGGAGGAGTCCTGGCTGACGTATCGACAGCGGCCGGCCCCAGGTGATACTCAGGGTGTCCGATTTTCTTTGCTGTTTTTGAAACTTCGCTCTGCACGTTTTCTTGTGGTCTTAGCAAAGCGGAAGGCTCAATCCTCGACTAACTCAGTTGTATCTTTCCACGAGGCCTACCATCGAAAATAGGTTTTTTTTTTTTTTTTTTTTTTTTTTTGGTAAAGACCATCGAAAATAGGTTTAATATTACAAAAACCAAAAATTGATATACTCATGATAAATTTATCCAAAATTAATTTTTTGATAGCTAAAAATGCCAAACTGATATATCTTTAATAAATTTACCACAAATTAGTATGCTTGTGACAAATTTACCCTCTTAGTTTCCGTTTAATTTTACTATCAAATTTCTTAGTTAGATGACACGTGATAATTAACTAGTTTACTAGTTTGAGATTTTATTTTTCGTTTGTCACAGTCATATTCTTTTTGTGGTTTTTGTAAATATTAATCCAATTTGACGGAGGGTATATTTGTTATTAGTTTGGAGTTTTTGGCAATAAAAAAAAAATAGTTTGGGGGTGAATTTGTTATAAGTGTACCGGTTTAATATTTTTTTTTGCGGTTATTTTGCGGATTAATTTATCATAAATATACCAATTTGAGGTTTTTGGTAGTAAAAAAAAAATTATTTGAGTTATATTTATTACAAGTGTACAAACTTGAGATTTTTTGTGATATTATACCTAGAAAATATTTAGTGGTTTGAAATCACCATGTCATCATCTTATATGGCATGTGTGTTGGGAGAGGCGAGGTGATAGAGGTAGATTTGAGCAATAGCTACGACTAGCGAGCCTTTTGAGGAGGTGGTTGGACTCATTGGAGAAAGAAAGAGAGGATGTGTCTGGGTTGTTCTTCTCTAAGAGAGAACGAAAAAAAAAGCCCTGAAAATTGAAAAGAGGAGAGAGAATTTTTTAAGCGGGAGTTTGAGCATTTATTGTCATGTCCTTTGCCAGCTAGCCAGAGGAAAGAAAAAAAGAAAGTCCGCCTTTTAAGATGCATTTGATAATTATTATATTTTTAGGAACAATTTTTACTAAAAAATGATTTTTTTGACTCTGTTCCACAAATGAGTTTTTGAACATTTGAAAGCGTTTGGTAATTGTCCAAAATTTCTAGTCCCGAAATAGAAATGCATTTGGCAGATTTTTTAAATTTCTACCCCAAACTATTTTCTTTTAATTTTTTAAAATTATTTTATTACTTTTTATTTTTCATTTTCATTTTCCCTTTTCTCTTCTTCTCCTACCTCTAGTTGTTAGAGCGTCATTGGTCCCGGCAAGGCTTGGCCTCACCAGGCTAGGGTGAGGCTGACCTCGCATTGACTGGGCGAGGTTGAGCTTCACGGTGGTCAAGCGAGCCTTTAGTGAGCTCACCGAATCTCGCCTAGCTAGTCATTAGTGGTGGCGGCGGCTGGGAGGAAAAAGAAGAGAGAAGAAAAAGAGAAAAGAAGAAAAGAAAAAGAAAAAAAAAGAAAAATGGGTTGGCTTGATTTTGGAATTGTTCTCGAGAACAAAGAATTAACTCTTTTCTATTCTGATTTTATTCCAAATCTATTCTTTGGAATAAAAAATTTACCGAACAAATTTCTGTTCTTTTTTTGTTTCTAGGAACAAAATGATAGAATCAGGTACTCTTTGACTGGTTGCCCAACGGACCTTTAGTCTTTTCTATTTTCCAGCTGGTCCAAGTGAGAGACATGTGTTGCCCTTTGTGTGGAGCGACCTAGGATCACACACGCCGCATAAGCTAATGACGTGATGGTTACTATCCATCGAATATTTTCTTCTACTACCGTGACTGCAAAAACTCCTGCAATCCTCCCAATGCTCTTGCAATGAAACCGTTCTAGAGTAGCCGATCCCATGTTTCGGTTTTCCGTCCCCATATTCCTACCGCAAGTCAAGCTCCATCATCGTTGCTTTGTCGTTCACGCTCATAGCCTTGCCGATTGCGGTTCATCGTGGCCGGCCATCGTTTGATCCAAGTTCAAATTAGGTGGCTTCTTAATTTGAAGTTAATTGAATATACGATTGCCTAATTTAGATCATTTGATTCAAACTTTGATTTGGTTTAGTTTTAGGTGTTCCCTTACTAGCTAACTTCCCCAATTAATTCATTGCCTATCTATGCTTGAGTTGTGCATATAATTGGGATTCCGATACCTAGGATCGGATTCCCGATTATCCTTATGTCCTATTATCAATGTCATGAATACTTGATTGCCTGAGTTTATATATTGCATGTTGTTAATTTATGAAATATTATTATTACGAATAATACAAAAAAAAACGCATTTCATGTTAGCATAGATTGCATTCATATCAGTTCCCCAATTTAAAACTGCATATGTGGGGGCCATGCAATTAATTAGGAAATTACCTAATTTATATTAGGATTTAATATAATTATTTCCTAGCTTAAACTAGGTAATTGCATTTTAGGTGGTTCTCTATATTAGTCTAAAAAAACACATATATCAATTGTTACATCATTGCCCCGTCCTAATGTTTGCCATGTAATCGTTGCCACATCATCACATTGCCATGTTATCATAATATCGCATCACAATATTCATGTCATTGCATGTCATGTTAGATTAATTTATAGTTCTTTTACTTGACCTTTGAAATAGCTCGCATATAAATTGTATCTCATGCATTGCATATAGTTCAATTTTCATTAAAAAGAAAAATCCAAAAATAATTAATTGATAATACATTTAGAAATCATGTTTATGTCATGCATATATTATTTAGTTAACATTTTGTAGAACAGTTGGTGTGTTGAACTTGATGCAGCTTCTGCTTTGCTTAATGCGTTGATGTTTTTGCCCATATTTGAGTAATTCATTTATTACTTTGAATTATTTCTTGTTAAATTCTTGTTTGTGCACTCACATGACCACCCATTACATTTTAGTGGTTTAGGATTGAAATTGACTAAGATAACTTGCAACATATTTTTGAAAATAAAAAGAAAATGCATATAAAGGGCGTTAGATTAATCTAGCATAACCAAGTCTCCATATTCATGCATTTCTGATTCGTAAAAGTAAAGTGTTCTCTCACACTTTACTTATATTTCTAATCGACCCATAATAGATTAGTAGTGATTTCTAATTAAATTCAAGTGCATATTTAATTGATTAAATTAAAATTTGAAAGTTGTGATTAGTATGCGTTTGTGAGAGTCCGTATTAAGTTTTTGGACTTAATAATCAATCAACTTTCCTTTTAGTGGTCACATTGAAGAAGGTCGAGACACTTAGGTATTCTAAGAATGTTCACCTAGCCTTTGGTCTTTTTTGGTTTCCTGATGATGGATTCTTGAATGTAATTTTATTTCGCTGAAAAGTGTCAATGAAATACTTTTTAAAATATGGAATGGTAAACATGAATCGACAATGGTTGTGAAGGCATGGCCACCTTCATACGTGGCTAACAAGGTTAGCCTCATCCGCATATGGGTGAGGGTCATAGCCTTTGCTGGCTATAGTGAAAAAAAAAAAAAAAGGGAAAGGAGAAGAAAAGGAAAAATAAAAAGAAATTAATAAAAATTACCCAAAAAATAAAAATATATTATCAAAAATTATAAAAATAATGTCAATGTCATACTAACCGTTCCATGTAAGGTAACTATTATCCATGTCAACAATTTGAAATTAGTCAGATAAACTCAATTGACAAATCGTAAAAATGTTAATATTAAATTGATCTAATTAAAAAGTTTATAACTAAATTGACATTAATGTAATGATTTATAAATGTCTTAATATTTTCTCCAAAACAAGCTTTTTCCAATTTGACGTTTCTAATAGAAATCCTAGTACAAATACAATAGATCGGAGTAATGTCAGTAATTATTACTTTGGCTGTAGAGAGGGCATAGTTGGTGGCTAGTCTTATAAGTAAAATTTGAAAGCTGATATAAGCAACACCTAGCTCAGCCTTATTCACCAACTCCACAATTTGGTCTCTCACTTAGGAAAAAGAACGCAAATGCTGCAACTTTTTTTTTTTTTTGAACGAAAGGATAATATATTTATAACTACTCGGAAATTACGACTTCGGTGGGGGGTTACAATCAATAGCCATTATCTCGAAAAGGGGAGGAGGAATTAAAGAGGTCCAAAGAATGAGATAGTTGGCTTACTCGATGGTGGCGCGCAACCCGATCGGCCGCACGATTGGCTTCGTGTGGGCATGATCGAACGGTCGGGGATGGGAGGCGCTTCATTTCCTCTCTCGCAGCGAGGATTGATGCATTGATGTTCCACGGGGGATGGGCCCGGCCCATGACACACTCGGCAAGGGTAAAGCTGTCGGTTTCACAAACCGGAACAAGGAACCCTTCGGCCCGTGTCTTCCTTCTCTCTCCCGAGTTCCGCTTTCTCTCGCTCTCTCTCTTCGACGGTCTTCCGGAGAAAACGAAACCCTACCAGCAACGCTTCCGCTCGCTTGTTGAGCCGAGGAGGCGCGAATCTCTGTCGCAAAACCATCCAAGAGAACCCCATCAGCATCTCGTAAGATTCCCGCCGCGATCCTTAAACTCGCCTTGCTTCCATGATGCATCAACGTTTAGCTTTATTTCGTTTTTCGCCGGTGGAACCCAGAACGGAGGTAAAGGTTTATCTTTTTGGGGTTTCTACTTCACTATCTTCTCGCTCATGATATTTTGGGTTTGCTCTCTTGCTAGATCTAGAACGGCTAGGGGCTGCGGTTTCCGATTTCTGAAGACCCACGCATTGCGTGCTTTCCATGTCTGCCATAAGGTGAGTACCAAGAAGATCTGTGTAGGTAAGTCTGGATTTGCCATGAGGAACGCCTCTAACCACTTATCGAGTCGCTGAACAGTTGTGCTTGGACGATGACCCTTCAAACTCTGATCCATCCAGATCGATTGTGTCCATTTACATAAAAGAAGTATGTGTTCCACTTGTCTCCACTCCACGGTGGCGATCTCGGCAAATAGGGTCTGTGCAATGGTTCTTTTGTACGGGTTATCCTTCGTCGGCGGGGCATCCCCGACAAGCCCTCCACAGAAAGTTCGATCTTCGGGGTACCGGTAAAGCCCAGTTTCACCCACGGTTTCCGGCTAGGAACGAAGGAGGAAGAGGGCGGTTGTGGTGTGCTATTCCGTTGCCTTGCTCTATTCCGATTGTATCCACTTTTGACAGTGTAAGATCCCGACGCATTCCCCGCCCAAATCAAGGTATCAGTCGATGGGTTCGAGCCCAGGTATGGCCATGACTTCGTTAACAATGTTTGGTGGGAAAACTTGATCCAGCGTTTGCTTCTTCCATATTCGGTTAGTCTCGTCTATGAGATCTGCTACATATTTCATCGGTGGTTCATCAGGAGGGTCTGGTAAGGGTTGTTGAAGCCATTTATCCTCCCATATCTTTATAGATCTCGCCATCGCCTACATTCCATCGGATGTCTTTTGTATGAACTCACGCCTTTCATTAAGCTCGCCATCCCGGGATGATCTTCGCTTTGGAGATGCCTTCCATACATCGCACGATGGGAAGTAGATACTTTTGAGAACCTGTACCCACAATGCCTCGGGTGATCCGTGGAGACGCCAGACTTGGCGTCCTAACATCGCATCATTAAAAGTCGGTAAGTCCTTGAATCCAATACCCCCTGAGTTCTTTCTATTTTTGAGGACCGACCAGCTTTTCCAATGTGCCCAGAGACTTATTGTCTCCTTTTTTCCACCAGAAATTTGCTATTTTGCTCTCTATGCTTCGGCAGACTGAAAGAGGAAGCTTAAAAAGCGCCATGGCATAGGACGGTAAGGCTTGGATCACACTCTTTATCAGCACTTCTTTCCCCGCCTTTGTAAGTAAATTTTCCTTCCACCCCTCCATTTTTGACTGTATTCGGGATAGTATCCAACCACAAGCTTCCTTCTTTGATCGTCCCCATTGTCGGTAGACCTAGATAAAGTCCTGTCTTCTCATATGTAGGTACTCGGAGTTCATTTGCCAAATTCCTCCTCGAGAAACAGGACATCCGTTCGTAAGATACCCCGACTTATTGAGATTGATTGCTTGTCCAAGAGCATAACAATACCGAGCCAAGGTGAGTTGTAGGCTCTGGCATTCCATAATGGTTCCTTCCAGAAAAAATATAGCATCGTCGGCAAATAATAGATGAGATAGTCTGGGACTTGTCCTTTTTAACTGTATTCCTTTGATCGTGCCTGCTGTTATATAATGTTTTATCATCCAGGATAGGACATTAGAGACAATAATAAACAAGTAAGGGGACAGTGGGTCACCTTGTCTCAACCCCCTTGATGGTTTAAAGTAAGCTGTTGGTTTGCCATTGATTTTGACGCTCAGGGATGTCGTAGTAATACATTGCATAATGAGCTCCACCCACTTCTGTGAAAATCCCATCTTAAGCATGCAGGCCCTGAGGAAGTCCCATTCTACTCGATCGTAAGCTTTCTGTATATCGAGTTTTAAAATTGCATAGTGTTGTCTCTTACGGTTCGTAATCCGTAATTGGTGAAGAACTTCCTGCACAATCAGAATACTGTCTTGTATTTGTCTCCCCTGGATAAATGCACTTTGCTCTTGTTCAATAAGGGTGGGCAGCCATTTCTTGAGCTTGTTAGCGAGCACCTTTGAGATAATTTTATAACTAAAATTACATAGGCTGATTGGTCTAAATTGACTCCTTTGTTTGGGACATTTCACCTTCGGAATCAGCACTAGGTAAGTCCGTTGAGGGTTGGTTGCATCACCCCTGAGGTAATAAAACTGTTCACCATATGGAAAACATCTTCCTTTAAAAACTCCCATGATTTCTGATAAAAGTGTCCATTATATCCATCAGGGCCAGGCGCCTTATAAGCCCCCAGTTGGAAAGCCGCCACTTGCACTTCCTCCAAAGTTAGTTCACTCAGCAAAGCATCATTAATTTCTGTAATCGGTGATTGGCATTTCTCTAAAATTGGGTCAAGATGCATTTGCCCTCCGAATGAAATAACCGTTGATAAAATTCATAGATATGGTTCGGGATAGTATAAGGGTCACGACTCCATTCTTCCTCTCCCACCGGAGCATTGTGATATTATTCCGACGCCTTCTCCGAATTGTAGATGCATGGAAGAACCTCGGTATTCCCGTCTCCCCACCTCAGCCATTTAATTCTCGACCTCATTCCCCAATAACATTCCTCTTGCCGATATAATAAGTCTATCTGTTTTGTCAAGGTGCGAATCTCGCTCGGTTATGGGCCGGAAGGGCATCATTGGTCAAATGGGTAAGCTGTTCGGTTAGTTCCTTTATCTGTCTTAATGCATGGCCAAACCTCTTGTGACTCCATTTTGTTAGTGACTCGAGTGGTTTCCCTCGTTTATCCAGAAATTGCCCTTCTTGCGCTGCCAAATCGATGAGATAATTTCCGGTATTCTTCACTTTCCCCAAGTATGCCTCGATTTTAAATTCCTTATATCTCCATGGCCACTTCCTATGTAAGGAAAGAACCGGAGGACCGTGGTCCGAGCCTATAGCAGGCCGAGCTTGGACCGTAGCCTCCGGATATACTGCCTGCCACTCAACATTGCTTAACATTCTATCAAGCCTTTTTTTAACTAACTCTTCCCCTTCCCTTTTGTTTGACCAGGTATACGCACAACCATTGCTCTCCATATCCATTAGCGATGTCTCATCCAGCATACTCCTGAAAGCTGCCATACGGTAACCGTCCGCTTCCCTCTTACCTTCCTTTTCCCATACATAGAGAACCTTATTAAAATCACCCATACAGATCCAAGGGGTCGACGATGGAGGTCGAGTGGTCGAAGATGCTTCCACATTGCTGACCTTTCATTGAAGTTTGTTGATGCGTGAACACGGGTAATCAACATTCCTCGAGTCGACCCTTCCTCCTTATATTCAACTGAAATATGTTGCTTGGAAGTCTCAATAATAATTACTTACGCGGGATCCCTCCACATGATTGCCATTCCACCCGCCGCCCCCCCGAGGTTCCACTGTAAAGGTTCCGAACCGAACTTTTTACTGATTTTCTCCACCACCGACTCTTTATTTTTAGTTTCCATCAGAAAGATAAAGCTGGGCTTTTCATTTTGGGAGAGAGCCTTAAGCTCTCGAACTGTCAGGGGGTTGCCCAGCCCCTGACAGTTCCAACTGATAAGACTCATGGCTTGTGTGGTGGCTTATTAGGGCCAGCCACCAGAGCCCGTTCATCATCCTCCCTCGCCATGCGAATTGGGGTATCCATCAACTCACATTCATTCAACACGAAAGGTGAGTTTCCGCCGCACACTTCTGTTTTTTTGCCCTTTGCACTTTCATATTCTTCTTGCTTCCTTTCCCGACTTTGAGCATGCTAGAAACCGGCTCATCTATTTTGAGCATACCTTCCTTTTGCCGCTTTTGCCCATCTTCAAAGGTTTCGGGCTGAATCCTCCATTATCATTATCTCGTTTCCCCTATCATTAGAGCACGCCAGAGGCATAACATTCTCATATTGATTCGCATGTTCCTGTTCCAGCTCTGGTCGTTTCTTATTGCATGGGACAATCTGCATGTTCCTCTCCTCAACAACAGGATCTGGTGCTGGTTCTTGCTCCTCTGTGACCTCCGCAGGTATAGTTTCTTCCACACGAAATTCCTCATCAATTTCACCATAGAAAGTATTCCAATAAGGGCTGTGCTCAGTGGCTTCCGTCTTTAGCCAGGGACCAAAAGGGCCTACCTGATTATTGTACCAGGGAGACTCCTTGGAAGGAACAATTGGACATTCTGAGGCATAGTGGCCTATCCTGCCACAGGAGAAGCAGAAAAAAGGTAACCTCTCGTATTTGAATTCGATCCATAACCATTTAGATCCAATGTCTAGCACAGCTCCTGATTTAAGAGGGGTTGATAGCTCCACTTCTATCTTAACTTGAGCTTCTTTCTGAATGATAGGTCCCAGGGACTCCAATTGAACTTCGTGAACATGATCAATGCGGCTTCCCAGATCCTGATAAACTGAAGGAATGCGCCATCCTGCACGTATGCCCCCCATTTTAACCCAGAAAGATGCCTTTGAAAAATCATAATGTGATCCGGGATTGTTGGGTCACGAGGCTTGCAAGACCAGCAGATTCTGGGAGTAGCACCACGGGGATTCCTGAAGGATTCTATCTCTATCCGCCTTTGTTGGGAAGACAAAGGTGAACAGACCAGGTGCTTTCTGAATACTCAAAACTTCTGATCTCCATGACCTTTTCATAGTCGAGATAAATGCTGTGTAGTTCACATCTGGCCTAGAATAGAGTTTACCCAGTGCTGTACGGTTACATTCATCTAGCTTCTGTGTTGAAATCACAGGGTTTACTGCTACAACGTCATCTTCAGACCACATGTTCCCCAGTTTCTTGCATAATGCGGCCACCCTCATCTCATTAACATCTGGCTCCTCCATTACAAGACTATAGGAGTAACGCAACCCAGAGCGTAAAACAACAACCAAGTAGAGGCAACTCACACCCACCGATCTAAGAGAAGAAACCCACACACTGTCGAACCTACAGACTTCCCATCCAGTTGAAAGAGGAGATTACCCGATATTCATCGCAGCAGATCTGCCATTCACCCTCCAGATCCTTTGAGAAGACTCTCCGGCAACGAGATCTGACCAGATCATGATGAATCTGCCGCAGGAAAATCTCAAATCGCACAGGAGCTCAAACCCTAGACGACAAGCCACTGTTCCATCGAGACAAAGGCTAAAAGGAGACGACGAGAGCGAAGAGCATTTAGTATTTTTTCCTTTTTCTTGCTTAGAAAAAACTAGGAAAGACTGAAAGTAAATCAGAAAAGGGGAACGAAAGATTAGGGTTTATCCCTCATTCATCTGGAGAAGAGGGGGAAAACACTACCATGGGAGTAGAGAGAAACTCGCCTCGAGCGAGAGAAGAGCCACGTTCTACCTGTACTCTCGTGACCACAAATGCTGCAACTTGAACTCCACTTATAAGTACGGGAAGCTTTGTTCCGCTTGTGATAGCTGCTATCACTTTTTTTTTTCTTTGAAGAGATTGATTATTAAAATGTCTTCACTTCTTTAGAGATCAATCCAATCGAAAGTTAAATTGGGGTCGTGTACATTTAAAAGCTTATGAATATGTCAAATGGCAGTCCTCACAAAGCATAAAAATCAATAATAATTGCGATTACCATGACCCAATGGAGGGCACACGCCTAGCAGCAGTGGTTGGGGATTAAATTGCGTGCCTTACTTAAGATTGAAACAAACAGTAGTAATTGTAAGTGTACCAGTGATGCTGCATACTGTAATCGAATATCTATAATATTTGAGGAATCTATTGTTGATGGGGGAAGTGGGAAGATAATGACCGTAATACATGGATTTGGAGATGCCGTTGTTGTTGTTTACATGACATGGGTAAAATGTGAATTATAGAGTGAAAACTCGAATATGACACAACACAGTATGACATACTTAATTCTATATGCTAACATGAATTGGCATGGTAACAGAACTTCATCGTAATTAAATTATTTGACACGAATATCAAACGCGACACATGAACAGGGGAGTACTAACCCTAAGAAGAGGCTCCCATCGTTGTCACCGTCCCTCCTTGTGCAAGTGATGACCTATCGCAAGTATGTCACTTAATATTAAAGGTATGCAAATTTATATTTTAAAGTAAATTATTTAAGTGAAGCCGCGACATATAGATGGATTTTAAAGTTCGTAAATCCATTTAAGCACCAAATGAGATCCGCAATATTTTGACCCAAAAAAATATATTATATTACTTTATAGAGAAAATTGTCTAAAAAACCTTCAATTTAGTGTATGACAGTCAATTTAGTTTTAAACCTTTCAATTATAGTAATTTAACCCTAAATTTTTTGATAACTTATATTTTGCAAAGCATCCAAATGTTTTGCATATCATGCATATCTTGTACGTATTAGATTTGCATTTATATCCTCGACAAAACATATTCAATCGAGAATACTCCGATTTGGTTTGAGGCCCATGAATTAGCTGTGATATCGAAATCAAGCAATACAATCGTCACTCTTTCCATTAAAGTTCTTCCTCCGTGTGGACCCCAAGTGGAATCTTAGGAGAATTGAGTAGCGAGCATGCGGAGAAAATGCTGATGAGTGGAGAAATCACGTGAACCATACAAAAGCAACAAACGACGCGAACCACACGGAAGCAAAGCCAATGAATGAATCGTCTATATTCTTCGCCCCAAAGCAAGGCAAAGGCAAAGGCAAAGCAATAGCACTAGTACTAGGCGTCATAAAAATTATCATTACATATATATGTACGTATTAAATTTAAATATTTTATCAGAATATCGATTTAGATAATTGAAAATAATGGGATGTGTCCGACATGGGTTTTAACAATTGAACGATTTCAAGAATGTACGGCTCTACTTCGTTCCTGCTTCCTGCATCACCATGAGCTCGAACCACGAAGCTTTCCCTCGAAATTTCCCCCGAACCCCGGGGTCTTACCTTGACTTGTCGTTTACGTCTTTCGACTGGCTCTTCATTCACCGACGACGATGATGTGATGGAACTACAGGTTTCTATTCAGTGAACAGTTTCTTGCTCGGCCTAAGTTTTTCCTTGGATGCCTTCGTGTGATCTCGGAAGCAACTTTGCTTCATCGGCACTGATTAGATAAAAGCTTTCTCCCTACCTTCAATCGAATCAAAGAATAACTTTCCTGGTTCTACCTTCCTCCCCACATCTGCCCTTCCAATCGCCCGTCACTATTGCGACAACCGAGCTTTCAAGAAGATGATACTTGGTTTCGGTTTCAAATTCTCCCTTTTCCACCTCGCGAGGTTGAAGACCGTTCTCTTGACTCTCTGGTCGAGTACCTTCAGCCGAACTCCCTGCTCGGTCACCTGCGTTCTTCGTTGATCCGAGGTAAACCACTTCTCAATAGCCTAGTCCGCGTCTTCTCAATAGTCTAGTCCGCGTATTCCTTCAAGATCTCATATGTAAGCCAAGTTACGCTCGTTTCACATGTCCATCTTTCTCACTTTTAGCTACGATTCAAGCACCCCCCAGAATAGAATGGAGAACGGCGTTGCTGCATCGACCCAGCCCGATCTGAGGCTGAAGTGGGACGTGTTCCTGAGCTTCCGAGGCGCGGACACTCGCACAACCTTCATCGGCCCTCTCTACGACGCGCTCTGGAGCAAAGACGTCCGGGCCTTCCGTGACAACGAGGGCATGAACCGGGGTGACCAGATCTCGCCGAGCCTACTGGCGGCGATCGAGGACTCCGCCATGGCGATCGCGGTGATATCGCCGAAGTACGCGGACTCGCACTGGTGCTTGGAAGAGCTGGCGAAGATATGCGAGTGCCGGAAGCTGATACTGCCGGTGTTTTACGGGGTCGAGCCCTCGGATGTGAGGCATCAGAGAGGGCCGTTCGAGGGCTCGTTCGGGAGTCATGTAAAGCGGTTCGGAGATGCGAGGGTTTCGGCTTGGAGAGCTGCCATGAAACAAGCTGGTGGAATCTCTGGTTGGATCTTCAGCGACCAAGACGATCAGAGGTAAAGCATTCTCGAGCCTTTCAAAAGTATCCCAATTAAATAATTGACACATCAATGGAATAATTTTAGTTACTAACATACATTCATCTCTTTTTTCCTCTTTTATCTACCGTTTTGGTAAAGTTAAATCAAATGGTTGAGGTAATTGAATCTAAATCGTCATTATGGGTTGCTAAAGCGGCAGCAATTAATTAAAATAGAATAAGCTTGCATGTTTAATTTCTCTTTAAATCTTAACAATGAAATAATCCATATGTTGCGAACAGAATGTGGTTCTTGAACACACTAGTAATTTAGTGGGCTCTTGTGGCTACCGTTCAATGGCAAGATAAATTGTCTAATTAGTTTTAAACCTATTGTACGGATATTAATTCAGTTCTAAAGTTTTTTATTTTGCCAATTTAGATCTAAACCTTCACACAAAATTTCAATATAGTACTTCCAGCCAATTATCATGAAAAATCGATGACATGACACACCACCACGTGGGATGCCTAGAGAAGACTAGATAGCTATGTTAGTAATTTTTGGCGAAAATGACCGTAAGGGCTATATTGGAGTTTCGTGCAAAAATTTAGGATTGACAAAATTAAAAAATTTATGACTGACTTGATATCTATATAAGTTTAGGATTGATTGGTGTAATTTTCCCTTCAATGTTATGGTGACAACACAAGGTACCTTGTCGGTGCACCTAGTCTTAAAACTATAAGGCTATGTTTGGTCGTCCGGATTTTTAATTGAGATAGACTAGATAGGATAGGATATGAAATTTTGGGAATTTTTTTATATACCGTCTATTATTTGGTGAATCATAGTATTAAAGTCGAATATGTTCACATTATATCATGTACATTTTTTTGATATAAACGCCATATCATTATAAATAAACCTAAATGTTCATAAACGGAGATGATGAAAATCTCTCGTAACACTCTTCCTTAGTTTATTTTTATTTTATTTTTCCTATTTTTTATATTATTTTCATTATTTTTTCCCCTTTCATCATTCTTTAATAAAATTTTTATCAAATAGTAAACTGTACTAACATACCTAAAATACAAAAATACCTAAAATATATCATAAATATAAATATTTAATTTATAGATTGAATGTTTATTATAAGATAGAATTAAAGTTAAATATATAAATTAAAATAAGATTAATTAAAAATAATTTTTTATTTTTTATTTTTAATTTCTTAAATTAGAATTCAAATATTATTTATATTGAAAAATAATTTCAATTTTGTTAATTTAATAGGTTTGTTATTCAAGAAAAATAACTTTCTTATAATGGACATTAGAAATTCTATCCACCTTTATCCCACTTCTCTCATGGGATAATTTTATCCCGTCTATATCCCAATTATATCCGACTTTATTTTATCCTGAGCGAGCACCAAATATATGATAGGATAAATCATATCCTATCCCGAATTTTATCCCGACTGCCAAACGTAGCATAAGATTAGAGGATAATATAGACCGATCTCTTTGAAGGTATTCTACATTCTATAAATGGTTGGTTGTTGTGAATTAAACCTTTCATGCAATTTAACGTTTCTAATAGAAATCCTAGTATAAATCCGATAGATCAGAGTAATGTCAGTAATTTTTGGTTTGGCTATAGAGAGGGTACACTTGGGGGCTAGCCTTATAAGTAAATTTTTTTTTTTTTTGGTCAGCTTATAAATAAAATTTGAAAGCTCATATAAGCACACGTAGCTCAGCCTTATTCTCGAACTCCGCAATTTGGTTTCTTACTTCGGAAAAGAGAATGCAAATGCTGCAGTTGAGAACTTAAATTCAACTTCTAAGCAGGGGAAAGTTTTGTTCCGCCGGCCGTGAAATTTGCTATAATAAATGCTTTACATCTTTTGTTATATTAAAATTAATATCCTAAATTAATTTATTTATTGATATCGCCACCTATATATGGATTTTGAAGTTCAGAGATCCATTTAAGCCCCAATGAAATCTGCCATATCGCTTTGCGAGCCATACAAGTCACATTTGACTAGGTTGACAATCCTTGAGTCTTGAACTCAACTTCGTTCAACTAGGGCTTGAGATTGAGCACGAGCGTCGTGTGACCCTTGGTAAAGCAAATAAAATTATTTATCTCAATAAAAAAGTCGATAATTTTTACAAAAACAACCAAATGATTATTGGTAAGAAACTTAATGAGAGTTGGTAAATCAAAACTGGTTGGTAACCTATTGGTAAGCACTCACAAATAGATTTTGATAAACTAATATAAAAGTTGATAGATTTAAGCTGATAAGAAAAACAAATAAATGTCGGTAGTACTCACAAAAGTTGGTAAATTGAAAGGAAAAAAAAATGAACATTCATAGGTAAGTCAAATAATAATGGTCAACCAAAACTAGTCGGTAATTGAAGTGGGAAAGAGTTGGTAAGTTACTCAAATAAATATAGATAAAATCATTAGAGAATTGCTAAATCAAATATATCGATCAAAGATAAGAAGAGTTGGTAAATTGCAAACTATTGAATAGGAAAATTCACAGAGATATCGATAAGTCACCTCTAAGCCGCAACAAAATTAAATGACCGATAGTGTTTTTCAGACCGACCAACTCTACTAGAAATGATGCAGAGAAGAAGAATATCGGTTCTATTTTGTCTTACGGGACGGTAATATGGTTTTTTATTTTACCTATTTTCCAGGGAAACAGATGTACGACTACGTAGATGCGCATTGCATACTTGATTTATAATTCCTTCCGGCCGCTCATCCACTCCATCCTCACTCGCAATGTGTTCTTGACTTCAATCTCTAATTGCAGAGATATGTTGCTGCTGATTCAAGAGATCGTCCGCAGAGTTACGGATGAACTGAAAAACGTTCCGCTCTATGTGGCTCCTTTCCTCGTTGGACTGGACTCTCGCATCGAGCAACTCCTCGGTGTGTTAAGCGTCAAATCCGGCGGAGTCAAGTTTCTTGGATTGCATGGGGTTGGCGGTGTCGGCAAAACCACCCTTGCGAAAGCGCTCTACAACAAGCTCGTCGCGCACTTTGAGAACCGCTGTTTAGTTGCGGACATCAGAGAAGCTTTCATGCAAAGCGGTGGCTTGATCTCTCTCCAGGACAAGATCCTTAGCGTTCTCTCGCCCCACTTGCCTCCTTTGGATGACTTCAGTTCTCGCAAGAATGCGATTAAGCGAGCCCTTAGTGAAATGCGAGTCCTCCTCCTCTTGGATGACATCGATGATGCCAGTCAGGTCGACATGTTGATCAGCGGAAGAGAATGGTTCCACGAGGGAAGTCGAATCATCATCACAACCAGAAATATAGAGGTTTTGTCCGCAAGAAACTATGAGATCGAGCCTTACGAGGTGCGAGAGTTGTTCTTTGAAGATGCCTTGCGTCTGTTCAGCTACCGTGCGTTTTCGAAAGACAAGCCGACAGATGAGTTCCTAGAACTGTCCAAGCAAATCGTGTCTCTGACTGGGAAATTGCCATTGGCCTTGGAGGTGTTCGGCTCTTTTCTGGTCGATAAGAGGAGGAAAAGCGAATGGGAAGGCACGTTGCAGAAGCTGAAAGAGATTCGCCCTGATGATCTCCAGGACAAGTTGAAGATCAGCTATGATGGGCTCGATGACGAGACCAAGTGCATATTCCTTGATGCAGCTTGCTTATTTGTTAAGACTTATATGACGAGAAATGAAGCAATAGAAATATGGGAAGGTTGCGGCTTCAAGGCTGAGATTGGGCTCCGAGTTCTTGTCTCGAGATCCCTAATTAAGATCATGAAGGACGACCATACACTATGGATGCACGATCAACTTAGGGACATGGGGAGACAGATCGTGAGGCACCAGAATGCCCATGATCCTGGCACACGCAGTCGACTGTGGGATCGCAACGAAATCATGGCTGTCTTCAAGAATGGATCAGTATGGAAATTTTGTATCATCACGGCTTTTGCTTTCTCTGTCCTTAACACCATTGCGCGTGCATCCCATGTAGTTGTTCTTGATTCGGTTGTTACTAACGGACATGAATAGGAGAAGGGGGGGAATCATTGGTCAGACTGGGGACTATTCCAGTTGGTAGATTTATCTTTCGTTCTATTGAATAATCTTACACTTTTGTCATCGCAGGGGACGAGGAGTATAGAGGGGATTGTCCTGGACTACCAAGAAAAGCCGTTTGTGAAGGACCCAAGCAGCGAGAGGCTGTCGCGACGCAATTTCATTAGAACGCCCAACCTCACTTCCGCCATTCAATGTCTACAAGAGAAGTTTAGGGCATTTTTTAATTTTGGAGCAGAGAGAGAGAATGAGGCTGTGCTTCGTACCGAGTATTTTAAACCGATAATTAACCTGAGACTACTTCAGATTAATCATGCCAAATTGGAAGGGAAATTCAAGTTCCTGCCTCAGTCACTGAAATGGCTGCAATGGAAAGAATGTCCCTTGACCATTCTTCCTTCTGATTTTTGTCCACGAGAATTGGCGGTCCTTGATCTCACCGGCAGCAAGATTGAACGTTTGTGGAAAACGAACAGTAATAAGGTGCGTCGCGGTCTTTGTCACTATAGCTATATTTTGTCAGTATACTGTTTCATATTCAAATGTTGTTTATGCTGATTTTTCTGAGGATACGTTCATTTCCAAATACTTGGTACCATTCATGTGCTTCTTTATCATTTGTTTATGCCTATATGTTTCTGCTGCCATTCATATGCTTCAGCAACTACTTATGATGGGTTAAAATTTCATGTCCACCAGGCTGGGGAGAACTTAATGATTATAAATCTTCGTGGCTGTTCTCATCTTGCTAGTATTCCAGATTTATCAGCAAGTCGAAGCTTGAAAAAACTTGTTCTCGAGTGGTGCACAAGGTTGACCCAAGTTCCCGAGTCAATCGGGAGTTTGAATGCTTTGGTCCACCTAAACCTTGAAGGGTGTAAAGAGCTTGTTGGACTCCCAAAAGACGTATCCGGTCTCAAGAATCTGGAAGAACTCATTCTGTCCGGTTGTGCAAATTTGAAAGAACTACCAGAGGATATAGATAGCATGAAATCTTTGAAGTTACTTCTCCTCGATGGAACTCCTATAAAAAGGTTGCCCGAAAAGATATTCCACCTCACGCAACTTGAAAAGCTTCATCTAAATCGGTGCACTTCTTTGAAAAAACTACCCACTCACATTGGAAAGATGGCTTCTCTCAGAGAACTCACTCTTAATGATACTGGAATAGAGGAGATACCTGATTCGGTGCGGTCATTGCAGAATCTTGAGTTGTTGAGCCTTATGAGGTGTGTCTCGCTGACTGAACTTCCTGAATTTGTTGGCGACTTAAAATTGTTGAAGGAATTGTTCATTGATGGAAGTGAAATCAGAGAACTGCCTGCTTCCATCTGTTCTTTGCGGTACCTAAAGACCCTTTCAATTGGAGATTGTCGGTTTTCAAGCCATTGTCCTGACTCAATTAAAGGATTGCATTCACTTACAGAGCTTAGTCTAGGTGGACCATCAATCACGAGTCTACCGCCTCAACTCGGAGCTCTGAAGATGCTTAGAAGGTTGGAAATCCAGAACTGTGAATCACTTGAAAGCTTACCAGAATCGATCGGAAACTTGGCGGATCTCACTACCATGATCCTTTACAATGTGAACATCACGGAGCTTCCACAGTCGATCGGAGAATTGGAAAGCATCGTCCTCATGAGGCTTAACAAATGTAAACGTCTCTGCAAGCTTCCGCCATCCATGGGTAATTTGAGATCATTGTACCACCTGATTATGGAGGGTACCGCGGTAACAGAATTACCAGAAACCTTCGGGATGCTCTCAAAATTAGTAACATTGAGAATGGGCAAGGAACCACGTTTTGTGGTTATTCCTGAGGGCAACACAGAAACAGAGAATCAAGATTTGATTACAGAGGAAATTCCTAGATCGATGCTTCCATCTTCATTATCGAATCTCTCTTGGCTGCAAGAACTGAATGCCCGTGCTTGGTACATGCAAGGAAAAGTTCCTGATGATTTTGAGAAGTTAGTATCGCTAGAAACTCTAAATCTAGGATACAATAACTTTACGAGCCTTCCCACGAGCCTCAAGGGACTTTCCGTCCTTAAGAAACTTCTGCTGCCGCACTGCAAGGAGCTCAAGTCTCTTCCGCCCCTTCCATCGAGTTTGGTAGAGGTTAATATTGCTGGCTGCGTGGCAATAGAGACAATCTCTGACCTGTCTGAATTGGAGAACTTGCAGGACCTGAACATGGCAAATTGTGAGAAAGTGGTGGATGTTCCAGGACTTCAGCGCTTGAAATCCTTGAGAAGGCTATACCTGACTGGATGCCGAGTGTGTTCCTCAGTAGTCAAGACGAGAATTTCGAAGGTCTCTCTCTCTCTCTCTCTCTCTCTCTCTCTCTCTCTCTCTCTCTCTCTCAAAAGATGCATCTACGCTGATCAAGTCCAAAAACTCTGGAAGAGGAAAATTTTATGCATCAATGGACATGTTTATATAGCGGTTGCTATGGTTTGACATTTTGCAGGTTTCTTTGAGGAATTTACGTATTCTCAGTATGCCGGGGAGTGAAATTCCAGATTGGCTAAACGAAGAGGAAGTGAGCTACACGGCACGCAGAAACTGCATGCTCAAGGCTGTTCTCATAGGCGTAGTTGTTTCCATCACCAGTGACTTCCCAGAATCTTTGAGAGATCATATTCCCGCACTTGTGGATTTCGAGGCAAAGATACTCAAAATGAACAACCCTATCTTCAGCACCACATTGCCCTTGAATGGGATACCGAAATTAGATGAAGATCAGGTTCATTTGTGCCGGTTCTTGGATTTTCACCCGCTGGTTTCCAAGTTGAAAGAAGGGTACAAAGTTCAGGTGGCAAAGCGGAACCCACCATTCATTCCCGGAATGCAGCTGAAGAAATGCGGGGTGCGTCTGATTTTCGAGAGAGACGATGAATTTGAAGGAGATGAGCAGCAACTGGATGATGACTATCAGTCTTTATCCGAAAAGCTTGCCCGGTTTTTCAACCGTCTGCAGTAGCCAGTTCACTGTCGTTTTGTTAGATATATATATAGATTAGATATCCAGAAGATTATGAATAATCTATATATATGTGTGTGTGTGCATCTAAAATGTTTAAAGTTAGCCTCTGGAAAATGGAAACGGAAGACGGTGCCAGAGACTGAAGAGAAGGGAACGAGCTTGCTCCTGTCAATTGAAATTTCACTACTGGAAATGTAATCTGAAAATACCAGAAGAGTAGAGCTGGCAATATGGGTCAAAAACTCATATTATGACCCATTTTTAGTAAAATGGATCATATATGGGTCAAGTGAAAGTTGAATATGGGTCAAAAATGGGTCAAGTGAAGGTTAAATATGGATAGGAAATGGGTCAAATGAAAGTTAAATATGGGTTAAAAATGGATTAGTGAATGTAAAATACAAAAAGAAATAATCTAAATGAGTTCTAAGAAAACCCATTTTAATGTTTAAACTTTTGGCCTTTTTAAATTTATAAAAATATTTTTTAATAAAAAATCGAAATTATAATTATATTTCATATTTCAATTTTTTTTTTTTTTCTTTTCTTTTTCTTTTTCTTTATTTTTCTTCATTCCTCACCGGCGGTCAATGATAGGCCTCGCTAATTGTCGGCGAGGCTCGAGCTTGCCACCTTGGCCTTGCCAATCTGGCAAGATCGAGCCTCACCTAACACCGGCGAGCTCGAGCCTCCCGGATCCGGCGAGTCTTGAGCCTCGTCGACGACCGGCAAGGCTTGAGATTTGCCGAATCTAGCGAGGCTCGAGCTTGTCGGCGTCGGGTGGAGGCTTGGCCTTGCGGATCGGCGAGATCAAGCCCCGCCCAACATCGACAAGCTCGATCTCGCCCGTGGCCGGTCGCCGGCGTTGTGGAGGCGGCAACCGACCGAAGGAGAAGAGAAAAAAAAAAAAAAAAAAAAAGAGAGAGAAAAGAGAAAAGAAAAAAAATTAATAAAAAATAATTTTTATATTTTTAAAAAATTAAAAATTATATTTTTAAAAATAAATAAAAAAATTAAGAATTATATTTAAAAATTAAAAATTCGATTTTTTAAAAATATGTTAAAAAGAATTATAAAAATTTTCCATTAAATTTGTATTGCCTACAATTTTTTAAAAATTTGTATTACATAAAAATGTTTTAATAATAAAGAGATTTTAGCAATACGGGTTGGGTCGGGTATGGGTCGGATATGAGTCGGATATGGGTCGAGTCGGGTATGGGTCATTAAATTTACACTATAAGAATAGGGAAAAAACCACGAAAAATCCCAAATTTTGCTCCGAGTGACACATTTACCCCGAATTTTTTTTGCGCCGTGAAAAACCCCAAACTTTCCAACTCGTGACACATTTACCCCATAAGAGAATTTTTGTCTTTTTAGTTTTTTTTTTTTTTTTTTTTCTTCTTTTCCTTCCCTCCGCCATGGCCGGCGGAGGGGAAGAAAAAAAAAAGAAAAAAAAATTTTAAAAATGAAAAGACCAAAATGCCCTTCAATTTGAGGGTAGATGTGTCACACTTGGAAAGTTTAGGGTTTTTGGTGTCATAAAAAAAAGTTTGGGGTAAGTGTGTCACGATTTGGAAAGTTTGGGTTTTTTACGGCGCAAAAAAAAAGTTCGGGGTAAATGTGTCACTTGGGGCAAAGTTTGGGATTTTTCGTGATTTTTCCCATAAAAATATGAGTCAAAACGGGTTAAATGGGTCGAATATGGGTCAACCCATTTTCGACCCGACCCGACCCGACCCACCCATTTGCCACCTCTATAGAAGAGCATCGCTATCTCCTGTTCTTTCATTCTGAAGGCTTTTCGATTTACCCTGAGAGGCTCTATTTTTATGTCACGCTTTGCTTCAATTGCAAGGTTTGAGCGGGTCTTTCTGAGGTAGCTGTATTGCTCATTGATGTGTCCCCTCAATACAAGCTCAAAGAAAGAACCCGGGGAAAGAAAAAAAATCAAAACTTGGGCGTAGTTTCTTGATCAAACATGTGATGAGAAGAAAATGAACTAAATATTGAATGAGGTTTCATGATTGACCATATTTGGTGAATGAAATTATGGGCAAGCATGATAATTATTTCTCTATTTTTTATTTTTTCTATTCGTGGCAAATAGACTTGAAAATAAAAATCCATTTGATAGTATAATTTCATTTTTCTATTTCTAAGATAAATTTTAGCTTATATATAAATTTGGAACAGAAATAAGAAGTAAGAATGTTATGCTTTTTTATTTTCGGAATATAAATTAAAGCTTTTTTTATTGCTCATTTTTATCACTTGTTGACCGGCTGCCCTCCCGCTTTGTTGCTTTTCATCGCTAGCCATCCACTGTGGTTGGCCGCCCTCCTGTTGTTGCTAGCCACTGCTAGCTTTCAATTCAGTTGATTAATGATGTTTTATCTCAGGAGAGAGTTAGAGTACAATGAATGGAACAAGAGTTTGAGAAAGAGATATTTAAGAAGTTTGTTAAATAATTTTTTTTCGAGGACAGAAATTTAATATAATCAAATGCATATCTCTACTAAGAATTTCGTACGGTAAATAGAACTAGAACTAGAAATTATTCCCACAAACAAAACCGTCATAATTCACCCCTAATCTTTCCTTCTCCTTGTCCACTTATATTTAGGAGTGGATAATCCATTCAACTTACTCTCCCATGGCATCCTCCGTGTCGCTGCTCAAAACGGATGCGGTCAACACCCCATCACCAGCTCCTCCCATTAAACTATGACCGCCTAACCTCCATGGCAGCACGAGCCGCAATTTCGTCAGCACGCATAAGCAACCCGACGAGCATCGCTCCCCTGCTGCGCTCCCCGCCGCTCGCGCCCCCTTCGGCTCTCTCCTTCCCCCGGCGTCCGGCCCGGGAGCCCCGGCTCCGCACGGCTCGCCGCCTCGAGTCCTCTCTCCATGACCCGGCAGGCGAGCCGACGGAGGACCTGGACGACGACGGGTTCTTCGGAGGCGACGGCGGACCGATGATGGAGGACGAGAGCGACGGCGAAGAGGACGCGGAGAGCAGCGTCGATTTGCTCCTCAGGTTCTTGCAGAGCATGTTCAGGAAGGTGGCCCGGCGAGCCAAGAAGGGCTCTCGCTCCGTTCTGCCCGACGCGATACCGCCGCACCTGGTGAATTCTCTTTCTCAATCTGCTTTGGCTTTCGGTTGCTTATACAGGGTCGGGAGGAGGCGAAACTGAGAATTGTTCATGTCCTGTTTGATCTAATTCCTCTTAAAAGAGCATTTCGCGGCCTGTGTGGTTTTTAGCTTAAGCCCAGCACCGTAGAATGTCGTCGTACCCATTTACTTTACTAGTCAAGCCGTGATGGTAATGTCGAATAGAGAAAATGATGAATTTGTTAATCCTATGTCGTGAGTCTAACTGAAGTTGCGGCATAAGTAACTATTATCAGCTCATCATGACATTGCCTTGCCCTTAAATAAGAAGTTTGTCCTTTAGATTGTAACATGCAACATTGTAAACCCTTAAATGTTAGTTTACACTATACCGGAAGTGTAAAATAAAAAATTTTCATCCTAATCAACATGACTTCATCAAGAGATTTAGGCACCTGAGAGATCCAACTCGCTGGCCATATCATGCCATGAAATAATAATGGAAACTGCACAATTTGATTGGCGTAAAGAAATTATTCATGAAATGGTTGAATCAGGGAATTCAGGTAACTACAGTAGCTTCAGTGGTGAAATAAGCAGTCTGCAAATTAACTGAAAAAGAATAAGATAGGAGACAGTTTTTCTTTGTTCCACTGTTTGAAAAAGGGCCTGTCCTTGGAGCAAGTTACTGATGATCTGCTTCAAATTGTTTTCCCCCATATATATTATCTTCAGCATCGTTTATTTTATCAAGCTGCTGGCTTTCATCCATTTAGTAACTGAAGTGGTGTACTCATCTTACTATTACTGTTTGAACAGCGTGCAGCTTGTGCTTACCCTTTTTTGACTGTCACTGACTATAGTTCTCGAATGCTTCCCTGGATGGAAACTGCAGGTTTCCTTTGCGGTTGATGGGATTCTACTACTAGCGTCACTTTCCATTTTGAAGGCACTTCTTGAGGTACTTCAGTAACTTTTTGTCAACAAATATGAATGACTCCATGGATTCAAGGGGTTCACCTCAAGTCATGTGACCGTATGTCACTAAAAATGTATTAGACTGATGACTGTCTATATTATGTATGTCATCCACTCCACATTTCTTCCATTTGTGCCCTTATAGGAGCATTTATCTCCAATGGCATTTCTAAAGGGATAGGCTCTTTGTTTGTTGAAAAGTTAGATAATGAGGAAAAATGTGGAGGGCATTTTCAGAGTAAGAGTTGATCATTGAGTAGCTGCAACTTCATCTCACCGTGCCACAGCATAGTAAATGGAATTGGCTATAACTAGATCAACTTTTTAGAAGGAACAGCCTTTGGCTTTGACCCTCAACTGCTGATGTTAGTGTTGGTGCTGGTTTCAGGTGGCTTGCACTCTTGGTGGCTCTGTATTTGTGGTGATCCTCCTCCTGCGGGTGATCTGGGCAGCTGTCTCATATTTCCAATCTAATGGGGGTGGCTTGAACCAAGGTGGGAATACGTTCGGTGCGGCACGACCTATATAACAGACAACTTCATTTTGGGCTAATGCATTTCTCTATGACAACTTCAGAATTCTCCTTACTTCAACTTGCTTATGTCTATAAGTTGAACCACTATGTCTGTACTCCGAAAATTTAGGTACTCATTTAATTATCCGTCAGCTGTGAATACGAGTACTGCTGATGCTTATAATACTTGAGAATCGTTTATTAGAGATTGTACTAATATCTGTCATCCATTATGTTGTAAATACATCCAGTAATCCATTTGTATTGTTTAAGGTAAAACCATCTACCCTATACCTTTTAACATAAACCATCCGCATGGACATAGAGTTTGCATTGCTTCCACTGTAAAATCCACTTCCACATCCTATAATGGAAATATACTCAGCAACATGCATAAAAATGACGTGATCAGGCAAAATTGTTCAGTTCGAGCATTTTGGTTGTTTCCTTGCTTAAAATTGGTCCTAAATAAAAATTAAGATGAAAAGGCCTAACAGCCTTGAAGCTCATTTTCTTGATTTGGATCAGTCAACTTTTCCCTGATTTTCAGTTTACGACGACAATAATTGAGCCTTTCCCTCTTGTATTGTACTGTTATCATATTATAATCTTCTAATGAATTTCTGAGTAGCTATATGAATGCAAACGGCTAATGCATGACTGCATGTCATAGATTGCTTGAATGGCTTGATAATGTGAGGCTGAGGCATAAACTTTGATGAGTGGAGCTTTTATCCGCATCTTAGTTGCCGCTTTTCTCACTCTTCCTGGGGAAATGCAAGTAAAATGTCCGTGACTCTGTGCATGCATGAGCACAAGTACGGTTTTTGGAAATCACGAGTTCCGACGAGATGAAAATCTTACTTTTAGTAAACCTCTTGATCTGTTTTCTGCCATGATCCAATTGTAAATCCTTCCTGTTTCTCATTATATGTTACCACAAAGGAAAACAATAAGGAAAACGAGTTCATCATGTGATGGACTGAGAAATATAACTTATCTACTTAATGTTCTGACTTCTGAGAATTAGTGCAAATTAACATAAAACCAACTACACGTATATATATATAGGTGGGACCTCATTTCAAACGCTGAATATTCATTCTCTATAATGCTTTACTTGCTGAAAGAAGAAAGATGGAAAGCAAATCCTCAACGCTTACAGGGATTAAGGGGCTTCCCGCACAGTCCTGCGTTCCCGGAGAACGAGCTCTCGGGGAAGTTTGTCAGAGGTTTACCAGCAGGAATTTGCCCCACCAAAAGATTATTCGACAGGTTCAAGTCTCTTAATTTACTCAACTTCAAAAATCCTTCTGGTATACTCCCAGTGAACCGGTTCCTTTGCAGTTTCAGTACCTCTAGTGAGGATAAATTTGCTAAAGCATCCGGCAGATTAAATCCCAAGCTGTTGTTACTCAAATCCAAGCTTTTTAAGGATGAACACATTTCGATTGTTGTCGGTAGTCTCCCCGAGAGAAAGTTGCATGATAAATTTAGAGATCGGACTCCACACTCTGCTCCAATTCCCATCTGTTCAATTCCTTCAGTAAATCTATTATCAGAAAGATCAATATAAGTCAGCGGACCTTGAGGAAACCTCTGCTCCATTTTGAACACCTGACCTACGTTGCCTGTTAGCTTGTTTGAGTGGAGATCAAGGACACCCAAAGCATTCAACTTAGTAACTGATTCTGGAACATCTGCAACTAGCGAATTTCTGGAGAGATTCAACAAGTAGAGCTGAGTTAGTGTTCCAAGCCAAGATGGCAAATTTCCTGTCAGGTGATTGCCTGATAAGTCCAGCTCCTGTATTGGACTAGGCATTATCTTCAAGGACTCTGGAATTTCTCCGTGAATTCCACATCCAGCCATATAAATTTGGGAAAGAGACGGCAATCGCAATAACCACTGGGGGATGGAGGAGAAATTAAATTGGTTAAAAGAAAGATTGATTATTTGAAGATTGAAGAGGGAAGACATCTCCTGAGGCAATGGTCCTCGGATCATATTGTTTGAAATGCTTAGAATCAAGAGCTGGGACAACTGACCCATTGACTCGGGTATTATGCCAGATAAGCGGTTGTCATCAAGATATAACTCTGTTAGAGCAGAGAGAGCTCCCAGACTTGAAGGAATACTTCCCTTCAATCTGTTATGTGCAAGAGAAACTCTCTGGAGAGAGATCAGATTGGCAAAATTGGGTGAGATTTCGCCAGTTAGCTGGTTATTGTGGAGTCTTAGGAAACTGAGGGAAGGCATTTGATCTAACCTTGACGGGCTCGGGAGTTCTCCCTCGAGATTGTTTGTGTTCAAGTACAAGACTGAAATGGCAGTTAAGTTAGTAATGGAAAGTGGAATTCTCCCTCCTAAGAAATTGTTTGAAAGATCGAGCTCTTTCATATTGTGCAACTGACCAATCTTTTCTGGGATGGCGCCAATAAAAGAGTTGTTGTGGAGATCCAGATGAACCAGCCCTGTCAGGTTTGTAAAAGAATCGGGTACCGTACCAGAAAATTGATTTGAGTACATAATCATAGAATTCAGATTTCTGAGATTTCCTAGGCTCGGAGGGAGTGACCCAGATAGCTTATTCTCATACAACAAAAGTTCTTCGAGCTGCCAGAGCTTACCAATGCTTTCTGGTAACATACCGCTTATTTGGTTGCCATACAGGTAGACCTTTCGCAACTTTTGGAGGTAGTTACCAATGGAAGGCGGGATTGTTCCAGCGAGATTCATGAGTCCACCAAGATCAATGACTTCAAGAGAGCTCAAGAGTGTTATGGAAGGAGACAACCAGCCTTTCATCTCAGATTGGTAGACATAGTCGCTTGTGGAAATAAATCCAGGGAGACGGATTTCTGTGACTCTGCCTGTTGCATTATCGCATGAGATGCCTTCCCACTCGCAACATTTGAGGCCGACCCATTTCTCTAGCCTTCCAGAAGTATCGAAGCGAATGCCCGCTTTAAAACCGGTCAGTCCTTTCAGGTCTTCGGGAGTACATATTCCATGTACATTTGCTGCTCCAAGTGAAGCAGCATACACGGTGAGCACAATGAGCAAACTCAGGAGCTCAAACTGCATTTTTGAGTCCTGATTGAGGGTATCTCCTCGGGTCGAAGTCTCTGATCAAGGAAGGAGACACTGAATTTAGCTTTCGTTATGGAACCTGCTAAAATTCAGGCAAAGAAAGCGACAAAAGCTCTAAAGTTCGGAGATTCTGCTTTTCTCGTTTCCAACTTTTCTTTTGTCTTCCTTTTGCTTTACAGTGTTTTGTGCTGAAAACAGGCTCTGTGTCTTGATGACAGTGTGCTGTCAGAGATTTTCTTATTTGATTGTTTTGGGGGATGCCTGAGATCTCTTCCTCCAATATTTCGAAATCATTAAACTAGTCATGCCTGCTCTTTTGATGTGTCCCAAAGATCCAGAACATCTTACCCAAGACCCTGCATAAACCAATGCGAGGACCAAAATCCTTATTTATACCCCTCTTGGAAAGGAAAAGTAGTTGTGCAGATCTAGGAACGAAGTTTTAGATCATGGCGGGATCTATCAATTTGAACGTTTTAATTAACCGATTTCACGGTGGACAGGACCTATGCAACTTTTTCCTTTTAAAAGGTCTAGAATATTGGGCAGGCAATAGGCTTAACTGAGGTAGTGTTGCGAGACCCCCTGCCATGTCTGCCGGTCTTCATCATAATGTAAACCTTTACTTCATTTGTTATGTTAAAGGAAAACCTCTGACCTAAAAAAACAATGTTGGAGCAAGACCAGGATGGTACGCTTGAGACCTGAGAGCATTTTTACGGCGGAATAATTCGAAAACTTCCGGGTTCCCTATAGAGGAGGTGATTCTTTTTCCTTTTCTGTTTTTTCTATTGGTTAGCATCCTCTTTATAACCCGACTATGAAAATTTGGACGGGCTAAGCTGGCCATACAAAGACACTGGAGAGGAATTATGTCTTTATCAGAATCATGTGCCTCTTTCTGTCAAAAACAAAGCTTTGCATATGTTGCGTGAGAGGAAATCATGTTTGTCTCGTGCTGACAAAAAAAAAATCGTGCAGGCTGGCAAATTGTGCTGGAGTTCTCTACAGAACTTCAAGGATCATCCATGTGCACTTTTAATTTCGTCCGGAGCAGGCATAGTCTGTAGTTTGGAATCTCGAGACGGATCTAACTACTGAGAGCACCAACCTTTCCCTTTTTAAGTGGGAAAGAAATTGAAGTGCGAAACTCCCGCTGCGCCCAAGATGAGAAGGGATCGTTTAATGGAACGTGTGCAATCATAAATATTAAGCTTTATGAGACGCGTGTCGAATCTGTTATGGTCGGCACGATTGACCGCTTGAATCGATCCGGTTCGCATGAATCCGCGTCAAGGCAAAGAGCGGCTCAGGTGCGAGAGTAGGTGTTGAAACCTGCGCTCCCCCCCGTTCAACGCAGAGCAGTTACCGTCTTTCACGTAAAGAAATTTCTTTTACTATCGTTACCGTCCAAGGGTTTCCACTTCCGGTTGGACTTTGCTTTTGCACCTCATGGGATGTCCCAGATGACTTCTTGCAAGTTTTACTTTTTATGTGCGGGTTCAGTTGTTCACTTTTCATGAGTATGTTTCCACTTTCCACCGCAATTATAGCTGACATACATAGCAATTCCAAGTGACCAGACCAAATTGACCTTCCAATTGAAGGAGAACCTCAATATCCATTCCAAAGTCATCTTATCATTTATCACTAAACTTCTTCCCTAACTAGAACAATGCGAGATATATCGAGATCGATTTACAAAAATCAATCTACAGAGTCATTTAGTAGACTAGCTCACTGAGTATTAATCCGATTCACTGGTTTAATTACCAACTAGACATGTCAGAATGGATTATAGAACCATTTTTTAACCCATATTTAATGGGCTAGTTTATTATATGGTTAGCTAAGTTCAATAAATGGGTATATAGTTTACCAAAACCCTACTCACATTTATGACTTTTTCTTCATCATTTTCTGGTAAAATAGTAGACTCATTAGATTGTTCTAAGATTAGAGAAGTCCTGGTGGGCCCGTTGGATGGGCTTGACTTCACTCTTATTAGAAAAATCAATACGACTTATTTTCCCATTATTTTTATTAACCTTGTAAGTTTTGTCTGTTAGTTATTGGAGTATATTTTTCCTTGATTGCATTTGGCATTCTTATTTTTATGTAGTATTCTAGTTTAGTTCTTGTCATTACAATTCATGGTCTGCATAAATCATCTTCATCAATATCTTTCATTTCATTTAATTTTAATTTTAATTCCTCCATGTTATCTATTGAAGTGCTAACTTTCTCTTATTCTTCATTGAATCAATTCCAAAATTAAAAATTCTATACAATGTTAAAAGCCAATATGTAGCTTCTTATAGTTGAAATATTGATTTTATTCAAGTACATATATACATGAAGAGTTTAATACGGATTAACTAGATGATATTGGATTTTTATAAGTAATATTGATTATGTAAGTATTTTAGTAAATGGCTGGGTTGGATATGGGTCATCAAATTTGTGTTATGTATAAATGGGTCATTTTAGATATGACCATTTTAGTCCCAACCCATCCGTTTGACAGCCTCATTACCAACCTATAGTTTGCTTGATCATTCTGTAAGCTTATTTTAAAAGGTATCCTGGTGTCATTATCTCTCTGGCGAGAAAGGCATGATTTGCTAGCCCAATTGACGCGCGCAATTGCCTCCCGAGAAATGTGATGAATGGGAATAACCTATAGGACAACTCTTATCTAGTAAGTATCTTCCACAATGTTTACACAAAAAAATTAAAAAATAACTAACTCTTTATAATTGACACGAACTTGATTTGGTCAAATATAGAGCCTGGTGATGAAACCAATATGGTTATCGGCAAATTATGTGACATTTGCCGACTGCTACATAATGTACTTATCGACAATGGAAGAACTTATCAATGGCTATGAACAGTGATTATCAATGATCATCAAATAGATCTATTGATACGTGATGGTGATTGTTCAACGAATATTTCATTTCGACAACAACCAATGTATAGCCAGTTATTCAATTTGGTTAAGTGTTGGACATAGGAAAAGAAGGAGATAGAGTGAAGATCTTGATTAAAACAATATATATATATATATTGGGGTTAAGTAACATAGTCGCATCTAAAATTTTATTCACTTATGGATAAGATTGGTGCAGATATGAGGCTTAGGGTGCATCTAATAACATTTCTATTTTTGGGAACAATTTACGTTTAGAAATATTCTATGAACAAGTTTTTCAGTTAAAGATCACATTTGATAATTGTACAAAATTTCGATTCCTAATTTTTTCATACAATAAAACTGGACCTTTGTGAGGATTTAATTAATCAAGATATTCTAACATGGTCTATAAAAATCTAACGTAATAGTTAGTCCAAGATGGATAGCTAGAAATGATAGCAGAGAGTCTCACTGGTTTATAACTCTCAATCTAAGTAGATTGACAGTAGATCTTTTAGCATTACAATAAATAGGTGCATAGACCTCTTGAGGTTTTCTAGCTGCAAGAAGAAGAGCAAAACATGGAACGATTGAGGATGAGGGCAATCTTTGTTACGCTCATTTGCACAAACTCGTCAAATCTTCAAGCAACTGACATCTGAAATCTGTGGAGCACAAGTTTATTTGACTGATATAAACACAATACAAATGGTAATGCAGAAGACTCATTCAGAGTCATCTAATAGAATGATCTTAAAGGATGTCTACAATAGAATCTTAAGGGAAAAAAACTGAAATGGCAAGTTTCGATGACCTAGCATTGTCTTTAAAAGAAAAAAAAAATGGCATTCAAAAATCCATACACCAACCCTAAAATCTTATTCACTTTTTAATCCAATTTTTATCAAAATATTTTCACATTTTTTATGCTAAACTAAATCTAAATTAAAATTAACAGTAAAATCTAGTAAAACTACCCAAAGTCTAATTTATAATTTTTTCCTAAATTTCTGATTTTTTTTTTTTTTGAAAAATGGGACTTAGATCGGTCAAGAGACTAGATCATATGTCTAGGTTACGTTAAGCTTGTTTTTTTAAAAATAGTCTTATTTCTCCTTTCATTCTCGAGAATAAATAAGTAGGTTTTTTCTACTTCTTATTTATATTCCAAATCTATTCTTTAGCAATTGATCTATTTCAGGGAATAAAAAAATTAATTGATATTACTAAAGAGATTTCTACTTTCTGTTCTAGGAAATATAAGAACGTGAAAATAGAGTAATAAAATAGATGCCAAACAGGGACTTAGGCCCTATTTGTTTATTTTGTTTTTGTTCTTCGAACAAAAATTTCTGTTCTTTTGTTCTTAGAAAAAAAAAAAAAAAAAAAAGAACAGAAACGTGTTTGGTAAAACTTTTGTTCTGGGAAATAGATTTGGAACATAAACAAGAAGTAGAAAAAAGTTATTTCTTGTTCCCGGGAACAATTTCAAGAAACACTTTTTTTTTCCTTCTTTCTCCCTTTTGGCCGGTTGCTAGCCTCGGCCATGGCCGACGACACTCCGACAAGGTCGCCGACCCTTGGTGGCCATGGCCGAGGCGGGCGACCGGCCAAAAGGAAGAAAGAAAAAAAAAAAAAAAAAAAAGAAAAATATAATAAAAATATTGAAAAATATTGAAAAATTAAAAGAAACAACAAAATTATACAAGTTTATCAAACGTATTTCTATTCCTGTAGTAGAAATTTTTGCAGTTACCAAGCGCGTTCTTTTACTCAGAAATTGTTTCTAAGAATAGAGAAAAAAATAATTTCTGTTAAAAAATTGTTGTTTAGAACAGAAACGTTACCAAACGCGTTCTAGAAGCTCAGAAGTGTAATTACAATTGTACTTAGCATAATAATTGCTGCTGAGCGGTTATAGTGAGGGCTTATATATATGGCAGCATGTAACTTTTGGAGGATAGGTCATCAAGAACACACATTCCTGATGTACTTTTATCCATTTATTAATTTTTAATGTCTTTTTTTTTAATTTACATTATTTATAGTCGTTTAACTAAAAAATCATCGATCTTCTTCTATGCAACGCCGATGGAATTTCTATCTGAAATCACTACCAAATCCATCTCAAAAGAAGAAGAAGAAGACACCATCTGTTTCTGTTCTCCATCTCGAATGAGGCCCGCACCATCTGTTTCTCATTGTCTACCGTGCTATGAGGAAAAACAGGCTCCCCGCACGCAGGAACAGAAATAAAGAGGAAGGCAACAAAATTGTACATCATGTATAAGCCTTAACTTCTCCTTACCATAAAATGACTGCATTCGTGTATAGGATTATAAGGGACAGTCAACTCGAGACGGGATCCTAAACATGAGGACGATTATCGAAAGTTCCGAAAGTTGAGGATGGTGTTCAGTGCGCGCACAAAACCAAGGTTGGTTTTGGAAGTTCTCGCTCATTCCGTATCGAGCATGCTCAACAAGTGCTTCAAAAGCATTCTGTCAACATAGCGTCTGAAAATGGTGACGAGTCTCAGGCGGCAGAATAAGGCGGCCAGAAGCGACGGACCTTGACTTGGTGAGATGGATCGATTAGTCCATCTGCTAGTGGCTTCTTCTGTAACGACCCGCGCCCCACTGTATAATATTGTCCACTTTGGATGGGATTGCACGAAGCCATTTCCCCCCGTCACGGCTTTAGAACGCGTTATACAGGTTAGAGGAACCCAAGCTATTATAAACTAGCCCAGGACTTCCTCCCTAGGCGATGTGGGACAGGGACTCCTTCCTTGCGCACGTCCGGGGACTGAGGCGCAGACGCACCGCCATCCCTCCTCCTCGCGCATCGCCGCAAGGGTTGTCACACTCTCCCCTCCTTGGGAGCACAGCACAACCCGGACACCGCCGCTCGGGCTGTCACACTCTCCCCTCCTTGGGAGCACAGCGGTCGGGAGTCGGCTCTGATACCATTTGTAATGACCCGGGCCTTGCGTACGTCCGGGGACTGAGGCGCGGACGCACCGCCATCCCTCCTCCTCGCGCACTGCCGCAAGGGTTGTCACACTCTCCCCTCCTTGGGAGCACAGCACGACCCGGGCACCGCCGCTCGGGCTGTCACACTCTCCCCTCCTTGGGAGCACAGCGGTCGGGAGTCGGCTCTGATACCATTTGTAACGACCCGGGCCCCACTGTATAATATTGTCCGCTTTGGATGGGATTGCACGAAACCATTCCCCCCCCCTCACGGCTTTAAAACGCGTTAAACAGGTTAGAGGAACCCAAGCTATTATAAACTAGCCCAGGACTTCCTCCCTAGGCGATGTGGGATAGGGACTCATTCCTTGCGCACGTCCGGGGATTGAGGTGTGGACGCACCGCCATCCCTCCTCCCCGCGCACTACCGCTCGGGCTGTCACATCTTCTATGCTAGTGTTATGGGTCGGTCGATTGTGAACGATCACATACCTGTGTGGTCTTAAGATTACGAATTCAAGTCAGCCTTCCACGCACTTTGCAAGAACGAAATATGGGAATGAAGCTCGAATATATTATTCATAAATAAGAGTGTACAACGGAAAGGGGAGAGTCCTTTATTTATAAATGGATGAATCTAATCTCAAACATTGATTATTTCTCTAATCCAACGGTGGTATTTGAATCTATACCATCATTATAAGTCTGTACATTAAGCTACTTGATAGTCCTGGGTCTGGATAAGGCTCAAGGGAAGCGTGTCAAAAGAAATGACAGAGCTGCTTGACACAAGGAGCTGGACGGTCATAGGCTTGTTCCGCATTGCGCATGGGCCATCTCTCGCATTGGTCACGCGTCGATGCTTCTCGGGTCGTTCATAGGCAGCGCATGGGCTGGCCTTAGTGTGGACACGTCCCTATCATTTTGGACGGTTTTGGATTACGTTCGTCCTTGAACCGTGTCGCTAGGCTCCAATTGGATGGTTGATAGCGAGGTTGAGACAATAAATGCCGCCCGGTTTGGAGCCTCGGTGTTTCGACTACAGCCGTTGAAGCCACCGACCGCCCCACTATGGGTATTCCAAGGCAGGCGGTGCTGGCAATATCCCCCACCATGTTGGTCCTCGGTCTGACCATCACTTAATAATGCATTTATCCCTCCTCCGTAGTTAATTCCTCACGTCAAAGACATCGCCCGTTTTCTTTCCAACTAATAACGCCACGCCATGAAGACCCAACTGCTCTAGTTTAGTTCAGAGAACGACGTTACAAAGTCCTAATCTACATCTAACCTATGCCTAATCGAGAGATGTCGAGGCACACTTACCGAAAGTTCTCGCGCAAGTTTCGCATATGGTATGTTCCTTCTCTTTCGTCGAGTCTTACACCGACGTGGAACAAAGACACGTCGGGACACGAAACGTGTTCATCCGAATGCGCAAGACCTTGGTCTCGCACGAAGACCGCCATCGTTAAGGAAAGTGAAGATGGAATGACAAGGAGCAATTATCACGCGAGCCTTGGCACGGCATTTATTGTTTAGTCACGCCCGCTCGTTCCTCGTTTCACACTTGGCCTCCCAAAGATATTCCCAAAGACCAACTCTCTCTCTCTCCCCCTCTCTCTCTCTCTCTGTGCCCATTTATTTATAGCCACCCAATAAGCTGAACTAACTCTTGTAATATCTGTCCTTCGTTGCGAGACCAAACTCGCTCGTCCTAGCGTGATCTCTCTCTGTCTCTCTTTTTGCGTCACTGGGCGCGAGCATCATCTGGTGATATGGCGAAGGGCGGGGAGGTGAAGCTGATCGGGGCGTGGCCGAGCCCGTTCGTGATGAGGCCGAGGATCGCGCTGAACCTGAAGGGGTTGGAGTACGAGTTCCTGGAGGAGAAGTTCGGCGGCAAGAGCGAGCTCCTCCTCCGCTCCAACCCGGTCCACAAGAAGATACCCGTGCTCCTCCACGCGGACCGCCCTGTCTGCGAGTCCCTCGTCATCGTCCAGTACATCGACGAGGCCTGGTCCTCCTCCGGCCCTTCCATCCTCCCCTCTGATCCCTACGACCGCGCCACTGCCCGCTTCTGGGCCGCCTACATCGACGAGAAGGTATTCGTTCCAATCCTCGATATCTCAGCCTCTTTTGTATTTATGGTTAGTTGCTGATCTGATGGTGAGCATGGTAAGCATTTCCAGTCGCAGATTGTAGTTGATATTATAAATTTTTTGGGAGCCTTCTGTCTTATGTGGTGATCGAATCGAAGAGATACTGCTCACGCCGAGCCCTGGAAATCATGTTAAGCACGGTTCGAGAATTACCGGTTCTTTAGTTTTCATACCGTGAACAGGATCTATCTATTCAGCTGATCGCGCTTATTGCTCGGTCAATCGTGGTTCTCGCGCATGCGGTGATTCTTGCTGATCCAATATTTATGGGCCAATTTCAATTTTAATTCCCTATTTCTCTGGAAAATTATGGTTGTTGATTGGATTTGGGCCGTCAGATAAAGTAGGCCAACTGTCTCATTTTAATCAAATGCCTGATGTTGGGGCTCACAGAGTTTTCAAATCATTTAATCTACTTAAAATTACATCATTAAAATGTCATGTACATGGTGTGCACAGTTGATTAATGGAAAATGATCAAAAAGGTCGTGAACTTATTGTAATTGTTTCAATTTAGTTTGTTTAGCCAATTTTGACTGGTTGGCACATAGATAATTATTAATAATATTGTAATTTTTTCTTTATTTATTTATTTTTTTTCTTTTTCTTTTCTATCACTTCCTTCTTCCTTCTGCTAGTCATCGACTCAGTGAAAGACTAGAGGGAAGGTTGGCAAGGTCCCTCACTGACCTCGAGCACGGATGGGTGAGGCTCCACCTTGCCATAGTTGACAAGGCCACCCTCATGGCCTCAAGTGAGGGCTTGAGCCTTGCCAGGGCTTGGGTGAGGCAAAACCTCACTAGATCTAGCGAAGTCAAGCCTTACCCAGTCGAGGCTTGTCTAAGTCCATCGAGGTTGGCAATGCCTTTGGTCGGTCATTGATCGTTTAGAGGAAGAAGGAAGTGAAGAAAAAAAAAGAAAATAATTTTTTAAAAATATATTACAATATTAAATTTTGTTCACATCAATGTTGATAGCACTATGTAGGATCATTGGTGTTTACGTTAGCTCTAATCAGCTAAAATTGAACTGATAGACTGAATTAGTACAAATGCATGATGTTGAATTTTTAGTTGACAAAGAAAAATGTTAAATAATTGAATTAGCATAATTATGATAAATTTAGGACTTTTTTTATAAATAATTTCCCATTAAATTCTCCATACGGGCTTTTTTTTTTTTTTTTTTTAATGTAAAAGAGAAGTAGTTGGTAAAGAAATAAAAATTGTATACTCGTCATCAACTCTACCCTATTTATGTAATGATTTTTTGTGCCGCCAATGTACTAAATAAGTCATTTTAAGACTGTATACGTACGTGTGTGTGTGTGTGTGAAGTAGTTGGTAAAGAAATAAAAATTGTATACTCGTCATCAACTCTATCCAAAGCATGAGCGGACATCTAATAAACTGGGATAATTTAATTGCCTTTGGTCGGTCATCCATCGTTTAGAGGAAGAAGGAAGTGAAGAAAAAAAAAAAAAAAAAAAAGACCATAATTTTTTTAAAATGTTTTATAATATTAAATTTTGTTCACGTCAATGTTGATAGCACTCCTTTACAAAAAAAAAAAAAAAAAAAAGTTGATAGCACTATGTAGGATCATTAGTGTTTATGTCAGCTCTAATCAATTAAAATTGAAGTGCAAAAGCAAGATGTTGAATTTTCAGTTAACAAAGAAAAATGTTAAATAATTGAATTAGCATAATTATGATAAATTTAGGACTTTTTTTTAAAATAATTTCCCATTAAATTCTCTATACGGGCTTTTTTTTTTTTTTTATGTAAAAGAGAAGTAGTTGGTAAAGAAAAAAAAAATTTATACTCGTCGTCAACTCTACCCTATTTATGTAATGATTTTTTGTGCCGCCAATGTACTAAATAAGTCATTTTAAGACTGTGTATACATACACACACACACGGATACATAGTGTGTGTGTGTGTGTGAAGTAGTTGGTAAAGAAATAAAAATTGTATACTCGTCATCAACTCTACCCTATTTATGTAATGATTTTTTGTGCCGCCAATGTACTAGATAAGTCATTTTAAGACTGTGTATACATACACACACACGGATACATAGTGTGTGTGTGTGTGAAGTAGTTGGTAAAGAAATAAAAATTGTATACTCGTCATCAACTCTACCCAGAGCATGAGCGGACATCTAATAAACTGGGATAATTTAATTGCCATATTTTGTAGTATATAAATTTTGTACATAAATGTTAGTATACAATGCTTTGTTAGCTTTCTTAAGAACAAGCCATCGCCAATATCACGCGTAGTGGTTCCCAGCGATGAGCGGCGTCGCCAGAGCGCAAGGGGAGGAGGCGAAGAAGGCGGCGATCGACCAAGTCGTCGAAGGCCTGTCGCTGCTGGAGGACGCGTTCGTCAAGATCAGCAAGGGCAAGCCCTTCTTCGGTGGGGACACCATCGGCTTCCTCGACATCGCGCTCGGGTGCTTCCTCGGGTGGGTGAGGGTGACGGAGAGGACGCACGGTCTGAAGCTGCTCGACGAGGCCAAGGTCCCGGGGCTGACCAAGTGGGCCGAGAGGTTCTGCGCCGACAGCGCGGTGAAGGGGGTGATGCCGGAGACGGAGAAGCTCGCCGAGTTCGCCAAGGTGATAATGGCCAAGTTCAGAGCTCCCCCTCCCCAGTGAATCAGGGAGAAGCGGTTTCTCGTTCGCTCGTTTTAGACGCGCAATCGTGCGGTGATGACTGAGTACTGAAATAAATGTTGTGGACCTTCTTGGGTTGCTTACAGCTCCGACATGTCACTCTTTTGAGTTGGCCGGGGTACGCTCCTTTAGAGCAGTGTGGCAGAAGAATGTACTGTCGAGGTCTCGGTTGAACTTTGTGTTTAACAAAGATCAATGTGGCCTTTCTGAATTAATTTCTTGTCCAGAGTACGCGCCGTCGATCGGTTCTCCCATCTTATCCGGTTGAATTTGACGCGGATGGTAACCTTTGTGTTTCAGAAATTAACTTCTATTTCAGAAATAAATTTTTCTATTTTTATTCTATGGACCGGTTCCATAACAAAAAAACGCATTTAATATCAACGAAATTTTTTTATTCCTAACATAGAAATTTGATTGATAACAACATAAAATTTTTAACTCTTGGATGGCGGCAACAATATATGGTTGACAGTAACCGATAATCGGCGGATGGCAATCGGTGATTAGTGGACGGCGGTCGACAAACGACAAACTTCAGAGGGTGGCTAGTGGATGACAGCCGACAAACGACAACCTTCAGAGGGTGGCTAGCAGATGGCGGTGGATGGTGATCGATCATGGCGGATGATAACTTGCGACCAACGACGATAGTAGCAAATGAAGGCCAACGATCACATGGATGGTGGCAGACAGCAAATAGTGACTGGCGATGGCGAACGACAAGCAATGGTAAGTGATTGACCGACTAGTAGCGAGTACGAGCGAATGAAAAGAGTTTTTATTTCTCATTTCTATTTCAAAAATAAAGAACTTACCATTTATGTTCCAAACTTATTTCTAAACAAAACATTTATTCTAGAATAAGAAAATGAAATTGCATTGCTAAATAGATTTATATTCCAAACTTATTGTTAGAAATAGAAAATTAATTTTGGCAAAAAAATAGAATGGTTATTATGCGTGAGGTGTATGCTTTCCATTTGAATAAAATGCTCCAATCTCTAAGTCTGGAACATCACGAGACCAGAAGATAAATCAGGCTTGTGCAGAGTTGAAGTCATAATTAATAACAAGGGTGATTCAATTGAGCTAAGGCAATATTATCACACGCCAAAATCTATAAAGATAGGGTAATGACATAATCGTCCTTCCCCTCGAATGATACAACCTCAAACTATACCCAAAAGTCCAACTCTCAAAAAGTCTCCATTGATGGCGCCATTATATTGTTAACTGCTAACCGAGAAAACTAGAAAGATTGGGAAATGAGGGAGTGAACAGCTACAGTTCAATGATTAGTGCGTATCTTTTTTAAGCAAATTAAGTATTCACTATACGCATTCATCAAAACTATTTATATCAATACATGTGCATAAAATGAGTTATATTGCTTTAACATAATCGTAAATATATATGAAAACATTCGTTAAATCAATAATATCATAACAAACATCAACTGTCCAATCCATTGATCAATCTCAACAACTCATGTATTAATGATTTATTCCATTGATAAATCTCTTCAAATTACACATCAATGATTCATTCTATCAACTAATCTCAAATTACATGTCAATGATCCATTACATTGACCAAATTCATATCATATATCTATGGTCCAATAAATACCATGATCATTTATAATGTCCACTGACTAGGCGACTAAGCTCCCCCCTTAGTAAAGTTTTCACCTATATTGCTAATGGCTAGCAAATATAATAAACTAGTATTTGCATACCTGTTTGGGTTAATAGTGATATTAAGCATCAAACTCACATTCTCTAATATCCACATAGTCAATCCAAAATATATTTTATCATTTGATTTCATAAACCAAAACATATAATTTTTCGCAAATAAATTCATCTCTTGGAATACTTTTCGTAAAATATATCTCAAACTATTTTGGAATTCATTTCACAAATCGAATTTATAAACATTATTCTTCACAGCGCATTTCCTAAAACATTTTCCAAATCATTCTCAAATACCAAAAAATAATAAATGTCCAATCGAGATTTTTACGCAACGTACATGTTCTTTCATAAGTCATAATTGAAATTGCTAGTATAAACACTTAGAGGGGATGAATAGGTGTGAAGAAAAATTTTCACGAAACGTAGTAAATATTTTGCTTTTGAATCTAAGTTTGATGAACATCAGACTTTTGAAACTGAGTTTGAAGAACAACAGACTTTGAGTGAGTTCAGGCTTTAGCAGTTAAATATAACTATGAACAAAATAAAGGAGTTTAGGGAAGAGAGTAAGAACACAAGATTTATAGTGATTCGGCAGAACACAAGATTTATAGTAATTCGGTAGAGCACAAGATTTATAGTGATTCGGCTTAGATTAAGCCTATGTCCACTCTCCCACGTTAACAGCCTTCTGCTGGATTCCATTATGCAATCAATAAGAGATTACAATTTTGAGTGCAAACACTTAATAGTAGATCACACTATCTCACTAAGTCACTCTTTTAGTATTTCTTTCACGATCACAAACGTTTAAACTCACGAAAGACAAGTGTATGATCGAAGTTGGCTTAGACTTTGGAATTATAAATTCTACGCTCCGTCTCTTACTTGCTCATTGGTCTTTGATCTTCTTAAATACTCCTCCACTTCCAAACTAGCCGTTGGACAATATCTTGAGGATCGTCTTCCAATTTACCCATTGGATAGATCTGTATCTAAAAGATTTGGTAGCCATTGAGTGATAGAAATATAATCCAAAATTGATTCTGATCGCCCGTACAAACAGAATATTGGTTTCCATAAGTAGAGCTTCTTCGTATAGAAAGTTCTTGACTTCAAGATTCAATTGTCAATCAAATCAATTTTGATGTAGAATCTAAATCAGATTACTAGCCGTTATACATCCTGTAATAAATCAAGGCTTTGAAGAATTGAAGATAAACTTGAATCTGTCTTCGTCTTCATTTTTCATTGCGTTTAGTCTGGAATTCGTTAGCGTGGGCAGAATTTGAATCTAAAGTCTGGCGGTCTTCAGACTTTGATGGTAGAGTTTGGAAGTCTTTAGACTAGACTTTACAGTATAGCTCACTTCGATCATATATATATATATCAGCAAATATTCAATAAAAATCATGGATGCATTATAAAATCCACTTATTTTTTTTTTTGTCATAATAAAATGATAATATAAATAAGAGATTTGTTGATAACAAAAGGTAATAAAAGATGCATTAACCGGATTTTGTAGAACTTGGTAAGTTTTAACACATTTATCTTTTCCTTCTTTCCATAATAATCAAGATCACGATCTATTCAAAAAGAGTTTTCCATAATTGATCAATGCTCCTCCTCAATTTGTTGCCTTTTTAAGATGATCACGATTCTTTTCCTTTTCTTTTGGATTCGCTTTCTTCGTCTGTCATCATGACAATATTTGTGAATAGCACTAATTGTGGCTTGTGGACATTAAGCAGAATATTTTTCCATTATTTCCTTCATACAACAATATCCACAACAATCATTTGCATTTTGAAATTCGAGGTAGAAATTTATTTTCTTCTAACTCGTTTCAAATTCAACCTGCATTAACTTAACAAAATTTTTGCATAAATAAGTTGTAATAATATCCACATAATGTACAATGCCCTTTCTTCAAATAAATTGAATAGCATATATAAAAATATCAAATATTTAAATTCAGAGCTACTCAACATTTTGTACAACACATTAGGGACTTGCTCAATAATCTGCAAAAACTTTACACAAGGAAGAGAATCTTTGAGTTTCCAAAAATATAGAATCTTCACAAATTTATGATCGAGCTTTCCAAAACCCATATAAAAGATTCTTTTGCCACCTACAAATTCTTGTATAACAGATAAAAATCTAAAAATATCATGTAATATCTTCCTTTGATTTGCGGATCAAACTTGCTAGATATGAGACATCTTCTAAGAATAGTAAGAATATCCATGCATATGCAATAATATTTTTTGAGATCAAAGGGATTTCCTTGAGCATAAATCTCATACATATATATATATATATATATATATATATATATATATATATTATGATGCATTTCGAAATAAAAAAAGTAAATATTTTTATCATGTGCCAAATCAAGCAAATTAAAAAATAAAATGCAATGCCTTATGTTTATATCAAAAGATATTTGCAATATAAATCATATATAATTCATAGGCAATCATCTATAATCTTCATAAAATCAAGTAAAAATTTGCAAGGTAGGTTGATAAAAAAAATTCTCTTACCCAAGGTATATGCTTCAAATATACCAATGAAAAATAAAAATTATTACCAATCTTTGCAGGAGATATTTTTCTGATTGCACTAAAATTTGCGTAGATTCACAATCATTCTTACCTTATTGAATTTCCTGCAATCAACTCATTTCCTTTTTGGTATCCATCAATTTGGATCCTTCCATTTTGTTAGTGTAAAATAGAAAATCTCCTTAGATAAACAAATATTCTTTCTTAATTCATCATAACAAATTATTTAAGGAAAGAATATTATGCACAATAATATTTTGAAAAAGAAATTCTTTCTTAGTGAAAACACAATAAAATCAAGGAGAATGAAAACCTTGAGTATTAACATCACATAGAATCAGATTTTTACTTTACTAAATATGACAAAATATGAGAGTATAAAATCAAATCAAATAAACTCATTTCTCTCTAAGCAAAATCACATGTATTAAATCAAATCACAACTCACGAATAAAAATAATCACACAATTCTTTCTTCAATCAAACCAATCAAAGAATATGATCATTATAAAATCTAAATCAATCAAGGCACGAAGAGAATATAAATATAATGAGATTTTTTAAATTTTGTACTCAAACCAAAAGAAATACCTTCCTTACCAAATTCTCTTTCTTCTCTTTCTTTATTTCATGCAAAAACAACTCATCTTTTCTTTGGTACCCATATTTTCTTGGGTCCATGAGAGTTAGTAGAGTATGCTGCTTTTACCCAATCTTTCTTAACAGTTCTCCAGACTTTAGGACATTCTTTCTCAAAGTGTTCTAAGTTTCCACAATTTAAACACTTGAGGGCATTTCGACCAACAGGTTTTGTAAAGATTCTTTGAAAATGCTTATTGTACACAAGTCCGGGAGGTCTTTGTTTAAGTCTCTCCTTGACTTTAGGAAAATCTCTTGAAACCAAGTCCCGACTTATTATAGTAAGGAACTTGTATGGAAGGATATGCTCTAATGTTTTTGATCCATTTGAAAATCTTGTCGAAATATCTGAAAATTCCTTTTTTAAAGAATCATTTTTTTTACAAGTAAATCTCGACTTTCTTTTGATTGTAGAAAATCTTTTTGCAAAATTTCAAACTTTTCTTTCTGAGAATGATCTTGTTCCCTAAGCCAAGAATTCTCCTTTTTAAGTTTGGAGATCCTTTTAAGAGAACATTTGAGATTTAAGCAGAGCTTATTTATATACTTAAGAACTTTAGTAGGAATTCTTGAATGGCTTACCTCGATTTCCTCATCGGATTATGAGTCTATGTCTGAGTTAAACTGTGCCATCAAGCATATATTTCATTGTTTGTCATCTTCTTTCATGATTCTTTTCTGGCCATTCTGCTTGTATTTTCTTCTTCCACTAAAGTTTCCTTCTTTTGCTATTTAGCTTTTTGAATTTCTTGATCATAAAAGCAAGTTCTTCGTTGTCCATGTCATTTTTTGAGTCTATATCATTAGAATCAGCATTAGATATTAAAGCGATGGACTTCTTACCTTCGGGATCTTCGTCGTTGATTTGTTCCACTTCATAGGATTGAAGAGTGCCAATCAATTCATCAAGGGAGAGTGGCATAATCCTCTGAGTCTCCCGGATTGAGGTTTTGACATAGTTCTAATCTTTTGAGAGACCTCTTAAAAGTTTGTTGACCTTCATTGGGGAAGAAATTGGATGACAATGATACGCCAAACCGTTTACAATTTATGTAAAACGATCGAACATATCTCCAATCGACTCTCCTGGCTTTATCTTGAAGGATTTATATTGGAAAAGTAGGAAGTTTATTTTTGTCTCATTTACACGATCAGTTCCTTCATATGTAACATGGAGTCTATCCCAAACTTCTTTTGTTATTTCACATGAAGAGATTCCGTTATATTCAGCAGGAGACAATGCGCAATATAAAGAATAAATGGCTTTTGCATCAAGTGCTTCTCTTTTAGACGTCTCCGTCCAAGACATTGGAGTGGGGGCTTTGGTTTCTTTGTCTCTATCATTCTTTGATGTAGACGCAGCAATGGGATTGATTCCTTTCTCCACAACATCCCATTGCAAGGGATCTCTGGATCTTAGGAATGTCTTCATTTTGTTTTTCCAAACGTTGTATTCATTTCCATCAAAGTATGGTGGTCTAGAGTTGCTTTGCCCTTTCATAAGTCTTGGTGCCAAGATACTAGTCATAAAAGATCTTTAGCTCAAAAGTAAAAGCACTTTAATAAAATGAGCACTTGGCTTTGATACCAATTGAAAGTGCTAGTATGAACACCTAGAGTGGGGTGAATAGGTGTGAAGAAAAATTTTCACAAAACGTAGTAAATATTTTGCTTTTGAATCTGAGTCTAATGAACATCAAACTTTTGAAATTGAGTCTGAAGAACAACAGACTTTGAGTGAGTTCAGATTTTAACAATTAAATAGACCTATGAACAAAATAAAGGAGTTTAGGGAAGAGAGTAAGAACACAAGATTTATAGTGGTTCGACTTAAATCAAGCCTACGTCTACTTTCCTATGCTAATAGTCTTTGCTAGATTTCACTATGCAATCAACAAAAGATTACAATGTTGAGTGCAAACACTTAGTAGTAGATCACACTATCTTACTAAGTCACTCTTTTGGTATTTCTCTCACGATCACAAACGTTTAAGCTCACGAGAGACAAATGTATGATCGAAATTGGCTCAGACTTTGGAATTATAAATTCTACGCTTCGTCTCTTACTTGCTTATCGGTCCTTGATCTCCTTAAATACTCCTCCACTTCCAAACTAGCCGTTGGACAGTATCTTGAGGATCGTCTTCCAATCTACCCATTAAACAAATCTGTATCTAAAAGATTTGGTAGCCGTTGAGTGATAGAAGTAGAATCCAAAATTGATTCTAATCGTCCATACAAATAGAATCTTGGTTTCCATAAGTAGAGCTTCTTCATATAAAAGTTTTTGTCTTCAAGATCCAATTGTCAATCAATAAGATTGAGTCAATCAAATCAATTTTAATGTAGAATTCAAATCAGATTACTAGCCATTATACATCCTGTAATAAACCAAGGCTTTGAAGAATTAAAGATAAACTTGAATCTGTCTTCATCTTCATTCTTCATCGCGTTCAATCTGGAATTCGTCAACGTGAGCAGACTTTAAATCTAAAGTCTGGCGGTCTTCAGACTTTGATGGTAGAGTCTAGAAGTTTTCATACTATACTCTATAAATCTGAATAATTTAACTTTAAGGTCTGGATGCAATCTGAATAAGTTCAGCGTTAGTATAGAGTTTGTCTTCTGGTTTTTTCAAGTATAGACTTTGATAATATTATTTACATGTTTTATCATTTGCATAGTCTGTTACTCAACAATTAAACACGTTAGTAGCCTTTGATTTATTTTGTCATCTTCAAAACATCATAAGGGATTTCCCTAATAATAATATATTAAATCTTTATGATTTTCAAGACATGAGTTTACAAGTTTATAGAATTAGAGAGCACTACTTACTTGGGAGTTCCCACACCAAATAACATGGCTTATTCAAATCGATAATTTCATAATCCTAACAATTAGACAAGACTAATCCAAAATCAAGGAAAACACTACCTCAACAAGCTTGAATGCTAATAAAACAACTTCTACGTGACAATGAATCACTTACTCAAAGCGATTACTCAAACCTAAACACAACATGGAGCTCACATATGAAACTCTAAAATTTCCCTCCAACTAAACTATTGCTTTTTCTCATCTTTGAGAGTGCTCCTCTGCCGCTTGGTAGAGTCCTCCCCAAACCCTAACTTTCAACCCACCCAAACCCTACATTTTCCGATTTCCTTTCTCCTTTCATGTCTTTCCTCTTTCTGTAAACCGAAAATTACAAAAAGAATCTCGTAAGTTGTCTCCTTGTTTCGCTGAATAGAGCATCCCAGATCCAATGGAACAGTAGAATCTCGCAAAACAATCTCCTTTTCGCTACGAAGAGCATCCCAGGTCTAATGGAACAGTTGAATCATGCTCTAGGGCACCGATCTTCATGGAACATATGGCTAGGGTTGTGAATCTCCATGGCTTGACTGTTTTCCAGAAATCGCGGCCTCATCAGGTTGGTTCCCGTCCTGTACTCGTTCTAATCATGCCCTAAGTTTAAAGTTTCTCCAGTTGATGGTGTGGATTCGTGTATTTGTCGATCATCTTTGAGTTACTGCTCTGAATCTGGCAAAGAATGGGTACTGAGGGCCTCCGATGAGTGAAATAGCTAGTTTTCAGAATCACCTATAGTTTTGTGGCAAATCTGAAGTCAGTATCGATGGAAAGCAAAGAAGAAAACGAGCTAAGAGTGGCTGCTTTATGTAAACGACTCGATCACCTGTGGTTAGAGGAGGATGTGGTAGAAGTAACTTCTGAAATTTCTCCACAAAAAAAGGAGGAGTGCAGCCACATACTCTTAGGCAAGCTCTACTCAAAGCCAAATGTCAACTATCCAGCCTTCCTAACTACAATGAAAAAAGCTTGGAAAATAGACAAACTCATCTGCACCCAAAAAGAACCAGGGCATTTCACTTTTGTATTCCCATCAGTAGCGGAAAAAGAGAGGATACTAAAGGCCTCACCTTGGTCTTATTCTAGCAATCTCTTGGTTCTGCAACAGTGTAAGCCTAAAGTTCTAGAACACTGTTATGAATTTAATCATGCGGCCTTCTAGGTGCGAATTGGCGGTATACCTCTTGGATGGAGAGTTGAATCAGTTCTTAAAGATCTGGAAAGTAGGATAGGAGATGTGATAGAAGTGCAAACAGAATCAACAGGTAACTATCCACAGAAAGGAAGGAGAGTACGAGTAAATATGGACCTGAGAAATCCTTTAAAATCGGAGGCAATCCTGGATATTGGTTCGAACTGAATTTGGGTTGAGTTCAAGTATGAACACCTCCCACATTACTGTTATTCTTGTGGGAGGATGGGCCACTATGCCCTTGACTGTCCAGAAATACCGTATGTGCAATCTCCCTAGGCTGCCAATGAAATAGGGCCATATGGGCCTTGGCTGAAATCTGAAGCAATTGAACATAGCCCTTATTGGGATGCTTTTTATGGAAATATTGAAGAGGAATTTAAAGTGGAAGCGATAATACCCGTTACACCTTCTCAAACCAGCGGTATGGAAATTATAGTTCATGAGGAGGCAAATATCCTGCCAACTGGAACCTGCCACAAAAGGAATTTCGAGGGTGCCCATGATTAGGAGACAATAGAAGAAGTTCAGGAGAACACAATAGCACTCAGAGATAAAGGCAAACAGGTCCAAAGCTCTAAAACCCAGAAATACGATCTTTCAAAGGTCCATAAAGGCAGTAAAAAGCATATGAAAGTCCAAAAGGCTAAAAAGCATAAATGCCTACCCGGAAAAGCTTCTCTTATCATTGATGATACGGATCTTCTGGAGACTCCCATCAAAATGATGCATGAGGGACAGGAATGGGCTCTGGTGGCTAGCCCTAATAAGCCACCCATGAAGCCATGAAAATTGTTAGTTGGAATTGTCAGGGGCTGGGCAATCCTCTGACAATTCAAGAACTTAAAGCCTTAACAGCAGCTAAAAGGCCCAGTATTATGTTCCTTATGGAGACCAAAAATAAAGCAGAACTGATGGATAAGGTCAGGAAAAAACTTTTATTCTATCATTTGTTTATAATGAATCTAGTAGGTTTGGCTGGGGGATTTGCACTTATGTGGCATGAGGAGGTGAAATCGATAGTAAAAGATAGCTCCCAACAGTTTATAAATGTGGAGTGTACTGACCCTAATAGCAGGCAACACATGGTAATTACCTTTATCCACGCTTCAACCAACTTTGGAGATAAGTTAGTGTCACGCCCCGAACCCCGAGACACGTGAACAACCCGCCATGGTCGTGATAATGCGACATTCCCAGGTAGTGTCGCCGACCCAATTTAATTTATTTAAGCGCATGCGGAACATATTAAAAATCCCCTGACAAATTAAACACGGGATAGGATAGCAGGAATCAAAAATCAATTTAATACAAACCAACATGCTATCATAAAATCAAATAAGGATTACATGCAGTCAAAACGGATCGGAGTCTACACACTCGGGAATTGGCCAAATCAAAAACGAGCAGTCCTAAAACTACTAGCTGGACTCGATCGATGATCCTCCATCTTCTTGACTCGCAACTCCTTGCCCAACGGCATAGGCAGTCCACTTGACTCCTGGGATCATCATCTACGGCCCCGAAATGTGTTTCCCACAATGGGGTGAGACATTGTCTCAGCAAGTTCACCCCTCCTAAGCCCCTATTAGAAAGAAAATACGCCCCAGCATGACCTAACCACACATCAAGAAGACTTACCTCGCAACAGTCCGCGCCTACAAATTAGTACAATTTATATCATTCAATCACGTGCAAATATGACAATTAAATAAAGCACGGCACAATCACATCATCAATCAATCAACCACTTGGATCGTCTCGGCGATCAATCGGCTCGGCCGATTACATGTCATTCAATCAAATCAATCATCTTGCTCCCAACCACGACCCTAAGGGTCGACTCAACAATCGGTGGTATCACGACCCCACGTGGCACGACCTTCGAAAAGGTGGTTAAACACTAGTGGCATCACGGCCCCACTCGGCACGACCTTCAAAAAGGTAGTTATCACGGCCCCAAAGGCACGACCTCTAATAGGTGGTTCGGCCTCACAAGGCACGGCCTCTCATAGGCGGTTCAACAACTAGTGGCATCACGGCCCCACTCGGCACGGCCTTTCCTAGGCGGTTCATCACGGCCTCAATAGGCACGGCCTCTAATAGGCGGTTAATCATGGCCAAATCCCCATCAAATTCTACAATTGGAATTTCTACCCAAAACCCCTAATTTACGCAATCACACTCAATTCGCCACCAATCAAGCATCAAATTTAAATTCGACATCACGGCGGCGATCGGCACGAAATTCGAGCAATAGGGGCTAAAAATAAATTTTTCCTTTTTTTATAAATAATAATATTTAATTAATTTCGGAATATTTTAATATTATTTTAATAATCCGAATTTCCAACCAATTAAATAATTCTAAATTAAAATCTAAATAAGTCACATCACAATTAACTTTAATTAACCTCTTTTAAACTTAATTAAACCCAATTAAGCTTAATCCAATTTCCTTAATCCAACTTACATTAAAATAATCTAATCTAACCACCTAAACACACTTAATTCAAATTAAACACACTTATGGCATAATTAACCGGCTAATCAAGGATTAGTGATGTAACTCACCCGATTAACGTGCCGGACGGACCAAAACGATGAGCGTGACGAGGGGAACAATAAACTCTAAAGCGGGCCTAGCATCCGGGCGGGAAGGCGGCAAAACGGGCCCGAAGGGGCTGCAAAACCCATTTTTCGGGCTCTTTGGGTGTTTGGGACGGGGGCGAACGGCGGCTCACGGCGGGGCTTGGGCGAGGAAGGGGCGGAGGAGACGGCGAGGAAGGCCGGCGGGGGGGCGGCGGGGAGCGGCGACGGCGGGCCGAGGCGCGCGGTTGGCGCGAGCGCGGGGGGGCGAAGCGACGACGGTGGAGGCGCGGCGCGGGGGCGGCGAAGGTCGGCGCGGTGGCGGCAGCGGCGCGACGGACGGTCGGCTAGGTGCGGCGGCGGCGTCTTGTCGGCCGGGGGGGTCGGCCGAACCTCCTTCCTCCCCTCTTTTCCCTTTTCTCTCTCCCCCTCTTCTTCTCTCTCTTCTCAAGGTTGGGGATGACAAGTGGGCCCCACCTCCTCTCTCTCTCCCCCTTTCTTTTCCTTTTTCCTTTTTCTTTTAATCCTCCTAAGGTGGCCCACCATATGACATCATGGGTGATGTCACACCCCACTACCTCCTACAACTTCTCCAATAGGTCCAATTAATTTTCCGCCGGGGTCCAAAACTTTGCGCGCTTAATTTCTTCAATTCTTCTTTCAATTGAATCCAATTGAAGTCCACAAAAATTAATCCAATGTTCCCATAATTTAATTCACACCTTGGCTCATCCATAGAACCAATTTAAATCCTAAAAGCACGACCAAAAGCGGACCTATTAATTTCTCTTAATTCAATTCAAATTGACTCCCATAAAATCAATTGATGTCTCACTTATCAAATTGATTATTTTCTTTATCCAAAAATCCCTCATATTTCTCAATTTCACAACCCCCGGCTTCAATTGAACGAACACGGCCCTAATTGTCCAGTCGAAATTAGGATCCGAAAATCGGGATGTCACAGTTAGTCTTATGGCAACTTCTGGTTACTATAAAACCCCCTAGCTCAGTCCCGTGGACCTGCATGGGAGATTTTAATGAAATCATGTATGTGTGGGAGAAAGTGGGGAAACGTGAAGTGGATCAAGGCAGAATAGCAGCTTTCAGAAATATGATTAATGGACTATCTCTAATGGACTTTGACACTCATGGTTGCGCTTACACATGGGCCAACAATAGGGAAGGGGCGGAACTAGTTAAAAAACGACTCGATCGAGTCCTTTGTACCTTAGAGTGGAGGATCTCTTTTCCAGAAGCTGAAGTCCAAGCCCTTCCAGCCATTGGCTCAAACCATAGTCCCCTGATTCTGCAGTTAAATCCTGAGAAGAAGAAGAAAAAACAGCACTTTAAGCTTGAAGTATTTTGGACAGAGCATGCAGAGTATCCTGGCTTAATACAACAAATATGGAAGAATCAATCCTCCCATTCCCCCACTTTTTCAGAGAAATTATCAGAGACTTCCCAAGCATTGACAAAGTGGAGCAAGAAAAATTTTGCCAATGCTTCATTACAGTTAAAGGAGCTAAGCAGGACTTCAACAGAGCTAACAAATCACCCAAATCAGGATCCTAGCAAGAAATATAGATAGAACATCATCAACCAGATCGAAACTCTGCGCAAACAGGAAGAACAATTTTGGGGGATGCGATCACATATCAAATGGCTTCAATGGGGAGACAAAAACACTAGATTCTTTCATGCATCTACAATCCAGAGAAGGTTGAGAAACAGAATTAATATGCTGAAATTTGAAGACAACAATTGGTGTAGAGATCCTATTGCTATTAGTAGCCATATCCAGTTATTCTATCAACAGCTCTACATGATAGGGGGCTCCAGAGACTACCAACCCGTTCTAAGCCAGTGTCCCTCACCTATAACTGAGAATATCAATGCAGAATTAGTGGTTGTACCTCTGATAGAGGAAATACGAGCTGTAGTTTTCCAATTGGGAGCACTAAAGGCCCCTGGCCCAGATGGTTTCAGTGGGATTTTTTACCGCAATTCATGGGAAACAGTCAAGACTGACCTGTTATCCTTAATCCATAATTTCTTCCTGACAGGTACTTTTGATCCCAGCCTCAACAGAACTTATATTTCCTTGATTCCGAAGGTGAAGAGTCCTGAAAAAATCTGCCAATATCGCCCCATTAGTCTATGCAATTTCAGCTATAAAATCATATCAAAGCTTCTTGCAAATAGACTGAAAAAGTACTTGCCTGATCTTATCGAACCGGAGCAGTGTGCATTTGTTCAAGACAGGCAGATACAAGACAATATTTATATCGTCCAGGAAGTTCTCCACCAGCTGCAAATCACAAAAAGGAAGAACAAACATCAGGCCATTCTCAAACTTGATATGCAGAAAGCGTATGACAGGATTGAATGGGACTTTCTACGAGACTGTATGTTGCACTTGGGCTTTTGTGAGCAGTGGGTGAGACTTATAATGCAGTGCATCTCAACAGTATTGTTTAGTGTGAAGGTGAATGGCGACCCTACCCCTTTTTTTAGCCCAATGCGTGGCCTCAGACAAGGTGATCCTCTATCACCTTACTTATTTATCCTGGTTTCTAATGTATTGACATGGCTGATCAACAAAGCAATGATGGATGGAAGCATCAAAGGAGTCCAGTTAAACAGACATTGCCTCAAACTTTCTCACCTTCTTTTTGCGAATGATGTGATTTTTTTCCTGGATGGTACCATCTTGGAGTGTCAAAACCTAGCATCAACAATTAATCAGTATTGTTATGCATCGGGGCAAGCATTAAACCTGAATAAATCTGGGGTGTACTTTAGCGCAAATTGTCCCTTACCTTTAAGAAGGAATATGGCCGCAACACTCAGAGTCCCTGTGTTTGAAAAAACAAGACAATACCTGGGTATACCTACTGAATGGGGCAAATCAAAAAAAGAATTATTTGCATGGATATTAGCCAGGGTGAACTCAAAGCTAGAAGGGTGGAAAGAGAAATTACTAATCAAAGCAAGGAAGGAGGTGCTGATCAAGTGTGTAGTTCAAGTCATACCCACCTACGCCATGTCCATCTTCAAGCTGTCGGTGTCGATCTATAAAGCAATAGAGCAGCGAGTAGCATCTTTCTGGTGGCAAAAAGGCGATTCTAAACATGGAATTCATTGGAAGAATTGGGAGCTACTAAAAATACGAAAAGATAAAGGGGGAATGGGCTTCAAAGACTTACTCACCTTCAATCGAGCCATGCTAGGTAAGCAAGCATGGAGATTATCAAATTCACCTTCAGCCCTGTGGAGTCGAGTTTTGAAAGGAATCTACTTCCCAACAGGGGATCTTTGGACAGCAGGCACAGGCGCGAGGCCGTCATGGGGCTGGCGAAGCTTGTTACTCAGTAGAGACACAATCAAAGAACAACTTTAATGGTCAGTTGGAGATGGTAAGTCAATTCGAATCCGTGATCATAAATGGCTACAACAGGGGATAATAGGAGGACAGCCAAACCAAACAGAACCAACCATGGTGTCTGAACTTATAAATGCAGAAAACAAAGCATGGAAACAGCAACAAATACAACAACTCTACCCTGAAAATATCGCAGATGAAATTCTAGCGATTAATCTAAGCCAACAACCCCAACTGAATTCACTCATTTGGACAGGCAATAGGACAAGGACCTACTCGGTCAAAAGTGGCTATAACATAGCACATTTTGCAACCATAAATCAACAACAAAACAAAGCATCTTGCTCCTTTCAGACTCCTCATACCTTTTGGTCCAAGCTTTGGAAATTAGCAGTGCCTCCCAAGATCCGAAATTTTCTCTGGGCTCTCTACGAAAACGCCTTGCCAACACGAGAGAACCTTCATAAACGATGGATTAGTCCAGATCCATTATGTTAGATTTGCAAAACCAGAGTAGAATCTATAGAGCATCTATTCTTTTTCTGCAAATGGACCAAAGGGATTTGGAAAGACCCTCGACTCCTCGGACTTAGCCCCACCAGCCAAATTAAACGAGCAGATCAGTGGCTAATAAATGCTTTTTCGGCAAAAGGTAACGTACCTGGAAGAGAACTAACAGGGACGGTGCTCTGGTATATTTGGAAGGTGAGAAACGGGTCGATCTTCCGCGAAAAACCCCCATCATTTGCAGATCTACTCAAATCAATGCATGACCAATTCCTAGACACCCACGAATCGCAGACAAAAAGCAAAATCCCTCTCTAGAACTCACCTGTGCGCTGGAAGCCTCCGGATCGGCAAGAATGGAAGCTAAACGTCGATGCCTCTTGGAGCCCGGACGAGTTTATCTAATCGGTTGCAAGAGTCATGCAAGATTCGGAAGGGAGGAGGATCGAGGGTTTCACGTGCTCTGCTAGGGTTTCCTCTCCTCTTGAAGTAGAAACCGAAGCACTTCTGAAAGGCCTGCTATACATCCGGGATTTGCAGCAGGGTCACGTGGGGGACTTCAAGGGCCAACCACTTCGGTGGATTTGCGAATCCGATTGCCTGCCAGCTATGGAACAAGTGATGGGCCGGGCCGAAATTCAATGGAATGTGAGACATGGGATCCAGCGGTGTAGACAAGTGATGGCCCAATGTGGAAATGTCAGGTGATTCTTTGTCCACGGGAGGAAAATCGTGCGGCCGACCGGGTAGCTCGACATCACCGAATGCATCGGCTTCCTATGAACTGGTGGACTCCCCCCCGCCCACCCCACCCCACCCCACCCCTTATCCTTATGGAACATTTTGTGTTCTGATCTTAATATGCCACGGTTTTGTAAGACTACTCTTTAAATGCAATTCCAAGTATTATCTTTTGATCAAAAAAAAACTATTGCTTTAAAATTGACTCTTGTCAAATCTTATAGCTCTATAACAAGATAATCCTCCATTTTCATGAAATTCCAAAGCTCAATAACTTAATAATCAAACTTCGTTAGTTTGAATTTTACAAAACTTCGAAGTTAAATCCTAACTTAAAAAGTTGCTTCAATTGGATGAGCGAAAGGTGCAGAAGGGATTGCAATACGAAGTTAAGTCGGCTTGTCAAGGCATCCGTGGCAGTTACCCCTCTTCTTCCTCCTACTCCTCCTTCCCTTCCTTCCCCGTCTCGTGTTCTTTTCCTTCCCGTGTTTTCTCGGCCTGTCTCAGCTCTTACATGTTGAGCTGAAGTGTCCACTTTCTTTCTTTTGTTGACCAGTCTTTCTTCTTCTTTCTTCTTCTTTTTTTCCGGGTCCCACAACCTTTAGACCTGGTCAACCCACGTACTGTAAATAAGATTGCAGACCTAACATGACATCGATTGAGGTATATTCTTGGTCGCCACGGACATCTTGAACACGCTAAGATGGAAAATACCGTGTGAAATCTTGATCAGGAGAGAGAGATGACGAGGCTACGGCGACGACACTTAATCGATGGACTTGACAAGGTGGGAGGCGACGGTGGCGATCGGAGCAGCAGTAACTGGAGCGGGCTCGCATGGAGGAAGAACCCATTTTGATTGGCCTCGCCCTCCACCTCGATAGCAACGCATCCTTTCGCTGAGCTGGCGAGTCACAACCAAGCAAAGAAAGAGAAGCATAACATGGCCATCCGTGCAACGTAAGGCACTAAATCCAGCGGATTCTAAAAGATCCAAATATTCTAATCGAATAAAGAAATCTCAAGCACCATGTTTCACTAAAATTCAAATACTTTATATACTATGGTATCTCTGCCTCATGTTTATCTAGAAGGATAAACTGGCGTCTTCAATTTTAATCCTTCTAACTGGTCGACACGTAAGCAAACGGAGTGTCGAGTTTTAGTCACGCCCACGCCCTCTTTCTTTGAATCCTCCAACATCGCTCTCGAGCCCGAGAAGAAGTCACATGGTCAAGACGCCACCTCGAATCAGCCGTGGGAAAATCCCCGTGCTCCTTCCCTCGTTCCCACTCACAATCCAATCACCTTCTTCCCGTACCTTGCCCATTAAGAAAATACCAAAAGACTCGACGCGACAAAGTCGAAAAACCCCAGATTATCAATCCCAACAAGAAACATCTCAACACCATCCGCCTTTTCTCTTCGACATCATCCTCCCGAATATAAAATTATACTCCAGTCCAGGACTCCACCGCATAATCCACTCCCACCGCCCTCTCCTGATCGTTGAAGAGGGAAACCCAAGAAAGCAAAGAAAGAGCAGGGAAGTCCAAAGCTCGTGAGCTCCGATGGATCTCTTCACGAAGACCGGGGCCGTCAAGCTCCGCGGCCACCTCGACAAGTACCTCGTCACCGACGACGACCGCCAGACCGCCCGCCAGAGCCGCAACGGCGCCGCCGCTCGCGCCCGCTGGTCCGTCGAGCCCGTCGAGGGCCGGGGCGACCTCGTCCGCCTCCGGAGCTGCCACGGGCGCTACCTCGCCGCCTCCGACGAGCCCTTCCTCCTCGGCATGACCGGGAAGAAGGTCCTCCAGGCCTTGCCCGGGGAGGGGCCCTTCTCCAGCTGGACCTTCGAGTGGGAGCCCATCAGGGACGGGTTCCAGGTGAAGCTGAGGAGCTGGTGCGGCAAGTACCTGCGCGCCAACGGGGGCCCGCCGCCGTGGAGGAACTCCGTCACGCACGACGACCCCCTCGCCGGGGGGACGCAGAACTGGGTGCTGTGGGACGTGGAGGCCGTCGCGGGGAGCGCGGATTGGGAGGCGCCCGACGAATACTCGTCGGCGTATTCGAGCTTCTCGTCGTCCGTCGTCGACGGGGATGATGATGTGGCGGCGCGTTCGGAGGTTGTGTCGCCGGCGTCAGTGGCGGTTGCTCCAAGCAAGATGGAGATAAAGCAGGTATGCATCTTCTTCTTCTTCCTCTTCCTGTGCCAGTTGCTTGTTCTTGAAGTTTACATTCTACTCGTACCGATCTTGCGCAGTGAAATTTTTTTTTCTTTGGAAAATTATTGATCAAATAACGCGTATATATCACGCATACATTTATCGGGTTTATTTCTCCGCAACATTTGTCAAAAAAGCTTTCCGGAAAATTTTAAATATTGTCACTAATCTCAAAAAGGAAAAGAAATAAATAGAGTAGACGTGGGATAGGTGAATTTTAAAGATTAAATTAATCTCACATGCAGAGGATGGAAGAATATACAAAAAGAAAATGTCAAGAAATTCTAGAATGAACGTCGACATAAAGGACATATGTTAGGTAGGAAACGAGTTGAATCACTCGCTTCGCTCGAGCTTAATTATTTGGTGAGTTCGAGTCTACTTTGACTAGAGAACATTTCTTCGGGTTGAGGTCCAGCCAACTTAACTTTAGTAACTATCATGTTATAGCTACGTGACCATACTAATGCCTATAAGTAATCACTGGGGTTGTCCCAATGACTATCTAAAGAGGGAGAGGTGGGGAGTTTGATTCCCCACACTCTTGAGGGTTGGGATGAAGATATGTCAGTGAGGAAGTAAAGTTTCACAAAAAATAAAAAATAAAAAGTACTACTAGTGTATAAGTTCCCTAAGAAAATCATTCAAAAAATTCTAGATATTTTGACAATCTATCAAAAAGTCATCCGACCAATTTTAAACAGAAATCGCTGATATGGATACCAGTAATATCATGTGTCGTTGACTTGTAATATTTTTAGAGAATTTTTGAATTTCTTTTTGCTATTTATTCTTGTCTTTTTTTTTTTTTTTTTTGCCATTTTTCTTTGTTTCTTTATCTCTTTTTTCCTACCAAGTTCAGTGAGGGTCGCCAACTGACCATTACCAGTCACAAGCAAGGCCTAGCCAACTCTCGCTGACCACAAGCGAGGGCCAGCAATACTTGCTTGTGGCCAATGAGGGCTAGTGGCCCTCACCCAGTGGGTGGCCCTAATCTTCTGCCAATGGCGAGTGTCGAGCTTGAAAGAAAAAAAGGAAAATAAATTAATACAAAATTTTTAAAAAAAATTTAAAAAATTTCATGTTAGTGTGGCAATTCCACATGGAATGGTCAACATTCACGTTAACAATTTCTGATTAAAATCGACTAAATGTATTCAATTAATAAAATTGAAAAATTAAACATAATTAATGAAACTGTAATAAATTTAAGGTTTTTTTAGATAATTTTTCTAAGATTCTTATTTAGATTATCTAGTCGGAGATTTAATCAAAACGAAACCTGTCATATCATTAAGTGAAAAGGCGGATCGATTTCTTGAATGAGTTGAGAAGACATTGGAAACCCAAGGATATGAAAAATGGTGTGAACGTAAGACGGCCTTAAGTGTTCAGCGAAAGCAACCTTACAATAGTCTCACGCGGTGGACAGTTTAATCATATGCGACCCATGTCAATTCATTTGTGTAGCTACTGGAAATTAACCAAATAAAGACATGAAATGTCACGACAGAAGATGGTGTATTGATTAGCAAATGGGCACAAAGAAGCTTCCACTCATCTTTCCTATTAAATAGGATAATTAACTACGGGAAGATTTAAAAGTTTGTACTAACTTTATATTCTAAATAATATAATTCATGAAGCCAATTACAGTATAACTTACGTACCGTACCATATAAATTTTAGGTGAATCTGATGTGAACCCTATTGAATTAAATGGACAATAGTTGATTTGCCACTAGATAATCTAGTAACTATCATGTTATAGCTACATGACCATACTAATGATAATAGAAAATTACTAGATCAACCACTAGGGGTTGTCCCAATGACCACTTGAGAATGGAGAGGTGAGGAGTTTGATTACCCATTTTCTCAAGAGTTGGGGTGGGGATGCGTGAGTGAGGAAGTAAAGTTTCACAATATGTGCATAACACATAGCACAAAAGGTGTCTTATAAAATAGATATCATATAGGACTAGACAAACGAAAAAATAATTACTAGTGCATAAGTTCCTTAGGAAAATTATCAAGAAAGTACTAAATATTTTAACGATTTGTCAATTGAGTTCATTCGACTAATTTTAAGCAAAAATTATTGATGTAAATGCTAGCAGTACCATGTGTTGCTAACATGCATAATTTTTATAATACTTTTAAAAAAAATTATATTTTTTAATTTTTTTTTGTTGTTGTCTTTTCTTTTCATTTTTCTTTCTTTCTTTATCTTTTTCTTTTTCCTACCAAGTCCAATAAGGGTCAGCCAACCAACCCTGTACCAATCACAGGTGAGGCCGGGCCAACTCTCACTGGCCACAAGCAAGGGCTGGCAAAACTTGCTCGGCGACCCTTACTAGGCTTAGAAGGAAAAAAAAAAAAAAAAAGAAATGAAATGAATAAATAATTTTTTAAAAAAAAAAGTCTACGTTAATATATGTCATGACCAGCATTAACATTAGCAATTTCTGGATAAAATTGATTGAATGGACTCAACTGATAAAATTAAAAAGTTAAATTGAATTGATAAAAATGTAATAAATTTAAGACTTTTTTAAGATACTTTTCTTAAGATTTTTTTTTTTTTAGATTATCTAGTCAGACACTTAATCAAAACGAAGGCTGTCATATCATAAAGTGAATAGGCGGATCGATTACTTGAATGATTTGAATATATATTGGAAACCCAAGGAATTGAAAAATAGTGTGAACGTAAGACAACTTTAGTGTTCAGTGAAAGCAACCTCCCAATAGTCTCACGCGGTCGAGAGCTTAATCATAAGTGACCCATGTCAATTCCTTCGTGTGGCTTCTGGAGAGTAACCAAATAAAGACATGATATGTCACGACAGAAGATGGTCTATTGGTTAGCAAATAGGCTCAAAGAAGCTTCCCCTCATCTTTCGTATTCTATAGGGTAATTAATCACGGAAAAAAATTTAGACTTTGTACTGACGTTAATACTCTAAACAATATAATTCATGAAGCCCATCATAGTGTAACTTACGTACGGTATCATATAAATTTTAGGTGAATCTAGTGTGAACCCTCTTGAATTAAATAGACAATAATTAATTTGCCACTAGATGCTGGCTAGGCTAAGTGATTATGTCATCTAGATGGTTGATCTTTTCCCCCTTGAACAAGCACTCCACTGGCCCACTAAGAGAAGTTCATCTTTGTCATCTTTTTCTACCCACCTAGCATTTCTTTTTCTAATAAGTGAACGGGTGAGGAGAGCCGATCGCCTTAGTGACCTTACACCGTAAGAGTCCTACACTCCTTATGAAATGTTAAGACTTGTCGGCCATAGGCAAGGGCTGCAATACCCTCACCTGGGGCAATGAGGGCCTCAACACCCTCGCCTAGGCACCAGGCTTCCATATTAATGCTTTTTGGCTAAAGTTGATAGAATATTTTGAAATGGCAAAATATGAAAAATGTTTATGAGTCAATTAGTACAATCAGGCAGCCGACTTCATTGCAAAATCCCATCGGGCAGGATCTCTTCCGAGCAATTGGATCTACTTCCCCCCGCGGGATCTTTATCTTATCCTTTGTTTAGACTTTCCTAATTACTGTAATCCGTCCTCTTAGTATATTTATGAAAGCTTCGTTTTCATCCAAAAAAAAAAAATTAGTACAATTAAGATACTTTATATTGAATTAATACGATGAATAGGTTTAGGATTATCTTATTACTGTCCCTCCTCGCACGCCCACCAAGTAAATCCGGGATTGGGCAAGAAGTTGAATGACGTGCAAGGGTAGAAAGGAAATCCTCCGTGTGTAAAGAGCAGAGAGAGGCAATAGGATGACGCGCCACTCCTGATTTAAAACGTCAAGGAGGCGTCTCTTTTCTCTCGCTCCACATGCTTCCCTGATGAAACCTCCAACCACCTCTCCCCACTACCTTTCAGCACCCAATGGCAGCACTAATTTAAGGAGGAGGGTCTCTCTGATCACTGCTTTCGGGACATTTGTCGATCATGCAATGTCCAGTGAGAAAACAATTTTTTTTTTTTTTCATTTGTCAATATGCTGATCACACGCGACATAAAAAGTACGACGTTGTTGCGCGTTGAAAGATAACGAATTAATTTTTTATTTTTTTTATGCACACTTAATAGGTGTCCTAGAACAGAATCTTTATAGACAGAAAAGCGAAGGCACGATGGCTGTATCCATCCATGCTTTCGCATCCACTCTTTTGGGCCATGATGGATTCTAGGTGGAGCGTGTTTGTTATCCGTCAATTCAAAAGCATCACGGGACTTGACGACGATTCTGTGAACCAGCAGGGGGGACGCTTTTTGCTAAGAAATTGTGTGTTTGCATGCGCACCGAGTGGGAAATTGGGTAGGATCTTCTCTGTTGATGACTATAGTACAGATGGGTGATTGGGTATGCCTTAAGCAGTTTTAGGTTCTTATAGTTTATATTTCTGCTGCATAGTTTTGAGTAAAAGGGTTGCATGCGGGGTCTTGAGCAGAGGCTGTCGTGTAAACCACTTCACTTGATCAAAGCTAGAGGCTACATGGACTTCACTGTTGCCTCGTAGCTTAGACACCTAAGTCTGCAATCATTTGGCTATGCTACGTACTTGCTGTGTCGCAACTAATGAGGTTCCAATTTCTAACCGAATTAGAGCCGAAAGGAAGTAGGGTGGTCTTGTGTACATAAGTCAATTGCACTAAAATGCTAAATGACCAAGACTTCGCAACAATCAATTTATATAGGCACTTAAGTATTGAGGATTGGCCTAGGCGACACATGGTAAATTAGAATTGTCTATTCCGGATATTTGATTAATTAATTTTTACGAATACATAAAAATCGTCATGTTCACGCATCGAATAAGGCTCCACTCATAAAGTGGCTAGCGGGTGTGGCCCTCAAGAGTTAAGATTTAAACGAGGAAATAAGACCGATCATTTAGAGTTCGGAATTCACATGATCCAACCCGAAACATCCCTCCCCGTCAAGCAAGCTGAAACTTTTGAGGTCAGGATATATTTTTCTCAAAAAGATTCGTAGGAACGCCGTGAATCCTGGATACACGCCACCCTTCCCCAAAAAGCAACATCCGCCGGCCGATTCTCACTTCGAAAAAAGACGAGGGATAATAAAAGAAAAGGGGGAGGGAGGGAGGAACCTTCCCCGGGTGGACCCTGAATATACGCCGCTCTCTCATGGTGGGCCCCCGGCCCACGCGATCACCGGCCGCGTCCAACATCCGTCTTTGACTTTTTCGGCGCGTTCGCTGACCGGCGCCTCCCCTTCCCCGCCCGCCCCCGCCCCCGCCCCCGCCCCCACCCGCTCCTGATGGATGAGGAAAAATCTTTACTTTATTCCTTAACTCTCGCCGGTGCAAGTGTCCTTGTCGCGTCACGACACATTTAACTGCCCTCCCTGCCCTGTCCTAAAGGTCGCCTCTGATCACGTGAGCTCATTCAATCGCCTCTCTCTTCCGTTCTTGCGGCAGATCTCCAGCGGCGGCTTCTGCCTCCTGACGGGGATGGAGTTCTTCCGCAACGCCAAGGCGGTGCGCCTCCGGAGCCGCCACGACAAGTACCTGGTGGCGGAGGAGGACGAGGAGGGCGTCACCCAGGGGCGCGACGGCTCCTCCCGGAACGCCCGGTGGTCGGTGGAGTTCGTCCTCAACTCCGACGCCGTCTTCCGCCTCAAGAGCTGCTACGGCAAGTACCTCACCGCCTCCAACCAGCCGTTCCTGCTCGGGATGACCGGGCGCAAGGTGGTGCAGTCCCTCCCCCGCCGCCTCGACTCCTCCCTCGAGTGGGAGCCCGTCCGGGAGGGCAGCCACGTCAAGCTCCGCACCCGCTACGGCAACTTCCTCCGCGCCAACGGCGGCCTCCCGCCCTGGCGCAACTCCGTCACCCACGACGTCCCCCACCGCACCGCCTCCCAGGAGTGGATCCTCTGGGACGTCGACGTCGTCGAGATCGAGGTCCAGTCCCCCACCGCCGTGCGCGCCGTCGAGCCCCTCGACCACCTCGACTCCTCCCTCGGATTCGAGCCCGTGTCCTCGCCTTCGTCTTCGTCCGCGAATTCCGGGCGCTTCTCTCGGCAGGAGGTGCGTGTTCCCACTTTACATTCTCTCTCTCTCTCTCTCTCTCTCTCTCTCTCTCTCTCTTCACTTTAGTATTTATGAATAGATCTTTGCGGATTTATGTTGCGCAAGTGCTTGAGGAGAGATGGATTTTGGCCAATTTTTGTTAATAGATTGATCTATGGCAAAGTTTCGATTTTGTGGCCGAGTAATCGATCTCCTTGAAGATATGCACGCGCTTTTCGATCTGATTGATAATTGTGCTTGTGAAGGACAGTTGCAGTGGACCTTATAAGACTAATCCACTGGCCTGAGTTTGGCATTGATCTGTCGTAATTGCGACGTTGAGTGTGTGGAAATTGACTTATTTTGTACTTGGATTTGCTTGTGCAGTCGAACGATTCTTATGCTGGGTCGCCCCCGAAATTGGAAGGGAGGACCGTATACTACCACATTGCTGATGAAAACGGGAATGTCGAAGGGGAAGATATGGAAGGCTATACTTTGAACTTCAAGGGACACAATGTGGAGGAATTGACTCGCAAGTTGGAGGAGGAGACAGGGATGCAGGGCATTTTCGTGTGCTCTCGAAGCCCGTTGAATGGGAAGCTCTTCCCGCTTCGCTTGCAACTTCCCCCTAATATTTCGACCATGCATGTCATCGTTGTGCCATCCTCCTCAATAGGTGAGATCTTTGTTTAAACTTCTTGTTTTCTTTTGCTGAGAATTATCTCTGTACTTTGGAGTTTATACATTGTAGGCCAGTTCTAATTCGAGTCTACTTGAGTAGTACATAATGCATTGGATGATTGGTGATTGGTCGATATCCTTCCATTTGTGATTTCCGAATGCACTTCACATTGAACTGCTGATACTTTAGCGGCACAAGACTGATATTTTGCTACTGTTCGGCAAAGAAGGACGACATTGTCATTTGGCCAATCACGAAAAAATGTGATCTCTCTTCGTCTCAGTACTGAAAAATGTAACACTTAAGATTCCTTGAGTAAGATAAATATATGAATGAATTGTTGAAGGGCCTGAAAGGATTTAGCAGTGATATAACAATGCATCCAATTGCTAAAGTAAACAGTACAGATGCATCCAATTTCAAGGATGTCATGGTAATCTTACTCTAGTGAGTTCTTGCTACCCCAAAGAGGAGCAGTCTCTTGGTTCTTATAATGGGTGTCTGGTGTTTAGACGTTTAATGCAGTGGTTCTCCTGCTGTATATATCAAAACCTTTATATGAGCAGAAAAGGCACAATGATTTTATGAGGAAAAGTTAGCATTCGTGTATGGGGTGCCTCGAGAAGAACAAAACCGTGAGGACTTAGTGTCCAAAGCGGACAATATATGTATAGTGGAGACCCAAGGCGTTACAAATGGTATCAGAGCCGACTCCCGACCGCGTGTGGGGTCACAGTGAGGACGTTGTTCTGGCCACAACGAGGACGCTATTCTGTTAAGGGGTGTGACAGCCCCTCTTGTCCCACATCATCTTGGGAGGGAGTTCTGGGCTAACTTATAAGGCAATGGACCCTCTAACTTTATATATGCATAAAACCATGAGGATTTAGTGTCCAAAGCGGACAATATGTGTACAGTGAAGACCCAAGGTGTTACAAGTGGTAGTGAGCATCATGTAGCAGTTTGGGCTTTATATCGCTTGCATAGATCGCCTAGAATCGAGTTCCCAAGCAAACCATTTTAGACGGTGAAGAACTCATAGCTCAATTCATTTGGATAAGCAAAGATTATCCAGCATTCCATCCATGATGTCACAGAGTTCTAAAATCAGTATGCAAAATTTTAGAAGGTTACTTGGAGCTAGGAAGGAAAGCTGGGTTGAAAATGAAGCCCTTATACCATCTAGGGAATAGCCTGGCGAGCGCAACGTTACTAAACTCTAGGAGAGAACTCTTTTTTCTATAGACTGCTGTGGCCACAGTGATCTGAAGGGTGTACTTTGCCTTATAGACCAGTTAAGGTGGTTGTTGATCGGATGGATTGAGGACAAGAAAAGGATCAACAACTTCCTAATGTTACATCATCAGCTGGTTACTAGCTCTGTTTTTTTCCTCTCCATTCTTTCATGCTTTCTTTGTTGTTTGCACTCGTCTATGAATCTCTCTCTCTCTCATATTTTGCTCTGCTTTTCTTTCAATGTAACAGTGGCTGAAGACTTCATTAAGTAAGGGACTGTGAAGCAGTCATGGAGCAAGAGTGTAGGGCGTACAAAAACGTTCTACAGATTTACATATTCATAAGCTTTGATTGAGTTCTGCTTTTAGGCTTCCAGAGACCTCTACTTGTTAATTGTTCGTAGAGGAAGTATTGACCCAATTTTATTGCCTGAAAGCGAGAAAAGGAAGATGTCAGATGGGTGAAGTATCATAATAGCATTCTGCAGTCTCCATCACCGGCCATGATGTCTGCAGTTTCTGTCTGCCTTGGAAGTTTATAAATGGCACTGGGAAACTTTTCTATTTAGGTTCATACCAAATTCTTTCAATTTTTGTTTGATTATATTTATGCGCGGTCCTATGGTGATGTAAGATGTTTGGCTGGATCAATTTCCATTGTATTTGTCCGACCCCATTTGTACAATTCGCATGAGAGGTTGTTCTGTAAGTTGTTGGCGCCCTGACTATTAGTGTTTGCGTTTCAGCAAACTTTCCGGCTCATACTGTTGACCGAAGGGGAATTTAGTCCCCTAACCATGTCATTCGATTGTTACTTAGCTGCATCGAAAGAGCAATTCAGCCAAAAACTCAGGGAAGATGATTATTATTCAAGCATGACCTTTGGCAGCGAATATGCCTGTGTCTCATCTGTTTCTTAGCAACCGACTCCAAGAAAAAAATATTAAAAGCAAGAGAGAGAAACACGATCTTTTTTCACTTTGTTTTTTGTCGGTCAGAAACGCGATCTTATTAATCTGTGGAAGGCACAGGCCGATCGTACTTTGTCGACTAGGGAGGCGGCGGTCATATTGCATAGCGGTACGAATTGCTTTGAAGGTGCGGCTGTGACTTGTTGCAGTTTTGCTCAATCTTGTTCCTGAGCTCGTCCTTCTTGGCGCCAACCACTTCGTCCACCACCTTCCCATTCTTCATCAGCAAGAATGTCGGCATCGCCTGCACCTCATATTGCCTCGCCACATTCTGCATTTCCACAACAACGTTCACATTATCCGGAGTGCACACGATCGAAACCCGACACCTTATAGGCATGCAAGTCTAACTTTATTGCAATGATCATGCGGCCCTTTTCAATTCCTTTTGTGGGGGGTGGGGTGGAAGGGAAAGAACGACAACCGTACCATTAACTCATCGACGTCGATCTTGATGAAGTCAACGTCAGCGAACGTTTCTGCGAGCTCGTCGATCGTCGGCTCCATCCTGCGGCAAGGTCCACACCACGTGGCGGTGAAGTCGATCACCATCTGTTGCCATACCAATAATTTGAAGCACGGTCAATATGAAGCAATGGAAATGATGAATGAAAAAAGAGGGCAACGGTTTAGTCATCAATGTAGCAGCATTAACCAGCTTGTTGTTCCCTTTCGACGCTTCGAAATGCTCATCCCATCGAGATTTGGAGTGAAACTCCATGACACGGCTCGCCTTCGCAAGAGCCCAGTCGTTGCAATCTCCGGAAGACACGTTCTGTCCCATGAGTTAATTTCCTTTTTTCCTTCTCCTTTTGTCCCTACAATACGATGGCTAATTGGTAATGCAAAAGCTAGCAAATGCTTTGGGGATTGGGAGGTGCTTTGCTTGGCTTGAATTATAAGGAATTGGTGGGGGTTTTATACTACGATAAAGGCAGCAATGGAACATTCGTTACTATCGGAATAGATTCCGACCACGACAGGAGGTCCAGCAACATGGTGTTTCTCCATCGAACTGACGGCCGGCACATGGGAGCATCGTTCCCTGAAAAGAAGGGAGGAAAAAAAAACACGTTGTTTAAAACAAGGGGCAAAAGGCATACAACGCTTGCGAAAGAATTCGTTACGTGACCATTGCTGGTTTTTATAGTGCAAAGACAAACCGATAGCGTGTCCGTACTCCACAACTTGGTGGTGCTTGAGAGGTTTTCGATTTGGTCAAGTTTTGTGCTCGGACCGCTTTATTATTTTTGTGTACGAACGGACCACGACGCCCAAATTCGGATTGCTATCTTTCGCGTTGGGTGCTATACAGGTCAGACAAGCTTGGATTCCCAGTCAAGCAAATCTCTAATTATCTATATTAGTCTTTGGAAGCTGAGAAGTCGGTGTTTTTCCTATTGGGGCTCAAAAGAAATTTGTTAGGCACTAGATATTCCGTGAGAACCCCATTGAAAGTGCGATCAATTTCATAATCCCTACTTCCACCATAGAATTTGGATAAATGCAAGTCTAGAAGCAGTCCCACCAAGTCCTTAGCTGCATTAGTTTAAAAATGGTTAAAACTAGATATACACGAGTCACCCCACTCATGCAACCATTTCACAGCATTTAGTAAACAATTTTTTGTACACCGTCTGAGAGGTTATTTGGTACAAAGTTTCAATCGGGTGAAGTTATACTGACTTGAAAGTAGAATTCCCATCGGGGACTATCATCTAATGCATGGACACAACCTTTATTTGGGCAGTGACAATTCTCATAATAAACAGTGCACTTGAGTTTTCCACGTCAGTACTCTTGCTGGCTCTATCAAACGAGTCAGCTCCAATTGATTAGAATTGAAACTGGTGGGACATGATTAAGAAATGAATGCAAATTCCAAACCTAATTAGATAAATCAAAAGTTTAAGGACTAAGATTTGAAAAAATGTGCAAGTTTAGGGAGTAAAGGTGGACTTTTACCTAATGACTGATGTCTAAGAACTTCTGCGATTTAGTCATTTTCTAAAATAAATTGAGGACTTTTGATACATGGATGATTCATTATCTCAAGAAATATCATACAAAGGTATTTTCCCTCGCCCTTAATTAGAGAAAACTTCTCGAGCTACAATCTGATTGGTTGGTTATAAATATTGATGTTGCTCACTTCTATCTTTGGTTTATTTATGACAATTTCAATGTTTCATAACTCATTAATGAAAAAAAAAAATAAGTTCGAGTATTTGACTATTGGTACGTCGATTGCCAAATATAGCCAATCACGGGGGATTTTAATTTCGATAATCTTTGGCACCAAAAAAAAAAAAAAAAAAAAAAAAAGGAAAAACTGTGGGCCGCTCAGGATAGCGGAAGGATAAAGGGAATATTATGATGTCCTTACCTAGATCGCAAATTAAAGCCTAACGGCCCATGCTTCTAATGGGGAGCATGAGATTCTCTTCCACTAACAAATTCTTTTAATCCTATAATGAGCAATAAACCAAGACGCATCCAATCCGTAAGCCAACGGTAACGCACTCTGGTATTTTTCTGCTTTTGGGTACTCAGAAAAAAAAAAAAAAAAAAAACGAAGCGAATGACTGCGCATGACATAGTTGCAGCCGCACCAACGGTTCACCTTGTTTAGGTAGAACAGAATCGATTGTTTGACATACCAAAAGTGAGAGACACCGGATACGCCGTCATACACCATTACACAGATTCGATTGCCGACAGACGACCCTAAATCGAAGTGGGCATGGCTGTGATTTTCTTTGACATGCGGAAAACGAAAGAATTCTGATTCTGAATCCACCTCCAAGCTTCAGGAACACAATTTTCTGCCGAGCACGAGTTTAACGGCCTAGCAAACCCAAGGTCGCAATCGAAAGCACCGTCAGCTCAGCGCTGTCCCTACACTGTCCATGGCAGGAGTTGCTCCGAATTCTGCATGACAACTAGTGATCAGGGTTTGCTTGGGAAGCAGGGAGAGGTGGAGGAGGCGGGTGGGCAAGGAAAAATGGAAAAGAACTATGAAGGTATTATGAGAGGAAAACAGAGAGATACAAAATTTTGTCTCTCCCAAGTTTTCCACCCTCGCAGACAAAGCATAAACAACGCATTATGCTACCGCATAATTTCAACTGGGAACTACCATTCCCCTGGTGCATCCCCCAGTAAGGGCTACATCTGGAAGACAATGGCATATCTCCAAAGCACAAGGCAAAGTGGACCAAACCCACCACCCCTCTTCTCATGCACATTCTTAGATGCCACCTTCGGCATCTTAAAGCATCTTAAAGCGGAAAATTATCTTCCCAAGCTTAAAAAGCCATTGCTAAACTTCTACAGAGATCGCCAACGAAAAGAGGGACTGATACAAAATAACTATTTAGCAATCCGCAGAATTAAACCTAAAGACAAGTTTTTCTTTGGACTCCGAATGAAAGCGAAGTTCCTTTTTTTCTTCTTTTCTCGTCAAAATTTAAGATATTATGAAACTTTAGAATATTACGAGAAACTATGTGGGAGTACCCAGAATTTCGGATTCGAAAAAACTCCAATCGCGTGATCTCAAGATTTAGATCAAGGAAAAAGCAAAATGCGAAGGTCAATCCAAACATACCCTAAATTTCTACAGAATTCCACATTTGAAAAGGATGCTTCATGTTTTCCAAAAAAGTGTTCAGTCATCTAAACTCCTGGAATGAGAATAGAGTCCGGTAAGTGACATTAATCTAAGTTCCAGCTTTAAGTGCAAACCACAAGCTCAAAAGCAATGAGGTAACTTCACTTAACCATAGGCAAAACTAGTAATCCATCACCCTCTTCACCGCTGAATGTCTGCTCATGAAGCCACCCCCACATCAGCAGGGGCATGGTCACCATGAACCGCCGGACCATGGTTGTTGTAGGAATGCACACCTCCCCTGCCGCCTCTCCCTCTATTGTTGTAGTAGTTTCTAGGATAATAGTTACTGGGCTGCTCATAATAGTGGCCGCGCCCATTCTGGTAGGGCCCACCGCCCCTCCCTCCACTTCTCCCTCCTCGACCGTTGGGATAACCGCGGCGACCACCATTACCTCCACCACGACCCCCTCTCTGGTTCTGGTAGTTTCTCCGAGGAATGTACTGATGATCCTTCTGCTCTCTTTCCCTTTGATTAAGCTCTTCCACCTGCGAATTTACATTTTCTTGTTGAGCTGAGGCAAACTCCGAAGGATTATCAGCTACTACTTCATCCTGCGGAAAAGAGTCACTGAGCTCATTAATCTACTGATAAAAGTGAACATAGAGATATAGTGAGAAAACCTGCAGGCACCTTACGAACATCATCAACTGCATTAGATTCGTTATCAACTTCATGTCCTTGGAAGTCAGTCCCTGCTTCCTCCTACAGAAAAGGGAACAGTGTCAAGCAAAAATAATCAACAACAAATAAGCATGGCTTCTCATGCAAGATATTCAGTATTATTTTCTTGTTATGCTACATAGGAGTCCACTCAATTCTACTTGTTTGTTTGACATGCAAAATATCAGACAAGAACTGCAATAAAAGGCAAGCATAGGTTTTTTGAAAATTAGGATGTCCTTGATAAGAGAAGGGAGCCATTGTAAAAGAAAATACAAGAGACACATTTGCTAGGTTATGATATTTGATAAATGGAGACTCAGGATAGAAAATCGAATTTGTATCCAAACATTTTGTCAACAAACAAGTTTACTGTCTCTCCAGGCTGTATAGTGCAACTATGATCATTAAAAAGATTGATGAAAACATATCAATGACTAATTGATAAGACAAGAATTTGGCTGTTAAAAGGATTGACAAAATAAAACAGGTTTTTTCATAAAAGAGAACCTTTTGCTAATTACCATACTACAGTTCCAAAGTCTACTAAATCCTAGTTAAGAATAAGACTACATCACATAATCTCAAGCAACCTCCTCCTTTTCTCCTTAAGAAGATGCCTGTGCACTGCCTAACTACATATATAGTGCAACAATGTTGATTCACTATTCTGTTTTGTTATTCCTTTTGATAAAAGGTTAACTAAAAGTATGAGTTCTAATGCCTGAAGAACAGAAAACAGTTACCCATGCCTATCTGAATCATCAAATGTGATTAAAGTAATCACATAAACAGTGCAACTGCACTGCAAGATCATATTGTTAATTCTCAAAGAACGTAAAATCACTACCATATAAGTAGATTGCTTAAACATCAGAAATAAAGTATCAAATTTTATACCCAAAAAAAAAAAAAAAAAAAAAAAGTAATCTCTTTCTTCTTCTAATGATTATTATTATTATCTTTTCCATTCTCCTTTTATATCAACTGTTACCATTATTGAGTTGATATTATTTTGAGTATAAAGATTAAGGGAAACAACCAAAAACATGGAGAGATATGCTGGACTGAAGCAGGAAGAACACATAAAATTAGATAAACATACATCTTTTTTCTTCCAAGAAATATCAATGTATCAAGAAAACAAAGAGTATCTGCACACAATAAAAGTTCAAAAGAGAAGCTATCTAATGAAAAGGAAGACAGCAAAACTTTTCCTAAGAGAACTAATCATCTGGAGGAGATTTCACATCCAATTTGGAGCAACCAGGAAAGGCTTTTAAATCATATACAGACAGCTTGTACATGAGGGAGTAAGTTCATATATCTTATGAGATATTACTTGCAGCACATGACAGGGTAACCTCACCTATGACTTAAAAGTAGTAAGTAACACGTTAACATAGAATTCCAGAAACATTAACAAAATGGAAGCAAATTTAATGGAATGAACTTCAATAAATGGTTTGTAACCTTATCCACAGTGATGAAAGATTTAATGGAAATTTGTGATTGATGCAATTAATCAGCTAAAGAAGTAAAATTAGACAATTTCATCTATTTTTCAAAACAAGAGAAAACCAATAACATTGGCATCAGACTGTACACTGCATGCATTGCGGCAAGTGCATGCGCACACATTCACATATACGATGCCCTGTCACACAAAAGAAGCCCTGTCTAATGTCAGCGCCTGCTTAAAGTTGAATTAGAAGCCCTAATTACCCTTATTCCAAAGGGAGATCATATCTTCCCAACACTTCTAATTACTCTCAAAAGCTCGTAGCACTACTTGTGGAACCTCTATATCCACGGGCTTATTTTCTCAGCAAAATGGCAATTGACACATATAATATGCCCAGTCATTGTCTCATGAATTTCTGTAACCCTACCGTGCAAAAATAGGACATCCATTTAAATGCATGTTTGTGTTAATACACACGCACACGTACATATACAATGATCTTTCTTGTGCCTTACGTTTGCATGGTCCTTCTACAATAAAATTAGGCAGTTGCTCATATAGTTTCCCATACACAATTCTGCTATTTACTTTACCAAAATCATTTTACTGGAAAATAGGAGTAGGAAAAATCATCATAAGGTAGAAAGTAGAAAGAGTGAGTATGTCTTCAAATTGAAGTGCTCGCTATTTTAAACTAACTTATACATGTCAATCAGCATGCCATTATGTGAATGAGCAGGGCCCAATTGTCAGATCCATCATCTATCAATCTCCAAATTACTTTCACTCAAACATAGAATGTCAAACACCCTCTTTATAACGCCCATCCATTAAGGGGGAAAGAAACGGAGGGAACCTCACATGTAAATTTGTTGGAAAAGGAGCAATCCGCGACATGCATAGACTTGGATAGATGAATATTACTAAAGTAACCGACAACTTCATACGCAACACTTACGCTGACAACCTAACCTGTCAAACTCAAAATTAGTTGTTCATTTTATCTTCTCTTGACAATCCAGCAGAAGATTCAAGGAGAAAACTCAAAAGGCATTTAGGGTTAGGTCGGAGGGTACACAACATCTACTTTGTGAATACTCGATGTCGTTTTGTCCTAAAAATACCACGAAATTAAATACAGTCTACCATGTGCAATTCAAGAAGAAAACTCAAGGGTGTTTAGGGTTAGGCTGGAGGGTCCCTACACAACACCTACTTTGTGAGTACTAGATGTTGTTTTGTCCTAAAAATACCAAGAAATTGAATATAGTCTACCATGTGCAATTTCCTCCAGCAAAGTAACTATTAACCTTTCTCTCTCTTGGACTATGCTTTTGTTGATAACATTGACATGTGAAAATCTCTTCTTCCTTCAAATCTTTTAGCTAACAGACTGCAGCCCCTATCAAAACTTTAAATTGAAAAGTTCAATAGCCTCTAAATTTTTAAACATGTACCTAAATTTTTGTCAGAAGTCTCTCAGGGTAATAACTTGATTACATGTGAATCAATTGACTGTCAACATGCAAGGGCCATTGCAACCACCAGATTCAACTACATTAGCGGTAGGGTAGAATAGCTATAGCACTCTTATTAAAATGTCCCTTCAGTTTTTTAGCAGAGATCAAGCATGAGGGTAATGCATTAGTATTGAAAAATTGGGATGCAAGATTGCTACAATAAAATCTAGACTGTAAGAGGCATCCAAGAGCGAATACATCGACTAATTGTCAAAAGAAATTGCCATAATAAGCAAGATTAAAGAATTTAAAGACATCACAAAGAAGACAACTTTCAAGAAACTGGAATTGAATAGAAACTCAACTCTAACTGAAACTTCGAAATTCTTACCATTTAAAAAACAAATTAAAAGCTTGTCAAAAGAAAAAACAAAACAAAACAAAACAAAACAAAACAAAACAAAAAACAAAATAAAATAAAAGCAAACCCACATAATCATGCAGACCATCAATGAAGACATGAACAGAAGATATGTCAACTATATTACCAGGGAAGGAAAGGGACTTAGGATGGTGTTGTAGCAGAATGAATACTGAGTACTGACCCACTAATCGGCAAAAACAGTCAAATGAAGAAGGAAAATTAAGAACAGATGATGATGGTGAGGAGGGGGAGGTAGAGAATGAGGAGTCCTGATACACATGGGAAGCGCAACTGACTAGTATGCGGTATGAAGTATGCCAAACTCAATACAACAGAATCCACTCTTTTCAGGATCTATCCGAGTCCATTTCCCCCTGTTTCATTACCTTAAGATGATGCATTTAACTGCCCATTGCAATCTAAAAATGTCATTAGCCTGTAATTTAGGTTGTAGTGGGCAGTTACATGCAATTGATGCGTTCGTAGCCCGTAATTGATGCAATAGACACCAATCTCTGTAGGTTAGTTCCCTATCTTTAGAAAGACAAAAAATAAAAAATAAAAACTGTCAATTGACACCATTTTGCCTACCAACCAACAGAGATAGGTGTCTTCTATTGTAGTTGCAGCAAAAGCTTGAGTATTCTCCAAAACCATAATTAACTGGAAATAGCACCAGGATTTATTAAATGATGACAGGACACTAGAGCTACAGGATATAGATTCAATTGCAGAGACTCACATGCCACACAAAAATAAAAGGACAGGTGACAACGGAAAAGGAAGGAATAGATTCACAAGTCTTCTAGAGGCTGGATAACAGACTCTCAGACAAAGCATTGCAGTAATTGATGATATCGACAAATTGCAAGATGCACACAAGAAAAATCTGAACTTCTCAGAATTATCGAGTAGAGAAAAATTAATAAATCCAAAACAAGATTTAAAGAGACCAAACCTCCTCCCAAAGAAAATATATAACACACCAAGAACTAGGCAAGGAACAATCCACACACCTATGAAACAGAATAAGGATACTTAACAACATCACATAGTATGTACAAGAGATGCACAAACCAGATTATAGATAATGCATCATGCATCTCATACAGAGAAAATCACAGTAATATAAACAAAACGCAAAAAATATACAATAAGGAGCCTCAGCGTTTAGCAATCTTCAAAACATCAGAGAACATCACAGCCGCAGTGTATATATTGGTTAACAAGTAATACGCCAATCATCTCGTAAGGCAAACTCCAGTAGAAGCAAAACTATATGCAAATATGCACCATTTTGTTTTACCTCCTGCTGAACACATAACATATAACATGCCTTGATTTTAACAGCAAGGATGCATTTACCTTCTGCTCGTGCTGAGGCTCTTCACTTTCTACCTGAACAGGCACTGTGACTGGGACCTGAAAAGGCGCATAAGTCCCAGAAGCAGCAGCAGCAGCCATATCGACCGGAGCTTTCATCTCCGGTGTCGTCGTGAAGTAATCGGATGCCATTATCTTATTCAACCGCTCCCTCAATGACGCATCTGCGATTCAAACTTCACTGATAAGATACCCAAAAACGAAAAAGAAAAAAAAAACGCAACAAAATCATGATCAGAGACGCAATCGGGCAAAAAAGATGTACAAGTAACAGAAGAGTTGGGCTCGATCGGCTCGTCGGAATTGGCGATCCATTGTGTGGCGTGGTGAACACACTTCTGCAGAGCGTTCTTGTGCGACAAGCTGGAGTCGGCAGGCCTCGAGATCAAGAGGCTGCTCAACGTCGCAATCAAGTCCAGGTCCCGCTCCTTCAACAGATCGGTGGCCTCGTCCGTCACGTAGTCGTAAGTCAAGCAGCAACCGCGCTCGTGCGTCCTCGTCAGCATCGTGGAAGTGTAATCGCTCTGAGAGCTGACGGCGAACATCGAGCCAAAGTAGAGCAGCTTCAGCACATCGTTCACGACGGCATCGCCGCCGTCCCTCGGCTCCTGCTCCTGCTGCTCCTGCTCCTGCGGCTGCGGCGACTGCTTCTCGGCGGCGGCGGCGGCGGCGGCGGGGGCGTCATCGTCGCAGGGGGGGCGCCGGGCGGCGAGGGAGAGCTCCTCCTGGAGGGCGGTGGAGAGCTGGGGGCGGAGCTTCTCGAGCTCGTCGATGGAGGCGAGGACGGAGGGCTTGGAGCGGAGGACGTCCTCCTGCTCCTTGTTGATGGGCTTGCCCTGGGCGATGGACTCCTCCATCTGATGGATGCGGTTGAGCTTCTTGCGGAGGGCGCGGAGGCGCTTGTTGATGAGGCTGACGACGGGGCCGTCGGTCGCTTCGGAGGGAGGGACGGGCGAGGCCATCGCGCGGTGGTCCGGCGAGAGGGGGAGGAGGTTAGGGTTTTAGGGTTACGGCGGCAGCGGCGGCGGTGGCGGCGGCGGTGGTGGGCGGCCACCGAGAGCGGCGGACGATTCGGGTGAATGGAGGAGGAGGAGGAGTGCGAGACAGTGGTGGAGGAGGGGTTTTTATGTATTTCCGACTCCTGCCACTCCAGCCTTCGAGATTTATCTCTTTATAATTTATTTACTTAGACTTTCATTTTATCTAGTCGCAACATACGTAATTCCTATATATATATATGTTATAGATGGAGATGAATTTAGGAAGATCTAAAATTTTCGCTTTATGGCAGAAAAAATGATTATAACAGAGAATTGTCATTATGTAGTGAGAAGCAAACAAAGTTTCCTGATCATGTTGATTATATGTTATTCAATTTTAAAAAAAAAAAGTTTAGTAAAAGAAGATTCTCAAACAAAGTGTTTTAAAAATAAAAATAAAAAAAGGCAATGATACGTAAAACCAGAACAATTGCAAGCAAGTATAGTTAATATCACGCTCTAATAAGTATTCCAACTCAATTGCATGTTATATTGTCGTGGATTAGAAATAATTGTTTGCTATGTAATATGGTTATAACATATAGTATTTACAATATAATTAATCAAACTATTAAACGTGTTTGTAATTGATACGATTAAATATCGCGTATGGCAATAAAATGCATTGTGGGAATTTCGGTGTTGTCTTCTAATTCAATTGCAAGTCAGCTCGAAAACTGAAAAATCAAAAGATACCACTTCTATATTTATTAATAACGTGAAAGCCTATGTTAGCGCAAAAAAAGAAAAAATCACTGTCCTTTTATTTTGAAGAGACGGAAATGATTTTAAAATATAACAAAAGGCAGGGGGCGGTTTTGAATTGCCGGTAAGACTGCATGGTCTAAAGGAACTATAAAAGAACAAAGCAGGATGCATTTTCCAAAATGAAAGAAGGATTGAGGAATCCCACAAGAACAAAGTCAAATATGAACAATCTCCATGAAGATTGCTTTGCGCTGCCGGGACTCGACCGGGTTCGTGTCGCAATTTGAGTCTAATTCCGAACCTTATTCGATACGAACTACATCCACGACAGCCTGCGTAAATCGGGTTTTACAGACTTCCAAGGGAGTCCTGTCCATCAAGGTCAGTCTCAAATGAGAGAGACTGCTGGCTTGCTCATCCATCGCTTTCTTCTTCAGTGTCACATCCACCATCCGGACCTGATATTCTTTGCTTATTATGCAAGTGCTCTGCTCCTGCACAACTTAATCTTGGGTGGTGTCTGGTAGCTAAGTATCACGATCTTGTGCAGGACAGATTTATGAATTCAGGGCACAGACTTGGATTCTCCGAAAGTGACAGTAAAACCATAAACATCTACTGACCAAAAAGACGAATAGTTCGCCAGAACAATATGCAGCTAAATGACTTAGATTCTCCGAAAGTGACAGCAAAACCATAAACATCTACTGACCAAAAAGACAAATAGTTCGCCGGAACAATCTCATTTTTCTTTTCATAATTAATGCGAGCTTATGTTCAGACTAAACCCTCTGCCATAATGAAGCTTGACATCAACCTCCCATGCGAACTAGAACTGAGCCAAAATAATTTTCCAGCGACATAAGCTGGTTGGGTACAGAGTTACACCACCTTGTTACATGCTGCAGATACATGATCAATGGCAATATCTCAAGCCATATATATTTAGAGATAACACTGTACATCAAAAGATTAAAGAGGAAATTTTTTATCTGCTTTGACAAATTTCAACTTCCGTAAAATTCAAGCTGCATAAAGTTAATAAACTGAAGACTTTGGAGCCCTGTACGAGCATGTGAAGCATTTAAGCACAGTACATAGTGATACATGATTTCATTATAATCCAAATCTGGCCTGCGCCAAGTCCACTACTCCACTTGAAGTTAAACATTTCATGAAGCATAAGATAGGTCTAGTTTATACGAAGTCCTCCTTACATGCAACTTGGCAGCATCAGAATCAAGTGCAAGTAAAAAGTTCAGTAAATCTACCAAATACATAGGTAAATGGACTATGTCCTGTTCCCCGTCCAAAGGCTTCGATAGTAACAACACTGTTTCCCCCTGTAAACTGCAGCATCAATGGGGAGATTGTCAGTGCTGGCAAAATAGTGAGGATCAAAGTCAAACCTGAGATTAAATGAGTATGAACTTGCCACCATCCCTATGTCAGTTTCGTCATTCCCACTTCACTTCCACAGTGTTATCTACCACTAAATTAGTGAATTGATCCAACCACGGAATGTTCCAACAACCATCCTATTTGTGTTAAGGCTGACTGCAGAGAAAAGAACAGTTACTTCTACTTTCCTATTGACATCTAAATGAATCAAATCAAGCCATGAAAAAGGATCCCTAGTCTCCCATCCCATCAGTGAATTTTCATAAGTGGCCATATGTACCAAACGTTCCAACCAAAAAAGAATCCAAACACGTGGTTGATGAACGGGTGATCACAACGTAACAGTTCAACATTCCAACACATGCTGCAGATGAAACACATGCACGTACCAACAAACCTCAGACACCGAATCAGTTACGTGAAGAAGACGGTAAAAAGTTAGGCAACCAAGGCAAATTACTCTTTGGAGTTCGCATCTGAAGAACAAAACTATACAGATCAAGACCACAACTTCTTTTCACAAGCAAGGTCAACATTAACAAATCAAGATGCAGCACATTCCAAGCAGATCGATAAGCATCAAGAACATCAAGCTAATATGCATTATACAAAGTGGTGCAAACAGCTCATTCACCCTAGTAGAATCTCATAAGCAAATCCGACAGGCTACACCTAATTTAGACTATAAAGTTGAAAAGTAACTCATACCATGCAACATTGGAGTTCAATAACTCTTTATCAGTGAACTATTACGAGATGCACGGCAAGTGAATTGATACACCACATTGGATAATTCCATTCATAACATCAAACATCATGTCGTTAGCCACAAAAGAATTAAAGGCAACAAGCAATGTACTCTGTGCCAATCACATTGAACATATGACTTCCAAATTCCCCGATGTTCACACTGAGGTCTAGTTCTGAAATTGACTATACAGCTAATTTGAGATCACTGCATACAATATAACTCAACGAAACCACTTCTGACGGACAACAATGATTACGAGGACTTAAAATGCCACAGAAATTGCAAAAAGGAAAAAATTAGCTCACGAGTTGACCTGCTAATTTTCCTGGCCATTTCATTGGCAATAAGCCTAATAAAGGCGAATTAATAGCTTGGAACGAAGGTTCCAATAATTTTTGGACACTGCAAAAGAGCATCTAAACAATACATTTCTTTTCATGAATTGGTCTGTTATCAGAACCACGGACCATGTCCTTGATAAGTAAAACCAATCATAGTAAGTTGTCATATTTAGTGAATCTTAGGTAACTGAAACAAGGCTATTTATCAAAACTGCAGAAGAATACCGTCATTTCAGAGCATGGCTACTTGAAATTTCAATATCTTAACAGACAAATCAACTGTCTGGTGGAAATTGTACAGCAGAGGTGATTATTGGCCCAAATGAAGCTCTATTCATGGACAAATTAACAAATGGCTTGGACAGTTCAACGGTCTTTGAGATTGTTTCTTCTCTTCAGCAATTAGCACATTTAACAGGTGCCACAATACTGGTTTCGCTTCTTCAGCCTGTGCCAGAAAGATTTGATCTTTTTTATAACCTTATTCTGATGGCTGAAGGGAAAACTGTGTACCAAGGCCCTCATGACCAAGCTCTGAAGTTTTTTGAGAATTATGAATCCAGGTGTCCTGAAACACTGAATAGATTGTGCCCTGCAAGTTTGCTTCCTTCATTGACCATTTGTTACATTGCCTATTGACATGCAGATGTGGGTCATATCAAGAAAAGACCGAGCACATTATTAGCAGCATCCGGGGCTACCGTTGACATGTTATGTAAAAAGTTTGAGGAATCTTATTGTGGGACAAAGCTAGATCTGGACCTTTCAGACACATTAGATAGGTCCAAAGGCCACAAAAATGCTCTTTCTTTTAATATGTACTGTCTGTCTAGATGGGAACTCCTTAAAGCATGCTGGGGAGGGAACTTCTTCTCATGAAAGTAAATTTTTTTATCTATGTTTTCACATCAGTACAGATCAAAATAAGCTCTCATCCATCTCTAGCAGCTTTTATGATGTATATCTCTTTCCACGTCCATGCCTATTATAGGGTAATATCTAATCTCCCTAATTCCATATATATAAAGGAACTTTAGAAGTTGATGGTTGTCTTTTCATCATACAGCTTCTTTCGTTGCATTTATCATGATGACTGTACTCTTGCGAACTCGGATAGGAATAGATGCTTTTCATGCCAACTACTATGCACGCTCTCTGTTTTGCATGCTAGTCATACTCCACATTGATGGATTTCCAGAATTGGCAATGACTTTTTCGAGGCTCGTAGCCTTCTATCAACAAAGGGAGCTTTTACTTTTACCCTGCTTGGGCTTATGCAATTCCAGCATGTATACTGAAACTTCCTCTTTCACTGCTGAAGTCTGTGGTTTGGACATCACTTACATATCATGTGATTGGATACCATCCTAGCGTTGGCAGGTAAGTTTTAGCACGAGAGTTCTTCATTCCTTGCCTCCTAAACTTCTGTTACATTGCAACATCATTTGTAAATTTTACTGCCATTTTACTCAAAAGTCATGGCTTTCATTGTTTCCGGCTTATTTATGCAGGTTCCTCTACTGATTACTACTTTACTCTATGCACTTTCCTCAAATTCATGTTCCATTTTCTGGCCTCAATCTTTCAAACTGTGGCTGCTTCCATCACAGGTACTGTTTCATTACTAATCTTGTTGGTGGTTTTGTCGTCCAAAACATTAGTATGTTAAATCTTGCTTCAGTTTGATCTTGGATGAATAAGTGTGGCTTAATATTTTGCTTTGTTGCTGCAGCCTCTATGCCTGCTTGGTTGAAGTGTGGTTTCTGGGTCTCTCCACCAACATACAGAGAAATCGGACTTTCTGCCAATGAATTTCATGCCCCACGATGGCAAAAGGGAGGGCCTTGCACAGTACCTCGAAATACAAGAAGCCACTTTAGTTGCAGAAGTACTCAACCCATTTCATTCTAGAAAAGTATATTGATATGCTGATGCTGTTGGTTAGCGAAACTAACTTGGCTACTAAGTCATTAGGATACTTTGATTGCTTTTATAACTGGTGGAAAGTAGAAAATTTCAATTAAATTCGAGTAAATTATAAGTACTCTTATACAAGACTAAGTAGTCCCTTGGTACTAAATCACGCACATGCGTTTTGGTTGATGCTTGCTGTGACCAACTGTTACCTCAGGATATTTTACGGATTTAATGTGGTGGATCAGGGAAATGACCATTTGTGGTTGGTTTGATAAAACAAAATGAGTCCAGAAGATAATACACTCGGCTTGTACTGATGGAGGCAACCAAAGTTCGACTTTCGCATACAAACTACATGTAAGACTCGACATGGTGGATGAAAAAGGTAAGTTACAGCATGAAAATGAGCTGAAAGATGCTGCAGGTCAAGTAACCCGATCAAGGAACACAAGTAAACAGTCCGATCCACTTGCACACGTTGTTGGATGCACTTGCCCTCCCCCTGCTCGAGAACTCTGGTCAGAAACAGCACCAAGTCACTAGTATTCTTCGGTTGGTGCTGTTTCTGACCAGAGTTCTTGAGCAAGGGAATGCAAGTGCGGCCAACAACATGAGCAAATCAGACCGGGACTGTTTACCAGTGTGCCTTAATCGGGGTCTTCCTCAGCGACTCGTACTGGGGACGTTACTTGACCCACAGTTGACCTGCTGGTAGACCTTTCTCATCTACCATGCCGAGCCTTACATTGAGTCTGTACGCAACACTAGGGCACGGCAGGTATTAACCAAAACGCATGTAACAATGCCCTCATGCTCGAAGGGACTTGTGTTTTCCTTCTTGTTGCTGTCGCCGTAATTTCCCGCCCAGTGAAATCTTACTTCTCCGTTGCCGGCATCATCTTCTCTAGCCTGCAGCTCGGTTTGCAAATTCGAGAATCGAGAGTGCTTCTGCACATACATTCGTGCATACACACCTTAGTCTAAAGGACATGCTCAACACGAGCATGCACATGGACACACACCGCACTACTCGTGCCATCGTAAGTTCATGGTCGAGTCCACAGTTAAGAACTGTACAAACCTTTCGCCGAGCCTCGATGTTGAAATCGCGCGGCCTTACGGTAGAGGTCGGAGGTTGTTCTCTCTTCAGAGAAGCTCTTAGCTAGTCTGGGATGAGCAGAGACATATTCGATAAACTAAATAGCCAAAGCAAAGACAGCAAAGGAAAGATTTCTCACCTAACGCTCAAAGGACGATGGCGACAAAAGGAAAAAGATCTGAACAAAATCACGGGGCTGGGAACCTCAGCAACTCACGGACCTAACTCGATTGGAGCTTGCACTCCGTGCGGATGCCTTCATGCCTCTTGCGTGGTGTCTTCTTGCACGACTATGGCGTTGCGTACTTTGCTTTTACGCAAGTGATGAACTTCAAAATCAAGGACACGCGGTTGGTGCCAAACGAAGAAAGGACTTTTACAGTCCCAATGAAACGCGAATATGGAAGGAGAGAGCTGGCAATGCAGAAAGTGTGAGGTGAGTTTAACCTGAAAAGGGACGTCAAAATTACCTGTTCACTTATTCATGAACCTAGTAAAGATTTACCAGGGCATACTAGACCACTGTTTTGAATTTTTTTGTGGCATTAAAATTAATTTAAGGTAAATATGACACGAGTATATCAAATTGATATTTTTTGTGACACTCTAATTAGTTTGGCTTAAATCATTAAATGTGGCACAAGTAGAACAATTTGCGATTTTTTGCGACGTAAGTGTACTATTTTGGGATTTTTTTGTGTCATTTAACCCTATTATGTATGGCAAGAATAAAGTTTATAATTGTGTTAATTTTTAATTTTGTAGTTTAAAAATGTGTGGTCATATAAGATTCTCAAATAAAGCGTTTTTGAAAAAAAAAAATTAACTGCAGGTAAAACTAGAACAATTGTAATTATAAATACTATTACACTTTAATAATTATTTTCAAAAAATTGTATGTTATATGGTTACTGATAATGTATGATTCATCAGTATATGATGTGGTTACAACATCCATCATCATTAATATAATTAATCTAAATGTTAATTACTTGGAAAATTCCAAATAAAAGTCCAAAGTGCCATCATTTTTTCAAATAAAGAAATAAAGTGGTTATTATTTCAAATAAGGACATAAAATGATCATATTAATCTCAAAGAATGGCGTAAAGTAGTTATGGCTATTTCAAATAAGTGTCTAGCCTCACCAACTAGTTAGTTTAAATTATGTTTAGACGAAAATATCCCTAATTAACCAGAATTTTTTGCCAACCGGTGAGACTATATACTTACTTGAAACAGTCATAACCACTTCAAACCTTTTTTTGAGACTAATATGGCTATTTTAAGCCATTATTTAAAACAATATTAACTTCATGCCCTTATTTTAAAAAATGAGATACTTAAAACCCTTATTTGGAATTTTTCCCACTATAAGACGTAATAAAATATGCTTATGACAGAAGTTATGCAGAAAATTATTTCATTAGCAATATTGCATGATATCATCTTTAAGACGTTAGTAGATTTTGATGCTATTGACAATAGTATGAATATATCAGCTACAATTACCACCCTAAAGACAATTGCCTCTTTTCAAAATACAGATTGTCTATTTTGTATGATTATACATAATATTCAATTAAAGAAATAATTAATGCTCATTTTCCCCTTAAATTTTATATATCATGTTTAATTATTGTTGGAAATCTTTGCATCGAGACTCAACCGTATTTGTATAGCATACGCATCTAATTCTATAGGCAGGTTCATGTAGCACATGCATTTGATTCTAATTCCAACCATATTCCATAGGAAATACATCCACAACAGATTGTGTAAAACTGAGTTGTATAGAAAGCATAATTAGACAAGCCACGGGTCACCAAATAGCTTGTTGCTCCAGGGGAGTTATGTTCTTATGGGAGGTCACAAGGTAAAAGTACGAAAAAAGTTCTAAACATATTACATTAATATAAATTTAATCATAAACATTTCAATTTGATCAATTCGATTATAAATATTTTTCCATTAGTACAAATTCAATCATAAACCTTTCGAATCAATTCAATTTTAAACATTTTCATATTAGTACTAATCCGATCGATCTAGTCTTAGTCGGTATTGACAATTTTTTAATAATTTTTTTATTTCTTTGAATTTTTATTATTTTTTTCCTTTTTTTCCCTCATCTTCCTCCTAGGATCCTCGCAACGGCTAGCAAGGATGAGGCTCCAGTGAGGCTCGTCGATCACTGGGCAAGGTTCACAAAGCCCTCTTCGACCACAACAGGATCCAAGGAGGAAGAAGAGCAAAAAGAAAGAAAAAGAAAAAAATCAAAAAAAAAAAAAAAAATTAAAAGAATTAAAAGATTGTCACATTGGAGTTGACCAGACAACCAGCATCCACGGCTGATCAAAGTTGACTGACTGGACTGACTTGATACCAGTGTCAAAAGGTTCAAGACCGAATTAGTCTAATTAAAAGATGTAAGATCAAATTGATAATAATACAATAGATTTAGAATTTTTTTGATATTTTTCCCAAGGTCACAAAAAAGAGACACTTCATCTGGCTCTTCATATTTGTTTATGTAACTGTTCATTCCAGCACTGAAAATAAGCATCGAGATCTTGTGCAGTACAGACTCGTTATCTCAGAGAACAAAAAGGAATATGCAGCGAAACAACTCAGATTCTCCCTGAAAGTACAGTAATAACCTAAAACCTCTACTGATCAAAAAGACAAATAGTTCACTGGAATAACTTCATTTCTTTAACCTAATGAATCTAACGGTTAGATTCTAATCTCATATCCAGGCTCAACCTTCTCCATTATGAAGCTCATATCACCAATCGACCACTACTACAAACTAGAACTGAACCAATATCATTATCCAACGACATGAGCTGGTTGGGTACAGACCAATTTCACATGCCACAGACATGTGAATCACTTGCAGTATCTCAAGCCATATATTTAGATATAAATACCATAAAATGAAAGATAAAAGAGGAAACTTATAAGTCAGCCTGACGAATTTGAACTTCTCTCGAATTCAGTCTAATTCAAGCAGCATAATGTTGATAAACTGAAGACTTCCCAACACTGTACGAGCCAGTGAATAATTTGGTCACAATGTATAGTGATACATAATTTCATTGAAATTCAAATCTGGCCTGCACCAAGTGCACTACTCCACTTGAAGGTCAATATTTCATAAAGCATAAGATAGGTCGAGTTTATACAACATCCTCCTTACACGCAGCTTGGTAGCATCAGAATCAACTACAAGTAAAGAGTTTTTTAAATCTACCAAATACATAGCTAAATGGACTATGTCCTGTTCACAGGTTCAAGAGCTTCCACAGTCACAACACTGTTTCCCCTTATAACCTGCAGCATCAGTGGTGAGATTATCGGTGTTAGCAAAAATGCAAGGATCCAAATTAAAATTGAAATTCAATTAGTATGAACCTACCACCATCCCTATGTCATTCTTCTCATTTCCATTCACTTCAACAGTATTATCTACCACTAGATTCATGAACTGATCGAACCCACGGAGTGTTCCAACAACCATCCTATTTGCATTAAGCTTAACTGCAGAGAAGAGAACAGTCAGGTCTACTATCTTATTGATATCTGGATGACTCAAATCAAGCCATGAAAAGGATCCCTAATCTCCATCAATGAATTTTCATATATGCAAACCGCTAATGTTACCAAATGTTTCAATAAAAAAGAAAATATACAAACGTGTGTGATTTATGAACAGGTAATTACCACGAACTGTTCAGACTAATCTCAAAATGCAGACCAGACTCTAAGCATAGTTTCCATCTTCCAACGACAATAGTTTGACATTCCAACACATGCTACAGATGAAAAACATGCACAAACCAATGAATCCCACACACCAAAATACTCATATGAAGAAGATAGAACATAATTAGGTAATCAAAGCACATAACTCTTGGAGTTCACATCTGAAGAACGAAACGATACAGATCAAGGCCACAGGTTCTTATCATAACCAAGACCCAACATTGACAAGTCAAGATGCAGTACATGCCAAACAGCCCCATTTGTGTTGAGGATATCAAGGTACTGTGCACTATACAAAGGGGTGTGAACAGCTCATTTGCCCTAACCGAATCTCATAAGCAAATCCAACAGGCTACAATTACCTAGACTATAATTTGAAAGAACCCATATCACGCAACATTCGAATTCACCCGTCTCTTAATCGGCAAACTATCATGAGATGCAAGGCAAGTGAATCCAGACAACACCACATTGGATAATTTCACCCATAGCACGAAACAACATTGCGTCATTTGCCACAAAAGGAATTAGAGGCAAAACGCAAGTAACACCGTCAAAATCACATAGGACATATATGACTACGAAATCCCACGATGTTCACGCTGATCTCTAGTTCTAGAACCGGCTACAGAGCTAAAAAATTGAGGTCGCCGCACGCAACGTAAATCCACGAAACCACCTCGGACAGACAACGACGAACACTAGAACTCCAAAAAAAAATAAATAATAAATAAGCCACAGAAATTGCAAAAAAAGAAAAAAAGAAAAAATTGCAACGACTTACTTTGGAGCTTCTTGTCCATGTACCTGAGGAAAGATAGCAAAAGGAAAGCTATGTCAGAGAGGAAACAAGGGAAAGACGTAAAGCAATACAGAGGAACGAGAGAGAAAGAGAGACAGAGAGAAATTCTTACTTCTTGAGATCCGGTGGCTGGCCCGATCTGCTCATGGTGACGACTTTCGCAAGAGATGCGCGGGATGGGCAGAGGGGGGGTTTTCGGAGTGGTGAAGTTACAGTGCACGATGCGCTCCCAAAACCCTAGAGCGTCGAAGGATAACGAAGATGATTGACTTTTTTATGCTTTGGTGTCTGCGAAGCGATGTCGTTTCTGGGATCAGCGGCCCATGACGAGTGAAGCCCAGCGTTGAGTTTGGCCCAATACTCCTGAACTTTTCTTCCTCAGATGAACGGGCCATGACAAGCGATCTTTTTTAAAATATATATTTTTGAAAACATTTATTTTCCACAAAATAAGGGAACTTGATCACCAAAAAAAAAAAAAAAAAAAAAAAAATTATCCAAATTCTTATGGCTACGGCAATTCAATTCAACGTTGGGGTAATTATCAAGCAATTTGGTGAGAAATCTTTTGCTCTTACCTATAAAAATTACAAAAATAACTTTTTATTTTCCTTGAAAAAAATTTTATGCAGACTTCAAAAAAAAAATTGAAATAGGAATGTGTTAATGCATGCATTTACACTAATACTCGTGAAGCTTCAATTGCTAAAGATTTTATAAAAAAAAAAGTCAAAGTTCATGCACCGTAAAATTTATAAAGTAAAAGTCGCTCCAAACACAATTAAACAAAAAGTTAATTGAATCTCAAATGATTTTCGCTCAAGTAAGTTTCCAAATCCCTACCTCCATTTTTCATCAAAATTTAAAAAAAAAAAAAAAATCGAACTTCACTAGTATCGTGACCCAATGAAGTACAAAAAATGAAACGAATTTTTCCTACCATTTTCATTTGGTCGTTGTGCTATATTGATTAGGGTTGCACTCTATGCTTGATAAGTCCGGCATGGTCCAATATCATAGCACACTCGTGTCACATGACAACCATAGTTCATTCGGAGCTCAATGAGTAGAAGTTACATCGTGATCTTGGTGAGTATCAACTAGTTTGAATCTCCTATTCACTTGATTTAGTTGAGATGGTGCATCGAATATTTATGGGCATGTCGTAAAGTGCCATTAGAAGTTCCTAAAGTATAACAGTGTATGTTACCCCGCATTTTTTACATTTAATTATGACAATTGCCATAATTATGTTATGATGTTTCTATATATATTTTTTAATATTTAGGAGTGTCGTATTTTTGTAGGGTAAAATCATATATAGATATGCCAACACAAATGATGAGTCTGGCACAAGTTTGCTAAAGGAAATTGACCCTATGAAAGGCCTTTCACGAAATGCATAAAGTAATTTGAAGGCCCACTTGACAAATCCAACGCATTTATAAAGGCCTTTCTCTCAGACCAACCAAACAAAGAAAATATTAGGTACCATAGTGATTGACATCTTGGATTTGCACAAGTTCACTGAACACTTAACATGTGTCATCCACGATCCCACATTGTAGAAATTTTCAGATTCTCTCTCTCTCTCTCATGACCATAGTGGTCTAAACTCGTAAGCGAAGAGGTCCGTCATTGCCGCAAGGGTAGGTGGTGTCGAAGGCCTCAAAATTCAAAATCTTGGAGGTGAAGCTTTCAAGACTCTTGATTGAACAATCCGCTACTTCCCACGAGCTGGATGAGACCTAGAGGAGATCATCAGGGGTGTTGTGGACGAGATCGAGAGAAGGGGTGGAACCATGACTAGAGTTGGAGGTTCTTCTTCAATCTCTGCGACGGGGAAGAGAGAGAGGTAGGTTGTTACAAAGCAGAGGGAACGTGTGTTTTGGTGATTTTTGTGCTTGAAGATGGAGCAAGAGATTTGAGAGATAAGGGGGGGAAGTCAGCGAGGGAGAAGGGAGAAAATTTGAAAATTTCTGAAATGTGAGACCGGGGATGACACATGTCAAGCATTTTGTGGACTTGTTCAAATCCGATGTGTTCATCACTGAGGTACCTAATATTTTCCCGTCCAGGCCAGCATCAGCACTCTAGCATTTCGAAGGCATGAGTTAACTGATCAAAAAAATGGGCCAATCTTGCCATCGTTATTTTTTCATATTCCTCTCTTACCCTTGAATGTTGCACCATAGCTATTGGCTATTCTCATTGCTATGAAGGAGTGAACCATTCTAGATTCCGTACAAATTCCATCCAAAACCTAGAACTTACATGTTAAAATAAGTTCCTCATTTTTTTGAAACTTTAAATATACCTTACATACCCTAGAATTTGAAACCTATCATGTCACGATTACAGTGTCTACCCAGATTCCACATATATTATTAATTGAACGATTATATTAAATTATCACATTTATTACAATTCATTGACAATAACTTATATTTAGACACATGAAATATATTAAACATTAATAAAATAAAAGTTTCAATCATAAAATGAAAGTTCAAACGAGTGGTTCTGAATTATACACTCATCATTGAACAACTTGTAATACCCAAGCATCGTGCAAAGACATAGACTAAGTAAAATACAAAAACTTTTTATGAGTTCTAAGTTATAGGTTTCAGATCCCACTAACCTAAAATCCAAAATTCGTCCATTGAAACATGTTCCTCGATTTTTGGAATCTGGAACATTTCTTACATACCTTGAAACATGAGGTTCTTAGGTTGCATATTCTATCCGTGAACCATATTCACCCCTAAGACTCCACGGAAGGTCACCAAGAATTTGGAGGGTCGCACAAGGTCAAAAAGATCACATTCAAAGTCAAGGAGGCCACATGACTTGAGCATTGCCTTGCCTAGGCATTGCCCCGCTTGAAGTCATGCAACCTCAAGCAAGGGTGATAGTTGCTACTTCTTCAGTGACGTCAAGGTCATTTGACTTCAAGTGAGCTAGATCTAGACTGTAGATTAAGCAAGCAAAGTTGCAGTAGATGAAGTAGCAACTACTACCCTCGCCTAAGGTTGTGCAACCTCGAGCAACATTGAAGTTACACAACCCTAAGTAAGGCAACGCTAAGGTCACATGATTTGGACAATGTAATCACCAGTGTCATTTTGGTGTCTTTTTGCCTAAGTGGCCAAGGGTTTGCAATTTTTTTTTTTTTTTTTACACTTTTGTAGTTTGAGCTAAGGTCCTTTCACGCCAAGAAATTGTTCTCCCAAAGGCACCTAAGGACCTGTTTGGGAACATTTCTGTTCCTTTGTTTTTTTGTTATTCAAAACAAAAAAAGTTCAGAAATCCGTTGGGTAACACAAACTTATTTTTCTATTCCCTAGAATAGAAAAGTAGCTGGGGAATAGATTTAGAACAGAAATAAGAAAAAAAAAAAAAGTAAATTCTTATTCCAAGGAACAATTTCTAGAAATAAGCAATTTTTTTTTTCTTTTGTTCTTCTCTCTTGCCGCGGCTATCGCAAGCCACCAATCAACGCCGCCGCCAATCGTTGACTGGCACTGCCGTTGCCGATGACCGCCGCTGGCTACCATCGTCCTCCGATCGCCACCACCTAACCACCGCCCGCAGGCCACTAACCACCACCCCCTCTCGTGATCGCCCGTCCACCTTCGGCGGCAGATGGGCTATGGGCAGTGGTCAAGTGGCGGCGGGCGACGGCAACGGGTGGGGAGCGGCGGGCAGCATTTGACCGTCCATGAATAAGAAGAAAAACGAAAAAATACAAAAATTTGTGGATCACACCAAACACATTCCTATTCTTTTTTTATTTCAAGAATATAAATGTTGTGTAGTTCTGCTACCAAACTAGCTTATTTTATTCGGAAATTATTCTCGACAATAAAAATAGAAAAAAATTATTTTTGAAAAAAAATTATTTCCCAAAACATAAACTTACCAAACAAATCCTAAATCCCCGCGTCGGGCTCAAGATTGCCTCGTCGCCACTTGACCGCATCATTGTGGCCCTTCGACGCACTTCCAAGAGTGGTCTCCATATCCCCCGTTGACCCACCGGACCTTCTCTCGGTATCTCCTCCCCGTTTGGTCGCATCCGAGCACACAATGCAAACCGTCAGCCGAATGCATCTCCGCCTCTCGCCAGACCAATAAAATGCTCGACCTTGATCATCACCAGCTCCTCCCACTCGTCGAGGTTGCTCTGTTGATCACGAGGCTTGATACATGATCGAATCTCTGGTCATCTGGAATTCCTTTGTGCGTTCACTTCGCTCTCGCTGGTCGTTTGGCAAAAGGGTCCGTCGCTTTGAGATACCCCCAACAGGTCAACACCGCTCCATGGAGCTCGAGCGAATCCTCGCTTGAATCTTCGCTCCTCTCCTCGCCTTCTTGGGTCCGCTCAATGGCCGCCTCTGTGTCGGCATTATCTTTCTCCGTCCACAGGACTCGCCCCGCCGGGCTCTCACCTGCCCATGTGGCCGTCGACGAGTCCCGCGAAAGGGTCCCCTTCTCCTTCGGGTCGAGGCCGAGCTTGTCCTTCGCATCTGTGGGTCCCCGCCGCCATTATTTGGGCCCTCTGTTTGCCTACCGTCGTGCTTCCCCGTCGCCGGCGAGGGACGCCCTCTTGGGAGATGGGTTCGCTTCCGCGGCCGAAGAGGAGGGCGATTTGACGATTCCCGAGGAGAGGCCGGTCAAGTTCCTGCTGTGGGTCGTGTTCTGGGCTTCCCTGTCTCTGGCTTGGTTCGCGGCTTCCAAGGACGCGAATGCCGCCGTTGATTCCATCAAAGCCTCGCGCTTTGGCTTGAAGGTCGCCAGCAAACTGCGGAGCTCGGGATGGCCGGACGAAGCTGTGGTCTTCGCGCTCGCGACGCTTCCGGTGATTGAGCTCCGAGGGGCTATTCCTGTCGGTTACTGGATGCAACTCAAGCCTTCACTCCTCACTGTCTTATCTGTTATCGGGTCAGTCTAATTTCATCCGTTTAAATGGTGTACATTTCCTTATTCACATGAATGGAATGTCTGATCTTTTTATTGGTGTTTGCATTGGGCGCCGCATTGAATTCCAAGTGTAGCCCCTCTCACTTCATGTAGTCTCACGCCAACTGCTCGATGAAATGCCGTGGTTAAGACGGATTTTTAAGTAATGAGAATATTTTTTGGATGGTTGGGGCTAGTTTAATCATTGGACCATGTCAAGTTCCTTTATGTTTGTTCTGGATGATATTTGCGCCTCATTGTTGGCTGCTGATGCTTACTCTTTTTGCCTTCCAATCAGTTTGTAACATTTTGTGGGAGAGAGATGCATTTCAGCTTTGGAAATGAAACACCAGCTACAATCTGACACTTTTTTCTCTTTGGTCTTACTTATTGTAGGAATATGTTGCCCGTACCATTCATCATACTCTACTTGAAGAAGTTAGCTACTTTTCTTGCTAGAAGGAGCCGATCAGCGTCCCGGTTACTTGAGATGCTATTTGAGAGGGCGAAAGAGAAGGCTGGCCCTGTGGAAGAGTTTCAGTGGCTTGGCCTCATGTTGTTTGTGGCTGTGCCTTTTCCTGGAACGGGGGCTTGGACCGGAGCTATCATAGCTTCAGTTCTGGATATGCCCTTTTGGCCTGCGGTGACTGCCAATTTTTGCGGTGTTGTCCTCGCAGGGCTTCTGGTGAATTTGCTTGTGAACCTTGGACTCAAATATGCCATCGTGACTGGTATAATCCTCTTTTTTATTTCCACATTCATGTGGAGCATCCTCCGAAGTCTTAGGAAATCTTTGAGCTCATCAAACTGATGAACACAAACTACTCATTCGATGTTAACGGCATTGAATTCTGTACTCAGTTTTTTGAAGTGACTGTCTCCCGTTCACTGGCTTTGGTGCAATGTACTGTCACTTTCCTGCTTCAGAAATACTCATCAGGAATGATTAGATTATTTGAAACTGACTGGAGTAAATAAATCCATTCTCTACTGGTTTAAAATGGAGATGTCTTTCAGTAAATGCCGTTTGATTAAACTCGAGCAGCAACCCGCAGTTTTGTTGACCTTAGTTAATGTAACTATATTTATTCATCAGTGCCCTTTCTGTTGCATTACATTTAAAAGCGTGCATATGCCCTAACATCAGTGCCCAAGCCAGCACAGTTGGTTTCCATGTCTAGGGTGCAAGCGAAGCAAACCTCAGTGTCGTAACGGGAGTTCGTTCCGTATTGGAAAAATTGCACCGAAAGTCCTAAGTTCTTATCATAGGATACAGTTATGTCTAAATGTTTTAATGGGTGCAATTAACTGTGAACTTTTGAAAATCGTAATCAAGTCCTGCTACGCCTGTTAGTTGATGTAGTCAATTCCTAAATATTTATTAAAAAGTGCAGTCAAATCCTAAAATTGTTTCAAGAAAATCAATTTGGGGTTGCCACATTAGTAATTTTTTAAAGCCACATTAACCCTTCCCCGTATCCTTATTTAGAGGACTTAAATTGCGCCAATCAGTAGTTCTGGAACTCGATCAGATTCCTAAAACTGTATTTCTCATTTTGCATTATTCCACTTCTGGCAGACAAGCAGGTACTCTTCTATTTTATTTTTGGATTGGCGGAATTAGGTTCATACCCTCAAGTTGCTTCTACTTTCTTGTAATAAGAATATAGGCCAGAAGTTTGTAGTGACCAGACGACCAATGAGCAATAACTGCGTAATCTATGCAGAAAAAATTTGGTATGAAAACATGAATTTTCTTCCTGTTCTGACTTCTCAGCTGGCAACATTAATTTCTCCCATTCCGATCATTAATGTGCTCTGTACACCGAAACTCTCAAATGAAAGAGGAGATTTTCGTGAAAGGAGAGAACTCTATGAGCAGGCTGACTAGAGCTTTCTGGTGAGGGGATTTACATCTAATACCTCTAATAGCCATTATCCATTTGCAGAATGCTACATGATGGATTGTGTGGAGCCTGACAATTGTGCCAAGTCCATTCTTTCTCCTCTTACCAACATCTCTGCCTATATATGCTTAAATGTGTAGCAGGGAGAGAGCAATTGCTATTGCGAGCTCGTTACGGTCGCTCCATGTTTACTTTCCTTGTATAGCAGGGGTAAAGTGTATATTTGAGTTTGGAACTGGCTTGAGAAAGCAACAGCTTGTGAGACTCTGGACATGTTCAAATCTGATATCCCGGTATGTGTACGACCACTCTCGCAGCGAAGATGATTTTCATGTTCCTCGATCACCATATCGGAACCTAGGATTGTCTTTGTGACTTTGCCTGGAAGGACCAAAGAAGCAGCGAGGAAGTGATTAGAGAAGGCTGGGAACTCTGCAGCATAAACGAGTGATGGGTAACGCCCACGATGAAACAGATGGAATCTTATGCAATAAAAAAATAAATAAAAAAATAAAAAGGTAAAATTCCAAAAAAAAAAAAGCTCTGAAATGACCTGATTTTGTCCAATGAGGATATGGAGTGAACATTATTTTAAATAAGACCTTAAAGTGTCATCACTTTCACAAATAAAAGTCTAAAGTAAATCTTGTTTCAAATAAAAGTCTTAAATTGTTAAAAAAAGAGCATGGAGTGGCTATATCTATTTCAAATAAAGGAAAAGACCACCAAAAACCTCAAACCTTGCCCAAACTTTGCCCAAAGTGATAGATTTACCCCAAATTTTTAAAATTGTAACACATTTACCCAATCAATGGCATTTTTGTCTTATTTTTTTCTTTTTTTTTCTTCTTCCCTCCGCCAGTTATTGCGGAGGCAAGCCGACATCCGGCGAGGGCTGCCCTCGCCTAGGCCCGACGCAGGCAAGGACGACCCTTGCCCGACGCTAATGAGGGCCTAGTGAGGGCCTAGTGAGGGATTCCCTCACCAAACTCAGGTGTGGGCGAGGACGGCCCTTGCCGGCGTTAGGCGAGGGCGCGAGGGAGGCCCTCACCCGATCCAACTGAGGGCCGCCCTCACCCGACGCCAGCGAGGGCAACCCTCGGCAGACACTGGCGGAGGGAAGAGAGAAGAAAAAAAAAGAAAAAAAATTAAAAGTAAAAAGATCAAAATGCCCTATAGTTTTTTGGTAAATGTGTCACACGATAGAAGTTCAGGGTTTTTTGTGTCACAAAAAAAAAATTGGAGTAAATGTGTCACGGTTGGCAAAGTTCAAGGTTTTTCACGTCACAAAAAAAAGTTTTTGCTAAATCTGTCACTTTTGACAAAGTTTAGAGGTTTTCATGATTTTTTCCCTTCAGATAAAGACTTGACTTTCTGGCGATCAAAGATATTTTCATCATTTACCATTTTCCCTTTTTTCTATCATTTTGTCTTCCCTTGTATTTTTTTGTGGTTCTTTTTCTTCGTCTTTGCCGATGACTAGCCGATCACCAACGATGCCCATAGAGGACTAGGTGAGGGTTGCCCTCACCTGATTCGGCGAAGAACAACCTCACCTAGGTAAGGCAACCCTTGCCCCTAGGGAGGCCACCTCTCATGGCCATGCGCAAGATCAACCCTTGCCAACCCTAAGCGAGGCACCCTCGCCGGAGGAGGTGGCGAGGGTCGGCCTCACCTATGCCAAGCGAGGGCTCAACAACCCTCATCAATGGCCGACAAGGGATGGTAGTACCTCACCCATTGTCAGCAAGTGCTTGCAAGCCCTCGCCGACCCTTGCTAGCGGCCGCCAGCTGATGGTGAAAAAATAAAATAAAATAAAATTTGGACAAAATGCCCTTGGATGGTTGGAGAATTTAGCCATCCAGCAATTGACAAGGTCAGAGTCTTATTTAAAACAATCATGGCTACTTAAAGCTCTTATTTGAAACAACCAATACCACTTTAGACCATTATTTAAAATATAATTTACTTTATGCCCTTATATTCGAAAAAATGATGGCATTTCAAGTCTTTTTTTGGAATTTTCCCTAAAAAAAAACCCTCGAAATTATAAATTGGGATTAACTTAGAGAGATTGAGAGAGAGAGGTCTGGTTTCGGCACAAGAGTTTTAAAAATTGATTGTTTCTAATTAGTAGATTTATGCTTTTTGTTATCAAACCTTGCGATACACCCGTGGTGACTTTTCTTAGGCGAAATGCTTTAAACTATGTAAAATCAACTTGAGGTTGAAAGTCGAGGTTTCTAACCTGTTGATTTTTTATTTTTTTTTCCTGATATACCGACGAAATGAAATTGTTGATCACCCACAGTCAGGTACAATGCCATGGCCATACCGAGTTGGACCGCCAAAATGAATGATAATAACATTGGAAACAATTCTTGTTGCTAACGAGGCAAGAACAGCTACTTGCAATGCCCATTAGCGGTGAAGTTTCTCTAACTTGATCAATGGCCAATGGAGAGAAGAAAAGCGGTAATGCTATTAAGATTGAATTTTCAATTGGCCTCAGAAGAAATTCCTAGTCGGTACGCAGTAATTCGAACTTAGGCACTTTTAATTCATGTTAGATTGATTAATCTCAACTTGCAAGGACTTTAAAAGTGATCACTTGTTACGATGGAAGAATGAAGATGGAGGGAGGAGGGGAAAAAAATAGATTACGACGCGCCTATGCAGAAAATTCTATGTAGCTTTTCGAATCCCTCCAATTTTTCCAAATATGGATGGATTTGAAGGGATTTGTGCGATAATAATCAAAATTTTCTTCCTTTTCACAAACGCCCTTATTTTATCTTGAGTTTTAAGACCACTAACATTTAAAGAACCGAAACAGCTAGTAAGAGTACGTTTGATAACACTTCTGTTCCCGAGAATAATTTCTGATTAGAAATTATTCTTTTTTATTCTGTTTCGAGAACAATTTATAAGTAAAAGAACGTGTTTGGTAATCGTACAAAATTTATTATTCTGCAATAGAATTGCGTTTGGTACCATGCTCAAAATTTTTACTCCAAATTCTTTTAATTTTTAAATAATTTTATTACTTTTTTTCTTTTCTTTTTTTTTTTCTTTTTCTTTTTTTCCTTTCTTTCTCTTCTTCTTCTTCTTCAAGTCGCCAATTGCCGGCCTTGGGATGACTGGCGATCGCCAGACAAGGGCCAACGACCTCACCGGAGCATCGCCAGCCCTTGGCGAGGCCAGCCCTCGTTGGCCGAGCCTCGCGGGCAATTGGGTGAGGCTCCGCCAAGCCATGGCAGGATGAGACCGAGCTCACCCCATCGGCAGCGAGACTCGACCTTGCCGGGCCACCGTGAGGTAGGCCTTGCCTTAGCTCGACCTCGCCAGATCTAGGCGAGGTCGGGCCTCGCCCTGCCATGGCTCAGCCGAGCCTTGGTGGAGCTAGCCAAGTCTCACTCGGTTAGGCGAGCCTCACCGTTGGCCAGGTGAGGCCCATCTGGCCACCGGCAAGCTCGCTAGACCAATTGTCGACAACTGGCGACGATGGGCGACGAACGGCCACAGCAACAATGGCAGCAGATGAAAAAAAAGGAAAGAAGGAAGAAGAATAAGAAAAAAGAAAAGAAAAAGAGAAAATAGGTGCTTGATTCTAAAATTGTTTCCAGGAATAAAAATCAATTTTTTTTTTATTCTCGATTCTACTCTAAATCTATTCCCGGGAACAAAAATTTTATCAAATGCAATTCTGTTCCAAAACTACTCCCGAGAACAAAAGAGCATAAATAAACACTGTTTAGCAAATTGTCAAACAACCCCTAAACGTCACACTTCTTTGGTGCCTTGGTCATAGTTTACAATCATTAAAGATGTTTTAAATTCGGAAAGATGTGTGCGTTTGGTACGAAATGGAATGAGACCGCAAATTCTTTTGCTTGGTTTATGCAGGAATGGATGCAAAAATGGTTCTTAATTTGATGATTGGAAATAAAAAAAATCGTGGGAATGGAGTGGAAATGAGATTTCAAGCAATTTAATATTGGTTTTTACTATGTAATAAAATCAAATCCGTGGATACATAACTATACTTTTACTAATCTGCCAATCATTCATTTAAAATCAGGAATAATAAATTGAACAAACAATTATAAACGAAATAAATATTCTATGAAGAGCTATGACAATGCATTATATTTTTCATATTTTATTGTCATCGTCATTATTAATAGCGAACATTGGTTTCTCGATGTTAAGGAAACCGGGCTTGGAGATTCAACTCAAACCACACTCTAGATCCCAACCCCCCAAAAAAAAAAAAAAAAAAAAAAAAAAAAAAGCGCACTCTAGATGGAGTACATGCATGTTTGATAACCTTTTTAAGTGCTAAAAAATTGAAGGGTTTCATCACTTAACAAGACTAATTTTGTTTGATAATATCAATTAGTGAGTCCTGATATCTAGAGTGTCAAAACTTGGCATAGAGGGATACTCAAATGTCAAAAGTTAAGAAAGTGACACTTAAGTATCAAAATCATAGCAAAATAGATCAGTTAAATACCAACAGCAAAAAATCTGGCTAAATTGTATACGTGGCATTTTCTGACGACATGCTTTATTGAAATGGCAAATATTTATAAAAAAAAAAAAAAAAAAAAAAAAACACGTGGACAACAAAATGACGTAGCCCCATCCACGCTGGCTTAGGCAACCTAAACAACATTGTTTTTCCTTAGTGCTAAACAACATCGTTTAACTTATTTTTTGGCTTAATCAAATCTAGCTATTGCCGCTCTTCTCTCTGTTCATACTCACGCTCACACTGACGCCCTTCTCTTCATTGTCGTTCATGCTGATTGAGGCATTCATTGCTCGTCGTCGTCGCTCACCTAGGTTTGTCCTCCTATCCCCCTCCCCAATGGTAAAATTAGGGCTTGAACTCATCTATTAGGGCTTTGATAGAAAATTTGGGGCTCGACTGGAAAATGTGGGGAACAGCCAAGAAATGTAGAGCTTAGATGGGAGTAAAGAACACCCGGAGTGCCATAACTTGGCACGGGGGGACACTTAAGTGCCATAACTTTTTTTCGGTACACTTAAGTGCCACTTTTTTTTCAAATGAAACACTTAAGTGCCAATATCGGAGTAAAATGGAACACTTAAGTGCCACTCCGGCGAAAATCCGGCCAAACGCAATTTTCCGGCGATGGAGGTCCAAAACGGCGTCGTTTTTGCATGCGACGTGGCAAAAAATGCAAAAACGACGCCGTTTCACGTCCGACGTGTAAAAATAATAAAAAATTAATTAAATTAAATTAAAACTTAATTTTAAATAAAAATACTCTAAAAATTTAAATAAAAAAAAAAAAAAGGTGGGGACGAAGGGGCGGGCGGGCGAGGGCCGAGCCCTCGCCGCCGCCGCCTCCCGCCGTCGCCGGAAGGGCCGGCGAAGGAGGGGGAGGGTCGGCCAGGGTCACCGGCCCCCGGTCGATCGGCGACGAGGGCCGCGAGCCCTCGCCGGATCGCGGCGAGGGCTGCGGGCCCGCTGCCTCCCCACCGTCGCCGGGGAAGGGCCGGCGACGGAGGGGGAGGGTCGGCCGGGTCGCCGGCCCCGGCCGACCGGCGGCGAGGGCTGCGAGCCCTCGCCCGATCACGGCGAGGGCCCGCGAGCCCTCGCCCGAAGGGGCCGCCGGTCGGCCGGGGCCGCGACCCAGCCGACGCTCCCCCTCCGTCGCCGGCCCTTCCGGCGACGGCGGGAGGCGGCGGCGGCAAGGGCTCAGCCCTCGCCCGCCCGCCCCCTCGTCCTCCCCCTTTTTTTTTTTTTTTTTTTTTTAAATTTTAGAGTATTTTTAATTAAATTAAGTTTTAATTTAATTTAATTAATTTTTTATTATGTAAACGGCGTCGTTTCGCGAGTCGGCGCCGACTCGGCTCTCCGGCGAGCCACGCAAGCATTAAAAAATAATAAACACGTGCCACGTAGGATTTCCGGCAAGGTCGCCGGAGGTGGCACTTAAGTGTCTCATTTGAAAAAAAAAGTGGCACTTAAGTGTACCGAAAAAAAGTTATGGCACTTAAGTGTCCCCCCGTGCCAAGTTATGGCACTCCAGGTGTCCCAAACTCGCTTAGATGGTTTTCTAATGTGTGATTCAAAGCTCAGATGTGGTTTTAGAACCCTATGGGGGTTTAGATTATCAATTTAAGGCTTGGTCATGAAATGTAGGACTTGGGCAGGGGAAAATTAAGGCTCCTATGCTATTGTGATGTGTGATTTAGGACTCGAATATGGTATTAAGATGTGCGAAGGAAATTTTTAGAGGTTAGATGTAAAACGTATATGCGAGGGTGAGTTTTAGGGCTCGAAGTGGTTGTCATGAGAACCTCTGGTCATTTTTTAAAATCAAAGTGTTAAAATGGGTGTCATGGGGACCTTTATTTGTTGGTCGATATTTTAAGAGAATGTAAGATAATCAAAGTGGCCGTCATGTGGAGGCATATTGTGAATGTGGGGAAATCTGTTTATCATGAGAGGCATCTTTTAGTAAATGGTCTAACATGTGCATCTCTTCTCTTTTCTTTAATAAAGTTTATGAGAGTGCACGGACCACCATGTGCAATTGTCTATTGTCCTTTGTGGATGTGATCCCAAAAATTAATTATTTTTTTTTCCTTAGTTGCAAAAATAACTTATGATAATAATTATATCAATGTCATTATATGCTACGGTGAGGATTTTGTGATTGGAGAGGATGAGTGAGTATAATGGGAGAAATGAGGGTATTGTCTTTGTCGATGTAAAGAATGCATCTTATATTGGATTTGTTAAGAATATAGTGACATATTTGTTATGTATAATATAGAAGTTGTTGCATTGTGTTCTTCGAAAGGGCTTGAGAAATTATTTGAGAAGTTTAAAAAATAATAATGATTTTAGGGATGTCCTATACCATTATCTTCATGGCGAAGAAATGAAAATAGATGTTGAATACAACAGCTAAGAGCCAAAACAATGGCCTAAGAAATCACAGGTGAGAAGAATGGCCAACAAATCATAGGTTCCTGAAAGTGACGCTCCCCTTCGAACAAGAGGGGCTCTTGGAAAAAGGTTAAGACAATATGATTATGGCCTTTATAGAGATAATCATACTAGACCAATCATTCTTAATGTAAGCTTTATTTATTGCATTTAATTTAATTTATAGTACAAACTTTTGCTAATAATTTAGCTATTTTTCTATAGACTAGGAGAAGTTCGAAGGTTCTTATCTCTTAAGGCCCAACTCAAGAATCAACAGATGTTCCAACAAAGAAAAAGACATCGACTACGTCGACAAGAAAAAAGAAGAATCCAGTTATAGGTCCATCTAAATCAATTTAGCCTAAGAAGGATAGTAGCAACTCCATTGGAATCAATTCAACGTGGGGAGCTCCATTTGAATCAGTGCATCCTATGACAATTGAAGAATAAGTTACATGTCCACTTAGAAAGAGTGAAAGGTCCATCAAAAAGAGCATGAACAAGGAGGTTATGCATATTGATTGACAAGATGAGGCGGGATAAGGTTTGTAGGGCTTAGGAGTCAATTTTGTTTATAACTTAATATGGATGGTTTTTTTAAGTTTGTGAGACTTAATTTCAATATCATTGGAACGATTTTGCTTTTTGTCAAATTTTTTTGCATTTTTCAATTTTTGGATTCTGCTTTTACTTATTGTTGTTGTTGGTGCTATGGTGGTGGTTGAGATGCTAATGTGGATAGTGGTGGTGGGTTTGTTGTGGGAATTGAGTTGACGGCTCGTACTACACCTAGTGCACGTGTGCAATGTGCACATCTTCCACCACATGGTGTTGGTGTAAGCTAGTGCAAGCCTCAGCTTACACTAGTACCTTCTATAACAGATCCACCATTAGTACAATGACTACTGATGATGGGTTTATGATGATGGCTGGGTGTTGGTATGGTGGTTGGGGTGTTGATATAGTTACTAGTGGTGACTAGGGTGTTGGTGTAACTAGTGGTGGTGGCTAGTGATGCTTGGTAGTGGTAGGTTTGTTGCGAGGGTTGGGTTAGGGCTCATGCTACACTTGATGCAAGTGTGTAGTGTGCACATCTTGCTATTAGTGCAAGCCGGTGCAACACTCAGTTTGCATCAGTACCTTTTGCAATAGACCCACAACCAGTACAATGGTTAGTGGCTAAGGTATTGGTGTGGTGGCTAGTGGTGGTTGATGATGCCTGGTGGTGGTGGGTCTGTGATTGGAGTTGGGGGCTCGGGTTATACTCGATACAAGTGTACAGTGTGCACATTTTGTACTAAGAGGTGTTAGTGCAAACCAATATAAGGCTTAGCTTGCACCAGCACCTTCTACAGTAGTAGATCACTAGCGGTGGCTCGTGATAGTGGCCGGGGTGTCTGGTGTGGCTAGTTGTGGCAACCGATGGTCGATGGTGGTGATGAGTGCAAGTTTTAGAGGAAATCTATAAAAATTGGCACTTAACTAATCACATTCTATAAAAAAATTGGCGCTTAAGTGTTCAGTTTTAATCATGAATAACACTTATGTGATCACTATTAATAATAATTTGACACTTAAGTGATCATTTTTTTTTTATCAAGAATGGCACTTAAGTGATCACTAAATACAACTTATGGCATTCGATTAATTATTTATGTATGCCCTATGTATATGCTGGTTTACAGTAAATCAAAGAAACAACTCAATTCAATTCAATGTTTGCTGCTAGTTTATATTTAGTTCAAATAAAGAAGCATCACCTCAATACACATCATTACTGGTTTATATTCAAAAACAAGCAAAAACATAGTACAAGCAGTATCTCATTAACTCATTCACTTTCCTTAACATCTCCACAAGACAAGAGGTAAGTCACAATACATATGATAGCACAATAATAGAGCCAACAAAAACTTCTTTTGATCTTCCAAAAAAAAAAACTACATTTAATCCAAAACAATTACATTTGTCTACTCATTTTCAACTATAGCAATCAGAGAAACTTTTTCTCATCTTCAAGTGTTTTGCAAATCATCATAAAATAGGATAGACAACAAAATAACACCACAATAAATGCTTAGTAATACTTCCGTTCAATTTTCATCATTGAAACTTGATTCTTTAAATAGTTAGCCGAAAATGCTTGAGCTTGCATTGAGTCAACATTGTCCAAGTCGTCCATAAACGTAGATGAAAGTTGACGTCGTCCATCAAGTTGGTCCAATATTATCTCTGTGGCTTGATGAGAGAATTTCGCATCAACTCATTTGAAGTATTTGCACTTCAACCCTTTACTATATTGGGCGCATCCATAAAATCTTCTCTCAAGATTCATTCGACTTCAAGATGTTCTTCTCGGACTCAGTTTCCACAAAAATAGAAACACTCGCCTTCTCTTTCATTTCGATGAGAGGAATTCAAGCCACTGTTGAAAGTCTCGCTCTTCATTTCCAATATTTAATGATGGAATTTGGGGCAAATCAAAATTAAAGTTCGGGATTAGGGTTCAAGTGCTTCAATGGAGATTTTGGCCAATTTAGGGTTTTGAATTTGGGGCAATCGGGGATTTAAGGCTTTTATTTTGGTCAACTATCAAAACAACATTGTTTGAGGTGAGTCAGAGCTGAGTCAACTCTCCGGTAAGCCACGTAGGAAAGCAACATTAATAAAAAATTACCATGTAGAATTTTCTACGGAGTTTGCCAAACTTGACACTCAAATGTCCCATTTTTCAAAAAATAATGGCACTTAAGTGTCACTTCCCTAACTTTTAGCATTCAAGTATTCCCTCGTGTCAAGTTTTAGTATATGAACTATTCTTTTGTTGTCAATTGGTTTTCACTCAAAATATCCAATTAAGTAAACAAAAATCACTTCATTGGTAAAGTAAAGAGAGATTATTTACTTCACCTCAAAATATCGAGATACTGTCATTATCCATATTCGGCAACTTTTCTATTTTTCAAACAAGCTCTTACAAGGATAGCTAAGAATTTTGTTCTTTTAGTAACTTTACCATTGAGAGTTTTCATTAGGGTTTGGAATTTCATATTTTATTTAAGTATAGATATATCATAAATGGGCAAAGCGTAGCTTTCTTCATCTAGCTTTTATTTTGTGAGATTTGGTCCTAAGACTATATTTTGTGCATTTAAGTCTCCTAACTTTCTTGGTATATGCAATAAAGTCTTCTAACATTCTCGATTTGGGTGATTAAGTCCTTTGACCATGCCACATTGTTAATACCATTGAATCATTCGCAATGGTATCCCTAGTGCGACACATAACAGGACATGCAATCCTAATCTCACATGATTAAGCGCCACATCAAAATGAATAACAAGCAAATAATACAAAAAAAACCAAGAACAATTAGAGGAACCCTTTTTTGGAAAAAAAAAAAAAAAAAAAGTACAATAAAAGTCATAAAATTATTGTATTTGTATTAATTTAAGCCTAAATTTTTCAATCATGTCAATTTAGTCCGAAACTTTTCACATTTTGCAAATTAAGTCCATCATTCCAATTTATACTGAAAATTGCTTATGTAGACGCTAACTGTTGACCGCTAACGTGGACATTTTTTTTATGATTTTTCTTCCTTTTTTGTCCCTTTTCTTTTTGCTAGTAACCACTCAGAGTGCTCCATGCCAAATCTAACGAGACCAACCTTTTTCTAGGCTAAGGCAACCCCTACTCAAACAAGACCAACCCTCACCGGCCATGGCCAATGGTCGACAATCAACCACTAGCAGAAAAAGAAGGTAAAAAAAATTCTAAAAAATTATTAAAAATATATAAAAAAAAATTGTCAACCTTGCCAAGTGGAATTATTAGCATCCAGATAAGTGATTTCCAGTTTAAATTCACTAAATAGATTCAATTAGCAAAACATGAAAATATTTACAGTTAAATTGACATAAGTAAAAAGTTTAAAATTGAATTGGTATAAATATAATCAATTTAGAACCTTTTTTTTTGGGAAAAAGTATTAAAAAAATCATAAACTTATTGTATTTATACTAATTTAAGCTTGAACTTTTCAATTGTGTCAATTTAGTTCTAAACTTTTCATGTTTTGCAAATTGAGTCCATCGGCCAATTTATGTCAAAAATTTCTTATGTGGACACTGACTTTCGGCCGCTAACATGTTTATGAATATTTTTGTTTCCTTATTTTGTCCCTTTTCTTTTTGCTAGTGACTAGTGAGAGTCCTCCGCGCCAAATCTAGCAAGACCAACCCTCACCCAGGCTAGGGTAACCCTTGCTCAAGCAAGGCTAGCCATCACGGCCGATGGCCAATGATCAGCCACTAGCAGAAAAAGAAGGTAAAAAAATTCTAAAAAAAATATTAAATATATATAAGTACCAATCATGCTAGATAGGACTATTGGCATCCACGTCAATGATTTTCAGTCTAAATTGGCCACATGGATTCAATTAGTAAAACGTAAAAATATTTAGAGTTAAAGTGACACAATTAAAAAGTTCAAAACTAAATTGTTACAAATGTAATCAATTTAGGAATTTTTCTCGGTACTTTTTTCAAAGACTTGTGATCTTTATTAGATACGGTGAAAACTATTAAATGGTTCAGACGTGAGAATAGGCTTGGAAGTGATGTGAAGCCGGATGCTAGGACTACAAGACAAGCACACAAAAGAACAAGAGCCGGTTTTGGGGGTGGAAACCACTTTGAGTGGTGGTGAATGGTGAGATCCTCGGTGCTCATGAACAGTCACCTTTCACACCATTAATAACATGGAAATCCCTTAAAGTGATTGCATTGAAAGTCCCCAAGAATTTGAACGGTCCCAGATCCTCTCGTGCACAATTTGGCCATATGAGTCACGTACGCCACTATTTAAAGGTCTTCCCTTGCTAAGCACCCACGTATCCACATAGTTAGAAAACAACCACCACAACATCGTTCTGCTTGGTTTTTAGGGAACTTGAAACCCTACCCTCTCACACGCGAAGAAATATCATGGCCATGAATCAGTTGATCTTCTACGATATCTCGCACTTCCATTTGGATAAACTGAATAGCAAGATATTAGCGAAAAGGGAAATTATATAATGTCATGCAAAAAATGTACACATTTTCATTCCGTTCTTTTTGTTTTTGTATCGATCTCTACTGCGCAAGAAATATAATATGCAAAATCACGAGGGATCAATGAGCCCTATGTATTACTAAAGTCAATCTCATACCATTCGTGAAATTCAATGGACTTAATTCCTTCAATTTAATAAAATTAGACAAGTCCCACCCGAAGGAAAGGACATATGATCTAATCATATGCATAAGGAGAGAATGTTTGAAGACTTAAGATGGTTCGAGCTTGAGGTGCACATAAACCCTAAACGATTGCAAGATGAGAAGTGAGGAGCTTGGACCGATCTTGATGTCTAGTTATCACACCATGTGCTTAGGAATGCTTAGATTCAACATCTCTTGAAATTATCATATCCAAACTCAAATTAAATTATGCTTTAGTATTACAAAAAACTCCAAAGTGATACATCTACAATAAATTTACCCCAAAGTAATTTTTTAACCATCAAAAGCTCCACAAGTTAACATAATTGTGACAAATTTACTACCCGTTAGTTTCCGTTAAATCGGTACACCTATGACAAACGAATGGTAAAATTCTAAACCGGTATATCTGTCACCATCCAACTCAATAATTTGACTATAAAATTTAACATCGACTTTGTCTCCATTATATTAGTTTGTGGTTTTTGTTGATTAAAAAATTAATTTGAAATTAAGTTGTCATAAATGTATTAATTAAAGGTTTTTTATTATATCAACCAACTGATGGTATGATATCCTGAAGTCACATCGACAAGACTTTGGTAGGAGACGTTGAAGAACATAAACCATTTTTTTTTTTTTAATACGTCCCAGCCCGTCACTGACGCTCCTCCAAGGGTGATGCAAATAATTCATATCCTGTCAACTTGGCTATCAGCTAAAGAAACAAAAATAAAATTAATGGTCATACTCGATTGCCATAATAATCCTCTTCCCTTGCATTGTCGATTTACAGGTCCACATCACATGGACTATTTAAAAATAATAAATAATAAATAATAAAAGAAAAGCATATATGTGGATTTTGGACTTTGGAGACAATATGCTCAACATAAAATCTAATTTAAATGATTTGAAAAGTGAAGGAAAAAAAAAGTGACTTTATGTTGAGCATACTATCTCCAAAGTCCAAAATCATTTAAATTAGATTTTAGTCACTTTTTTTTCCTCACTTTTCTAATCATTTAAATTCGATTTTATGTTGAGCATACTATCTCCAAAGTCCAAAATCCACATATATGCTTTTCTTTTATTATTTCCTTTTCTTTTTAAATAGTCCATGTGATGTGGACCTGTAAATCGACAATGTAGGGGAAGAGGGTTATTATGGCAATTGAGTATGACCATTAATTTTATTTTTGTTTCTACCATAATACAATGCTCTTTAGCTAACAGCCAAGTTGACAGGACATGAATTATTCGCATCACCCTTTGCAGACAAATTGTTATGAGATTGATGAGAGTAAAGTGAGAAGTGTGTTGCCATGTTTCACCATCGATAGATATTTGTATGTTTATAGCCAAGGGTGCTGCGAATAATTCATGTCTTGTGAAGTGAGAAGTGTGTTGCCATGTTTCACCATCGATAGATATTTGTATGTTTATAGCCAAGGGTGATGCGAATAATTCATGTCCTGTCAACTTGGCTATCAACTAAAGAGCGTCGTATTCTGGTAGAAACAAAAATAAAATTAATGGTCATATTCGATTGCCATAATAACCATCTTCCCTTGCATTGTCGATTTATGGGTCCACATTACATGGACTATTTAAAAAGAAAAGGAAATAATAAAAGAAAAGCACATATGTGAATTTTGGACTTTGGAGATAGTATGCTCAAGATAAAATCTAATTTAAATGATTTGAGAAGTGAGGAAAAAAAAAAGTGACTTTATGTTGAGCATACTGTCTCCAAAGTCCAAAATCATTTAAATTAGATTTTGGTCACTTTTTTTTTCCTCACTTTTCAAATCATTTAAATTAGATTTTATGTTGAGCATACTATCTCCAAAGTCCAAAATCCACATATATGCTTTTCTTTTATTATTTCCTTTTCTTTTTAAATAGTCCATGTGATATGGACCTGTAAATCGACAATGCAAGGGAAGAGGGTTATTTTGGCAATCGATTATGACCATTAATTTTATTTTTGTTTCTACCAGAATACGACGCTCTTTAGCTGATAGCCAAGTTGACAGGACATGAATTATTCGCATCACCCTTGGCAGACAATTGTTACGAGACTGATGAGAGTAAAGTGAGTAGTGTGTTGCCATGTTTCACCATCGATAGATATTTGTATGTTTATAGCCAAGGGTGATGCAAATAATTCATGTCCTATCAACTTGGCTATCAGCTAAAGAGCGTCGTACTCTGGTAGAAACAAAAATAAAATTAATGGTCATACTCGATTGCCATAATAACCCTCTTCCCTTGCATTGTCGATTTACAGGTCCACATCACATGGACTATTTAAAAAGTAAAGGAAATAATAAAAGAAAAGCATATATGTGGATTTTGGACTTTGGAGACAGTATGCTCAACATAAAATCTAATTTAAATGATTTGAAAAGTGAGGAAAAAAAAGTGACTGAATCTATTAATAGCTCCTATTAATCATCAGGATTTAAAGCTCACTTATCATATATGAACTGTTGCCCTCAACGTGCAACAGGTATCTATCAATTATTAGACTACTTATCTGCACTATATATATAATATATATTGGTATATAATCGGAAGAGCTTCTCACTTTTATGTGGAATAAACCCCAATTCTAAATTTTTTGCTTTAGTTAATTAATATTTTGCTATAAATTCACGCATATAGAAGGTGACCATAATTCAAAATCTAAAACAATAAAATCTATTTTTGAAAACTCAATAACCGTTTACGTCATTTCCAACTAATTTCTGTTCTAATATAAACAAAATCTACTTTCTTTTTCCAACTAAAAATGTATGTCCGAGCACCGCTTTTTAAAGCTTTAAACAAGCTTATAAGTAATTTGGTAACAATTATCTTCCATGAATTCTCTATAAAAAAAAAAATTATATTCTTCGTTTTTTTAATAGAAAAATGGGTACTTAAAGTATGACTGCCATTTACTTTAAATGGTAACTTGAACTTATGATTTTAAATGAAAATTTTGAAATTTTTTAAACACATTCATTAACGCTTAACAAACTCTTTGGAACACTCTCTAAGATTTTTGTTACTAAACAAACGAAACCTTGATTTATGCAAATGTATTGTACAGAGATTATTTCTCATGATCCTGGAGATCATTCTTTTCCCAAAAAAATCTGCCCAGATCAATTAAACCCGAAAGTATATTGCAAAGATGGATGCGGGGCCTCAACACAATCTTGGCAAAAACATCAAGATCATGCATCGGATCCCTCCTAAATTGTCATTGTAGCACACAGGCCTGGAGTCACAGTGAGTGGGGGACATTGGCGAAACTTTGCTGTTCCGAATGCAACCAAAATTCAAGACGTTTCATAGCAAAGAAGAGTCAACTTTCATGTCGAGTGGGAGGCAACTTATCAAGATGATAGGAAAGAGGGTGAGCGCGAGACGCTTCTCACGACTGATTTGATAAGTCAGTGAGTTGTCACACGACAGTTGCCCTATATGAATTGGGACCTGTCCTTATCATGTCCAACAATTTCGTAATTTTCATTGAATTTCTACTGTTCGGAGACATGCCATTGCCAATGCACCTTTCATTTGACATCATGAGAATATGCCCCTTTTCGGAATGGCATCCAACAGAAATTAGGTCGTCTCAGAAAAAAATTCTAGTAGTTCTGTGGCTCGTGGTGGCTCATGGCGAAAGAGGGGGAAAAAATCAAAACATGAATTGGAAGAGGAATAGAAATAATTTTAGATGAATAGAAACAATTTTGATTCTCTAGAGATATTCATCATCAAAAACCTTTTTTTCATAGCAACTCGAAAGCATGACATGATCCATGAAGGTATAATGTGTGAATGAACATGAGGCTGCTGATCACAAACAAATATATCACTATCGATTTTTTGCATTCTCGTGATTTTTATTGGTTACTTTTTTGCATATCATTGTAATGTGATATCACTGCTATAAAAAATACCTCCCTGCCAATCACCACATCTATATAAAACAAAGATGTGCTCTTGCTCTTCTTGCATCAAGAGCCAATGCTCACTAATGAATATGATAACGTCATAGTATGAATAAAATCTCTATACGTGATGATGAGATAATAATAAGAGTAATATCAATAAATTCAAATTTATGCTGATTCGGACGTCATATTTCTAATATCTGCAAATCAATTTAAACATACATATCGTCATATATGTCTAAAGTTCTGAGATGTCTATATATACTTTAGTTATTAGTATTTTCTCTTTTGTGGTTTTCATGGATATTGACTTCTCAAATGTTGGTTTTCAGTTAGTTACATTAAGACTTAGATTTTATAGGTGAATGGCGATTTTCATGGGATCGTTTTTTTGATTCGGCTGAAAAAGGTAGACTTTCGGCGATTGTTAAAATTCCACTGCACAAAAAACATTTCGATATCCTCCTTGTTTGTTCAAATTTGTATTTAGTCATAATTGAATCGATCTTTCTTATAAATTTGAAAGCATAATATTTCAAAAAAAAAATTCCACAATCGCTAATTTACTTCAAAAGATAGGGAAGTGCCTTGTTCGACTTCTACCTGCACTTTCTACATCGGGAATTATGCTAATTTTTTTTTTTTTTTTCCTTTCACTGCCAAAATACCATCACAGTAGTAGTATCTTAGTGGACAATCCAATGTCTTGTTACTAAACAATTAATGTTCATTTATTGAATAACCAATCCAATTATTGTCATTAAAGCCCATTATTTTTCTTTAGATTTTTGTCAAAGTTTATGTGCTAAATAAACGAGAATGTTTGACATCTAAGTTTTAAATGTACTTTGTGGTTCTACTCCGCAAGAAGACTTCAAAATGCTTTTCCTTTTCAGTTTGAAATCGGAAGACACCGGTTTTTTTTGTGATAAGAGAAGTCAACTATAAGGGTATGTGTATGCCCTCAAGTATTACAACAGCAACAAAAATTTAAAAAAAAAAAAATGCAATAAAATCTTGAAATATCAAGATTTGAAATTTTCCTAATTTAGATTTTGCTGCATACAAGAAACCATGGTTAAGTTTTCCTTCACGGATATTACCAAAAAAAGACTCTTGTGCACTAATTTTTTACAACGCTAGTGTATTAGAAGATAAACCCGAAAAATAAAAACATGAATAGATTTTTTATGCTAGCAATTTTTTTTCTAACTAAAGTAGAAAAGAGATGGTGGATTCACCACATATTTCCTAATTTGCATTGTGGTTTTATAATATGAAATTAAACTCCTTTCGACCCCTTGCCATGCCAATTTTCCAAACCTCTTGTATTCAAAATTCAGAGCAGTCCTCCCTTCCGTCTCTTCACTTAACTAAATCTGAGATAATTACGCCACAAACCTCTCTTCACAGGCTGGTTAGACCCAAATTTGAACTTAAAGATTTTCTCACAACAACCACATCCAGTCACATATCCGTAAGAAAGATTTGTTATATCCAGGCGTTAAATTTTACGGATCAACAAACAAATTAGGTAATGTTCCTTAATTCCTGGCTTAATTCCTGGCCACAAACACACGGGGATTCAGCCAGTCGAGAGAGAGAGAGAGGGGGGGAGAGAACGAGAGAAGTTGTAGTTATCTGAGATTGAGTCCGAGTCAGTGTCGGAGTTTTGATAGGGCATGCTTAACTAACGATCCTCGCAACATCATTATACATCCTGCGTTTCTTTATAAGAGAAACCACTTATCTCCTTTGCTCCTTGAGCCTTCACGAGCTTCGTGCCGTAGAGAAGGATCGAATGCTTGGGTTCTTGATCATGTCAAGAGTGTGATAAAAAAGAGAAGGACTTGATTTCGCTCGCAATCCCTGCAAGGTTTCTGTTGAGACCCCTTCTTCACCCTTTTGATCCGTAAATGACAATAGGGTGCCGGCAATTTCCATCGAGTCGAGAGTTTTTGGTGAAGAAGAGAGTGGTTGTCGTCACCGATACTTGTTCTTCTCCCTCGCCGGAATTTGTGACCGCCTCAGATTCAGTAGTCCTCTCGGGGAACAAGTTCCGTAAAAGGTTCGTGCCCTAAACTAGCTAGTTTTATCTTCTTTAACTTAAGCTATGTACCTGTGTCAGCTCATTAATGAAACCCTTTCTTTACCCAAGAAAGAAAGAAAAACAACCGCAAACTGATTCGCCAATGTGAAGAATATTGTCATGTGCCGACAAATTTAAATGCAAATTGAAATTCAGCTTGGACTATCAATCACCACAAATTTAATTGTTTTTCGCACGCCGAAAAGACGAGAAAAACTATTGTTTCCAACAATCTGACAAGACAATCAGCAAAACATTGATCACGACCTCATAGCGAAGAGGACAAACGTCAAACATACTGTTTTACACTGTTGTTAGCTTTATCACGATTGCAGCATAGAATGAATCTGCTCGGTATTGTGTGGCAAGGGACAGGTTCGAAATTGGTTGGAAAGCGACACTTTTGATCAGGTTTCTTGCATTTGTTTGTTGGAGGTTTTTCTATATATTGGGCCTTTTAAGGTTACAACCCACTGCAAGTTTTTCTTCATTGCAAACTCTCTTCTTCCTCCTTTGTAAGTCCTTCCTTTATTCGGTACCAACCACGTTTCCTCGATTTCAAGTTCATCACTGGCGTCAAGCAAAGTATGCTTGCAGTAGTCGTGCATGTAGAGATCCACACAAATGCATGCACGTATCAGTTTGCTTTTTGTATCGTGCTGCAGAAAAAAACTCGTTCATGGATGAACTCAGTTGAAGCACCATGCACTTCGTCAGAACTACCATTCTTCTAAGCGACTGATAGGACAATATTGCGTGCCTAATCAATCATTTCTTAAAAGATTATTTCACGGTACTATGTATAGTTTTTTGGTATTATATTTATGCTACACATGTATTAGGATTACTTTAGAAAATTGCGAATGCCAAGTGATGTGAGTTTAAAGAAGCAAGCAAGTCATATTCAACGGTCATGAAGAGTCTTATCACATCATTTACTAATCCCATCTACTGATCCCGTTCCAATTGACTTTCCATTCCCACAGCCGAGGTTCCAGTCATGTGTTAGTTTAGTTATTTTCCCTCATGTTGCTAGTATTCATGAGTGTTTGAGTAAGAAGGATTTCTTTAAATGCCTTTTCTTTACTATTTAGTTCATTAAATATATCCGCTCATCTGAGACTAGCTAAAACTCATTTCAGAGAGAAGAACCTCCAACCTTAACCATGGAGCTGCACAATTTCAACATCGAGGCTCAGCAAAAGGTGTGTGCAGTTCTATCTAACCAAACTTAAAATAAAATCCCGATTGCATGAACACTTTTCTTATCACCGGAGGTGAAGTTTGAGCTTCTGATGAGTGCAAGTCTGGTGTATGTCCGGGCGCATGCACGTGCTGTGCATGTCCTTTTCACTATTGTTTCTTGTTATCTCCTCAAATTTGCTCTACTCTCCTTTCTTATATTCCTTTCGTATGCCGAGCTGCAGGCTAAAGAAGACAATACCAGCGACGGAGAATTAAGATTTCATGTGAAGGAAAGTTACAATGACAGCAACGACAAAAGTTCACTCGACCATGAGGGCATTCTTATCAAGAAGGCGAGCATCGGCGGATGGAAGTGGACAAGCCTCTTGCTAGGTGACTGAGACAACTGTTACATTTTTACTTATGAGAAGCAATGGTACTGATCAATGTGACAATTAATACTAAGAGATTCTTGTCTCATGCTGCTTGTTGCTCATCTCAATGTGATGCAGCGAATCAAGGGCTGGCAACACTAGCATTCTTCGGGGTGGGAGTGAACTTGGTGCTTTTTCTGACCAGAGTTCTTGAGCAGGGGAATGCGAGTGCAGCCAACAATGTGAGCAAGTGGACCGGGACCGTTTATTTGTGCTCCTTGATCGGGGCCTTCCTCAGCGACTCTTACTGGGGACGTTACTTGACCTGCACCATCTTTCAGCTCATTTTCGTGCTGGTAACCAATCTTTTTCATTCATGTTGAGCCTTTGCATTGAGTTTGTTTCTAGAAGTTGGACTACAGTTGCCTCCATAAGTACTAGCCCAGGGTATTATTTTCTAGATTTCTTTTGTTGGACCAAACCAATTAAGAAACCATTTCCAACATATGTTTTTGCATTGCAAATGGTCATGGCTACAATCCACCACGTTAACATCGAATGAGTCTGTATAATATCCTCTGAGGCAACATTTACTCCAAGCAAGCATTAACCAAAAAAATGTGCATGATTTAGTACTAAGAAACTACTTAGTCTTGAAGAGCACCAAAAGAATACTCAAATTTAATCGAAACTTTCTAGCTTCCACCAGTTATAGATGCAATGAAGGTCTCCAAATCATAAATTAATTTTCCCCTAATCATAAGCTAACTAATTGTGTTAATACAGGGGTTGGTGCTATTATCTGTAACATCTGGTGTCTTCTTGATCACACCAGACGGTTGCGGTGATGGGAAACTACCTTGCATGCCTGCCTCACCAATTGGCGTTGCCATCTTCTACCTATCAATCTACATGATAGCTTTCGGCTATGGCGGCCACCAACCCACTATAGCCACTTTCGGAGCAGACCAGTTTGATGAGGCAAACCCCAAACAGAAGAAATCCAAAGCAGTATTTTTCTGCTATTTCTACTTTGCGCTCAACGTCGGGTCTCTCTTCTCAAACACCATCTTGGTGTATTACGAGGACTCTGGGAAGTGGACCTTGGGGTTCTTGGTATCCACCGGCTCTGCCATAGTGGCGTTGCTGCTGTTTTTAGCGGGGACGAAAAAGTATCGGTACGTGAAGCCAAGCGGCAACCCTCTGCCACGCCTTGCTCAGGTGTTTGTGGCCGCCGCAAGAAAATGGGACGTTCTTCCAGCCAAAGAAGGGGACCTCTATGAGTTGGAAGGATCGGAATCTGCAATTAAAGGGACTAGAAAAATTCTGCATAGCAATGAGTTTGTGTAAGTACCTTATCTTCATCAGTACTCACTTGAATATAGAGAGATTCTTTATAGACGAAAATGGAGATACAGTTTCTCTAGCATTTCAAGTCAAGATGATCACTTCCTTAAGCCACTCAAATGCACTCGACATATCTCCAAACAAAAACTTGTTTCTAGTCTCATTGTGATGTTAAACAGATAAATCTATTAGCTATATTTAATGTAATAGAACTTTAACAGGTAAAAGAAGATGAGTTTTTTTGGAGACTTTCTGCTTCAAATAAGAGATGATGTCTTATCTGCTTCTTATTTGCAATAATAATGTCAAGTGTGTGGTGATGATGATATGCTGATAATTCTTTACAGATATTTGGACAAGGCAGCCACAATCACCGAGAGCGATCTGTCAAGTCCAAAGAATCCATGGGGGCTATGCACGGTCAGCCAAGTTGAAGAGGCCAAATGCGTCCTGAAAATGATTCCGGTTTGGTTGTGCACAATAATCTACTCGGTCGTCTTCACTCAGATGGCCTCCCTCTTCGTGGAGCAAGGCAACGTGATGAACTCTATGATAGGGCAGTTCCACCTGCCAGCCGCCAGCATGTCGACCTTTGACATCTGCAGCGTCCTCATCTGCACTGGCATATACCGCCAGATCCTCGTGCCGCTGGCCGGGAGATTGAGCGGGAACCTCAAAGGCCTGACTCAGCTCCAGAGGATGGGGATTGGGCTCATCATCGGCATGTCAGCCATGCTTGCAGCTGGCGCGACTGAGATTGCACGGCTCAGGCATGTCGTACCGGGTGAGAAGTCAAGCTCCCTGAGCATCTTCTGGCAAGTGCCGCAGTACGTGCTCGTCGGCGCGTCTGAGGTATTCATGTACGTGGGCCAGCTCGAGTTCTTCAACGAGCAGGCCCCGGACGGAATAAAAAGCTTCGGGAGCTCGCTCTGCATGGCCTCCATCTCTCTGGGGAACTATGTGAGCAGCATGCTGGTGAACATGGTGACGCGGATCACAACCCAGGGTGACAAGCCCGGGTGGATACCCGAGGACCTCAACACAGGGCACATGGACCGATTCTACTTCCTCATCGCGGCACTGACAGCCTTTGATTTCGTGATCTACTTATTCTGTGCTAAGTGGTACAAGATCAACAACGTGGAGAGCGAAGAAGACAACAAGGGAGTGGACAAGGAGCATCAGGAAGAGGAGGTGCTTGCCAGAGTTTAAGATCGTCTCTTTAAATTTTCGATCAAGATTTTTCACATTTCACCTCTTGGGTTGCCATGAAATAAACAGCTATTACTTGCAGATTGGAACGAATAAACAGCGAAATAAGGGGCCTGACTTGTCAATCTACTTTTTTTTATTTTTTTGGTTTGTACATACTGTGATTTCTTATTGAATAATCAAGTTTAAACTGGCTTGTAAAGTAGGCCCTTGCTTCTGATTGAACAAAGCATCAGGGATTATCAGTTCTTTTTGGGCTTGACATGGGTTACAAGTTGTTAACTGTCTGATTGTTTTGAGTCCAATTATAGCTGCTAGATATTTTTCTAAGTGGACCTGAACCTTAAGTTAAAAAGGGTCTCAAGTGACGGATAAAGCTCATCTGCGACATCGTTTTTATCATACCATACCAAGAACCAGGAGAAGAAATAGAAGAGCAAAAGGAGTGCAAGATATTTGGCCAATCGGCAGTATTTAACCACCTTTCAATGCACAAGAAGTATATTTTCGTAAGAGTTATGCCCACTTTAATTGGACTGCGACTGCATCTAACAACTATGTTTCATTAGAAAGTGAAGCAACTTCAAACGAAATGCTCAGGGCAGACAGCAGAGAAGACGGGCCCATTCGGTATAAACTTTGACCCTCCCCTCTTGACCACGATATCAGTCCAGGTGCCGTGGCACGCCTAAAAGGTACGTCTTAAGGATTCTCCATCAACCGCTCAAGATTGGTTATTTGCAAGATCGAGTGACTACCCATTCCTGAAAAATTATTTCTCGATGGATTACAGTCCACCGCTTATAGAATCAATACTCCATAAAGTTCAACGGTAGAACATTGCCCCTCACTCCTTACCTAATTCGAAATCGTTTCACGGGGTTCTTGTTAATGTATGCTGCTCCATTCCTTTAGCATACATGAAAAACACAAACACAACGCAAATGCCCCACCTTGTGTTTCCAAATTCCATAAAGGGTCAATACCACAGGAAAAGCTTGCTAATAAGATCCACAAAGATAGCTACAGAATCCAAAGGAGCTAACTAATAACAAACTAACATTCTCATCACAACAAAATTCTCAAATATTTGGCGTTGTGCCACACTACCTGAAATTCCAAAGAGTAGAGACAAAACAAACAATAACCATCTTCAAAGCCCGGGCTTGTTCAACTCTTCAGCTCCATGAGCAAAATGGCACCTTTCTCCAAAGTTACAAGAGCCTTTAGCAAAGTTCTCACAGAGCTTCGTCTTGAAGTTGCTTCGGGGAGCAGAATGCGCAGCTGAATTTTTCATGGCAGGTCTAGAGGCAGAGGCAACATTGGCAATGAGCTCATGAACCATGGCACTAGCTTGTTTTATCTGATCAAATGTACCCTCAAGCTCAATGTTCCTCAAATTAGGATCTGAGTCATGCTCTCTTATTGAGAGTTTTGCTCCTGTTACTCGGCAAATTTGCTTCGAGTTCACACCATTTCTCCCAATGATTGGTCCAGCAAGTGATGCATCAATACTTATCTTAGCTGTGGCGGAAGCCCCAAAGCTTGCTGCTGCTGCAAGACCCGGAGGAGGAGGTTCATTGCGGCCGCCATACCGACCAGATGGTGGAACCATGCCACGAGGATCATCATAGGAGGGGCCAGTGGGCTTGCCAAGTTCCCACTCGCCATGGGCAAAATGGCATTTATCACCAAATTTGCAACCTTCAGCAGTGTTGAATTTGTTGCACAACCGAGTCTTCACAGCTGTAGGAGATGGGGCTTCTGGATAAGATGGTGCTGCATTCCTCGAGGCATGGGGAAGAGTAGGGTTGCCACCGAGATTAAGCATCTGAGACACAGCCTTAAAGCCTCCGGGTACATAGTGCAAGAAGTGGCATCCCTCACCAAATGGGCACCCGGAAGTACTGAAAGTAAAAAAATTCAATCATATTAGAGTTCTATTGATGAACGGATCAATTAAAAAATAAAATCCTTATTAAAAACTGGGGAGAACAGACAAGGAATGATTCTCATATTTATTATGGCCAAAATGCATGTCTAAATGCATCTTCTAAACCCACAAGTCAATGAAACAACGCTAAGGGAGAAAACACTCAGCAGTAATAAATCAGATGGCTGAGCCCTGACAACTAGGCTTCTAACTTCCATTGCAAGGACAGGCAAGTAATATGATGCCAGACAAAAATTTATTTGAAAATTGGAGTACCACACAACTTACACCAAGGCATGTTATGTGGACAATAAAGCAAATGCTTAGCACAAAGTAAAGATTCGTGATCAGCTGTGTTCGATAGAGCATAACTTATCATCATCTAATCAGATAAGACTGTGAGCAGAGTATGCGACGGACTACAACGAACTGACAACATGATTTCAAGATGACTGATGTTATCAATGCATCACTCAGTTTCACTAATACTGGACAATAATTCTTCAGTGATATTAAAAGCAGTATGAGAAGAAAGATACAATAAGGTTCATCAGGAACGTCCTTAATAAAAGAAGTTTCAAGTTCCATAATGACACTGAAGCAGGTTACTCAAGGAACGATTGAAAATAAACGTCCAGACTAGACATTGGAGTGAGCAACACCACAAAAGATAATTGCAAAAAGCAAATGATAAGGCATACAAAAAGCCAGGACATGACCTCCAAGTATCTAAAGAACTTTAGAGCTCTGAAAATTCATATATAGGCACTAGAAGTCGTTTTATTGTGCAAGTAACCAGGACATGACCTCCAGGGAAAGGTCAGTTATTGATCTAAAATCTCCAAACAAAACCATTCGATCGTTTCAACAAACACAGGCTAGAATCAAATATTATTTGGTAAATGAACATCCTCAATACAGAAGGCAAGTGTGAGAATCTTCCCAATTAACATGAAGCAGCTAAAGCGAAAACTATATGCAGTCCATCGTGATTAACACTAAGTATGTGCAATTGTGCTCCACTACAACAAAAATCATCTTGACTAATAATGATGCTACCACTAGTTATATGTCATTATGACCAGTTAAAACCTGCTCGCAATAGAAGGCAAAAGAGGTTTCAATGGGTTACTGTAACTATATATACTCCAAATACCCCTCAATGAAAATAATCACACAAAAAAAAGTACAAATAAAATGACAATCTTGTTAAATGGGACAAGAAGTAACTCCAATTTCTGTACAGAGCAAATTCTATAAGCCAGTCACCACTACAAAGAGCTTTTGGACACTGACAAAGGTCAATCGTCATATCGACAGATAATATTCTAAAAATTAATGAGCTGCAGCAGCTAACTAACTTGCAAAAAATGAAAAAAAATACATTCTGCGAAAAAATCAAAATTTCCAAATATCCAAAACACATGAATGTGTGTGTGCGCGCGCGCATGAGAGAGAGAGAGAGAGTGTCATGCACAGCAAAACAAAGTTCAGACACTCTTTAAATAGTTGGAAACTTTCATCCTCTGTTCTGCCAATATGCCTTAATCAGAACATTTCAATTTCAGTGATTTAGACAGTATGTAGACTGTAGAGAGCATCGCCAATGTCCCCAGTGAAACAAATTCTATTACTGCTTGATCAATGATCTCATAACTACAAGTTAGCCTCCAGTCCAAAAAATTACTTAAAGAACATCAAAGGCATCAAAAACTGAAGATATAAACATCTACATGCATTGTAAATGCAAGCAACATATTAGACAACAGTAAGTTCTACAGCCAAGGATTTCTGCTTGATCTGTTAACTCCATATGGATAAGAGATAAACATATAAAACTTCGATATGAGAAAGTGCAGAAGATTTCAAGCACAGATCCACACTCAATCCAGTAGAAAACAGAAGTAGAGTTTTTCAACACATCATGAGAGCCAAAAAAGAATAGGCAGTGGGAATTCATGACAAACTACGTGAAGCATCTGCTAAAGCTATAAAGCTAGCATTATCATACTGTTGACCTAGATTGTGCCTTATGCATCTTAAGATTATGAAAGAGATGGGCTTCCATGCATCCACAGTATCTGTTCAGCAATTAAAATTTTATCACAGAAGTAAAGATAGCAATTATGAGGTAGCCATGTTGGATCCTTTGCATCAGCTTTGAGTTTACTTTTCCTGCCAGTAGTAGTTAATCCCAATTTCCAACCAATCCATTGTGAATCAATGGTTTCTGTTCAATAATCTTTGTTAAGATTAGAACAAGAGAGCAAGGCCACCTGTAGCACAACTTTAAATTCCAATTCATTAGTCTATATCACATTGCTTTTACTTTATAAAATAAACAAACAACCTTCAGTTTTGTTCACTCTAACAACAGATGCAATTATATTTAGACTATTTCTTTTAGATAGGTTAGGATTTGAACCTGAAAAACTTTGTGCATGGCTTCGATTTGCTTCCTATACCAGTTGAAAAGGTCTCCGCTTCTGTTACAGAACATTAGTTAATTTTTTTCAGTTGGCAATTTCAGTGGGTGAATGACCTTGGAATTTAAGGACATTAATTCAAATTACCATTTGTTATCACAACCAAAAGTAAACGCTCTCTAATCAAGTAAAATTATCCACTCTCTACTCCATCGAATGTAACATAGGGAAAGAAACCTTTGACACCCCAACAAAGGGTACATACTTCAGCAAAAAGTTGCAAGAAGAAAATGTATTTTATTCTCCATGACAATAGTTATTACACCTGAGCAGAAAGTTCTGGTTGCTGAAAATTGGAAATTTAAGCAACTGAATACCTAGAAGAGAAGTACATCAACACCTTAACTTTTCATTACTTGCATATAAAACCTCACCATGCTACTAATTCTTCCAGCGTATTAAGTGGCCAATAGTGATGGTTACCACAACACCGAGTTCTTAAAATGGGACGGGCTGCAAGCTTCATTAACATTTGAATGTGGCATCCAGACAAAGAAGAAAATGACATTGGAAACTTTAAACGAAGAAACTTATCTTGACTCACAAACTATCAACACGAAAGCTCCTTAGCCAAGACAGATCTAGGGCAACGAGAAACCAACCCGAATTGAGGCTAACAGACTACAATGTTCAAATACCAAGCAAAGACTATTTCTCAGGTAAACAACACGCCCATCTGCTCATAAACATCTCCTACCGGAAAAATTGCAACAACAAACTCAAACCCTACAATCATAACATCAAGGAAATTCAGGAAAAGAGACGCGAAACTGCAGCGACAGCTGGAGATCCATCCAAGTAAAAAAAAAAACAAAAGAGAGACGCTTTAAAACCGCCACAACCCATGAAAAGAAACGCCAGAGGGCTTCCAAATTTAATTCCTTTTTCCGCAGGGCAAACTACCATAACTGCACAGCGCAATCAGCACCACAAAAAGCACACACCCCGAAGCCACACTAGAAGCACTCCCGAAGGAAAGCCAAGAAGCCGCAGCTTTCCTTCGCCGAAGGGCTCCACCGGAGCCAAGAAATTACAGGCACGCAAGCGAGGGGGGGACACACGCAGATTCGCGTCGAACCGAAAAGAGCGTAAAGCGATGGGGGAAGCGAACGAACCTTCTCTAGATCTCTTGGGACCGCCATTGCCGTTGGAGGAAGCGTCCGGCCTCCCCCTCTTGCGGCCGCCGCCGAAGTCCATTGGCTCTCGCTCGCACCGCCGCGGACTGGCCCTCTGAGCGGAGAAGGAGAAGAAGACGTAGAGGGTTTAGAGAGAGAGAGAGAGAGAGAGAGAGAGAGAGACGGGAAGAGAGGGAGAGCTAGGGTTTCGCAGTGAGGGGAAAGGAGAGGGAACGGGCGGGGCTCCGAGGGACAGAGAAGAGCGTGAGATGTGTGGCGGGGTTGGATTCGACTCGTGGGGGTCTGAAATTTAGGGAAAAATCGAACTTTTGGAATCAATTAAAGAGATAATGTCACGAATAGTCCTATATTTTTGCTCAATATATAATTTGATCCTAAAATTTTTAATTTATTCGATATGATATCTAAATTTCATTTTAATATATAATATGATTTCTGAACTTTCAAATTTTTCAGTATAATCCCTGAATTTTTGCTACATAATAAATTTAGTCTTTGAATTGTATAAAAATATTTAATGTAATTCTTAATATTAAATAAACATTAAAAGATTATATTAAATATTTTTATATAATTTGAAGATCGTATTGATATATACTAAAATTTTAGGGATTATATTAAATAAATTTAAAATTCAAGAATTAGTATATTTGATTAAAATTCAGAAACTGAATTAAATAAATATAATTTAGGGGACCAAATTGCTTATTGGGCTAATGTTTTGGGCTATTTGTGCTAATTTCCCTAAATTAAATTGGAATTTTAAAAAAAAAATTGGAGGAAAAGGATATTTTCGTAGGCGTGACGTGATATTTCCCGAGAGGTGGGCCAGCGCGAGCGCGTTCACGTGGATCGGATGACGTCGGCAGTCTCATTAAAAGGTGGAAAGAGATCACGTGACGCCTTCTACTATCCAAGTCGAAGATCCGATTCCGCGCTGCCGACCGGGTCGACGGGCTCTTGATGATGGGTACCGGCCCGTTAAAAGGCCCACATTTCAACTGCTAACTTTTTTTCTTTTGGGCCTTTTCTTTGGGTCGAATGATTGGGCAGATACTCCGGCACCTTCCGGATCCACACGGTCCATTGCGGTCGTTGATCGTGCGAGCCTCACACCGAACCTTACGCAATCAATGGTCATAACGTGCTAGATCCAATACATTCGATTCTTCAATTTTTTTACCCTTTTTTATTTTATTTTTTCCCAGCAGAACCCCGCACCGGATGCCGAAACCACAGGGCGGCATGCTTAGCCCACCACACACGCGCCACTGCAGGAGTAAGTCACCCCGCGACCTTGTTTGGGGTTTAACTCCTCCCTCACGCGAGGAGGAGGAGCCAAAAGCTCAACCTGTATGGCCGGGTGGATGGTTCAATTTTTTTACCTTCATCCTTGAAAACCTTATTATTTTTCTCGAGTTATCATTCCATTAAATTTATGAAAGAAAAATGATGACTTGGCAAATGAAGTCATCATTTCCACCAGGCGCAAGGCCAATCTATGTAAATCAACAAGGGTTATGATCCTAACTACAAATTTGGACGAGGGGAGGCCCAAGTTGAACTCTCGGCCCGAAGCGGACGGCCCTCACTACAAACCTACGGCGGAGGGGCCAGCCACCCTCTCGTCGCCAGCAGCGGCCACGCCACGGATTGACTCAGTTCATGTTTTTCGGTGGAAAGACCAGCTCGATCAAAGAGGACAAATACAAATGTAGGAGCATGTACCAATATGAAATGAAAAGAGGGAGCTTCTTGTGTTTTGCTTCCTGTGACTAGGCGTCTATTTGGCGTGCACTGGTCTTGAGAGGGAGAGGGTGAGCCTCAGTTCGAGCTGTCACTTATCCAGCTTCTCAAGTTTGGGGCTGCAACCCCTCGCAGCGACCAGTTAACCGTTAAGAGGTTCGTGCCAAGGAATTCCCCTCGCCATTCTCATTGCTTTCCCTCTCTTGCTCACTTACTGCAGTCCCCATTTCGTCGTCGTCGTCTCTCTCTCTCTCTCTCTCTCTCTCTCTCATGTTCTTGAGGGAACTTCATCCCTCTGCCACGCGTGGTGAACCCAATCCGTCGATTTCGGCGGAAAAATGAGGTTGCTTTTATAGCCGAGAGCGAAGAAAGAGGGTGTACTTTTGGGGAATTTCGCTTTTTGGTGCTGGTCTTTTATTTTGCTGTGGAGGGTGTGTGCCAGTGCTTGTGCTTTGGAACCCGCAGAGACTAGCCAATCGTATGTTCTTGATCTTCTTGAATTTCGTAACTTTGCCACGTTCCAGAATAAAGAAAGATGTTCTGCTTTTAAATTTGAAGAGCTCGCATCCCTGGCGAAATCGCGGTGGATAGCTTTTTTGTAAGTGTAAAGTTAGATAGAGGGAGATAGAGGTGACTGGTTTTGCGCAGTGGAGAAAGCAAGAAGAGTTTTTGAGGACAAGAATTCAAAATGTCTCGATAAGCCCGAGTTGGGTCACACTCTGCTTGGCCTGGTGCTGCAGTGGTTATCTTGTTGGATGATGTAGCTGTCTGATATAATTGAACAATGCTAGTACCTGGAGCAGTTGTGAACATAAACAGCGCTAGTATGAAAATGAGAGGTGTTACCAAGTGAGTTTGAGCGGATGAGTGTTTCAATGAATATAATTGATGAGGACTCCCGCAGACTTGATGAACAATATTTTCCTCATTAGATCAGACAATGCGTCGTCTGATTTAAAAATTCAAGTCATTCTGACTTGCTTCTATGTAATTCTAGGTCTTCATTTTGCTGCGCTCGAGTTAATCTGTTTGTCATGGCATTGACAATGGCATCTGGCCTGCACTTTGCAACGGCAAGACCCTATGTATCCTCTTCGCGCCAAGCTTTCAGACTGGGTGCCACAATTCTTGGTTATGACAGTAAGGTGGCATCATGGGCTAAGCTTGCTAGCGCTTGTCATCTATCATGTATGCTCCCTTTCCGAGGAATTTCTTCGTCATCTGAGTTGAAATCGGATAAGTCTGTGACAAAGGCCATGTCTGAAGATAGTCAAAGCAAACCTTCGTCAGGTTTGCCAATTGACTTAAGAGGTCAGAATTTTCTTCATGTATTCTTCTCTGTATACTTGGTTTTTACCTGCTTCGGTCAATTTGCTTCTTTTTTATCAAAATGTCCTTTCTTCTCTGCATTGTAATTCGCTTCTTGTGGCAATTTGTTATCTCAAACTGTTGCAAAAATTATTCATTAATCAGTTCATATGTAAGCTTCTCGCATCTGGAAAAGGTATTGTTATCGAAGGCTAGTTATTTGAGTACAGGGAATAATACACTATCTCAATCTTTCCTCCTTTTGGTCCTTTGTGATTCCTATTTGTGTCGCTAATTTCAGTAGTCACCGGGCTTCTGAAATATCAATAAGCAGACGAGCTTGCAACATGGATGTCATTCTTGGACGAAATGCCAATTTTATGAGTACTTTTCCAAAAAACCTCTGTTTTTCTCTTGAAAAGCCAGAAAATTATTTATGTTGTATATTTATGGGCAGCACAAAGCATGGAAAAATGATGGATTTCTTTTTAAAAGATGTTGCAGTAGTTTAAACTCCGTTTTTATAATGATTGGTAACTTAACTACTCTACTTGTATATATTTGTTTAGTGAGCCAGATATTTTCTGCTATTTATGTCTTCATTTTATCTGTGACAATAAAGTTTTGTCCTCTTTATTTATATGTAGGTAAGAGGGCCTTTATAGCGGGTGTAGCTGACGACAATGGTTATGGTTGGGCAATAGCAAAATCTCTTGCTGCTGCTGGTGCTGAAATTCTTCTAGGCACATGGGTGCCAGTGAGTACAAGTGCTGATAATGCACTTTTATGCTTATACATTTTGGTCCTTTAGGATGTCTGAGGAATCGTAAAAATGCCCATTCATTGGTGGTTAATTTCTTGGTTAGGCTTTGAACATCTTTGAAACCAGCCTACGGCGTGGAAAGTTTGACGAATCACGTGTGTAAGTTGCTATTGACTATTTCATGTTGCAACCAAAACTGGTAATTTTATTGAATATGTCACACTGATTGCTCAATGTTTTAGATTGCCAGATGGTTCTGTCATGGAGATCTCCAAAGTATATCCTTTAGATGCTGTATATGACAATCCTGACGACGTCCCTGAAGATGTAATATGAGAGCATGCTGTATACTTGAAAAGTTGGATGCTAACTTTTGGACCTAAATGAAGATGATTTGATTGTATTTTTGTAGGTTAAAACTAACAAGCGTTATGCAGCATCCAGCAAATGGACTGTTCAGGTTTGAGAATATCCATTGCCGATTTTTATCTTGTCTTGGACAATGGTGAGATTGAGAATAACGTCTGCAAAAGGGACTACTAATACATCAAATGAAGACAATTGATCTCCAGCATTGTCGATCTTAACCTAAGTGCACATGGAAAAATGTCCATTCTACGTCTTCATTTCTCTTGGCAAACAAATTACTTAATGTCACTGCCATCTTGCCACTTTTCATGCAATGAGAAAATTTATTATGTTTCATATGATTAGCCATATAGTTTTTATTATGTTTTGGGCATCTGTGCCCCATTTTTCTTCATCGGATGCTGAAAGTCATATTTTTAAGCAGCCATATAAAAATTTGTAGGAAGTAGCAGATTCTGTGAAGCGGGACTTTGGCAGCATAGACATTCTTGTTCACTCACTAGCGAACGGGCCAGAGGTAAACGTGTGATTCGTGTTCATCTGTTGGTGATTACTTTCTGTTTAGTGAATCTGTTTACTACTTATTTGTCTTTTTCGAAGGTAACCAAGCCTTTGTTGGAAACGTCGAGGAGTGGTTATCTTGCGGCAATGTCAGCTTCAAGTTACTCCTATGTTTCATTACTCAAGCATTTTATACCAATAATGAACCCAGGCATGTCTTTTTCTGTAAATACTGCTCTTTGAACAGACTCAGATTGTAAAAAATAGTAAATATGTCATGCCATCTCACGCATAGTGGATGTGATTCTATTCTGAAGACCTGATGGTAATTCTGTAGGTGGTTCTTCAATATCACTTACCTACATTGCTTCTGAGAGGATAATTCCAGGGTACATTTTTAACTCTGAATTTAACATTATTACTTCTCCTTTTAATGAATAATCAATATGCAAGTTTGTACAGGTATGGTGGAGGAATGAGTTCTGCAAAAGCTGCTCTAGAAAGTGACACACGGGTAGGTATACTGTTATGCCGTATTGCCATCATTCCTCTTGAGCTCCTACACACAACTTTTGTACATGATTGTGGGTCTCATGACCTGTTCAGGTGCTTGCTTTTGAAGCAGGAAGAAAGAACAAAATTAGAGTGAATACTATATCCGCCGGTACGTTGGCATTTTCGCCCTTGTCGATTTGGAAGCATTATTTCAGAGCATCCAACTTACCTTTTTCCATAGGCCTCGAGGTTTTCATTCTACAATTGCTCCTTTATAGAAATATGTGATGAGATCAAAAGAATTAGGTTACTGTCTTCCTAATTATTGCAAAATTCCTGCCTATTTGGTCGACACCATTCTTTGGTCCTTTTTAGCTGCTGTCTTTCTGAAAATTAGAGGTGGCAGATGTTACTACAATGCACCATATGTGGGGTAGACCTAGCATCTATTTGAATCAAGAACAACCAAATATTATTTGAGATTATCAACGCATAACTTTCAGGTCCTTTAAGAAGCCGTGCAGCAAAAGCAGTTGGATTTATCGATATGATGATAGAGTATTCCTTGGCCAATGCTCCTTTGCAGAAAGAACTGTCTGCAGGTGCTGTTCGTTGAACTCATCTGTGGTATTCCCTTTATTGCATTTTTTGGCCATCCTATACTGACGAGAAATCAATGTCAAACAGAGGAGGTGGGGAACACTGCTGCATTCTTGGCATCACCTTTGGCTTCTGCCATAACAGGAGCCGTCATATACGTTGACAATGGCCTAAATGCCATGGGAGTTGGAGTTGACAGTCCACTATTCGAGGGCCTTGACATACCAAAGGCCAAGCACTGAAGATTACACAGTGGGCGCAGCACTGGAAGTTTTGCCATCTCTGTTCAGTTTCTCTCTTTACCAGGACCATCAAATTTTGCCCGGGAGCGTTGATCTTCTTTTATAATGGAGAAGGCACATTGCTTTCCATGAACTGGAAAAAACCATTAACACAAGCCACTAATCCGTCCATTTGTGCTTGCTAGGTTTAGAAAATAGGAATCGCTATGAAACAAATACCTTCACTTGAGTCTTGACAATGACAACTGAAAACAAAGGTGGAGATGATCAGGGTTTGAAAAATTTATCTGTTCCCTGCCATGAAGCAGCACTAGGACCAGTCGTCGATGGTAAGGGTGATCCTCCAAAAAGGCCGATCACTGCAGGAAGAGGACACTGGGCCAGTCGTGAACGAAGCGTAGGGCAAAGTGTACTTACGTAACGGTATCACCTCAATAAGGAGTCACATAACATGCGTGTGGTCTAGCCCAGAAAATGAGCAACAAACGGCTTAATTCAGCCATTAATGACCAGTAACGAAGATAATGATTTAAGTGTAGACCCACTAGCAGAAAGGCCACGGCGAGTCAGCAACTAAAATATAGACTCACTCGGATGGCTTGTTCCTAACATTTGATACAAAAATTCTCATAACCAATTCTTCTGATTGAAGAATGACCAAATACAACAAAGTGCATCCTCACATGATTCAAAAACCTAAAATATACACAATAATTGAAAGACCTCGGTGAATAACAAAACTTCCCAAAAGAATAGAGGTATGCACTTTGAACTACACACTAAGTTAGGAAAACCTAGACCATCTACGTATATACATTTATAAATGCAGAAACTAGAGCAGCAAAAAGTTAAGGAATCTTGACATGAGCCATTATCTCATAGAAGCCCCCTCAATGAAGTTTCCGTTTACATTTTCGGATGGCATTAGCTCTTGAAGTGTCGTCATCAACTACAGGAGAGTCTTCAACCACCGATTCTTCCTGTATGACCAAACCACGATTTCTAGTCAGTTTCCTAATGGGTGTTGTGGCTAATGCTGATTGAAAATTACATGACACTAGATCTGCTTGAGAAGCAGCCGAGCAGGTCTGCTGCTCTCGATGTGGCATCAACTCCTCTCCATGTGGTAGCGTGCTAATCATCATCTATCGCCAATAAGAAAAAGCTATGGTCATATTCCGGTAGATAGAAGAAATACTTTTTCGGTGGAAATGAAAAGGGAAAGTAGAAGAGATCTTGATGGATGAAAAAGAACAAACAAGAGAGACTTGCATTATTTTGAAGGTGCAGATGCATACCTTCCAATCCCTGTAATCAAATCTGAATACAAAATGACCGTAAGCCACTTCACCGGACAGAACAAGACTAGAAACAGGAGCATTTTTGGGTGCTGCAATACAAATAATTAACAGTGTCAAGCAAAGGTGCAGCCACCAGCAATATTGAAGATTGAAACAGAAGTTCATGAAGACGAAACAGATCTTACAAACAAAGTGGTTGCCCTTTTCATCCACAGTAACTTCAGCACGCCCATCTTTGACTAGGAAAGACAAAGCAAACAGATTCTCAACGGTCTGTGCAAAAGACTGTCTGTTCAAAATCAAGCTTTCAAGTCCGACACGCTTCTTCCTTCTCAAGATCTCAAACATTGTTGACATGTTTTTGTCAGTATCTGTCTTCTTTTCAACCCCAGCATCATCAATCTGCCACAAATAAACCACAGACTTTTGTCATCTCAGTCATCTCAGTTCCAAAGGTAATACTAAACCCATGTATACTGAGCCTAAACTTACATGGAAATATAAAAGTTGTGCTTACTAAAGTTCAAAGTGGATCAGCAAGAGCATTGCAAGAGACTAAACTAACCAATAAACCTCACAGCTGAATTCACAGCCCCATCAAAATGAGCAAGAATTAGACGACTAAAAAGCAATATCCCAGTAATGCAATACTACCATTGACGATTAACTCACTTACCAAAAAATGAAAAAACCTGTTTCTCATGCAATAACTTCATTTATTCTGTCATCATTAGTCCCCTAGCTCATTTGCTCATGGTACCGTAGACATGCTCAAGATGCATATTCTTTCAACATAAATATTAATATTGAAAATAAAAAACTAATCTTCCTAATTTGCTCACAAGTACAAAGTGAAACTTTTAGCTCTAACAAGTTATGTCATGAGGCAACCCAACTAGATACCTCTGCGTGCCTTCTTTTTTAAATTAAAACAAACTCTTCCAAAGGTGAAAATACCTCCTCAGGGCGAGAACTTTCAGTTGGCCTCGTATGCCTTTTCTGAACAGTAACCTTCCTTTGCTTAATCTGAGTATTCATTGGTCCGAGCCTATGATAAGGGAAAAAGTCAAAAACCAGGAGAGAATCATGACACTAAAGAAACTGAATGATGATTTTCATGTCATACAGGTGAAGAGTCCGAGGAATATAACTCACATGGTGCAACAGCCTTGGAAGTTTCTAAAGATAGGCGAAACACGTACACCTAAATCCTTCCAGATAAGAGGGACCTGATCATTTTCACAAATTCCTAAACCTCCCATCGGCTGACCGAACTCCTTGAGTAAGCAATTCACAAAATCCGATGGAGTTATGCCATCACTGGAGTATGATTTCACCGAGCTAACCAGAGTGTTCGCAATACCTAACAGTGCCTCAGCATCCGCCACTTGCTCCCTCGGCTTCTGTACTGAAAAAGTACAAGAACGGGGAAAAAACACACACACACAGTTTCAATACTAAAATTAAGTCAACAACCACCAGCAAATTTTTGTATAAAGAAGCAGAACGGCTCTCCAATCACTAAATACTATTAAATTCTGCAAAGGATCATATGGTATAGAAACTAAATCTCAATTTCAGTCGCTCACTCGATGGCTCATACATGACATAAGCGCTAGAACGAAGCACCTAATATATACGGAGCAACCATGCTCAGCAACTAATGCTTACAAGCAAACATAATTAACAACCAAATCTTGGAAGTTATGGGACAATTGATAGCCTTACCTTGTTCGTGCAAGTTCTGCACTTCAGTGATGATGGTAGCGAACTTATCCGAGTCGGCCCTCAGCAAGTCGTCTCTTTCGTCTACAACAACAGGACGAGGAAAATCGATATCATCACTCTAGGAGTCAAGAAAAGAGGAGGGGAACAAGAAAATCGACGAGCAGAACAACGGAAGAACAAACTCCAACAAAAAAAAATCAAGGAGCAGTAGCCACCGTTGATGAGGTTCTTGACGGCGAGGTAGTGGGAGCGCAAGACCCTGCGCTCAGAGTCGTCTTGCTCAGTCGCCTGCGACGACGGCTCCTTCTCCTCGCGGTTCCGGCTCGACCGCTCCCTCTTCGCAGCTCTGAGCTGCTCCGGGGCGTCGGCGGCGGCTCCGCCCGCGCCCTTCCTCTTCGAGCCAACCCGGGCGCCGCCGTCGGAGCTCACCGCCTTGCCCAGCCGCTCCCTCTTCACGGCCCCGAGCTGCTCCGGGGCGAAGGCTCCGCCCCCGCCCTCCCTCTCCGAGCCGATCCCGGCGCCGCGAGAGGCCGCCGCCGCCTCTTTCTTCATCGGCAAGGAACCGATCGGGAGCAAAAACCCTAGCAATTGGGGCAGAAAAGCGAAACCCGAAGGTGAAGATTTCGCCGATTCGCGAGAGCGCGCGCGAGCGAGCGAGGAGAGAGAAGTTTGAATCGAGTCTCTCTCTCTCTCTCTTCTTTCTCTCTCTTTTATCGCCTTAAATGCTCTTCTTTTCTTTTTCTTTTTTGCCTTTATTTTTTTTTTCTGCGTTCGCTAGTTCTATATATATATTCCCTCTTTTTTTGAAGGCTTTGTTATGACTAATTTACAGCTGTAATTCCGTGATGGGTTTGCGCGGGCAATGAATTCTCGATGGGACGATTGGGAAAGCCAGCCGCGGGCGGAATGGCCATTTCAGAATTTTGAATGTGTCCGATCTTCCTTGTTCTTCTTCTTCTTTTGTCCCGAAGTGCTCGATGACATGACCGGCAGGGTAGGTTGAAGCGTTCGATAACTACCGACTTAGATGAGGCAAGATCGGGAAGGGCACGGATCTTTTGTTGATGCTACAAAAGTAGACAATCCACTTGTCGTCAACCGAAAGTAGCCATGCATCTTCAGTGTCCAGTAGAGTCGGGTGGATGGCATGATTTCGAATTTGGTACGCTGTTTGATAGTGAAGGGCTACGATAATGTCATTTGAAATCTGTGACGCTTGTAGTAATTTGTGATTGAATTTTCAAGTAATTATCAATCTCAAGTTTATTAATACGTTATTTTTATATGTAGAGCAAACAAAATATATGAGAAGATCCCTATTTGGAAAATTTCGATGATTACGTAATGGAGATTGCGATTAACATCCGTGAAGTTTTTCCACGAAAGGAAGGTTAAAAGTACTAACTCGATTAATTAACCGATGGTGCGTGTTGAGTTTTTTGGCAAATTATATGCTGACAATGACATGGCTTCTCTTAGAAGGAAAGATGAAAAGGTACACCTTTACGCACATAAGCTAGCTTTTTAGTCACAACTAATTGCAGCAGTACAAATTTGACATTTCGGAAAAGGTTAACACTATTTCCACTCCTCATTAACTCTTAATACTTCTTATCGCATTAAATTTACTACACTACGCATATTATTCTTAATTTCAAATTATTTTTTACCTATCTTTCTGCTACTTTTTTCAACTTTTCTAAAAGAAAAACTTATCCGCATCACTTCCAAACAATTTTTTGCACCCATTACATTTCAATGTTTCTCCATTTTGTCTTCTTCTAAACTTATTATCCATTATTATAATATAAACAGATACTGATCATATATAGAAGTAAAGAAATGTTAGTTTTATCTGCAAATTGTTTATATTATATTCCTAGAAAATTCTCAAGATCGTGAATTTTTCAACTTCGATTTTTGGCATAAATTTACGAGAATTTACTCAAAAATCGAATATTGTGATCAATGTGTGTATTATGCACAATTTACTCAAACGTTATCCTCTCACTTGTACTTAAATTATTTTTATAATACTAGCTTCCCAATACAAAACAAAAAAGAATCATGCAAATAATTAACAAAATAATTAGTTTTTTTTGTCAAAAACACAATAATCAATTAACTATCTACCAAATAAACTATTTTTCTGAAAAGAAGTAAACAGATCTTGTTTCAAATGAGAAAGAAAACGATTAAACCAAAAAAGGAAAAAACAAGGCAAGCATTGGTCTTAAATCAAGAGTCGACCTTGTATTTAAACTTAATAATTATTGTTTTTTAGAGGCGTTGTATTTTCATCTCTAATAAAATTGAAACAAAAGAAAAGGACAAAAAAATGTAAGAAATATTCTTAAATAAGAATAAGACCAGCAAGAAATAATATGGTCATTTTAATGTAAAAGAGGGTGTTAAAAGCTAATAATGGAGTGGAAATAATGCAAGTCTTAGAAAATAATACGAAGCAATTATACATCAATTTATGCATCATGACGTGATTAATGAATTTCTTGTCACAACCATAATTCTTTTTTCTCATAATCGTAATCAATATATCAACTTCGATCTCATATAATTCGACCAAATTTTGATTCCCACACAAGTAATGGGAAAATAAAATTGGAAAGGTGCACTAAAGGGGCGTAAATAAATAATTTAAAAGAAGTGTAATTAAAAGGACATGATGAATCCCCTTATACTCACTGACCAAAAAAAAAAAAAGACTAGATTTTTTTTTTTTTAAATAATGGTGCCAAAAATGATTTATTTTTTGCAGTTGATGATATATGCGATGTTTTATTTCAAATTCCTTTTATTACAATGAAGTGTGCTGATAGATATGGATCGGAAAACATGCTGGACTCCTTAGGTGTCCCTTTGTGAAGTAAGTTAATCCAATTGGAAAAAGTAATGCATCACTAAACGACGGATTTATTATAATTTAGTAATGAGACGATTAGTTCAATTCCTATTGTAAACATTTTTTTGGAAAAACGACACAAATGGTTCTTGAATTTTGGTTTAATGTGCAATGTTATCCCTGAACTTTTAATTTTTTCAATATAATCTCTGAACTTTAACCTAATATGTAATGTACTATTTAATCCTTGAACTTTTAATTTGTTCAGTATGGTTTTTGAATCTCGAGTATATGTTCCATTTAGTTCAGTGTGAACCTTAAACAACATTTACCACTTTTATATAATCTGTGGATTAAACCGAATATGTACAAAAAATTTAAGGATCATATTGAACAAATTAAAATTTTGGAGACTACATCACATATTGGACTAAAATTCAAAGATCAAATTGAACAAATTAAAAGTTCTGGCGTCATATTGCATATCATGCCGAAATTTAGAAATCATTTATGTTATTATCCCATATTATTTTAGGCAAGAAAATGGATTAAAGCCGATTACAAAAATTAACTTCAAGCATCTACTGTCCCAATTTTATCACGTCATAAAACACAAAGTAACTCTCTAGTCTATCACCTAATAAATTTGGAAGTAACTCTAAGACGCAGTGAAAAGAACCTAGTGTCCAAGCAATTATAATTTTCAAGATTAGCAAGCTGATTAGCGAGACAATTTCCTTTTCAAAAATTATGTTCACTTCGAACCCAAAGTGAGAGCTTAACATACCTTATAAACAAAGCGTGGCCAACATTATCAACCATGAGCTTTGGACCGATAAAATGAGTGACCACTTTAAAATCAATTTAAACGGTGATCTTGTAAAAATTAAATTGTTTTACGAAATTGAGTCCCAATCACAACACTCAAAAATTTACCTAGTGACATCGACCATTGTTCGACCAAGGTAGTAACACCACCAAGTCAAATATTCCCTTGTTTCCGAATAATCCATATGTACTTACAAGATCTGGGTAAGAAGATCCTCTCACGGTCAGTTGGCCAGTGAAGAAAGAGCCCCAATCGATAGAAAAAAAAAAAAAAAAAACTGCAATGGACGCTTTACTAGTATTCAATTTAATCCATCCAACAGCGATCCTAATCAATAAAAGAAATGTTAAATGTTAAATCATTTCTGATTAAGAGAAATAATACACTCTTATAAAAAAGGGTAATGAAGAGCCCTTACGATACAAAAATTAATAAAAAGCAGATCTAAACATGGGACGGCACGACACGATACAAACTCTTCTATTAATGGGCATGCCGGGCCACGCCGTTTGATGTGACAAATTGTGCCCGAGCCGGCTCGCATGTCACGTCGAACCAACATCGCACGAACCCATGCTGGGCCTAGAAGACAAAAGATCATGGGCCAACGCCTGCCCATTTCATGCCAAGCCCCTTTTAAAAAATATTGCTTGCCCGTTGGACCTCTTTTTATAAGTTCTTTGGACACAAAGGACCATTTTCTTGCCAAAACGGCAGGAGCCCAACAAACTATTAACGAGACCATTTACATTGGCAGAATCATTAGTTTGACTCTGGCTTACAGAGTGAAGAGGCTGAAGTGGTTTCGTCGCCTAGAGAGAATGGAAATAAAAGAAATGCCGCGCAGTTCTGGATTTTCTTTTTCTTTTTTTTTTGCAAGAAAAAGAGAGAGGAAAAAGGAGATATATTTCCTTTCTTTGTCCATATTATATAGCAAGAAAAAGACTGCTATTATATTTTTTCAAGAAGAACAAGCAGTACCAATAGTCAAAAATCACATTTATCAAAGCGATAAAGGAAACACATCTCCAGAGACATTTAGAAAGAGATAAGTATACTAGGAGTACTCCAATTTTCGTATAACGATTATTTAAATGTCATAACTTTTGTTTCGCTCACTTGAGTATCACATCGGTATAAAATTAATTACTTTAAGTGCCATTTCCAACCAATCATCCTACATGGATTTGTTTCTTAATTTCCATTTTGATGTTGAAGTTTTAAAAATAAATTGAGGTCCAACATGAAAATTCTTGTCCAGTATGGCAATAGTATAACAGACATTGTCGGTTCTTACTCCTCTTCCGATCTCTTAAATAGTCACTTCAAAAAAGTTGATAAACCTAAGTGTCCACTTCTAAACATTTATAGTAGTGAAACGACCATTCTTAAAGCTTTTTAATTAGACACTCAAGTGACGTCATTTGTTTTTTCAAATGTTAACTTAAGCTTTTTAACACACTATAAATGAATATCACATAAGCTTTTCCGATGAGGTAAATCGTTTAAGGCACTCAAGTGATCAGTTTTTCAAATTTATAGCACTCAATTGAGAAAAAAAAAAAAAAAAAAAAACATTATTGAACTAAAGTGAACGCCGTAGGAAGGTCATTGGACTCCTTATCACAGTAGAACTAATAGTCAAAATCACATCTATCAAAGCAAAAAGAGAAAACCAACACCTCAGACATTTAGAAGGGGGCAATAGTAGTGCCATACTCCCATGACAAAGTTTTAATCCATACCATGCCATGAACATAATTCATTCCAAAAACTTTGATTTGATGTTAAAAGTCAAATATAAAATGAAAAAGAAAGAAAAGAATGCGAGTACCTCGAACCATTTGTAGCATAATCATGTTTTTTTAGCAAAACAAGGCAAATTTGGGTATTCGGTCCCTCAAATATCTTTCATCTTTAGATAGAGCTGCAAGATAAAGACACGAAACAAAATAGTCGAGGGATCATATATGCTTAACCTGGTGGCACGAGGATTCATTGAAGACAATCAAGAGTCGCGACACTGATGAACCAACGAAATCCGGAAGTTGTTCACAAGATGGAGGAGGCAAAATCACATCAATAAGCTGCAAAGAGAGCGAGAGCAAAAGCGGGAGAGAGTATCTCACGAGGAAATCATGTAATTGATACAGTAACTCATAATACAATTTCTTGCTCATCCGCTTAGAGGTTCCTAAGGGTACACCTGTGGAGCGAGACCGCGGGTAGAGTGGCGCAAGTACAATAATGAAACAAGAAGAATGTCTGCTATTTATTGGTGTCATTATAACAGGCAACAAGAAGAACAATTCTGAATGCTCCTACACTTAAAAAGAAAATAAAAATCCATATATCACAAAATTCGTTTTGGTTCCACAATTAAATTACTTTTTTGGGGCCAAGACTAGTCTGTATACATAGCCTAAACTCGATCAATATCTTCTCTGTGGAGCCCACTTGATCCCTTGCATGAATAATGTAAGCAAAACTCGAAAACCAACTCAACAAGTGCGCAGTAATTAAGACATTTTCATTTGGATTTGCCGATGTACATGTACCAAAAACTCAACGTAGGACAAGCCGCCAGGGTTCTTGTCCTCAACCAGATATGAGAAGAACAGCATTCCTGGGAGGGGAAAAGAACAATCTAGTCAGATCAATCCTGCATACGAGGTCAAAAGCCAACAATTCCCTAAACCTAATAAATTCCTAGTCTGAGATTACTTGCAGAACCATATGCTGCTGTAATGGCCAGAGTAGATTTTAGAGTGGATTTAGACAGCTTAGAAGAAATCAATTAAGCCATTCAAAAAGAATTTATCCTTTTTCTTCCCCACCCCACACCCCCACCCCACCCCCTCCCCCAAAAAAAAAAAAAAAAAAAAAAAAAGAAGAAAAAGAAATCCGACATCATAGAAAAGGTTTAGGAAGACATTCAAATTGACAAAGCCATTCAAATAAAGATGGCCACAGTCATGAAAACTTATTGGTTTGACTAGTGAAGCCACCTGAATTTCTTAAGTCAGACAATCAAAAGTCACACCCCAAATGAAATTTCACGGGTACTGATGAACTGACCTGAAGGATCTCCTTTCTTGCATAATCTCAAGCTGTATTTATAAAATGAGAAAACGAAAAAAGTCAGAAAACAGAATCCTTAGTAATATAATGGATGTAACCATATTAGAGAAACAGATAAGTTCTGAATGATGTAGGAAGCCAAGGAGACAATAATATTCACCGTAGATAGGAACATCTTTGCCGCCGTATCTCATTCACCACCTCATTCAGTTTCTTAGATAGCGGATTCTCGTACTGCTGGAGAACAAACTGAAATGCAAAATCCTTACTTAGGAGTGAAATATTTCAAACTACATATATAAAGCTGGAACTCATGCAGAGCACATACCAATAAGTCATAAGTAGGCAGAATAATCTAAATTGAAATGGAGCATCCATGAGGAAACTAATCTTTATAGCAGGAAATAATAGAGTCTATCCAATCCATAAAAAGAATATTCTCAGGCCCAACAGGTGGGTCTACTCAATATTCAACAGGACTCCAGGTATCAACCATATCTTAATCTTTTTGCCTATTATCATGTCCAGATCCCGATCGTAGTCATACAACGTTTTTCATCACCCCAACAAAATCAGATGGAGATTCTGAGAAAAACAATTTTCAAACAAGAATTTGCACGAAACCAAATTACCTGAGTAGGTATTTCATCGACCGAGGATGTGCCAAACAATTTACTCAAAATATCTGGATCGACTGAGTTCCCTATGTATATTAGAGCATCATCACCATTTTCAAGAAGATAAATTCCCTCGTCTGTGACATGCTCACTTGAAAGAGGAATTACAGCTGGAACAATGGATCCATCCTCCTCCTGTTATCATGCAGAGAGTCATCAGTGAATTCAATACAAAATTAGAAAAAAAGGGAACACGCAGCATTTAGCCATTACCTTTGAATTCAGGTCATGGATGGGAATCATTCTGGGATAGACAAGAGGAATTGCCAGAGGAGTAGATACAGATGAAACATAGTTCACCCAGAAAGACCGGTCGTCTATCTTCCCATCATTTCTCAACCCTGTGCCTTTTATCAGGGCTGCAACAAAAAAAAAGTATGTTAATTACGTAAAACATACCTACATATAACACGTTTAATCATAAAGACAAGAATAGGGATGTGTCACGTGCCTTCTAGGGCTGTTAACAGATACACACAAACACACAAAGAATATTAAGGAATGCCCTCAGGACACTTGTTAAGCTACATTTGGCATTGAGTTGAAAATTTTAAAAGAAATTGCATCTTCCTTTGTCTTGAAATATGTCAAATTTTTGCCCTTTTCTCATATTTGAGGTCTTCAAAATCTGACATTTCCACATTTTTTAATGCTTAATCAGTGCCACCTAAAATTGCCAACGCCTTCAAAACCCAACGCTAAGTTGAGTCATAGGAAGAGCATGGTCATGGGCATGAGTCCCAGAATTGGCAACTTTGGGCCACTACCAAGGGCCTATTACTGCTGTAATAACCCGATTGCTGTGGAACGGGCACCATCCCAATCCATTAGGAGTCAGATAGTCGAAGATACCCAATCAACCAATGTCATCAGGAAGAAAGGGCACTTGTCAACAAAGCCATACAATAAAGTATCTATACAGCACTATAATTTGAAAACCTGAGACAACAAAGCGAACAACTTGAAAGTTCTAGTAACGTGACGAAAATATCCTATGTTGTACATCTTAAAACTTAATAAAGAAACTGTCTGCCCAGCTCTATACAGCTGGAAATTTGAAATTTGGAGACTATTTCCAACCCTTTGAAAGAACGCGTAAAGTATAGCACATGAAAGCATAAAAACAAACATGTTTTCCCTGTCTTTCATATGCTGGCGCTTGACAAAAACAAATTAATCTGGCCCACCTACAAGGGATGAACAAGAGGTAACATCTTTTTGAATTAACTATGAGCCATTGAGACTTTAGATTAGCACTCCCAGCACAGCCCTTTCACACCAACTTCCAAATGTACACATTGAGAAAAAAATTTACCAAGAGTATAGAGAGGTAGAAGCTTGAGAGCCTCTGGAAGAATTAGCTGTCCGGATGATGAAACTGTCGCACAAAATTTACGGTATGAAAGCAGAATGTTGATGCATAGATTTGTTGCTTGTTCGCGGACTTGTGAGAGTGGACTTGAAGGAATTTCACTAGCCGCTGCAGAGACAACAGATAAACAGATAAAGAGGCCAAAATCAAAATCCTTCAAATTTGAGCCAAGCATTAATAATATGCAGTTATGTTTATCAACTATTCTTCAATTAAAAAGGCAACAGGCTAGTAATTATTTTGATGATAACTAGAAAGTTGACCCCCCCAAGTACAATCGATATTTCAAACATAGAAAAGACAAAAAATATTAAGATGGAAGATCCAGTCAAATTTTCATGGACAAAGGCGATCCCAAGATTGAGCAAAAAAGGCCAAAAACAAGCCACTAATTCAAGACAAGAATCTATAGGAGTCAACAAATAATTAATAAGATGGCAGAACATGCATTAGTACATATAACAGATGAATGACATAGGAGGAAAAGTTACAGAATACCTTGCTTCAACAAACATGTGAATTGAGCATCCAAGTCAGCAGCTCGGAACAGATTAGTTAACATGCTAGTGCATGGAAGAGACAAAGTTGTCACGCGAATTCTTCTTTGGCCGTATACAGTGGTGTAAAGAAGTGCACACTGAGTTACAGATAGAAGAAAATTAAAGTTAAAACTAAGATTCCAGATAAACCCCAGGAATTACAAGAATAAGATAATTGAGGGAAAAACTACCTGAAATGCACATTCGGAGCCATCCTGTAACTTATCATCATGCTTCATAGTTACCATTACTGTTTTGTCGCAGTCAATCTGCACAAGAATGGGCATTAGCATATAAAACAGCCATGTAAGAAGATCTAGAAAAAGCTATAGAAAGTGACATAAAACACCAAAACAAAGATGTATCATTAAAGAGTTTCAGGTGAAGTAGGAACTTGGCCATATTATCAAGTGAGTCCAGAAGGAAAGGCCTAGGATGCATCAGCAAGCAAATTTTTCTCTTAAGAATAACAAGAAACATTTTTTTAACTTTACCCTTGTAGTATAACAACTCCAGTCTGAAACCTAATTCCTGGAATCTGCACGGGTTTTATCTTTCATTTTGAACCTTTTATCTACATAAATTGGCACCCCCTCAGTTGGGTCCAGTGAAATCTTTTCAAGTGCCAGAATAGTAATGCCTCAATGACTCAACTTAAAGAACATTCAATGCATTTCAAGCTTACAAAAGGAAATAATACCCAAAAAACTGATGTTTAGGGCTTCCATTGTTCAGGAAGATAATAAAAAGGAAAGCACGTATTAATATACTACAAAAGATACTTCACACGAGGACACATACCCCGGGTAGATCAATATCAGTAGGAATGCGCTTGCAAAAATTCCCATGGTACTCTTGAACTTGAATACCCTACAACATATCAACTAATAGTAATATAAAGGAGAACAGAAGCAATGGCAAATGCATCACAAAAAGACATATCTTTATCACCATTAGAAGTACCTGACTGCATCTCACTCGCATTACAGCCTCAAAACCTTGAGGTCTTGTAATATTCCATCTTAAATCATTGTAAAGCTTTGCAGGATCTGATAGAGCTGAGAAGGGATGATAGTAATAAACCTGGAATAAATTCAAGAAAAAAAGGTCAATACGTGAAGAAAACTAAAATGGGAGATTACAATACCAAGCCCATCACATTCGTAGTAACTTATTACAAGCATGTCAAATCAAGTTCCAGCAAGTGTCTGGCAAAGCCCACCCAACCAAGCAAGCTACAATGATACTGATAGCTGCATATCTACCCGCTTTGCTTATATCACTGCGTCTCATGCACCCTCCTACCTACTCTAAATGGCACAAGCTCCCATAACAAGAAACTTCCTTCCGAGTTAAGGATGCATCAATGGATTGGCAAAGGAATACACCACCTCATGAGACGTATGGCCCCAGGCATTAGGTTTTTTAGTTAGACAAACTGATTTATAGATATAAGGGCCAATAGGAGTTTCTCTGAAAACTCAGCCAAACAAACACAGTCCTTTAACTAGCATATAAGGGCAGAAACAATTGCCAGAAAGCAGAAAACTGTCATTTTACCGAAATATTGAAGTCATCTATAACAAGAAACAAAATGAGAGGTATACCTGCCCTCCGGTAGTTCTCGGTACCACAGATATCGATGCAATATCTATGTAACTCTGGGTAGTGAGAAACACATCAACGCAAACCTACAGCATTTCAAAATAAAAAAGTTAGTCCACGTAAAAATGCCAACAGATATATTATACGTATAAAGACAAAAAGCAAGCCACAGAAGCATGTCACAGTATTCTTTCTTTGATTGTATCACAAATTTTAAATAATCAATGCAAAAGTTTACCTGGAACTCTGCAAACTCGATGGCCATTGTCTTCAAAGTTTTGTCAGCTGGTTGAAGTAACTTATGAGCCTCCTACATTTTCCATGAAAACACCTAAATGTGAGAGGACAACTACAGCCATAGAGAAATACTGAGAATGCCAATTTAACTAAATGCATGGCAACAAGATTCCTGTAATATCTCCACTTTTTCATAAGCATTGATTTTCTGAAACGTCTCAACAATAAAAGCACAACAAGATCTGCCAAAGGAGTACATGCATGAATATGTTATGTATGACAAGCAGTTCATAACTCCAGCTCCTTGACCACAACCCACGTTATACAGGTGACAAGATGATAAAAGGAATAAGTAGAACCTGATTGGAAACAATATCGATTTTTTATCCAAAATCATCACTTTAAATTACTTAAAGGGCAGTAGTATGGATGCAAAAAAGACCATATACAATGAACAGACATAATTCTGCAGCCAGGTTGGCTGTCAGGCCATTATCTAAAGAACAATATTTATTTAAATAGACTAGCTACGCATGCCGGCGGCTACAAGCAGAGCAGGGTAGAAACTTACAACCGTTTACATTAGTGAATATGGGAAGAAAAGAGGAAAAGGAAGGGTTTTTTTTTTTTTTTTTTTTTTTTTTTTTTTTTTTTTTTTTTTTTTTTTTTTGGGGGTGTTGGTGGGGGAAGTGGGGTGGGGTGGGGGAGGAGGAGGAGGAGGAGGAGAGGAGGGGAGAGGAAAGATATAATAAAGGAGTCGGATTGCATCAGCTAGCTCCTACCTTTTCTCCGGATGTGATATTAGTTCTTCCTTCAGCCTCTCTGGCAGAGAGAGCGCCAATTCCAACTGATGGCAAGACTGTATCATTTTGGACAAAATCAAGAAATTATCAGTGTCCATACATCCATTTAAGCAAAACAAAAAGTCTGCTAAAACAAACAATACAGCGAAGAAGTTCCAGTAACCAGTTCATACAAAACAGGGCACATAAAAAAATTACAAGAAAGCAAACCACAGGCATGGGTATAGAAAGTTTCGATCCTAGGAATCCAGATCTGACTGCGAGTTCTAGCAATATCTATGAAAACCATCCAGATTTACATTGCCTCGTTGAAATGAGCAACTGTGCCAAGACACATGAGAATTTTTCTTCATACAATAAAGTTGGGACCAAGGTGTATACTGGTCAGACCTGGAATCCTTTTCCTGCTCTCCTTTACCTTCACTTTTCACTTTCAATTGATTATCTAAAAATATATTACCATGCATTCAAGGATTACAACATGAAACAGACAAGAATGGGAACAATTCTGACGCAATGCACCTAAAATAAACTTTTCTAGGGGTGTTCAGCCGACAAACCATAACGAGACACAACATCACAACACAAATCGACTTCCACATGACTTAGTTAAGTTATATTTTATGTTGCTCAAGCACTGACCTACATAGTGTTGGCTCACTCAAGACAATCAATAGTCTTTGCTTTCAAGTTCAACCAGCTTTGCCTCAAATCGACTAAAACTATTTATCTAAAGCTAACATAGGATCTCCAGTCATATTTTCCAACGCAAGATATATGAGATGTCATGGTGCATTTATTTTTACATTTTAAGTGAGCTCATTAAGTCTCTCAAGCCTTCTATTTTGAATTCCCTGGTGACATAATTCATGTTGCTACATGCATCATATCTTAACAAAAATTGGAATATCCTCCATTTTAGCCTTCCCAATAATTTACATCCATATTTGGTCAAGAAAGTCCAGCATTGGATGGTACAAAGTAGGGAAAACTTAAAGAAAGAGGCAATTCTTCATATTTCCATACTTACTCAAATATTCTTGATATTCCCTATTGACTGCGCATGGTATGAATAATTGATCACAAATTAACACAATACAAATTAAGATAACCAAGACAAATTAATGCATCACAAATTTACACATTACAAATGAGGATAACCAAGATGAATTAATGGATCCCAAATTAAGATAAATTCAATGAAACCCAGAACATACCTGATTGAAATACCAGAAGTTTCCCACCAGTACTTTTCAGTGCCAGGAAAGCAGCCTGAAGGTTTAAAAATAAGGAAAAAAGGGGAAATCGTTACACAAAAATTCATATTGTTAATGTGTCGTGCTTAATGCATTAAGAGCATAACAGTATTTTCTCCAATATGACGATCAACACCTGGAAATTAATGATATAAAAGATAAACTAATAGAAGTATTTTCCAAACATAATAAGTAAATAACAATATTACTACAATGCAATGGTGCAGAGTTCAAGCTGTTTCATTATCCCTGCTTTCTTAGTCCTCCACTTCTTTCTTTCAGTGCTTTGTGCTTTGTATACTTCCTGTCCACCAAAATGCTAGTATACTGCCTTTAATTAAAGGAACTTTCTCTGTCTTAACTTAAAAGAAAGCTCATCCAGAAAGCAACACAGACAGGGAAAGGAAGAACTTCCATTGAGCATTTCCTGATGAGTGACATAGACCCACTAACTTTTGGCGGCATAAAGTAAGTTTGTGTCACAGGCGTAAGATCTGATATTCAAAGCTATTAAGGTAACTCACTTCCCAAAACCAAGCAATCGGTAGAACCAAATGCGATGATTTCAATTAGTTAAGTACACCTCTGTCACACTTTTTATCTTGATTAAAACCCAATACTTGTTTTGATATGTCATCCCTTTCTTCTCTGCACAGTAATAACTTTGGCAGAACTTATTTTCCTGTGAGTCTGTGACTTGCTTAAAACCCACAAAGTAGGTTTTTTACAATTTTAGTGCATCTCTAAACACCTTCTTGACTTAAATTGCTCATTCTCTCTTCTAATTCAGCCTAATTCTTCTCTATACAGTCGACCTTTTCCAAATTTTATTCTATGATTTACATCTACTAGGTTTTACTTTTGAGGGCATCACTCAACAACTACTGATGAAAATAGCTCATTTTATTGTCTTTCGGTCTATTAACCAAAAAAAAAAAAAATCTGAAAATGTGCCTAAAAAGCAATTCCAATGTGTCTAAGACATGAAATCCACAAGATTCTAGAAGTGTTTACCAACACGGCTCGACCTTGGAACAAATTAAAGAACCAGTCATATTAAAAAAAAAGAAAAAGAAAATCACAGTCATGTTTCTCAAAGGAAAACCCCATCAGTTCTCATTATATTCCATTTGCAAGCATTAGGAAGAGCCCTATAAAGAAAATGACATACCTTAACTGCAGCACCAAAGGCTGATTCAGCAGTTTTATTATTTTGGAACATAGATGGAATGCTTTCCAGCAATAGCTCCAAGTGTTGACGGCACTGCAATCACAGAGTAAAAGAATAAAAGAAGGTATATAAGATAAACTTGGCAAGCATTACGAAAGTGAAAATAAAGATCATCTATTCCAGAGGAACAGAAAAATATTAAATAGTAAATTATTCATTTTATTCTTCTTAAATGGCATTATGAAGCTCACCTCAGAAAGCTGGACGATAACATCACTTTGCAGTGGAGTGTAAACATCTTGTATATCCGGAACAATCAGCATCAATGGCTGAGAACATTCATTGCTTGTTAGAACCATCATTCACAATCCTCTTAATTGAGTTTTCAGCAGACAATAGGTCAATGTTCTCCAAATTAAACAAAATATAATTTTAGAAAAATGACCAACAGAAGATATAAAAGCTGTCTCACAATCAATCAAGAAAAGGCACTGACTAACAAGAAAAAAACCATGTGGGATTACAGCCATTGCTCGGAATTCATTAAACACTTTCAAATATTCCATTAATTTCAGTCACTTGAGTCTCGCAACGATTTTCCACAATCCTACTTCGGGAAGGAAAAGAAATCCCAAATAGAAAAGGATAAGACACCCAATTCCTCATAATCATGTCCCACATTTTCTTAAACCCTAGTTTCCAATCACAATTGAATCTCAAAGCACGCTACCATGACTTTTGAGATTCCTCAAAGAAGTTATCTTCGCTTTCAAATGCTGAGCCCAGTCTAGCCCTTTCATAGAGTTTAGCAGCAAGCTGAAATCTTAACCAACTTTCTATAAAAATTTAACATCTCAGGCATCCTTGTTGCTATGCTCCCTTTTGGCTAATATTCTTGCCAACATCACTACCACCCATGCATCAAATAGATGACAGACCTGACAACTCTACAACTCTTAATAGAGAAGCAACTAAAAGTTCATAAAATTCAACTTAGCCTTTTGGGCTAGTCAATGCCCAATAATCAAGTACGATAAACTCTTCAGACCGAAATGGGCATCTGCCAAAGATAAACATTGCTTGAAATTGCATATTTGAACTGCCTTTTTTGTTGACATCCAACCATGCAAGTAGACTATACACCAACCATATTTCTGGGAAGCCATCTTTCCACTGACAACCCCCAACCCCCACAACCCACCCAACACACCCCCCCAAAAAAAAAAAATTGCAAAAGAAAGTGATTTTACTTGGGTAATACAACCTTAACTAAATTGGCTACATGACATCAAAAAACCATTATCCAGTGCCTTTTCCTTTTGCTAGAGAAAATTACAATCTATAGCACAGTTTCCACTGGACTCTTGAGAATTTTATCTGAAAGAACTCATTCTTAAGCTCCATTATGTCCAAATTTGTATTATTTTACTTTGGTAAGCCACATGAGAAAACAGCCAAGTGATGGAAATTCTAGTGACATGCCACTAAACGAAATACTCATTACTTGACTATACTCTGTTAATGACGAGAAAACAGCCAAAAAATGGGATATTTAACAGGTTTAACAATGGGATGCATCTATCTGGTGTCCATGGAAGATAACCTGTAATAAAAGTGATGCCACAATCGATTGCCACTGAAGTTCTGATGGACCTTCCAGTTCTTCTAAATACTCATTAACATGTACTGAGTGATGAATGGCTCATTAAAATACCAGTCAAGCCATATATGTCATAATAGCTTGTTTCTGGATTAACTGTAAAGACTCAAACTCTCAACCCTAACCAAAAATATAATACTTTACTCTTTTAGAAACCACACAAAGTTGCAGATATGCCATAATACATGAATTTTCGCAATCTAAACACCCTTTGATAATAATATGAAAATAGTGCTTCACCAATCTTACACAGTACAAGAAAAAAAAAAATAGACAGCACAGACCTGTTGCAGTGCACGTTTCAAATTGTAAAAATGAATAGTGGAGTCAAATGTTGCAATTCCAACCATTGTCCGAGGACCTTCCTGCCAAATGACAGCATGAAGATATCAATCAGAAAACACATTACTTAACAACAATCCTTTGATAACATATAGCAGTTTAACTTATTTTCTTTTCTCTTGCAGTATTCCATCAGTTTTTGACTAATTTTTCCTAGCCATAACGACAGAAAAAACAGGAAGTCCACAATAGCTACCACTATTCTAATGCATCGGCAATGAAGTAGATGGAAAAGTGACATAAAATAAGGTCCGATGCTATTGAGATTTCAACATAACAAATCATGCTTCTCAATTTCGTTGGCAACTACACCAAATTCAGATGAAACGTCAAATGCTACTCCAATTTTCGGTGGCAGGTCATTACATGAAACTAGCGATGACATTATACAGGATGATGCAAGCAAGCTAAGCCTAGCTAAAAGACTATCAACCAAAGAAGAAGAATAATGAAATTAATCTGAATGATATCTTTGATTTTGAAACTCAAACTGATTTCCCTCGTCTTGATGCAGGTCTCTGTCAAAAGCATTCGATCAACCAAATTCAAAAACATCTGAATGCACAGCTAAAACTGGAGCTTCTACATGCTGTTCCCTCCCCCCCCAGCTTCTTTTTTTCCGGGCAGGGAAGAAAGCATCCTATATGGAACTTACAGCCAGTTTGGTTGTTTCAACCAAAGAAAACAAAAAGTAAAACAGCCGAACAGAACTTCGATATGTTCCAGTTCAGTTGGCTTTTGAGCTAATTGGGAATGAGACTTCGTTTCTTCTATTGCACTTGTTTTTACCCTTTTAAAAAAGGGAAAAAGCCACAAAAAAAATCCTGAACTATGCTCACTGTGACAAATTTACCTTTAACTTTTTTTGTGACATCAAAAACCACAAATTATACCCACTATGACACATTTACCATAAACTTTTTCTTGTGACATAAGAAACTCCAAACTTGTAAAAACGTTACACATTTACTCTCCATCAAATTTCCGCTAGATGATTTTTCAGCTTATTTTAATTAATTCACATAGGCACCATGTCAACACCGTTTGCTTTTAGGCATCCATGTAAGCACATTTTTAACGGTTCTCATAGGCAAAAATTTGATGAGGGTAAATGTGTCACATAAGTACAAGTTATGGATTTTCGGTGTCACGGAAAAAAGTTACGATAAATGACAGTGGGCATAGTTTAGAGTTTTTGGTGGCTTTTGCCCTTATAAAAAAAAAAGAAAAAAGAAAACAGAAGGTATTCCGATAAGGTAGCGAGGGGATAGAACATCTAACAAAATCATTATACACAATAAGGATACCATTATAAAAGTTTGGAAGCGTCAGACCCAACACATGTAACGATCTGTGAATACAGTTCCAATGGCTTTTTATATATCCTCAAAAAGCCTAAAGTTCCTTTCCTTCCAAAAGCAACCCTAGGTGAGGACTAAGTCAAAAGCATTTCCCTTTATAGTCATTGGCATAAATTCTCAAGCCAGGCCCAAAATTCTGTCTATGGATTTGAGACTGCTTCTGGGAGCCAAATTTTAATAGAATAATGCACATAAGCTCGAATTTGTGTTTCAAATCAAGTAATGTAATCATAGGTATAAACAGGAAATTGTCATTGATCACGTGAAAGAAGTCCACAAGCTAAACAGAAGCGATCTCATAGGGCCACAACTCTTTCTCAAGGCCAAAGTCAACTAAAAATCTAGAAAAACAAGATTTTGCGAATCAGTATCATGTATCTACTGCAGGAAAAGCAAGACAAGTGTCAACTTTCCCATGAGATGTGAAATATACACATTGTTCCACAACAAAAAGAATTAAAAAACGAAACACCACTGATTTGAGCACCGACTATCCAAGCAAAGTAGCTAGATCGGATTCCATAGTAAATAAAAAGCTTTTGTTATTGTACAATCAAAAAGCACTTACGGGAAGATCAGAAATAACTTGACTGATTGCACTGCAAGCTGCAGCAGTTCCACCAGTTTGCAAAGCATTCATGGATACGTCAATAAGGAAGAAATATACTGCTGGCATAGGTTCACGAACCTGGAATTACATAGATCAAGGAAAACTTAACATAAAAGAAAAGACAACTGAAAACATAAAAAAGATTAAAGAGAAGAGGAACACCACAAAACATAATATTTTGACTGCTAACACAGCTCGCTGCTGAAAGGGTTACATCACATATTAAGAAAGAACACTTGACAATGAAAGCATGCATTCTTTTATACAAATTTTGACATATACAATTTCAGCTATCTATTTGAAGACAATAAACCAACAAAGACCGTTAGACTCATATTGATCCCTTTTTCCCAAGGATAATGAGTAAATCAGGCTTATCCTCCTTCAGGACAGTAATATCAAAGCACGGGTTTTTCTTCTGCCTAGAGAGATGGACAACAAATGTCTTATCTGCAAGCATATTTTCACAAATGGGGCATATTATGTACTTCATGAATATTCAAGCACAGGCTCCAGAAGCCCCTTCCCAATATTCTGTGCTTATTCTTAAAGCACGTCCTCAGCAACTAAATATTGACCGCAATTTGTAATTTACTTCTCCGAAATCACATTTGTAAGGTGATAACGAAATTAAAAAGGACATATAAATCCATGAAACTGGTGCACAGTCAAATCATAGAAATATGCAGACTCTATTAAACTGTTTAGATTAAGAAACCAGAGAGCTAACTGAAAAACTGTCAAGTTACTGACAAAAAAAATTAGAGACATAAAGTATTCAGTTGAAATGTAGGGGACTGCAGTACACTATAGACAAGTGAATATCATAGTTTCACTCACCATATATTCGTTCGATGCAGCAAATTCGACTGTTCCTCTACACAGTTCAGGTCTGTCATCCGCATCTCTGCGCCTGCCATCAGGACCCAAATTGCAGATGTAATCACGCGGAGTCTCATCAGTAAAGCCTGCAAACAAGTATGAAGAATGCGATCAGGTCACCCACATCGAGAAAAGTAAAAAATAAGCTAATGATTTGTTAATGAGAAATTATGCCCCACTGAGGATGCAGGGGCAGCTAGGCCTCCACAGATTCTAACATCAGTATTCTTGATGAAAAATCTATAATTCATAAACCCCCCATTTTTTTTCTCATCTTGATTTATGAGACATCTGGACCATTAATTACAACGAACTGACACAAGCACATCATTTTCAATCATACAGCCTAACAGTACATCCAAATTCTTATACACTACTTTAACAGTAACTAATAAAGTGAGTCCACCACAGATATCAAAAGACCAAAACACAGAGAATGAACCTGAGCAAATATCACGAGCAGAACTAAGACAACAAAGACCACAAGTAAAGATCAACAGTGTAGAAGACAACCAAAGATCTTTGAAAAAGGCAGAGCCACTATTCCCAGAATGATCCTCTCGAAAGTCATCGTCCAATATTTTGTCACATTCAAGCACTAATTCATTCAAAAAGCTGGAAAATGAAAACAATAATAGTGAGGTTTACCAACCACAAAAGTTACAAATGAAACGCCTCCCCTGATCTATGAACTTCATAAAAGGATTTATGTAGCCCTTGCAACGGGAACATCGGACGGGGCCACTTTCTCCAAAATCAACAACCTAAACCATCAATCAGAACATAAACTCATTTCCAACTTCTTCATTACAATAAAGGAGACATGACTCCAAATAAAACATGGGAATAGAAGCAATAGACAAGTCAGAATCGAACTAAAAAGAGGGAAGTAGCCAAGCATTCATACAGGAACAAAGAAGAAGGAACAATCACGAGAAAAGAAAAGGGAGATAAATTGCTTCTGCTTTTGTGGTAAGAAATCGATGTTGTGAGAGGATGTGAACATCAAGCAATCAAATGCAAAAATGAAACCTCATCCAGGGGAAGATTAGAGAAATTTTCTAGGGAAATTTGCAAGGATGACAAATGGATGGTAAAAAAGAAGGGCAACAAATATAATATGCTAGAACTTAGAGAACCAAAGGGATATGCCATCTTAGGTTACTATACTGTTCATTTTGTTCATTTGAAATGTCAAAAGTAGACCCAATCAGGTGAAAGCATGCAGAAAAACCAATATGTCGTTTACCTTCGCCAAAGTAGACAAAATCCTGAAAGTATAAGATGCTCTATCAGCAAAGCTACAGAAACTAGCAACAAACGACATCCTCCAACATCAATATCAATACCATATGACAAAATCACTAACATAAAATCATAAACACTGAACTAAGAATCTGAAGAAAATCCGTGTTGAGGTGGAGGTATGGCAACAATTCTTTATCCTTATCTCAAGGAAATTATTCAAAAGGTTCTGCCCCGGGTCACAAAAATTATTTCAACGTAAATTTGACAAGGCAAGGGAAGTTTCTGATTTGCTGACGAATCTGGAAAGGATTGAACGAGGCTCACAAGGAAAGACCTAACATAACCGTTTAGAATGACTAAAACAACGTTCAAATACACCAATATCAATGCATCCACAAATTCCAAACTAACAAAGAAAAGCTCAAAAATTCAATTAAAACACTATTTGCCTGAATGGGTTCTTCAGATGGATGAGAAAGTGCCAAGGGTTGAACCAACAAAGCCAGCTGCATGCCTGATGTTGTCAAAAGATCAGCAGTGCACGGAATCTGTACAATCACACAGGAAGTATTTTATTTACATATAACAATAGACATAGAGACAACCTGTTTTCTAACTCAGCCACGGCAGAATCCCCAGAAAAAAAGAAACTCTTTTATGCACCCGATAACTCCATAGACGCACTGACAGTCGGACACCACGTCATATCTCTACCTGATTAATGGTGCACCTCATGAAACGTGGACTGCAATTTCCAGTGTCCCTGACAATATAGTCACTTGTGGCAGGCTTCATAAACAAAAACACAATCAGAAGACTGCATGCTAAGCCAATAATAAAGCTGTACCCTCAAGAGCTAAAAGCAAGACATACTGGAGGCAGGTTTGCCTGATCGCCCTGCCGAGTTTCATGAAGTATCACTGTTGAACTTGGGATAGGCCTTGGAATTTGATTAGGATCGATCTTTGATGGCCCTCCAAGAGAAGATCCAGTGGAGGCCATGGCAGGGGATATTGCAGTCATAGATTGATTTGGGAGTGGAGGTGGCATCCCAAACGCTCGTGGTGGTTGTGGAGCACCTGGTACCAGTGGAGGTGGAGGCATCTAATAAAAATCGGAAAGGACTAAATTATCACTTAACTCAAAATGTATATAAACGAAGGAAACATTTCTTGATCAACGGATAAATTTAATAGTAAGATTGTCACGAGGAAGAAGGGATTGACTGGCATAATTGGTCACCGGCGTCATGAACAGAAATTCCTTTTCTAGGAGTCATAGTTCACAGAAACAGGCGGTCTAACCTATCACACTCACTTTTTGTAAAAAGTAAAGAGAAATTCACTTGAGGCACCCAGGGCTGCCAACCCATGGACAAAAAGAGCTTGTACCCAAAAAGAGCTCAAAACCAAAAATAGGGAGGCACCTATCTCTTTCAATAATTCCCTCTCCTGGACTTCTTCTCATGCAACATTTAGCCTAACCATGACTGAGACATGTTCTTTGACAATCATCTACATAATATTGTTTTTATTAAGCGAACTTGATAAGGATCAGGCGCTTGCTAATGTCTTGACTGATTTTCTTTCACTTCAAAAGTTTATTAGATGATGCCCAAAATCGACTAATTTCAGCCAAGTCATGTTCAAATTTCAAGGTCGAATGTATCACCAAAATTGAAAGGAAAAGTCTCTGCTTCACTGAAAAAAGGATACCCAAGCCCCAATGGTCTTAAATCTGAAATTCACACGGAAGGACATAAACTCAACTCTTGAAAATGCCTTATCACCAGAAGAACTAAATCTATGCTTCTAGAGTTCATGGACGAGCGGAACACCCCATCCTTTTGCTTCAGCAGAACAGAAGATAGCTTACCCAATTAATTAACGAGGCCTTGCCTTAGTCGTTAATCGTGTGTGTGTGAGTGTTCTCTTATCTTTTCTTCTTTTATTTTATATTTTTGGTTTTTTTTTTTTAGGGGGGGTGAATGAAGGGGTGGTTCATCCCCCATTATATGGTTTCTAGCATTAAAAGTATATAAATTTCACTTTCACAAATTAAATGAACTATAACAACAATAAAAACAAAACCAAGTCCCATCCAACTAGGTGTTTTCAGCTATATGCATCCTATGCCCTTTGCACTCAATATTTATTAAATCCTTTGTAAGCCCTAGATGGTCCATATCTTTCCTCATCATCTCATTCCACAAGTCTAAAAGACTTCAAAGGTGGATAATTTTATTTATATACTTGGTGTTTAATGCTAAAATCATTCAGAATAATTAATAATTAACTTTGAAACAACTCAGCTCCCAATAGCCAAATGTCAAGCTAAAGTGAAATCTAAATTTTACACATACCCATATACAAATTACATAAATATTGAGCAAAAGTGATGTTAGAATCCACTTGCACCTTGTGCAATAATAAGTACCACAAATGTGCACGGCATGTATTCTTATTTGAGTCGAGGAAAAATTCTCAAAACTTCAAAATTTAGGATGTTTAAAGAAACATCTTCTAACTCGTATCAAACAATTTCAGAGTGACTTTGCAAGATGAGGAAGGAAACCACCATCATCCATGTAGAAGAAGAAAAATAGGAAGAATGCAAAAGGCCACATCACTTTACCAACCATGGCTATTTGATGATAAAATAACAGTAACTCATTAAGTCCAAAAGGGAAAGATACTTCATGAAATTGAATTAACTAGCGCAATCTAGACATGTATAAAGATGATCTACATAAGCATATATAAGGTGGCTTTCTTAGAATGTCAAGATTGGCAATCATCCCCAAAGCTTCCTCCTTACCTTCTATCCAAATCTAAAAGGGAGGAGCAAAGGCGGGTGGGGGGATGTCCAACTCAAAACGTGAGGGCTATGCTACTGCTTTTTGAAATGTGAATTCAAAGTTCTTACTTGCCCAGAACGCATTGACCAAGGCTGTGGTGCAAAAGGAGAAGGCGATGGAGGAGGCATGGCCTGAGGTGCTCCGAAGAAGGTTGAACTTGATTGCATTGGAGGAGCCAGCGGAGAACTTACTGAGGGACTAGCCATGAGGGAGCGCATGGTTGGTCCTCGAGCAACTTGATCTGTCGATGCCCTTGGCAGCGGAGGAGCACCGGGCAGCTGCTGAGGTGCAGGGCCACCTGGAGGAGCAAATCGAGGACCTCCAGCTGTACCTCCATGCGCAAAAGTTGGTGGCCCATTATTCACTGGAGCAGAGGGTGGACCTGTTGGTGGAACCACTGGACCAGTCGCAAAAGGAGCAGACGCAAATGGTGGACGAGCTGCTGCTGGTGCAGCTGGTGTTGTGACCGGAGCGCCAGGGAATACTCCGGAAACGGGAGCCCTTGGAGAAACACCTGTTTGCCCGCCAACCGAGGATGGCAAAGAACCAGCAGGCGGTCTATATCCAAAGGGCGGCGCATGACCAGCAGGTGGAGCAGTGGGTCTTCCTGGGGCGACATTTGGGGGAAATGTGGCTTGTGCGGCAGTTGATGGAGGCATTGCGGGTCTTGCGAGAACGCCAGGGGGAGGAGGGCCAGGACGTGACATTGGTTGCGACCCACCAGGGTATGCAGGTGAAGGTGATGGAGATGTAAAGGGCGGTGGCTGGCCAAAAGGCGATGGCCTAGGGGCAGAACCAGGTAGGGTTGATGGCGGTCGATTCAGGCTCATATTCTGCATGATCTCCGCCATCGCATTTGGGTTATAATTGGGAGGCTGTTGCTGCGGATGTGGCCGTGCTTGATTGGCGTTACTGCCGGGTCTAGGCACCCCTGGGGGCATGAACGCCGACATTTCCCTTGTTCTAACGAAATCCCCTACTCACCCAAAAATACAAAATCTTTCTGCAAAAAAAAAAAAAAGAGCACCCAGAAACTCAATTCTTCAAACACGACCCGATCCAACATCCAAACATCACCCACATACAACCGAAGATCACACACATTACACTCGCGGGCTAAAAAGACGGAATCGAGACATTCACAAGCAAGCACTCAATTGAAAACACGTCCAGAGCAAGGCTCCGGATCGGGAGAAAGAAAACCCAACACGGATCAAACAACTCCAGATCTGGGACGCTCCACTGGGTTCGAATTGCCCCGAGGAGGATCCCCAGTAGGGTTTAAGACATGCACTTCGAGGAAAAGTAGGGTTTTTTTGAGGCGACGAATAAAACGATCGATTCCGGAAGCGCGCGCCCCGCTTCCGCTCTCCGCCGACGAGCTCTCCGATCGGGCCAAGCGCGAAGGATCGAGAGAGAAAAAGGCGCGGATGCGAGAGCACGGGAGCGAGATTGCCGGAAGTACCTGGTGATCGCGCCGGGAATCGCCGCGTGGAGGCGGCGGGGAGCGACGGAGCGCCGGGAATTGAGGTCGGTGATGGCGGAGGAGGAGGAGGAGGAGGAGCAGCAGGAGGAGGAGGAGCGAGAGACGATGGCCAATATACTCACCCGATGAAATGTAACGGGGGCCAGAATCGCACGTGCAGGTACAGTAAAAGTGGGGAACATACGGCGGTAAATATTATTTTCTGGCTTAAAGCACGAGATTTGGTAAAATCAAGCTCGACGATATAATTCCTCTGTCGAAATAAGCAAATCCCGAAACCGTGCTTGCTTTTTTCATAGGCCGCGCCGTTTCCTATCTAACACGGTGAGCCTCTTCAATTAGGTTTATTGTATGACCAAAAAAAAAAATACATACATATTGCCCCGGGTCATGGCAAGATTAATCTGGAATAGATCACTTGAGATCTCAACAATTTATCCAATAAATGAATAATTCGTGCAATCCAAGCCCACCGAGTGAAATTAGTAATTTCTTTATTGGGACTAACTAAAGTTAAAGTTCCATTAAAGGACATTTCCGTGTCTCTCGAAAAATATTGTTTGACTTGGTTAGGATATGTCTTATTGCGAAAAATAAATGATTTTGAAATTGTTTTCTTAAAAAAGCACTTATATCATTTATGAAAATAAATAAATAAAATATATTTTCATGGTCTACAAAGATGTTTAGATATAAATTGTTATTGATAATAAAAATATTTTTTATTGATTAATTATTTCAAGTAATATAAATAATTTTTTTATGATTTTCTTCTGTTCATTTTATAGCATGTCTCCTCTTGTTTAGCGTCAAAATATCGATACTTCACATAAGTATGAAAGGTTCGACTGGTTGATTGAAAAACCGAACAAAGGTCTAGTCTTTAGGAGTCAATGGATGAGAATGGACGACAACTGCATGAGATATAGTATAAATAAAATTCAATCCCCTTCATTTTATGTAATATCTTTTTTTCCATATTTTATCTAGAGACGATGGAACAAATTATCATTGAACATGACCCTTAAACTTAAACCCAATGTGCAATGTGAACATGGTCTATACAAGCTTTCGATATATGTTCAATGTAGTTATTAAACATTATAAAAATGTTCAATCTTGTCCTTCAATTGAACTAAGATTAGGGACAATATTGAGCATTTTCATATAATTTAAATATTAAATTAAACATATATCAAAAGTTTATGGATCATATTAAACAAATTAAAAGTTCATGAACTACATTAAATAAACCAACACATTACACGTTATGTCGAAATTCATGGATTGTTTGTCATTTTCCCTCGTATTTATGAATTCTCCCCCGCGTGACATTCTAGAGTGCGGCCAAATTACGTGCACAATCCAAAGTTCATACACGGAACTTTTTTAGTTCATTAAATTGGCTCAGCTCCTCTGAATAAAAAGCAATAAGTATACTCCAAATTTATGAATTTCTGTGGACCTTTCATTGTATCGTCTTCTTTTTATTCGGCACGTTCGTATCACAAACGATGCTTCAATTTTTTCCTTTTGATCTAGACTCCATGAATAAATGAAATTAAAGAAACGATAATTAATTTCTTATCATTCAATGCGCATTTTGTAAACCACTGGGATTTGCCCCAGTGGCCACCCTTCCAACATGGAAGGGGGAGGTGAGGGGTTCAAATCCCCACCTTCTCAAGAGGGGATAGGAGTGAGGACGCGTAAGTTTCAGGAGTGAGTTTCGACTCCCACGCCCTGCAAGAGGCAGGGCAAAAGTCTGAGAGTGAGTATAGAATAGAAATATAGTATAACTGACAAAAAAAAAAAAATTGCGCATCTTGTATAACATAAATCAGAGACCATGTAATCTTCACATAAGAGACATTTTATCTGACTTTCAAGCATTGAGATGTTTTATTTGTAAATGAGTATCATAATAAATTCCTTGTCACGCCCTGAACCCCGAGCACGCGCACATCCCACTGTGGTTAATCAGCTATACAATGTTCTCAAGCACTCGTTCGCCGACCCATTCATTTTAAATGTACATACGGAAACGAATTACTAATCCCCTGACCTCAACAAACTTTGGATAGAAAAGCAGGACAACAATTTCCAAATCAAAATACACGTTCATAAATACCTGAAGCTTAAACAGAAGGTCTATCTTATAAAAGACTACTGAGCCACCTATGCTCCTAACACTTCCGCTTCAAGCTTCGGGTTCTTCACACTAAGGACCTGAAAATGGTTATTCAATAACCAGTGAGATATAAATCTCAGCAAATTATTCCCCTAAGCCCTCGATTAGAATACCAACTCAACTCGGGATATTTCACCAGAATTATCCCACAAGCAAGCAAACAACCAACAATCAACGGTCGATTCGCATACAATCTTACCCAACATGCCATACCCTACACTTTATATTGCAGCACAATACACGCAATGCACATGGCCATTAGATGATGCAATTCATCAATCATATGCGAGTCACGTCACAAGCGATCTCACCTAGCCATTACCACACCCTGCACGTTATCGATTCATGCGTACTTGCCATAAATAATATGCTCAACTCATGCATGATTGGAACCAATGACGACATGGTTCTCGTGCGTTCTTACACAACAGTGTGCCACTCATTACGTATCAATCCATCACACGCGTTCCGATTATTAGATAAAACCATTATGACACATCCCATACCATGCCACATAATTTTTCCTCATAATAAGGCGTAACAATCTCAACCCATCATATGTTCCAATTATTAATCACAAGTCTAGCCCATTGTAGAGGGCCTCCCATATAGGGGCAAGTCCAGTCTATTGTAAAAGCCTCCCGTATAGGGGCAAGTATAGCCTATTGTAAAGGCCGATTTCCTCTCGACCAACACACGACAATTCCAATTTGGCTCGGGACACCTTGCATTTCACTCAATGCCATTCATTAAAATAATCATCTCGGCCTCTTTTCTTTAATTTAAAATCATTCAATAAATTAGTCACATGTGTGGGTACATGTCAATTTCGAACCAGGAAAACCAATTTCACTCATTTGAACTCCCACTATTTGATATAATATCTAAAAACCATTTTGGTGTCAAAACCCGACACTTGGTATTTTCTAATTAAATACTAATTTTTCAATCACCACACAATTGCACAAATCATCACTCAATTCACGCAAATGCCCACGCATTTACATATCTATTCATTTCATAAAATCAACACGCATGAAATATTGTTATGTCTTACAACCGTGTGATTTATTTTATTATGAAATCAGTACTCTTTAGGCCATTCTAAGTTATGTAAAATTGTGAGTTCCTGAATCAGTGAGAAAAGGCAACTAATTGTGATGGTGGGAATTCATTATATGAATAGATAATTTCTACTTTTGTAAATATCTATTTGCAAGGTTGTTTGTAAGGATATCATTGCCGATATCATGGAAAGCCATATAATTAGTAGGAGCTCGCGTATGATGTAATCTCTTAATTTGGAAGTTCTAACGAAATCATAAACTAAATAGGGATGTCGCCAATAACCATAATAGTTCACATATATTTCTATCCTATGACCACAAATACTTTAGTAATATCAAGACTCAGGTGATTTAAAATATTATGTACGTATTAATTACTCGGACATCAACATACCATAAGAAATTGATCAATAAGAAAGAGACCTTATTAACTATAAATGAATGCACCCAGTTATATAATTATCGTTGCCCATGGTCCCACATTAATGGATTATGCTTATGCAATATGTAATTATATCCTTTACCAAAAAAAATATGTAATTATATCGGTTTACTAGAGAGCAATTATTGTATTCCACAAAAGAATACAAGTCGGAACTTTTGAGCTTGATAATAAAATAAACAGCAACGAAGCAGAACAAAGCCTATTTCAAGCATTCTCTAATTTCTACTAATTAATTTTCCAAGCAACAATTAAAACCGAGTCCTTTTCCAAATCAAATATGGGAGGAAAAAAAATATATTTCACTTATATTCTATTTACAACTTCTCTGCCCTTTCTCACAGAAAGTCCGGAATCAAAACCAATCATTAACTGGAAAAATTAGGGCGCCAGAAAAGTGATTTGAAGTCCGGTTTCCTTTTCGACTCGAGCTTCGAACTCTCGCTGCAACACGAACACACACACGCCCTTTTCTCTCTCTCTCTCTTCGCTCGATCGGCTCTTCTCGCGCGAAATCTTCCACCTCGAATCGGCGGCGTCTTCCCCGTCTCTTCGCTCGCTGTCCGTTCGCTCGGAGTCGGGCAATTCCGTCGGTAGATTCCCGCGACGCTCCGCCGCGGCGCCGGATCGCTCCTCTTTCTCCCCTCCCGTCTCCACCGCCCCACTCCGCTTTCCGCCGTTTCCGCGGGCCGCGCGCCGTCGCCGTGGAGCTCGACGGAGCGATTGAGGGATTCGCCTCCGTGAATTCTTCCTGAATTCGCCTCCTTTCCTCGCGCGTCGTCGCGAACGCCCGGCGGCTCGGGGTCGGTGCGGTTTTTTGGCCTTTCGATTGGGTAGGAGAGGCGAATTCGGCGGCCCTTTCGTGTTCGGAGCGAGCGCTTGATTCGAAGAGACGGCGATGGATTATGGCTTGTCCGATAGCAGCGGTACGTGTGATAAAGATCGGTGCTTTGATCGTTTTCGTGCTTCTTAGGGTTCTTTTCAATCTTATAATCGCCCTATATGGTGGTTGCTCTATTGATTTTGCTTGTGTATTTTGAATTGAGGTGTTCCCTTGGACTCAATGAGAAGCAGAGGCCTTAGTTAGGAACTTGGAGCTTCTTATTTAACGGATTCGTTCAAAAGCAGCCAATCGAAAGAAGCATATTCTTCGATTTAAGGGTTTTAATGGTTTACTTGGTTGAGTTTGAGCTAACTCTGTATTTTTTTTTTCCTGAATGATCTTGCGGTATTATGATAAAATTAAAAAGCTTCTGGTCTGGGAACTACTTTTAGGATTTAATTACTTGGCTGCGAACTTGTTGCTGTGATTAATGGGTCTGGTTTTTAGATGGATGCAGTTGCCTAGTAGAACAAATTCGAGCTTATTTACGTGCTTCTTAGTAATCTGATTTAGATTTCATGTGTAGTGTATTGAGGTTAGTTACCTTCTTTCAGCATTATACATTGTCATACACTTTCCTCAGCTTAAATTTGTAATTGAAGAAACTGCTGGGTATGTATAATTCTGCAGTTCATCTTTTCTTGGAATCTCTCCTTTGCCTTTTGTTTGTGAGCTGATGGCTTGAAGCCCCTCCCCCAGCTTCCACTTCTTGGAATGTTTGCTTTTGTTCCCCTTTTTTTAAGGGTCTTCTTAATGAGTGCCCTGGGACATTTGTTAACCATACTTGGAAAAGAAAATGAAGAAGAGAATAAAGGTACGAAATAATATTATCAAAAACAGGATCCACAAAAGATAGGCTTGAAGTGTCTGATGGGTGAAAATAGCACAAGTCTTTTCAATTCTTGAAAACAAATAAAATTCGAGGGAGAATTTCAAATAATGGTCTCAAGTGTCCTTATTTTTTCAAATAAATATTCAAAATGGGGTTTGTATCTAATAAGGGTTTAAAATGGTCATTATTATTTCAAATAAGGGTTCGAAATAACCATGATTGTTTCAAATAAGGGCAAGACCTCAATTAGTTAAAGGACATTTTCGTCCAAATATAATTTTAATTTTAATTTATTATTTATTCTTTTATTTTTTTCTCTTTTTGGGGAGGGCTGGCGGCTACTAGCAAGGGCTGGTGAGGATAGCCTCACCCAGGACAAGGGTCGGCTCACCGATGGCCACGAGGGCGGCCCTCACCTAGCCCTCTCAAGATATCACCGACCGCCCACTAGCAAAAAAGAGAGAAAATTTTAAAATAATAAACAACAAAAATGCCCTTAATCAGCTGGAAAGTTAAGTACTTTGAAATAAGATTTATTTTAGATTTTTATTTGAGAAAATAATCATACTTCATATTTTTATTTGGAATTTTTCAAGATTAATCCTTGGAATACTTTCTTTTATGCATCGTGTACCTTTTCCATTGAGCCCAAAAAAAATTTGGGCTCGGTCTTTTTAAACCACTACTTCTACTCCGTTTCGATACAAGATGAGTTGAGGCAAGAGGAAGAATGCGAATCCACTGCCGTCGGCGTATTCATCAGTAGGGTGTCAAAAATCGAACTGAAAGCTGAATTTGAATCGAACAAAAAAATTCGATTTTTTTGATTCGATTCTCTTTAAAAATCGAAATATTTTTTATTGATTTGGTTTTTATCTGTTAATCCACGGGAACCGAACCGAACCGATTAAACGATGAAATGGAACCATTAACCAAACCGGCAAATCCTATTTCTAATTCTCTCCTGTCTCCTCTCATCTTCGTCAGCTTGAAGGTGCGACGGGGACGACAGCGGCGACTGTGACTGTGACGGCGACAGCGAGAAGGACGGCGACCGATTGAGGGACGTGCCCGAGCATGTCCTGCGCAGGCAAGTCTCTAATCTCGGGGGTGGGATTCGGGTCAGTGGGTATTGACTGGTTTCCGATTTTGCCCCGCGCATTCTTGTTATCTTTCATACCTTGGTCGTTGCGATAGCTGGGGCCTTGTGGACTGTGGAGAATGGAAAATTTCGAGCTTGTCTTGGACAATGGAGTTTTTGTGCTCGTTGATGGGTGCGATTGTTCGGACCTTTCTTGGGTTCTAGAGTTTCTGTTTGTTTCTTTTGTTTTTTTTTTTTTTTTTTTTGTTTTGTTTTTTGTTTTTTTTTTTTTTTTTTTTTTCCGTGGGTTGATTCGCCGTGTTATATAGCTCCTGCTGTTGTTGTTTCCTCAGTCACTGGTGCGCGATAAGCTAGCAGCGGCCCCAGCCGTCTCTGCCGCCGGCGTTTCTTTCATCAGCGGTTGGCCATCGCCTCTCCTTCTACAACCCTCCTCACTCCTCAGCAAGCTCGGTGATGCAACTCGCGGCGATCTCGTCAAGTCTCGCCTGACGAATTTCGTCGACGGTTGACCGTCCTAATCGCTCCAAGTAACGATTCCTCGCTCCTCCTTTTTCCTGTCTGCTTGACGATTTCCGCTGACCGATGGATTTCCACTTATGAACTTGGGAAACTTCGATGTCGTCTTGGTCGCGAACTCCTCTTTCTCTAGGATTTGTGTCTGTTGTGATTTATGCGTTGGATCCGCTTCCCAATTTTTCTCTTTCTCTGTCTCGGTCAGTTTAATTGATAGGTTTTGTTGCATCATCGGGGTTCAATTGTTGATAATTGTGCTGGAGGTTAATGGCATTCATGAAATTCAGCTAACCTAGGTATGGTGCATTTTAGGATTTAAGAAAGATGCCACATTTTTTTGCGTTGGATGATTTAACTAGAACTTGCTCTTTTCCGATGGTGAGTTACGCATAGCAGACCGTCTTCTTGTTAGCAAAGACTGAAGATGTGTGAGATCACTTGATTTCTCTAGAGCTTTCCTATATGGCTCCCGCTCACGTTCTTCAAGAAATTGAACTGTCTCTAGGCATTTTATCTAATGGAAGCACAAATTACGGCTTCTTCTTTTTATCCGGTGGGAATCTATTGCCGAAGCATTCATACAAGAATGGTGTAGGATTCGGACAAGTGATCAGTAGAACCTGGATGGTAGCTTCAGTTGAATCAATGGACATAGTAGCTACAGTTCTCTCCTTCTAGCTTGCACTTCTAAGTGTTTTATGGTTTGATGTTGTTCGATCATCACTTGTATAACGCTTGGGCTCAGGTTTGCTTGCTTGAATTAGATTAAGTTCAGCTCGAGCAAGGTACTGAGCAGGGCTATACGAGCGAGCAAAAGATAAGATGAACCCAGTGAAATGCACACTCAATGTACAGTCAAATTCTTTCTTTGTAAGCACCTTTGATGAAAATAAGATGGTAGGCTGTCCTCTAGGGTTACTTTTTAGGTTGGTGTTGAAGGTGAGATGGTTGGGATTCTCAAGTATGAACCTATGAGAAGGGACTGATTAATAGTTTGATAGTTATGTTCCTTCTTAAGATTATTTTGGAATGAAATTTTGAGAAGGAACTGTTAGGTTCTTTTGTGTTTGTTTTCCTTTTCAAAATTATTTTTTCTGGGATGATTAATCTCCTGTTCTTTCTCACAGTTTGGAATTTTGCTCAGATAATGAATAACACAATTTAGGGATCTTTGATGTATGTAAACTTATATATCGTTCGGGCATTTTGTTCTGGGACTTATGTTCTGGCATTTTGTGTTGGTGATTTTTTCCTATGAATTTCACGGACACTTTCAGGCTCCAATACTTAGTTACAAACTTTTGATGCAATGCGCAACTAGTTACTGACTTGATGGTTCATTTCTTGTTTATATTCTGGAAAAGATCAATGCTTTATTTGGTGAGGGAGAATTTTATTTCGTGCATCATTAACTGCAGCTGATTCAATACAAAAGGACAGAAAGCGAGTATCAGTGCAGAGTCCATGGATTCTCCGACACAAAATACGTCATTGCAGCGGCTTCAAAATGTTGAAAAGAGAATCATCAAGGTTTTGGAGCTAGCTGGGGGAGTGATGGATGAATTAGCCAATCCTGCTGGTCCCCGTAAGGAATCCATAAACCACCATTGCCGTGAGTTCATGCAGTCGATCAAGGATATCCAGGTGACTCTGAGGGACGAAATCAAAAGTGCGTGTGAATACCGTCCGTTTGAGAAGTGCGACTACAACTCTCGAATAGGGAATGAGATTTGTCTGGAGAAGCTGAAATATGTTCTATCCCAGCTGGATGGAATGAAAGAAACGATTGATACATATAATGGTGAAGCCTGAGCCATTCGGTTGGGAGATTTGAGATGGGGAGTAATCGAACGACGTCAGTTTTATCAGATCAGAAGCTCTTAAATTTTTAGATGGTTTGTGTATTTATAGTGATCAGTGAAGCTTGAACTTGGCCATTTCTGTTGATTTACGTGACTTTATCTTCCTTATTTGTATACAGTCGAGTAATGCTTTGGAGGCAATTTTAAGGAACATCGCGGTGGGGCTTTCGTATGATTTGATCGTTCGATTAAAGTATCAAACGTGAAGATGAAGTTTTCCAAACCACATAATGACGATTTTATTTTTTAGCTACTAATTATCTTTTTGTACTATTAATTATTATTAAGGTCAATTCATACTTAATCATTTGCTTGTAAGATGGTTGATCTATGGTTGAAATATTCAATCATCACTATTCATTTCACTAATGAAAAGCACTAATCACAAAAAAGAGATTGCTGTACATAGATTGGGTTAAATAGATCCAATATTCATCTTTTAAGAAGTCAATAAGATAAGAGATTGTGAAGAAATTCCACTCATCAACTCACAAATATAATCTAAATTAAACATCATCCGTTTTAATCCATCTCATATCGAGACTCACTATTTTATCTATTAATACAAATAGTGTCTTTTTATCTATTAATACAAATGTGGACACTATTTGAGAAGGTCACCCATATTCTCATTTAAGTACACACTGGATAAATTGTATTATCGTGTCATCAAAATGTCATTTTACAAGTTAGTTTTAGTTTCACATATATTTTTAGAAGTACTTTATCGTTTAATACTCAATTTGATTCGATCACGCTACTTTGTCATGCTACTTTGCCATATGAGAAACCTACCAAAAGCTCGATAGATGTACCTGGCCACATCAGGCTCATTGTTTACAATATCTATGTGCATTTTATATAAATACACATAATCCATAGATTGTAGGTCTGATTAGATTAAGATTAAACTCGATTTAGTTAAAGTCACTCGACAGTCGACGACAAATCACGCATCATCACCGCCCCATCCTCCACAGTTCATGTTCAACCCCCCTTCTCCCTCTCTCTCTCCTCCTCTCTCTCTCTCTCTCTCTCTAAATTAGCTGCAAATCGACGAGCATTCATCCATGGAAGCGGGCCTATAAAGCGCGCCCTCGGGGCCTCCGTCCGATCGCGCTGCGGCACCTTCCCGAGCTCTCGAAGATGGAGACGGCTTCCGCCTCGAATTTCACGGAGAGAGAGAGAGCAAGAAGCTCGCGCGCCGCAGCCGCTTGTGGCTGCGGCCGGCCGGACTTGGGGTGGATTCCGCCGTCTGCCGGAACTGATCGGAAGCCATCGCCGTCTTCCGGCCGGGCCACCCGACGAGAATCATCCGCCAGGTCCGATTCGCATGCTCCCCGAGGCTTCGAATTTGATCGAGCGTTCCGGATGCTTTGGGTGAGCGCGGCGGTTTCTGGGTAGCGGTTAGATTTGGGGAGCTGCTCGTGCGTTTAGCGCTGTAGATCTGCGGATGATTAGGACGTTGGGTGGTTTAGCTTCTTCGCTATGTGATTTAATCACTGTTTCGTGGGTGTTTTGCCGCTGGACCGTGCTTTGGATGTGATAGATAGTTTTTCATGCGTAGAGGGGATGCGAGGAGGGGATAAATATTAAGCCTTTGCTCTCCTTTAGGAGTTCATTGTGGGGGCTCTGGATAGTTGGTACGTTTTATCTCGTGGTCCATTTTGCGCTGTTTAATATGTAGTCGGCTAAGTTTGTGATGGTCGAGATTAGGAAGTTCTCGATAATCGTTTAGAAATGCGCAAGGGTTGCGGCCAAAGGGAAGATGGGTAGTAATCTGTTGATGTGGCTGATGTTACTAAAAATTCTTGTCGGCTATGTGGAACTAGTTTTTGTCGAGCAAAAAGAGAGAATTTGCATGATTCAGTTAGTAAACGGGCTTTGCATATACTTCTAGATGGCCACGTTTAGTGAGTTCTATTTGGGGGGATATGATACAGTGGTATGAATTTCCATCTTGGAGGCCCGCTGTGTGCTTATGTTGCTTCCTGTTTTTCTCTCCAACTCAGAAGGGTGGACCTAGTTGTTTTATGTCGCCGTGCTGAATGTTGATTAGCCTATGTAACTACTGCGTGGAAGCACGGCAGTAGTTTGCTGCATCTAAATTTATTTGATGCAGCTTCTGTAATCTTGCCCAATGAAAGCAAATGAAACGTAGTTAAGTGTATGAAAACTCTACCACGGTGGAAGTTCTTGGACAAAAAGTGACTACTTGAGCAAACATTGGCCTCAGGGCCTCAATTCTTCGAACTTTTTGGTAAATAAGTCACATCTTAACAGGATCTCTGCACCCTCTGACTCACGTTACTTTATGCTCCGAGGGGCTATAAGTAGGAATTTAGGTGAGGATTGGAGGTAATCAGTCTTAAAGTACTCCCTACCCAGAGCTCCATTTAGCGATCTTGAACATGGCCCAATTAAGTTCTAGCATGGTTTTGTTGGGTTGAATTACAGTCTTTTATTTGTTTTCCAAGTCCGATGATAGATCAAGGATAGGAAACAATACTTAAATTGTTCAGATTTTTTTATGGAATGGCAATAGCATGTGCTTACCGTTTTATATCTTATGGAGCCAATAGAATTTTGGGTTTTTGGAAGGGAGGGGGTGGAGGGGAGGGAAGAGAATGGTTTCTCTAACTATTTTTTATTCAAAAAGGATAAGACAAGACTTTTCACATTGGACATTTTCAGTGATATCTTCTTTTGCTTTTGTTATTGTGCCATATACCTGTTATCTCTCATCACCTAATTATTGCCTGATTGTTTTGATGCTCATTCAGCATTGTCTCTGTTTCAAGGAATCGGCTTTGTCTTGCTGCTTCTGATGTTATCATTTAGGAACATAGGGTTATGAACTGCGTAGTTTACAACTTATATGCTGAAACTGGGGAAGGAGCAGAAGATTTTATGCTTCTAATTTAATGATTAACCCCTTTTTTGTGGCTTTCTGAGTGATTATTGTTCTGGCCATGGTTACATGGTGGCTGGTCCAATTTTTATGGTTAATCTGGCAAATGATAAGATTTTAGTGCAACATATTACAGCTGCAATGTAGGTATTGAGCATTTAAAATTTCAGTAAATTGGATGTAAGTTTTAAACTACAGGATGTTCAGCACATATTGTTACGGTAGAACTCTCTCTCTCTCTCTTTATTTATTTATTTTTGTTTGGGGGGGGTGGGGTTGTGTTTCTCTGGCTTCAGAAATCTCACTGTCTGCTCACTAATGTTGAGACCATGACTACTCATTTGCATGAACATTACTCCCTCCTGATTTAGATGGAAAGGGGGTAATGTCTGCTCACTAATGTTGAGATTTCTCTGGCTTCAGAAATCTCACTGTCTGCTCACTAATGGTGAGCACCATGGATATGCTCACTTTTGTGTGTTGGATCCATTGGACTACTTGGCTCTGATTTTGCTGAACATCGTGAAAGGGCCCTTGACTCTTTCTGATTGGGTGGACCGGGAACAAAAATGGGTCTGTTAAATTTGCTTATGCTTTATTAAAAATCTCAGATGCAGATCCGTTGTCAATTTTTTTTAAAGGTGTTCTTGGTACCATGCATAAGCTGTTGCTTCTGGAGTCATTTGGAGTAGTTGATATAATTCAACCTTATGGACCAAGGCCAGGCGACAACACTGGATTGCTTTATTAAAGCGATGCTCGTTCTTAATTTCAGATCCCTCATACAGGACAGAATCTAACAGCTCTCCTGATCCGTTTGTGCTTTGCTTTTTACTGTAACCCAACTTCCAGTACCTGTATACACTGTCTTTGTGGGCTGTAGGACCCTACATGGTCGTATGACATCGATTTTATGGTTGAGCTTTCCTTGCAGGTGGGTTGTTTGCATAGTTGAGCTTTCTTTGCAGGTGACTTGTTGCATATGATTCCGTTTACATCAGGTTAACAAAGTAGAGGTTTTGTTAATCTCTTTTCTTCTCATGGTTACAATTGCATTCAGGAATTTTTAATTGCAGAAGGAAATGCCTCGAGCGGAAGATATTACGGTGCTCAGACAGTGGGATCTTGGCTGTTAGTTTGTTGGACCATTCTAATCGGGCTTGTCCTTGGAGTTTGAAGTGAACGGATAGCTAACTTTTACTTATCTTTTACTTATCGAATCGATCTATTTACTTCGCTTTGTACCTCATGGCTTGTACTTCGTTCATTTGTAGTTCCGGATGGAGCAATAGTGGCATTTTACTTTGGAGGGAGGGAGAGGGAGGGAGGGAGGGAGAGAGAGAGTTCATACAAAATACAAACTAGTCTAGATATCAGTTAAATTCGAGTACACTGAATAGGTCAGCCAAATACACTACGATCTGCAAGACTCACAAGTTAAAAGCTAGGGAAATAATCGAATATCTGGCTAATGATAATATACATACTGGTTAAATGAATTAAGAGGACATTATACAGCAAGCGCCTACGGCAATCAAATGTCATGGCGCTCGTCCTGGGGATCAGTCGAAATCCTACCATCTCTGGCTATCTCATCACAGCCCAAGCCTTCACCACAATTCCCATTATTCTGGCTCATTCCCCACCCTCGTTCCTGTTTGCCCCTGGTTATGGTGTTCTCCACCATCTGCTTTTGAAGGCAAAGCAAGGATAAATGTAAAAGTAGCCAAAAGGCATAGACTGGAAGAAAAAGCAAATCAACCCAGCTGAAAATGCATGACTCCCGACAGGAAAATGGAGTTATGTAATCAATCGGGACTTTGCCCTATGCGACTCAAAAAGAGAAGGCAGCATTGTATTAAATGCCCACCCTTATCACATCGATCCTATCTCACATGATGCTCTACTGTGATTGTCACGGGTAGACAGAGGAGACGAGAGGGAAGATTGTTTTCCGTACGAGCAAGCACTTCTACAATTACTTTGAAGAGCCACTTAGGGCGCATTGACAAAAATTATTCGACTGACTAATGTTCCGCATGATCTTTACAAAGCCAGAGAGCCCGTACACCACTACAGATTGTATAAACATAGAGTACAACAAGGGTGAGTTACAACGGTTGTCAGAGGGGGACTAAACCTAAGTTGCTTACGTTATGAAAGATGGCGGTTAAGTAATTAGGTATTACCACTTTCACCATCAGAGGCATCTTCAAGCCTCGAGATTGCATCGACTAAGGCTTGCTCATGCTCCTGCATTTTCACGGAGACATGGGTTGATAAGAAAGAACGACAACATAAAACTGCATATAACAAAAGGTAAGCAAACGATCACCTTCAACACTTTCTTCGCTTTCTCAATCTCCGTGGGATCAGGATGGCTTGCGCCAAAAACTTTCTCAACCTGTTAAATTAATATCTTAAAATATCAAGAACAGAAGTTAGCTACTTCAAAGTTCAAATCCATTAAAGTCTTTCATATACCTCCTTAATTAGTGTATCTGTATGAAGTAATTCAATATCTCCCAATGCCTTTTTTCCAACACCGTTTTGCGATAAAGGAACATCTTTCTTGTTTTGACCCTTTGTGTTTCCTCTACCTCTTCCAGCTCCTGCAACACCACCACCTCGGGTCATGGGTTTTTTGGTTCCACGCCCTGGACCAGGACGGCCTCCTCTACGAGATACACCAGGATCCTCTCCTTCCCATCGGATATCTTCAGGAGATATCTACATGAGAGGAGAAAAACAGCAGGATCAGTTAAAGAAACATTAACAAACATATGGGTGGGTGTCGGTGTGTGATTGACAACCCCCGCGCGCACGGGAGAGAGAGAGAGAGAGAGAGAGAGAGAGCTCATAAATGTTAGCTCAATAACCAATTAAAGGTAAATCAAAATTGTATTACTATCAAAGAAACACGGCAAGCTTATTAAAGTTAGCCCAATGATTAATTAAAGGTAAATCACCAATAGTGATATCCTTAACAGCAAACAATTGTATTACTATCAAAGAAACACGGCAAGAAGAAAATCTAGTCAACACTTGACATCAGAAAAGGAACAGGTATTTAAAAGTGCACGACAAACCAACTACTAGGAAGACTGCGCATGATATCTGAACAATCAACTTTAACATAATGTCCAGTGAATTAAACATTTTTCTTCAAATGGCATGTTCATCCTCCTACAAATTCTACCAAAGCATATTTACCTCTTTGAGATTGACCCACTCCCATGTTTCATCTGCTGTATTTATATCGTAAACGAGAGCATGGCGGCCCTAGTGAAAAATATTTAAGTTAATGATCAGTGAAACCTCATAACACCAAAAACATCCAACGACTAAGAAACAACACCTATCCAACAGTTAGGAAACAACACCTCAGTTGCATTGTAGTCAGTTATAACAGCCTCATAGAAATTGTTGTCATCAGGCCACCTAGTCCAGACTCTCTTTCCTATGAGTGGATCAAAAGATGTCGCCTCAGCATGTTCATTCGCTGGAAAGGCCCCCGAGGAGCCCCGGTTTGCACCAGGCCTTGCGCTAACACCTGCAGAAGGGAACTGCATGGACTTCATCAACAATCCAGCAGATATGGTGCCTTGTCAATAAAAATAAGAGAAAACAAATACTTATCTTTTCCAATACTTGAAAAGAGAGCCATAAAGTTTCCAACTTACTGATTTCTGCTTCTTACTCCTGGCTCCAGGGGGAGGTCCTCGTTTTATTGATCCAGAAGGTTGTTGCATTGATGGATGCAGTGCAGGAGATGGTGCCCCCATAGATAAAGAAGCTACAGATTGTGATGTTTTCTGTTTCTTGCGAGATGCTGAGACGGTGGGACTAGGTAAAAGATCATGAACAGGCTGAGATGTACTAAGCATGCCAGGTTGAAGCCCTCTTGCTTTTCTCCACTCCCTAATGGCTAAAGAAGTAGTTAGAAATGAAGGCTCAAAATTGAAATAGAAAGAAAGAAAAAAAAAAATCAACATGAAAAAAGCTCAACCATTATTCTTAGCAACTAGGAAAGATGAGACCTTATCCTACGAATCATGTCGTCGGCATTGACCCTTGACAGAAGTTCCCTATGTTCCTCATCCGATACCCTCAGCTCTTTCCTCAGTTCAGTAATTAAACTTTCCTTTTCCTATCAAAGACAAGGGAAAAAAGACACTGAGCCTGGTTTAAAACTCAAGCAAGACAGAAAAATTAACATATGAACAGCGAGAGATACCCAGGTAATGGCATCAGACTGAGCTTTGAATGCCCGAAGGACAGAACAGTAGGCTTCTTGCTCAATTTCGTGGATCTGGGTTTCCATGTCGCCATGAGCGCTAGGCAACATAGGAGGAGCAACAAAACTAGACCGAGGGTTGCCCGCAGCTCTAGCCCCCCTCTGAAACCTATTATGAGTAGGAGGGAGATCATCATCCGTCCCTGCATATACAAATAAGGATTACAAATTACAACACAATATAGGGTCAGGAAGAACTTTCTACAGGAATGGGAAAACTAGATGTAGTGCATCTGCAGTATTCAGACCAATAAGCTGCCGATTGCAACAATAAGATGAAGCAAAGCAGCTCTCCATCTGATATAAGCTACTGATTAGGACATTGAGATTGGAAAAGGCATCTCTTCATCTGATAATTCATCAGTAATCTCAGTAGCTTAAAGAAAAAGCAACCTACACTTATCCAAAGTAAAGAAACCAAAAAAGCAGGATTTTAGATGGAATGAACAAAATGGACCAATGGAGGTTTTACAGGAAGCTGCAGCCATCTGTTGATGGATACCGAAGTTGGCTGTTTGGTTAAAATGACAACCAATGATAATGAAGGAAAGAGAATGAAGATGTAATAGAATATACCAGCATCAAAGCACTAGCTAGATGCTCTTGTTCTTGGGTTTTTTTTTAGGTCTAGTGGGACCAGAAGCACAAGGTTCAGAAGTGTGTCGGCGACGTCTAAACCCTTGCTACGGGAATCAAAAGGCAAACGAAGAGAAAACAAAACTGAAATAATCTCAAATCCACGGATTGAAGACTAATCACCTCATCTGTGGAAAACCCCAAATAATATACCCCTATAAATTTTCAAAAAAATGACCAATATGGCCGTTTATCAGCACATATTGGGGGAAAAAACTGAGGTTCAATCAAATTTTTTTATCAATATGGTCAAATAAAGAGAAAGAAGTTGTGTCACAATATTGGGGAGAGCACAAGCACAAATGACACTTCAAACTCAAGGTTACCCACAGTACAAGATAAAGAGACCAAAGTAATGACATAACACCAAAGAGGATCATTTGTAGCATTCAAACATACATCCCAATCAGATAAGTTTACAATGTCAACCACTTCTTCAGGGTAAGATTTAAATACAGCGATTTTCTTAAGGAGTGCTCCAACAGCACTAGGTAAACATATAAATGAAGATATTTTATCATATCCAAAGTCATATCTTCCTAGTCTTATGCACAGTCAATGCATTGTAAAGATAAAAATTTCTTTTTCAAGTATAGTTAACAAATGTCCCAGGGCACTCATTAACAAGACCCTTAAAAAAAGGGAAAAAAAGCAAACATTCCAAGAAGTGGAAGGTGGGGGAAGGGCTTCAAACCATCAGCTCACAAAAAAAAGGCAACGGAGAGATTCCAAGAAAAGATGAACTGCAGAATTATACATACCCAGCAGTTTCTTCAATTACAAATTTCAGCTGAAGAAAGTGTATGACAATGTATGATGCTGAAAGAAGGTAACTAACCTCAATACACTACACGTGAGATCTAAATCGGATTACTAAGAAGCACGTAAATAAGCTCGAATTGTTCTACTAGGCGACTGCGTCCATCTAAAAACCAGACCCATTAATCACAGCAACAAGTTCGCGGCCAAGTAATTAAAACCTAAAAGTAGTTCCCAGACCAGAAGCTTTTTAATTTTATCATAATACCGCAAGATCAGTCAGGAAAAAATAAATACAGAGTTAGCTCAAACTCAACCAAGTAAACCATTAAAACCCTTAAATTGAAGAATATGCTTCTTTCGATTGGCTGCTTCTGAACGAATCCGTTAAATAAGAAGCTCCGAGTTCCTAACTAAGGCCTCTGCTTCTCATTGAGTACAAGGGAACACCTCAATTCAAAATACACAAGCAAAATTAATAGAGCAACCACCGTATAGAGCGATTATAAGATCGAAAAGAACCCTAAGAAGCACCAAAACGATCAAAGCACCGATCTTTATCAAACGTACCGCTGCTATCGGACAAGCCATAATCCATCGCCGTCTCTTCGAATCAAGCGCTCGCTCCGAACACGAAAGGGCCGCCGAATTCGCCTCTCCTACCCAATCGAAAGGCCAAAAAACCGCACCGACCCCGAGCCGCCGGGCGTTCGCGACGACGCGCGAGGAAAGGAGGCGAATTCAGGGAGAATTCACGGAGGCGAATCGCTCAATCGCTCCGTCGAGCTCCACGGCGACGGCGCGCGGCCCGCGGAAACGGCGGAAACCGGAAGGGGGCGGGGGCGACGGGAGGGGGAGAGGAGCGATCCGGCGCCCCGGCGGAGCGTCGCGGGAATCTACCGACGGAATTGCGCGACTCCGAGCGAACGGACGGCGAGCGAACGGACGGGGAAGACACCGCCGATTCGAGGTGGAAGATTTCGCGCAGGACGAGCCGATCGAGCGAAGAGAGAGAGAGAGAGAGAGAGAGGGCGTGTGTGTGTTCGTGTTGCAGCGAGAGTTCGGAGCTCGAGTCGAGGAGGAACCGGACTTCAAATCACTTTTCTGGCGCCCTAATTTTTCCAGTTAATGATTGGTTTTGATTCCGGACTTTCTGTGAGAGAGGGTAGAGAACTTGTAAATAGAATATAAGTTAAAAATATATATATATATATTTTATTTTTTTCCCTCCCTGATTTGATTTGGAAAAGGACTCGGATTTAATTGTTGCTTGGAAAATTAATTAGGAGAAATTAGAGAACCTTGAAATGGGCTTTGTTCTTCTTCGTTGCTGTTTATTTCATTATCAAGCTCAAAAGTTCCGATTTGCATTCTTTTGTGGAATATAATAATTGTTCCCTGGTAAACCCATATAATTACATATTGCATAAGCATAATCCGTTAACGTAGGACCATGGGCAACGATAGTTATGTAATTGGGGTGCATTTGTTTATAGTTAATAAGGTCTCTTTCTTGTTGATCGATTTCTTCTCGTATGTTGATGTTCGAGTAATTAATACATACGTGATATTTTAAATCACCTAAGTCTTGATACTACTAAAGTATTTGTGGTCCTAGAATAGAGATATATGTGAACTGTTATGGTTATTGGCGACATCCCTATATATTTTATGATTTCGTTAGAACTTCCAAATTAAGAGATTACATCATACGCGGGCTCCTACTAATCATATGGCTTTCCATGATATCGGCAATAATATCCTTACAAACAACCTTGCAAATAGACATTTACAAAAGTAGAAATTATCTATTCATATACTTAATTCCCACCATCACAATTAGTTGCCTTTCCTCACTAATTCAGGAACTCACAACTTTACATAACCTAGAATGGCCTAAAGAGTACCGATTTCTTAATGAAATAAATCACACGATTTTAAGACATAACATATTCATAAATAATTATACACAAGCTTATTCAACCATTTTTATAAATTTTTATTAAAATTCGCCATTAGAGACATCAGTTAGACAACTACATAAAAATTTCAATACATTAATTTTTGGGATACGTGCAATCAATATTTTGAAAATTAACCATCTTCCATTTAACATACTTGAGTAGTGCCTGAAGTGATATAGTTTATTTTTTCGGGGCTGGCATGGTTTAAAAAAAAAAAATTTAAAATCACTCTCAAAAAAATCAACTTGCCCAATCAATTTAGTACTCTTTTTAGCAAAATTTACAGTAGCTGATGAAAGGAGGGTTTCGTTGGATGTATAGTAGGAAGAGTAGTGAGATAGCAGATATAGTGCAAGTGAGTTTTGATTCCTTTTACTCTCTTCACATTTTCCACGCTTATTATTTCCTATGCACTCTTATAATAATAATATTTCATGCATCTATTTAAGGTTTTTTTTTTTTTGGACGACATCTATTTAAGGTTTATTCATTTAATTTTTATCACTTCGGTTTCTCGTCTTTAACGTACTCTTATAATATTGGTTTATGGATCCATCTTAATTATTTTTCCATTAATGCGTTGTTACTTTTCTTTTGTTAAATTGGTTTACACATGTAAGAATGCAAATACGTTACATATCATCGGAATGCAACCAATCAATAGCACGTATCCATTTATTTAGCTAACAGTGATTATGCAGTTGAATTTAATTTCTTAATATTATTAAAATTTGTTCGGTCAAGTTTTTGCAAGATAGCAAGTTCAAAACATATAGAGTCCACGAGTTAACTTTTAGGAAAGAAAGTTCTTCACATCAATTTATCAATATATTTATATGGGAGTTCGCCATTTTTTAAAGTTCCGTCTCTATCACTGTTTTTATAATTATATTTTGCCATACATGGGATTCTTGTTTTTATAATTAAGCCATTTAATTTAAGGAATGATTTGTTTCGATACTTCTCAAGTTCAAAGTTACAGTATCATTCTTATTATTTTTAAGAAAACAACCTAAATATAAGAATCAGTGAACCTCACCGAGAGAAGACGATTAGCGTATTTGCTCATTTTCTAATTAGGAAGACAACTCAAATTCATGAACATAATGGAATATATGCTTTTTAAAAACGACATTCGCTAATATTTTTATCTAACGAGAGAATGAAAATTATTTTTACTTTTCATAAAATATTTAAAACATAAAATTTCCATCGATAATTAAATTATTTCGATTAACTTATTATTGTAAACTATACAAATTATTATTATTATTATTATTATTATTATTATTATTATTATTATTATTATCTTTGGGCCGAATCAAGCAAACTCAATCCACATTTTTATTTTTGCCGAAAGGATGGAGCCGCGTTTCTCGAGAGAACACCAACGTAAGGACCCGAACCGCTTTCCAACAATTAATCAATCGCCGGTCAACAACAAAGAAGAAAAGAAAAAGGGAGAAATGCTGTCCCACTTCCATCTCCTCCCTCTCAAGTCCCCCCTCTCCTTCTCCTCCCATCTCCGCCCCCTCTCCCTCTCCTCCCTCGCCTCCCAATCCCGCCGCCACCGCCTCCTCCTCCGCCGCCCCCCGCCGCCGCCGCTCGGTCCTCCCCCCCGGCGGCTCTCCGTCGCATGCGACGCTAGGCCGGGCATGGAGCCCCCCTCGCCGGACCCCGCCGCCGCCGCCTCCTCCGCCGCCGGCGCCACCGTCGAGTCGGTGACGCGCGATCTGCGGGACCAGAGCTTGGGGGATAAGGACGGGAAGAGGGGATTGAGGCTCGAGGATCTGAATTGGGACCATTCCTTCGTCCGGGTGTTGCCCGGGGACCCGAGGACCGACACGTTCCCGCGAGAGGTTTGGGTCTTTGCGTCCTGCTTTCGGCGTGTTTGATTTTGGGTTACGCACTTTGGGACGTCTGGTGTTTGCGGATTGACCGATGGTGATAAAGGGGCTTTGAACTGGGGCATGGATACGGTGAGGCATAGGGAGGTAGGTAGTATTCTTCGGTTAGTCGTATGATCGGCGTCGGAAGGTCTATTTGAATTGTTGACTAGCATTCAATTCTGAGTTCGTGTCTTGCAGACGGATATAGATCTAGGAGTAGGGAAATTTAAGGAGGATATAAGGTGATTTTAGCGCGTGGGAAGTGTTTGCTTTTGGTAAGCAATATCCCTTCCCACCTAGTAATGAGTTCTCTGAAATATATGGGGGCGTAGACTGATCCAAATGCACACCGCATCTCTTAAAGCAGCGCAAAAAGGGAGAATGTCAAGGCTGAAATGCTGCTACTCAAGATGGTTTGATCTTGGGGATTCATTAGAACTCAGTAGCACGTGGGTACGATCTACTGGTAGGTTGAATACACCATGTAAGATGGATATGTTTGTTAGTCAAAACTCGAGTTTTTGATGTAGTAGGAGATTGAAGTGCGGTGGATTAAGTTGCTGTGAGTCAGGAGTCAGCTATTGGATGCACGGGGTTTAAAAATATCAATTTAGTTTTTCATTGCATGATTAGATGTGTTGGCTTAGTCTTGTGAGTGTATAATCGCACTAGGAGCATGAGAGAGCTGATAAATTTGGCAAAAGCCTTGCAGTAGGACGGTGGGGTTTAAGAAATGGCTGGACGTGTATTTCTGCAATATAAATACTATAACTCCTCTTTAACTTTAGCTATGCACTGAAGCTTTTACATCGATTGTCCAGCTAAATAAACAAAAGTTTTTGTGTACTAATATTACCATTCTAGAGTAAATGCAGTTCTGTTCAGCTGGCAGCTGATCGGTCTAGCACTGATTCTGATAGACATTGGAACAGGACTTAGGAGTCTAATCGTCTAAGATTGGCTTTAAGCCATTCCTCGCTTTGCGATGTCCACCTAAAACAAGCAAGAAGTATTGAAAAGCTGCCCCAAACAAGCTATAAATCTTTGTTTTCCATCACCCAGGCAGTTTTTTGTGAATATGAACATTGAAGTGTTAGTACTAACAGCCTGTTTGATAATTTCAATACATGTTCAAAATTAATATCTTCGGCAATTAATGAAATTAAACATGTTTGATAACCATAAATAGTGTTGACTTTAAAGATGCAATTAAATAAAAAATTCATTTAATTTGCTGAGTAAGGAGTGCTTAGCTATTCAATAGAAAAGGCATTGGAATAGGAGATGAAATCTCCTATTACATTGTAACGGTTTAAAACCTATTAAAAATGTTCACCTATGAAAAACAGACACTTTTGAGGAGCCTCCATGATGGTGTTAGACAACCCAACATTTGTCTGACATGCCGTCAACGGGTGTCGTACATTTCACATGTAGTCAACTCTCTTGACACACCACTGACACTTGAGTTCGGAATTTCAATAAGTGATTTCGACATGCACGGGTCAATTTTAAGAATTTTCAATAACTTAGGGGTCAAAATGTAAATATAAAAACTACAAAACTAAAAAAAAAAAAAAAAAAAGAAAAGGGAGAAAGGAAACCCTATCTTTTGACGGGGAAATGTGGATTTTTTTCGGCTTAATGTTAAATGTTAAATTTACTAGTGGAATGTAGATTTTTTTTTTCTCCTAGTTTTATGGATTATTGGAATGGGATATAGTTGAATCTGTCAAATTGAAATAATGAATAATATTAATAAATGGTGGAATAATGTTGTTAGCTTAAATCATTCTGGGCTCTTTTTTCTTATTTATTTATTTGTGGATTTGAATCGAATTAATTTGATTTAAATAATCATAAAAATAATAATTTATCATGGATATATAAAAATATATATTTAATATACAACGCGTTGGCATTCTTTTTTTTTTTTTTTTTTTTGAAAAATGACGTATCGATGTGTTATGTCGTGTCGTGTCTTGTGTAGCATGTCGGTGTTAGTGTTACTTAGATGTTTACAATTCCATATTTATTTAGCTATTATCACACACTTTTTTCATCCTCAGCACTTGAAGTGGCCACAAATTAAAATGCAATCCTTAGATTTTCAGCACTCAACTTTCAGTTTTACCAAATATGCCCCGGGGGTGCACGTGAGAGAGAGAGAGAGAGAGAGAGAGAGAGAGAGAGAGAGAGATGACGTATTGGCGTATCATGTTGTGTCATGTCGCGTGCCGCATGTTAGTCAGTGCTACTTAGATGTTCACAATTCCATATTTATTTAGCTATTATCACACAATCTTTTCATTTTCAGTACTTAAAGTGGCCACAAATTAAAATCCAATCCTTTGATTTCTAGCACTTAACTTTCAGTTTTACCAAACATGCTCCCGCGAGAGAGAGAGAGAGAATTTTCTGTGTTTGCTAATTCCCTATTGCTGGCCCTTTAGCATCGTCTTCTTCTCATTGTAAATGCAGGTATTGCATGCTTGCTATACAAAAGTATCTCCTTCGGCTGAAGTAGAAAATCCTCAACTCGTTGTGTGGTCAGACTTAGTTGCTGAAGCACTTGATTTGGATCCTGAGGAGTGAGTTTTTGCCCCTCTTGCACTTTTTTGTTGGTCGCATCTGAACTTATGTTATGGATTAAACAAATTCACGAAATCTCTCTGCCTGTAAAGAAAAGTTTTCCCTAGAATTAAGAACAGAAATTTAAAATTCTGATAATGTCTCTGGTATGCGCTGTCTCTTCATCACCCAACATGTTTTAAGCAGCATACTTTTATTTTTTAATGGGATAAATTCACTGTTATTCTCTTGAGAGCTTGATTTCGGGTTTGTCTTCATTTTTTCATTCTTGGAAGTTGGAAGTGTTTCTTGCTTCAGACTGAGTCTCCCTATTCATTGGGCTAATTGAGTTATTTATGGTTTCAGATTTCAAAGACCGGACTTTCCACTTATATTCTCTGGTGCAGCCCCTTTGGTGGGAGCGTAAGTGCCGTTGGGGATTTTTTAGATCACTTATCCTGACTTCAGTTAGGTCATTTGTTAGTTATATTCTGCTCATTCAGCCTACCTTATCTTTTCTTTGCTGCAGTTTACCTTATGCTCAGTGTTATGGAGGCCATCAATTTGGCACGTGGGCAGCTCAGTTGGGTGATGGTAGAGCAATAACTCTTGGCGAGATTGTTAATTCAAGATCAGAAAGGTGGGAGCTGCAGCTGAAAGGTGCTGGCAAGACCCCTTACAGTCGGTTTGCTGATGGACTTGCAGTTTTGCGTAGCAGCATCAGAGAGTTCCTTTGCAGTGAAGCAATGCACAGTCTGGGAATACCAACCACTCGTGCACTCTGTCTTGTAACAACTGGGAAATTAGTTACTCGAGACATGTTTTATGAGTACGTTCATCTTGAACTTCCATCATTTAGATGTTTGACCATTTATGCGATTCAATAGTGAAAACAGGAAGCAGTGTTCATTGCTATCGTGATGCATCAGTAAAATTGAATGAAATTGGATGTTGTGGGACTGAGGATGAAGCTGACATTTTATTTATTTGATCAAGTACCTCTGTGCTCTTGTTCATGTTTATCTTTTAATTGCGCGTGAGACATGTCATAGACTTTTTTGCTAATTGTTAATTCGGCTAATGTAATCATCCAATCTAATGCCTGATCAAATTTCCCTCTGAAATAGAGTTGGAGTGTAGAATTGGTAAAGCGTTTTATATAGAGTAGTGAATCCACATGCAGGAAAAAAAATTGAGGTGAATTTGTTTTTCTGAAGTGTGACAGGATTCTAACTTTCATGCATCAGTTAATCTGAATGAGTTTGCATGTTGGGACACTGAGGTTGACAAATGAGGTGACAGCTCATTCATTTGATCAAGAACCTCTCTGCACTTATTCATGCTTGTCATTAAATTTTGCTTATCGTTAATTTGGCTAATGTAATAATCCAATCTAATGCCTGATTTTAATTCCCTCTGAAATAGAGTTGGAAGTGTAAAATTGGTGAAGTGTTTTATAATAGCGTATGCGTATGCAGGAATATAGTTTAGATGAATTTGTTGGTTTTTCTGGAATTCAGTAAGACCGGATTTTAACTTTCTTGATTCTCACACCAGTGGAAATCCCAAGGATGAACCTGGTGCAATTGTTTGCAGAGTTGCTCCATCCTTCTTGCGTTTTGGTTCTTATCAAATACATGCTTCAAGAGGAAAAGAGGACCTTGGCATTGTTCGTGCTTTGGCTGACTATGCTATAAGACATCACTTCCCACATTTAGAAAACATGAGTTGCAGTGAAAGCTTGTCTTTCAGCACAGGCAATGATGATCAGACAGTTGTGGATCTGACCTCAAACAAATATGCAGGTAGTTCATTTTGGAGTACTCAGTTCAGTTGCTATATCATAACCATACGGTATTCTCCTATGCATGATGAGTGACTTATGTTTCTTTTCTTTCTTTAAGTGATAAAGGTGATCTGAGTACTTTAACTGATTTGTGAAGTACAAATGATGTTCATGCTGTATAAGCTGGCAGGTCCTTTTGTCCTTGTTGATTTATATTATAGTTTCTGCCTATCTATCCTCTGCAATTCCCAATCAATATGGATCAATTTAAAAAGAATGAATCTATGAGCTTATCTTGATGGGATCAATCTTGTTGATATTGCATCTTACTCTAATAGAAGAGGGGCGTGATTTATAGAGTTTCTGAATTTCTATTTGCTGCCTGGATCCTTGATTATCTCATTATCTGGAGTCTCTTGCTGCTGATGTGACAAGGGTTTTGGTTTTTGTCATGTTAATGATGAAATATGATAAGTGGTTGGCCCTTGAAGAGCAGCTTTCAATTTGCATGGACTCTCTTTTTAAAAACTCAGTTGATGTCAAGGGGAATGCAATCAATTTTTTTTTCTCACAGGACTTGTGAGATTGGGATTCGAATCCTTTGTTTATTTTAGAGTTGTAGAGTATGTTAAAAATTGCCTTTTCTGGTGATGATACTAAAATCGCCATAACATGCAAGCCTTAATGCTTCTTTCTATGACTTACGGATCTATAGACAAAGGTTATCAGAATTTATGGCTAATATCTCTTTTCATCTGAATTGCCAATGATGTCAGCTTGGGCAGTGGACATTGCTGAACGTACCGCTTCCTTGATCGCGAGATGGCAGGGTGTTGGTTTCACTCATGGTGTACTGAACACAGACAACATGAGCATTTTGGGGCTTACCATTGATTATGGTCCCTTTGGATTTCTGGATGCCTTTGATCCAAGTTATACACCCAATACCACAGATCTTCCGGGGCGAAGATACTGCTTCGCAAATCAGCCTGATATTGGTTTATGGAATATTGCGCAGTTTGTTGCAACTCTTTCATCTGCTGAGCTGATTAATGACAAGGAGGCCAACTACGCCATGGAAAGGTATACCTCGTCTTCACTTTTCTTTCTTTGAAGAATATAATATTGTCTACTTGCTGTTCATTCTAGACTGTTTGTTGTACTGCAGGTATGGGACGAAATTTATGGATGAATATCAAGGCATAATGACTAGAAAACTTGGCCTCCCCAAGTACAATAAACAGTTAATTAGCAAACTTCTTAGTAATATGGCTGTCGATAAAGTTGATTACACAAATTTCTTTCGGGCACTTTCAAATATCAAAGCTGATCTTAGCATTCCAGAGGATGAGTTACTGGTTCCACTGAAGGCTGTTCTACTCGATATCGGGAAGGAGCGGAAGGAGGCATGGATCAGCTGGGTGAAAATCTACATACAGGAGGTAGAATGATATATTGACTTTTCCCTCATAGTTTACATATAGTAAAGATGACTTGTCCAGGGTGCTGTCATCTGCTCATTTTGGATGTAGCATAAATGTGCCATTTCATCTTGAGCTAGTATTGGTTTTGCTTTTGACTGAATTGTATTGGCAGATTCATTATGTGCAATTAATGGACATACAATAGAATGAAGTTGCTTCCTTACAAGGGAGCATAGCTTTCTAAACTACTAAGAACAGGAGTACCGGTCAGAGTGAACTTCAAGAATCAAGACCTAGATTTGTTATTGAACTGCAAGTTCTGCCTGTATAAGTACGGCATTGGGTCTTTCCCAGTCTGATACATGGAGAGGATCTCCTATTTAAAGTCAGCATCATTGATAAAGCATATAATTGATGGGGAACTACTGGGCACTATATACTGAGAACTAGCCATTCCAGCATCATAATTTTCTTCCGTAGGCACCTGCTTTTTTCCTCATGAATATCTGCACTTCATTTAGCTTATCTTATCTTGTTACACTAGTATATGTTCCACGCACTTTTCGTTGGTGAATTAACATTCATGTGTTTGCCACCAGCTGGTCAATAGCGAGGTGTCCGATGAAGAGAGAAAGGCTGCTATGAATTCAGTGAACCCCAAGTATGTCCTCCGGAACTATCTTTGCCAGAGTGCAATTGATGCAGCTGAACAGGGTGATTTTGGAGAGGTCCAGAGGCTGCTTAAGCTAATGCAGAGACCCTATGACGACCAGCCAGGCATGGAGAAATACGCTCGCCTTCCCCCAGCTTGGGCATATCGGCCTGGCGTTTGCATGCTCTCTTGTTCTTCGTGAGTCCGTGCTGTTTCGTCACGATATATTTGAGTACCCGATGCCCTAGTATTTCCTGTTGTATATAGTACAGTCGAGTCAGATTTGTTTTTACAGCTGGAGAAAGTATGTGTAATAGCCATTCCCCGGTTTTTCGTTTGTTGGGGATCGGGGTTGGTTTATATAGTCGGAGAGATCTCCTTGTTATTCATTTCTTTTCTGTCGTATCAGTCTTTGCCACGACTACAAAAATTCTGTCTACAGAATTGCTGGATAATAGAAAGTGTACCCAACTTTGGCCTCTTGTTTTTTTGGAGGCCTGAAAATTGAAAAGGAGCTGTTGTGAAAATTTTTACCATGTGGTGCATAATGACTTAACTCTGTTTAAATTAGAAATTTACAGTTGCCAATTTTTGGTTACGAAGGTCTACCCATCCCTCAGCCGTGGATGGATTCTAGCGAAATGTCGCGCCACGGCACGACACATATATGCTTGGAGAGTAGCGAAAACGTTCTAGCAAAGATAAGAGGGGGAAATATCGAATGGATCGTTGTCAGGATCGTTTTGTTGAAAAGAATTCTCGTGAAAATATTTTCGAAACTTTCCGACGTTTGAAACCACCGAAATGGTATTTGATATATAGAGTGAAACCGAGGACGGTTTTGGCAATTATCCAAAAGCTAGAAGGTGCGGTTACTGATTTCTCCATATTACTTTCGAATTGGAGAGATTTGTTACTGTTGGGTCCCAAGATAAAATTTTCATCTCGGTTTCAATCCCATTGCGGATCCTGCTACTCTCGAGCAAGATTTGCTGGAGGATAGGAGCGTCAAAATTGAACCGAAAATCGTCCGTTTTCTTAATATTATAATTTACATAATCTCTCTTTTATCACTTCTTGATAATATGAAAAACAATACCGAAAAATGATGGGGCACACCAGACGGTTCGGATTTCCGGGAAACCTTAACCGGACTGTTGACAGCCCGTTTGGAAGGTCAATCTGTGTTGATACTCGAGATTAAATTCACTTCCTCATCCACAAAAACTAAATTGATCTCCTCGTGAGGCAAATCTAAAGCGCAAATGGGCACATCTCATGGGTCAACTTGAAGAACCATTGTTGTGCTCTTGAGCTCTCATCTTCGCTTCACCGTTCGGCTCTCTCAGTCTGAAGGGAACTCGCGTCCTGGGTGATTGGATACCCAACAAGTAAAACACCCCCCCCTTCTCTTTTCTCTTTCGAATAATTGTTATCTGCCTCGTTTAGGGGTTTCACAAAGTGCGAATGATATGTTCGACGGTAGATTTGGGAGATTGAGCTCTATATGTTGATGGGTCACAAAACTTGTTCGATGAAATGCCTCAATGAGCCTGTTTATCTTGTCATTCCCTGTTCGAGTGAAAAATGAAGAAACGTGGAAAAGAGAGGTAAAAGGATTGAGAATGTACTACGGGAGCTGAAGTGACATGTCAAAATGGCCAATAAACTTGGCTCGTGAATTATGATGAGCAGAGCTGGGATGTTTAGGACAGTGGGCACGGGATGATGGGCGGTGGAATTAGCTCAAAGTATGCTCTTTTACTGCAGTTTGACTCGAAAGCTCCATGCCTATCTCTGACATCGAGCTGGATCTTTCTTAGTTGATTTAGTCTGGCTGAAAGCTTCCCAAAAACCTTGGAATAGTCAGAGCTCAACTGGACCTAAGTTGATAGTTGCCTGTAATAGATTAACGTGGTGCCTTGAGTTTGTGTTGAGGGTGTATTTTGAAATTCGAAATACAATGATAATGATAGTTGTGGATATGATGAAATGTGATCTCCTTATGGCGATATCTATATCTTGAATTCAAATTCAAATTTACGCCTCGGTTGGGTTTATATGTTTACTTTCCCCCTCATAGAGTACAATTTAGGAAATTCTTCGAAGTATTTTGCTCTTGCTTTGTCACAATGTCAGCTTAGAAATGAAAGATGATGTGGTCAAATTAATGGGGCCATATGGTTAGCAGCGTCTCGAGGGCTTAGTATACTGGAGTCAATTTAAATTTTCTAATAATGATAAAGCATGGCATATGCATGACAACTGTAGTTTTGCACTAATTCCGTCAAGGCAATTGACAGACTTGTTGGAGCTTTCCTGCACCTGTTAGATAAAGAGAAGTGAGTTTCAATCATTCATTCATTTTGGTTTTGCGATGAGTGCGCTTCCATTCTTTGTTCTACTTTATGGACAATCGACAATTTGGACTATTTGGCTCTGCATGGTAATTGAACAGATGCCATTTGTTGGTCGTGCGCAAGGATCTAAGTTCTCTTATTTCTTTTTGTAGGGATGAAATCAGCGAGAATCATTGAGGTCTGTAGAATGGGCATCGTGAACTACTTGGATGCACTCAAGCTCCAAGAAAGACTAATTGCTGCTAGAAAGAATCATAAAATTCCAGACACATTATTATCTTTGCAACATCCTCCCACTTATACCCTTGGGAAAAGAAGGACGGATCATAATTTGCTAGTCCCTGAGTCAGACCTTGGAAAGATGGGAGCTAAACTTTACTACACTCAAAGAGGCGGAGACGTTACATTTCATGGTCCGCATCAAGCCATCTTGTACCCCATCATTTCTCTCCGTGATATTGGTCTTGGTGCTCGGAAATATGTGGAAAAACTTGAGTTGACTATGATTGAATTAGCATCTCTGTATGGCGTGAGGGCTTGCCCAGGAAAATCAGGTGAGACTGGGGTTTGGGTTAGTGATAGAAAGATTGGTGCCATTGGGGTTCGTATATCAAACGGAATCACCTCTCACGGGCTGGCATTCAACATTAATCCTGATTTGAACTACTTTAAGCATATTGTCCCATGTGGCATTGAGGATAAAGATGTCACGTCATTAAAGAGGGAGACTGACATGGTGCTTCCCACAGAAGAAGCGATTGAGGATCAGCTAATTTCTTGTTTTGTGACCCAATTTGGGTATACTAGCATTATATGGAAGGACGAAGAATCTTTATTATGTGGTGATGAGGGGGATACTAAATGAAGGGTCATAAAAGCCCTTTTGATTCATGTAAACTAACAACCTTATACCAACAAGACAGAATTTCCATTGATTTATTCCCAGGAAAAAATAGTATGATTCTTTTGATTTGTCATGAAATAGATGCTGTTGCTGGTGGATATAGTTACATTCGAGGTACCTTTTTTCTACTGATTTATTGTGCCTGATGTTCTTTTGGCTTGTCTGTTTAGAATGGAAAGTGATTAGCTCTTCAACAAGAATTTCAGCAGCAATTATCTGTATCGACACTGCATTCTCTGTATTGTTGTTTTCATGAGAATAACTCAGCTATTAGCAAATTGCATTTTTCTATACATGAAGTGGCTGGCATATGATCCTGGACAAAGGGCTGATAAACCATGGTTTCCATGCTAAGAAGCTCTTTTCGCCAACTACATTGTACCCTACCCCTAGATTATCCTATTCTTTCTCCTTGCTCTGTCTCACCGGCCTGCCAGCCCATGAATTCTTCAGATCGGCCATCTCTCCATTGCGGGACGTCTTGGCCAAAGCTACACCTAAACCTACTTTCGTTTCTGACAAAATCAACCAAGCCTAACCAGTCACGACATCTTGTTGATATTGATTGAATTTGAGGGACTTTCGCTGACTGAATCCATCCATAAACCTAGACCTCAAGTCAGATCCGATCCCATCCCAGCAGTCAAATTCCTTCCTGACCTGGCTCACCCATGGGGAGTTCTCTTTCTCCAGTTTGAGATCCAGCTGGCTAGTTTGAAAGTGTTTACTTTACAGGGGATAATCTAGTAGCAGTACCGGTCCTGATGGTGATCTCTTCTATTATGTGATCAGAGTGGCATGATGCTTGCAGTTACAAGTTTTTCTTACATCTTCGGTTAACCAAAATATGCATATGGTCCTAATTTGCACCACTATCCTTCAAAAGTTTCGGGTCGTAAGAAACTTTTCTGCTCCTTTCGTGTAGATTGAATATTTCCCAGCAGCCGCTGAATAATTCACAATGGCTGTTAAAATCCAACTCCAGGATGTTGCCTGATTAATAGTGTCATTCTTGACAACCTTTTTAACAAATGCACACGAAGAACTTCTGAATGCTGATCAAACTTAAGCGATCACATTAGGGTTGTGAATACTTTGGAAACATCAGCACAAATATGGTGATTGTCCAATATTATTCCCTCAACAAAGTAACTATGATGGTGGGGCTGCTGGAATATCTTCTTTTTGGATGTTGGACAGCTGAAGCCCATGTCTGAACGCAAGGTAACAAGCAGGTTTAAAGCGCATAAATGAGTAGAAAGAGACACGGTAATGGCTGACAGGCCAGCTAGGTGGAAAGGATAAAGATCTTTCACGGGAAGCTCGCACGAAGAGGGATACCCACAAAGAATAGGCAAAAAGAAGTGAGGCAAATTGAGAGACTTGGACAGAAGTGTGAAGATGGTCAAAGTAGAGGGGCTAGATTTCTGGCTTTTAAGTTGAGAAGCAGGCTCAACCAGCTAGATTTAGCTGCCATCTTGACTTAGAGGACTGAATACAGAGAGGATAGAAAATAAAGCTACTGGCTTGGCCTCATCATGTGATCAGTCACATGAGAAAAGTAGCTTAACCATTTAAATGGGTCAGACATGTCAGAGAAATATTGTAATCAAAGGATGGGAATTATACTGGTCAAATAAGAAGTCACATGATTGCCTGAATACTATAACCCTTGATATTAGGCTTGTAAATCCAAATGCTCAATTTTCTTTAGTCACAGATATTGATATGCATTTGATTCCTGATTTCATGTGGTTACTTGAGTCCATTTGCTTATATTCTGTTCCTCTTCATCCTCAATACTTATCTTTTCAATAATACGTGGAAGCTTTGATTAAGGAAAAAATCATTCCAGCCTTTGACTATTGAAAAGATCCTTTAACATTTTTATAAAATTCAAAAAAGTGAAAGGATTGGATCTATATAACACTCCTCCTCAAGCTTGAAGACATACTACCGTAATAACTTCTGCGACATTTAGCTTTCATCTTCTGAGCCACCTGTTGTCTCTCTGACCACATTGCCATGGGAAGTAGCCGCAGATCTTTCGTTGCTGTGTTTTTGTCAATTCTTGCCCTTTGCGTGATGTGCTCTCTGGTAGTGTTACTTCACCAGGAGGCTGAAGATTTCCCAACGTTACACACAAAAGTGCCCAGGAGGATGCTGCTGTCGTCCACAATATTGTACATGAGTTTAAGCAAGACGGCTAACGGGAAGAGAGATCCTCAGAAGTCGGTGAAGGCTAATCTGAGGACAGCGCCAGGTAGCAAATCGAACCCGAGCCAGAACAACAGACCTCAGCACGGAAAGAGGAATAATTGAAGTCCCAGATAAACTTTCAGCATTTTTTCGTAGTAGTAGGGAAAATGGTAATGATAGGCCACGGTGCCATTTCTTGCATTCTTTCTTGTCCAAAGTGATTCTTATGATTCTTCTGTAGTCAAAACTCGGAATTTAGCAGGTAACAAGGAGAAGTCTACTCACAAATTGCATAGAGTTTATCCTAGGCAGCCAGAGTAGAAATTGCTTCGGAATTATTCTCCCAATTTCGTTTTCTCTCTGATACAAAATGCAAGCTAATCAAGTGCCCTCAAGGGCGTCATTAGTGCACCATGCTTCCTTCTGGTCTCTCCATCTGCATGTGCCTTCATGTGATTAAGAACCCAGATCAGTGAGTGTAATTCTCTTTTGACGCTTTCAGAGAGGTTGAATGAATGGGGTTCTAGGTACAGTTGTCAATATATGACGAAAATGAATAAAATTGCAAATTACAATTGTCGTAGGCATACGCAAGACCACTTTAGAAAGTGTCTCCAATCGTTTGATAAGTGGAAGGAGCTATTGAATGCATTTTGCCGGACACAATTGGGATTAAGATGCTCCACAGTTCCCGGATCAACGCACTGATTCTTGGGTCCGTGAGTCCATTTCTCGCCACACCTCGTGAGCTCTTGTGGCCCCAACTTCCACATGATAGCTAAGGCGACTGTTTTGAACCAGTCAGAGGATTCGTCGTTCCGGGACCGCTTTCTCATAGTCATTCCATTCTTTGAACCAGAAAGAGGATTCGTCGTTTCTGGGACCGCTTTCTCATGGTCATTCCATTCAGCCCCCCCGTGGAAATCCTCTTGCATCAACTACTGTTTAAAGAGGGAAAAGAAGAAGAAACCAAGTCAAATTTTAATCACGCTTCGCTAGTTGGTATCAAGCACAGAGAAAATCAGACGAATTATAGCCAGAGATGGATGGAGCAGGGCGGCGGCAGCCTCCCTGGCCATTAGATGTGCTCTGAACTTAGCCCGTGAAACTTATGGACACCAGATAAGTAGACATAACAAAAAGTTTAGGCACTACTTTCCATCTCGCTCCTCCCGATTTAAATACTGAATTGGCCGCTGAGACTAGCGTACATCCTACCCACTAAAGTGAACATATCCAGGCTTACAGTGGGACACTTTAATTTCCCTTCATTTACTTCTGCGTTCATATCGAAACATTTGAGATGGATGTGAACGGGGCATCTCCCTCCATTTATGAAACTTCCACCAAAGCACAGAAACACACGAGGGCCCGGTAGTTTTCAGCAATTGATCGAACTTTCCATCACATTTCACTCTTAAAAATTCCGTTTTCCATGATGGACTTCTACTTCAAAATGAGAAGCTGAACGGATATTTCTCTGCTTGTCACGAGTGGCCCTAACTTCGCCAAATAGCCCGTACAACGCGTCTTCTTCGAAGATTTTTCCAAGTTGGACGAATTCGCATATCTGCAATTCATACCAAATAGCCCGTCCATCAAGTCGTTGCTCAGACTTCAAACGTGCGTCCTTTTCGTTTCCATCTTATCATGCTCATTTTCCAAGTTTAGAACCTTGCTTTGCGTCCACGTCATGGAAAATAGCACAAGCCGGGGCCTTTATTATTCAACTCATCGACGCCGAAAGATTCTTGGGGCGACCTTGGAGTCGCTTGCCTCGTAATCGTCCAATCGTGGTGGGATGGGATGTTGCCGTGGCCGGAGGGAATTAGTCGGGTGCTTCATTCAACATCACCCAAAATTGTATAATTCGACCCAATGAAGGAACCGCAAAATTCCGTATGAAATTAGTACATTGATCAAGTACGGTGCGCATACTGATCAAGGACGTGTGCATGGCACCAGAATTGCAACCTTAATCGGTACCTTCACCCGTATATTCCGCACAATAATCCCAACGAGACAACCAGCAGAATTTTCAGCCAGTAGCTCGAGCCGGTTTTTACTTATTGACCAAAAAGAAGATGAAAAGTCTTCAGTGGAGTCTCCTTAAATGCCCGCCCAAAAATGCAGCACAATTAGTTAGGAGTATGCAGCAATTGCCGATCTCATTAGTCATCACTGGGGTGCGCATAGTCCGGGTGGGTGATTCCCAACTTAGAACTGAGAAGTGTCCGGTTCTTTTGCACACCCCCTAGTCATTACATCTCTTGGCTGATTCACAAAGACTTCGTTGACCTCAAAACTCCATAGCCACAACCTTCTTCCTCTCTTCTGGCTAAGTTCAATCAAACTCATTCTTGAGTTGAAGAATTTCATGTTTGATAATTATATGAATCCTCCATGGATGTCCCCTGTTTCGATTCATCATACCCTCTTTTTCTTGCTTTTTCTAATTCCACGTCCTTCTATAGCCCAAGCGAACATACCAGTTGGATCTTCTCTAACCGCCACCAATGGCAACTCTTCATGGCTCTCTCCTTCTGGAGACTTTGCATTTGGCTTTCGCTCCTTATCCGACGGCAACACCAAGAAAAACCAGCTCTTCTTGCTTGCCATCTGGTACAACAATATACCTTCTAAAACAATCGTCTGGTTCGCGAATGAAGACCGTCCTGCCCCTGAAAATTCGAAGGTAGAACTTACTTCTGATTCTGGTCTCGTCCTCATCAATCCACAAGGTGAAGAGCTGTGGAAACCCGGCAACGTCTTCGGCACCGTCTCGCACGCTGTGTTCAATGATACAGGCAATTTCGTGATCCTGGACTCGAGTTCGGAGGTACTGTGGCAGAGCTTCGACAATCCTTGGGACACGTTGCTTCCGTCGCAAGTGCTCAAAAAGGGCAAAAGTCTCTCCTCCCGTCAATCGGAGGAGCTCTTTTCCAGGGGGAGATTCCAACTTCGGATGCTCGAGAGTGGAGACCTCCAGCTTAACACGATCAACCTGCCTTCCGACTATGCCAACGAGGCTTATTACAGCACTAGGACTGACGGCAGCTCTAACGCGTCCACCGCGGGCAAAGAACTCATGTTCAGCAACTCAGGTTCTCTGTTCGTCTTGAGAGAAAATGGCGAGAGGTTATTACTCTCGCAGGGGGTCATACCTCCCGCGTCTGATTCTTATCACAGAGTCACCCTGAACTTTGATGGGGTCCTTACTCAGTATGTGCACCCCAGGAATTCCGGTTCCAGCGGAAGCTGGGCAGCACTATGGTCGCAACCTGATGACATATGTACCGATGTTTATGTCAGTGATGGAATCGGCGTTTGTGGGTACAACAGCATTTGCACTCTGGGTGAGGATAAAAGGCCAAAATGTAACTGCCCAGAAAAATTCACCTTGCTCGATCCCAGTGACAACTATGGCAGTTGCAGGCCTAATTTCACGCAGAGCTGTGCGGAAGATCGGGAAAGGTTGAAGCTTGGTCCGATGGAGGACCTGTACGAGTTCGAAGAACTCATGAACACAGATTGGCCAACCTCTGATTATGCGCTATTGCGGCCTTTCGGTGAAGAAGAGTGCCGGAACTCATGCTTGCATGACTGCATGTGCGCGGTGGCGGTTTGGAGGGATGGCCAGAGTTGCTGGAAGAAGAAGCTTCCGCTCACCAATGGGAAAATTGTCCCTGACCTCAATGGGAAGGCCATGATCAAAGTCCCGAAGCAAGACTTTCGTCCAAATTACTTCCCGCTCCCGGAGCCGAAGGCAAGAGATAAAGATCCAAAAACTTTGGTTTTGGTAGGATCAGTGCTTTTGGGATCTTCTGTTTTTGTGAATTTTGTACTATTCGGCGCTTGCATGGTGTTTTTCCTAATCTACCGCAAGCAACGCAAGAAAGTATCCACGAAAGGGAATGTGGTGGAGACGAATTTGCGCCATTTCACTTATCAGGAGCTCTTCCGAGCCACGGATGGGTTCAAGGAAGAGCTAGGGAAGGGAGCTTTCGGGATTGTTTATAAAGGGGTGATTTCAAACAATGTCAAGGTTGCTGTGAAAAAGCTGACTAGCATGATGCAGGACAAGGAGAAGGTTTTCAGAACCGAAGTGAATGTCATCGGTCAGACCCATCACAAGAATCTGGTCAGATTGCTCGGCTTCTGTGATGAAGGGCAAGAAAGACTGCTGGTCTATGAGTTCTTGAGCAATGGCTCGCTGTCGGATCTTCTCTTTGCAGGAGATCCAAAGTTGAAAACCCCCTGGAATCTGAGATGCCAGATCGCTTTGGGAGTTGCCAGGGGACTAATGTACTTGCACGATGAGTGCCCAACGCAGATCATCCACTGCGATATAAAGCCGCAGAATATCCTCCTTGACAACAATTGTGTCGCGAAGATCTCCGATTTTGGGATGGCCAAGCTCCTGATGATGAACCAGAGCTACACCAAGACGAACGTCCGAGGGACGAGAGGGTATGTCGCTCCCGACTGGTTCAGGAACTTGCCCATCACCGTGAAAGTGGATGTGTACAGTTTCGGAGTCCTGCTTCTCGAGATAATCTCTTGTAGGAGTTGCTTGGGAAGCGAATCAAGCGGGGAAGAAAGAGAAATAGAGGCCTTGACTGATTGGGCTTATGATCGCTTCATGGAGGGAAGGTTGGATGCACTAGTGGAAGGCGACGCACAGGCTCTACGAGACGCAGAGAAGCTGAAGAATCTGGTCATGGTCGCGTTCTGGTGTATTCAAGAGGAACCCTCTTTGAGGCCGACGATGAGGAAGGTGACGCAGATGCTAGAAGGGGCAGTTGGAGTGCCTGATCCTCCATGTCCATTCCCTTTAAGTAGCTGCAACACTATAATCGTTCCATGAAGTCATGTTGTTTTCCGTTTTCATACATAGGGGCTGAACTCTGTGTGTTCATTACATGTTAGTACTCTTATTGTGCTATAATAAGCATGTTATTTACTATTTTGTTGATTCAAGTTTAGCACGCCAATCATAAGAATCTTGACCAGCCTGAATATATCTGTACGAGATTTTCTTCCTTTGTTGGCGGTGAGTAGACAGATCTGCACCAGCGAAGGCAGATTAATTTCTTGATGCAATGGGTTTTAGATTTGAAAAATTACAAACAATTCAAGCAATTCTAATTCTTGAAACGCACTAAACTAATTTGTGACCTATGTCTCGTATGGAGCACCGCTATTCTCCAGCTCTCCCATCAGTCACCAATCAGTCATAACCTTTTTGCCAGAGCCAAAGGTACTGAGACATTCATATGCTAGAATAGAAGCTACCATAAGCTTTTCGATTTTTAGTTTCTTTTGCTTTTCCAGGTTCTACTGTATTTTGCGTGTGTTGTTGAATGACGGCTAGAACGGAATTAGTATGTGCAAATGCATAGCCAATGCATATGAGCAGACTCACTGGTTTATGTGGTTCCTGAAACTCTAAGATGCATAAAACATGATCTGCTGTATGTGCAAAATAGCCATTGTCATGTTCCTCTAACTCGCCGACAAATGAGATAATATAGGTACGTTCCTGAAGCCATGTTGAGCCTGTGGGGCATATCGGACGACATTTTAGACATTTGTTGCAACTTTCTCCAATTGAATTTCTGTGCATCTGTGCTTAATGCAGATTATTTGCAGAAAGTCTACGGTGATTCGGGGAAATAGTAGTGATTCTAATATCCTGGTCATATAGGATGTCACTGACATGCAATCTTAAGGCGCGGCTCTCATGTGGAAGAAAAGAAAAGCAGCAAAATGTACATCATAACTTTCTATTCCATTATGTTCTGCTTAGGCCTTTTCTTTAATAGTAAACGGTACAATACTCCGAGCTTTCTTTCCCGAGTGTAAACAATCCGTGCGTCCAACAATCAAAGGGTAATACTACACAGAGAATGTATAGATGAGCAGAAACTACCTTTCTTTTCGATGGTGTCATAAGCATCTATCAAGTTTTGTTTTTGTTCCAAGTTTTTCGTTGCCCGTCCCAATTCCTGATGTGCCCTGTTAGGAGATATCTCCCATTGTGGCCCACAGAGATGGTCTGATCAACAGCTGGTTCGTCACGTTGGGGAGAGTAGCTTTCCAGTAATTGCTGATCACTACGAAATTTCCAAGTAAAAAATTTTCGTCTTCTAAGTCATGGACTGAGGTACACTTCCCCGGTCCTTCTATTCGACTAATCAACGCTAGAAAATCAAGAAAAAATAAACTCATCGATGTTAGACAATTCAAAGTGCGGATCAAATTGATCAAGAAATCAATGCGTGGCCTGATAACTGCATTCATAATCAGGACCACTTACTGTTTCGATGCAATGACCTGGCTTATCGGTAAGATGCTCGAGTGACATAATTTTGGTTCTGCAATCCAGACGATTGCCTAGCCTTTTTGAATTGGCGCACCGAGCGCTGTATGCTCTAAAGCCTCTCTCTGTCACTACACACGCCCATGCCCTTTTCTATATCAGAAAAAATGACTCCGCTTAATGCTCTCCCAATGCTACTGGAGACTAGAGCGATGTATAGTCTTGGTTCCACGGTCCAATGTCAGTTCTTAAGATTTTTCAGAAGTTGAAACTCAGAAAATGTAACAGGTGACATACAGAGTAGCTTGAACAGAGTAGCCGTCGAAATTTATTAGTCTGAGTTCTTGAAGACTTTGTCACCCATACAATCAAATCTTCTGGTTTCCATGAGCAGAGTGGCTGGAACTTTGAAAATAATTCCGCCTTCTAGATGATTGACAATCAATCAAGGTCTCACGTGCCATTAAGATCTACTGGTTAATTAGTTTAGATTTTTCTATAAAATGGATGATAAATCAACTTGTTCATTTAGGAATGCATGCCATATAACTAGCTATTATAAATGTTAAGATGATATAAATCGTTAGGGGATATTTTTATCTAGATTACGTACGTATGTGATAAGCTTTTGTGCACCGATAATATAAGCGCTCCGCTTGTATAAGCAGTTCCTAATTATATCAAGCTTTCCCAATAATATCATGTTACTTTCCATTAGGCAATTTAGAGTACGATGGTGATATATATTATAGTCCTGTTCATCTTGATACTTTCAAGTCTTTATGAACTTCCTATTCTTCTAGACTTGTTCATCTTTTCTTTTACATAGGTCCTTGATGCAGATTTGAGTATTTCCATAAACATAGACAACATTTGCATTATTTGAGCTCTTAAAATATTTGTGGATTGTTTTGTTAATTTCAAAATATCATAGAAGGTTTTCTCAACAAAATCAAATATGAGTTGTTATGTTTCAATAAATCTTTATGCAAAATAGAAGTATTCAAATACTAATGGTCAAGTCCATCAATCAATCTTTGTCAAATTAGGCATCAATGGTTCTTTTCATTGATCAATCTATACAATATATTGCTTAGTAACAAGCTGACTAAGATATCCTATAATTAGTATGCATACCTAATAACCCTCGACCGGTTTCACAATAATAATGAGCATCAAACTATTGTCCTCTAATATCAAAGATCAAATCCAAAACCCATCTCATAAACTAGAATACATTCTATAAACCGAACATATAACTTTTGACAACTAAGCATATCCGCTAGAAATACTTTGCGTAAGGCATTTCTCAAATCATTTTAGAATTCATTTCATAAACGAGATCCACAAAGCACTATATATATCTTTTCATACTACCTTTTCTAAAAGCATTCTCAAATCATTAAAAAATATTGATGAAGTAAATGCTTGACCTAGACTTTTAGGCAATAAAAATACTTTCATAATTCATACTATATCTAATCCATATTGCTTTTGAAATATGAGTTTATAAACTCGAAAAAAAGATGACAAGACTTACCTAGGAAAGATTAAAACAAAATTATGAAAATTACTTGAACCATGAACTCACAATTCTATTAAATAAACGAGAAGCAATGTAAGAATGGAGTAAAAGTTACTTCAATTATGAATAGGTTAAATTAAACTTAATCACTAACAAAATCACTTCCATGCATCAACAAGTCACTAGCCCAAAACGGAACTCGAGTGTGAAATTTTAAATTTTCACTTGGACTAAAACTATACTTCTCTCATCAAATCTTTATAGTTCCTCACTCCTCGTGCCCGGACGACATAGAAGGACCGGGTCCCTATATCTCGGGGAGACTAGCATATGACCCAAACTCCATGGTCCCTCACTTATAACGCTAGCGACTGGAAGTTTCGAATTCTTGACCTTGGCGATAAAAGAGAGACTTATAACTATCCACAATTGGATAGATTTCCATATATATATATATATATATTTTTTTTTTTTTTTTGTGACAGAGGAACCGGCTTGGCCGGTGGCCGCCACAAACTCCTTGGACGATACGTGCTAGTCACCACACACGTGCCATTGGGTAAGTCACCTAGTTTCTCAGCCAGCCTCCCTGCAACTTGTGTTGTAGGGGCTTCGAATGCTCGATCTTTCCGGCAGAGAGGTAATACCTACCCAGCTGAGCCACCGCGGCGGGTGATAATTTCCATATATTTTGATAACTTAACAACTCAAAAATTGGATACCATAGTTTAACTTTCACATAAGTTTGAATTTATATCCTAATTCCGAAAAATATGATTTAAATCCTCAGCGGTCATTGCGAAAGAAAAAAATCTGACCTGTGGAAGTTCCGGTTCACTGCATTGCTTTCCTCTCTTTTCTTGTCTTCTCTTTCTCTCCCCACCCTGTTCCTGCGTCCTCTCTTTTCATTTCGTAGTTGAGCTGGATGTCCACGGTTTCTCTCATTTTCGCTTTTTTTTTTTTATTGTCCCAAAACTTTTTGACTAAGTCAAAGTCCACATTACAGTTGACTGCTTTCCCGTGTTGACTGCCAACCACTTCCATCCAAGCACAGAAATACTGTAGCCGGGTGGTTTTTGGCGACTGATCGATCTCTCCGTCACATTAAACTCTTGGATTTCCGTTTGGCACGTTAAGCTTCTGTTTAAAAAATGAGAAGCCGAATGGGGTCGAGTCTCCTTCGAAGTCGCATGAATTCTTATTTCAGGACTTATCAGGAGGAAAAATATCGATAATTCATGCTTCCAACGTAAATCGTTCTTTCCAAGTTCAGCAGTATCTTACTTTGCACGCATGTCATCGAATTCCGCACGAAACCCGGGCCTTATTAGGTACTGTTTGGTAACCATTCAAACAGTGCATGATTATAATTTTTTGTTCCCAAAATCAATTTGGGAACAGAATCACATTTGGTAAAATTTTTGATCCCGAGAACAAATTTATTCCCAGAATTAGTTTTGGACAAGAATTGAGAATAAAAAAAATGTGATTCTCCGTCTGAGAATAAAAAAAAGAATTAAAATAGTGAAAGCTTTCTTCTTCCCTTCCGCCATCTCGCGGCTGTCGTCCACCACCGCTCATCGCCGTTCACTGCCGCTCGCCGCCTCCTGCCGCTAGTCGCCGTTCGCTGGTTCGGCAAGCTCGCTCGGAGGCTCGCCAGGCTAGGGTGAGGTCCGGTGAGGCTTGGCCTTGCCAGGGCTGGGCCAACGAGGCTGACCCAGCCTCGCCAATAGCTAGGTGGGCCAGCCCAGGCGAGGCTTGCCCGGCCCCTTTCGGTGGCCAGGTAGGCCTTGCCTTGCCCCGGCGAGGCTTGGCCGATGAGGGCTGGCCTCATCAAGGGCCGGCGACGCTTCGGTGAGGTCGCCCGCCCTCGTCTGGCCTAGGAGAAATCAGCGATCCGCCACAAGAAGAAGAAGAAGAAAAGGAGAAAAAGGAAAAAAAGAAAAAAAAGAAAAAAAGAAAAAAATAAAAAAAATTATTTAAAAATTTAAAAAATGATTTGGAACAGAATCAATCAATACGGTATCAAACGCAATTCTATTTCTGAATCAGAAATTTTTGACAGTTACCAAATGCGTTCTTTTACTCAGAACTAGTTTCCGGGAACAAAATAAAAAATAATCATTTCTTGTCAGAATCAGTTCCCGGGAACAGAATCGTTACCAAACGCGCCCTTATTCAACACTCTGCTGCCCTATGATTCTTTGGGTAGCCAGGGAGATGCTGGCCCCTGTAATCAACCGATTGTAGTGTGTTGGGATGTTGCTGTGGTCGGATGGAATTAATTAGTGCTTTAAGAGATTCAGACAACCAACAATCACAAAAAGAAAATACTAGTCTATAATTCAACACGACGAAGGAACCACGGCATTTTGTATGGAATTAGTACATGGATCAAGAACCATGTTCATATTGGGCAGGGATGTGTGCATAGGACAAGATTTGCAACCTTAATCGGGACATCTGTGCATAAATTCCATGCAATCATCCTCACGAGTCTTCTATATTAGTCGGTCGATGGCTTAAGCCGGTCTATGCCAGCCCATGGCACCAGCCGGTCTATCCTCTCTTGACTGAAAGAAGATGAAAAGTGTAATATATGGGCTTTTAAAAAAAAAAAGGAAGGAAAGAAAGAAAGAAAATAAAAAGGAAAAGAAAGAGTTGAAAAGTAAAAAATGGGAGGCTGAAGGAGAGAGGAGTCGAGAGTTTTCGGGAAGAAAAGGAAAAGAGAGAGAGAGAGAGAGAGAGAGAGAGGAAGAAAAGACAAAAAAAAAAAGGAAAAAGAAAAGAAAAATGAGGAGATAAAAGGGAAAGAGAGAAGGAAAGAAGGGGAGAGAGAGGCATGGCAGGGGGCTCGAACAGAGAGGAGAAAGAGAGAGAAGAAGAAGAAGAAGAAGAAGAAGAAGAAGGAGAAGGAGAAGGGGCTTCGTGCGTTCTCGCCATGGGAGCCTCGTCAAGCCGAGTTAACTACGTAACGCAACGCTCGGTAAGCACTCGTGCTCCCCTTTCGTTCAATCGGAGTAATTTCGGACCTAGGGCTTGAAATTCGGAATTTAGGGAAAATCAAGCGGCGAAGTATGATTTTTGAGTCGTTGAGCTGCATATTTTTGTAGAAATGGTACTTTGGGATGTTGTGAAGCTATGGCATCTTACGGATCGTGATTTGAGCTTGCGGTTTGTCCGGAACGAAATTTTGAAGTTGGGGGCGCGTTCGGGTACTGTAGCGAACAGCAGCTTCGGGTCTGTTTTTTTGTTGTTTTCGGTACTATTTTGGGGCGGCTGAGTTGGGATTGTTATTGTACGTTAAGAGAGCTTTCTAAAGACTATAAAATGGCTTGAAACGGATTTTTGTTGAGGAAGTTATGGCGTGTCAAAGTTGGCGCATGGGCTGCGCGTAGCGGGAAATCGATGGGTTTTCGACAAATGTGAGCTTTTGTTGCGCATAGGTACAAATATGCCTAGTATAGACGAGTCGTTATAAGAATATCCCTTTTTACTCAGCCCTTTGATATTGTTTTTCCGTTAATTGTTAGGGATCCGAGTGCGTTGGCTCAAATAACCACATAAGTTGATTTTTGACTTTCCCAGGTGAGTGGTGCTATCTCTTCTAAGAATTTATAAGCTCATGTTTTTAAAATGATAAATGATTGATATTTTATGAGTTATGAATAAGCTATTTGTTGCATAAATTTGGATCGGGCATTTACTACGTTTTGGTATTTAAGAATGGTGTGAGAATTTTTAGTGGAAATATATGTTCCGTTTGATGAACGAAGTTGAGAAATATTATATATTTTGAGTTTGTGAAACCATTTCACGAAAAGCTCGACTTTGAGATGAGTTATGGAATGTTATATTGACATTGATTTATGATGAGCTTTTTGAAATGTATTTGATTTGAAATTGATTTATGAGACGAGTCTTGAAAATTATTTGAGAATGTTTTATAAAATGTATTTTTGGCGGATGAGTTGAGTTGCCAAATCTTTTGGGGATATATGAAATGATTTATGGATTTAGTTTGAGAATTATGGATGGTATTGTTTTGGATTGATGTGGATGCTCAATATCGCTGTGAGTCCAGCGAGGGGCTTGTGGGTATGCGCATGATATCCTTGTGGGCCGAGCCACCGGCTAATAATAGGTGGAGACCTTGCCAAGAGGGGAATCTTGGTCGCCTCGTCACCAGGCGTTGTATTGTGACCATGGTTTGATATTGAGCAACGAATTGGTCAATGGAGTGGACCATTGACATATGATATGAGTTGGGTCGATGAAATGGACCATCGACGGGTAATTTGAGATTAGTCGATGGAATGGACCATCGACGTGTAATTTGAGATTAGTCGTTGGAATGGACCATCGATGTGTAATTTCATTTGATTATCAATGTGTGGTTTGATGAGATTAATCAATGGAATAGACCATTGATGCATGTTTTATGAGATTGACCAATGGGTTAGATCATTGGGATTTGCCTATTATTATCTTGAATATTTCTGCTTTGAACATATAGTGTTAAAGTAAGAAAAGTTATATTTTGGCCTTGAGGGTTTGTTAAATTTCTGGATTTGGTGTGGTATGAGATTAACCAATGGAATGGACCATTGGTGTTGTGAATTAATGAGATTGATCGGTGGATTAGACCATTGATGTTTATTTCGATGTTATTGTGAAATGATTATTTTTGTTATAAGTATAGCTATGTTGAAGCGTGTGTAATTTATTCTTTTTCTTTGTATGTTTGTTATATCCTATAATTGAGTTAAAAGAGTTGTAGTATGGTTTTGTAAATATGCATAGTGGGTGCTCGATCCGCTTAGAAAAGATGCACTACTCACTGAGCTGTGGTTGCTCACCCCTCTATTATCCAATCTTTTTCAGGTTTTTCAACTAACGATGAGTAGGTACGAGAGCGAAATGGATATGGGGACTTTTAAGAGTTGGATTTTGGGAGCTCTGAGGCTACGTCCTTTGAGTGGAAGGACGGCCGTGTCATCCCCCATTCTTGATGGTTTTGGGGTGTGACAAAAAGTCTTCAATAAAGTCTGGTCAAATGACCGACCAATAATGCAGGACGGTAGGTGGCTGCATGAGTTATCGATATCCCATCACGTTCCTCGGCTGATTCGCGAAGACTTTGTCGACCTCAAACTCCATTTGCCACAACCTTCTTCCTCTTTTCTGGCCAAGTTCAAATCCATTCTCGAATTGGATACTTTTTCACGTTCGATAACCAAATGAATCCTCCATCACCGTCTCCTGTTTCGATTCATCATATGCTCCATCTTTGGCTCTTCCTATTCCCCGTTCTTTGTGTAGCTCAAACTAACATGACCGTTGGATCTTCTTTAACTGCCGCGAATGGCAACTCTTCATGGCTTTCTCCTTCCGGAGACTTCGCTTTCGGCTTTTGATCATTGTCCAACGGTAACAACGCCAAGGATGAGCGACTCTTCTTGCTTTCCATTTGGTACAACAAGATACCTTCGAAAACAGTCGTCTGGTTTGCAAATGGAGATCGTCCTGCACCTGAAAATTCGAAACTAGCGCTCACTGCCAACCTGGGGCTCGTCCTCACCGATCCTCAAGGCGAGGAATTGTGGAAATCGGAGAACATTCTCGGTGATGTCTCCCGCACCATTTTCAATGACACGGGCAATTTTGTGATTCTTGATTCGAAATTGGAGGAACTATGGGAGAGCTTCGAAGACCCCCGCGATACGTTGCTCCCATCGCAGACGCTAATAAACTCCTTTCCTCTCGTCGATCAGAAAAAATCTTCTCCAGAGGGAAATTCCAGCTTGGGATGCTCGACAGCGGAGACCTCGTGCTCAACACCATAAACCTGCCTCTTAATTATGCTAACGATGCGTACTCCATCACCAAAACTGCCAGCGAATCGAACGGATCGGCCTCTTCGGGGAAAGAACTCGTGTTTAGCGAGTCGGGATCTCTGTTTGTTTCGAAGGAAAATGGCGGGGAAGTTTACCTCTCACAGGAGAAGGTGCCTTTGGCGTCGGATTTTTATCTCCGAGTGACGTTGGACTTCGATGGGGTTTTGACCCAGTATTACCACCCCAGGAACTCAAGTAGCGACGGAACCTGGAGCATCCTCTGGACCCAACCCGAAAAGATGCTCCGACGTCGTTTCTCAAGGCGTCAATGGATGTGAATGGGGCATCTCCATTTATGAAACTTCCACCAAAGCACGGAAACACATGAGGGCCCGGTAGTTTTCAGCAGTTGATCGAACTTTCCATCACATTTCACTCTTAAAAATTTCGTTTTCCATGGACTTCTACTTAAAAATGAGAAGCTGAACCGATATTTCTCTGCCCGTCACGAGTGGCCCTAACTTCGCCAAATAGCCCGTACAACGCGTCTTCTTCGAAGAGTTTTCCAAGTTGGACGAATTCGCATATCTGCAATTCATACCAAATAGCCCGTCCATCAAGTCGTTGCTCAGACTTCAAACGTGCGTCCTTTTCGTTTCCATCTTATCATGCTCATTTTCTAAGTTTAGAACCTTGCTTTGTGTCCACGTCATGGAAATTAGCACAAGCCGGGGCCTTTATTATTCAACTCATCGATGCCGAAAGATTCTTGGGGCGACCTGGGAGTCGCTTGCCCCGTAATCGTCCAATCGTGGTGGGATGGGATGTTGCCGTGGCCGGAGGGAATTAGTCGGGTGCTTCATTCAACACCACACAAAATTCTATAATTCGACCCGATGAAGGAACCGCAAAATTCCGTATGAAATTAGTACATTGATCAAGTACGGTGCGCATACTGATCAAGGACGTGTGCATGGCACCAGAATTGCAACCTTAATCGGTACCTTCACCCGTATATTCCGCACAATAATCCCAACGAGACAACCAGCAGAATTTTCAGCCAATAGCTCGAGCTGGTCTTTACTTATTGACCAAAAAGAAGATGAAAAATCTTCGGTGCAGTCTCCTTAAATGCCCGCCCAAAAATGCAGCACAGTTAGTCAGGAGTATGCAGGAATTGCCGATCTCATCAGTCATCACATCCCTTGGCTGATTCACAAAGACTTCGTTGACCTCAAAACTCCATGGCCACAACCTTCTTCCTCTCTTCTGGCTAAGTTCAATCAAACTCATTCTTGAGTTGAAGAATTTCATGTTTGATAATTAAATGAATCCTCCATCGATGTCCCCTGTTTCGATTCATCATACCCTCTTTTTCTTGCTTTTTCTAATTCCACGTCCTTCTCTAGCCCAAGCGAACATACCAGTTAGATCTTCTCTAACCGCCACCAATGGCAACTCTTCATGGCTCTCTCCTTCTCGAGACTTTGCATTCGGCTTTCACTCCTTATCCGACGGCAACACCAAGAAAAACCAGCTCTTCTTGCTTGCCATCTGGTACAACAAGATACCTTCTAAAACAATCGTCTGGTTCGCGAATGAAGGCCGTCCTGCCCCCGAAAATTCGAAGGTAGAACTTACTTCTTCTGGTCTCGTCCTCAGCAATCCACAAGGTGAAGAGCTGTGGAAACCCGGCATCTTCTTCGGCACCGTCTCGCACGCTGTGTTCAATGATACAGGCAATTTCGTGATCCTGGACTCGAGTTCGCAGGTACTGTGGCAGAGCTTCGACAATCCTTGGGACACGTTGCTTCCGTCGCAAGTGCTCGGAAAGGGCAAAAGTCTCTCCTCCCGTCAATCGGAGGAGAGCTTTTCCAGGGGGAGATTCCAACTTCGGATGCTCGAGAGTGGAGAGCTCGTCCTTAACACGATCAACCTGCCTTCCGAATATGCCAACGAGGCTTATTACAACTCGTCCACCGACGGCAGCTCTAACGCGTCCACGTCCACCGCGGGGAAAGAACTCGTGTTCAACAACTCAGGTTCTCTCTTCGTCTCGAAAGAAAACGGCAAGAGGTTATACCTCTCGCAGGGGGACATACCTCCCGCGTCTGATTCTTATCACAGAGTCACCCTGAACTTTGATGGGGTCCTTACTCAGTATGTGCACCCCAAGAATTCTGGTTCCAACGGAAGCTGGGAACCGCTGTGGTCGCGACCTGAAGACATATGTGCCAAAGTTCGGGTCCGTGATGGAATCGGCGTTTGTGGGTACAACAGCATTTGCACTCTGGGTGAGAATAATAGGCCAAAATGCAACTGCCCAGAAAAATTCACCTTGCTCGATCCCAGTGACAAGTATGGCAGTTGCACGCCTAATTTCACGCAGAGCTGTGTGGACGATCAGGAAAGGACGAAGCTTAGTCCGATGGAGGACCTGTACGAGTTCGAAGAACTCGTGAACACAGATTGGCCAACCTCCGATTATGCGCTATTGCAGCCTTTCGGTGAAAACGATTGCCGGAACTCATGCTTGCATGACTGCATGTGCGCAGTGGCAGTTTGGAGGGACGGCCGGAGTTGCTGGAAGAAGAAGCTTCCGCTCACCAATGGGAAAATTGTCCCTGACCTCAATGGGAAGGCCATGATCAAAGTCCCGAAGCGAGACTTTCGTCCAAATTACTTCCCGCTCCCGGAGCCGAAGGCAAGAGATAAAGATCCAAAAACTTTGGTTTTGGTAGGATCAGTGCTTTTGGGATCTTCTGTTTTTGTGAATTTTGTACTATTCGGCGCTTGCATGGTGTTTTTCCTAATCTACCGCAAGCAACTCAAGGAAGTATCCACGAAAGGGACTGTGGTGGAGACGAATTTGCGCCATTTCACTTATCAGGAGCTCTTCCGAGCCACAAATGGGTTCACGGAAGAGATAGGGAGTGGAGCTTTCGGGATTGTTTACAAAGGGGTGATTTCAAACAATGTAGCGGTGGCTGTGAAAAAGCTGACTAGCATGATGCGGGACAAGGAGAAGGAGTTCAGAACCGAAGTGAATGTGATCGGTCAGACCCATCACAAGAATCTGGTCAGATTGCTCGGCTTCTGTGATGAAGGGCAAGAAAGACTGCTGGTCTATGAGTTCTTGAGCAACGGCTCGCTGTCGGATCTTCTCTTTGCAGGAGATCCAAAGTTGAAAACCCCCTGGAATCTGAGATGCCAGATCGCTTTCGGAGTCGCCAGGGGACTAATGTACTTGCACGATGAGTGCCCAAAGCAGATCATCCACTGCGACATAAAGCCGCAGAATATCCTCCTTGACAACAATTGTGTCGCGAAGATCTCCGATTTTGGGATGGCCAAGCTCCTGATGATGAACCAGAGCCACACCATGACGAACATCCGAGGGACGAGAGGGTATGTCGCTCCCGACTGGTTCAGGAACTTGCCCATCACCGTGAAAGTGGATGTGTACAGTTTCGGAGTCCTGCTTCTCGAGATAATCTCTTGTAGGAGTTGCTGGGGAAGCGAATCAAGTGGAGAAGAAAGAGAGATAGAGGCCTTGACCGATTGGGCTTATGATCGCTTCATGGAGGGAAGGTTGGATGCACTAGTGGAAGGCGACGCACAGGCTCTACGAGACGCAGAGAAGCTGAAGAATCTGGTCATGGTCGCGTTCTGGTGTATTCAAGAGGAACCCTCTTTGAGGCCGACGATGAGGAAGGTGACGCAGATGCTAGAAGGGGCAGTTGGAGTGCCTGATCCTCCATGTCCATTCCCTTTAAGTAGCTGCAACACTACAATCGTTCCATGAAGTCATGTTGTTTTCCGTTTTCATCCATAGGGGCTGAACTCTGTGTGTTCATTACATGTTAGTGCTCTTATTGTGCTATAATAAGCATGTTATTTACTATTTTGTTGATTCAAGTTTAGCACGCCAATCATAAGAATCTTGACCAGCCTGAATATATCTGTACGAGATTTTCTTCCTTTGTTGGTGGTGAGTAGACAGATCTGCACCAGCCAAGGCAGATTAATTTCTTGATGCAATGGGTTTTAGATTTGAAAAATTACAAACCATTCAAGCAATTCTAATTCTTGAAACGCACTAAACTAAGTTGTGACCTATGTCTCGTATGGAGCACCGCTATTCTCCAGCTCTCCCATCAGTCACCAATCAGTCGTAACCTTTTTGCCAGAGCCAAAGGTACTGAGACATTCATATGCCAGAATAGAAGCTACCATAAGCTTTTCAATTTTTAGTTTCTTTTGCTTTTCCAAGTTCTACTGTATTTTGCGTGTGTTGTTGAATGACGGCTAGGACGGAATTAGTATGTGCAAATGCATAGCCAATGCATATGAACAGACTCACTGGTTTATGTGGTTCCTGAAACTCTAAGATGCATAAAACACGATCTGCTGTATGTGCAAAATAGCCATTGTCATGTTCCTCTTCTCCAGGTAATAACTCGCCGACAAATGAGATAATATAGGTACGTTCCTGAAGCCATGTTGAGCCTGTGGGGGCATATTGGACGACACTTTAGACATTTGTTGCAACTTTCTCCAATTGAATTTCTGTGCATCTGTGCTTAATGCAGATTATTTATAGAAAGTCTACGGTGATTCGTGGAAATAGTAGTGATTCTAATATCCTGGTCATATAGGATGTCACTGACATGCATTCTTAAGGCGGGGCTATCATGTGGAAGAAAAGAAAAGCAGCAAAATGTACATCATAACTTTCTATTCCATTCTGTTCTGCTTAGGCCTTTTCTTTAATAGTAAACGGTGCGATACTCCGAGCTTTCTTTCCCGAGTGTAAACAATCCGTGCGTCCAACAATCAAAGGGTAATACTACACAGAGAATGTATAGATGTACAGAAACTACCTTTCTTTGGTGTCATAAGCATCTATCGAGTTTTGTTTTTGTTCCAAGTTTTTGGTTGCTCGTCCCAATTCCTGATGTGCCCTGTTAGGAGATATCTGTTGGAAAAATATGGCTTCGAATTGGGTAGAACAATGAAATCGGATCGAGTAAAACAACTTCGGACTTTGAGGCGTGATATCACTTTCTTTAAGGATTTATTTGCCCCACAACGTTGCTAATTGTCACCGGCAAAAATCCTCCAGGATACAACAAAATCTCGGGTGAGAATACTAGATAACAATTCTAGTATTTCTCAGTCTCTCTAGGAAACAATTAGAAAGAATGGCTGTCGTTTTTTAGAAAGAAAAATTGAGAAGGAATAAAATGATCACACTTCCTCTCTACCGAAATCTGACAAATATAAATATAAATATAAAATATATATATATATATATATATATATATATATATGACACTCTTTAAATGGGCAACTCTTCAAGAAAAATGAACAAACATGTCCATTCGAAATTCGTCCAAATGAACAAAGGTGTCCGATCGGAAATAGTTGAAAATCCGAACAATTACAATTCTTCGGAAAAATTACAACTCTTCAGGAAAGTTGCAAACCGAACAAGTATCTTTCCAAATGTTGTCTTTAAAAAGACACAAAGAAAATTCGGAATAATAATAATAATTTTTTTAAATAATTAAAATTTCGAATTTATTATTATTTTACTAATAATTCCGAAAATTCTCAAAAAGGAAAAACAACCTTTAGAACTTAAATAATAAAAAGGAAAAGAAAGAAAATAAAATAAAGAAGAAAATAGAAGGGATTAGTGCTGGCCCCTGTAATCGTCCAATCGTGGTGGGATGGGATGTTGGCGTGGCCGGAGGGAATTAGTCGGGTGCTTCATTCAACACCACACAAAATTGTATAATTCGACCCGATGAAGGAACCGCGAAATTCCGTATGAAATTAGTACATTGATCAAGTACGGTGCGCATACTGATCAGGGACGTGTGCATGGCACCAGAATTGCAACCTTAATCGGTACCTTCACCCGTATATTCCGCACAATAATCCCAACGAGACAACCAGCAGAATTTTCAGCCAATAGCTCGAGCTGGTCTTTACTTATTGACCAAAAAGAAGATGAAAAATCTTCGGTGGAGTCTCCTTAAATGCCCGCCCAAAAATGCAGCACAGTTAGTCAGGAGTATGCAGCAATTGCCGATCTCATCAGTCATCACATCCCTTGGCTGAATCACAAAGACTTCGTTGACCTCAAAACTCCATAGCCACAACCTTCTTCCTCTCTTCTGGCTAAGTTCAATCAAACTCATTCTGGAGTTGAAGAATTTCATGTTTGATAATTATATGAATCCTCCATCGATGTCCCCTTTTTCGATTCATCATACCCTCTTTTTCTTGCTTTTTCTAATTCCACGTCCTTCTCTAGCCCAAGCGAACATACCAGTTGGATCTTCTCTAACCGCCACCAATGGCAACTCTTCATGGCTCTCTCCTTCTCGAGACTTTGCATTCGGCTTTCGCTCCTTATCCGACGGCAACACCAAGAAAAACCAGCTCTTCTTGCTTGCCATCTGGTACAACAAGATACCTTCTAAAACAATCGTCTGGTTCGCGAATGAAGACCGTCCTGCCCCCGAAAATTCGAAGGTAGAACTTACTTCTGATTCTGGTCTCGTCCTCATCAATCCACAAGGTGAAGAGCTGTGGAAACCCGGCAACGTCTTCGGCACCGTCTCGCACGCTGTGTTCAATGATACAGGCAATTTCATGATCCTGAACTCGAGTTCGGAGGTACTGTGGCAGAGCTTCGACAATCCTTGGGACACGTTGCTTCCGTCGCAAGTGCTCGGAAAGGGCAAAAGTCTCTCCTCCCGTCGATCGGATGAGATCTTTTCCAGGGGGAGATTCCAACTTCGGATGCTCGAGAGTGGAGACCTCCAGCTTAACACGATCAACCTGCCTTCCGACTATGCCAACGAGGCTTATTACAGCACTGGGACTGACGGCAGCTCTAATGCGTCCACCGCGGGGAAAGAACTCGTGTTCAGCAACTCAGGTTCTCTGTTCATCTCGAGAGAAAACGGCGAGAAGTTAAAACTCTCGCAGGGGGACATACCTCCCGCGTCTGATTCTTATCACAGAGTCACCCTGAACTTTGATGGGGTCCTTACTCAGTATGTGCACCCCAAGAATTCTGGTTCCAGCGGAAGCTGGGAACCGCTGTGGTCGACACCTGAAGACATGTGCCGAAGTTTTTGTCCGTGATGGAATCGGCGTTTGCGGGTACAACAGCATTTGCACTCTGGGTGAGAATAATAGGCCAAAATGCGACTGCCCAGAAAAATTCACCTTGCTCGATCCCAGCGACAAGTATGGCAGTTGCAGGCCTACTTTCACGCAGAGCTGTGCGGACGATCGGGAAAGGATGAAGCTTGGTCCGATGGAGGACCTGTACGAGTTCGAAGAACTCGTGAACACAGATTGGCCAACCTCCGATTATGCACTATTGCAGCCTTTCGGTGAAGAAGAGTGCCGGAACTCATGCTTCCATGACTGCATGTGCGCGGTGGCGGTTTGGAGGGATGGCCAGAGTTGCTGGAAGAAGAAGCTTCCACTCTCCAATGGGAGAATTGTCCCTAACCTCAATGGGAAGGCCATGATCAAAGTCCCGAAGCATGAAATAACGGTTGGATCTTCTCTAACTGCCACAAATGGCAACTCTTCATGGCTTTCTCCTTCCGGAGACTTCGCTTTCGGCTTTCGATCATTGTCCAACGGTAACAACGCCAAGGATGAGCGACTCTTCTTGCTTTCCATTTGGTACAACAAGATACCTTCGGAAACAGTCGTCTGGTTTGCGAATGGAGATCGTCCTGCACCTGAAAATTCGAAATTAGCGCTCGATTTTAACCTGGGGCTCGTCCTCACCGATCCTCAAGGCGAGGAATTGTGGAAATCGGAGAACATTCTCGGTGATGTCTCCTGCGCCATTTTCAATGACACGGGCAATTTTGTGATTCTTGATTCGAAATTGGAGAAACTATGGGAGAGCTTCGAAGACCCCCGCGATACGTTGCTCCCTTCGCAGACACTGGGGACGAATAAACTCCTTTCCTCCCGTCGATCAGAGAAAATCTTCTCCAGAGGGAAATTCCAGCTTCGGATGCTCGGCAGTGGAGACCTCGTGCTCAACACGATAAACCTGCCCTCCAATTATGCTAACGATGCGTACTCCATCACCAAAACTGCCGGCGATTCGAACGGATTGGCCTCATCGGGGAAAGAACTCGTGTTTAGCGAGTCAGGATCTCTGTTTGTTCCGAAGGAAAATGGCGGGCGAGTTTACCTCTCACAGGAGAAGGTGCCTTTGGCGTCGGATTTTTATCTCCGAGTGACGTTGCACTTCGATGGGGTTTTGACCCAGTATTACCACCCCAGGAACTCAAGTTCCGACGGAAGCTGGAGCATCCTCTGGACCCAACCCGAAAACATATGCTCCGACGTCGTTTCTCAAGGCGGCATTGGAGTTTGTGGGTACAATAGCATTTGCACTCTAGGAGAACATAACAGGCCGAACTGTGGATGCCCCGACCGATACACCTTGGTCGATCCCAGTGATGAGCACGGTGGTTGCGTACCGAACTTCTCTTTGAGTTCTTGCTCGGAAGATGAGGAGAAGCGAAACCGTGGTTCGGCCGAGGACATCTATACTTTCGTGGAACTTAAGAATACAGATTTTCCACCGTCCAATTATGCGCAGTTGGGGCCTTTCTCTGAGGATGAATGCAGGAACTCGTGCTTGCACGACTGCGTGTGTGCGGTAGCTGTTCACGTACCGCACACACGTAGACGGCATGATTTGCAAGAAGAAGAGCTTCCCGCTCTCCAATGGGAGATTCGACCCCAATTTTAAGTGGAAGGCCATGATTAAAGTCCCGAAAAGCGACCTCCCTCTAACTCCCACGAACGATTCCAAGTTCCCAAGCCCAGAGCTGAAGGCGAAAGAAAAAAATCCCAGGACTTGGATTTTGGCAGGATCATCGCTCTTGGGAACTTCTGTTTTTGTCAACATCCTCTTCATTGGTGCGAGCACTCTGGGTTTTTGCGTCATCTACCGCAAGAAGCCTGTGAAAATAAACCCTAGAGAAAATCTAGTGGAGACGAATTTGCGGTGTTTCACTTACCAGGAGCTCTTCAAAGCCACGGATGGCTTCAAGGAAGAGCTAGGGAGGGGAGCCTTCGGGATTGTTTATAAAGGGTTTATTCCTAGTGATGTAGCAGTTGCTGTGAAGAAGCTGACTAATGTATTTCAGGACAAGGAGAAAGAATTCAGAACCGAAGTGAATGTGATCGGTCAGACCCATCACAAGAATCTGGTCAGGTTACTCGGCTTCTGCGATGAAGGGCAAGAGAGGTTGCTGGTTTACGAGTTCTTGAGCAACGGCACGCTGTGGAGCCTTCTCTTTACAGGTGAATCCAGACCCAGTTGGAACCAAAGATGCCAAATCGCTTCAGCAATTGCCAGAGGACTGCTCTACTTGCATGAAGAGTGCACCATGCAGATCATCCACTGCGACATCAAGCCACGGAACATCCTCCTTGACAAGTACTACAACGTGAGGATCTCCGATTTCGGATTGGCCAAGCTCCTGAAGATGGACCAGAGCTATACTCTCACAAACATCAGAGGAACAAGAGGGTATGTCGCTCCTGAATGGTTTAGGAGCTTGCCGATCACCGCGAAAGTAGATGTTTATAGCTACGGGGTGTTGCTGCTGGAGATAATATGTTGTAGGAGTTGTTTGGGGGGCGAAATGGGTGGAGAAAGAGAGAGAGAGCTCTTGACTGATTGGGCTTACGATTGCTTTATGGATGGAAAATTGGATGCTCTCGTGGAAGGCGACATCGAAGCTTTGAGTGAGAGGGAGAAGCTGAAGAATTTGGCGATGGTTGCGTTTTGGTGCATACAAGAGGACCCGTCATTGAGGCCAACTATGAAGAAGGTGACTCAGATGCTGGACGGAACAGTGGAAGTGCCGGTCCCTCCATGTCCATTCGCTTTTAATAGCTGCACCACCATCATTCCTAAATGAGAGCTGAGCTTCAAGCTATGAACTTTAATGTACTTATGCTATGATGGGCATACTTGAAGTGTTGCAAACTTCACCGCTTGTTTTGTAGCTTGAAGTGTTGCAATTTGTCTTCTTTGCAGTGTATTGACTCTAAAACGTGCAACCTAGTGATGCAAGTTCTTTTTCAAATGACTATCGTGACCTCTTTTTTTCGGGTGCCCGACCGGATCGGGTACGAGCGCCTAAGGAGGCTAATGGCTCGGCTGGAATTAATTAAAGCCCAGACTCTCCCAAGTCTGCCAATTCACGACTTTAAAAATTTTTAGTTTGTAAATCAATTTTTAAAATGGAGTCGCCACTAATCGATTTTGGGTAGGTTGATTAGAAACCCAAGCGAAGTATCGGGAGAAATACTCGCTCCTGCGCAACCAGAGAAATTAGGATCGGGGACTTGATTACACTAGTTAATCACTAATGCCCTTTCGGTACCTAATCTTGTTTAAACTCTAAGGTTTTTTGGATGTTTGGGGGATTTTCCATGCATTTTGAGAAAAATCATATTTTTGGGGTATTTTTCTCATTTTTTGGACATAAAAGGGATTTTTAGATTTTTGGGTATCTTTGGAAAAATACAAGTCTTTCTTGGCATTTTATGAAAATTTTGGGCCTTTTATGAATTTTGGCATTTTTGGGATTTTTTGACATTTTTTGGATTTTTTGGAAAATGTAAAATATTTTTGATTTTTTTTTTTTTTTTGGAAAATATTTTTTAATATTTTAAGTATTTTTCGAAAATAAATTATTTTTATTTTGATTTTTAAAATTTTTGGAAAATAAAACGTTTTTTAAAACATTTTTAAACATTTTTTTGATTTTTTCGGACATAAAAAAGTGTTTTTAATATATTTTTGAAAATAAAATATTTTTTTTTTTCATTTTTAAAATAGATTATTTAAAATATTATAAAAATATTAAAACCGACCGGGTCGATCCACGGGTCGGATTCGCCCGGCTCGAAACATGGACGAGCCCGCGTTTTGGGGTGAGTGCCGACACGACGTTGTGGCCGGATGTGGGTACGTCCGCCCGACCCGACGACCCCGCGACCTGCTTCCCTGAAAAAACGACGCCGTAGCCTGCTCCAAGACTCGGCTTCCCTATTCACCGTGAAACGACGTCGTTCACGGACACCCGACCCAGACCGACCTGACTCGCGACCCGTCTCCTGGCTCAACGTGAGAAGACGCCATTTTGCGGATGCCCAACCCGGATCCGACCCGACTTGCGACCCAACCTCCAATCCCCCTTTCACTCGTGGAACCCTACCCGGTTCCTGGTCCGGGTCCGACCCAGTTACCTGGGATCGCGACTCGGAAAACCGGAAACCCTAGGGTTCTAATTTGGAGCAACGAAGGGGGCAATGGTGACGACAAGGACGGCGGCGACGGCGGCGATGGCTTGGCGAAGGGAGGAGATGACGGTGAAGGCGGCAAGGTGGCGATGGCTACCTGCGGCGGCGTGGCGACGGCATCGGGGTTTCTCTCTGCGCCTCTTTCTCTCTCTCCCTCCCTCTGTTTTCTCTCTCTCTCTCTCTCTCTCTTTCTCTCTGCGATTGACTCCGGCGAAGCCTGGGTCGAAGGTCGCGAGTCCCTGGCTTCCCTCTGAAGTCTCTCAGAGGGGCTCCAAGGATCGCGACTTCAACCTTGCTTCCTGTCGTGCCTCGGTGTTGCTCAACGGGGGGGAGGGCCTATTTATGGGCGAGGAACGGCCGGCCGACGAGGGCTCGACCGGGGGGAACCGCCGCGGCTCCAGCCGGCCGGACCGGCGTCCCATCCGACGCGTCCCGTCGGCCGCCTGCTCCATCCTCCCCCATGTGCTTCGCTCTCCCTCCTGCTTTGCGTGATCCGCGTCGCGCCTGCTCGCGCGTGCCACGCACGCGCTCGGGCGATGAAGACGACGCCCGCGGGTCAGGCGTAGGTTGGGCGCGGGCGCGGGCTGACCCGCGGGGTTGCTTCCCTTTTCTTTTTCCTTTCAGTTTTTTACCTGTTTTTTTGTTTTTTTCGGCTTCTTTTTAGGTTTTTTCAGTTTTTTTTTTTTTCGTTTTTTCTTTCTTTTTTTTTTTTTCAGTTTTTTCTGGTTTTAGATAAAATAAAATAAAACCCAAAAAATAGAAAGAAATTAATTAAAAACCCAAAAATAAAATTAAAAGCTAAAAAATTAGGCGTCAACAGCTGCCCCTCTTTGAAGGTGAGCTCGCAGAGGTTACATTCAAAGACAAACTGATGCCTAATTTTTATCCAGCATGGGCGGCAGATTATATCTTATTTAGGACATATTATCCTATGCAAAAAGAGGAATATAACATTATATTTTGACAGATAAGAAGATACCTGTAGTTACTTACCAGGATAGAGTGAGATAGGGTGTGAACCCCGGGTTTTGGCAAGTATCAATGTGTCATTTACCTGGTGGTATGAGGAGGTTGCTTTTCTAGGACTCGAATCATTCTTTGGTCGCCTGTTAAAACAATCGATGGTTTGTCTTGGACCCGAACCATTCTTCGGTCGTCGTGACGGGAAATTGCTTCTTCAGGACCCGAACCACTCTTCGGTCGCCTGTTAAAAACATCGATATTTTGTCTAGGACTCGAACCATTCTTCGGTCGTCGTGACGGGAAATTGCTTCTTCATGACCCGAACCACTCTTCGGTCGCCTGTTAAAACAATCGATATTTTGTCTAGGACCCGAACCTTTTTTCGATCGCTTTGACGGGAAATGCGCTGACCTTTCTCATGGCATTTCATTCGTGGGTGCCTGATTTGTATCGAGAACACCAGTTGATACCCGACCTTTCTCGGGAGATGCGCCGACCTTTCTTAGGGCATCTGATTTGGGGGTGCCTAATTTCTGTCAAGGACACCAGTTGAAACCCGACCTTTCTCGGGGGATGCGCCGACCTTTCTCAGGGCATCCGATTTGGGGGTGTCTGATTTGCATCGAGGACACCAGTTGAAACCTGACCTTTCTCGAGGGGATGCGCCGACCTTTCTCAGGGCATATGCTTTTGAGGGTGTCTGATTTGTATCGAGGACACCAGTCGAAACCCGACCTTTCTCGGGGGATACGCTGACCTTTCTCAGGGCATCTTTTTTGGGGGGTGCCTGATTTGCATCGAGGACACCAGTTGAAACTTGACATTTCTCGGGGGATGCGCCGACCTTTCTCAGGGCATCTGTTCTGGAAAACACCTGGACATTCACAGACATATTAAAGGGTACATGGATATTCACAAGTACTATCCTGACGGATATTCGGGCCTTGACCGGCGTCATAAGCATTGAAGGGGTACTTGGATGATCACAAGTACGAGTTTTTAGGGATACTCGGACATTCACAAGTATCGAAGGGGTATTTGATAATTGGAAATATCGAGGATATGCCTTGGGTATTTGTGAAGGTCTCTTACTTTCTGGTGGTTGGGGAATATCGAGGACGTACCTGAGATATTCGTGAAGGTCTTTCACCTTCTAGCAATTGAGAATATCGAGGGTGTACCTGTGATATTTGTGGAAGTTTCTTACCTCTTGGGAATTGGGAATGTCGAGGGCGTACCTCTCCAATTCGCGAAGGTCTCTCACCTCCTGGTAATGGGAATATCGAGGACGTACCTTGGATATTCATGAAGGTCTCTCACCTCCTGGTAATTGGAAATATCGAGGACATGCCTCGTATATTCATGAAGGTCTCTCACCTCCTGGTAATTGGGAATATCGAGGACGTACCTTGATATTCGTGAAGGCCTCCTACCTTCTGGGGATTGGGAATATCGAGGACGTACCTTGGATATTCATGAAGGTCTCTCGCCTTCTAGGAATTGGGAATATCGAGGACGTACCTTGGATATTCATGAAGGTCTCTCGCCTTCTGGGAATTGGGAATACCGAGGACGTACCTTGGATATTCGTGAAGGCCTCCTGCCTTCTGGGGAATTGGGAATATCGAGGGCGCACCTCGCATATTCGTGAAGGCCTCCCGCCTTCTGGATTTTGGGAATACCGAGGACGCACCTCGAATATTCGTGAAGGCCTCCCGCCTTCTGGTGGTTGAGAATATTGAGGGCGCGCCTCGCATATTCATGAAAGCCTCCCGCCTTCTGGAAGTTGGGAATATCGAGGGCGCACCTCGCATATTCGTGAAGGCCTTCTGCCTCCTGGAATTTGGGAATGCCGAGGACGTACCTTGCATATTCTTGAAGGCCTCCCGCATTCTGGATTTTGGGAATACCGAGGACGCACCTCGGATATTCGTGAAGGCCTCCTACCTTCTGGTGGTTGAGAATATTGAGGGCGCGCCTCGCATATTCGTAAAGGCCTCCCGCCTTCTGGAAGTTGGGAATATCGAGGGCGCACCTCGCATATTCGTGATGGCCTCCCGCCTCCTGGAATTTGGGAATGTTGAGGACGTACCTCGCATATTCTTGAAGGCCTCCCGCCTTCTGGATTTTGGGAATACCGAGGACGCACCTCGGATATTCGTGAAGGCCTCCCGCCTTCTGGTGGTTGAGAATATTGAGGGCGTGCCTCGCATATTTGTGAAGGCCTCCCGCCTTCTGGAAGTTGGGAATATTGAGGGTGCACCTCGCATATTCGTGAAGGCCTCCCGCCTCCTGGAATTTGGGAATGCCGAGGACGTACCTCGCATATTCTTGAAGGCCTCCTGCCTTCTGGATTTCGGGAATACTGAGGACGCACCTCGGATATTCGTGAAGGCCTCCCGCCTTCTGGTGGTTGAGAATATTGAGGGCGCGCCTCGCATATTCGTGAAGGCCTCCTGCCTTTTGGAAGTTGGGCATACCAAGGACGTACCTCGGATATTTGTGAAGGCCTCCCGCCTTCTGGATTTTGGGAATACTGAGGACGTACCTCGAATATTTGTGAAGGCTTCCTGCCTTCTGGATTTTGGGAATACCGAGGACGTACCTCGGATATTCGTGAAGGCCTCCCGCCTTCTGGATTTTGGGAATACTGAGGACGTACCTCAGATATTTGCGAAGGCTTCCCGCCTTCTGGATTTTGGGAATACCGAGGACGTACCTCGGATATTCTTGAAGGCCTCCTGCCTTCTGGATTTTGGGAATACCGAGGACGTACCTCGGATATTCGTGAAGCCCTCTCGCCTTCTGGATTTTGGGATACCGAGGACATTCCTCGGACATTTGTGAAGGCCTCCTGCCTTCTGGGGACTGGGAATACCGAGGACGTACCTCGGATATTTGTGAAGGCCTCCTGCCTTCTGGATTTTGGGAATACCGAGGACGTACCTCGGATATTTGTGAAGGCCTCCCGCCTTCTAGATTTTGGGATACCGAGGACGTTCCTCGGATATTTGTGAAGGCCTCCTGCCTTCTGGGGATTGGGAATATTGAGGACGTACCTTGGATATTCGTGAAGGTCTCCTGCCTTCTGGTGATTGGGAATACCGAGGACGTACCTTGGGTATTCATGAAGGCCTCCCGCCTCTTGGGGATTGGGAATACCGAGGACGTACCTTGGGTATTCGTGAAGGCCTCCCGCCTCCTGGGGATTGGGAATACCGAGGACATATCTTGGATATTCGTGAAGGCCTCCTGCCTTCTGGGGATTGGGAATACCGAGGACGTACCTTGGGTATTCGTGAAGATTGCTACCTTCTGGCAATTTAGATGCAACGCGAGGCTTACCTGGATGGCCGCGGGTACGCAAGTGTACAAAGTAGAGGAATATTTGGATGGACACAAATATCCAAGAATATGATCAGTGACCACTTAACTGGTCCAAGTGTAAAAAAAAGTATACCTGGGCAATTGCAGGTGCATGATGTGGAGGAATGCTTGAGCGATTGCTGACATAAATTTGAGGACAACTCTGACAGGTCGAGTGTCACGGTAATGGGGTATTCGATCAGTGGTCGATACTTAAAGACGAGAGGATACTTGGACAGTCACAAGCACCTAAACTTTAATGACGGCATGAATAGGTCGAGTGTTAACAAATGGGGCACTTGAGTAGTGGCAAACACTCGAAAACAGGGGGATGCTTGGGTAATTGCAGATATCAATCAAGCTGAGCATCGGTAAGAGGGGGTACCTAGACAGTGGTAGGTACTCAAAGATAAAGGAATATTTGGTCGGTTACAAGTATCAATACTCTGGGGACAACTCGCACGAGCTGAGTGTCGATACTCGGTGAGCGGGGGGTACTCAAAGATTATCAAATACAGAGCTCTGGGAAAAGGAACGGGGATATGCTTCTGGTGACATCTTTCATCTCTACGAATATGCTTGCTATTCACACAATATGCAGATGTGTACATAATAATTGTATATGCTGTAAACTTGTAAATCAAAATGTGATTTATGCATGATGACCTTGTTTGCTCTGCATCATTTGAATTCCACTGGGGAGGATTTTGAAAGACAACTTTTGTTTAGAATGTAGATGTCTTGAGCATGCCAGATAAGGGACTTTCAGTCTGAAAGGACTTTCCACTCACTCTCATGGGAAAGGCTGTTTTATCCTGACCATTGATGTAGGATTTATAAGGACCACACTATCTCACTGTCATCATGTCAGTAGGGGTCCGAGTATTCTCGCAAATGATATGACTTTACCAATGTGAGAGGTCTTTTTTTGGAGTTGTGGTGAAGGCTGGGTCAATGGCTTATCAAAGGGGGCCAATAAGGTCATGGCTTTGTAGGAAAGATGTTGCATGATCATTTCTGGGTTTGCAAGTCGAGGATCCTGTGAAAAGAGATAGAATAATCCTACTCGTACTTCTTCGAGCGATGCTTATAAACATATGAAATCCTACGTTAATCGAAGTGCCCCTAGTCTGAAGAGACTTTTTACAATAGGATGCCATGTAGGCTTGACTCATGTGTAAAAGGGTGAGAGCTGGCGATCGCCTTGGCATTTGCCGCCAGTCTTTTTTCTCACAGTCCGATGAAGGTTCCATGGATCATCACAACAACTTCTCTTGGGAATACAAATGGCTGTATTTTGTTTGGGTCATTGGCTTTGCTTTTACCAGGCACACTGCTTTTTTCATGCCCCTATTTCTCTTTTCAATTTTTCATTCATGGGCTTTGACCTTGCTTTTACCAGGTACACTGCTTTTTTATGCCCCAGGTTTCTTGTTCTTGTTGCTTGAGGAACCGCTCTTAACAAATTCAAGCAAATGTTTTTGCTAGACTTGTCGATTCTTCATCTTTTGTTGGTGCTTCTGACTATGCTGCTTGAATGGCAGCAGCTTCTGCTTTGCCTCCATGTGAGGGTGAACTTACAAACTCAATTGAGTTGTACAATGGATACAAGTGCGTAAAGAAAGAATTGCTCTTCATGACTCTAGGGCACTTAAATTAATGCAAGCGTTCATATGCAATAAAGACACTCAAAGATTGATGCAAGTGCAAGCAAGAGAATTTCTATCCCTTTTCTTACCTCGTGATGCTGACTTGCCTTCAATTTGCCCCGATGTGGGGTGGTTCTTTGACGAGGGGTAAGATGGAAATTTGGCCAGTGTATGGGGGCTTAAAGTGAGCGATGGAATGCCTCCCACTGTTTTGGTCATCTTACCATTCGCGAGAGAACTCTTTACCCTGTAGTCATGGAATTTTCTGCACTCATCTCACAAGTGTATAGATGGGGGACTTTGTGTGGGATATGGCTTGCCTATCATCATTCTGACGTGCCTCATCCCGCATACTCAATTAGTCTTGTATTCTTCACTTAGCAGTCTATTCTAATAATCCTTTAATAGAATCAAAGATTTAGACAGCCAAAATCATCATGTAAAATTCACATGGAAAAAGGCATGCAGTATATGATGTAAGAGTTTGTACTTTTCAAAAATAAATGAATGACTTTTTACTCAAGAAAAAATCTATTAATAGCTTCAAGAGTGCTTAATTGGTGAAATAGTATTTACAAATGCGTTGAAATTTGGACATCACAAGAGGTTATTTACAAAGGGCTATTTACAGATGGGTGTCAATAAAATGCTCCTATTGGTTAGAGACACGACACATGAACAATCGGCCGGGGATTGGGGATCTGATCAGGAGCTTCTACTCTTGCTTTTTGCAGAAGAGAAACTGTGGAAATAGCTCAACTAGTATGGCCAAGATTGTAAGTGACTTGGGGCTTGAGGGATCTCTGTCATTTGCTTTGGTGATATTTGAGATGTCATTTTGCTTGGAAAGTTTATCAGAATCTGACAAGCTTTTCGTTGATTTATTTTCCGTATCTTGGACGGTCAGGTGATCCTGTAAAAGACAAGAGGGGGCGTGTTAGTCACGAATTTTTTTAGAAGTCGGACAATTGGAAGTGATACAACATTACTCTTCACTGGTTCGCAGATGATTGGGTGGACAAGGGGGACATGAAGTCTCGTGCTTCCCACTTCGTCAGGTCGATTATTCTTCTTAATTGGCTTGTGGATGACACATCCCTTTACACGAAATCGCAAGTCATCTTCGCACACTAGCTTGGCTAGTATTGTTTTGTCAAACCTAACCATTAAGTTTGGTTCTTGAGTTACAATGCTTCCTGTCAAATATGGAAAATACGTCAAGAGCGGGTTCATATAGTGGGAGTATTGGAAACGATACCAAATTACTCTTCCCCAGAGTTTGTCTATGCTAGCTCTTAAGGATATTTGAATGTTGATGATGGCCTCCTTATCTTGGCATAGTTTAATGTTTCCTTCAGCTGGCCTTCCTCATTTGTGGCCATGTATGCACGATTGTTGGTTGTTGATTCAATTTCAACGTCTTCCTTTCGTGGAATTTTCCCTTTTGTCTTTGGCTGTAGCATCATTGAGCAAAAGTCATGTACCTCAAGCTTCTATGAAATTTAAGGTGGACAATCAAAAACCTCCATTTGTCTGGTGGCAATTACTCCTTGGAAGAATATGCGTCTAGAGCGAAGCTTCTAGATTCCAAAGTCATTGTCCAAGGTGTGGGGCTATAGATCGCCTTGACCATCTGGATTTTCTTCCTATTGACAGTAATCACTTTAAAGGAAGAGAAGGAATTTCCTCCTCATGCTTCTGGGTTTGTCAACGTTGTGACCCCTGGCTGGTTGGGTGTGTCGTGTGACACGATAGTCCTTTGGCTTAAGAGGGAGCTAGGCAGGAGTGAACATGTCATAGATGCTTTGATTTCAACTCTATGCCTGTAGCTATTACGCCTCATCTTTTGTATCCTGCAAATAGAAGAGATGGGTTGTCATTCTTAATATTATGCTAAGATTTACCCCTTTTTTGGAGCAAGATGATTCTTTCTGTTTGCCCCTTCTTTCTTGAAAAAGTGCTTTCGAGTTTGGTCTATTCATATGATGTGCTAGTTTCAAGTGCCTTCTGTCATATTGAAGTAAGGGGATGATATTCTGAGACATAAAGTAAGAGAATTTAGAAAGACAAATGTGCTTAAATTCGTCGTCTTATTTTGACAAAAGTTTTCGGTGATGAAATATTTTTTCATTTTCAAAATATGTTTTTGGGGAGAAAAGGCATGAGGAAGCCCAGGCTCAGTATTCTCCTTGGATGACATTCTCTTTTCATGGTTGGATAACATCGCTGGGCAAGTTTGGAATACTACCTCATGCTTTTCAAAACAAAGTACTAGAATTATACATTAGAGTTCTTGGAATGGAAAATACAACACTAGTAAACTAGACATAATAGGAAACATGAAAAAAACAAGTAAAACTCATGACAACTCCTGTGTAAAGGAGCGCTTTGATAGTGTCGGTCTTGAAGCTAAGCATCTTTGGATTCCTCGTCTTCAGTAGACTCGAAGTACTCGCATGCGATGACCACTTCGCTGAAGCTACGGAAGTGCAACCCATGCAGCCAATAGCGACAATTGCAGGACAAGGCTTCCACAAACTATTTTATCAATTCTTCTTCGGCCAGCTCAGGGTGGATTTGCATTATGAAAGCCCTCCATCTCTCGGCATATGTTCGGAAATCCTCCATCGGTCTTCTTTCGAAGTGGGCCGAGTTCTCGTAAGGCAGGTCAGTTCCAATCTGGTTTCGGTACTGATGCAAGAATGTAGAAGTTAACTCATTCCAATCCTTTATGAGATGGATATCTGCCGTGAAGAACCATTGTAATGTAGACCTCGTAAGAGTTTCTTGGAATGCCTGAGTTATAAACAATGTTGGGCCATAATATCGACTCATTTCGGCGTAGAGATACTGCAAGTGAGCCACAGGACAAGTCGTGCCATTATATTTGTGGAGATTGGGTATCCACATCTCTATGGGGGTCAAGATCCTACGAGGATGAGACGGGCCCGATGCGTCTTGGTTAGGCCACTGGTTTTCCCACTGCATACTCATCGTAGTGTTGAATTCTTCTGCTTCAAGAAAGTTGGATTTTATCAAGATTACTCCATTGCTTTCTTCAGAGCCAAAATTACCAAAGGAGGATGAGACATTTAAGCTATTCTCATGGTCGGGGGATGAGCTTAACACTTCGTCGGGATCGTAGCGGATAAAAATGTATTCCTCTTCTTCTGACGGGCCTTCATCTTCGGATGAGAGTAGGAAACAGTTATACGATGAACTGTCAGTCTCGCCATTGAAATAGCGCTGGAAGTCCTTGGGATGGTATTCTAGGGGCGGGAAGTCTTCAGGATTATACTCTAGGGGATGGCTGCCTTCAAAGTTGTATTCTTGGGAATGCTCGGAGCTTTGGTATTGTAGCTCGTCGTCGAATGACGTATCAATCTGGCTAGGCTTTCTTTTCTTGGCCCCTGGTCCAGACCTTTTGAATAAGACCCTATGTTCGGCTAGCTCAATTTTGTCACGGGAAGTGAGAGATATTAAGGTTTCACTGTCTGAGTCACTTTCCAGGTTGATAGGGGTTGGTATTCTTTGGACCCTGACTCTTGGAGTAAGCCTAGGGAGCTGTTTTATCATGCTCCGGTCTTGAACAAGTTCTGAACCTGCGATCTCGTACAAAGGCTCCTTGCCTTTCCTAGTGTGAAACTTTCCAGTAACTGGATGCTATTCAACTGCCCATTCATTATGCAAGGCTTCATCGACACGTTCCTCTCTTGCCTCAGCAACTAACGGTCTCTCATGTTCCACGGTTATTGGTTCTTCGTAGGGCAGGGCCATGTTAGGGCCGATGTCATATTCTTGGTAGAAAACATGAATTAGTTCCTTCCAGGTTTTAAGGAGACTAATCTTTCTGACAATGTACCATCGCAGAGCAGGACCGGTCAGGTTCGACTGGTATGATTGAATCATCTTTTGGACCAGATAGGCCTGTAAGTAGGCTTTTGGGCGAGAGGTATCAGCAAACCTTTCACATTCAGGTGTTTTGAATTTTTCAGGGATCTCAAAATCGGCGTAGTGAGATAAGTCGATAGGATTCTACCCCTGTAGTTAGCTTAACTTTTTCATGATCTTTTCAAATTGTTCACGGTGTTGGCTAGTTTCTAGCACTTTTGCAGGGGTCACGACGGTGCTTAACGCAATTACAGAATTGGGTTCAGCTTGAGTGGTCTTCATCTGTCTCGAGAGCTATTGAAGGACAATGGATATCCGTCCTACGTCGTCTTCAATGTGGGTAAGGCGATTCTGCACTTCATCCTGATCAGGCCCCATCATGTGGGGCCATTCGCGGGTGGCTGATGGCTGATAATTCATGATCACCTGTGGCGTGCGTGAAAACAGTGAATAAGCACAGAGCAAGCAAAGATTGACCAATGACAACAATCTACTTTCATTTATCAAAAGAGGATTTTACAAACTCCTGATGTCTAGAAATTGAAATGACAGAATAAAGTACTAGACATTAAAGAAAAGTCCCGAGACAATGGGACAAAGTTTTCACAAAAAGAAAACTAAGGAGACATGACTACTAGGATATATGCAACAGAGGGTCTTGTGAAAGCTGCTTGCTCCCTTGTACTGGCTCTGAGCTGGGTATTCGGCTTGCTCCCGCATCATTTGCATAAGGTCTACTCGCTCGCATGGGCTGTTCTCTCTGATGGACCGAGGGACTGATGGCCTGTGCCTTTTCGAGATGTGATAATGGTGGATGTAGGCTGCAGAGGCGTGGTGAGCTTTTTCTTCTCCCTCGAGTCCTTCAGGTATCACAATCCTTTTGCGATGGCACTTATTCCAGGCTTCTTCACAAGTGGAGATTTCGAATGCATAACCATTGTTTGTGTTGAAAAGGACCGGAGGGATTTTCCACCTGGAAGGCGGTGGAATCTCCTGCAGGGCTCCAAATTGTCATGCCACTCGAAATGGGTAATAGGGAACGGCACCAGTCCAGCCAAGCAATGGAATTGGGTGGGTGCGTCTGTAGGCAAAGCGAGCCCTCTTTTCATGGAACCAACCAGCACACCACTGGAATGTCTCAAGAGTTGGATTTCTCAGGAAATCGACCAAATGCAAACTGGTTTGATTAGGAATATACAATCCTAACACCATGAATTTTTGTAATGGATTTTCAGAAGTATTTGTTTCAAATGTTCGCATGATGCCTTGGAATTCGCTTAGTGAGAAAAGAACCAGACTTGTAAGATTTCGGGAGAAGCCCGCATGGTTTTTTCTGTATTGTCTTTAAAACGGTTAAAGGACAGGAATGTTTCTGCTAAAATCATGTTGACATAATTTGCCCCCCCAAGATCTGATTAACGACCCAAACCATTTTAGGACTTATGACATTTCTTTGGTGGGGGAAAACAATGAGCCCGAAAAATGCCAGGAGGAAAATCTCACTTCTTTTGGTCATAGACTGATTTTGAAAACATTCATTCAAGAACTCCAATGGGTAGGTATTATTGTTATCTTCGAGAATTTGCTTCATAACATAGAATTCAATTTCTAAAAATCGTGCTACCTTGCGCCATGGGAGGACGCCTGTTGATGGTCTGACCAGCTCTTTCCCAAGGGCATTCTAGTGATGATGATGTATTCTTCCAGGGTTGGGGTTAGCTCAAACCTATCGAACATAAAGGTAAGCGTCCTCGGGCACCAGAAATGTGCAATGGCTTGTATGACTTCTGGGCAAATAATGATTCGGATCAATGAAAGGAGATGGCCGATCTTGGCCTTTACATGCTCCTGGGCAAGCTGATCCAACTGACCCCACCATCTGAAGAGTTCCGCCTTGGGAGTAGGAATGAACTGGATGTCATCTTCCCCCATCGCATATAAACCGGGGTCTTGAAAAGCTTATCCTAAATTCCATGGGCCAATAAAAAGACTGAATAAAAATAAATTACTTTGCTTTTAAGTAAAATGACAAGCACACAGACATATACATGAGATGTGCGGCTCGATTTCTAACTCAGAAGGTTTGTTGAAATTAAAAGGGCATCCGCCGATCGCAGTCTCACGTTAGCAGCGTACCCTCTTAACCTCGACTAAGAAATTCGGGGAAAAGAAAGGCAACCTTTACATCGCAGTCTCGCATTCGAGGTCGTACCTTTCTTAACACCATCCTAGAAATCCTATGGCAGCTCAGGTTCGGCGGCCGGGTTGTGTGTGCCATGTGTAGTGTTTAAAATAGTAAAGCATGCACAACAGTTTATAATCACAAGACAATTTAATTTAAGCAAGCTTAAAATCAATTTCTAAGCAATTGACCTGTAAAAAGAAAAAAACCTAAGTCAGTAAAGAATTTAAACAAGATAAATATGGCATAAGTCCTCAAAGTTCCCAGTGGAGTCGCCAAGCTGTCGCGACCTCTTTTTTTCGGGCGCCCGGCCGGATCGGGTACGAGCGCCTAAGGAGGCTAATGGCTCGGCTGGAATTAATTAAAGCCCGGACTCTCCCAAGTCCGCCAATTCACGACTTTAAAAATTTTTAGTTTGTAAATCAATTTTTAAAATAGAGTCGCCACTAATCGATTTGGGGTAGGTTGATTAGAAACCCAAGCGAAGTATTGGGAGAAATACTCGTTCCTGCGCAACCCGAGAAATTAGGATCGGGGACTTGATTACACTAGTTAATCACTAATGCCCTCTCGGTACCTAATCTTGTTTAAACTCTAAGTTTTTTTGGATGTTTGGGGGATTTTCCATGCATTTTGGGAAAAATCACATTTTTTGGGGTATTTTTCTCATTTTTTGGACATAAAAAGGGTTTTTGGATTTTTGGGGTATTTTTGGAAAAATAAAAGTCTTTCTTGGCATTTTATGAAAATTTTGGGCCTTTTGTGAATTTTGGCATTTTTGGGATTTTTTGACAGTTTTTGGATTTTTTGGAAAATGTAAAATATTTTTGATTTTTTTATTTTTTTGGAAAATACTTTTTAATATTTTAAGTATTTTTCGAAAATAAATTATTTTTATTTTGATTTTTAAAATTTTTGGAAAATAAAACGCTTTTCAAAACATTTTTAAAAATAGGTATAGAGTAGGACCGACCAAAAAAAAATATATATTTTTGAAAATAAAATATTTTTTATTTTTTTAAAATAGATTATTTAAAATATTATAAAAATATTAAAATCGACCCGGTCGATCCACGGGTTGGATCCGCAGGGCCGCCCCGAAAACGTGGACGAGCCCGCGTTTTGGGGTGAGCCGCCGAAACGACGTCGTGGCCGGATGTGGGTACGTCCGGCCCGACCCGACGACCGGCGACCCGCTTCCCTGAAAAAACGACGCCGTAGCCTGCTCCAAGACCCGGCTTCCCTATTCACCGTGAAACGACGCCGTTCACGGACACCCGACCCAACTCGCGACCCGTCTCCTCGCTCAACGTGAGATGATGCCGTTTTGCGGACGCCCGACCCGGATCCGACCCGACTTGCGACCCGACCTCCAATCCCCTTTTCACTTGTGGAACCCTACCCGGTTCCTAGTCCGGGTCTAACCTAGTTACCCGGGATCGTGACCCGGAAAACCAGGAACCCTAGGGTTCCAATTTGGGGCAACGAAGGGGTCAATGGCGACGGCAAGGATGGCGGCGACAGCGGCGATGGCTTGGCGAAGGGAGGAGATGACGGCGAAGGCGGCAGTGGCGATGGCTACCTGCGGCGGCGTGGCGACGGCGTCGGGGTTTCTCTCTGCGCCTCTTTCTCTCTCTCCCTCCCTCTGCTTTCTCTCTCTCTCTTTCTCTCTGCGACTGACTCTGGCGAAGCCTGGGTCAAAGGCCGCAAGTCCCTGGCTTCCCTCTGAAGTCTCTCAAAGGGGCTCCAAGGATCGCAACTTCAACCTTGCTTCCTGCCGTGCCTGTGTGTTGATCAATGGGGGGGAAAGGGCCTATTTATAGGTGAGGAACGGCTGGCCGACGAGGGCTCGACCGGGGGGAACTGCCGCGGCTCCAGCCAACCGGATCGGCGTCCCATCCGACGCGTCCTGTCGGCTGCCTACTCCGTCCTCCCCCATGTGCTTTGCTCTCCCTCTTACTCTGCGTGATCCGCGTCGCGCCTGCTCGCGCGTGCCACGCACGCACTTGGGCGAAGAAAACGACGCCCGTAGGTCAGGCACGGGTCGGGCGCGGGCGCGGGCTGACCCGCGGGGCTGCTTCCCTTTTCTTTTTCCTTTCAGTTTTTTACCCTTTTTTTGTTTTTTTTTTGGCTTCTTTTTCGGTTTTTTTCATTTTTTCTTTGGTTTTTTCAGTTTTTTCTGGTTTTAGATAAAATAAAATAAAACCCAAAAAATAGAAAGAAATTAATTAAAAACCCAAAAATAAAATTAAAAGCTCAAAAATTAGGTGTCAACAATGACTATTGTAAATCTCATATGTCTCGAATAGATTTTCTGCACTTGTTGAATCTAATAATGATTAAGATGTGGGACTTCCAGTGTTAAACATTGAAATTCTGTGTCACGCTGGACATTATTCTCTGTTTTGGAGTATTTCATGAAGTTTATAATGTTATCTATGGATCAATGGTGCATAATGTCATGGACTGGAGAGCACTGGTGTCACGGTCGGGCTGATAGCCCACAGCTCAAGGACCTGTGGCGTGTACTATCTCTGCTTTCGGCTGGTGTACCAGCCGACTCAACCAACTCCAGTTTGTTCATGAGTTCGTTTGTAAGCAAGCAGAGATTCAGGTATATAAATCTACTCGTATTGAACAACATTAGTACGAGTTCTTGATGGCAATTCCTCATAAGGTGGCCTTACTAACATCCTCAAGATGGCACTATGCCAAGGGACGACTGGTTACAGATTTGGATGAGCCCAAATTGTGGCACCCATGGATCATGACATCCGGACGAATCCGACCTCAACTGTATCAAGATCAACTTTGATGCAACCATAAGGAAGATAAAAGCCTCTTTTGCTTCTGTCATAAGAGAAGCTCGGTTAGTACGATTAAAGTGACACTAGGGCACTGCCAAAGAACATGAAGGTAAAACCAAGCCATCATAATTTGGCGCATGAGGTTAGCAGAGAAGGCAGGATGGTTGGCAGGGGACCGGGCCCTGAGTGCTGGGTTCAGGGCCTGGGCTTGGCTGACTCAAACTCGAGTGCTCTTGGCCTTGATGGACCTAGGTCTAAGCACCAAGCACATGGCCTTGACCTTTGTGGACCCACGACGGGGCAATAGGGAGCTGGGCATGGGCATTGAGTTCTCGAGCTCAGTTTTAGTGAGCCCAAGACCAATGGCCGTGCTCAAGCCCAGGAGTCGGGGACCTAGGCTTCGAGACCCCAATGCCCATGCCAAGTTCCTGGCTTAAAGAAAAGTCTCAATTGATTTTTCTGATCAAACAACGGAAAATATTTTTTACTTCATTTTCAAGCTTCAATCAAACACCGGAAAATATTGTTATTTTTTTAAAACTGACTCATCAGAAAACATTTTATAAAAATCTCATATTTTCCGCGATAACAAACAGAGCCTACATATTTAATGGAAGGATTCAAGTACATTGATATTGCAAGTTTGGGTACTTAAATGCACAAATTAAAATTAGTTGGATTAAGGTGTTATTGTAACAAATTTAAGAACTCTTGTTATTATCTCCAAAAACATAACGAAACACTTGTTCCACACAAATTAAGGTTTTGTTTATTTTACGGTAAATAAATGATTAGAAAAACATTTTCTTGAAAATGATCACTTATATTGCTTACAAGAATAAATGAAAGAATAATATTTTTATCGTTCACGAAAATTTCTATACATAAAATGTTGTTGATAATAAAAGCATTTTTCATTAACTAATTATTTTAAGTGATATAAACGATCATTTTTTGGAAAATATTTTATAAATTATTTATATTCCGCTAAACAAAACGGAACCTAAAATTGTACATTAGAAACTACATGATAAGAACCAAATGTAGGGTCTCATTAGAGATGATCATGGAAATTAAATTTATGGTTTTAACTGTCACAACGAGGGCACAACGAGTGTATTTTTTATTCATCTTATGTAGTGGTGCAAAACCTTATTTTTCTTGATGCTAGCGTAGGGAAGAACTCTACGTAATGCCTCGGGACTTTCAGTTTATTACACGGGTCTTTGCTACGGTGCCGTGACTCAAAGCGTGGCAGATAGCAGTGCCAGCTAACCACCGTCAGATCAAGGCAGTGTCCCGGTGCAAAGCACAGTGAAGTTGTTATGCAAGCTATCAACCGATAGATCAATGAGATTGATTATCGATCGTCCGATCAAGAGATGCTCCACATTGTCGAACTAAAATGTGTTATCGTCAGCTGTCGGATCAAGGTGGTGCCGTGATGCCCAGCATGGCAAAGTTGGCTGTTTCTGTGCCATTTCTCACATTCTTTCGACTCCGAAGTCTCTGATTCTTAAAATTCTTCTGTAGTCTGAAACGTGATAATTTAGCGGGAACTACGGAGAATCCTATACACAGATTGCCTGGAGTTTATCCTAGGCAGGCAGTGAAGAAATTGCTTCACAATTGTTCTCCCAATTTCATGTTCTCTCAATACAAACTGCAAGTTAATGAAATGCCCCCAAGGGCTTTGTCAGTGCAAATTCTTCCTTCAAGTCCCTGCTTCTGCATGTGCCTTCGTGAGATTAAGAACTCAGATCAGCGGGTATAATTCTCTTTTGAACCTCACATGCGTTCTCAACCAACCCTTTTGAGATTGTAAATAAAGGCACATGCAGCCTCAGAGAGGTGAAAATGAATGGAGTTCTAGGCACAGTTGTCCATGGACGATGATAAATGAATACAGTTGCAAATTGCCATTGTCATAGGTTAGACCGTTTTAGGCAGTGTCTACGACAATTGAATAATTGAAAGGCGCTACGCTGATGAATGCGTTTGCCGAACACAATCCGTGATTAAGATGCTCTGCGGTTCCTGGACCCTAGATATAAAAAGTAAGTTAGCTGGTGGAACTTGTTGAGGACACTATTTTTCATCTTGCTCCTCTTGACTTGAATACTGAATTCAATGCCTCGAATAGGCGCTTCCTATCCATCAAAGTGAATATGTCCTAGCTTTCATAGTGGTATACTTTGATTCGGGATAAATGCATTGAAAGTTTTAAAATATTTATAAAAATATAAATGAATCCTAAAACTTTCAAAAAATCCAGTTAAGTCTTAAAATTTATCATAAAAGCACAATCAAATCCTCAAATTTTCAAAAAATACAATCCATGAAAGGATTTAATCATATCAATTTATCAAATTTTAAGGGTTAATTACACTTTTTGAAAGTTTTAGAATTCGGTTACATTTCCTTTTAAGTTTAAGGATTCTCAATTCACTTATCTATTTTCATTCTTCTTCATCTACTTCTACGTTAAATTGAAACATAGACATGGATGTGAGGGAGCATCTCCCTCGAGCTGCCAAACAGCAACAGAGGACATGTCTCCGTGTTGACTGCTTTGCCTTCTTCTTTCCTCCCAATTACTTCCCATCCAAGCACAAAAACACACGCAGGCCGTGTAGTTTTCTGCAATTGATTGATTTTCCTTTGCATTAGGCTATCGAATTTCCGTTAGTCATGCCATGTTAGACTTCTGCTAAAAGATGACAGGCCGAATTGATATTTCTCTGTCCGTCTAGAAGGGCGCGAATTTGGCCAAATAACCCATCCGACGCGTCTTCTTCTAAAGACTTTTCCAAGTTGCATGAATTCCTAATCATAGAACTTGTTCCTAGGAAAATTTTCTGCAATTCATACTTTCAAACAGCCAATCAATCAAGTCATCGCTCAAACCTAACCAGCATTAATGCAAAAGCTCGACAGCACGAAAAGCCCGCGATGCCCTTTTGACTAATCGACATACTGAGGACCCTAATCCACGCTCATGAAGGGAATCCAAAGGAGCTTCCAATCCCCCGATAGTATATTCCAAGGCTTGTCACACGCTCCTTTTGTTTTTGACTAAGACGATCATGAAAGGCTCCACTCCTTTAAACTCAACCACCACCTGCATTTCTCCTCGCAGGCTATGGGCAATTCCATTCTTGAGCGAAACATTTTCGTTCACAGCCTGAGTCCCTAGTTGCTCCATCCATTGAAAAAATGTCCCCTGTTTCAGTGCTCTGTTTCTTGCTCTTTCACCTGCTAATTCCTTCCCCAGCGCAAGCGGACGGTGATATAACCATCGGATCTTCTCTGACTGCAAAAAAGGACAACTCTTCATGGCTTTCACCTTCCGGGGACTTTGCATTCGGCTTTCGTACGTTACCTGCCAACCCCGACAACCATGGCGAGGTCTTCTTTCTCTCCATTTGGTATAACAAGATACCTTCGAGAACAATCGTCTGGTTCGCAAATGGAGATCATCCTGCACCTGAAAATTCGAAGCTAGAGTTGACTTCCGACCTTGGCTTGGTTCTCATTGATCCACGAGGAGAAAGATTGTGGAGATCAGAGAACATCGTTGGTACTATCTCGCATGCTGCCTTCAACGACACAGGCAATTTTATTATTCTCGGTTCAAATTTGGAGAAACTATGGGAAAGCTTTGAAGATCCCGGTGACACATTGCTTCCTTCACAAACGCTGGGAAAAAGTAAGAACCTTTCCTCTCGTCAATCAGAAGGAAGCTTTTCCAGAGGAAAATTCCAGCTTCGGATGCTGGACAGCGGAGACCTCGTACTCAACACCATAAACCTGCCTTCCAGTTATGCAAACAAACCTTATTACAACACTGGAACTGTCCGACATTTGAACATGTCGAGCCCAGGGAAAGAAGTCGTGTTCGACGATTCAGCTTCTCCATTTGTTCTGAGAGAGAATGGCGATAAAGTTTACCTCTCACAGGTGAAAGTACATTCAGCATCAGATTTTTACCATAGAATTACGCTGAACTTTGATGGGGTTTTGACTCAATACGTACACTCCAAGAATTCTAATTCTAATGGAACCTGGATCCCTCTGTGGTCTGAACCTGAAAATATATGCACTGCCGTTCTTGCTCCATGCGGCTCTGGTGTTTGTGGCTACAACAGTATTTGTTCCCTGGGTAACAATAACAGGCCGAACTGTGGCTGCCCCGAAAAATACACTTTGCTTGACCCCAATGATGAGTATGGCAGTTGCACACCTAACTTCACACTGAGTTGTGAGGAAGATGAAAAGAAGCTGAAGCAAGCTTCCGTAGGGGATCTTTACACTTTCGTAGAGCTAGAGCACACGGGTTGGCCGACGTCTGATTATGCCCTGCTGAAGCCTTTCTCTGAAGACGAATGCAGAAACTCATGCCTGCATGACTGCATGTGTGCGGCTGCCGGTTTCAGAGATGGCAACAGTTGCTGGAAAAAGAAGCTTCCCCTCTCCAACGGAAGAGTTGATCCTAAATTGAAAGGAAAGTTCCTAATCAAAGTCCCGAAGCGTGACTCAACAAAGGGAAGGACAAAAGGCGACAATCATAGAATTTTGATTTTTGTCGGAGCAGCGCTATTCGGAACTTCTGTGTCTGTCAATTTTCTACTCATCGGTGCTATCACTTGGGGGTTTTTCTTTGTCTACCGCAAGAAGCTCAAGAATATATCCACCAAAGAGAACTTCATGGAATCAAATTTGCGTTATTTCACTTACCAAGAGCTTTTCCGAGCCACGGATGGGTTCAAGGAAGAGGTAGGCCGGGGATCTTTCGGGATTGTTTATAAAGGGGTGATGTCCAACGATGCACCAATTGCCGTGAAGAAGCTAGCTAGCGGGATGCAAAACAAGGAGAGGGAGTTCAGAACATAAGTCGATGTGATAGGCCAGACCTTTCACAAGAATCTGGTTAGATTACTTGGTTTCTGTGATGAAGGCCAAGAAAGGTTGCTCGTCTATGAGTTCTTGAGCAATGGCACACTATCAAGCCTTCTCTTTTCAGGTGAATCCAAACCCAGTTGGATCCAGAGATGCCATATTGCTTCAGGAATTGCCAGGGGATTACTATACTTGCATGAAGAGTGCCCTACACAAATCATCCACTGTGATATAAAGCCACAGAACATACTTCTCGATGACTACTACAACGCGAGAATCTCCGATTTTGGACTTGCCAAGCTCCTGAAGATGAGCCAGAGCCATACTCAAACGAATATAAGAGGAACAAGAGGGTACATCGCTCCTGAATGGTTCAGGAACTTGCCCATCACTGTGAAAGCGGATGTCTATAGCTATGGGGTGTTGCTTCTGGAGATAATATGCTGCAGGAGCTGTTTCAAGACTGAGGTGAGCAGAGAAAGTGAGGGAGGGCTCTTGACTGATCGGGCTTATGATTGCTTCATGCATGGAAGGCTGGATGCTCTGGTTGAAGGTGACACGGAGGATCTGAGTAACAGGGTGACGCTGAAGAATTTGGTCATGATCACGTTATGGTGTATTCAAGAGGACCCTTCCTTGAGGCCAACGATGAAGAAGGTGACACAGATGCTGGAAGAAGCAGTGGAAGTGCCTGTCCCTCCATGTCCATTCCCCTTGAACAGCAACACCTACTCTTTCCTTCACCCAAATTGAACACGGCTTAAGTGATATGCTCTATGAATCACAATTTTCTCACGCTGGTCGTGAACATGTTATCTTCGCTACATACCTTTTTGCATCTTGCTGGGTAACTTACAAAGGAGGAGAACCTGCGGTTGCCAATGTAAGTTACTACACTAATTTTATATGTAATCCTAGAAAATAAAAATAAGGATTATTTCGATAATGAATGTAGTACTGAAGGATGCAACTTAGAGGAATTGGTCGTGTAAAATTTTTACCTGTACAACTTGCATTACTATGCAATTCAATTTATAGACCAAATGAGTAAACGCTGCCGCACAAGATCGTTTGCATCCTCAATTACCCAATACTCAACAAATCTGTTCACAATGACTTTGAAACAAAGTCTGTTTGAAACGGAGGATGAGTGATATAATTAAAGCAGTCCTGAGTGAAATATGATTCCCAGTTCCCACTTTGTCATGACAAGAGGCAGGGGACTCAAGCACTGTATTATATTCCCAGCCCATGACAGTGCAAAACAACTTGCATGGTTTAAAAGAACGGGATGCTTAATGCGTTGTTAGAGTGAGAATTTCCCAGCTCACACTGGTCTGCATAGATTCTGTACCTGTATGATCAGCATTCACCTTGACCCCAGCTTGCACAAGATAGAGGAACCAGACATCATAACATGCGGAGTTTGGAACAACTGTAGACAAATTTCACTTTCCCTATGCATAATTCGATGATGCACTCTACCAAGAAGATTGGGTTTTAGACTTCATCCTACACCCAAGTTCAAATGAGATAGAATTAGGGGACGGTCCATGAAAAAGATCTAGGCTCCGTTACTTTGGCAAACTATTAAACATTCGGCTTGTGAAACCTCCATTTAAATGCAAAAATGTAAGCAAGATGAGGCTTCCCTTGGACATCAAGTGAAGTTATTTCAGCCTGTCGACTGACGACAAATATGAAAGACATTGATACTGAGTGAGACCTCTTTATTTTACGCACAGTTATTGAAGCTGAAGGAATGATGCTCCACTGGCGGGAGAAGTAGGGGAGAAGAGAGAAAGAAGAGAAAGGGAAAAAAGATGGATCATTGGCTTTCAGAAATCGCCGCATTTAGGGTTTGAAATTCGGATTTATCGGATTGTACTTTGGGATGTTGTGAAGCTATAGCATCTTATGGATCGTGATTTGAGCTTGCGGTTTGTCCGGAACGGAATTTTGAAGTTGGGGGCGCGTTCTGTTACTGTAGCGAACAGCAGCTTCGGGTCTGTTTTTTTTTGTTGTTTTCGGTACTGTGTTGGGGCGGCTGAGTTGGGGTTGTTGTTGTATGTTAAAAGAGCTTTCTAAAGACTACGAGATGGCTTGAAACGGATTTTTGTGGAGAAAATTATGGCGTGTCAAAGTTGGCGCATGGGTTGCGCGTAACGGAAAATCAAGGGTTTATGTTAAGTGCGAGCTTTTGTTGCGCATAGGTGTCGTTTTAGCGATAATTAGGCCTAGTATAGGCGAGTCGTTATGCGAATATCATTTTACTCGGCCTTTTGATATTATTTTTTTCCGTTAATTGTTAGGAATCCAAGTGCGTTGGTTCGAGTGAGCGTTGTAGTTGATTTTTGGCTTTTCCAGTGTGAGTGACACTATTTCTTCTTTGTATTTTGAACTCACGTTTTGAGAAATATGGTGGATTACCTATTCTATGAATTGATAAAAAGCATATTTTGTTGCATTCAAAAGGAGTTATATTTTGAAGTTGATTGGAATGGTTGTTTGAAAAAATGATTTGTGAAATTCTTTGTGAGAGAATCTTGAGATGTTTTGGAGAATGCTTTGATATTTATATATCAAATTTTGACTTGTGATATGATTTTCTTTCGATATTGGTGGAATAATACATGAGTGGAAGATGTGATTGAGGACAGGCAGTGGAGATGGCCTTCTCCATGATCCATTTGAGCTATGATTATGTGTTTGAGTTATTGGAAATTCAAGCTGCAATTACTGTGCTACTTTGAACCCTGGCTATGTCAATTGATAGGGTGGTGATTTTGGCTTCTGTTCATGGTAATTTTGGTCGTGTGGAAGCTAGGAAACTTGTTTGTAAGGAAAGGAAGACATTCAGGTGCATTGGCATAAACTAAATGGGTTTTAAACCAAACTAGACACCAACCCACAATTGCCCGGGTGAGAGTTGAAATACTTTAAAAAGGAGCGAATGCAAAATGCTAAACATTTTCAAAATGACATTCTCTCTTGTAATCGAACTCTTTCAACAAATGAAGAGCTCTTTTTTTCAAGCCTAATCAATCCAAGGAAGGAGACTACAACCGAGAAGCTTCAATTGACTAGTTTAATTTTGGAAGCATGTCCCTTGTAATTGGGTTTATAATGGAAGAGTTTTCCTAATATGTGGACTAAATTAATTGACGTTGTTATTTACCGTTTAACGTTTACCGTTTTACGGGGTTTAGTCTAAGGTAAGATAAAAGATTTCTTAATTAATCTAATATGGGACTGGCTAGTGTGGGCCAAGTTGAGCATGGCCCGTAATGAGGGGGACTGGTTGGAAACTCTATAAATAGTGCTCAAGTCTCTCCTCTAACCCTAATTCTCACATATCCTCACCTAAGGGGCGTTATTCTAACGTTAATCGTGAGGAGCCGCCTCATTAAGTTAGTGATACGGAGGGCAATAGAGGAGAATGATTTGCGCAATCAACATTGTGTTTCCTCTTCCACTTCAAGAACAATGGATCCCAAGTGCGTTAATTTTTAACTCTTTGGATGTGTGTTCTTGTTTTAGTTATGGAAATCTTGGAGTTACGCAATTTGTGTCCAACATGTGGTATCAAAGCCTCCATAACCCTAGAACTTGAACGCAATTGATTTTACCCTAAATTGTACGGATTAGCCCTAATTAATACAGATCTTGCCCTAATTTCTGATTTTTGAGACTTTTTGTTCAATAAAAATTAAATTAAATCACAAATTTGGATTGTGGGAGACAAGATGAGCAAGAGGGTTGGCGGCGCATCGCCGGGGGAGGCCGCACGTGCCCCCACGCGCGGCCACGCGCCGCCTGGGCGTCGAAGGTGCGCCCCACGCGCCTTCACACGCGCCCACGCCCGGGGGACAACCTGCGCGTGCTGTTGACGTCATCATGACGTTAGCAACCGGGTTCGCTGACGTCAATGGATCGTGCGTGCGAGGCACACGGGTGATGATGCCATGATGATGTCATCGGCCCGGATCCGCCCCAATTGACTACCCGACCCATTGACCGACCCGACCCGACTCGTTGACTGACCGGACCCGGTCAACTGTTGACCGAACCGGTCAACCGGTCGAACTGGTTTTGACCGGCCTAAGGCCACGCGCGTGAGCTCCACGTGCCGCGCACTCAAGCGGCGCATGCGGGCGCGTGGAGGGTCGGATCGGCGCGTGGCTGGCGGCATTGGACTCATATGGTCTACTATATCTTGTGGTATATTTATTTTATATGTTTGATGATTTTATTGATGTAAAATTACATATAAAACCCTAAATATGTGTGTTTTAAATGAATTTTTGCGTATTTTTATTGTATTTTCTGTTATTTTGAAAATACAATTGTTGGGTTATAGGTATATTATCACATAATCATTATAAAGGTGTGATTCATCAATAAAAATCAAACTTTATTGTGAACTGAAGTTGGCTTAATGAGATACAATTATTATGAGATAGTAATTGAACTATATCTTGAGATAATGAGAAAAACTTTTGTTGCCCATGCATACTCCTTTACATGCTGGTAACCTTTGAATGATGGACGTCTTACTGATTGTATTGATTTACACATCTACTGAATGTGAGTAATGTATGTCGTTAAGTTATTGCATATTATACCTAAATTCATATGGTCACTTTGGTTAATGTCCATCAAATTTAATATTTTTATGGTTAAGGAGTATGGCAATATTTATGCATAGCAATAATATCTACTGTTATAGTTTAGATATTTGGTTCTGTAATTTGACTCAATTTATAGGCCACTGGTTGAAGTAATGATTTTTGTTACCTAAAATTGATTGATAAATCAATTGTTGGCCTTAGAGTCATTTTTGCCTTATGAAACTTATGAGCTATAATGGATTAGTTGTCAGGCTTATCGATCTGGTGTACCCTGTGTTGCTGTGATTAATGATCTAATTGGAATCGTCTTTCAAATTATTATATATTCTCTATATATATATATATATATATATGATTAATTTTATTAATGAATAAGGCAATATAATTAGCATGATATGTGATTTTAGTGATATATGCCCCTATCACTAAAGTTGAAATCACGTATATGGTGTATGTGAGATGTAGATTTTATATCCCTGGTATGAGAGAGTTTCAAGAATTCAATTGAATAGTAACCGCTAAAGTGGCATGCTTGATTGGGTTTGAGAAATTTCGGTCTAGTATGCTGATTAGGATGTCTCAAGATGAGGCTTCCCTTGGACATCAAGTGAAGTTATTTTAGCCTGTCGACTGACGACAAATATGAAAGACATTGATACTCGAGTGAGACCTCTTTATCTTACGCACAATTATTGAAGCTGAAGGAATGATGCTCTATCGGCAAGATGGATCGTTGTTTTTCAGAAATTTTTCGCAATATATTAAGGAGTGGGATAATACATGAGTGGAAGATGTGATTGAGGACAGGCAGTGGAGATGGCCTTCTCCATGATCCACCGAGTTATTGGAAGTTCAAGCTGCAATTACTGTGGTACTTTGAACCCTGGCTATGTCAACTGATAGGGTGGTGATTTTAGCTTCTATTCATGGTAATTTTGGTCGTGTGGAAGCTAGGAAACTTGTTTGTAAGGAAAGGAAGATATTCAAGTGCGTTGGCATAAACTAAATGGGTTTTAAACCGAACTAGACACCAACCCACAATTGCCCGGGTGAGAGTTGAAATACTTTAAAAAGGAGCGAATGCAAAATGCTAAACATTTTCAAAATGACATTCTCTCTTGTAATCGAACTCTTTCAACAGATGAAGAGCTCTTTTTTTCAAGCCTAATCAATCCAAGGAAGGAAACTACAACCGAGAAGCTTCAATTGACTAGTTAAATTTTGGAAGCATGTCCCTTGTAATTGGGTTTATAACCCTCTTTAGCCCTATGGGACCTCTCAATATAAGAAGATCACGTTTCTCGTTCATTTAAGCCTCCTAAAGAAATGGAAAAATCTCGGGTTTCAAGCAGAAAAATACAAATTGTTTAAATAGGAGAGAGAAAAGTAAAGTCAAATTTCAATATTTCAGTCTTTTAGGCTTTTATAGGACCGCTGCAGATTGACTTTGCTAAACGAAGTTGTCGAAGCTTGACCTGGAATGGTCTCGATTACCATATTCCGAAGGAGAGAAATCGGATCTCCGTTGCTCTGGGGACTGTAATGGGCCGGTATAAGGTTGTGAACTGAAGAAAAGCTTTTTGGGCCTGTCAGAGATCCGGTCCTCCCTATTCGTGATAAGCGACAAAATTATCGTTTTACCAAAAATGAGAATCACATACAAGTTCCTCGCCAATTTTGGAAGCCCAAAATTTTTCTTTTTTTTTGCCCCCTTAAAAGGGAACGGGTCCAAAAAGAATGGCCACCGAATCAGCCCTCGATCGTTCCAGGAAAACCATCCGGGCCGTCCGTCTGCTGCCTTCCTCGCAGATAAATACCAGCGTCGGTCAGAACGCATGCTGCTCCGCGTCTCGTATTTTATAAGGCGTTGGTCCCGACAACAACTCCTCAAAATATTCGTTCAAAAAATAAATCTGTGGCGACGACAGATCCTTCACGCCCGAGATCGCACGCGGACATTGAATTCTTCCATTGAATCGTCTCTCTCTCTTTAGGATTCGGACGTTCTTGCGTGATTTTTTCTTGCTTTTTTCTTGAGACGGAGCGAAAGATTTTGTGGGTTGCTTTGCTTTGCGATCTCCGTTTCGGTGTTCCGGTAAAGATACGGTCCTTTTGTGGGGGCTAAGTTCTTCGTTAGGGGGTGGTCGGATAAAGAGGGAGTTATTATTATTATTATTTTTTTTTTCTGAATCGGGGAGGATGAACGATCAGGCGCACCTGATGAATCAGGCGCCGATGATGATGAACCAGAGCCCGATGATGAACCCGCCGCAGGTCATCATGAATCAGCCCCCCCAGCTGATGAGCGCGTCTCAGTCGATGAGCCAGCCCCCTCAACTGCTGAGCCAGCCCCAGTTGATTGCCCAGCCTCAGGTCCTGAATCAGCAGCCCCAGTTGATGGCCCAGTCTCAGATGCTGAGTAAATCTCAGGTCCCCAGTTTGAACAGGAGTTACAAGATGTGGCCTCAGAAGCAGAAGCAGAAGCAGCAGCAGCAGCAGCAGCAGCAGCAGCAACAGCAGCCGTCGCTTGACCCTAATGTGCAGTTTCTTGGCTCCATGAACCCAGGTTTCGGGGCTTTGAAGCAGCCGATGATGCCGTTGCCCGGTAGAAGCAATTGGAAGGGCAAGAAGCCCAATGACAAGCGGAATGACCCGAGGAAGGTCCCAAAGGCGATCCCCAATGCCGGGATGAGTAGTGGCGCCAGTGGCATGGGCTACCAGCCCCCTGCTCTTACCGATTTGCAGTTCCAGAATCGCCTAAAGTCTAGAAAATATTACCCCAAGAAGAAGTTCAATAACCGGTTTGCACCGTATGCGCCCCGGAACACGACTTCTTTTATCATAAGAGCGAAGAAGTCGGGCGGCATTGCCTCTATGGTGTCCCCGTGTCCGGTCACGCCGGCGGTGTTGCCGACGCCAATATTTTCACCCTCTAGAGAGGTGTTGGTTGATATGGCAAAAGAGGAGTGGGGTGTGGATGGGTATGGATCCATGAAGGGTCTCATTAGGCTACGGAATGAGGTAGAGAACAGGGATAATGAGGAGGAGGAGGATGAGAACGAGGAGGAAAATAATGGGTCCAGCGAGAGTGACGTAGAAGAGGAGAAGAATAGCGTGATGAGCAGACTGGATCATGAAATGAATCGCTTTGAGATGGTTTACCCCAATTACGGTTCTGATTATAACAATTTACTAGTGAATAGGGTGGATGATCAAGATACCCACATTGCGCAACTCGAGGAAGAGAATCTAGCTTTGAGAGAAAGGCTCTTCTTGATGGAGAGGGAAATGGAGGACTTGAGGAGGAGGTTGAACTTCCTGGAGAGGCAGAACCATGTGGATGAAGATGTGAACGAGGAGGTAGTGGAGAATGAGTCTGACAATGAGAGTGAAGATGAATGCAATGTTAATGTTCTGGGTGGTGTGAGCAAAGGAGAGGACATGGATTGTGTGGATGGTGATGTAGGTGGAAGGGATGTTAAGTTTGATGGTGATGCCAAAGAGGAGAAATATGATTCGACACTAGGAAATAAAGCAATTCCGGAGGTTGCTATGGAAGAGTTTATTTCAAACGAAGCAATTCTAAAAGAAGACGAGTCAGGATATGAGGAACAACGTGATGGAGTCATCCCAGGAAGAGCAAAGTCTGAGGGGGATGAGGGGACGAAAGTTGTAGAGAACGAGGTCTCACATGAAGTGAATCCTAAATGGGATGAGTGTGAACGGAAGGACGATGCAAATGCGCCTTTGGAGAAGAGCATCGGCGATGGTCAATAATATTTTTAGCTTTCCATCTATTCTAAGCCTCCTCCAAGGTTTAATAGTGGTGAAGGGCTTGTTAGCTAATGCCATAATTTGTCGAGTGTCAAGGTTCTTTCTCAGTGCTCCTTAAATAATTCCGATTCTGGGGCATTTACAGGCGTTGCTTGTTAGTTGAGAGTGAAACATGGTCAATGGCCTTCCAAACTTAGCCATTACGATGTTCTCTCCAGTTAATAACCATCGTTGGTTTACTTCACTCTCTTCTTTATACTAAAGTATTGTGATCTTTTGGGTTCTTACTTCTATGTCTGGAAATCATTTGAGATCGAGTGTGCATAGGTTTATGTTTTACTCTTCTGATGTCGTGAAAACCCCATTTTCTTGGACTGCATTACTTGTTGATATGTTATGCATTTACATCTCTGAAACCAGACTGTGTAAGTTAACGTGAATATAGGAGGGAGGACCACTCATTCAAGTCCTCTGAGGTCTGGATGTTTGTATCAGGTGCTATATATGATTGCATCGATCAGATTAGAAGCTAACTGTATTACTGTGTATTTCTCTTTCAAGGAGAGGCCTTGTTGGATTTTTTTTTTTTTTTTTTTTAATCTTCTTAACCTGGAGCATCCAGTACTTTTTGGTATTTTCGTGTTAAAACCAGCCACCTTTTATGTATGGGGATGTTTTATGTATGGAGTGTTGCCCAAGTCTGCTGTATATGTACAAATTTTCAATCTTTTATGTGTGATGAGATCACGGTATCTATGCTCTTAAAGGATTCTTAGTGAAGGTTTTTTTTAGCCTAATGTTGGGGACCTGTGATATGATGGTGTTCAGCACCTCTGGCTGATCCTTTACACATCTAGGCAAGTAGGTGATTGAAGGTGGGCAGGAAGGATTTTCTCTTTTCCTCTCTCTCCATAAGTTGAGTTGATTGAGTCATTTTGAGATCAATCGACTGCATTTGTTTAAGGAGAGAATTTGACTTATGGAGATTAGGAAGACTTGGGAAAGCCAGTAGTGGTCTTGTCATATTTTTGGGTTCTCTTGTGGCAGTAGGGTTTTTCTCAAATGGGATGAATGTGTGACAATTTCTGTTAAGACAAACTCTGTTTTGCTTTTTTGCTGTTGGTGTATCGAACACCAGAGATTTCATATCACATCTTTTTGTATAGATGCTACCAAATGAAGTTGTCGACTATTGCTTAAAAGTTAGCTTTATTTTGTCTTATGGATGGCTCAATGCGGTTGTAGCAACCAGACCAGCTGATTTGTTCTTTTCTTTTGGTTGAAAACCTATTTTGAGTTGGATAGGCAGAATAACCAACAATTGAGTCAATGAGATAACATTATCTACTTATTCTTACACAGATGTTCTTTTGCCCTGTAACATGGATTTCTATGGATTAGTTTCTTTTGCTTATAGAGATCTACTGGTTTTATTTCGCAAAGGCAAAAACGAAATGAATTGACTTATTTGTGTGTGAAAGTGATATGTGGTCACTCATCCTTAGTCTGGGAAGGGATGCAACAAGACGTCTTACGAAGTCTTTATTTTACAAGTTTGAAAAGATTCCAAGCATGGCATAGTACGTTTGCAGAGTTTGATTGCCCGAAAGCGTTTAATCTTTGTCAGCCGTCAGAGCAATATTTTTTACTTATTCATAGTTTGTTGGCTCTTTCCTAAAGGCTTTGCAGGAAGGACATGCCATTTTGCATCTCGGTTGTGAATTGTTCTCGATGCAGGATTTTTAAATGGTGCCTTGTGTAGAGGTATGGACACGATCTGCCATTCATGGAGTGGATGGACCAGCCAAGCAAGCATGAAACGGAAGAAAAATGAACTAGTATTAAATTAGATGTTTACATTTAGCCAGCGTGATTGTAAATCTGGTAGGCATACGTTGGTGTGTGTCATGCAATGTCTGGGAAGCACATGGTCACAGATTTACTTCGTTCCATCCACACGTAGGTGCACAAAAACTATGTTGTTGTAGCCCCGACTGATCCTGATTTTGTCATCTGTATATCTGCGAGAGAAAAGAGAGGTATGCATTGGTGATAGGATCAAATTCTGGGGTGTTCTAAACTGTCAAGAGGTTTAGAAGAGATGTAGGAGACAGCAAAATCTTACAAAAGTTCCAGCTTAAACTTGGTCTCCATTTCCACAGGATATCCAAATGGTCCTCCGATGATGGCAGCGTCGTCCATCGTGACGTCATACGCATTGGTGCCGGATTTCCTTTGAAGGTATGAGATGCGTTAAAACCATGACTTCAAAGTTTGAGAAAACTGTGCAGTTTCAGGAACTGTGCGCATGAATTCGTGCAATGAGCATGTTCATCTGTGAATGACTTCGTTACCCCCGCTCCTCGAGTGACTGTGAGTTGCGGGGCCAGGAACACTCGAGCAAACTTAACTTACAATGCAAATAAAAGGCGTACAGCAAGAGATTTATCTTATAAACTCTGATGCTCGATGAGCAGGAATGGCATCATCCAGCCACCGGTGGGGTCGTTCGTATCGTGATGCATGTCACGTCTATTACCCACTCAGCTGAGCTCGGTGGAGAACCAGCTAGGCTCGAGATTAGGAAAAAATTTTCTAATTTAGAATCCATTTGTTTGAAGGAAAAGTATTTCTGAAAATTTATTTTCTGACTTCAATTTACAGAAAACGTTTTCATAGATTGAAAACGATACAGCTTCTTTTTTTAGTAAGAAAGCAATCACTTTACCTAAACCATCAAATAAATGAAAACTAACAATTTTCTTTAAGAATAATTTTCATGAAAAGTAATTTTTTTTTTTTTTTATCATGAAGTTTTCGGTTAAACAAACACATGAACTTGTATCAAACTAAATTTTGTTGGATATCTTTGCATTTCTGAAAGATTGGATGCTTTATACTCTCAATCATTTCAGGTTATATTTTTAGCTACTCCACCTTCAAGGACGATCAAGTAGTGGTCCTCTTACTCTGAATTCGTAATGGGATTGGTTGTGGTATTTTTAATCACCTGGGCATCCAAAGAGCACCTGCTCACATGCGTATGTGAATGCGCATACACAAGCGTACAAGAGTGTTGAAGATACTTGTATATTCCGACGTGTCTAGTGATCCATATATGCACATATATTGGATGTTGCTTCGTGCCGTCTGACAGGAATTGCATGAATATTCTCTGTAGGTGCATATATCTTTCACCTTGTCTTTGGTATCGTGTTCTCTACTAAGAACCAGAAACCAAGTGCGACGGCGCATATCCTGCCCCAGAGCAAGAGAGAAAGGAAGGAGAGATGCTTACGCAAATGAGCCATTCATGGAGAATCTCAGGCCAGGCAAGATGTTCACCACAAATTTCAGTTGTCCACTCTTTTTAACAATCTGCAAGGAGCACGACGTGCTTAAGAAGTGATGGACTCGTACTAAAACGGTTATGAAAAGGACATTATTCTTAAACCTACCTGTCTTCCCATAAGGCCATTAGCTGCATTCTCTATCCAACTGTCTGTCTCCATCTGCACCGCACAATACACAGTTTAGGCTCCGTAAGAAGCAATGAGATGCACTAACGATAGGTCACCGTTGTTTAAATCACACTGCTGTATTTTGTATTGCAGAAGTTGTGTTGGAAACTTTCGAGTTTTGTATGGCAAGATAATTGTGTCGGAATGGTTGTGGCATCTTGTTAACAAAGAAAAATTCTAGGACCAACTGGAAACAGAGTGCTGCAATACTTGCGCCACGTTCATTCCATTAGGTTCACGTGATAGCCAAAGCACCGAAGTGCCAGTCCATTCAGGTCGATGAAAGTCAGTAAAAGTAATTTCCATGAAGCTACCTGTGAACTCCAGATCATATTCCATTCACCTTCCACAAGTTCAAGCTCGCCATCACCTTTGTTCTTGCTTGAAGATGTGATCTCATCAATTGCCTACAACAATGATTCAGAATTATTTCAGTTAACATTCAGGAACCTCCACAATCAAATTCCATGGTGATTGGATTCCATTCACCTTTTCGATTCCTTTTCCAGTGGAAATAGCTGACAGTAACAATTGCCTAGGTTCAGTCAGCTTTTGCAGCAAAAAGGTGGTTCCCTGCACTACAACCCGATAAAGGCGTACCCTTAGCTGAACATTTTATGGCGGCTTTTGCCAATCAAATCCTTAAGTTCTCATCTGGCTAATAAAGAAGGCAGTCAAATAACGAAATATGGACCTTAATATCTCATTCACCTTATTTCCTCTTGAGATGCGGAGGTTTCCAGATTCAGACAAATATGTGGTGTCTAACCATCCTTTTGCTTCATCTCCAAGGAGCCTAAATGGCACTGGATATGGAACCTTGAAAGGTAGAAATTTTAAGGAAAAAGCGGCCCTATCAAACCGAAAAAGTATCCTTTTTCCGTCACTGATTGATGCAGCTGCCTGTAGGTAAAAAGTTAAGGCAAGTCAACTAATAAGAGAGGAAAGATCACGACACTTTCCATGTAATAGTGAATTGCTTGGTAAAGGGTGGGAAGGATAAAAAACAACACATAGCCGTCAGTTGTAAAGCATATGACGCTGCAATTACACGAGCCATCCAAAGATTTGTCCATACTTTATATCACCCACGATGACAGAGTCAACTCCAATGTCAAGGGAAAAAATCACCAGTCACGACATACGGGAAGTTTGAGATAAAGAACGTTACATGGAAGAATAAATTTCGTAGGAGAAAAAATGCTAAAAGCTTCCCTTGCATGTAAGGATCACAAATTTGGCAAAGACAAAATTGGTTTCATTCTCAACTCAATTTGTGGATAAGCTGCAAAAAACTGTGAAGCAGATGCACAACGAGACTGAAAATATTATGAGTTTACATGCCACAATTAGCAAGATGTCAAGACGGCTTTTCATTATGTAGTCATCGATCAAAATTTAAGTTCATAGCCCTTAAAAGGAAGGAGGTCATACCTCTACTTTTAACTCGCCAATGGCTTCAGAGAATACTACGATGTTGGACACACGTGGATCATTTGATCTAAGATATATCTCTTGAAATACGCTAAACACGTCAACGCCAACAAATGTTCTCTGCAGATGATTTGGTATGCTGTTAGTCTCTCCACATCATCCAAAATCTTGAACACTTAGAATTGGATATTTTTATGAAATTGGCAGGCAGACAAATTCCATAACAGGTTCTGATCTTCTGCATCTGGTGTGTTTTGCCAATTTAAGTAAACTTATCATCTGCAATATACAGATTATCAACACATCTAGAAGTAAGTGAAAAGAAATGAAGACATGCATCTAAATGAGGACAGATCAGTCTAGATTAATTGGGAAGTCGAAACAAGCAACATCAAACAAGATATCATTTCTTCATAACCGTTCATCCTTTCCGAGCAAATCACAAAGCTACTAACACCCCATGCTCTCGCGGTGCATCTATTGCAAATGGAGGCAGTTTAAGCTACAATCATCTCATGTTAGAACCAAGCACAAACGCTACCTGAATTGGGGATGCTGTTCCAGGTCGAGTTGTAAACATCAACTGCCATCGACCTTCGATTAGATCGGAGCTTGTCTGCAAATAATTACCACCATATCAACATGCCAAACAGGCATGATCATCTTAAAAACCGGTAAAGCAATATGGTTATCTGCCTAGCTAGCACGACGGACATTCATAGTGTCGAAAACTACATTCGAGCTTCCGGGCAAAAGTTTCTTCGACAGTGGACTAGTGTGTCATTGCGCACAAACAGAATATAGAAGTGAAAATAAGCAGGTACCGGATCTGGCACTCCTGTCAAAGTCTCCAGAACTGCAACTGCTCGCTCGACATCCTGCAAAAATCCCGTTAGAATATTTAAATAATAAACCATGCTTTTATTCAACAACTTAAACTTTTATGACAGTTGACGGCAATCTTATTAAATATCACCATTCCAAAATGTAAAACCCATCAGAAATGAAAAAATCACACCAATCTTGAACCGAGCCAGACGAAAACGAGCCTAACGCGACTTCGACAAGGAAAGAGGCACGAATCGCCGAACTCGCGGATTACCTGGACCTGCTGCGGAGTGGCAGAGCGACCGCGGCCTTGAATGCCGATGAGAGCTTCGATGAGCTGCGCCTCCGGATCAGTGAACGGCGAGGCCTCCTGCTGCTCGCCGACGAGAGAGGAGCGGCAAGCGACGAGGCCGTCACCACCTCGGCTCCGGCGGTACTTGACGGACTTCGTCGGAGAGCGGCGGCCGAGGGGTTGCGGAGAGAGGAGTGCGGGAGACGGCGTGACCGCGTTGAACTGAAGCCCGTGAACGCGGGACGCCATTGGAGGAAGACGCTGGAGCAAAATTTGCGAGGCTCGCGTGCGTGCTGGCCTGCTGGCGGATACGCTCCGGAGAGGAGAGAGGAGCCTGGGGCGGTGTAGCGCCACGTGGCCGTCAGCCGACCCGACACGTGGATGTTGAGATTCTGGGTTGATATTGGGTAATCGACACCAGAAAAAAAGCAGTGATTCGGAAGTGAACCAGGCCCACTAGCCTCTGCGAAGAGCTCCGATTGGTTCCGGAGGAGAAATAATATCTGAAGACATTTTTCTGGGATTTATTTACATTCCAATCCATTGGTTTTCGCACTCGTAAATGTAATCGTGTTAATTGGCGAAATTAATTATGCACTTTAGACAGCCCTCCAAAAATATTTTAAAAAAAATTAACTTTAAATGTAAGAGTTTAATTCTTAGCCAGAAGTTCAAGAAGCATGAGGAACATGCGCGGCAATGCACGACTTGAGAAAATTTCGGCAAGGCCAAGGAAAAGAGAAGTGTGGCTGATCTAGATACAAGGGCTGGGCTCAAATGGGCAAACTTTAAGAATTCAATAAATTAAGAGCCCAATTTGCAAGAAATTCACAGAATCGCCCCGGTTCATGCTTAATGCAAACACACAATTTTTAAACAAAAATATCTCTAATTTCTTAATGCAGGAGAATGTAGTGAATAATGAGAATGCAACACCATGCAACATCAGTGTTATTGTTTTGGGGTTCAACTTTTTTTGTATTGATGAGTTCAATCCCTAATTTTCTTACGAAATGAATAAGAAGTCTTTAGGAAAAAATTAAGGTGTCAACTTTCTTTATATATAAAAAGGAGCAAGGGAGGGAGGGAGGGAGTATCCAAACACCATAATGAGCTAGTGAAGAAGAAGTTCTTGTGAAAATGTATGTAGCGAAGATAACATGGCCACGACCAACCTGCATTGTCGCGTATCCAAGAGTACATTCATGGTTATGGAGGATTTACATATATTTTAGTAGAAATTAGTCCAGCTGAAACTTTGAAAATAATAATATGTACATGTCCAATTCCATAGCATATGCACTGGCCTTATTTTATAGTTATATATACTCATATGTCAAATGAGGCAATTAAAGTTTATCCGTATGGTATGTTGAATCTGCTACAAATTAAAGAGACTATCTTCCAGACTTGGATCATTTCATAAATCCTCAACGGTATGGATGCGCAAGATAATGATGTTGGAGGATTTTGCAAATGTATGATTTTGACACTTTGCACCTGATGATTTGGGTTAACCATGCGAAAAGTTAATTTTCTTATTTTCTTTACTTTCTTCTTTCATTCCTTTTCTATTTTTAATGACATTTTTCATTTCCAAATTGATTTATATTTGCCAGAACAATGCCCTTTTGTGCCATGAACCGCTAGCCAAGTTTTCCATAATTAGGAAATAACATGATTTATTTTTGATAATTTTCATATATCATGCAAAATTTTAAGCATAAAGCTGATCGTGAATTGAGACTATCTTTTTTACTTTTCATTTAATTTAATCATTTTGTATTCTTTTTGGGAAGCTTCATCAAGATCTGGGAGCGAGACATCAATCCTCACACAGTTGATACAAGATACAATAAAAAGGGGAAAAAAAGTTTTATATTTCTTGATTTAATCAGAAATAGAGGAAAGAATATTAGAATAATTTACGAAAGAATGCGGTGACATGATCACTATAACAAGATTTAGTGAGCATCTAATAAAAGTTAATGTAAAATAATACTTGATACCAAGCGTGAATTTTCAATTTTAGATGGTGCGTAAAATAGCGATATATTATTAATGGCCCAGTGAATAGATGCAATTATCTAGTCTTGCCAAAAGAATGTCATTTTCAGACCAATTTCGTCCCAAGGACAAACAACTGCATAAAATGTCATCTTTGTCTATATATAAATCTATGTTCTTGTTTGTGAGTAACCATAGTTTAACTCATCTTAAAGAGCATTAACAAATTTTTTAAGAGACTAATAGACATATCTGACAAGATGTTCAAAAATAAGCCAAAATATATGTTTCGATGTCCTCGTCAATATGAGAACTTATCCTAACAAAAAGTGTGCCGATTGTATCCATGATTTTTATGAGATGATAAATGAGCCTTTTTTTTTCATGCCTCTGAAGCCCAAAACCTCTTTCCACTTATAAAGGCAAAACTTCTCCCACTTTTACTACCCCCATTCCACATAAACCCACTCTCAGACAAACTAAACATTGGAAAGATATGGGAAAGCTAAATGATGAAGCAGAAGGACCAAAGAAAGTGATCGTGCATTTCAGCCATGATCATGCCCTAGAACTCACCAAACTGTTGAAAACAAACCAAGCAATCTGCCCCGGCTGCGGAATTTGCATCCTTCCTGGCGAGGACTATTTGGCAGTGCAACTTGCAATTTCTTTCTCCACAAAGATTGCTTTCAATTGCCCAGAAATATCTATCATTCTTCAGACAAGAATCATGACTTGATTCTTATCCTGTCACCCTCATTTCACTGCAAAGCATGCCGGACTCCTGGTTCTGGCTCCTCCTACAATTGCAATATCTGCCTTGGCGATATCCACAGTATGTGTGCAATGAAGCCCTTTTCTGCAACCCATAAATCACACCCCCACAGAATGGAATTTAAGACTCCTTATGAAGGAGAAGAAGGCTTCCAATGTGACATCTGTGGACAGCCAGGTTACAACCAGTGGCTCTACCTTCATTGCTGCGAATCTCAGGTGGGACAGAAAGTCCATATTATTCAGGACAAACCAGCTTCTGAAGCTTCAAGCAGAGCTCTTGGTCTTCCTAATAGCACACAAAAGCCTGCCATTAACACCACTTCAGTTGCTCAATCTGGCAAGTCATGCGAAACTTTGCAAGGCTTCCGACACGTTAATGTCTCGGACAATTCAACAAGCTTTTGATTGTCAAAACATGGCAATTACAACTACTCAAGGTCCCTTCAACAACCCAGCCTCACAGCCCTTGCCAACAGTCACGTCACAGTACAGGCCAAATGTTGCTTGTGTTTACCAGTCAAGCAAGTCCTCAATCGGATTTCCAGCAAACGGTCACGGACTTGAACCAACCAATGCTAGCGGCTCAAGTACTAATCAAGCAATTTGTATCGATCTTATCAACACAACAGGGGTGCCGCCCAGTATCAACCAAACGTTGCTTATGCTCAACGTGGGACTAACTTTTCTAGTGGAAGACAAATGTACAGCTGCAATGGCCGCTTAGGCAGTACTCAAGGAAGAAATGATCTACCAATACACCTCAGGTCAAATGTAGTTCTCATTAGCCCAAACGCAATGACAGAATCCACTAATCAAGTCCTCTTAAACGCCACAAGTTCACAACCCCACCAGTTGTGGTGTCGGAGTACAGGCTGAGCATTGCTTCTGTCGGTCAGGCAGGCAATTTCTAAAATGGGATCCAGGCCTACGCTTACCCCTTTAGCCCAACCACTGTCTCAGCACCATTCAACCATTCCCAATGAGTCCGAATGGAACAAACATGTTCACCACTAACAATAGCAACAACCCTGCAATTGGTGTCCCCCAAAACCGGCCAAGTGCAGCATTTGCCAATCAAGGAACAACTTCCCCCAACGGATCACAAGCGTATGGCAACAACAGCCTCGTCTATCTGAACGGCACTCAAGGGATCAACAACCAACCGATATACCTGAGGCCGAATGGTGGTAGAGCTTCAATGGCCCCGGTGGTTCCACGAAACCAAGGGCTCGGTTATGGGAATCCAGTATACTATGGAACAAACCAGGGCATGATGGGTGCGGTGACTGCATGTGGGGCGGCGGCGGCGGCGCGATGGGAGATCAATGGGTCTAGATGGATCAGAGATCCTGAATTACTATGTCGGTGATTATTTCTAGTCCCGAATTGCCGATTGACTGACGTTTCCCTTTTTGCTAGTATCATCATGTGTTTTCATGTCAATTACAGCAGTGTAATTTCAAGTAAATTCAATACTGTTCTTCAAAATATAATCCAACATTCAAGCTGGAATTGGGCAACATTTGTCCACAACTTCGTCAATAGGTACCTTAGGGTTACAGGTTGAGTAATGAACAAAGCCACCGAAACAAGAGGGAGATTTAGAAATAACACAACAACTACGGTTGACATTCAAGCAAAGGAAACAGAAGAACATGGAAACAATATTAAAGTCTAATTTGACAAATAAGAAAATATATATAAGAGACCCACTTACTTGTGGAAGAATCGTGTTGAAGAAAGGATGATGGAGACAAAAGCTTTGGTTTCAATGAAATCTGTGAATATATACTAAATGATTAATATCATGAAAAACCTCAAACTAATACATATATGATAAATTTATCAAAGACTAATATTTTGACCAATTAAAATCCAAAACTGGTATATTTGTGATAAATATACATTTAATTAATTTTTTGACTACCAAAAATCCTAAACCGGTACACATGTAATAAATTTATCCAAAATTAATTTTTTGACCACTAAAAACCTTAAATTAATACATTTGTGACACATTTACCCCTCGTTAAATTAAAATAACACCACGAAAAATCACAAAGCGGGTGCACCTATGACTAACGAGTCTGGAACCCCAAACTTAGCAATTCGATGGTAAAATTTAACGAAAATTAACAGAGGATAAATCTGTCACAAGTATATTAATTTAGGGTTTTTAATTGTCAAAAAATTAGTTTGGGGTAAATTTATCACAAACATACAAATTTGAAGTTTTAGTGATATTAACCCTATACTAAATATATAGATAGATATAAGGTAATTTGATCTCATCCAACATCTAATAAGTAGATACAAACTTCGCAAAATTTCATCTCTTGCTACATCTATAAATAGATATATAATATTTTATAGACACTAATTTGGTAGATCTAATTAAGATCGAGTAAGTTCATTTATGCTCCAATTAATTAATTTAATTATAGGGAAATAGAGAGAAACCAACTTTGACAGATCTAAATAAATCAACTTGAACTTGATTCATAATTAGGTTAATCGAATTCATAAGTCTAATTTACGTTCTTAATCTGATAGATAGTTTGATTTGTGAAAATTAACAAAGAATGTGCTTTCTTGAAATTCATAGGCTTCATGCATCATTGTAATTATCTTATGTATTATATTTATAAAGCATTGGGCTAATACCACCAAAAATCTCAAACCGTTAAACGTATGCCACATTTAACTTGAACTAATTTTGCACATCACAAACAATTCCAAATTGGTGTATACATATCCTAAACTAATTTTTGTATTACAAAAATCTCAAATGGGTATACTCGTGACAAGTTTACTAGTTTAGAATTTTTTCTAGGGAAAAAACCACCAAAAATCCTAAACTATGCACAAAGTGACAAAAATACCCCAAACTTTTTTTGCATCACCAAAAATCCCAAACTTTGCCATCCGTAACACATTTACCCAATTAAGGGTATTTTTATCTTTTTATGTTTTTTTTCTTTTTTTTTTCTTTTCTCTTCCCTCCCGGAGCCGGCAGAGGGAAGAGAAAAAGAAAAAAAAAAAGGGAAAAAAAAGAAAAATATTTTTAAAAGCAAAATGACCAAAATGCCCTTAAGATTTAGGGTAAATGTGTCACAGAAATGAAAATTCGGGGTTTTTTATGTCACAAAAAATAGTTTTTGGTAAATGTGTCATGGATGGCAAAGTTTGGGGTTTTTGGTGGTGCAAAAAAAAGTTTGGAGTATTTTTGTCACTTTGTGCATAGTTTAGGGTTTTTTTGTGGCTTTTTCCCTTTTTCCTAACGAACAAATTAGTTTGAGATAAATATGGCACGAGTACACCAATTTAGAAATTTTTGTGACGCAAAATTAGTTTGGAATACATGTGACATGGATGTACTTGTTTGGAATTTTTGGTGGTATTAACCATAATGTATTTAGATGACATAACTCTGCATTATTTATCTCACGCTATGTCTAATTTATATAAAATATATTAGATAGTATATGCATCGGGTACAAAATCCAATGGAATATTAAACCCTTAGCAAGTGCAAATTGTAAAGTTTTGTGAAAGGAACAATCATAAATACCAGCTTTATTTTCAAGTGCTGGAGTTTTTCAATGACAGGACAAATGACTAGACTCTCATTCTCTCCGTGACATCTCAGCGGACTAAAAAAGATGGGTGAATATTTTTCACCCCTGCCAACATAGAAGTTGTCTTCCTATCGATTTCAACTAAAACCACAGAGTAATCATACATTGGTTCGAACTGGGTCCTTAGGAAATGAGCCCAATGAGGACATCCCAGCGGGCTAAATAAGATAGGTGAATATTTTTCACCACTGCCAACATAGATGTTGTCTTCCTATCGATTTCCACTAAAGGTACAGAGTAACTGTACATTGGTTTGAACTGTCCTCAGTAAATGAGCCCAACAAGTTGCTGTTAAGAATTACAATTGACCTGCAACTAATCACATTGAGAGAGAGAGAATATCTTGACAAGTTAGCATGATTGTACTCAACCAAGAGAATGTAAGAATTCATTATGACAAGTTAATAACGTCTTACAATAAGTTAAGAGAATTAAGCCAAAATATCGTTGTGAGAATTCATTATGACAAGCTAATAACGTCTTACAATAAGTTAAGAGAACTAAGCCAAAGGGATCATCAACAACCAACCGATGTACCTGAGGCCGAATGGTGTCGGAGCTCCGATGGCTGCAGTGGAGGAGTCTTCTATGGGATTGGGGAATCGGTTGGGCAAGAGATCTGCCACGGGTTGACCGACATGTGGCGGCGGCGGCCAGGGATCAATGGGTCTTCATGGGACAGAGAGCATGAATGCCTACGTTGGCGATTACTTCTAGTCCTGAATCGCTCATCTTGCAATTCAAGTTTCCTTTCTCTCTTTTTTCTCCTAGTATCATCATGTGTTCTGTTCTCACGTGAATTGGAGCAGTGTAAATTCGAGTGAATCCAATGCAGTTCTTCTTCCGAACTTAATCCGATAATCGAGCTGGAATCTGGCAGCAATAGCAGAGTGCAGATGCATAGGATCCAACGAAACAGAAAGAACAAAAACAAGAGACCCCCTAACTTATGGAAGAATCGTGCCGAAGAAAGGCTGAAGGTGAGAAAAGTTTTGTTAACAAAGAAATCTATGAACTTTGCGACAGTTGATCTCGTACTATATCTATGAATAGATGCAAAATTCATAGGTGTTAGATTGGTAAGATGTTATTTGTATTATGGGGACAAAGCATAAACTTTGGCGGCTCTAATTAAGATCGAGCTCAATGCTTTATCTCTCCCGTTGAGAGAGAGCCAATACCAGACCTCAGTAAATTTGCTATAGCGCATGTGCATCTATGGATAAGCCGACATCGAGAAGCCAAAACCTTCTTGCATGGGGTCAAGACCGGTAGGATACATAAAACCAACCTAGTTCTTATGCGAGAGAGTCAAAGAAAATGCAATTGGAGTTCGGTTTAAACTAAATCGTCTCCTCATACTAATTTCATAAGTAAAATAGGAATAAAATATACAATTATGAATTTCCAATATTTTTCTTATGTAAAATTATAGAAAAATTATCCAAAAAAAAAAACTAAACTTATTATATTTCGACCAATTCGATTATAAACTTTTTAATTATACCTTAATTATAAACCTTTTAAGTTTTACCAATGTAATCTTAAACTTTTTAATAAATTGTCAATATAGTTCTTTCATGCTAATTTTGATTGGAAATTGCCAATGTAGCAATCTAGTCAGCTCCAACCATTCAACTTAATATAGTAAACATAGACATGTGACAAGTTTTAAGAACTTTTTTCTTTTTTTCTTTTCCATTGTGTTGGTGGGGCCGCCAGTACAATCGAATAGTTCGGAATTAAAGTGGCCGTCGTACAATAAGCTTAGGACTATTTAAACAATTATGTATATATATAGAGGTAGAGACTAAAGAGAATCTATTAATAAATGTAAAATCCAATCTAAAAGAAAAATCTCGAAATGAGGCATGACAAATCCATAGAGTACGAGCTTGATGAGCCATGTGTACAGCTTATATACCCTCGGCTTTAGTTTTGGTCAATGGCAAATGGATAGGACTTTAGTTTGCACTGGAAGTGCTAAATCCTAAAACGTGAACATTGTCTTCAGCCGCACATACTTTGCACTTAGAAGGCCTTGTGATTCGAAATGAGGATAATGTATTTTTTTCCGAAGTTGGAAGTGTTCACGAATCAGCTAACTTATCCTAAGTTTCAATTGTCCGAATTCTGATCATTCACCCAAACCTACGACATTGTTATAATAATTTGCAGCCACAACGTGATCACGTAAAGCTTCATCCATTGGCATTTGGACCGTTCTACTACTAGTAAAAGTTATCGTTGACCTTTAGCTTCTCAAAGCACGCTGATCGCCATAATGCTGTACACGTGGCATCTTGATGGAGCTTAGATATATAAATTGGGTTCTAACAACGGACGCAAACCTATTACCCAAGCCAACTGAAATTTAAATGGAACACGTGCTCCTGAGAATGACACCTAGGAAATGCGTGAGCGTGATAATTCGAATCAGATATATACAAAAGAATAAAACATGTTAGAATACACACATGAGTTGTATTAGAAAAATCCTACATCGAAAAATTAGTGTAATGAGCAATTTATATATTTTAGTTGGTGACTTAAATTTTTTATTAAAGGTGATGGACTCGAATTTGGGCTCCGTCTTAACGATCTCCTAAGTAAATGTATTAGACTTTTGGTTCTATTAGATAAATGTATTAGACTTTTAGTGATCTCTCCGTTGAATATATCAAACTTTTGTTGTACACTTCCAACCAAACTCACTTACATCAAGAGCTTCCCCCCAAAATCCTCTCGCAACCTGTCCTATTAATTTTGCAAAACTATACTTCGGGAATGTCCCTTCAGTCCTTTTCATGAAACAAGCGACAATCGAGACAATACTATTGATGAATTTCCAAAGCGTTTGGACAAGCAAAAACTCAATAAGCAAGCTTAACATCATTTCAAAGACATAGCGTAGAGCAATTAGATCCACCTTATCCCAAACTCGTATTTGCTAGAATATTGGGACTTGATATACAATATTGTGACTATACATACATTCATATGAATGTCTCATTTCCAAGATACCTTCTCCCTCGATTTTACTTTAGTACGTTGAGAGAGGTTCCTACAAGTTTTTTTTTTTTTTAATTACTTTTACGCACATTTGCGTGTTTCAATTCGCATTTATCCTCGTCTCCACCGCATCAAGTAATATCAAATCCAATATATAAATAAGCACGCATGCATCCATATCTTATTCATGCACTTAAGTGGAAGCAAAGATGATCTTAGCTTCTGTAATGACCCCGAATGCTTCCAAACTTACAAGCATTGCATGCACTATCCTCAAATATAATAATACGCCTAGTGATGGCCACACTAAACCACCATTTCTTTTAATTTAATCACATTACTTGGATTGCTTTCCGCAACATCTAAGCTGCTAATCAATCAAAGTTAGGTTCAATGCAAATATCACTCTGAGTTCATGCAAGCGAAACACTAACGCTAATGCAGCCGCCATACATCACCAGCACTTACACCAGGCTTCAGGATAATATCACCACAAAAAACATGGTAATTAATTAAACATTTCCTCATGTGTATTACTCAGGTCCTAGTCCCTTGGTCATTATAAATAGATCGTAGATGAGATGCCCTTTTATCTTGCATGTGTAGTTCATACAAGCTGTAATTCATGAAGATGTCTAGGGGTGCAAGCTTTAGGAGCTGGTCTTTGCGATGGGTGGTTCTCTTGATCTGTTTTGTGGGTGGGAAATCTCAGCTCACAACAGATTTCTACTCCACCAGTTGTCCTAATCTGCTCAGCATAGTGAGGAAACAAGTTCAAAATGCTATCAAGGCTGAAATGAGAATGGGTGCTTCCTTGCTCCGGCTTCACTTCCATGATTGCTTTGTCAATGTATGTCATGTGATTTATATCATCGTTGGAACTTGATCGTTATCGTACCACGCAATCAACGACTACGTTTCTTACATGATCAATTATATAAATTGTTGTTTCAATTTTGTGTTATTGTTCTTCTAAGTGGGTAGTTTCTTGTAATTGGTAAATACTAATAAGCTTGAGATATTGGTTCTCTTGTTCGTAGGTTCTATTGTGGACTCGAATAGGTTTTTACTTTATAACAAGTGGAAATAATTGGGAAAATTTGAGTATAGACCTTTGTCGGTTGTGAATATATTTTCATTTAACTCATTTCCCTAAGCAATTTCAAATGGTTAATATGAGTAAAATGCTTTTCCGTGATTGATTTCTGTGAAATTAATACAAGCTATCATCATATGCACTTAAAGTTGAAGTCTAGCTTTTACTCTCACTGAAGACCAAGTCGAGCTATTATTAGAAACACTAGGTTCTAGGAACCCAATGCACTTGATGTGCCACGGCCGTTAAATCATGTGAATTTCCCGCAAACTCAAACAAAAGATTGATGCACCTGGCAAGGGACATCATTGTTTCGCAAAACAAGTTAGTTAAAAAAAAAAGGTACTCCTTGACCATTCCAAGAACGAGAAAGTCAATCTTCTATTCCTCTTTTTGGAGCAACAGTAAGTTACCTGCATGTTAGTTTCCTCAGTCATCCTAGGACTTCCTAGTATTCCGAAGGATAGGGATATGTATATACATCAGAACAGGACATGAGAGGCTACCCATTCAATCGTCCTCTTTTCCCCATCTTACATCGACTTATCAGCCCTTCATGCTTTGATCATCATCATGGCTTATATGTTCTCCTGTGACTACTTCACTCTTCTCACACACCAGGGATGCGATGGATCGGTTCTCCTGGATGGAAGTGCTGGCGAGAAGTTTGCCGGCCCCAACCTTAACTCTGCTCGGGGGTTCGATGTCGTGGACAACATCAAAACTGCTGTGGAGAGTTCGTGCAGCGGAGTTGTATCGTGTGCCGACATCTTAGCCATAGCCGCCAGGGATTCCGTGCTCTTGGTAAGTGCCAATCTGCATGAATACGAGAAATCTAAAGAGTTTTGTCTGGATTCCACCAAAAAATACAAGAATCAACGGTACCCCGTAAACTATAAATAATTTGGTCCACTGTATTCATCGTAAACTCGGTAAGAAAGTAATTGTATCTGATGGATCCATCTGCAGAGCGGGGGGCCGACATGGAAAGTTCCACTGGGAAGAAGGGATGGGTTAGTGGCGAATCAGACTGGTTCAAACAATGGCCTTCCTGCCCCTTTCGATCCTCTAGACACTATCATCTCCAAGTTTGCCGCCGTTGGCCTCAATGTCACAGATGTGGTAGCTTTATCAGGTACTCTCTTCTTTTTCTCTTCCTTTTTTCTCTCTCTGTCTTTGGATCAGTGCTTTATCCGGTACTTTGAGGACACTCCTCAGTCATTCTAATTTCTATACAAACTGCGTATTGGTATCCCTCGTTCAATCAAGAGACTAGTTAGTGTCTACCATGTTTGATATTTTAACATCCATCTAAAATCAGAGTGATTGTTAGTTACTGATCATGCTTAAATTAGGCAACAAAACTCTGACGGCGTTGTCGCCTCTCTATATGTTCATATCAAATCATGCAGATCTTGCTGTAATTTATAATCATTTCCAGATCCAATCTGAAGTTTCCCGAGAGAGAGTATGTGCAATTCTTACTGGTGTATAGGATGATCATTTCGTGCACTGCTGAACAAAAAGAGGCTTATGTACAGGTGGTCACACAATTGGATTAGCAAGGTGCGCCACCTTCAGCAACAGATTGTTCAACTTTTCGGCGAATTCAGGCTCAGACCCCACGCTTGACGCAACTATGACATCAGACCTGCAAAGCCTATGCCCTGTGAATGGCGACGGAAACAAGACGACAGCCCTAGACCGCAACTCAACTGATCTATTCGACAACCATTACTTCAAGAATCTAGTTGTAAACAAGGGCCTTCTCAGTTCGGATCAGGTTCTCTATTCTGGTGACAGCAGCACAGCCAGTTCTACTACAAAAAGTCTAGTAGAATCCTATGGCGGAAACCCCAACCTTTTCTTCACCGATTTTACCAACTCAATGATCAAGATGGGAAGCATCAGTCCACTCACTGGTTCAAACGGCGAGATTCGTAAGAACTGTAGAGTGGTTAACTCTTGATGAGCTGCAAGCCACTGATAAGGAACGTAAATGTAATAATAACTTTGTGCAGCGTGCCAGAGGTTGGTCATGTTGCTGTAGTATTCTGACTTATAATATCCATGAGTTTAGTCAGGATAGGTAAAACTTAATAAAGTGCCCCACAAGAATGTAGTATGCTGAATAGGTTCCTCAAACAATAATCAATCTACTTATTCAAGTCATCGCCTTCTTTAATAGATGTGCCGATATATAAATATGAGTGCAATAGAGAGAGAAATGTGGAAGTATCTCGAGAAGCCCTAATTCCTTCTTTACAGCAAGCAGAGGCGCAGACAGTAGACCATACCATTTACTTCTTTCTCAGAAGCACTCGCTCATGGTATGATAGCTCAAAGTTCATCGTCAGTTGTAAGAGACAAAACAGACTCCCATCTTTTGCATCAAAAGAACATAGAATGAGGCTCCTTTTGATTTGTCGAAGTGATCAGGTACACCGACCATCTTTAAGCACGGAAATTGGCAACCGAGACATGAAGTAGATTATTGCCCAAAACCCAATATGTCGCGAAAAAAGTTATATTTACTAGCAGTTACATATCTCCTTCAAAACATGCTAGTAAAGTCATAGGGTCACATATGCTTACTCATGTAATTCTCTTATAGAAGTAACATAAATCAAGTTTATTGATAATAAAGCTGAGGTGATACAGATTAACCAACAGTTACGAACATCTTATCGATTCTCCTCATAAAGTACTTGAAACATGGACAAGATGAGAGAGCAAGGATGCCTAACAGTGACCGGAAGCAAGCTACAGCCGATATCTTCGTTTACAAAGTTCAAGATGGCTTCTCCAGGCTCGAAACTGGATGATGCAGAAACATAGTGGAGTGCTTTGCTGACTTCATGACAGACCAATGACCCTGCCAGTTGCAGTATCAAGATCAATGTCGTAAAAGCAAGGCCTTGTGGGAAGACCCGGCATTGTGCTCATGGTGCCAACCAGAGGATATATAAATCCTGCTCCAATGCTGGCCCTGACATCTCTTATTGGCAAGACAAACCCAGAAGGGGCCCCCTTCTCTGAAGCATTGTGAGAGAATGAATATTGTGTTTTCGCCATGCAGATTGGGAGATCCAGAAAGCCTTGCCGACTATACATTTCAATTTGTTTCTCAGCCTGTGAGACCAACGTTTTAAGTATCAGCAAGAGTCAACGCTTTTGCAAATCACAAAAATAGCGTTGTTACTTGTAAAAGATGTATATTGTCTGTATTTGAACAAAAGGACACTCGCAACAATTTTATGACTCCTTTAAATTTTGAACTTCCTCTACGCAAAATCCTTGTAACGACAAACTTCACAGAAAGTAGAATACATGACAATTTCTACCTATGATCTAGTAAACTAAAATAAATCATCACATAAACGGAACTTGTTATTGCAGAGACTACATGAAAAAAATTACCTGGTCTGAGTATTCAACACCGCTAGCACCATATGACCTTGCAATTGCCTCAATCTTATCCTTGATGCTTATGTCCAATGGATATAAAAATCTCAGTGGATGTGTTACATTCTCACAGGCCTTTTGAACTGCAATTCCAAGGTCCACCTGTAAATCACATCATTTAAGAAAGAATTAGTGGCACTGGAAGCAGTCTGTACCAAACTAAACAACGACAACCCAATCCCAGTGAACGAAGAATGCCCAGGGGAAGAGGGGGACCATATTCACTAACAATTATCCATAAAGCACTTGGCACTTTCAAATATTCAACAAGACAGGAATAACGGTTAGTTCTAAATGAATTCAGTTGACAGCATGAGAAATAACAGGCATATGCCTTAAACAAGAGGAAAATAATTGAGAATTTTTCAACAAGGTTCATAGTGGATCCTTGAAACTTGAAACTAAATGTTCAAAAAACAGTGTTTATTAAAGACAAAGAGCAAATCAAACTGCTGAATAGCGGTAACATATTCCTAAGTTGAGCATCTGAATTGGATCATATCTGCTTTACTTAAGTTGATATAGTGCAATCTACTTTCTTGTCTCAGAAATAAAACATCAATGGTGAATACCACCTCTAAGAAAAATTCTTTATAGGTATACACACTCTGCTAGCTATTACACTTATTTTTAATTGATACAACATACTAAAGCATTATGTTTAGAGGAGGAGACTTACCGCTCCTTTTCCACCATGAGCATGATGAGTACAGATAACAGCATCATAGGCTCCGGCAGAGAGTGCTGCCTTTTTCACTGCATTCAACTCTGCTTCAGTATCTGTTGAAAACATGTTCACTGCCACAACCACGTTTACGCCATAAGCCTTTGTATTGGAGATATGCCTAGCTAAATTCACACAACCAGCTTCAACAAGAGCAACATTTTCTGATAAGTAGGCACGGTCAAGAGGCTTTCCAGCAACAACTTCAGGCCCACCCCCATGCATCTTCAGGGCCCTTATTGTTGCCACAATGACAGCACATTGAGGGGTTAATCCACTATATCTACACTTTATATTCATGAACTTCTCTGTACCAATATCAGCACCAAAACCGGCTTCTGTCACCACAAAACCACCTGGACCCACTAACTTCAACGCAATTTTATCTGCGACAATGGAAGAATTCCCATGAGCAATATTAGCAAAAGGACCGGCGTGAACAAGTACAGGAGTCCCTTCAAGTGTCTGCATCAAAGTAGGGTTAATAGCATCTTTCATTAGCACAGTTAGAGCACCTCCAACACCTAAATCATCAGCAGTTATAGGTTCACCAGCCTTGCTATTTCCAATCACCATCTTCCCTAGCCTCTCTCTCATATCTGCAAGAGATGTTGTAAGGGCTAAAACAGCCATTATCTCACTAGCAACTGATATATCGAACCCTGTTTCTCTCACCATTCCTTTCTCTTCTGGCCCCTGGCCAATGCTAATTTTCCTCAAGAACCGATCATTTACATCCATCACTCTCCTCCAAGTGATAGAATCTGGATCAATATCAAGCCTCGCAAACTTCTTAACTTCTTGTGGGGAAAGATCCTCTGGCTTGTCTTTGGAGATGCCAAGCTTCTTCAGACGCCTCAACATGACATCGCCAAAGTTCCGTTTACCTTCTTTATTCGGCGGGCATAACCGGTTAAAAAGCGCCTTATCTGACTGCGCGGACTCATGAAATATCCGAGTATCAATAGCAGCAGCTAAAAGATTGTTTGCAGCAGTTATAGCATGGATATCTCCAGTAAGGTGAAGATTGAACTCATCCATTGGAATGACCTGACTATAGCCACCCCCAGCAGCGCCACCCTTAATTCCAAAAGTGGGTCCTTGCGATGGTTGACGCAGGCATGTGACCACCTAAAATTGCAACTACATGGTTGAGATCTATTGTATTTAAATAATTCACATAAAATATCACTTAGTTTCATGCTTTAATAGACTGCCAAAATCAAGGATCAAAAGGAGGGACCTGCTATAAGCATCTAGAGAGGCCAGGCATCCCTTACTAGTTTTTTTTTTTTTTTTTTTTTTTTTTTTGACTCTAGAAATTTATGACAGAATTCTTAGGTGAAAATAAATTCATCCTTTCAATTATTGAATATGTATGCACGCCAGAAAGATGCCTTACCATTATTAGTAGTGATAGAAAGATGACTTGTTGATTTAAAGTAAACAACAAGAGTATGCAACTAACTTAATGACCTTTTGAGTCTTTAAGATACTAAGCACATCAAAGTTTCTTCCTAGAGGGTCTCTCCCAAGAGTAGCAGAATGCAAACTTTTGATCATGTTTAATATTATCAAACTAGCAATAAATCCAACATTTGTGTTAGATCTTTCCACATACACCAAGTGTGTTTACAAAAAAGTGCCCATCAATACTTCCTTTAAAGTCGGGATCTACAAAAAAATTCCTATAACGTTGTGCAAAGGTTTATAGAGTTTTCGTGTACTTTTATTGGTAGGTGAGCTGGATGATAATTCTTCAGAGGTCAGGTTGGATTGGGTGGGGGAGATCCGTCCCTGGATCACAGCCAAGTGATCATCAACTTTATAATCTAGATGACAATGAGTTGACCATTCCATTAAGTTAACAGAAACTGATGCTAACACCAGCCTCTAACATGCCAGCATTCAATGAAGCAGACAATCAGTCTCATATCTGTAAAATAAATGACAAATAGATAAATTACGTTTTAAAATGCATTAACTGCATACTGATGCCACTAAATGATTTCACCACTGACATCCTTCTTGGTTAAACAAGATGGAAGTGGAACGGCTTGTGCAAATTTTTAGTTGTTAACTGAATGATTTTGCATATTTAGAAGAGCATGGAAATAATTGAAGTTACAAAGAAAGAGCAACTCTTATTTCCAGATGTATTAATGGGAGAGGAACAGTTTAGGTGAGTCATACTTCTAAAATCTCTCCACCTTTCTCTTGCTTACTGATACAGAATCACATCTAACGAGACAGATTTCAGAGTGGTTTTAGTCATTCAGAACATCCAAACAATGCGACTTCCACAGATTAGACTATCAGTTGCATCAGTTTGGATCAATGTGCTGAAATTAATTTTCAAAACTAGCTTCTCTGAAATACAAAAAGAAAGTGAACTTTATTTGAGCGAACAATTTTTACATTTTCACTGTGACACATTCAGATTATTTAAATACTCATAGGTCATAGTGATTGGATTCATCGTGCATAAACATAATATTGTGCTCAAGCAAGTCAGGATCATGATTCCACTCACGACACCATGTGCATTCAGACCATGTCCTGCAAATAGCCATGTCACAGTTGCAAGACACCGGTGAATTTGGAAATCCGCTAGACTTTCTGTTGAGGTGCTGACATCTTCAATCATAAAGTTCTTCAAATATAAGCTTAGTAGAAACCAACTGGAGAGAAGTACAGGGGAATAAAGACAAACCCCACAGCAGGAAGTGAAGAGAAGGTCCAGGTCCACCATAATAGCCTAGCCTCATGCCGAATCTAACTGAAAGCTTTCAAGTTTGACAGCTTATCGGCTTAGATTATGAGACAACACTTAATTGACATTGTCAGAACCCATCAAATGGGTAATAAAGAACTATCGACACGAATCAAATCTCGTCATCATGTCTGGCATCACCATGCAAGAGTTGGAAAAAGCGGATCCCAGTAAAGGCATTCGCACAGAGTTTTATAAACCAGCGATTACCATGACGATCACGTCCTACGGATTTACGCAATTAAATACCCGCCTTCCCAATCGATTCCAAATGAATCACCCGAGAACTAACAAGTGGCGATCGAAAGAAGGAAGAAGCAAGGCTTTACCTTCTTATCAAGAAAAGCACCCAAAGCTTGGCAGAGCCCAACAGTGGTAGTGGATTTGCCTTCCCCAAGAGGGGTAGGAGTAATGCCTCCGACCACCACGTAGTACCCATCTCCACGCCCCTGGAGCTCATCCAGCGCCGACAACAGAACCTACGCAATTCACTCAGTCATATCCAATCTTCGTTCATCAATCTCGTAACAGGGTAACCCAATGGCAAGCGACCCAGCAGGCAGCAAAGCCGATTCGAGCCCGGCGCTCACCTTGGCCTTATACTTGCCGTAGAGGTCGTAGTGATCGGGGCTGAGGTCGAGCTCGGCGGCGATCTCGGATATGTGGAAGGGCTCGACGGAGTTGGCGATGTCGATGTCGGCGGGCACCGGGGACGCCACCTGCAACTTCCGCAGCGTCTTCGACGAACTCATCTCCTCACACCTTCGGATTGAACAAATCTAGGAGGAGCCTGGCACCGAGAACTGGCGAATCGGATTCTGGGTATCCTCGCTTTACTGCTGTTGCATCGGGTCCGCGTCCAAACGAAATGTCGAGTGGCGATTGGTCGGGGAGCGGGATCGAGAGGGACCTGGGGGAGAGTGCGCCAGCGAGTCTTATCCCGAGCAGGGGAGGCGGTATCTGGAGAGGAAAAATGCGATTCTTTTATGGGTTTATTTTGTCAGAGCGGTTGAGTTTTGGTGTTATTTGCTGGGCGTGGATCGAAAACGACAAAAAAAGGTATCAAATGATTTCAAAACGACAAAAAAGAGGGAGGAAAATTTATGGAAAAAGGGAGGCTTGGAGATGCGGGGTATCGATCCCCGTACCTCTCGCATGCTAAGCGAGCGCTCTACCATCTGAGCTACATCCCCTTTTGTTAGACGATTAACAAAAAATTTAAGTAAAAAAGAGAACAAATGGATCTCCGCTTTCGCCTTGATAAGGTCCGACAAAGTTGTACCCATGTTTTATGCCGAAAATCATGTTCAGTCACACGTGCGCGAGCATGCTTGGTATATATGAGACCAAATCACAGATATCAACACTTACGTGGTATTCTATTTGTTTTCGTGATGACAGAGCATGCCAAATAGATAAAATATAAATTTGACGAGAAATTATGAGAAATATAGGTTATCTTTGTTAACTCTTGAGTGGTATTATAAAAATATATATAGATTTTACTAGCATAATGAGATCGAGTGACATGAGGGTTCTACTGACTATGCCTTAAAGTGAAGAGGGGTTCTGTGTTGCTACCACATGAGACGACCTTGACCCTACTTCATTAGACCATTATTCTAAAATAAGTGCCCTAGTGCTATTTGTTTGAGTTCGATTATTTACGCATAAATAACTCCACAAGTTCTCTCATTTGATATGGAACTTGGAATGTCATGTCTGCTACCCGAAAATACTCGATGAGGATTGCTATAATTAGGTGTTGTTTGCCCAAATAATCAAAATAAACAAACTAAACAGCTTATACTTTTATTTTACTTTTGATCAGTTCTATTCTATTCCTACTCTAATACTCACGCTCGGACTTTTACCTTGTTTCTTACAGGGCGTGGAAGTCGAAACCCACTCCTGAAACTTACTCGTCCTCACCCCATCTCCCTGAAAAGGTGGGGATTCGAACCTCTCACCTCCTCCTTCCATGTTAGAAGGGTGGCCACTCGGGCGAATCTCAGTGGTTAACATCTTATAATTACAAAAGCAATTTATTTAACCATTTCCAAGTGTGCAAAATAAAAGAGAGAATTTATCGACTGCTTCACCATGGTTAAATTCCAAATCGTTCCCTCTAAAGCACTCCCCAAACCCATTCGGGAGTTCTCCCAATCCACTAGTTGAAAGATTGATTATGATAATTAGGATGATATCGAATCACTCTACAACAATTACTTAAGTGTAACTCACTCTATAATAATTACTTTTGATCAGTAATTTGATTGCAAAGTGTTTATAATGAGCTAGAGTGGGTAGAATTAAGAATGAAATTAGGTTGCATTTAGTTCGGCTTTTAGGTGCGATGGGTTTGCCCAAATGAGCGAGTGCCTTATTTATACAAGTCAAGAACGGCCATCTCTTATGGTGACAACATTCCGACGGCTGGACGAGGGCCATCGGTTGCCCAAACATTGGCCCCTATAGCTTCCAAAAAACGGCGCGAAGCTGCACATGTCAATTGAACAAACAACAACAATAACAACTTATATTAACATAATGAAAAGGAGATTTTGGAATCACAAAAGCTAATTTGGGGTCATCAGCCCTCCGCAACCTTCCGCTAGCACGAAAAGGGGGAAAATATAAATTCTAAGATTTCTAATCGAGATTTTGGAAAGACTTTAGAAGTGTGCTGAAAAATTAAGAAAGAGAAACTATTTCATCTTTCTTTTTTACTCGTAAGTTATTTAATAAGTCACATTCAGGTTCTCTTTGGGACTAAAATAACATTTTATGTAAACATTCTAAATAATTTTAAATGTCAGCATATATCGCAGTTAGATTTGTATAATTTGAAACGCACAGGACTGATGAGCATTGTCTCTCTCCGCACCCTTCATCATATGAATAACGTAGGGTTTTGGCAGAATTCTCAATTGCCAATCCTTTCAATTATATACAACAAAGATGTCAGATCGATATGCATCGACAAAAGCAATCTACTAACATTAATTTTATTTCCAACATAAATATTTGAACAAACCAATCAATGAATTTTGGCAGAACTACGAGCTATTGCCATATCATCCCTTCCACACACCCCCAACAATTTCAGGACGAACATTCATAGCCGCCGGGAAGATCCTCAAACATCGGCATGCTCTGAGCATCGGAAGACGTGGAGCGTGGCGATGGCTCACTGGCGGCAGCCTGTGGCATGTCGGAGAATGTGGCCAGAATCCGGCGGATGCTGGCGGAGCGAGCTGGCTTGAAGCTGAGGGACCTGAGCTTCTTGTCCTTGGAGAACACGTTCGATGAATTGGAGAGGATCAGGTACACCAGAGCCTGGACCACCAGGAAAGCAGCCACCTTAACCAACACGTCCGGCACGTACGCTGCAATCTCTATCATGGCTATTCGCGACAACAACCACGTACACGAAAAGGGCAAAAACTAGAGAGAAGAAAACCAGATGATAAGAGGGTTTCTACGTCGAGTTCTTGGATGCGCAGTTTCTTGCGCTTGGTATATATACACGAGCGGATGACGGGAGGAAGGTTGGCTTCTTCTGAAGCCGCCTCTTGGACGAGGTCTTCGTGGGGTTTCGGTCTTCTTTGGGGGACACCAGGTGGAGCTGGTGGTCCTTTCCGCGCAAGCCTCCGGAGCCTTTATCCAACGCACGGACGAATTAATCACGCGTCGTTCGCTCGCCTTTGCCGGCTCGAACATAACAGTGCGGCAATAATTGAGCCTTAATTAAGGGGGGAAAAAGCAGGGACCTGAGAAAGGCTATCGTCTTGCTTGCCTTCGCGAACGCGAGCGGTGATCGCTGCCTCGAAGCAATCGGCTTTGTCGAAAGTGGGGCCTAATCGGTTGAAGCTAAGAGATCGTTTTGTGCACGAAAGAAGCGTCTTCCACGAGAAAATAAAAAAACGATGGTCGGAGGCGCGGATAATATGGAAAAGAGTAGTCCGGCTGACGAGTGCTGCGCCTGCCTTTTTTCCATCCGGCTGATGTGGATTTGACGGGGCGGGTCGATCCGTGGGCTAGTCCGGTCAATTGATGCTGCTACGTGGGACGTGTTTACATGGCTTTGTTAGGCATTAATCCATCAAGATTAAGCCACGCATGTCCGCATGAATGCTGAACACGTGGAAAACGGTTCGCGCGAACAAACGGTCCTCCTGAAGATGAGGGATCGAGCAGGAAATTCGACGGGGATCTCTCGCATCACGTGGTGAGAACTATAAGCTCCTTTGAAATTTCTTATTTGCTATTTTAAAAGTTAGAATATGCTGGCATGCTATCGTAGGAAGAATAGTTGATGTTTATCTTGTCTATATATAGTTTAGGAGTGAAAAATATGGCTAAGTAATAAAATATGAGAAAGGATAGCTGGTTATTAGGCACGGCAAAAGTCGTTTAACAAATGTGAGAACCATCTAGAATGGAAGCTGAGGGATTGAAGCCAATTCAATCTTCTACTCTGAAGTCTCCTTTTTTTTTTTTTTATTTGAATTCTTCTTTGATGTCAGCGGCTCTGTCAATTTCTTGAAACTGTTTTTGTTCCTAATTCAACCAATGTATTTTCCTCAATGGGTCTATATCATCCCTGTTTTAGTATAAAACATTATTACACGACACGAGTCTCACGATTAAAGGACCAAATTACGTCAATTTAAAAGACCAGAAGCATGTTACTGTTTCAAATTATCAACGCACGTCCATATCCTAAACTCCAACACCCACCACCACCTGCAGCCATTGACCGTCGCCCAGCCGCCATCTCCACCATTGTGACGTGGAGGAGGTCGAAAGCTCAACCAGGGCTAGAAGCAATTGTAACTCAAAACTTGTTTGTAAACCCCCGTCCGACGGAACGACAGAGCCTTAGAAACATTCTCACTCCATGGCAACCTATCATGACTTGTGTTAGAACCTAGTCGAGACAAATTATTGCGGCAAAGAGATATTACATCGAGATGCGTGCATCTCTTGCAACTCCTACTTCCTTGAAGTGAAATGTCAAGATACGGACCAGTAGCTTGTTTGCTAAAAAGCCTCCAGCAACCGCTAGCACAATCGTGCGTTACAATGTGAAATCGTAATCAAGTTTAAAAGAGTCATCATATTTTCTTAAATTAAATTACGATAAGAGATAACGTTAATATAAAAAAATTATTTATTTAATGTAATTATTGAACTTTACTCTAATATGCAATATTGTCCTTGAACTTTTAATATATACATATGGTCCATGAATTTTTAGTATACGTTCAATTAAATCCATGAACTATATGAAAATATTTAAAATTTTCTTCTAATAATTCAAGTTTAAGGACAATATTGAATATTTTCGTATAATCCAAGGACGGCGAACATGTACAAAAAATAATGTACCGCGTTGGACATATAAAAATTGTAGAAATGACACGTCGCATTATGCTATAATTCATAAACTATATTAGACAGATTTAAATTTTGGGGATGACATTGCAGATCCTTCGAATAATTATCCCTTAAGGGTGTATTTGTTCAAGGTTAATTATTTTTTTGGAACTAATTTTCCGAACTTTCATCCATTTGATTCGCCAAAAATGACTGGTTCATCCAAAACACGTTTTAGCCAAGAAATATATAAATGCATAAAATTAGGAAAATAAATTCATAAATCTGAAAAATTGATAACAATTATTGGAATTGCTCTTCTTGAATTTTTTTAATATACCTTATCTTAAATTGCTTTATATATTTTTTTCTTCTTCCTCCACTCGACGACTGATCACAGACGCAGAGGGTTGGGGCCTCTACAACGACGGCAATGGCTTGCTACGGCCTTTGTTGAGGCCCGAAAACTAGCAGAGGAGCAAGAAACAAAAACAAAAATTATTTGAAAAAGATTTTTTTGGCCCAAAATTAAGTAATGAGATCCAAATTCGGTCCCTATCACCAAATAAAGAACATTTAATCACTTTCTTAAAAAAAAATAATTTTTCAAAAAGTTTTTTTTTCCCATGAAAATTTCTCCGAGATAAACGTCCTATTAACATAACTCAAAAATACCCTCCAACGGCACGTAGCAGGGGGGGTGGAAAAAGGCGTCGTCTTTTCATATGACTTTTTTTTTTTAATAAGCGGGGTCGTTTCGAACGTTGCGTGCGGGGGAATCCTCGTCTCCTCCGCATCCATCCCATCCCCATCCATCCAGAGACCGCCACAACACAACACAGCAGAGCGTATCTCTCCCCATTAATTCCACTGACCATAGTGCAAAACCTCTCTCTCTCTCTGTCTCTGCGCGAGAGTTCAAAAGCACCAACCAACCGACGATCTCTCCCCCTCCTCCCCCATTTTCCAAAAAGCCGACAGGTGCGGCGACGCGACTCGAGGGAGCTTCAATCAGAGACCCCGTCTCCCCGATCCTTCGTCACTCCCGCACCACTCTCTCCATTCGCGACACGCCATTTCCCCCCTTCCCCGAATCGCCCAGCTCTCGCGGCCGTCGCTCCCCGTCGTCCCCTTCTTCGGCCTTTCCTCCTCCCCCCTTTTTTTTTTTTGCGGCCTCTCCCCGCGACGGCGCGGCGATCGCCCGCGAGCTCGAGATGATCGAGGCCTCGCCGAGCCGTTCCGAGCTCTCGGCGCCGCGCGGGTCTCTTGCGGCGCTCCTCCTTTCCGCCCGCTTCGTCGGCAGCGACCGCGACGGACGACGCGCCGGGGTTCTCGTCGAGGTATGCGCGCTCGCGACGGACCGCTCCGTGTGGCGTCGTTTCGCTTTTCCGCTCTCTGCGGGATCTGCCGTGATTTTGCTTGCTTCTCGCGCTCCGTGTTGTTTCGAATCATCGGAATCCCCGAAAACCTAGAATGCCGGGGGGACGATCGAATCGGTCGGTTACGATTTCCGTTCTATAGGATGGGGAGGTTGGGAGGATAGTGGATAAAACGCTGAGTTTGATGAGATCATTTTCGCTGGCACATTGCTCGTCACCGCCACAATAAAATAGTGCTCGACAAGTATAGCATCTATTCTTCTCTTAACTTGCCCGCTGTTGCTGCTTTTTGGCATTGGGGAATGGGATAAATTTACTCTGATAGTTGGCCCACTGCTGTTGCGTCTTTTTCTTCTCTTAACTTGCCCGCTGTTGCTGCTTGCCTAGGGTGGGCTCAAGCCCTGGTATGTCGGTCTCTGGGAAGCTGATTGCATTTTCAGTTCCTTGAATTAGACACGCTTGCTGTTCGTGTGGACGAGGGTAGTAGTAATACATGTTGATGGCCCATTTTGTGGTCTTCATTTCATGAAAAATTTTGTGATTAGAGTCTTGTGGCGCCAAAGAGTGGTGCCGATGGGTTTTGGCAGTAGATGCTTCTCCATTTGACATGTCTTGCATGAAGCGTCCTATCTCGGGTGTAATCTACTAGGGGTATGGGCATTCATGCGGGAGTATCTTAAGGAGGAAGTGAGTACATGTCTGGAGGATGTGTTACCCATTTAAACTTTATATTGCACGAAGGGTTACTTCTTGTTGGTGATCTTTTGTTTAGAAAAGTAATCTGCCGTTCTTACATTGAGAATACATGGAGAATTTTTATGGATATCTTGTACTGCTTGCCAAAATCATTATTTGAGCTATCTTACTGTCATACTTAGAGCAGCGATCGGTTAATAGACAATCTTTTACAGTATTAGCTTCTGCTGAACATTTATTGTCTGATGGTGGCAATGTTTGACAGGGCTAATTCATCTGTGACGTAAGCTAGTAGAGCATATTGGATACATAAGGAGCAAGATTGAGAGAGTGGGAAAGGGGGTGGGGTGCTATTTTTGAAGTGTGGCCACAGCTACTAGAGGACATGAGTAATATGCTTGGCTCCCAGATTTCATTTACTGATCATGAGACCACATCATCAGAGTTGCTGTCGAGAAGGTCCAATTGTGTAAAAGTTGCCACAAGCTTGGTAGGAAGTGCATGGACACCCTTAAATGAGGATGTGCACGATCTACTTGAATGTCCCGTTTGTATGAATTTAATGTACCCTCCCATTTACCAGGTAAATCTATTTCTACGAAACTTCTGTATGCTCAAAGGCTCCTTTACTACAAGGTATTTCGATGTCTTAAGATGAAATAGCAAAAACTTGCAACTGCTTGGAGATTTGTGGGTAAAGAAGTATCTAATTTCTCCATCATACAGTAGTCAGAGTGAGGATTCAGTGAAATCTTAATTCACATTTCTTGAGGACAAAAAAGTAGCCTCAATTCAACAGAATCTATGTTCACAGGTCGTGCTACAGTCTCACTCTGTTGTTGATGCACAAATCTGAAGGGTTGGGTCCACAAGGCGCTGGTGTAGACAAAGTTGTTAAAACTTGATTTAAATATTAAAATCATGTGGTTTTATGATCGTAAAACCTTATATAATCTCAGTAATGTTAAATTGGCATCATCGTGTTGGAATATCTATATTTCAGATTGTAAAAATCGGTAGAATCCTATATAGTAGTGATTTTTAACCCATGCTTATTTTGTCAGAACTAGTTCATAAGATAAAAAGATGTCTAGCAGAGGCCCTTAAATGAAGGCCCACCATAAGAAACCCTGCAAATGGAGGTCGATAAAATATATGGGCTTGCCCGGGTGATGTACTTGCCCAGGTATACCATAACACTCTCTTTAAATGCACACTTGCTTTTCCTTTCCCACTTAAAACCTAAATACCAGCTTAAGCATCAGAAATTTCCCCATGGGGCAAAGCTTGGTGACTTATTTGTATATGGCATCAGGTATGTAGATTCCAAGCATGTAGGTTCTATACCGGCACCCTGAGAAGCTGTCAAATTTGCACATCAACAGCTATGATGTTGAATGGTTTATCATTGTTTGCATACCCCTAAACTCAGCAGTATCATTGGACTTCCTTTGAGGGGTTTGAGGATGAGGGTGGGATTGTGACAGTACTTATGCTACTACTTCTATTCAAATTCAAGTAGGACTTCTTTTGAGGGGTTTTGAGGGATGAGGATGGGATTGTCACGGTTTTCATTTACTCGAATTGGTTGTGTGCTGCTAGCTGCTAACAATCAACTTGGCTTCAATTCTGTCAGTGTCCGAATGGCCACACTCTATGTTCAAGCTGCAAGACCAAACTTGAGAACCTATGTCCAACTTGTCGCCATGAGCTTGGAGATATACGATGCTTGGTGCTAGAAAAAGTTGCAGAATCCCTAGAACTCCCTTGCAGATTTCACCTTCTGGGTTGTAGGGGCATATTTCCGTACTACAGTAAGCTTAAGCATGAAAAGAACTGCAAACATCGTCCCTATGCTTGCCCTTATGCTGGAGCTGATTGTTCTGTTACTGGTGATATTCCACGTCTTGTCCTGCATCTTAGGGATGACCACAATGTTGACATGCATGATGGATGTACCTTTAACCACAGATATGTCAAATCCAATCCACGAGATGTCGAGAATGCTACATGGATGTTGACTGTAAGTGCTCTAACTTCTCTCTCTACCTGCCGTTTTTAATATAAAAATTCCAAGATGTGGCTGAGGTTGTTTGAAATATTGTATCAGCAATTTAATGTGTGATTAGGTAGTGCATGACTTTTTTAGAAGGGGAAAAGATATCTTGGGTACGTGGCTCCAATGATATTTTGGTGAACCAATTCAGTGTATCTGTAAGTTCCTAATATTTTGTCTCGATTATGAAAAAGATGAGTAGTGATTAGTCCTGTACATTTATCTGATTATTTGTCTGAGCACTACTAATAATTGGTCGGACTGTTTATCTTAAGTTCTGCTGGCAGAAAGCAAAATCACTCTGCAAAGGCTGATTATTTCCTAGACATATCATTTTTTAAAGATGCCTCACCTTATAGTTGGTCCTTCGAAGTATAGAGTTCACACCATGTAAAGTGGCAGCCTATCTAAATTCAAATACCAATAGTTGCTTTACCTTTTAGAGTTATTTTATAGCAAAATGAGAGGAAAAAAAGAAAGAAGGTATGAAGTAGGCCTAAGGGGAAGAGGTTTTTCATTTTTCAACTTCGGGCTATCATATTCCCTAATGCCAAGAATAACAGGGAATTGCGTATATCTTCTATTGGTGCAGATCTTCAACTGTTTCGGTCGACAATTTTGCTTGCACTTCGAGGCTTTTCTGCTCGAGATGGCTCCTGTTTATATGGCCTTTCTACGTTTTATGGGCAATGAGGACGAAGCAAGGCAGTTCAGCTACAGCCTTGAAGTCGGGGGGAATGGCAGAAGGTTAATATGGCAAGGCATTCCGAGGAGCATTCGGGATAGCCATAGGAAAGTCCGAGATAGTCAGGATGGTCTAATAATCCCAAGAACCTTGGCACTGTCCTTCTCTGGTGGTAATGGACAGGAACTGAAGCTCAAGGTCGCCGGCCGCATACGGAAGAACAGTGATATAGAAGCTGGCTATTTCTCATGACTTGAAAGCTTTCTTTGGTCGGTAAGAAAGGCTCACGAGTTTTCCACGAGCACGTACACAATTGAGAGCGGTTCTTCTTAATTCCGCGGGAGAAAAGCTTAGCTTATTCGCGTCTTGGGTGTGTTGATGTATGATGACTGTAACATAATTATTTCGGGCTAAGCTACTAGCATTTGAAGACTGGTGTTCAGACAAATGACGTTCAGAAGAATAGTTTCTTTGGAATTGAATCAATTTCGGGACACGGCATTTCTCAGTCAAGCACTTGCCTGGCCGAGTAAGTATAGAGCACAATTATCAGAACAAAAGATCACCCAAAGTTACGTGCGATAACACGGAGCAAGATAAGTAAGATGAGCAGAAGCTCCGCATTGAGACATTTTAGAAGGGACAATTATAAAATTTGTTGTGAAAGTGCACTCAAAATCTTAAACTTTGGAAAATCATAATTATTTTTGGAAAAAATCACCAAAAACCTCAAACTTTACTCGGAGTGACACATTTACCCCAAACTTGTTTTTGTGCCGTGAAAAATCCTAAACTTTTTAAATCGTGACACATTTACCCCATAATGGCATTTTTGTCTTTTTAGTTTCTATTTTTCTTTTTCTTTTTCTTTTTTTCTTCTTCTTCCCTTCGTTGGCCATGGCGGCGCGGCGGAGGAAGCCCGTGCGAGGGTCGCCCCGCAGGCATGGGGTGAGGGCGGCCCTCGCCGGTGCCGAGCAAGGCCGCCCGACACCGGATTTGGCGAGGGCCGCCCTCGCTGCGTCGGGCGAGACACCTGCGTCGGGCGGCCCTCGCCTTTGTCGGGCGAGGGGTGGCCTCGCCGGATCCGGCGAGGGTCGCCCTCGCCGACGCGGCGAGGGCCGCCCTCGCCCCATGCCGGTGAGGGTGACCCTCGTCGGCGCCGGCTTCCCTACGCCGACTCCGCCATGGCCGGCGGAGGGAAGAAGAAGAAGAAAAAAAGAAAAAAAAAAAGAAAATTTTTTTAAAAAATGAAAAGACCAAAATGCCCTCCAATTTTGGGGTAAATATGTCACACTTGGAAAGTTCATGGTTTTTTATGTTGCAAAAAAACGTTTGAGATAAATGTGTCACAGTTTGGAAAGTTTTGGATTTTTCACGGCACAAAAAAAAAAGTTTAAGATAAATGTGTCACTCGGGGCAAAGTTTGGGGTTTTTCGTAATTTTTTCCCTTAAATATTTATATTTGTCGAGTTAGTGCAATCATCTTTTTTTGTTAGTTTCGTTTGATTTAAGTAACAGGAATCAGCTAAGATTACTTTTTCTATTATCGTTTTATGGGGAGATGATGAGCTGATGTGATTGTCACCGTAATCATTTTAGGAAAAAGCATTTGAAGAAATTAAGAAGAAAATTGAAAGGTACTTTATAGATTATTTAATTTCCTACTGGATTTCGACTAAAATAGAAAAGTGAGATAATCGACCTCAACTTGAACATTAAAGTTATAAATGAGTTTGAGTATAAACTAAATAAATTTGTGTCCCTTGGTTTGAAAAGGAAAATACTACCTAATACCGACGACTTTCTTGCTTTTTTGTAGATATAAAAAATATAAGTATATATATATATAAAGAAAAGCTCAATTAAATTTATTCACCCATTAAATAAGAGAATACAAAAGAATTGAGAATTGTTTAAAAGCAAACCAAACCAGCCCAAAATCAATGACTATTATAGAGAATCAATGCAGAATGAATTGAACTAATATGTATAATTTAAAATATGATAAACTCAAGTGCGATCCATGCCATTTAACAAATAACTAATTACGTTAAGTAATCAATTGTCTCCCATTGGATTCCTTAAATTCTCCTCGCTAGCTCATTAAAAGATCTCTCTTTGTTATGAAATACATGAATAAATATTCATTATATTCATCTTATCCAATGTACTTATTATGGTACATTTGTACCAAATGTTCTAAGTACATCTCCTTATACAATGAACGTTCATTTCCCTTATCATGTACATGTATCATTCGATACATTGATATTAATGATTAGTACGTTCTTGTTCTTCTATAAATAGAAGTTTAGTTTTGATGTACAATACACAGTCACACAGAAACACGACGGTGATATATTAGAAATAAAGCTTTCTCATCTTGCTTTCCCTACTATTTATGGTGTTCATTTGCTTTCTCTTATCAATCTCTTCTCTATTATATATTCGTAACGCAATATTTTACAATACGTTATCAGCACGAAGATCTACCGACTGAGTAAGTATATTTTGCAAGTTGAGTATTCTTTTATTACTTATATTTCATTTTCTTCTATCAATTCTTCATTTTTATTTTTTTGGCCTGAAGCCAAATTTCAAATCTAAAAGTATCCTTCTGCTCCTGAAGTAACGGTGGATATTTAGAAATCCGATTTATTTTTGTAAGGATTATGGCAAATATTGAGAAGCCCAAATTCCACATCCTGGAAGTAAGTGGAAAGAATTATCTATCCCGATGCCTTGACATGGAAATGCACCTTCAAGGGCAAAGTCTCACTAATACAATTACAAAGGATGGAACCTCAAATGAAAAGGATAAAGCAAATGCATTAATTTTTATTCGTCGTTATTTGCATGAGAGTCTGCAGACTCAATATTTATCCGTTCGAGACCCTCATATCTTGTGGAGGAGGTTGAATGATAGGTATGATCATACCAAGACTGTTATCATTCCTCAAGCACAATATGACTAGAAAAATCTCAGACTGTAAGATTTTAAATCAGTGTTTGACTATAATTCCGCTTTATTTGATATTGTTTCTCGGCTTGAGTTATACGGTATCAAACTTGCTTATGCGGAATTGTTAGGGAAAACCTTCTCCACCTTCCATGCTTCAACTATTGTATTGCAACAGTAATACCGGCAATGCTAGTTTGCCACATACTCTGAATTAATTGCTGTGCTTCTTACTGTCGAGCAAACTAATAAATTGTTGCTAAAAAATCATGATCTTAGACTTGCTGGCTCAAAAGCATTGCCTGAAGCACATGCTAATTTTGAGAAAAATACTAGCCATTTTAAGGGCTATAAGCGCAGGCAAGAACATAATCCTAGAAGGGATGGCAAGAAATTTAACCGCCCTAGGAAATCAAACTTTGGCCTGAATCATGGCAAAGAAAAGAAGCCAAAGAAGGTGATTTATGAAAGTATTTGTCATCGCTGTGACATGACTGGGCATTGGTCACATACCTGTTGTACCCCAAAACATTTTGTTGATCTATACTAGGCATCTTTAAAGAATACGGGCAAGCGTGGTGAATCTCATGCCATTGAAATCAATCCTACTGCCATAACTACCGTTGAGGCCAACAATATCTCCATTGGTGGGACTTCTCTTGCTCCTGAAGTAGCAAATGCATCCTTGGATGTCTCTGATTTCTTTGAGGATCTCTGATTACTTTGATGAGACATCAAATTTGTGGATGATAATTTGAACTTCGAATTTTATACTGTTTTCGCTTTAAATGTATTACTTTTTATTGTTCTTTAATATGGTTATGAAATACTTATGAACCTTATATAATATATATTTTGAAATTTTATTTGACTATATAACTAATATGCAACTTTTATGATACTTGACACCTGAAGTTGTCAATATAAATGCAAATGAAAAATACCGAGAAAAAGGAAGATGTTTGTTTGCTTGATAGTGCAACAACACATAGTGTAACAACACATACTATATTTCGTAGTAGATATTTTTTTTCGAGTATGACATTGCATAAGGCACAAATCCATACAATATCAGGTCCTGTTTCGATTATTGATGGTTTTGGAAATGCCACAATTATTTTGCCAAATGGCACAATCCTACATATTGAGAATGCATTTTTAAGCATTAGATCAAAAAGGAATCTGCTCAATTTCAAAGATGTACGCCGTAATTGATACCATATTGAGACTGTTTATGAGCAAGATAAGGAATATATTGGCATTTCCTCTTAGAAGATGGGCTTGAAGACCATCCATGAGAAGCTAAAAGCTTCTTTTATGGGTTTGTATTGTGTCATGAGTAAAGCTGTTGAAAGCTACGCTACCACATCCTAGAGATTGGTAAACCCTGATCAATTTGGACTGTGGCATGATCACCTTGGTCATCCTGGCGCTTCAATGATGCGTAGGATAATTCAAAATATAAAAGGGCATCCTTTAAAGGATATAAATGTATTTTTGTCCAAAGATTATAATTGTGAGACTTGCTCACAAGAAAAGCTCATTATCAAACCTTCTATAACAAAGGTTAGTCTTAAATCTCACTTATTCTTGCAAAGAATTCAGGGTGATATTTGTGGACCAATACACCCACCAAGTGGACCATTTCGATATTTTATGGTATTAGTGGATGCATCTTGCAGATGGTCCCATGTTTCCCTATTATCTACGCGTAATGTCACATTTGTACGTTTACTTGCGTAGATTATAAAGCTTTGGGCACAATTCCCTAATTATCCAATTAAGAGCATAAAGATAGATAATGCTAGTGAATTTACATCAAAGAGTTTTGATACATATTGTGCTTTTGCATGCGGCGGCTCTAATAAGATTACGCCCCACTATTAGTCTTTTACAATTTCCCCTTCAAATGGTTCTTGGTTATGAACCAGATATTTCACATTTACGCACCTTTGGTTGTGCTATACAAGTGCCTGTAGCACCGCCAAAAAGGATGAAAATGGGTCCCAACGCTGTTTGGGCATTTACGTTGGGTTTAATTCACCATCTATCATTAGGTTCTTGGAACTATTTGCAGATTGTCATTTCGATGAGATTAGGTTTCCATCAATTGGAGTACCTACAACTTCCATAACTGCAAAACAAAAACCAGTTAAGGTTTTCTCCTAGACTGAGAAAAATTTATCTCAATTAGACCCAAGGACTCCTGAATGTGAAAATGAGGTGCAGCGCATAATCCATTTACAGGCTATGGCCAATAGACTTCCTGACGCATTTAATGATGCTACTAAGGTAACGAAGTATCATATTCCAACTATAAATATCCTAGCTGTTCTAGAAGGACAGGCTAAAATAGATCAAAATCCCCCACAGTGGTAGACCGATAGGATCAAAAGATACTGCTCCTCGAAAACGAAGGGAAAAGAATCAAGAATCCGCTCGAGAAGAGCCTGACGTTGTGCTTGCTCCAAAAGAGCTTATTGCCCCTGAAGAGGCGCAAACCCATGAAAGGAACACTAGTCCTGGGAATACCGAGAATTCCATTACATATTATAATGAAATTTGGGATCAAAATGAAATCATCATCGATGATGCTTTTGCGTTCTCAGTTGCTCATAAAATTATGGATGATGATTGTGAGCCGCAATCTATTATTGAATGTCATCGAAGGCAAGATTGGCCTAAGTGGGAGGAAGCAATTAAAGTTGAATTAGCTTCCCTAGCTAAACGAGAGGTTTTTGAACCTGTAACTCGTATCCTCGATAATATAAAGCCCGTTGGATATAAATGGATATTTATCCGAAAACGAAATGAGAAAAATGAGGTTGTTAGGTATAAAGCCTGACTCGTTACCCAAGGATTCTTCTAGAGGCCTGGGATTGATTATGATGAGACATATTCACCTGTGATAGATATGAGTACATTTCATTTTCTCATTAGCCTAGCAATCTTTGAAAGATTGGATATGCGTCTTGTGGACGTTGTGACAGCATATTTATATGGCTCATTAGACTCTGATATTTATATAAAAATTCTTGAGGGATTCAAAATGCCTGAAGCATGCACTCCTCGCAATTTATTTTCAATAAAATTGCAAAGATCCTTGTACGGGTTAAAGCAATCCGGTCGCATGTGATATCAACGCCTAAGTGAGTACCTAATTAAGGAAAGGTACAAGAATGATCCTATCAGCCCATGCGTGTTTATTAAGAAATCAGAAACCGGATTTGCTATTCTAGCAATTTATGTTGACGATATAAATTTAATTGGAACTTCAGAAGAGTTAGCCAAAACTGCTGAGTATTTTAAAAGGGAGTTTGAAGTTAAAGATTTGAGAAAAACCAAACTTTGTCTTGGTCTAGAGCTTGAGCATAAAACAAATGGAATAATCGTCCATCGATCAACATACATTGAAATATTACTTAAACGCTTTAACATGGACAAAGCTCACCCATTGAGCACCCCTATGGTTGTAAGGTCTTTAGATCCCCAAAAGGACCCATTTCGTCATAAGAGAATCTGATGAAGAGATACTTGGTTCGGAAGTGCCATATCTCAATGCAATTGGGGCATTAATGTACTTGGCACAATGCATGAGACCATATATCACTTTTGCGGTAAATTTATTGACACGTTTTAGTTCTGAGCCAACTCGGAGACACTAGAATGGAGTTAAACATATTTTTCGTTATTTCCGAGGAACCATAGATTTGGGATTATATTATTCCAAGGATTCCACTAACTCTGGTTTAGTTGAATATGCTATGCTGGTGATAGATCTGATCCACATAAGGCTCGCTCTCAAACCGGGTATTTATTTTGTTATAACGGCACCGATATTTCTTGGCGTTCTACGAAGCAATCGCTAGTAGCTACATCTTTTAACCACTCTGAGATTATTGCTTTATATGAAGCTGGAAGAGAGTGTGTTTGGTTAAGATTCGTTATAACGCATATTCATAATTCTTGTTGTTTAATACCAATTACAAATTCTCCCACTATAATTTATGAAGATAATGCTACTTGTGTTACACAAGTTAAGGGATGATATATTAAAGGTGATAAGACCAAGCATATCTCGCCGAAATTTTTCTATATTCATAAACTCCAAGAAAGTCAACAAATTGATGTTAAACAGATTCAATTCATAAATAATCTTGCAGATCTTTTTACCAAATCATTGCCAACATCAGCTTTTGAGAAATTAATATATGGCATTAGTATGCGGTGAGTTCACAAGATGCAAGATTGATTAGCCCTAGAAGTCACTATATGGCTCAATAAAGGGGGAGATATTATAAACTATGCTTTGATATGCGGTGAGTTCACAAGATACAAGATTAATTGGCCCCAGTAGTGGCTATATATGCATTGCACTCTTTTTTCTTTTTGTCCGGTTTTTTCCCACAAGGTTTTTTCAGCTTAAAGTTTTTTAACGAGGCAATTAATGCATCCATAAAATGGAGAAATCATAAAGTTTGTGCTTTGCATTCTTTTTCCCTTTTGTCCGGTTTTTGTCTCATTGGGTTTTTCCGGCTTAAGATTTTTAATGAGGCAGTATCATTCGATGCACTTCATAATGAATACAATGAATATTCAAGGGGGAATGTTATGAAATATATGAATGAATATTCATTATATTCATCTTATCCAATGTACTTATTACGATACATTAGTACCAAATGTTCTAAGTACATCTCCCTATACAATGAACGTTCGTCTCCTTTATCCTGTACATGTATCATTTGATACATTAATATTAATGATTAGTACATTCTTGTTTTCTTATGAATAGGAGTTTAGCTTTGATGTACAATACACAATCACACAGAAACACGGCAGTGAGATATTATAAATAAAGCTCTCTAATTTTGCTTTCCCTACTATTTCTGGTATTCATTTGCTTTCTCTTCTCAATCTCTTCTCTATTATATATTCGCAACGCAACATTTTACAACACTCTTTTAGTTGTGATGGTTAGAGAACACCATCCAACGGGACACCAGCGATGAAAGCACGTGAGAAATGGTGAGAAATGGGTGTTGCCTGTATCTTTGCATCCCAGCTAATCCATCCCACTCAAAGCATGTAAGGGACACAAAAGTGGTGAGCGATTGAGATTGGGACTGGTTGTATGAATCCATCAACTAACTAGTGATTCTCGACTTCAATTTTTCGAAATCAATCTCTTTCTTAGTGATTCTCAATTCTAAGGTAAGAACCGTTCATCAAGACTCTTTTCAATCCTACTATCAAGAGTGAGTATTGATTAAACTGAACTAAATAAGAAAAGGAATAAGTCCATTCCAATTGACCACTAATCTAAACCCGAGGAGTCTTAACTTGATCAATCTATTTCGAATCTCGTTGATATGGATGTACATTGGTATTAATTGAACATAGGAACCAAACTAAATTGAACCAAATCAGTCTATTTCGAGCGATCTCCGAGAAACTGATTCAACTCTCGGCTCCAAAACCAGTTCCCGATTCCACGAACTAAAAATCAACCCAGCCCGGTTGGGTTTCGAGTGAGAACCGACCCCACAATTGAATACTAATCACCCTGCTTTAATCGGTTCGGGGCTCATCGTCACAAAGCGCAAGCATTACCTCTCGCATCTTCCTTAAACCCTCTCCCCTGCATCTTCCTCTGCTCGGTGCAAAAACCCTCTCTGCAACCAGCCTCACCGCCACAAGAGACTCGATGCTGACGCTAGTCCGTCGGACGCGAAACTCGTCCGTCTCGAAGCTCAGGTTCCTCGTTTCCCCGCCTCTCCCTTCTTCCCAATCCCTCCCCTCCCCGATCCTTCGATGCCCCAACGCCGCCGCAGCAACGACCCCGCCGCCATTCCTCTCCGCCGTCTCCTTCGCGTCCCTGCCTGCGGCGGGACAGGCGCCGAAGCCGAAGCCGCCGCCTCCGTCTCCGCCCCTGCCCCTGACCCGGGAGGGGAATTACGATGAAGCCGCTCCCGGCCACGCCGTCTGCCCCGGCTGCGGCGTCCACATGCAGGACTCCAGCCCCAAGCACCCCGGATACTTCACGAGGCCCTCCCCCAAGACCCCGCATTACCGCCTGCTCGATGCCCACCTCGCGCCCGTCGCTCCCGAGCCCGAGTTCTCGGATTCCCTGAAAAGGGGCTTCGTCGTCGATGACGAGAACCCCGGCGGCGGCCGCCCCGGTTCGGACGATAAGCCGGTGGTCTGCGCGCGGTGCCACTCGCTGAGGCACTATGGGAAGGTGAAAGACCCGACCGTCGAGAACCTGTTGCCGGATTTCGACTTCGATCACACGGTCGGGAGGAAGCTGGCTTCGGCGACAGGGACGCGGTCGGTCGTGTTGATGGTGGTGGACGCGGCCGATTTCGACGGGTCGTTCCCGAAGAAGGTGGCGAAGCTGGTTTCCACGACGATTGAGGAGAATTCGACTGCTTGGAAGGAGAAGAAATCTGGGAACGTGCCTAGAGTAGTTTTGGTGGTGACGAAGATTGATTTGTTGCCCAGTAGCATATCGCCCACTGGGTTCGAGCATTGGGTGAGGCAGAGAGCGAGGGAAAATGGGGTGATCAAAATCACGAGTTTGCATATGGTTAGCGCAGTGAGGAATTGGGGGTTGAAGAATCTCGTGGATGATGTCATTGCTTTGGCTGGGCCTCGAGGGAATGTCTGGGCGATCGGCGCGCAAAATGCCGGCAAGAGTACTTTGATTAATGCGATCGGGAAGCATGTTGAAGGGGGCAAAGTTACCCACTTGACAGAGGCGCCGGTGCCCGGTACCACACTGGGAATAATTAGGGTTGAGGGAATTTTGCCCGGTAAGGCGAAGCTGTTCGATACACCAGGACTTTTGAATCCGCATCAGATCACGACAAGGCTGACCAGAGAAGAGCAGAAGCTTGTATATGTCAGTAAGGAGCTCAAGCCAAGGACCTACAGAATTAAAGTAAGCATGCTTGGACAAGTAGGATGATGTAGCTACTGCTAGATTTCACTCTCTCCGCAATGAGAAGGAACATGCATCCATGCAAATGCAAATATATTTGTGAAGCAATCAACTAAGTGGTCATTGAAGTGTTAATCCTTATTCTAGATAATGTTAGGTCGGGAATTCTTTTGAGCTTCTTTAAAGGGCTAGTTATTTATATTATGGAAGGTCGATATGCTATCTGAACAGTGCAAGACCTTCGACGGGCATTGACTACGCTGGAGAAAACAGTGTAGTGTGATGAATGTTGTATGTCTACCCTTTCTCCCCTATAAGCATAGTGTCTTCATTGCACTTGACTTTATTTTTCAGTTAACTGATTGAAGGTGTTAGTGGGATAATGCTTGCCCTAGTTGTTGCCAATTGATTGAAGGTGCTTAGCATTTCTGTGTCATTGAATTAACCAAAGTAAGCAGGAACAATTTGCTTACTCAGGGTCTTGGCATGACATTTAACCAAGTTTGTATCATGCGTCTAAGGTTCATGTTTTTCTGTTTTGTCATGACAGGCAGGTCATTCGATTCATATTGCTGGGCTCATGAGGCTGGACATTGAAGAATCATCTGTAGATTCAGTTTATGTTACTGTATGGGCGTCTCCCTATCTCCCATTGCACATGGGGAAAACAGAAAATGCACTTACAATGGTAGAAGACCATTTTGGTCGTCAATTGCAGGTAGAGCTTTCATTTAGAAGCCACTTTCTATAACAATTTTTTTTGCGGAAAAGGGGACTTCACTTTTACCTTGAAGTCTTGCTGGACCAATTTCAAATTGAAAAATAGTTGATGGTTTCTGGGGCAAGTTGAGCTCTAAGAGCCAATTTAAACATGTCTGGAATTGATTTGTTTGCACTTCCATCTTCTTCTTCATTTTGTTTCCTGTTTGAAACAAAGATCACCTGAATGACCTTGAGCATATTTTTTATCGGTCTAGAATGCTTTGAAGTCTTCATTTCTGCCCATACGTCTTCCGGATCTTGTTATTATATTGCTGAGGCAATGCTGATTTTTGTCTTTGAGTGCACTTTCTTTAGGGAAATATAATGAACTCGAGTCAATTTTCCTTTTCCTAGCTTGCCTGCTAGTGTCAAGCTTGTGAGAGCAGCAGCTCCAATATATCTCAGCCATTAATGCATATCTACATACATCAACAATCGAGAATTGATTGAGACACTAATGGGAGCATTGTGTTCGGCAGAGGATCTCCATCCTCGTTATTTTATTGTGAGCTAGTTTTTAGATACAATTTTTCTGACATCATATTAATGCCTTTGCCAGCCACCAATTGGTGAAAAACGAGTGGAAGAGCTCGGACAATGGGTGAGGAGGGAATTTCGTGTAAGTGGTAACAGCTGGGATGCAAGTTCTGTGGATGTTGCAGCAGCTGGTCTCGGGTGGTTTGCCATTGGTTTAAAAGGAGAGGCACTCTTAGGGGTTTGGACATACGACAGAGTCGATGTCATCCTCCGCAACTCACTAATTCCCCATAGATCCCAGATATTTGAGGTTGCGGGATTTACGGTTTCCAAAATTGTCTCAAAAGCGGACCAGGCTATGAATAAGTCAAAGCGCCAGAGTGAAAAGAAAGTGAAACCAAGCGATCCTGAAAAAGCTGTACCTGTTAAGTTGTCGTCATTGACCTCCGACACAAACTCAAATGCTGACGGTAGCTTAGCGTAACGAGAAATTTTTTTCAAAAAATTTTGGAAGGACCAGTTGGGAGTACTTGATGGGACTTGGGTCTTCAAGCAGGGACATGTGCTCAAGCAGCCTAGGAAGACTCGGGTCATCGGAGTTCAGTTGTATCTTCTCACTAGAAGTGGCATTTGTGGTGGAATAGAAGCCAATTTTGCAGAGAATTTACATCAACAGAATAGAGGAATACTCTGTTCCGGCAGACATATTGTGCCTCCTAACTTGTTGGCTAAAATAACATGCCGACGGAAGCTATGCATGAAGTTAATGGCCAACTGCTGGTAAGATTGATGCTTTAACCCGAAGTTGTGACCTTAGTCGTGGGATAAGAAGCCAGCGCCATCTGATCTAGCAGCAAAGGTGCACTTCTGATACATCTGTTTCGTTTCAAAGACTTGTGACAGAAATCAAATAGTACATTTAGAACCACGATCTTCTTTGTTCCATTTGGTGGACTGACCATGAGATTCTGTTTATGAGGAAACCTTTTCTTTTCTTCTCCGGATGCTTGGTTGTAGCTGATTCGGTTTTGTTTGATCTGCCCGCCAATCGAAACGGATTAGAAAAAAACAAGTTTGGTACTTTTTCTTAGGTCGGAACATGTAAAATAGGATTGCCACGAAAGTACCAAACACATGAAATAATGAAAAGAGTTAATTGAACATTTGAAGTACAGAACAGCAGTACACTTCATGATGACATTGGAAGAATAGTCCAGATTATCAAAAGTCAGATGATTAACTTGCACCCTATTTTTGAATCTTACTAAACAATCCTCTGGTGGAGAACAGCTATGGGACCCAATTTTTCAATCTTACTAAACAATCCTCTGGTGGAGAACAGCTATGGGAGCTTTTTGTACACGTCTTATTCCTCAATAACTACAACATCAAGCAAGGGTGAAAAGATGATGCTATGTGATTAAATTTAGTACTTCACTCCTTCAAACATTTGTTGTCCTACATTTCACATTCATTGACGCATGCCCAGAAGAAAATCACAACTCTTCTTACAAATTGGTGCAAATTGGATGTTTAAAAAGCATTAATTTCAAATATCGCATGCTAGGAAGAGGTAATAACAAAGGTAATAACAAAATAGATTTGATTAACTTGTCTTCTTTTACTATTGAGGTCTTACTTTTCTGGCTAACAGTTAATTTTCTGAATTTATTATGCTGTTGTAATCTTCATGTTAATTTTTACATACCAATGTCTACTGCTTTATTAGAAATTTAGTTTTGCTAATTAGGTATTCAAAGTTGCAAATACAAATATGTCCTGCAAAGTGTGAGCTCGGTGTCCAGTCATGACGCAATGCCTTATGCATAAACGGTGATAGGAAATTCCTGTGGTCAAGTGGTCTAACCATAAGGTTAGTCTTTATCGTGGGAAAAAATTACAAGCAATATGGACCATTCACTTTTTGACTCGCTGATTTAGTTATTTATTATTTTCGTAAAAAAACTGTTTTTTCTTATTAAACAATCTCATTATGTAGGTAAATTATTCGCAATGTGATGTAAAATGAGTTGTATAACGAAAGCACTCCTCTATTGCAAGCATTTCATATCATTTGAAATATTTCCTTTTCGCAAGTGTTTTATTCAAAAATCGGTTAACATTTTAGGTTCACCAATTCTGCTTCTCCGATGAAATGAACCTGCTTCAGCATTGAGGAGCCTCGCTGCTTGTCGATGAATAAGTAATCATTTCGAGGGTGGCTTCTTGAATGATTTGGTTTGATGAGTTCATAGGATTGAAAAAATTGCACCATCTTAACCTTTCACAAATTCAAGTACCGGATATTGCCTCAGTTGCCACCCCTTTTGTATGAAAGGGGGAGATGGAAAGTTTCCCACCTTTTCAAGGAGGCTAGGGATTTTGAAGTTTAATTTTAAATGTGGAGTTCAACTTTTATGTTCAATAAAGAGACCGGACAAAAGATTAAGAGCAAATGGAGAGTTAAAATAGGAAAAAAATTAAAAAAATGAATTTTTTTCACAAATTCTTCAACTAATAGTTTTCTTCTATTAACTCTCATGTTGGATTCACACAAACTGATACAACACAACACAACGATCAGCAGACCATGGTTATGATTTTTGTGGGAGATCAATTGTTATGGTATTGATCCAGATGGAAGCGTGCAGAAATTATATGGCCGTGGAACATGTAAAATAGGATTGCCACGAAAGTACCAAACACATGAAATAATAAAAAGACTTAATTGAACATTTGAAGTACAGAACAGCAGTACACTTCAAGTTGACATCGAAAGAATAGTCCAGATTATCAAAAGTCAGACGAGTGGGTGATATCTACCATCACCACGGCCATATAATTTCTGTAACGCTTCTCTTTGGATCGGTATCATAACAATCGATCTCCCACAAAAATCATAACGATGGTCTGCTTGCGGTCATGATCGTTGTCTGGTATTATGTCTGTCCGTGTGAATCCAGCATGAGACTTAATAGAAGAAAACTATTAGTTGAAGAATTTGTGGAAAAAAATTATTTTTTATTATTTCCTACTCTTAAACTTTTATCATGTCTCTTTATAGAACATAACAATTGAACTCCACATTTAAAATTAAACTTCCACATCCACAGCCTCCTCGAAAAGGTGGGGAACTTTCCACCTCCCCCTTTCGGGTGTTTACCGAGGCAACATCCACTAGTTGAATTTGTGAAAGGTTAAGATGGTGCAACTTCTTCAATCCTATGAACTTACCAAACCAAATCATTCAAGGAGCCACCCTCGAAATGATCACTTATTCATCGACAAACAACGAGGCTCTTCAATGCTGAAGTAGGTTCATTTCATCGGAGAAGTAGAATTGGTAAACCTAAAATGTTAATCGGTTTTTTGATAAAACACTTGCGAAAAGGAAATATTTCAATGATATGAAATGCTTGCCATAGACGAGTGCTTTCATTACACAACTCATTTTACATCACATTGAAAATAATTTACCTACATAATGAGACTTAGCAGTTTTTTTACGAAAGTAATAAACAACCAAATCAGCGAGTTATAAAGTGAATGGTCCATATTGTTTATAATTGTTTCCCACGATAAAGACCTAACCTTATGGTTAGACCACTTGACCACGGGAATTTCCTATCACCGTTTATGCATAAGGTATTGCATCATGACTAGACACCGAGCTCACACTTTGCAGGGACATATTTGTATTTGCAGCTTCGAATACCTAATTAGCAACACTAAATTTCTGATAATGTATTAGACATTGGTATGTAAAAATTAACATCACACTAGAAGATTACAACAGCATAATAAATTCAGAAAATTAACTGTGAGACAAAAAAGTAAGACCTCAATAATAAGAAAAGACAGGTTAATCAAATCTATTTTGTTATTATCTCCTTCATAGCATGCGACATTTGAGATTAATGCGTTTTAAACATCCAATTTGCATCGGTGTGTAAGAAGAGTTGTGATTTCTTCTGGGCATGCGTCAATGAATGTGAAATGTTGGACAACAAACGTTTGAAGGAGTGAAGTACTAAATTTAATCACACCGCATCATCTTTTCACCCTTGCTAGATGCTGTAGTTATTGAGGAATAAGACGTGTACTAAAGCTCCCATAGCTGTTCTCCACCAAAGGATTGTTTAGTAAGATTGAAAAATAGGGTGCAATTAACACGACAGTCCACTGCAGAATCACACTTTGACTGTCAAAGGCCAGCCATAAAAATTTTTATTGAGGAAATCGGTAGACTTCCTCAACCGGTTTTAATTTTTTACTCATCGTTTCTTTCTTTTTCTTCTTCTTTTTTGACTTCTGTGTTTCCTTATTGTCCGCTTAAATTGAGAGACAAATTATAAGAGGGCCCACGAAATCAATCTTATTGACTATAAAGAAAGACAATATAAATTAATTGCTAAAATTTAAATAATCACGAGTAGAAAAATATTGTCACTTACTAAAAATAAGTTGTCAATGTCATTAGATAGATCCATTAAATTTAAAAGATGAAAAAAACACTTGTAACATTGACATCACACCTAATAATGAAATTATTGTGCAAAGAAATGACTCTAATTTCTTTCGCTCAAGTCAAATTGTTCTAGAAGGATTTCTGCTAACCTAAAATTCGAGGATAATGATTCTTTTGTTGTTGTTGAACCCAGGGAAGCATACAAGGAGGACTAGTTCCCCATTTTTGGAACCAAGACCACCTGATACAAGGATTAGATCGAACAAATCGATCTGGTCCAATTCTCGGGCGGGTCAATGGAACCAATGTATTCACATATATTTGCCAAAAGTTTTGGATTAATTGAATTACCAATCTATGTCATAATTCTCATTGAGATTTTGTCCAAGATTTGCGAAGAAGGCTAAGACATGACGGGGCCATGATTGTAGGGGCATGCTTGAAAAAATAAAGTCTATGTGGATTTTTTTTTTTCCATAAATGACCAACTCACGAATTTAAGGAATATAAAAGTAAGCAAGGGAGGTAAAATCAGTGAATCTCGTGGGAAAAAGAAAGAGCATAAGATAAGGAAATAAACTAAAGACAAGAGCGGCAAATTCAACGACAATATCAAAGAAACAAAGATTTGCTTCATTGTTTGGAATAAGTGAGGCATGAGATAAGATTAATGTTTAGGTTTACACTTTACTTTATTATAAAATAAAAATAAAAATTGGTTTTGTTCTTGCCAATTTCTACCCTAGAATCGGAAATTGGACCGAAAATCATTTTAATATGGAATTGAGAACTAGATTGATGCCTCCTAGAATTGCCCAAAATCAGCCGGTTTGGTCTTATCTAGGTAATTCTCAGTTTAGGCGATACCATATGCTCACCCCAAAATGACACTATTAGCCAATCTTTTTTCAAAAATAAATGTTTGAAAATGTAAGTGGTAAATTTTAAATGCTGATAACCTTAAGTGCCGAAAATAGATACAAAAAGTCATTTGGTGATAATCGCATATTAATAGTTGTATATTAATTTTTTCTTTTTGTTACCAAAGATAGAAGAATGAGTATCACCGATAGGTTTTAGCAATGTATTTGCAATATTCTCAATCAAGCGGTGAAAACCAAAAGTTCAGCACTTAATGAGATTAATCATGTTCGACGACCTCATATAAAATCCACTTAAATGATTCAATTAAGTAACAACTCAATTCGGTTGTAAGAAAGAGGCTATTAATGGTTCGTTTGGTAGTATTTTTGTTTAAAAATTGATTCCGAGAACAAAAATAGAAAAATTTATTTTTGTTCAAAGGAACAATTTTTTAATAGAAGAACGCGTTTGGTAAATTTATTCCAAAAATAGAAAAAGAACAAAAACATGTTTGATAAATTTGTATAATTTTTTTTATTTCTTTTAATTTTTAAATATTTTTATTTTATTTTTCTTATTTTCTTATTTTCTTTTTTGGCCGGTGGTCTTGCTCGGCCACGGCTAGGCTTAGCCTCGCCATGGCTAGGCGAGCTCGAGCTCGCCTAAATCCGATGAGGCCGAGCGTCGCTGGGCAAGCTCGACGCTCGACCTTGCTAGATCTAGGTGAGCTCGAGCTCGCATAGCCAAGGCAAGACCGAGCCTCGCCGGGAGCTGGCGATGCTTCGGCGAGGTCATCGGCCCTCAACAACCAATCGCCAGCCATGGCCGAGGCCGACGACCGGCCAAAGAAAAAAAGAAAGAAAAAAAAAGAAAAAGAGAGAAGAAAATAGAGGAGAGAGAAAATTTGTTCTTAAATTTTGTTCTAGAAACAATAAACAATATTTTTTTGTTTTTTTTGTTTCTTTTCAAATGTGTTTCGGGAACAAAAAAATAAATTTGGAACGAAAAACGCAAGCAAACGCGTTTCTATTTCTTTTTTGTTCGTTGGAACAAAAAAATAAAAAATTTGTTTAAAAACATAAATAAGAAACATTAACAAACAACCCCTTAATTTATTTAATAGGATAATAATCGCAAATACTTAGAATCTTACCAAACATATTGACAAATATTGATATTTTTCTATATTCAGTAAGAAATCAACACTATTCAACTATTGATTTTTAATGTCATCAAATGACTTTTCAATTATATTTTCGACGCTCTAGATTATCAGCACAAAATACTTGGTATTTTAATTTCCAGCTCTTAATTTTTCAATTTTACTAAGCAGGACCTAACGCCAAATGCCTAATTAAGGTTAGAAACAAGTTTCAATGAAATCAGCTGGATTTTCTAATTTCCAGCTCATAATTTGGGTTACCAACCAATCCTTAATTATGGCCGAGTTAAATTCAAGATCATATATTTTCTATCAAATCTCAACAATACAATTGAAATATATCTCCGGCTAAGCAAACAGGATCCATTTATCTTTAGTTTCAAGTTGATCGAAACTTTCATTCAAAGAACTAAAAAAGATTAAATGAAATCAATTAGATGCTTCTGGCCCGACTGTCCTAATTTTAAATAGCCTCGAATGAATTGGACGAACCATACCATCTATAAAAAAAAAAAAAAAAAAAAAAAAAATCTCATAGTGGATTTTTTTCGAAAATCGTTAACCAATAGTTTGAAGTGAACAAATGCCATATTCAAATTTACTCGAGGATATCTGGATAACTGGAGGCCCGTACCTTCTCATCCGTTACATTAGCAACAACCCTCACGAATCTCAGTAAGGAATTAAATTTCGATGCGAAGCCAGCATTCATCATTAACGACCAATCGTATCGTGTTTTCTCCCTAAATCGCACGGCGGTCTCTACCCGAAGCCCCCCGTGCTCTCGCGAACACCCGACCAAAGCCCCCTCCCTCTCTTTCCTTCGATTCGCCTACTAAACGCCCCCCCGCGAACGCGCCTAAAATCCCTTCCCCAAACGTTCCTAAAAGATTTCGTCCCCACCCAAAAAAAGAAAAAAGAAAAAAGAGAAATTCCCGAAAAGAGAAATTTCGCAGCTGGGCCCCACCCGGACCCCCGAATTTTTCCCTCCTTCCGTAAAAGAAAATCCCCCGAAAAATTTTCCGCGTTCCCGCTCATCTTTCAAACTTTCGCTTCCCCAAAATCGAGGAAAAGATAATAGAAGAAGAGCAGCAAGCTGCCCTTTCTTCTCCCCTTTCCTTCCCTCCCTCGCATCCGTCGCTTCCCCCTCGCCACCGCCGCCGCCGGCACCTCCGCCGCCACCGCCCCCGCCCGACCTCTCTGTCTCTCTCTGAGCTCCCCCGCGGCCGCCGGCGACAATGCCAAGCAAGAGGAAATCCGGGGCCGGAGCTGCTTCCGCGTCCGCCAAGCGGGGCAAGGGGGAGAAGCCCAAGGAGGCGCCGCCGGTGGAGTTGGTGGTGGATGAGGAGCAGCCGCCCCAGCCGCAGCGGCTCGACGAGGGGTTGGATACCGCCTGCGAAGCGCCGGCCAAGCCCGCCAAGAAGGGCGTCCCCCGGCGAGGGCTAGTGCCGACGAGGAGGAGGAGAAGTCGGAGTGCCGGGTCGTCGGGGCTCCGATTCGCAACGAGGAAGCTCGCCAGAAATGGCCAAAGCGATACCTTGGTGCCGGCAAGGTAGTCTCTCTTGTGTTTTTTGTTTCTTTTTTTATTCTTTTCCTCTCGAATCTTGATTCAGAAGCCGTTGGGTTTCGGCCCTGGTTTGTTTCTGCTGGTTGAAAAGTGTTTCTTCGGGGGGGGTTCAGAATGCGGTCTTAGTTAGTGTGCTGCGAAGGTGGCTGCCACTGCATGATTTGGGAATTGTTGGTAGGTCCACTGGAGTGAGCAGAGCTACGTGGATGTTATTGAGCCGAGCTCATTGGGAAAATTACACCAAGAATTGATTAGAAATACTGTCGGTATGAAATGCGGAAAAGAGAACACGTGGGTTGGGTTAGAAATGATACTGCTGCAGCTGCAGCTAATGCCTTGAGCTAAATGTAGTGCCCGGAATTGAGCCTTTTTTCATCTGTTAGTGTGTTGAGAATTAATACCTGATGTATTATGGGGCAAAAAGGACTGTCTTTTCCATTCACAATGCTTGGAAGTATTCAATGTAGTGGCATACTATTTGTTCAGTATATTTAGGTTTTGATCGAACTCCCTAGTTACAATCTTTAGGCAGATATTTTATGGAACTTGACACTTCTATATTAATGTGCAAGGCATACAGGAGATGATAGAAGTATATGAAGGTTAAAACCTTAAGAAGCTTGTTAAAATATGAAAATGGCCCCCTTAGATCCTTGGTATTGTTTACAGGCTGTTGATCTCTTTTCTCCCCTGTTGGACTGCTTTAAATGAATTAAAAGCTTTTTTTTTTTCTTTTTCTTTTTTGGCAGTCTAGTCTTGTATTTCTACTATTAGAGAAGGATGTTTAGAGAAGAAATGATTTTAGCAGTTGGTATCGCTTACATTCTGCACCTTCAAAATGTGATATCCCTATATTTTGGTCACTCTTGCATTTTGTCAGATGCTCTCATCCATTGTTATCTAAACTTTAAAGATTTGAATCATTAGACATATGAGGCATCTACGATTTGTAGATGGTATTGAAGCTTATTTCTGATGAAGCTTTGAATTCCCAAATAGCTCGTTAAGCTGCTTGGTCATCATTTCCTTGGTGCAAGTATTGATCCTTTGATCTGGAGGATAATTAGCTAAACTAAACTAGCTAACTAAGCAATGTCATTTGTTCATGGCAGGAGAGTAGGTCAAAACACAGGAACCCTTGCACTTGTTTTAGAAATAATTAGTCTCAAGCCATTGACCTTTGCCATGTTTTCTAGCTATCTAATGTGTGGAGAAATAATAAAAATATCATATAATGTCATCTACTTAAAGGCAATGAACCCTTACTGCCATTTTACATTGCCACACATAGGATCATTGACTTGCAATTTCTTTTGTTGCTTCAAATATTCCTTCTGCTGATATTAATATTTTATTATGTTATTCAAGTTGATATATTGCCATACTTTTCTATCTTGCAGAAGAAAAAGGTGGTCAGTGTAAACGGCAATAAAGAGTAAGATTAGATTTGAATACCTGCTTTATTTTTCTGAGATAGGTTGATCTTCGTTTCCTTGTCAACAATGTTATTTCCTAGACGTTGTAATACTGCATTTCATCTTAAGAGGGGATAACTCTGAAGAAATTATACAAGCCAAGTGCCACTATAAGAAGGCTAATGTCGATGGGGTTTTCTATGATATTGGTGATGATGCCTATGTGAAGGTGAGTTATTAAATATTTCTTTCCAAAATTGCAACCACACATATTTTGCAATCATATGGCATCGGGCTAGTGGAATAAAAGGTTTATCTAAATAAATTAATTTTGATCTAGCAATGGTTTTATTATAGCTTCAATGACTACTTTTTTCTTGCTAGTTTGAAATTGCATTGATGTGAAATGATTTAAAGGATTCTGCTTATGGTCGTATTATATGACTATGCCAAAACATTTTATGCATCAATCTTGTACTTGATATGGATGTAAGTGATGCATTTTTGTTTGAAATGTCATTCAAATGTTGTCTGAACCAAGGGAGTAATGTGGCAGATTCTGTGACAATTGACATGACAATCAGGGTGTGCTAGTCTCATGCAAAGATGAGATACATCTCTAGTATACCATAGGTTGCCACTGGCAGCACAATTGCATAAAGCTTGAATTGCACACTCTAAACTAAGTTTTCTAGGTTATTATTCATTTTTTATGTTATTTGCGTCATCAAAGATGAGATGTAGCATTTTCATTTGGTGTAAACCTTTCAATGCATGTTGCTTGTACTTTTCTTTTTCAGGATAATAAGGGAATCGTATTGGGAGGACTGGTTCCCAATTTTTGGGATTGGGGACCGTCTGGTCTAGTCCAGTTCCGTTTCATCGAACCATTTACTTAGCAAAAAAATAAATAAATAAAAAGGAAAAAAATACTAGAGTTTTTACTATTTTTAGGGTTTATTGCCATTTTTGAGAAATTAAAAATTGTATTTTTTTTTTTTTTTAATAAAAAGAGTCTGTCTAGTCCACTCCCGTCTAGTTCTTCTAGGAATCGGGAACTAGACTGATCCCTTCGGGAACTGGACCAAATCGGCTGGTCCAGGTGGTTCCTGGTTTGAGCGGTCCGACATGCTCACCCCTACGAGATAAATAAAAGGGTTGGAAGGAGTGATCAGTGTGTGTTGCTTGCACTTAGGCTCTATTAATAGGTTGGTTGGAAATAATTGACATATCTAGTTAAGTTATATTGATGAAGAATATGCAGCATCAAACTCACAAGTATGTTCATAGACGACTTAAGCTTTCAGTAAAATTTTTTTTGATGTAATTATAGTGTTTTAAAGGTACTGGTTTTTGAATTCTCTTAGATTGTACTAGAAATATGGTAATATATGGAAAAAACTATGATTGGTACTGAAGTTGTTTTCATTCATTAGCCATACACGTCTCATATTCTTGGTCCACATGGCTAAGATGATTTTGTCTCTATGTCTTGTATGGAAAAAACTGTGATTAGTACTAAAGTTATTTTCATTCATTAGCCATACACGTCTCATATTCTTGGTCCACATGGCTGAGATGATTTCTTCTCTATGTTTCGAACTTTGGCTAAGAATGTGTAAGGCTCCACAATCGTTTGGCTTGGAAGATGATGTACTTTTTAGCTAAAGGATCTAATCTAGGTTTTGACTTTGTCTTTCTTCCTCTTCACTTTCACTAGGATTTTGTAAAGGAGGCTGGAATCTTAGGATTGTCTCACACAGTTGGAGAGTTAGGCAGTTGCAAAGTGAAAAGTTTTCTAACTTTTGTTAAAGTGATTGTTACCATTGAAATGCATCAAACTTCCAATTACTTAATTGGACCAAGTTCTACACAATCTTCTCCTTTAGGGACTTACAATTACTTAACTGGACTGAGTTCTATGCAATCTTCTCTTTCAGATGCTAAAACTAAAATTGCTAAGCTGTGATTTTAGTACAAACTTATTGAAGCTTTGATTCTATTTTCTAGGATTGTAATTTTCTGTATGAACTTCATATTGCGATTGTAAATTTATTTGTTGGCTAATTTCATATGTATTCCTCAGCTTTTGGTCTATTTGAGGGAACCTTGATACCAAAGTACTTCAACCATGTGAAAATATCTATAATGGCTTAGTAGCTACTTGTAAATCGACATTTATGAATTGCGATACCACTATAAAAACTTCATTGATGACCTTTTTGCACTTAACTTAGGCTGGGGAAGGGGAGGACAACTATATCTGTAAGATTGTGGAGTTGTTTGAGGCAGTTGATGGCTCACTTCACTTTTGTGCGCAATGGTATTACAGAGCTCGAGATACAGTAAGTATGTTTATAATCATTTGTTATTCTCTTAGCGGCTTTATGATTATCTTATGTTAAGTTCTTTATTTGTAATAGGTCATCAAGCAGTTGTCCTACCTTATCGATGACAAGCGTGTATTCTTCTCAGAAATATGTGATGACAATCCTTTAGAATGCCTTGTCGAGAAGTTAAACATTGCTCGAGTGCCTCTCGATGTATGTTTAACCCTAGTTTCTTCAAATTAAATCTTTCTTTGTGACCACACATCAGTAGTTTGATTCTGATTTGTAGGTTAATTTGGATGCAAAAAGAGCGGCAATTCCGCCATGTGACTATTATTGTGATACCTTGTATCTACTGCCTTACTCAACATTCAAACACTTACCTATAGGTACACTTTTCTTCTTGGATAACTATGTTCCCATACTATTTTCTCATTAATCAGATAAAAACATGATAGGAAATCCATAATTATTGTTGCATTTGTTTTATTATCTAATGTCTGATTTTATGTTGTAGATCAAAAGGTCGATGGTTGTGAGACTTCATCAACCATTTCAAGTGATGATGTTGATATGGCTGGTTCAATATCTGAGGTGAATTCCAAGGAGATTTCCCAGAAGAATAACAAGGGGGAGGTGACATTACTAGATATGTATTCTGGTTGTGGTGCGATGTCCACAGGTTTATGTCTTGGAGCAAATCTTTCTGGTTTGAATCTTGTCACGGTATGCATTTCTTAAACTTTTGTCTCAGGAAAAGGTTAGTATGCACAACTCATTCATTCTTGATGTCATTTATTCATAGAGATGGGCTGTCGACATGAACGAACATGCATGCAATAGCTTGAAACTAAACCACCCGGAGACAGAGGTATGGCCTTTCTTTTTGGCTGATGAATGTATTAATTTTGCCAATCCGCATATTTTCTGACAGCATTGTTCTGTTGTCTGTTGTTGTAAAATCAGGTGAGGAATGAGTCTGCAGAAGATTTCCTCATGCTGTTGAAGGAGTGGCAGAAATTGTGCATGCAATTTAACCTCATTAAAAGTGATGGTCAGCAGCTGCCATATTCTGATTTATTTAGCGTGGACGATGAAACAAGCAATGAGGAGGGAGATAGTGACAATGATGATGGGGGAAGTGATGGCGAGGTGTTTGAAGTAGAGAAAGTTCTAGCAATTTGTTATGGTGATCCTAAAGAGAAGGGAGACAGAGCATTGTATTTCAAGGTACTTAAAGTATTGAATTTAACTCGACAAATTTGGACATTTATTATTTCACAGCTTCATCCATTTTTTTTGGTCCTTGATTTATGCATAGTACTTAGAATGCAAACTTTTCCGTTCTAGTCGATTCTTAGTCTATGTCAATGGTAGGTTGTTGATGAATTTAGTGTTTAATAGTTCTTTATATATGTCTCACAACCCCATGTATATTTACATATGGATGTATATGTCATAATTTGATGAAGATGCTTTTTTGTATACTTTAGCATGTGATCTTTATTTTGCATAACCCTATCATAGCATGTGGTTCTTTTCTAGGCTTTAAATTATTTTGAGCCTTGTCATTTGGTTGCAGGTTTCATGGAAAGGCTATGGTCCTGATGAGGACACTTGGGAGCCAATTGATGGCTTATGGTAGGCACAATGATAAAAATGAACTTGGTATGAAAATCCTATGTACTGTATCTCTAACATAGAGTCTTTGTGCCAGCAACTGTTGCGAAAAACTAAAGGAATTCGTGGTTGAAGGTCACAAATCAAAGATTTTGCCTTTGCCTGTGAGTTTTTCATTCCAGTGTTTTTTATTTTTGCGTCTTGTCGTGTATCCTCTATATGAACCTACTCAATGATGACCTCTGCATAGACTTTACTGGAGAAGCCTTAGATGTAGGAGACTCATCTCTTTGTTTCATCATTTATTATTTCATACTAGATGTTTCATAGTGAAAAGTATTAGGGTGCTCATTGCACTTGATTACAAAGAAACAATCAACTTAAGAGTTCCTTTCCTTGGCTGATTTTTTTCAGGGGGATGTACATGTGATCTGTGGTGGACCGCCTTGTCAAGGAATAAGTGGTTTCAACCGTTTTAGAGATAAGGACAATCCTTTGGCTGATGTGAAAAACAAGCAACTTCTTGTGTTTATGGAAGTCGTAGAGTTTTTGAAACCAAGGTTTGTCTTGATGGAGAATGTGGTGGACCTCGTTAAATTTTCTAATGGTTTCTTGGGAAGGTATGCACTTGGTCGTTTAGTGCAAATGAACTATCAAACAAGATTGGGTATGATGGCCGCGGGAGCATACGGGCTTCCTCAATTTAGAATGCGTTGTTTTCTGTGGGGTGCTCGTCCCGGTGAGGTAAACTTTTATATGCACCTATGTTTCAAATAAAGTAGTCTTACACTTGTGTTTGTCTTTGTAATAGTATTCAAAAGAATTTCGCTCATTGGTTTTTATTTGATGCTTTAGAAGTTGCCCCAGTATCCATTGCCAACACATGATGTTGTTGTTAGAGGTGTCATTCCTATAGAATTTGAGGTATGGCTTTTTGTGTTATAATGTGTAATTTACTAAATGCGTGGACTAAAATTTCTTTGAACAAAAATCAGATGCACACTGTTGCTTATGATGAGGGCCATTCATATGAATTGCAAAAGAAATTGCTACTGGAGGATGCAATCTCTGATCTTCCACCTGTATGTATCTTTATCATCCTGGTTTTGTTTTTAAAGCTTTGTCGATAGTAATTTTGATGGATTTCAATTGATTTAGGTTGGAACTTATCATGGAAGAGATGAAATGCCATATGAGAAAGGTCCCCAGACAGATTTTCAACGTTTCATTAGATCAAGTGCAAAAGGTTAATAGCATTCCTTTATTTTCTTGTACATGAAACATTAAATGTCATATGAAAAAGGTTTGCCCTAGTGGCTACCTTTCCAACATGAAAAGGGGAGGTAGGAGGTTCAAATCCCCACCTTTTTAGGGGTTGGGGTGGAGACGATTTAGTTTCATGGAAGGGGGGAGGTGGGGGGTTCGAATCCCCACCTTCTTAGGTGTTGAAGTGGAGACGATTTAGTTTCTAGTGTGGGTTTTGACTCCCACGCTCTGCAAGGAGGCGGGGTAAAAGTCTAAGAGTGAGAGTGAGAGTAGGAATAGAATATGATCGGTCTTAAAAAAAAAAAAAAAAAAAAAAAGCTAAGCATCTCAATGTTGTGCTATATTTGATTTCGAGTTTTCTAAATGGATACTCTTTAGATGGACGCTAATATATTGTAGCATAGTTCATGAGTAGATAGAGTCGAAAGACATAGTTAGGTGCCATTGCTATACCATCTTTGCTTCAAGAGTAACTTTAACCAGTGGTTTTGTGACAAGCATGAGACCCTGGCTTAAATTATAGAAGCTATTAAAAATGAGCATTTTGAAAATTGTGTTGATACAAGATTGATATTCATGTTGCTTGACGGGCTCTCCCTGTTTTAGTGCCTAAGAGGCTAGGGTGGCTGCTAGTAGGAGTCCATTTAGATGGGGTCTAGTTTAAGGGAAAGTGAGCTTAGCGGGATGTTTCCGGTCATAACATTTATGCATCGAAGCTTTTGCGTGTTTTAGGCTGCTTAACTAAGTTAAGTATTTGATTCTAGTTTTTCCTTCTCTTTCTGTTCTAATCATGTAACTTTTACAGAAATGATGGGGATCACAGACAACTCGGTGGATTCAGGTCGATCACTCTTTGATCATCGACCACTTGAGTTGAATTCAGACGACTATGAACGTGTTTGCCGTATACCAAAGAAAAAGGTTATCTTTTTTTTCTTGTGTTCGTAAGAGTCAACGTTCTTCTAATCTATTTTAATAACTCTGCTGTTTTGCTGAAAGCTTTATGAATTTTGTGAAGGGTGCGAATTTTAGGGATTTGCCTGGTGTTCGTGTGCGTCCGGACAACAAAGTTGAATGGGACCCTGATGTTTCCAGGGTTTATCTGGACTCCGGGAAACCATTGGTAAAGATACATCAATTCATACTTCCCTCAGTTTCTTTTTGACAGAATTTTGTTCATACTTCCTAATGACAGTTAGCGTTCTCCCCTTGCAAGTCTTATAATACAATTGCTGTCCTTCTGCAGGTCCCTGATTATGCAATGACATTTGTGAATGGTTCATCATCAAAGTAAGTGTTAAGGTGCTTATACTTCTAGTTTTTGCAATTTCAGTATTCCAACCTCTTCAAACTATGTAGGCCTTTTGCACGTGTGTGGTGGGATGAAACTGTGCCTACTGTAGTGACTAGAGCAGAACCCCACAACCAGGTATGCCACTTCCCTTGATTAGGGGCAGAGTTCGATTTGGAGATGATTATATGTCCATCATTTAGGGTTTCTACCCTCGTCGTTGTCGAATAATATGGAGTTTCTGATAGTTAAATTTTGTCTAACCTCAGTGACCACAGCTTGTGTTACTCTATTCTGTTGACAATAAATGTTGTGCAGTTGCTAAATTAGCTTGAATTTTGTTAACTATGATGAGATTTTTGTTTTATGAATATTGTTCCAAACATATAAAGCAGTTTCACTGTAAAGTTGGCATTGTGTTAGGTGAGACTTGGGTTTTTCTTGCTGTATTTCCAGTGTCGTGTCAAAAGTTACTGTCCATTACATCTTTATGCTGAAAAGTCTAGCAAAGAGGAAATTGGTTTTTCATGTAATCAGACAATCGTAGATGAGCTATGGCCAATGAATTATTTGATCAACTATGCAGGCAATATTGCATCCCGAGCAAGATAGAGTTTTTACAGTTCGTGAAAATGCAAGACTTCAGGGTTTTCCTGATTATTACAAACTTACTGGACCCATTAAGGAGAGGTAACTATTTTGATAAATGATGCTGTTCTCTGATTCTTCAACTTCACTGAAACCCACAATGTATAAAGGCCATTAATTAAACCTAAATGCACCCCAATTGCACAAGAGTTCTTTATGTATGATTACATCATGTTGTGAGCTGCATAGCATGAATGTCAATAGAGTGTAAATATACTTCCTTGGGTAAGTTGAATATACATTATGAGGTACCAATTATCTTTTTATGTTAGAATTTTTTGGATCAAAGCTGTTATATTATCAGCATGTGTTTTTAGCTTGTTACGCTTTTAAGTTGTGCTGAATTGATGCGCTAGATCATAACATCAAGTAGATCATTTATCACCAAGTCCTGAGACAACTTGTGTTGATGTTACCATAATAGTAATTTAGTGCTAGAGTTCAGGTACAACGTACCCTCAATATGAGCATTTTCCTTCTGCTCACAAGAACGTCTAGAGAGATGCGTAGCCAATGCAGTTGAAATTAGAAATGCAAGCATCCACTAGAAAAAATTCTTACTGATTATGTGCTTCAAAATTATATCTACACCAGAGTATTTCTGTGCTTCTGCTCTTACTTTGTTTCTCCAATATTTACCAGGTACATTCAAGTTGGAAATGCAGTTGCAGTTCCTGTAGCTAGAGCACTGGGATGTGCATTGGCTCAAGCCTTCCAGAAAAGTGCTAATGAAGATCCGTTGTTTCGGTTGCCTGATTTATTTGTCAATAAATTCGAGCAACATTCTTCTGCATCTTCCGAAAATGATGCATAGCAACATTCTTCTGCATCTTCCGAAAATGATGCATAGTTGTACTGTTGTAGAAGTGAATTGTAGGTTATTGAAATTAAATCACAATGATTTGGAGTGGAATCTTCACTCCCAGCTAACAAGGTTATTTCTGGAAGAGACTGCAAAGCTGTGTTCGAAGCGATTGGTTGTTCTCCACAAGTTGGAGTGACGCTCAAGTGATATCATCCAAGACATTAGAGAGGTTTTAGGGAAAAAGAATAGTCTCAGTCTCTCAGGCTTGTCCAGACGCAGAGGGAAACAGAGCTGCACATGAATTTGCTTTTAGAAACCCTTCTGTGCTTAGTTTGCTCTGTAATTTTATTTGGTCGGAAGGTGTCTAAATTATCCTCTTTGATGGCTTATGTGAGGACCCTCTGACAGTCTTTTCTGTATTTTGTGGAAGCAATTAATTGAATGACTCATTTCCTCGCCAAAAAATAAAGGATTTGTTCATTCTTTATCTTTATATGCATCAAACTGAGGTCATGCCCTCAGCTAGTGCCACTGCATCATATCAGTGAATAAAACACGTTCGAAGCCCAAAAAGGTAATTTTTTCCACCAAATGTTAGTTTTATATTTGCATGATAGTATTCAATTTTTTGGTCTGTCAGATATTCAATTGAATTAATCGAACATTTACAGATTGAAAACTTACCGATGTTGCACGATGGGCAGCAGATCAAAGACTAGTGGTTCAGTGCACTTGGTCCCTTATCCAAAGGAAGACTACTATATTAAGATTAATGCTTACTTTCAGTTCCTCTATCAGTGAAGAGGCAATTATTTTGGCATTCATGAAGAGAGATTGAAGAAGGTTAACTCAGATTCAATAAAATAAGTGGACACAACTCTTGCTGGTACAATGCAAAATTTAGATTGCCTAGGTTTCTTGGTAAGTGTCAGAAATAAGCTAGTAAAACGACAGAATTAATTTTTCTACAAAAGTATCAATTCAAATAAACCATTTGATAAAGGCTGATATTCATGCCTATGCCTGAATTCATCATCCTCCCTCCTGGTCAAGCATGTCCAGCATTTGGTACAAAGAGCGTTGCTTGGAACTCCTGTTATTTGGTCGTAAGGACAATGCTCAGGGTATCTTCAAGCATGCGATGCTTTTCCTTTTGAAGCAAGCTGACGTGCTTTATTTGAATCTATTTGGAGGACAACACAAAAAAGGAAAACAATAAACAAAAAAAGTTGAAAGCTGCTACAGTCGGGCTTCGTACACGGTTTGAGTTCTGAACTTCAGATTGTGAAATCAAATGTGGTGCAGTTTAGTAGTTAGCTTAGGACCGTCGCTGGGGGAATTGCTCATAAACCTCGATCACTTTGGCATCACTCACCACTTTGTCCCTCAAGAATCGCAGAGGGGCTGTCTTTGTGGAAACTTGTTTGAAGAAACTCCTCCCAACCTTCATGACAAAGACCGGTCAGTCGCTAATGTCTCACCTATAAAAGCGCCGATTGAGAAGTTGGTTACGCAGAAGTGACTTCCGATTTTGGAATCTGAATATGGTAGAGCAGGGGCAATGCATTGCAAAAAGGCATATAAGCCTGCTCTAATAATAAGTCTACATGAGGTACAAAGCGATGGCAACTTGAAGGAGAGAAGGGAAGTTGCATCCTTTCGGGAAGACTAACCTTTCAGAGACACAAACGGAAGATGGAAAAGAGTTGCAGGGAATGGACTCGATGGAAGAAAAATGTACTAAGCATCCCCTGTAATGGTCAACCTCATCGAGGGCGAAAATAACAATCGAAAGTGGACACCACTAGTTAGCCTTCACACATCACACGAAAGAACAAAATTTTTTAAACCCTGATCGAGAACTGAATATGAAGGTTGAACGCATTCGGTCATTTACCGGCAGGGCAGACATTGAACAGGTATAAAGCTTGTGCAACTGGCTTTGCTTCTGATCCAAATGAAATTGCCTTTTTAGAAGTTAGGAACTCGGATCAGAGGGCAGACGGGGGGCATTGGCGGATTGAATTTAGAGAGGGGTCTATTCTTGATTCACCATTGACGATAAGCAGGCAAGACTAAGGCTATGAACCCCAACCCATTCAAGAGTCCTATCCCCTGTTCAGTCTCATTCAACAGGCTGAGGCCATAAGCTAAACTCCCGACTCTTAGTCGGCATGAGTTCTAGAATGCAAGTTCCAAATTTTCACTGCAGTTCAATCACTTTCTCGCGTCCGAATTGAACAAACCTCACGGGAAATCAAGCCGTGACCAACCTCACGGGAAGGTGCAACAGACATTCCTCGAGGAATATTGCATTCAAAATTCGAACTTTTGCCAACAGGCGAAAGATTAACGAAACTTCAAACCAGCATCACAGGCAAAGCATAAGTTTTTAGCCATAAGCGAAACCGAAACAATCCCGACATCGAGAGCAAGAACGAGCATTCAAAAGGAGTTCAACCGGCGCCGGATTGCGTGCTCGATCGGGCGGCGGCCGCGGAGAGCGGGGGCAGTCGCAGCACGGCTTCCTCCGTCTCGATCGGATCCGACCTCAGAATCTACCGAAACAGAAGTCCGAACAAACATCCCCACGTCAATCGCAATGCAAGAATGAAATCCACACGAAGGAACAACGGACTCAAGACAAGTTAGAGAGAGAGAGAGAGAGAGAGAGAGAGAGATACGGGGTCTTGGAGGACGGGCTTCGTGTCGTCCGCAGCTCGTCTGAAGCTGGGCTTGGGGCGAGGGACACGTTCCTTCCCGACGGGGCTCTGGAATTGGGCCGGACGGTCGGCGCCGGCGCCGGACTCCATTGAAATGGACGACGGAGCTCTCGCCGCTCTGGTTGGTCCGGCGATTCCCTCCCAGTCGGAGCGGCCGACGATTCTCTTTCTCTCTTTCGAATTTGGTTGAAAAGCGAGGCGGCGGTGGGTATTTCGAATTCCGGAGACGGCGTGCTCGGAGGAGAGACGATGAAAACTAAGTAGCACGACACTGACACGTGACACCTGATACGACACGATATGACATGTTGATATGTTATTTTTCAAAAAACATCATTTTTTAAAAAACAAATAATTTTAATATATTAAGACACGTTATATATTAAATAATTATCATTTTTATGATTATTTCAATCAAATTAATTTGAATCAAATTTATAAATAAATATTTTTTTTTTTGTCATCATACTATATTTCTATTCTAACTTTCACTCTCGATTTATGCTCATAATGAATATACACAAAGAATATTAATCCTTAATTTATTAATATCATTAATTATTTTAATTTATCAAATTTAATTTTATTTTAATAATTCATAAAATTTGGAGAAAAAACAAACAATCCACATTATGGACTCATATGTCAGATATGTTGTAAGAGGAAAAAAAAAACACTTAAGAGGTGAATGGAGAGAGGAAATCAAGAGAGAAATGAATATTAAATTTTTCTTCTTTCTCTATTTATTATTTTTATTATTGTGTTTTATTTTTTCATATATATATATTAACTTCTTATTTATTGAATTTTTTAAATTGACATTGATATATATCGAATTCCAATTCGAGTGTCGGAGAGCCCATCGATTCCCTTCCGATTTTGTGGATTTTATCGTAGCAAATCTGAATATAGCACGACGAATTCTCAAACGCAGCTTGATTGTTTATGTTTGGAAATCTTAAGTTTGGGAAATTTCTGCTGGGCACCTGTCTTCCACTTCTTCCCTTTCAAACTTGCTGGGGTCGAGGCACGCGCTAGGCTGTTGCGCACAGTTAGGTAGCCGCATGTGGAATATGAATTAAGTGGGAGTAGCTTTCAAAATCAAAAGTGGGTGTTCATTTATAAAACGGTTGAGACATATGGTATTTTTAATAGTTATATAAATTTGCGTAGAAGTTGATGATTCTATTTGTGACTCCCCGTATTTCGTTCCCCCCCCCCCCAATCTCTCGCCCCAATTTCGAATATCATGCAGCTGTGAAGAAGCACTTGAAAAAACTGAAAATATACAGCCCGAGCTTGAGGTTGGTCGCTGCAACGACCTTCGAGGAGCGCCCGCGGCTGATAAGCCGTCTCCACGATCGGGACCGTAGGTGTTGATCGATCCGCCCCATCCGGGGTCATGCGCATCGATGCCGCCGCACTCGTGGAGGTGCTCGGTGAAGGTGGGACTTCGCGGTGGGCGGTCGGCTCCATCGGAATCAGGGCCGTGGCCGCGGTTTAGGGTTGAGATGGAGCTTCCGTGGGCTGATCTGCCTGGGCATGTGTTGTTCACTAACGTTAGAGAAAGAGATGTAGCCGGTGCTGCATCGCCAAAAAAAAGTAAAAATAAATATCAGATGAATACGTATGTGTTTCGCCTCATTGAAGAAAGAGAAGGTAAATTTAAGGAACCCTGCAAATAAATCAAGACAATATCAATAATTTGTTGGTTTATTTAATAATTGATTTGAAGTTTTAACATGTACAAAATATGTTATACATTCAATGACCCTCTAAGGAGAACCTGATGTGAAAATAATTTGAAATAAAAAAAGTTGCCAATGTTCATCTTCTCTTTAGTGTAAAATTCTTAATATTTCCTGACATTGAGGAAGAAAAATATACAACGCCAACTAGGGGGTAGGAGGCGTGTTAGTATTGGTATGTTAAAATAAGGAATGCAGTCCTATTGGGCACTTTACTAGGGGATTATTAAGGACATCCCTCACAAGTGAAAACACCCTCCCTCCTTCACCTACAGGTGGTTAATCAAATTTGCCTTCTCTTATAGGTGGAAACGCCCTCCCTCCTCAGAAGGCAAATTTAATGAACCTTGCAAAGAAATTAAGACAATATCGATAATTGTTCATTTTAATAATAATTTGAAGCTTCAACGCATGCAAAATAGCTTAACAACCGACAATTAGAATAATATATTAAGAAAAACACGGGCCTAGGCCCATGAAACACTCCCGCTTTTTTTAAATCACCTTTAATGAGATTTGCAAATTCAGCGGAAGACTTTCCAGGCCGGCGGTAGCTTGGAATGCAATCACCTTTGCTCTTTTAAAACTTTTTCGTACCAAAAAAGAGAGAAAATGAATAGAGGTCGTGGTCATTTAAAATTATTGGGGAGTTCACATTTCCGTGAGAAAGTATAGTATCGAAACATGCATTAGTTGAACGCCTTGGAAAGCGGATTTTCAAACAAATCAATGTTAGGTAAGGGCCAACTTAGAAGATTATTATAATTATAAAAAAAATCGATGAAGAATGAGGAAGAAACTTGATTGTTTGATGTTAATTATGTTCCTATTCGCCCCTTAATTTACTCACTAGTAAGTGACGACGAATAAGGATCGGTTAGAAATTGAAAAATTTATGTTTCTCCTACGTTGTGTTATATTGACCTGAATGATGATCAAGCAACAAGCATCACGAGACGAGGAGGCTTGGCGAGGCAACGATGGCAAGAGGTGGTGATGGGGAGCGACAATGGCCATGCCCGAGATGATGGACAGAGAGGGAAGGGGAGATATGAGTAGGTGGAAATTATCCCATCACGCAATAACAAAATGCGTAAAATCAACAAACAAATGACGAGTACTTGACCGGCCAGATAATTTGTAGATGATGATCGAATACTTATCATCGCATAATAAAAAATTACTCTCGACTTCGAACTTTACCAACCACGAAAAATCACTTCATAACCCAACTTATCATTTGCAGGAGCCAGTCTTGCTTGGTCTTGATTTTACATGAATTAGGCTCACTAATTACATGTACCTTCATCATCGAGGTTTGCTTCAATGGCCGCTCTTCTTACTTGAAAAACGGAAGATGGAGGTTTGAATCCCCACATTCTTGGAGGCTGGAGTGAGGATGATTAGCTTTAGGTATAAATTTCGACTCTTATGTCTTGTAAAGAGATAAGGTGAAAGTTTACGAGTGAATTAAGAATTAGAGTAAAATTGACCAAAAAAATAAAACACCCGTCTCACATGTGAATTCATATTTTGCCAATCTTGAAAAATCTCGGATTAATATCCTAAAAAATCTCAAATTAGTACATTTGTGACAAATTTACCAAAAACTATTTTTTTGACTATGAAAAACCTCAAACTGGTACACCTATAACAAATTTACCTCTACTGATCATTAAAAACCATAAACTGGTACATTTATAACAAATTTACTCTAAACTAATTTATTCGACTGCAAAAATTCCTAAACTGGTAAATTTGTGACAAATTTACCCTCCGCTAAATTAGATTAATACCACAAAAAAATCACAAAAATTGTAAACTGTAACAAACGGAGTGTAAAATCCAAAATTTGTATACCAGTCAATTATCATGTGTCATTTAATTTAATAATTTAAGCTGTAAAATTTAACGAAAATTAAGAGAGGGTAAATTTATCACAAGTGTACTGATTTGGGGTAAATTTGTCAAAAATATATCAAATTGGGGTTTTTGATAATAAAAAAAATAATTTGAGATAAATTTATCATTAATCTACTAGTTTTACATGGATAAAGCTGTACACCGTGAATTTTATGTACGACTCTCATGATTAATGATTGTGATGGGCTCTCCACAGTAAATTTTCCCGGTTCGGTTTAGGAATCGGTTGGCCTGTCCGAATTTCAAAATTGTCCAACGTTTGACCAGCGACCTTCCCCCGCACCAGAGGACAAGTACCGGCGTAGCATCTGCCCTCGCCTTCTCCGCTGCCCGCACCGCATCTCCCCACCTACTCGAAAAACCCTTCGCTAAGCATAATCACATTCTCCTCAGTTTTCTTCCCCAATCCTCTCTGAATTCTCCTCCCCCCCTCCATCGATCTCAATCCTCTTCAGCAAAATCCGCAGCACACCATGAATTCGACCCTCTCTTCCTCCTCCGCGTTCAGTTGCGCTAAACCTCCTTCCTTCTCGCTCCTCAGCCGGCCACCTTCTCGTTCGATCGTTCGCTTCCCCGCTCCCATGCCCCAGCAAGATTCCTCTCCCCGTCGTAACACGATCAGGGCTTGCGCCGTCGCCGGCCCCGGCAAGCTGCCGGAGAACCCATTTGCCCGGAAGCTCCGGAACTGCGCCGGGGCGGCCGTCCTCGTCGCCTCCGCCGTCTCCTTCGTCTTTAGCGCCGAGAAGTCTGTGGCGAGAGCCGAGCCTCCTCCGGCGGCTGTCGAAACGGAGCCATCTGCTGGTTCTGAAGGGACCCAGGAACAAGCCCGGGAAGCCCGAGAGTCCCAGCCGCCCTCGCCGTTGACGGGGCTCCTCGAGTCGGACCCCGAGTCGGTCGACGCAATGAGGAAGCTTTTGCAGCAGAAGCTCGAGAATGGAGAGGACCAGGAGGCTCTGAAGACATTGCGGCGTTTGGTTGCCGCTCAGCCTGAGGTCACTGAATGGAAGTTCTTGCTGGCTAGGTTGTACGGTGAGATGGGAGATACTGAAAATGCCCGCAACGTGTTCGAGGAAATTCTCACGGCGAACCCACTTTCGTTCGAGGCCCTATTCGAGAACGCTCTGTTGATGGATCGGTGCGGAGAGGGAGAGGCCGTCATTAAGCGGCTGGAGGAGGCGCTGAGGATCGCGGAGGAGGAGAACAAGGAAAAGGAGGCTAGGGACGTGAGGTTGATAATGGCGCAGATACAGTTCCTGCAGAAGAACGTGGAAGGGGCTTTGAAGAGTTATCAGGACTTGGCTAAGGAGGATCCTACTGACTTTAGGCCCTACTTTTGTCAGGGCATGATATACAGCTTGCTTGATAAGAATGCAGAGGCGAAGGAGCAATTCGCCAAGTACCGTGAACTCTCACCCAAAAAGTTTGAGGTGGAGGGTTATCTGAGGACACCACTATCGCGGATGAAGCTGTTCGGGACAGATGGGGCTAATTGAGTTTCGGCGTCTGGTATATTTAGCTCTTTGATCTTTTCTGAAATAAGGCAGGTTGGAGAGATGGTTCATTCTCTTGACATCTAATTTGGAGCAGGATTTGGCTAATCCTCTGGATTCTTGGCATATGGTCAGTTGTTGTTTTTGTTTTCTTGTAATTGTATCACTAGCAATTTGAAATGGAGAGGTAACTCTAGAGAACTTATGAGGCGTTATAGAGGACAAACAGTGTGGTCAGAGTTGATCACTCAATAAATTAGGCTCTATTTACACATTTTTGTCTTGCAAGTTCTTGTTTTGGTAACTTAATGTTGCTTTTCCATGGCTGTTGTTCATCTGTTGCTTTGACCTTGTGTGAAAGAAATTGAATGAAGTTCTTGAGCAGTGAGTGGTGTTGAGACTACTAGGAAGTTGGACTGAAATAACTAGTATCCGCTGTTTAGCTCGATCATATTGTGACAACGTCTCTGGATTGGAGATGAACAGCAATTGTGATTAGCTCGAGAATAAACTGGGGTCCAGTTCCTCAAAGCGATTGAACCCTCAAGGCAGGCTCTCGTAGTCAGCTAAATCAGGACCTTTTTTGTCTTTAAGAGAGATCTCTCCGAACTTTAATTCTACATCCTAGTTTCTGTGTACAAGTTTATTTTCTTCAACTTGGAATCTTTTGCTTCATCAAGCGATGTGTGTGTACTCCCATTACGATTGGGGAGAATTCTTTTGACTTGATTATACTAAAAAAGAGAGAAAAATTTCTTTCAATTGTAATCTGGTTTGAGGATTTCAGTTTGATGATGATACCACATGGTCAAGGATTATAAGCCACCTGTCTTTGTCGCAATTCCTGTGTGTTAAGGCAGAAGGCGATACTTACCAATCTTTGTGACAGTCTTGCCCAAACAAAATTTCCCTCAAACAGGACTTGCGGTGAACTGAGGCTGATCAATCTGAAGGACAATTGATGATGCTAAGCAAAGAGTTCAAGGTGATATCTTGGAGATCCAACACAAGGTGTCAAAACATGGATTTAAGGGTGAATCAGGACCAAACAAATAAATAAATCTGCGTCCCCTAACCGTTGACTTGCATAATGTAGAACAGAAAAATGACAACAGGAACTATTTGGCTTGCTCATCTACAACATTTCTCATTAGTCATTTTCTTACATGAGACAATGGAGAGGAGGAAGAAGAAATGGAGAGGAGGCTTCTTCATCAACAAAAGCCAATCAAAATCTCTGCATTGTTTAATGGGAGATTTTTTGCCACTTGATGGTACAAATTTACCCTGTTAGGTTAAATTTTATTATCTTCTTCATCGACAAAATGCCAATCAAAATCGGATTTTCTGCATTGTTTAATTCTCACTGCTTTCTTGATATGTACCTCAGTAACCGCAGAGAGCCTCCCAATAGGTCAAGACACGAAATCAGGTTCAGTTTTTTTGCATTCACCGCAGCTCTAAAAGGATGATGTGATGACCGCATTTTTCTGCACGTCCTAGCATTATTCAACATGCGCCGTGGTGTTTTGACAAAAGAAAAATAGAAAACGTGTGTCTGATGTCACTTTCGGTGAGAATTTGCTTGTATGAAAAATGGATGACAGAATGGAGGTTGCCTATATCATTTGAGAATGATGGTTTGTCATAAGCAGCAAGTAGTTCTATTATGTTAGAGTAATTAAACATTAATTCACATCTTCATTTACCAGCCAAGCTTTTAGAACAATGAACAATAATTTCATAAAATTTTTATATAATATTAGAGCATAAGATCTTGAGTTCAAATCTTTCCAAATTTAAGTTTTAAAACCGTTGACAGTAATCTCATAAAATTTCTTGTGAAGCCGTTTCCCTAGGATAAAATGACCTGGTGGTGGAAAAACAAAAACCACCTCGGACTTAGAAAATTTTGAGGAAATTATTAAAACAATCATAAATCTATTATAATTGTGTTAATTCGGTATTTAATTTTTTAATTAAGTTAATTTTGTCATAAACTTATTAATAATTTGTCAATTGAGCCATTTCGACCAATTTTGATAAAAAATTGTTGAAATGAACACTAGTTATTTTATGGCATTGACTAAAATTTTTGAAGTTTTTGAATTTTTAAAATTCTTAAAAATTCAAATTCTCACTTTTTTTTTTTTTTTTTTTATGTGCCAAATGGGGTCACTAACAACTTTGCTAGATCTTGACAGGGCAACAACAAAAGCCCTTGCCCAAGGCTGATGAGGGTCCCTAATGACCTCATCCATACAATGAAACACAAAGAAAGAAAAAATAAATTCAAAATAAAAATTCAAAAATTATTCACGTAGGTCATTTTCGGTCCAAATTGACCAGAAGTACACAATTAAAAATTGTCAAAAGGAAAATGTAGACACAACAAAATTTCAGGACAGGATGTTGTGAACGGAAACCTCCCACGCGGCAGTCATTTAGTGGCTCCTACGATCTGCAACCCCGGGAAAATCCGTGAGGATAAGGTATATATATAGAAAGCTGAAGCTCAACACGCTGGTCCAAGCTTTCAAATCTCACATGGCCATTCTGAGCTCACCCGAGAATGCCTTGCTGGCCAACAGCAGCCGCTGCAGAGAGCTCCCCAAGTACCCTTCGCCAGATCATGCAAGACCCTCCTCTTCCCGCCGCTTCCGCTCTCGAATCTCGGAGTTTCTTGCTCGAACTGCCCTTCTCCCGTTCTCGAGGAACAACACTCCGGCGCCTCGCCTTCGACGCAATTCGACACGCGAGCGACGGATCCTCTGCAAGGTCCGACCACGGACTCCGAGAGTTTCGACAGATTCCTACGCGGGTTACTCGAAGCTCCTGAAACCGAGACGTTCGCTTACGAGTACTACGCGAAGGCGAAAGAGAGTCCGAACTTCGAGCCGGAGAAGTCAACGCTGGATAGCCTTGCCAGGTACCTGATGAGAGAAAAGAAGTGGGATTTGATTGCGGCTCTTTCTCGTGATTTCAAGGTTTACAATGTGTTCCCCAACAAAGTTACCTGTGCTAGACTGGTCAGTAATTGCATCGAAGCTAGGAAATTTAGAGTAGTTGATGGTATACTTGAAGTGTTAGGACCGAACCGAGAGGCTGGTCTTTTGGCATTTGATGCGGCAATGCGAGGTTATAACAAGCTCCATATGTATAGCCGCACGATTGTCGTGCACGAACGGATGAGATCCATAGGGGTTGCTCTGGATCCTGCTTGTTATTACCGGATAATGGAAGCTCACATGAAAAATGGGGATGTTGCGAAAGTTGTCGAGTTGTTTCGTGAGTTTGAAAGCAGGCAATTCACTCCAACTTCCTTTTCATTTCGGATTTTCAGTGTTGTTTGTGAGTCGTTATGCAAATCCAGAAGAGCCGTTGAGGCCCTCGAGTATTTTAAGAAAATGAAAATCAGTGGAATTGCTGTCGACGGCAAAATTTATGCATCATTGATATCTTCATTTGCAAGCATCAAAGAAATAAAAGTAGCTGAACAGCTTTTCAATGAAGCCAGTAAAGAGAAGATATTGTTGAGGGATCCGGACATGTTCCTGAAGCTTGTTTTGATGTACATAGAAGAAGGATTCCTGGAGAAAACTTTTCAGGTCATCGAGGCAATGAAGGGCATGAATCTGAAAGTGTCTGATTGCATAATGTGTGCGATAGTCAATGGCTTTTCAAAGAAGCGCGGGTCCATGGCTGCGGTTAGGGTGTACGAAGCTCTCATCTCTCGGGGATGCGAGCCTGGGCAAGTGACGTATGCTTCGGTCATAAGTGCATATTGCCGTGTCAGGCTCTACTCCCGAGCCGAGGCGCTTTTCTCGGAGATGGAAACCAAGGGGTACGACAAATGTGTCGTGGCATACTCTAGCATGGTTGCCATGTATGGCAAGAGAGGAAAAGTAAGAGAAGCAATGAAACTGGTTGCAAAAATGAAAGCCAGAGGATGCAAACCGAATGTGTGGGTGTACAACACCTTATTGGAAATCCATGGTAGGGCGAAGAACTTGAGGCAGGTCGACAAAATATGGAAGGAAATGAAGAGAAAGAAGGTGGCACCTGACAAGGTTAGTTACACGAGCCTCATCGCCGCATACAATAGGGCTAGGGAGTTTGAGCCGTGCATAAAATTCTACGAGGAGTTTCGGGCAAATGGGGGCTTGATCGATAGAGCAATGGGCGGGATCATGGTGGGGGTTTTCTCAAAGAGCAGCCGCATTGAGGAGTTGCTTAGGCTTCTTCAGGACATGAAATCGGAGGGAACAGAGTTGGATGGGCGGCTTTACGGGTCAGCTTTGAATGCACTGAGAGATTCTGGCCTGCTAGTTCAAGCTAGGTGGTTCCAGGAAAGCTTCAGCATGGCTCAAGTTAAAGGAGTTCCTAGTTAAGACTATTTTACCGATCGACTGATACAATAGATTTGACCATTCACAATTCAGGTTTGGGGTCCTCTGCATTCCACTTGTACAGTTTCATGCTTCTTCCACAGGTGGATGCTCTATTCTGTGTAGTTCAATTGTAAATTAGCAATATTCAGTTGAATTCTTTCTGGGAATATACTGGAGATGCTCGCCAACACAAGCGGTTGTTGGGAGAAAAAAACCCAAAACGACGGATCTTCTTTTTGTTTGTCAATACAAATGAGAAAATGTGTTGTGGGATTGACTGAATATTCTTGACTTCTGAACACTGGTTTTTCTGTCGGGCGACTGATGGCTCGTTACTAAGAAATCGAAGCATATGTACATTTTTGAATACTAGCAATTGGAGATTTCCCGAACACCAGGCTAAACAGCTGGAATATCAAAAAGAAGAATAAAAGATCACGAGGAAAATTAAAATTGGATGATTTATTTATGAACCGCAGTGTCCACGGTGGATCAGACTGCAAATCTTGGAGTGACTGCACGACCCATCCTTGGCCTCCTGGAGAATAAGGGTTTGCCTGAGTTTAGCAAAACGGTCGATCCTAGTAAAGTACATACAGAGCCCAGGACTCAACCAAGTGCATATGCTTAGATTGCCGACAATGTAGTTAGTTGCTCAGTCCGCAATGGCGAAGTTGTCATGTTAAGTTGAAGTCATGATCACACTGATATATCCCGGGTTCCTATAAAATATGAACTTGAGCAGCCAAGATCAGAAACAAGTTATGGCTGTAAGACAGATTGCACTCTCACAAACAGAAGCAACCAAGAAAAAAGAGTAAACGGACAAGACGCCATTCCGATGCAACACCGGATTATTCCATGATATTGGCGAGATATGACGAGATGTAATGCAAAAAGCACGTGAAACTCAGGGCGGCAGAGAAAGGCCCGGCAATGCCTGCTCTGGAAGCCCTCCATCTTGCAGACGGCAATGTATTTGATCTTGTGGAAGCATATTCCCTTGAACTTGTGGCTTCAGTACTCGTAAATTCCCGCTTCAGCCACGGCCACCATTGGCTCCATCTCTGTACATACCAAAACGGAGGTGAAAAGCAGGCTCAGTCGACAACTGGTTTGGTTAATCAAAATTCTCTCATAGAAAACGAGTTGATAAATAATGCTTGGAATTATCTAGCAGCATTCCAATCCATTTCACGTAGCCCTTCATATTATTTGTTCATTACATCATTTTGTAGATCTGTTGGCTCTGAAAACAGGGTGAGGCTCCAAGGTCCAAATGTTCTGTGTGAAATCTAGTGCCGTGTACATGTTGTATGGACCAACATCATAAGACACTATTCCAACACTTTGGTGATTCGACCCATGAAACACATGCATGCATAAAGCGTCCTAGGATGAGAAAGGACCAGCAGTTGCCACGAGCAGCAGCATCACAATAGAAGCAGCTAGAATCAAATGCTTCGAGAACTCCATAGAGAGAGAGAGAGAGAGAGAGAGAGAGAGAGAGGTGGAGTGAAAAGGCTAGTAAACACACCTAGAGAGGGGTGAATAAGTGTATATAAATTTTCTTTTAAAGACTTTAAGAAACTTAATCGCCTTTGAATTATAACTCAAAATGTAAAAGACTTCTTATTAAATCTATGAAGCAATTAAATAAAGCAGCAATTAAGTTAAGGAGATAAGGATAAGAGAAATTGAACACAAAGATTTATAGTGGTTCAACTTAATCTAAGCCTACGTCCACTCTCTCATGTCGACAGCCCACAGGCTGGATTTCACTATGAATTAAAAGAGATGATACAGCTCGAAGTCTTGATTTCCTCAGTGGAGAGTCTCAGCTATACTCTTCACAAAGTTTTACTATGTGCTTCTCTCTTTTCCATACAATTATAGCTCGAAGAATGAGAAAGCAAGGAACTACAGAGATTCAAACTTTGAAATTCTACTCTCATCCACACATCAAACAATTAAAAAGTTCGCCTTATATACTCTTTCATGCCTTCATAGCCGTTGGCACTTTCCAAAGGAATTTTTCCAATCTACCCGTTGGAAAGAATCAATTAAGGTGATCTTTAAGTTATTGATTAAATATAGATAAGAGCCCCTCAATCCTATTCGCCCATACAATCAGGATCTTAAGTTTCTATAAATAGAACCTTCCAAGTTTGTTCGCTTTTCAAAAAGACATTCAAATTGGAGTAGTTAGTTTCCAATAAGAATTACCAAGCATCTTGAAACTATATCCAGCTATAAGAACTTTCAAAAAGCATACGGAAATAATCTTCAAAGATAAGATCCCATCTGAATAAGTCTTCTTCCTTTAGTTTGGAGACTGTCAACTTGGGCAGACTTTGAATCTTAAGTATGGCTGTCTTCAGACTTTGACGATAGAGTCTGGAGGTCTTCAAACTTTAACACTTGAGTCCGGAAGTCTTTAGACTAGACTAAAAGAAAACGTTTTGTCAGTTTCAAAACAATAAAGGAGTTTTCTCCAATATGGAGGACTGGGCAAGAGGTGACGGTGATTTATAGGTGAGTGTGGAGGTGAGTGCAAGTTTATCATACTAGAGACAGATAATCTGGGGTTTGGAGTCATGGAACGATTGAGGAAAAAAAAAAAAAAAAGAGAGAGGGAGAAATTATTACGAGAGTTAGAGATGGAGGGTCTTGCATAAATTGCATCAAATTGACGTTCCGGATTCGATTTGGTAGATGGACAACTCGGTAAAGCTCCTTGAGTCATCACTCGTCGGTGCAGTGTAGACTGCACTTTAGACACGACTTTTTTTATCGGGATAATATTAGAAGTGCCAAAAGTTGTGTACGGTGCTCCCTCTGATACCAAAAATTCATTTTGGATCACTTAAATGTCAAAAAATTTGAAAAAGAATCATTTCAGTGTCAACGTCGATCTAATTTGCCGGAAATTTGACGTGGCAGTTTTTTGTTAATTTTTGAAGCTGACGTGGTTCGTCAAAGGGTACATTTAGATGCAAACAACAAAATGACGCTGTTTGATGTCCTTCCCCCAAGTAAGAATCCTAAATTCTCAAATCAAAAGAGAATTAAAAGTTCAAAACCCTAAATCCCCAATTTGAGTATATACTTCAATTTTTTCCCAAAATTATCACCTCGCTCTTGTAAATGGAGGGTAGAAACTTCAGTAACAGTCTACATTCATGCCGAAAAAATGAATTAAATAGTGAGTGTTACTATTATTGCGGGTTAGGGAGTTCAAGAAGAATATTTGGGATCCGGTTGAATCTCGGGAGAAGATTCCATAAATGCGGCAGATCTAGAGAAGGTTTGAAGTGCAAATACTTTAAATGAGTCGGTGTGAAATTCTCTAGTCTAGCGATAGGGGTGATCTTGGAATTACTTGAAGGTCGACATCAACCTCTACCTATATTAATGGACATGTTGGAGTATGTTGACTCAATATAAGCTCAAATGAAGGGCATAACATCTTTAGTCGACCATTTGAAGACGGAGGTTTCAAGGCTGAAAATTGAAAGAAACTTTTATCGAGCATTGATTGTATTGTTATCCTCTTGTGTAGCCTATTCAAATGTGAAGTGAGTAATAAGAAGAAGTTTGTATGTCTACCATCGTCGAAGTCGTGAAATATGTATATGTATTGGATTATTTGCACGTAAAGTGTGTCCTTAGTTTGCTGCAATTTTTGTATGTAATAAAAGTTTTTGTTGCAATTTATGGTAAAAATGAAAGGTTGAAGATTGAATTCATTGGTTGTGAGCACTTAAAATTTTCGTACTTAATTGTATATTGTCAATGTTTGTTTTGCTTAATTTTTACTTCAGATGTAATGGTTTGCTGCATTTTTTGTTTGGTAATGGTTTGCTAGTTTGTTGTATTTATTACTACAGACCATGGCGAAATTAAGGAATTGTGGCAAATTCACGATTGACTATTTTAGCGCCATAAGTTGTAAATAGTAATTGTTTGAGTACCAAATTTTAATAAAAGTGATCATTTAAGTATCAATCATAATTAAAAAGTGATCGCTTGTATTGCACAAGTTCAACAAAAAAAAAAACACATTAGTTTCAAATCTCACTTGGCTTGCATTAGTTGTGGTGCATCTTGTTACACTAGTTGAGTTGTTGGTACATCTTGTTCTTGCACCAACTCATACAAGTGTTGATATAATAAGATACACCGGCACAAGTGTTGATGTAACAAGATGCATCAACACTCAGAATTGCTCATGCAAGAAATGCAACACCCACAACTACATCAAGGCATGCCGGTGTATTTTGTTATTGCATCAGCACATACAATTGAAATCCGCAAATTCATTAGCACCCACAACTTCAACCAGAAATAATATATGTCCACGTCACTTCTAAAAATAACATCAGCCTCATAACAGCGTTACACTAGCAGCAAAAAATTTATACAGCCTAAATGTTTGACTTGCCAACACTACCAGCCGAAACCAAGACAAGAAAAAATAATAAGAATAGCTCTTGCCATTGATATTGATTGATTCTTTACTTCACTCCCCAATTATCGAAAGTTCAGCACCATCCTAAAAAGAAAAAAAAGCAATATGCACATTCCTAAAATAACAATGGCAATAACTCACATCAATAAAGATATAATATCCAGCACTCTCCTAAAAAAAGAACATAAAAAGATATTATGTCTAGTATCATTTCATCAATCAATATGCATAATACCCCTACATTCTTTTCTTTTTTGAGCTTTGAATTGATTCGAACACTCTTTCGGAATGGACGTGCAAGTTTTTTAACTGGCATTTCTATCACCTCATTTTCCTTGTTCTTGGCAGCAGTTATTTTTTTCTAGCACGTGTCATGTGTTGGTTCGTAAGATCACTGTTACTCCCATTATCAATCAATTGAGATTGAACTGATGCTGGATTCTTTTTTGATAGCTATTTTGGAGTTGTACCTGCTTTTTTTTTTTTTTTTAAAGCACTCTTCTTTGGCCGCATCTTTGATTCTTGAATTAGCTCATTTTGAGAGATAAGTACCTTCGAAGTTCTCCTAAGCTACAAGAACATAGCCATATTGTCAACCAAATGAATTCAAGTACAACAAATTAAATACATGAACCCTACAAATCTTACATTTAAAATAATCATTCCATGTTCATCTGTGTAAAAATTGTAACCATATTATCTTAATCTTTTTCCAAGAGCCCCGCTTGTTCGCTGTGGTGCATTACTTTCAACAACAACCAATGGGAGAGTAGCCTGTGTAACTTGTGCAATTGCTCGTTTTCTCACCTGAGAAACACATAACAAAATTAAATTTCAGCCTATAAAAGACAAACACAACGATGTACAACTTATAGGATATATTTTTTTGTTTGTTCTACAATGAACTCAATTGTTATTGTTGCTGTCCTACCTGTATCAGTCCCTATCCCTGCACTTGAGCTACAACAGGGTCTTTTTTTGGCCCTTCGATAGACCTTATAACAGTGCATTGTATCGGGACTATGGCCAACTAAAACAAACAATTAGATATTTACTCATTTTCATGGTAGAAACAAACAGAGAAAACTTCTCCAATTAATTATATGTGCATAATAAAGGAAAATGACAAGAGAAGCCAATGCATGAGCAACCATCAAACTTTATCGAATATGAATTGAAAAGTTATTGAGGTAAAAAGGATACTTAACTTATAACAGGGCATTTTCTCTGCCCTTCAGTAGGCATTATAACAGGTCCTTCTGTCATTCCTTCAATAGACCCAATAACAAGCTCTTTAGTAGGCCTTGTTCATGACCCTAAATCAACCCTCGCATTTTACTGTTAATATTGCTTTTTCAATTCACAACCTTTCTTATTATGTCCTTCCTTGTGGCATAGGAGCATTTCATGTTTACCTCAATCCTGCTCATCCTTTGACTTGATGCCTCTTCTTGTTGTATTCTTCGTCTCCGTTTTGGCTTTCCTGTTTGCTTCTTCAATGGCAAAGGTAGAGGGCCTTCACGATTTGTTGGCTCTCAAAATTCGCTATTTTTTATAGGCTACATCATGAGTGTTTTTTTTTTTTTTTTTTGTACTAATCATCTAGGTAATCCTCTAGATTTGTTGATTTATCTGAATGGCACAAATGACATAAGCACAAAAAATTATATTTAGTTGCCAAGCTCTGCATGAACACTTTTTTCTATCTAGATTGATAATATACTTATCATAATTTTCAATGATCTTATATCCATTATATTCATTCCAAACTAAATGATAAAACCTACTAGTAGCAACATTTGCATCCAATTTAATCATAATCTTAGGAGCACAGACTCTAGTCCACTTTGCAGTCTCATCTCTTTGCCTGTGTAATTTAGTCATGGCCATAACTCGAATATTATCAAACATGCTGATGATTGGTTTGCACCTGACTTCTAAAATTCTGTCATTAAAAACTCTATCGAAGTTGTTGTCAATGATATCGCATTTGTACTATTCACTTAAGAAGACTCGACACCAACGCTTAGCTTCTGTTTGAAAGAGTGCGTTAAAATTTTCCTTTGCCAGCTGCAACAACCTCTATTTGGCTAATATGAAATCAATCATGTTGGTACTATTTGGTATCTACCAAAACTGCTTCTGCAACTTATCTCATTTGAAGTTTTTTGACCAATTTGCGTATATGTGCCTCGTGCACATTATATACTCAGCATATGATATCAATTCGGCCAATTTAGGAATAAGTCTCTACAAAAATTCAAGTCGGAAAAAAATATACAAATAATTAATATTAAAAGATAATTAATTGATAATAGTATTACCTTCTGCTGGTCGCTCATGAATTTCTATCCTCCTCCATCAGTTATCTTAAGGTCAACCATTAAATTTTTGAAGAACTAGGACCAAGTATCCTCATTCGATATCTTTACCACCGCTCAAGTTATCAAAAATATTTAATTGTTGGCATATCTTCCTACAGTAGCTAATAACTCCCATTTGCATAAACCCTTCATAAAGCATCCATTCAATCCTATAACTCTTCTACAACCAATTAAGAAACCTCGTTTGCATGCATAAAAATAGACATAAAACTTATCAAATCTAGGCCTAAAATCAAGTAGTAGTCTCTCCACAACCTCTATAAATACCATACTAGATAGATTTTGAAGCATGCATTTGTCAACATAATCCTGTACCTGGGTATACATTGTACCAACCCATTAATATTTTCATCACCCTCAACTTAGCTCTCTTGCATTGATTCTTCGACATATTAACTCATAATTGCTCATTCATTAACAACTGAAACTAATGACTCTTGATCTCAAGCATTGCTTTGATAATATTAAAAAAAATACTTCAATAACCACGCATTTCTTATCCTTCTATTGTCAAATATAATCGGACAAGTATACTCCTCCTGGAAGGACTTAATTTGGAATGACCAATTCCTACTCAGCTCGCCATAGATCTTTCATAAACAATTGAGTTGTGAGCATTTAACTCACAAATTTTTTCGTATTTCTAATGAATTCGGCATTTCTCTATTCAGCAATAGAGCTCTTGACAACAGATTCTTTTAGTTGTTTAGCATTGTCAAATTTTATGCCGACATATAAAATAGGTTTGTCAACAGTCGGATCGTAGTAATAATACTTGCTTTTTCTTCTACGCGTAGGTTTTTCATCATCATTGCTAAGCTCATTTCTCGAACCAGCAGTTTCATCATAACAACTTTTTTCATCTTCACTTCTATTACCTTCAGCTGGAGTTCCATCCCTATTTATGTGCTCGGTTTTTCTCTTAAAATTGTGAAATTTTTTCCGAGAAATTCACTTTACTTTTTGTCTTAACTGTTTGAGTTCATCATCATCATCTTTGTCACTTGCGAAATTTATTGTTGCCAAATATTCATCTTTCGATTAACTATATAGAGCAACTTCCCATTCCAATCCAATAAAATCTTCATCGCCCACATCTTCACTCGAGATTTCAGAACATTTCCTTGTTTGGTCATCTCTATTAATATGATTTGTCTTCCTCTCCTCCCTCACTTACCTCTCATTTTGCCCTCTATCTAACCTAAACTCATCTCTGACTTGATTACTCGCTTGAATATGATCATTCACTTCTCCTCTTTCAGTGGTCTACTCATCCTCACCATCCTCATCGTCACCATGATACTCGGCATGTATACCCTAACTTCGTCATCATAAAGATATTGGTAAATGATATCTTTAATACCATTATCGTCATTAAAAATCTCAAACCATCTTTCAATTCCTTTCCAGGAACACAATAATGCAGTTTTTACATTTTGTATCGTAAAAAAATACACAAAATCCCTCACAAAATCAATATATGATGGCTTTTTAACATTAAAATAGATAGTTTTTTCATTTCCACCAGCATATTTTCAGTCATCGGCGCCAATAACAAGCTCCCTACCATAGCAAACAATTACGCCCATATGATTCTCGTCCATGTCAATGCTACCCTCAAGGAGGAAAAAGAAAAGTTTTTAGTTTTTAGGACCACATAGCAGAATAAGCAATTTCACATGCAGGTTATTGTCATTTTGCAATTTATTCAATTTGATCCCCTTATAAAAAGAAAAGAAACCGAATTGAATAAACAAAGTAAGGTCCTTACTATCCATTTTTCAATTCCATCACATTCGGTCTCCTATAGAAGTACTCCAACTAATTAAACAAAATGATGTCCCACCACTATTTCCCTCCAAGGCGAGCCCTCATTTTTCCCTCCGCGCCTTATTTTTCTATTTAGTCCCCACAAAAGAAAGCAGATCATGTTAGTAAACAAAAATGAGGTACCCACCACTTTCCCCACCACTTTTTCTCTAAGCCAAGCCCTTAATTTGCCCTCCGCGTCCTAACTTACTTGTTAGAACTCTAAATTTTCCACCCAATTAACCCATAAAGAGAACATGACAAACCCAAATGAGTGAAAGTTGGGGACATAACCACCAAACTATAGTGAACGACAATGCAACTACGATGGTGGGCGAGCGAGCTACGGTCAGCGTTGGGTGAGGATCAAAGTTCGTATGCGTAGTCAACGAACCCTATTTCACTCCCTCTTCAACGATGCTGTTTTGGCCATATGAGCTATATGGTGTCGTTCTTGTAAGGGAGTCCACATATGATGGCAAAATGACGTCATTTCTGAGGGAGAAAGGAAATTGTGTTGTTTATGCCACTCCATGTGGACGGCTTCCTTAAATTTTTGCCACATCAATTTTTTTTTTTTAAAATATAAAAGCCATGTAACGAATTTGGCCGGAATCTTTCCGGTGGCACAAAAGTGATCTTTTTTCTCAGATTTGTCACTTAAGTGATCCGACAAAAACTTTTGACATCAAAGTGAGCGCCGTACACAAATTTTGACACTTTTAGTATACTTACCCCATCTTTTATCCTTTTGTCATATATTTGATGGAGATAATTGATGTATCTCTAAGGTTTGTCTTCCCCAAATACCAACCATCTCGGTCCAATTATAGACGATCACACAACAAACCTCTATTTTGTGTTCTTTTCCTCCCTTCATTTCAAATGCAACATCTCACCTAGTTTAACATGTCTCATACCAACTTCCAACTCCTCAAGTCCCAATATGGAGATTCATTTCTCCCACTTTTTTATTATCTAAAGTTCCCAATGCAAAAATACTCAATATCTGTACATAAAATATGAGTTACAAACACTTATGTTTACAAGATATTCTCTGAATTTACACAAGAATGCTCGTCCTCTTATTTGAGTTGTATTTACTTATGAAAGCCACACGATGAGGTGGCTCTGCATGCACTCCAGGATCTCCTTCCAAAGAAAACAAGCTACTGCAATTCACGCCAACCTGAAGAGGATCGACAACAACTAAAGTAGAACAACGCTGAAGGCAAATTTAGAACTGGTTCCTTTAGGGATGAGTAATTTATGATCCAAAATTTTTTAAAGAAAAAGTCCCAAAGACCTACAGCTTTGAAAACACCAGTTCTCTCAAATAATTGATAGTGATAGTTAACTCATGAATGATTAAATTCCAGTTTAATTAATCACTGTAGTAGAGTAATGATAACTTCAATGAATGCAGCAAAGTAGCCAAGGACCTTTTCGAGGAAGCGTGTAAAGAGAAGATATTGTTGAGCAATTCGGGCATGTTCCTAAAGCTTGTTTTGATGTACATAGAAGAAGGATAACTGTAGGTAATGTAGGGCAATGAATGAGACGAATTTGAACTAATTGTATATTATGTAGACCCGTCAAAATGGATCATAGACCCATTTCTTAGCCTATAATGATAAGCTAATGTCATATGCGTTAGTTATATTTAGCGAATGGATTTAAAATGAGAAAGCCCAAAATAATTTAGGTGTTAGATAGGTACAACTTATTTAAACTCAATCCACCTCTACGATTCTCGCCTTCATTGATCTCAAGTTTACTCACTTCACGCTCTTACCTCAGTTTGGGCATGAGTTTTCCTATATAAGGTCAAATATGGAAGTGTTTACTAATATGGGTTGAGCTGAATATGTGTCCCTATATTTTTGTTGCATAGAAATTGCTCAAAACGAATTACATGAGCCAATTTAGATCGAACCATTTTTGATTCGATTCGAATCACTTGTTTGACAAATCTAATGTTATCCCCAATAGTCAACGGCTTTTCGAAGAAGTATGGGTCTTGGGCCCCGTTTAGGGCATACGGAAATCTTATCTTTCGAAGATGCAAGCCTTGGTAATTGACGTGCCCTTCAGTCATAAATAGGTATTGCCACCTTGACCTAACCGAACTGCTTTTCTCGCGATATAAAAAGTGTGTCGTGGCACACTCTTACATGGTTGCCATGTATTGCAAGAAATGGGAAAATTGTTGAAGATACCGTTGCCCTAGACTAATTGATCTTACAACTCTGGTTGATATGATTGATACTGATTAGTCTATTGATGGCAAACTAGTATTTTGTGTATTAGGAGATTATTTCCTGTATTTTGTATATTCTTTTTTCCCTTACTTTTAATCCTATGTATTATAAAGAGGACTTGATTGTATGATCAATGAAAGCAATACAGAATATATTTTTCTCATTATCTTTTCTTTCACTCACGTTTCTTACATGATATCCAAGCGTTCTTTTTAGCTTCCGCATATCGATTTTTTTCTTTCCAAGCCTCAAAGCCTTTTCCATCGCCTTTTTTCTATCCAAGCAACAATCGTCTTTTTTTGTCCAAGTTACAAAATTTCTTCCACCTTCGACTTTCTTCACACACAAGTTGTGAAGAATATTTTTTGCTCATGCCTTTTTCACAAAGGAGAAACCATGCCCAAAAATTAAGCTTCAAAGTTCGGAATGACCGAGAACTCAGAATTTTTTTTCCAACAACCCAGGATTAGAAAACTTTTCCTCGGATCAGTAATCACCCTTGGAGGATGAAAGCCAAACTATAAAGGGGGCCAAGTACGGCCGAAGGAAAGGCTCTAGGACCCAAATCAAGCTAATGCAGGGCGATTTTTTAGGGACCATATGTGTAGTGGATCCCTATTCAAGTCCAGCCCCCCCAGAGCATTGTAGGCCCTACAGAAAAGGCCTATGCGAAAAATAGTGAACCAAGTGTTGGGTCAGGAGGCGGCCTAAATTTCGCCATTGGGCACAACTCGACATCTGACATGGGTTGGCTGTACCCAAATTAAGCCAGTCAGGTCCAATGAGTATCCCTTACCTAAGATTTGGACCTGGTTTCTTCCCTTTTGTAGGAGCCTTCAGTGGCTGACCAAAGCCGGGAGATCCCTTGTACAAGATTACTATTGACGATCCCAAGATTCGGCTGATTTCCCAGCAACTTACAGGGCAAGAGAACTACACCACCTAATCTTGAGAGATTCGGCGAGCTTTGGCCATAAAGGACAAAGAAGGCTTCATTAACAGGTTTGTCCCCGTTTCGATCGACAAGTGCCTCATGCGACGTTGGAGGAGGTGCAACCAGCTGGTACAAACATGGATCGGCAACATTTTCTCTTCCAAAGCAGGGCCCGACTACCCCGACTGAAGATGCCCAAAAATTTTGGGAAAGCATACGGGAAATGTTCGAGAAGTTTGATAGGATTAAGATATTATTAATAATCCAAGCCCTATCGAAGTTAAAGCAAGGATATATGTTGAGTTTTGCAATTTTCAGTCGACTATTAGCATTATGGAACAAATTAGAGGAAGTCAAGGAAAAATTGCAAGGGCCAAAGGAAACCCTAGCTCAATATCGAACAATCCAAGAGAGAGAAGGTAACTCATTTTTTGTTGATCTTGAATAAGAGTTACTTGCCTTTTCATAGTCAAATCCTTGCCATGGAGCTAGTCCTTTCCCTTGGTTGGATCTATCAGCTCGCAATGCAAGAGGAGTCGCAGTGGTTGGCCTCGTTGGAGTGCCTCAAAGTCAGCAAAAAGGTTGTCCTTGCAGCCAAGGCAACGCCAGACCAGCACTTGGTCGCAACGAGGTCTAGCCATGGCCACCTCAAAGGCATAGGGAGGCAAGGCTTGTGTGAACTAGGGTTTTCAGAGGAAGAAGATGAAGTCTCACCTTATTTTCAAACGAGCCAACGAGATGGATTTTGGGAGATATGACGGCTCAGCGCACAAACGACCATATTTAGGGCCCTAACTTGGTCACACAATTAGATGGCTCATATCACCTCGTGCAATTTAGGGTGCGTTTGTTTGTGTTTCTGTTCAAAAATTGTTCCAGGGAACAGAAATAGATTTCCCTGGAACAATTTTTGAATAGAAAAATGTGTTTGGTAAATTTGTTTCACAAATAGAAAAGAACGAAAACACGTTTGGCAAATTTGTATAATTTTTTTTGTTTCTTTTAATTTTTTAATTTATTTTTCCTTTTTCCTTTTTTCTTCCTTTTGGCTGGTTGTTGGCCTTAGCCATGGCCGGTGACCAATGGCCTCGCCTTGGGTGGGCGAGCTCGAGCTCGCCCAGATCCGGCGAGGCCGAGCTAGCCACCCGGCGACGGGTGAGGCTCGGCGTCGCCGGGTGATCGCCAAGCGACGCCGACTTGGCGATGATTCGGCGACGCTAAGCCTCACCAGGGGCCATCGACGCTCCGGCAAGGTCGCCGGCCCTCGACGGCCGGTCGTTGGCCATGGCCAAGGTCGACGACTAGCCAAAGAAAAAGGAAAAACAAAAGAAGAAGAAAAAAAAAAAGAGAAGAAAAAGAGAGGAGAGAGAAATTTTGTTCTTAAAAATTGTTCCGGAAACAAGAAACACGTTTTTCTTGTTTCTTGTTTTTGTTCCAAATGTGTTCCTGGGAACAAAAAAATGGATTTGAAACAAAAACGCAAACAAACATGTTTCTATTCTTTTTTTGTTCCCCAGAACATAAAAACAGAAATTGTGTTTATAAACAAAAAAAAAAAAGTATAAAAAAAGTGCCCTTAATAGCCTAAGCTTCATCCTTGCAACTTCTCAATCGGACGGCTCACATCACGTTATCAGCTTCAGCATGGGGAGGATCTAATCGGTAAAATTCCTCCACATCCTCTAAAAAATTGCAGAATTTCAAGGAAAAGGTAAATTCTATGACTGTTGCATATGACTTTATCATACTCAAGAAAATTGTTGGAAATTTTATGGAAAACCAGTAGACAAAGAAAAGAAGGAGCGAGACGGCTCTATTGTGGCACATGGGAAGGCTACTCAATCTATCAATAAGGATCAACTTCAGCAGATAATGAGAGCTCTAAGCTAGTTGGGCACACGAGATAAAATGACTAGCTATACAGGTACTTCTCACTACTTAAAACTCTATTTCAAGTAAAGCATGGATTATTGATTCAAATGCTAGTGATCACATAGTCTGCAATGAACATTTTTTTCTCCAAAATCCATGAATCATCCTCTCATAACTTAGTATGTCTTCCCAATGGAAATGACATCTTTGTTACCAAAATTGGAGACATTCAACTTACTCTCTCCATCAATCTCAAAAATGTCCTACTCATTTCCGACTTCCAATTTAATCTCATTTTTGTATCCAAGCTCTATGTAGACAACTCTTGTCGGGTCATTTTTTATTTTGATATCTATTTCTTTCAGGCCATTTCGACTAGAAAACTAATGGGCTTGGGTAACAATCACGAGGTACTCTATTTTTGGGTTACTCTTCTTGAAAATTTTAATGTTATGCATTTTCCCTTAAATAAAGGCACTCTATGTAATGCTAGCATTAATGAGAATATTTTATCTCATCAGCGTTTAAGCCATAGTGCCTCTTTCCCTCATCCAAAATGTCAAATCTGCCCTTAGCTAAACAGTCACGATTACCCTTTCTACAAAATAGTTCTCATGCCAACATGGCTTTTTCTCTTCTACATGTGCACATTTGGGGATCATACCACATTCCACACTGTGATGGATCTTGTTCTTCCCCTTGATCGTAAATGATTATATATGAGCAACTTGAGTATTTTTTATGCTCCTTTCATATCTTAAAGTTTTTTCCCACCCTTGTTAAGAATCAGTTTCATCAATTCGTGCTGTGAAATCGTACTGATAATGCTCGTGAATTTTTTAATCATGAATGTTCTACACTATTCACTACAAAGGGCATTCTCCATGAATCTTCTTGTCTGTATACCCCTCAGTAAAAGGGTGTTGTTGAAAGAAAATATCATCACCTCCTAGAAGTTGCTTGTGCCCTTAAATACCAAGCTTCTATACCTGACATGTTCTGGGGAGGCTGTGTGGTCACGGTAGCATATTCGCCACCTTTGTGTGTTTGGTTACTTGTGTTATGTGTCCACGATGGGCCCTCGACACAAATTGGGACCTCATGCCATTAAATGTACATTTTTGTGATACCCTAATCTTCAGAAGGGATGTTTGTTATATGATCTTTCCACCGAGCGCTTCTTCATAAGTAGAAATGTTCTCTTCCATGAAGATGTTCTCCCTTTCTAAGAAGAGTCATCTTCTTCTTAACAGGATGGTATAACTTTTGAACACCGCCCATTTTTCACTGAAGAAGATATTTCCACTTCTCCACTGATGTTGACTCCTTATATATCATCTCTTATGGCATCCTCAACTTACGAATATGATGCAACCTCACCATCAGATATACAAAATATGGCTCTGTATATTTTAGAGGAAGTGACATCAGCATCTCCTATAACTTCTTCATGTCCGACATCTTCGGCTAATATCTCTCCTAAATCACATGAGAATTTTCCATCCACCACACCAATTGCTCCTCGATGTTACACTTGTACCATAAGATCGCTCAAATGGATAGCCAATTACATCTGTCCCACAATAAAGCCGTCTGGTACACAATGTCCTATCTCATCCTATATTAGTTTTGCTCATTTTTCACTTGAACACAAGTGCTACATTAGTAGAATATTTGAAGGATAGGAACCATCTTCATATGAAGAAGCTGTACATGACCCTCATTGGTAGCAAGCAATGACGGATGAATTGCGAGCACTCATGGAAAATAAGACTTGGGACGTAGTTCCTATACCCACTCATTGGAAATCTATTGGCTGCAAGTGGGTATACAAGATCAAATACAAGGCAGATGGCTCCATTGAGCGTTATAAAGCACAACCAATGGCAAAAGGGTTTACTCAATGGGAAGGCTTCAATTACACTGAAACATTTTCTCCCATAGCGAAGGTAGTCACAATTTGTTTCTTTTCTAATGCTGCTTTTCGTGGTTAGCCTCTTCGTCAGATGGATGTTCACAATGTGTTTCTTCATGGTGATCTCGAGGAAATTTACATGGACCTTTCATCGGAATTACGCAAACAGAAGAAGAATAGAGTATGTCATTTTTGTAAATCCTAAACAGACTTAAACATGCATCTCGTCAATGGTATGCCAAATTTAATAGTGCAGTTACAATTGCCAAAATCAGACAATCCATACACGACTATGCCTTATTCACATGGAGTCAAGATATATCATCAATTTACTTGCTCATATACATTGATGATATACTTATTATAGGTAATGATGAAAATGCCATTGAGAAGTTTAATGAGTACTTACACTCTGCCTTCTACATTAAGGATTTAGGACCTCCCAAATACTTTCTTGGGATAGAGATTACTCGATCAAATAAAGGAATTTGTCTCGGCCAACGCAAGTTTTTCTTAGAGATCATATCAGATTCCGAGCTATCGGGATCCAAACCAACTATTATCTCAATCGAATAGAATGTCAAGTTGATGACAACCGAGTATGACAAGGGATTATCACCTTCAATGAGGATTTATTCAAACATCCTTTTGTTTATTAGAAACTTGTCAGGAAGCTCACATACTTAACCATCACCAGACCTGACATATGCTATACAGTGCAGATCCTCAACCAATTCATACATAATGCAAAGCAGTCTCACATGAATGCCGCATTGAAATTCATGAAGTACTTGAAGGGATGTCCAGGTTTAGGTTTATTATTGTCCTGTGATAATAACATGGAGATGACAGCGTATAGTGATATAGATTATGCTACTTGTCTTATAAGTAGAAAGTCTATTACAAGATTCTACATCAAATTGGGCAACTTATTATTCTCTTGGAAAATAAAGAAATAGTCGATTGTGTCATTATCATTTGTTGATGAGGAATATTGGGCAATGGCAAAGACCAGTTGTGAGATAATTTGGATAAGAGGATTACTTAAAGATCTCAACGTCTGGGTAAAGGAACCAACCATTCTATTTTACAACAATGATGCTGCACTTAAGCTTATAGTGAATCCGGTTTTCCATGAAATGACAAAACATATAAAGGTTGACTATCAATTTGTCAAAGATAAAATTCAAGATGGGGTTATCAAAACAAGAGAAATAAGAACGACAGAGCAGCCCACAGACATCTTCACCAAGCCCTTGTGTCATAGGCAACATGCATATCTATTAAGCAAGCTAAGCATCCTCAATGTGTATAAACCGCCGGCTTGAGGGGAAGTGTTGAAGATACCGTTGCCCTGGACTAATTGATGTTGCAACTCTGGTTGATTTTGACATTGATTCAAATTGATATTAATCAGTCAATTGATAGCAAGCTAGAATTTTGTGTATTAGGAGATCATTTCCTTTATTATGTATGTTCTTTTTTTTTTTCTCCTTAGTTAGTTTGATCCTATGTATTATAAATAGGAGCTGATTGTATACACTATTGATCAGTGAAAGCGATACAGAATACATTACCCCCAATATCTTTCCTTTCACTCGCTTTTCTTACAAAAATAAGAGAAGCAATGGACGGGATCGCGGTCATGGTTTTCTCTAAGAGCAGCAGTTGGTTAGGCTTGTCTTCTGGACATAATGGGTCGGCTTTGAATGCACTAAGAGACGTCAGCCTGCTAGTTCAAACCGGGTAGTTCCAAGAAAGCTTTGGCATGGCCCGAGTAAGAAGAGTTCCTAGTCAAAGACTATTTTAGTGATCGACTGATGCGATAGATACGATCGATTGCATTCGGTTTGGTGTCTTCTAGTGGGAGACTGATGACAACCCAAACACTACTAGATTAGCGCAGCGGAAGAAAACAAATCTCCTCTTGTACAAATCCAATAGGTAACAATACAACAGAGCAATATATATCTGCCAAAATATAAGTACCATGCACCCAAAAATACAATGCACTTCTTACATGAAAAATCTTTATGAGGAGATCAAAAGCCACAGGTTGCAGAGTTCACCCAAAATTTTCATCGTCAGCAAAATTGTGTGAACAAAGTTCTTGTACATAGTAGATTCGATTCTAAGCACAAAAAACCCAATGAAAATAAAACCGATTAGATTCGAAAACAGTACAACAAATGAGAGCATGAATTCACCTCCGCTCGTCAGCTCAATGGAAATCAGAAAACACCCCCTTTGCCAAATTTTCTAGCTCCCTTTCTCTCTTGTTACTCCTTCATGTCGATCATTCTTTGCTGCCATAACATTAACAGTGAGAAACCCTATTTATTTAGGCCAAATATAACCTTTGTTAATTTCGTCATATGGATTATCATATGGGCTCAAGCCTTGAGACTTGTGTCACAGACCAATTTTTTATTACACGTTCCATGGTCAAGGATCCATCGGCCTGTGACACTTACATTTCATTGAGGTTCCTTCACATAAAAGTGAACCCAACTCAACATCATCTTCATGTAACTTGCACTGTAGATGCTCTATCCTGGGAAGCCCAACTGTAGCAATACTCATCTGAATTCTTTGTGGGAATATACTCGAGATGCTTACCGACAAAAGCTGTTGTTGTGAGAGGAAAACCGAAAGTGGTGGATCTTCTTTTTGCTTGTCAGTACAAATGAGAAAGTGTTTCGTGGCATTGGGTGAATGTTCCTCATTTATGCACATCTTTCCTTTTCTGTAGCAAAAGAATATGCTCGGCACATTCTCGATTAGCTTTATGGGAGGATAATCTGCAGAAGCAACTCCTTTCATTTTAGGTTCAATTGCACTCACTAGGCTAAAAGATTATAGTTTTTCACATTGATCCGTGAAAGTTGTCATTCGGTTCTTAGGCGATTCAGGTCGAGCTACTTGAAATTCTCATCAAATTAAGTGCATCTACTTTTGGAAATCCTCGCTATTCTTAGCACAATTTTAGGGAAATCTCTAATTGTTCGTCCTCAAACAAGTACAGCTTCAGTTACAATATGACAAGCCATCAATCTTCCTCTTTGGAAAACAAGAATTCGGACGTAGGGAGAAAGTGGAGATGTATGCAAAATACTCATCTAAACCAAGGAAGAATATCAGATCGAGAAAAAAGGAACCAGGGTTGACATTGTATTAACTGCCGTTTCCATGGTGGACTGCAAGTCTTGGAATGACTAAACATCCCATCCTCGGCCTCGTGGAGATTAAAGGGTTTGCGTAAGTTAAGAAAACAGTTGATACTAGAGAAGAACATGCAGAGTGCGGGACTCAAACAAGTACGTAGTTGCCGTATTCCGTGATCGTATATAATATGACGATGAGAAACAAGTCATGGCTCTTAAACAAGTTTCACACTCTCAAACAGAAGCAACCATTGTAAAAACAGTACACAGCCAAAGGAAGATTACATCTGCAACCACACAACGACATTCCGATGCAAGACCGGATTATTTTAAAGGATTGGCGAGATACGATAAGATGTAATTCAAAAGCTCGTGCGAAGGCCACTCTCTAGCAATGTTTGGTGCAGAAGCAACGGCGACGAAAGCCCCGGCAGTGCCCGCCGTGGAAGCCCTCCGTCTGGCAAACAGAGGCGCAGTTGGTCTTACTCACGCATGCCCCCTTGAAACGGTGGCTTTGGGACTCGCAAGTTCTCGCCTCCACCACCATCGGCTCCATCTCTGCTCATATCAAAATGAAGGTGAAAGCGAAAAAGAGTTAATCAAAATTCTCTAATGGAAAATGAGTTGACAAATCATGCTCAGAACCATCCATAGGCAAATTCCAATCCATTTAGTTAAGCCCTTCATATTGTAAGTTCACCACCGTCTTATTGTTTTGTGTGATTCTAGTGAAGTGTACATGAAACACATGCATGCATAAGGGGGTTGTAGGTTGAGGAAGGACCAGTTGCCACGAGCAGCAGCATCACAATAAGAGCAGCTGGAATCAATCGCTTCGAGAAATCCATTGAGAGAGAGAGAGAGAGAGAGAGGAGAGACAGAGAGAGAGAGAGATAAATGGATGGATGGATGGATGGAGGAATGGGCACGGCACGAAAGTTGATTTATAGGTGAGCGAGGTCGCGAGCATAAGCTAATTATTGAAGAGTTCATCTGCGGATTTGGAGTCACAGATTGATCGAGAAAAAGAGAAACGGAGGGAGAAATTAATTCCTTAATAACACCGAAACTGACACGCGACACGACACAATACACTAATACGTTGTTTTTCAAAACAGAGAATTCCAACATCACATTGTATATTAAATATACATAATAAATTATCATTTTTATGATTATTTCAATCAAATTAATTTGAATTAAATTCATAAATAATTAAATAATTAAAAAAATATATAATTAATATACACTAAAAACGTTAATATGTCATTTATTAATATCATTCATTATTTTAATTTGACAAATTACACTCTATTCAATAGTTCATAAAACTTGGAGAAAAAACAAGCAATTCATATTTTGGACTCGCATGTTAGATATGTTAGAAGAAGAGAAAAAAAAACTTAAGAGGTTAATTATGTATCATGGAAAGTGGGAGTCGAAGAGAAAATAAGACTTGATTTTTCTTCTTTCTCAATTTATTATTTTTATCATTATATTTTATTTTTTCACATATATATATTTTGACCTCTCATTTATTGAATTTTTAAAATTAACCTCAATATTGGAATCACGTGTCGGAAACTCGTATGTTAGAATTCCGACTCGAGTGTTAGAGAGTGTCAATAAAGTTGACTACACGTGTTGACCGAATGTCGAAGAGTATTGGACACGTGTGTCGAAGTACTCGACACAACACGAAAGCTCTTAAAGAGTGTCGGTGCTTCATAGATTATTTCTGCCAGGTCAAAAAAAAAAAAAAAAAAATGGAGGGTCTTGCATGGATCCCGATAGATCGACGGTCCAAAATTCAGTCTAGCTCGTGGCAAATTAATAACTAGAGAAAAATGGGTAGGCTTCCAGATCCATCGCTCGGCAGTACAGCACAGACCGCACTTTTAAAGCAGGATTGCCTTTACTTTTTTAACGTGTCTTTGATATCTCTCAGCTTCGTTGTCCTCAGATGCCAACCATTGTTGTACATCTGCTCACGTTCACACTACAAACCCCTCCTTCTTTCCAAAGGATCGCCTCAAATCTGCTTTAACATATCTTATCCAAACTCTTTTCAAAAAGATCCAGCTCCTCGGGTCCCCCTTGTCTTCACACGATCATCTCATGTTTATAAAGAGACCCTATTGATTGGTCCTGCTTTTCTATCATCTAAAGTTTTCACCACAAAAAATATTTAATAGCTCTATAAACCATGAGTTACCGACACTCCCTTTTACAATATGCTTTCTATATGTAGATGTCCGAAAGAGTACTTGTTGTTCTGTCTATAAGTTAGTTATGTTTACGCATGAAAACTAGTCGACAAAATGGCTTTCCATGAGCCAAGACATTGGTCTCCTTCCAGTGAAAACTGTTGGGTTGGATTCACTTCCTCGTGTAGGATATATACATATAGAATTTTACGTGATTGTTAAGCTTACTAAGTCTACATGCATAATTTGTTTCACCCAAGGTTAGTTTCTATACATGCGTGTGTACTTCAAAAAATTTCGTTAGCATTGATAAATGACAAAATGACATTGGACATTAAACAAAAATTCAGGAAGTTTATTAAGCCAATTAAAAGTTCAATGATAATAATATACATCAAACAAAAATTTATGGATCAAATTGAACTAATTGATAGTTCAAGAATAAATTCTACGTCCAAAAATTCAAATACTAATAATATCATCGTCACATCATCAACTTAATGCTTGAATTGTTAATTAATTTAAAAGATAGGAATTGGTGAAGCTTTTTAGGATTTTCTTCTTAAAGAACACAACTAATAGATAGTTTATAACGTGCATTGATTGGATATTCTTCCTTTCCAATCTATTTTTTTGTTTTTTTTTTTTTGGTCGATAATCTATTTTTTTGTTGGAAAAGTAAAAAAGTACCCGATTCAAAACAAAAGGAGAATTTATACTAAAATATTCCACCGTCCTGCAGACTGAGAAAAATTTCTCAAAAGTTTGTTGGAAACAAAACTAGTGGGACATACATACACTCCAATCATTTCAAAGAAAACGAAATTTGCTGGAAAGATGTTTTTGAAAAAAATTATTTGCAAAGAAAATTATAAGCACAGCCCAAGTACAGGTCCTCGAGTTTCAGGCTCTAGTGTCAAGAATCTAACTCGGGCACAATCGCAGAGGACCTGAGCCTGGCTTCAAGGTCCTTAGCATGAGCACTAAGGACCTAGCACAACTTGCCATGGACTTGGACACAAGTGTCAAGGTCTCGAACACAACCTTAGAACCTTAAAAGTCCCAAACTCGGCCGCTAGGAGGGCTGACCCAATCTCAAGGGACTCAAATCCAAGTACCAGGTTCAGCCTCATGATCCAATCATATTTAGAAAAATTATTCCTGATTTATATAAGAGAGTCCTTTTCTAGAATCTAAACATAAATTTTCCACTAGTCATGAGAAAAATTTTCATTGACTTATTTTTCAAGCAATGCAAAAATCAAAAAATGAGCAGGTTTTCCAATAACAAATTTTTCGCAAAATAAATGAACCTCAAGAAAAACATTTTATTATAGGATAAATATAATAAAAGTCCTAAAACTTGTCAGGAAAATACAATTGAGTCCTAAAATTTATAAAATTTGCAACTAAGATCTAAAACTTGTCAAATTGATTCAATCAAGTCCTAAAGTTAACACTATCAAACTTTTTAACAGACTTTTTAACGAGAAAATGCTGATGCGAACATGACATTTAAATGAATTTTTCTTTTTCACTGTGGCTTTTTTAAAATTATTTTTATTCAAATTTGATGGGTGGCGATGGCAAAACCTACCATTTTCTTTTTTTTTTTTAATTGTTTTGTATATTAAATAAAATTTAGCTTTTCTTTTCTAGTTTTTAAATCTAATTTTAATAAAAAATAATTTTAAAAAGCCCCGTGGAAAATTAAATTCATTTAAAATGCCATATTCGCGCCATGTCAACATTTTTTGTTAAAAAGTTTGACAGTGCTAACTTTAAGACTCGATTGAATCAATTTAACAAGTTTTAGGAGTTTAGTGCACTTTTTACAACTTTTATAACTCAATTGCATTTTCCTAACAAGTCTTAGAATTTCTATTGCACTTATCCTTTTTATTATTTATCAAAGAGTAATATTCCAATTTAATTCTAGCAACATGCAATGCAGAACCTTGGATTTTCCACTACGAAATTATTTGACACTAGAAATCCTTACAAGATCGCCATTACACTTGATAAACGGCGACTGTGTGATTCTTGTCGATACATCAGCCTCGATCAGATTGCCAAGCTCAAGAAAACACAAAAAAAACAGGCCTTACTTATTAAGTCATCAATGCCTGTCATCACTTAGCAGATAGTTTATAAGTCACAATACGCATTTACATGCTGGCAGGCAAAAGAACATACAGCTACTCAGTAGAAGATACAAGAAATAGTGGAAGGTTCAGCGCCTTCCTGATGCCACTGATTCAGCAGAGAAGAGGTACTTCACTCTCGAAAGCACTGAATCATGAGCAGGGTCATAAGGATGATCCTTTGAAGGGATCTCAAGAATTGCTGGAACTGGCTTATTGTAGCTATCAACCAGAAACCTTATCATGTTTGCAACCTGAAAGCCAGAGATATCGTAAATAATTAGAAGTATGTCACATATGGGAATTATTATTGGAGAGGAATGATAGCCCATTTGTAATGATCAGAAAGGCCTACGCAGCAATAATCAGCAAACACAGGACCAACATTGTTTCTGCAACCGTCCAAAATATTTGGATTGGACCCAAAAGGATCTTGAAATTAATAATCATTGATACCTATAAGACGCTCTTATTTGTTAATGTAGGAGGATGGATGACTAGATCAATACAAGGCCATTGAGCGACCAATGCTTACTACTCATGTACATGTAATAGACATTAGTAGGGTTGCTGATCACTAATTTAACCAAAAAAAAAAAAAAAAAAAAAAAAGGACCCTCTGTTTGCTATGTGGAAAAACAACTAACCAAAAGCAGTACCCTCCAATCTTGAGAAACAATAAACGATTGAAGCACTCGATCCTTTATTTATCAGGAAAAGCAACCCATTTAATCTACATTTCAAGTATGAAAGAGAACTCACATATTGACTGATCAAAACAATAGCGATATCCTCCCTTGATGTGAACTCCTTGAAGGAATCTTCAATCGCTTTCACAGTTGTTTCTAAGAAGAACCACGAAAAAAAAAAAAAAAAAAAAAAAAAAAAAAAAAAAAAAAAATCATTATAAAGGCAAGCATCAGCTATCTTAGATTCTGCAACATGTTGCTTAAAGTAATAGTGCAATCAGAGAATGAAAGACGGGTTACAAACACTAACATCGCAAGAAGAAATAAAAAGCCCATCTGCATCTAAGAATTAGCAAGAGACATACCAGTTTTTAATACAAAGAACTTGACATGGAACAGTTTTTAATACAAAGAACTTGACATGGAACAAACAAGCTACCTAGAAGTATTTGGACAACAAGTGGTCTGAAACATAAGGGGGTTTATGCCACAATACTATGGAAGATAATTGCAGCGCAAGAACTTGCGAAGGTCTAAGATATTGACAAATGAATATCATTATAAGTTCAAATGGACAGCAAATAATGGTAATTTAAGAAAGACAGAATCATACTTGAGTCAACGATGAGATAGTTTGTCTTCCTCCTTAAGTCAACATTACCAACACCAGCCAGCAAAAACCCAGTGACAGTGTCCTACACAGTAAATTTGCATCATTCAAGAATTTCCAGATCAAAATAATCTCCGGTGAACTAGCCAGCGTTACGTTGCACAGATTAATTGCAACTAAAGTGCACACATGTACAGTGCCAAGATAAGGATCTACAGCAGTAAATGTAGTCTCATTTCTGATAGCTAAAGTTGCCAGGAAAACTTTTAATCTCTCTATTGTTTTGAATAATACATCTCAAAGCAGTTTCAAAACTGTGATTCACATAACAGACCATGGATAATTTCAGAGTAAATCTCAGGCACTTCAGAAAATGCCATCATTAGATAAAATTATACATGGCTATTTCATGTCCCACTCAACCAAAGAATGACCCATGCAAACAAACATTTTCCAGCCGTTTGAATCTCATAAAGGTAAATTCTAGATTCCTGCAAATGGACCTGCAGCCTCCAAGAAAGAAAACTGATCGCTCGAGATACTAGAAAAACTGAGCCAGGCATCTCCCAAAGGTTGAACCACCCATTTCAGTGCTTATAATTCTATATGTTCTGTCAAATCCCACCCACCAAAAGTCAGCAACATTTTTGGCCAAAGGTGCCCATTTCACTTCAACCCGCTTGTCCAAATGGTGCAACCACAAAATAAAAAGGCTTCAAAATTGCCTCAAAAAAACTCTTCAGAGCCAATAAGAGAACGATACAATACTTAGAGGAATCTCTCACGGTCCACATCATCATCAATTCATTTCAGAATTTCTTATCCGCGCATAGGATTGCAGTATATTCCCAAAAGTATCTAAAAATCATGACCCACGATCTCACTGCCTACGTTTCTCCAGACGATGGTCAAATTTCTATTCGAAATAAGTTCTTGCACTCAGGACTCCTACACAAGGGATGACATTCAACCAGGAACACTAGGATCGTATCTATGTGCCCATACCTCGTCGGCAATCATGGCAATAAGCGCTGAACTTTTTGCAGCGATAGGCGTCCTTCCGGCCATTTTGTAGTTGAATTAAACACCTGCAACCAATTGGCGCAAACTGGGAGAAATTATCCAACAAACGGTCAAATTAAAACCCGGGTAATTCTCTCTGCTGACAAACAAGACATCCAACTCTAGCATTCTCGAATTTTCCCGCGAAAAACACTCGCACGCGCATTTGTTCAAGTAAAGCGATGGAAGCCAAAAAAGAAAAAAAGAAGAAAAAAAAAGGGGGGGTCTTGATACAGAGATCTCGCCCTTCACGTTTATCTTCAACCAGGGAGAATCATAGCCACTACCGGAATTTGGAAAACTGAACCCTAAATTAAGAAGATTTCCATCAAAAGTACCTAGTTTCTTACTCTCCCGTCCCCGTGATTTCCAGCGAAACGAACACATTTGCACTAGAAAAGAGAGAGAGATCCAAATCAACATCAAGCCTATTCCTAATCTCACGGCATTCAATCGCCGATTGCATTTCCTGGGAGGATTTCTCGATCCGCGATCGATCAACGAATCGCGAAAACCAGATCCCGGATATCAAATCCGAACCATCGGAAGGATTATCAGAGCGGAAAAAAAGAAAAGAAAATCTCGGCCGAAAATCATCTCAGAGCAAGCGGATCGCTTCGAACCTGCGAGCAGAATTGTCGTCGCCGCGGATTGACGGAGCAGAGATCCTAATTAGACGGACTGATCCTGAGGAAATTCGGGACTTTTTCCAGGGCTGCTGGGCACCGGATGTGAATATCTCAAAAGCTTCCACCTTTCTGATTGTAATGAGTCGAGAGAAAACTCAGTTTGGGTCGAGAGAACGGACTTATTTTATTTTAGGTTAATACCATGAAAAATCATAAATTGGTATATTTGTGACAAATTTATCCTAAATTATTTTTTTACCATAAAAAATACTAAACTGGTATACCTTTGACAAATTTACCCCAAACTGGTACATTTGTGACAAATTTACCCTCTGTTAGTTTTCGTTAAATTTTATTATCAAATTATTAAGTTAAATGACACGTAACAGTTGACCGATATATCAATTTAGGATTTTAAGCTCCGTTTGTTACCGTTTTTAATTTTTGTACTTTTTTGTGGTATTAATCGAATTGAGTATAGAGTATATTTGTCACAAATTTATCATTTTGGGGTTTTTTGCAGTCGTATAAATTAGTTTGTGGTAAATTTGTCATAAATGTACCAGTTTGAGATTTTTGGTAGTCAATCGGGGTAAATTTGTCACAGGTATACCAGTTTTGGGTTTTTCATGGTCAAAAAAATAGTTTGGGGTAAATTTATCACGAGTGTACCAGTTTGGAGTTTTTTAGGGTAGACATTAAATAAATTAAAAATTCAAGAACGATAGCGCATATTATGCATTGAGTTAAAAGTTCAAATATCATGTTAAATAAATTAAAAATTTGAAGACACATCACATAGTGAGTTAGAATTTGAGAACCAAATATGTCATTTTACTAAGATAAATTGACGCGTGATAAATACAAGAGCCATTTATTTGCTGATACCAAGTAATGCATAGCTATAATTAGTGTTTTCGGAATATTGTCCAGAAAATCTTAGACTTATTGTACGATGATCAATTCAATTTTATTCTTTCGAATTTTGACAATTTAGTTATAAGTATTTTGACAATTTCCTAATAAATTCTGTTTGGCAAATTTAAATAAGAAATTATTTCCTTGGACGATTTTACAAATTTTATATTTTTTTATATTTTTTTATTTTTCCCAATTTGTTATTATTCTACTACTCATTTTCTTCTTTCACTAATTACCCGTGCCTTGGCAATGGTCACTGAAGCTTGCCGATCGCAAGCGAGGATTGCTCGTCAGTCACCCCCTCTCCCATAGGCTATGGCCAATGCAGATCAAAGGACAAAAAAGAAAAAAAAGGAAAAAAAGAAAAAAATTACAAGACTTTAATAAAAATTGCAATCCCATACAATATTGATGGTCATGCCAACCATTTTCCGTTGATATAAATTGACCAAGTGACTGACCGAAAAAAAAATTGACCAAGTGAATTACATTAAAAATTCGTCAATAATTTTAAGAATTTATGAATAATAGTCCCCAGTGTATTCTATAGCACTCCTTTCACATGAATTATGAGTGCAGGTGGTCCTAATGAGGGGAGATTGGCCAGTGTTCCGGAAGTCTACCAATAGACTGGAAATAGAGTAACAGAAACTTTGCTATTGCCGACCGCGTTTCAAAATAACAGCAAAAAAAAAAAAAAAAAAAGAAATTATAGTTTTAAATGACCGGTGACACATCAGACTACTCTATGCTTAAGAGCATGCCCAGATGAGGGCGGATTTATCAGCTTGTACATGTACTCCCTGCTTTTATATTTACTTGTTAGGACGGGTAATAGAATGAACCCAACTCACCGCACATTTTGTCTTTGAGTGCCCTTTGATGAGAATTGGAACTCAAACTATCAGAAAGAGATTTCAAACTTCAAAAGGGAGATCCAATAAAATCGCCTGCCCATACATACAATTGAGATTCTATTGCATCGGCGATGAAAATGCTGTCGCAATGCATTTCACTTGGAAGATTACACATTCAAAATGAAATCTACGGGTCCCTTGAAACAGACGATGGTTTGGGGGAGCGAATAGACAGTGGACCAAACATGACAATATAGACATGTATGAGAAGTCCTTCAATAATTACCAGCAGATCAAACCATGCCAAAAGGTACAATGTAACAGTGCGAGTGTCATTCCCAAGTGAGAGAGATCATAGAATTTGCAAGCCCAGACTCCTGGAAGGTTAACTTGCTGTCATAGTCCAGACTTTTCGAAGCCCCAGGAATTGCTTGCGCCAAGCGAAATAGCCTACTTTCAGCCTCTTCCAGTTGAGAACGGCAGAATGACCAGAGAAGCTGCAGAAAGAATAAGTGAATAACCATTTTGTCCTACAATGTGCAAAATTCCAAGCAGAAGAGTCTATGCCAACCATCCAAGGCTTATAAGCATAAACAGAGAGGGTTTCAAGGCATTATGCAAGAAATCTAGCATTTTTTTCTAAATTAATAGAAGTTCTGATGAAACCTGTATTGGATCAGTTCGGAGAAAATTCCGCTGGACCCTACGTCCATCAGGAAGACGGACTCCAACCCGGCAAATGAGGCTCCTATCACCCTTAGGTTCTTCGGGAAGAGGCAGGTAGGCAGGTATCTTCCCTGTGATTGTCTCCTCTTCCTTGCTGGTATCAGTTTTGCCATCTTCACTATTTGTCTTAATTGGCTCTTCTATATTTTCCAAGGAAGCTTCCAATGCCGCCTGTAGTTCCTCGTCTTCTTCCTTGGGCATTTCATCTGCATCAATCCAGGCATCTGAAATTACATACATAATGGCAAACAAAGCGCATACAAGCAGAACACTCCAGCAGACAAAGACATACAGACATAGCCACAGATTTTTTAGTTCTTATACTGTCTTCAAGATACAGCACCATATACCAGAACAGGAACTCAACACATTATACAGAAATATGACATACCCTTAACTTTCTGCGGAGGAGTCGCAGACTTTTCTCTTGGACGTTTATGCGATGAACTTACGTGATGATCCTTGGGGCCACCTTCCAGGAAGAGTAACAAATTCTGCAGTAAAAATTAACTTTCTGGAATAAATACCGCAACTACTAAATGTCTAAGTGCTTGTATACTCATGTTATGTGCTGCTACGACATTAACATTCATGTTTATCTAAATGCAAGTGTATTGGGTAACACCTGCTGTGATAGGTACCTCAAGCAAGCTCTCAGGCTGAATCATTCCAGTCCAAGACCGCATCTTTTGGCCAGTGATGGGGTCAATAACAAGCACTACAGGGATTGAATCCAATTTGTAATAGGTGCAGACCTTCTGGCCCTCACTTGTGTCGTCATATACCTATATAAAATAGAGTGAGCTGGGCAATTTATCATTTGATATTAACTTCTGTTGGTCATTATATATGAACACACGTTGAAAAGAGTAATCTCGATGACTAATCAGAACTGAAATTTAAGATAAGAGATCTCCAATGTCCACTATCAGCAAAGGCACTCCTAGCGATTGTAAGTGAAAGGGAGCACATTTGCATATGGCTTAGATTATCAAATTGCTTAATTGGAAAAAAAGGGACGAAAATAAAGTGAAGGGAATGAAAATTCAAAGAGAAAGTACTTGCTTCACTTGTAGGTGGGAAGGGGATTTAAAATGGGACAAACTACATTTGAAAAGTGAAAATGGGACCTCATTTGTCAAAGACTGCCAAGTACTTCTTCATTCATTGTATGTTCAAACTATTTTAATGCCATTCATCACGAAGTGGTCAACAAGCAGAATGGCCGGGACCCCTACATATATTCTCACCAATCTGTCAACTTATAAAGTGTGTCTGTGCTCTGAAAGACAAATCCATACTCTACAGTCTTACTTTCTTCAGACTTAAGATTTTTCCCAATAATCTCCCATTCCAGCAAACCATGTGAAGAGGCGCATTCCAAACGATAATATCTGACTCACTCATTAATCTACTGTCTTTTTGGCATACGTCCATCTACTGTCTATGCATACACATAAACACACAAACCTGGACTTGAACAAGGCATAATGCCTTCAGGAAGTCTCTAGATTATGCAATCGTTTGAAGACCAGCTAACCAGGTCCTCCTACAACAATATGATAATCCCATCGAGGAATGAGGACACAAAAGAAACTCTTTGAAATGAGCAGGCCTTGCTACCAACAGAAGGCCTCAGATAGTGTTATAGAAGCCAGCAACTCTATAGCATAACAAAGCACGAGGACAGAACTTGGAACAGCATAAAAAGGGATGATCTGAAGAAAGAGTGTGCGCTATTATTTAAACTAAAAATAATTTGAAGCACCCGTCATTCAGATATCAAATAAATTGATAAAGTTGGACCACTATAAGAGAGAATAATAAAGACACGGCCAGAAGCACACCTGCCAGAAGATAAAATTAGTGCTGATAGTTTGGGAGACAGCTTCATTTGCCCACGTATCCCGATTCAGCTTCAAAAGAAAATAAACAAAAGCATATAAGAACCACCATTCTCAAAGATTCCAACAAGGAGACAAAGCAATAAAGCAAAGGGGGAGAAGGGGGGGAGGGAAGTACACTACCATATGCGAGCTGAACTCCTTGGTGGACTGCAAGTTTATGAGAAGCCACTTGTTTTGTAGCGAAGCTGCTGTTTTAGCCTGTTAACATTCATAAATATTAAAATCAATTAAATAAGAAACAGCAAATGGCTAACGAATACAAAGGTACCACCCAATAAAATCTTGCAACTACACATCTCCCTACACGCACAAACTTCAAATCATCGATGAAAGGCAAAATAACACTCGATATCCTCTATAATTTACGCTTTTCATTCCCTGCTTTTAGAAATTACAGTTCCTATTGTCAAGTTTACATCTCCCAAACACTCTTTCATCTCTCTCTCTCTCTCTCTCTCTCTCTCTCTCTCTCGCGTGCACATATGATATTTAGGTACAAATAATTCTAGTAAATTCAAGGCAAAGGGAGTAGATAATTCCCTTTTTCAAATAATGAAATAATAACAAAGTTGTCCTGACAATTTGTACTTCTACAAATTGTGTGGTGTAACCATAACAATCTATGATGCGAACCACAACATCTGCTAATAGAAAAGAAATGAGAACCTTACATTAATTCGATCTTTTATCTACACTTAAGATAGGAATGAATTTCAACTGGAGAATGAGCTATTCATTCTCAAGGCAAACGACTCTGCTTGATACCCTCCCCCCCAAGTTATGTAATATAATGTTATAAAAAAGGAAAAAAAAAAAAAAAAAACTATGGGAGAGCTGATTCCTCTCAGCACATGCATTCTCCTTATCAGTTCAAGATTATTGAAGTTGTCTCCAAGACGGTGCTGATCATTGTCGGACTAATGCTGAAAACTTCATGTTGGAGAAAACAAAGGAAAATAATAAAATTCACCTAATCACTAAAAATCAAACAAAAGACAAGGATGTATTAAATTTCCAGGGGATAATTCATCAAACATATGAATGCAATGATGTGAGAATGTCCTCTTGATGCACTTCATGATGATAAATAATGTAATGTTGATTTATTATGCAGCTTCCTTAAAAAAATCACTTCGAAGATTAATATTGGAGCTCACATGAGCAGTCAATTTTCGATTCAAATACCTACCAGCCACATCCTATGCAATAGTGATCAGTCAAGCTCACCTGAGTGCAGGTGACCTCACCGCCAATCAACTGTGGTGGCACTAAGCTCATACAGTGGTACTCTCATTCCAGATTCCATCAGTTCTTGATTTAAATACCCAAAGCCATAGTGATCAATCAAGCTCTCCCAAGCGCAAGCGACTTCGCTGCCAATCAATTGGGGAGGTGAGACCACTGAGCTCATGCGGTGGTTCTCTCTCTCTCTCTCTCTCTCTCTCTCTCTCTGTAAAAATAGTGACCAGAACCCTCCTCTGCTTTTTTCCAGAGCTGATTTCCTTTGGTTAAATAAATCTGGTTAAAAAAAAAAATCTATTTAAACCTCAAATTTCTCACATTCACTGTTCAGTTCATTTGTTTTTTTTGGTTCAATTTGGACTGAACCCTAGAGATGCTTAATGTTAGTGCCCAAAGCACAAAGTCACTTAACCCATCCCAAGCAGAGAAAACTTGTCCAAGCTGACCGGTTCAGGTGTGGTTTTGGGCCCTCCCGATATTTTCCTTAATACCCATTTTCACAGGTTAATATAATACTACTAAATAGACTTGAAACCTCATGATCTGGAACTCAGATTCCCCTGCCAGGAAGAGTAAACCTAGTATAAGAACATGTTATACCAGTTAAAACATCACTGATGGAATTTTCAGCACATCAGTTCATAAAGGTTTGCATAATTAGTTGTTCAGAGATAGCCACTGGACAATTATTCGCTCAAGCCCCGCCTTGGCAAGTTGCAGAACATCATAACCAAAAGTAACTAACTATGATATCCGTAATTTCTATTCAATCTCATCAAAATGCCAAAGCATGTAAGGCAATTTGCCAGAGAGTTTGATATGTGCACACAAGGAATTTCTTTTCAAAGACCATTCAACGTGAAAAGAAACGAGTACACTCCAGATAGAGTACGGATTAACTGCTCACATATAGTAAGAGTGAATTCAGGGCAACTACCTTCTCAAAGGATCCACGATACATCAAGTGGAAAGGAGGACGATATAGAGAGGCAAGATTATCACGAGCATTTTCTGCTGTAGATGTTGAACCTTGATCTGATTCCCACACCCCAGGGCGTTTCATTTCCTCATCAAAGTTCCTGAATGCAATTAGGGAACTTGACTCATGCGACCCCATCCCCAATGCTCTGGATGGTCATTAAATTTTGCCAATTAGTAATAGCACATTTTATCATTCTCGCAGAACAGCCAACGGCTCCAGTAGAGCAACAAAGACATCAACACTGAGGAAAGTATACGTACGGATATGTTACAGCATCATCATAGAGGACCTCTCTCCTAACAGGTAAAGGAGGACGCACTTCATCTTCATCATGCTGTCCAATGTTTTCATTACCATTGTCATTCCTTGATACCCTGTGGAAACAGATACAAATCAGAAGAAGAAGAAGCTAAAGAGGCAACAACACGATAATTTACAGAAAACACGGCAAATACCCAGCATTTTCATCTGCACAAGCAGCATTTCCACCATCAACTGGGGAAGGGTTGGACTGTCCTCCACTACCACCACCTTCGTTACCTACATAAAATAGTTGAATGGCTTCCTCAAGCTTCCAACTTGTTGCCTGATGAAATGTACCTTATGAGAATTCCATCAATCTCGATTTTGCACAGATAAAGCATTGTACACAAAAAATAAAAATAAAAATAGATAAATAAATAAAATATCCAAAATAACAGCGAGAAGAGTGCAATTCACTGCTGATACATTAATCACCAAACAATTGGAAGGCAAATGACCGTAGAGATAAGTACAGCCCTTTTCGTGTTAGATCCTTAAATTTTATGGAATGGACATGTGAAACCAACGATATGACCACTGAAATAAAGAGGGAAAAAGGCAGACAAAATTAAGCGGAAGTCTTAGGGCCACTGGTTGGCTACTGAATATCAAAATCTGAATGCAATTCTGCCCAAAAGCTTTAGATAACTTAAAATGCTCATCTATGACATTGGTTATAGACAAGATCTAGCCTGCAGAAGACAGTAGACTCCTAATGCAATCAGCCTGCTTGTGCACGAGAACCAACCGAAGAACAAAGGTTGGACCAACACGATAGCTTCAATCAAGGGAATTACGCATCCACATGAAGATCCTGACTTCTGCCCTAGCTTCATCAATACAAGGCATTGAAACCACAAAACCCAGTATAAAGGTTGACTTTTTTTCTCACGAATACACAAATCGAAGGACAAACAACGCACTATCATAACAAGCACCGAACAGTACCAAACACCTACGTAAACCAGCTACAGATCAAGCGTTCGTATCCGTCATAATCCCTATAACCAGCAACAATTAATCAACCATCCTACCGACAGTCCCAACTGAAAACCAAGGAGGAGAAACCAAAAAACTAGAACTTTCCCCCCCGTATCTTTCCACGCGCATCGAGCGAGGTCAGAGGCCACGCCTACACCAGTTAGCTCAGCCGTTTTCACAATGTAAGTAAGGTATCTGCGCAATCAATGCGCGCGCGCGCGAGAGAGAGAGAGAGATAGAGAGAGAGAGAGAGAGACGGTGGGGGCACCTGCAAGAACTGGCGAGCGGTATCGGCGGTCTGGCCGACGGCGATCTCCAGGAAGGAGGAGATCATGCTCTGCTTTTCGGTCGGCGAAAGGACGCTCTCCATCGCCCCTGGCCCCGCTCCTCCCTCGTCCGCCGTCGCTCGAGCGGCGAAACCCTAGATTGCTCCTCCTCCGATGGCGGCGGCGGCGGCGGGGGGAAGGCGATTATCCGGAGGCGAGCTCGGATCAGAGGAGAGAGAGGCCGAGCTGAATCCGAGCTTCCATGGCTGGCGAACGGCGCGCGGAGAGAAGGGGGAAAGAAAGTGAAGATGGGGGGGCCTCTCTCGGCAAGCAGTCGGTCGTACCTGGGTCGGGATGGGCTCTTCGGATTTCTTGCTCCCCCTTTCGACGGGGCCTGGCGGGGGAATTGACGGTCTTGTCCTTGTCGCCGGGATTGGCTCCTTGATGGTGATTTTCGCGCCTGGCGCGAGTGGCCATCTTCGCAATTTGGCTTGGTGACGAGGGGTGTTATGGGTACACAACGATACGGGAAGGAAATTAAAGATAAAATTCGGACTAAAGAAATGATGATTTAAAATAGACCTTGTTTCCTGAAAAATAGCCTAACCTCATCGATTGATGAAAAGCATTTCCATCGTTTAACTTTTTATTTTCTTTCCTTTTTTTTTCAAAAAATAAAAAAATCTAAAATTGTAAGAAAACATGATATAGGTGAGGGGCCGGCAACCCTCCCCCACCTATGGCCACCACCCTATCATCGGTGGGGCGTTGGTGACCCCACTAGCCACGGGGAGGAGAGTTGGCCCTAACCCTCCCACTTTTTTTTTTTTTTCCTTTTGATATTTGTGTTTTCATTTTTTTAATTTTATTTTTTTCTTTTATGAGTTTGTTTATTTAAGGAAATAAACAAAATTTGAAAAAGGGAAAAAATAAATGGTGAAAATGCCCTTAATTAGTTGATGAAGTTATATCATTTTTGAAACTAACATGGCATTTTAGGCTTTTATTTGTGAAAATAATTATACTTTAAACTCTTATTTGAAATAATGTTTCATTCAGCTCTTAATTGAGAAAATATTGGTACTTCAGGCTTTTATTTGGATTTTTTAAAATTAAATGACGAGAATTTTGTTGAGGGTGGGGGACAAATTACAATTAATTCATTTATTTCATGAAAAATAAATTATCCGAAAAGTTTTTTACTAACGGTGATGGTTGGTATTTACCCAAAAAAAAAAAAAAAAACAATGATGGTTCATACGAGTTGAAATAATTAGATGATGAAGAATATTTTCATTGATCACGGAAATATTTATACATAAATTACTATCGGTAATGAAAATATGTTTTATTTATTCATTTTTGTAAGTGATTTATCTAGTGATTTTTAGCAAATGTTTTTTTATTGTTTTTTAATGGAAAATTAATTATTTGGAAATATTTTCTTAAAAATTATCACATAAATCGCCTACAAAAATAAATAAACAAAATATATTGTCATTGTCTACAACAATGTTTATGTATAAATTATTGTCGATCATGAAAGTATTTTTCATTAATTAATTATTTCGAGCCATACAATTATTCATTCGTCATGAAAACAAATGGAAGATATCCCAAAAATAAATAAATAAATATTATTAACTTTCAGTGCACTCTCTCGCGTCATGTGTGAAACGTGTATTGAAAATTAATTATCTCTTAACAAAATCTTTAGGGATAAATTAGTACTTTACCAGAAAAAAAAAAAATTAGTAGCATACATCCCACATTTAAATGGGACAATGGGTTGTGCCCATCCCGACACAATTAGGCACGGTCCATTAGGTAGAAGGTTGAGCCCTACGTAGCTCCAATTATGTTGGGTTCTAACCTGATTAGGCACGGTTGTTTTAATAGCTTTGTATCTTATTTAGTAAGGAAAATGAATTACTTTTTTGATGACACACCTCGACATAATGTTTTTGGGCAATTAATAAGAAAAAAAAAAAGAGAATAGGTGCGACATATTTTGCATTTATGAAATAAATTTTAATTAACATTTCAACACACTGGAAAATTACGAACTAAAATCACAAATGAAACAAGAAAGTTGTCATGTAATTTAGTTTTGGGAAAAAACCACTAAAAACCCTAAACTATGCACAGAGTGACAAAAATACCCCAAACTTTTTTTTGCACCACCAAAAACCCCTAAGTTTGCCATCCATGACACATTTACCCCATCGAGGGTATTTTCGTCTTTTTATTTCTTTTTTTTTTTTTTTCTTTTCTCTTCCCTCCACCGGCTCCGGCGGAGGGAAGCCGGCGTCCGGCGAGGGCCGCCCTCGCCCGACGCGCGGGCGAGGGCCGCCCTCGTCGGCGTCGGGCTAGGGCGGCGTCGGGGTCGCCCTAGCCCGACGCCGACGAGGGCCGCCCTCACCGACGTCGGGCGAGGGAGGCCCTCGTCGGGCGAGGGACCGGGCGAGGGCTGCGCCGCTCGGGCCGACGCCGGCGAGGGCGCCCTCGCCGGACGCCGGCTTCCCTCCGCCGGAGGCGACGGAGGGAAGAGAAAATTAAAAAAAAAAAAAAGGAAAAAAAAAGAGAAAAATGTTTTTAAAATCAAAATGACCAAAATGCCCATAAGATTTATGGTAAATGTGTCACGAAATGAAAGTTCGGGGTTTTTGGTGGTGCAAAAAAAAGTTTAGGATATTTTTATCACTCTGTGCATAGTTTAGGGTTTTTGGTAGTTTTTTCCCTTTAGTTTTACGTAGCTATTGCACTTTTATTTTTTGGATATCCCATTACATCTATATTTTGGATATCCCATCACATCTATATAACCAGAGTGAAACATTATTTAGAAATGAATTATACCATTTATCCTTTTTATGGTGGTCTGGGTCTCATTAGTTAATGAATTAATATCATGAAAAACAAAAAATCAATGTCATGACGAATTTATTTAGAATTAATATTTTGATCATAAAAAATCAAATTTTATATATTTATGATAAATTTACTCTTCATTAATTTTCGTTAAATTTCATTGTCAAATTATCGAGTTAAATGACATTTGATAATTAATGGGTGTACTAGATTGTGGGTTATAGGTGTACTAATTTATGATTTATTATGATATTAATCGGATTTATTAGAGACTAATAGAGGGTAGATTTATCATAAATATACAAGCGTTAAGTTTTTTGTTTAAATTTGTCGTATGCGTGTCGGTTTAGAATTTTTAGTGGTCAAAAAATTAAATTAAAATAAATTCATCGCATGATTTTCCATGGTTTGACCTGTAGTTATAATATTCTAGGTCCATCATATAAACTATTAATTTTCCTTAAATTAATCGATCTAAAAAACATATAGGGAGAGAGAGTAATACCCAAGCACTGTTAATTAATCTTGCTCAGTAGAAGAACAGTACACGCCGAGTCAAAGCTACAAATTCACGCCGGCTTGGGATTTGGTGCGGACGTCGGAATCAGGCTTGGAAGCTCGTTTCGGCTCTCCGAAGCCTCAGGTACGGTCTCAGGCTTGGAACTCTCTCTCTCTTTCTCTTTCTCTCTCTCTCTCAAATAGCAGAAGCGAACGAGCGGCAACGAAGCTCAACGTTCGCCAGCAACTGAAATCCGATCGGACGAGAAACCGAATCTCTTCGATGCCGGCGATGGCTTTTGCGCTGATTCCGCCGCCGTTGCCTCTCTTCTTTGCAGTCGCCGGAGCTTGGGCTGCCGGCGGTGGGGAGGGGTTAGGGTTCCGTCGGGCGGAAGTGAAGTGGAGGAAATGGGGAGCAGGGTTCCGGTGGAGCACTACGATCTGAGGGCCGCGAGTTCCTTCGCGGCCTCTTCGCTCCACGACCTCAACACCGTCGACGACATCGGCGGCGTCGGCCGGGACGCGGCGACCGAGGATAGCTTGGACAACGACGACGATTCCGCTGCCGTTGTGAGCTAGTCATCTGTATCGCTGATGCCTGTGTTCTGACTGATTGTTGGAGGCAAGTGTGAGGAATTCCCTTTTGTTTTTATGAAGGAATGCGTGCTTGCAGGAATGTATACATGATTCGTACCGGGCTTCTTTGCCAATTCATGGCGTTGGAGCTGAAGAAGATCGCTCGGGCCTGGAGGAAGTTGGTCCGTCGAGGAGTTCTTACGACGTCTTGACCATCGAAGGTGATTTGTTTGTTTATCTGTTTTGCGATCAGTTTTGCGTTGCAGTTAGGAAGAATTTAGATGTTGCTTTCTAATATTATCAGTCGGGTGGAGTGGTTCTTGGACTGAGCGGATTGTTGGTTGAATGTTGAACTAGATGTTGTACCTATTGAATCCTCGCGGGCGAGATTTCTGCAAATTATCGTGGATCATTTCATCACCGAGCACGTGGTTGAAGCATCTGATCCTGAGCCTGACTACTCTGCTCAATCTGGGCAAGGCCAGCTGAACAAAAGGAAGTCAAGAGAAGCCCAATATGAGGGTGACTCGCGTTTTGCATTGCCTCTGATGTATGTGGCGAATATGTACGAGACTTTAGTTAACGATGTAAATGTAAGGCTTAGTTCATTGAATGGTATCCGTGAGAAGACTATTGGAGTAGCTCTTGAAGCAGCTGGTGGTTTATACAGGAGGCTGGCTAAAAAATTTCCTAAAAAAGGTATTATCTTTTTGAACAGATGATAATGGTTTGATTTCATCTGCAGAGGATTATTTATCAGCTGTCCCTTGGAAAGATTTGGCTGAAGTCTGTATTTGTGACTTATTGTGAAGCGAGACAGTCTTTCTCGTTTTGTTTTACAATGGTAGAGTGGCATGTTATTCACTTAACAGGTCATTACTTGGGGTGAACCGACCTGAGTCAGGCTGCACAGTGGGTGGCTTGAGCCCGTGGAATCTTTACTTGAGCTCAATCGAGTATTGTACTCGTTTGAGCCTAACATAACAAGGAAGTTGAAATGCTTCAGCTTGACTTGGTCCAACTCGATTTCACAAACAAAATTTAAACTTTGTAAGATCAACCATGGAAAATTACCTACAATTAAATTTGCACTAAATAAATAGGTTTAAATCATTCTTTTAAGATGTGAGATAACCTAAAGGGATGTGCCTGTGGCCCTAAGAATCTTGATTCCACAGAAAATTATGGTTTTGATAGTGGAAAAGCTTTCTAGTGAGACAATGGAACTAGCCCTAATCATTATAAGGCACCAATGAACAATAAAACGGACACGAAAGTGAAGGTCTACGTGTTTTGTTTCAATGAATAGAAGGCTCGGTGGCTCTTTTTTTGTAATTAGCACTTGAACTAATCCCTTTCATCTTCAACAATCTGTCAAACAGGGTAGAGGCTGGTCACATGTGTGTGGTGTGTGTGAGGAGGGGGGGGGGGATGGAGATCATAGCTAGGGTGCCATTAATCAGTAAAGGGAGTTGCAGGACGAGATGAAAGAGAGAAAATGGACACTGGGTTTCTTTTGGAAAAGAGTGCGATTCAAACAATAAAAGGGGTATGCTGGTCATGCCACTTCAGGGAGTTCCTGATTAATCATTTGAACACAACATGTGAAAAATATATTGGAAAATTTAATTACGGTTGTGTGCTGATTGAGTCAAGTATCTAGACTTGATAAGCGACTCAAGTTCCTTGAGCTCCGTTTGAGCTAAAAGGTTGAAGTCAACTTCAGTATACACAAATCAAGCTTGATAGCTCCAGATGACTTGGCTTTCCATAGTTATTATTATGGTATTGTGAAAGAAGATATTTAATTGCTGATAATCACCAATGTTTGTGCGTTGGCATCACACCTATGTACAAAAACAATCTTGTTTGTATGTTCAAATCTTAGTTGTTACTGCTTTCATAATGGACAGGTCCTTGCACATTTAGGAGAAGAGAGTTGGCTACTTCTGCTGAAACACGAACAAAATTTCCTGAATTGGTGATACAGGAAGAGAAGCGAGTTCGCTTTGTAGTAGTTAATGGTTTGGACATTGTTGAGAAACCTGATTGTATGCCAATTGACGATGCTGAATGGTAAGCTGCATCCTAATTGACCTTACTAGTATAATATAAAGTTTTTTGTTTTATTATAGTCTTCTATCTCTTTATAGATGTTTTGATGCACTGAGCTAGCTATGCTTTGTTTATAGCCTTCTTCTTGTCCTCTTTCAGCATTATTCCAAGTTTTCTACCTCTCTTGTGTTATGTAAGGGAACTAGTTGATAAACCACATGATATTTGGGAATGAAAACTTAATATTTCTACAGAAAATGATTAATTATTAATATATCTACAATGTCGTATCACATATGCATACTTCTTTGATATTTTTCATTTCACATATATAAATTAAGCAATAGAAATCTATGAGTTATGATGTTTATGCTCGAAAGGTAGCAGGTTTTTGTCAACATGTTCATCTGGATTTCAGTGCTATAAAATAATTTTCTTTTCTAACAGTATGAAGCTTATGAACTTGGAGTGTTGGACCTTCAGTCTTAGCCTTTTTGAGGCGTGCCTTTGCATTTAGAACTAAGAAGAAGTTTACTGGTTACAATTCTTGCATTGTAACTGGAGATGACCCAATCTAGGATGAGTCATGGCCTTAATCAAACATGCTCTTACAGTTTATGATAGTGAGGTTTGAGCAATAAATTAACATATTGAATATGTCAACAGGATATTCATCTGTTATTAGAAACGAACAGAATTGTGTCAAATAAGGGAGTCATCAAATTTTCATATGCTTATATGGTGGAAATAGAACTCTTCTCTATGCATCTGCTTTGTATTATATGGGGGCAGATGGCATTTTAACATTGATTTTTTCTTATTTATTCTACCATCTAGACCCTTCCTTATGCGAAGCATGATAATTTCTTGAGCCACCTTCGTGCACTACCAGTCATGAATTTTCAAATATGTTAGCTTTTCCTTTGATACCCAGAAATCTTGCTATTTTTGTAATGAACTGGCCTTCTTCTTTTTGTGTTCCAGAACCTTCTTTACAGTTGATTAATATTTTTCCCAGTTACTTGGAGTGTGCTACTTATGTTCTTCCCCCTTATTGACCTTTTTCTTTTTTCCAGGTTTAAACGATTGACTGGTCGAAATGAAGTTGCTATCTCTCCTCATGACTATAAATTCTACTCACCAAGACACAAGTATAGGCGCATTGCATCCAATTCCATATCTAATATTTCTGCTCTGCCTGTAAGCCTTATGACTCATGAAAAGCTCTTGGAGAGAACAAGCATTGTAGAGTTTGATTTGCTATGCATTCCAGGCGATGATAAGGACCTAATGACATGCTCAGCCTAAAATCATATGAGATTAATGACTGGACTTATTTGATAGCATTACATTGAAATCATGTTTCCCTTTGTCTTACCTACATTTCCTCTTGTCATTGCTGTGCATCTGGGCTTGTATATTTGTGTAGCTGCAGTTGCACATATATTATGTGCATGTTTTTTCGTGCTGTTTTGTTGTTTGATTGGTTTGAAGATTGAGCTACTTTAATTGCTGATGTTCTGTTTCAGCCATATCATGGAAGAGATTCCTCAGCCATGTCCCCTGCCGAAGAAGGGTATCGTTCCATCAGTGAAGTAAGGTTTTCTTTCTTTCTCTGCATGTTTGATTGACATTGTTTTCAATCACTGCGATTCACTACGTAGCATCCTTATCTTCTTCTCCGCCCTATCTTCCGTTGGCAACATCTGGTTTAATACTGGACTATTCAAAATAGTGAAGTTCTTTCTCAAGGTGCTTTTGTCAAAGTGTTGTATTTTGAAGTTATTACCTATTGATCGTGTCTAAGTTCCGAGACTAGAGAGGATCTAGTTTAGACATATCTGCTGTCGCGCACATGTGTTGTTCGGAATATTTCCCAAAAGTAAATCTTGATAGTTTTCTTTCGAACAAATAATTCTGATTTGAAAGCTGGTAGAGTAAGGATGGTTGCAGTACTCCTGTCAAAGGCATGCTTGTTACAAATGTTCTCAGAACTCATGCTGTTAAATTGTGTGTGAATGTCTGAATTTGCTGCAGTTTATCTTGTCTATTGCAGCCGCACCAGTAAATGTTGCCCTCTGGCAGCTGAGTGTGATGTAGAAGCTCATGCTTTCCTGATTATAAATTGTTCTCCATTTTTGGAAAGTTGGTTGATAATATCCTACTCTGCAGCCACAGGGTCAGCAGTCGACTTCGAAGCATGATATGCAGCCAGTGTCACATCAGCCCCAGTTTCACCCTATCCACCAGAGCCATCATCAACCAATTCACCAGAGTCAACATACATCTCATTTTCCTCCCACCCATCATTGTGGCTCATCTTCTAATTTGCCTGATTTGGCCCATTCTCATCATTCGTCACCCATATCACAACATATGGCATGCTTACAACCCCTCAGCGGAGGCCATGTAGGAGGGCGCTTGCACATAATGGTGAGAATTAGGAACTTATTTTCTATGGTTTGTCCAAGGATCCTAAGGTTTTTGCTGTCAGTTTGCTCATCTGCTATAAGTCTAAGACTAAGGGATTGCAGAGAATCATATCAGTGCACACAATTCTTCCAAAAACAAAATGAGGATAGAGTATGCACAATTGCGTCTTGTAGAGATAAAATATATGTTCGTAATTTACTAATACTACTACTGTGTTCCTTCATTGAAATATTTTTTTGGGAAAGTATGGTTTACTGACTGATTACTTTTATGGTTTTACTTATGTCTTATATGGTTTTTTATCGTCTGGCTTTCACCCAAACAAACTTGGTGGGCTACTCTCTGGTTGTTTGACATGTGTTCGTGATTTCAACTGTTCGTTTAATATGTTTTACAAGCAGGCACCTACCCCTGCAAAATTCTGTGATGAATGTGGGGCCCCATATTTGAGAGAAACCTCGAAATTTTGCTCGGAGTGTGGCGCTAAGAGATTGGGAACATAACACCAACGTCATGTCCTCCCTGGCCCTGTAATATTGGTGAGCACGGATTTTATAATTATTTGCTGAGCACAATGATATCTTATTTGTTACCTAGGCATTGGAGAAAGTCTGTCGTCTCTCATTTATCGACCAACAAATATGCAGCAGGAGAATTGGACTGGTCATCTGGCTTCGGCCATGGTTGAAGGCTATATATGCAGCAGAAGAGTGCAGAAAATGGCTTTTGTTGTAGATTAGATTGGCATTGTGGTGGGTTTTTTCCTTTAATCAAACGGGGAAAAGCCATGGATCCTGCGTAGTTCATCCATCTCCTGGGTTATAAGATTGTTATGAGCTTCTTGTGACACGTACTGGTTGTAAAAAATAGATTGTAGAACAATTAGCAATTGTTGTCCCTTCTTCGAGTAAGAAGAGTAGCTTGTAAATTCTGAGTTATAAATGGGAAATCTAGGTGATTGGAGTATGTGTAGGAATGCAGATGGGTCTTGAGTTTGATGGCAATATGCATTACGATGCTCGACCAAACTGCCATGCCGATGCGAAACCTGAGAAAAAAAGGGACATGCATAGCAAACCTTAACGTTGTGTTTGTAAAAATGTGGAAATTCGTTTGCCCGACATGCTTTTAAAATGAACGTGGCAGCTGCACGTCCTTTTGAATTGGAGAAGAAAAAGAGCAAATTGCTTCTTAGGCCACAGATATACACTTAAAGAGAAGCGCATGTACTATTGGAAAAGTCTGTGAGCTAGTGTTCGCGGAGACTCCGGGAAACGAAGACATTTTCATTTCAATGACTTCAGGCAAACGACTTGCAGGGAAAAAAAAAAAACACAATGGGAATCTTAACATGAAAAAGATCTCCTGAAATGTTTTGTTTGAGAACGACTATTTTTAACATGTTAACTGTATCTTTTTTCATGTATTTGGTTTAGATTTTGACTTATAGCAAATAAGACATACGATGGCTCGATGCGATCATGTCAAAGTCACGACCCTCTCTCGAGAAGGTTGCCGTCCTTGAACAAAAACGTCGATCATTGCGCCGTGTTTTTGCAGCTGTAAGATGGTATATGCGTATGTCCAACGTCTAATAATTATCCACAAAACAAGAGTTAAAAGACCATTACCGATCTACCCAATCCGATCACGCAACTCATCCGATAGGATGATTCGGGGTCAACAACAGTCCAAGTCCGTGTGAAAAACCTACTCTCAATTTCGACCGACAGCGCTAAAGTCCGACAACCAATCATCAAATCCGAATAGCCGGTGCCTCCCACATTCCTTAGTCAAATCCCGTCCGTGGGATCTAGATCAATCAGCCCTCGGGCTCATTTGGTTTCTCGACACGTGGCAATCTCAATCTCGGGGGTAGTCGTCTACTTTGACTGACATTTCGTGGAGCAGCCTCTTAGAGGGGCCACGAGTTTTCAGTGGGGAGAAATGGGGACTCTAAATAGCGCATGGAAAATCCGACGCCAAGTAAAATAAAAGGTCAACACTCCTTAACTTAATAATTATCATTTTCCAACATTGGTTGCTGGTCATCTTTAAACAAGCAATCAGCACCATAATCCACAATTAAATTAACACGAGCACTAACTTTTTAACATTCTTTTCACGACGAACCTTTTTAGAGTCTAATTTACTAATTGCTTTGGAGGGTGGCGTGCCAATTGCTTGTCTCATCTAAATTAACTTACTTAATTAATTTATTATTTTCTTTCTTTTTCGCCCAGCAAAAGTCGCTAGATTCATGCCTTACTTCGACACGCTTCTAGGACTAGTCGGCCTCCCCCATTTGTGCTGCTTTACCAATTTATATAGTTTATCTGTTTATTTATTTTCAAAGGGGGGGAAAGGTATGCACATTCGACAGGACAATGGCTGCCACTACGATAATGGATCTCTTATCTTAATTTTGTTTTTAGGCGCTGGAAAATGTTTCTTATTTTATCACCTAACTTTGATAGCTCTTTGTTCATTTTATTTTCTCCTTGATAGGTCCTCACAAAATTTGTCAGGTGTCGCGATTTTATTGGGAGAATCTGAAGCGCGTTCCTCTCTGGCCGGAAACGTACGGCTACGTTAATTTCACTTTTCACATTAATTAGTGCGATGCCATTGGTTCTAGCTTAATCAGCGGTCCCCACCTTTTCAGCAGTCCGTGGACCTTATGGCTTGTTGAACAAATCACAAATGGAGCAAAAAGAAAAGGGCAGCTTCTTTTCTGTAAAGTATGCGTCTTTCTTGGCTTGGTGGCTGATTCACCCGGTGTTTCTTAATTTTGTTAAAAGTAGGTCGAAAGAAAGCGACCTTAGGGCTGGCAATAGCCCCTGTGATTGCTTGGTGAGTAAGGACGTGTCTTTCTCGTTTATAACGTGAATTCGAATCACCATACTATGAATATAAAGCTTAGGGTCATTGTCAAGAGCACGATTATGTATGCTCCCTTAGTTACAGTGTACGAGTGGAAATAAGGAAACTAACGAAATTCAGTAGATTAATAGAGAGCTCGAAAAGAGGAATAAGATCTTCTACTAAAAAGAATTAGACAAAAGAAAAGTAAAAAATAATAGAGGTCGCATGCGTACATCTTAGGGCTACTTTGGAAAATTATTAGGGGCAATTATGATTGGCCCGAACCAAGGTGGTGGCAAGATCATCAGCACAAAAGATATGCCACAGGAGAATTAAGTATTTAGGGTTGGAAAAGGTATTCTAATATGAGAAAGCAAGAAGATAGGTTTGAGGAGCTGTTCTACAAGCTTCTCGCGACATTTATATGGATTGAATAATGTATCTGCAACTTGGTGATTATCTCGCATTGGAAGAAAAAAGAGAATTCTAACTCAATCAGTCATCGAAAGAGAATAAAATATCGAGAAATCATACCAAGATCTTGGAATTTGGCATCAATTTTGGATGAGAGTCCAATCCCTTTCCAATTGCTTTCTTCCCATGTTCTTTGCATTGCTTTCTCTCTTTCCTAAAACGGGGTTCGAAGGTTTAGAGACATCAGAAAGAGACCTCATTATTTCCTAACTATCGCTTACCAATCAAACAATAAATCAGCGACCCATATCCTTTTGGGAAAGGTTTTGTTGCAGTAGGGCCACAACATTAATGCTTTTGTTAGAATCTGTGATTGTTATTCATGGTAGTTTTGATCATCCAAAAGTAAACAATCTAAACACCACTTTAAAGAACCTAAAATTGATTTTCCGTCTATGGGTCATCCATTTGTTTCCTCTCTCGTCTTCCATTTCCTCGATCTCTTCAAACCCATGCAAACTCTAATCTTGATCTCTTCAAACACATGCAAACCCTAATTTCTCTCTCTCTCTCGACTTGGGGTGGAGCTCCATGCTGTGGCAGAGACGAACCCAGATCTGTCACATTGAGCTCCTAGATCCGCCATCGAGGTATCGTTGATACTGGGTAGAGAGAGAGTTTGTCTTTTGTTTTGGTAATTGTTATTTACGAGTAAATAGTTATGCTAATTCTGAGCAAAAATAAATAAATAATTATGCTAATAACCCGCGCATAAAAAATTATAGTTTGGATGAAACTATCACTCTTCATTCAAAGTGCATCCATCTTTTTGCCACAAATTATTAAAGATATTCCTATATTTAAATTCATCCTCTTTTAACTAAAAATTTTCATGACCTGAGAAAGGAAATTATTATATCACTCCCACATAGTTATTGAATGATGACTAGATTGTCGTAATGTCATTTCCATTTTGCTTGTGAACTCATTTCACCAGTCTAATTTACTCTATCATAACCCAAACGATATGGTGTTCATTATCATCATATAGTTTAAATTTTTTATTAGAGCAGACTGTTGCATGCTCAGCATTAGAATTAATAACTCGTCCTCATATCGAATGCGGTGAACTTTGCAGAACTTTGCCTTTGTAGATGTACAATTTTCATTGCCATTCAGTATGAAGTTGCTAAAGGCAAGCCTAATAAAGGGTGATTCCTCAAATTATCATTCAATTTTTTATTATTTCATCACCGACGATCGAACACCATCCATGTATTGTGATAGAGACGTCCTTCATGAAAGGTCTTTTATAAACACAAGGGTCTTTTACAAACACAAACCGAAAGGTCACTGCCTCTTGTAGCCAGTGGCATCGAAAGTTAGGAGGAAAAGTATGAAGTGGAAAGTTGATGTGAACCGATCCATGCCCGATCGCACCTGAATAAAAATACCTACAAGAAGAAGTCCCTCCTTTTCTTCGTCTTTAATCTTTTTATTATTAATAAATTTGATAGAGAAAAAGGTCCATATAATTACAATAAAAGGCGGCCAAGTGCCCTAGCTATCGGTTGAAAGCAACCCAATATATAAATTCAGATTAGGAGGCTAAGGAGATGTGCTGCGGGAACTTTCCTACGGCTAAAGTCTTCTACCTCCATACATAATCTTGCCTAAGCTAATAAGATCAAGGTTTTGGTTTCTCCGGTTGCTTTATCTTGATCCATAATAGACTTTTGATGTGATTGATAAGGCATTATCTCCTAAATTTTATGTGGCAATCCATGATTCGATTATACGTGCCACCTATAAGTATAAATATCATTTCTAGCAAAAGTAATGCTAGAATTTAGATGTACAAATATATAAAAAAAATTCCTAATCTATCTTACTTGTGTTAATTCAATTCTAAACCTTTTAATTATGCTAATTTAATTCGAAACTATTTTAGTTGTGCCAATTGAGTCTATCTATCCAATTTAGATCGAAAATTACTGACATAGATGTCAGCAATGTTGGGGAAATGCAAGTGCCTTTGACCTAAAGCTCATTGGAGAATTGCAAATTCCATTTAGTAAAAAAACCCGGGAAAATTACCTAAAAAGTCCTAAACCTATTGCAATTATTCCAATTCAGTCCTAAATTTTTTTTTTGTCTAATTAAGTTCTAAACCTTTTGTTTTTGTTCCAGTTTAGTCCATCTGACCAAAAATGGCCGGCCGGCGCTGACGTGGCAACCGGCGGCGGCGCCGACGACATTTTTTAATAATATTTTTTTTTAATTTTTTTTAATTTTTTTAATCTTTTTTCCTTTTTTTTTTTTTCTTCTCCCTCTCCCTCCTTCCTCCTCCTCTCCTCCTTCCCTTGGCTCTGGCGACTGGCTAGAGGGGAGGGCTGGCCGGTCGCCGGATTGAGGCGGCCAGCGGGGCGAGCCCCCCGCCAGATCCGGCGAGGGGGGCCTCGCTGTCGCCGGGTTTGGTGATGCGAGCCCCGCCGGATCTGACGAATTCGAACTCGACTCGCCATGAAAATCGAAAGATGATGGTCGTTCGAGAACTCAGTGATCAGCAAAGTAAAACTGGTCACAGAAAGAGACAGCTTGAGAGAGAAAGAGAGAGAGAGAGAGAGTCAGTGATTTGAAGCTCTTGAAACTATTCCTATTTACAATTTCGCCGGCGATTACAACCACGATCCAGACCATCGCGCAGATCGCATTCAACGACACGACACCAGATTCCAACCTTCCATAGTCGACCATCTCTGTCTCCCTCTGTTTCTCTCTCTGTGCAAAGAGGAAGTTCTAATGGAGATAAAAAAGGAGCAATACATGAACTTTACACACAACAAGAACACCCCCAACTTCTCAAAAGGATTCGAAAAGGAGAAGAGAAAGAGAGAGACGAGGCGCGTCGATGGAAAATGGTTGTCATTTGCGGGGGAGGGGGATCTAAAAGTGGCAGCCGCAGAAGACGTAGAAGAAGCGAGAGGGAGGAGACGAGGACGACGGCCTCCCGGGATGGACACGAGCTTGAACACAACGTCGTCGAAGAAGGAGAGCTGGATGTTGACCCGCTTCCACCGGAAGGCGCTCCCCAGGAACTTCACCCTCGCCCACCACGACGTCGCCCGCTCCCTCCGCGCCGCCCTGCCCCCCCTCGACGACCACAGCGCCCACCTCCTCTTCCTCCTCGCCCTTGCCCCCGCCCCCGCCCCGTCACCGACGCCGCCACCACCACCGTCGCCCCGACGCGGGCGACGTCTCGATCTCCGGCGCCTCCCCCGCCGCTACCGCCGCCTCTTCTCTCATTCCACCTCGAATTGCTCCCGAATCACGGCACTCCGGCGCCAGCAGCGAAATGGGTTTCTCACTTCTTGCTTCTCTTGCCCCCTCCTTCACTCTCTCTCGCTCTCTATCTCCTTGGCGGTTCGGTTTCTCTCTCTATTGGTTCGGTTAGAGAGAGGGTGGTTTTATGGGAGGAGGAGGGCTTGCCCCGCCCGGCGGCTGCGAGGCGGCCCTCGCCGAGATCCGGCGGGGGCTCGCCCGCCGTCGCCGGGCGCGCGGCGACCGGCGGGGTTCGCCTCACTAGACCAGGCGACGGTGAGGTCCCCCTCGCCGAACGGCCAGCCCTCCCCTCTAGCCGGTCGCCGAAGCCAAGGGAAGGAGGAGAGGAGGAGGAAGGAGGAAGAGGGAGAAGAAAAAAAAAAAAAAAAAAAAGATAAAAAAAAATTTATAAATTTTTTAAAAATAAAATATTATTAAAAAAATATCGTCGGAGCTGGCCGGTTGCCATGTCGGTGCCGGCCGGCCATTTTTGGCCGGATGGACTAAACTGGAACAAAAACAAAAGGTTTAGGACTTAATTGGACAAAAAAAAAAGTTTAGAACTGAATTGGAATAATTGTAATAGGTTTAGGACTTTTTAAGTAATTTTCCCAAAAAAACCCTTTGTAAAGTTACATTGACCTAAGTAGTCATTTTTTTTTTTTTTTGGCAAAGGGTATTTGGGTTTAATTTTCCTTTTTTATTAAAAAAATCAAATCCTTTGCCGACTTTGTTGCCCAAGGTTGTGCAACCATTGACAACCCAGGTAGTCGTCATGTGACCTTGTCGACTAGCCTTGTCACGTTGGTTGCCCTCACTTAACAAAGATGAACAGCAATCAAGGGCAAAATTGAAAAATAAAAGAATTGATGAGTGTAGTTTTGGAAAAAGAAAACTAATTTTAGTATTTGTGTCTGTCATTTCTTGCTCCTGTGATGATGCAACTTGTCCAAATTCCTCAAGTGCTTTTTTGGCTTTTGGTGTTAGGTTATAATGATTCTATGCAGTTGATACATTATAGTTCCATACATCTTCAAGAATGGTTTTATTTTCTTGGCACAAGACTCTTTGGAGTTCTCGATACTAGTGTTCACCGCAACCAACGGGTCTTGGAAAGGATTTGTAAATCCAAGCTTCTGTAAGGTGCGATTGGGGTTTATAGGATGTGGTACCTTTAATCTGTGGAGCATTGGTGATGCTACCATTGTTTTTTACAAAAGCCCATGGACGTCGGAAGAATATAATACTATAGACTTCAGGGTTTGGTTGGATAGTTCTCAGTTCTTGTTATAAGAGTTGCTTCAAGTGAGTAGAAGGCTAAGAGATTTCTATCACTTTCATTTTTAATGTTTCGATCGAGTTCGAATATCCAAGTGAGGTTAGCAATGAATCTTCTAGTTAGAATTTCAATAGCTATTAAGTACTTATTAGTTAAGTACCATAATAACTATCGTAATTGATCAGGGAAGTCTTCTTCCTTCCAGATTAAAGGATGTATGAATGGATAATTCGAATTTAATCCAAAAGGATAAAGAATTGAATCTACATGGAATTTGAATAGATCTGTGTAGCATTGCCACATGAGGTTTTCCAAATTTTCAGTAAGATTGTCATTCTGAACTTGTTCAACAATTTCCTGGGGGTATTGTCAGTTTGGCCAATTTTATATTCTTTCAATCTTATACTTTTCATTGTGATAAAGAGTATGGAAGGCACGCCTCATGATGTATATGTTGATTTCTGTTGGTGCCTTTGGTCTTGAAAAGAAGTCAGCAAGCACGTTTCTCTTCCCAGCAATGTGTTTGGTTTCAAAAGAATATTTTGAAAATCATTCAGCTCATCAAAGCAGTTGAGAATTTGGAATGCTTCTGTTTGAACTTGGTCATCTGAGGAAAGGATGCCATATTCAATTCTACCAAAAAGTGATGGTCGATGAGATGGAATTCGAACTTTTTTATTCCATTTTTCACCGCCAAGATTTCTTTGAAAGTGGAGTAATAATGCATTTCAATATGGGAAAATTTTCCACTTTTGTAAGCACATAGGTGTCTCTTACTATTAATTTCTTCGAACAGGATAGCTACCCAGTATTCATCATTGGCGTCAGTTTGGAGAATTCTCTTTCCTGTTAATGAGATTTGTAATGGAGGAAGAGTCTGAATAATCTCCTTGAGTTCAACGATTGCTTTAGTCTGAGGTTTTCCCCAAGGTGGGGGATTCTTCTTTAGCATTGATTGTAGTGGAATCAGCAGTTTTGCAATGTTTGGAACAAAGTCTCTGAGATAATTAATTATCTCAAGAAATTGTTGCACTTGCTTTGTCGTGAGGTCATCTTCAGGAAATTTCAACAATTATTGAGTAATGTGCAGTCCATGATAGTATGTCCCTTTGTTAAGGTGCATACCAAGAAATTCAATTTTTGTTTAGGCAATATTCATATTTCTTTGAGAAAGCATAATCTGATGCTTTTTCACGATTTCTGCAAACTGCCCAAGAAGTTGGCAATGGGATTCTTCATCAGGGCTGTAGAACAGAATATTATCAATATATATTGTTGCACTTAACAAGATTGGTTGGAAAATTCGACACGTGGTCTTCAAGAATAGGGATGGTGTCGCCTTTAGGCCAAAAGGAAGAACTTTCCATTGAAAATGTTGGTTCGGGATGCAGAACCTTGTTTTGGGTTTGTCTTCAGGATGGACATCCAATTGCCAAAATTCGGCTTTGAAATCAAATTTGAAGTAAATACGGGCTTTTGATAATCTAGTAAAGAGGGAATTTCTAGAAGGTAGAGGAAATTTGTCGTTTTGAAGAAAAAAGTTAAGGGGCAGATAATTTATTACTAGCCGCATCTTTTCTCTGTTTTGCTCGGCTCGTTTATTGACATAGAAGGCTCCACAAGCCCATTGAGAATTTGAAATTTGAATAAAGTCTTGTTACAGTAGTTCTGAGCATTCCTTCTAAGCAGCAACTGGAAGTTTTGGGTTCATTCCCGTATGACTTGCCTTAGTTGGATTGATATCTTCATTTTTCTTGAAGGGAAGGCGAATAAAGTATTCTGGATTTTTCCATGAAGGATGAGAGCAATTTTGAGAGAATTCAGAATGGGAACCTGAATAGAATTCTAACAACTTTTGCATGATGGAATCTAACAGATTCATTTGGATGGAAAAAAATCTTTGGATATCGACAAATTTAGAGAATTGGTCCTTATATTTAAGATCTTTTTCAAGAATGATACGAAGCTGAGAAATCTGAGTCATAATGTTTCAACCAATGATCAAATTTTTGTTGAGAAGACTGAATCCAAAGATTTTTATGGTTATGGAACATTGTGGAAAAAACTGGACAGTTATTGGGTTAGTTCTTACATTAGTAGAAAAAGTATCTCCTGAGGTAGAATTAAAATATCAAACATAGGAAGTTCAATATTCTTCAAGAAGAACTTTAGTGTCTAAGATTGAACAATTAGCTCAGATATTTATGAGAGTGATGACGGTGATGGGTTTGACAAACTTTGAAATGAAGATTTTCACAGGAAAATGAGGACGATGGAGTTGGCTTGAAAATATGTCAGGGCTTTGTCCTGGAAAAGTAAGAGATATGTGGAAAAGGTCTTCAGAATATGGATCTGAATTTGAATCAGTTTCACTAGAAGTTTGGTAACAAGGAATGACACAAAAAGTTTGTTCAGATGGTTCATCATCCGCAGAGAATAGAGATTTGACATCGTTATTTTCAAGTGAAATACCTGTCTTATTCTCTATATGATGTATTAAATGATTATGACATTTTCTTCCATGGGGGCAATTTTTGGCGAAATGGCCCTTTTGATTGCAAATGAAGCATCGGGTTGATTTTTTGTGGCCTAAACGGTCTTTCCTTTTGCGTAGGAATCATCATTTCTTTTTTCTCCGGAAGTGCTTAGAGCCATGTCTGGATTTCTTTATCCAAAACTTCTTAAAATACTTCTTTTTTCTGGAAGACTTTCCACAAGAACCATCATAGTCTTTTTTGGAATATTTGATCTTCAGCTCCTAGTGAGAGCAGGCTCTATCAAGTTCTCTGTTGTCCGTGAGATAAGTTTTGACCATTTGGCGCTTCAGACATAAATCTTCAAGGCACAAATGAATCTCTTGTTGTATTTTTTCCAAAGGAATATCCATAATTCTTCTTTGTCTGCTGAGAAAAGATTTTTTAACCTGCTGGGATAACTCTTTGGAGATGGAAGTCAGGTAGATCTATTTTAGGTTTGGATTAGCTCCAATACCATAGAAAAACTTGAGCATCTCTTGATAATGATTATCGAGATGCTTTTTTGGGAGAGAGCAATATTTTCTTTCAAAGAATTCTCTCATTTTGAGCTTATGAAGGTTAGAAGGTTTTTCAATGAAAAAATGATACAAGAGGGAAATGGCATGGCTAAAATCCGGTGAAAGTAAAAATTGAACTTAATATTGTTCTGTCATCGATTGCCACCAATGTTTGAGACTTATTGTGAACCTTGTGACAAAACCAAAAAGGACGTTGTGTTTATCTTAATCGGTAAGAGCTTGGGCATTTAACCAAGTATGGAATTCCTTAAATCTTTTTGGCCATTTAGAATATGGAATATCGTCAACAATGAAAAACTGTTTGGAGGAGGTAGACACATTTTGAGAAGGGTTGTTTGGTTGAACAATCTTTGATTCAGAAAGGTTAGATTTCATATCTTGGTCCAAAGGGTCGGCCATGAATATTGATGAAGTTACTAGTATAATAGGGAAGGAATTAATGTTGGGGATTGAGAAGGACGAAGAGGTTGAAAAAGATACCGAATCTGACTCAATATCAAAGTTGTTTGGAAAAATCGGTTCTGCTAGAATTTGATTCTTTGGAGTGACATGATCCTACTGTTCTTCCTAATTGCTTAGATCTTTCAAGAATGATTCCAATGGATTTGATAGCATCATTTGCTTTGACTTTTCCTTTATAACCAGTGGGGATTCTTCAGGCATATTCTCATTTCCCTTTTCTTTCCTTACTTGATCTAGTTCTTTGAGGCGATTTCGCATTTCTACCACATCTGTCTTATCTTGTCTGATGGGAGCTTTTGTGAGAGTAGTAAAGATAGATGTCTGAGGTGGTGGAGGTGAATGCTCTATCCACAACGTAGTCAGAAATTGGTTGAAATGATTGAACCGTCCTTCTTCAAGGAGTTGAATCTGTCTTTTGAGCTTTTCAATTTCCGCCTTGGGGCTTTCAAGATGATGATATCCCAAATGTTGTCCGAAATTCCAAGGCATGAAGCTTTTTCTGGAAGTCCGAAAGCATTTTCTTGGTAGTTTCATCATATCTTCGAAGATCTTGATGCACATTCACAATTTTGGAGTCAATTGCTTTGAATGCATTATTGTGTACTATAAGAATCTCCGATTGTCAATTTAGGAAGCTTTAGCAATAGGAGTCCTTTTTTGTCTTCCATGTTCATCTACTCTATCTTCCCTAGTTCTAAGTCTAGATCCATTCAATAGTATCAGAGCCATAATCTCATTTGTAATAATATCCGTTCCATGCGCTCAGTAGGTGAATCCAGCTAAGAAGATCTCTTCACAACATGACTGATCCAGAAATACTAGAAGTACCAGTTTCTCTTGCCACATCTCCATCTTTCTCAACCCCTTCAGATTTTTGTGTGTCAAATGCTTCTAAGATTAACTATCTTTATGAAGTCTCTCTTAGCGATAAAACCAAAATCTCAGAAACTCAACTTTCCTTTATGAACCCTTATTCCGCTTTTGCTAAACCTACCTCATCATTTTCCCCCATCTGCTCTATTCGACAACTCATCCGCCAAACTCCAAAGGAAGTAAATGAGTACGTTCAGTCCTCCAAGTTTGATCAACATCCCATTCCTACCATTGAAAAGGAGCATTTTGTTACTTTTCAAATTCCTATAGAGTTTCCTAGGCAATGGACTCAATAGGGATATTCTCATGTCCATTATGAAGCTATTCGTCTTGCTCATGCTTTTCATGGTCGCAAGGGCTTGCCAGTTGTGGTAAGGATAGCGTTATTAGATACTCGATTCTTGGAATACCAGCATGCTTATATTGGTACTGTCCAAACCACTTTGAATCCTGGAACAGTTTTTGTGACTTTGTATCAAAACTTCAATATCGCTCTTTCAGATTCTCAGCAACTTTCCATTCTAAAGGTCCAAGTCCAGCTCATGGAGCTCCTCAAACTGCTGACTCTATTGCAACAACACTACACTACCTGATGGTTTATCAAATGCAGAATCATGCTCTTGACTTAAATTTCCACAATGGAAATAAAGATGCTTTATTCATCTCCATGCAGAATGATCAAGTATCACAGAATGATCAAGCATCCTGCATTCATGTTTCTAAGCAAATTCCAAAAGAAAAGTTGGCCAAACTTCTCTCGGAGACATGGATTACTAATTATGAAAAGTTGCATCAGAACAATAAGCCTTTCCAGTCTTTAGACTCCGAATTCGTTAGGAAAAAGGATGGTACTGTTTCCATTAAATTTGGCAAGGAAAAGGAAGAAAGTCATTCTATCTTCCAAACCCTCTTTATGATTGAACCATGTGTTCCCGAGTCGATTTCCGAGCCAGACCCCAAAAGGCTTGTTCAATATTTATAGAGTAATGGAAATCCCATCCATTACTACAAGGATTGGTATGGTCACTGCTTTTGGGATCCTTTTCATCAATGTTCCTATTATACCAATTCTCCCGATAAAGTAGACCCAAATTCAAAATCTCGACGAAAGCGTAGAAAATCGAAGGATACTATGTACCAAAGGTACTTGAATGGAGACTCCTTCGTTGATACTCTTGGTGAGTGTGATAAATTCCAATTTATGGTTTCTTATGCTCCAACTCCACCTCCATAGTTCACTACTTCATTCCCCGTTTCATCTACTCCATCTACTCTACCACCATCACCTCCTTCTCAGAAAAAACTAGCCATTTCCCCGTTTTATAAGCCAATCCTAAAGTGGGCGACAAAGCATTCCTACCCACTTAAGACTCCACAAGCAACACCACCAAGCTCTTTCATTACTATGTTCCGAGAGACAAATTTTCCTCCTCTCATACGTGAAAGCTCGCAACTTTCATTTCTTGCTCCAGAAGAATTCATCGATCCACAAGGCAAATATGGACATGCTCCCAAAATACCTGCCCCCACTAATGTAGATGAACATGGAAGACAAAAAGGGACTTCTGTTTCCAAAGATCCTAAATTGGCAATCGGAGACACTTTTAGCACACAACAATGTATTCAAAGCAATTGACTTCAAAATTGTGAATGTGTAACAAGATATTCGAAGATATGATGAAACTACCAAGAAAATGCTTTTGAACTTCCAGAAAAGGCTTCATGCCTTGGAATTTGGACAACATTTGGGATATCATCATTTTTAAAGCCCCAAAGGCGGAAATAGAAAAGCTCAAAAGACAGATTCAACTCCTTGAAGAAGAAAGGTTCAATCATTTCAACCCATTTTCGACTATGTTGCGGACAGAGCATTCGCCTCCACCACCTCAGACATCTATCTTTGCTGCTCTCACAAAAGCTCCCATCAGACAAGATAAGACAGATGTGGTAGAAATGTGAAATCGCCTCAAAGAATTGGACCGAGTAAGGAAAGAAAAGGGAAGGGAGAAGATGCCTGAAGAATCCCCACTAGTTATAAAGAAAAAGTCAGACCAAATGATGCTATCAAATCCTTTAGAATCAAGCTTGAAAGATCTAAGCAATTAGGAAGAACAACAGGATCTTGTCACTCCAAATGATCAAATTCTAGTAGAACTGGTTTTTCCAAACAACTTTGATATTGAGTTAGATTCGGTATCTTTTTCAACCTCTTCGTCCTTCTCAATCCTTGGCATTGATTCATTTCCTATTATGCCATTAACTTCATCAATATTCATGGCCGACCCTCCGGACCAAGATATAGAATCTAACCATTCTGAACCAGAGATTATTCAACCAAACAACCCTTCTCAAAATGTGTCTATCTCCTCCAAACAAATTTTCACTGTTGACAATATTCCATATTCTAAATGGCCAGAAAGATTTGAACAATTCCATATTTGGTTAAATGCCCAAGTTCTTACCAATTAGGATAAATATGATGTCATTTTTGGTTTTGTCACAAGGTTCACAAGAAGCCTTAAACATTGGTGACAATCAGTGACAGAACAAGATTAGGTTCAATTTTTACTTTTACTAGATTTTAGCCATGCCATTTCCCTCTTGTATCATTTTTCATTAGAAAACCTTCTGACCTTCATAAGCTCAAAATGAGAGAATTCTTTTAAAGAAAATGTTGCTCTATCCAAAAAAAAGCATCTCGATAAACATTATCGAGAGATGCTCAAACTTTTCTATAGTATTGGAGTTGATCCAAACCTAAAGCAAATCTTCCTGACTTCCATCTTCAAAGAGTTATCCCAGTAGGTTGAAAAATCTTTTCTCAACAGACAAAGAAGAATTATGGATATTCCTTTGGGAGAAATATAACAAGAGATCCATTTGTGCCTTAAAGATTTGTGTCTGAAGCGCCAAATGGTCAAAACTTATCTCACGGACAACGAGAGAACTTGATAGAGCCTGCTCTTGCCAGGAACTAAAGATCACATGTTCCAAAAAAGACTGTGATGGTTCTTGTGGAAAGTATTCCAAAAAAAAAAGAAGCACTTTAAGAAATTTTGGATAAAAAAATCCAGACATGACTCTTAGCACTTCAGGAGAAAGAAGAAATGATGATTCATACACAAAAGGAAATACCATTCAGGTCACAAAAAATCAACTCGATGCTTCATCTATAATCAAAATGGCCATTTCGCCAAAAATTGCCCCCAGGAAAGAAAATTTTAGAATAATTTGATACATCATATAAAGAATTAGACAGGTATTTCATTTGAAAATAACAATATCGAATCTCTATTCTCTGTGGATGAGGAACCATCCGAACAAACTTTTTGTGTTATTCCTTGTTACCAAACTTCTAGTGAAACTGATTTAGATTCAAATCCAGATTCTTAAGACCTTTTCCACATAACCTTGACATATTTTCAAGCCAACTCAATTGTCCTCATTTCCCTGTGAAAATCTTCACTTTAAAGTTTGCCTAACCCATCATTGTTGTCGCTCTCATAGATATTAGAGTTAGTTATTCAATCTTAGATACTAAAGTTCTTCCTGAAGAATATTAGATTTCTTGCGTTCGATATTTTAATTCTGCCTCAGGAGATACTTTTTCTACTAATGTAAGATCTACCCTAGTAACTGTCCAGTTTTTTCCACAATGTTCCATAACCACAAAAATCTTCGGGTCCAGTCTTCCCAACAAAGATTTGATCATTGGTTGGGACATTATAACTTAGATTTCTCAGCTTCATATCATTCATGGAAAATGTTTTAAATATAAGGACCAATTCTCTAAATTTGTCAATATTTAAAGACTTTTTTCCATCCAAATGAGTCTGTTAGATCCCATCGTACAAAAGTTGTTAAAATTCTGTTCAAAATCCCATTCTAAATTCTCTCAAAAGTGCTCTCATCTTTTATGGAAAAATCCAGAATTCTCTTTTTGCCTTCCCTTCAAGAAAAATGAAGAAATCAATCCAACTAAGGCGAGTCATACAGGAATAAACCCAGAACATCTGGTTACTGCTCAGAATGAATGCTCATAACTATTGTAACAAGGCCTTATTGAAATTTCAAATTTTTAATGGGCTTGTGAAGCCTTCTATGTCAATAAGCGAGCCTAGCAAAACAGAGGAAAGATGCGGTTGGTAATAAATTATTAGCCCCTTAACATTTTTCTTCAAGATGACAAATTTTCTCTACCTTCCAGAAATTCCCTCTTTACTAAATTATCGAAAGCCCATATTTATTCCAAATTTAATCTTAAAGCCAGATTTTGGCAATTAGGTATCCATCTTGAAGACAGACTCAAAATAGGGTTCTGCATCCCGAACCAACATTTCCAATGGAAAGTTCTTCTTTTTAGCCTAAAGGTGGCACCATTCCTATTTCAGAAGGCCATGTATCGAATTTTCTAACTAATCTTGTCAAGTGCAACAGTATATATTGATGATATTATGCTCTACAGCCTTGATGAAGAATCCCATTGCCAACTTTTTGGGCAGTTTGCAGAAATCGTGAAATAGCATGGGTTATGATTTCTCAAAGAAAGATGAATATTACCTAAACATAAATTGAATTTCTTAGTATGCACCTTAACAAAAGGGCATACTATCTTGGACTATACATTGCTCAAGAATTGTTGAAATTTCCTGAAGAGAACCTCACGACAAAGCAAGTGCAACAATTCTTGGGATAATTAATTATCTCAGAGACTTTGTTCCAAACATTACAAAACTGTTGATTCCACTGCAATCAATGCTAAAGAAGAATCCCCCACCTTAGGGAAAACCTCAGACTCAAGCAGTCGCTAAACTCAAGGAGATTATGCAAACTCTTCCTCCATTACAAATCTCATCAGCAGAAAAGAGAATTCTCCAAATTGACGCTAGTGATGAATACTGGGCAGCCATCATGTTCAAAGAAATTAATGGTAAGAGACACCTGTGCGCTTATAAAAGTGGAAAATTTTCCCAGACTGGAATGCATTATTACTCCACTTTCAAAGAAATCTTGAAGGTGAAAAATTGAACAAAAAAGTTCAAATTCCATCTCATCGGTCATCATTTTCTGGTAGAATTGGATATGGCATTCTTTCCTCAGATGACCAATTTCAAACAGAAGTAGATTCCAAATTCTCAACTGCTTTGATGGGTTGAATGGTTTTCAAAATACTCTTTTGAAACCAAACACATTGCTGGGAAGAAGAACGTTCTTGCCGACTTCTTGTCAAGACCAAAGGCACCAGCATAAATCAAAATGTACATCATGAGGCGTGCCTTCCATACTCTTCATCACAATGAAATGTATAAGATTGAAAGAATATGAGATTGGCCAAATTGGCAATATCCCCAGGAAATTGTTGAACAAGTTCAGAATGACAGTTTTACTGAAATTTTGGAAAACCTCATGTGGCAATGCCACACAGATCTATTCAGATTCTATGGAGGTTCGATTCTTTATCATTTTGGAGTAAATTAGGATTATCCATTCATATATCCTTTAATCTGGAAGGAAGAAGACTTCCCTGATCAATTACGATAGTTATTATGGTACTTAACCAATAAGTACTTAATAGCTATTGAAATTCCAACTAGAAGATTCATTGCCAATCTTACCAGGATATTCAGACTCGGTCGAAACATTAAAAAGGAAAGTGATAGAAATCTCTTAGCCTTCCTCGATTGGTTTTATCCTCCTACTCACTGGAAGCAACTCTTACAGCAAGAACTGAGAACCATCCAACCAAACCTTGAAGTCCACACTATTCTATTCTTTCGACGTCCATGGGTTTTTGTAAAAAACAATGGTAGCATCACCAATGCTCCACAAATTATACGTACCACATCCTATAAACCCCAACCGCACCTTATAGAAGCTTGGATTTACAAATACTTTCCAAGACCTGTTGGTTGCTGTGAACACCAGTACCGAGAACTCCAAAGAGTCTTGTGCCAATAAGATAAAACTATTCTTGAAGATGTATGGAACTATAATGTACCCACTGCATGGGATCATTATAGCCTAGCACCAAAAACCAATGAAGCATTTGAGGAATTCAGACAAGCTGCATCATCACAGGAGCAAGAAATGATAGACACAAATGACCCTGCGTAATCCTCTCGAGACCCCAATGCACAATGGGGAGGTCCTATTTCCCAAGACCCCTATGATCAAGGACTTTTAGCCTTATCTTTAAGCATGGACACATCCTACTGTGCTTAGCCATCCAATTGGCCTCAGCCAAACATTCCTACCGACATTATAGGCTTCTCCCAGAATCAAGAGAAAGCATTATCGTCAAACCAAATTCTTTCACCAGATTCACTTGTAGGACTTGAGCAAAAGTACAAAGAACATCTTTTGACAATGCATAGTTCAGACGACTTAGATTATGACTACAATGCTCGTGACGAACGAGACTGGTGACTATAGCAGATCACTATAGCAAGTCACTGTAGCGTTACCATAGCAGTAGGCTAGAGAAATTACCGTTCACTGTCATTGTTCATATCACCCAAATAATTCCCTACCGGAAATTTCCGAAGCCTTTGTTTGTTTAAGGACCCATGAGCATGGTCTTTATTTATGTGTGACCTCCTAATGTCTATAAAAGGCAAGAAGGATGTAACGTGTTGGGCAGAGTTCCTTGAAGTAAAGTGAGTGTTTTGTGTAAAACTCTCAATGGCTTTCTAAACTCCTCTTCTTCTCCAGCCTGGTAGGATCCTTTGAGAAATGTAACTCAGATAGTTATAAATGTTATCATCATGGCATCTCTGAGTATCTCTAGGCTCTAAACTAAAAGTCAAAATGATTTTATGCTAAAAGGTTGTCTCTGAAGGGCTTGAACGGGAGAGGTTCGCCTATTGTGGAAATGCATACCTGCAGGAAACTGACTTCGTCTTCCCTGGTTCTAAGCCTAGGTCCATTCAATGATGAAAGTGCAATTAAATCTTAGAACTTTCAAAAAGTTGTAATCAAGTTCTAAAACTTATTATAGTAGTACAATCAAATATTTTTGTTCACTCCATCCAATGATATTAATGGAAAAGGCTAATGTGGTTTTCTTTATTGTTTTCTCTATTTTACATGGCTTTTTAATTTTTTTTCTCTCCTATATGACATTGAACTTACTTACAGAAGACTAAAGCGATGTTGCTTTGGTCAAAATTCTAATTTTTTAACCAAAGCATTAATTAAATTATTTTTTAAAAATCTAATTGGTCTTTTCACAAAAGTGAAGAAAAAGGCCAAGGCCATAGGCCCTTGCCACTTCTGCCCCACCTTCACCAGAAAAGGTTGGCGAGGCCTTTTTTTCAAAAGAAAAATTAGCTTTTCTTTTAAACTTAATATAATTAAGATTTTGGTTAAAAATTAAGATCTAGTTTTATGTTTCATGTTTTAGTAAGGTCAATATCACATGGAAGAGAAAAATAATTTTTAAAGCCACATAGGAGAGAGAAAATTATAAAAAAACCACATCAACATTTTTCATTAACCTAATTGGACAAAGATTGCATTAATTTAATAAATTCTAAGACTTGATTGCATTGTTTGAAAGTTATAGGATTTAATTGCACTTTTGTGACAAGTTTTATGACTTTTGACTTCACTATCACAATGTTAATCAAAGATAATCAATGGCTAATTATATTGTCTAATTTAAATTTGAATTAAAATTGGATGGAAGGATTATAATAGTAAATCTTCAAAGGATCTAGTATTGAATTGGTTAAATTGAAAATTTTAATATACATAAATTTTCAGACAACCATCTTATTTGTCAGGCATTCCATCAATTGGGCATTGTGAGTTACGTGTATCGTCATGGCCTGTTTTGAAACACTGATTTCTTTAAATTAGGCCCAAATTATGAGTATGGTATCAACAATATCAAATAAGGATAATTGAAGATCACAATGGAGATCATCGATTGCAATATTCTCAGTGAGTATTATTGTTCTAATGGAAATCTTGGCGTCAAGGATTTAAGAGAGGTAAGTCCATTTTTGGTTAAATCTCAACACGTGTGAGAAAGCAAAGCGTCTTATGGATTGAAGCATGAACAACGTTGTGGTGGGTTAAGGGATGAGCAATAGAGGGAAGAAAGAACATCACTAACTATTTGGTCAAAGATCAAAAGGCTATCAAATTAAGATTGATTTTTTTTTTTTTTTTTTTGGTCAGTAATTAAGATTGATTCAACCAACGATGATTGGTGGTTAATTTGAAAATATTGATTTTAGCGTTTCCTTGAATCCGTCGAATTTTAAGTAAGTGGTTTCACAATTTACCCTATAAATCGAACTTCACAAGTAAATTGTTTTCAGTATAACTCCTCATTATCAATCTTTAGTAATGAAGACCCATGAAACGTGCGATTTTACTTCAAAAGAATGTTAAAATGCATACGTGAATTGTGTTAGAGAAGTCTTGTATGAGAAAATTAATATGCTGTGAAGCAAATAATGTATCTTAGTTAGTCTATAACTTTCGATCTACACTTTTGTGTAAAAGTAAGTCTTAACTTTATATATTAACGGGTTCGAATATGGCCACCTATGAGGTGTCGAATGTATAGAGCCAATGTACTTGTATAGGATACCTTAGTGTCCACGTCCAAATTCACTAGAATAAGACTCATTTATTACTCATAGTCCACATTCTGAGTCAGTTTCCATCATGGTGCTCATATATTTAAGAGAAGGACGACCCGACTCTACATACCAGATCCCTTCCCTGCGCTCAAGCAGCCACCTCCATCGTCCCAAATGAAGCCGACATCATCTTCGACAAGATCGCCGCCACCATCATCTTGCTCAGTCCGCCGCCGCCAACCATTCCCAACCCCTTCTTCCGTAACTCCACCCACAATTGATGGAACTACAGAATTCATTGGACCGTTATCATATATCAGTTTAAGAATCAATTCTGTCAGAAAAATAACAGCGCAAGAGCTAAAATTGAATAGTTGTAGTAATGCATGTATCGTTTTCGTAATTGTCCGAAAGTTTTTATATCCTTTCAACTGAAGCTTAACCGACGTTTTTACAATATAAATCATTGCATCTTTCTATATCTATAACTATCGATTTGTACCTACGTATACATCTACACGAAGAGAATAAAGTCGGACACATAGCCAGACACAGCTGATATTCTTCCACCAATTGGCATCACAGTTTTCGAGGAACTTTCATGGGCCATTTTCTCTATGTCTATTTAAGGCTTGATTGGCATTATACATATAATTATGAGCCCTTCTATTTCGCGTGGATGTATCATTTTATAAAAATGACCTTATTTTTTGGTTTTTGACTGAATCTGAAAAAGATCAAAAAGTTTTTTCCGTCGTTTGATAAAAAAAAATTTATTGGGAAAATGATCAAAAATTCATTTTTTAATTGTTTTTATTTTTGTATATTCTTTTACTTATTTATTTTTGTCTTTCTTTTTACTTCCTAGTTGGTTGTCGGCCAAGGCGACTTGCCACGTGAACTTGAGCCTTGCTAAATTGGCGAGCTTTGAGCTCGCCACAAGCCAACGACCTTGAGGACGAGCTCAACCTTGCCGGATTTGGCAAGGCTCAAGTTCGAATGTGGCTAGCGGCTGACCAAGGAAAAAACAAAAATAATAAAAGAATATATAAAAAAGAATTATTTAAAAAATAAAAAATAATTGAAATTTTGATTTTTTTAATAAAATATTTTTGTAAGAATAACATTTTATTAGTCAAGAATCCGAGCGAGTCGAGTGCTAAGGACCCACAACACGGCCTTTGTGGATCCAAGCCTGAGGGTCAGGACCAAAGATTGAGCATCAAGACCCCCAAGCATGACCTTTATAGACACGAACTCGGGTGTATGAGCATCGAAAAGGGCCTAGGGATCGGGCCCGAACTTGATGGATTCGGGCGTGGGTGCTGAGGGCCTAGGCTTGAGCACCGAGGTCCTAGGCTTAGCCTTGATGGACCCAAGCCTAGTTGCCGGAGACCTATTTTTGAATGCCAAGACCCGAGAACTAACGTTGGAGTTTTTGTACTTAAGTTTAGAGCTTAGGGTTCAAGTGCCAATACATAGTCATATTTTTGAAAACATTTTCCAATTCTTTCAAAAATGAAATCATTTTCCTGAATTAAAGTTTTGATATGAAAATATTTTCCGTTGACTCACTTTCTCAAGTAAACCGAATGCCCAAAAATGAGAAAAATGTTTTCCATAAAATGAATGGACCTAAAATCACTTTCTTTTAACGTTTCATTGAATTAATCACTATTGATAGCAAGCTTATAGGGACTCAAGTTTGAATGTAGAGAAAAGATACAACACCAATTGACGTTAAAGTAGGGTTTTTATTGTTTATGCCACAAATCTAATGTTAAAGAGGCGTGCGCTCATACGAGAATCTTTGTGCCCATTCTTTTCCATCTCCCCATTTGAAATACGAAGAAGTTAAATACAAAATTAAGTTTACATAAACGACCATCATAACTATTAATCATGAAGATCTCATTACAGGTTCAGATAATTAGTGGCTACATTGGTATTGATATACATAGATCGAATCTATGAAATATTTCTCTTGAAATTCGTGAGATGTCGCAATGAAGTTGCACGAGACTAATTTCTGGCATTTCTATATCCTCTTTCTCTTTTCATATCACCGATTGGTGGGCTAATGCTTTAACAGCTTTTTCATATTTTCCTTTTTCCCAATGTGCCTGTCCCGATGTCTTAATTAGGCTGACTTGTGTCGAATAACATTATTTATTCTTAGCAGTACTCATTCTTTGCATCTCTTTGCAGCTTTTGCACAAATACTAACTAAAAGTTGGAAGTCCGTCCAAATCTTCGCATTTGCTCCTTTTGCCCCATTGAAGAAACGGGTTACGAGAGGTTTTTTTTTTTTTTTTTTGGGTCGAAGGGTTACGAGAGGTTATGGACTTGCTTTTTATGGGGTTTCACTTTCAATGCGAGGAGGATACGAAATACTAGGATATGATGGGGATGAATAAGTTAAAATGATCTGATGCAGAGATCTTCACATGACTTTCACTTTATTCTGTCAATCCTTTCAATTTGCGTCTTTTCTCTACCATCTTCGAATTTTTTAATGAGACGATAATACCTAATTGGAGGAACTCTGATTGGTCAATTTTTTTCGAAATTTTATATTTAGGTTGGGTGTTACATTCATCCTCCATAGGACTTTATCTGGCTTCATCCTCAACAGAGCCTATCTGGCTTCGCTTGGCCCCACCGATGATAATGAAGCTTAAGATCGACTGGCTTGATCGTTGTCAATAAAACCAATTGAATAATGTGGAAAATAGATTTGAGAGTTTTCTTTTTGTATATTTCTATATATTTTGATAAATAATGCATGGAAGTTTTCACTTTTGGAATCAGGGTATGCATTGTTATTTGATACATTGTGGTTAGTAACATTGGTAAATTAGTTTAAGGTACGGAAAGAGAGGGATTCGAACCCTCGGTAAAGAAAAGCCTACATAGCAGTTCCAATGCTACGCCTTGAACCACTCGGCCATCTTTCCTACATAATGATTATGTCCCCCTATTTATCGGCTTTACTAATGAACGTTTAATCTAATAAGGTAAACATAGTTTCGATTATAATCAACCAAGTATAGGCACAATCAAAGAATATATATGCATAATATGAAGAATAAGTGAATATCCTCGTCGTATTGCCAATACCCCCTCTCAAGCTTAAGGTCACTTCAAAAAATTCAAACAGAGTTTGAAATCAAGTCAAACAATGCCATAAAAATTTGTTTCTCCACCAAATAGGTGAGCGGAAGAGCTGATATGAAGAAACTTAAAAAATGGATACATCATGTCGAAACACACTAAGAACCAATCCAATTGGCAAGAGTTGATCGGAAAGTGCTTGAATCGGTTGACAAAAATGCTCTAAAAACTGGTCGGACCAATCAAACTGAACTGGTCAATGGTCGGTGTGCTTGCATGTGGGAAGTGTGAAGTTCATTTCCGGTGGCTAAAACTTCAAGCTATGACTCGTCTAAGGGTCATGAGTTTGGTGATGGTATTGGTTTCTCGAAACGAATAGTGAAAAAGTTAAACATAATACCAACTATACTCATATGTATAATTCTGAAAAATGCAAAGAATAAATAAATATATAGAGGGAAAGTTATTAGGGTTTTCTTAGTAATTCAATTCTTTTTAGGTTAAGCCCACATATACTCAAATGGAAAGGCATGTTAACCCTGCTAACATCCTACCTTTCAAGGGTGTTGCCACCTACGAGGGCTACCGGCAGTAGTTTTGGAAATGCAGAGGTTTGTTAAGTTGTATTCTTTATTTTAATGTCTTAAAATCCAGACGCCTCGCAACCCAAGTTCCCACCCAGAGTTTTTCTTTCCCAGTGAGTGGGAATACAAAAGACAATGTGAAGTTCTACTCTTAAGAGATTTGCCCCTCCATTTCTTTCTTGAGTCTTTTAAAGTCCTATTCAAGTCCGCTGTTAAACCTACATATACTTGGTAGAAAGACACGTTAAAAAACTTTTTCCCAATTTTTTCTCTACCACAGCTAGCTCCAGTTTCCTTGCACCGTCCCACAACATTAACGAGCCTGAGCCAAACTCTTCCCGGGCCCAAACCCCATTTCTCAAAAACAATAATAATTGTCCCCACGAAACCTTAGTGGAAAAACTCAGTCTGCATATATTATTGTCCCCTCTCCTACAAACGCACAACTTGGGTACGTCACCACCAACGGATATATATCCTCCTTTAAATTCCAACCCTCCACTCGCGCACCCAAAAAGGACGATCGGAATTCCTCTCTCTCTTTCTTTCCAATCGATCCATCCACCACTCCATATCCCCGCAGTACACGAGAAGACATGGCTGAAGAGTGCGCCGAGAGCTCCGTCGCCATCGACGTCACGGCCGTGCAGCCGGGCAGCTGGTGGCAAGATCCCCATGGTAGCTCTATATCTCCTCCGCCTGCATGGATTAACGGTAGCAGCCACAACCCGTGGGGCCACCACCACAACCAGAACCCTAGCTCCAACGACTCTCCCTGCGATGAAGCTGTCTCGATCTCGTCCTCGGCCTATACCAACACATCGATCCACTCAGGACTGACAGTCGAGTCCTCTGGCCGGCTTCTTGAGTCGACTTCCTCGCCGAACGAGTTGATCGGGGAGCATCTTTCTGACCATCATCTCTGGAACCACGTGCTGCTGTAAGTCCATGCGCATAATTATGTACCGATAGGCTATTTGATTTGGCAAATGTTTCCTATGACCACTCCTTTACTGATGAACGTGGTAGAAGGATGACGGCCGAGCAGTCTAACCTCCGTTCACGTGCAGCAATTCTCATGTTCAAGTCATAACGCTGGTTACTTAAAAGGGTTATTTCGGGTTCGGGTTCATCATCTAATGACGAAGGGCTTTACCTGATGTACGAGAACAAGACGGTTTGAGTAAATCTTGGATACCCGTATTGAAAATATCATATATGAGTATAGTAGGACCAACTGGGTTGATGTGCATCTAATCGGCATGGGTGGAAAAAGAAGGAACTTTTAAGAGAATAATTGGACAATAGGGTGATTGTGGTGGTAGGTGTGGAATTGGATATCGAAAGACTGGTATTATTTATTGTTAGGGCAAGAGAGTCTCGCTAGAATTGAAGGATATAAAACTTGAAATCTTCGGGTGATCACTGCGACTAATCTGATCTCTAAAGAGAGTTGAGACTCTCACAAATTAGCATATATACTATGCATAATATGTGTAAATTCTGCAACCATATAGATTAAGATTGCAAACGACACTCAATGAGATGATTTTTGCACACAAAATAATGCTAAAAATATTTCACACCTTTCTTTCCTCCTCTTCTTCTTCTTCTTCTTTTTTTTTTGGCCGGGTTGGGAGGGGGTGTGAGGATATATTGCACGTCTCTAGTATTGACATTTCTTGCAATTATCTTTCTTTTATTTTTCTCCATTCACTTGCTAGCTAGGACTATCTTTCATTCCTTTACATTAGACTTGTGTGGAAGCAAGATGAAACATATGCAATCAACAACTCGATAGACTTGTGTCGGAGCAATATCCTCTCAACTTTCTAACTTTCTCCCCTCAATATAAGCTGTCAAGGTAGAGTTGTATTTTCTATGCTATTTCTTTTATCAAGTATCTTTCTTTGCCAAACCCATGCAGAAGTGGGTCTCTTCCATTTCACTTTCTTGGACCATTTCCTTTATTTTTCTTAGAATACACACATATATTTACTTCCTTATATATGTCTATCTATCTATTTGCGTAGAAGTGTCGGAAGCGGCGGAGATCTACATAACAACCAGCACGACGTGCCCGAGAACCTCCTTGATTCTCTTTCCTCCAAGACCTTGTCGAACCTTAATGGCTTCGAACCACCGAGTGCGACCTCCTCGTGCAACAATTTCTTGAAGAAGTTAGGCAACATTTGGGACTTCCCAAACAACAGTTTCAGCGGGTCAACCTTCATGCAAGGCCAGAGGTTTAGCTCGAATAATAAGCTGTCCAACTCGGTCAGCGACTGGTCGATTGCGCCTCCCGACCCAGAAGTCAACCTCCCCTTCGACTCGAGCCCCATGTCATTGGGCTCCTCTTCTACGTGTCAAGCTCTGTGCGGGTCGCCGATCCCACGCACTCAATATGGCAGCGAGCTTGAAGCATCAGTTGGAACAGCACTGTTCAGGAGATCGCCAAGCGTTTACAGTAGTAACAATATTCTTGGAGAAGGGTTTGGGCCGACGAACACGTCGATGATGGCAGATAATGGTAGATACTACAGCGGGGTGACCGGTTCCTTGTGCAGAGGCTTCGACGACGATAATACATCATCGTCTTTTAGCAGCAGAATAGGGAGGCGCTTCAAGACGTTGAATTTATCTGACTGTAAGATCAAGCCCGTGTCATCTCCCCCGGTAAGTAAGCAAGCGGGAGAGATTAAGTAAATTACGTTTTACCGGCGGGGCATGTTCTTTTATTTTTGTCTTTTCCATAGGTATGGAGTTCGTTTCTTGATTTGGGTATGATAAACAGTTATTCCACCATGAACTGAGTGATCTAAACCATTATAACGTGTCGGTTTCATGTGAAATTCAACCGATCTAACAGCTCAGATTACTTGATACTACATCTAAGTACAATCATGGTACCAAAGCCATTTACCATAAATAGGAAGCTGTCACCCATGTTTGGTGGATTTACTCTGAAAGAGAGCTTTTAAATTATCTTGTTTGGTCTGATTTTTTCATTCCTGTGAAGAAAACCTTATTGCCATAATGATCTTTTCCAACATGTAGGTAAAGGCCAGCATGAGAGGACAGGGGAACGCAAGTGAGGGCAAAAAGAAAAGATCAGAAGACAGTTCGGAGGCCGTCGCCAAGAAACCCAAGCACGAGAGCTCAGCAGTTTCATCTTCCAAGGTACTAATCACACATTATTTCCTTTTCTTCCTATTTTTCTCAAACCTTAAGACGTATAACATACGTACACACACACATATTATACTCGCTACGAAGTGTCATTACATTTTTCTTGGGCAAAGTAAATTAATCATTTGGAATTAATAATAAAATTATTAAATATTGCTGTTATTATTGTTGTTTCTGCAAAAGATGCAGGTAACCAAAGTCAAGCTTGGGGACAGGATTACAGCCCTTCAGCAAATTGTGTCGCCGTTCGGAAAGGTCTGGGTTTATTTTATTTATTGAAAAGAAAAAAGAAGGCCACTAACCCTATGCTTTTTCTTCCTTTTATGTTCCACAATTTAATTCAGTATTTTAATTCGGCCCCTTTCTAACAACTACTTTCAATTTATACTCAGACCGACACTGCATCGGTTCTAATGGAAGCGATCGGGTACATAAAGTTCCTCCAAGAGCAAGTGCGGGTAATATGTTCTCCAAAGTCATGATCATGACTTGTACTTCAATAATGAGAGGATAAGCAAGAAAAAAGGGCTACATATATATACGTCAGCATGCCAATTATTGACGAAATAATTTAAAAATATAATAGTAAGCTAATCAGCGAATCGCATTATGAAAGTGGAAAGTGAACATATTTTTTTTTCCTGTGAGGATGGACCAAATTTATTTTATCTAATGTAGTGCACGTTTGAAGGTGCACCGAGAATCATGCACCTTCTAGCTTTCTCTAGATGGTAAGAGAGCACTTGCCATGTCATAATTCCTCAATCAAGTCGGAAATAGATTCTTATACTGCGATGACATGATTGATAGGTGTTATGAAAACTTGTTCGGTTTTGATGGGGTATTTGAAGTCAATCACCATACGAGAGTCGTGAACAATTCATATTCTAAAGTAGGATATAGTCGGTACAAATTATCCATTAGTATCTGATCTTCTAGAGTAAGTTTAGGCCACTTTTTTGCTCATCATATCGAGTTACAAATCGAGAGTGATTATTAGTGTTGTTAATAGTGTCAACCCCTTCCCTTTGCAGCTACTAGTGAGCAACCCCTATTTGAAGACGAATCCCCACAAGGTGAATAAAGTCCATATGCTTCTCTAGTAACTCCGTTTGTGAAACATTATGTGATATGGACTTACATGCTTCGCACCTGCCATTTTAGTGATGAAACCCTAAATATTTGCAGGATCCATGGGGAGCGTTGGAAAGGAAAGAGATGGGGGATTTTAGGGTCGATCTCAAAAGCAGAGGGCTTTGCTTAGTCCCGGTCTCGTGCACACCTCAAGTCTACCGCGAGAACACCGGGTCCGACTACTGGACGCCGCCGTATCGAGGGGTTCTATATAGGTGAAAGAGTCTCGCATGCATATAGGGTAACAGCTTTGATTAGTCGATTCCTGAGAGGACATATGCAATCAATAAACTCGCTGTGTACTTTGTTATCAAATTGGACACCGGAGTGATGGTAACTTTGAAACTCAAGCTCTGAGTAGTTAATTGTGGCAACGTTGTAGTAGGTATTGGCTTGTCTTCACCCTCTGACCTAACTCTCTTGTACAATAAAAAGTTGGAGGCAGTAAACCAACTTCCATATCATACAAATATATTTCATCTCCATACAAATATATTTCACCTCCAGTGACCTTAAGCCGGTATCTCGAGATTGCAAATACAGCCTTCATATATGGCCATTATATAATAACTGTTTACGCGATTTACTTTGAATTCTATGACCTAATAATATGATGTCAGGTATTAATTCATAAGCTAAATGATGCTATTGAAGTTATGTACACGCCAAATTTAATACCGATATGACGTTGAGAATCGCTCCGGATGAAAATAAGTCGAACTTCGAAATGAACTTCTTATGTACTTAACTCATCAAACTTTCTTTTCTTTTCTTTTTTTCCATTAAAAATTGTTCTTCATTATAAGAGGTCATAAAAAAAAATTTAACTGGTTTTTTTTCTAACCACTCTAGGAGGTGTACAAAAGATGCCATGCATCACATGTTAAAATGGCCGATAATTTGAACAAGATTCGGTAACGAGGCAACAACAGGAGAAAAGCCAATCGTCGCCAGCCCTAGGGATGATGGAAAGAATGATCCCCCAATTGCTCAATGGCATTCAAGGTGGCCACTCAGGTTGTCCCGTTTCAGTGCTCTTTTTTAGGGGGGGAGTTTTTTGGTTGTAAAAAGAACGGTTTTCTAGAAGCGCGGATGACGCAGAAGAGGGGACGATCGCAACGAGACAAAAGGGTCAAAAGGAGACTCGAGCCGTGAAGTGAACGAAGTTGCCGAGTCTAGTGGGTGGGGCTCAGAGAGGGCACGGAGAGAGATGCTGCTCTCTCCTTCCTCCCCCTCTCACTCTCTCTCTAATTATAAGAAAGAAGGGAGACTCGCTTTGAATTCTCCTCCAGAAATGATGAGGAGCTAGTGGGCGAGACTAACGCTTTTTACCTCCCAGTGAAAAAACCTTCACGACTCTCTGCATCGCGAAGTGCTTAAGTTCAGCCCCGACCACACGAACGAAAGAGATTGCAGCCCTTCTCTCTCTCTCTCTCTCTCTCTCTCTCTTCTCTCTCTGTACCTTTTTCCTTTTTCTATGTGGAATATGGTCGTGAACTGTCATTGGCACTCACCGGGTATGACCAAGAAACCCCAACCAATTTGCAGGCAAACAACACGGAGGCCTGTGCTGAGGTCTAGTGTGGGTTGTGCCACTTCTAGAAGTTAATGACTTTGATTAAGAGGCTGACTTTAAACAATCATGTCCCGACCCCATATATTTTGAATTTTGAATGTAAAGCCACTTAAGAGGTTGCTTTGACAAAGTACGATTGAACTTAACCTTCTATATCGATCTATGTGGAATTACAAGGATTGAATGATACGTCTTGTATTTTGTAAAGACCTTGCTTTGTGTACCTTGAACCATGTGTTTGGATTGGAAGTAATATGCACATGGTTGGTTTATTCCAAGAAGAAAAATCCGATAAGATGACGGTATCTTGTGCACACTTGATAAATGTGGTTAGAGAGGAGTTGAGAGATGAGTGAAATACAAAAGAAAATAAAGAGACCCATATATGGATGATCGAATATTATGAAGAATCGAATTTGGTATACCTCGATCTAGATCTAATACTAATGTAAGGGAAAGGAGATTATTCATAACCAGACTTATGCGCCCCTAATGTGATGGCTGATATAAAAGTGGGTAGTTACAATACCACCAAATCAATGGTGGAGAGAGCAACTTGTACTTTTTCTTCTATTGGTAATGGGTACAATGAAAACCTTTTTTTCTTTTTTTCACTAAAAAGTAAAATGTCTTGGGAATGACAAAATGCACTACATTGTAGAGCAACTGATTTTATTTTATATTATTTTTCCTTTGACTTGAAAAGATTGCTTTATTCTCCATCAAAACGTGATAATTTCATGTGACCTAAAATTAACTGATAGTTTAGTATTTTTTTTTTTTACAATGGTATGCCATGTCAGACGCCATTTCGGCATTTATAGGACCACTTACCAGTGATGCCAATAATGGATATTTTTATGCAAAAAATCAAGTTCAAGGGTCCTCATCACATATTCTAAACTTCAAGGAATTTTTTTATCAACGGTTATTTTATTGTTTTTCATGGTATCGGGCCTTGAGAATTAAGTAAACAGAAAAAAAAAATGAAAACATATGCATAAATGGTCCCTTTTATCTATTTCTTCACCCTTTTTGGTTGCCTAAACAAGAAGAAATATTTTATTCTCCCTTCATTTCTCTCAAACCCAATAAATCTAGGGTCGGACTAAAGAGAGAATCCAAAGCCCAATCCAGGGCCTATGGTTACTTGGTTAGAATCTTTTAGATTCTAGAGATGTCTAATTGGGCCAGAAATGGAGAAGGCCAAAGCCCAATTTTCAATTGGGCCATAGTCTCGAATTAAGTTGGCCTCTCATTGTGTCTAAAGTTATTCATCCATTTGGTCAAATGGTATAGTTGACCGTTTAATGAAACAGAACAAGTGTGAATTCTGAGGGCTACTCTCGCTTTCCCCTGATCACCTTCAATATAATTTTTTTTCTCCCTTTTCGACATAACATTTCCTCAGTTGCTTAGGCCAGTTAAGAACTTTTAGTCTGTATTCAAATTTATCCGTGCACATATAATCAAATTTTGATTACCTAAAAGCTTTCAAAATTGACAGATATTTGTATGATAAGGCACCTAATAAAATTTGCTTTACATATAATCCTTTAAGTTTAGGCAAGAAAGACGGCTTATATAATTTGACATTTAATAGGCAAGATCTTTCAAAATATATCAAACTTGACCTAAACATTGTGATATAAATATTTTCGTAACTTATTTAAAATTTAGTTCATAATTTGTAAATGCGCGAATGATAATGATTCTGATTGAAAATTGATTTTTGGAAGAGAAATATATTTTTCTATTCCTATTCTTAGATGAGTTTCTAAGAAAATATAGGTATTTAATAACGATGCAAAATTTCTATCTTTGAAATAAAATTATTATTATTTTTTTTTACCTTTGTGGGGTGGGGAGGTGACGGCGATTAGGGGCAATTGGAGGCATCGATCGGTAGCAACTAACGGCAGTGGATGACGAGCAGAAGACGGTGAGTGGGTGGTTGACTAGTATGAAGGTCGAGTAATAAGAAGAGTTTCAATATTTTCATTTCTGTTCCAAAATAAAGAAGTGAAAAAAAGTTTAACTTCTCTTTTTTGTTCCAAATATATTTTGAGACTAAAATTTTGTTGCAAAAATTAATTAAAAAATTGCATCATCAAATAAATTTATATTCTAAAAATAAAGAATAGAAATAAAATGATTATCATAAGTGTTTTAAATTCCTGTTTTGTTCAAGCAAAATCAAAGAAGCCTCAGTATTTCTCTATTTTTTTTTCCCGAAAATCTGCTTTTTTTAATCCGTCTATTTCTGCTAAAGATTCGAGAACAAGAAAAAAAGATGAAAAACGAGAATCAAGCTTCGTAGACCCGGACAGGTCCCCTTTCGTTTTGGAAGCGCTCCCCTTTTTCGTTCCGACCGACCTTGCTATAAAATCCCCAGGTCTCCGCACAAATGGCGTCCCTTCCTCCTTCTCGGCGACATTGAAATCCCCTCCCTCCCCTCCCCTCCCCTCCCCTCCCAAGTCCAGTCTAGGGTTTTCTCGCGGCACCGCCCTTCCTCCGCCGCCGGTCGCCGCCGCCGGAAGATCGGCCATGCGACGGAGATGAAGCGCGCACTGGACGAGCTCACGGAGGAGGACTGGGGCGACCTGTCCAGCTCCTTCAAGCCCTCTCGCGCCCTCAGGAGGCCCCCGTCGCCGCCCCCGCCGCCGCCCTCCATCGAGTCCTTCGCCTTCCGCCGCGGCAAATCGGGCGGGCCCCGCTCCCCGAGCACTTCCGGCCGAGGAATCGGCCATCCCGTCGAGGCCGGCGGTGGCGGCGGCTCCGATAACTTGGAGGACGACGATGCCGAGCTGGCCGGCCCCGTCGCGCCGGCGCCGGCGAGCCGTGGCCGCCGGTTTGTAGTCGACGACGACGACGATGAGGAGGAGGAGGAGGAGGCGGCGGGAATGGGGAGTAAGGTGGAGAGCGATGGGGATATGGTCGATGTCTATGATATAAGCTCTGCAGAGGACGAGAAGGAGGAGGAGGTTGAGGGGGAGGGACTGGGGACGGAAGAGGATGAGGTGGAGGATGATGATGTGGTGGGGAAGGCTCTGCAGAAATGCGCCAAAATTTCTAAGGATTTGAAGAAGGCGCTATATGGCTCTTCCGTCGCTTCATGCGATCACTACTCCGAAGTGGAAGCTTCCTCTAATCGGATTGTCACTCAGGTTCTCTTTGCATTATTCCTTTCCATCCCATGAATTAAGTTTAGGACTTTTGGTTGCTCGGCATTTTCGCTCCTTACCAGTGTTTGCCCAAGGTTGGAGTTTTACGACGTGATGGAAGCTTGGGGGACGAGGGTACTGTCAGTGTCGATTAAGTTGGTTTCTAAATTTGTTTTGGTTTTTGGCGGGGCTAATGTGGTTTTGGTAGCTGTGGGCGGAAGGAATTGTTTAAGTGACTTAAAGAACCTTGGTTTATGATTAGGTGAACTGTAGGATTTTTCTGGGCTGTGTTGAACCTTCTTGTTCTTCTTCCTTTTTCACTTCTAGACGTGCTTGTTACTTTGGGAACCTGTAACTTTTATATATATTATCGGCCGTTAGGCCAGTGATTAAATAGTTTATGGAGCTCTGTAGTAGCCTGGATTGGTGGTTAATGAGTAGAATCAGCTGAAACTTAATTCAATTATTCCTTGAAATTATTTGTTCACAATCTGCTGTCCTTGAAACTGTGACTCGAGCCAATATTTTAGGATTTTGTGCCGAGTTATCTGATGAAGCTGCGTTGTATGAGCCGCACATCAACTAAGATTGTGCTTCTTCTTAGAATTACCTAACCAGAAAACTTGATGCTATAGCAACACGGAGAACTTTTTGTAGTCTAGGAGCAACTAAGTTCACTTCTTCTAGATCTTGTGTACAGAGAGTTAATTTCTCTCATGAGTAGTAGGTGACCAAGCACGAAACTTTTATGTTAATATGGGTCTGAAAGTTGTTTTCAATTCGTAGTCCTTTTCCTTTAGCATTGCATTATGCATAGAGAGACGATGGGATACTTTGGTTCAGTCGATTGATGTCATGTGGATGAATTACAAAGGTTGATATGGTTGGGTTTCCTTCAAAATTGTCATTCCATTATTTGGTCGTGGTTTTCAATTATCTGCAGTAACAGTCCTTTGGGAACCAGAGAATATAGACATATTTTGAGCACGTCTGTTCATCAAGTTTCCCTTTGACATTGACTTTGCAGGATGATGTTGATGCAGCATGCGGTGCTGATGATACAGATTTTCAGCCTGTTCTGAAGCCTTATCAGCTTGTTGGTGTCAACTTTCTTCTTTTGTTGCATCGGAAGGGCGTAGGAGGAGGTAATGTGAATCTTTTCAACCTTCTTTCTAGATGCCACAGGTGGTGTCATTTAGGACCTAAACTGAATGAATACTTGTTTTTAATTTAACTATCGTCGAGAACTTAGCTCATGTTTCTAATATGCTTTGTATTCCTACTCTATTTGTTAGACTAGAAACAGCCACAAGAAAAGCTTTCTGTCTAGCAGAGCATCAAATTCTTTATCTTTTTTTGCTTGATGAGATGGGGAAAGGGGACAATGAGACTCGCATTAAGATCAAGTTCCTGGAATGGAGTGGCACTACCAACCCTATCTCCATGGCCTGTTAACTTTTGATTCTCATGACTTCTGTGGTCTTTGATTGTGCTTCTGGACATGCTGCCTAATACTGCTGTTTGTTTGTGGGAAGGAGTAGGCAGAAAATAATGTTCCACGTGCAAGTTTAGAATATTGACTGTCTGGTAACTTGAAAGAATGAGTGATGTTCCTGGACATGGATGAGAAAAGAGTTATGACATTATTGCCATTTTGTTCTAGAGAGTTTCCTCTTTTTATTCTCACATAGAAAATTCAGATATAGTTCTGCAATTTCTCCAAGAAAATAAGATTAATGAAAATGATGAAAAATGCTCGGTTGGAAAGTTTCACTATGGTAATTACATGAGCTTGTGGGTTCTGGTTGAAGTTGTCATATCAGTTATTTATTTTATAACAGGAGATTGCTACTTGACAGCATCACTAGTTTCTGTGGAAGAGTGACACCTTTTAAATTTTAGAGAACCCACTTGCTTTTAGGTGGGCAGGATTGTTTAAAAGTATTATTTGTCCTTTGAGGATGTTGACAGAAAAGATTTAGAGAGTGGTAATTATAGATCTTGTCAATGCATTTGGGGTGATCCCCAGAGAATTTCTTTGGGTGGACGAGTGTGCAATAGAAAGTGCTATAGTGGCAACATCTAGGATAAACCATATGCATCATGGTGTTGCTTTATTAATTGGAAATGAAGGGATGAATTAGGAAGTCTCTACAGCAGTGTCCTTTGTTTATGTTCAGCATTAAAACCCTAACAGTTTTTCCTTAGTACTGGATAGCTTGGTGCTGTCCCTTGATGTGTGCCTTCAGGAGAGGATACATTCATTGTGGATGAGATCAAGCTTGGAGTATACTTGGAGCTTGAAGCATGCAGGAACTCTAAAGTTTAAAATTTTGTGTTCTACTAGGTACTGAGAAGAGCATATAAAATACGACTTTTATAGAGGGTTATGTGCAAATAAAGGGTATACCACAAATTTCTTCTATGATGAATAATAATATTCTTTAAAAAGTAATAGACGACAAAAACTCAATTGTTTAGAAAAGATGAGGATGTTTGGATATCTAAGTGAGAAGGATGACACTGATGATGCATCAACAGACGATTAAATCCTATTTGGTTTCTGAAAATTTGTAAAATTTTCTGTATTCATTTTCATTTCAGAGATTGTAATTTTCAAACGGAAACACATAAACTGGTACAAACAATGAGTAGCTTCCTCTTGTTGTCATTGTGTTCATTCAAATGAAATCAAGTGGATTTGAATAAACAAAGAAAGAAACTCTTTTATTTTTAGTTGGATATAAATACACTTTTGCTTTTCTTTCATAAAGAGGATTTTCATTTTCTCTTAGCAAACATGTTTTCGACAAAATGGATAACCAAGAACAGTTTTCATTTTCATTTTCCGTGGAAAAGAAGACTGGAAATGTTCTTCTGACCCAAACGAGCCCTTTTGTTGCTATATCCAGGATGGGGAAACTCTTTTGAGGTGGTTTATCATGAAATGATGATATCAAGTTGCTCCATCAGGAAAAAAAATCCAAGGTGAAAAGAGGAAAGAGAGGCCTAAGGATGTACCAGTAAAGCTTTATAGAGGACCTTGAATATAGAACTTACTGATTAAATGTTGTTTGATAGAACAAAATAGTTTGTATGATTTAATGAGGAGAGACTTACGTAAAAAAGATGTTCTGTGGGTTATGGTTAGCAAATTAAATATGCCATTTGACTAGAAAGAGTGTTTGAGGGAAAAAAACATGTTTAGTCAGTTTGCTCATTGCTGAAATGACCTCTTTATGAAGGGTTTTTGGCTTTTGGTTACTGACTCATTTTGCGTGATTCTGGATATATAGTTATCCAAGATTACACTAGAAGAATCAAAACAAAAACAAGTCAAAAAGGAACAGCAATTTAAAATGATGTTCTTTTGGATGTCAAGGCCAGGGAAAAGAGAACAACTTTCTTAAAGGAAACCTCATTTGTTATGAGAAAACTATCTAATCTGAAAAGAGCCCTTAAAGACTAATAATAGACATAAAGATCCTTAAAATCAAAGGAACACTTCTTAGGAAAGTAAAAATAGTATGCCTAGCACTCTTAAAACTTAAGTTAGAACCAAAAGGACTCTAAAACAAAAAACCTACTATATTGACTCTAACAGCACGACGACAATACGACAATAATATTTGTTAGACATTGTCTTAAGTTAAATAAAGACACAAAGGACTCTAAAACACAATTAAAAAATTTACTACAATAACTCGAGCAACACAATAACAGTAATATTTTGTCCCTTTCTTAATGCTTCTGCCATCACTTTTAGTACACCAGTTTTGTGTACGTCCTAGGAAAGAGTAAGTCTAATGATTGGTAATGCAGACGGCATCATGCTATTCTCTCTCTATTTCATGTTGTCAATCACTTTTTGAGAGTTCATTGTGTATTGTCAGCTTAGTACTTCTTCCCCTTTCTCTGCAGAGGGGCAGGGGGTGCTAAAATAGATACATCCTAGCTAATGGTGCATCTTTGTACTCCATGCAGCCATCCTAGCGGATGAGATGGGTCTTGGGAAGACCATTCAGGTAATCACTTTTGTCTTCTTTTTTTCCTAATAGTATATTTTGCTATGCTTTCGCACTATATTTGAAGATTGTGCTACATTTTTCTTCACTGACTATTATATAACTCCTTTTTTGGCTGCTTTACAGGCCATAACATACTTAACATTGCTGAAACACTTGAATAATGATCCGGGTCCGCACTTGGTTGTATGCCCCGCTTCTCTCTTGGAGAATTGGGAAAGGGAACTCAAAAGGTGGTGTCCTTCATTTTCAGTACTCCAATATCATGGTGCTAACCGGTCAATCTACTCAAAAGAGTTGACCTCACTGTCAAAAGCAGGATTACCTCCTCCGTTCAATGTGCTTCTTGTGTGTTACTCTCTTTTTGAACGTCACAGGTTTGATATTTTAAGTCTTAGGTTGTCTGCTACCCACTTGACAGATGTCCATTACTGATTGTTGATAATGATCACAGCGTTCAGCAGAAAGATGATCGCAAAATTTTTAGACGATGGCGGTGGAGCTGCGTCTTGATGGATGAAGCCCATGCACTGAAGGATAAAAACAGTTACAGATGGAAAAACTTAATGTCTGTTGCACGAAACGCAAATCAGCGTCTAATGTTGACAGGGACACCCCTACAAAACGATTTACATGTATGCTTAATGATATTTTTCTCTTAATTCAATTTCCTGAATTATATATTTTCCCGAAAAGTTAATATATACTTGTTTTAAGTTTATGTGTCTCTCTGGCTGTTGATTTCTCTCTGGAAGAACTTCTTGTGATACAATTTGAAACCCGTATATTTTCATTAGTTGAACTGGCAGACAAGTTAATCAACAAAAGGGATGTGAAAAGAGCCATGAAAGAATGGGTTACACTTCATGACCTTCTTTGAAGATTCTAATAATGAGTGAAAACATTTTGGTGCTCTTTTTAATATTTTCAGCAGTCAAACCTCTATGTGACAGTTAAATAATGCTCTTTGTGCTCTCTCTCTCTTTCTTATAGATATTTTACCTTTAATTGGAAGAATTGCTGAAAAGTATAAATTTTCTTATGGCAACCATATTGAGTTTATTGCATGGGTAAGAGAGTGAGGGAAAGTCATTAAGGAAAAGCACAACTGAAAAGCCATATGCCCATGGTAGTCATGAGGCAAACTAGGCCGAGATGACCCCAATAACCTGCTTATAGCTTTGCAATGATGTTTGTTAAATAAAATAAGATGTAATTGCTCTGTGCTAGAAGTAATGTAGTTTGATTAGATGTAGGTTGCGTAATGTACTTTGTCCTGACTTCCTTGGGTTTCTTTGTAGGAATTGTGGTCACTGTTGGAATTTATGATGCCTGATCTTTTTGCAACTGAAGATGTGGACTTGAAAAAACTTTTAAATGCTGAGGACCGAGCCTTAGTCAGTCATATGAAGTCCATTCTAGGACCATTTATCCTGAGACGTTTAAAATCTGATGTTATGCGGCAACTTGTTCCTAAGATACAAAAGGTATGGATTTTGTTGCTCACCCCTAGCAGATAATAGTTTTAGATAGGTTCAACCTCTCTCTCTCTCTCTCTCTCTCTCTCTCTCTCTCTCTCTCTCAGAGTCTGGGCCAGTTTCACTTTTGTTGTTCTTTTTTTCTTCTTTTTCTTCTTTTTTTAACAAAGCTAATGCTTCATTCTAGAGGGTCTCAGTGTTAACTCTTGCATAGGTTGAGTTTGTGGCAATGGATCAGCAACAGGAGGAGGCTTATATAGAAGCTATTGAGGAGTATCGTGCCGCCTCAGGAGCTCGTTTGGCAAAATTTTCGGGAGATTGCCTGAGCAATGTCAACAAAATTCTACCAAAACGTCAAATTTCTAACTATTTTGTCCAGTTTCGGAAGGTGCTGCACCATATTTGTGATGTTTCCTAAACACAGATGCTGTAAGGATCTCATGACTGAAAAGTGTTTTTTCTTGCTAAAATTTGATCCAGATTGCAAATCATCCTTTGCTAGTGAGGCGCCTTTATGATGATGGTGATATTGTTCGTCTCGCTAAGAAGTTATATCACAAGGGTGCCTTTGGGTTTGAATGTGGTTTGGAAAGAGTAATAGATGAAATGAAGAAGTATAGTGATTTCTCTATTCATCAGGTATTTCTTAGTGGCATAAACTACATATTTATAATGAAGTCATTCATATAATTGGGATGGATTATACTCTCTTGTATAAGTGCTCTTATTGATTGCTGCTTGTTGTCCTTCCATTTTATTTGAGCAGAACACTTGCATTATTCAGAAGATGTCGCAGATAAGCCTGTACTTTTCATTAAACTAGATACTTGCTTATTGAACTTAGTATGTCAAGTTTCTACTTCAGCCTTGTCAATAACTTACCTGGATGGCAGGGGCACAAGCAATCTGTAGTGCAACTTCTGATCCTCTCAGTTACTTGTACTATATTTGAGCTAAATATACTGATTTGGACCCTTCATGGAAACCCTTTGTTGGCCATCATCAAGTATTACTGAGGAATAGATGAGCTTCATAGTTTACCGTAGTCTTGGGCCCATTATGCTTAAAGAAAGCTCTTCAGTGGCACTTGATAGAAGCACCAAGGAACTCTGTCTCAACAGCTTATCTACTGTTTGCATGACTAGTACACAACTTTATTGCAAGTGACTGTTGATAATATTTTTTCCGGCCTATTATCTGGCAGCAGGGAGATGATAAAGATGATGGTAGCCATATTAGACAGTGATCCATCTGATTAACCACGCCTTTATTTGGCCAGCTGATTTTCCGTTATTTAAGTGCTTTTTTGAGTGATGCACAGTATGTTTATTGGCTATACTTTCAAGTGTCACAGTAAGACTAGTGCTCTGTTTTTCAAAGCTTGTTGATGGACATCCCGGCATATTAAGCATCTTCTTTCTGCTTGTCTCATTGCCAGCAAAGTGAAATTTTGAACGGGAGCAGTCTACTACTTCATTTGCATTGGCACTTTTTTTACCTATTTGATCAGAGAGAGTTTAATTTACCACAAACTTCGTACTGACGATTTATTGTGCCTTTTAACTTTTTACACTGATAGGTGCCATAACTATATTTGTGCAGCTTTTACTTTGTTATGGTATCGATGGGATTCTATCTGAGGAACATGCCATGCTTTCCGCTAAGTGCCGTGTATGTTTTCATCTTATATCATATCAACTTTAATTTGATCCAATCCACTTGTAATCAGATGGATTAGCTGCATTACAGGCACTGGCTGAACTTCTTCCTGCACTCCATAAAGATGGTCATCGCGTCCTGATATTTAGCCAGTGGACCTCGATGCTTGATATCTTAGAATGGATATTGGAACTTATAGGGGTTACGTACAGACGTCTTGATGGAAGGTACTCCTGTCTGATTTATTTCTCTCCCTTGTTCTTCTGCATTCATTGATTGGCTGCTATCTTTCTTGTTTGCTCGCTCCTACTAACTGAATGGTGAAAATTCAATAAGCAAATTTGGGTAATACTACGCTCCAAGCAGGAAATGATTTTATTTCCTTGATCCTCTATCATGTTTGCCCTAGTAAATGCATGATCTTGGGAGGGAGTTTCGTGTTTCTGAGTAATATGTTCTATTGGCCGTGTTCAGCCTACTATCTCTCTTTGTTGGGTTAGTATGTCGTCCCATTGAATGCAGGAATTTCTCAAGGTCTCTGTTTATTGAAGCTGTTCTCATAATGGTTATTTCTCAAGCATGTCTTCAGTTTTTCCCCCCTTTTGGATCTCCTTGTCCAATGAAGCAATAGGATTAATGCTCTAAAATCCAGCAGTACTTCCTGGATTGTCATTTTGTTTTAGCTCATTGCTTCATTATAAAGCGTGGTTTAATGTTCATGCATGCTCTGTAAAAGCACTTTGTTAATTTGCGTATAAAACTGCCAGTACCCAGGTGACGGACAGACAAAGCATAGTTGACACTTTCAATAATGATACTTCCATATTTGCTTGCTTGCTTTCAACGAGAGCTGGAGGACAGGGTTTGAATTTGACCGGAGCTGACACAGTTGTCATCCATGACATGGATTTCAACCCACAAATTGACCGACAGGCAGAGGATCGCTGTCACCGAATTGGCCAAAGGAAGCCAGTGACTATATATAGGTGCGGTGCCAGTGCCTCCGCTTCTGAGAACATTCCTACTCATCGCTTTACTTGTTTTTGTGATTGCACACGCGAGCTTTTGTTATACTAAGATATTGAACCAAATTCTTTTCAGGTTAGTGACCAAGGGTACGGTCGATGAGAATGTTTATGAGATTGCGAAAAGGAAGCTGGTTCTGGATGCTGCTGTTCTGGAGTCTGGTCTTGAGGTTGATACTGAGAAGGATACATCTGAGAAGACAATGGGGGAGATACTGTCTGCACTTTTGCTTCGCTAGAGGTTAGTTCGTTAGAAAACAAATAGGTCGACAGAAGTTCATGTTGTTAGAAACGTCTTGTCATTTCCCTTTCATATTTCTGGGTTATAGTGGGGGCATATGCCATTTTACTTTCCTGGTGATCTCCCAACAACACCGGTGTTATGACAGAAGTTTGTATATTTTAGGATTTACTCGAGAGCAGGAGGGAGATTTGTATGTAATATTTAAATGTTGACTAGCATCTATATTAGGGGCCCAAATTGGGCTCTGATAGAAGTGAATGTTGGCAGGAATCTTTATGAAGTGATCGTCTGTCTGTCAAGAGCTTTTGATGTTGACCTCTCTCGGACTTACAGTATAGTGATAGAAGTGAATATCGACGGGCATTACTCTTATCAAATGATATCGTTGGTCTGTTAGCGCTTCCAATCGGATCTCTCTCGGAAATCAGTTTGCTGTTTGGTATCAATCGGATCTCTCATCAGCTCATTTCCCTTTGACCGGCTTAAGCCTTTGATGTATCAAATCAAGGTCCTAGGTCTATTTCCGTTTGCAGATTCTGCCAGATGACGCAATAATCTTTCTGGTTAATAAAGGATATAACTGATTCGAAGACATCAACTGTACATGGACATTGACAGAGTACGACATTTTGCATCTGTGACGGTGGTGACAGATTGGGACCAGTAGAAGTTCAACCGCATGTGTCCATCGTTAGGTATGCCCTCGCCTGACCAAGGTTTGATAAAAGGGAAAGCGCTTCTGAGGTCTACATAAATCCATGCACTTCGGCACGATGGTTCTCGTCTTCTCAATCTTATGTCGAATTGATAAGTGAACTACTCTCAACCTTAGTGGAATGATAAGATCCAAGAACCTCAAGCGTTACGGGTGGTCTCCCCAACAAGACAGGAAGCCGAATTCATAGTCAGTATTCTTATTTCTAATCCCCCTGTTCGTGCGGCTTGAGATGCCATGAAGCCTCCTCGTAGAATTAATGGAAAATCTCCCAATGTCATGTCCAAAATACTTACTCTAGATCTTCAAACTTTTCACTATTCGTAAAATGCTGTCTAAACTCATTTGTCAAAGGAAAAAAATATTGCATCTTAGGATTGATAAAGTCATAAATTAAGAGGTGAAAGACTTGAAAGTTCTTTTTCAGTTGATGAAAGACTTGTAGCTACACTCACACTTGGAATGAATTGTTTCAAGTTACTCACCTTCAATTTATTGAACATATGAGAACAAGAACCTGCCAATGCCTGAAATCCGTTTGTTTTGAAACATTATGACTACTTCTACATGTAATGCCAATGCACTTTCATGAATCTCAAGATAAATCCAAATGTAGATGTTGTACTTTCTGAGTAGCCAAGTCAGGGACCGTTTGAGCTCATTCAATAGGCCTCCTGACACTAGGAGATGTAAGAAGTATCATATCGAATGTTCTACGTTTATTTATCAAATGAGACACAACAATCTTTTTTGGCCATGCAATTCTTACTTTCTCTCACTTGGCCTAATACAATCTCATATCCTATAAAGTTACTTATGATGTTAATTATTGTTACCTATATCCTTTTCATTTTAGTAATCACGTCTCTTGTGTAATTTGATATCATTCTTTTAGAAAGAAACTTCGTGAGATATGGAACTTCTTTTGATGCATCATTAAGAGCCACATATACGGGAACTCAGGGTTTTTTAATAACCTGCATAGAAATTGACAAGCAGAAATATTTGAAGACGCGTGCATTTATTTGTAATAATTTACTAAATTATTATAACATAAAAAAAGAACTCTAACTAGTTTAGGAAGGGGCTCGGAACAAGCCAATTTAAGAGTTAGAAGTTCATAGTAGAAGTCCGATACATTCACTCAAGAAGATTGTCAAGGAGGAGTTCAAGTTTGAACTTGTCAACATATCTAATTGTACTCACTTTTGCTTAAAGGCTTAAGCCAACAAGTTATGGGCCAGCAAAGATAAATTAACCCCTATACATTACGTTGATTCTCCAATATAGGAGTTTTTCTAAATAATTTATATGTGCATCTCAACAATCTTCCTACCTAGTGTGAGCTTAGTGTTAAACCCACTCCTCCTTAACAAATATCCTTTCGTATCAATATGTCTCAATTTGAATCTCTAATGTTCATCTTCATCTCGAGTCCCTTTCTCCAGACTGAAATATGAAGGCTACTAATAGGACCACATTATTCAGATTCCTCCTTTGAGACATTCCCCAAACACTTATATACATTAGGAGTGGTTGGGAGTACGCGGCAGAAATTCAATAACTTCACTTAGTGAGATTGCTAAGAGAAAGCCTAAATCCGAATTTGTCCAGATATCTAGTTAGACTTGCATTCAATTGAAAACTTAAATCAATGAGTTATGAACCAATCATGATATATTAAATACTATACACCATGCAAATCCTTGGATACAGGACCTTTTTTTAACACAACTCATGCATGTATATTAATATCACAATGAATTCATTTCCTTGTTCTACTCTCTCTCTCTCTCTAGCAGAGGTGTTGTCGGTGTTGGTTCTCTTGTTAGCTCTTGCCTCGCGATGGTGGCAATGGCCTGGTTGCAGGAGGATTTTGTCATTGATGGAGAAGGTAGAAGACAGAAGAACATAATAACGTGGATAGGTTTTATGTCAGCCACCAAAAGCATAAACATGAATGTGTCATTCAATAAAAATGGAACCGATTCAAGATGTGAATTCATCACTTGAATATAAAGGATCTTTGTCACATTAAATAACACCTTAAGCTCGCATCTATTGCCTAACATCATCATCACTGCATATGAGCTCCCTGCAGCAATGCGACTGTTACCACCATGTCCCTTTTCCACCTATTGGTCTCTGACCAATGGTCAGTTACCTTCTCAGGCACGTCACCTCCACATTATCAACCTATCAAACAATCATGAGCTCGCGAATAATATTTATGCCGAACTCATTTTGCCATTGGAGCCATGTTATGCTCCAACTTGATATCGATCGCATTTATCAATAGAACTCAAATACGTGGAGGTTCTTCTCGTAACTTTGAATGACTATTCGAGTCAAAAGAAGGGAGCAAATAAGAGTATTGACGCCTTGCGTTTGTAGTAAGCGGAGACACAATATAAAAAGTTCAACGCGAACTACTTTCCATGATATTTGTAAGACATAGCCGGCACCAAGCAATTGGCTTATTCCTCCACCACAAAATAATAAAGAGTTCTTCATCTTTTTCTGGGAAAAAAGAAAGAATAGAAGAAGAAATCAACCGGCCTTAGGGCTGAGATGTTACTGCAGTAAGGCTGAGTTTCTAGGTCTGCGTAAGATGTGACTGTTTCTGGAGCTGTATTTGCAGCTACTTGCGACGCAACAAATGCATAAAAGGAACAGAAAAAAAAAAAAGATATGTTGCTAGATATACAAACATGCATGGATAGACACACGGATTAGGTGGGATGATCCTTAAAAAGCAAAATTTATCAGTTACCGAGGGGGTTATCTGGGACTAAGTAGAAAGTGGATGGCAGGCGAAAAGGGGTTAATTGGTAGGTCATATAGGTGTTGATGACGATAATAAAAAAATGACAACAATAATTCCATTTTTGAAGATATTTTTGTTGCATCAGCTCGCTCTCAAGTCTCCATCTTTGTAGGGGAATCTTTTCTTTTTGGGGTGCGTGTTTGTGTGTCGTAGCAGCACCCTCTAGTCTCGCTCTCTCTCCTACAGAATTGATAGCCCGTGATATCTCTCTCTTGTATGGATATGGTACGGCAACTGCTACGAAATTACCACCCCAATGAAAAAGCCCTACGATAGAAAGATGGTTTCTTGTCATTTTTGCGCTCATATGTCAACAAAGAATCTCTCCCTCGCTCTCCCTCTCTCTCTCTCTACATACTGATGTGCAATGTGGGAATGGTCCAACTGCCACGAAATCGGCAGCTTGAGGGAACCCTACAACAAAAAGGAAGGTCCCTCGATGCGTTTCTTTCTCTCTCTCTCTCTCTCTCTCTCTCTCTCTCTCTCTTTGACAGACGATCTTTCTCGCCTCCTTTTATTTATTACCCTCAGAGAGAGAGAGAGAGAGAGGTACCCCTTCTCAGTACTTTTTGTCACTGCCTGCCTCTGCTTGAACAACAGCATCATATTAAATCATGTCATAATATAATCGGCAAAGTATATGGAACCAATTAGGAGAAAGAAATATATATGTATATATTTATATCTCTTATATTCTATTGGTGGGTAATGAGCTTTGAAGAATATTAACACATTATTTTTTTACCCTTCCCTGAAAAGAAAAAGAATATCTTGTATCATATAAATAAACAAGGGGTGACCCACATAACATGTCCACTCGAAGGTCGCCATCGCTCACATGCAATCGCGCAGGCGAATCACGTCGTCTTTGGTCGTGTTGTTTCGGGCTTTGTCCTGCCCTCTTGTAGTCTTGCCTGCCGTGAAAAAGTCCACCCAATTCGCGTAAAATCGCAAAACGCCATGCAACGACACGAATATGAGCGAGTTCCACAATGCGCGCGCGTGTGGGAGGTCGACTGAAGTACTGGTTTTTATCACTTTTAACACTTGATGATACATAGCACTTCAAGTCTGTATATCTTCTTCAACCGATCATTTACTCAGTGCAGCTACCTGCCTCACCTGACGTAGTTTTCTCTGTCATGCGTATTGATGTGTTCCCTCTTTGTATTCATGTGAAATCCCTGCCTAAATTCAACACTCCATCGTGGAGCTCTGGTTCGTCCCATGCGGCCGGGTTTTACGTCAAGAGGTTCAGGTCACTTGGTCTGGAGTGAAATGGCCCTTCCTTCTCATGCCAATTGCTCTTTCCATTTCCTTTTCCAGTTGGTCAAGCAAATTCGATCTTCTGTACAACGCCTGACCTTTATAGAAAGTGAGTTCCCCGGAAGATGATCCTCAATTCTGAAAATCCAACTAAAAGCAGACAACGCGCCTTGTCCATCGGAGTTCTCCTCTGCCTTCAAGCTCTGAAACTATGGTCATCTCCATCCAATGCCTCGCGCAAACTGTGCGTCACCAGCAAACCCTACCTCTTGAGGCGTACTAGCCAAAACAAATTTTCTGTCTAGCGTCACTAACTCGGAACTTTGTTGATACATCCGTATGCCTATGTACATTTAGTCCAAGAACCGCAGTTATGTACCTATTGGATTAGGGTCTTGATAACCTCTTGACTATAAGGCTCAATTTGTCCTTCCCAAATCATAAACATCACTTTGAAAAATTACTTTTTTTTTTTTTTTTTAAGATGATGTATCCTGATCCCAGCACTAAATTAGTTTAATAGTCTATTGAAGGGAATGTATCTTACGTGTAAATCGTTGGGTGTGGGGAAGTACCAACCAATTTTGAAGAAGATGAGGTTGTATCCCAAGGAATAAGCGGAATTCGCTTTGGGATTTAAAGTACGTTAATTTGATTCTCTCTTGTGATGTGATTGTTTTAAATTGGAATTTATTACAAGACTTTTATTTGGTAAATTGACAGTGTTTACACACAGGGTTTGAACGCTAAACATGTGTACGGGTTTTAATTTTGTCAAGTGAATTCATTGATGATAATTTCTATCTGATGACTGTTTGTGTAGAAAATATTTCACGCAGGAGATATACCTTATACAGATCCATAAAGGATCTTACTTCTAATGGGTGGTATGTGATTATCTGAGACACAGAAAATAAAAAATAAAAAAAAAATAATGGATCTGTTGAATGGGAAGACGACATGTGGCAGATTCAATTAACGTGCGGACGACCCAACAAAAGATATGGGGCACGGCGAACAGAAGTGGAGGGGGACCCTCAAAACCGAGCTCATCAGTTTGCTAAACAATCACAGGAGAATCTTCCCAGTTTTAGCAACAGCAACAGTGTGCTTCTAGTCCCGAAGGTCTTGTCTATGGCTAGATTGTTGGGGCAAACATGGAAGTTCATTGTGATCTTCATCTATTAGAAAAGTAAAAGAAAAATGAAGAAGATGAAGAACAAGAAGAGATTCTTTCATCGTAATGTGTACTCAGAAGCCAGAACCCTTGACTGGGTCGCTGGTGTCTAAGGTGATGGCTGCTCGATGGATGAAAACTGGGGATTGACGTCTCTGACTAACTCGACGTCCTCAATTTGTTCTCTTCGAAGTGGATTATACAGAGCATATCTACAAGTCAATGGTCGAGATCATTTCTCTATCTCCAAGTCTTTTCGTTCAGTTTCGTTTCTTCCCTTTCTTTGACGCCGCCAGCGATGTGACCTCCACCGTTGACCTCAGCCCTAGCCAACACGCTCTCTCTCTCTCTCTCTCTCTCTCTCTCTCTCTCTCTCTCTCTGAGCAACCGATGAAGTGCTACGGCGAGCCAATGCACTGCGCAGACGATCGGAGGTGGAGGCATTAGAGGAGAGGGGAGAGAGAAGGGATTTTAGGGTTTTGTTTAAGATTTGTCACGAAGAATAAGAGTAGTTTAGTGAACTTTGATCAACCCTCAACTGCAGAGGACACTATTGAGGTGGCTGAAGCTCACAACTAAGATCTTTCTCTCGAATTCGGATGCATGCAATCTACGGTGAGTTAGCTCTTGATTTGACATAGGGAAGAACTGTTTACATAAAGTTCATTAACCTTTCTTTGGTTAGCATTTAGAATATACAAGGAGGAAAATGACGCCGTGCCCACCTTTTAGTTCCAAAAGGGCGGCATTTTCAGCCAACCGCAGTACATCAGATCACTTTGCGTATCTTTTCGGGAGAAAATATTCGGTCCACCTGACTTTGGACTAAATATCACCATGACAGCATTACTTGGCTTATGTCCCGCTTGTCAAGATTTCACTTATTCACCTACCTAAACTTATTATCTCTATGGATTTTACTTACTTTATGTCAACTAATGACAGTTCATTAAAACAATCAGCTACATACTTTCCTTGGAATTATAAATAAGGTTTTGACTTCATTACCCTTGAATGGAACGCAATGAAAAGCTCAAGGAAATGCTTCCTATAGTTGGATAGATACAAGGAGAATGAAAGTGGGAGGAAATGTGGTACTAGCTACGCGCCACGCCGCGCGTGTCCTTTACATAAGTTCATGCCACAATATCATTTGTAACAAATAAATTAGACATTTCAAGCGGTGACTTTTCTCGGCGAGTATTTACTTACCATACTTTTCATGATTGAATTTGTTTCGACTCTTGATTTCTAAATCTTCATAGGTGATTTGAACTTTTTAACTAGTTTTGAACACGGATTTAGAGCTTATCTTTCCTCATTGTTATCAGGGTCATGAAAAGGCAATACCAATTATGGTTCTCCCAACTCTTTCCTTTAGATTCCTCTATCTGTCTACAGATATCATAAAATGAACTTTTCCTGTAGTAGAAAGCGGCAATAATGAGCGTGGGGGAAAAAACAAGAGAGCTGCCTCATAATTTCTTTAGAATTACAAGTTTTGTCTATCCATCGGGAATAATACCAAATGAACGGTGGGCAGATGGTTAAAAAGCAAACAACTGAAATCGCAAAAAGGCCAGCATCGATCTCTCTCGACAAAGCTCACTACATTTTCAATCTAATGTTCTAGCGTACCCACATACATTTTTACGGGCACGAGTTGAATTGAAAACTACCATGTGCTTCTATAGTATAGACTTTATAGTATACTAAGACGTGCATGCGCTAAGTTATCATGTGAAGAAAATAATCGTTGGGCCGGGGGGGGTCAGAGAGGTGTATAAAATCTCGTGAGAGAGAGAAAGAAAGAGAGAGAGAGAGAGAGAGGGAATATTTTTTTCTAACAAGATGAAATATCACTTGCTGGGGGCGGATGTTGAACAGCTCACCAAGAGAGAGAAGGCTTGTCTTTTATGTTGTCCGTGCCGGCCAGGGGCAAGTATTCCAAGCAGCTGACCTAATGGGACCCTGCTAAAAGATCATATTATATACACTCCGCTCGATCAATAATATCGACGATCGGGTCGTAATAATTCGAGGATTCGTGCTGTTTCAAACGATTCGGAATCCAAAGCCCGACCATCTCTCAGGGTGTGGATCGCTCTATGACGCAAGGAATATAATCGAACGGAAAGAGTTTTAGTCGTTTCCAGAACGAGATATTATCCTAATCGAGTGATGAGCAAGAATGTAATTATTCAGCGAGAAAATAATGGCATGACGATATGTTTTCCTCCCTCGTCGTTTTTCCAACTAAATCTTTAATCCGTACGTTCTTGTATGTGATCGGTATTCGGAACTTACAACTTATCAATTGAAAATCCAATCGGATGAAGTTTCCTCTAACCAACGATGGAGTTGTGTTTTGAGATTACCTAAAGATAGCTTCGCTTTCTGATGGGGCCGACGACTCCTTCGTGTGGAGAAGGAGGTCCATGCGCTCTCTCTCTTTCTCTCTCTATACCCCCATCACTTTCGTGTCACTCCACCGTGGGACACCGGGAATCCATGGGAAAAAAACCCTAGGAGAGAAGTCCTTTCTCGAAAGATAAAAGGTGACCCACCCCTCGGAGCAAGTCGCCCTCTACTTGAATTTAAACATTCTCTCCTTGTCCTTGTCCCCCCGAGGCCGCGATCTAAAAAATAATAATCCCACCTTAATATTTTTTTATAATCCGATAAAGAATGAGGGGAAATCGTTGGGAATATTAAGTAGGTAGTGTCTTGTTGTCTAAGAATTTAGCTAAAGTATGTCGCCGCATTATTTAATGTGGTCTTGATGGTGGAGGAGGCCGGATCGCGTACGTGACTAGTTAAGTACGACCTACTGGTTGGTCTTGCAGGCATAAATTTTTATGGAGAATTGCGTCGCAATGAGGCCCGAGTGCCGAGCAAGATTATGCGAACCTCTCTCTCTTTTTTTTCCCCTTATGTTAAATCGATTATTTGATATTGTCGCAGGCAATGGTAGGTGCGAGCTGCCGGAGGCACGTCGGCGAGGGCTAGCAGCCGCTGCAACAGGCGGGCAAAGGCGCGGTGTTGTCACAGTGGGCTCTACAGTTGTTAGGGTTGTTGGAGAGAGAGAAATGAAAAAAGGAAAAATAAAATAAAATGAAATAAATGTCTCGACACTATTGAATATTTAACGTGATAATGAGTGGCTCATCTATATGGATAAATTTAATATATATAAATTTACCTCTAATTGGAGTAATTAGAGGATCTCTATCCTTTCATGTGATCTTAGATACCAATAATAATTATTTTTTTGATTTCGTATTTTAGAATTATTTTTCTAGAACGATTCTTGCTTTCGATGCACTATAAATATAGGCCGGTTTAGTAATTTTCTGGGATGTTTCCACAGTGAATTGAGATTGTCATACCCATTACGCTACGTACTTCTCCGTGGTTATGTTAAACTCTCTTTCTTCGTGGCGGTCGCAGATTGCTAGTTAGCGAGCCGACAATTAACTTTTCTTGATAAACCTGACATTTGCTTATTTAAATTCCTTGTAATTTTATTCCAGTTATATACATTGCTCACCAACCATCATTGAGGCGTAAGAGTATACGCAACCCTAATTCTAATTCAGTCATTCTCCGAACATTAATGAAGAATCGACGGCACGTAGCTCGTGCAATCCGATGTAAAACGTCGACCAAACGAAGGGGTGTTTATCAAAGATGAAAGACTGGCCAAACGAAGCGTAAACTCTCTCGAGAAACAGGATGAACGCTCTTTGCTTTTAAAACAGTAATTAATAGTAAAGAAACGACATTTATGACAGGCCCTAATTAAGGAGAAAACACAAATTACGGTAGTCCGCAAATTTAACTGGAATCACTTCTTCTTTTTTATAAGAAAAAATTTAAGGTCTTAAGTCCGCCACCTCCAAAGTTCAAATGGTGAGTCGTTTCTGCGAGAAAAATCACTTTTAGATTCATGAACTTCTGACTTGTAGAATATCTATAACTTGGATGAGGTAATATGTAACAAAAAATGCGGAATTAATTCCTCTAAGGTCCTGCTACGATTGAGAGGAATGAGACAACGAGAAAAACATAAAAGTAATCTGAATAAAATATGAGGAATGGGAATTGCACTTGATTTCTGAATTAGAGAAGTGGTTGGTGCCGTTTTAGAATTGGAAATATGATTTGAATCTTAAAATTTTTAATCACCATAGAACTAACAGGATCTGGTTAGTACAACTTTTCCGTCATACTTGCTCCAACTGTGATAAAGGATACCGCAACTTTCACAAGGTATTTGCCCCACATTTCATAGCCATTTGAAATCCGTTTCGCCTACCTTTAATCCATTTGCTATAGTTTTAAACATTTATTAACAAACATACAACTCCCATACTTCACAGTACAAGACGGTTAAAGAAAAGCTCGATGGTGATTTAGCTACAGTTACACCAAGCGAGCTTTAACCCTTGATTGTTTTTTACATTTTTGTATGCAATGTAAGCGATTATTTAAAAAAAAAAATTAAAATCATTCATTTTTCGAAGCAAACATATCATTAGTCTCAAAATTTTGTTTTATTATGTGTTTTGGTCTCTAATAATCTGCATGTGCGTGGAGTTCAAGTCATTATGTTATTCTAGGTGAGTAAAAAATGCAAGGATATAAGGGTCACCCTTTGATTTTAGGGTCATTTTTGCAATTTCGTTGAGATTCCCTAATCTTATGGGCAAAGAAGTGGGACCCAAAGTTAAGCTGAGTCTTAGGTCAAATTATATAATACTACCAGGCCTTTATATAAACTTAATTGTATAGATTAAACTTTAGGGAACGCTCAAGCAATTTTTTCATACCGAGATTTCGAGTTTAGTTCAGTCAATATGACTCGCTATAGTGGATTAGGTGCCAACCGTTCCTTTGTGGCTTGACTCATTATAAAGAATATTTTGTGCACGCCTAAATTGAGTTTACACTATAATAGAGATCTCGAGTTTGATTCTTTCACCAATTAGTTATCTTATAGTATTCGATAATGCAACCTTTGCATGCCTTAGCTAAAAAGGATGCAGATTTTGATGCCAATAATTTGAATGGTGCCATCATATAAATGTTAGAATATTTAAATAATAAATCACTTATTCATCTACTTTTAGAACAGTTGGCAATTGCTTCAACAAAATCTCACATGATATCAAAATTAGAAGCATCTCAGTTCAAATCTTCTAGACTTTTTTTTGCCTCCCTAATCACATATTTTGATGCCTTTGACTATAGCTAAAGTCCAGTCTATTAAATAATTAGCAGTGGTTCCATAAAATCTCATGTTCGTTTTAGTTGTTCACATCGAAATGTTTCTAATGATTGCAAAGAATATTTTGATTGAAAATAAAAAATAGTGAAATCATGTCAAGTCATGTTGATTTCAAATTAATCGTGATGATGTCAAATTTTAATTTTCACAGGGATGTTCTTCTCATGTTAAAATCTAATCTTGTCGAGTGAAGAATTGCCACTCACAATGTAAATTCTCTTAATGTAAATTCTCTTGATGTTGACAGAATTATTGCGTCATTAATTTAATCCACATATGATCCTGGCATGTCATCAAAACATAATGTCGTAGTGATATATATGGATCTTAAAAGGATGGTACAAGTCAATAGATAAGGAATTTATATGGTGTACACAGCTAGTATTTAATATGCAATTTACAAAATTGCGTTGATTTTTGGTAACTATGCATGCTTCAATTTGCTATCTACTTAATGCAAACAGGGAGGACGATTTATTACCAGCTTGAACTCACCACACATATCATATCTAATCTAGAGCTTCTTGAGTACCAAAATTGTAAACTGTAAAACATTTGCCCTTATCCTTGTTTTTGGAGCCATAAAACTACTTTTACACTCCATTTGTTTCGTAAAAAATAAATAATATAGAAAATATTTTCCTAAAAAATGATTAGTCGTATTGTGTGTAATAATTAGTTAATGGGAAATATTTTATCATTAAAAATTTATGTCTGAATATTTTCATAGACGATAAAAATATTTTTCGTTCAATCATTTTTATACGTACTACAAGTGTTCCTTTTTAATAAAATAGAGTTCATATATTTATTTTTCGCGAAACAAACAAAACTTTAATCATAATTTGAATTTGGTGGATAATAATTCGTGGCTAAAAGGGTTTTTTCTTGTAACGAGAATTTCGATCCTATGCCCAAAAAAGAGGGTTTACTCCTCCTGCTAGTGTCTCCATCACAACAACAGTCCGTGGTGACATGAACCATGAACGTTTCATTTTCTTCGTCAATGCTCTTCACTATTTAACATAAAAGAGAAATTAAAAAAAAAAAAATCCGTTGCGAATTTAGAACAGTTTTGTCTTATGGCGTCTGAGACAAAAGTAAAGAAGCGGCTACATATCAACTGCCGTTGCAATTTCTCACTTCTAAAAAGACTCGGAGATGGGGACGAAAAGAGCAAATGAAGAAACATGGGAAAAAGAAACACGACGGATAAGGCTTGTTCACATACATCCGATCGATTTGACTAATCTTCATAAATACACACAAATTGCCTTATTCTTTTCTTTTTTTTGGTCGGTCCTATTTTACTCTTATTCTAACCCTTACTCTCAAACTTTTGCCCTACTTTCTTACAGGACGTAGGGGTCGAAACCCACACTTGAAATTAAATCGTCCCTACCCCAACCCCCGAGAATGTGGAGATTCAAACTCCCCACCTCCTCTTCCATATTAAAAGAGTGGCCACTGGAGGCAAATCTTATAACGGAGGCAGCGACTTACAAAGTTACATTGGATAAAGTCTCAAAGCGTTTTCTTCCAAAGATTCATATTATTAGGAAGCGAGTCGATAACGCCCTTATGGTATGCCAAGTGTTGAACAATTGACTTATGTTTAAGTGCAACTTGACATTGAAGGCAATACAGCTTGGAGTTGGCGATGTCTTTTGAAGTTAAGACCTGCTCTAACCTCAATGATCTCTAGCTCTAGATATTGCTAAAAGAGGTATATCAAGAATTCAGATAAGTGGGACCAATTGTAGAGTGGTATGTATTCATATGGCTCGACAATATTAATTTACATAAATTCATACATGGCTTACCTGTAAAAATAGATTGCCAATAAAAAAAGGCCGTAACACACTGGAAGCCTTTAATTGATATTCGATGTAACTTATGTATATCTAGTTAATAAGACGGAACCCATTATTCTTTAAGTGCCATTGAATGTAGAGTATATGGCGAAATATCCTCGTCCATAATGGTATTCAATGTTCTTTTAATTATGCAAGTACTCCTTTATAAATCTAGGTTCATCTTGTACATTCTCTGCACATATCTATTTTATTAAGGGTGAAGTATCATTTATGTCACTTTAACTTTTCCTAATTGTCCTCTTGCAATATTTAATATCCACTCATCGATGCAAAAACCAACTTCTTTTTGCTACGCATAATCGCCTTGATTACCTACTCTCTTTTTTGCGCATAACTAGACCATAGTATATGTGCACATAGCGCGAGCTTAAACCCTAGTGCATCTTCATTCGGATGACATAAATACAAATTAATTTCGCTTACTTTCCTGTTGCCCATGCGTTGGAACCATAGAATTTGATAAATATCACCTTGAGGTTCGCCACATTTTGGAAAATGGACTCAGAATTGTACGGATCGGATTCATAAAAAGAGAATTTTTTCTCTTGGGAACCTGCTGATTGAGAGGGATCGATGAAGGCAGATGGAATCTGCCCACATGACACGCCAATGCAAAAGCACAGAATCACATACAACAGCCACGTCAATAATATTAGCAGAAGATAAGGTGTGAAACTGAAGCTTTTAAGATGGGAAATACATTAAAAAGTATATTTAAAAAAATGTAATTGAATATAATAGTGAGGTCAGCCGTCGGAACTTTTTAAGACCTACGCATATGGCATTTATTTATTTATATTTATCCGAGATTAAGTTGCTTTTACGCCGTTTGTATCAATTCCAGCTCTTACTCGTACATCCCTATGCTGCTGTGCTTTTTATTCAGGGTAAGGACAAGACATGTGATTCGCGACTTGGACATTTGTTCGGGCTGTAACTGGTAAATACGAAACCGATCTTTGTCTCTGACTTGAAAAGCTCGAATTACTTTATTGTTTTTCAATTGGAAAATAGTAACGAGGATTTGCCCCTAGCCGGAAATTATCATGGTCCAACTAGCAATTAATTAGCATTCTTCTCTTAATTCGTTTTGACCATATTATTTTCTTAATGTAATTGAGTTGCTAATTCCCGAACTATTATTTTTGAATTTATAAAGATTACAGAAACTCATTATTCTCTTAAACTCATTTTGGCCATATTCTTCTCGTCATCCATAAACAATTGTCTCACGTGTTTCAATCGCTCGACCTTCCTAGACTTATAATCACTACACTTGATTTCTACACAGGAGATCAGCAAGATAAAATACTATATACCCAGAACATAGAGTTCTAAATTTTTATCTTTTTCGCCCAACTCAACTTCTCCCCTTGAATTGAATTTATAGACATTTGTCTTCATAATGACCTACACAAACTCATATCCTAGATATAGTTGTCAATTCTACCTTCAATAGCAAGCAAATTTCCCACTGTAGAGCTTTAGAGAAAAAGTTCCAAATATGTAGCAGTCTGTCATTCTTTGTTTTTATTGGTAAAAGGAGAAAACTATTTGATCTTTTCTAGTTCTCTTTTTATGGGATTCTAATACTTAAAAAAAAATCAGCTGTGAAATACTTATTTATACACACTCACCATCACACATTTGAGCCATTCACTTCGTTCATAGCTTGTTCGCCTATTACGATCAGGTCCATCCAAACTTTCCGACTGTCATGTCATACGGTATGTTTATCATCCCCAATTAGGTCCCTTCAAGTTTATTCCCATTCTCATGTCTTGTAGTCCATTCACTTTTTACTGATCCTTCTGAACTCTTTGAAATCTCACATCCTACAGTTTGCTTTGCATCTGCAAACCGGTCCATCCAAGCTTACCGACGCCCTCACGTCTTGTGGTTGATTCGCCTTCTATTAGTCCATCCAAATTCTTTCCACTTCCATTAGTTTGTTATATATATGTGAGATCATTTTCGATGTATATATTTGCATCCACTAATTTGTTCACCTCCTGCAGAGTCCCGGCAAGCTCGAACTCATTTCACACCGAATGACCTATTCACACTCCACAATATACTAAGGGCCTTCCCACACGCACACGAATGCACACGATGCTGTTATCAACACCGTTTGCACATGATCCTATATATGTTTGCAAGTAGTACCTCTAATACACACTCGAATGTGCATATTGGTAGCCTTTAATTGTCTTATGATATTCAAAAGAAATGCATCGAAGAGAATTTTCCCAGCAATCTTTTTCTTTATATGCAATACATTCAAATGCACGTATCGGCAACCTCTGAGTATGAGTTCGCAATAACTAACGATAAGACACATATGAGACCCCGATCAAGCCAAATAACTCTTGCTTAAGTCAGATGCTAATTTATTTTTATTTTTTAAAAAAAGGGCTTGTGCACCATAGGCCTAGCTAGAGCTCACCATAGCCCTAGCTTAGCGCATAAATTGTCAATTTGAACAAAGAATTAAAACGGGTTACGCATATACAATTTTGAATAAATCGTAGGTGTCAAAAAAGTGGAGAAAAATATGCGAGCGCGGGGGTGACGAAAGGAAGTTTTGGAAGGACTCAACGCAAAGATACGAAACGAGGGAGGGAGAGAGAGAGAGAGGGAAGGGGGGGGGTCGGTGGACCCAAACCCTTCGCCGAATAACGACACCCGCGACCGCGTGAGAGCTGCATGAATGGCAACCTCAACCTCCTCAATTAATTCTCTCTCTCTCATTTCCCCCGTTCCTTTTCTTGTTTTACGGAGTTTTTCCTTTTTCTTCTCGAAATAAAATGCGTTTAGGACAGACACTGGAGAGAGAGAGAGAGAGAGAGAGAGAGAGCATCTGCTAGACATGGAAGAGTCTTTCGGTCTGTGTGTGCGTGTGTGTGGTCTTCAACATTAAATGATTGAACAACAGTGAGAGCTTTTGTTAAGAGCCCTTGATAACAGATTCATAGCTAGACAGAGAGATAGATCCGTTCTGTTCGCCAGAACAAAACGACTGAGCTTAGAGGGAGAAAGAGAGACAGAGTACTTAGAGAGAGAAAGAGAGAAAAGAAGAAGAAGAAGCAAAATAGGGTCGTCTCGTCTCGCTTCAACCCCAGTAGATCCACCGCGACAGTTGTTTCCCTCTCTTCATCTTCTCCGGATTGTAGCTGTCACCTCCTTTTGATATTTACCCTCTTGGATCTTTCTGTGCCTCTGTGGGTGTTTGTGTGGGCTGTCTCAAACTCTCTCTCACCCAGAAGCTTCACTCTCTCTCAAGGTAAACTCAACCCTTCACATCACAACCACCCCACCGAAGAGAAAAAAGAGAGAGAGAGAGAAGAAAAAGGGGTAAACGAGAGGGTTTAATTAGATTTGTGTTATCTGTATGTTGCATGACTTGGTCAGATGTTCAAGAACCACAGAAACAGCTCAACTACATGCCTACTGGTTTCTTTGTTGAATTGGATTGCTTTTTTGATAATTCAGCTGGGCTAGGGTTGAAGAAGGAGGAGAGCAGGGCGGAGGAAAGATATTGACCGGGAAAAGATTGCCTGCCGAACAGAGAGAGAGAGAGAGAGAGAGAGAGAGAGAGAGAGAGGGGAAGCTGGTGTTAGATAGAGAGATATGGCATCAACATCGTCGACGCAGTTCTTTGGCCTCGGAGATGAGAGCCAAAACCAGATGATGCTTCAGCAGCAGTCCTCCACGACAACCTCTTCGACCGGCCCGATGCCGGCGCCACCCAAGAAGAAGAGGAACCAGCCTGGAACTCCAAGCAAGTCCCCCACCTTCATCATCTTTCAATTCCAATCTCTGTGCCTCCTTGCAAAAAAATGGGGGAATTTCTTTTCCCATTTATTTTCTTGCTCAATAGCAGCCGTTACTCTCTCTCACTTGACTTCTCTTCACACTTTTTCAATGGAGAGGAGAAAAAAAATTCAGTACCCATCCGTTGCGGTTCTCATTTCACATAATATATATACGCTTTTGTTTGTATGTTCTTCTTCAGCTAAAAGATGTAATTCTTGGTTCAATTTTGTTCTTTCTTTTCCTAATTGTCTGTTTTTTGTTTGTTCTTTGCCTCTCTCTCTCTCTCTCTCTCTCTCTCTCTCTCTCTCTCTTTTTGGGTCCTTGCAGATCCAGACGCAGAAGTGATAGCACTATCTCCCAAGACCCTAATGGCAACAAACAGGTTCATTTGTGAGGTATGCAACAAAGGGTTCCAAAGGGAGCAAAACCTACAGCTCCACAGAAGAGGACACAACCTGCCTTGGAAGCTGAAGCAGAAGACCACAAAGGACGTGAAGCGCAAGGTCTACCTCTGCCCCGAGCCCACCTGCGTCCACCACGACCCGTCCCGGGCCCTCGGCGACCTCACCGGCATCAAGAAGCATTACTCACGCAAGCATGGCGAGAAGAAGTGGAAGTGCGAGAAGTGCTCCAAGCGCTATGCTGTCCAGTCTGATTGGAAGGCCCACTCCAAGATCTGCGGCACTCGGGAATACCGGTGCGATTGTGGCACACTCTTCTCTAGGTATGCTGCTTCTATTACACTAATTTCACTCAACTACACTCCCCCTTATCTGTCCATCTATCTTACTCTGTGTTCACTATCCAATGACGCCGCCTACGCTATGATTAGAGTTTTATTGTAAGCTTTTTGGTGATAACTTCAATCATTCGGTCATCCGTTGAATCGAACGAGCTGACCCAGAAAAGCAATTCGCTCTTTTAGCCCAAAGCTTGAGAAAAAGGACCTGGACGAGAGGGATTTGATGCCTTTTGAACCTCAAAACACAAAAGGAGGAAAAGGGTTCATTCGATTTTGAATGATGGGTAGTCCGAGGTTACTTATCTTTTATTTCTCTCTTTTTTTTTTTAAGATTTCAAATTTGGGTCATCTCACTTATCTTCGACTGTCATTAGGTGTTGGGAAAATCCCTAGCCAGCACAAACAAAAAAGCTACCTCTTTCTGAATCTTCATCATCTTGTGCTTGGCTGTCCATGCGTACGTGGAGGTTAACCGCCCAAGGACAGCCTCCACGTGAACATCTGTGAAACGGAGCGGTCTGAAAAACAACAAGGATCCTTTTTTTTTTTTTTTTTTTTTTTTTTGCATTCTTCGGTTTCACAGTGAGAGCAAAAAATTTGAAGCTTGTTTTTGTTTTGCCTCTTCTTTTTTGTTTCAGAACCTGTTCATTCCTCGAGAACAACGCCCTTTCTCACTCATTCATCCATCTTGTTTTGTTTTTTGGGCCTCCCTTGTTCACGTGTTGTTTAACGACGCGAGGGGGCGGATTTGTCGTCGTTTCTCACGAGTCGCATAATATTGTTCCCAGTTTTTTGTTCTCTTCTAGCTTGGCTCCATTGTACAGCTCTCTCTCTCTCAGGTCCTCTCCTTTTCATGAAAACGTCTTGACATTTTTGCCAAAGATGCCCTCCCTCCCTCTACCAGCCATTCTCTTTCCTTGTAATTTGAGATTGGTGCCTCGTTCAGTGACCTTGCAAGTGCAGGCTATCATGCGTCGACCAGAGGTGCTCAAAATATTCTTAGGTTTTTTTTCTTTCTTTTCTTTTTGGCTGAAAATGGTGACCCAGATTTTCCGAGGGGATCGCTTTCTTGCGATAGGTGGCTTCAAGGTTCTTTCACTGAATTGGCAAATAATTCTTTCATCTCATTTAATAGAGAGCCAGCTCCGGACATGGTAAACTTAGGGTTTTTATTTGATTGTTCACGAATCATTATCGACGTCGGGGGCTTCGATAGTAAGGATTCTGGGTCACTCGCGCCTTAAATTCTTTTCCACATTTGGGTAGCGCATTTAATAACGCTTCATTCATTTCACGCATTTCTTTTGGGGACGGAATTTGTTTGTGCCTCATCATTTCCTCATCTCCTATTTCCCATAATTGCCCTACTCTCGACTCATATCGGAGGTGTCCCTCCCCTCTAGTGTTTTACCTTTTTTCGCCTATTACAAAATTTTGTCCTTCATCTAGGAAATTAGTATGGCTTTTATGCATAAAACTACTGCACTAGAAATTCACTGCTTTCTTATTGGATTCACGATCATCCTGCTTCATTTTAACCTTTAGCTAGCTAGTGGGAATGCGTGTGGAGATTATGGAATTGGCTAGTGAAATCAATCGTAATCACTATCACTAAGACCATGAAGGGTCCATGGCGGGTCGTATCAATCACTCATTCACTATTTGATGGTCCTAAATGAGTTACACGTGATTGAACAACCAAGTATTTAGAGGACCGATCCATTTTCAAAAAGCACCCTTTGCTCGGATCTTCCAGGAGCAAGTGGAAAGCTGGGTCATGATATTAGAACAAAAATGAAGACCATGTCGACTTTGTTTATTTTCTCCTACAGGCCCTAACCCTCATTTTGCACAATTTCTCCTATAGGCCCTAACCCTCATTATCCACGACTCATTTTCAATATGCATTTCCCTCATCCTTTCACGTTGTCATCATAGTTAAATTCGATGTTCCCCATAGCTTCATCGAATCAATTAAATGTTTTCTCTTTTTTTCTGGGCAGGCGCGACAGTTTCATCACCCACAGGGCCTTTTGCGACGCTCTAGCTCAAGAAAGCGCGAGGCACCCATCAAGCTTGAACACTTTGGGGAGCAACCTCTATGGCAACAACATCGGTTTGGGCCTCTCTCACCAGGTTGGCTCCCAACTGCCCATCCTCCAAACACATAACCACCCACCAAGCAACATGCTCCGGCTTGGCGGCGCCTCCAACTCCTCTAACTTCTCGCAGCCGCCCCCACCAATGCCTCCTCCTCCTCCTGCCTCGTTTTTCAAGCCTGAAGCTGCCGACTCCCTGCACGATCTCCCAAGCCACAATCCCCTCTCCGGGTTGATGCAGCTGCCAAGCCTTCAAGGTAACGCTAATGCCTCCCAATCGAACCTCTTCAACCTCAGCTTCTTTGGCAACAATGCCGCCGCTGCCAGCTTGAGCGCCAGTGACAATGCCACCACTGCCGCAGCCGCTGCTGCCAACTTTCCATCTCCAGGCTTCTTGGGCCAGTTCAATGGCGGGAACAATGGCAGCAACCAACCGGCTGGTCTTTTCTCAGATGACCGGGTCGGATCAGGCTTTTCTTCTTTATTCAATGCCTCAGCGCAGAATGAGAGCGTGGTGGCTCACATGTCCGCAACCGCGCTACTTCAAAAGGCAGCTCAAATGGGGTCCATGACAAGCGGCAACAGCTCCTCCTTGTTGGGCGGATTGGGGAGCTCATCAGGCGGCAGCAGCAGTGCTGTCAACCGGCAAATGGGGCCCGTCAACTTCGGTGGAGGCAGTGGCAGTTTTCCAGACAGTGGCGGGAAGCTGCCACCACAGATGGAAAGCGAGAACCATCTCAGGGGTTTGATCAGTTCCTTCGCCAGTGGAAGCTCTTCAATATTCGGAGGCGGCGGCGGCCACGAGCATGAGAACAGCTTCAGCGGTTTCAATGAAAGCAATATGTCGTTGGATCATCATCATCACCATCAGGACCAAAGTAGTGCGAGCTTCTGCAATGTGAACGAAGCCAAGATGCACCAGAATCTCACAACGAGCATGGGAGGGTCCGATAAATTAACTTTGGACTTCCTGGGTGTGGGAGGGATGATGAGGAAAAGAACGGACGGTGGTTTCTCGCATAGAGAGCAGCAGCAGCAACAACATGGGACGATCAACATGAGTTCACTAGACAGAGACAGGAAGTCAGAGCAGGGAAGTCAACCATTTGGGAGTTCGAAAATGCACTGAAGGAATTGAGGGTTGACCGAGAACATGAGAAGGGAAAAAGAGGTCAGTTAATCAGTTGGTAGGTTTTATAAAGGATAAATATGTGCGGCGAAAACAAAATTGTAAGAAGAACAAACGCATGTCAAAGTAGGGTTTGTCTTCATTAGGGTTTTTCTGTTTTTTTTTTTTTTCCCGTATCTTCAGGGAGAATGCGCCATCCCACTCTCCCACCTTCATATTTTTTCTCTTCGAACAATTCAGTTTGTAATGTTGGCTACAATTGAATGTGTACTTGCTTAGTTAGAGCAACAAGCTTGCACACGCGTCCTCCCTCTCCCTCCCTCCCTCCCTCCCTCCCTCCCTCCCTCTCTCTCTCTCTCTCTCTCTCTCTCTCTCTCTCTCTCATCCATGAAGAATTAATTGTTTTTCTGCCATATCCAAGCAGAAACAAATTATTGCCGTTACGTTGCTGCGGTGGAAACACCGGTGAAGTTGGGTTTTTATGTTTCCCAATGCATTACGCATGTCTTTAATATATGGTTGGGTTCCACGTTAGTTTTGAAAAATTAGGGTATAGGCTCATTTTACGAATATTACAATGGTACATTTATAGTCAATTTCATGATGCAACCATTCTTTTGCTGCCTATATCCCTTTCCTGTTCTTACAAAAAAAATTATATCCTTTATCCTGTAATTATGTATGAAATCCACGTGACTTGTGAAGAAAGATAGTCTGAGTTTGTGAACTAGCTTTTGTCAACCATACCCATGCTATCTTAAGTTTATATAGTTTATCTCCACATTAATAGATACGCTAAATATACATGACAGATTCATTTCCCGACAGCTTGAGCTCCTAATAATAGTGGTTTGTCTGGAACGGACACCTAAACATATCTTATGATGTGGAATCCGTTGTGTGTTATTCTCTTGCTAGCTTAACATTTTCTAAACAAGAAACAGTTATCCATGGAGTCGGAGCGAGGATAACCATCAGGTCCCAACATTAGATTTCAGGTACCTGCATAAGGCCCCGACAATAGAAACCGTACGTACGTTAGTTTCGAAACATTGTTTATAGTTCCCCAGGAAATTTCATCGGCCCCCCTCCATGCTTCGTGTCTCGAGCCCTTGCTAGGTGAGCTTCCAAGAAGATGACAAATTTTCCATAATTGGGCAATTTGCCACGAGAAAGAGACCGCGACTCTACGGAAAGGAAGCAGCAGAATGTCAAGAACAAGGACAGTTCACGAGTGACGAAACCCCCTTTTCGTTTTTCTTTTCAAAACTTTTGCTTTCTTCCCACAGAATTTCCAATTTGGAGACTAGTAGTAGTAGCTACCAGTCCCTTACGTGTCGTGTTGCCTTTTTTTTCCTTGTTATAGTCGTTCATGTAGAGACTAAGGAGAAGAAGCCACGCATGATGGCTTCTTCTGAGTATTTTATAGTTTCCACAAGAATTTCGTTTGCTCACCTAATCCCTAACCCTATTTTTATTGAATTTTCGTGCTCGCGTTCTGTTTGACTCCCAAGTCCAGGCTGAAATTCAGGATCCCCCCTGTTGACATTCCGAAGACGCTTTCCACGCGTTTCCTCCCATCTTACTTCTTCAAACCCTTGCTTTGGTCGCTCTCTCTCTCTCTCTCTCTCTCTCTCTCATGATGTAATGATTTTGTTGGACTTATATATTGAATATTCTCCTCTAATGAGCTCCTACTGTAGCCAGTTCCTAGGCCTGAGCAAACCTAACTAGTAACTTTTGTCTTGTTGATGGTCCGTATAGCATAAAGCTGGTTCTTAGATGGTTATTAGCTTAGAACTTGTGGTAGTGGCTGCTATATTTGCTGTGCGTGTACATGCGTTATTGGGGTCTGACATGTGATGACTGTCTGCTTTTTTCTTTGTTATTGTGGTTTTGTCGCAGAGCGTTCATAGGCCAATCGCTTGGAGGAATCTGCAGTCCGTGACTTGTTCTCAGATCTAACTGCTTTTACTCATGAAAATTTGAAATCCCCGAAGGGGAACCTGATCGAGGGTTGTCATGTAGGGTTCCTGACATTCGGTCCCCCAAAAATAACTAGTTAAAGCATATTTAACGGACAGTCATTTGGCGTTCCCAAAAAAAAAAAAAAAAAAGTGGGGTTCCAAAAGGCACGAAAATCTGTCTTTTCTACTGCAGCCGTAACTGATGCTCCTCAAGCATTTGGCCTTGTGAAAACTTTCGAACGATGATGCTCGCTCAAGCTCTTTCAGCGTTCCAACAAGCTTACCATTTGTATCATCTTAGTGTCACAATTTATTTGCTTGTTAGTAGGGATTTACACGTTGAGATTTTGCTTGTTGTGCCGGATAAAACACATGGAGATTGATGAAATACATGAAAAAAGGCAAAGACAATTTAGTAGAAGCTTTAATTGATTCAAATCATTTTCTCACAACTTGGTTTTTTAGAAAAAAATTATAATGCATACTGCTTTGATAGAGAGATCAGCATCGTAATGGTCTCTTGAGTAACTATTTTTTTGGGCTGCGCCCGTCTCATTGCAAAAAATTGGATCGTATATGGGTCCACGTGAAATTCACATGTTTGATGACTATGATGAATTAACTGTGAGTGCGTCGGGTTGACCGAAGGCTAGCTTCTCGAACAAAATATGCAAGAGGACCGAGAGAGGGAGACAGGAGACGGAGACAGAGTCGGAGACAGAGACGGGATAGGTGAAAAAAGTTCAATGGGTTGGTTAATCAAGTTTCTCTAGAGAGGGAGACGAAGAGGTGGGAAAAGATCGATAGATTGTTTGATTAATGAACTCTCCATTGACTCAATGGATTTTCTTCTACGTAAACTCAGATAGATCAGGAAAGAATTCGAGAAAATATGTGGTCATGTTATGGTGATCACCAGGGACGGAGCGTCCTTATATGGGCGGTATCAATTGAACCCACTGAAAATTTGTAATTTAACTACTACTTAACAATAAATTGTCACGTGCAGTGAACATTTGCTGACCCATTATTTTGTAGATTTTGACACCACCGAATAACTGAGACGACAAACTTCAACTCATTAGAATTGCAAACTCTAAATTGCAATCGAAAAAAACCTAATCTCAAATTTAAAATAAAATATCATTAAACTAATGAAATCAGTTTACTATAAGGTTTCATGTGGCCTTAAATTCTTTCCTTTTTTTTTTGGGGGGGGACTTTTACATGAATCGGGTACGAACACAACCCTTTTAAATAATTTTCGATCCGAAATAATGAGTGCGGCCAACATCACATTCTAGATGTAGAAAAGCTCTCTGGTCCTCTAGGTTATCACATCATCCATGCACTCAACCGGTCATGTAATCCGTAATGTTGGATCGATAGCATCTTCGAGCGAAAAAGGCAGTGCAATGCATAGCATTTTGCTTATTATTCGATTGATGTGATTCTATTGAAGCATCTATAGATCTCTCCACAGAAACAGGGTGTGCACTATTTTTTATATTACATAATTCCTATTCATAGAAAGCGCACAAAAGATTGTCTGATCTATATAAGAGTTAATTAGCCTTGACCAGTCTTATTACCTTGATGTTTTAATGTATATTTTTTCCGAGTATGACAACGAGAAAAACATGAATATGGATGCATGTTTGCTTTATTTCGATGACCCCACTAACAAAAAGCCGAAGGTCCGTCCCCGGTGATGACGTCCATGGAAAAGAATCGAGTAAAAATATCAATACGAAGAATCGCGGAGCACATAAAACGCCAAGCATAACTGACCTTAAAATATCAAAACTGGAACCAAACATCGATAGGGAAACATAATAATATAATGAGTAAGTTATCGAGCGATGCTAAGAGAACGGCACCGTTATTCTCAAAGAATAGTGGTGCTTTATGGACCATATATTTTCATTCAATGGGAATGGCAATGGCAAAACAAATTTGAAGAATAAATCATGATATAAAATTCTCATCTATTGAATAAAAATCATTTTTCCATAAAGAAAATGAAAATTCCTTTGGCCTATTTAATACTTTGCATGACTACTTAAATATAAAACTTTAACTGTTCTGTGGAGTACTCGCAAAAATATTTTCACTAATTCTAAATACAATAAAAGTCAAATTAGCAAGTTAGCAACCCATGCATGTATTTTAACCTAATTTAATGAGATTTCTAAGAATTACCGAAGTAAAAAATTTGAAAGTTGGCTAGCATGGTAATAAAGTGTGGTTGTATAAAAGAAAAAAAAAAAAGCATTGAGGTAAAAAAAATTAATCAAACAAATCCAACATACTTAAATTTTTAATATAAAATTCATTTAGAGTTAGTAACAAGATGATCATAATTTCGATTATTGAGTTAATTTGGACCGCGATTGCTTGAGCAAGATTTATTAATGCTTTAAGTTATGTAAATTGGGTATCCAAACTCTTTATTTTGACAATTGTATTCATTGTTTTCATTGATGAAAATTTTCATTCAAGATTGCAAGTGTGAAAAATGTTCAATCATATAGGCGTTGTTAATAGAAATCCAACATTTATTTGGTCTTATAATAAAGATGTTGAAATGCTTCTTTCCAAATCTTAAGAAAAGATATTTTATGTTGATGATATATCTAACATGGAAGGGGGAGGTGGGGGGTTTCGAATCCCCACATTCTCAGAAGGGGGCTAGGTGGAGACGATTTAGTTTTAAGTGTGAGTTTTGACTTTTATGCCCTGCAATGAGGCAAGGCAAATGTTTGAGAATGAGAGTTAGAGTAGGAATAGAATAGGACCGACAAAAGAAAAAAAAAATCGACTTGGTGGGACCGACCAAGTGGGATCCACAGTTCTGTCAAGGAATCATTTCACTAGCCATTTCCATTGAAGGGGAATATATGGTCCACAAAGCACCGTTATTCTTAGAGAATAAAGGTGTTGTTCTCTTTGAATTTCTCATAAGTTATCCCAAAGTGTCACTCCTGCAACCTATTCAAATAATGCAAATAAGAATATTAGAAGTACCAAAATATACGAGTTGCGATTTGGTAGCGCAATTTTACGAATAATCATTTCAACTTCTATTTCGCTGGAATTTCTTCTATAAGAAAATATTTTTCACCGAAAATTATTCTTTGGATTTTATTAAGGGGGACAAGGGTTGTGCCCCAATTCCAGACGGAGTATATCTCATGCAAGATCAAATTTAACTTTTTTAATCCAGACAAGACTGAACAATCTTGGGCTGAATTGGAATTTAATCAACAATGAGGCCCACAAATTACGTGATCAAACCCAAAATACGTTGGAATTCAATCAATGGCACAAATCGAGGATAGTAGAATACAATGCTAGAATTTGATCAACGATAATGTATCAAGATAATGAGATACAATGCTAGAACTTGATCAATGACAATGCACTAGGATAGTAAGATAACAACATCAAAATTTAATCAATGACAATGTATTAGGGTATGAATATGAGTCGGAACCTAATCAACCATAGGAATATAGAAGTTACAATCAAGGAAATTAAAGTACGCTATAGGAAAAATAAAGATAAAGGGATAACATTTTGATTGATTTGTTGGGGGTTTCTCGCCAAATAACTTGTGGTACTTATAATGAAAATTTGGTCACTGCTTGACCGTCATGTATCCTTTAGTAACCAATTCTGACTTTGTCGACAATTCCTTTTCGTCACAACTCACTTCACCCATTTCTCTTATAAACGTCTTCATCATGCCCTGAGGGTTATATGGGTATTGATGACTAGTCCATTGAGTCTTCAAATAGCAACCACTCTTTCATAACGTGCAACTTTAGTGCTTATTATCTCGGCATCTTGGGTAATATCTAAAGTGTTCTTTTTGAAATATTTGCTGCAAAAACCTATTCGGGTGGCCACCAACTATCCGTTACTGTAGTTTTAACAATTAGATACGTGCATCTTTTTATATTGTTATCTATCATCAAGTAGTTAATTTTATATTCGTTGATATTTAAGCATGTATTAAATACTACTTTTGTGATATGCGCATAGTATGTTGTTATCATATTTTCTCGTGTAATCGCAACAGGGTCAATTTCGGGTATTAACAATTTCAAAAAGTTTTCGAAAAAATCAGTTGAGTGTCTTTAAGCGACTTTGCTCGCAGGAGAATCTTATCTGTTGATGTGATTTTCTCCTTTATTTTTTTGGATAAGATATCAAAAAGATAGTCACTGGCAATTTCAAAAGTTACGTAATATAATTGAGCACTCCGAAAGTTTTAGAATTTCTAGTTTGTCCATCAACACAAGTACAGAACGACACTAACATGAGTACTTGCACACTATTCATCCACAAATCATTGCAGCAGAAAAGGTTCCTTCCAATAATTGATCCACAAGATATTACATTTCAAAAAGAAAACAATTTTTTAATAGAAAAGAGACCATAACCCTAACATAATTGTTAAGCAACATCACCGCATAAACTTATCTCAAAGGAAAAATATATAAATAATTCTTAAATTTTGACCCAATATGTAATGTCATTTTTAAATTTTTAGTTTGTTCCATATGATTGTAAAAATCATTCTAAATATTTAGTCTAGTCCTAATTTGTTTAATCTAATCCTTAATTTTCCATTAAAAAGTAAAAAAAAAAAAATTGATATTTACATTATTATCCTGATTTTAGAAGATACTCATTTCTTTTTTTTGTCAACAAAAAATTTGTTGGTCACTATAGGATACTAACATTCAAATATATAATCTCATTTAAAGTTATATTGGGTTGATATTCTTGCTATTTTAATTTCATAATAAAAAGATTTAACCAAATTTAATTAAGAAAACACAAGATAAAAGAAATCGAATAATTCATCTATCTAAAAAAGTAGGAACAATATTAGATTAATATAAGTATAACAGATCTACACGTAAATTACTATCGTTGTTAAATGTTCTTCTTGGAAAACACTTACTTCAAAATAAAAGGTATATGAATCCAATATAAGTCTAAATGAGGATATGTATACTAATGGAATTATTGTCATATTTATAAAGATCAAAAAGGTAAAAAGATTTGAGAGAGAGAGAGAGAGCATATTTCTTGTTGATTAATATATTAAAATGAAAAGATTTTAGAAAATATGGGCACTATGAGTATGAAAATTTGTGAATAGTAGTACCAAAGGACCAATTTACTTTATTATAGAAAGCCAACGCACCATATTGAACATATTGAAAGTTTAGGGACTAGTTTAAATAGTACAAATAAAAACTGCAAAGATGATATTGTAGATAGACTAAAGTTTAGAGACTATTTATATCATTTTGTCTATCTCAAATTGAAAAATTAAGGTCAAATTGGTTAAATAGTTTTGAAGGGCTTTGCTAGCATAGCAGTTCTTGGATACTATAAGAATAACAGTCTATTGTGAGTAACATATTCTTGAAGAAATAGGTCCCACAATAATTTATGATTATTTATAATTTTTTTTATTATTCAAAATAGATTGTTATTCTTACAATACATTAGAGATTATCATGCAATTATTTCTCAATTTGAAAATAGACATGCTAGAATTTTGGCCCAAAAAAAAAAAGTACAATAGAAGATTACGATATTTGATTAGGGATGAGTAATGAGATTGGACAACCCAAAAATCGCATTGAACTAGCCATACCTGATTGGTTCTAGCCTAGTTCCAGGAAGAATCAGTCTGTTTCTTGATTCCCAAAAACCTAAGTTCCACATTTAACCAATTCGGTTTCCAATTCTTATATTGTCAAGAAGCTCCATTGACAATACTAGTACTAGTATTACCATTAGTTCAAGCACTAATTCCACAAATTATACAAATATCTTTACAAATAGCAGCCTAGGCACTAGATCCGTCAAATGGGTAGGTCAGATCGGGTTTAGATCGGGTCAAAAATGAGTCAACTCATATTTAACCCATTTAACCGTTTTGACCCATATTCATGTGGTGTAAATCTAGTAACCCATATTTGACTCGACCCATACCCAACACATACCAGACCTGACCCGTATTTCTAAAACCTATTAATATTCTAAGAAAACCCAAACCTACTATATGCTAATTGGATTAAAACAAATAGTAAATAAAATAAAAAAAAAAAAAAAAAAAAAAAAAAAACCTATGAATTGAAATATTTATAATGAATTAGACCACGCACGTGCTTTTCTTGTTTGAAGTGAACACACTATTGAGTAATTGAAAATTATAACATGAAAAATCTTTAACTAAACTTAAGAAAGTTCATTTTTATGATTTTTTATTTAAAAAAATGTATTGCTAAAACACTTTTATGCAATACAAATTTAATGGAAAATTTTTATATTTCTTTTTAAAATATTTTTTAAAAAATCAAATTTTTAATTTTTTTATTTTAAATTTTTTTATTTTTTAAAATATAATTCTTAATTATTATTTTTTTTTTCTCTTTTCTTTTTCTTCTTCTTTGGCCGACCGTAGGCCACGACAATGGCCGACGACCGGCCACGGGTGAGCTCGAGCTTGCCCAACGCCAATGAGCTCGAGGCTCGAGCCTTGCCCAACGTCGCAAGCTCAAGTCTCGCCAGATCGGTGAGGCCCAAGCCTCACCAAACGCCGGTGGGGCCTCGGCCTTACTAGATCGATGAGATCAAGCCTCACCAATGTCATGCGGGGCTTAATCTCGCCGATCCAACAAGGCTAAGGCCTCGCCCGATGTTGATGAGCTCGAGTCTCGCTAGATCCGGCGAGGCTCGAGCCTCGCTAGCTGCCGCCGCCTCAGCCACCGGCTAAGGTAGGAGGAAAAAGAAAGAAAAATAAAAGAAAAGAAAATTAAAATATGAAAAATAATTATAATTTCGATTTTTCATTAAAAAATATTTTTATAAAGTTAAAGAGGGAAAGATTATGTAGGGCTTGGGTTGGAAATTTAAAAATGGTTTTAAGGTTTCAACCCACTTAATATTTTAAATGGGTCACAAGTTTTGACACATTTAAATATGACTCACTTTTTTGACCTATTTTTAGTTGGGTTTTTAAAAGCCTTTAACTCATATGCAACCCATATAAATAAAATATAAGTCCAAAATGGGTCCATAACCCTTTTTGACGCCTCAAATTAACACCACTGGTTCAACCAAATAGGCCCATTCTAAGTTCGAATTGGTTTGGGACTGATCTTATATAACTTTTTCAAAATAATAATAATAATAATAAGTTCCAAGTTGGTTCCAAGTATAATTAGTTCAATTCCTAGTTCCACTTTTTTCAAATTGAGACCCATAGTGTAGATTCTAGGTTCTTCTTTCAAAACTAATTCAACTGGAAACCAATCACCCATATATGTAAATGTAGTCTTCTAGTATATAAACACATATATAGCTGGTTAACAATTTTTTTTTGCAGCAAATAACATAATATATTCATACTCAAGATTGAATATGGCTTAATTTTCAAATTCTCAGTTTTTGTCTGCCATATGAGATATTATGACATTTTTATGGATGTATTGTATAGTGTGTTAATAGCGAATCTTATATCCATGGACAACTGTGTTAATCCGTAGTGTACTTTATCTTACCCAAACTTCAACTTTAAAGTTTGAACCATTTGTATCAATCCTACAGCAACCTGTCGAGAAAATTATAAGGATTCCACGAAATGCCTGTCTTTTTTAGTGGAGATGTCTTCTGGTGACATGATATACAAAAATTGAAAGAAATCGCAACCTAAAAATAGTCAAGACAATTGTCAAGTAATCGCCTAAACATTTCAATCTCCAAAATTAAATGCAAAACCATTTCATTTTACAACCATTTAAATTCGTTTTCTAAACCGATTTGCATCTGTAAATTTCTATCTTGACACGCATGCTTAAAACGATTTTCTTTTTCCTTTTTTCCTCTCACACAGAGGCAACGCATGTGCCTTGTTGCTAGTAAAAATAAGGCGGGGCGGGCAGGCAATCCAAAATGAAAAAGTAGACAAAAATATATGTTTAAAAAAGGGAAAATGACACAAATGATCCATGTAATTTAATCCAATGTATAACGCAGTCCCTCAATTTTAGCACAATATGCAATGTCATCATTAAAATTTTAAAATGTTCAATATGGTCCTTGGATTTTTTGTTCATATTCAATCTAGCTCATGAACTATATAAAAACGTTCAATATTGTCCTTCAAATTTAGAGACAATATTAAACATTTTCATATAATTTGAGGACTAAATTAAATATGTACCAAAAGTTCATGGACCATATTATACATTAAACCACAGTTCAGAGATCAAATCATGTTAATATTCCTTAAAAGGAATCTGGCATAGCGTTGGGCTCTGGTCACATCCAAGAATTTATATACTTTTCCCTTTCCTACAAATGCTTTAACTTCCAGATTCATGTGACCATAAAAGTTCGTAAGCCCACGCCAAATGAACCCGCGTGGCCCATCATCTCTGCAACTGGAAGAAGGAACGTCCAAGCTGACCCAATAGCAAAGCCCAGGAGTCGAGCAACAAGAGAAGTCCTCGAAGCCCAAAAGGCAATTTTCTCCCTCTCGTTGGTTTCGAAACATTGCAAAAGGTTCGAAGCTTCATGCAGGTTGAATCTATGCGCTACTAAAGACCAACACAGATGATTAACATGTTGCGAGAAGCACCTCGAACACGGAGATGTAGGGCGTACGCCTGCACGGGTGTTTCATATTTCGAGATGTACAACTTCACAAAAGTAACTTGTTCCAACATGTCAATTGTTGCGTTTCGTTGTACTGCGATTGATGGGGAAAATACATGAATGCCTTTATCATTGATAAAATACTACACGAAACTCCATTGGCATGACTTATTCGCGTACGTTGATGATGTATCCAGTCCTATGGATGATGTGAGAAATAGATAAAATGTTTGTCTTATTATAAAAGGTTTGAGTGGTGAGCATCAAGTGTCACGTTATCTTCGGGGAGTAGATGATATTTACACTTGGACATGTAGGAGGACTCACAGATGGGCCCTAGCCTTGGACGTTAAGGCTGCGTTTAGTTGAATTTTGGGGAAATATAAAAGTCATTTTCCCAAAAATCTTTGGCTCAAGGTGTATTTGTACAAAGCAAAGGTCACTTGTCTCCTTTGTTCAGTCTTCTATATTCATCATGTTCATTGTCCCCATCAGGGAAGGCCCTCTATTCATCGCCACATGCCTAAGCGAGGTCGTCGAAGACCCTTGACGTCGCCTCGCCTACATCATGCGATCTCAAGCGGCATACGATCTGGAGACAAATGGCTCGGGAGCAAGCCTTGACCTTGGCAACGCTCGAGACGATGACCATCGGCCTTGGTGGCCCTTGACCAACTTCACCGACTCTCAGACTCACCAAATCTTTGCTTAGATCACGACCCTATGGATCTCATCTAAAAGATCCGTGACCATCGACAAGGCTCGCCGCCCTCAGCCCCTGTCAATGATCGTCGGTGACTGTTGACAATTGTCGACGACAGTCTTAATGGCCTCATGCAACCTCGGCGGAGCTGTCATCGCCAGACCTAGATTTGCAACATTGGAGAAGTAGAATAGGACCTTGCAAGGGCAACAATGGAATATCAAAATATTGGTGAAGAAATTTTGGGAAGAAAAATTCATTAACCCACAAGCCTGCCTCTCGAAAATGTTGAAAATCTAGGCAATTTTGGCATTCCCCCATAGTGGGGAAAAAAAAAATCACCAAGCTGCCTAACTTTTATGCCAGGGATTTTAGAAGCCTGAAGCCCATCAAAAAAGCTAAATCAAACACTCCCTAAGAATTAGGAATAAGATGTATGTTTTAAATTTTCATGTGAATATATATATATATCTCACCCTGCATCCCCTCAAGCCTTGGGGCCAAGAATTATTATAGAAAAAATTCCAAGTAAGAGCCTGATATCATTGGCCAGCAAAATATTCCAACCAATTAGGGATATTTCGTCCAAAGACAATTTTGATTTTGATTTTAAATAAATTAGATAAAAAGATTTTATAAAAAGCAAAAATACAAGCAGAAGGGTTAAAAAAGATAAAAGTATTTTTCTTAAAAAGCTAAAAAAGAAGAAGCAAAAATACAAGCAAGAGAGCTCTCTCCCACTATGGCCGCCACCCCATGGTTTGTACGACGGTGGCGACGGCCAATAGGGTGGTCTGCCCCTTGGCAAGGGCCGGCAACCATTGCCAGAAATGGGAAGCCCTTGCTTCAAACCCACCAACGATGGGACGGCAACCACAAGCAGAAGGAAAGTGTTTTCTTTTTTTTTTTTTTTTGAAAGTTTTAGTTTTTTTAAGTTTCCTTTTTTATGGAAAGAAAAAGAAAGAAAAAAGGAAAAAGTTCTAAAAATTAAAAGATGAAAATGTCTTTTACTAGGCAACAAGTTCAAGCCCTTCATCGAGACTATATGGTCACTTCAAATTCTTATTTGAGAAAACTAAGATACTTTGAATCTTAGTTAAAATAATATCCACTTTATGTCATTATTTGAAAAAATAAGGGCATTTCTTGTAGGAATGTAGTGTCTAGATTCCCTAAATTTGAATTAGCACCACATGTCCATTGAATACCCTATCTAAAAAAAGTCGGACAATCCTTCCTCCTCTCTCCCTCTTTTCCTTTCCTATCTATTTATCTCCCCATCTAGTTTTCTACCACATCCTTTGGAGAAGCCACAATCAGCATTTGTGTGCGACGGCTTTCACTGCCATCACTCGTCTCTCTCCTCCTTACAAGTCCCCCTCACCTGCACACAAGAGTATTCACGAAGTCTTAGCTGCCATTGTCGCGAAAATCAAGTGACTGAATAGTAAAATTAACATAACAAGAAAATAAATCAGACATATGATAATGACAAAAAAAAAAAACAATCAAACATCCAATTATTGAAGCAGCATATTAAGTGATCACAACTACACTCTAATCATTCAAATACTCTTGGGTTGCGTTTAGTGATCAGGATAAAATTCATCTCATCATGCATTTGGTACATGCTCTAGACATGATAAGGTCGGATATAAATAGAATATAAACTAGATAAAATTATCCTATGGATACTATGGGAAGTGAAATAAAGGTAGATATAATTTTTAATATCCATAATAAAAAGTTTCTTCTCAAATAACAAACCTCTTATATTAATAAATTTAAAAACATATTTCAATATAAATAATATATGAATTTCTAATATAAGAAAATAAATAAATTTAATCTCATTTTTATTTATATATTTGAATTTGATTATATTTTATAATATAAACTCAATATATATATATCGCATATTTTAGGTGTTTTAGTATTTTAGGTTCTGTTGGTATAGTTTTCTATTTAATAAAATTTTATTAGAGAAAGATGGAAAGGGAAAAAGGAAATGAAAAAAGAAATTAATCAAAAAAGAGAGGAAAATAACATAAAAAAGCAATAAAATCACAAGAATGTCACAAGAAATTTTTACCATCTCTGTGTATAAAATTTGTGATTCATTTACATTTATGGAGCTTATACCAAATAATATTTATTATATGACGTTAATATATCCTATTTTATTATTACAATCACCAAACAGTTGATAAGATATAACAAAATCCCTTAGATTTTTATATCATATTTTATCCAATCCTATCGTGTTTAAAAATCCAAACAACCAAACGTAATATGGGTGTTTCTCAATCCCAATTACCCCCAATAACTCATATGGTAATTAGCCCTAATGATTCCCATTAAATAATAGGAACCCACAAATCTTACTATAAGATTCACTAGCTTAAATGCCAAAAGTTCCTCTTGGATTGTTTTAGTGTGTTATTCATGAAAAAGAAGACGGTATACAATTTGTAAAGAAGACTTAATTCTTATGTAGAAAAGAATTCAATCCAAAATAAAATTAAAAAGCTTACTCAAACTAGACATTTAACTCCAATTAGCCTACTTTAATTAGGTTCTCTTGATGGGCTCAAACTTGATACGTATTTTCAACAGCTCTTCCTCCCTCTTTCGCAGTCTTGGCTTCAACTAAAACCAAGGCCTCAAAGCCCCTAAAGGTTGTTTCAACCTTTGGCAACCTCGGAGTCGAGGTTGACTATGAGGACATCGTAGAGCAAAGCTCGAGCTAGCTTACTTAAGCTTTTTATTAGAATAATCTTAGACCCGTCAAAATAGGTCATAAATTTATTTCTTAACTTATATTTGATGGATTGTGTTATTGTATGGGTAAGTTATATCTAGTAAATGCGTCAGATTTAAAATGGTAAGGCCCAAAATTATATAGGAGTCAAATAGGTCATTTACTTAGACCTAACTCATATTTATGGCTCCCTCTAGAATAATCTATGAGAGAGCAATACTAGACATTGAAAAAATATATCAAAATCCTTATACTAAATGATGTACCAATCTTTCGTTGGGTGTTAAAACGAGTGGACCTAAAACAAGTGGAGTGTTAAAACAAGTGGACCTAAAACGAGGGATCACAACTACTGAAAGAGGGAGCAGGTGAGGAATTCAAATCCCTACATTTTTAAAGAGAATTGAGGTGAGAACCTTTTTAGAGAGAAATAAAGTGACAAAGGTGACTCATGCGCTCAGTAAAAAGCAGAACAAAAATCTAAGAGTGAATTGAGAGTAAAGCATAGAACTGACAAAAGAAAGACAAGTGGACCACAAGCATTAAATGATGAATGACCAAATACAAATTGACTAGGCCACTTCTAAGAGAATTTTAGTTCGGTTTGTGAGTATATACAGTGTTTCTCTTGGTAAAAACGTCGGGGATGTTCAAGCAATGTCCGATTACTTTCCCCTCGTGCTTAAACATGTCAAGTCAAGCATGAAGCAACCGAATCAACTTGTTTAAATCACATTCATAATCTAACACAGACGTACATATACAATCCTAAGGCTCGCTGCCTTTACCTACAATGAACGGTACAACTGATCTCGTCCATCATCAGAACATGAACTGCATAAGGCTTAATATATATATATATATATATATATATATATAGCCGAAGTGGTACTACCAACTACCATGAATTATATAGAAGAGGATGATCTGACCAAAACCAACAAAAAAGTATACAAAACGTTGTACCACACCATTTTCACAGGAAACTTTAATTTAGGAGCCGCAAAGAGCGATGGACAGATCCAGATTTACACTGCGTTTGTCTGAGTATGAGCCTGAGCAGTCCCTGGACCTCGAGCACGACGAGAAGGCCTCGCTGATCTCGCTGGTCGAGGAACCGTTGCTTCTGTGAATGGAGTGACATTGCAGCGAAAGCGAGAGCGACAGTTCGCAACCTTCGGATACCTCGTACTCCTCCAAGGGGAAGCTTCTCCAGTCTGTGAGCTTTAACCCTTTTTGAGGCATCTGCATCCGATCTTGAAGCTTCGCAATCTGCACAAGGCCAGGAAAATTGTGAGTCGCACTTTCGACATGCAGTTAAGTCCAGTCTAGCAAACTGCCTTGCATATTGAAATAGGTGTTCAATGGCCTACTGAGCCACAATGCAAATGCAGATATTATTGTGTGAATTGATGGTTAGGCACTTCCAGATGGTCAATAATGCATCTGAGTTCAGGCGATCTGCCCCACGACTATCTTACTCAGTAATTCACATGTACTAGTGAGAACAATCGAATGGAACTGCAGAACATCATGATGAGGAATGGACAACATAAACGAAATGGCAAGCGCTAGAGAGGTTATATGATGAATTCTGGCTGTAACTGGTGTAGAGACCTGCCAGCTTCATAGCAATGACACGAACTGGTGATGCAGATCTGGTTCCTCATTGGGAAGTATCCCTATCTAACTTGATCTATTATAATTCCAATCGATCATCTAGTTAAGGATCCTAGTTAAGGATCCTTAATATACTTAGCTTTTCTCGTAAACCCTATGTGCCAGGCAGCATGGCAAGGTATGATAAATTCGAGTGAATAACAGTAGTAGGGATACTACAAATATTAATGTATCCATAGAATAATGTGAACGAGAATTATTCAAGAGTGCTTCTGGGTTATTAAGACTGATATGCAAATTAGTTTTCAAAGTGATTTCCTATTAATCTTAGAATGGCTAGTATTTTCTCCCCTCCTCGTTTGAAAGGTTATAGATAAAGATAAGATCAAATTACTTCATGAAGCATTTTCTATCCTCTTAATCATCAGACTTTGTATCCTAGCAGTACTCAGTTTCACATGCTTAGCATTCTCAAGTCAGAAGAGCCAAAGAAAAAGAACAGGATAGAAGAGCCTCTCAGGCTACGCGGAGAGGTTCTGATCCCCCACCTTTTTTCTTACACAAAGAGTACCTTTTCGAGTAGCCATGCAGTGAAGAGAATAACACTGTTTGGACCATCATACGTGCGACGGAGGTTGACTCATTCCGCCCAACCAACCTCCCCTCCCCCCCAAAAAAAAAAAAAAAAAACAAAAACAAAAACCAAACAAAAATGAACGCAAGAAAAACACGAGGGAGAACAAAAGAAACGAAAAAGAGAGATGGAGACAAAGTCAAGATAGCTTTCAAGTTCGAAACCCCAAAACCTAACCCCGCACTCAACCCGACCTTCCCAAACCCAAAAGGAAAAATAAAAGCTGGTAAAAGCGAACCCCATTCACACACCAATGCAGAGAGAGAGAGAGAGAGAGAGAGAGAGCGTACCAAAGGGAATTTAGATTCTTCTTTCGCGGCGCACTCGAGAGGATCGTTGAAGCTGTGGAGATCTCGGGGCATGCATGGAGTGTGCCATCTGAAACCATCCACGCCCCCTGCCTGGAAGCCGTACGGCGCCTGTTCTGCAACTGCTGAAGTCGTCGTCGTCGTCGTCGCCACCTTCTCTGTCCTCGATCTGCGCACCAACAAAAGAAGAAAGAAAAGCAAAAGGGAACAATAAGAATTTTCATCAGTCAAAAACTTCCAAAAAATTAAAAAGAAAGGGGGGAACTGCTGATTGTCTTCCATGGAAAAGACCCGACGCATTTACGAAAACAGCTAGCTATCATATCTACCTCTCTAGCGTTTACTTATTCTTTTTGACATTGTGAAAAAAAGAACAAACCTGTGATAATGAAGGGTTTACCGTTTACAAGGAGGAGAACTGCATGCGAATCTAGAATGATGAACGGGTTTTGCGAATGCATGAGGAAGGCCTTCGTCGTCATTCACCTCCTCCACGCACCCGCCGTCGCGATCGGGATCGTTGTCTTCGGCCGCCCGTCTCTTTTGTTGGCCGCAGCCCCTATCTGCATAAATTTGAAGATGCCCCCCATACAAAGGTTACACCGATTTAGCAAATGTTCATCTCGAATCACTACGTGGTTCATTTATGAACCACATTGATTACAAGTAACGGTGTTGTGTGTGGTTTTCATCGAAGTCGTGACATGTGAGAGTGAGCACTTTGTTTTGGTTCTATTTTCTGTGAAAATCACATGGGCAGCAGCAGCAACAAAAACAACAGTCAACGTAGAGCAGCGTTACTGGAAAGTAGGGTTTTTAATAAATGAAGCGAATATCTAGATACAATATTTCCTTAAAAAATGCCAAGACACAAGCCCATGAAGTGTGATGCTGAAATATGGGTGAAGTACCAATGGGGGAAAGTAAGGTAAGAAAGCCAGCCATCAATGCACGTACCGCAAAAAAATGAGAGCATAATTTGAACTCCACTGAAAAGAAGCAACCCCCCAAAAAACACGGCCAAAAAAACTATCAAAACCCCATCTTCTCTTTAGTGGAGGAAAAAGAAGAACAAATCGTGCCGGAACGAAAAAAATAAATAAAATAACGAGGCAAGGACAGACATTTGAGGAGTGGTAGTTGACGAAATTAAATAAAGAAATGCAGTTCAGTGCTACGGTTCTGAATGGGACGAGAGATTAGGATTATCTACCTGGTCTGCCTAGGTCGCTCCTCATGCTTCTGTACATCTGCTCCAAGAATCAAATTTTACATCTGATCAATTAGGACCCTAACAAAGGTTTTTTTTTTTTTTTTTTTATTTCATGGAGGAAAGAAAGAGGGAGACTAAAATTGTGACTGAAGAGAGAAGGGGGGAAGCAAAAGCAACTTATTGCACCTGGAGATGGCTCTTGACATGAGAGATGGTAAGCCCTCTCACGTCCATCAGCTGAAGCACTAGCTTCGGCGTCGCCTCTGCAAAACCAACAGCCATATCAAAACAAAAAGTCAATGAAACAGATGATGATCGAACCCTTACGCCCAAGAAAAAGAGAAGTCTTGAGAGCAACAAACTGAAACAAAATATCGTCAAGCGAGAGAGAGAGAGAGAGAGAGAGAGAGAGAGAGGCGTACTGTCTTGGCCGCCTAGACGTTGGATGGCGTGGACGAAGCACTGGTGGAGCTCCGGAGTCCATCTCAGCCTTGGGACCTTCGACCTTATGTACTGCCTTACCGTCCCACTCCTCCCACAAGACCCCATTTTTGCTCCTCCTCCTTCTTCGCCTCCTTCTGAAACGCCAATCTGTATACGGATTTTGCGAGTCTCGGCTTGGAGGTTATGGAGGGTGTGTTCAAAATTCCTCATCCAACCTCGTTCTTGATGGAGGGTTCTCTAATTCGAATCCCGTTACAACTGTCTGGGCTTGAAGCAACAGTTATATAGCCTAGGACTTGGCTCGCAAAAGTAAAGAACGAAGGAAAACGAAGGACGCTTTTCCTCAATACGAAGCTGCAGAGAGAGAGGAAGAGAGAGGAAGAGAGAGAGATCACGAGAAAGGGAAAAGACGGGGAAAAGGAGGCCTGCAAATTCCTTTGAGGGGCTGATTAAAACTCTGCTAATTCTGCTTCTGTTTCCCTTCTGCCCCTCCTCTCTCTCTCTGTCTCTCTGTCTCTCTCTCTCTATGTGCAGCGGGAGACAGAAAGAGAAGAGATAGAGAGAGAGGAAATCCTCATGATCACGAGCTTTTGCGATCTCCTTCTCTTCCCATAAATCATTACCTCTCTCTCTCTCTCTCTCTCTCTGCTACAAAACTACAACTGCTTACTTTGACCTTTGCTCTCTCTCTCTCTTCCTTGTTAAGTAAATTCTAATACGCCAACGTCGTCATCATCACACAAGCCTGCCAAAGTTCTCATATTCTTTTGTTGTATTATGTGTTTTCTTTTCTCTGCTCTCCTTTTTTCCTTTTCCTCTTCTTGCTTGCTTTCATTTTTTCTTTTTCTACAAATTTTTTTTGCCTCCCCCACTTCCTCCTTGGCGTTAGACATTTCCAGGGGACGAATGTGCCCCTATTATGTCTACCTCTCTGTCTTCGATATTTACTTTGTACGTCCTTCGTCAGAAATTTCCAAGCCTGAGAATTTGCCCTTTTCCCAAGTTTTTATTTTTTAATTTTTTCTTTTTCATCCCTTTCATGAAGTGCCCTGGACCATCATGTACGGCGGTGTTACCCTCCTTGAACTCGTGGATTGGGCTATAGCATGAGTGGTTTTTTACGTAGGTGGACTCACAAATTCGCGTAATTAGGTATAGATAAGTAGTTAAATATAAGTGCATCCTATTTTTATAGGACTGTGTTACTTCGATTCATAAACTAATCTTAATATACCAAGTATCATGTAATTGCTTAAATGCTTCCAAATAAATTATATTTTTAACTCCAACTTACGTTGGTAAATTTTAGGAAATAATATTTTGACAAACTAGTGACTGCTTATGTAGATCAATATAATTTATTTCATGGAGTTTTCACTTATCTTTAAGGGAAAAACTGGAATTAATCAAATCTTAGTCACAATAGAATTAAAACAATTAATAATGTAAATTAATGCCTATCTATCTATCGGGAGAAAATTGTATTTCTCAAGGAAAAGAAATTGAAAACCATGAAATTTTTACATTGTGAGACACTTCATAGGGGAGTTCAAAAGTTCGGTCAACTCAAATTGGAGAGAATTACGGAGCTTGGTTGTAAAATGATTTAGGTAGGAAAATTTTCCTTTAGTTAGTATTATTGTAAAGGAAGGTTGAAGGATGCAACGCGCAAGAACTCCTGAAATGAAAATATAATATTTTTTAAGATAAAAACAAAATAGAAATGGAAAATTCACGTCCAAACGAAAAACCGTTTAACTCGTGTTTCTCATTTAGGAGAATGATCAACTAGAGCTAAAAATATCACGTCAAATATCATGTCATGGATGACATGATGGGGATTATAATTTAAGGTGAAAAATTAAGAAGATATGCTTATCTAAAAGAGTGAGAAACAGCTTACTTTTGATGATATATGATATTTTTCAATTCGGAAAATAAACACTGAATATTATGTTTGTTTTAAATTCTAATAAGTCAAAAAAATATATTCTGAGTTAATCTTGATAAATTAATTTTAACTTTGATAATTATGTTACGTGTAATTTCAATTACACCGGTCCTCGCTGACTTTAACTACCAATGTTTAATAACAAGACACACATGAGTATCTATTTAATTGAATATATTAAAATTTGTAAAATCGTTTTATTGATTGATCTTTTGCAAGCCCCACGTGTTCGGATATTGCAAAAGTCAATGAGTTCGACATTCTACAAGAATTGTAAAGTTTTATAAACCGCCAATGCAGACTTTTCGTTGCCCTTCTTAACCCTGTCAAAAATTTTATAGCCAACTACTAATTCATGCACTTAAATATCGCGACTTCAAAAACTAATTTTCTAAAAATCTTCCCGAGTCGACAAATTCAATGACAAGGTTGTAGTTTGTCGAAGTTATCAAATAATTCATGTAATCCAATTCTCATCTTAATGTCCTAAATAATATTAGGAAATGAAGAAATTTCAAAATGTCATGACCAGTGCGTTCCCCTCCACTGATACAGGGCATCCAAAGAATGATTCAAATTTTAAAAAAATTGCAAAAAGTGCATGCAGATCCGGATGTAAATATCTATATATTTGGAAATGTGTTATATGAATAGAAATCAAATTGTAAATGTGGCGAGGAAAGAGAAATTCGAATATAAATGTCAACATCAAAATCAATGCAAATAAAAAGGGAATAGGCATCTAACTCCCGATTTGGTAGAGTAACAAGGTCCACGAGTGCAATCCAGAAAATTTATTAGAGCCTGACACTATGGTGCCAGCGCCAAAGGCAATCGAGTGCATTTTTAGCCTAAGAATATGTTCTTGGCATGTGTCGAGTCACTTTCTGTATTCGATCTCACCCCACCACATTGCTAATTATGTTCGTTTTTGTAATTTTGTCCAGGTCAATCCGAATACTTCAGGCTTCCTAGTCCCAAGCAGGAGAACTTGTCCGAGCCCATAAAAACAATTGAGAAACAAGACAAGTGTATCAGAAATTCTAAAATTTATCAATTTTCAAAGAATTTTCAATTAAGTCCTCAAATTTATCAAAATGATACAATCGAGTCCCTCAATCAATTTCATCTTTTTTTTTTTTCACAATTTTTTCTCATTTGACTAGTAGAAAATGTTGATGTACTTTTTTCTAATTTTTTTTTTCTCTTTCTCATGTGATGTGAAAATCAACTAAAGCATGAAGCACAAGATCAAAACAATGGCGTTTTAGTCCAAATACTAATTTTAGTTAAATTAGATTAATTTTTTTGAAAAAATATTCAATTTTTTTCTAAAAAAGCACATGCTAAAAAGTAAAAATAAAAATAGTTAACAAAATGAACAAAACATTAAAGAAGTTAATTTGATAAATTTTAGGTTTGATCACATGTTTAAATATTAAGATTTAATTGTACTTTCAAGACAAGTTTTAATTATTCCGATACTTTTTCCCAAAAAGAAATTAATTAGTTTATACCATGCAAATTGATTTTTCGTTAGCTTTCAATCCTCGGGTTAGGTTTGAGCATCCCTACTAGGCATCAAGATGATTTTTTTTCTGATTACCATTAAACAAAACGCAAACATCTTTTGTAACTTTATGAACATAACTTTGAATTTCATATTTCCCTAATTTAACTTGAAAGACAATTCTTCTCTCAATCTGACTCTATATTAATATTCAATGAAATCCTTAATGCGGCAACCGCATGTCTATGATTAATATAATGTATTGACTAAGAGAATACCCGTACATATGTGGCTGAACAATGTGGGTCTCTAGATTGAAAGTCGATAGAAGACAAACTGCATTTAGTTGAAATATGTCGTAGTACAGGGACTTTGATGAAATGACCCCTCTTTGCGCATAGACAGTTGGACTCGCACACCCCTTACAAAAGGTCAAATACTCCCATGGCCCAAAATCCTTTAACTTCTCTCTGGGATTCCAGTCCTAATCTTTCTTGTCAAAATGACAAAGTCAACTGGACATGCCAAATCTTGCTTTTTAGAAAAAGAAAAAACGAGCCCAAAAAAGACAAAAATCCCATTCCCTCAAATCCTCGCCGTTCATCCCCGAGCAATCGAATAATAATTGCCTTTTCACTAGGGAAAATCAACGGTCGGATGGGAACGATGCAGTTGGGACAAGACGGGATGACGAGAAGTTGGTGTTGCCGTAAACTGGAATTTCTGGGAGAATTTTTGGATTTGCGAATTCCAATCAAATCAAATCAATCATGAATTTCAATTATATATTTTTTTTATGTATTCGCTGTCTTTTCTTCGGTGAGGCTTTGCCCCCGAAAGACGATAGCCGGTGCCAACTGTTTGACAATCTCCCTGCAAGAAAATGCCATCTTCTGCAGTTTTTTCTTCAGCCACTAGGGTTTTTCGATTTTGTCTATCTTTGACCTTTTTTAGACATGACTTGTGTCGCGACTAAATCCTGGCGGATATGAAAAAAAAAGAAAAAAGAATCGTCCGTCTGAGGATATCTTCTGAAAAGGGTTGTTGGCTTTATTATTGTTATGTTAGGTTTAGGTCGACTGATTAATAACCTAGATCTTGACTGCATGAATTTCAAAGCTGCAATGATCAGAAGGCCACGACACGCTCGTCATTGCCAGCACCAAAATGCACACCATGGTGTCTTCGCAAGACTAAGTACCGCCCGTGAAAATGTAAGTTGTTTCTGTTTACCGAGCAGGGTTTTCAATAGCCTCACGAGGTTTTTATTTGAAGAGACTAGGGTTTTACTCGTGTTACATCACGGAATACGATCATCATCCGTACCAAAAATCCTACAATTAAAGTAGAAGTAGGGCTCTCAATCCTACGATATGTGAGCAGTCTCTCAAGCACCATTTTGGACTCTTATCCGAAACTAAGTAATAAGTGATGAATATAACACATCTATAAAATGAGATATACAAGACTTGTCTGGAAGGATTTCTAAGTATTATGACATTGGAAGACAAGATCCGACATTTTAGTGTTTTCTGTCCTTAAAGACCGGCCAGTACTCTTTTCATTTTGGTCCTTTCCATATTGTGCATCAAATGACCAACTGCTCTAGTAAATGCCATGCGTAGTAGGTGCGCGAAGAATCACTTAGAGATGCCCTCTTAAAGGGATAAACAATGATGTTTATGAGATTAGTATCAATTATAGTTTTGATACCTATGGGATTTCATGTTGAACTAGTTGGGTTGATGATTATAAAGGTTGATCGGTTCCGACCGGGTAGTGCTTGAATTGGCATGGGTGGCTTTTTTGTAGTTTTTGTTCACTTCACTGGGAATATGAAGAATACGAAGCTTTATTAATAAAAGTCTCGTGAAAAAAGTTCAGATTGGTGGGACTGAGAATAGCGAAGGTTGACATGTGAAATTTGGGGACAAATTTGCAGAAAAATGGAAAATCAAGGACTTGTTTGTTTTTTTATAGTTGGAATAATCAAAGTCCTGATTGATTTTGCGATAGAAACAAAAATAATAAATGGTGCTGCCATGCAGAAACAGGGATGTCCCGTCCAGCCAGAGCTTGCTCGGGGGATCAGATGGACCAGGGGGGTAGGGTGGCTGCTGGTCTCTCTTCACCTGGAAAAAATGATGATAAAAATTTAATACCAGGATCTGCATTGGATTATGTACGTAGCTTCTTCACTGATTAGTCTATTGCAAACCCAAAGATCAATTTGGTAAAGCACAAAAATTACCGAGCTTAATAGCTGGGATGACCTCGTGATATCTTAGTTAGGTTGGCTTCTAGACATTTTTGGGACACATGATATGTGTCATTATTTAAAAAAAAAAAATAAAGTAGGGTAAAAATATGTTATGTCTAGCTACTTTCAAATTTGATGTCGTCATAATGGACGCAAGGTGAGGCGGCTTCGTGACGTGATATTATAACATGATTTAAATGCATATATAATGAGAAATTTGAACTTAACATGCCACATTATATAATGTGGATATTTTTAATCGAGTATGTACATGAGTAACGTTTGGTTTGATTGGAGAAAGGATGGAACAATCTTTAACGTCTGGAGTCCTCGTTGACCAGGGTAAAAACCTGAAGACGACCCTCTGGAAAAAGAAGACAAGCACAAGCAGGCCGAACCATGTTATCAAGAATTCAAAACCACAGACCAGAAGCGACTGAGAATACACGTATATCGTATGTATAAATCCGGGGGGGCACGTGGCAGGGTTTTGGCAGAGGATCAGGGCCTGGCCTGGCCCTGGCGATGGCCTGGCCTGAGGCATTTGGGAAGAGAAAGCAATGATGAAGAAGAAGGTGGCAGAGAATGGAATGATGGGAAATTCCTGAGTCTCCACGACCCCCACCCCTGACTTTCAACCCAACCCCTAGCGGGAATATCCATCATCATTGCTCCTCCTCCTCCTCCACCTCTCCAAATTGCCTCCAATTCCACCATTCATTTCTCTGCCACCCCTTTTTCTTTTTGGCTCCTTGTTTCTCCTCTATAATTTATCCCTGCCTCGCATTTATGATTATGCCTTTTGCATTCGCCCACACGTCAAAAGAAAACAAGAGGGTAATGAGAGTTTGCGGCTTCGAGGACGCCGGTTTTCTTGGCTTGTGTGGTCCTCTTCCCTCGGCCTGTGTGCACCGGTTTGTCCGACGCTCTCCCTCTTTGGATTCATACATGCATATTTTTATATAAAGTGCCGCAGATCAAGTTCTCGTTTATTTCAGAAAAGAAAAGAAATTTTGATGAATGTGATTGCTAAAATCTCACTATGCTTGGCTTAACATAAATTTTAATATTAGATGAGAAATATCTTGTGACATTATCGTCCAAATTACTCGAGTACTTACTTTGGCAAGCGTTATGTTCATGTAATATTTTTTAATCTAATAGTTTATATTTTATAGTTTTAATAATATTATTAGGATAATAAGCAATCATTTACGATGATGTTGCAACGGTAGTGTGATCTACCAAGCTTCGGGTGGAAGCGATGTAATCTATATTTGTAATATCCCGAGAGTTATTAGTGAATTTCAACCTTTTTTTATGGATGTTAATATGGAAGCGTGGACGAAGGCAAATCCCAAGCCAAGCCACCGTAAAACCTGCATTGCAATCTATTACTATCTTATTTTACTTGTTATATAATTTATTTTATAGTGGCAACTTGCACGTGATTTCCGCTGGTAACATATCTGGTTTTGCACATATGAATATACTTCTACGCATTTCTGCAAAAATCTATCTAAGTTTATTAAATAACTTATTCACCCCTATAGGTTATAACACAAGCCACCACAATACTGTTAGTCAACTAGGTATTTGATTACTCTTTTTTAACATTATTGTATTGGATATTAGAGTCAATATTTATAAGTTGAGAAATCTGCAAGGATTTCAATTTTAAAAAGAAAATTCAAATGCATAAATTATAAGAACTAGTTTCAACATAATATTTTGAGAATAGGGTTAATATAATGGAAAATCCCGAATTGAAATACTTGTGTGACAAATTTATTCATATTAATTTTTTAATCACAAAAAACTTTAAACCAGTATACTTATGATAATTTTAATAAAAACTAATTTTTTGACCATTAAACTGATTCGTTTGTGCTAAATCTATATTTCATTAATTTCATTAAATTAGATTAATACTACAAAAAATTACACACGTCAATTGTCACGTATAATTCAACTTAGCAATTTGATAATAAAATTTAAATTTAATGAAAATTTACGAACGGTAAATTTATTATAAATATATTAGTTATGAGTTGTTTGGGATAAATTTATTATAGAAGTATTAATTTAGACTTTTTTTCTAATATTAATTATTTAAAAGAAAAGTTAATCGAAGTACAGTGAATCATTATTTTTAGGGAACAAAATTTATATCTCGTGTACCCGTGAGAGGAGGAGAGAATTTTTCAGAATTGGGGATTTGGGAAATCCACATTGATTAGATGAATGTGGGCTGAGTTGATGATGGCGAAAGAGAAAAGTCGTGCATCTTTTTGCATATCATATATATTCTCCTCGCGAGAGGGAATTCTGTGGAAAAGACCTTTTTCGTGAATTTTATTTATTTAATTAATTTTCGCCTTTGACCAGTCTCGTCACTGTCGGAACTCCGAAAAGTATTAAGATGACGTACGGGGCGGGGCTCCCCTGTTCCTCGTCATCTTGCGTACAGAATTAAATATACTCGGCAGAGGAATAATAATTGTACTGTATGTGATGTTGAATTTTCTTTTCCTGTAAGGCGTATCCAAGGGAGAAAACAAAAGGCACAATAATTTCTTTCTTTTTAAAAAAAAAAAGAGAAAGAAATAAGTCATTTAGAATTCAACTTAATCAAATTGAATTTCTCCTTCCGTCTCCGTTTCGAATGGAATCGAACAGGGCTTTTTCAACCTTCTTCGAAAGTCTTACAATTTCCAATTTAACCAATACTAAAACCCGATGAAGAACTAGTGGCATCAACAGCAACACATAATTTTTATAATTTTTTGATAGATATATCTATATATCATAATGTGAAGAAAAGTTTTAAAACTAAACACCCATATAATAAAATATAATCACAACAGCGCCCATAAAATTATTGTAACTTAGTTAAACCCATCTCCATGTTAAAGATCATTCAATCCTTTCTCCAATCAAACCAAACGTTACTCATATGCATACTCGATTAAAAATATCCATCAATTAGAAGGATGGTCATATGAAGTTTCCTTACGCTGAAAAATTTAGAAAAATGTGGGCATGATTACAAATTAGGGTTCGAATGATTTGAACTCAAACTCCATCTACCATCCTTCTCGAGTTTCCTTTAATTGTACATGATTCTTACCTTAAAAATCTTCTCCTCGGCATCCCTAATTAAGATCCATAACCCATATTATTGAAAAATCATCAAGAAATTATTTCAGACAAGCAACTAGGGTTTCTTAAACACGTGATAATCAACCTCAGATTCCAAAGCACCAACCCTCCCCCCCTGATGCACGCTTGCTCGGAAGTCAAAGCTGCCCCTTAAGCTGGATTCATTGATTTAGAAGGCCGCAACTTTATGCGTTTTCTTCCCAACAACTTTTTGAATAAACAGAGAATCTCTTCATTCACTGCGAAAAATGGTATGTAGATCGACCTTATTTTTCTAATCTAAAGTGAAATATTCCAACGATGGTACATGGAAAATTCCTTTCCGTGTGAACCCTTGAATGGGGGTAAGATTGGCTTGTCACGGGAAAGATGAGAACATGCTCCCCTTCACGATCGTCTGCATCATTGGGTACGTCAAAGCTTCAAATAAACATTTCTCCAGAAAACCAAACAATCCCCCCACGTGGAGCTTTTCAATTTTCATGCACAAGTTAGCTGCTCTACCGAATATGTGCTGGTCCCAATCCATGCCGATGTCTTTTGTCAAAAGACAATGCTCCATTCTCGAGTCTCTTTCATCGCACATTCTTGACAAAGACCGTAAATCAAGGCACTTTTTTGTGTACCTTGGAGGTAGAACCCCTTGACTTTGTATATTCAAAAGCTATCCTTGTGCAATTAGACACACCCAAAAAAAAAAAAAAAAGAAAAAAAGCAAAACAAAAACGAGATTGGGTCGATAAATAGCGTCCCCAGCTAGGTATGGACAAGTTGAGAATCATGGATTGGTGATTCCTAAAGCCTACCCTTTAATTCGGCATGCTAGTTTTCATAAGCACTCGACTTGTTCTATGATTGTTTCGTAAGATTTCACTAATAATTCCACTTACACCTTAGTCGTTCTCTCATCTTAACTTCAATTATAAAGAAAAGGAGGACCTAGGAAGGGCACTTAAATATCCTTGATTTAAACAACTTCAATTAGCTTGGAAAATTTGACAAGTTAATTTATTTGGGATGGCGTATTCTAGTATTTGTATATGTAAAAAATAAAATAAACCCTCCTAGACTCAACCAACCGGTGTTTGCAACGCTATCTCAGACCTAATTTAAAACTGAAAATAGGTTTTGTTTCTATTATGATTCGGCCAAGTCACGAAATTTGATTAGACCAATCCGTTTTAGTCATTACCATGGACTGGTTTCCAACGCATGTTATACTAATTTGATCAAACAATATTGGACTTCGCACGTCTCGATGCAATAATGGTGTGGTTGGATAGTTACTGTAGCACAATAATGTAGTGGGAAGATGTGATGGATGACGCGTTTAGATACAAGCTTTAAATAGGCCATGTATATGGTCCCCTCTCCATATTTTGAAAACTTACAATTTATCCATTAAAGACCGTCTAAAAGAAGAGAATGGGAGGAAGATCTAGCCTCCTCATACATATCAATCAAACACAAGAACAACGACCGCACTTAGAGCGGCGAAACGAGAAATTCTGATTTCAAATTGAAACTTAGGTATTCCTAAATCTATATGGGTCGTTAATTTTTTAATGTGTTGTGTTGACGCCTCGGTATATAAATTTAGAATTCTATTCTTTCTTGATTTCATAAAAATTTCCAACACATAAATCATTATTTTGTATATTATATATATGTTTTCACGTGAGGGGAGTAGTTAAGCATTTTCGTAACGTACATATCTCCTTTGAAAAACTTCAGTTACGTGCATATATTGTCGTCTTCCTTCCTAATATGACTAATGCGCGATGGTTTGAGAGGATGACGAACAACGGCACGTAATTAGAGCGGATATCGCTCGCAAGTCATCGTTGGGTTTGAAAAGCTCGGAGCATATTTTTCAACTTGATCCACATACATTTCATCTTTCTCCCGAGAAAGGCCACGTAAATTGCTGCTTGGATCAATAATTGAGGAGGAGGGGCCCTTGTCCGTTTGACTTTTCTCGATCCTAGGGATCGAATTAGGTGGAAATGATTGAGTCGCTCCTTCGCTTTTGTTGATTGATGAGCTTTCTCTTTGCTCATACACCATGCAAAAAGCCGGCGACCTTTTCAATTTATTAAAAAAAAAAACCCCGGTTTATCAACTAACGTGTTTCCCACTGCATTAGAGAAGAATCCCGTAAGAAATCACTAAGAATTTTGATTTTACGAATTTTTATTAGGTGATCTGATGAGTTTGAAGAATATGTCGTCATCGTTTCCGATGAGTGAGTTCATCCACGATGAGAAATTTGTTTTCCATTCTCAGCCTCCGTACGACGTTGATTTGATACGTATTGCCACATCCCTAAAATAAAGGTTGTGTAGAAAGATCACTTCGTTGTAGAGCAACCTTCACTCCGCTCATAAAAATAATTATCTAAAAAATTCTAATAGTGATCAAATCAATTCTTAATTTTTTTAATTTAATTTATTTAGTCCAAACATTTTTTTACGATTTTTCAATATAGTCCTTCTAACTAATATTGATAGGAAATTACTAATATACATATAGGCTATTCAGTGTGACTCGATCGACTGATGTAGATAATTTTTATAATTTTTTGAATTTTTCTATGGCAGCTGGCGGAGGGAATCATGAAAAAAAGAAAAAAAAAAGGAAACAAAAGAAAATGAAAAAAAATAAAAGTTAAGAAAAATTTAAAATTTTTCTAAAGATCATCAATGTTGATGATTTTTGGCCAAAGTTGGTTAGAAGGATTGCATTGAAAACTATCGAAAGGTTTAAAACTAAATCGATTAAATTGAAAAATTTTAAACAAAATTGAAAGCCGTATAATAAGTTCAAGACTTTTTGGATGATTGAAACAAAAGAAAATGAGAGATTAATAAAGTTGGTTGTTGCACTGTAAATACAATTGGGAAATTTCACAAAGTTCGGTTTTTAAATTGAAAGCGAGTGGTTTACTTGCTTCTTTAAATTCCTTTTCTTTGGCCAAGTTTTCGTTCCTCTCTTCAAATTATATTGCATTAGAATATTAGAGTAATTTATAGATAAGGGCAAACTAGGAAAATTAAAAGTGGGATAAAAGCCGATTCCAACTTTGTACATAGGAGATCAACACTCAAGTTCGTCATACACAATTATATAAGTGGAAGTACGTGAAAACATGCCAAGATCATAAGAAAGTTTCAACAATTGTTTATTATAGTATTTGCTGATGTAATATAAATCTTTTTACACAAGCATCATTCGAATAGACATGTTGACTTATTTATGGAATGAACTAAAAAAAAAAAAAACTGTACATCATTATTCAAAACCAGGCTTTTCTAATAATTTTTCACGCACCATTTTTTCTGAAGGAAATCCCTAAGATTGTATGGATTGTTGGAAGTTATTCAATCATTTCATGTGTGGATTTTACTTATTAATCATCCCACTATTCAATAAAACGATTCTGGCTAGACTTTCCAATATATTACCAGCATCTCTCAAATGCACGTCAAATAGGGCCACAGCGTCTCAGCTAACTGCCACCAAGGCCGTACGTTAAATTAATTGAAACATTGACTATCTACGCATTCACACGCAAGCGAAGGAGGACCTGATTTTCCTGGATGTTTGGCCCTGGACAGTAAAATCTCCACATCCGCTTTCCAACCTGGATGCCATTCTCGAAGTCCTTAGCACATATAGAGAGAACAACCCAACGAATGAGATCCGAAAACAGCATACGATATGGTGCAAATATTCCACGGGAAAGACCGCCCCGTCTTCGATGGAAACGAGCGAGAAATTCACCAGGAAAGATCCCCCCTTCCTCGGGGCACAATTATAAAATGACCGACGACCCTTGTGGGCGACTCGGTCGTCAACTCATTAAAGAAAGCTAGGAGAAAAAATTGGCCGAGGAGAGAGAGAATTTGTGAAAGGGACACGAGTTAAAGGTGGGAAAGAGTCTTGCTAATAATGCAAGCTGGACGGCGAGTCAAACATCGCACCTTAAGCACGATTTGACCGTAGGCGGAGTTTCCTGCAGCCCTCATATGACGAAGCTGGCGACGGATTATTATAGTGATTAGTCAATATAAGAATGATTTGCTTAGGATTAAGATAAGCAGCGAATGAGTGGAAAAGAGAGGGCGAGTTTAGTGGGAGGGAAGCCTCTTGTTCTCTTTTGCATGGAAATCATGCACCAGACAAAAAGAGAGAGAGAGAGAATGAGAGAGAGAGAGAGAGAGAAAGAGATCGTGCATGGACTAAGGAGCATGAAATGTGGAATTTTTATGTCAATCTAGGTTTCTTCTTTTCCTTAAAATAATACGAAGATAAACATTCTCTAAAGCATGGTCTTCCACTTTAGTCGAGGGAATATACACAAATAAAAACGATGATTGGTGGGCGTCGGCCCCGCCTGTTCTGACTATTCTTCCCCCTCCCAAAAAAAAAAAAAAAACCCCCCCTTCCTCTCGCGAACTTTCTTTGATTGGAATTAGGTTTAATTTGAACATTTGAAAATGGTGGATCGTGTTCTGTCCCTTGTCCGAAACTGCGAATTCCTCTATTTGCAATTTTGTGGTTTGTCCGCACGTAATCAGCCATGCGAGGCCAGAATTTTTTGGCTAAAGTAATAATAAGATTATATGAGGAATTGAGGTGTGAAGATGTCACGTTCTGCGTCTGACACGTGCACAATGAATTCCGGCTACCAAATACGCACATTATGGGACATGATCTTCTAGAAAAAGGGGGGCGTCCAAAATCAATGTTAGGTAACATTTGAATATCCTGCATTTTTGGGTTTTCCCAAAGTTTTGGTTAAACCCTAAAGGCCGCTTAAATTAAACGTTTACGTTTGAGAGCAGGTGAAATGTTGTGGTGGTCACGGTTGTCATCACGAAAAGCGATCGACTCGTTCCGGGTAGAATTGAAAGTGCTCATGGATCGCTTCGTTAAGTGAAATACCTCTTGATGAATTCGTTCATAATAAGACCGATTATAATTTTGAATATTACGAATGCTTATCCGGGTATAATTTTTAAAAATATCAAACTACAACATCATTTTAGATGGCATTCACAAAATTCTCCGTATCGTTTTTTAAAATGTCTTACTTAATTCACAATGATTTCAATTAAGGACAAAAACTTTAAGGGTAGAGTTAGCGCCCGTTGGTCAGCAAATCTATTGGTTGACCTGTAACCGGCTGATGATGTTGGCGGATATGGTTTCAAGTAGTTGTGCAAAAATGGTGTTAGAACCATGGAGCGTCAGGTTGTGAGGACACGTAACGAACGCATTCCATGTTTATAAATAGATGTAATTAAGAATGTATACGTCGGCAAGTACGTCAGAAGTCCTAACATGGAGGCGGACTGAGACACGGAGATAAAAAGGACGGCTGGCTAAAGGTCCGGTTGGTCATATGTAGAACGACTCCGAACTGCGACACGCTCGAGTACGCAGCGAAGAGCCAAAAAGAGCTTTGAAGTTCGTTCGGTACCCGATTGGAGACCTGGTCGAAATGTCAATGATCATTGAGTGCAGTTCGGTACTTGGTTCGTTCACGTGGATTTGGGCCTAGTTCCAAACCGGCCTTAGAATGAGCCTATTTGGACATAGGTCCACTTTGAGTAACTCAATTTGGGTTAGTGCAGAGGGACCTTTTTCTAAGGCCCAATTGCTTCTCCTATTCAATTCCCAGTTTTTAAGGACGTGCATAAAGGCGTACATGATCATCATTCTATTTTTGTTCAATATATTTTTTTTATTTCAGACTTATTTCTAAAATATAAATTCTTTTGGTGACGTAATTTTATTTTTTTATTTTCGGATCGAATTTTTGTCTGTAAATAGATTTATAACAGAATTGAGAAATAAATTTGGAATAGAAATGAAAAGTGAAAGTTATTTTCATTTCTTGTTCTCTCTACTAATTAGTGACCCACTCACTGTCTACTACCGTCAGTCGCCGCCGATCACTGCCTTTGTCGATCACCAACCACTGGTGACTGGATGTAGACGATAGGAGTTGGCTATCGATACTGCTCTCCGAGAAAGGGAAATTTTATGTTATTATCAAACGAAATTCTATTCTAGAAACAAAAATTTTATATCGGTATCAAACACGAATTTTTGCTCAAAAATTCATCTCTCTTCCCAAAATTAATTTTTGTCTAGAATAATTATCATTCACGCCTTAAATAATAGGCCATAATTAATTTTTGTCTACAATAATTATCATTCACGCCTTAAATAATAGGCAATGTGAAGCCACTGAAGCCACTGGCCCTTGCGCTCAACCGACATATGAAGCACCTAACTTGTTCCACCCAGTGCAAGTTACTCATTGATTTTCGATATGTACTGTTATGTGCATTTGAATAAACTCCAAGTCATGATAAATAAAACCAGAACTTTTAAAAGCTGTTCGTATAACTACGGTTACCATGTTGTGTAGTATTGTAATCCGTAAGGTCGGTAATGCATAATTCAACGCCACAACGCATTAAAGCCGAGCGAAACAACTTCCCAAAAGCTGTCGCAAGCCATAGCGGGTTCGAAGGTGAGTAGCTATTAGATGTTTGCCACAAATTCTTATAAAAGTGGCTACGGCAATCCGTTTGGCAGAATGAACTCGACCGTGTCTCTATCAAAAATTGAGGGGAAGGAGCCCACGCTAAAGCCATAATATTTGGACGAGAAGGGTCAGCCATCTTGATCACAAACAGACAGTAGCTTGGTTGAGCCGAAAACTTTAACATGCCTCCTAAACCACCAACTTCGCCACCAGTCCAACACTGCTCCTTCCACCATCACCGACCCGAACCACCAGTCCTCCACAAGCTACTGGTACTGCTACAATCTCCAGTTTACTCCACTACCGGCAGTCTTGCCAGCTCTACTTCAATCACCTCACCTCCACCTCCACCGCCAACTCCAGTAAAGTGCACTTTTAAATCACAGTCACAGGCACTGTCATTACCTCCAAATATCCATTACCCCACCACCACCACCTCTAACTATGTTGTACTGCCACTCCAACTCTTCCTTCATGGTCACCTCCGATTGCACCACAAAAACCTCCACACAAGACCATCTCCATCTGCCCACCACCATCCCTGTCCTGCCACCACATTCTCCTCCTAACCCCGCAACCACCATGCTCCATGTGAACTTCTATTTCCACCTTCACCTCCACAAAAACCTTATCTCGCTACCTCCACTACCACCGCCAACTTCAAAGTCAGAGTGGTACCACCCTAGCTTTTCCAAATGCTACATTCACCATCACAGCTACTACTGCCAGCAGCTTAATTTAACACTTCGCACAGCCAGCTATAATCTCAGTGAAGATGTAACTATGGGTAAGTGAAAAAAGATTGCACCCCAGGGCTAACATATGCCCAACCAAATTTAAAGCAGCAAATTTCCTTCTGTTCTATTGAATCAGAGTGTCAAAGAACAGGCTGGTACCTCAGCGCTTAAAGAATGATAGGATTATAAAAATTGTAATAGCATCATCCCGTTAACCCAAAAATATAAACTAAATGAAGAGATTGAGATTTAATATTTCGTTACTTTTGGAAATATTGCAGACCATGTTATGCAATGAATTTCCCATCAAATTTTTGTTTTCTCTAAGTATGACAATCATACAGCCTAATCTGTCAAATTCCTAGAAACAATTATGCTTGTTAGCCCATCAAATTCTCAAAATCTTTATCTGTTACTTTAGTGCAACATTTTAGCTTGACGATATAGTAACATCTACCTTAATAGTATAACTGTCACTGATCAGCATCACGCCATAAAATAGGAACTAGCATGACCTGGTATGACTGACTTGGTCAAACCAAGTTATCTTGACGGGAGAAAACAAGCCTCACTGAAACTGAGCTGTTGGAGATGAGAATTTATTCTCGCCTTCCTTAACTAAGCAACACAACTTAACGGAGAGACAAGACAACCAAGTCTTCCAAATATTATTTCCATGGAGGTCCAGAAAGACAAAATGCTGACCCCAAGAAAAGACGCCAACCAGATAATGTACAATCGCAATTAATTTTCATTTTATTCCACAACTTTGAGACAAAAGTAGCAAAACTCAGAGAGGATGAAGGTACCAATATTCCTTGCAATTATGCTCAAGCATATTAGTCTCAACGAACAATGATTAGATAAATGAAGTAGCTTTTCCACCAAAAGCATCCATGCTCGAGCTCCCTGCAAAGTTACAACTGGCATCAGAAACAGAATCCAGAGATTTGCAGTTAATGTATTTCAAATCCTTTTAGCTTAAAAATCAATCGGATGAAAGAGATGCTCTACAATTGCTGAGACACCATGTAAAAGCATTCACGATGAAGAATACAAATCGGAATACCTGATTATTTAAAGGGTGAACAAGATGCTTGAAATAAGTGACCATAAAATTAGCAACGGCATGCATCAATTTGTAAACCCAATTATTCATACACTAAGTTGACATTTTTGTTGTTAGATAAAATTGATTCATTATGCCAACCTATTCTAAACCATCTCAACATTCCAAATGCCCTCTCGATATCTTTTCCTGTAGCATTTTTATCTCTTTCATTAATAATAAATTCCCAAAGCATCCCTTCAGATGCATAAATCTTCACTAGAACATTACGAATATTTTCTTGGTGCGCATATCAAATAGCTTCAAGAGAACAATGAAGTAATCAGTACAAATCTCTATTACAGACAACCCACCCACCCCCCAAAAAAAAAAAAAAAAAACACCAACCACCACCACCACTTCTAATAACGCAAAATGTAATTTCAGAAGAACAAGCGGCAGACCTTGCAAAACTCAAGTTGTTGATCAAATACAATGATGGTCTACTGTTGGATTACCGCCCAAATAGAAAAAAATAACATGATCACAAAAAGGTTAAGAAAAATGCAATATATGAACCTCTCAAGTGAAGTAACCAATTGTGAGTATTAATATATTCAGGCAATATTGGCAAATATCCAATCAAGCACCAAACTGACTAAAATGTTAAGCATCTCCAGCTTCAAACAAACTTTTCGTGCATGTGTGCACATTTGGACCGAGAGAGAGAGAGAGAGAGAGAGAGAGAGAGAGAGAGAGAGAGAGTATATGAAGCACTTAATATCTTTGTAGCTCTGCAATTAGATGATGCATTTAATTAGACTTAAGACATCATTATACATAAGAAAGCTTTATTATAATAGCACTTTAGCAAACATAAGTATATGAGATTTTTTTCTCCTATGAAATTGTCACATGTGATTGTCAAGATGGAATATCCAATTTATTAAAAAGTTCTAAGAAAAATAAACTTACAATATTTAGCCCATCTTGTTTGACACCTACACTAATTAACTATATATTCTAAGGGAATAAAACATCCCAATCATTATCGTTTATGAGTAAAATGACATAATCCTACTACTAAGATGCATGGGCTAATAATGAGAGACATTGGGACTAAATTCCACGTGAAAAACAAACAGTCACTGAATAAAACTAGATGAACAAATGCCTCCAGCTTTGTCACCAACCATCTCTACCTATTACTCATGCTACATCAGGCAAAGAGGAATCAGAGAAATGTATGATAAGCAAATGAATTGCAACAAATCACAAAGAGCCATCTATCTACAAGATAAATGATACAATATAAAGCAAAGAGGTTTATCAAAATGATACAAAGCAATGAAAATCTTTCTTCACAATCCACATTATAGTGGAAACTTGTTTCCAAAGAACCATCTATCTACAAGAGCATGTTTACCATGGAGGTGTAGAAAATCCTAATGCAAATGTGCTCCATCCTTATCCGACTATAAACCTTAACATGCAAGCTAAGTAGGACAAATATTTGTGAAAGTGCTTTCGACCAGTCCTGAGTTCAGTATAAGTGCCATAAGAAGTAATCCCAAGGACAGGACAAGTGACCCTTTTAATCAGGTAGAGATCTATCTACAGAAGGACAAATTTTCAATTGGATTAAATAAAAGGAACTGCAGTGACAGATAAAGAACTTATCATAGAAGAGAAAGAGAACTTATTATATATCCAAAAAGATGGTCTAGTGAATAAGAAACATAAATAGAGAAACATAAAAAGAACAGCGAGGAAGAAAACTAACTAGAATGGGATACAAAAGCCATTGATCTACAAAAGCTTCCACTAAAAAAAGGTTGTAAACGGCATAAGGGTTAACTTCAGTAAGTGCAGTCCACACTAACTCTATTGGAAATTTGCTTCTGTTTCGCTCTGGTCAAGGTGTTCCAAATTGTGTCCATTCATATAGCAATGAATAATTCATATTGCCATACATATATGCATGAGAATGCCAGAGTTTTGGCAAATCCAGCACTTGAGATCACCAACGATAACATAAGCCATGAAGAAAGCAAGGCCTAGCCAAACCATTAGCAAATGAAACATGATACAATTTTGTGGTAAGACCAATCGAAGGCTGTTTTGTATAGCAATGAACACAAACTTCATCACAGCATTAATCTGCTAAGAGCGATCTATTGTGTTTGTGTGTGAAAAATTGAAGATGAACTCCTGATATTGTTATTATGCACATAACAAATAATCGCCAGTAATAAGCATGAGTATGGGTCCTAAGACATGGGGAGACAACAAAGGAAGAAAAAGAATCAGCATCAGCAAATGCACACACCCAGGCTGCCCAATCAATGAGGGGTTGGAAAAGAACACTTCAAGCTCTCCAAAGTTTCATTCTAAAACACAAACCAAAGAAGAACTCAGCAAAAGAGAAGCCTCCCTTTTACAAATGTGGGTCCAGATTGAAGACACTCTTAGAAGCTCGTGAGGCTTGGATGGAAAACACTGACCAGAGGTGATCCACTAATGGCAACTTAAATAGACAATGGATGGACGCATTAATTCGGATGGTTCATCAATTCGACCTCCAACCTTATGTTGCACAATAAGCCATTCCCCATTCTCCAACAAGTTCGAATTTTGACAACCAGCAATGGATGTACGCTAGCCCCACATTACGAATAGCCACCAATCTACAATCCAATAAGCACGTCCACCACGAAATCTCCTAATCTCGACAAACAAACCCTAGAAAAGAACCCCTCACCCTCTAAATCCCAACGAGCACAATCTCACAATCAGACACAAGATTGTTGCCGCTCACCACCCACAATCAATAACCCACAAACCAAACATCATCGAAGACGGCGGAAAGCAGCGATCAACAAACGGAAATCCCTATGCAACAGCGGAAAGAACGAAACCCAAATCTCCCGGCGCGGAAAAAAGTCACGGCAACCCAGAAAACTACCCAGAAGAAGGGGGACAAAACCGACCTTTGAGAAGAAGAAAGAAAGGAAGGAGGAGGAGCTAAGCGCCGGCGGGCTTGGGGATGAGGGGGACGGCGGCGGGCTGGTGCTGCTTGAGCCGGGCCTGCTCCTGCTCGCGGATCTTCTGCATCTTGAGCATGCGCTCCATGACGAGCTCGTACTCGCACTTCTCGTAAGAGTGGCGCTCCCCCTCGCACTTCCAGGGCAGGTAGTACTCGGCCTGGCGGCACTTGTTGAGCGGGATCAGGAGGTGCGCGCACTGGTCCCGGTACGCCAGCGGCACCCGCGCCTCCACCATCTCCTCCTGCGTCGCGATCATCTTCTTCGACGACCCTTCCACCTCCATCTCTCTCTCCCCTCTCTCTCTTCCCCCTTGCCTCTCTCTCTCTCTCTCTCTCTCTCTCTCACTGGCTTCGACTTCTGCGTCTGCTGTGCGTCTCGTTCTTTTGCCGGTCGGGTGCGACTGCGATCGGGTTCGGTGTGAAGGGGTGCCAGCCGTGACCCATTTAACGGGCGAAATTGCACATATGGGCCTCCATCTTTTCACTGTTTGCACAGTTTGGACTAACTTTTTTTTTTTGGTCGGTAGTTTGGACCAACTTAACATCTTAAAATAGAGGTCGATATTATCGAAAATCTCAAATTAATACATTCGTAATAAATTTACTTTAAATTAATTTTTGGATCAAGAAAAATATTAAATTAGTACACCTATCACTGATTTAGCCTCCATCAATTTCCATTAAATTTTAATAGCAAATTATAGAGTTAAATATTATGTGATGGTACCATCCACCGTGGTGGCTCCGTTGGATAGCCGCACTTCCTTTCTTTTTGAGAGTGCCGGAGTTCGAAACCCTTGCGCCACACAAGTTGCGGGGAGGGCCGCGTGAGGCATTGGTGACTTACCGCAGTGGCAAGACGTGTCGCACCGGGTGGTTTATCTCCATTGCCCGGCCGTGCGGGGTTCCCGGGTCATAAAAAAAAAAAAAAATTATGTGATGGTTGATAAGTGTATTGATTTGGGTTTTTATCCTCTATTTAATAATAAGTGTACGAGTTTTATGATTTTTCGTGATATTATTCTAATTTAACGGAAATTAAATTGTTACAAATGTGCCAGTTTAAGGTTTTTAATAATAAAATTAGTTATATGCAAAAAAAAAATAATAAAAAAATTAGTTCAAGACTAATTTGTTACCTGTATATCAATTTAGAGTTTTTGTGATATTGACTCTATATAATAATTATGTTATATTCTTAATGTAAATATCAATGTGAATTTGGACGGAGTAATAATATGCGAAAAATTATAACAACATAAACCATCAAATCAATCGGATTCTCAATTGGAATTCACGCAGAGTTTTATTTAAAGTAGCTCTGAACCACATCATATAAGCGACATCCTCTGATTAAAAGGAAATGTGAAGAAAAATGAAATTGCATTGTCTTTGAATTATAATATAGGTATATCCAACGTTTCGAGGACGTTACATGATATGAAAGTATAAAGTAAGAACATAAATCCGCTCTGCTTTGCTCAATGTGGAAACCTGCACTATTGGCTTGATGTTGAAAAAGCGAGCGAGCCATTAGCATTAGATATTTCAGTGAGAGTAGAGTGCCTCTCTCTTCTTCATTTACTCCTATTTCTTTACAGAGAGTTAGAGGTAGTTTCTGCGAAATTTAAATTAACATGCCCTTAATTGTCCACTGTAAATATAAAAGAATCATCTCATTTAGACTTGTCTATAATCATGCATCTAATCATAAGGGTCATCGTTTAATCATGCATCTAGTCATATCTGTTTCCAAACCATGGGAAATTGTGCAACACGCTAAAAATATAAATCTGCTTCAATGAACATTATGTAGTTATGGTCCGGAAGTAAATCCTTTTGAGTTCTTATAATACAGAATGAGGAAGAACATTCACAGTAGAACCGCCCGCCTTCGCTTTATATACACTCCATGCGGGCAAACACCTGAAAAACGAGAAAATCTTTGCCAAGAACCAATCCTTTTGTATGAAATTCGCTGGACAATCTGATCAAACCCTCAAGTGGCCTTTTTCCGTTTATACTTCATGGCACAGACGATGTAGACGAGCAAGTTCAGGAAGCTGAGCCCGGCTAGAAGCCAGAAGAAGTAGTCAAGGTGGCCCTCGTTCAAGTTGTCGGGTATCCATCCGACCTGCCCGCCTTGGGTCGTGACATACGTCACGATCGTCAGGATCAAGGAGCTAAGGTAATTCCCTAGAGAATTAGTCAAGAGCGACAGCGCGCTGCATAAGCTCCGCATGGCGTCTGGAGACTGGTCATAGAAGAACTCGAGCTGCCCGATGAAAGTGAATATCTCCGCTGCCCCCAGCAAGAAGTACTGTGGTGCTTGCCAAAGGATGCTCATCGGCACGGCGACGTCTTCATCAACCAACCCGAGTTCTCTAGCAATTTGGAGACGCTTAATCTCTACTATAGCAGCAGCCGACATGCAGAGAACTGATATAAAGAGGCCAATTCCCATCCGCTGCAGCTCGGAAAAGCCTCTTTCCTTGCCTGTGAATTTCCTCGCTATTGGAACGATGACCCGATCGTAGACAGGCACCCAGAAAATCACGCTTATGACATCGAAAGTCGATAGAGATGCTGCAGGAATAGTGAAAGAGCCGATAGTAGTGTCCATCATCTCCCCTTGTTCCACAAACATGGTGGACATCTGCGCATATACAGCAGAAAATACAATTCCTGTGGCCCAGATTGGGAACATACGGATCAAAATCTTCAGCTCCTCCACTTGAGTGACTGTACATAGCCTCCAAGCATTTGAAAAGTCCCCGGTTTTGGTGTCTGCATCAGTGACAACCGCAGCTTTATCGAGGCACCTGTTGTTATTGTGGAGATCGTTAGCCCTTTGTCCACATTTCCAGTAGATGATTTATCATCTCCTCTGGCATGATAAGCAGAAAAATATATGGGAAACTACAAAACTTGGTCTTGCATGTGGGTTGAGTATGCATGTAAATTTGGACACAGAATTGCAAAGGTATGATTGGCTATTGTTCTTATGACAATTTGGGGTGTAATTCGAAATCTTCGAGAAAAATATTGTAACTTCTTCAAAGTAGTTGCAAGGCAAGACGTTGACATTGCACACATATAGTTAAGATGAAGTGTTTCCATAAAAATGTTCATATTTCCATGTCCATGATCACATCTTCTCTCTTGTACTAGGCATCCACTAAGAGTCATATATATATATACACGAGCAGAAACATTAACTTACCAAATACTAGTTAGAAAATTCGTACCATAAGAAAGAAGAGGAAAAAGACAACTCACTTCAACTCATCACTGTGTTCTATTTTGCGGCTTCCTTCTATAGCAGAGTTCTTTTCTTGTGTTTCATACAGGAGACTACTGTCCTCAGGGACCTCCACGCTCCACTTATGGAAGGCTGCAACCAAAACCTGACACATCCTTGTGATAGGGCTCCCCCCGGGTTTCTGGAATCGATAGAGAGGCGTGCCTGAAAAGAAACTGGCAATAGCAACTGCCATAAATACTGCAGGAATACCGAATCCTAAGCCCCAACCCATATTGTCTTGAATCCACACTATGAGTGTGCTTGATACAAGAGCGCCTATGTTAATGGAAAAATAAAACCAGTTGAAGAAAGACCCTTTCTTCACTCGCTCTCTCGAATCAGTGTCATCAAACTGATCGGCACCAAAAGAGGAAACACATGGTTTGATTCCCCCAGTACCTAGCGCAATCAGATAGAGCCCTAAGAAAAACACGGCGTATTGGGCCGCTGTTGCTGAAGGGCAAACAGAGTCCACACATTCTGCAGGCTTCAACCCAGGAACTGTCGCGGAGAGAGTCAATGTACACATACCCTGTTAAAAATGACAAACCAGTGTCATCAATCATAATTGTTTTACTCTTTTTTTTTGGCTGAACCATGACTGTTTTACATTAGCAAAAGGCGATGAAGAAAAGTATGCACAAAAGGCGAACACGGAATGAAAGATGGCAGCTTAATTCGGCCTCTCTCATTTGCTATAACCTGCAGCATTAGCACACTTTGTCTTGAACAAGAAACTGTTGTCCCAATTAATTATATAAAAAGATCTAAGTAACAGAAAATTAGCAGCTACCTATTGTCACAGAGCTCATAAATACCTGAATCATAAGAGGAAACCAATTTACTTCTTAAAGGTCGAAAGCTCCATTGAGTTTTCTGACCTCATGGCATCCAGAAGGAATAATTATGTATTATCAACTCCATAATTAACTCCATCCACACAACTATATCAAGGGCATACTCACAAGATTTTAAGCCCTGGAACAATTCAGCATCACCCATTCAAACACGAATTAATGCCCTGAGGTAATGAATTTTCCATTAACCCCAACGGAATCAGGAACTTTCAAAAGATGATATCTAGTAAAATATCATTCAACCACCATGACAACCTAAGAAAAACGTAAAGATCTTAATTTGGAAGCTGATATGATGGAACCATAGTGCAGAAAAAACTTTTCTTTTTCAATACACGCAGGCTCGCGCATGTGAGAGAAAGAGAGAGAGAGAGAGAAATGAACTTCGAGTGGTTGTATGCATTAGCATAGATGTCCTCAAGTTCATAAATTTTTACAGTGAAACATCAACTCATCAACGTAAAACATTAAATGAAAGCAATGGGAAGCCACATAGCCAAAAAAGTGATAACTCACAGAGCAATGCTTAGGCCCAACTTGACACATTCCTGTGAAAGGTTTAAACATCAACTTCAAAGTACATCCAGCCAAAAATGTGGAAAAGTGTAGTAGCTAATGCGTTAATCCAAAAATGAATTGTCAAATAAGTTGATCAAATATGTTCACCAATGAAAACATGAGAGGAAACTCAACAGCGCCATTACTAGAATGATTCAGGAAAAATGCTGCAAGCTGCAGTAAAATTCAGAATTCAAGAATAACACTCAAGCAAAAGCTTAGGCAAACTAGTGCTCATGCTAGAATTCATTAGGCACATTATGGGGTCTGAATAGCAAGCTCTGTCCTTCTTCCAAAGCTTTTGGTTATTGCCTATAATAAATTGACGATATTCCCAGTTATAATTTTAGCAAGCACTCAGTCTGGATTCCTGGATAAATTAGCCTCAACATCAGACCGTTTATTTATCTTGACTCACCTCCTTTGTTAAAAACAAGAGAGAAAAAGAACACATCAAAGACAATGTAGAACTGAATACCACAAAAAGCATCTCCATGCTAAATGAAACCTCTCAAATCACTATGCTTTATTTAGCATCAAATCTTCAATGAGATCCAAATACACGGATATTTCCTTAGACATTCTAAGCATATCCATTCACACATCTTCGACTCCTTTAAACCTACATCTCATCCTAGAGGCATATGTTCTCACCGAAAAACCAAAGACCACTCTAAGCAAAGATGAGTTCTATTTATGACCCAGGTAATTAAATAACAAATGACACAGAGTAAATAACCAAATAATCCAGTTACTAGAGGGTTGTAACAATGTAAATACGAGAATAATCTCATTTGATGGCCAACCATTTACAAGGAACAACACACTGGGGATTTCTGAAAGGAGGTTTTGGTTTTAAAACGTGCTCACAATGAAGTATATTGTTGAAAATGCAGCTATTGTCCAATATCTCCCCCAGAAAGCATCGGCTAAAATAGCTCCAATTAGAGGTGTGAGATAGCAAGTTCCTTGCCAAGTGGTAACATTTGTCGCGGCCGATACATTTCCCTCGTGTAGTTTGTTGGTGAGGTAAGTAACAAGATTAGTGGCGATTCCATAGTAGGCCAAACGTTCACAACACTCGGTGCCTGCAATTCATTCAACAAATGAATTGGAATTCCACAGAAACTGAAAGAATCTCTGAAGTGTTTGAACAAGAAAAAAAACCATTACCTAGGATGAAGGGGCACGCTCTCCAATTTCCAGTGTTGCTTTTCAAGACAGGCTTTCCTTTGATGTCTACAGAACCATCTCCAGTGTACAGTCCATTACTCTGATCCTGGGATATTACAAAAGATATTCAGAGATGAGAGCAGAGAAAAAGGAATGAGGAAGTGTTCGATGTTCAAGTTGTTGAAATCCCAAGTAAAGTTGGGCAATGGTACATTAGTAGATGTCAAAGGAAAAGGCACCATTGCCATGGAAACGAATAAAGGCCCAAAATATATACATAATGCATATCTAGTCCCTCGTCTTGCACAAAATCTCTTAAGTGTGGGCCAAATGATACAAAGTGGGTATTCTCTATATTTTAATAGAGATACCTGCATCATCTATAATAAATATAAAAATATCATTGCCTCTGTAAAAATGAAAAATAACAATTTTCTTATTCAATGGAAATATATCAAAGATATAGCCATGAAAGCTCAACTTGATGATTCATGGCTATGGCATCGAAGATTTGGCCACTTCAATTTTGCTGGGCTAAAAATTCTCCATCAGAAAAATATGATAAGAGACTTTCCAGCTATCACAGAAATTTCAGATGTTTGTGAAGGCTGTCTTCTTGGAAAACAACAGAGACAGTCCTTCCCATCAGCAGGTGCATGGAAAGCTAAGAAGCCATTATAACTTGTCCACACGGACGTGTGCGGTCCGATGAGGACACCTACACCCAGTCAAAATAAATATTTCATCCTATTCATTGACGATTATAGAAGAATGATGTGGGTATACTTTCTTCGAGAAAGATCAGAGGTTTTCTCTATCTTCAGAAAATTCAAGAGCCACGTCGAGAATCAAAGTGGCCAAAGAATCAAAGTCCTAAGAAGTGACAGAGGCACAGAATACAATTCAAAGGAGTTTAATAAATATTGTGAAGATGGAGTCCATTATCAACTAATTGTTGGCTACGCTCCAGAACAAAATGGAGTAGCTAAAAGAAAAAATAGAATCGCCATGGAGATGGCAAGGTCTATGCTAAAGAAGAAAGGCCTTTCCAATACTTTTTGGGTAGAAGCAGTTTATACTGCAGTATACCTGTTAAACAGGTGTCCAACTAAAGCTGTTCAAAATAAAACTCCAATCAAAGCATGAAGTGGACGGAAGCCTTCAGCAAAGCATCTCAAAGTGTTTGGATGCATATGCTACGTCCACATCCTTGCTCAAAAAAGGAGTAAGCTAGATGAAAAGACAGAAAATGAAATATTCCTTGGCTACAGTGATCAATCAAAAGGCTATCGGATTTACAACCTAAGAACTAAGAAACTTATGATTAGTCGAGACATCGAGTTCGATGAAAATGCTGCCTCTGGAATTGGGAGAGCAAGAAGATCGAGAAGAAGTATATCACCTTGCCAGACATACTTGTTCAAGAGGAGTCAACGTCACAAGAAGAAGGAGAAGTACCGAATTCCACCACTCATGACATAACTCCACCAAGCTCTCCAAGAGTAACGCAAGAAGAATCTACTCCAGAGTCTCTAGTACTAAGGGTAAAAGCCCTTAGAAGAATTTACGACACATGCAACTTTGCTATTTTGGAACCAGAAAACTACGAACAAGTATCCAAAGAAGAAGTCTGGATAAAAGCCATGGAGGAAGAGATTAAGATGATTGAGAAAAATGAAACTTGGGAGCTTGTCGAAAGACCCGAAGACAATGAGATAAGTGGCGTCAAGTGGGTTTACAAGACGAAGCTCAATTCGGATGGATCAATCTAGAAACATAAAACAAGGCTTGTGACAAAAGGATACTTGCAACAACTAGGTATCGACTACACTGAAACTTTTGCTCTCGTCGCTCACCTCGATACTATTCGAGCACTCATAACTCTAGCAACACAAAAAGAATGGAAAATCTATCAACTAGATGTGAAGTCCGCATTTTTAAATGGATATCTTCGAGAATAAATATATGTGAAACAACCAAAAGGCTTTACTATAATAGGCCAAGAAGAAAAAGTTCTCAAACTCAAAAAAGCCCTATATGGGTTAAAACAAGCACCACGTGTGTGGTATAATAGAATCGATGAATACTTCATCAAGCAAGGATTCAGGAGGAGTATGAGTGAGCCAACACTCTACATCAAGACCCAAGATAAGTCTGACACTCTCATTGTCTCTCTATATGTAGATGATATCACATATATAGGAAACAATGAGACAATGATCGAAGAATTTAAAGAAGAAATGATGAAGACATTTGAAATGACAAATTTGGGCTTGACGAACTATTTCCTCGGTATTGAAGTCAATCAAAATGAAAGAATTTTCATCTCACAAAAGAAATATGCAAAAAAGCTCCTTGAAAAATTCAAGATGAGTAATTGCAAAACAGTGGCAACACCACTTGTGATGAATGAGAAACTATTGAAAAAAGATGGAGCTGAAAAAGCAGATGCTTCACTCTACAGAAGCCTAATTGGGAGTCTACTATATCTTACTGTTACACGGCCGGATATTATGTATGCAACAAGTTTACTATCACGGTTTATGCAGAGTCCAAGCCAAATTCATTTTGGAGTAGCCAAGAGAATTCTAAGATACTTACAAGGAACCATTGATTATGGTATTTGGTACCAACCTAGTGCAACAAAGTTGATCGGTTATACTGATAGCGATTGGGAAGGATCATCTCATGACCAGGAGGAGCACCACTGGTTATGCATTCACATTAGGTTCTGGAATATTTTCATGGATATCTAAAAAACAAGACTTAGTAGCAGAATCCACTGCAAAGCAGAATATGTTGCGGCTGCTACAACTACTAGTCATACAATATGGCTTTGAAGAATTCTAGAAGACATTGGAGAACCACAAATGCTACAACTACTAGTCATGCAATATGCTTTGAAGAATTCTAGAAGACATTGGAGAACCACAAATGGAATCAATGCCAATATTTTGTGACAAGAAGTCCGCGATTGCAATATCAAAAAATCTAGTCTTTCATGGAAGAACAAAACATATTCATATAAAATATCACTTCATTCATGAAGTGCAAAACAAAGGAGAGATCGAGCTGAAGTATTGTAAGACTAAGGAGCAAATAGCGGACATCTTCACTAGAGCACTAGCGCTAGTCAAGTTCAAGACATTGCGGGAAATGCTTGGAGTATCACAAAAATAGATCAAGGAGGAGTGTTAAAAAATGATCCATTTTTGAAAAGATCTAGACTACACCAGACTTAATGGAGGAAGAAAAAGTTCGTGGCAACAAAGTCGGCAAAAAGCAAGTCTTGAAGACTCTCAAAAGTGAAAGAACTTTCTGGTCGAGTGAGTAGCAGAACACGTGGACAGCAATTTAGAAAAGAAAAAGTAAACAAATCAACAAAAGAGGAGCTGCAGAATAGAAAATTGCAGAAAAATAGAGAAGCCACGCACAACTGGTAGATAAAGAAGCAAGTTTGAAATATTATATTACTTTTCGTAATCAATGTCAGTGAAGCAAGTCATGCTGTCTGTTTTAAGATGTAGCCAAAAAAACCAAAAACACTCCTTCTTTTGTGATACATATCCCTTGCTTTTGTAGTCCACTTATATCCATCCACAAACATACACACTTGCGCACACACACTTCCGCAAAACATCCAACAGTAAAATTAGCGCATATTTTTTTATCGTCCTATCGGAACGGAGGAAGACAATTAAGACATAAGATATCATAGAACAAGAAAGACCGCATTCCAGCAGCTCCTGCAACTAGCTAGTCCCATTCAGTAGACAAACAAGAAAAGAGTTCTCAAACACAGGATAATCCCAACTTGTCACCAGAGCAGACTCTCAAGTTTCAACCTTTCGGGCAATCCCAAAATCAAAACTTCCACCAATAAAGCATCAGAACCCCCACTCCTTTTGTGCACACAGAACCCAAAAAAAAAAAAAAAAAAAAAAAAAAAAAAAAAAAAAACGAAATCCGGAGGTCTGACAAGATAGAACACAAGATCCAAAGAATAGCAGCGGGGAAGCAGTTGAAAGAGAAACCTGCAACAGCCCATCTTCTAGGAGCCGCCTCTCCTCCTCCACAGAACCCATTTCGCTCGGTTCCAGCAGATTCCGAATCTTCAGGCACAAACTGGAGAAAGATTCAAGGGAAGGGTAGGAGCTGGCCCTGCCGGGACCTAACAAGGAAAAGAACAAGAACAAGAACAAGAGAATCTCATGCGCCTAAAGTGCCGGGTCAGGGTGTCGCTCTTTGCTTCTTGGCTGCACGTTTGACGAAATTGTCCGAGATTCCGAGGTCGTTTGGCAGTATTGGGGCCGTAAAATATCTCCAATAGAAATCCAGGAAAGAGGGGACAGTCGTCACGTTACGGTGTTTCCAACGTGCCTTGAAAGTCTTATTACGCCTAATCTTTCCTTCATTTTTCCACGTACACACACTTTTTTCTTTTTGGGATTAATAGAACCGAAAATTCTAAATCGAGACATTGCCTGAACTAATTTTGTGTCGTAGAAACTCCCAAACTAATACCTACTCTCCACATTTATTCCAAACTAGTATATTTGTACCACATTTAATCCAAATTAATTATTGTGATACTCATGCCACATTTAGCCAAAAAATCTCAGATTTATTGTAATTTGTGATAAATGTGACATGAGTATACTAATTTGGGATAAATATTGAGATATATCGGTTTAGAGTTTTTTATGATAAAACTAATTTAAGGTAACTATGGCATGAATATACTAGCTTGAGATTTTTTGTGGTATGAAAATTAATTTGGGAAAATATGGCTATCGGTTTAGGATTTTTGGTGGTATTTACTTTTTTTTTTTAAAAAAAGTTTCTACGATTCTCTTTGTAAATAATCAGTAAAAAAAATAAAATACATAGCCTTTTTCCTTATAGCCGTGTATCCTTGAGAATGCGCACATATCAAAGGCCGAGTTGAGAAGGAAAGGAGTCCCATGTTGAAATGGCGAAATGATTGAGTCTGCCATGTTAACGATCAGATTCCTTTATGCCTAACTCAAATCTCTAACAACACTCATTCATCGATTGGGTTTCTCCCTCCAATAAACTCGCTTTGACTTCAATCACTCTCCTCGTAAATAATTACATTATGTTAATGAGTACTCAAGAGGTATCCGGTAGACTAACTTTGACCCCATTCGCTCTCTTTGTAAATAACCAAAGTATAAATAAGCACTTCATGTAGCTGAAGGCCTCTCATGGTACCTTTGTCTAGAACAGAACATGCTTGAGGTGGCCTTTCGAAAAAACTTTCCTAACGGAGCGTTTCAAAGTTATGAATTTTTACTTCTGTTTATTGTCGTTTCAATTTCGAGTAAAGATTTGCATTTATCTCAAGCCCGATGTGCACTTATTATCCCTTGCAAATGTTGATTTGAAGTCGCAATTTTAGTGAGATCACATTCAATTGAAGTCAGTCTTGAACAAAGGTGATCAGTGAGTAGGTTGAGCTTCCAAAACCTTATAATATAGGCAAAAGAAATATTAGACAACCGTTGGAGTTTACCCAAGTAGTCACCATTTCAACATAGAAATAGGAGGTGGGGTTCGAATCTCCACTTTTTTCGGGGTTGGAATGGGAACGAATTAATTTCAAAAGTGAGTTACGACTCTTACGTTCTGTAAGGAAGTAGGACAAAACTCTCAAAGTGAGAGTTAGAATATGAAAGTGAGAGTTAGAATATGAATATAATAGGAATAAAAAAAAAAAAAAAAAAAAGATCAGACATCAACAGTTGATGCAGTAAGTTAAATTGAAGTTTCTCACACAATACAAGAAGCATTTAGGAATTGAATATAATTTTCTCAGCTCATTTTCTATATGAATACGCAAGTTCACAAGACTGCACGGACAAACCATGAATATCTGCCCAAAAAGACGAGCAGAGGAAGCTCTGTGCAAACCCACCAATTTTATAATTCTGAAGAGTACAAGATTGGAACCGCACGCTTTGCTTTACATACACCTACATGCAGGCAAACACTGGAGAATTATAGATTTTGCTGAGGCCCAATCCTTTTCTAGTGAAATTCATGGAAAAATCTGCAAAACCCTCGAGGTCTTTTTCTGTCTATACTTCTCGGCACAGACGATGGAGACGAGCAAGTTCAAGAAGCTGAGCCCTGCTAGAAGCCAGAAGAAGTAGTCGAGGTGGCCCTTGTTCAAGTTATTGGATATCCACCTGACCTGCCTGCCGATGGTCGTGAGGAACGTCACGATTGTCAAGATCAAGAAGCTCATGTAATTCCCGAGAAAACTAGTGAAAAGGGACAGCACACTGCATAAGCTCCGCATGGCATCCGAAGCTTGGTCATAGAAGAACTCGAGCTTCCCGATGAAAGTGAATATCTCCACAGCATCCAGCAAGAAATATTGCGGCGCTTGCCAAAGGATGCTCGTCGGCATGGAGATGTCTTCATCAGCCAAGCCAAGTTCTCTAGCAATATGGAGCTGCTTAATCTCCACTAAAGCAGCGGCCGACATGCAGAGAACTGATATAAAGAGGCCAATGCCCATGTGCTGCAACTCGGTAAAGCCTCTTTCCTTAACCATAAATTACCTCACAATTGGAACGATGACCCCATCGTAAATGGCATCCAGAAAATCACGCTCATGACGTCGAAAGTAAAAGACACTGTAGGATTAGTGAAACAGCCAATGGAAGTATCCATCTTTTTCCCTTGTTCCAGGAACGTGGTAGTCGCTGCGCATATTCAGCAGGAAACATGATTCCAGTGGCCCAGATTGGGAACACACGGATCAAAATCTTCAGCTCCTCCACTCGAGTGACTGTACAAAGCCTCCACACATTGGAAAAGTGCCCACTTTTGGACTCGGCATCAGTGACTATAGCAGCTTTATCAAGGCCTCCATTATTATAGTAGAGATCATCAGCCCTTTGGCCACCTTTGCAATAGATAATTTATCATCTCCTCTGGCATGATAAGCCCAAAAAGGTATGGGGAACTACGAAACTTGGTCTTGCACAAGTTCTCAAAATGAGTACGCGTGTAAATTTGGAATAGTATAATGGAGACATGAATAAAAGTCCAAAATCTGGATGTCAAAACTAGCGAGGGTATTATTTAGTGGGTATTCTTCTTACGATATTTCGTGGGTGTGATTGAAAATCTTTGACAAATCTTTCATAACTTCTGTTAAAATGGTTTCGTGTCAAAGTAGTTGCACAGTAAAATGTTGACATTGCACGCATATAATCAAGATGACGTGTTTCCCTACAGACGCTTATATGTCCAGATCCAAAGGTATTAGGCGTCCACTAAAGAGTCAGTATACGTATGCATATTGTATAAATAAGCAGAAACACTAATTTACCAAATAATGGTTGAAAAATTCAAACGATAAGAGAAGAGAAGAAAAGACAACTTATTCAACTCATCACTGTGTTCTATTTTATGGCTTCCTTCTATGGCAGGGTTCTTCTGTTTGTGTTTCATACGGGAGACTACTGTCCTCAGGGAAATCCACGTTCCACTTATGGAAGGATGCGACCAAAATCTGACACATCCTTGTGATAGGGCTACCCCCTGGTTTCTGGAATCAATAGAGAGGCATGCCTGAGAAGAAATAAGCAATAGCAATGCCCTAAAATAGTGCAGGAATAACGAATCCTAAGCCCCGACCCATGTTGTCTTGAATCTACTAGAGTACTTGATACAAGTTGAAGAAAGACCCCTTCTTCACTCACTTTCTCAGATCAGTGTCATCAAACTGATCGGCGCCAAAAGATGAAAAACATGGTTCGATCCCCCCAGTACCCAGGGCGACCGGATAGAGTCCTAACAAAGACACTGCATGTTGGGCTGCGGCTGCTGAAGGACAAACGGAGTCCACACTTTCAGCAACCGCAGTCCACACAAGGCTTCAATGCAGGTACTGTCCCAGAGAAGAGTCAGCCTACACACTCCTAAAAAGAAAAACAAACCAGCGTCGTCAATCATAACTGTTCTACTTTTTTGCTGAACCCATAACTGTTTAAGATTAGCAAAAGGCGAGGAAGACAAGTTTATGGATAAAAGGTGTACATGGGATGAAAGACAGCAGATTACGGCATCGCTTATTTGCTCTAATCACCTGCAGCATTGGCATATTTCATCTTGAACAAGAAAATATCATCCCAACTTTTTATGTAAAAAGGTGTGTAACAGAGAATTAGCAGCTACCTATTGTCACCAGAGCTCATAAATTTCTGAATCATAAGAAGAAACAAGTTTGCTTCCTAGAGGTTGAAAGCTCCGTTGAGTTTTCTGCTACATCTCTGTCCTCAAGGCATCTAGATGGAAGAATTATAAATAGAGAAAATTATACTAATAGAGCATGAACTTTGACTCAATGTACAATGTTATCCATGTATTTTAATTTATTTAATGTGGTCATTAAATTATTGCTAAATATTCAATGTATTTATTCTGTTTAATCAGACGATAAATCAGACATTATTTGATGTCATGGAATATAATATGTGGAGTTGGACATTCAAAATGAAGAGTTAGCATGTCCATATTTTTATCCTACCTTTATTCTCTAGTTAGAAAAAGAAAAAATAAATTAGGGCTTCACAATCACTGACCCTTGCTTACTCAAAAGATTCAAGGGAGGATTTGAAGCTTCAACCAACACGAGTAGAACCCTTGCTTACTTGGAAGATCGAAACTTTTAGAAGATGACATCTTAGCATTCATCATATACTAACCATGACAATCTAAGTAAAACCTAAAGATTTCAATTTGGAAGCTAATATTGTGATATCCTAAATTTTCCATTCTATCTTATATGTTAGTAATATTGTGTTATATAGAAATGAGACCCATCTTTCTTCACATGGCATTAATGATACCATGATTCTCTCCCTCTCATAACATTACTTTATTAGCTACTTATAGCCTTTTTACTTGAACACCTCTTTTCATTTTCCGCCAACTATTTTAACTCGCATGGTCTTATTTGTGTCATGGAATCAACTCCTAAGATGACATCATTCATGACATGTCTTGATAAGCTTGAATTATTATAGATCATATAATGATTCTCATTCATGCACCTACTTAGTTGAATTTTGTGTCGTCTCCAATCATTATCTTTATTTAGCTACTCAAATTAAGTCACTTGTCACCCATATACATGACCACACGCTCTTAATTTATGACGTTGAGCTTAGCATTATAAATTATATCATGTATTGCGTCACCTCTTTTAATTTTAGTCTATTAATGCTCTCAATAAGTTTGAGTCCTCATTCATGCAATTTACTTGGCCAATGATGCTTTCTCTTTCCAATCAAATATCTCCTTTCAGCTACTCACATTAAGTCACTAGTAGTTTTTGGGTTGAAACACTTGTCTCTTTTTTGTACCTAGTGTTTTATAACCCAAGGTTATCCTTACTTTAACCTTGGTTTGATCTTATCTCATAGTAACTTCTAAGTAGCCTTTAAAGTACACTTGTTTGGTCATGTAATTCCATTCCAAAACACTTTGAGTCTTCAACTTTTCTCCAAATTTTCATTTTCCAATCTTTTGAGTAAGCAAGGTTCCACTCTTGTGTTGGTTGAAGCTTCAAATTTCACCTTTTCGAGAGGGTCCAAGGTGATTTAGTGGGCTTCATTCTCTTTTATTAAACTAGTTTTGTTAAAAGATTGAAAGTTGTCAATCTTTGTTCTTTTTTATTTTTCCTTGAATGTGGTTGAGATTTTGAGTTGTTCAAGTCCTTGTTCAAGGTAAGTGAAACTCTAGGGGCTAAGTTAGATTGACAAAATTAATAGCCATTAAACAATCAAGTCAAAAATACTAAGTAAATCAATCTAACTTAGCCCATAGAATCTCACCTACCTCGAACAAAGACTTGGACAACTCAAAACCATGACCATCTTCAAGGCAAAACAAACAAGAACAAAGATTAACAACTTTCAACCTTTTAACAAACTAATTTGATAAAAGAGAATAAAGCTCACCAAATCATCTTGTACCCTCTCGAAAAGGTAAAATTCGAAGCTTGAACTAACACAAGAGTGGAACCCTTGCTTACTCGAAAGATTGGAAGATGAAGATTTGGAGAAAAGTTGAAGAGTTGAAGCATCCTGGAATCGAATTACATGACTACTCAAAAGTTATCAAGACATAAGATCAAATAACCAAGGTTAAAGTAATGATGGCCTTGAGTCACAAACACTAGGTGCAAAAGAGAGATAACAGTGTTCCAATTCTTACAAGTGGCTTAATGCAAGTAATATATTTGCTTGGAGAGAAAGAGAGCATCCTTGGCCAAGTAGAATGCATGAATAAGGACTCAAGCTTATCAAGAGTATAAATGGACTAAAGTCAAAAGAGGTGACGTAATACATGATATCATTTGTCAGGCTAAGTTTAATGTCACAAACCAAGAGCATGTGGGTTATTTGTATGGGAGACAAGTGACTTAATTTGAGTAGCTAATTAAAGATAATGACTGGAGAGAGCATAAGATCATCCACGTGGATGGATGAATAAGAATGATTATTTGATTTGTAATAATTCAAGCCTATCAAGAAATGTTATGAATGATGTCATCTTAAGGGTAGATTCAATGGCACAAATAAGAGCATGTGAATTGAAATACTCAGTGGAAAATGGAGAGAGATATTCAGATAGAAAGGCTACAAGTGGCTAATAAAGTATGGTTATGAGAGAGGGAGAGAATAATGTAATAATTAATGCCATAAGGAGAAATAAGGGTCTCATTTCTATATAAACAATATTGCTAACATATTAGATAGAATAAAAAGTTTAGGATGTCACAACTATGCTGGAACCATAGTGGAGAAACAGCGTTTCTTTTTCAAGGCGTGCGTGCGAGAGAGAGAGAGAGAGAGAGAGAGAGAGAGAGCTCAATGAACTTTGAGCAGTTTTATGCATTAACAAATGAACAAGAAAGATATCCTTAAGGTTCATAATTTTCCAAAGTGAAATGTCTGCACATCAACGTAAAACATGGAACGGAAGACATGGGAAGTCACATGGCCAAAAAGTGGCAAGTCACAGAGCAATGCTTCGACCCGACTCGAGATTTCATAGTAATGGTTTTAACATCAACTACAAAGTACTTCAGCCAAAAATGAGGAAAAGAGTAGTAGATAAGATATTAATCTGGAAAATAAATTTTCAAATAAGTTGACCAAACAAGTTCACCAATGGAAGCAAGAGAGAAAATGAAGCAGAGCAGTTGCTAGAATGATTCAGATAAAGAGAAAACAATTCTGCAAGCTGGAGCAAAATTCAGCAATTCAAGTATAAGCACTCAAGCAAGAGCTTCAGCAAACTAGTGCTCCTTAAGCTAGAATTCATTAGTCATGTTTTGGGGCCTGAATTGGTAAGCTTTGTCCGTGTTCCAAAGCTTACAAATATTGCCCATGATAATTTGACAGATATTCCCAGTTATAAATCATAGCAATCAATCGGTCTTGATTCTGGGATAAATCAGCCTCTAAATCAGACCGCTTTATCTATCTTGACTCAACATATTTGTCAAAAACAAGAATAAAAAAGGCAACTAAATAAAAGCATCTTCACGCTAAATGTACCAGCTACATTTATTTTCTCACACCACTATGCTTTACTTAGTATCAATTCTTCAATAAGATCCAAATACTAGGGATATTTCCTAAGACTTTCCAACCATATTGATTCATGTATCTTCCACCCCCTTAAACTTACATCTCATCATAGAGTCGTATCTTGTCACAGAAAAACTGAAGACTGCACTAAGCATAAATGAGTTCCATCTATGAACTAGGTATGATCGCCAAATATTCACAGTTACTAGAGGGATGTAATCATGCAAATACTGGAAATGGTCTCATCTAAGACCCGCTGTTTACAAGAAAAAGCATACTGGGGATTCATGAAAGGAGGCTTTAGTTTTAACCAGTACTCACAGTGGAAGTATATTGTGGAAAATGCAGCTGTTGTCCAATATCTTCCCAATAAGCATCAACTAAAATAGCTCCAATAAAGGTGTGAGATAGTTCCTTGCCAAGTGGTAACATTTCTCACGGCCGATACATGTCTCTTGTGTAGTCTGTGGTTGAGGTAAGTAACAAGATTAGTGGCGATCTCATAGTAGGCCAAACGTTCACAACACTCAGTGCTTGTAATTCATTCAACAAATGAATGAGGATTCCACAGAAACAGAAAGAATCCCTGAAATGGATAAACAAGATAAAAACCATTACCTAGGATGAAGGGGCAAGCTCTCCAATTTCCAGTTTTTCTTTTCAAGACAGGCTTGCTCTGATGTCTACAGAACCATCTCCAGTGTACTGTCCGTAAATCTCGTCCTGGGTATTACAATAAACATCCAGAGCTGAGGGGAGAAAAAGCAAGTGAATCAATGTGCAAGTTGCTGACATTTCTTTTTATGTCTGTAATTGGTGCTTTGGTTCGCACCATGCAGTTTTCTTTAGCTTCAGCATTGGTATTATTAGGAGAAATCATGTTAAGAGGGTCCAAAAGTATCACACCTAGGACCTCATCTCGTATGCAGTGCACCAGCACATATAAATAAGTTGGCATTTTGCTTATAAAAGAAGATAATCAAACATACATCAATTGTATTTCAAGATTCAACTGTATTTCCTCTTTTTTATGCACTTGTAAAGACACCACAAAAACCCCAATAAAAATTACAGTCTTTTTATTTCAATGTTGAAAGTCCTTGTGGCAGCACAGTCTTTGTAGTTCTTCCCTCAGATGCTGCTTGGTTATACGAAGCAACAGGTATGGGAGATTGCAGCAGCAGGCTTCTTCCCCAAACAGGTGCATATTTCGTATTCATCTCTGCTAGCAAGAAAGCAAGGTTATTCTATCTCTCTCTCTCTCTCTCTCTACACAAGCACATTAGCTGATGTTCCTCCCTCGACTTCTTTATCACATTGCAATGAAGTCCTCCTGTTTAAATAAGGATTATATCAATTATAAGCTCTAGTATGTGACTTATTTTGTGGTTATGTTGATCTACTGATTCCTAGACAAAGCCTCTGCTGTTGAGAAGGTGAAATGGCAACTCAAGGAGGGTGCATGCAAATTGATATGGTGTCTCATCAGGATGAAATTAAGCCCGTTTTAAGATTGACACCCTTACAGTGCACCAACTTGCCACTCCCCCTTAAGTTTTGCCCAGGCCGCTGATGAACAGAAAACTATAGGTCGATTTCAAAATCCCACTGACACCCATATATGTGTTGGGGACAATTGCCACAGTTCGATTCCGATGATACTCGTGCACTTATTACAATCAGCAAGGTGGCAATGGCAGCTAGAGTAGAAAGTATGTGACTTGATGCCAAATTAGTATATGGGACTGGCATCATTTTGCAATTTTTGTGATCAGATATACTCTAATGGTTACATGATATCTTGACTGAGCGATCAAACCATAACAGCTCTATGAAACAAGTTCGAATCCAAAATGCCAGTCGAGAAAATACTAGTTCAACCAGCAGCCAGCAAGTGAAGCATATTAAAGATGAGTGCACATTCTTTTATTTTCCTTTCGGAACAGATTGAGTGAGAAGTTCACCAAGAGCATAATCTTCAAGTTAACAAATCAGAGATAAAAGAGAGAAGCAACCAAGACATAAGATACTAAAGAACAAGAAAGACTGAAGTCCAGTAACTCTTAGAACTGGCTAGTCCATCCAGTAGACGAAGAAATAGAAGTTCTCGTACCCGGGTTTATCCCAAATTGTCGTCAGTAGACTCTCAAGATTCAACCTTCAGAACAATTTCAGAATCAAAGACTTCCTCCAAGAAAGCATCAAAGCCACAACTCTCTACGTACACACACACACACACACACATAAAAGAATCAAATCCAGAGATTTGGCAGAATACAACATGCGATCCAAAGAAAGAAGTGGGGGCAGCTCGAAGAAAAACCTGCAAGAGATCCATCTTCTAATGGCCGTCTCTCGTCCTCCACAGAACCCATGTCTCCGACAGATTCCAGAAATCTTTAGTTACGAACTGGGGAAGAAGTGCAGCGGTTCAGGGGAAGGACATGCTTGGGACTGATCAACAGATGAAGACAAATGGGGAAAAGCAAGAATCTTGTCACGACTCTTTGCTATCCGACGCAACCCATACTGCTGGGTCAGGGGTCTCACTCCACTCCTGATTGCAGGGGGTGCAAAATATCCGAGAATCGCCCGGACTACCCGAAATCGGATTGGAACCACCCGTAATCGGCGGTTCTTGAGGGAACCGGTCCGATTCCTAGTTCCAATTTTTGGGAACCGGTCCAGTTCCCTGTTCCATGGATGGATCCGCCCGCCTGCCCACCCGAATTGGATCGGTTCCCTTTTCGAGTGTAAGGTCTAGCTGTAGATGTTATGTGATCATTTGTGGTGCCTCAAAATAATCATTTGCTAGTGTGTTCCCCTAGTATTCTGTATTCAATCCAGCCTCGTGGCATCTGCTGGGAGTTTTGTTTTGTGGCAATTGTTTATGTTGCAGGATGAATACAAAGCTGAATATTGGGGAATTCTTATGCTTTTTGGTTGTTTAGAAGGTGATGTATTCAATAAAGTCTTGTTTAGTTGCACTTCCTTTGTTTTCTTGTGTTTGGATGGTGCCTCATTTCACCTCCTTTGATTTGTTTGTGCGACTTGTGATATTTTGCCGAACCTGATGAGGGATGTGTCCAATTCATAGCGTTAAGAGAGACCCATTTTTTTTGAACACTTACTACTCTCTTTGCCTCTGTATCAACTTATGTACATCCATTCCTTCATTGGTTGCATTTATAGTTGTAACAAATGAATTTTTGTTCCACGTATTTAAATTTGATTTTTTTCTTTAACTTGCTTTGATGTCACGTAAACGTTCTATATTGAAAACCAAAATTGTTTCGTGTCAAGATTGGTTCCATAGATCCACCCGGGAATCGGACCGGACCGGCGGTCTAGTTCCCGGGTGGATCCATGCAACAAACAAGTGGATCCCGGTTCTAATTTTTCGGAACCGATCCTTAGCGGGTAGTTCCCGGTTCTAGGTCGGGAATCGCCCGCTCGGACCGTGCACACCTTTACCTGATTGTACATACGACGAATTGTCCGAGATAAGGTTCTTGAAAATTTGAATTATTTCAAACGAAATGTACTTTGTTATGCCACCACCAATCAAGAGCTATGACACTGAAACTCGAGCTCGAAACTTGCAACCTGTCTTGGAATGGTATCGACTTTGACCCAAGGTCGGATGCAGGTAATTGACGATGGTGGTTTTATTAAAGTATGGATGGGCTTAAGTTGGCCTGTTTGCCCATGTTGGGTCTAAAAGTCCGGTCCATAAGATAAAGGCCCATGGATGGAGGGGTTGCGACTTTTAGAAGATGCGTCTTTACGTTGAAGGGTTGCATCCGTTGAAGGAGACGCTTTGAGGGAAAGATATAAAAAGGACGTACCTTTTGGCGTACATACGTGAGTCACTTTTTCTCTCCCTCCAGACAGCGTAAGATCCACGTCTTCCAGAGTTTTTTTTTTTTCCTCAAAAGGCAATAGGACGCCCCCTCGGTAGAACGGGATCAATTTTTCTTCCTCATATCTACGTTGATGTTTAATCTGTGACTAATAAAGTACGTTCAATTTTGTAATGTGCTTTTTGATCGGTGATACATGTGTTTTTCCGAGTTCGTCTTCCGTATTTGTTTTAGGGGTTTGATTTAGTGTCGAATCGATTTTAGGGAATCTGTTATTCCCGACAGACGGTACTCCATGTTCTTAAAGTAGTAAATGGGGACATCATTTATGACGTTTTTACAGTCAAGAACTTTATGTTAGTGAATGGATGACAACAGACATGGTGCCGACGAATGGCTGGCGTGAGGGAGAGCATCGGCAGATCGGGAATTTGAGATTAGAAGAGTGTGACGAAAATCTTAATAAAAAATACCATCCTGGGTAATCTTTTACTTGAAATTTGAGAAAACTTTTGGATCATGAAGACCTTTCCCAATGCCACCCACAAAGCATAGCCTCCTTCTGTTAGTGCGTTCACTCTTCCCCTGCATTTGATTCGTCAGGACTTATTCCTTGTGAAGTTGAGAAGAGGAAAAAGACTTGGTTACTGCGGCTGCATCCTTCCTCCGGGAGATGTTTTCGTGACTTCGTCCCAAATATCCCATCATAATTACTTTCTCATCATCGTTCGCGAATTCACCATCATCGGATGCATTACCAAAATCTCGAGGTCGACATTGCATCCACGCAAAAATTATTCGTGTGCGTGTCCTTGAGGTCGGGAGCTGAGCATTGTGGATGTGAATCTTCGCGATAATCATGCCCGTAGACTTCTCGTTTAAACATTTTGGAAAAAAACTGACCAAAAAAAAAAAAAAAACATTTTGGAAAAAATTGTTTTGTCTTGCCGCTTCAAATGCATATGACTCGAGCGTTAAATGCGCTGCTGCATAGCGCGTCCAAGGGGACAAAGCTGGAAGGAAAGGCAGCACTGGAACATAATGATGCCGCACTCTCGGTCCATACATCGTGTTGGAAACACGTCTTGAGTTTGAGACTAGGAAGGAAAACCAATTTAAGTATACTTCCTCACTTAAATACGTTTCTAAATATGAGTAGGTTTTCTGTTTTGGATCCAACTCTTTTCTAATGTGAAATAAGTGGGTCTTCCCAGTGAAGAGCATCTAAGAGCCTGCATGGTAACGTTTTTATTTTTCTCGATTTCTGTTCTTTTGTTTCCTGAAACAAAAAAAAGAACAGAAATCTATTTAGTAACGCAAACTTATTTTTCTATTCCCTGGAATAGAAAAGTGGTTGGGTAATAGATTTAGAATAGAAACAAGAAATAAAAAAAAAATTAACTTCTTATTCCTGAGAACAATTTCTAGAAATAAGTTTTTTTCTTTTTTCCCTCTTTTGTTCTTCCTTATTGCAACCACTGTTGGCTGCCTGCCAACTACTGGCCACCTCTTGCTGCCTGCGTCCACCGTTAGCAGCCGACTGCCTGCAACTGCCGACGATGGTCTCCATTGCTCGTAGCCCACCAACTCCCACTCTCAACCCATCAGTTGACGACCACCACTGTTTGCCTAAAACCTACCATCGCCAACTGTCACACGACCACCGCACGACTGCCACCTGCCACTACATGACCGCCGACCGTCGCTGCCTATCGCCGCCCACAGCCCATCGGCCGCTACCTCCTTCCGTAGTCGGTGGGCGGCAATCCTGCGGTAACGATCGGCAGTCGTGCGGTGATTGTGCGGTGATCATGCGACGGTTGTGCAGTGGTCGTGCGGCGATCATGCGACGGTTGTGCAGCGGTCATACGGTGGTCGTGTCGCGGTCCTGCAATGATTGTGCGGCGGTCATGTGACGGTCATGAGGCGGTCTATGGTGATCATGCGGCAATCGTGCAACAGTCGTGCGACAGTTGTGTGGTGGTCGTGCGATGGCGGTCGACGGTAGGTGGTCCATGAGTAAAAAGAAAAAATAAATAAATACAAAAATTTATAAATTTTTACCAAACACATTTCTATTCTTTTCCTATTTCAAAAATAGAAATTTTGTATAATCACAAAGTACTTTATTTTATTTAGAAATTGTTCTTGGAGTAGAAATAAAAAAAAAACTATTTCTAAAAGAAATAATTTTCCAAAATAGAAACGTTATCATGCGCACCCTAAAAGGCAACTTTTCCATGAATTACACCCTAAAACAATTGGAGAGTGAATCAAGAGATTATTTAGTAAGAAATTATGAGATTAAATATAGTGTTGGTCATTTGGTGTAATTGAGGACTCATAAATATTAAGAGTGTTCGAGTTGATAGGAATTGCACACCAATTTTAGAAAAATAACAAAAGCAAATAATCTAAACAGATAGAATATACTAATAAAAAAAAAAGAATCGAAATAGCACACTAGAAAATTTGTTATGGAAGTTTATCCAAACTTGGACTATCTATCTCCAGAGGGTACCAAAGTACAAATACAATGATAATATTTTTCTAAGATCAAAGCATAAAGAAATTAAGAACACTTGCGAAGAAAAAACTACTTTCTCTTCTCTGTTTATCGCACAAACTTGTTTTTCTTCTTTTGGCGGTTACAACCCCTCTTTTTCTTCTCCCTTCTTTTATTCTCAGCCATTCACACATTGCTTTTAACCTAAAAGCAAAATAAAGCAAAATGACAAAAAAGCCCTTAACTAAAAAGTTTGACTTTACCCACCAACATGAATCACATTTATGTGATTATAATTCCTATTACATCGCCTAAATTATAATGAAATCCTATGATGCTCTCTTTATGACTTATATCACATAGACCGAATTACCTAAATTTGGCATCCGATTCTTATTTTTGCTTCTGTTTACACTGTTCAATTGCTTGTTACCATGACCCATCGCACGTTGAAAAAGCCATTGATGCTTTTCTTAAGAGAGCCGGTTGTTTTTTCTTTTCTTTTGTTATGGGGGCAAAGGCAAGGCAATGGATTGGAAAGGAGAGGACGTTAGAGACTCGTCAAGAGGTTTTCGGGTGAGCGGCCCACAGATCCGATGTCGCGATCAAACCCCATAATGCCTTCACATGGAGATTGGTAAGAACCGAGGGAAGCAAAAGTGCCCGAAAAGCAAAATTCCGAAGCGGCCAATGGTTTTACAAGGGGACGCAATGCGTGCACTCTCTCAGTTCTAGAAAAAGTAGAACCCCAAGACCCTCTCCCCCGCTGCCCAATTCAAGGAAACCAGGGTAAAAACCACATCGACCGGTCCAGGTCCATTCCATCTTTCCAAGAGTCAGATAGCGCGAATCTCGATTGTATTTCGCCGCGTCCTTCGGTGGAGGGTGGTCCCACCGGCGGCGCTGGCCGGTTTCTTTTCTCAAATTCCCACCGCTCCCCCGAAAACAGCCTGCCGCTTGCCTTTTGACTCCTGCGCGTCCGCAACAGTTTTCTGACTTGTTCCCCAGGATTGCAGTGGCCTGGTCTCCCTTCAACTCGATGATCAAATGGCCCACGAGGTTAATCCTTTGATTTTGGCTCCGGTCTTCGAAAGCCGTTCCAAATAAAAATCCACTTTTAGGACTTTGAAGTTGCGTATTTCGTCTAATCAAGGTCTCGAAACTTTCATTCTCGTCCTACTTTTTCCTGGGTAGATGTCCACTTTTGGTCCTCGATCTTGCGTATGCTTACCCATCAAGTCCTTTGGAGAACTTAATTTTCGCCTCACTTATACGATATAAATCGAGTTTTGATACCAAGAGCGTTGCATTTTTTCGATCAAGCTCTTCAACTTTTAATTTTTGTAGTCAAGCCTTGGATTCACGTTTCTAATTGAGTGTCTCCAACTTTTAGTTTTACGTGGAGCAAGTTGCACCCAACTAAGCCTATCTCCGTGCATCCCTTACACTATATACCACCAATGTGTTGAGAAGAAAATCGATCGAGACTTGTGACTATTTACAGACCTTCATTGTTGAATGGAAAAAAAAGGAATCAACTTGTCTTGCGGCGTTGCTAATGCGATGCCATATACGTTGAATTCCCCTTGATTCGACTAAAAAACAAGCTGTCGATGTTGAACTTTTTAATGTCGCGGATTAGGAGGAAATAAGAGTCCATCGTTTGGTAATCGACTTCGTGGCACGATTGTTGACCAAGCCAGCGGCGACTTCCGTCGCCGTTCTTCAGGAATACGCCATGTTAAGGACCATAATAAATACCTTATGAAAAATTCCAACTATTCTGGAGAGCTTTGATGCGTCGCTATTTCAAACTTGGCTATTATTTAACAAATTGGACTTCTATTTTGGTAGTCCAAGATCTTGAAAAGTCATATTTCTAGCGCTTTCCAAGGTGTGAACATTCCGGGGGAGCTCGTTTCCAGGGAAGGATCCAATTTGGTGGAATTGAGACCCATGTCCGACACAACACTCTCTCCCTTAATTACCTAAATTATTGATCATGTACTGGGGAATCGCGCCCTCCATCGTGATCTGTGAAAGATTATGCTATCCACAAGGTGAAGAGATCGGACGTGAACCACGAGCGGTCGGTGACAATTTTTTTAAATTTTAATGAAGTCGAATTTTGTTTTTGGGAAAGTTGCACTGGATTAAATGTATTCACCGGCGTGGCGAAGGACGGTAATTAATGTCTTTGAGGCATTTGTAGGACACTGAGACGATTTTGCCGAGGTTTCAAGCATCGGGGGAAATAGTTTGCGCATTAGAATAGATTCCAATAGGTTGGGATTAGGTTTAGATGTTTATTTAACAGATCATGTTGAACTTGGACATGCGCATTCTTCGTCCATATACTTAATTACATTAGGGAGGTGGGGGTCACGGTTCAGTCATGGTTTGCCAAATTTCATATTATGAGAGGTGGTGGTGAATAGAGGCTATAATAATAATAATAATAATAATAATAATAATAATAATAATAATAATAATAATAATAATAATAAATTGATACAATTGAGTGGCAAGATCGTGTCATTAAAGAAACTCGACTCAACTCCTTTAAAATTTACTTTTTCACAATGTGAATTAAGTATGTGAAATAATGAAACAAGAGATGATCTCCCCCCCCAAAAAAAAAAAAAGGCATGTTTGGTAGCAATAACGGTTATGAATGTTATATAAAAAATGTATGTATGGATTAGGCATACAATATATATTCTTCATCTAAAAAGTGAAAATAAAGTGGAGTCCCGGTCCTTGCACAAGTCTAAAAGATTGACTTGCTATGTGTGATTTTTGTTTAAGAAACGGTCCAAAAGATTGAATACATGGAGAAGATGCTTAAGTGTGAGCGGTGAGCGAACCATCAGCACATCACACTTAATTAATGGCTCATTAACCAAGAAAATAAGCCATTTGAGGGAGACTAATCTTTAGGTTTCCTTGATATGCCCAAACAAGTTTGAAGGTTTCCATTTAAATGTCTACACGGTTGCTTGACCATGTAGTTTTGATGTGGCGGCAGTAAATCACAATTCCACGTGATCTTACTAATTTATTAAAGGTCGAAATCCGGTTAGGTATGTCTCCTTGTCTAACAGCAACCTGCTTATGTCTCACGTCGGCATTTTTTTTCTTGATGAGAAATGCTCATCTAATTAGATTATGCGTTACTTAAAACGAATATAATCATGTTTTTGTCCAATAAGATGGTTGGATGCCTTGTGCCGGCGTGAACCGACGGCGGTGATTAAAGGGAAGTTAATATATGCCTCGCCATCATAACGATTTCCTAAGATTAGGAATAAGTTCCTCTTCAAAGTCATCAATTGTTTCCGTGATGACCCGAGGTTCGGACCTATTAAAGTACCCCGCCTTGCCGTGTGTGGCTTCGCTCTTACCTAAGATTCTTTTCTTGGTCTTTACGGGTGGGTCTCGAAAGTTCAACCTCATCACAAAACTGCAAAAGTTGCATTTCGGGTCATTTGAACCCTTCAAATCTTTACTGTCAAAAAAAAAAAAAAAAAAAAAACCCTTCAAATCTTATAGGCCACGTTCCTCGTTTTTTTTTTTTCGTTTGTTTATGTTGCCCAAAGTATGATGAATTCACGTGACTTTTTTTATTTATTTTTTTATATTTTAGAATTCACGTGGCTTCAATAGTAGACTGTAATTGTAAAATTTGGACATGCAGCATCAGAGATCAGAGATTTGGGATGATTTCGTTGAAGTTTCCTGTGACAAGTGCTAAACCATCGTTACTTTTTAGAACCGCAGTAAACGAGCATGAACCAGGGTCGGGTTAAGGAAAGGACAGAGAAGAGACGACTTTGGTTTTTAATTTTTCCCCCCCGATGTTTCCCATTCCACGTTTCTTTCTTCTCCATCTAGGAGAATATATCGAAGGAGGAACTCTCGAAGAACATGCCCCTTTTCTTAGTTTCGATTGAGAAAAACATCCACCGTGGAAACACCCTAAACTCAGAGAGAGAGAGAGTCAAAGTACTCGACAGACAACGTGTTTGGCCCCTGTATAAATACCGCCCTCTTCCCCAAGCAAAAACCCCATTCACAAAGCCATTCAAGCTCTCTCTGTCATAACATATTTTCCCTCTCTAAATTCTCGAAGCCATTCGAGCTTTTGTCTTTCGAAGCCATCATGGTGCTCTCCAAAACCGCCTCCGAGTCCGACGTCTCGATCCACTCCACCTTTGCGTCTCGCTATGTCCGGACCTCGCTCCCCAGGTCAGTCTTGATGCCGAGAGCTTTGTTTCGGTCGAACTTCGATGGGTTTGTGAGATCGTGCGTGATGATGTTGTGAAAGGGGCTAATGACAATGGTTGCGCAGGTTCAAGATGCCGGAGAACTCCATACCGAAGGAGGCGGCGTACCAGATAATAAACGACGAGCTGATGCTGGACGGGAACCCCAGGCTGAACCTGGCCTCGTTCGTGACGACATGGATGGAGCCGGAGTGCGACAAGCTCATCATGGACTCCATCAACAAGAACTACGTCGACATGGACGAGTACCCGGTCACCACCGAGTTGCAGGCACGTCGATCGTTCCTCGTTTTGATCTACTGTTCTTTCTTTATCTCGGATATTAATTAATCCAGACTATATTGATCAAATGACTCAGTGATTTCTTAGGAGACGATGGCTAAAACCCAAATCGAATATGTCAACTTCCTCATCAGTTTATTTGCCGAATTGATCGAGCAATGATGGATCGTTCTAATTAAATTATGCCGTTGAGAGAGTCATTGGTTTCAGTAGCCTTTTAATCCCAGGGCCAAATCCATGGGTAACCCAAGTTTTGAGAAATTATAGGTGTCGCGATCTGCTGGTGATGCTCCACGTGAAACGTGTCGACATGTACTTCAGAAATTTTGAGAGAGCGAAGCAGAGACCTAGCAGAAATATAAATATATATATATATGTATGTATATATGTATAATATTACATGTTGAAAAAGCGTTTGGGCTTTGGTCATAAAAGTCTATTCACCGTCACCGTGCCCCTCTCTCTCTATTCGGTCAAAAGTCAAACGTGTTCGGTCAATGTGGTCGTGCACACAGATCTATTGTGTCCAAAACAAGAGTGCTAATTGACTTACTACCACGTAACGTATAAGTTCTCCGTTTGAGCCACGGTACATATAATGTCAAAAATTTGATTCTGATAATTGCTTATCCTTTCATAAATATACAATTGTATTGAACACAAAATTTAATAATCCAAGATCAATTCTTGAGACTTATAACCTAGTACATATTTTTTTTTAAGAACAATGATCGATTTCTAGATTAGACGGATTTCACTACCGACGAGTTTCTGATATAACTATTGCATATTAGAAACCCTTTTTTGATTTTCTGTCTCTTTGGTTCATATCGTGGTGCTTGGGAATGACTAGGATTCTTGAATTTCTCTCTGCAACAGAACCGATGCGTGAACATGATAGCGCATCTTTTCAATGCACCGCTGGGAGACTCGGAGGCAGCTGTGGGAGTGGGGACGGTTGGGTCGTCGGAGGCCATCATGCTCGCCGGGCTCGCTTTCAAGCGGAAGTGGCAGAACATGCGCAGGGCCCAGGGCAAGCCCTGTGACAAGCCCAACATCGTCACGGGCGCCAACGTCCAGGTGAGCCCCCTAATTGACGAAATTAGTTAGCCCGATGGATTCTTATCGAGTGCTCGAGAGTGTCGCAGGATGTCAGTCGAATAGACGAAGAAGAACGACCAAAGTTTGAGGCAACCTTAATGAATTCTAACGTGTCTTGTCCGTCCAGGTGTGCTGGGAGAAATTTGCTAGGTACTTCGAGGTGGAGCTCAAGGAGGTGAAGCTGAGGGAAGGCTACTATGTGATGGACCCGGCGAAGGCAGTGGAGCTGGTGGATGAGAACACCATCTGCGTTGCCGCCATCCTTGGCTCCACCCTCAACGGCGAGTTCGAGGACGTCAAGCTTTTGAACGACCTGTTGCTCGAAAAGAACAAGCAAACTGGGTATGACATGCTCCCCTGTTTTTTTTTTTCCCTTTTAATGGGGCAAATTCTCTAGCACAGACAATGAACATTTTGGTCCTTGCAGAAAAAAAATGGTAGACTAACGAGGTCATATCTTGTGTGCTTGCTGTTTTGGCGCAGATGGGATACCCCGATCCACGTTGATGCGGCCAGTGGTGGGTTCATTGCGCCGTTCCTGTACCCAGAGCTCGAGTGGGACTTCCGGCTTCCGCTGGTCAAGAGCATCAATGTCAGCGGGCACAAGTACGGGCTGGTCTATGCTGGGATCGGGTGGGTCATCTGGAGGAGCAAAGAGGACTTGCCTGAAGAGCTCATCTTTCACATAAACTATCTTGGTGCTGATCAGCCCACCTTCACCCTCAACTTCTCCAAAGGTGAATCCAAATCACCTGGTCAATTTCCATTTGAAAGGAAAAGGAATTTCTTACTTAAATTTTGGCAATGAATGGAAGAGCATTCTTAAAAATCTCTGCACTTGCAACAAACTGCAGGTTCAAGTCAAGTAATTGCTCAATATTACCAACTTATCAGGTTGGGCGAAGAGGTAAGAAGCTACGCAGATCGTCAAAAATGCCGGAATCAAAGTTTCCAGACTTCTTGCTTTATTGGTTCATTCGACTTATTTGCATTGTCCGATTTTGTGACTACTTCATAGGGATACCGAAACGTGATGGAGAACTGCCACGAGAACGCGATGGTGCTGAAGGAGGGGCTCGAGAAGACGGGCTACTTCAACATCGTCTCGAAGGACGAAGGGGTCCCCCTTGTGGCCTTCTCGCTCAAGGACAACAGCCGCCATGATGAGTTCGAGGTGTCTGAGATGCTGCGCCGGTTCGGGTGGATTGTCCCCGCCTACACCATGCCCGCAGACGCCCAGCACGTCACTGTGCTCCGTGTGGTGATAAGGGAGGACTTCTCGCGCACGCTGGCCGAGCGCCTCGTGCTGGACATCACGAAGGTGATCCACGACCTCGATGCTCTCCCTGCGAGGATGAAGGCCAAGATGAGCGCCGACTGCACTGCCCAGGAGAACGGGAGGGTCAACGGCGTGAAGAAGACGGCGATGGAGACGCAGAGGGAAATCACGGATGCCTGGAAGAAGTTTGTCTTGGAAAGGAAGACTAACAAGAACAAGATATGCTGAAGGGGCCCCCACCTAACATCTCATAATATTTCATGATCTTCATATAGTTTTGTTTTATAATCTCCTCACTTTTTCTTTTTCATTTTTGTTCTGCTTCTTTCTTCTTCTTCGGTCCTTTCGTTAAGTTGATTAATGCCATTCGAGAGTCATGTAGGTGACTGCTTTTTGAGATGTATAAATACAATGATATGACTACTTTTGTTATGCTTATTCAAGGGCGATTTTGTCGAATCCGAGCAGCTCGTTTTCTCTGCCTACCGCTTGAGTAGTTCTCCTCTGCCACCCGTGTAGCCATGGCCTCCTCTCCAGCGTTAAACCCTAAATCCCCTCCCACCAAAACCCTCAATCCTCTACCATGAACTGTTCCCCCCTTCTGGCGCTCCTCCTCTTCACCATGCTTGGCATTTCATCCCAGATTGAAGCAAACCCGCAAAACCCTAAAACCCAAATCGATAAGCCTTCTCTTCCGCCCATGGCCGCCAACTCTCACCAACACACAAATCCCTAACCATAGACCAACCCACCTAGCAGCTCGGACCTCAACAATCCAATCGACCTAACCAGACACGATCCCCAGCCTCAATGTTGTGAAGTTTCTTTGGTACCAGGCAAATCCATCTATAAACCTGGCACCATCGTAAGAGCTCCCTTCAAGCTAGACATTGCAACACCGACCAAAAAAAAAAGCTAGACATTGCAACGCCAAAGTTTCAGTTCAGTCCAGGGCCCCTTCTAGCATAATATCTTCCTCTTCAGGGTAATGTTCTGACTCAAGTTCTTCTAGACGAGCAGCTGTAGGTCGTAGTTCTATTCCTTTTTCCTGCATCAGTAAAAATAGAAATGGGCAATGAGTATAATGAGAACAGAAGAGTGGCGGCACTATGTAAAAGCCTTGGCAATTTATGATCCGAAGATGATGTCGTCGATGTGAGAGGAGGCATTTCTGAAGAAAAACCGAAAGAATGCAGGCTGACTTTGTTTGGGAAGCTATACTCCAAGCCAAACGTGAATTCTCAAGCTTTCCTAAACACTATGAAAAGAGCTTGGAAGTCTGAAAATGTTAGTTGCACATTATTAGAGCGAGTATTCTTCTTGTTTTCCTTTACCTAAGAAGCTAAAAAATAGAGAGTTTTAGACTTCAGGCCGTGGTCTTTTCCTAACAATATTTTAGTTTTGTAGCAATGTAGTATTCTTCTTGTTTTCCTATACCTAAGAAGCTAAAAAGTAGAGAGTTTTAGACTTCGGGCCGTGGTCTTTTCCCAACAATATTTTGGTTTTGCAGCAATGTGACCCAAATATTCCAAAACTGTGTTATGAGTTTACCCATTGTGATTTTTAGGTGTACTTTTATGGCCTCCCGCGTGGTCAAGTCACTCATGTAGTAGGGAAGGAAGTAGCACTGAAAATTGGAGATGTTATGGAAGTGAAATTAGAAGCCAAGGGCAATAGCAATTACAAAGTAGGCAAAGCAAGAGTAAACCTCAACCTAGCTGCCCCTTTAAAGACCGAGGTAATTATAAACTTGGGTAGGCAAAAGCTTTGGTAGAATTCAAATATGAAAGACTCCCGCACTACTATTACTCTTGTGGAAGAATTGGGCACTACACTACCTATTGCAAAGAGATACCAAAAGAAGAATCACGACTTGAGGAAAATTTGCTCAGAAAGTTTAGACAATGGTTGAGAGCGGAGGTGAGGGAACTCAGTTTGTATGGAAAGATTTTCTATGGCAAACAAGTTTTCATTGAAGAGGAAGAGGATATGGTGCCGGAGACCCCTTTGTCTCCTAAACTTGATATATCCAAAAAATTGATGGAAAAAAAAAATAAAGAGATAATCTTGCCTATTTGTGGATACCAGCTTGAGGAGAATAAATCTAAGCCGAAAGGTAATCTATCTACCTTTTCTTTCTCCTCAATGATTATAGAAGACAAAGGAACACAAAAGAGAGGAAATAGCTGCCTGGATGATGAATCTTCGTTGGTGCTTTATAAGGAACAGTTGAAGGACATTGAATTTGACATGTTGGAAACTTTAGAAGTTGAAAAGAGGCTTATAAGGCCTAAATCCAGAGGTACCGAGCTTTTTTCAGCTAAGAAAGAGAAGAGGTTCTATGCTTATGGAGTGCAATCCTCAAAGACACCATTAATACACAAAACATAGCTTGTAGATACTCCCATTTTTGTGGAGGAGAAGTCAACCCAATGGGCTTCGAGCCACTAGGTTATTAATGAAGTTTCTAACTTGGAGTTGTTAGGGGTTGGGCACATCATTAACAATTCAAGCTTTGAGAGTCCCAATGACTCATGAAAGGCCTAGTACCATATTTTTAATGGAAAAGAAAAATCAATAGCAAATGGTACAAAGTATAAGAAGACGACTTAAATTTTAGAATTGTTTCTTGGTAAATCCAGAGGTATTGCGGAAGGCTTGGCCATTTTCTTGGATGACCAAGTAAATCTAACAATGAGTCGTATTCAGGTACATTTATAAATGTTCGTTATCAAATTCTAGAATGAAGACAACTCATGAGAATCACTTTTCTGCATGCCCCCAACGAGTTTAAAAAAGAGTGTTCTTATGGGAGACTAATCATAAAGCAAGCATTACAAATCAACTTCCATGGCTAGGCGGTTTTAATGAAGTATTGTACTATTGGGAGAAAGAGGGTAGAAGGATGGCTAAACATTATCGGCTCACAGCTTTTAGGGACTTTTTGCATACTTGTTTTGTAATGGATTTGGAAGGTAAGGGTTGTGCTTCACCTAGGCGAACGATAGAGAATGTGATGCCTTTATTAAGGAGAGACTGGATAGAGCATTATGTAAGATGGATTGGAGACTAGCATACCCTAATGTTGAATGCCTAGCTTTACCAACTCTTGGTTCATATCACAGTCTACTTATTTTGTCTAGATTGAATGTAGAAGAAGAGAATTTAGATATGAAGCTTTCTAGTCAGAGGATGAGGAATGTGCACAAATAGTGAAGAGAGCTTGGTCTTCAACAAATCCCTAGAGGATGAATATTGTAGATAAATTGAATATAGTGACTCAAAAGCTAGCTGAATGGAGTAAAAACATATTCTCTAATGCACATAAGAAAATTTCATGGCTAAGGAATGAGCTCCAAATGCTGATGAATAGTCCAAGGGGATCAAATGATAGTACAAAAGTCCAAAAGATAAACCAAGAAATTGAGCTTCTCTGGTGACAAGAGGAAAGGTATGGGGGTATGAGATTAAGAATTAACTGGCTTAAATGGGGTGATAGAAACACAAAATTTTTCCATGCAATAACTATCCAAAGAAGAACCCGAAATAGAATCACCATGTTAAAAAATTCGGAAGGAGATTGGATGAGAAACGAGAAGACTCATAAGGAAATGACAAGGGATTATTTCAAAGATCTTTACAAGTCAGTAGAGAACAAAAATTTTCAGCCTACATTTGATCAGTTTCAATGCTTGGTTGATGCATCGATGAATAAAAAACTGATACAACCTATCACCTTAGAGGAAATCACAATTGCAACACATTAGTTAGGAGCTGCCAAGGCTCTTGCACTTGATGGTTTAAATGGTCTATTCTTCCAACATCATTGGAAGGAATTAAATCAAGATATTTTCAAAAGGTACAATAGTTTTTCAACACGGGATATTTGAACCCTGAGTTGAATAGAACATCAATCACCCTTATTCCCAAAACCCCGAATCTAGAGAAGCTAGAACAATTTCGCCCTATAAGCCTATGCAACTTCATCTACAAGATCATCTCCAAGATACTGATGGACATGCTAAAACCTTGCTACCAAATCTAATTACAGCAGAATAAAGTGCATTTGTGGGAGGCCAACAAATTCAAAATAATATTTTGATAATACAAGAGGTCCTTCATGACTGAGAACACGAGAAAGGAAAAGGAAGTTCCAAGCGATTTTAAAGTTAGATATGAAAAAGGTCTATGACCGGATAGAATGGGATTTCCTCTGGGAGTGCCTGATTAAGATGGGTTTTTGTGGAAAGTGGGTGAATTGGGTAATACAATGCATCTCCACGGTATCGTTCAACATTAAATTCAATGGGGGAGCCTATGCCTTTCTTCAAACCAACTCGAGGAATTCGCCAAGGCGACCGGCTATCTCCCTATCTCTTCATCCTAGTGGCCAATGTACTCTCTTGCTTGATGAAGCAAGCAATTTTCGCAAGCACTATTCGAAGAATTAAACGGAATCATTACTGCCCCACTTTCTTGCGTTTTTTATTTGTAGATGACTCTATCTTTTTCCTATATGGAACTATAGTGAAATGTCAAAATCTGGCGACTATCCTACACCAATACTATTTTGCATATGGTCAGGCTATTAACTTGAACAAATTCGGAATATATTTCAGTAAAGGCTGCCTAGAAAGTTTGAGGAGGAATATAGCTTCCAAGTTAAGAGTTCCAGTAATTGACAAAATTGGAAAATATCTAGGAATTCCTTTGGATTGGGGGCATCGAAGTAAGAAATGTTCACTTGGATCATTGCTAAAGCCAATATAAAATTAGAAAGTTGGAAGGAGAATTTATTGTTAAAAGCCAAGAAGGAAATATTGATAAAGGTAGTAGTACAGACGCTTCCTCAATATGCCATGTCCATCTTCAAAATTCAAGTTTTGATTTGTAAAGCCATTGAGAAGAGAATAACCAATTTTTGGTGGAGAAATAGCAAAAAAACAGTTGGTTTTCACTGGAAAAAATGGGAAAGCTTAGGAAGGAGGAGGGGGGCCTTGGTTTCAAAGATCTCTTGGCATTTGACAAAGCTATGCTAGGGAAACAAACATGACGAATTTCTTAGCATCCGGAAGCTCTATGGAGTCAAGTTATGAAGGGATTATACTTCCCACAAGGGGATTTTCGGCAAGCTAGAAGAGGATCCCGTCCTTCATGGGGTTGACAAAGCCCCATAGTGGGAAGAAATGCTATATCTCCTCAAATCATGAAGGGATTATACTTCCCACAAGGGGATTTTTGGCAAGCTAAAAGAGGATCCCGTCCTTCGTGGGGTTGCAAAGCCTCATAGTGGGAAGAAATGCTATATCTCCTCAAATCATGTGGGTGATTAGGAATGGTAAGAAAATCTCTATCAAAGAAGATAAATGGCTAAAGAAAAAACCTCTTGGTGGCCCGATGACAAGTAATGAGCCACTCGAAGTGGTTGACTTGATGATGGACATTGAAGTGGCAAAATGGAAGGAATCCTTACTTCAAACTATGTTTGACGAACAAATGGTAACGGAAATCCTTGTCATTCCTATCAGATTACTGGCTACATAAATTAGTCTAGGCCAACAACAAACCAGGGACATACATAGTTAAAAGTGGATATTTCAATAACAGAAGTTCAACAAACAGCGCTTTTGCACTAGCAGCATCATCTTCGTACCAGGCTAGATCAGAATTGTGGAAATACACATGGAAAGCAAGAACCATCTCCAAAGTTAAAATCTTCCTAAGGAATACCTTGGACAAGCTGTAGAGGAGAAAGATTGTATCTGCACTTGTATACCCAATTTGCAATCAAGTACCGGAAACGATAGAACACACCTTGTTGCTCTGCCTTTGGATATCCCAACTGTTGCGTGAGAACCCCTTGCAAATTTATATCAAAAGATCGAGTCTAACGCACTTTGGCGAGTGGTTAACTAAGTTAAGAGAAGACCCATAAACCTCACCTCAATTCGACCTAGTGGTGTAGTTGGAAGGACCGGAACAATGCTATCTTCAGGAAAACACCCTTGAAGCCTCAACAAACTAAAGATAGAGCCACGGCTTATCATGAGAAGAATGCAAAAAGAGAACAAAGAGATGCAGATCTAACCCAAAAATGGCGAAGATTGAAACTTGAAATCTTGAAGGTAAACATTGATGCAACATTGATAGGCACTTTCGAAGAACCACCCATAGCCACGACGAACAGAGGGGTGAACAGAGGAGGGAATCGAAAGGCTATAACTTGCATCATTTGAGACCGTACTGGATGGATTTTTCAGATTGGTTGATGTTGGATCAGCCGAGCAAGCTGAAGCCTTAGCATTGGTCGAAACCCTAATTTTTCTTCTGCCTAGATCTACCTTAAGCTTGCAATAGGAGTCAGATTGCCATATACTTGTTCAAAGCATGAACTCCTTTGAACTGCTAAATTGGGAAGTACAACCCCCAGTGGATTGGGTCAAGGAGCCAAAGAGCAAATTTTCGGGCCTCACCATAGCCCATTGCAGCAGAGAAACAAATGCAATTGTGGATTGGCTAGCCAAAATCCAAAGGTCGAATAGTTTATCTAAAAGTTGGGTCGACAACCCACCATTTGCTCTTTTTGATTTGTTATGTTCCGAAACTCTTAATGTATTCACAACAAATTTTGTTATGTAATTAATGTCACTCACATTTTTGACCAAAAAATATTCAAGGGTAATTTTGACTGATTAATCATCTCTCAACACATGTCACTTCTATGCCGACGAGGGTAAGTACAACGCAAACCAACGGGTATCTAATACTCAATTTGACTATAACACTTATTTATTGAACAAAATAATCTTAATTTTTTTTATAATTTTATTGTTATATCATTGGACACACAATGATGCCACCACAGTCCAGAAAGTCCTCGACTTGTATTGGTCTATGATACATAATGAATGACATGCATTTTTAACACCTTTGATTATAGGTTGTTACTTGTCAATACCGTTTGGCAATCCTTCAAAAAAGATATGTAAATAGTAATATGAGACTTGGGTTTTTTTTTTTTGGCACATTTTTTCTCTCTAAGAATTCTCTACTCTTAACTAGGGGTGTGCATGGTCCGAGTGGGCGGTTCCCGACCTAAAACCGGGAACTGCCCGCTAAGAACCGGTTCCAGGGATCGCTCACTAGTTACATGGATCCACCCGGAAATCGGACCGTCGGTTTGGTCCAGTTCCCGGGTTTTGGTCCGATTCCCGGGTGAATTCATAAAACCGGTCCAACCTCCGTGCTTTCCCCTTTTCGCTCTCCCCACATCTACTTATTTTGGCTCTCCCGACCATGGTAGCTTTATTCTCCTCAAGTACTAGAGCAGCGATGGCGACGGTCGTGACCCTCACGCCACTTTCGTCCCAACCACCACCACCATCTTCGCCACTACTTTCGCTGTCTTCCACTCCTCCCTCGAGACTGACAATGGGGACGATGAGCCATTCTTAGACATGGAGTTTTCCCTTGTTCTTGAAAATGAGGACGATGGGGGGAGGCCTGAGGATGGAGAGGAGGAAGAGGGGAGGTAGAAGCGGGACGAGCCCAATAACGAAGAGGATGATAGTGATAGTGAATGCGGAGGTGACGACGAGGATGATGATAACGTGGAGAGAGAGTTCAAGTTCGGGGGGGAGAATCGACTCATTGTTTCGCTGAGTTCGGACTAGGACTCGAAGGGAGATGAGTAGATTTGGAGGTGAATTGGAGAGGAAGAGGAAGCTCGGGGAGATTTTGAACTAAGAGAGACAAGATGGAGTAGAAGAGTAATGAATTGAGATAAGATGGTGATTGGAGTCCTAAATTTTAAATTTGCTAATTTTGAATTAAAAAATTAATATATTATTATAATATAATCGGTCCGATTCGGTCCGGTTTGGGTGGGCGGGTGGGCGGATCCACCCATGGAATCGGGAACCAGATCGGTACCCACCCCTTCCCATAAATTAAAATCGAGAACCGGACCGGTTTCCTTAAGAACTACCGATTCCGAGCGGTCCAGGTGGGTCTTGATTCTTTTACACACCCTTACTCTCAATTTTGAGCTCAACCACCTTTTCTCTCCCGAATTTCCCTCATCTCCAATGCTAACTTAAGCATTAGAGGGCCAATTTGGGTACAAATCCGGGACGTCTTGAGCCAATTACTGTTGTGCAAATTGATTGCCCAGCGAAGTTTCAGACTAAGCTCGTGATTTCCTGTTCTTGCATCAACAACTAGGGCAACATCTACAAGGTTCGCACAACGTGGAGATGTTCGAAGCGTGATCTCACCCACTCAGGCCCAATGATTCAATCGGCATAGAAGCAGGACGGGTGCCGGAAGATAGATAATTGAAAAGAATCAAACATTACCGCGTACCCCACCTTAGTGAAGTAGGATTCGAAGTGGATCACCTTGGAAGAATTCAATTGGTTGTCATGTGATAAGTTGGAAAACTTAATCATTTCCAAATCGTCAATAAAGACAGTTGTAGGGCACGATTGTTGTGGTGTCCGGTCCATAAATTTAAAGCAAATGTCCACAAGTGAGCCTCCAGGACTCCAATCCCCACTAAGCCTCTCACCAACCCCACTAGCGTGCCAATTGCCATTGCCCCTCCAAATTTCCAAGGCCATATAAATTTCCCTTGCCCGTTCCTGAAAGACCCACCTTCGTACAAATCTATCTGAAAGAGATTCAAGAAGAAAAATGGCTTCCAGAGCCAGAGGGTGCTCTTGTCTAGTCACCTTGGTCCTCTTCTTGGTCTCCTCAATGGCTTCTCTTCAGGAAGCTGTTGCGGCCGGAGAGTGTGGGAAAACGCCTATAAGCACCGCCACGGCAAGCCTGAGCCCGTGCCTGAGCGCGGCTGGGAATGCAAAGGCCAAGGTCCCGCCGGCTTGTTGCACCAAAGTCGGCGCGCTCATCACGACCGCACCGAAGTGCCTCTGCGCCGTTCTTCTGTCTCCTCTGGCCAAGCAGGCTGGCATCAACCTCGGAATCGCCATCACCATCCCCAAGAGGTGCAACATCAAGAAAAGACCCGTTGGAAAGAAGTGTGGAAGTAAGTTGCTTTGATTAATTTTGTCTATATATGAAATTAAAATCTATAACATGTGGTAGATTGGGATACACTAAAGCTGGTTGCTTACATGGTACACATATGTTTTAATAAAAATTTATAGCCTTGTCCCCTAACACGAAATTCTCCTTATGAAGCTAGGCAGCTTATAATAAAAAAGATAATATGTAGGTCGAGTAATAATTACCAAAAAAGTCATCTACTTATTATAAATGTGCTAGTTTTGTCCTAAACCTTTCATTTTGATCAATTTAGCCATAATTCTTTTGAAAAATTGCCAATGCATTTCATCCAATCAATTTTTTATAGAAATTATGACATGGATGTTGGCTGTCTTACATGATATCGTTAACGCCGACTTGAATAAATTTTTGTAATTATTTATTATTTTTTAAAGTTTTTTTGAATTTGTATATTTTCTTTTTCTATATTTCTTGTATTTTCTTTTCTTTTCTTTTTTTTTTTTTTTTTACCTTCATTCTTTGTGGTCGTCGGCCTCCTCGATGGTCGGTGATTTGCCTCTGGCAAGGCTCACCATTGTCGACCCTTGTTGAGGCTCAACATCGTCGGATCTGATGAGGATGAGGCTTGCCATCATTCCCACTTCAACAGAGCTTACCTCATTGGTATTTGGCAAGGCCAACCTTGCCAACCTTGGGCGACCTCATCCTTGCAAGGGCGACCCTTAATCGGCGGGTGAGGTCAAGCCTTGTTGGATGTGACGAGGGCAAGCCAAGCCAATCCTCGTCTGTGGCTGATAGCCACGACCATAGAGGATGAAATAAAAAAAAAAAGGGAAAACAAAAGAAAACAAAAAAATATAATGAAAAAATTACAACAATTATCCAATTCTACATAAGACGGCCGATATTCACTTTAGTAATTTTCGGTATAAGTTGGCTAGAAAAATTATATTGGTAAATTTCAAATAGTTTGAGACTATACTGACCAAATAGAAAAATATTGAAAACTAAAATGGTACAATTACAATAAATTTACAATTTTTTTGATAATTTTTCCGTGGGTCGACAAGGTGGCCTGTTCATGCCCACTTTTTGTACTCTAGACTAAGCATTTTAGCTATTCTTATTTCTTATCATTGTAACCTTCGTGCAGGGTACACCGTTCCATGAGAATGACGCAATCCTGGCTCGAAGATCATGCGCAGGATGCTCAGCTTTTTGGGCAAAAAGCTTGGAACTGCTAGATAAAGTATCCATATGTGGAGGGCTTGCATTATTATCATCATCATCATTGATCCGTTTGTCTCAGTAGTTAAATTTATCATCTTCCCCGTCTATTGGAGACTTTGAACTTCATTCTACCCCACTTGCAGATGTCTCATCGTTTTACAAGTTAATTCAATAAATTGGTCTGACAATACTTAGCATTACTCCTTTGAAGTATCAAAATTTATTTAAGAATACAAATCATACACACATACACACAGAGTTTATTATTGAAGGCATGAAATCTTCTCAAATTAAAAAGCAAATTAAGTTTGTTCTTTCATATGAAACAACTTTTTGCGCGATAGGCCAATCAATAGGGATGCGCCGAGCCATATGCTTCTGAAATTTTCTTTGAAGTGCGGCTAGCTTTCTCCAATCAGAGATCCTAACATTAGGACATCAAATTTCTAGTGAATTTTTTTTTTTGTTTTTGGCCGGAAGAAAAATTTTAATTTCACATGAAAGGGAGGTACATAATTTCAAAATAAAAGCGCAAAACTCACAAAGCAAGTAAATCTGAAAAATAAATCAACTTAGTATAGGATTCATCTATTCTACAAAGACGGATTTATCATAGCATTAAAGCGCAACCGATGGTCAATCACTAAATATCACATTACCATCAATGATGAACACACGTTGAGTTTCTCCTCTCTTGTAACTACGACTTTGCCAAAAGGCAAAGTGCGCCTAGGTTTGGCTCCCCAACACCTTCCCCGTATATAAACAATAACACCAACAAGTCAAAAGAGCACAAAAATGCATTGTGAATCCTAGATCTTTATCCAAATTGAAATAGAAGAGCACCCAAATCAAGATCTAGATTTAGACTGGTTGATCACAAAAATGAGTCCGACTGTTGAAAGCAGCAAAAAAGAGGAACCTTGGAGGTTTGCAGAGCACTTGAATATCTAGGGCGAGCATTGGCGCCAAGGCGAGCAAGTAGATCTAGAAGAGCAGATTTTTCTGCTTGCGCTTCGAACTTCTGAGCTCATAGAGCAAAACTCTCCACTTTCATGGAGGAAGTCGACTGCACCAAATCAATGAAAAAGCCTTGAAGGTGAGGGGACAGAGACCTAGGAAGAGGGAGAGGGAGAATTCAATTGTTACTACATGGCAAGAGCTAGAATTTGGGAGAGAACAAAAGAAGTCAAATTCGATTATGTCTGTTAAATGCAATCGTGGCTAAATGTGACAAGAGAAAAATTATTCAATCTGTCCCAAAATTATTATACATATCTTAATTTAGTTCTAAATTCTTTTAAATTAGTCAATTATATTCTAAAATTTTGTGTAAAATTTTAATATAGTCATTTCAATGAATTTTTGTTGGAAAAATCGCCAACATGACGGTTGATTAAAAGAGAATGATACCGATTCTCAGAGGCTTAGGAAGCCTGGTCCAATATGATTAGGCTTGCTAGAGAATAGCCCAAGTGAGGTGGGGTTGACCCGTGACCACCAATGCTTTCACGTTCATCATGCCTATAAAGTCTCTCTCAAGTTTCTGCATAGGCCTTTTCAAGACTAGATAATAATGGTTGGCCTCATTATGTTCATTCATCCCACCTCCAAAGCACTCTTGCTCTTTTATGGCTGAAAGATATTGAAGTGCGAATCTAGGCTGAGAGCTCCAAGCATTTGTCTCCACTGCCTCAATTTCTTGAATGCCCCTCCACGGGGAAAAGCAATTTTATGGGACTGTCGTATCATGTTGTTATACTCGCATTGTTTTCATGTTATAATACTAAGAGTTCATTTGAAGAGGACTACTTGCGTATCAAGTGAGCAAAAAAAAAAAAAAAAAAAAAAAACAAAAAAAAAAAAACAAAAAAACAAAAAAACAAAAAAAAACAAAACAAAACAAAAAACAAAAAAAACAAAACACAAAACAAAAAGAAAAATTTCCTCCTTTCATACATTGTTTTCATCATCTGCTAATGAAAAAAATTAGTTTTTCATGAGTCATCAAAGAATTTAGACATGTGTAAAGTAATATTAAGATCCCGTTTAGTTTAAGGAGAATAAGATAATTTTTTAAAAAAAATTAAAAATTTATTTTCAGAGAGAACAGTAGTACTTAAAAATCCTAAAATAGGTTGAGAATTATTTTCCTTTATCTGGAATGGAAAATCGATTTTTCTTTCTAAATTAAACTCTCATTTTTTCCTTCTAAAGGCTAGCTATTCCTTCAATCTAAAGGGGAAGTTCAATAGATCTCTAACTCTAAGATAGCTACAAAGTCGATCTTTCTCGAGCACTAAGTTATCTTGACGAAGTGATCCATACATTATGCTCTATTTAATTTGTTGCTTGTTATTGCTGCCTCTTCTCTCTAACGCGATGTAATTACTTTAGCAAGATCGCAGTGATTAAAAGTCAAGTTTCTTTCAGTACTTTACACAAGCATATGGAGAGCCAAATTTAGAGACCATCACAAATACAATTTTACCCATCTTCATGAACCGGCACTATAGAACAAATCCGGAAAAAACTACCACAAAAAAACAAGATGCGTACTAGGCTACGAGCATAGCTTTGGTAGGCTTTAGTACTCATCTAATTTTTACTATTCCCCGTCCAAAGTTTTGTTAGGTACTATTTTTTCACGCGTTTGAATATCAACCTTACATTCATTTTATAGAGGAGCTTATCATTTTGCTCTCTTTAGACGATTTAAAAAAAAAGTTGTCATTCATTCTACATATCTACATTTCCGGAAAGACCACTTTTTAGGTAAATGTTTTAATTTCTGTTCATCTACTTTAATTCTAAGGATTGTCTCATTATCCACCTTTTCTTCTTAGTTTTTCTAATAAGTTTAAAAACCCTGCAACACCCGAGTAAACGTCTAGCATGACAAAATGGGTCCACAAAATTTAACATGTTAACTGACTATTGCGGAGCATTAACTTTTTAAATCAAATACGAGTCATGCTTGACAGTCAATGACTATTTTATTTCATCACTTAAAGTACAAATTTAGTAAATCATTATATGTAGCGTTACTCTACTATACCACAGGTTGTCCATTGGCTGTTTATCCACTAATTTTGAATGGCTTGACATTAATAATCACCAAGAACAGTAACAAGCACTAAAGTCAATCCAGCTGTCCATGGGCCTGGAGCTATCATTCCTTGTAACAGGCAATCAAGGGTAACATTTCCCAAAGTAAACACCGCATCTGTCTCTTCCGTCGTGCTCATCCAGTCTAAATGCGATTGACCCTTCAAAATGACCACCCAAAAAGATGGTCCCACGCAACTACCCTCCCTTATTTTCTTCCTATATAAGATTAATGCTCTTCTTCTATTTATTTTCATAAACCTAATTTTTTTTTTTTTTTTTTTGGTTGGGGTGGGGCCGCATGACACGATAGTCATCCGCATCTCCAAGACAAAATTGGAGACATAGACTCTAGTGTGGACTCAACTATTTTACATAGAACTGTGGTTGAGTCAATTGGAATGAGTCAAACATGACCCTCGCTCACATTATAACACCTCGCTAATAATGAAACTTGGCCTACCCAATGTGATGCTCATTCCCTCGAAATAAGCGGAGCAAGATCCTGCATCGCACAAGGTTCTTTCCTTAATAGCTCATTCAATCTCGACCACTGATATACATAAATGGGTAAATCTCAACTCTGTGGTTAAGCCACTAGAGGGACGAATCATCTTGCCATGCAGACGATCCACCCAAACTATCTCTGAGGCTATGGGGCACTCCCGGTAGAAGGAGAAGTTCAAAATAATGTTAGTTCAAAACAAAAAAAAAAGGCTATTTACCTTATATTCATCAAACAAACTTCAAGTTTTTATTTATAAGATTCATTGTCCATGAGACAAAAGGGAATCTTTTTCCATGCTTTATTGTATAAATTCACCGAAGAGTATTGCAAGCGCACTGAAGGCATTTAATATCCATATAAAATGTAGGGATAAAAAAATCCATAATCTGTAAACTATTTTAATTTGTTCAATCAAATATCCAAACTTTTTTTTTGTTCACATTAGACCTTTTATTGAACTCTATCCATGTAAAAATGGTATATGCTGATGTGTCCTGACATATTAGCACCATGTAGACAAACTGGTGATGATATACTGGTAGCATCAACCACTTGGTCCACCACAATTGGTGTCGTGTGACATAGCTTTGCCTTGTCAAGGTCACACAAGCCCAAGACAACGGCCTCGTTTGGTTCGACTTTGAGAGAATGTCTTTGGGAAAATACAAATATCTTTGGGTTAGGAGAGTTTTCCAAAATGCAAATAGTGTTTGGTGAATTGTAATTTTAAAGTATATTGGAAAATAATTTTAGTTAAAATGCCGTTTGGCAAAAATTGCATTTGTAAAGGATTTTTAGCTGTTGGACCGTCTGATCTGGCCGCCGAATGGCCTCGCTTGAGGTTGCCCACCTCAGGTGAGGTTGACTGAAGTCGCATGACCCCATGCGACGATCACCCGACCTTAGGTGGCTACCTAGGTTGTGCGATTTAGGCCATTAGTCGCTTGGGTTGCACGACCCAAGCATCGCCTGAGGTCCGCTGGGGTCGGATGACCCTCAGGCGACTATTGTCGAGGCACGCAACCCCTGTCTGCCTCTGATTGGCTTTTCCGTGTGGCGATTTTTGGAGAATATGAACAATAACCGAGGCCAAGACTTACATTCTAAAAATGCAACTTCGGAAATACCTTGTGACTTGCTTTGGACTAAAGGCCTTTAGAGCCTTTTGAAGATGCAATTGAATTTTCCCAAAGTTGAGCAAAAACACGAATCAAACGCGTTTACATTTGGCCAAGGGACATTAGAATCCCAAAGCCAATTGCAAATGCCAAACCAAATGGGGCCAACCACTTCACCAGGGCTAATGCGACTCCAAAATGCAGGACTTGGGTTTCAGGAAGCTACCATAGATTCAACCAGCATCGCGACCCCCACCGCAGTGGCTCCATCACAACTGCCGAGGGTCGTGAGATGAGCCCAACCTTGGAGATCATCTTGTTCCCCAACAAGACATATATATCAAGCCATAAAGGTGCGCTACATTTTCCTCTGTACATTTGTTTTCTTCCTAGTATTTTATGTATTCTTCTGACTTAGATATGAAAGGATTCCTGAAAGTCCAACACTGGGATTTCTCCATGTTGTCTATAGATTACAAGTCAAAGATAATAGTAATGCTTTCAACCCCTAGTTTCTTTAATTTCTTCCCAACACAATTTTCTAAGTTTCTACAACTAACATGCATAGAAAATTCTCATAAAATTTGAATTAGGGTTTCCCCAATAGCCAGAACCGGTAAACTCCATAAAAATGTCCAGGTTTCCCTTATCCGACCAATGCGAATCAAGTTCAGAAACTCACCTGAAGTCCAACGTATCTTGCGAATTTTCTTTGTTCTCTTTTGATAAAACATTAACGTGCGGTCGTGATGACTGATATGACCCCACCATGGGCGAGAATGCGCAGAGAAAGAGAGAAAGCATTCACATCCCAAACCCTAAAAGGAGAAACGGTTGGTGACCATATCAGAAGGAATGCAAAAAGGAAAAGCTGAAATTTTGAATTGTGTCTCCACATTATATTGCACCACACACACACACACACACACACCAGTCTTTGCTTTACATGCACCAGGCAATCATATCATAACCTAGCAATTATTTAGTCCCCCACATTACTCACTACCCCCTCCAAAAAATAAAATTTAAAACCATGATACGTACCAAAAGTGGCCCCACATATTTCCCGTATCCCAAGAAACGCCCACTTTCGAGCTCTTTCTCTCCATCCCTTGCCGTTGACTGACCGATCCATCCAAAATCATGTCTTCCCACTGTTTTTTTCCTTGTTTTTTCTTGCACCCTTGCACATAAATAGGTCGTGAACAATACCCACATGACCCAGAATTCACTGGTGCATCATTTAAATGGTGATTGAGTTGGACATGGGTACTAGCGACCCTCTCTCTCTCTCTCACACTAGTAACACTAATTTTAATAGCCCGCACTGTTCTTCCCAAGGTTGGGATCTCCATAACCTTGGAGTTCTCAACGCAGACATGTCTTTAGGTACTCCTTTTTCTTTCCTTGTCCCTTCTTTTTCTTCGCGTTTGTTTTGGTTGCTTTCACTGTTTTTGTCTGTCGTGCGTCCTTGGGAGTTTATATGTGGTGAATTGAGCTCTCCAAGTTCTCTATCATTATCTTTCATTCCTCTCATCCTGTGGAAGTAATGTTGAGTGCAGTAATGGGCAGCACTCCGCCCTACCTCTCGGACTTGGACTCGGATCACGACCTCTCCACGGGCTATCTCGAGGATGCGTTGCTCGAGTTTGGCGACCGGTCGAAGCGGCGGAGACTCTCGTTCTGCGGTGAAGACTGGACCAGAGAATTCAACGACCATGCACTGGTGAGAGGAACTTTAGCGTCCTCGAGTTAGAGTCTGAAAAATCATTGGTTCCAGTACATCAAATTAGTTTCCGGCAAGGTGATTGTATGATTCATTTTGGGCAGGGCTACTGGAACTCGACTTGCAGATGGGGTGTCGACGAGAATTACAGTGGCATGAGTGAAATAACTAGTTTCACTCGATTCTCAGGTGGGAGATCGTTTTACTGCTTGGATGACGATGATTTTGTAGTGGTTGTTGCTGGTGATGATTTTGAATGATGATACTGTACTGTAGATGAAATGGGGAGTTCCAGGAGCAGGACAAGCGAGGAGACGAACTTTTTTCCTGAAGTCAAGACGCAAGAGGACGTCGTGTCGTCGCTGGATTCCTCCTCACCGTTCAAAGAGTCGTCACGGACCAAGTCTTGCTCCGACAAAGAAGTCCAATTCGCTCTCGATGCCATGCCTTTAGCTGGTGCGTAACAGTCTCTCTCTCTCTCTCTCTCTCTCTCTCGCGACATGCTCAACCTAAAAGCACGATAATCATCTACGAGACTTTGGACAGTCAAAACTGAAATTACTCCACAAATGGATGGCACCCACTCCGGGATGATGACCTAATGCCACTTACCATGGAGAGCAACGTTTGTCGTTTGTGACAGATTTGAATAGAAAGTACCCAGATTGAGTTTACAAATGTCGGAGTATTATGCACTACATTTTTACTAAAAAATAATGCCAGTTATATTAAGATTTAGTTCATAAACTGTAGCTGGTAGGTTTAACTTTGTGACATAACAGTCACGGGTGTTTGATTATAACCTACATATATAGAGTATCGGCAATAAATTGTCATATCACTTGATTTTTTTATATTTATAGACCGATTTTATATGGTCTATAGAATTATTACATTACTTGGCATGGTCCCCGTGAGGTGATAAAATCTTGCTCGGTGGGCATTTGCATTTCGAGATTATAATTATTTTATTTGTGTAAAGGAAGGAGAAACATCACTCCTTTTTTTTTGGATAAAACTTTTTTTCGACCTTCAGAAAACTCAGGTACTGATTATGTTCTTCATTTTTCTGAAAAAGAAAAAGAAATGGGTACAGGATGCGGCGGTGAGAAGAGGAGGAGGCAGGAGAGGGTGGTGGTGACGAGGGTGGTGTACCCGTTCGCGGTGGTGAAGCCTGGCGGTGCCGACGGGGACGTGACGCTGAACGACATCAACGAGAGGCTGCTCATGCCGCCGACCAGGCCGGTCAGGCACCCGGTCGGGGACTTCGCTTGTCGCCCCTGCGTGTCCCCCCATGGTCCTGGCCTCTCCGGTAAAGCTGTAGTCGCTCTCACCCGACTCCACACTCAAGGACGAGGCACCATCACCATCATTCGCACCAAAGGTTGAATCAATCAATTTAAAAGAGAGTAATGTTAGTTGTCGCTACCCAAAAACAAAAGTTGGGCAAATATTTCCGTCAATAGTAGCAATTCTACTTTTTAAAAATTTTCAAAGATTCATTTTCAAAATTAATTTACAAAGCGATGTGCCATTTTCTTGTCGAGTGCTTGATGCGGCCTTCCGCTAGTTAGTTGCGTCGCTTTGTAAATCGATTTTGTGAATTAGTCTTTATATATCTAGCATCGATCTTTCTCATGCCAATAGGCAACTGGGCGGGAGGGAGAGGTAAACGAGAGCATCTAAAACTTTTGGTCTGGCTTGAGTTGTGCTTGTATGGCTTGATGTAATGTATATACGATGTAATGGCGATGTAATTTTTGTTTGCTACTGTACAGTTTATTTCATGTGTGGCATTTAGTAATATTAAGCTCAGCATTAGCTGGAATGCTAGAAAGTTTATGTTCATCCCATTTGTCTCCCACACTTCTCTTTTTCTTTTCTTTTTTTCGCTTTTTTTTTTTTTTTTTTTTTCCTTTTGATGGTTCTATCGCATTCAATATGGACTTCATGGGTAAAGGAGAGGGAATAGAAGAATCTGAGAACGCGGAAGGTTGCGTGAAGAAGAAAAAAGATTGGAAAGAGTTAAAGAGAAAAAGACGGAAAAGCAAAATTAGAAGATGGGGCAAAAATAAAAAGAAAAAAAGAAGTAAAAGAGAAAGAGAGGACAGTGCTTTTTGTGAATTGTAGTTCGTGCTAAAGACAATGGTTGGGGGCAAAAGGAGTGACCCACAATCTCTGCGACATATTTTACATCAAATAGAACGATAGAATGCTCCTCTGCTCTTTAGCCATTTGATGTTCTTTACTTTACAAAACCTAGGTTAAATCTCAAAATTTTAATATATATATATATATACATATATCATCGTGACGTAATGTTTTTTGGGTCATTTTAATATCAACTCATATAGATTACGTTCGGGAAACAAATATAGACCTAAAATATTAGGATTTAGGACTTTTTATTCTGATGTCATGTAATATTATGTCAGATAATTGGTTAATTGTTTTAAGGTCTTAATTTAATAAATGAAAGTGAAATTTTGATATTTATATATCTAACAATAATCATAAGTACTAGACACGGCATGCATGCGCCTTAGGCCAAATTATTGAGCTCCAATATAGCATTTATGCGCATCCTACCATTTCTTTTGTTTGGATAAGATAGTTAGGTTGCCGGCCACCGCTAATGTAGCCGCAATTAATCAATACGTGCCTTGACCTTGAGGCACCTTGATTCGACAACTACATGGTTGTTAAAGAGACAAACCGATCCTTTCCCCTGGATTGTCTGCGAGGAATGAGCTAGTGTAGAAGTTTGACTATGGCAAAGCAGATTTTCAGTTTAGAAGTTATACAAACTGTTAAAATTATGTCTCGAGTTTTTCGCTGGAACGGATTTTCTGAAATAGGAAAGTCCAACTTCGACTTGGATTTGGATTTAGAAGCTGTACAAACCATGCTTCACTTCGTACTTCCGATACTTGTTAACCGTACTAAATAAAGAACGGCTGCTTTTCTAAGTAATAAATACTCAACACGTGATAATTAAAACATTTAACTATTATAATTTTAATTTTCCCTCTTCTCTTTCCCTAGTGCTGCACTAATTCGAGAGACCCATTATCAGTAAAATTGTTAGATGAATAAGTAATTTAACATTTAACTATTCTAACATCTCTCTCCCTGCGAATGGATGTGTATTGTTGAAAAAAAAAAAAAAAAAAAAAAAGAAGATGAAGAACAAAGGCTCTCCATTCTCTACCATTCTCAAAGTTTAAGAAGCTCATCGACTTCCGGCAACCTTGATTCTGAATTTCTGAGATAGCTGGAGGTCATTCATGATCTTGTCTTCACATGCATCACCCACCGTATCTAGTATTCAACTACCCCCACCCATATAAAGAACAATAATGACGTCATTATGTATTAGTGAATACAGGGACATTCAGCATGCGATGATGAATGTAAAATCATTGGCCTACTGGCCACAGGATTTGCAATTGGAGTTAGGTTAAAAATAATTTCTTGGGCACGATGTTGCCATGCGATGTCTGTCTTCTTCTTCGTAGGTCAACCCCACTTTCAACGCCCTTTGCAAATCTCAAGACAGTATCCAACACGTAGGACCCCAAGGACGACCCGTGGATCTTTCCCTTATTATTGGATTTTTCTGTGTCGAATTGTAATTTAATCCGCATTTCTTTATTGATATTATGGAACTATAGGTAAACTGCACTTCATGCCGTTTTCCACATTCAGATTTACTTTTCTTTCCTCTCTAGGTTTTGAGGCTGTTTTTGTTTTTAAGTCTGCGGTTGGAGCCGCCGCTTGCTGTTGATTTCTTATTCATGATATTCGTTTTCAATCTTGGATTAATTTCGAATTTTGTAGAGCATATTTTTATTCAGATAATATGATGTCTTTTCTACTATTTTAGAAACTAACCGTTAAAGAGAGATTTTTTCTTTATTTGCATCTTGTGAATATTATGTGAAATTGATCAATTTTTTTTTTTTTTTTTTTTTTTGTGTAAAATGATTTTCTTAGCTTTCTTTCTATGGGTTTGAGGAGAGTGAAGACTAGTACTTCTCCACCCTTTCATACTGCATGTTCTTCTTTTTAAATAGCCTAGGAGCACGATGGTAATCATCAACTATTCTAAAGAAAATTGGTACAACAACCCATCGATCTAATACTTATTTGAATTCGAATGTCTTAATACTGAAATCGTATTTGCAACTCGAAAGTATGTGATCGCTTTTATCATTGAATCAATATAAGGATGGATTAGTTTTTATTTTATTTTATTTTAAAAGAGGACCTCTGAGTATGATTTATTTGCCTCTCAATCAATTAATTTATATATACGTTTTCAAATTAGACATAAGTGCTGTCCTTTTGCCTATTAACATCCTCTGTCATTGACTAAAAATTTCCAATTATTTTTTTCCTTATAAGATTGCTAAATGGTGACTTCTTTTTCAAGCAAAAGAAAAAAAAATTAAAAATGAGACAGGCGTGTCATAGCTGGAAGGCACGACATCATATGATGCCATGTGCACCAACTTTAGTGGAAAAAATCGCAGCGATTGATGTGGATTAGTCGTTTGTCCTTTCTTTGACATGCCATTTTATATTAATTAATCGGTGCAGGTGAAGAAAACTTTTGACCTTTGTGTCTTTGATTCTTTTTTTATTGTTTCATTTTTCTCTATCACTCTTCCAAAAGGGACAAAGTCACTGACTCCGATCGATGAATATGCTAAAGTCTGAATCATCGATATATCTTACTTTAGATCAAGTAATTTAAATTTATCAGATAAAATATATCTTTAATATATCAGATGGACTTTTTTATTTATTTAATATTTACTCACTTATTTATACTGGAGAATCTCCTTTAGCCCACAAAAAAGAGATAAAGAAAAAGAAAAAAAAGAACTTGGAATCCTCTGTTCATTCTTGTACCTTTTGGTTTAAGCAAGATCAAGAACTACGTAGGGAGTTAATCTATTCTTAGCTAATGTTAAAGTATGGAGCATAAAGAAAAGAATTTTTTTTTTTTTCATGGAATTCTGGACACGACACTTTAAATATGCCCTTATATATAGTCAACAATGACCAATGTCTCTTCTCCTTTTCTGACGAATTAGCCAAAAAAAAAAAAAAAAAAAAAAAGTAAAATAGAGAGAGAGAGAGAGTTCATAGGTAAACGTGAGAATATAATCTTCACCTTTTGCTTTTCCATCGCCAACGATAATGGCAAGGATTTTTCTCTAATACGATCCAACTTTTGTCCGGGCATTTTATGACGTCTGAATATCGAACCTCATGACGTTAGCCTTCGGTAAGCTATAAGCAGGATGCGATTTCCCTCCAAGGCTCAGTCGTCTTCCTTATTAATCGAAGGTTGGTGCAATTAATTCAGAAGTCGGAGAATTTCCCGTTCAAAAATCATACATCGTGTATGTCCAAATTTCACTCGTTGTGTGCTAATTATTATGAGTTAGGGTTATTCGCATGGGGCAAATGCCTGAATTTAACCGATTTATGAAATTTGCATAATGTTTTGAGAACTTAGCTTCTATGTCAAAGTCATTAGTGCTTAAGCTTGAGTCTATTGAGGTCGAGTCTAAGTCTACAAAAGCCGAGCCCAAAACTCCGATTTCTATGTCCAAGTCATTAGCACCTGGATTCGGGCCCATTGAGGGTGGATCCGTGTAACATATTCAATTTCAACCCCTTACTTTGGCCTTGCCTAGTAGGCCAAGGATTGGTACGCCAATGACATGACTAGGCCATGAACCAACCCGAAGGTCGGTCATGAGCCGATTAGCCCATTTGGGATAGGCGACCTAGAGGATCGATTGTACCTAGATAGAGTATTCGGCCATGAAAAAGTTATTTGATCATAAGGATTGATCATGGGATGATCATGTACCATCACGGATTGGCAAACAGTCATGACTTAGATTCCATTTGGTCATTGTACCAGTTACAGTGATTCTGCTCGATCGTTGTACTAGTCATGGACGACTATGAATCGACCCAATTTGATCGTGAGTTAAGGCGGATCGATTGATCTCATACGATTACATGACAACCGATAAATGACTATGGATCGAATAAAAATATTGTGGTACAATTTCGGATTGACCATGACTTGTGGTGCAGGGCCAAGGATTGGTCTAAAACTAGCTACAGGATTGACCACAAGACTAGCTAGAGAACTGACTAAAGAACCACTTGACTGGCTTAGGGCCTAACCCTTGAACTAAGTCGAGAACCCTTTATGTGGTAAAGGAGAAGTCCAAATGCAGTTTCGCCGGCTAAGCCCGATTGCATTCAGGTTTATTCCATCATGGCTTAGGCACAAATCTCGGGCCAATAAGATAGTCGGTCGCGGTCAAACTCGATTAATCCCTGCCTAATGAGATGGCCTTTAAACTTAGATATTTCCCTTTGTGCATTTAATGTTTGATGATTAAGTAAGCCACTTGACACAATTAGTCTTACCTTTGGGGAGCTAATCATGAAATTTTGGATGATTGTACATTAAGAGAGAATGAGTCATAAGTTTATTAATGAAAGGGGGGATGACTCATGACCTAAGGAAATAATAGCAAATGATCTTGCAAGTCAATTGCCATGCTTGAGTATCCAACTATGGTGCCCAAGTCACCGGCGCTTGAGCTCATGTCTATCAAGGCCGGGCTTTGGACATTTCCAAGGCCCCAACCGTCATGCCCAATTACTCGACTCCTGTGTCCAAGTCATTAATGCTCAAGTCTAGGACCATTAAGGTTGAGCCCAAGACTCCAATACTTGTGCTAAGTTCCTTGCAACCATGCCTTGATACTCTTCACCCCCGTCAAGTCCTTGACACCCAAGCTTAGGACCCTAGTTTGATGCTCAAGTCTTAGGTTTAGTCCATAGAGGCTAGACTCGAGATTCTAGTGCTCTTGCCCGAGTCTTTCACAACCATCTTTAAATACTTAGCTCTTGTGCCCAAGCCATCGATGAATAGAGTTGAGCCCATCATGGTTGGACATGGGTCCACGAAAGCCACGTCTAAGACCTTGGTGTCCATGACTAGGTCTCAAATGGCCATGCTCAAGTACCTGCTTCTTGTGCTCAAGTTATCGGTGCCCAAGGTTGGGCGACATAGGTTGGGCTCAAGGCCCTAGTACCTATGGCTAGGTCTCTGACAACATATCCGATAGGGCTCTCATGCCCAATTCACTGACACTTGGGTTTGGTTTGATTTTGGCAATTGAGCTCAAGTTTCTTGAGGTAAGGACTAATATCGCAATGCTTTTGCCTGGGACCTTGAGTATTGTGCCCAAGGTGCTCTTGCTAGAATCCTTAGTGGCCATGTGTGGGACCTTGATGCCCATATTCGTGTCACTAGCAGCCATTCCAAGGTCCCAGTCGACTATGCTCGGTAGCTAGCTTCCAGGCCCAAGTTAGTGGCTCTGGGGTCCAAGTATTTGGTGGTTGGTTGGGATCCACAAAAGTTAGGCCCAACTCCCTTGAGGTTAAGCTCAAGACCTCGATGCTTGTGTTCTTATCCCTAGCAGCTAGGCCGCTCAAGTGCCTAAGTCACTAAACTCAGGGCTGAGTCCATCAAGGCCAAGCCTAGGTTTTCGACGCCTGTGCTCAGATTCTTGGTAGCTTGCCATAGAAACCTTGAGACCTTGACTTCTAGGTATCCTTTACATCATACAAGCAATTCATGCCTTTTCAGGAAAATAAAAGGAAGTTTTGTTTTTTCAAAGGACGAAAAATAATTTTCAGTCTTCTTACCTTTATCAAAAAAAAAAATAATAATAGTTTTCAGTTTATTCTCAGATTTCGGCCAAGCATTGGAAAGTACTGGCCATTTACCAGGATAATGACTTACTGAATTCTTTTTCCAGAAATGTTAAAGTTTCTGCGAAACTACTCCTAAGAAGATCAAATTGTTGCGAAGGACGCATTCCGTTCCCTGAAAAGACGAATTTCATCTCCACAACACTTCGATTCTGATATCTGGAACTGTCTGCATGTTCACGTCTAAGTACAAATACCGGACACTCGAAGGGCACACTTTATTCGCATACATTGATTTACGTCTATTTTTGAGTTATTTCTTGTATGTAGGACAATTTATTCGAGCAAGGGCGAATACGTTTTCACTAACCATCACCATCATTTTGGGCTTAAACCTGCTATCGAGCCCAGAAGCATTGAGGATTGCTATATAAGCCACGAGGGATATCCACGGGCTTTCGTCCGCCTACTTCTCCACCAATATCATACTTTTTTCCTCAAGTGGTTGAAATCAAGGTCCGTCTGATTAGTCCGTATGAAATAATTAGAACGTATTGAAAAAAGAGTGAGAATGAATGGTGATAACCAGATTGAATAAATAAGATTTGAATTATCTTGTTTGGTAACACCTTGGAATTGTTTTTTATTATTATTATTATATATAATTGAAATTTAGCATCACAATGAATATATAATAGAAATCCATTTCAAGAGTTGCTGAAGGAAAGAAAGCGAAATAAAAGGAACGAGAGATATATCATGCAATATTTTCAAATTATTTTTTTGTAGTAAATGTTTCTCAATTTATAAGTGAACTTAATCTTGAGGGGTCCTATGGTCGTAGACTTCCAAAATAATTCAAGTTTTCCCTAAGTGGTTCTCACTTCGAGGGTCCTGCCATTGGAGGTGAAATTCACTAGTAGCCACTTAATTTTGAGCGATTTTACAATATAATTCTACCTTTCCCTAAGTGGTTGTCATTTCGATGGTTCCATCGTCATAAGCGAAATTCGCTAGTAGCCATTTAATTTTGGGCGAGTTTACAACATAGTTCTAGCTTTCCCTAAGTGGTTGTCACTTTGAGAGTCTTACGTCGGAGGCGAATTTCGCTGATAGCCACTTAATTTGGGGGATTTTACAATTAGGGTAAGCAAACTCGATTAGTCATCAATGACCTCAACTTTTAATTTCCGAAATGACGCACGTTGACCAGAATCCATTCATTTTTTTCTTCTGGCGAACTATCGGTGGGACGACAAGAAAATGGAATTAGCTATTTTTCTTGTCTAGACCAAACACGTAGAAGCTATTATGGCTATATTTAGTTATAGCAATAATAGATATTTCCTATAGTATTAATCATTGACCTCTTCTTCTTTTCCCCAAAAATGACAATAATAATCTGAATTTTCCTTTTTCGTGTTTCTCCGGTACAAGATTGTCATCCGTTGACCTCCAGCTGTTGGAGAATTAGAATTGGCTTGTTGGAATATTATACAACAAAGACCCGTAAAAAGTACACGCGGTCGTAGGGTCAATTGGTGGGCATTGAAATAGTCTCTATTCTTCCTTGACAATGATAGTATTGGGTGTTTAATGAATGGGTCCGTTGGTGCTCGTAAGTCAAGCCTCGTGCTTCATCAACTGGAAACGATTAATCCTCCAATGTATGCAAGGCACCTTCGTTGGTAACCAGACAATACGAGCCCAAAACGTAATTTCTTTGTTGTTAATCGCAGGTCACGACGTTTGAAGGTAGATATAACGTGAATTAAAAACAACTAATGGCATTAACTATGAAGTCGTTTGATACGGTTCGTCTGCTACGATTCTACTTCAGCAGAAACATAACAAAGAGTAAGAGAGAATGCTTATAATGATGATAAGAACAGCATTGTTAATTTCCTGCTAGTGTCCCTGTGGAATCAAGTGATCGAGAGGATCATTTGCTGTCAAAGTATAGCATTTAGTGTAGGAGTGATTTGAAGTGCAAAGTTAAACTCCCTTTGTCTTTATTATGTTCTTACTGTAAAAAATAATGCGGAAATTAATAAAGTTTACAATTATGCACAATGCAAGAAGGAGAAAATCACCAAAAAATTACGTGATTCCATGTGAGTATGGGTATCTACTGTTAGGAACACAAATATATGAACAGAAAAAATAGAAAAGAAAATAAGCGAGAAATTTTATATGGAAAACCCTACTAAAATCAGGAAAAGGAAAAAATTACAGTGTCGCACTAGATAATCTTCTGCTGTCAATATTGGTATTACAAGCCTTAGAGTTCCAAGCTTCAGCATTACAGTTATAAAAGATATTGCCCTATATGGCAAGAGGCTAAGGCATAAATTACATGTATGATATTAGTAGCAATAAAAGCCTTATTGATTGCTTTAACATTACATGATTTGTAATTACCTAAAATAAAATATTTCCGCACTTGAACATTTTCCTCAACAAGACTTCACAACTCTATTCCCACTTGGAGGTTGATCTTAAAAAAAAAAAAAAAAAAAAAAAAAAAGCAATAATCTTTCATAGTCTTTATCTTTGTAGCCTAAATTGTCCTAGTGTGGCGACCCCCTTCATCACTTACCATGGAGCCCAATTGAGGCAATGCATAGCCTCAGTTTCTCAGAGGTAACAGAGCTTATTAACATATCTACTAGGTTTTCTGTGCCAAGAATTTTCTTTAATGACAATGTCCCATCATCTATCAACTGACGAATTTGATGATACTTTAATTTAATGTGTTTAGTCCTTGAATGAAATATCGGATTCTTTGCAAGACAAATAACACTTTGATGTCACTAAAAATAATACCGTTATCCTGCTCTTTAGAAAATTTTTCAACGAAATCATCTCCTAATCAGCTTCAAGTATAGCAACATACTCTACCTTAGTGGTTAAGAGAGACACACATGTCTGAAGTCTAGATATCCAATTGATTGCAATGCTACCTAAGGTAAAAACATAACTTGAGGTGCTCTTCCTATTGTCCATGTCAACATCAAGATCTGCATTAATAAAGTCTTGTAAAGTTACACCGTTTTTCATAAAACATAATGACATATCTAAAGTGCCTCTCAGGTATCTCAATAACCACTTTATAACTTCCAAATACTTTATTCCTGGATCTGCCATGTATCTACTCACAACTCTCATAGTATAAGTTATGTTTGGTCGAGTACATACCATAATATACGTTAAACTACCACTAGCTGATGTATAAGGCACCTTAGTCATATGACTAAGAATCTGTCTAACATATTTTCAATGTACTTTTCTTGAGATAATTTTAGAATTCCTTTGGATTTATCCCATGTGATCCTCATCCTAAGAATCTGATTTGTTACACCTAAATCCTTCATCTCAAACTCTTTTGACAATTGCAATTTCAGTATATTAATCTTCCTCGTGTTAGATCCTGCGATGAACATATCATTCACATAAAACGGCAAAATAATATAGTAGTCATCAAATTTTTTGAAGTAACAACATGATCCATATCACTTCTTGTGAGCCCGTTACCACATATAAAAGTGTCAAATTTCTTGTATCACTTATAGGAGCCTGTTTCAAGCCATATAGACTTTTATTCAATTTGCATACATAATTTTCTTTTTCAAGAACCTGAAAACCTTCTGATTGTATCATGTAAATATCCTCCTCTAAATTATCATGGAGGAATGCAGTCTTAACATCTAACTGCTCCAATGTTAATTCTCAGCAGCAACAATATTCAATACTAGCCCGATAGTAATTAATTTCACAATTGGAGAAAAGATTTATGAGTAATCAATTCCTTCATTTTGCTAAAACCCTTTTACTATTAACCTTACTTTGTACCTTTCGCCGCCATCAGGTTCTTCTTTAACATGATACACCAACTTGTTCTGCAATGCTTTCTTCCCATCTAGTAATTGAGTTAACACCAAAGTTTTGTTTTTCTTGAGCAAATCAAACTCATCATGCATTGCTAACTCCCACATAACAAATCTTTAACCTGCACCGCTTCCAAAATATTTTCTGATTCGTCAGTGTTAGTCAAAAGCAAATAATGCAATGATAGACACTATCTTTGTATAGGTTATGTGTTCTACTAGATCTTCTCAATATTTTCTTGTATCAGACTTCACAACTCCATTAGCTACTTCACAAGGAGAGTCGGCCATAAGAAATTCACTATGAATATGAAGAATGTAGTGTTTGCAATTGCTAAAATATTTCTGAGCCCTACATTGCAACTAAAGCAAACTCAAAAGTATGATTTTACAATCTATCACAGGGAACTCACTTTAGTAACTTATTTAGAAAACTCACAAAGAAAATTTTTACTTCTCTTGTCTGTTTTTATGTATATGATATCATAGTAGAATTTTGTCTTATATATATGTGCATCTAGAATATTCCTATAAAAAATAAACATCTTTTAGGAAACATATTCAAACTAGGAAATCTTCTCAAAGTCAAGACATAATCTTTACAATTTCTACATTGGCTTAATGTTTGAGCCAAGTCATAGTACTCATTATCCAAATCAACTCTCCCAAGGCCTAGATGGGCACGCAACTTCACATAATTTTATCAAGATTAAAGGAATAAACTTGGTCCACATGTCTACAAAGTTCTCTACTGTGAGAAGCTTCTTTATGGTTGCATCCTCTCTAGATATGCTAAATCTAGGGCAGCAAGTTTGTCACAAATGAACTCGTTTCTCCGATGATATTTTTTATTTTCGTTAAACATCTTATTGACCCCACCCTACCTCTTCAACTTCTTTTGTTGTTACAATATTTCCAACCTCAAATTTTGGTGAAACTATTGCGAACGCACAACTACTCAAAAATCGATAATCTTTTAGGTTCCTTTCATGACAACCAACGCTACTAGCATGTGAGACATGGGACAAGGGCTCCATGTCCATCCAAGTACATGGTGACAGACAAGACAATTTAAAATATGCAACAAGTGGGGTATTCACAGATTTTCTCAACTACATGTTGAAGCGCCTTAACACTTATCCGACATAACTCCTCCAAGTCACTCGCAACACTCTAATAGTCTTTGCTCTCTACATCTACATGTTCGGAGTTGTCTCTACCTTACCCAAATTATCTACTTCAATATTTGCATACAAATTAGATTGCTGAATTAGAAGATGAGAACACTTACATAAAATTGGTGCTCGAGTACCTACCGTACAAACTCGAAGTTAATAGAAGAAGAAAAAGGTCGAAAATTCTGTTTTTGAGTTATTAGTAAAATATTAGTAAGAGTTGAAAATTGATAAAGAAAAAAATGGTTAGTGCACATTGCAAGTGCAAAGCCCAGGTGACAAAATCCTCAGGACCGTCTTTCAAGCCCAAGATTGGTGAGAATCGCTACATGAGCCACGAGGAATGCCCATAGGCTTTTGTCGTGCTTTTCGCTTACTTGGTTGAAAAATCGACTCAAGGTAACAAAGGTCCCGTTCGGTTGGTTGAAATGACACAATAAAAATGAATCAAAAGGAATGGGAATGATGGTTTGGTAATTGGAATAGTAAATGACATCTAATTTATCGTGTTTGGTAACATCTTAGAATCGGAATGCACAAATTATATAATTTGAAATACTATTTGAATTTACCATGAAATTGAAGAGATTAATGGAATAATATCATAAAATAATAAAACTAAAAATTCTGGGATTGAATGAGCTGCTTGACAATTTGTTTGGATTTGGGACAATAATCCCTTCTTTTTTTCCTAAAAAATTAAAGATACGATCTGATTTTCTTTTTTGGTTTCTTCCGCGCATACGAGATTCCTGTGCGTGGACATCCAGCTGTTGGAACGACAGTGGGTTTGTCCGATTAGACAACAAAGACAAGTAAAAGTACACACGGTCGTCGGGTCAATTGGGGGGCATTGAAAATGTCCTTTTTCTTCTTTAACAATGAAAATTTTGGTGTTTAATGAGTGGGTCCATTGGTACTCGTGAGTCAAGCCTCGTGCTTCCTCAATTAGCAACCATTCACACTCCATCATTTACGAGGTATGCTAGTCGATAACCCGGCAATACGGGCCTAAATGAAATTTGTTTGTTGATAATCAGCAAGGGACGCCATCCCTCTCCCCCACTTGAGGCTGGCGCGAGGCCCAACAATGGTTGGTAGAAGGAAAAAAGGGAAATAGAAAAAATAAAACGGAATCTTTTTTATAAAATACTTTGTCAAAGTTGTCCATATTAATATCGACTATATCACGTTAGAATGTCAGCGGTGACTGAACCATCATATAAACTATTTTCGATTGAAATTGACAAATTATTAGAAGATTTAAGACTAAATCGGCAAATTATTAAATGTTTAGAATTATTGACATAATTGAAAGGTTTATACTAAATTGGCAAGTTGTCAAAAAACTTATGATTAAAAAAATCGAAATATTTATAATTGAATTAGCTACTGTATAATAAATTTATGACATTTTGGACCATTTTCCCTATACGAGGCACCTTCATTGATAATGGAATAATATAAGTCCTAAATGTAATTTTTGTTGTTGTTAATTGCAGAATCAAGACGTTCAAAAAGTAGAAATGACATGGATTAAGAATGACTAAAGGCGCCAAGCCGTTCGAAGTGGTTCATCCGCTATAATTGAGACATGACAATGGCAATAGAGAACACTGGCAGTGATGCGATAATAACAGCATAGTTGGTTTCCTGCTCCTGGTCCCTATGAATCGAGACGATCGAGCGGATCATGTTCGTTGTCAAAGTATCGCATCGAGCGCAGGACCCATGTGACGCGCAGGGCGAACGCATCCCCTTCTTTGGTTAATGAATAGAGCTTGACTTACCCACGAAAGAAAAAGAAGAAGAAAGATGAACAGCGTGAGAAACGCCATCTAAAACGCGTTGACCGGCATCCATCCCGTTTTCCAATGTTGGTGCAATCCTTAATTTGGCATTTTTAGGAAAAGTGATTACGTGGGTTTTGGTCAAAAAGATATCATTGAACCGCGGAGCTTTTCGATTCCCTTGTTCATCGCTCCGGACACCCGTACAACCACGCGGATGAGGGGACGGGACTCGACCAATCGGTCATACTGGCGGAGAACAGTTCAACTGATGCGTGATTTTTCCTTGATTCGAGTGATTAGGTTTATTTGGCCAAAAGTACGAGGACATACGTGATGCAATGCAACCTTTAGATGGTAACTGTCGTAAAGATACCACAAGCAAGCGAAGGCGTAAAATTGGATGTCCGGTTTTTATTATTTTATCTTGTGCTTACATTTTTATTTATCGTGCTCTGCATTTTCAATGGGCGAATAATAATGTTTCAAGTTTTGCATGTGAGGACGAATGTTAAGATTATCTTGACTTAGAAATTATTATTTGAAAGGGTTAATATTAATGAAAAACCCCCAAATCGATAAATATGTGATAAATTTACTATAAATTAAATTTTTGATAATGGAAAACTCCAAAATGGACATTTGTGATAAATTTATCCAAAATTAGTACATTTGTAATAAATTTACATTTTATTGATTTCCGTTAAATTGAATTAGTATCATAAAAATCACGAACTAATATGCTCATGATGAATGAAGGATAAAACCTTAAACTGATACACTTTTTTTTTTTTTTTTTTGGTTGAAAAAGGTGCATCAAGCTTTCATTACTTTTGATGGTAATTACAAGGCATATCAAAGTCTGCGCATAAAAGAGCCATAAGAGGTGCAGGTGGTAGATACTTCCAGTTTAAGGGGAGAGTATTGTTTCGGTGAGCCTTGGCCACCCAATCAGCGACAGAGTTTATGTTCCGCGGGCAGAAGGAAAGGGTTGTATCCGGCAATTGAGAAAGGAGGCGGCGGCAGTCTTGGACTAGGCCCTTCACGACCCAATTTGGTGCTTCTTGGCCCAATACGGAGCAAACCGCCGTGCGGCTGTCTGACTCCAGTTCAACAGTTCCGAAGTGTTCAGATTGAAGACCCACGTGACTTCTCTCTCTCTCCACCAGCTTCTGCATGCCGACGAACAGAGCAAGGGTTTCGCCGTGCAAGGAGGAGGCCACCAGCGTCGCTGCAGTAAAGCCGTCGATCAACGCCCTCGCCGAGTCTCGGAGAACACCTGCGATGGCACACGGTCTATCAGCCGCCACCCACGAGCAGTCGATGTTCAGTTTTAGGGCTGATTTCGGTGGAGGAACCCATTTGACAGGTAGGGTTTTTGATGTTTGGTTGCACGATCGGTTCCTTCCTACCCAGCGGTGATACTCGTGTAGGTTGGCTTGAGCCGTGTCGATGATGGCCTCTGATGTGTCTCGGATCTAGCGGAATACTATGTTGTTGCGGTTCTTCCACACCTGCCAGAGAACCGCCGCTAGCAGCTCGCCCGAGGGAGTCGTCCGACGGGTTACAAGGTACTCCTCCATCCACTTTTCGATTCTGGTGGCCGATTGTGAAGTCTGATGTTGTTGGAGGCGTGGGTCTAACCAGATCTGCTGGGTGTGCTTGCAATGAAGGAATAGATGTTTGATGGTTTCTGGATATTTGTTGCACTGGGGACAGAGGGGGTCCGGTAGCAACCTTCTGTGAAAAAGCCGGTCTTTCGTTGGTAAAGCGCCCTGGCAGAGGCTCCAAAGGAATTGTTTTAACTTCGGTTGGATGGACAAGCGCCAGATCCCGGTCCACAATTGGCGAGATGGTTGGTACGATGAAGAGGGGGTGCTGTCTCGGGTAGAGGAAGGTAAGGAGGACTCTCTGATTCTATGGTAACCGCTCTTGACCGAGAATTGCCCAGTATTGTTACTTGTCCATATTACACTATTTGCTTGCGGTACCTGTGGGATATGGATAGTGAGAATTTCGTTGGTCACGCTTTGATCAAATGTTTGGTTTATCAGCTCTGAATTCCATTCCCTGTTTACCTGGTTAATGAGCTTAGCTACAAATTGAGGATCTTCTCTGTTTGCAGGGCCGCCTAGTGTCCCTTGCGGAAGCCATCTGTCTTGACGTATGTTGATGGTCTTCCCGTCGCCCACCGTCCACCGCATATCAGGTAATATCACATCGCGCCCCCTCAGAATACTTAGCCAACCCCAAGAGGGTCTATAGCCTCTGTTTGCTTTCCACATATCTTCATGAGGGTAGTATAGGCCTTTCAAAATCTGACTCCATAGAGCCGAGGGGGGACTGGGATAGGCACCAGGCTTGTTTGCCCAGCATAGCTAGGTTAAAATGGATTAAATCTTTGAAACCCATGCCTCCTTGATCCTTCCTGCTTTTCATTATGTCCCATTTTTTCCAGTGAATGCTATTTCGTGTATCATTTTGCCTCCACCAGAATGCTGCTATGCGTTGTTCAATGGCTTTGCAGATTGATACTAGGACTTTAAATATGGACATGGCATAATGCGGCAATGCCTGCACAACAGCCTTAATCAAGGTCTCTTTTCCGGCTTTGGACAGGTATTTTTCTTTCCACCCTATTAACTTCATATTCACTCTTGCTAGAAGCCAATCAAACATCTCCTTTTTGGAACCTCCCGGTCGAAGGCAAACCCGGATATTTCCCTGTTTTTTCCATTATTGGCACCCTCATTTCATTAGCTAATCTCCTTCTAACTTCCTGTGGACAACTTTGGCTAAAGTACATACCAGACTTGTATAAGTTGATCGCTCGACCCGTGGCGTAACAATATTGATTGAGGATCGCAACCAGGCCTTGGCATTCTCGTAGTGTTCCATCCATGAAGAATATTGCGTCGTCTGCAAATAGTAGATGAGTAAGTGTAGGACAATACCTGGTTAGCTTTATCCCACTGATAAACCCTTCTCCCACTGTATTGTGAAGCATCCATGAAAGGGCATTTGCCATTAATATAAATAAGTAAGGAGATATCGGGTCCCCTTGGCAGATACCCCTCGTCGGCTGGAAAAATTCAGTAGGTTCGCCATTGATTTTTATATTCAGAGTCACTGTCGACATGCATTGCATGATCAGCTGGACCCAATGTGCTGAAAATCCCATTTTAACCATGCTCATACGTAGGAAATCCCACTCCACCCTATCGTAGGCTTTTTTCATGTCCAATTTCAGAATTGCATGATGTTTCTTCTTACGCTTTCTGAGCCTTAATTGATGCAGGGTCTCCTGCACAATCATTATGTTGTCCTGAATCTGACGTCCCTGGACAAAGGCGCTCTGTTCTGGTGAGATGAGCTGAGGTAACCACGGTTTTAGCCTATTGGCCAGAACTTTTGAAAGTATTTTATAGGCGAAATTGCACAGGCTAATGGGGCGATATTGGCTTATCTGTCCTGGGTTCTTTACTTTTGGGATGAGGACTATGTGGGTTTGGTTGAGGGAGGGGTCGAACTGACCTGATTGGAAAAATTTCTAGACCATGTGCAGGACGTCGGATTTAATTTCCTCCCAAAAGTGTTGGTAGAACTGCCCATTGAGGCCGTTTGGCCCTGGCGCCTTCAGCGACCCTAACTGGTACACCGCTGTTTTGACCTCATCTTCTGTTATCTCTACTGTTAAATGCTGGTTCATGTCATCTGTTACTATTCTTGGGCAGTTGTCTAGGATCGGGTGGAAGTTTCGTGGGCCCTCCGATGAATAGAGGTCATGGTAGAAGGACACTACATGTTGTTTAATAGCTTGTGGGTCCCGGGTCCATTGCTCATCATCAAGTCTCAGCATGGTGAGTTTATTGGTTTGCCTTCGCTGTACTATTGTAGCGTGGAAGAATTTAGTATTCTTGTCACCCCATTTGAGCCATTGGATACGAGAGCGAGTGCCCCAATACATCTCCTCCTGCCTCCAGAGATTATCAATCGCTACTTTTATGTTTTGAACTTCTGTTGTGCTGTAATATGCAGGACTACTATTAGTGATTTCAGTCAGTCTCCTCTTGAACTCCTGGATTTTCATTGGCGCGTTGGAGAACTTCCGCTTACTCCAATCTAGCAAGGCTGCCGAGAGGTGCTGGATTTTCTTGGGTAAGGTAAGCTGTTCTTTAGCCCATACTTGCTTGACAATCTCTCTACATTCTTCCTCCTCCAGCCAATAAGCTTCGAATTTGAACTCCTTGCGTCTTTTACCATGGATAGGGTGAAGAGTCAAGAGTAAGGGGATGTGATCCGATCCTACCGCAGGTAAGGCAAAAATTTCCGCATTGGGAAAGGTTACTCGCCATTCCATAGTGCAAACCGCTCTGTCTAGGCGCTTTTTAACTAAGTGCTCCCCTTCTCTATTGTTAGACCAGGTAAATTTGCAACCTTTGCTGTCTAAGTCCATCAGTGAACAGTCATTGAGCACCTCCCTGAAGGCTGCCATCCTGTAATACTCTGTATTTCTGCTGCCCTCCTTCTCCCAGGAGTAAAGGGTCTCATTGAAATCCCCCACACATAGCCATGGTAAGTGGACTGATGCCCGTACCCTCCTTAACTCCTGCCAGAACCACTTTCTGTCCTGGTATCGGTAAGGCGCGTGAAGGAAAGTGATACTCATCTTTTTTGCAGATTGCTGATCTGTGCATTCAAGATTGATGAGGTGGTTTGAGGAATTGCTCACCTCTATGTTGATCGCCTCCTCCCACAGGACAGCAAGACCACCAGCACTTCCCACTGGCTCTATAAGGTAAGATTGCGAGTAGTGTAACCTATTTTTGATTTTTTCTACTACTGATTTTTTGTTTTTGGTCTCCATTAGGAACATAACAGAGGGCCTTTCTCGAGCCACAATGACTCTAAGCTCGCTGGCCGTCGGGGGTTGCCCAACCCCTGACAGTTCCAACTCAATATCTTCATGGTGCCCCCGGTGGCTTATTAGGGCTAGCCACCCGAGCCCAGTCAAGTCCGTCTTCCATCAGGTGAATGGGAGTTTCCAGTAATTCCATGTTGTCTATAATGTTCTCCTTTGGCCCGTCGTTCTTTTTTTTGTTTTTTGACCCGATCTGTTTCGACCCCCTTCTATATGCCTCCCCTCCTTCTTGATGCCCTGCTGAACTTGAATCGAGTAGATAGAGGGGTTGTTTCCCTTTTGCTGCCTTATTTGATGCACTCTCTACTCCCTACTCTTCTACTGATTGGATGTCTGCTCTTCTCTTGCTGCGGTTAGGGTATGCTCTAGGGCCTTCCACAATTTGGAGGGAGGGTTGTACTGTGGTCTGTAGAGGAGTTTCAGGGACATACTCTTCAGTATCTGGGAACGGTAAGACGGTGCCATAAAATGCCTCCCAGTAAGGGCTTTTCTCCCTCGATTTAGCTTTTAACCATAGGCCATATTTCTTGTCCGTATTTTCTGCCCCTTCCGACTTCTCACTTGGGTTATATTCACAACTGGCAGTTGTATGCCCAAGTCTTCCGCAAGAAAAACAGAAGTGAGGGAGCCGTTCGTATTTGAAGTCCACCCATAATTTTTTGTTCCCCATTTGCACTAGGGTTCCCTGTTTTAAAGGAGCAGAAAGATCCAGCCCCACTCTCACTTTTCCAGGTTTTGTAAATACATTCCCCTGTACTTCTAACTGGACTTCCTTGACTTGTCCTATGATACCAGCGACATCAGCATAAACCTCCTCCAGAGTCCACCCCGGGGGTAAGCCGTGAATATGAACCTTAATCATTTAATTTAATAATTTAAAAGTAAAATTTAACAAAAATTAAAATTGAGGATAAATTATTATAACTGTACTAATTTAGGATTTTTATTGATAAAAAAATTAACTTGAAATATATTATCACATAAATATATTAATTTAAGATTTTTCATGGAATTTCCAATTTGATAATGGATACTTTTCACTGCAAGTCAACATCATCCATAAATCAGTTTTGATAGCAAAAGGACAAGGAGGTACATGATGCGTTGGAACAAATATAAGTAATGGTGCCGCTTCGAGATTTAGATGATAAATGTCCCAAGATATCACAAGAAGCGGATGCGTAAAATTAAAAGTTGAATTTTTACTATTTTACTCCATGCTTACGTTTTTATCTATTGTGCTCTACATTTTTCAATAAGAGTATAATTACATTTTGAGTTCTGCACGTGACAACGGATTTTATGAAATTTATTTTACCTCGTATGCGTAAGTTTCTTTCCGATTGGACAATGAATGCTTTTTTATGCATGTCAAAATCACCCATAAATCGGTTTAGACGTTAATAGCATTTTTTGGCTTCTATCGGATTTTTCTAGGTGAAGGAAACGGATTCTATTTTTCTTACGCGTTGATGCCACGATCAGCCCACGTCTTTTGCATCAACTGCATCCATCAGGCTCGTCTTCAAGTGGATGTTCTTTAATTTACAAATCGCTATCACGATCGTGTTGTTTATTTAACGCTATATAGAGGAAGAGAGAGAGAGTAGCCGTTTAGGGATTTTAAAATTAGTTATGTAAAGTTAACTTATAAAGAGATAAACCACTGGAATTCGCCCCAGTGGCCACCCTTTCAATATGGAAGGAGGAGACCCCCACCTCCTCAGGGAGGGATGGGGTGGGGACGCGCAAGTTTCAGGAGTGGGTTTCGACGCCCATGCCCTGCAAGAGGCAGGATAAAAGTCTGGGATGGGGTGGGGACGCGTAAGTTTCAGGAGTAGGTTTCGACGCCCATGCCCTGCAAGAGGCAGGATAAAAGTCTGAGAGTGAGTGTAGAATAGGTATAGAGTAGGACTGACAAAAAAAAAAAAAACTTATAAAGAGATAAAAAAAAGATATTGACAAACGACATTTATAAATAGAATTGCACCAACTAAACCCTAAATAGCTCCTCTTCATTTTTTTCTCCATAATTCTAAAAATAGTCGTTTCTCAAATGGGTTTTCTCTTCCTACTAATTTGTCATCTCGAAATTCTGTATATAAAAGAAAACATTAGAGCAATCCACGAAACTGTAAATTCAACTTTCCAGCTTCTTTTTGCCTATTTAGCTGCTAGATTAGATATCCCATCACTTTCTTACAACTATGTAGCTTTGCGACTTAATCAATCTCGAACCAGTTTTTGCGTCTGACAATTGTTCCAAGTACCATTTGTCTGTTCAGCCACAAACGTGTCCATCATCAAAAAGATGAAAAGTGCTACCGCATCTATCGGTTTAGACGCGGATAAGAGTCTCATCGGACGACCTTGATGGGGTTCCTCTTTTAAGGGTTTTGGACACCCGAGATTCAACACTTCAAATGGAAAAAGCCTTCGGTTACATTTGCTTCTAAAGCGGGGACAATTCGACAAGCGCTGGCATCGCCTGCTGCATTCACATTCTCATCATGTCGCGGGGGATTCGCTCACCTCTTTGGAAAGCTTGGAGAAGAACAAGAACATTGCACCATCAAGTCCCCGGGGAACTTTTCCACCGAGAGAGCGATTATATTAAAGATCAAACTGTTGTAATTTTGGCAGGTTAATGGATCAATGAAAGTAAGCGGAACATAGTTTCCGTTCATGTATCTCATTAATTTACATATATATTGAGTTTATGTATATCTTGAATTCGAGTATCTACTTTATTATTAGTTCATGTATCTCTTGGATTTTATATTCATTTAATTCATGATTCATGTACCCCTTTGTACATGAATTCCAAAACTCTATAAATAGATCTAGAATTCTTCATTCAAAGGAGAAGTGAAAACACCTATATCTCATCTCTTAAAGTTTTTCTAATTTGCTGGTTTTAAGAAATATTCGACGGAGTTCTATTCGTGTAGTGTTGATATCAACAAGTTTGATGTGTTGTATCTTGGAAGGCGAAGTACATGAAGTTACTTAGTATGATTGACAGGAACTAATCTCTTTAAGAAGATTTTAGCCATATCTCATATTCAATATTTATTTATTTATTTTTTAATGACCCAGGGAACCCCGTACGGTCGGCAGCCGGAGATAAACCACTGGGGGCGACACGTGCTAGCCACCACACACATGCTACCGGCTAAGTCACCAATGTCTCACACCAGCCTCCTTGCAACTTGCGTCGCAAGGGTTTCGAACTCCAGACCTCACAGCGAAAAGAAGCCTGAAGCTTATCCAGCGGAGCCACCACGGTCCACGGCGGGTGGTAATATTTATTTATTTTGTTATCACTTTCTTGAATTAATTTTTTTTATTATAGCAAACGGTGTTTTGTATTCTTCCCCTAATATGTTTCTTTTTCTTCTTCTCTTCCTCTACATTTTCCAATACAAACTACCTTTAATGTGGCAAGTCCAGTGCCTACCTTACAAAGTTTGTGAGTGTGCTAATGAAACGAGCAAAAAGAACCGAAAGAAAGAACGAAAAATGAAGAACAAAGTTTAACAACTTGCTAGACAAAGCTTAAAGAAAATCCTTCACTTGGGGTTTGGAAGAGCCAGAGCTAGAGCCAGCATCCCCATCATCAACCAAGAACTAGGGGCTTTGATCAGATGAAGTCATTGTGAGGCGCCGAGGAGAAATTCCAAGAAGATGAGAGCTTTTTGTCTTGGCCAAGTAGAAGTGGAAGCAGAAGCATGAGCATAGACCCTTTCTTTTTTCACTTCCACAAACACAATTGAAACTATAAGTATAGTCCGAAAGGAAGAAAAACTCATTATCCATATTGGCTCTCCCAATTCCCAGATTGGTGCACAACTATTGCATATGTTTATCAAGATTGAGTTTAGCTTAAGCTTGTCTAAAGGAATAAACTCAATCCACATGTCTGTAAAGTTCTCTATTGCAAGAAGCTTCTTTATGGTTACATCTTCTCTTGAAATGCTAAATCTGGGGCAACAATTTCAGCTCACAACTAAACTCGCTTCTGTACTGATATATCTAGCTTTCACTAAACATCTCATCGGCCCAATGTACCCCATCAACATCACTAACCGAATCATTAGACCACACTACCTCTTCAACTCATTTCGTTATTACAATATTTCCAACCTTAGTTGTCAATGAAACTATTGTGAAGGCACAACTGCTCAGAAATTGATCATCTTTTAGGTTCCCTACATGACTTGCTTCCTCAAACCCAGTTACAACTACATTACCCAAATTACATCCTTCAACATAATACCCGAACATCTGTCATCCCTAACAAAATCAAAAGAATCCACTTTACAATATCACAATGTACATCTAAATTTATTGTATACATTCTTCTAACTACCCGTGATATATCACGCTTAATTTTATCAACTGCATAAACAACAGTACTAGAATGTGAAACATGGGACATTTGTTCCCCCTCCTTTTAAGTACACGATAACGGACTAGGCAATTTATAATATGTACCAAGTGGGGTACTCACAAAACCAGGATGATCCACTTCACAGCATCACAAAATACACCTAAACTAATTGTTTACATTTTTCTAACTGCATGTGATATATCAAACTTAATTTGTCTACTACATAACTCAGACAACCAACAATACGAGAATGTGAAACATGGGACAATTGCTCCACCTCCATCCAAGCACGTGATGAGAGACTAGACAATTTATAATATGTAGCAAGTGGGGTACATATAGAATTTCTTAAACTGCCTGTTGAAGCACCTTAACACTTTCCTGACATAATTCCTCTGAGTCACTGGCAACAATCCAGTAGTCTTCACTCTCTGCATCTACATGCTTGAAGTCATCTCTACTTTACCCAAATTATCTCCTTTAATATTTGCATACAACTGTCACTCTATCGCATCCACCTCTACTGTTAACCACCTCAAAGTTTCATTAACTATGGCCTTGAAACAATTGTCAACTACAATAGAAATTGGCGACTTTGCAAACATTGCCACATCTACCACACTCGGAACATTTCTAGGCTTTTTTTGAAGCTCCACTTGCTTTTGAACACTGTTTTGATCTTTCTCCACAATCAATCCCTCCTCTCATGAAACAAAGAAAATTTGTCAAAGGTAACTCTTTGTTGAATATAAAAGTGGACGAGTCTTCCTTAGTGCACCACAGCATGTATTCCTTCACACCATGTGCATAGCATGGAAATATGCACTTTCTTATCCCTCGGCTCCAATGTGCCATCACTTACACAAGCATAAATAAGGCAACTGAACACTCTTAGTTCGTTGTAATTAGTAAATTTACTTGACCATATTTTATTAGGAGTTTTCTAATGAATTGCTAGAGATGGTGATCTATTCACTAACCAAAAAGCAGTATTCATAGCTTTAACTTAGAAATCTTCACTAAATCCAACATTGGAGAGTAAAGAGTGAGCTCTCTCCAATATGATTTTATTCATTAGTTCCGTGACTCCATTTGGTTGTGGCATCAGCAACTATGCGGTGTTTCACTATGCCTTCCTATGCACAATATTAGCTAAAGTCCTCATAATAGAATTCCAACCCTTTATCAATTCTTATTTATTTGATCTTCCTTCCGATTTGCCTTTTTGCCTACAAAAATGAATGAAAGAATAATGTTTTCATTGTCCATAAAAATGCTTTGACGTGAATTATTGTTGACATGAAAGCATTTTTCATTAACTAATTATTACAAGTGATACAAATAATATTTTTTGAGAAAAATTATTTTTCAAATCATTTATTTTTTGCAAAACAAACAGAGCTATGAAGATTACTATGAAGATCAAAATGATGGCAATGGACGAACTTCATTTCCATTAAAGGATGAATTTATCTCCATGACACTGAAGCTTCGATTTTGATATTGTAAATAGAAATATTGGACACTCAAAATACTATTACAATTTCTTAAAAAATTATTCACGTCAATGTTGGTCAATTCCATGTAGGAGGACTGTCAATGTCTACACTAGTAATTTTTCAGCCAAAATTTGTTGGAATAATAATACTAATAAATTATCAATAATACTAGGAATAAGTTGATAAGATTAAAAAGTTTAAGGCTGAATGGGCTGCCTAGCAATAGATTAGGATTTAAGACAATTATCTCCTTCTTCCTTTTGTCAAAAAGTTAAAAATATAATCTGAATTTCATTTTTTGTTTCTTCCCCAAATACAAGATTCCTAAGCGCGGACCCAGCTTTTGGAATGAGAAATTGTTGGAGGATACGATACAACAAAGACACGTAAAAGAACACCCGGTCGAAGAGTCAAGTGGTGGCATTGAAATAGTCCCTTTTCTCCCTTGACAACGAAACTATTGGCGTTTTTTGAATGGGTCCGATGGTGCTCGGGAGTCAATCCTCGTGCTTCATCAGTTTTCAACGATTAATTCTCCATTACATACGAGGCACATTCGTTAATAATCGGACAATTATGAGCCCTAAATATAATTTGTTCCTTGATAACTAGCGAGGAGCTCAAGTGTGGGTGTCCCTTGCTCGAAGCCAGCAATGACCTTTGCCTGAGGCCAACGGAAGGAAAAAAAAAAAAAAAAAAAAAAAGAAAGAGAAATAGATTAGAAAGAAAAGGAAAACAAAGAAAAAAATCATAAAATTTAAAAAATTTGGAAATTGTCCATGTAAGTGTCAGCTGTGCCATGTTGGATTGTCAATGCAATTTTCGACTAAAAATGGCAAATCATTAAAAAATTTAGGATCAAAGCAATAATTTATCAAAATATTTATTAATAAATAGGTATAATTGAAAGGTTTATAACTAAATTGATAAGTTATCAAAAGGTTTTTGGACTAAATTGATGACATTGAAAGGTTTATAGGTGAATTGATAACCTTTAAGTAAGTTTATGATTTTTGAATAATTTTCCTGCCTTTGTTGATAATTCGATGATACGAGCCCTAAACGTAATTTTCTTGTGGTTGATGGCGGAAACATGACGTTGGGAGGTAGATATAACGTGGATGAAGAATAACCAAATAGCCGCAAACCGTTCGATGTGATTTGTCCGCTATGATTCTACTTCGGCAGATAATGATATGATGATAACAGCATTGTTGATTTCTTGCTGCTGTTCCTATGAATCAAGACTTTCGAGAGCATCGAGCGCAGAAGCGACAAGACGCGCAAAGCGTACGCATCCCCTTCTTTTGTTAATGAATAGGACTTTCTTTTTTGTTTTTGTTTTTGAATAAGACCTGACTTACCCATAAAAAAAGGAGAGAGAAGAGAGGATTAACGATGAACAGCAGTGAGGAACGCCATCTAAAACGCGTTGACCAGCGTCGAAATCCAGATTCCCAATCGTGGTGTATCCTCAATTCGGCATTTTCAGAAAAAAGTAATCATGTGGGTTTAGTCAAAAGACATGGTCGAACCGCGCAGCTTGTCGACCCCCTTTGTTCATCGCTTCCGGACATCCGTACCGCCACGCGGGTGAGGGAACAGGACTCAATCAATCGGTCAGACTGGCGGAGAACAGTTCAACCGATGTGTGATTTTTCTTGATTCGAGTGAGTACGTTTATTTGACCCCCAAAGTACGGGGGAATTCATGATGCATTGCATCCTTTAGATGGTGAATGTCCCAAAGATATCCCAAGAAACGGACACTTGAAATTGGACGTCGAGTCTTTAATATTTTATTTTGTGTTTACATTTTTATCCATCGTGCTATGCATTTTTCAATGAACTGTTTCAACTTTGTATGTGAAAACGGATTTTAAGATTGTTTAGATGAAGAAACCGTTTTATGAAAAGATTAATATTACGAAAAACTATAAATTCATATATATATAATAAATTTATCTTACACTAATTTTTTTATTATAAAAAATCATAAATTGATACATTAATGACAAACTTACCATTTGTTAATTCTTATGAAATTGAATTAATATTACGAAAATCACAAATTGATGCGATGTGCTAACACAAGGGGTAAATCCAATATATTTGTTAACCATCACATGTCATTATTCAATTTAATAATTTGATGATAAAATTTAGTGAAAATTTATGTAGAATTAATTTGTCATAAATGTATTAATTTGAGATTTTTAATGGTAGAAAATTAATTTGAGATAACTATATTATTATATATATAAATATATATCAATCAGAAATTTTTCATAATATTAACTTTTTATGAAATGCACTTATACTTTTGCATACCTCCGTTTCTCTTTGATTTGATGATGGATGATGTTTATCACTAGCTACTTCATGTCAACATCACCCATAAATTAGTTTTGACAGTAAAAGGACGGGGAGGCACATGATGCGTTGGGACGAATATAAGTAATGGTGCCAGCTTGAGATTTAAATGGTAAATGTCCTGGAGACCTCACAAGAAGCGGAAGCGTAAAATTAGATCTCGGATTTTAAATTATTTTATTCCGTGCTTCCATTTTTACCTGTCGTGCTTGGCATTTTTCAATGAGAGGAACTTTTTGAGTTTCGCATGGGAGAACGGACCTCACGATATTTACTTTTATCACTCATGTGGACGTTTCCCTCTGATTGGACAGTGAATGTTTTTTTCAATGCATGTCTACATCACCTACAATTCAGTTTAGACATTAATAGCTTTTTGTCTTCTAACGGACTTTTGTGGGGGGAGGGAAACAGATTCTGTTTTTCTTACGCGTCTATGCCATGACCAACCCCCACATCTTGTTCATCAACTGCATCCACCGTGCTTATATTCAAGAGGACTTTCTTTCATTTACAAATCGCAATATAATATATATATATATATATATATATATGTTTTAATACACGTGTGCATGAAGGAAGAGAGTAAGTAACAATTCAAGGATATTAAAATGGGTTACATAATATTAACCTATAAAGAAAGTATTGACAAACGACATTTGTAAATAGAATTTCACCGGTTAAACCTTAAAATAACGTTCTCCACAATTTTAGAAATTTTCATTTCCATACTTTCTCACCCTCCATACTTGTTCTCAAATGGGTTTTTCTCTCCCGAGTAATTTGTCATCTCGAAATTCCCTACACAAAAAATGAAATACAGCAATCCACAAAATTTTGTAGATTCAACTTTCCAGGTTCTCTATGCAGCTTTGCAACTTGAATCTTGAAGCGGCTTTTACGTCTGACACTGTTGCAAGTACGATTCTGATTCTCTGTTCAGCCATAAGCGTGTCCATCATCATAAACATGAAAAGTGCTTCATGACCCCGATGGTGGTTCCTCTTTTCCGGGGCATTTTAGACCCCCCGAGATTCAATTACTTTTGGAAATGCCTACTATTCCATTAGATTCCAGAGCGGGGGCAGTTCGAGTAGCGCAGGCATCGCCTGCTGCGCTCGTCACACATGTCAGCTCGATTCTCATTATATTGCGGGGGACTCGGTCATCTCTCTGGAAACCTTAAGAGAAGAAGGAGAAACGATGCACCAATTTTCGATCGAGAGAACGATCATATTAAAAGATCAAAACTAGCTTTAATGTACCGTGTCCAATGCTCTGCCTTACGAAGTTTACAAGTGTGCTAATGAAACAAGCGAAGAGAATCGACAAAAAGAAGAGCGTAAAATGAAGAACAGAGTCTACAACTTGAGCTAGACAAAACTTCAAGAAAATCCCCCATTCGGGGTTTGGATGAGCCGGAGCCAGCAACCCATCGTCAGCCAAGAACCGGGCGCTTTTGATCAGATGGTGTCGCCGCGGGGCGTCCACAAGAAATTCCAGGAAGACGGGACTGCGCAGAGCGGAAGCGGAAGCAGAAGCAGAGGCATTTCTGAAAACTATAAGTACTGTCTGAGAAGAAAGGAAAACTCAAGCCCCGCCGGAGCCGCGAACTGGAAACTGAGCTAAATGGAACGAATGGAATTGGGGAGCTCCTACGGAAACCGACCAGAGGTCGAGCATCGACGTCAGGATGGCCGAACGGCGGAGGGTCTCCGGCTCGCGCCCCGCTTCTTGAAACAGAGCAGCGGGGAGAGCAGGGCCCGGAGGACGTTCTTCAGGACGCGGCCGCGTGGAGGGACCAGACGAGGGGCGGAGGAGGAAGAAGGGTCGAGCACGAAGCCAGGGGGGACGACGCGTGGCGTGCGTTGTTGGCGGTGGGCGGTGCTGAGGTCGGCCATTGGCGGCACTTTCCGGGCTCCAAAATCCTAGAAAGCAGCTGGCGACAGTTGGAGCACGGAAAGAGAGACGAGAGGGAGAGAGGGGAGGAGAGGACACGGGGAGGAAGGTGGTGAGTGGGAGTACCGACACGGGAGCCAGTAGATATAAGGCTGGGGGAGTGTCGGAAGCCGCGTAAGCGTGTTGGCTGAATGACCGAAGGGACCGCGTGCGGAGAGAGAGAGAGAGGGAGAGATGGAGTTTTTAAGAGTTGGCGGGTGATGGGATACGGGATCAAGGATCTCTCTCTCTCTATATATCTTATTGCTTTTTGTCTCTCTAGATTCCGCTTTGCGACTGATGTCAACGCCCCGGGGTCGACGCGATCGAGTCCGAAGGAGATCGGTTGGATTTCCAAGGGGAAGGGAGGGGGGTTGAACCGGTCGGTCTCCTGTTCAATCCACGCGACGCGTCTCGGGCTTGGGAGTTGCTGGAAGCGTTTTTCCCTTTTTTCGTTTGCCTTGACGGGTTCCTTTGTGGGTGTTGCCATTGCGCCATCTTTTGCCGCTTCTTCTTGGGCCCTTTGAATTTTCTTCTCCTTCCCTCTCTCTATATTCGCTGGTGAGTACCGATTACACTTCGAATTGCGTTTTGGCACGTCCAATTTCTTTTCTTTTTGTGTGTATTCTCTAACAAGTTGGATTGCCCGGCGTGTGCGCGGTCGTAAAAAATCTTACCTTTTCGACGGGTTTGCTAATTAATATTGAGCTTGTTTGACTTTGTGCAATCAAATTCTCCCATTCCCTTTCCCTAAGATTAGCATCTATATCATGTTACGGCACTTTCGTAACTAGTGAAATCGAGTCTTATGTCTCTCTTGATCTATTGTACAAATTGTACAAATAAAAGAATCTAGTTGCACGAAAGATGAAAAAGGATCGAAATGGAGTGAACGCTCCAAGTTAGATGCCAAAAGTTGAACCCGAATACCCCCTCATGGATTCTATTTTACTTTCAGAAAAAGCGATGAACCGAGGATTCATCTTTTTTCAATTTTAGTAAGTTACTTGAATGTTTGTCGGTGAAATGGCAGTGACATAATCATCACGAAATGCCGACCATCGAATTTTTCGCTTACGTTGTGTCGTTTGTTGTCTATCGAAACTGCACGAAGTGCGTGCCAATCGGGCAGAATATTTGACAAAAGTACACAAGATCGAAAGAAGTGAGTGATTTGATCATTATATCTCATAGTGACATATTATACACGCAAAGAAATTGCGAGTCATTGGGTAAGTTGTCTAAATCCCACCGCTTGATGGTAAAATATAGGCAAAATTATAAAAAAAAAAAAAATTCTAAATTTATTACATTTATTTAAATTTATTATAAATATTTCAATTATATCAATTGAGTTTTAAACTTTTAATAATTTTTAAATTTATTTTTTCAATCAATTAGTTGGAAATTACTAATGTGAATATCGACTGTTTTACGTAGCCTAGATAGCATTGACGTAAAATTTTTTACAATCTTTAAAAAAATTATGTATTTTTTAAAATTTTTTTTTTTTTTTTTTTTTTCATTTTCCTTTTTCTTCCATCAATTGTTGAGCTTAGTAACTGTAGGCAACCAGCTACAGGCAAGAGCCAAAAAGGCTCGCTCGCCGACATCTAGCCGGGCGAGCCTCGCCGGGATCAAGCGACCTCGAGTCTTGCTTGTGGCTGATCGCTGGCTATCCTTGAGGCCCAACAATTATCAGAGGAAGAAGGAAAATGAAAATGAAAAAAAAAAAATTGATAACTGTTCCTATCAATATTAATTGTGTCACGTACAATGAGCATTGTTCACATTAGCACTTTACAATCAAAATTGGCTAGAATGACTAAATTGACAAAAAGATTTATGACTCATGATTGATAAATTTAGGATTAAAGTAACGTAAGTGCAATAGGTTTATGACATTTTTAGTAATTTCACCGTAAAATATAATATAGTAAAAAGAATTTAGCTGAAGAAAAAGGAGAGAGAATGGCCGAGAACGATAACTATCTCTTCCAGCACAAAATTCATTTATATAATGCTTAATAGTGTCTTAAGGAAATATAATGCTTACTAGTGTCTTAAGGACTGCATCATACTTGAATCCTCGGCTCTACTTCACTTATTCCCACCTCCTAGCGCTTCGCTAAAACTACAAAAGTAACATCTTACTTGCTCTGAGCATATTCCTAAGCACTGCTGCTGCTGGGAACTCATCCTTAATGTGCCCAAAAATTGGACCATCAAAAGCACCAACCTGATAAATCCACACGCGCTATCGTCGCCATCTCCTCAACTTGATACCGCGACCCGTAATGACGAAAGCCAGGCACCATAGAGCCTGCCAGTCAGAAAACAACATCGACATCAATCATTGCTGCTATACTTTAAGCTTAGACCAGACATATTCTCCTTGGGCTAAACTTTCTGTTTACAAATTTACAGTGAAGTTCGCTAGAGATGAAACCCCCGTTTCTTTACATTCTTTGCTTGCCATTACTCAATCTACAGCAATCGACTCGCTGTTACATGCAAGATGCTTGAGTTGGTATCAAACAAGGTAACAGAACTACCTGGTGCTTCTGGTGTGGAAGAATTTGGACTCTCCTGTGAGGGCAACAGCACAGCTGGAGATTCCACAGCTACTGAAGGGAGATCTGGAGTTCGCAAAAATCCTTCCAATAGGAAGCCAATTGACTCGTTCCAAATTTCCACAGCTTCTCCTGCTATGTAGGTGCTCAGTGAAGATCTTTCCAGAAGAAAAGTTCTTAGATCAGGTATTGATGTCTTCTCAAACTCATGGGGAAGCAAAAGTTTGGCCAAAACTACAATGCACTCCTGCAAATCAATAACAAAAGCAGAGCAACTACTCTTTAGATTTATGTAAGGCTTACAAGATAACAGCAGCATCAACCCTTTTCTCTCTCCCCCCTCTCTCTCTCCTTTACACTAGTTTAAAGTACAGACAACGTTGCTATCTGACCAGTGTACCACCTATTTGAAGTAATTATATTTTTGCCATCCATTTGAGTATGGGTTAAAGAACTACCAATTTACACCTCCATGCAACTCACAAGCAAGAAACAGATAGACACAGCAGGACTCCATTTTCCTGCACTTTTGCACTGACCTACAGTTGAAATATTACACTCTGTAGACCATAAAGAGATAAGACCCTCAAGATACTAATCATCTCTTGCATCAACAAATCACACTCAAAGCAACTCTACCTGCCAGAGTATATTCTTCACTTCGGTAATCAATCTCACTAGTGGAAGTAATACTTTGACTTCGATCACGTAACAGAGTACCACGGTATCTGAAGTCAAATCACAGAAATAATTTTTCCTAGACAGCAATTCATAGAGGCCCATGATACATCCTTCAGGAAATGTCGCACATAGACCATGGGGGCTATTGGGACACCTCACTTCAGACTGCCATAAGAGGAGCATAAGAAGCAGTACTTGCCATTAGAAAAAAGTTGCAGGAAGCAAAAGGGGTCCAATTGAGTGGCCTAATCAGTCTAACACATAATGTACAGTCTCGAAAAGACCTTGCTTTAGTTGACATATGCTTACCTTAACTAGACCATTTGCTATTAGAAACAAAGACCTTGGCAAGCATCCCTTCTCGGAAAGGACCATTCCCTGGGGTTTGAAGGTTTCCTTCACAGAATTCTCTAGAGCCTGGCGAACCTCATATGGAAGGATACCAAGACAAGGATGCTGCCTTATCACATCTCTTGCCATGGGAACCTTTATGCGAGGAGGAGACCTTAACAGTTTCTTGTAATCACTCTGCCAGCAGAGAAATGAGTTCTTTAAGAATAAACAGAATGACAACATGAGCACACTGACAGGTGTCAAACAAACAGACTGAAGAACCTGGCCTTCCATTCCGCTTATAGTTAGATGAATATGTTTCCATTGTGTATAATGACTAATAACTTAACAGATGTCTAAAAAAATTCAGATCCCCAGATACTTTCTTTGCCCCTTTCTAAAAAATAACTGAAATGGTGTGTTTGGTAGCAACAATTAGTCGCTAGAGTCATCTTATATTAAATTCTCCTCACCAGCCTCTCAAACTAAAGAATAACAAATTGGTAATTCAACCCAACTTCTGTGAACTATGTTAGTTTTCTCCTGTTAAGAGCCATTTCTATGATGGCCAGCACTCTGCACACCAAAAAATGTTTATCTGGATTTTTGGTCTTTACCGAGTGAGAAAAAAGAGAAGAGGAAGGTGCTGCAGAAGCAACTACCTGGACAAGCTCATGAAGATGGAGCGACAATTTATCTTCCAACACACCATCTCTGCCAAGATTCTGAATGTAATCTTCTAAATCATTCAGCAGTGAGTACGTAACTTGACTTGTCCTCACAATTTGTAAAACCTGAGAACTTCCCCCAATAAGCATTGATCTACTATCACTTCTTAAGATAGAGGAAGAGCTCATATGGTAGCAAAGGAAAATCAGCATATAGCACCATACATGAAATCTAGAGAATAAAGTTCATGTTTCAGAACCTCAGGAAATGCGAGAAGAATGTCTTCTAAAAGCTTTCTGGCTTCCTTTTCTTCTGCTTCACTTTCACTGATGACATTAGCTATAATGTTACTTTCACCTAGAGAGAGAGAGAGAGAAGTCGGTAGTGAAAAAGAGGTTGTTCCTACAAGAACATCCATTGCAAAAGGAGACATATTAAGTTAACTTCAGGGGGAAAAAAGGGCCAATAACTATGGGTCTCTTGTATCGCATATCAACAACAGCAGAAGCATTCTGCAGTGTAATGAGGTAATGAACTAATTGTGCCCATCCTTCAGCTACTTAAGAGGCATGAATTAACCATTTCTCTCAATGTTGAGCCATCAGGCAACATGCATCCATTGCATATCAAGCATATCTCTTAACAACCCCCATTGCTTGTAAGTTGGACCTACATGTGAAATCTACAATTTAGACGTACCACATCCAATGCAAGGACGAATAGGATTCGATCCCTCCACTTGAAGCTGTGATACCATGTTGAACAACTTTTTTTATCAAAAGCTTGATGTGCCCATGATGAATATAAAGCATGTATCTTAACAAGTGATATGTCCTTACAAAAATTAAAAAGAAGAACCTTCATCCTGAACATTCAAAGATATAAAGTGAATAAAAAATATCAGAAGTTCTGGGCCATGGTTCTGGAAGTTACTTGTGCACAGCACTCAATTTCCGTAAACTCTAGAGAAAGCAGCCCGGCAAAAGCACAACCAATGCTTATAATGAACTCAATTCTGCAGATGCTGTCCCTTGTTCAGGTGACACAACATAAACCCTCATTTCTAGGTCATGGAGTCTACATTCAATTGATCCTGTCCAATCTGAAAAATATTCAGCAAGGCCATTTGCACACAGGCCCAACCAACTAACATCGGCAGAATTAAAAAAACCTATTCTTTCTATAGGACAATCACGAAGCATGGAATCTGAAATAACTGTACAAAAAAGTTGGTTCATTTCCATCAAAGAAGGGAATGATCAATAAGCCAATGCATATTCCAAGTGTGAATTATACTTGCATTGTCGGGCACCTTTGGTGGACAATCAGAGAAGTAATAGTCTTGGCAGTGCTTTCACATGGAGTGAGGTATATTTCCATCGACAAACCAAATGTCCACCCAGCATGCCTAGGACGTGTCTTTAATTTCAGTCAATCATCACTACAATAGGATGACAGCAAACGAGCTAATTTCACAGGATCGACAACCCAATGCAATTGTTAAAGAAAAAGATCTGTGATCACACAAAGTATAGCAGATAAATAGTTGAAGCGTGATGATAAAGATAATTAAGTGTATACCCATATATTCATGGATTTTTCTTCTTGCAATCTTATGGGCTCGAAGAAATGCACTGCAGGCACTACATGCGAACTTCAGCTTCTTTAGGGTCAAATCGTTGACCATCTTTTGTGGGAAAATGCGTATGCCAAAGCACTTATAGTCATTCCGAAAATCAATATGAACTTTCAAGCCTTTCCAGTCACACAAAGGCTCTCTTGAAACTAAATCCATTGCATTATCAACTGAGCCCATCAAAAGATATGCCGTAATTTGAGTTACCCATCCATCATCAAGCATCCTCTTGTAAGCAGCCTGAGCAGCTGGGAAAATAACCTAAGTCAACTTTAATGAAATACCCACAGACAGTCTTTCCAGTTTGGCTGGAACACTACATATCAGGACTCACCGTATAGATGGGCTTAAAATTTTGAAGTAGCAGATCTTGAAAGAAAATTTTACTTACCAGCGGCAATACACGTCGTATAAAATGAACATTTAATGAGTCTTTATGAATCTGAACGTCTTTCCTACTTTACCGTTAGAATAAGGTAGAGATAAAACAAATCAAATATTAACGACCGGATGATAGATACATGTGACTCACCCCTTAAAAAGCATACTCGAGTTGCTTGTAAATTTATCTTGGCCAGGTTACTGCTGCAGGTAGAAACACTGCGAGGGTGCACCCCTTCCAGATCCATTTTATTTAAGGACATCATGTAACTTTTGACAGCGCACCAATCAAAAGGCCCCAAATCATCATTTTGAAGATTTTCACAAGCCTCCAGAGCCACATCCATCATTTTGTACTTTGTGTGGTCCAATGTGAGTTTCTGTGACAATATTGACCATGAGAAACATGAGAACTAATGAAGCTTCAACTGTACACCGAACCATAATTAGACCACAAGACATGCCAGAAACATCAGTCGCTCATCAAGAATATCGCTTGTCTTGTAGACCAGGGAGGATATGGGCTGACATACTACCAACATTTTATCCATTTTAGGAAACAAGCACTCTTCATTTGATTTTCATGTTCAGATGCTCATGCATTGAAACTTTACCTCAGACAGAGATTCAAATCCATTGAGAAAATATCTATGTTTTTTAAATGTTAACTTCTCAATTGTTGATTCCTCAGAATTTATTTAGCGGTTGGAAGTCTAATTATGAGCAACTATGAAATGCTAAACATTTAAAAGCAAGTGTATTGCAAACTAGTTAGGAGGAATTGAGCCACACGCTGTACTATGACTTATACCAGAATATTAATATACAGTTTTTAATCTATGATTACAGGCTTAACAGCATTTAATATTCCACATTACTTGTTTATGGGGCTTTCCAGAGCTTACAATGCTACTCTCCTACTCCTAATGACTTAAAACTTTTGGTTCAGAATTTCTGATATGGTATCAAGCTAAATTTTGAATTATTCATGCCCCATCTAATATTTCTTAAGGCGTGTGGTTTTTGTCGATATGTATCATCAGGACCAAGGTTACTATAAGACATAGGATGATCTGTGCGTGAGGAGATGCACGTCGAAAGCCAAAGTAATTTCCTCTATGCTGTCTCTCAAGGCACTAACCATTAAAAGGTGCTGAAAGACTCCATTATCAATAACTCACCATTCTAAGGTATATTATTCCCTGGCAGTGAAGAAAGCATCGTCTGCCAGATGATTGTTCAGAATTCAAAATATGGTCATTATCAAAAGAAGTCATCTCAAAACATCTAGGAAATGAGATTAGCAGGATGATACTATGTCAATAGGACACATCTCACCATTTGATGAAATGCTTTCTTTTGGCAGTTACATTCTTTCCTGATATGTATCTTTCAATTCCATAATAGGTTATCCCTTGTTTAACACAGAAGTATATGTTACTTTCTAGGAAAACTCATTACAATCTTAAAGGATCAGCAACAATATTGACATAAGCCTTTGCAAGAGTCAAAATCAATTGATTGACTCCAACCCTTTCTTTTAAGCCATTGATTCTAACCTAATTCACTAGGAGCCACTAGACAAAGCATAAAATATGACAGATGACCCCACTCATCTAACAACAATTATCCTTACATTATGATTTGATAGACAAATTGCTTGATGTGTCAGAAGCAACCACCCTGTAAAACATCAAGTATACAATCATACCATTAGCTTAAGGTTTCACCTGCAAATTAAAGGCCACAACCTGGTCTGAAAGCATGATCTTCACTTAGGCAGTTAAATCTAAATGCATTGAGTGAAATCAGTCATCATGTGCCATACCAAAGACAATAGTCCCACGAACCACAAGGATGGGGAGAACAGCTTTTGTCGCAGTTAGGATAGATGAACATACGGCAATTGCCCAAAAATTCGTAAGTCAGTTTCTTTGTTGGTAGTGCTTTAATGGTAGTTCCACATGGACATAGATATGGATGTTACCACATCAAACAACAACCGAAGGACAAACAGGAGTAATGGAGATAATAACAACTAGTGCCAAGATTTGGACCTTTGACCTGAAGCTTTTTACTATGCTGTTTCTCGCAAAAGCTTAAGTTGTCAGGAAACATGCCACAATATATACCAAGCACATCTTCACAAGTTTAATCAAAGCCTGACATGAATATTTTCAACATCATCTGCTCCAGTTTTGGTCATGGCAAGGAAATAGAGGTACTATTCTGGATCCTACGTTAGTCTATGTTAACTATGTTTCATTGCAGTTCTTCAAAGCTGAATTAGGAACTTCATAATTGGCTGTTGCTTTAAAACAAAAAAGCAAAAAAAAGAAAAGTTCCTGATCGATGGAACGGCAGAAGTCAGTGGAGTCTCACCTCCATCTCTGATAGCTCATCCATGCCAAAGAGACTAAGCAAGAATTGCGCAGTAGACCCATTGACAACAAGTGTCAGAAACACAGTGCCAGCAGTGAGAAAAAGGAACTGTCAAAAGAATGTGCATTTAACTTTAAGCTTTAGTGGAAGTAAACCACTTTTATCATAAGGAGAATAATTACTTAAAATCGGCCGACTTGCATATTTATTGGGAATTAAATACCAGGTTTCCTGTTTCTGAACTTATGTATGGTGTGGCACTGCTGGCATCCTGGAAGACAAACAAAAATAATGCAGATTGGAATGCGAAAGAAGATTCATCCAGGATTTCTCCAGCATCCAATAGGCTAAAAGAACGCACTCAATCCAGACAAATCTCTCATCTTTCTCACAATAATATTAATCACCTTGTACGTACTTAATCATTAAACCGCAGACTATCTTATTTTTACATATCTATGTACAGATAGTTTTTGGGATGCAATTGCACTGTCCCGAATTTAAAATGAACTATGATAATCAATATCCAAGATCTTTTTTCAGTTTTGTGCTAATAAGAGCTAATAAGCCTTGACTTTAAGACTCATCTGTATCTGGTGATCCAGTTCACATAAAAAAAAGGGGGAAAAGGAACCTATGCCTCACATTCAGCAGTGCTACATTTATCACAGCACCTTAACCTAGTGAGAGAGAAGATCGCCGGCAGCCAAATGAATGTAATTATTAGGCAACATGAAGTTCACCCACGTTTCCACTAACCGCACTTTGACATACCAGTTAACAAAAGAAACATAAAGCTTCCAAATTATTGATGCACTAGCAAATCACAGTATACAATTCCGGAAAATAAAGAATTATGTAAAGGACATTCCAGATGAAGCACACATTAGTCTACTGATGACTCCAAATGGGGTTAAACAATATTACTTTAATTGATAAGGCCATTGATAATGCAACTGCTCCTCTCAGACCAGACCAAAAGACTATGACAGCTTCTTTCCAGCTCAAACCATATCCAAAATACTGTAGAAGAGGATACAGAATAACCACAACCAGCGCTCTTGCAACTTGAGTAAAGACATAAAGAAGAAAGAGAAAGCCCCAGGAGCTCCCTGAAAGAAGCAGTTTAAATGACTCTGTGGATCAGTGAAGAAGTTGGACAATTAGGTGCAACGATGCTGAAATCGAAATAAAATGTCGACAGTCCAAACTCCAAAGACCAATTCGGACATATTCACCCGGCCACAGCCAACAGCTAAGCCCAAAACACTATGTGGTCTTCCCCATATTGAATAGAGTAACAACCTTTACTGGTTCATGACAAAGACATGTTCAGCAACTTTGGCTTCGAAAGCAAAATTGAACATCATTGTTGATATCTCCTCCATCTTGACCACAAAATATATAAATGGTCCCTAAAGCTAGAAATGTAAATCAAGAAAATTATGTGTTCAGTTGAGTGCCACCACAATATGCTAGACTTGTCAACAAGACACTTAAATCAGTTGCTTGGGTCAATATTTTTCTCAATAATTTCACAAAAGTCCCATAGCATCTTCAAATTCATCAGGGTTTGAGGCAAAAATTTTACTTAGTCTTCTGCCTCATCTGCAAATTTCACCATATGGACCCACCCATCTACCGGAGATGATATAGGTGTCCAACCTCCTCTTTAAGGCCTCTCCTTTCCATTCTTGGCATGTCAGCCACCATAGAGCAAGAAAAGAATACTAATAATATAGCAAGAACTAACAAAAGTGTTTTGAACGACTCTAGCAAAGAAAAATGTCACACATACACCCCAAAATATGGGGGAAAGGAAATAAGAAAAGGCTGAGACTTGGAAGAGTAAACTGGCGAGATCAAGCCATAGAAAGCCATAGAGTCAACCTAGAATTATCCAACACTAGTCCATGCAAACCCAATCTTAGCAAAGAACTTACCTGATCAAGAAAAATGGACCTAAGTGTATCTGAAAGCAGAATGCCAGATTAACTAAACTTAAACTATCGATGTGACATTATTCTATCCAAACTATTTCTGTCCCTTGTGGGAAAAACTATCTTACAGCAGGCATCTGATCAAGGAAAATTGTCAGTATTTGCTTTATAAACATAGGAAATAAGTCTAATGATTTAACAGATGATCTACAACAGCAAAGATGAAATGAACAATGGAAAATCAACAGTACCAGCTTTGGCAATATTGTCGGAGCAGAAAAAACCTTTTGCCATGATCACCCCGCTGCAAGAAAGTTTCTTTCAATGGATGAATAAATGTTTTAACCATTGATTTTATCAATAGGAAAATAACTCTGCACAGAGAATAACATGGCAGTCATTCCTCCTCAGTTGCCTACCTTTTTTACTTTCACCAAATCCACTCACCATCCCTTTTGAAAGTCCTACTAAACCCAAAATATGCCAGCTTCCACTTGTGACCATCAAAACTTAAAGATATGCAAAGGGAAAAGAAAAACAAATCATGGAAGTATTGAGCCAAAGAGAAGAGAAACAGATCTCAGTCACTGTTTAATAAGCTTTTCCATTAGGTGAATGTTTTAGAACTTTTCAGTCACAGTAAGAGCATTTTGCATGGCCAATTAATTTAGGACTGATGTTTAAACTAATCTCACATCATTCACAGACATTTTTTTTTTTTTTTTTGGGGGGAGGTTGTGCCCGCTAATAATGTCACACTTTCATGCAAACCTATCTAAATTCTCCTTTCCTCTTCCTACTTCCTCTGTTCCCAAAAACAATTTTTAACCAATCCTTGGAAAGAGCAAAAACCTGTCCAATTTTTTTATGTGGAAGCAAATCTAAGAAAGATAGCTCTAACTCTGACCATCATCTTCCATCAAATTTGCCAGACTTCCATTAAACATGATGCCTTCAATTAGCAAAGGAAGAAAAGGAAAACATCCTTCCAAATGTGCTTCACAGTTATGGAAACTGTAGCAACAACTCAACAAATAGAAGGCCAATGCAGTTACCTCAGTATGAAAATCAACGTATTGGCAATGTAGGCGGTCCCCTCCCTGAGAGAGAGAGAGAGAGAGAGAGAGAGTTACACATTTTGAGCCAAAATGCTGACGCTTGAACATAAGGTAAAGAAATATTCGATGGAGGATGCTACACAAATGAAGATCCATCGAAGATGTAGAAGGGGAACAATTCCGTGCATCAGCATTGTCAAAATGTTTCAGGCAAGCAGAAAAGGATGTATTTAAAGCACAGATAAAGCATGAAATTCACTAGATACAAAAAGCAGAAGGATACGTCCTAAAATCAATCTTTTTTGGCTATCCACAAGTACTGGCTGACTAGATATGACTACTAGGCTGTGCCCTGATGTCAACTTGCGCATTGACAGGCAAGAAAGAAGAGTCATGGGTTGATATAGGACACAATGAAAAGTAAAAATCACTTCTCATAAACTAGATTTCTTTAAATAATTGATACAAACTATTAGCCATCCTATGGAACAGAATTTTCAATATAATACAGCATTTCGTACAAGCAAAAATTTATTACTTGAAGCAATAATGGAAGCGGCAGAAATCAGGAGAAAATGGTTGGATTTTACCCCTGTGGAGGAACTTTGCTTGCCAGATAAAAATAGCAGCCACTGGCCCGTATTTAAATTAGAGAACAAATACTATGTTGCAGCTTGAGAGTTTTACTTTTAGCATAAACAGGAAAAAGAAGAGCAATACAAAAGGAAAAAGAGAATGACAGAAGTACCATATATTGCGACAAAACAACTGGAGTTCCCCAGGAATATAAAATATTAGGAGTCCACTTCCAGGAAAATAAAATGTAAGGCAGAAAAAAATTGACAAAAAACCAAAAGAATTTGATTTTATCCTTGTTATTATCTCTTTTGTTGAAACAATTGTAAGTTACTTCTTTAAGTCTTAAAAGCAGCAAAATTGGCTTCTGTACTATGGTTGAATGAGAAGGCTACTTCAGTAATTGCTCATCTACCACTTGCTGTTTCCCTGTGCAATTAAAGTTTATTTGTTGATGATGGTCACTGTGGCTGAGTTTAGACTCTGTTTGGACTGTTGGGGCAACCTTAGTTTTGGCTTTGCAATTTAACGATTTGCTTTTATTTTTGCTTTTAGCCTTCGAAATTTGAGTTTAATTAATGATACTAAATTCTTGAATCTTTAAACAAACACTATGGACATGTAATATAAGGTTCTTTAACCATGCAAAATCTTTTCATGATTTTTCAGAAGTAAAGCAATTCTTTATCGTTTTGGAAGGGAAGTCAACAAGTATTATGCTTAAAAAAAGATGAAACAAATGACCCTTGAAAATTCCAGAACAAGTTCACTCTGGTAGTACGAGATGGCTGTTTAAATACTCTCTCTGGCCCTTGAAAATTCCGGAACAAGTTCGCTCTGGTAGACGAGATGGCTGGTTAAATACTCTCAGAAGCAGAAGAAGAAATAGTCCCTTTTCACACATAAAAGCACAGGCATCCATGGGTAGAAAGCTAGTGCTAATCTGAAGAGCATCCACATCTATGTTGGATAACAAAGGAAGAATTTTGTTGAATGGAATAATGTCTAATGCAAACCAAAATTGTGGAGATTAAAAGTGCAGTTAGCATTGACATAAATCGATTACAATATCTCCTCTAAATACCAAGACAAATGTAGATCTTTAAGAACAACAAATTCTGAAAAAAATGGAAATGGAAAAATGAAGAAAAAGGACTCACCAAAAGTTATGCAAGCTCTGTTGACAATTACCTTTGAAAGTAGTCTTACCAACAGCAGCAAAAACCCTGTTTATCATTTGCATACTCAGGAATATGTCTTCCGAAGGACAAACATGTAGCACATCAAAAAGAAATTAACTATACTTACATTCCTAAGGTGACCACTGCCAAGATGCCAGAACTGTCAGCAACTTCCTGAGCCTATAAAATACAAACAAGACATCCGTGTTTAAAGTTGAGTAATTGTCGAACTTGTACTCGTGGTTTACAATCGGAGAAAACTGAAATCCCATACACGTTTAAATAACTATAAGTTCATAAATAAACTATAACCATTTCACCTGTTTAATAGCAACTAAATATATACGTATATTTTCATTTCGAATAACTTTTACTAACAGAGAATTCGCCTTCATAGGTGAAGTTTATAGTAACAGTCTTAAAAAGAATGGACACCTATGAGCTTCACATCACTGGTCAACGATGCCTTTCAACCACCACTGTTACACTTCGTGTTGCCATGGATTAAGAAAATATGGACAATAAGGGAACTAACAACCAACGTAGCATGAAAGTGAAAGAATAATATCAGTCTCAGAACTAGGTGATTTCTAGAGATAAGAAGACACAGAGCTAGAAAAGAATAAGGCGAGTATAAGTAATGATTTCCACTTATGAAGAGTCATGCTCCTTCACTTGCCTTTCAGCCTGAAATGGATTAAAGGTAAAAAGTTCTCAATTCAATGGGGAAAAGAGACTAGAAAGAGTAAACAAAAGCCAGTAAAACAAAATTAGAGGTCTTGCAACTCATTTGCAGTCATTGCCTTTAAATTGATGGAAAGCTATGGATTCCATCTATTCCAAACCCCACCATTCCCCTTCGTTTTTTTTTTTTTTTTTTTAAAAATAAATAAAAGAAAGAGATGGAAGGAGAACCAGCTTGAATGCCTGCTTAAGACAACATGTTTGAAATGCAATTGAGATATAATCCTTGCAGAAGAAACTTTATAAGTATCAGGGAAACTGTTTTTATTCCAATATCAGTGAAAACAGAACATTGATTGGATGGCATAGTGAAAGCAGATTCGATAGGCTCTCTTTTTCACAATTTTCTAAAAACAATGTGGAGGACTAGAAAACAACTAACATTTTTTGTCCTTGCAATCATAATGAGAAGAAAAGTGAAACATATAAGGAACTTATCAACATAGGAAGATGAACAACAAAGCATAGAAATCACACAGTAGCAGTAAACTATAGTGCTTACTAAGTTCAGTGAGATATGAATTGAAGAGCTTTTCAGAACTAAATGCACCCTTCACTTTAACATGGGTGGTTGGTCAATGTTTTCAACCAAACTACCGCATAAAGTGTAAGGTAACAACAGAAAAGAGGAAAATATTAGTAAGGTAACAAGAACTAATTTCACAATCCAAGCAGCAGAATAGTTATGGCATCTTTGAGTTGGAAGAACCTTACTGTAAAGTAACAAATGTAGCTCACAGAAAGTGTCAAAGCCAGATTTATCTCAGGATCATGGTGCATAAACCCCAGCAAATATACTGACACAATGCCGAAAGCTATACCCAAGCCAAGACTGAATTAAAAAGGATTGTCATGAGTAAATTATGCTTTAACAACTAGTTACTATCTGGTGATAAGGAAGACACATACGCTCCAACTGTTGCCTCAGTCAAGAACTTGAATATATGCCCCCATTTCAAGTGCCAGCCAAGCACCATTTTGTAGAACAACTGATATAACACGACTGATGCCCTGAGTAAGTAGTCAACAAATGTACAGTATATTAATGCAGGCGTTTCAGACTTATATAACTAAAAATATTTGTTCCCCGAAATCGAGGATCTATATTAATGCCACAGCTACAAATGTTAACATTATTAATCCAAACTAAAGTTGCTCTATAACATGTGGAGGATGGTCAGTCTTGGCTATCATACTCCTTGCATGATCATTTCATATTTCTCACATAAGGTCATGTCAGTTGGAGAATGCATCCTCTTCATTCAATGGAGCTTCCAGAAATCTCTTCAAGTGACAGTTAATCAGAAAATTCATTGTCACGAGGATTTCTTGGTGACAGAAAGAATCATACTGAAACTTTAAATCACAAGACCCATATCAATTACATCACCGCAACTCCCTCCAGAAAATACTATTGAGTGATGACATGTCCTCAAGCTCATACTTTCAAGGGGAAGATCATCAAAATTGATCTGGAAATAAACTTACAAGGCTTGAAGTATGACCTTGGACTAAATTCAATGACAAAAACTACAAAGTCAATCCTTTCATTCCATTTGCACACTAAAGGAGTACTTATAAAAGAGGATAATTATTACTAGGCTAAAAGATCAATGCAACATAGAAACAATAAAATCTGAAGATGAAAGGCAAGGCTCACCCATCATTCATCATTGATTCTCCCTCAATGATTGTACTCAATTTTCTGCTTGTTCCAAGCTCTTTCAATGAGGCCACAACAGCCACAGGATCAGTTGCACTCAAAACTGCCCCCAGCAGTAAAGATGTTTGCCAACTCCATTCATATGGAAAAGTAAGCTGCCAAAAGTAAAATTGAGTATAGTTTCTGAATCAAAAGCTTACAAAGATTATCAAATTCCGTCTATACCTTCAGAGCACATCCAATGCAAAATGTCGAAATAATGACACCAGGGCCTGCGAGGAAAAGCATCTGTACCATACATTTCTGCATAGATGGTTTAGCATCAGGAGAACAAGTGCATTTGGTTTAAATAATCAATTATCAACTTCCAGGTCTAAATGGCTCTTCATTCTCTCTTTCCTAATGAAAGAAAAACCAATGACTCCGGAAAGAAGAGTTTGTCTCCACCAGTTTATCTTTAGACCAATACAGATGCTTCAAATGATCTACATCCATAATGAAGAGCATTAGCAGACCATTTGTCTGCAAAAGACCTTTTCAGAGTAATCTGTGCATAGCTAGCGATAGCAATTCAAGTCTTGTAAGAATTACCAGCAAGTAATTCCAGGAAAACTAATCACATGTCACTTTGTTGCAGTAAACTCAAGGCTTAAAACTTTATGGTAATTGTTCCAAATTTCGCTTCAACACTCATTGTTTAGGTTGAAGGTAAAACCTATGCTCTCTGCAATTTTACATGACCTACTCATAATTCCAGACCTCTTGAGAGCGAAACAAAGAAAAACATCGCATGAGAAATTTGAATATGATAGGGTTGCGCTTCCCTAGTCCTATTAAAGTTGGCCCTTCTTGTATGGATTTCAAATGAGTCTGTGTCTCCTTCAAAAACATCAGGTAAGGAGTATTTCTTTTTCTTTTTTCCCAATAGCTTTAACCAATGTTTTTGAAGGATCAGTGTCAGGGCCCAGTTAATTAAAGTAAAACGCACAAGCAAAGACAGAATCAGTGTCAGGGCAACCCTTTTCAGGGAAAAAAAAAAAAAAAAAAAAAGGCCAATCTCAGCAAACCCTTATCTTTGAACCGAAGTTACAAAGCAGATGCAGATATTGAGGAAAAAAGAACCTTAATTTGGTGGCTGTCCATAGAAAACGAGCCCTCAAAAAGAAGAGGGGGTAGAAAGACTGCCAACAAGAGATCAGGATCAATATCCGCCCCTGCAAAATTTTGCAGCTAACAAGTTAATTCAAGACCTGATCAAAAACCATCTAATACACGTATTTCCCAAAAAAGTTTATGTCCTTTGAATTGATGATGCTTGACGACAAGGGAAAACTCACAAAGGCGGATTGCACTCCCCAGTGCCCCTAACGGTAGACTGGTACCAAACTCTGCATTTCATCAGATTAAAACAAAATTATATGAAAAGGGAATTTTTCTTTTAAAAAAGTCAACGAATAAAAGAATCACACATATGATACGCGGAAAATCGATCCAATTTATCCTGAAGCTTTTAAGATAACCCGTCAACAGTTAAAGGCCACGGTAGCTGAACAATGCAAGCGAGAAAAAACCAGCAGAGCAACCAACATGCGACGACAATATTCGACAACTTCATGCAACGAGCGTTCCGGAAGACGTTCGATCATTAGTCCGTAACTGGACGAACGAACGGGGACTGGCGAAGCCGATTCCCGAAAGCCCATGAAAAGGTGCCGGCAAGCGACGCCGGCGACGCAGCTCAGGCCGGCGAAGAGCACTGCGTCCGTCGGTGCGGGCTTCGCCATTTGTCACGAGACAAAGAGAAGCGCTCACGCTCGAATGCCGATGCCGCCGCCGCCGCCGCAGGCGCAGGATTCGGCCATTGATGTACGGGGTGCGGGAGTGAATACGTGATCAAAATCTGCTCTCCGGTCGCTGTAACTGGAAGGAAAATTTTTGCTCTTTGTAGGAAGAGTCCGACGTCACGGGTGATCGCGGGAACGAGGCAGCGCCCGGAACCGGAACGGGCCGAAACGGGTCGACCCGGTATCAGGAGCCGGGAAAAAGCGAGCGGTGATTCCACTCCCCCACGGAAAATGTGGCGCCAGCCACGAAGCCATTTTCAGAAAATAGCTATATTTTTTTGTGTTTGATTGAAATTTGAAAATAAATTAAGAAACATTTTTTGCTGTTTGATAACAAAAATTATTTTTTTGCATACAATCATTTTCAATATTTTTTATTATTTTATTTTTAAAATCTATTTTTAAATATTTATTTCTTTTCTTTTCTTTATTTCTCTCTCTTCTTATTCAACATTAGCGAACTCTAACCTTGTCATAGGCCAGCAAGACTCCAGTTCTTTTCAAAAATTTAGGGTCTTTGGAGATTTATCTCTTGCCATGTTTATATTGTATCATCATGGTGATCAACCACCGTGACGACAAATGAGACCACCTTTGTGGTGGTTGTCCTTAGCAAGATATCCAAGGTGACGGTAATTAGCGACCACCATGATGGTGATTACCTATAGAGATCAAGCCATACCTAATTTGGATTGAAACCTGGATGCTCAATTTCTTATCGTGATGGTCTTAAGCAACCATTGCAATAGACATGGCCACCATGGTGGCAATCGTTGGGCTGACCATCGCAACACCGAGGGCACATGGTGGCGAGTGCTCTCGAAATTTCCAAAGTCTCTGGCCCTTTTTTAATTTTATTTTTTGACTTTTTTAAGCAATATTTTTATAACCGTATCTATTGTGATATCCACAAAAAAAAAAAAAGATAAAATATCACAATTCCCTTCTTATGCTATCCTATCCTATTTTATATTGTTCTAATCCTTCTCCTCACAATTTTATAACCGCCGGCCAAAATTGCTTCGGTAACTAATTCGTGCTTTTCTTCTTCTTCTTCTTTATTTTATTTTATTATCTTCTCTTTATATTGCCCAACCTTCGATCTCCCTTCACCCATTCAACTGTTCATTGAGCGCCCCCCTCAACGTCTCCCTGCCTCAGCTTTTTCTTCTTTCGGATGGAAGGAAGTTCTCATGCACTGTTGAAGTTTTTGCAAGCTAAAGAGATATTTTTAAGAGATTCGTCCCATCTCTTCATGTCTCTCTGTTGATTGTGTGTTTCTCCATTGGTTATAATTGATACCATAAATCAAATTGTAATAATCTGCATACTTTATTCCCTTAAACAGTTCACCTTGTGCATTTTATAAATAATACGTGTACTCTTCCCTACTAAATACATTAAAGTTACTTAATTCTCTTCTGCATAATCTATGTTGGTATCATAAAGCCCAGATCTCCAGGGGAAACTAGTCGAGTGCTCTCCGAAAGGTGTCCGTACTAGGCAACTTCTTGGTTACATCAAAACCCAAAAACTCCAATGTGGTCTTTTTAGGATTTGGGTTTGCGTGATTTGAAGCTTTTGAATCCGATTTGGGACATTTTGCTTAAAAAAAGGGCAGAGGTATTGTTTATTTAGATAGAGATGGCCCAATCATTTGCCACATAGCCGAATCGTCGGCTCGGAAAAGTCCACGTTGGAGCTACATGTTGGAAATCCACCAGCTAAATGATGTTCTACTATTACAATTATAAAGATCATAAGCTAAAATACACGTAGGTTTTTAAATTTGTTTCGCATTTCATAGCTCATGATTAAGGAAGAGAGAGGAGATATCATACATGGCTTTATTCCTTTGACACAAACGTTACCAAAGGGCGAGATGCAGACTAACAAAAAAAAGGGCCCAGCCTCATAGTGCGGCATCGATCTCCAGACAAATATCATACGGTCCCATGACATCAGCAAACAGAACTCCCTTCTTCTGAGGAAGCTGAGCGATCCTTTTGGATTCCTCCTCGGTGAGAGACCAGTCGAAGATGTCAAGGTTTTCCCTCATCCGCTGCTTGTTGTAGCTCTTTGACACGATGCTCACTCCTTGCTCATACAACCATCTCAGAGAAACCTACAACATTTTATTCATGACATATTATTTGGTTTACTACTTCGCAATAACATCATCAATAAATATCTAAATATTTTGATGATTTGCCTAATTGAATATTGGGTTCGACTCCAATCCTCATTCTAATTGTATGATATATGGCCTCTATAGTTGTCATTGACCTTTGCCAGGCACCAAGTGATTCTTGTCATTCGTTATTTTGATTGAGTTTTTCATTATTCATTCGTCAATTTTCTAATCAGATTCTTTCGATATCAACTCCAGCCAAATTTAGCTAGCTTGGCTATCGAACGATGCCAAGGTATGATGCTGATAAGATATGTGGTTTCACTTTGACGAGATTCTATTCACGTCAGACAATCACATATTCCGAGGTCACATCAGTAGGATTTGGCAGGATTTGATGTCAAAGGAATCTAATTAGAAAGTTTATGGCTCGATTCAGTAAATGAAAAATACACGGGCTTGACTAGAAAGAACATGGACAGGAAATGGAATTTTTCTCTAGAGTTACATTTACCTGAGCAGATGTCTTGCCTCTAGATTTGGCGATCTCTTCCAAGACATTACATCCAATGACTCTATTGTCTCCCCACTTGGTGTTGTTAGCACCCAAGGGAGAGTAGGCGCTGATGTGGATGCCCTTCGCACTGCAGTACTCCCTCAATTGCTTCTGCTGCCAAATGGGGTTCATCTCCACCTACATACATACCCACATCTCCAAAGGTTAGCCTCTGATTTACACAGCACAATGGTGTAAAACGATTTACAGAACCGACCTAACTTAACTGTACATTTCATAACTCACTAAATTTACCAAAGTATGTTCAGCCAAAACTACTGATAACGATTATATAGGTCGTAGACCAATTTATGACACGTATGGGCGCCGAATCGGTGAATTGATTATGTGGGTCTCACCTGATGAACTGCTGGAGGGATTTTGGCGGTCGATAGCAGCTCCTCCAGCATCTTGCAGGAGAAGTTGCTGACTCCAATGCCCTTGGTGAGACCCAGGTTCTTGCACTCTTCCATGGCTTCCCAGACCGACTTCAGGTCCAGGGGAAGTATGTACTCCCTCTTCTCAACTGGCATTTTCCTCACCTCTTTGCTCAGTCTCACCGGCCAGTGGATCAGGTACATATCAACATACTCTAGTTGGAGGTTACTGCAACGGCAGCAGGTGACCCAAGTCAATTTTATAATCAAGGAAAATCGAAAAATCATGGCTTTTGCGCAATCGCTTTCGCCCTGTTTCTGCAGTCGCCAATTTAGACTATCACACAGCACAAAGGAGAGGACCGACTGGTGAAGAGTGACGCCGACCTTAGGCTCATCTTCATGGCGGCCACGATCATGTCCTTCTCCGCAAAGCTGCTCCACAGCTTGGTGGTGATGAAGAGCTCGTCCCGGGACTTCACCAGGCCGAGGCGCAGGGCCTCGGCGACCGCCTCCCCAAGTGGCTTCTCGGAGCCATACGCAAAGGCGGTGTCAAAGTGGCGGTACCCAGCTCTGATGGCCTCGAGTATGGCAGCCTTGACAGTCTCCGGATCGGCCGGAGGGTCTGCCGATGTCCCCATGCCGATGACCGGCATGGTCCGGTCGCAGGAGCCCACGCTGATCTCCGGAATTTGAGTCACTCCCATTTTCTGAACGTAGCGGGTCCGTGCGGTGTTTCCTTCGATCACAAATGCTTCGCTTATATAGAAACGGGACGTGCTCTTAACGTCGGAGTTTGTTGACTAAGCTCAGCGGACCCACATGGCCTTCCACTAATTTTTCGTAGTGACTGGCGTTTTTCATTAGGTAAATTGTCAACAGAGGACTTTTTCAGGCATCGATTTAAACACATTTGATTCGACCACGCACTCAGATGTCCAATCTGACTTTTATTTCTTTGAAGATTTGGCCGGCTTCGGGTCTTGTTCAGCACATTTGTCGGCACATGGGAGCGAAGTGGACCTTAGCATGAGCTCAGGACAACTCGCGAGAACCTAGACGATTTTTAATGGGTGCTCTTGAATAGTCAATGAAGTCATGGGCAGACAATTTGGACCTTCTGGATGGGGATCGTGACTTTCCGATTTAGTAGCCAGCAGCCCAAGATTGACCTTCCTCCGGGAAGACAGATGGAAGTCCGCTGCCGACGCCCAGGCTTTGACTTTGGCCTTGGCATTGGAGCCACGGTTGATCTTTGACCAACGAAAATGACTCGCGGAACGCGACGCCGTACATTTGGGATGGCGACACTTACGGACGTGCACGGAGTCTCAAATGCACGAAGTATTTCGTGTATATAGTATAAACTCAATCCGGATTGTCATGGCTAAAGGCACCCATCATCTTTGATGTCTCGAACTCACTTTAGGACATACATACCTCACTGGTCTTATAACTTTTCACTTCATGCTCTGTAAATAAAAAAAGAAGAAGGAAGAACAAGAACAAATAAATATAAAAGGAGCGATACTCAATAATATGGAGAAAATTTTATGTATGTTGTGGGTGTACACAATTTTCTTGTTACATGTGGTATGAACCATTTATATTAAACCGGCTATCATATGACATTGAGTGTACATACCAGATGATGTGATCTCGATATCGCAATTTCTTGAGTGGAGCAAAATTTCTTCAATCAATTTTAATTACGATCAAGTTAACCACATGCTCCCAAAAGAAACATTAGGATATACACACCGATGAACCCACTGGAAAAGAAAAGAATATGGTGTTACTTGTTTTCTTCTTTGTCCACCCCGTTTGGTTCGGCATTTGGAAGGGGTTTTGGGACTTTAAAGTCCCTTGGCGACTTTTTTAATTTGATTTTTTGGAAGGATCAATTTTAATTTGATTTTTTGGGCGACTTTGGTAAGATGCAATTGTATCTCCAAATGGCTCTAAGGGCCTTCAGTCCAATATAGCTCTAGAGGTACTTTGGGAAGTTGCATCTTCAGAATACAAATCCCTTGATAATAAGTGACTCGCCAACTATTCACTTTCTTACTTGATTGGTTGAGAAACAATGTTTAAAAGACCTGCATGCATATTTAAATATTTGCAATGCATGTGACTTTTAGATGAATGATATGGTCAATGTATAATATCGAGGGAAAACCCTAGTATCACAAATCCATGCCAATGATTGCATCAAAATCATACATGGCTAGAATAATCAAATATATCATATCCTCTCGCTCACCAATAACTAACTTACAACCAAGACAATCTATTGTAGATAACACTTTATCCTTTAATGGGGTAGATATACTAATGATTGTCCCCAACTGTTCTAGACTCAATCCTATCGACTTAACGTAGGAACTCCTTTATTTTGTTCGTAGCTCTGTTTTAAATCACGCCAGGTTGAAATTAACCACGGAATTTGAATTCGATTTCAGAAATTGAAAATTTTGTCATGTCACTATTTCAAGGGGGTATCGCTCTTTCCAAGTTCCAAATATACCTCCATGAGATAATTTATACTTCCGTGCAGTTTAGTAACATAAAAAACTTACTACTTTGATACTTATTTACTTATAACAAGAATAACATCAATTAGGTTATTGATTGCAATAGCTTTATAGCTTCTAGGGACATCGTATGAATGTGAAAATTGTATATTTGAATGGTGACCTCGACGAAAAATTTTTGCCGCCGCCGCTAATGGGTCAGAATAAAAGGTTTGGGCCGCAGATTGCTTAGCAAGGAGGATAGAACAGACTGCCAGCGCAAGGACAAGTGTATGCCATCACAAGCGGTTAGGTAGATACAACGCCAAAAAATCTTTATGGACTATATTAAACAGTGGGATTTTTAAAAAGGAAATTGCTGGTTGATTTTTCTTGGTTTTTGGAAACTTTAAGGAGCTGGAAATGGGAGGGGTCGATGGCAACAAGGAGAAGAAGAGAGAATGGGACAGCTTTGGGTTTGAAGGGGCCACTTGATCACAGATTTCATGTTACCTATTAAGGCACTGACCATGTGAAGGAAATAAAAATAAACATTCTACTTGGACAATATGAAGCATTCAGAATGAAGCCTGGAAAATCTATCTTTGATATGTTTAGTCGCTTTACAGAGATTGTGAATGGCCTGGCTTATCAAGGCCAACTAATTTCTAGACCAATGAAAGTCAACAAACTACTGTGTGAGCTTTCAAAGGACTGGAATAATGTGAAGACCTCAATCAGAGAGATTCAAAGGATTATGCCTTTATCAGTAGATGAACTAATAGGTACACTTCAATCGTACGAAGTGGAGCAGAGAGCTACTAACCTGGTTAGCGATGTCAAAATCCTCCAAATTATCCTTCAAACTTGAAGACAAAGCTAAGGACGCAGTTCCCTCCTTGCTAACCTTACTGGTTGGACCAGAAAGAGAAGGGAAATCACCGGCCTTTGAGTTGCCTAAAGAGATCAGGCCACTGGAGCTGTTCTAATGGCTGATTTGTTGATGCCTAACCATGGTGAGACTAGGGATGGAGTTGGGAACGGATCAATAGAGATTACCCAACCGATCTAGGTCCCACTTTAAGCCACTAAGCCTAAGTTGACACTGCCTCCCCAAGATTCAAATCAATTTGAAACCATCCACCAAGTCAAAGGCATAGCCTCAATCTTCTTAGGTTTTGATGGGATTTTCTATTTCTATTTCCTAGAATAATTTTTGAACAGAAGAACACGTTTACTGTAAAAAAATTTCTGTTTCAGGGATAGAAAAAGAACAGAAACATATTTAGTAAATTTGTATAATTTTTTTGTTTCTTTTAATTTTTTAATATTTTTATTTTATTTTTCCTTTTTCTTTTTTCTTTTTTCTTTTTTCTTTTTTCTTCTTTTTGGCCGGTTGTCAGCCATGGCCAAGGCCAGCGACCGTCCAAAAAAAAAGAAGAAGAAAAGAAGAGAAGGAGAAAAATAGGAGAGAGAGATATCATTTGAAGGATACTTTTGCACAATTGGACAAGAGAAAAAAGGGAATGACTCCGCCTAATTGATGGTGGCCTAGGCTTTCCACAAACTTTGTGATTTTTAAATTAATATCAATTAACCTATTACATATCATTTTGTAACTTTTCTTTATCAAAACATAATTTTCTTTTTGTCGTTGTAAGTTCTATGGATCCAATAATTCGTAATAGTCCACCAAATAATAATAATAATAATAATAATAATAATAAAGTTATCTAATGAAGTTAACAATATTTTTCTTTTCCTATTACCAGTAAAACTCCCAACAAGCAAAACCTCGGCTGTGAATATTACAAGGATTCCTTTCTAGGGTTCGATCGTTCGTGGGGGCCGCATTGCAGTCGAGTTGAATTCTCCACGCAATTTCATTTCAAGCGCTTTCCAAGGCCCGCATTCCGCCGCATCATCGACACGATGAATGCTAGAAGAAAAGACCGGGCAAGCGATGGTGCTCCTCCCCTTGCTCCTCGGTCGTCGCCAATTCAGGGGTCGCCATCAAGAGGATCTCCGTGCAAAATAAGATCAAATAAAAATTTTCCTTGACTACTCAACCTCAAGTAAAGTATATAAAGTATTCAACAAGAAAACTCAATCTGTTGAATCTGTTGAAAATTTATAAACATTAAGTTTTAGATCACAGTAATTTTTGGATCATACTCATTCGGGAAAGCTGTTTATTAAGAAATAGAGTAGAATAATATATATAAAACCCTAAGTGGTTATTACATTAAAGTGTATAGTTACCTATAAGTAGAGTTCTTTTTTTGGTCAATACCAATAAATAGAGTTGAACAAGGGACAATTCAATCATTCAAAATATAGTCGAAGATCAAGATGTCACAAGAGTTGTCGCACCAACGGCGGACCACGTTTTTTAATTCATAAGTTTATAACTACCCCTGACTCCTCTCTCTCTATCTTTTCAATATTATTTATTATATTCTTTTGTCTAAGTCAATAATAAATTGAGATTGAATCAATTTTTAGATTTCAACCACCCGGACTCCTCCCCCCCCTCTCTCTCTATTGATTCTAAATCAGTGATAATCTAATGCTCTAATGCTCCATTTGTTTCAAAAAAATTAATTTTCAGGAAAACGTTTTCTTAATTTTCCAATGTTCATTTCATGAAATATAGTTTTCACGAAGAGAAAAAAGTATTTTAGGATAGAGAAAAACATTTTCCACTTGTGAAAAAGAGGGAAATATTTTCCTTACTCATTCCCTTTAACTCAGTTAGTCACCTTTCATTGACAAGAGTGAGCTTTCCTCTTCCATCTTTTCGATTTTCTTAATCCATATTACTGCGTGTAGGCGTTGGAGGAGCCATCCGTGTTGGCTCCCACGTCTCGATCGAGATACAATGATAATGATAATTTAAATATCGTGAAAGGCAGGTTTAGGCTGCCCGGCGTCATGCTTAAGGTGGTAAATACCTTTCGAAGTGAAACTGATCTTCCACCAAAGCCATCTTTTTCACCCACTCTTCTTCCTCTTCGCTTTCTACCCCACGCACTAAACAGCTGCCAATAGTTTACCAAAACCCCAACATCAAACGAGTAGGAACGCATCTAATCAAGAAGAAAGAAGAAGAAAAAAACAATAGAGAAATAGGGTTCGTAAGAGATTGTCTAAATCTCCCAACGGCCTGTTGTGATCCGAGGATCAGGCCGACCATAAAATTATTTACCTTTTGGGTCGCGTATGCATTGATAATTATCCAAAATTCACTGATATAAGGATATGCAAGTGAATTGGAACCGTCCGAACCGCCTGAAACCGGTGGATACCGATTGGCAGCTTTGGGACCCTTAGAAGATGGGTTGTGCGCGTAACATGGCAGACGGTGAGATCAATTAAGAACAAATTGATTTCATTTTTAGTTGAATATTCTGTCCTCCGATGAAAATAGCTCGTGGGGTTGGGTCAGATTTGTCGTTCTCTACGAATTCATATTGGTTTTGAACTTCTTTTAAGTGGCCAAGTGCCAATATATATATATTTTGGGTAACCGAGGATCCGCCCTAAGTCTTCTTTCGCTTATGCTAGTCGAATCAAAATTTTGGTTTAGTTCGTAATCGATTCAGGTCTCATTCGGTTCGATTTGAAAATTTTTTCTAACGGTTCGATTCGGTTTGGTTTTTCAAAAAAATCGAACCGCGCCATCCTCCTTGCTGATGATGAACTGGGAATCGAGCTTGTGCCTGCCTTGCTTGTTTCTCTTTGCTCTTGTGGTAAATTTTTATATAGCTTATTTGTTGTCTATTATAGTCCTCACAAGAACCTTAGCTGTCCTCGTACTCTAAGTTAAAGTTCACATGTTTAGATGCCACCCTTCAGCCCCAACTTCTCAGCTTGCTCTAGCAAACTTCCATGTGTTATGTTGTTTTCATAGTTACCGAACTGACGTCTTTTTCTTTTTGCCAAATCAGCAAAAGCAATGGAGATTTTACGATTTTGGTCAAAAAGTAGTGCCATTACGATTTTGGTCAAAAAGTGGTGCCACTGCTTGTTTATTTTCCTGGCACAACAGAAACGGTAGATGTCTATTACAAGTAGGTCATGTGTTTGGCGATGAAGGTAGTTAATTCAATATCATTGAGAGTTTTCAGCGGCAGCAACATGAGCAATGATTAGGAATTTCTAGTTATCTACTATTCAATTTTATCATCTTACACTTTGACCACTTACTGGTCACTACACAACAAACTCCTTTAGTGTGAATGTTTGAAGTTGATGAATCTTTTAGACTCTATTGATTTTGCGAAAAATTTGACATTTTAAAAAAGAATGGGGTTATTTCCATCTCATATACGAGTGAATCCACTCACTTTTCCTTCTAAGAATGACCAAATCGGTCATAATAGTTTCCATATTTGCACATCTCTGATTAACTTACTCTTACAGTAACTTTTCCGTTCTTCCTCCCTCCTATCTTATAGCTCTCTTTCCTAATGAATTTTTGTTTATTAATTGCATCTCTCTAATAAAAATAATTTAATACTCACCAAGCACACCGCACTGGTCAATCGAACGGAGTCTACAGCACGGACTTTCCGAGCTACCCGAAATCCATATTCAACTTCACTGGGACCCCACCCAGCAGCACAAATGTGAAATTTTTCAAAGGTATTGGGAATTCCTCGTCTTGGAGAAAAAAAAAAATTAAGGGGCTAATAATTTATCACTAGTCGCATTTTCCCTCTATTTTGCTTAGCTCGTTTATTAACATAAAAAGCTTCATTGTTTATCGATGAGCTAGGAGATTGAGGCAATCCTGTCGCATAGAAGGGAGGTAGGAGGGTAGCAGGATTTTTGAACTTGGAAGATTTTTTACAAAGTTAAGGACAGGGTTAGACAACCACGTGCACACTCGCATCCTTTTGAGGTAGGACAAGGTACCTCGTAATTTGTTACCAATGTTTTCTAAGACAATTGTATGGTGAGGTCTTGGCGGCGGTGGGGAGGTGGCGGCGGCGGCGGTGAGGGATCAATTCTCAATCGCCTGCCCCCGTCCCCCCTTTTTTTTATTTTTATTTTATTTCCAAAATCACCACACGGAAGCTCATCAGAGGCCGATGACTGCTGGCCAAGGGGTCGTGCGCACCAGCGACTGCCACATGAGGGTTGCTCGACCCTGGCGACCGTCGCCGGACCTCAAGCGACTTTTAGGTCGCGCGACCTAGGTGACTAATGGCCTTAATCGCACGACCCAAGCGGCCGCCTGAGGTCGCGCGACCTCAAGCGATGGTCGTCGAGGTTGGGCGACCCTAGGTGACGGCCGCCTGGGTCGCATGACCCCGGGCGGTTGTCGCTTGAGGTAGATCTGGCCATTCGGCGACCAGATCCGACAATTCGGCAGCCATACTTCATAAAAAAAAATACAATTTTTTTTAATTTAACAAAAATCTCTTACAAATACAATTTTTATCAAACGGTATTTTGCTCAAAGTCATTTCACAATGCACTTTAAAATTACAATTTACTAAACGCTATTTATATTTTCACACGCTATTTGTATTTTCACAAACCCATTTGGTTCAAAGGTATTTACATTTTTCCAATCGCATTTGGCCAAAGCCGGACCAAACGAGTCCTTATATTAGTGGGGGAACGATTTAGTTTGCAGAACAGTATGTCATATTAATCACATGTCGAGGGGTGGAATTTAACCTATCGGTTCAAGTTCAAACATAGAGTGACTGATCTTTGCCAAACTCATGGAATTACACTAAGTGCGAGGAATAAAGTAAATTGCCGGTGACCATAAAGGAGCCTGGAAATCTAATTAACAATCATATTGAAGCAAGGTCATGACATTTTTGGATGAACCAAAAAAGAAAATGAGTTACCATGTGAAAGATTTATAAGAGGAGATTAAATGAATTAGAGTTATACGTGGGAAAATTGTTTAAAAAATCTTAAGCTTAGTGCACTTTTGTTAATTCTATCATAAATATTTTAATTGTGCCAATTGCGTCATAAATATTTTTAAATTTTGCTAATTAAGTTTATTTGATCAATTTTAGCTAGAAAAACGGTGATTGTCATATGTGCCGTGATCAACACCGATATAAATAATTTTGATAATTTTTAATAATATTTTAATATTTTTCAAAATTTATATTTTTGTTTTTTTTTTTTTTTCTTTTCCCCTCTAGTAGCCAACATTGGCCACAGGTGAGGGCTCGTGGCCCTCACATGCAAATAGCAAAGGTTGCGAGCTTTCGTCCAATGCCAGTGAGGGCTCGTGGCCCAATTGCTAACAAGGGCCACAAACCTTTGCCCAGAGTTGGGTGAGGGCAATAAGACCTCACCATAGTGGCCCTCCCCTAGCTGTGAGTGAGGGCACCAAGCCTTGCCAACCACTAGGGGAGGGCTCATGACCCCTCATCTAGCTGTGAGTGAAGGTTGTGAGTCCTCCCCTAATGGCCAGTGGGGGTCGTTGGGCCTTTGTCGGTGGTCGATAACTCCCTGTTAGCCTTTAACAATGAAAAAAGTAAAGCGGGAAAAAATATTATATTAAAATGTTATTTAAAGTTATTCATGTTAGCGCTAGCAATGTTATGTAATACGGTTGATGTCTACGTTAGTAATTTTTAACGAAAAATTGCTGGATGGACTTAATTGATAAAATGTGAAAAAATTTAAGTCTTAATTGATAAAATTAAAAGATTTAGTACTAAATTCATGAAAGTATAATAAATTTAGGAATTTTTAGAAAATTTTCCCCATTACTAATGTAGGAGAAAAACCCATGCAGATTAGGAATGCGAGAAAGAATATTTTCCAAGGAAAAGAACCTCATCACGACTGACAATAATATATATGTGTTTGGATGAGTATTCTCCGAGGAAAAGATCATCATCACTATAGACTCAGTAGGGACAATATCCATGTGTTGGGATGAGCATTTTCCAAGGAAAAGATCCTCATCACTACAGACAATATATATGTTTGATTAGTGTGGGCAGCCAGTGATTAGGACTTGGACATCTAGAAAATGGTCACTCCTTTTGTACTTACTTATAGCGGATCATATGAAAACTCATGCTAAAGAACTTCATATATAACCTACTCCCATTTTTTGAGCTCCGAATTCCTTAAACCGGCGACCCATGTCTTTGCAACATTACACAGCTTTCAATGGGTTCAAACGGGAAATCGATCCCGCTATTGGGGTTTGGAACAGCTGAATACCCTTTGGGCAACACAGAGAACCTCAAAGGAATCGTCCTCCATGCGATAGAGCTTGGCTACAGGCACTTTGACATGGCAGCCGTGTACTTGTCCGAGAAGCCTCTCGGAGAAGCCATTGCCGAATCCCTAGAGCTCAGCCTTGTCAAGTCTAGAGATGACTTGTTCATTGTTGGAACCAAAAGGTTTTTGGAGGGAGAGAGTGCAAACACACAATGAAAATATATTACTCAAAATGTCTTGCAAAAGTTAAATGGAGTACACACAAACTTTTTTAAGCTTAAAACTCTCTAGTTCTCTGTATGCTTTTTAAAACTCTCTCTCTCTCTAAATAAACCAACATAACCCTATATATATAAGCATCGATCACGGCCTGGACTCCGCCGCCATTGTCTTCACCGTGCAAGAGGTGATGTTGAACTTTTCTTCTTAGCTAAGGAGTCAAAGATTGTGGGCTGTGAATTTTCTTCTTGGTGAAGTCTTCAGTGTGAATAAAAAATTGCCAACCGCAAGTTCACCTTCCTTTGTGCTCTTGAAGACTCTAGCGGCAAATGTAACAATATTTTAATATGTATCCATCCTTTGACCAGCTCGTGACTTCTTCAAGGGATTTCTTCTTAGGCAGTTTAGGTGTGGCGCTGCAGCACGCTTTTCTTTGGCGGTTTGCAAACCGCTAGACTATTGGTTTCACACACTTAGCCAAAAAATAATTAAATGACAAATAGACTAATCAAAAAAATAAAATCAATTTTACTATTTTCTAACATTCATCACTTCCAAGCTCTGGTGCAACATTGCTCATATGGAGCGCATCATCCCCGCGCTACAAAATTCGCTCAGGTGACCCCCCACCATCCCATTCCACTCCTAGCTTCTCTAATTCAGTCCATGGTAGGATATAAATACATGTACTGTATATATGATTTGTATTCAATGTGTGCGTAAACTTTATAATACGGGAATCTTCAACTGGAGTATCTGGATCTCTATCTCGTGCGCTGGCCGATGAGATTGAGACCAGAGGTTGAGCTCCAACCAAAGGAGGAGGATATGCTTCCATTTGAGATGGAGTCTGTGTGGGAAGGCATGGAAGAGTGCGTAAAGCTGGGCCTCGCTAATGCGTCGGCGTCAGCAATTTCTCTTGTAAAAAACTCGACAAGTTGCTGGCCACGGCAAAAATCCCACCCGTCGTCAATCAAGTAAGTTAGTTGATTGCATCATCGTTATTGTTACTTAAATGGGTTTATTTTCACTTTTTTTTTTCCCTGATTAAAGCACACCCTCTATTACGCTCTAAAAGCGCCATCAAGTCAAGGACGGATCAGTATTCATTGGGACCTTTTCAGTGTAAAGTCATAAATATTAAATGATTGACTGCCACTTCCATACCTTCATTTAGTTTAAAATTTTTCTTTTTCGTCTTTTTCTGCACCTAGAGCGAAAGAAAATTCTATTCTCTAAGGAAAGAGGAAAGTCCATGGAAAGAAGAATATTTGAAGAGAAATTAAACTTTATATCTAACTCGTTTGTTTATTTGGAATCTTAAAAGCATAGTCACCATGTGGGATTAAAAAAAAAAATACTTTTTTTTGGTAGGTAATTCAAAAAAAAAAAAAAACTCGAACTTGAGTGAAATGAGCCAATTCAAGATAAATTAGACTCTATTTATTCTGTGGAAAATTTCACATTTTTGAAAAATGATAATATTTTCTGATGTTTGACTAGAACAATAAAATGAAGTGAAAAATATTTTCCATCATTTAATGAGGAAAATCTAATTTGATTTTCTTAAATAGAAATTCGCTTTTCGGGAGTTAAATGACCTGCGCATATGTAGTCATGGGATCGAGTGTGGGCACTAGAGTCCCAAATCCGACCTCCATGGACCCCAACCTAAGCCTATCGTCATGGACCCTAGTGTCGAGGATTGGGGCATGAGCTCTAGGGTCCTGATCCTAGCCTTGATAGACTAGTGTGCAAGTGTCGGGGACTTGGGCTTAGGCATCGAGGTCCTAGGCTCGATCTTGATGGACAAGAGCCCTGTCTCAACTAGACTTGCACATGAGTGTTGGGATCTCAAGCTTGGCCTTGCTTGACCTAGGCGGGCGTTGGCGTCTCAAACCTAGATGTCGAGGACTCAAGCAGAGACGCTATCTTTAGTTTGGGTCTTGGGGTCCTAGGCATAGGCATTAAGGTCCCAGGCCTGGCCTCGATGGACACGGGCATAGGTGCCAGGGACTTGGACCTGGCCTTGATGGACATGGGCTTGGGTGTTGTGGACTTGAGCTCGACCCTAATGGACCTGGCCTCAACCTTTGTGAACTCTAGTCAAGGCGCCGAGTAGTCGAGCAATGGTTTGTATTAGGCTTGGCCATGGGCATTGGTGTCCTGAGACCAACCTTTGTGTACCCTGGCCTAGGCATTGGGGTTTCGAGCTTGGCCTATCTAGACTTAGGCTTGATCTCAATGGATTCGGATGGACTTGGCTTGGCCTGAGGCTATTGTCAAGGGTTCGAGGATAAGCGTTGGGGTTCTCATGCCAAAACATAAATTTTTTTGTCTCGAGCGCCAATAACTAATTGTATATAGAAAATAATTTCCAATTTTTTAAAGAGAAAATCATTTTCTTAAATTTAAGCATAGATTTTCCGTTGATTAAGAAAAGCATGTTCCATTGACTCATTTTCTATGCAATCCGAACGTTGGAAAGTGAGGAAATTATCTTTTTGAAAGATGTTTTTAGTGAAACAAACAGAGCCTTAGACAACGCCAATGATAGCTAGTGAAGAGTTTTTTGCCTTTTTTTGGTCCTCTCATGTTTCCAGTTTGACTTTGGTGGAATTTATGGGCACTAGAATTAGAGCCAAATAGCCGCTCCGGAATAGAAGGAGAGGGTGCAAATCATATGGAAATTATTATGCAGTGTGGATTTTGTGGTATGTACAAGAGAGAGACGATTAAGGTGGAGTTTGGCTATGCTTTGATTTTGAGACTTTGGAAAGTCCCTTAACTCATGGTGTTTTCAACTAAAGCAAACGATATTTTTGACATTAGGACCCCTGAAGTACCAAAAGTTGGCACAAAGAGACATTTAAGTGTAAAAAATTATGAAAATGATACTTAAGTACCAAAATCAAAATAAAAAAAATCACTTAAGTGCCAATCCAGCCAAATTGCGATGTGGCAATTTTCCGACAAAACAAGTGTAAAATAGCGTCGTTTTGGTGCGACGTGGTAAAAAATTAATGTAAAAATTAATTAAATTAAATTTAAAACTAAAATTAAAACATTTAAAAATAAAAATAAAAATAAAAATTTTAAAAATTTTAATTTTTTTTTTAAAAAAGGGCCCGGCAACCTCGGTGAGACACTCCCCCTTCATCGCCGGTCCTTCCTCACGACGGCGGGGAGGCTGAGCCTCCCTCTTCATCATCATCATCATCATCATCATTAAATAATTTTAAAATTTTTAAAATTTTTATTTTTATTTTTAAATGTTTTAAATAAATTTAGTTTTTAATTTAATTTAATTAATTTTTATATTAATTTTTTTATCACGTTAGCACCAAAATGACATCGTTTTTATATTGTCTAGTCACGTCGGCGTGCAAAATGACATCGTTTTCTACTTAGTTCGCCGGAAATTGCATATATTAGCATTTTTGCAAGATTGACATTTAAGTGATCCATTTTACTCCGATTTTGACACTTAAGTGTCACTTTCGTAACTTTTTGCACTTAAGTGTCCATTTGTGCCAACTTTTGACACTTGAAGCGTACTTTTGTCATTTCATAATTGGTACTTGAAACACGGAATTTGAAATAGAATATAGAATAATATGTAATATATATGTTTTGTAAGACATAAAGTAGCGGTGTCTAAATATTTTGAATCGAGACATTAATAAATGTGAAATTTGTGGTGTGAATACCTGTCCAAGTACCAAGCGCTACATTGAATGAAACTACCAGGAAAAATCGAACTTTTTGACCAAATGTTCTGTATTACGAGAACCTCGTAAATATTCGGAAAACAAGATTAGAATGTAATAAGGTAACATTGCATGATTGAAGGGCGGAAATGAACCCTCTTTGGCAACAAAAGAAGCTGAGGGAGTTCCGCATGGAGAAGGGCAAACGCGTAGGCGCCTACTCACCTTTGGGAGGACAGGGAACCGCATGGGGATCCAACCGAGTGATGGGATTATGAGGTGCTCCACCAAATCGCCACCTCCAAAGGAAAAAAGCATTGCTCAGGTACAGCTCTCTGCCTTTTCACTCCATACCTAATTCCCATAAATTCACCAAGGATTCTATGATTAATTATTGAAACATGTCCCATCTTTTCCAATTCACACGTAAAAAATAAGATGAAATGTCATGTCATATAACACAGCATATAAGCTCATTTATTTTTGGGCGGAATATTTGAAGGTTCGCTCAAGTGGGTGTACGAGCAAGGAGCGAGCGTCATCATGAAGAGCTTCAACCATGAGAGAATGGAGCAGAACCTCCGCATATTTGACTGGAGAGTCAGCCCTGAGGAGTAGCAAAAGATCAGTCGAATTCCTCAAATTAGAGGGTGCGTCATGTCGGGATTCATCTCGGATAAGGGGCCTTACAAGTCCCTTGAAGAGCTCTGGGACGGCGGAATCTAACATTGCCCGACAGATAACGACAAAATATGATTTAATGTCCAGCAGGACCGCTAATGCTCATCTTGTCGCTATTGATAATTGTTCAACGGAAGGCCTTGGCTTGGTTGCCTACTTTTTGCGATGAGATTGATAGAAGATATTAGTCATTGTGCCGTGCAGTTTTCAAAGACCAATTTGATATTAAAATATTATTTTAAATTATTTACATCATAATTAATTATATTATTTAAGAAGGTTGATATTCACGTTAATGATTTTTGATTAAAATTAATTAGATAAATTTAATTAATAAAATAAAAAAGAACTAATTCACTAAAATCTAATTTTTTTTACGGTTTAATTAATAAAATTAAATTGAGAATTTTTTTGATATTTTTTCTGTCACTAAAACTGGAAAAAAAATTTAGACAGGGAATATTTTCCAAGGAAAGATCCTTATCACTACAGACAATATAGAGGTGTTGGATCCATGTGGTTCGGCCAGTGACCGTGACCTGGTCATCTGGGAATAGCCGCTGCTCTTGTGCCCACTTATCCTGGATCATATGAAAGCTCGCGCCAAAAGCACTTTATAAATAATCTACTCTCATCTCTGAGCGCCGGCGTCCTTAAACTGGTGCATAATGGCTTACGATATTCCACAGCTTCCGATCGGTTCGAACGGGAAATCGATCCCGCTGTTAGGGTTTGGAACGGCTGAATACCCTTTAGGCAACACCAAGAACCTCAAAGAAATCATCCTCCGTGCGATCGAGCTCGGCTACAGGCACTTCGACACGGCAGCCGCGTATCAGTCCGAGAAGCCTCTCGGGGAGGCCATCGCCGAAGCCCTCAAGCTCTGCCTTGTCAAGTCCCGAGACGACCTGTTCATCACTTGCAAGCTCTGGTGCAACGATGCACACAAGGAGCTCGTCGTCCCCGCGCTACGGAATTCGCTTAGGTGACCCCCCCTGAAATCACACTCCATTCCTGGCTTCTCTAGTTCAGTCCATGGCGGGATATAAATACAGAGTATGTAGGTGTGATTTGTATTCAATAGTTCGTAAACTTTAACACAGGAATCTTCAATTGGAGTATCTGGATCTCTACCTTGTACACTGGCCAATGAGATTGAGACCAGAGGCTGAGGTCCATCCGAAGGAGGAGGATATGCTTCCATTCGAGATGGAGTCTGTGTGGGAAGGCATGGAAGAGTGCGCGAAGCTGGGCCTCACTAGATGCATCGGCGTCAGCAATTTCTCTTGCAAAAAACTTGACAAGCTGCTCGCCACGGCAAAAATCCCACCCGTCGTCAATCAAGTAAGTTCGTCCACTGCACTCAGATGGGTCTGTTTTCACGTATTACTCTCCAAAAGCCCATTAATTAAATCACGGATCATCATTCATTGCGACTTTTTTTGTGCAAAGTCACAAATAATTGACCGTCACTTTCCTACCTTAATTTAGTTTAATTTTTTTTGTCTTTTTCTGCACCTAGAACTTAAGAAAATTCTATTTACTCTAACGAAAGAGGAAAGTCCATCGAAAGAAGAATATTTAAAGAGAAATTAAATTTCATGTATAACTTTCTTTTTATTTATTTATTTTGGAATCTTAAAAGCATAGTCACCATGTAGGATTCAAAGAAAATACTCGAACTTTAGTAAGATGAGCCAATTCAAAGATAAATTAGACAACACCATTGATATCTAGCAAAGAGTTCTTTTCTATTTTCCTCGTCATGTTTCTGCTTTGACTTTGGTGGAGTTATGTGCAAAAGAAGTGGAGCTAAGGGTTAAAATAAAAGGAGCGGGTGATGGTCCGACCAAGAGATTCCAAATCATATGCTCATCTTATTAGGAGGGGATTTTTCTGCTGTGGTATGCACAAGAGAGAGATGATTAAGGGAAAGTTTAGCTATGCTTTGATTTTGAGACTTTGCATCTGCGCAAAGTTCCTTGACTCGTGATGTTTTCAACTATAGTAATTAATGTTTTTCCGTAATTGGTACTTCAAACATGGAATTTGCAGTAGGATACAGAATAATATGTAATATAAATTTGTATATGCACACACACATGACATAAAGTAGCAACATCTAAAAGTTTTGAATTGAAATATTAATAGATGTTAGTTGAGAGGATTAATAGATGTTAATCGAGAGGGGGAGGAAGGGGGAGAGGGGGAGAAAGAGGGGCGGGGGAGAGAGGATATGATTGTGAAATGTGAGCAGAGATTATCCATCCAAGTACCTAGCGCTACATTGAATGAAATTACTAATAAAAATTGAATTTTGGGACCAAATGTTCCGTATTTACTATATATAATTCTGACATGTCTACCGGGAAAGAGTCTTCAATCTTCACCATCAACCATTGGAATTCGCCCCAGTGGCCACCCTTCCAACACGGAAGGGGGAGGTGAGGGGTTCAAACCCCTGCCTTCTCAAGGAGGGATGGGGTGGGTACGCGCAAGTTTCAGGAGTGCGTTTCGACGCCCACACCCTGCAAGAGGCAGGGCAAAAAGTCTGAGAGTGAGTGTAAAATAGGTATAGAGTAGAACTGACCAAAAAAAAAAAAAAAAATCTTCACCATCATCAATTGCCAATCGCCGTAGGAACGGCCACCACTACGAGAACGTCATAAATATTCGGAAGACAAGAATAGAATGTAATAAGGTAACGTGGCATGATTGGAAGGTGGAAATGAACCCTCTGTGGCAGCAAAAGAAGCTGAGGGAATTTTGCACGGAGAAGGGCGTACACGTGAGCGCCTACTCACCTTTGGGAGGACGGGGAACCGCTTGGGGATCCAACCGGGTGATGGACTGCGAGGTGCTCCACCAAATCGCCACCTCCAGAGGAAAAACCATTGCCCAGGTACAACTCTCTCTACCTTTTCACCCCGTACCTAATTCCTATAAATTCACCAAGGATTCTATGAGTAATTATCGAAACATGTCCCATTTTTTCCAATTCATTCGTAGAAGTATGATGAGATCTCATGCCATATAGCATAGCATATAAGCTTGTCTACTTTTGGGTGGAATATCTGAAGGTTTGCTTGAGATGGGTGTACGAGCAAGGAGTGAGCGTCATCATGAAGAGCTTCAACCATGAGAGAATGGAGCAGAACCTCCACATATTTGACTGGAGTCTCAGCCCCGAGGAGTTGCAAAAGATTAATCGAATTCCACAAATTAGAGGGTGTCACCCGTTGGGATTCATCTCGGATAAGGGGCCTTATAAGTCCCTTGAAGAGTTCTGGGACGGCGAAATCTAACATCACATGACAGATAATGACAACATTGCTCGAAGTCTAGCAGGACTGCTATGCTCATCTTGTCGCTGTTGATGATTGTTCAACTTAAGGCCTTGGCTCGGAAGCCAACTTGTAGCGAAGAGATTGATAGTCAGAAGATATTTGTCATTGTGTCATGTGGTTTTTAAAGACCGGCTTGATTTTGAGGATGAACCGAAAAACCAAGAACATGAAGAATCATTCAATCTATACTCATCTTATGTGGCATTGTCAAAGATTTTGACGTAGTAGATAGAATAGCACAACTCCCACGCTACCGAAGTCTCTTCTTCGTGAGAGCTACCATCTCCCTCTTGGGGGAGTCTTCCTCACCCTCCACTTTGGGGTTCTTCCCTTCTTAATCGTATCACCGCACCTCTTTCTTCATCCATTTCTCATTTAAGGTCCGACTTCGGGACGATCTGTTTTGTCCATGCTGTCGTGTTCCGTCTGAGTGTGAGCCAGTGAACGAGATGCTCCTTCAACAGCGAATTGTTGTTATTCTTGTGATCCCGTTGGGGCTCGGAGTGCCGTTGCTTGAGTGGTTCCCTGTCTGTACCTCGATTGGTGAGGTTAGTCCCCGTTTTCGCCTCTGAATTGGAGTATGGTGCTTGCCTTGGTGCTGTCACGGGATTGCTGGATGAGCTTAGTAGATGAGTTTATACCAGGGTCCCGAGGCGAGGTCTTTGTTGTTTCTACAAGTCATGTTGAAGCGAGTGCCCACCCATGTGGTTGTTCAAATGCCCGGTGGAAAGCTGTCTTGAGATTCGTGGCTTTGGTGGTGTTCTGTTTGAGGAGTATGTCTGTTTCTGCACTTAGTGGACAAGGGAGGCAAGCCAATCTTTGCCCCATCGTTGCAATGAATGTTGTAGCCTGGAACTGTCGAGGCATCGTGGGAAACTCCTCCGTGAGTGAGCTGAAGGCTAATTGCCCTTTTTTTAACCCTGATATTGTGTTTCTATTGGAGACAGAATGTGATACTAGTCGGGTAGAGGCTTTTACAAGACGGATTAGATTTATCCACTCCTTCTCAATTCTTGCGGATAATACAGCCGGAGGATTAGCCGTCATTTGGAAAGATCCGGTAGCCTTATCCATTTCCTTTGCAGACAAAAACCAAATTCACGCACAGGTCTCTAACATATAAAATCCTGATCAACTGTGGCGGCTTTCATTGGCGACGCACCTCCTTATTTTGGCCCTAAGCAATTATTTTGGGACGGTTTCACTAGTCCGGTTCGGAACTTGGGAGAGGACTGGGTTGGCATTGGAGATTTCAATGAGACTATCTACGAGCACGACTCGGAGGCGTCCAACAGAAGGGGCCCAGGCCCATCTCGTTGCTGCCCAGCAGACTTTATGGATCTAATGGGCTGTGTTGATCTTGGGTTTGAAGGCAAGCCTTATACATGGACAAATGGCAGAGGGGGCTTTGCAAGCGTTCGAGAAAGACTAGATCGAGCGATCTATTCGACCTCATGGTGTGAGAAATTCCCTCGGGCAGGGGTTGTCCACTTACCGGTCGTCAATTCAGATCATTCTCCTATTTGGTTGAATTTTACTTCTGTTGACGACAAGTCGGGACGCCCTTTTAAATTTGAAGCTACTTGGCTGCAGGACTCAGCTTGTATTAAGGTGGTGGAAAAGGCATGGAACCACGAGGTGGTAGACGATTCGAGGGCCTCATGGCTTAGGAAATTAAAATTCCCAGCGATAGCTTTGAAAAGGTGGAATAAGGAGCATTTGCCAACTGGCCCTCAAGGTTTTGAACTCATCACCCGATTCCATTTAAAGGGATGATCCTCCATAAGAGAATAACGAGAGAGAAGGACATCAAGGAGGCTATTAATGAGCAATGGGAGAGATTGGAAAGGATCTGGAAGCAAAAATTAAGACAATCATGGCTGCAGGAAGTTGATTGAAATACCAAACTTTTTCATCTCTCTACCACTATTAGGAGGCGCAAAAATTATATCTTGGCATTGCAAGAAGATAGAGGCCGATGGATCACGAATATGGATGAGATTAAAGGCTTCTTTCTAATCAAGTATACAGAGTTTTTCTCAGGATCCACACTTGATCCGCACCCCTTCATAGGGGAATTATATACGAAGGCTATTTCTAAAAGGAAAACTTTGAACTTCTAACGATTCCAACAGATGATGAAATCTATAACTTTCTTAAAGCGATGGCCCCTCTAAAATCACCAGCCCAGACGAATTTCATGCCATCTTCTATGTCAAAAGCTGGAAAGTGGTGAAGGCCCGGGTCGTTCAAATTGTACAGCACTTCTTCCGCACAGGTCAATTGCCTTACCTCATTAATCATACTTTCATAGTACTTATTCCCAAAACATATAATGCACACACTTTTACCCAGTTTCGTCCCATAAATCTGTGTAATGTGAGCTACAAACATATTTCTGAGCTGTTAGCCAATAGACTAAAAGGTTTTCTCAGCTGTATTATTTCACCTCAACAATTGGCTTTTGTTCCTAATAAAAGTATACGGGAGAACTCGGTAACGGCACAGGAAGTTATCCACTCTACGAAAAAGAAACAAAATGGAAGGGCCTGTGTGGGAGTCAAGGTCGATATGTCCAGAGCCTATGATAGAGTTGATTGGAATATTCTCGACACAATACTTTGCAGCGTGGGCTTTTCTGATCACTTTTGTGAACTCATAAACTAATGTATTTCGACAGCTCACTATAGTCTACGCATCATTGGTAGATCAGCTAGAGGTTTTACACCTCAAAAGGGTCTCAAACAAGGAGATCATATCTCATCATATTTATTTGTAATCTACGCTGAACTTCTCTCTCGGATACCCAGTCGGGCAGATGATTTGAAGATGATCACAGGGATAAGAGCAGGACGAGACAATCCATATTTAACACACCTTATGTACGCCGATGACTTGTTACTTGTTCAAGCCACAAAGAAACATTTGAGAGCGCCAAAGGAATGCATTGAAACTTACTGCTCCTAGTCAGGTCAGTGCTTGAATCAGCAAGAGTCATCTATTTTCTTCTCAAAAAACACATCTACAGGCATAAAAAAAATTCTGCATGGATGAGCTCTACATGAGGAAGATAGATCTTGACGCATTGTACCTTGGCAACCGTCTCTTCAAACTTGGAAATGGCAGAGCGAGATACCAATTTCTTGAACAGAAGGTTGATAACATACTTAGCCCCTTGGAAAAGGAAGAACTTATCATGGGTAGGTAGAGCAACTTACATTCAATCGGCTATTCAAAGTAGGTCGATTTATGCTATGCAATCTAATAGGCTGCCAAGAATCACTTGTAACAGGCTTGATGCGGCTACAAGGAAATTCTGGTGGGGTGTCCCGGCAGAGAAAAGCAAGTTCTTCACACCTAAATGTTGACTCTCTGTGCAGAAAGAAGAAACATGGTGGATTGGGGTTTAGGCAAACCAAGGATTTCAATGATTCTTTGATCCTCAAACTTGGTTGGGGACTGATACATGATAGAGACGAATTATGGGTTTGAGTGCTTAAGGGTAAATAACTCCAGAGATCCAATTTTTTGAACCATGAGGTTAAGGCATCATCATCCCAAGTACGGAAGGCAATTATGGACACTAGAGAAATACTAAAACTAGGCACTATTTATCTGGTAGGGGATGGTAAGTCAATTGAGGTTGGTAACCACCCTTGGATTCCATACATACCGTATCATCTACCTTCTTTTACTAGTCCTAATCCCATTTTAAAGCAAAGAAAAGTAGCGAGATTCTTTACCTCGGGGACAAAAACTTGGGATGCAACTAGTCTAACTCAAGTGTTCTACCCAACCTCAGTCCAAGCCATAATTCAGATTCATGTGCCAACCTCCATTTGGGTGCATAAACCAATATGGCAGCCAATTATCGATGGAATTTTTACGGTTAAATCTGCTTATAATCTCATCAAGTTGCGTATAGAGAATGGCCCCAACTCTAGAATTTGGGGAAAAAAAATGAAAAGCTAGAGTTCATGAGAGGCACAAGATGATGTTTTGGAGGACAATGGCTAATGTCTTGGCTCGCAGAGCTACCCCGGGTAGGTTATTTCACATTCCAGATCTTTCATGCCTATTGTGTTTAACTTCAGAAGAAACCTCAGTACATCTATTCACAGCATACCCTTTAGCTCATATTTTATGGAGACAAAATCCTTGAGATATCATCTCGTCTACTTGGAACTTCTCAACACTAGAGGAAATGATCAACCACTTCCTTGACCTAGGGTGGAGTGCTCAGAGAATGGGCTTCGATTGCAAACTCTTCACTCTCTTTGCAGTGATTTTGGAAGTCTGTTCCACATAGTCGAACAGATAATGGGAAAGAATTTTCTAGTCATGACGGTCAATTATTATTATTTTTTCCTCATGGAATTCTACATGAAAACACGTGCACTTACACGCCTCAACAAAATGGGTTTGTCGAACGTAAACACCGTCATCTTTTGCAAGTTGCATGTGCCCTTAAATTCCAAGCGTCCATCCCTAATTGGGGAGATCGTGTGGTCACGGTAGCTTACCTGCGACTCGGGTTCTCAATGGATGTACTCATTTTGAAGTGCTATTTAGTAAGAAGCCTGAGGTTAATCACTTGAAGGTTTTTGGTTACCTATGTTATGTTACTACCCTGGGTCCTTGTGACAAGATGAGTTCTCGGGCCAAACGATGTATCTTCATGGGATATCCAACTCTTCAAAAGGGATATTGTGTTTTTAAGCCATCGATAGGGAACTTCTTTATAAGTAGGGATATCATTTTCCATGAAGACATTTTTCCTTTTCAAGATGAAACATCTTCAAATGAGCCTGCTAGCTCAAATCATCATAATGGACATTTTCTATTTGAGGAAGGTTCATCTCCTATTTCCTACAATATACATGCCCTGTCTCTAGACACTTTGACTTCTTCTCTAGTGATCGAGACCACTATGGATTTCCCATCTACTCTAGATCTTTTAGTTGCAGAATCTACTGTGCACATCGAAGCAAGTTCTGATTCAGACCAATTATCTTCATAGTCCAATTTGAAGTTATCATCTCCTACAACTGATCGTGTTCCCCCACGACGTTCAGGATGGATTACTCGCCCTATTATATGGACGAAGGACTATGTCTGTGCATCCCTTAACTCAACAGGTTCCTTATATCCTATCTCCTCTTATGTTTCATTTGATCACCTATCTATGGAACATATGTATTGCATTAGTCGTATTTCCAAGGAGATAGAGTAATCATCCTACGACAAAGTAGTTCCTGATCCACGATGGCAAAAGGCCATGGAAGCAGAGCTGCATGCCTTAATAGAAAATCACACATGGGATATAGTTCAATTACCTGCTCATCGGAAACTCATTGGCTACAAATGGGTATATAAGATCAAGTACAAGGTTGATGGATCAATTGAACGGTATAAGGCCCCCCTAGTGGCCAAAGGCTTTATACAACATGAGGGTTTCGATTACCACGAGATGTTCTCTTCAGTCGCAAAGGATGTTACTGTTCGCTCCTTTATTTCCATTGCTGCTTTTTGAGAGTGGGACTTACATCAAATAAATGTTCATAATGTCTTCCTTCATGGCAATTTCGATGAATAAATCTATATGGACTTTCCACCGGAATTATGGTGATAGGGGGAGCATGGAGTATGTCATCTCTGTGAATCCCTTTATGGGCTCAAGCAAGCTTCTCAATAGTGGTATGCAAAGTTTACTACAGCTCTTATAGGCATTGGCTTCAAGCAATCCAAGCATGGCTATGCCCTCTTCACTTGAACAAAAGGTATGTCATTAATCTACCTAATGATATGTGTTGATGATATACTTATTATGGGAAACGATGGATTGGCCATCAAGATTCTCAAAGAATATTTGCATTATACTTTTTGCATTAAGGACTTGGGACCTCCCAAGTATTTCCTTGGTATTGAGATTGCTTGCTTAGACTTGAGAATCTCTCTAAGCCAACGGAAATTTGTGTTAGAAATCATCTTTGAAGTAGGCTTATTAGGATGTAAATTGGCTGCCATCCCTATCGATTAGAACATCAAGTTAACTACTGTCACGCCCCGATCCTCAGGCACGCGCACCTTTGGTCGATTTTAAAATGCGATATCCCGGGATTACATATCGCCGACCTTTTTTTTTTTTTTTTTTATATGCACATGCGGAAGCAGTTATAAAATCCCCAGACAATAAAGCAATGAGATAGAAAAGCAGGCCATAAATTTTCTTATTGAAATTCACAACTACACAAGTACAAGGTTCACAAAGAGGATAGGACCATGCTCGGAATCATCATCCCAGTCCTCCTTAGGTTTTTCACCACTAGACTCAATTTCTTCAAATTCTTCATCACTTTCTTCTCGCTCATTCTCGACTTCAAATGCCTGCTCGTCTTCGGGAAATTTAGGGGCCTGAAATATAATCCCACAATCAGGATGAGACTATGTCTCAGCAAGTTCTACCCCCTAAAACCCAATTAGTAAACTAATACACCTTAGGGCTACCTAAGCACAACATGAGTCAGAGGATTTACCTTGGCCTCAGATTCCACCTGTATGTTAACACATATCAAATAGGCACCCAAGCAATCACATCATAGATCGAAGCATCGATCAAATCGACCTAGTCGATCACACGCCAACAAGACTACTCATGGTCATTCCCATTCAATCACTCAATTCGCAAATATGAGTCACGGTCCTTAGGACGCAACTTAAATAAAGGTGGTAATCACGGCTCCACCAAGCAACTTTCAAATAATCAATGACTTTATGGTCCCACTCGACCACTTTTAAATATTAAATGGCTTTATGGTCCCACTCGATCCTTTCAATATTCAATGGCTTTATGGTCCCACTCGACCACTTTCAATACTTAGTGGCTTTACGGTCCCACCCGACCCTTTCAAAATTCAATGGCTTTATAGTCCCACTTGACCTTTTCTCGATACTCAAATAGCTTTATGGTCCCACTCGACCTTTTCTCGATAATTAAATCGGCGCATGAAATAAAGCTCAATTAAATAAACGGATTGCACCACGACGATCGGCACGAAATTCCGGTCACCGACCATCCGGATGAATTTCCGGAAAAATAAATAATTAAATAAATAATTTCAAAAATTAAATAAATAAATACGATAAATTCAATTTAGAACAATATAATGCTCAATTAAATAAACGGGCTGCACCACGATCATCAGCATAAAATCCCGGTCACTGGCCATCCCCGTTGAAATTCCAAGAAATAAATAAATAATTAAATTAATTTCGAAAATTAATATTTAATTCCTAAAAATTCATTTTAGGCCCGAATTATTAAATTGACACCCGATAAGGGACGGAAAAAATCCCGAGAAGCATCCAATAATTACTAGGACATGTCTATTTATTAAATGCACAATCAATTTAATTAACATGCATCAATAAGTCTTTAATTTAATTATCTTAATCTAATATATCCACCTAATTGCAATTAAATAAATCTAAACAACCCTTAGGCATCATTAGTAAACTAAGAATGCATCAATAAGTAAAACTCACTTGATAAACGCGAAGGCTGAATCACCACTCGATGACGCGACGGCAGCCGAAATCCAAATTTTCGGTGGCTTCGATGCACCCTTGGGCCGGGCCAAGAAACTCGCAAACCCGCAGGAACTCTAGGCTTCAAGATTGGGCTGAAACAAAACTGAACTGGGCTTGAAAGACTAAAATTATTGGGCTGAAATAATCTGACTTTCACTTGGGCTGTTAGAGTTAATGGGCTGAGATTCACGGCTGGACTTGCTTGGGTTGCTGGAATTTCACGTGGGCTCCAAGTCTGGGCCGTAGCAGATTACTGGACTAAGTTGCTTGCTCAAGCGTGGACTAGTGAGGCGACCTTGCGGGAAGATGGAAGCTCGGTGGATGCTTAGATGTGTGGAGGCGCAGGCGTCGCTAGCAAGGGTCTTCGGTGGAGGTGTTGGGCGTGTGTGACGGCTGCAGAGGCTGGTTTCGGTGTTCATTGCTTTGTGGGTGGCCGACAAGCTTCGGTGGAACGTGGACGATGGAGTTGACTTCGGTGGCCGCACGTGAAGAGGAATTCATGGGCTTCTCGGCGGATTGTGGCTTCAAGGTTTTGCTGCTCAGTCAAACATCAAAGCCACGAAAGAACTTTGACTGAGGGAGACCAACTCTAGTGGAGATGGGCACGAGGTAGTGTGGGCAGCTCGCTGGCCTCGTGGACACGTACTGCTGGGGTTGAAGGTCTTCGGTCAACTTGGCAACAGGGAGCGGTGGAGTCTTCAATTTGTTGGAATCCACGGATAAAGTGGTGCTGGCCGCCTAGGGAAAATTACCTAAAAAGTCCTAAACCTATTGCTATTATTCCAATTAAGTCCTAAACTTTTTTTTTGTCCAATTAAGTCCTAAACCTTTTGTTTTTATTCCAATTCGATCCATCCGCAAAAAATGGCCGGTCGGCGGCTGGCGACATTTTTAATAATATTTTATTTTAAAAAAAATTTTTAAAATTTTTAAAATTTTTTTTATCTTTTTTTCCTTTTTCTTTTCTCCCCCTCCCTCTCCCTCCTTCCTCCTCCTCTCCTCCTTCCCTTGGCTCTCGGCGACCCGCTAGAGGGGAGGGCTGGCCGTCGCCGGAGTGAGGCGGCGGCGGGCGAGCCCCGCCGGATCCGGCGGGGGCCTCGCCCGTCGTCGGATTTGGCGAGGGATCCGGCGGGGCTCGCCTCGCCGGATCGAGCGACGGCGAGGCCCCCTCGCCGGATCCCGGCGAGGGCGGCTGCGGGCGAGCCCTCGCCGGATCCGGCGAGGGGGCCTCGTCGTCGCCCATCTGGCGAGGCGAGCCCCGCCGGATCTCGGCGAGGCACGGGGGTCGCGGCGGTGACGAGCGGAAGTCTAGCGCGCGGGGTGGCGCAAGTTCCGGTGAAGTTGAGGTCGTCGGACACAGCAACAAGGGCGGAGAGCTGCAGATTTGACTTGGGTCCGATTCCGGTGAGGCAGAGTAGAGGCGGGCGGAGCGGAGCGCGCGGCGGCGTCGGGCGCGGGTCGAGCGAGAGATGTCGAGCTCGGCGCAAGGGGAAAAACAGCGTTGCGGCAAGGTCGGGTTCGGTTCCGGGCGACGGGCTGGATCGGTGGGTTGCGGGGAGCGTCGGCGAGCGAGATCGGTGCGGCAAAGGCGAGGCGAGGCGTTGCAACGAGACGATGGCGTCGATTGGGCTTGAAGGGGCGTCGGTCGAGGGGATCGCGGTGCTGCAGCGGGTGGTGTCGGGTCGCGGCGAGCGGCGACAGTGAGGTGACGCGGAGGTGACGCGGTGGTGCGACACGAAACAACAGGGCGGCCGAAGACGGTGATCGTGGCGGCGGCGGAAGCACAATGAGTAACGGTGGAGTCGGCGGGGACCCCTCGAGAAGAAGCACGGTGATTTTGTCTTCTATTTTTGCTTGCTTTGCTCTGCTCCGCTCGCCCCTGCTTTCGCCTCGCCGGAATCGGACCGAGTCGGATCCGTAGCTCTCCGCCCTTCTTGCCGCGTGTCCGACGACCTCGGCTTCACCGAAACTTGCGCCACCCCGCGCTGGACTTCCGCTCGTCACTTGTCGCGACCCCCTGGCGCCTCGCCCCAGATCCGGCGACGGCGAGGCCCCCTCGCCGGATCCGGCGGGGCTCGCCCGCCGGCCGCCTCACTCCGGCGGCCAGGCCGCCCTCCCCCTCTAGCCGGTCGCCCGGAGCCAAGGGAAGGAGGAGAGGAGGAGGAAGGAGGGAGGGAGAGGGAGAGGGAGGAAAAAAAAAAAGGAAAAAAGATAAAAAAATTTTAAAATTTTTTTTTTTAAAATAAAATATTATTAAAAAAAATGTCGCGCCGGCCCCGATTTGCCATGTCGAAGCACCGGCCGGCCATTTCTTGCCGGATGGACTGAATTGGAATAAAAACAAAAGGTTTAGGACTTAATCGAAAAAAAAAAAGTTTATGGCGTGGAATAATAAGAATATAGGTTTAGGACATTTTAGGTAATTTTCCCGGCCGCCTAGGGAACAAGCTGCTTCGGTGGCTTTGCTTCGGTTTGTTGACTCATGCGTGGCAGAGAAGGAGACTCGGTGGGGAGCAGCTCGGTAGAGATGGCCGCAAGGAGAGAAACTCAGGGGTTGCTTCGTCGACTCAACCCATGAAAAGCAATAAAGAACCGATAAGAAATAGAAGGGAAAGGATGTGGAAGGGATAAGGGGTGTCGGCCAAAAGAATGAAAAAGATGAACAACAATTCAAAGAATAAGGATGAAAGCGACGCAAAGGCAGCTGGCAACAACTTTGACCGAATGAGTTCAAGCCAACGAAAAAGGAAGGCCCAAAAGAAAACAAAATTGAAGATAAGGATGCAGATACGGTCGGCTGGGAGAGAGAAATATAAAAGAGTGGATAAACAGAATGAGAGGGCTCATCTTTGACCCATAGTCAAAGATATCAAGGCATAAAGAAGACCGCAAGAAAGGATGGAACGTTGGCCGAAGGGGGGGTGCATGTGTGGTGGCGCGGTTCAAAGAAAATAAAGTAAAACTGAGCTCAAATTCTACTCAACTTCAACACGAGAATAATTGCTCACCCAAGACCAATTTCACCCTCAGTTTGCACAAATGAAGTCCAGAATAAAACGATCCCTCCAACCCACTAATTTCTCTCAAATCTGGATTTTCTTTCATTTTTCTCGGAATCCGATTTTCCGAATAAATAAATTTGATTGGGGTCCAATTTGAAGTCAGAAAAAGCCCAAATAACTTTCATTCATCGATTTACTTATATCAGATGTCTAAAGTCTCTTCAAAATTGCCAATCAGAATTTCCATTCATTTTCCGCATTGTCCGACCCGATTTTCCGTAAAAATCATAAACTCACCGAAATTTCCTCAAAAGGTGAGTTGACGTTCCTAGAATAGCTTGTGACACCACAGAACTTCTAGTTTCTGAAATCGAACTCAAATTGATGGTTAATTTCACTCCGACGCGCGTTTAGTGTGACCTAGGCTACCAGGTAGTTTTCAGAACTTTTTGGGACAAAAGACCCGTGGTCGATTTTCTTCGAGCCACGATGAATCCATTTGACACATTGGTGACTCCCGATTTTCGTGAAAATCTCGAGGATTCAAATACGGACACGGGATACCAAAACGACAGTAAAATCAAATTAGTGCCGATCGATGAGAATTTTCCAATTTAGTGGAGTCACCCACGATCGGTCATTCATCTCAGTTGAACCGACTTATCTCTGATTTCAAATCGATTTTATACTGTGCCGCAATAATATCTTAAGATGAGCACAGTCGAGAAGTCGATTCCTAGTCGAATTCTCAAGTCTATTTGCTTTAAAGTCCTTAATAGCTTATCCAGCTAGTCTAGTTATCTCGTGAGTGGCCAACTCAGAGAAAAGCACTGTAGTCGCGTCGGTGAAATGCCCAATTTATCTAATCAAAATCAGAACCCAAAAATCTGGATGTCACAACTATCATTGATTATGATGCTAGATCATCTTCTAAGATTGATGACCCACTACTCGACGATCCATCTCACAATCAAAGGCTTATGGGGAAACTCATATATCTCATAATGACCAGGCCAGATATACATTATGCAGTGCAAACACTCAGCCAATTTATCCATAATCCGAAGGAATCTCATATGAATGCAGCCTTGAAGGTTGTAAAATATTTAAAGAGATGTCCAGGACTTGGAATACTCATCTCTTGAGATTGCAATTTGGAAATGAATGCTTATTGTGATACAGACTATGCCACGTGTCCCATGAGCTAAAGATCAATAATTGATTTTTTTGCTTTAAATTGGGAAAGTTGTTACTTTCATGGAACATGAAAAAGCAGTCGACTATATCATTATCATCGTTAGAAGCTGAATACTGAGCCATGACCAAAACCGTTTGTGAAATAGTTTGGATACAAGACCTGCTTTATTCAGACCTTGGGATACGGGTCAAAGGACCAACAAACTTATATTGTGACAATGATGTAGCAATCAAACTCGCGGGGAATCCCATATTTCATGAGAGAATGAAACATATTAAAGTGGACTGTCACTATACTCGAAATAAGATCCAAGAAGGAGTAATCAAGACAAATGGAATTGGAATCACAGAAAAGTCTGCAAACATCTTTACCAAGCCATTATTTCAAAGACAGCATGCATATCTACTAAACAAGCTTGGCGTCTTAAATATATATCAGCTATCAGCTTGAGGGGGAGCGTTGGAGATATGCGAGGATTGTCAGACCAAGAAGATTGTGGTTGATATCAATCCGAGATTGGAAGCGATTATAATTGATAGATTATATCAATCCGAGATTGGATTTGATTTAATGTATTTTCATTTATTTTTTTCCACAGTTAGACATTCATTATACTATAAATAGGTGCTTGTACAATGTAAAACATATGACTGAATATACAGATATTATAAGTCGTTTCTTATCTTCTTAGCTTATCCTCAAACTTTGACACGATCCTATCAGAGTGACCTTGCAATGGCCATGTCAGCCATTGTCCACTCCACCGGTTGGAACCGAGACAGGTAATGGAGAGGGCAGACAACGAATCGGTGAGGCGACGGTGGAGGCGTGGTTGGAACGAAGAGAGACGCCTTCGGATGGAGAAGAAGTTCGCTCTTTGAACGAAGAAGAAGAAGAAAGGAGAAACCGGAGAGAGGAAAAGAGAGAGCGGGCGTCACAAACGGAGATGGAAAGCGAGAGGGAGAGAGAGAGTAACCGAGACGGAACAGAGGGTATCTTTAAAAAATCTGCCAAGTGGAAGAGATAGTGGGATCCATCTACACAGGCTATCGGTTCTCAGGGATCACGCATTTAAAAACTTATCCATCCATGGACTGAAGAAACGTTCTTGGCCGCGAGTTCGCTGGAAATACAAAGGGCCAAGTGGTACCAATTACTTACCCAAACTTCAAAAGAACAAAAAAGCAAAAACAATAAGAACAAAAAAACCAAGAAAACGAGGTCAGGTCTAGCCGAAACGATACAGAGAAGCATGGCCAATATTACTGTTCCTAACACTCAACTCAATACAAACAGCAAAGCGATCCCGCTTCTTGGCTTCGGAACAGCCGAGTACCCATTTGGGTCCTCCGACAACGTGAAGGAATGCCTCCTCGACGCGATCCGATTGGGTTACCGACACTTCGACTCGGCCGCGCTTTACCAGTCCGAGCAGCCTCTCGGAGAAGCCGTGGCTGAAGCTCTCAAGCTCGGCCTTGTAAACTCACGTGAGGAGCTTTTCATCACCACAAAGCTCTGGTGCAGCGACGCGCATGGCGACCGCGTCGTCCCTGCGCTCCAGACATCCCTCAAGTACAGTTTCAGTTAATCTCAAATTCATACAGTACCGTGTCTGTACGTTTCATTATCTTCATTTTTACTGCATCGGACGGTTCTTGTGTGTAGGAATCTTGGGCTCGAGTACGTGGACCTGTATCTGGTGCACTGGCCAGTAAGCGTGAAGGCAGGTGAGTACGAGCTTCCGGTGAAGAAGAAGGATCTACTTCCGTTCAATTATGAGAGTGTGTGGAAGGCCATGGAAGAGTGTCAGGAGCTGGGCTTGGCCAAAAGCATAGGAGTGAGCAATTTCTCATGCAAAAAGCTTGAGAAGTTACTCAGCATCTCCAAGATTCCTCCTGCTGTCAACCAAGTGAGTTTATTGTTGGTCCCTTGGAATTCATGTTTTCTTAAAATTGCTCTAGAAAATAAAAAAACATGTTTGTCATAACAAAGAAAAGCTACCCAAAACACGAAAAACATGTTTATTGCAAGTCTGCCATTGCTCTTTTTATATATGTTCAATTCAGTCTTCGTGTAGTTCCGAAAAACTTCACCTAGGTTATTCACTTTTGACAAAACAAGAACTTCTCTCCTCTATTTCTCCCTCTTCTACCTTTATCTTCCCCTCTATTCTCACGAACTACAGTGCCCATGAATGCCGCCACTGCACTGTCCACCCCACCATTCTCCAGCTGCCACCCTCACTGAGCTAGCAGCTGCTGTCGTCGAACCAGGCGGCCCACATGTCTTCCCTCCCCTTCCACGACCCACGGGGAAGTCGCGACCCGTGCTATGAAGACCGCTCGAGGTAGAGGACCACCAAACCAAGGTCGTCGCGGTGGCTTTTCAAGCCTTCCACAACCCCGTCCGACCCGCACAATGGAGACAGAGAGAGAGAGAGGGTTAGGTTTTGGGAGTTTTTTCTCTCTCCTTTTCGTGATTTGTTCACGTTAGATTTGCATGTGGGTTGTACGACTCACGTAACCCATCAATGAAAAAAAGAAAAAAATCGGAGGAAATTTCCTCCCGCCAAAACACAGCCCTCTGGAATTTTCATCCGTAAGTATTAGGCACTTTTAAAACCAATATGTAAGGCATTGACAACAAAATCTAATCTCTGAGTCTCGTAGACCCCTTGAAGGATAAACGCATCATTTTATAATGGTCGAAGTCAAAATTGGCAACTTGAGTTCTGCTCAAGAACGTTATACACGCGTTTACATCACATCACGAAAAAGAAAAATACTGGAGGCACTGAGGTTGTGGAAAAAGTGTTGAAAAAATTATAAACTTTTTGTATTTGTGTTAATTTAGTCATAAATATTCACTTGGTGCCAATTCAGTCCTTTCCAATTAATTTTGACAGGATGTTGTTGACTGGGCGCCAGTCAGCTGACGTGGTATAATCGGCACTAACGTATAAAACTTTTAATAATATTTTAATATTTTAGATTTTTTATTTCTTTTTCTTTTTTTCTTCTCCTTGCCTTCCTCTAGCTAGTCCCCGAACCTCGACGACCAGTTGTCGACCTCTAGGAAGCCTCGCCAGTGGCCGCGAGGGCGAGGCTTGCCACCCCTCGAAGGTGGCCTCGCGGGGGGCGGCAAGGCTCACTCTCACTAGATGTGGTGAGGGTCAAGCCTCGTTGGCCATGGGCGACACTCGACCTCCCGGATCCAATGAGGTTGAGCCTCGCCAACCCGGCATGAGGCCACCCTTGTGGCCAAAGCCTTGGCCATGGCCGATGAGGCTAACCCTCACTAGATCCAGTGAGGGTGAGCCTTGCCGTCTCGTGTGAGGCCGCGAGGCTTCAAGCCATGCCAATGGCCGGTGAGGCTTCCTAGAGGCCGGCAAGGTCAACCTTAACCTCATCGGTCATCACTTCTGGCCGGTCGCCGAGGTTCGGTGGCGGCTAGAGGAAGGAGGATAAGAAAGGAAAAAGAAAAAGAAAATAAAAAAATATTAAAATATTATTAAAAGTTGTACAAATCAACACTCATGCCACATCAGTTGACCAAGTTGGCCGGTGCTTGGCCAGCAAAATCCAGCCAAAATTAGCCGGAAAGGACTGAATTGGCGCCAAGTGAAAATGTTTATGACTAAATTGACACAAATGTAAAATATTTAGAACTTTTTTAACACTTTTTCCATGGGGTTGTATAGATAATTTGGAGGAAAAAATCAATTATGGTGCAGAAAACATGCAAGTTTTATCGTGAGCGTTTTGGCAAGAACAAACATGAAACTTGCTTTAAACAAATATATATTTTTCTCTTAAGTGACCGGTTTTACTAATATATATGTCTCAAATTTGAGCGAGCCTACAACTTAATTAGTAAAGTCTAAATTGTTGCCTTCCGTTTTTGCTCGCAAAAAAAGGAAGTTACCATTGTCCTTAATGGGGCAATGACAGTCGGCCGTACATTTAGAATATGACTTACGAGTTTCGTTCAAGACTCCGCCACCTTCCTACTGGAACTCACTTTCTTCATACGAAAAAAATGAATTATGGATCTTTGGTTTTAGTCTGAAGAAGAAGAGCACTGCACTCGTAGATTTCGGTGCTAGTGGGACGACTTAAGCCGTGAATTTGGCTTCAGTTGTCGGTGCGATGTGCCTGCAGCTAATCCAGAAGTGGCCACGACGTTTGAGCAATTGCGTGAGGCTAATAATCCAGGGTTGGAAAGATTCTAGTGTGTGGCTAATTATAATTTTTTAATTCTCCTATTGATTATGAATCTTTATTGTTGGGTCTCCCTATATAATAGGTATGGACACTCAATTTGAATAATGTAAATCTCTCGTCTTCATTATTGATCAGGTTGATTTCACAAATAATTTCATTCTCTAGCATCTGACTTGATTTGCCAGATTCGTTTTCACATCATTCCACGTCAAGTTTTAATATTGAGTAAGATGACTTTGGTTTCCTCAGACTTTACAAGAAGGGTGTAATTTTTTTTCATGTATGATTTAAGTGGGTGCGATTTGACCGTGAAGGTGGAAGTGAACCCTCTGTGGCAGCAAGGAAAGCTAAGGCAATTCTGCAACGAAAAGGGAATACACATCACTGCCTACTCTCCGTTAGGCGCCAAAGGAACCCATTGGGGTTCCGATAGAGTGATGGAATCCGAGGTGCTGCAAGAGATTGCCAAAGCCAAAGGGAAGACACTTGCTCAGGTTGTTATCAATGTTTATGCACCTTCTCCTTCTCGAATTCGATGATACTATGCATACAAAAATTGATTGATATTTAGACACTTGATCCTCTTAAACCAATATTCTATGTAACTAAGCTACGGTCAGTGATCGTCATGTAAAATAATATATGAATCCTAAAGAATTAATCATTTTTGTTTGGAGAAAGAAACTAAAATTTACTGTTATATGCCTCGTACAAGCTTCCTATACAACACATAACCATCCGTTAATATTAGATCACTGTAAAAGATTCAGATCAGTTGACCATGGTCCAACACTTAAAGCTAGAACTAAGTGAACTGCTACAACACTACTCATCTCTGTTAACATCTCTCTGGCTATTATCTGTGTACATTACTCTTTACATACATGAATATGTTTTATACATGGTTTAGCTCCAATTTTGGCTACATAAGTGGTTGGCATGAAGGTTTGTCTAAGGTGGGCATATGAACAAGGAGTTAGTGTGCTAGCGAAGAGCTTCAATACAGAGAGGATGAAAGAAAACCGTGACATATTTGACTGGAGCTTGAGCCTTGACGAATTGAACAAAATAAGTCAGATTCCGCAGAAGAAAGGATTCCCTGGAGTTGAATTTGTATCCCCAGATGGACCTTACAAGTCTACCGAAGAGCTTTGGGATGGGGAGATTTAATTAAGAAGCATTAGTTGCTTCGATTAGTTCTTTCAACTTTGAGACTTATCCAATGGATTATTCCATGCGTGTTGAACCTTTATTCCAAATGAATGCTAGTCTCTTTTGTATTAGAACAGCATAATTCTATTCATCCGCCCTTCAATAACACAGTGGAAAGGTGTTTCAAAGTGTATCATCTAACTATGTCAAATTATATCTCGATTTTGAGCTCAATCGATTTGTTAAAAAATAAGGAAAACAAATATCCAACGTTGACTAATTGATCAAGAATTGGACTTCTTGCTAAAACTGGACAGTGGACGCCATCTTGGGCCTTTAAAATTCCCGTAGTTATCTTCCTTTTCTGGTACAAACGCAAGGAAGTCTTCCAGTTGTAGCCGCACAAAAGCAAAACGAAAGGGGACGCACAGAGGAGGAGCCCTTTCTTTCATGGTGCAGAAAAGTTATGAACACCATGGATTTTGGGCTATGAGTTTTGGCCTTTCAAAAGTCCCATTTAGTACGGACTCTCCCAAATTCAACGACTGCATATGACCCGATTGCCGCAACCTACCCTCGGAAGAGGCAATAAGTTTAGAGATATTGTTTAAAAGATGCGCCTACGGCCCATGGGCTTTCCCAAGCCCATACTTCGTGCAACATTGTGTATTCAAATTGATGCCATAAAAATTTTCTAAAACGAAGTTGCTATTAGCCTTTTAGAGTCGATTAGAAACCAAGTGAGGCATGAGAATATATCTCAATTTCTAATTGCTACTGAAATTTTCTAACATTTTCGAGTTTTGGAATTTTCGAAAATTTTTGAAATTTTCTTTTTTAATATTTCTTTAGTTTTTTTAAACTCCAATTTTTTGATCTTTTCTGAAATTTTTTTTCGAATTTTTGGGAAGTTTTTTTTATGAATTTTTACTTTTTTTGAAAATTTTTTTACATTTTTAATATTTAATATTATTATATTCGTGAAAACGGATTCGAACCGAGCAAAACCCGATCCGGCCATTGACCCGACCCAAACCCGGATCCAACCCGCCTCAGATTAAAACCGCTTTTTTAATACTTTCATTTTTTTTTTATTTTTTTATTTTCTTCCTCTCTTTTGTCTTTTCTGCTGCTCCATCCCCTTCCTCATGCATTCTTCAGAGAACGTCCCCCTCCAACGTCTTTTCCTCCGTTTTGTCTTTTTTTTTTTTTTTTTTTCATTTCCTTTTCTTTTCTTCTCCCTTTATTCTGTTCTCTCTCCTCCCTGCTCCCTCTTTCTCTTTCTCTTCCCGAAGCGTGTATTCTCCTTCCTCGCGACACTCCTTACCGAAACAGCTTCCTCACCGAAACTCATCCGAACAACAACACTGGCCGAAGCACCCGACGTCCCTTTTGACACCAAACCACCCCGACTGGCGCAGACTGCCGCCGGCCACCTAACTCCGGCGGCGGCTAAACCATTTTCGGATGCAAACATCCCCCGGCTCAAACATACATGATTACTCCACGAGAATTGCATGAACGCGCATATATATGAGCAAGCGCGAATCAGACTGAGTTTAAACCTGGGTTGTTTCTCGGTTCTCTCTGGGACATTTCGTCAGAGGTGCATCAGCTAGCGAGGACCTAGGCTCACTTGGGACATAGAATTGGGCAAACATCAACATGCACAAGCAATACTCAAGATCCGCTCAGGGATAGGTTAATCACAGTCGGAATAGATATGAACGAAGAACAACTATCTCCGGGTTTCAACGAACTTGCAGAACTCAGATATCGTTTAGGCATTTTCACAAGCATTTGGTGTGCGCTATTGACACGGGGAATTTCCCACTTGATAGAGACGCGAGCACAAATCTAAACCCCTACGACGCATACTAAAACAGCTAGCAGCTTTCGAGGAGGACCGATTCGGACCGAAACTTGCGCGAACTAGTCGGCACGAGCTTCGGCCCGACGCCTCTCGAAAAACAAGGGACACACAGTCGAAACAAAGCCTACCTGGTTCGAGAGGAGGGCTGCGGCGAATGGCGGCTGACGAACGGACCTCCGGCGATGACCAACCACTCTCTCGAGCTTGCTCTCTCTCTCTCTCTGGGTCGCTCTCTCGCTCACCCTCCTTCTCGGTCTCTCTCTCTCCTAGTCGAAGACCTCTCCTCCTGCAAATGAGGATGCACTTTCACTTTTAAGGGCGACCGGCAGGCGCGCATGGCCTCTGCAGCGCCAGCTTACCGGCCGGACCGATCTCGACCCGCGGATCACGCCGCCATCTGCTCCTCGCGATCCCCTGCTCCTCTCGCTCGTACTCTGTTTTTCCTCCCCTTTTCAGAAGCGTGGCTAGCGTGAGGGGGAAGATGACCTGCGTGCGGGCCGGGCTGAAATAAAGGGAGATGGACCAGCTCAAGAGCAAAAAAAAAAGGAGGAGAAAAGAGAGAGGTGGGCCAGCCCACGCAAAGAAAAGAGAAAGGCAAAAAGGAGAAGAGGAGGAGGAGAAGAAGAAGGGCCGGGCCAGCCCAGCCCCTACCTGGCCCTATTCGACTTTTCTTTCTTTTTTTTTTTTTTTGTTTTAATGATCATAATTTTCAATAACATCTTTTCTTATTCTCTTTTCCTTCTATTTTTATCCTTTTCTTTTTTATGAATTTTTTTGGGAAAAATTTAATAATTACCATTAATGATGCAATCTCGTGGAATTTTTTTTTGGCTAGGATTTAAAAATTAATCCCTAATTTTTATACAATTAAGGCTGTGTTTGGGAATGTCATTTACAAAGATCCTTAGGCGTTCAAAGGCCCTTAGGGCAAAATTGTGGCATTTGGCAAATTTCTTTTGAGTCTCATTGTGCAAATGCTAGGCTTTCACAATGCTGAAAGCCCAAGGTCGCAAGGGGGGGCCGCTTTGGCTTTCTAGCATTCTCGGCAAGCCCACAGGCACTTAAAAAAAAAAATCTTGTTTTTCTTTTGTCGCCCCAAAATTTTATAAAAATTCAAAATTTGACTCTTTGCAAATACAAACCTTAACATATGCAATTCTTTTTCACTTGAACACTGCTATTCTCTTCCCTTATGCTCTTCTCAACTCTCCTCGATATCTTGCTCTAGATTTGGGAAATCCGTTCCCTCTTTTGCTGACTTATTGCTCGCCCTCGCTTGATTAGCATCGAATCCTCTGATGCCCTCCCCTCACTTTAGATTCCTCTCAGCCCGCCTTGATTGTTCCCCTCGGAAGGTCTGGATCTTTGTGGTTCGCTACTGTTTGGTCTAACTTTCTATTTCGTGATGGTGATGAATCCGTTTCGTTGAAATGCATTCTTTGTTTGATCTATTTGGTATTTGGGTAGCCCCCAATGGCCTTTTTCTCTATCCTCTTCTCCTTTTTATTCTTCTTCACTTCATTGCCTTCTTCTTGCAACTGCTGTAGCATGTTAGTAGGTAGTAGCAGTTGCCATAGCATCAGGCTAAAAGACGGAAACTTTCCGATGATGATGAGTACATATTGTCGGGTTGTAGTTTTCTTTTTCCCCTGCAAAATCAAGTAGAAATGAAAGGGTGCGGTACTGGCTCCAGCCCCCTCTTAGATTGGTTGTTGGTGTGAATTTGGTGCGCTTCTCGATTGGGATTTCTAGCTCCTGGTTCCCTTTTTTTTTTTTTTTTTTTTTTTTCCGAGATGGATGTAGTCGTAGCCATTGGACAATGGTCATTTGAATTAATGTAATTTCTAGGATTTTGTTAGTTCAATATGATCTCGAGATGAGATTTGGCGATTGTATTATTTTTATTGAAGTGGTATGGTCACTTCGATTTTCATTTTTCTGTTTCAATTCTGCAGTGAATTGGAATTCTATACGTTCGTGTTCCACATTCCGGTATCTAATTTATGCCTAAATTGAGTGGCACTATATAGGCAAAGATGTGATCTTTGCTGTGCATTCTTAGAATTTAGTTAATTATAAGTTCGGAATAGTTCTAAACTAGGTTGCATGGACACGTGACACGGATACGCGACACGACACGATACGACACGTCGACACGTCATTTCTCAAAAATTGAAAATTCCGACACGTTGGGACACGTTGTATATTAAATAAATATTTTTATTTTTAATTAATTTGATTCAAAAAGAACCTAAAATGAATTTACATTAATCATTCAACATTTAGTACTTTTATTTTTCGAAATTACTTTTTAATTTTACCTTCCCCCAAAAAATCGAAAATAAAAAGTCCCCCCAAAAAAACCGCTCCCTCGTATCTTTCCCCCCACCCCCAAATCTTTTTGCCCTTTTCTTTCCTTGACAGGCCATCGGTCGGTCACTTTCCCCTTCCTCCCTCCCGTTACTTCCCCCTCCTTCCAACACGCAATTCCCTTTTTTATTCTTTTAGTTCTCTTCTCAAAACCCTAGTGCGCGCTCTTCTTCTCCTTCTCCTCGCCGTACGACACAAGCACTCAGAGGCTTTCTCTCTCTAATTCAGCTGGGCCGCGGGTTTGGGGGTGAGGCAAGAAGAAGGAGTGCCACACCACCGCCGCCGCCATTGCCACCACCACAGTGACCGAGAAGGAGAAGCACTGCCACCTAGAAGATGAGTTGAAGAAGTGGTGGGGATATACTTTCACCTCGAGGGACTTTTGCTTGAGGAGGACTAGTTCTACTCGTTGTCACGGACTCGCCGTTGCTTGGGGGCCTCATCTCTGTTCCCTCGCCCTTGCCTTTACCCTCCATCGTTTGTCTTTTGGACACGCGAGTCTAAACGTGTCGAGCAAAAGTTGACCGCATGTCGGAAAATCTGACATGCGTTGACCGCGTGTCCAACCGTGTTCGAGCGTGTCGACGTGTTTGACACGCTCCAACACGTGTCGGACACAACACGGAAGCACAGGTTCTGAAAGATGGATGTATTCAATTTCTCATTGGAATGAACTGTGCCTTCAAGAATTCCCAATTGATTCTTCCGTGTTACTTATAGTAGGACATTACTTTGGATGGGGTGGTTTTGATGAAAGAAAAGGCGTTGAGCTGATTACCCAGGGAAAAAGAGATGAAAAGAAAATAATGAATCAAGCGCACATCGTGTTTGGTAGGAGGAATTAGAAGATTAATATGAATAAAATGTAATTCACTATATCATCACAATTTCCTCGCATTTTGAGAGATTTAAGATTTATGTCATAGCTTGGGACTGTTCTAGAAGAGGAGGATATTTATCTTACTTTAAGGCAGTGCCATTGCACGGGAGGACACTTAAGTGCCATAACTTTAAAATGGTATACTTAAGTGCCACTTTTTTTTTTTTAGTGGGATAAGTGCCACCTACGGCGACCCTTGCGGGAAATCCTACGTGGCACTATTTTATTATTTTTTATGAGAGCGACTCGGCCCTAACTGAAATCTGCATAATAAAAAATTAATTAAATTAAATTAAAACTTAATTTTAATTAAAATATTCTAAAAATTAAAAAAATTTAAATTTAAAAAATTTTAAAAAAAAGGAGGAGTCCGAACGGGGCGGGCGGCTGATGTAATGCCCCAAATTATTCGTTTTGTTCCTTGCTATTTATGTTACGCATATTAGAGACTAATGTCATTTTGTCAATAGATAAAAATATATATATATATGTAAAAAAAAAGGGGCAGTGGGAATTTCACGATAAACTCAGCCATGGCCACGTTTAATTTAGCGTGGCAAATTGAGGAGGAATTTTCCCCCACGTAGAGACCGGGTGTCGCGCGTAAGAGGGAAGGAGGGGTGAGTCGGGTATTACATTTTCTTTTAGGTTTTCCCCTCGTCGAAACGCTTCCTCTCTTCCTCCTCATCTATGTTCTCTCCCTCAACAGAAGCGCCCCCTTCTTTCCTCCTCTGCTCTTGGTCCGTTCTACCAAAAATCGCAGCCAGATTAACCACAAAGCTTACACGTTATTTGATCCAGGCGCGACCCATTCCTTTATTGCTGAAAGGTATAGACGATTACATAATATAGAAGTAGTACCTCTCGTGATACCTCTCAGTATTTCCACACCATTAAGGGATGAAGTATTGTCCACCTTAGTTTGTCAAAATTGTGAAATCTCAATAAAAGGAAGGTCACATTCTATCGATTTGGTAGAAATAAGTATGTATGACTATGACACTATTATAGGCATGGATTGGCTCGAAGCGCCGAGCCAATGTTGATTGTTATAGAAAAAGGATTTAGTTTAACCCCTCGATGAACCTAGTTTGACGTGGAGAGATGACCCCCTCCACAACTCTTATATCGGCAATAGAAGCACATAGACTTTTAAGTGAAGGGTGTCGAGGATATTTAGCAGTGGTTAGGGATCAGGAAAAGAAAGAGGTGAAACTGGAGGAAATTAGTGTAATACGTGAATTTCCTGATGTGTTTCCAGAAGAACTCCCTGGATTACCCCCAGATCGAGAGGTTGAGTTTGCCATCGAAGTTCTTCCAGGGACGGAACCTATATCAAAAGCTCCATATCGAATGCCTTTGGCAGAATTAAAGGAGTTGAAAATCCAGCTACAAGAATTATTGGATAAAGGATTTATAAGACCGAGTGAATCTCCATGGGGGGCACCAGTTTTGTTTGTGAAAAAGAAAGATGGATCAATGCGTCTTTGCATTGATTATAGAAAATTGAACCAAGTTATGGTTAAGAATAAATACCCCCTACCAAGGATTGATGATCTATTTGATCAACTAGCTGGTAGTTCGGTCTTTTCAAAAATTGACTTGAGGTCTGGGTACCATCAATTAAAGGTTAAGGAGGAAGATGTTCCCAAAACAGCTTTTAGAACTCGTATGGACATTATGAATTTTTAGTTATGCCCTTTGGTCTGACCAATGCACCTGCTGCTTTTATGGATCTAATGAACAGGATATTTATATCTTATTTGGATCAATTTGTAATTGTCTTCATATATGACATTTTGGTATATTCAAAAGGGTTAGATGAGCACAAGGAACACGTACGAGTCGTGCTACAGACCCTTAGAGAACACAAATTGTATGCCAAACTTAGTAAATGTGAATTCTGGTTAGACCAAGTAGCATTTTTGGGTCACGTAGTGTCGGGAAAAGAATTAACAGTAAACCCAGCGAAAATTGAGACCATAATTGAATGGCCAAGACCCACTACACCGACGGAGATTCGGAGTTTCTTAGGGCTTGCAGGGTATTATCGAAGGTTCATAGAAGGATTGGCACGGCTTGCAAGTCCCTTGACCCACTTGATTAAAAAGAGTGTGAAATTTGAATGGAACGATAAATGTGAGCAAAGTTTTCAGGAACTTAAAAGAAGGTTGACCTCGGCACCAATTTTAACCCTACCTTCAGGGTCAGGTGGATTCATAGTGTATAGTGATGCTTTCTATCAAGGACTTGGTTGTGTATTGATGTAGCATGGAAATGTCATAGCTTATGCGTCAAGACAACTGAAACCTTATGAAAAGAAATATCCTACTCATGATTTAGAGTTGGCCACAATTATTCTCGCATTGAAAATCTGGAGACATTATTTATATGGGGAGAAATTTGAAATTTATACCAATCATAAAAGTTTGAAATATTTGTTTTCACAAAAAGAGTTGAATATGAGGCAAAGAAGGTGGATGGAGTTACTTAAGGATTACGATTGTGAAATAATATACCATCCAGGGAAAGCTAATAAAGTGGCAGATGCCCTTAGTTGTAAGTCGGCCATGAGTATGGCAAATGTGAGGGTGAAAGAATGGAATCTTTTAAGAACTATTGCGACTCAAAATTTAGGTTAGAGGTAGATCACCTTTCAGGCGTATTGGCAACTTTGAGAATTGAACTGCAGGTGGTTCAAAGAATAAAGATCCCACAGCAGTCGGACCCGAAAATGTTAAAAATTCGAAATAAAGTGCAAAGTGGCAAGATGACAGAATTTCAGTTGTCTGAGGACGGAGTTATTAAATATCAGGGACGTCTTTGTGTGCCAAAGAACAAGGAGCTTAGAAGGGAAATATTGTCGGAAGCACATAAGAGTGCTTATAGCATCCACCCCGGAGGTACGAAAATGTACCGAAATTTGCGGCAACATTACTGGTGGAATGGTATGAAAAATGACATCGCTAGATTTGTCTCCCAGTGCTTAACTTGCCAACAAGTGAAAGCTGAGCATCAAAAGCCTGCTGGGCTATTGAAACCTTTAGACATTCCAGAATGGAAGTGGGAGCATGTTACTATGGACTTTGTGCAGGGACTTCCAAGGACCTCTAGTGGGCATGATTCGATATGGGTAGTAGTGGACCGTCTGACCAAATCTGCTCACTTTATGGCAGTTCGAACAGATTATTCGATGGATAAGTATGCAGAATTATATGTGAGACAAATCATCCGTCTACACGGTGTTCCCGTAACCATTACTTCTGATAGGAATCCAAGATTTACCTCGAAATTTTGGCAGAGCTTACAAGTTGCCTTAGGGACTAAACTCCATTTTAGTATAGCCTTTCATCCTCAAACTGACGGACAATCTGAAAGAGTAATCCAAATTTTAGAAGACATGCTCAGAGCCTGTGTGTTGGATTTTAAAAGAAACTGGGATGAAAAATTGCATTTGGCGGAATTTGTGTACAATAATAGTTTTCAAAAAAGCATTGGAGTTGCCCCATTTGAGGCTTTGTATGGGAGAGCCTGTAGGACCCCAATATGTTGGAATGAGGTGGGTGAGCGAAGATTAACCGGACCTGAGTTAGTCCAAGTCACTGTGGAGGCTGTGAAAATCATCAAGGAACGACTAAGGACTGCCCAAAGCCGACAGAGAAGTTATGCAAACCAACGCAGGAGACCTTTGGAATTTGTTGTGGGAGATAAAGTTTTTCTCAAAGTCTCACCAGTTAAAGGCGTGTCAAGATTCGGTAAGAAGGGCAAGTTGAGTCCACGATTTATTGGACATTTTGAAATACTTGATAGAGTTGGGGAAGTAGCCTATAGATTAGCATTACCCCCAAGGTTAGCAAGTGTGCATGATGTGTTTCACGTTTCTATGTTAAGAAAATATCATCCCCACCCTACTCGTGTTGAACTACGAGACCATCGAGGTGGATCAAAACATGAATTATAGGGAAGAGCTCGTATAGATTTTGAATCGAAGAGAGCAAGTGTTAAGGACAAAAGTGATCCCGCTAGTCAAGGTTTTATGGCGACATCATGGTTTTGAAGAAGCGACGAGGGAAAATGAAGAGGACATCCGCCAACGATACCCTCATTTGTTTAATTAAAAAAAAATCAATCAAATTTCGAGGACGAAGTTTTCTAAGAGGGGAAGATTTGTAATGCCCCAAATTATTAGTTTTGTTCCTTGCTATTTATGTTACGCATATTAGAGACTAATGTCATTTTGTCGATAGATAAAATATATATATATGTAAAAAAAAGGGGGCGGTGGGAATTTCACGACAAACTCAGCCATGGCCACGTTTAATTTAGCGTGGTAAATTGAGGAGGAATTTTTCCCCACGTAGAGACCAGGTGCCGCGCGTAAGAGGGAGGGAGGGGTGAGTCAGGTATTACATTTTTTTTTTTAGGTTTTCCCCGTAGTCGACAGAACACTTCCTCTCTTCCTCCTCATCTACGTTCTCTCCCTCAACAGAAGAGCCCCCTTCTTTCCTCCTCTGCTCTTGGTCCGTTCCACCAAAAATCGACAAAATCTCCGCCCCTCGCCTCTGTTCAGCAGCAGATTAACCACCGATCCGTCCCAATCCGGAGCTTTCGTCGCCGTTCGCGAAGACCCGATTTGCCGACAGCCTTCTCTCCCTTCCGCTGGCAAAAATCGAGGCAAGTGGAGTGGTTCTTGTAGTCTCGCGTTCATAAATTTGCTCACTTGGTGCTGCATGTTGGTTTAGGGCTAGGTAGCTGCAACGGGGGCGTAGAGGACGGCTGGTAAAGCTCTGTCCATGGTTGAAATCGGTAGTCGGTGAAGCCGATTGCTGTCCGGTTGTGACAAGGTGTCGCTCTTGGAGTCCCATCTATTTGGGTAAACCAAAGGGAGCCGTTCGTGCGAGCGTCCGTTCTCTGTTTCTTTCTTTGTTTTTTTTGTTACATGTTTCTTCAACTTCGTCTTCTGGGTTCGACCTTTCTTGAGCGGCGGGTCGCCTTATCCAGAGAACTATGAGGTTTCTGGGGGCTGTTCTTCTTGTTGTTGTTTGAGGAATTCTGGGTCGTTGGACTTGTAAGTGAGGACTGAAGCGCCGTTCTTGATTAGAGTTGGTTAAAATAAATTCTAGATTTGTGCGGCTCTTGCCAGTGGGATATGGGTGTTGGGTTCAAACCAGGTCGGCAACTCACGAACCCCAAGCGCTATGAGTGACTTCATTGGGCTAAGTTCTGATCATGAGTATTTAGGATGGGGTGATTGAGGGGTAGTAGCATCGAAGGGGAAATTGCCAAGTGTTAGGTTGTTTTATTTTCTTTTGGGCGCAAAGGAAGGCTGGTTTAGTTCCATCAGGTTTAATTGAAAACAAAACTGATATATGATCTAGAACTCGTGATTTTGAGGCGTTCTTGAGTTAAGAATCACACGTGGTTGGAGTGTTGCAATTTAGTTTGCAATTCAATATTGATTTCTAGAACTAAATTTACTGGGCCCTCACTGTTTGTAAATTTTATAACTTTTGCTGTGGAAGATTCTAAGTGAGTGAAAATGTACTGTGATTACTCCTTAATGCTGTGCAAGTAGAAGTTCTTAAATCTGTATTCTTACTTGCTGTTTTATCTAGTGAAGTGCTGGTAGATGAGAGATAATACAGAATTTGGAGCTGCATATTGGTTTTAGATGAATGAGATGATGCTGGACTAAGAAACTGAGCAAAAACAGAGTATGTTCTATGGATTTTGGTTTTTGAATTGAAATAAGAACTCAAGAATCTAGCTATGTTGGATTTTTGGAAGTGAAGAGGCTGTAAGATGGTGTAATCCACTTGTAGACACTTGGTTGTGGGCGTTGAATGCTGAAATTCAAAGAGTAGGAGTACTTCTCTTTAGGACAGTATACTGTTTTTGCAGAAGACAGTATGACCTTCAGTGATTTCATGAACTTTCTATATTTATCTAGCCAAAAATTGATTTCGAATCCTTAATGAAAATTTTAGGGCACATTTTCAGGAACAACATATCAAAAATTTAGAACAAATGGACAAGATTTAGTTGGTGAAACGAATTTTCTTCGGTAGGTACTAAATCTGGAATTTACTGCAGAATTCTGAGGAGAAGATAGTAAATTACTGCTCTTAATATATTAAGATTTAGGCTTAGGTTCCTTCATGAAAAATGTTGATCTAGATCCCTTCTATAACGTATTGAAATTTCGTAATTTTCTGATAAGGATTGATGCATTTTCTGTTTCTGTGAACAAAACTGCTCATTTTAGCTCATAGACTGCTTGGTTCAAAGTATGTATTAGTTTTTATCTCTTGTACGTGATTCTTAATTGGTTGAGATTGTTGGTGCTGCAACAAGAAAATTGCATCTTACTTTAAATCCATCTCCTTCACTATGGCAAACGCAACAAGGTATAGATGTTCATGGATCCAAATTTGGATTGTTTTTGTTTTTAGGTTTGTTGTTTCTGAAATTTCGATTATGACGGGTACATCTTGTCGGGCTGTGGTTTTCTTTTTCCCCTTACAAAATCAAGCTAAAAGGCAGAAACTTTCCTAATCGTTTAGAACTTTGATATTTGGTTGGAGAGATTGCTAGCGTTAATGGAAGTAGGTTTTAACATCATGCACGTGGTTTTTGAAACCAAACGGGAAATGATGCTAATTGAGTTGTCAATGGTGTGTTTCAAAGATGTTTAGCAAATGACAAAGTTATGAATTAACTAAACAATTATTATGAATCTCATGCCAATATTGTGAGAATTATAGTTATGTGATTACTTTGCTTGATTTGCCTCTCCGTTTCTCTCTTTGCTTAGAGTCCGGGCGCTCAACTCTCTCTTCGCTCACAACCGAAGTGCTCGCCTCTCTCTTTACTCAGAACGCATTGGTCGTCCCACCTCGAATCCAGGTTCTTTCACTTCTATTCCATTTGTTTCTATTATTTTTCCACACTTACATGTTCGGCTTGGTGTGCTCTTTTCTATGTTCATGTGAAATGGATTTTAATTAATATGCAGTGCATTTTGCTTTGGAATATGGTCATAGTTAACATCAATTATTTCATTTTTCAAATATGTTTGTGTTCATTTTGTTGGAAGATGGCAAGTTCATCAAAGGAAAAAACATATTGGAGCCTTGAAGATGTAGAAACTTTTTGTCGATTGTGCATTGAAAAATTGAAAAATGTAATTGTCCTGTGAGCAACAAAAATGATGGATGGACAGTTATAATTAGTAAGTTTGAGGAACTGAGAAGAAAAAGTTATGATAAAAATCAAATGAAGGGTAAGTGGGATAATTTAAAGGAAGAATGGAAAAAATGAAAGGAATTGGTTCAAAAGGAAATGGGACTAGGATGGGATCCAAGGAAAAAAAAACTATTGATGCGAGGGATGCATGGTGGAAGAGAAAAATTCAGTTGTTTTATTTCTTTTTTTTTGTAAGTTCATCTTTTTATTATACAACTCCTAAATTTTTTTTATTATAACAGGTTAATCCTAAGTTTAAAGTCTTTCGAACAAAATGCATATCTCCGAATGTTGAAGTTTTGTTGGATCAAATGTTCTAGGAAATAGTTGCTACTAGAAATGTTACTTGAAATCTTGCACAATATTTATGCAATAATGAGAATGTTGAGGCTACACAAGCCAATATTGGTAGTTGTACAGTATTTACCGATGATACTTTATAGCGTGATGTAGGTAAAACGAATATTCAACTAAACCAACATAAAAGCCCTAAAAGAGCGGTAGAAAGTTCAACGAAGCAAACTCGAGGAAAGAGAGGAAAAAAATTAACTGGACCTAATAAATTAGCCTTACAAATTGACAAACTTTGTTTAGTTGTTGAAAGTAGGAGCAATGCAATATGGTTGTAAGGGAGTTTGATATTTGCAAAGAAATTGTGCAAACATTGAAAGTCATACTTGAGATTAAGCAAGACAGAAAGTTATTCTTCTTTACACTCTCACATTTTGTTGAAAAGAAAGAGAACGGACAGATTTTTATGAACTTGGATGACAATGAAAAAAAAGTCGAGTGGCTAAAGTATTTCAAACAAAAGGCATACATAAGCTAAAGTCTTTCGAACAAAAGGCATACCTTCAGATGTTGAAGTTTTATTGGATCAAATTTTTCAAGATACAGTTGCCATTGGAAGTGTTACTTGGAATCTTGCACAATGTTTATGCAATAATGAGAATGTTGAGACTATACAAGCCGATATTGGTAGTTGTACAGGACTTACTAATGATACTTTAGAGCGTGATATAGGTAAAATGAATGTCCAACTAAGCCAAAGTAAGAGCCCTAAAAGAGCAGTAGAAAATTCAACGAAGCAAGCTTGAGGAAAGAGAGGAAAAAAATTGATTGGACCTAATAAGTTAGCCTCACAAATCGACAGACTTTGTTCAGCTATTGAAAGTATAAGCAATGCAACATCAGTTGTAAGGGAGTTTGATATTTACAAAGAAATTGTGCAAACATTGAAAGCCGCGCTTGAGATTAATCAAGACAGAAAGTTGTTTTTCTTTGCACTCTTACACGTTCGACTTGGTGTGCTCTTCTCTATGTTCATGTGAAATGGATTTTAATTAATATGCAGTGTCTTTTGCTTTGGAATATGGTCATAGTTAACATCAATTATTTCATTTTTCAAATATGTTTGTGTTCATTTTGTTGGAAGATGGCAAGTTCATCAAAGGAAAAGATATATTGGAGCCTTAAAGATATAGAAACTTTTTGTCGATTGTGCATTGAACAAATGGAAAAATGTAATCGTCCTTCGAGCAACAAAAATGATGGATGGACAGTTGTAATTAGCAAGTTTGAGGAACTGAGAAGAAAATGTTATGATAAAAATCAAATGATTGGTAAGTGGGATAATTTAAAGGAAGAATGGAAAAAATGAAAGGAATTGGTTAAAAAGAAAATGGGACTAGGATGGGATCCAAGGAAAAAAAAAACTATTGATGCGAGGATGCATGGTGGAAGAGAAAAATTCAGTTGTTTTATTTCTTTTTTGTTACTCTTTTTTGTAAGTTCATCTTTCTATTATACAACTCCTAAATTTTTTTTTATTATAACAGGCTAATCCTAAGTTTAAAGTCTTTCGAACAAAATGCATACCTCCGGATGTTGAAGTTTTGTTGGATCAAATATTCTAGGAAATAGTTGCTACTAGAAATGTTACTTGAAATCTTGCACAATATTTATGCAATAATGAGAATGTTGAGACTACACAAGCCGATATTGATAGTTGTACAGTATTTACCGATGATACTTTATAGCGTGATGTAGGTAAAACGAATATTCAACTAAGCCAACATAAAAGCCCTGAAAGAGCGGTAGAAAGTTCAACGAAGCAAACTCGAGGAAAGAGAGGAAAAAATTAACTGGACCTAATAAATTAGCCTCGTAAATTAATAAACTTTGTTTAGTTGTTGAAAGTAGGAGCAATGCAATATGGTTGTAAGGGAGTTTGATATTTGCAAAGAAATTGTGCAAACATTGAAAGTCATACTTGAGATTAAGCAAGACAGAAAGTTGTTCTTCTTTACACTCTCACATTTTATTGAAAAGAAAGAGAACGGACAGATTTTTATGAACTTGGATGACAATGAAAAAAAAGTCGAGTGGCTAAAGTATTTCAAACAAAAGGCATACCTAAGCTAAAGTCTTTCGAACAAAAGGCATACCTTCGGATATTGAAGTTTTGTTGGATCAAATTTTTCAAGATACGGTTGCCATTGAAAGTGTTACTTGGAATTTTGCACAAGGTTTATGCAATAATGAGAATGTTGAGGTTACACAAGCCGATATTGGTAGTTGTACATGACTTATTGATGATACTTTAGAACGTGATATAGGTAAAACGAATGTTCAACTAAGCCAAAGTAAGAGCCCTAAAAGAGCAGTAGAAAATTTAACGAAGCAAGCTTGAGGAAAGAGAGGAAAAAAATTGATTGGACCTAATAAGTCAGCCTCACAAATTGACAGACTTTGTTCAGCTATTGAAAGTAATAGCAATGCAACATCAGTTGTAAGGGAGTTTGATATTTACAAAGAAATTGTGCAAACATTGAAAGCCGCGCTTGAGATTAATCAAGACAGAAAGTTATTCTTCTTTGCACTCTTACATTTTTTTGAGAAAAAAGACAACAAACAGATTTTTATAAACTTGGATGACGATGAAGAAAAAATCGAGTGGCTAAAGTATTTCGAACAAAAGGCATACCTAAGCTTAAAAGTCTTTTAAACAAAAGGCATACCTCTGGGTATTGAAGTTTTGTTGGATCAAATGTTCCAAGATACAGTTGCCACTAGAAGTGTTACTTGGAATCTTGCACAAAGTTTATGCAATAATGAGAATGTTGAGACTACACAAGTCGATATTAGTGGCTGTGCAGGATCTACTAATGATACTTTAGAGCGTGATATAGATAAAATGAATGTCCAACTAAGCCAAAGTAAGAGTCCTAAAAGAGTGGTAGAAATTTCAATGAAACAAGTTTGAGGAAAGAGAAGAAAAAAATTGATTGAACCTAATAAGTTAGCCTTACAAATTGACAGACTTTGTTCAGCTATTGAAAGTATAAGCAATGCAACATCGGTTGTAAGGGAGTTTAATATTTACAAAGAAATTGTGCAAATATTGAAAGCCATACTTGAGATTAAGAAAGACAGAAAGTTGTTCTTTTTGGCACAATCACATTTTGTTAAAAAGAAATACAACAACCATATTTTTATAAACTTGGATAACAATGAAGAAAAAATCGAATGGCTAAAGTATTTCGAATAAAAAGCACTAAGTTTAAAGTCTTTCGAACAAAAGACATACCTCCGAATGTTGAAATTTTGTTGGATCAAATGTTCTAGGATGCAGTTGTTACTGGAAGTGTTACCTGGAAGCTTGCATAAGATTTATGCAATAATGAGAATGTTGAGGCTACACAAACTGATATTAGTGGTTGTACGAGATTCACCAATGATACTTTAGAGCGTGATGTAGGTAAAACGAATGTCTAATTGAGCCAAAGTAAAAGCCCTCAAATAGTGGTAGAAAGTTTAATGAAGCAAGCTTGATGAAAGAGAGGAAAAAAATTGACTGGACTTAATAAGTTAGGCTCACAAATTGATAGATTTTATTTAGCTGTTGAAAATAAGAGCAATGCAATATCGGTTGCAAGAGAGTTTGATCTTTACAAAGAAATTGTACAAATATTGAAAGCCATACTTGAGATTAAGTAAGGCAAAAAGTTGTTTTTCTTTGCATTCTCACATTTTGTTGAAAAGAAAGACAACAAACAGATTTTTATAAACTTGGATGATGATGAAAAAAAGTCGAGTGGTTAAAGTATTTCAAACAAAAGACATACCTAAGTTTAAAGTCTTTCGAACAAGAGGCATACCTCCGGGTAAAAGTTTTGTTGGATCAAATGTTTCAGGATATAGTTACTACTAGAAGTGTTACCTGAATCTTGCACAAGGTTTATGCAATAATGAGAATGTTGAGGTTACACAAGCCGATATTGGTGGTTATGCTGTGTGTGACGCCCAATTTCTTATTTCCTTTCTCGACATATTTGAGTCTAAATTCAAAATAATAATAATAATAATAATAATAATAATAATAATAATAATAATAATAATAATAATAATAATAATAATAATAATAATAATAATCCAACCATGACCCACTTTCTATGTGGGAGTAAGGGGGAATAATTTGTGACAAGAAATTTTTTTTCTTTTCCCACGTTAGCTAAGTGGTGCTGAAAAGAAGGAGGAAGGCGACACTTGTATCTTTTCTTCTTCTTCTTCTTCTTCTTCTTCTTCTTCTTCTTTTCATTTTTCTTTTAACCCTTTTCCTTCCTTGAACCGCTTGACACCCCATAATAGCTCACGATCAAACCTGCGTTTTTTTTGTTCTTCTCAACCGAGACACACCACCTTCCTTTTCTCCCACTTCCGTTCATCTCCACCGAGCCCGACCCCATCTCGGCCTCTCTCACAGCTAGTGCCTTTGTCCAGCAGCGAAATCGTCACTGCCTTGTTTCGTTTGAAGCCCCATCGCCGACTGTGAAACCCCAGCTTGCCCAACACCTCCTCCCTTTTCCGCTGGTGAAAGATCCAAGCAAGTGGGGCTGTGATTAGTGTCCTGGATTCATGAAATGGATGTGCCTAGCTGTGCATGTGAAAATTGGGGTAGAGTTCAAGGTTGAGTGCGAAAATTTGGGAAGTAAAGCCTTGTTCAAAGCTGGGATGTGGTTGCTTTGTTAATGAAACCATGGTGGCGAGAGGCCGTGGGTTTGCTATGTGGGCCATCCAGTTGATTGGTGGAAAGGAGTCGCAACCTATTTTGGGTCGTTTCGCTATGCAGGTCGGCGAGAATGCGGCATTAAGGAGGTTACGAGCTCAGCTCACCCCTCAATCTTCGAGATTTCCCACATGCATGATGAAGTGTGGTTTTTATTATGCTTAGATTTTGAGAATTGATTGCTGGTTCTTGGTCTTCTTCACTAGATAGAACTGCGGGCGAGGCAGAAGAGTATGAGCCGTGAGTTAGGAGAATAGCGAGAAAGAGTCGCAAGTCTAATATAATCTGCTAGGTTCTGAGGTAAGTCGATGAGGTCACTAAAGTTGGTTTTAGCATAGTTGTCGAATGAGTTTGAGTTCGGATGAGTAGGTTTGGTTGGGTGTAGGTGAGATAGAGAGCGCGAGCAAGAACGAAAAGGAATAAGTCCATGCAGCGCGACCAAAACCGTGAGCTCTACAAGTGGTGAGCTGTGAACTTACGCGATTCGTAAGAAGTCCACAGTTCAGAAAGACGTGAGTTTGGTTAATTGGTTTGGGTTCCGTAGATGGGTCAATGAAGTAGTGAAAGTCGTGGGTTTGTGAGAGGACTAATTAGCTAGGAATAGTTGAGTGCAGATGTTAGAGTCCATAGTTGATTTGTCCGAGAAGAAAAGCCAGCTAAGAATGCTGGTTTGCCGATTTTCCGTCATCAAATGCATTGAGAATTGGATGGACTTACCTTCTGAAGAGTTGTGCAATACATCCTGATTTACGACATATACTTAATTGAGATTCTTTTTGAGTTAAATTGATCCTCACGAAGGCTTGATTTTATATTGTTCGTGAGCTATCCAGAACCGTGAAATCATGACCTCAACATGCTTTTGAATTTTTATAAAATTATTGAGTTAGAATATGGACTTGCTTCCTTAATAAGAGTAGTAGAAGACGTGTAGGTGTAGAACATATAAAAATTTCAAAGCATTTTACTGAGTTTTGGACTTCGAAATGGATTAAACCTCACGGTTGCTAGTTTTGCTCGGCGGAAGGAATTTTGAGCTACATGGACCACATTGCTGCTCTCTTTACAGAAGGAACCGGACTTGATTTCCTTCATGAAAAGTGTTCATTTAGGGTCTTGTTATCACATATTGAAATATGAGAATTTTCTGTGAAGGTTTACTATGGCTTTGGCTCTAACTACTGAGACTAGTCGCTTTCGCCTAGTTCTATCTAGGTTAGTAGATTCTGAGTTTTCCGTAAGAAAAGGTTGGACTCTTAATTTGTCGCCTCTAATGAGGGTTCTTATATACCCTTAGTATTTAATAATGTATGTTTAGACCTTGGTATGATTGTTAGCATACTGGAGTTGTTGGTGCTGTAACAAGGCGGAATTATGAATGTGTGTAGTTGGCTAAGGAGCCAATGAGAGACCCCAGGTGTCGAGATGCCTAGAGAGGGGTTACGAGGAGTAGGGATATTCTTTGCAGAGGTCTGAGAAGAGTAGAATAGCTTCTCGGGGGACCTCGTGATGCCACGTTGAGTGCGAGAGGTATAGGGTGGAGTGTCGTCTCCCCCTAGGTGATTGTGGACTTCGTGATGCCAAGTTGGGAGCGAGAGGTTTAGGGCAGAGTGTCGTCTCCCCCTGGGTGATTGTTGCAACTAGACTTCCATGGATTTGGGAAATTGATAGTTTGTTTACCTATTTGTCTTGCCATTGGCCAAATCCAAGTTAGGACTAACTGCTCACTTGCTAAGTTTTTATTTTAAAAACTCACACTTGTTTATTGTGTCTTTTCTTTAAATTAGAAGATGTCTTCTGCATCGTCTGTTGCCAAGACGACTATCCTATATGGCGCCCCCCTTCGATTTTATATGGCGGCATGAAGATATCCATGACTGACACTTCCCAAGCGTGGTCTTCGTCAAGTGCACATCCTGCTTGACGGTGGACATGGGGGCACCTACAAGGCCGGCATACCTAGCCTTCGTAGCCTTTTATGCATGTGTGGATAGTCAGCTGGTGGTGCCCTTGCCATGTACGATGACGGACCGGGCCATGGTGGTAGTCCCACGGTGTTGGAGGTGACCGAGAAAACGCTCGACATGTGGGAGAATTTTATTTTTTGTTGTTCTAACAATATGTACATACTCGACAAGAGGCAAGATGTTTAATGTTTGTGGCTCCTAGTGTTTTTTGTAGAAATCCCCCTCCTTAGTCTCATATCTTGATGTGTAAGGAAACAAAGTTTTATGATAAATAGAGTTAAGTGCAGTTCAGTTTCTTATGATTCAGCTTGATTGAAACTTATTTTATAATATGAAATTAAAGCAAGTCATATGACTTGATCTAAAATCCTGGGTGCCAAATGTAGGATTTATCAATAATACTTTAGAGCATGATATAGGTAAAGCGAATGTCCAACTAAGCCAAAGTAAGAGTCCTAAAAGAGCGGTAGAAAGTTCAACGAAGCAAGCTCGAGGAAAGAGAAGAAAAAAATTGACTTGACATAATAAGTTAGCCTCGCAAATTGATAGACTTTGTTCAGCTGTTAAAAGTAGGAGTAATGCAACATTGGTTACAAGGGAGTTTGATTTTTACAAAGAAATTGTGCAAACATTGAAAACCATACTTGAGATTAAGCAAGACAGAAAGTTGTTCTTCTTTGCACTATCACATTTTATTGAAAAGAAAGACAACGGACATTTTTATGAACTTGGATAATGATGAAGAAAAAGTCGAGTGGCTAAAGTATTTCGAACAAAAAGCATACTTAAACTTAAAGTCTTTTGAACAAAAGGCATACCAGCGGGTGTTGAAGTTTTGTTGGATCAAATGTTCTAGGATACAATTGCTAGTGGAAGTGTTACTTGGAATCTTACACAAGGTTTATGCAATAATGAGAATGTTGAGGCTACACAAGCCGATATTAGTGGTTGTGGAGGATTTACTGATGATACTTTAGAGTGTGATGTAGGTAAAACAAATCTCCAACTAAGCCAAAGTAAAAGTCCTAAAAGAGCGGTAGAAAATTCAACGAAGCAAGCTCAAGGAAAGAGAAGAAAAAAATTAACTGGACCTAATAAGTTAGCCTTGCAAATTGACAGACGTTGTTCAACTGTTGAAGGTAGGAGCAATGCAATATCGGTTGTAAGGGAATTTGATCTTTACAAAGAAATTGTGCAAACATTGTTCTTCTTTACACTTTCACATTTTGTTGAAAAGAAATACAACAAACAGATTTTTACAAACTTAGATGACGATGAAGAAAAAGTCGAGTGGCTTAAGTATAAGTTGGAAAAGCACAGTAGTCGTCACTAGGATGCTAGTTACTTTTTGCGCTCTTTCATATTAATTTATATTGTAATGTGAGACCTATTTTTGATCGGTTATTTGCACTACTTATGAACACTTTTTCTAATTATGTTCTAATGGGAGACATATATTTTTAGTTTGTGTTCATTTGATTAGATGGAGTTTGCATATATTATAGATGATAATTGTTCCATTGATGAATGATTATTCGTCACTTTTCTTACTATTTTGTTACTTCAAACAAATATGAACAATTCTCTTGAAAGAGAAATCCATGAAAAAAATGATGAGGAATATCGACAACTTGTGGGAATTACTTAAGCCGCAATTGCTTATCATGTAATATACAATTACAAAAAACCTTATAAGACATCATCATATACAGGAAATGCATGGTTAGGAGAGTTGACAGGCGAAGATGCTAATCTAATAAGGTGCTATAAAATGTTTAGGATGGATAAGATTGTATTTAATAATTTAATGCATGATTTGGTAACACGCTATGGTCTTTAAGGTACTAGGAATATTGATGTTATAGAAATGCTTGGGATTTTTCTTTATATTTTAGGACATGATATAGGTAATAGGTTAACAAAATAGCACTTTCAACGTTCTAGGGAAACCATAAACAAGTACTTTAACTTAGTATTAGATAAAGTATGTGAAATGGGGAAAGATTTGATTCAACCGACTGATTGGCAATTTAAGGATGATCCAGAGAAGATCAAGAATAAACGAAGATTTTATCCATATTTTAAGGTATATTTTGATTATACAATAGGAAAGAAGAACTAAATACAAATTTTCATCATATAATAATATTTGCGTTTTTGTTTCAGGATTGCATAAGAGCTATTGATGGCACACATATCTCAGCGGTGATACCTATAAAAGATCAAATTCGTTTTATTGGTCGAAAAGGTACACCGACTCAAAATGTCTTAGTAGTGTGTACTTTTTAATATGGAATTTATCTATGTTTGAGTTGGTTGGGAGGGACAAGCTCATGATACTCGTATTTTCTATGAAGCTCTAGGGAGACGTGATGTGCAATTTCCTCATCCTTCTTTAGGTTTGTTAATTAATGGTTTTACATATATATGATCTATGTTGATTAAATTTACATTATCTTTGTGTAGGTAAATATTATTTAGTAGATGCCGGATATTCAAATCCGACGGGTTATTTGGGACCATACAAAGAAGTTAGATATCTTTTGCCAGAATTTCAACAATGTTTTGTACCTATAGGTTATCGAGAGGTATTCAATTGTGCTCATTCCTCGCTACGATCGGAAATTGAGCAAGCCTTTGATGTATTGAAGAAGTGGAAGATTCTAAAGTATATGCCAAGTTTTCCATTTGAAAAGCAAGTAAAAATTGATGTAGCAGCGATGGCTTTACATAATTATATTCGTCGAAAGGCTGTCAATGGTAGACATTTTCCAAGAGCGGATTTGGATCCCGATTATGGACATTCAGTTAATCTTGATAGTATAAATGAGGGGGTTAGTATTTCAAATGATAATTTATATTTAGACATCGCACGTTTACGTGATCAAATAGCAATGGATTTAGTAAACACATAAGGACGCTTGTAATTTTCAATGAAAATCTGTTTCTTCCTTCAATGCCTATGTAACAATGTTTATTATAATGAAATTACTTTTTTTTATATTGAGAAAAAGTCAACATTGATGTATTTTTTTTACTTATGAATTTATTAATATATCTTTTTTACATTACACCTTAGTGCGAAAGTATAAAAAGTCATTGTTTTTATTTTCAATTTTAAAAAAAAAGAAAAATTAAAAAAAAAAAAACTTAAATTGATCATGTTAAAGGACTTCCCAAACATGTGTTTACCAAACAGCGTTCCCCCAAAATTGCTTCTCAAGGTACTTTTCAATTATAGTTTATCAAATAGTTTTTACATTTCATCAAAACCCTTTAGACTAAAGCCCTTTGCATTTCCTTAAAAGGCATTTCCTAAAAGCCTTTTAAACACACCCTAAAATCCTAAATAAAATGGTAAAATTTAGGTATGATGCAATTCTAGTTCTTTTTCTTTTTGACATTTTCATCTTATGCAATGTGTTTATTGCAATTTATAAATAATATTATCTATATAGTATAACTTCTAAAAATTGATTCTAAATGATGTGCACGATATGAGACTAATTAATTTTCAAATTACATGCAATTTATAAGATTCTAATGACATTTTTTATTTGGTTTTTGTTTAATGAGAACTACAAATTGCCTTAAATTTTTATGCATCCTAATTAACATGCATTGACCCAACTATAGAAGCCCCTTATATGTGAACTATGAATGTACCCTAATAACGTGACATGCAACATGAAATTTATGGAACTTTGAAATGAATATCATTCACTAAACTTATCATTATATTTCAAGACATGTCATTCCAAGCAACCAAGATTGATAATACATCATGCAAGACGATTGATACACCTAGATGATAGTAAGGTTGGACCTTAGTGTCTAAAGGTCTAAGGCCTTAGTATATGTTGACTAATGCACAGAAACAATCAGGATGCGTGGTAAGGGCTGAACTGGCTTAAGTACTGAGGGAGCGTCGGGGACTACTGAATGCGCGGTGGCAACCGCAAACCACAACGCCGAGGCAATCTGGAAGCCTGGCACCTGCTGGGCACGGTCAGAATCTTGCCTGGATGGCTTAAGCACGCTGCACAGCGTAGGTCAGGGGTTTGCCCCCTCAATGGGAGTGTCTGGACACGCTGCTTGTCGTCGCTGCAACTACAAGACTGGACTCGTCGGGATGGTTCCAGTGCTCGCCATAGAGAAATGTGACTCGGCTGAGCGCGACGTGCAGGCTGGAGACGCGGTTGGTCCAGGTGCTCAGCTGGAAAGAGGTGCGGCGCTAGTGGCAGGAACCCGCTGGGACCGTCTGGAACTTATGGTGTCGAGCCGGCGTCGGGGAAGGCGGCAACTCGTCTGGTTTGCTGGTGTGCGGGGGCTATGGTGTCACGCCGCGTGAGAGCCACAGCTTAATAGGAGCAGCAGTTGAAGTACAGTGTACAATATGTAAGTAACGTGAGGTCACAGTAAAGAGTGGTCAACATGTGAAGTTTGAAAATAACTTCTGTCGCTTGTGAACCTCCTTTCCCTTTTCCAAGAACCCTCTCCCTACCCCCCTCCCTCGTTGAGTGGTTTCGGAGGTGAGTTTTATCTTTCCTCCTCTTCCAACAATCCCACCTTCTGCTGATTTTTCTCATTTCCTCTTTGTTTCTGAAATTACCCAACTCAATCTGCACTTTGAAAATCATTCGATAATTACCGATTACATCTTTAAGAAGTTCTTTCGATCATGTGTGCGTCGGTTCATGATGATAAACATGCACTTTGTAAATGACATTTTGATTTAATAGGGCAATGCCTGATTTTTAATGATTATATAGAAGGTTAAAAATTAGGGGTTAACTGTGAGGAGCTATTAATCACCATGAAACTCCGGTGCATCTTAAGTACAATTTTAGTAAATGTATGAATCATGTAGTACCTTGTTGAGTTCCATTATCCTCATTTTCATCTTTTCAATGTGGCCGTTCGTTCTTGAGTTTAGGAAACTCCAGCTGCAGCACGCGGACTTGCACTTGGTGCATTAGCCGGTAAGGTCAGTGTCAGCTTCATACATTCTCCTCCTTAATCTCTGAGATAAAGTTCGCATATGTCACCGACTATAGAAAGCACTTTTAGCACATTATCTTAAACTAAGTCATGATTTGAAAATCTATGCATTTTAGATCTTTTTACCTCTCTAATGTGATACAAATACTGACTTACTTTGACATGCGCATGTAATTAAAGGTTATTTTAAATAAAAAAAATTCATGTAACGGTTCACATTTTAAACCCAGTTTCAAGGTTAATTTTACATAATGTTATTTTTTAAATAGTCAACTTATCCTTTGTAACTCACTATTGTGGGGAATTTTCAATTCTCACTATGAATTTGTTTGAGAGCCAGAACATTTGACTTGATTTCAACTTGTAGGCATTTATCTGAAACTTAATCATGTAGTATTTATTGAAATACATATTGGCCTCGTCAGCTTCATAAAGATGCGAGAGGATACACGACTTCACTACTTCCACACATTTGATGTTTGTGATGAAATATATAATATTCATGTGCTTACAGCTTGCAGGAGTCTATCAATTCAACAACCCTAACTTTAATTTGGGAATTCTTCAAATTAGGTCAAAGTATAAATTTTTTGAACCAAATTATCCCTACTTTAGCTGCCAAAATAAACATGCTAATGAAGATGAGCTCGAGCCTTTATTTGAGATTAAGTTAACAATTTTAAATCTTTACTTGAGATAAAATTCACTTCAAGCTTTCTTTCGAGAAAACAGTCTCATATCATGTCTTTATTTGAAACTTTTCATTATTCTTATTGATAAATCGGGGAATACATGGCACTATAGATGAGCTTATATACTAATATGGAATTCTCTTGCCGAGATTGAAAGATTGTCGAGAATTGTCATGCTGAGTCTGTAGAGAATCACCACCCACCCTTTGTGTCCTCCAAGATTTGGTTTAATATAATTTAGAACCTCGTTTAATGATTTTCTTCCCAAAATGGTCCTGACTAAGGGCGTACTCTCATCATGGCCAGCCACAGCAAAATGCTTCACTTTCCCACCCATTTATCGGAGCTTGTATTCTATTGGCCACTCACTTCAAAATGGTACGTTTCATAATACACATTGCCAGGATTCTTCACGTGCACTGAGTATTTTGTTTTACACGATTCATCACATGCATGCATATTTTATTTCACCCAAGGCCTAGGGTTCTTCGAATGCATTACGTATTTCATTCATGTTAATTTTTTTTTTTTTTTGGATATGTGCATGCAGAAGCATGATTTTGATATTAGTTATAGTTTTTTGTTAGTGATGTGTGCAAGTGTATGGTATATTTCAGCCTTTATTTGTGGCTTCTTCGCGTGTTTCTCATGCACGTACAATATTCTAGCTTATTCTAGGATTTCTTCTTCAACTTGGCTTCTGCTTGCTTGCATTCCCACGTGAATCTTCTAGGTTCAGCTAGCAATTCTCGCCTTTATGATTAAATTAATAATTTCTAGATAATAATGGAGAAAATGGATCACAATTTCCAACAATTCACAGAACGCGAGGTTCGCGTTCTTCACATACATTGCGTATTATATGGTACGCAAAACGACGATTCTTCACGTGCATTGAATATTTTAATTCACACGATGCCAGGATTCTTCACGTGCAAATTTTCCATGCCGATCGGAATATGGTTGCAACAGGGATCTATTGATGGGATTAAAAGAGATTGATTCCTTTAGTTTAGGTCTCGTCTGTATCAGTAAAAAATACAGAGAAACATGGCCAAGATTACTGTTCCTGGGACTCAACTCAACAAAAACGGCAAAGCGATCCCGCTTCTTGGCTTTGGAACAGCCGAGTACCCATTTGGGTCCTCCGACAACGTGAAGGAATGCCTCCTCGATGCAATCCGATTGGGTTACCGACACTTCGACTCGGCTGCGCTTTACCAGTCTGAGCAGCCTCTTGGAGAAGCCGTGGCTGAAGCTCTCGATCTTGGCCTTGTAAACTCACGTGAGGAGCTGTTCATCACCACAAAGCTCTGGTGCAGTGACGCGCATGGCGTTCGCGTCGTCCCCGCTCTCCAGACATCCCTCAAGTACGGTTTCAGTTGATCTCAAATTCTTAGAGTACCGTGTTTGCACGTTTCATTATTCTCATATTCACCGCATCGGACGGTTCTTGTGTGTAGGAATCTTGGACTCGAGTACGTGGACCTGTATCTGGTGCATTGGCCGGTGTGCGTGAAGGCAGGTGAGTATGAGCTTCCGGTGAAAAAGGAGGATCTGCTTCCGTTTGATTACGAGGGTGTGTGGAAGGCCATGGAAGAGTGTCAGAAGCTGGGCTTGGCCAAAAGCATAGGAGTGAGCAATTTCTCATGTAAAAAGCTTGAGAAGCTGCTCAGCATCTCCGAGATTCCTCCTGCTGTCAACCAAGTGAGTTTACTGTTGGTCCCTTGGAAATTACGTTTTCTTAAAATTGCTCTAGAAAAATAAATATGCTTGTCATAACAAAGAAAAGCTACCCAAAACACGTTTATTGCAAGTCTAGCTTTGAATTCAGTCTTCGTGTAGTTCCGAAAAACTTCATCTAGGTTATTCACTTTTGACAAAACAAGAACCTCTCTCCTCTCATTCTCCCTCTTCCGCCTTTCCCTTCCCCTCTATTCTCACGAGCTACAGTCCCATGAACGCCGCCACTGTACTGTCCATCCCACCATGTTCCAGCCACCACCCTCACAGAGCCTGCAGCCGCTGTCATTGAGCCAGCGAGCTCCCATGTCTTCCCTCCCCCTCTACAACTCATGGGGAAGTCACAACCTGTGCTATGGAGACCGCTTGAGGTCGAGGACGAGGACGGCCAAACCAAGGTTGTAAGGCAGCTTTTTAAGCCTTCCACAACCCAACCCGACTGGAGCAATAGAGACAGAGAGAGGGTTAGGTTTTGGGAATTTTTTCTCTCTCTCTCCTTTTCGTGATTTTTCATGTTGGATTTGAATGTGTGTTATACAACTCACGTAACCCATCAACAAAAAAGATAGGAGGAAGTTTCCTCCCATCAAAACACAGCCCTCTCAAATTTTCATCCATTAGGCACGTTTTAAACCAATGTGGATGGCATAGACAACGCAATCTAATTTCTGAGGCTCCTGGCACCCCTCAAAACAATCCAACTCTTGAAGTATAAATGCATCATTTTATAATCACCGAAGTCAAAATTGGCAACATGAGTTCTGCTTAAGAACGTCATACACGCATCTACATCATATAACGAAAATGAAAAATATTGGAGCCACTGAGGTTATATAGATAATCTGGAGGACAAAATCAATTATAGTGCAGAAACATGTAAGTTTTATCAGGAGCTTTTTTAGCAGGAACAAGCTTGAAACTTACTATAAGCAAATAGATATTTTTCTCATTTAGTGACCAGCTTTATTAAAATATATGTCTCGAATTTGAGGGAACAAACAAATCAATTAGTAAATTCTGAATTTTTGCCTCTCTTTTGCTGGCAAAAAAAGGAAGTTACCGTTACATTTAGAATATAACACAAGAGGTTCATTCAAGACTCGGCCACTTTCCTACTGGGACTCACTTTCTTTATATATATATATATGGATCTTTGGTTTTAGTCTGAAGAAAAAGAGCACTGCACTCGTAGATTTAGGTGCTGTTCAGACTGACTTTACTCGTGAATTTGGCTTCAGTTGTCGATGTGATTTGCCCGCAGATAATCAAGAACTGGCCACGACGTTTGAGCAATTACGTGAGGCTAATAATCCGGGGTTGGAAAGATTCTAATATGTGACTGATAATAATTTTGTGATTCTTCAATTGATTGGGATTCTTTATTGTTGGCTCTCTCTATATAATAGATATGGACACTCGATCCGATTAATGCAAATCTCTTGTGTTCATTATTGATCCCGTTGATTTCACAAATATTTTCATTCTCTTGCATTTGACTTGATTTGCAAGATTCGTTAGTTTTCACATCATTCCACGTCAACTTTTAATATCTTTACATGAAGGGTGTGATTCTTCTATGTATGATTTAAACGGGAGCGATTTGACCGTGAAGGTGGAGGTGAACCCTCTGTGGCAGCAACAAAAGCTAAGGGAATTCTGCAAGGAAAAGGGAATACACGTCACTGCCTACTCTCCGTTAGGAGCAAGAGGAACCCTTTGGGGTTCCGATAGAGTGATGGAATCCGAGGTGCTGCAAGAGATTGCCAAAGCCAAAGGGAAGACACTTGCTCAGGTTGTTATCAGTGTCTATGGACCCTTATCCTTCTCGAATTTGATGATGCTATGCATACGAACATTGATTGAGATTTAGACACTTGATCCGCTTGAATCAATATTCTACATAGCTAAGCTACGGTCAATGATTGTCACGTAAAATAGAATATGAATCCTAAAGAATTAACCAATTTGGTTCGGAGAAAGAAACTAAAATTTACTGCCGTATGCCTTGTACAAGCTTCCTACACAACACATAACCATTCGTTAACATTAGATCACTGTAAGAGATTCGGATCAGTTGACCACAGTCCAACACTTAAAGCTAGATCCAAGTGAACTGCTAGAACACTACTCATCTCTGTTGACATCTCTCTGGTTATTATCCGTGTACATTACTCTTTACATACCTAAATATGTTTCATACACGGTTTAGCTCCAATTTTGGCTAAATGAGTGGTTTGCATGAAGGTTTGTCTTAGGTGGGCATATGAACAAGGAGTCAGCATGCTAGCGAAAAGCTTTAATACAGAGAGGATGAAAGCAAACCTTGACATATTCGATTGGAGCTTGAGTCCTGACGAATTGAACAAAATAAGTCAGATTCCGCAGAAGAAAGGATTCCCTGGAGTTGAATTTGTATCCGCAGATGGACCTTACAAGTCTAACGAAGAGCTCTGGGATGGGGAGATCTAGTTAAGAAGCATTAGTTGCTTCAGTTAGTTCTTTCAACTTTGAGACTTATCCAGTGAATTATTACATGTGTGTTGAACCTTATTGCCAAATGAATGCTAGTCCCTTCTGTATTTGAACAGTGTAATTCTGTTCATCTACCCTTCAGCAACGCAATAGAAAGGTGTTTCAAAGTGTATTATCTAGCTGTATTAAATTATGTCTCGATTTTGAGCTCGATCGATTTGTTAAAAAATAAGGAAAACAAATATTCAAGGTTGACTGGTTGATCAAGAATTGGACTTCTTGCCAAGCCTTTAAAAATCCCGCGGATTTCTTCCTTTTCTGGTACAAACACAAGGAAGTCCTCCAGTTGTAGCCGCACAAAAGCAAAACGAAAGGGAACGCACAGAGGAGGAGCCCTTTCTTTCATGGCACGGAAAAATTATGAATGCCGTGGATTTTGGGCTATGAGTTTTGGCCTTTCAAAAGTCCCATGCATTTTGCTCAGATATTAATTATGTGATGCAACTCTAGTTTTTTTTTTTTTAAACATTTTCATCTTATGCAATGCATTTAATTCAATTGATAAATAATATTATCTACATGATATGACTTCTAAAAATTGATTCTAAATGATGTGCATGATATGAGACTAATTAATTTTAATTTTACATGCAATTTATATTATTCTAATGATATTTTTTATTTGGTTTTTGTTTAATGAGAACTACAAATTGCCTTTAATTTGTATGCATCCTAATTAGCATGCATTTACCCAACTATCGAAGCCCTTAAATATGACCTATGAATGTACCCTAATAATGTGACATGCAACATGTAAAATTCACGTGAAATTTATGAAACTTTAAAATGTATATCATTCACAAAACTTATCATTATATTTCAAGACATGCCATTCCAAGCAACCAAGATTGATGATACATCACGCATGACGATTTATATAAAAAAAATATACAACTAGATGATAGTAAGGGTTGGACGTTAGTGTCTAAAGGTCTAAGGCCTTAATATATTTTGACTTGTGCAAAGAAACAATCAGGATGCGCGGTAAGGGCTGGACTGGCTGAAGTGCTAAGGGAGCGCCGGGGACTATTGAAAACTGGACTCGTCGGGTTGGTTCCAGTGCTCGGCAGAGAGAAACGTCACTCGGCTAAGCACGACGTGCAGGCTGGAGAGGCGGTTGGTCCAGGTGCTCAGCTGAAGAGAGGTGCAGCGCTAGTGGCAGGAACCCGCTGGGACCGTCTGGAACTTATGGTGTCGAGCCGGCGTCGGGGAAGGTGGCAACTCGTCTGGTTTGCTGGTGTACGGCGGCTATGGTGTTAAACCGCGTGAGAGCAACAACTCAATAGAAGCAGCAGTTGAAGTACAATATACGTGAGGTCACAGTAAAGAGTGGTCAACATGTGAAGTTTGAAAATAGCCTTTGTCGCTTGTGAACCTCCTTGCCCTTTTTTGCTCTCTCTCTCTCTCTCTCTCTCTCTCTCTCTCTCTCTTTCTCGTTGAGTGGTTTCGGAGGTGAGTTGTATCTTTTACCCCCTTCCGACGATCCGACCTCCTTATCTCCTGATTTTTCTCATTTCCTCTTTGATTCTGAAATTACCCAATTCAATCTACACTCTAAAAATCAAATACGATAATTACCAAACACATCTTTATGGAGCTCTTTCGATCATGCATATGACAGTTTATGATGATAAATATGCACTATGTTAATGACAAATTGATTTGGGGTTGATGCTTGATTTTCAATGATTATATAGAAGGGCTAAAATTTAGGGGTTAACAATGACGAGTTATTCATCACCACAAAACTTCAATGCATTTTAAATACAATTTTAGTTAACGTGTGAATCATGTCGTATCATGTTTTGTTCCATTATCCTCGTTTTCGACTTTTCAATGTGGTGGCTGGTTCTTGAGCATAGGAAACTCCCGCTCGAGCACGCGGACTTCCATTTGGTGCATTAGCCGGTAAGGTGAGTGTCGGCTTCATACATTCTCCTCCTTAATCCATGAGAAAAAGTTCGCATATGCCACCAACTATAGAAAGCACTTTTTGATATGTAGATTCAGAAATGAAAGCACGGAAGTACATTATCTTAAACTAAGTCATGATTTGAAAATCTATGCATTTTAGATCTTCTTACCTATCTAATGTGATACAAATACTGACTTATTTTGACGTGCACATGTAATTAAAGGTTATTTAAAATGTTTTTTTATGTGGCGGTTCACATTTTAAACCCAATTTCAGAGTTAATTTTACATAATATTATTTTTAAATAGTCAACTTATCCTTTGTTACTCACTATTGGGGGAATTTTCAATTCTCACTATGAATTCATTCGAGAGCCGGAACATATGACTTGATTGCAACTTGTCGGCATTTATCTGAAACTCAATCATGCAGTATTTATTGAAAAACATATTGGCCTCAATAGCTTCACAAAGTGCGGGAGGATACACGACTTCACTACTTTCACACATTTGACGTTTGTGATAAACTATATATTATACATGTATTTATAGCTTCCAAGAGTCTATCAGTTTAGCAACCCTAACTTTAATTTGGAAATTCTTCAAATTAGGTCAAAGCATAAATTTCTTGAACCAAATTGTCCTTGCTCTAGCCACTAAAATAAGCATGCCGGTGAAGATTCGAGCCCTTATTTTAAACTAAGTTGATCACTTTAAACTTTTATTTAAAACAAATTCACTCTAAACCTTTTTTTTCGAGAAAATTGTATCGGTTTTTATTTAAAACTTTCCATTATTCTTATTGATAAGCCGCGGAATACACGGGGCTATTGTTGAGCTTACATACTAAAATGGAATTCTCTTATCGAGATTCAAAGATAGTCGAGAATTGCCGTGCTGAGGCTGTAGAGAACCACTGCCCACCCTTTGGGTCCTCCAAGATTTGGTTTAATATAATTTGGAACCTCGTTTGGTGATTTTCTTCACAAAATAGTTCTGACTATGGGCGTGCTCTCATCACGGCCAGCCACAGCAAAGTGCTTCGCACGCATTTGTCGAGGCTTGTATTCTATTGGCCACTCACTTCACAATGGTACGATTCATAGTACACATTGTCAGGATTCTTCGCATGCACTGAATATTTTATTTTACACGATTCACATATGCAAGCGTACATTATTTTACCCAGGGCCTAGGGTTCTTCGCATGCATTGTGTATTATGGGAAAAATTATCCAAATAGTTATGCACCTAATGTACTTTTATCAATTTGATCATAAATATTTTAAGTTTACCAATTCGATTATAAACATTTTTATTTCTTGCTATTATAGTCCATCGATCAATTTTAATTGAAAATTATTGATATGAAAGATCGGTGTTGACGTGGTACTTTTTTAATAATATTTCATTTTTATGGCTTTTCTTCTTTTTTTTTTTTTTTTTTTATAAAAACTTCTTTTGCTATTTTTGAGTTTGGATACGGTCGGTAAGGTTTGGCGACACAGGTGAGGGCGTCATGACCCTCACTAGATCTTGCAAAGGGAGGGCTTGGTGGCTTTCATCAGCCCTAGGCGAGGGCACGTGAGACCTCACCCAAAAACGATGAGGGTTGCAATACCCTCGCTAGATCTAGCCAGGTGAGGGCTTGGTGACCCTCGCCAATCCCAAGCGGGCGACAACCTCGCTTGGGGCCCTTGTCCAGGGCTAGCGAGGGTCGCCAAGCCCTCGCTTGGCTAGATTTGGCGAGGGCATTGTGGCCCTTGCCCAGAGCTAGCAAGGGTTGGCCGGTTCTTGCCTATGGCTGGCAAGAGTTGGTTGACGGCCTTTGCCGACTAGATTCGAATAAAAAAAAGCAAAAAAATATTTAAAAAGCCATAAAAATTCAAAATATTATTTAAATATTATCAAAAAGTGCCACATTAGTGCTAGTCATCTATGTTTGCAATTTTTATCCAAATTGGCCAAATGGACTAACTTGGTAAGAAATAAAAAGGTTTAGAACTAAATTACAAAATTAAAAATAGAAATCATTCTTGACTCACCACATAGGTCGAAAAGGAAATTTATACATTAAAAAGCATTTGATATAAGTAGAGATTGATGAACTAGCTGACTAAATAACATTATATTGTTGGGATTGCCATGAAATGCGGTAATAAATATCTTTTGTCAGCTCATTTTACTGCATTAGAGACAGAAATGTGTCATCTGATCATTCTCCTCTTAGAGATAGGGATAAATATTAGTTGTGCAAACTCAACGCTCAATTGAGAAATGAAAAAAGCAATAGTTCAGTAAAAAATCCAAAACAAATCCATACAAGAATATAAACGTTCTGCAGGTCCACTAAAAATCTGTCAAATAACAGAAATTAAATTTACTCAAGTCTCATGCACCGCATGGCGACACTTGTGAAGATAGAAGAGATGTGTTAATTTTTCTACACTAATGGAATCATTAACAAAATTCTGTCATCTAAAGTAAATAAAGGCCCTAATACACAAGCTATTGCAGCAAATGACGCCCATCTGGTTAATCGGCGTGCAGCACTAAAGTATCAACATGCAGTCGAGATCTGAACCCATCTATCACGAAGTAGATCCACTCATGTCTGCAAACTAAAGCTATAATTTCCCACATACATAATTACGACAAAAGTAAATTTATGATTTTTTGGATAATTTTCTCGTATTTTATATAACACGCAAAACCACGATTCTTCACGTCCATTGAATATTTTATTTCACACTATGCAAGGTTTCTTCACATGCAAATCTTCAATGCCGATCAGAATATAGTTGTGACGGGTTGGATTCGGGAAACAGGATTCCCAAAACGATCGTTTCGACACAAAAACGATCCCAAAAAGAGGAGAAACGCAGCGGAAGAAGATTTCAACACCCAATCACGAATCACCGATCACGAAGGTGCATCACAATGTCGAACACACCTTAAATCCACAGACTAAACCCCGGCGTTGCAAATTGAGGAGGAGACGGGCACTGTTGTTCTTCAAGGAGGGAGAAACGACGATACGGGAGGAACGTCGTAATACGCTTCGGGAGAAAAAAAAAGGAAAAAGGAAAAACTGAAAAATGGAAAACGTAACTTTTCAGTTTTCATTTTTCCTTTTATACCTCTCCCTATCATGGGCCGGGCCTCTAGGCCCATTAGGCCAAAATAGGCCCATTCATTAAAATAAAAATCCATCATCTCCCACTCGCACATGGTGGACTAAAACCAACATGGGCGGACAAGTCTTACTTTGGCTCATCAAAGAAGAATCCATCTATATACATCTCCCACTCGACATGGTGGCCCTTACGCAGTCCCACTTTCCTCATTGCAACATTCATACTTGGTGAGTAGTCCGTGCGACCAAGATACTTCGAGAGCTCGTTGCCATACATCCGTTAGGAATATATAGCAGCTCATAATGGGTATCACACTTTGAGTAGATTTAGTATGCAGTTCCCTAGATCGATCAATCACATTTATATCTCTCTTGATCTCTTTTCAACAACGATATATATTGCATTCATAATTATGATTATCCCAAAGACAGTCATAATTGGTCGACCAGTGAATACAAAAACAATGTGATTCTCCAAAATCGATCTTCCTCTTTCCTTCAAACTCTCAATTTCAGTCCAGCTTGCTTTTCTAGAAATGCCCCATTAGATCGAATCAACTCATGACCATTGGCAACATCCTAAGATAGCAAACACTAAATAGAAATCTTGAGAATAAGTAAGAGTCCTGAGGGGACTTTAAATTGAGGAATTCATTTCCTCAAGAGTCTCACACAGCATAAAAGTTGAGATCAAACTTTTGCCACTCTTATTGGTCTTCTCATGCATACGTAGTATGAAATACGTATTACGGTATTAACTCCTTTCCCATGGAGCGTATGTCTACACAATCAATACCGTACAGATGATAGTTCGACATACCCAATGTCTAACTTGAGTTCACGTATCTACTCATTCACATAATTCATCGAACTCACATCGGCATCTTAGACAGAGATAAAGTAAAATATGTGGGTTATTTTACTTTCGGACATAGTATTTATCATGTCCTCATCTTAACACTTAGTTAAGGCGACATATATATTTTAAGCCCGAGCTCTCGATTATCACCTAGATAATAAGCTTAAAAACCGTCTCATCTCTATTTATCACACAAGAAATAGAGGCGATTACCCGTGTGAGTGGGCTAATCTCTTATCTGTCCGACATACTTTCTCAACTCAATATAATGCACCGAGCATTAAGATGCATAAAGATCAAACAAAGATTCATAGGCATTAATGATGAAAAACACAATTTCATAAATGTGAACAGCTCAGGAAATCAAAATATCCAAGACATCGACTCTACGCAATCCTAGAGATTTCTCATGACCACAAAAAAAAAAAAAAAAAAAAAAAAAAAAAAAAAAACACATCTCTAGGTGTTGGCTTTGTCATAGGATCTGCAACCATTCTATGCGTAAATATGTACTTTGTAAGTTCACATCCATTCGTGCAACTATATCTTTGACAAAGTTATACTTGGTATCTATATGTTTGGTCTTGCCATGATACTTTGGATCTTTGGTGTATGCTATAGCTGCTTGGCTATCACAATTAACCAATAATGGATTTACAGCTTTCTCAATAACACCTAAATGATCCAAAAATCTCTTAAGCCAAACTGCTTCTTGTACCACTGCTGATAATGCCACGAACTTAGCTCCCATAGTGGACAAGGCTATACACGTTTGTTTCTTGCCGCACCAACACATGGCGCCATTATTCAGAAACAAAAACAAAAATAGAGGTAGATTTCCTTTCATCTAAATCTCCTTCTCAACTTGTGTCTAAATAGCCTTCGAGTCGCAGATCCTTTCCTTGATATCTCAATATATAATCGCAGTTCCCTTTAGATACCTTAGTATTCTCTTAACGGCTTTCCAATGTGCTTGACCTGGATTGGATTGGTATCTTCTCACTATTCCAACCGCAAAGCATATGTCGGGTCTTGTACACAACATAGCGTACATCAAGCTCCCAACAGCACTAGCATAAGGAACATGCTTCATTTGTTCCTTCTCTTGTGGAGTCCTTGGACACAGTCTATGGCTCAATCCTTCACTTTTTGCAATAGGAGTGTCTATGGATTTACAATCTTGCATACGAAATCGTTCAAGAACTTTACTTATATATGTTTCTTGCGAAAGAGATAATGATCTCTTTGAACGATCTCTTGAAAACTTAACTCCAAGTATGTATGCAGCCTCACCCATATCTTTCATCTCAAAATTGGAAGATAACCAACTTTTGATGGTATTAACTAACTCCATATTACTTCCGGCAATTAGTATATCATCTACATATAATGATATGATCACAAACTGATCTTTGGATCTTTTGATATATACACAATGATCCTCATCAATCATTGTAAAATCATATGCCATCATAGCATTATGAAATCGTATATACCATTGTCTTGACGATCGCTTAAGGCCATATATCGATTTCAAAAGTCGACATACCTTTCCTTCTTGGCCTTTTGTAATGAAACCAACAAGTTGTTCCATATATATTTCCTCATCTAATTCTCCATTGAGGAAAGCAGTCTTTACATCCATTTGATGTAATTCAAGATCCATACTTGTCACTATTGCCAAAATAATGCGAATTGAGGTGAATCTAACAACAGGGGAAAATGTTTCCTCATAATCAATTCCTTCCTGTTGATTATACCCCTTCGCCACAAGGCGAGCTTTATATCTTTCTATTGAGCCATCAGCTTTACGCTTTATCTTGAGAACCCACTTGTTCCCAATAGCTTTGCGTCCTTTTGGAAGATCAACCAGTTCCCAAACATGGTTTGACTTCATTGACTCCATTTCCTCTCCCATTGCATCCATCCATCTTTCCTTATTAGGGCAATTTAGAGCCTCATGTATATTTCTTGGCTCATCCTCATCTTGTGGGGCAATCATAAAAGTTTCCCTTCAATGTCAAAACGTCAACGGGGAATACTTTTGCGACTTGTTCGCCGTATAGGAGATAGTACACTTAGCACATCATTTCCCATTATGCTCCCACTAGGATCAGATAATGATGATGTCGTACCATCATGTGGTTGTAATTGAGAATTAGTTGTATGCAATTCATCACTTCTCATATTACTCCCACTTGGACGAACTTCACTAATATCATTACCTTGATCCATGGTTTCAAATAGGAGTAATCTTCACCTATTTCGCCCTTCTTAGGAAACTCATTTTCTAAGAACGTGACATCCCGTGATTCAAATTCAGTTATACTCCCACTTTCCTGCTCACCTATGAACACATACTCTTTTGAGTGTTCGAGTATCTTATGAAAATACTCTTCTTTCCTCCGGGACCCAATTTCCCAAATTTGTGAGAGGGCTCATGGGTATAGGCAGCACAACCCCATGGCTTAAGAAAACCCAAATCCGGCTTTCTACCTGTCCATAACTCATATGGAGTGGAAGTAACTGCGATTTGGAAGGCACTTGATTAAGTACATAGGCAGCTGTCAATAATGCATCACTCCAAAAAGTGATAGGTAAATTAGCATGTGCCATCATGGACCTAACCATTTCCAAGTAGGGTTCTGTTTCTTCTCTCTCGCAACACCATTTTGTTGAGGAGTATATGGAATAGACAACTGTCTTTCTATTCCTTTTTCATCACATAATTTTCTGAACTCATCGATAAATATTCTCGACCTCGATCGGATCTTAATGCTTTTATTTTTCTGTCTAATTGATTCTCTACCAAGGCCATAAACCTTTTGAAACAACTTAAGGTTTCATATTTATGAGAAATCAAATAGACATATCCGAATCGAGTATAATCATCTATAAAAAGTGATGAAATAAACAGCCCCATGCCTTCCTCTCACATTCATTGGACCACGACGTCGAATGGATTAAATGCAGAGGAAATTCAGCTCTTTTACCTTTTCCAAATGGTTTCCTTGTTGTTTTCCTGCTAGGCAATGCTTACATATGGGCAAATCGACTTTTTCAATATTGCCCAACAAGCCCTCTTTGGCTAGTCTATTCATACGTTGTTGGCCAATATGACCAAGTCTAGCATGCCACACATTCACATCATTGTCATATGAATTAGAGACGTGATAAGGGAATAACAAACATTTGCATTAACATAGTCAATGTCTAAAACAATAAAACCATCCAGAAAATAGCCATGACCATAGAAATTTGTTTCCAAAAACAAATCCACACCTCTATTATGGAAGTTCATATTAAAACGTAGTTTGACCAACACTAAAACAGACACTAGATTCCGACGAATCTCCGGAGCATACAACACATCATGTAGGAACAAAGTGCGTCCACCACGCATGTTCCGGCTGGCGGTGCCAATTCCTTTCACTTCAGCTCGGAGTTGTTTCCCACATAGATCCACTTAGTTCCAGTTGGGACTCGTCGGAATTCCACAAAGGATCCTCTATCCTTTGCTACATGGTCCGTTGCTCCTGAATCTACAGTCCACAAAGGATTGGATTCAACCAACAATACAGAACTTGACACATAAGCAAAGTTCTCAAATGTACAAGAGGTATTTACCTTTTTAGGCTCACGACAGTTGCGAGCATAGTGACCCTTCTTGTCACAATTGTAACACCTTACCCTTGACATTTTCTTCACTTGAGGACGTTTTCCTCTCTTGTGTTGGTTAACTCTTGGTTTCTTGCAAGGAGGACTTGATCCTTTGCTTGACCACATATTGAACGAATCAATACGCTTGTGCTTAGAGCTCAAAGCCCTTTCGAGCTAGAACCAAAGATAACAAATATTTACTCGGCTCCAATGCCGTTAGGTGGTCCTCTACTAGCTCAAGGCGGCGCACAGCATTCTCAAGATCTTCCATAACATGGTCAAGAGCTTCTAGTGCTTGTTGCTTTTCCAAAGACATATTGAATCTTCATATTCAATATTTCACAATTGTTGCCGTTCAAATCAGCAATTACTTTCTTAGTTGCCGAAGCCATCGATCCGAACACATCGACATATATGCACGAATAATTAATGCCTATCATTTATGCATCCACTTTGCATAGACTCATTATATTAATAAACAATTTCAAGTAAGGTTTCGTAATCAAAAGGTCACTATGTTTCCAATCATCCTCCAAAATCCTAACTTAAAACTGTCATTAATATAATTGTCTTATGCAAACTAAATTCTATGAAGCTACAAAAACTTCTAAGAGCTACCCACATCAATCAAAGAATAACAGAAAGCAAATAATATATGACATCCATTACAATAATAATGCTTTCACAAAATATAGCATATTCATTACACTAAGTAATATATACGAGAGGGAAATACCAACCTAGAAAGAGATATATTTACACGAATAAAACATCTCAAACTAATCTAAGAAATAATTAGGGAATGTCCTTTCTAATCTATAAGTCAAAAAATTTGAGAATTTTGTAGGCACATTTGCCAACCATGGAAAGATTTTTGGAGAGCTCTTATGTCGCCTCCAAGGCGCATTCACTTTGCGCCATGTGGCACTAATACTAAGGGTTGAAGTTTTGATAAGCTCAATCCTATAGTACTCTCTCACAAAAGCTTCTACCAAAGGCCTCCTATAACCCGGGACCACGTTGACTTTCCATAGTCGATCTAACACCGCTTTGCCACTCGGGTGGAAGAGTGTTCTTAAAGGTCGACACCTTCTCAAAATCCGGCATAAGATAACCGTTCCAGGATGATTTCTTGTATCATCCGATTGACCCTAACCACATGTGATACTAAATCACCATCATGCCATCGATAATTAGCCAATTCCGTCATCAGCCCTTTAAGTCTTGCACGTCCTTCGTCCGTTCTCGGGAATGCGGTATCCGTGCATAGCGCATTATAGTTCCCCGCAACGAATGCGGAACTTGTAATAATTGGATTACTTATAATCCATAATGAACATAAGGGAAAATACATAATTTTCCACGTTTCATGCAACAAATGCACAATAAAAAATAGATTACTTATAATCCACAATGGCATAATTGAAAAAGAAACACATTCCTTTTTTTTTTTTTTTTTTTTTTTGGGTCAACGGTCAACGGTCGAGTCAACGGTCAACGGTCAAGTCAACGGTCAACGGTCAAGTCAACGGTCAAGTCAACGGTCAACGGTCAAGTCAACGGTCAACGGCTCGGTCAACGGTCAACGCAAGTCTACGGGTCCGGTCGGACCGGATCGGGTCGGTCGGACCGGGTCTAGCCGGTCAGACCGGGTCGGATTGGTCGGACCGGTCGGACCGGTTGGGCGGCACGTGCGCGGGCAACCGCCGCCGACGTCACGGTGACGTCGGCCCGGCGCGTGCCTTGCACGCGTGGGCGGTTCCCGCGCGGGAGCGGTTACGTGCACGCGCCTGCGGTTTCAACGCGCGCGTGCGGCGCACGCGCCTGGGAACCGACCGGCGCATGCGTTGCACGCGCCGACGGGGGCCGAACGTATGACGGCCGCGCGTGGCGGCGCGTGGCGGCGGTCTCCGGCGACGTGCGACCACTTAAAACGCTCGTATCGACGAGCACTACAATCTCAAGCAAAAAGGCAGTTCGACGTTCCGAAAGCAGAGAAAAAGGGATGAACAGATCGGCGTCGGGGGAACATTAAAACAGGCTTCAAATAGTCCTTTAAAAATTGGTTTTGAAACACAAACATGGAAGGGAAACGTGATTAACCCGGCTCGATGCCAATGACGGGTTGGATTCGGGAAACAGATTCCCAAAACGATCGTTTCGACACAAAAACGATCCCAAAAATAGGAGAAACGCAGCGGAAGAAGATTTCAACACCCAATCACGAATCACCGATCACGAAGGTGCATCACAATGTCGAACACACCTTAAATCCACAGACTAAACCCCGGCGTTGCAAATTGAGGAGGAGACGGGCACTTGTTCTTCAAGGAGGGGAGAAACGACGATACGGGAGGAACGTCGTAATACGCTTTCGGAGAAAAAAAGGAAAAAGGAAAACCGAAAAATGGAAAAACGTAACTTTCAGTTTTCATTTTTCCTTTTATATCTCTCCCTATCATGGGCCGGGCCTCTAGGCCCATTAGGCCAAAATAGGCCCATTCATTAAAATAAAAATCCATCAAGTTGCAACAGGGATCTATTGATGAGAAGAAAAGAGATTGATTCCTTTAGTTTATGTCTGGTCTGTATCAGGAAAAATACAGAGAAACATGGCCAAGATTACTGTCCCCAGGACTCAACTCAACAAAAACGGCAAAGCGATCCCTCTTCTTGGCTTCGGAACAGCCGAGTACCCATTAGGCTACTCTCACAACCTGAAGGAACACTTTCTTGATGCGATCCGATTGGGTTACCGACACTTCGACTCGGCCACGCTTTACCTGTCTGAGCAGCCCCTCGGAGAAGCTGTGGCTGAAGCCCTCAAGGTCGGCCTCATAAACTCGCGTGAGGAGCTGTTCATCACCACAAAGCTCTGATGCAGCGACGCGCATGGGGACTGTGTTGTTCCTGCGCTCCAGAGATCCCTCAAGTATAATTTCAGTTGACATGTGAATTACATAACACCGTGTTTGTACTTTTCATTAACCACGTCAGCGACGCGCATGGGGACTGTGTTGTTCCTGCGTTGGTCGGTTCTTGTGCGTAGAATCCTTAGGCTCGATTACGTGGACCTGTATCTGGTGCATTGGCCGGTAAGCGCGAAGGCAGGTGTATGTGAGTTTCCAGTGAAGGAGGAGGATCTGCTTCCCTTAGATCATGAGAGTGTGTGGAAGGCCATGGAAGAGTGTCAGAAGCTGGGCTTGGCCAAAAGCATAGGAGTGAGCAATTTCTCATGCAAAAAGCTTGAGAAGCTGCTCAGCATCGCTGAGATTCCTCCTGCTGTCAACCAAGTGAGTTTATTGTCGATCCATCGGAATTGATGTTTCCTTAAAATTGCTCTAGGAAAAAAAAATATATCTTTTTCATAACAAAGAAAGGCTACCAAAAACATGTTTTCCAAAAATCAAGTTCATTGGAAGTCTAGCGTTGCTCTTTTTTAATATTTTAATTCAGTGTTCGGGTAGTTCGACGAAGGATGCGCGATTTTGACTTCAGAATAGTTCAAGTTCGCTTTGTGTAGAGTAGAAGCGGCTTAGTTTAGAGCTAAACGTTTTCATTTCCTAATTTTTTTTTTTTCTGGAAGAGATGGATAAAAACCATTGCTCAAGTCACTTTGATGCTTCAGCCGAAATTTCCCATTTGGGCTGAACAGGAAATTTCCAGTCCGACCCAAGTCCTGGCTTACGGGTGTTTGAGAAATAATTAGTAGTAGTCTTTAATTTATTATAAGAATAACAATGTGTTGTGAACTATAAAAAAATAAAAATAATTATAAATTATTGTGGTATTCACTCTTTCAAGAATTTATAATTCATAGTAAACTGTTATTCTCGAGATAACCCAAAAACGATTGTATTAGCAAAGCCCCTCGTTCTCTCTTCCTCTCTTCCCTCTATTACAGTGCTCGTGAAGGCCGCCACCGCACTGTCCACCCCACCATGCCCAAGCCACCACCCTCACTGAGCCTGCAGCCGCTGTCCTCGAGCTAGAAAGGACAAAAAAGACTAAGCATACTGACGAATAAGCAGATAAGAGTTGTTTAGCAGCAAGCCCCCATGTCATTCCTCCTTCTCGGCAACTCATGAGGAGGTTGCAACCTTGCTATGGAATCCGCCGAGGTTGAGGACCGCCAATCGGTAGCATTTTAAGCTTTCCACAGCCTGATCCCCGAGAGAGAGAGAGAGAGAGAGAGAGAGAGAGTTGCCGAACTGGGGGGCCATTGCCGATGGCCTGGGTTTGTCAACGGAGGCCCATCAGCGCGGGGATGCTGTCGGTGATGGCAATAAGGCGGCGGGCAACACATGCAGATGGGAGGAAGAGGGAAGATAGAGGGTTAGGTTTTGGGATACATATATATTCTTTTTTCTGTCTGGTGTTTTGTTCATGTTAGATTCACATGGAGAAAAGTACCAAAAATCTTAAACTTATTGCATCGATACTAGTTTAGTCCTAAATTTTTCAATTGAACAAATTTAACCCTAAATCATTTCACATTGGTACCAATTTAGTCTATCCGGCTAATTTTGGTTAGCCGGCACTGACATGGACATTGGCCGGTGGTTGGACAGTGACGTGGATGCCGGTCGGTGGCCAAACGATGATGTGATAATTTTTTTTTTTTTTTTTTCAGTAAGGCTCACCAGCCACCGCGAGTATAGTTTAAGGAGAAAGAAGAGAGAAAAGAAAAGGAAAAAGGAAAAAAAAAAGAAATGAATAAAATTAATAAAAAATTCAAAAAAATTATTAAAAAATTATTAAAAAATTGCCACGTCACTGTTCGGCTACTGATCGGCGTTGACGTGACTGACCAAAGTTGACAAGATGGACTAAATTAGTATCAATATGAAAATATTTAAGACTAAATTGATTTAATTAAAAAGTTTATGACTGAATTGGTACCAATGCAATAAGTTAAAAACTTTTTTTGATATTTTTCGCGATTTATGTGTGTACGTTGCATAAGTCATGTAACCCATCATAAAAAAGATTAGTCGGAGGCAAAACACGCCCCCAGAAATTTTCATGCATAAGTAGTAATGCACATTTGGAAACCTACGTGAATGGTAAAGGCAACGAAACCCCCCAAAAGAATCCAACTCTTGAAGGATAAACGCTTCCTTTAATTATCGATAAAGTCAAATTGGTTACATGAATTCTGCTCAAGAACGCCATACTCAAGAATTTTTGTGTAATACCCTGAATAAGAAAACTATTGGAGGCATTCACATTAAATGGATAGTTTGGTCGACAAAATCTATTATGGTAAAGAAACCATGTAAGTATCATCATGAGCTTCTTCGGGAACAAGCATGAAATTTTCTATAACCATATGAAACATCATTTTTTTCCCTAAAGTAACGAGTTCTAATTTTAAGATCAATCTTGATTCATCAAATTTTAATAAAACGGGTGCGAATTTCTATCTTATGATTTAAATGGGCGTGATTTGATTGTGAAGGTGGAGATGAACCCTCTGTGGCAGCAAGAGAAGCTAAGGGAATTTTGCAAGGGAATACACATCACCGCCTACTCTCCGTTAGGCGCCAAGGGAACCCTTTGGGGGACCGATAGAGTGATGGACTGCGAGGTGCCACAAGAGGTTGCCAAAGCCAAAGGGAAGACACTTGCCCAGGTTGTCATCAATATGTTATCCGCCTTCTTTTATTTTTATTCGAATTTGATGATGCTATGCGTATGAATATTGATTCACATGACTAATGTAGACACTTGGTCTGTTTAAATAAGTAACCTATGCAGCCACGCTAAGGTACATTTTAGAAACATAACATATGAACCCTGAAGATTTATTCCATTTAGTTACAAAAAGAGATTAAACTTTACCCCCACAATGCCTTGTACTTGTTTCCCTATATCATATATAACTATTCTGGTAATATTGGATCACCCGTCGCATTGTAAGAGATCTAATGGATCACTTGACCATTGTCCAAATATTAATCCATAACTAAGCAAAATGGTACAACATTACTCATCTCTATTAATATATCTCTGAATATTATCTTTATACATGTGTAACCGAGTATACTCTTCTCATTTCAGATATGAATGTGATCCATACATGGTCAAGCTCATATCTCATTAACCGAGTATTACTTGTCTCTATGCATGAAGGTTTGTCTGAGGTGGGCACATGAACAAGGAGTAAGGGTGCTAGTGAAAAGCTTCAAAGCGGAGAGGATGAAAGAGGACCTTGACATATTCGACTGGAGCTTGAGCCTTAAAGAGTTGAACAAAATTTGTCAAATTCCACAAAAAAAGGGATACCCCGGACTTGAATTTGTATCCCCAAATGGTCCTTACAAGTCTGCCGAGGAGATTTGGGACGAGGAGATTTGATTAAGAATTGTTAATTGCTTCCATTAATTCCTTCAACATGAGACTTACTCTATGAACTATTTTAAGAGTGTTGAACTTTAATGCCACATAAATGCTAGTCCCTTTGTTTTACATTGTAATTATGTTCATACGTCCTACAGCAACAAAGAAAGAGGTGTTTCGAAGTGTATACATTGGCCAACTTTTAACTGCATGACAAAAATGGTTGGTAGTCCCGATGATCACATAGTCCCGGGCCACTCAATCAAAGACACGCGGCACCACATGATGTGGATGGCACCTCTGGATAAATCCAAGAATTCAATTTCTATATGGAATTTTCAGTTCATCTCCAAAAAAATTACCCAAAAAAAATCCTAAATTTATTGCACTTATACCTATTTTGTTTTACATTTTTCAATTTGATCAATTCAATCCTAAACTTATTGACGATTTATCGATTTAATCATTCTAGCTAATTTTGATTAGAAATCGCTGACATGGCGATCTAGTTAGCATTCATTATCCTATGCATTAAATGAGATAATTTTTGTACTCTCTAATTTTTTAAATATCTTTGCAGAATCTTTTAATTATTTTTTTCTTCTTCTCTTTTTTCTTTCCAACCTTGGGACAGCAACTCTTGCTTGGTCTGGGTGACGTCATCGCAGCCCTTAATAACCATGGGTGAGGGCCTCCATGCCCTCGCCAACCCTAGACAAGAGCTAGCCTTGCTTGGGGAAGAGCACCCTTGCTCGATCTAGTGAGGGATGGCCTTGCTGGCACTCACTAGGCACTCACTAGCCTGGGTGATGGTTGCGGTCCTTGCCCATAGCCAGCAAGGGCGGAAAGGCTTTTGCCGATGGCAAGCAAGGGTCAATTGGCAATCTCATTGGCCCAAGGTTGGAAAAAGAAAAGCAAAATAAAAAAGAAGATATAATTGAATCCTTCTAACTAATTTTGGTAAAAAATTGCTAATATGGCAGTCTAGTTGGCATTGGTTATCCTACGTATTGACGTGGATATCTTTGGTACTCTCTAATTTTTTTAATATCTTTGTAGAATCTTTAATTATTTTTTTCTTCTTTTCTTTTTTCTTTCCAACCTTGGGATAGCAACTCTCGCCTAGTCTAAGTGACAGCATCACAACCCTTAAAAGTCATGGGCAAGGGCCTTCGCGCCCTTGCCAACCCCTAGGCAAGAGCTAGCCTAGCCTAGGGGAGAGCACCCTCACCCGATCTAGTGAGGGATGGCCTTGTTGGCACTCACTAGCCTGGGTGATGGTTGCGGCCCTTGCTCATAGCCAACAAGGGCGCAAAGGCTTTTGCTTGTGGCAAGCAAGAGTCGGTCGGCAATCTCGCTGGCCCTAGGTTAGGAAAAGAAAAGAAAAAAAGATATAATTAAAAAAAATTATAAAATTGTCCACTTAGTGCTAGTTGTGTCACATAAAATAGTTGATATTGACTAAACCGTCATGTCATCATTTTTTTAGCCAAAGTTGGATAAAATGATTAAATTAGCAAATCATCACAAATTTTAAAATTGAATTGACATAATTAAAATGTTGAGAAGTGAATTGTCAAATTATCAAAATGTTTATGACTAAATTGGTAAAATCAAAAGGTTTAAAACTAAATTGGTATAAATACAATATGTTTATGACATATGTTTTTTAATTTCCCTATTATGTGGCCAATGCGTCATCTCCTCCCACTCCGACATCTCCAGTTTCGCCAACGCTGCTTGTGGCTCCCAGGTGCGGATGAACCCACTGCCGTCCTCGTCGAACACCTTGAAGGCCTCGCTCAAATCCGCATCCTCCCGCAACGGCGATCCTGCGCCTCCTCCCTCTGAAGAAGGCCTCGTCGATCGATTGGTGCGGGGGTACGAAATCGTCAAACCAGAGGCCGTTGCTCCCCAGCTTGATGTAGGACTGGAGAATGGACTCGAGGCCAGAGTGATCAGCGTCAAGGCCGAGGAGGGCAAGAGCTTGAGCGAGCTCCTTTAAGGGTGATTGAGGCCGTCGCCGTTCTTGTCAAGGAGGTTAAAGATGCGACAAAGGCGAAGGGAGTTGAGGCTAGGGGAGAGCAGACGGAAGGAGGCGGACTTGGCACTTTGTGCTGGATGGCGAGAAGACGGCGTTGTTGGCCTCTGTTGCTGAAGCAACCTCCATGATCGAAGCTTGGTTTCTTCAGAGGAGAATGATGGCCAATGGAGAAGAATTGAAAATTCCACAGGAAGTGAATCCTCGGATTTGTCCAGTTGAAACCCATTCGAGCCACGTGACACTGACGTGGTCATCCGGGAATACCCACTACTTTTTCGACGAATTATGCGCTGTTAAAATTTTGGATGGAGTGAGTAGATTCTAGAGTGACAAATATCGACAATAGCGTGGCATAGAGAAATTAAATATCTAGAGGAAATGTCACCATAATATCTGAAATTGTTGAGTGTCTCCTAAATTTGGCCTCATATATTCGACTCAAATTGAGTTTTCATACTCAAATTGAATTTTGAAGCGACCCAACTTAAGAAAAAAATGGATATTTAGCGTTGGTAGCGGATGGCTTGGGCTGCCCAAGCTCGTAGCCCAACACTAATCCTTGGTCTTGAGGTTTTTCGAGCCAACTTTTTTAATACTTGAATTTACATATTGAAGTCTGCTTCTCTTCTCTCTATGGTTTTTCTTCTAAATTTTTTCACGTAAATCTATGTGTTTTTTTCTTCCCAATTTTACTTTTGTTGTAATTTCGACATAGGTCATAACAAAAATAGATAGTTTGCTAATTATATGCATGGAAACACAAACACCATTTACACCATGACTTAACGGCCAAATGATGATCTTCCATAGCAGTTCAAGTCAACAGGCTTGCTTGAAATTTTCATATACAATCATGCTTAAAATAGGTATCGAATAAACGTTCAAGATATTTCAATTGATATAACTATCTAATAAAGTGAGGCTTTTTTTTTTTTTTTCTTTTTTAAGGAAAAGATGTTATAGATAGGTAAACATCATTTCTTTTAAAACTCAAATCGAATTAAAATGTCCCATATTTGAAAGAGGACTTCAAAGTTCAAATTGGTTGCATCAATGAAGTATGCATTGGTTTGTTGAGGAAGATACTACTGCTAGAAAGAAACGATGCTTAGACAGCCAACCTCAATGTGGCAGAACATCCTCGTAAACAATATTTATTTTACCTTTTTTTCTTTAAAAAAAATTATTAGTTATTGTCGTTAGACAACTTTTATTTGTCTTCTTATAAAAGCCTTAAATTTATCAACTCTATACGAACTTACAAGTCGTATTTTTATGATTTATTAGCTTTTCTCCCGTTGGATACCAATTAACTTTCGTCTGCCCGCAACTCTGATTTTAGTTGTTTACCATTTTTTTTTTTTTTCCTTAAAATTTTTCAACTTTCCGACTGAGATATTGACATGCCAACCCATTAAATTCATCAATTATTTTCACAAATTAACAACCTTAATTTAAATATATATCAATTTTTCTGCAGTTAAGTTACTGGCTAGTTTTCCATAACCAACTCTTATTTGTAAGTTATCGATGTGTCATTTATTTTTAAAATTACAACTTTTTATTTGTCTTTCTTTCCAAAACCTATAATTTAAATATATGTAAAATTACAAGCTTTATTTAAATTTTCTTTTGAGCAAACACAAGCTTTATTTAAATGACTCACCAGCTTTTTTACACTGACAAAGTTACTAAGGTGTTTATTTTTTTTTTTATTTGTTTATAAACAAAATTTCTGTTTTTTTGTTCTGGGGAATAAAAAAGAATAGAAACGCGTTTGTTTGTTTTTCTTTGTTTTGTTCCAAATCCATTTTTTTGTTTTCAAGAATACATTTGGAACAGAAACAAGAAACAATAAAAACGTGTTTCTTATTTAAGGAACAATTTTTAGGAACGGATTTTCTCTCTCCTCTCTTTTCTTTTTCTCATTTTTCTTTTTCTTTATTTTTTTCTTTTTTTTCTTTGGCTAGTTGTCGGCCTCGGCCATGGCCAGCAACCAACTGTCAAGAGTCAACGACCTCGCCGGAGCGTCGCGGCCCTCGGCGAGGCTCGGCCTCGCCGGATCTAGGCGAGCCTTGCCATGGTAGGGCGAGGCCGTCGGCCCCGTCGGCCGGTCGCCGACCATGGCCAAGGTCGGCGACCGGCCAAAAGAAGAAAAAAGGAAAAAGGAAAAAGGAAAAAAAAAAGAAGAAGAAGAAAATAGGAAAAATAAGAAAGAAAATTAAAAATTAAATTAAAAAAAATTAAAAAGAAATAAAAAAAATTATACAAGTTTACCAAACGTGTTTCTATTCTTTTTCAATTTGGAAAAAATTTACCAAACGTGTTTTTCTGTTCAAAAATTGTTCTCCGAGTAGAAATAATTTTTTCTATTTTTGTTCCCTAGAACAATTTTTAGATAGCAACATAAACAAACGCACCCTAACTAAATTTAATTGCTAACTCTCATTTGAGTTGCTTATTAATGGTTTTTTATTATTATTAAAATTATCAAATTTTCTTTGTACTTAAGTAACTTACCTACTTTTTCAAATCAGTTTGCACAAAACAATTTAGATGAAGACTAGCATTTTTTTTTTCAGCAAATAGATTTACATAAGCAAGTCTATAGGTCCATTGTAAGATTGTTTGTGTTAAATAATCAACGGTTTCTTTTTTTCATATTTGGTCGTGTTAAATAATTAATGGTTTCTTTCATATTTGGTTGAAGGAAATTATCTTTTGACTAATCTGCAGGGACATCATCCATGTTTATTTTTTGTTGAGTTTGCGTGTAAGTGGTGGCTATGTTGGTAACCGGTCAAATCAAAAACTTGATTAAACCATATCTCATATATATAGTTCTGACTTTGGGCGTGCTCTCATCATTAGCAAGATGCCTCATTTTTTCAGGCCTTTGATTTAGCCACTCACATCACATCACATGCATTGTATATCTAATTTTACCCATCGTAAGTTCCATACCTTGTATATCTGAGTATCCACGTGCAAATGTTCCATGCTGATTGGAATAGGGTTACAACATAAATCTATAAATGGGATGAAAAAAGGAGTGACAGCAGTTTAGATCTCGTCTGTATCACCAAAAAATATAAAGAATCATGACAAATTTTTATCATTCCCAAAACTCAATTTGCTTGAATATGTCTTGAGTTTAGACTTATAGGCGAAACTTCTAATTTCCTATTTGGGATATCCAATGGAAATCTGAATTGGGAAATTTAAAAGGAAATAAATTAATGGGCCACACAATTTTCTTAATGTATTGGAATCCCCACCCCACCCAATTCCATTAGTAGGGGGTTGTGTGCTCAATGGATTAAGGAAAGTTTAACTTGAATTAACTTAATCTCACTAGGACTTAGGAAATTATAATAAAAAAAAAAAGAAAAAAAAAGTCCTATGCATATTGTACTCATCTCAATATAATTCTAAAAAACCTTTCAATTTAGTTAATTTAGTCATAAGCCTTTTAAAAATTTATCAATTTAGTCTATCTGAACAATTTTTACTAAAAATCGCTAACATTGACATCAATCGTTTTATGTGACACTGCCAACATAGCATGTCAACACCAACATTGGTGATGTTATGTCAATGATTTCCAATCAAAATCAAATTTTCAATAGTTTTAGATTTAAATTGGCCAAATTGAAATATTTAGACTGAATTGACATAAATGAAATTAGTTTATAACTTTTTTGGTAATTTTACATTAGGACTTCATATCAGATTCTGGCTTGGCCAAGTGGGCTCCACTCTAATATATATGTATTTTTTTTTCAGCCTAATTCCATAAGAAGATCTCAACTTTAGGTCCAATCATAATTGTTCCAAACTTTTATTTGCCTAAAAAAATTCCTGATTTTCACTCTAGTCTCATATTTGCCCACATGTCTAAAAATTACCACTAATTTCTTGGAAATTATCAACATGAGGTTATCAAAATAAGTAACTTCATCAACATTGTCAAACACAATAGTAGCCCCCTCACCTACATATAAAATAATAACAATCTCTTAATGTCATTAATATTGAAGAAACTAGTGGCAATTTTTGGGAGTGTAGGTAGATTTAGGATTAAATTGAAAGTTGAGGATATTTTTAGATGAAATAAAATGTGAGGCAAAAATGAGATTGGACCTAAACTTAGGGTTTTTTAAAAGAAAATTATCCATTTTTCTTAAAGGTTTTGTTTACTGTGCCTAGTTCGCATGTGCACTGCGACTGCGAGTGGCGTAATCAGAGTTCTTTTACGGAACAATGTTATTTGTTGTCGAGCATATCGGACTTTAATTATCGAAATATGTGGGGCAATTTGATTTCACTATTTAATGGTCGTGGGTCCGTTTCTTCTTGTATTGTGTTGTCGTCGACTTTAGATTGTGGATACGAATGGGCTATCAAGATATGCGTGAAGATAACAGGACTCTTATCAACCATGTACGGTCCATGCGTCACGAAACAGCTCCTTTCATCTGAAGTGGAACCACTTGTTAATAATTGAAAAAATTGTCCCATTTCTTCGTCTCTTGTGCTGTCGTCGACTTTAGATTGTGGATACGAATGGGTTGTCAAGATACGCGTGAAGATAACAGGACTCTTCTCGACCATTTACAGTCCATGTGTGACGAAACAGCTCCCTTCATTTGAAGTGGAACCACTTTTTGATGATGGAGAAAATTGTCCTGGCCTCACATTAGTTCCCGAATAATTTCCAACGCATTCTCTGCCCCTGCAGTACCGCCACCAGCAACCTCAGTTACGTTCGCACCTGTCCGTCTTCACCAGATCTCGTGCTAGCCCAACAAGGCTTCGCCGATCGCCGTTCCTGTGCCTTGAACAATCCTTCACCAAGTCGCCACATTAGTCCTCCCGCCGGTGGCTTCCCGTTGCTGTAAACAAGCCTTGCCGGTGACCACCACACTCGACGGCTGCCCTTTTTGCTAGGATCCATAGCCTCACCACCAGTCCATTCAAGTCGATAATACAAATTAGGTATTTCCCTAAACCGATTCCAATCTAATTGGGCTTATTTGATTCTAATCGTGATTGGTTTTGAGATTTGCTAACATAACAGTATTTGGGCTATCGTGAAAATAACAGCTTGTTGTGAGTTATAAATTCTCGAAAGAGTAGATCCTATAACAATTTATAATTATTAGTTATGTGGTTTTTTGTAGCAATTTTCACAATAGATTAAAAATTGTCACTCAATCATTTCTCTTTAAGAATTTAGGATTACCCCAATTAGAAAATTTCCTGTTTGAGTTGCGCACATGATCAAGATTTTGATCTTTAAGAATAAAGATCAGATTATCGATGACTTTTATTTCCTAATTTGGGTTAAGATTAATATTGAATTATATGGGCTTGCATCGCATGTTGCTAATTCCATAAATTTTCATGTTATGAAAAATACAAAAATTGCATTGCATGATAGGATAGATTGGATTTATATCAGTTTTCTATTTTAGAATTGCATATGTAGGAGCCATGCAGTAATTTAGGAAATTACCAATGTTGAATAAGATTTACTATAAATCATTTCCTAATTTAAATTAGGTAATCACATAAATTGGTTGGTATCATATTCTAGCTTAAAAGAAAATTCAAAGAAATAGCATGCATATATTATATAGAATTAATTATATCATCGATCTCATGTAATTGTTGTCATGTTATCATTGTCACATCATGTCATCATATCAATATTATTTAATTATTGCATGTTTAGGCCCCCTATAATTAGATTGCATGTCATATTAGAATTAGTTTACATGTAAATTGCATCTATATAACACATGTCATTATTCAAATGATGTGTGAATGTTAAATTAGAATTCATGTAATCACGGGACTTAGATTATAATTGCATCCACAAGAAGAAAAATCCAAAAAGAAAAAATCATTATTGCATTTAGAAATTATGGTTAGGCATGCATATTGTAGTGACCATCCTGCGAAATACTCAATGTTTTGGACATAAGAGGAGCTTTTACTTTGCTTAATGCATTTATGGTTGCCCTTTTTCCAGCAAGTTATTCATTACTTTGATCACCTATTGCACGTTAGCGGCTTATGATCAAAATTGACCAAGACTATCCACAAAATGTTTTTGAAATAAGAAGAAAGGTACTGAAATGGTCTTGTAATTATCTAGTATAATCAAGTCACTATGTCAATGAAATCTCTAATTCATAGAAGTAAAGTATTTTCCCACACTTTACTTGAGTTTCTATTTGACTTGTAATATATTAGTGGTGACTTCTAATTAAATTAAATCGCATGTTAAAACCTCAAAACTACAATCGGTATGAGATTGGAAGAGTTCACACTAAGTCTTTGACTAAGTAATCAATTAGCTTTCCTTTTACAATTTATCTTGTGGAAGTTCGCGACATGGATATACTACTTTTCCTTGATTTAATTTAATTTCATGCCGAATAGAATATGGTTACCACGGGATCTATATATGCGTTAAAAAGAGATTCATTCCTATATTTTAGGTCTCCCCCGCATCACGAAAAAGTACGGACAAGCATGGCCAATGTTATTGTTCCTGCGACTCAGGTCAACACAAACGGCAAAGCGATCCCGCTTCTTGGCTTTGGAACAGCCGAGTTCCCGTTTGGCTCCAATGACAACGTAAAGGAACACATTCTCCATGCGATCCAATTGGGCTACCGGCACTTCGACTCGGCCTCGATTTACCAGTCTGAGCAGCCCCTCGGAGAAGCCGTGGCTGATTCCCTCGAGCTCGGCCTCATAAACTCACGTGAGGAGTTGTTCATCACCACGAAGCTCTGGTGCGGTGACGCGCATGGCGACCGCGTTGTCCCTGCGCTTCAGAGATCCCTCAAGTACAATCTCAGTTAACATATGAATCATACTAGTACCAAGTTTGTGCGCTTCATTATCCTCGTTTTCACTACATCGATCGGTTCTTGTGAGTAGGAATCTTGGGCTCCAATTCGTGGACCTGTATCTTGTGCATATTCCGGTGAGCTTGAAGGCAGGGGAGCGTGAACTTCCGGTGAAGAAGGAGGATCTGCTTCCGTTTGATTACGAAAGTGTGTGGAAGGCCATGGAAGAGTGTCAGAAGCTGGGCTTGGCCAAAAGCATAGGAGTGAGCAATTTCTCATGCAAAAAGCTGGAGAAGTTGTTGAGCATTGCTGAGATTCCTCCTGCTGTCAACCAAGTGAGTTTATTGTTGGTCCATTTGAATTCATGTTTCCTTAAAATTGCTCCAGGAAAAAGAAAATGTTTCTCATAACAAAGAAAAGCTACCAAAAACATACTTTCCAAAAAGAAAAATTTATTTCAAGTCTAAAATTGCACGCACCTCTTTTATATGTTCATTCTAGGTGAGCAACAAGGACCGCCTGAACTGAACCGGCCGGTTCTGGGTGGTTCTCAAGAGGACAGGCTGATTCCTGGTTCCATAAATTGGAACTAATGATTTTTGATCTGGTTCCAGAGGTGGAACTGCCTTGACCGACTTTTTTTTTTAACCTTAAAAATCTTCAAAAAACAGCAGCGTCTCACGCTTGCTCTGCCTTCTTGACTCTCACATCTCTTCCCCTCTCTTCATGGCGGCCGATGGCGTCCTCCAACATATGGAGGAGGAGGGCCTTCTCGACAAGCCCGGTGTAGTGGGAGTCGACGAGGGTGATGGGAGGTGGAGTTGATCTGACCACTATTGAGTTGGAGGGGGCCAATGGGGCCATGCAGAGGAGAGAGGAGGGAGGAGACACAACAAACATGAGGATTCAAGAGTGCTCGAGTGCGAGCTCGGAGCGAATTGGAGGTGTAGAGTCTCTTCCTCATCTCTCAGAAATGGAGGACTTGTCACAATGGTTTTTGTGGAAGGAGAAGGGGAAGGGGGCTTGTGTAGAGAAGAGAGAGAGATGGAGATGAGACACGACGGATGAGGGAAAGAGATAGAGCAAAAATAAATGCCTCTAATCCGATAGAGACTTCTGATAAAGAAAACTAAGGCTGCATTTAGTTCGGTATTTTGGAAGTTTGAAAATTCCTTGAAAGAAAATTTGAACTGTGTGGCAAGTATTTTCCCAAGAAGCTTTAGGTTGAAAGTTAATATTGGGAATGCTGAAAACCCAATGCTAGTAGAGATCAACATTGAGCTTTTGGCATTTAACCACATGGTACAACTAATTTTCTTATTCCAAAACAAGTCTCCCTAATTTATCAATTTTCCAATTTTGCCCATTGTTACTATGGGCAATCAGCGAGGGCAGCCGGCAAGGTTAGATTGAGTCTGCAAGAAGTCGGCAAGGGGCTGATGAGCCTACATCAGGTTGGCAAGGGGTCGGTGAGGCTAGATTAGGTTAGCTGCTTGGGTCATGAGACCTTGGAGAAAAACTTCTAAGGTTGCATGACCTCAAGCAACGAGGTTTCAAGTCACATGCCCCCGGCCAATTGCTTGGGTTGCGATGCTTAAGGTCGCTCAACCCTCGCCGAGGTCGCACAACCTTGGACGATGGCAATTGGCGTCAATTCTAGCTCGCCAACGACCTTAGTCCTTAGCCAAAGGGTTTGACTTTTTTAATTAAAAAAAATTAGACTTGAAAGCCTTTGCAAAAAGATATTTGTTGAACACTATTTAGGACAAAATAGCTTTACAAAATTTTTTTTACAAAACGCAATTTTCATTTCCCCTATGGACTTTATGTCAAAAGCATTTGCATTTTCCCAAGGCTTATTTACAAATCTAAACTAAATCCACCCTAAATGCAATAGACAAAGACGTCATATAGCTTAGAAGTGGAGACCATGCTGCTCTCTTTAGTATCTAAAGATTTGACTAGTCTCATTGGACTACTTCGGTCCCAAGTTTCCAATTTTGGGAACCGGTCCTTTCGATTCAGTTTCTGGTGTCATCTGGGAGGTGGACTAGATTGGGAATCGATCATTTCTTTTGGAAGAGATGACAAATACCATGGCTAAATACCATGGCTCGAATCATTTTTATGCTTCACCCAAAAGAGGGAAAGGATCACTCTGAATTTCGATGCATTAACATATTCAGTTGAAAAAAACTGTGATTGAATTGGGTCATGTCCTCCTCCAGCATGATACCAAATTTCCTCTGACCCTCAAGCCTTGGTTCGCGGGATTGTGCCAGAAAGATAAAAATCCCATCCCCTCTCTTTCTGTTTCTATCCTTTTCCCCTCGTTTCCGACGAGCTACGGTGTCCATGAATACCGCGGCCTCACCGTCCATCCTGCTGCAAAAAAACAAATGATTGATCAATAAAATAAATACGAAATGAAAATAAATTGTACATATTAGAAAACGACTTTTAGATATCTTACTGAAACGAGGAAAGCACTCATACTAAAAAACGTAGTCATACTAGGAAACCTATTTTGATTGAATTTCCTTTACGACCTCAGACTCGAGGATGCTCTCAACACACCATGCCCGAGCCGTTGCCCTCACTGAGCTTGCTGCCGCCGCTGTCAGTCGAGCTGGCAACCCCCATGCCATCCCATCCCCTCTAGAGCTCGTGTGAAGGTCGCGACCTTTGCTGTGAGTTCAAGAGAGGGGCTTCATGATGGACTCGAGATGTCAAGGGAGGTCCACCAACGAAGGGATGATGTTAGTGTAATGACTGGTCCAACAATGATAGGGAGTGGTCCTCAAGGCCAGAGGGCCTAAACAAGGAGCAATTCTTGATATGCTTTAAAAATGGTGAAATAGTATAAATAAATCGAATTGTGCACTGAATATGAGGAGAACAATTTTGATATATATATATATATATATATGAAAGCTAGAACTTATAAAAATATCTATTGACATAATGACAATGCTTAACATTGGAACTCTAGAAGTAGGCATGCTCAGGTGGGAAAAACTCTCATAACGGATAACCTTTTAGAAAGTGTCCACTCGTATGCCAAATGACAAAATTGTAAAGCTCGTTATCAGACAAGTCAGAGTGGACAATACGTTAGTGAGTTAATCTAGAGTGCCGCGATACAGTATCTAAGTTGGATCCCCCTCTGGTAGGTATATGGTTCAGGAACAGACTAGGCAGAAGTTGGTTAGCTTGTAACGACCCGATTAGACGAGGGTGGGGAGTAGTCATTGGGGCCTGAGGGCTTGGTCAAGGAGCACTTCCTAGCATGCTTCTAGGATTTTGAATGAGGTTAAAATGAATTGAATTGTGCACCAAATAAGAGGAGAGTGATTTCAAGATGTGTGTGAACGTGCATGAAAATTGGAATTAATTCACAGAGCTGTCCTTTCATGTAATAGCAATGCTAAAGATCACTCCTAGGATAGTTGACCTTCTAAAAAGGTACCCTCCTTTACATCAAAGAACTAAACTATGAGGCTTAACATGAGACATGGTAAGGTGAATAATATCTTAATGAGTTAATTTGAGGCCAACGAGGCTGCAAGCAATTGCATGCACATGTGAGGGAAAGGGAGGAGAGGGTCAGGTTTTGGATTTTTTTTTTTTTTTTTTCTCTTTCTCTGTTCTTGTGCTTTGTTCTAGATTTACAAGTGTATGATATAACTCGCATAACTCATCAACAGAAATGATTGGTTCGAGAAAACATCCAATGAACACACAACCCTCTAACTTTTTCGTGCATAAGTTTTAAGGTACATTTAAGACCTACATGGATGGGCAAAGGCAACAATGTCAAATCTCCTAAAATTGGGAATATTACAAAAAATCCATCAACCAATTATATTTAGGGAAAATACCACCAAAAACCCTAAACTATGCACAAAGTGACAAAAATACCTCAAACTTTTTTTGCACCACCAAAAACCCCCAAACTTTGCCATCCGTGACACATTTACCCCATTGAGAATATTTTTGTCTTTTTCTGTTTTTTCCTTTTTTTTCTTTTTTTTTTTCTTTTCTCTTCCCTCCGCCGGAGCCGGCGTTCGGCGAGGGCTGCCCTTGCCGGCGTCGGCCTAGGCGAGGGCCGCCCTCGCCTCGGGTCGGGCGAGGGCCTCCCTCGCTGGATGGCGAGGGCACCCTCGCCCGACGTCGGCGAGGGGTGCCCTTGCCGTAGGCGAGGGCGGCCCTCGCCGACGCCGGCGAGGGCCTCCTCGCCGTGCGGGTGAGGGGCCCTCGCAGGACGCGGCGGGGGCGGCCCTCGGCCGGGAGAGGCGGCCCTCGCCTAGGCCGACGTCGACGAGGGCAGCCCTTGCCGGACGCCGGCGGAGGGAAGAGAAGAAAAAAAAAAAAAAAAAAAAAAAAAAAAAAAAAAAAAAAAAAAAGAGAAAATGTTTTTAAAAGCAAAATGACCAAAATGCCCCTAATATTTAGGGTAAATGTGTCACGAAATGAAAGTTCGGGGTTTTTGTGTCACAAAAAATAGTTTAGGGTAAATGTGTCACGGATGGCAAAGTTTGGGGTTTTTGATGGTGCAAAAAAAGTTTGGGGTATTTTTGTCACTTTATGCATAGTCTAGGGTTTTTGGTGGCATTTTCCCTTATATTTATGACAATTCAGCTTTAAGTTTTTTAATAGTGTTAATTTAATCCTAAATATTTTCAATATCACTTATATGAACACTAACCGAAGCTGATGTGAACATTTATCATTATGATTTTTTTTGAATTTTTAACTTTTTTTTTGTTTTTTCTTTTCTTTTCATTCACTTTTTTTCTTGGGACTAAAGGCCAAGAAGGCTCGACAGCCACAGGTGAAGGCCGAGATGCCCTCGCCAGATTTGGGCATTACGGCCTTACCCATAACAAGCGAGGGCATCATGGCCTTCACCAAATCTGGGCAAGGGGCCAAGCCCTCATAAGTCTTGAAGAATTAATGCATCATTTAATTATCAATAAAGTCAAAATGGGTGACTTGAGCTATGCTAGAACATCATACGTAGGAAATCTCATATATAAAAGGGTTAATATTATGAAAAATCTCAAACTGATATATCTGTAACAAATTTGCACTAGACTAATTGTTGGATCACCAAAAATCTCACTATACTTGTGACAAATTCACCCCATATTAAGATAGATTTTATGTAAATTTGCTATGTCAATTGATTTATTGTTATGTGTCATCCAGTTTAGCAATTCCATAATAAAATTTTCATAACCTAATGAAAGTTAAATATGTTACAAGTGTACCAATTTAGAGTTTTTGGTTATACAAAAATTACTTGGGGGTAAAATTATCACAAATATACTAATTTAAGGTTTTTCATGATATTAACCTAAAAAAAATTAGAGGCACTGAGATTGGTGGCCAACATTCATTACGGTATGGAAAATATGTAAATATCATTATGATATTTTTTGTAGGAATAAGCGTGAAACTTACTATAATGAAATAACATTTTTTCTTCAAAGTGACTAGTTTCAATCTTAGATAAGATGAGTCTTAATTCCTTGGACTCTAACAAAAGGGTATAATTTTTAATATATGATTTAAATGGGTGTGGTTGATCGTGTAGGTGGAGATGAACCCTTTGTGGCAGCAACAAAAGCTAAGGAAATTCTGCAAGGAAAAGGGAATACACATTACCGCCTACTCTCCGTTAGGCGCCAGAGGAACTGTTTGGGGGACCAATAGAGTGATGGAATGCGAGGTGCTACAAGAGATTGCCAAAGCCAAAGGGAAGACGCATGCCCAGGTTGTCATCAATCTCCTATGCACTTTATCATTCTCGAATTGGATGATGCTATGCATTCATATATCGACTCAGATGAATAATTTAGACACTTGGTCCTCTCAAGTCAAAATTCTATGTAGCTAGGCTACGGTCAGTTATAATTACATAAAATATAAATCCTATAGAATTAATCAATTTGGTTAAGGGAAAGATATAGCCTTACAACACATAAATATTCCTTAACATTGGATCACTTTATCGCATTGTAAGATATTTAGCAGATTTGCTGAACAAATCCATTAATTGAGCTAGAACTAAGTAAAATGTTAGAACATGACTTATTTTTTATTAATATCTATATGGTTATTATCATTGCACATATATAAGAAAGTTTACTCTTTACACGTCATATGATGGGAAAATGATACAAATAATCTCTATACTTTGGCTCAATATGTAATGTCATCATTGAACTTTTAGTTTGTTTAATATAATTCTTGAACTATTGCTAAATATTCAATCTTGTCCCTCAACTTTAGATAAGATAGTGCGAATGTTTCCATAATTATACTATTGCTTGAATGGTAAAATATTTTTTCATTTCAAAACATTTCCAAAACTAACCAAAAAAATATGCTATTTTTTTTTTTCTGTTCTTTGTATATATTATTATAGTTTTATTCAATATTTTCATCTAATGATCTATATATTAATAAAAATATAACATCATTTACAGTTATATTGTTATCATAAGAAAATATAATAATGATATTTATTAATCTCTGATATTATTTTACTTATATAAATTTAAATTTAAATTTAAATTCCTAATTTTTAGATAGATAAAATCATCAAGTTTTCTTGTGTTAATTTTTTTAGTTAAGTTTAGCTAAATCTATAAATTAAAAATTAAAAATAGCAAGATTTTCAATCTGATACAATTGCAAATGAGGTTTAACTTTTACTATAATAGAGATCATAAGTTAAATTTTACTTGAATAAAAAAAAATTGTGATAATTATGAAGACAAAAAAAGTTAAAAATAAAAATAAAGCCATATTTTTTGTTGATAAAGGAAATGGATTGAAATGACAAGATAGTATGAAATTTAGCCAATACTGCAATTGTGAAAACTTATGAATATTACTGAGTGAATAACTTGATTTTGTTAGGGATAGTTAAGAAACTCAGATTGAACAAAATGAAAATTTAGGGACTAGAATAATTTGAAGATCATATGAAACGAATTAAAAATTCAAGGATGACATTGCACATTGGGTCAAAGTTTAGAGATTATTTGTGTCACTTTTCCTACATGGATATGTTTCAAATGAATGGTTAAGCTCATATTTTGGCTATATTATTGGTTTACATGAAGGTTTGTTTAAGGTGGGTATATGAACAAGGAGTTAGCGTGCTGGTGAAAAGCTTCAACAAGGAGAGGATGAAAGAGAACCTTGACATATTCGATTGGAGCTTGAGCCTTGAAGAATTGAACAAAATTAGTCAAATTCCACAAAAGAAAGGATACGTCGGACTTGAACTAGTATCCCCAAATGGTCCTTACAAGTCTCCTGAAGAGCTTTGGGACGGGGAGATTTAATCAAGAATCATTAATTTCTTCAATAAGTTCATTCAACTCGAGGAGTATTGAATGACTTGTTCACAGATGGTTGGACCTTAATGCCAAATGAATGCTAGTCCCTTCTATTCTAGAATAGCATAATTATGTTCACCCTTCCTTTAGTAGAGTAAATGGGAACTGCTCATGTGATTGTCTATAATCTATTGTATTTTGAATGGAATTGTGGAGTCCACTTATTTAATAAAATTTGACTTACAATATATTATTATTCTCACAGCAACTCAAAAACTGTTGTGTTAGCAAATCCCAATAAAAAACTAGCCATCATGCATGCTCATAAATGACGGATTTTGCGGGAAAAGTGCCAAAAAAAGTCCTAAACCTTTTGCCTTTGTGCCGATTTAGTCCTAAACCTTTTTTTGGTGCCGATTTAGTCCTAAACCTTTTTATGTTGTGCCAATTCAGTCCTTTCCGGTCAATTTTGGCCGGATTTTGCTGATTGGATGCCGGCCGGCTGACGTGGCCTTATCGGCGCTAACGTGGACAACTTTTAATAATATTTTAATATTTTTATTTTATTATTATTTTATTATTATTTTATTATTATTTTTTATTTTTTTTTTTTTTTTATTTTTCCCTCAGCCGGCCGCCGGTCCGGCGACCGGCCGAGGCGACGGCCGGATCCGGCGAGGGACGGCCATGGCCTCGCCGGATCTGGCGAGGTCGAGCCTCGCCGGCCATGGGCGAGGCTCGCCCTCGCCGGATCGGGCGAGGACGAGCCTCGCCCATGGCGGCGAGGCTCGACCTCGCCGCACCCGGCGAGGACGGCCATGGCCTCGCCGGATCCGGCGAGGTCGAGCCCCGCGGCCATCGGCGGGCTCGACCTCGCCGGATCCGGCGAGGGACGGCCATGGCCTCGCCGGATCCGGCGAGGTCGAGCCTCGCCGGCCATGGGCGAGGTGGCCGGCGAGGTCGGCCTCGCCCTCGCCGGCCGTCGCCTCGGCCGGTCGCCGGACCGGCGACCGGTTGGAGGAAAAAGAAAAAGAAAAAAACAAAAATAAAAAATATTTAAAAATATTAAAATATTATTAAAAGTTGTCCATGTCGGGCCGCCGACAAGGCCGCCACGTCAGCCGGCCAAGGCCCGGCAAAATCCGGCCAAATTGGCCGGAAAGGACTGAATTGGCACAACGTAAAAAGGTTTAGGACTAAATCGGCACCAAAAAAGGTTTAGGACTAAATCGGCACAAAGGCAAAAGGTTTAGAACTTTTTTGGCACTTTTCCCCGGCTTTTGCTTTGTTCAAATTTTGTGGATGGTATAAGTAGATGATTAAATGGCAAATTCTTAAACTGATTTCTCGTATTTATATTAATCTTCTAGACTTAAATACTTCAAAATAATTCATATCTTTACAAATTAATTACCTCAATTTACCCTTAAAAGACCTTAAATAGAGTTCCACCAATTGATAATACTAGCTTCCTTTCCCTTTTCGTTAACTATCTTATAACTTATCTTTCTTTATATAAAACTCTGAAAAAAAAAATACTTTAGGGTAAGAAAACATTCTTTAAAAAAAAAAAAAAAAAATTAGTTCCTGACTTTTTGGATAGATAAAATCATCAAGTAATTAAAAAAAAAGCCACATTTTTTTTGTTGATTTAGGAAATGGATTGAAATGACATAATATTTTGAAATTTAAGGCAATATTGTAATTATGAAAATTCGTGAATATTTCCAAATGACTAACTTGATGTTGTTATGGAAAGTTGAGCAACTAGATTAAAAAGTCTAAGGAATAATTTGAACATTCAGGAATAGTTCAAATACCATATTAAACAAATGAAAAATCCAAGGATGACTTTACATGTTAAGCCAGACTTTATGGATTATTTGTGTCACTTTTCCTACACATGCATGTTTCAAACGAATTATTAAGCTCATATTTTGATATATTACTAGTTTGCATGAACGTTTGTTTAAGCTGGGCATATAAACAAGAAGTCAGTGTGCTACTGAAAAGCTTCAACATAGAGAGGATGAAAGAGAACTTTGACATTTTTGACTAGAGCTTGAGCCTTGAAGAATTGAACAAAATTAGTCAAATTCCACAAAATAAAGGATCGGTCGGACTTGAAGTAGTATCCCCAGATGGTCTGTACAAGTCTCCCGGAGAGCTTTGGGACGAGAAGATTTAATCAAAAAGCATTATTTGCTTCACTTAGTTCATTCAATTGGTAATGTAAAATTGTTTATGACTCAATTGGTAAAATTTTAAAGTTTATGACTGAATTAACAAAAATGTAAGAGATTTAAGACTTTTTAAACAATTTTCTCTTATTTAGAGTGTTTACCAATTTTTTGACAATCAAATTATTGACTAATTTTTCATAACCAATTCTTAATTGTAAATTACCACTGTGTTGTTAATTTTTACAATTACAACTTCTTATTTGTCTTTCTTTACAAAACCTTAAATTTTCTAACTATCATGTACAATTACAAACTTCATTTGAGTGATCAGTTTTTCTCCAACAAAGTTACTTATTAGTTTTGTTATCAAATCTCTTGAGTTGCTTACCGATGGTTATTTATAATTTTTATTAAATTTACCAACTTTTCAATTGAGTTACTATCTTGTATACGTAAATTATTTACTTTTTAAAATCAATTTGCATAAATAATCTAAATAAGGATGGTCATTCTTTTTGTATTTTCACCAAATAGATTTACATAAGCAAGTTTATATTTCCATTCTAAGATTGTTTTTGTAAAATAAATAAGGGTGATGGCTTCTTCCAAATCTGGTGGGAGGAAATTATCTTTTTGGTTATTGTGCAAGGTTATAACTCACACTTAATTTTTGTTAAGTTTGCATGCAAGTGATGTTTATATTGGTAATCAATCAAACAAAAACTTGATTGGAGTAAAGTATAATGAGGGAAGGAAAATATGGCCCCTAATTCATATGCTAGCGATGTATGTAATAGAAATCTTTCGTTTATACATGGTCTACAAACAAAAGAAAAATTCTCCAATTAAAAACATAAAAAAAAAGCAAGATTCTCTCTCTCTCTCACACCTAAATTCAATTAATTATAGAGTTATGTGTTGACACCTAAATTTTGGTGAGTCCATTTCATTATTGATTAATTGGATTGAAAATTATGGATTAATTTTAACCCATAGCAAAAATAATCCCGTTAAATTGCATTGCGTATAAACATTAGGAGCATTTGCATAACTAGCATTAAAATTTTTAAAAAATAAACTTTTAAAAAGTTATTTTATTTTTAGCGAGACCAGGCCGGGGGCAGGCGGGTCCCGGCCTTCCTTATTTTACATTTTTCTTCCTCTTTCCCGCTTGGGCCCGGCTCATTTTTACTTTTCTTTTCCCCCATGCCCAGCCTCTCCCTCACGCGCTCGCGGAGTCTGCATAGAAAGAGGAAATGGAGGCTTGCGTGTGAGGAGGACAGAGAGCAGAGGCCAGCAGCGACGGCTGGCGAAGGAGGAGGCCGCGCGCGCCACCTGCTTGAGAGGTCAAAGGGAGACAGGAAGAGACCGAGAGTGGGGCTCGCTCCTTTGTGGAATTTTGGAGAGGGAGAGAGAGACAGAGACAGAGTGGAGAGACCGTGAGAGCAACCGAGAGAGAGAGAGAGAGAGAGAGAGAGAGAGAGAGAGAGTTTGAGAGCGACGAGCCCTCCGGCGGTCCGGCCACGCCTGAACCCCGCTCGACGACTCCCGGCCGCGCTCTCGAGCCCGCGGCTACCGTTCCCCGTGCCAAGTCTCCGGTAAGCCACGCTTCTTCTTTTTCTTTTCTTTTTTTCTCCGATTTTTCGCAGGACGAGCCGTTTTTTTCCGAGGATCCCGGCTCGGAGGCGGGCGAGGTACCGGAGGTGGTCCGATCTATCGAACGTGCCCTCCATTCGCCGCCGCCGAGTAGGGTAGGGACCCTCGGCCGACCCCCCGTTTGTGTCCTGTTTTGTCCCGTTACGGGCTCGCCGGAACGGGCTCTCGTCATTGTCCGGTTCACGTCCGTCTGTGCTCTACTGGTTTTGAGCGTTTTGTTTTGGCCCCATTTTTGTGAATCCGGGTGCGAGCTCGACTCTTCAATGAATCTTTGGTCCTCCTCTCAGTCGACGCCCGCCGGATGTTCGATGAAATCTGTGATACCCATGAAAGTTATCTCTGTCTTGTTGAAACCATAGACCCCGTTCACATTTTGTTGGTTTTTATGTCATTGTCACGATTCCTCGCTTCTTTGCTTTATCACGGTTTCTTTCGTGCGCGGGGTGCGTTATGCGTTCATCGTTCCAGTGATGGATGACGGCCGACCGCCGCTCTCGTAGAGGATTAAGGTGAATGGTGGATGAGTAAGAAGCGTTTCAGTCTTGTATCTCCAGTGAAATCCAAGGGGGATTTGGTGTTGAACTGTTTTGATTGAATTTCCTTTACGACCTCAGAGACTCGAGGATGCTCTCAACACACCATGCCTGAGCCGTTGCCCTCACTGAGCTTGCTGCCGCCGCTGTCAGTCGAGCTGGCAACCCCCATGTCATCCCATCCCCTCTAGAACTCGTGAGAAGGTCCCGACCTTTGCTGTGAGTTAAAAGGAAGGGGCTTCGTGGTGGCCTCGAGATGTCAAGGGAGGCCCACCAACGAAGGGATGATGTCAGTGTAACCACCGGTCCAACAATGATAGGGAGTGGTCCTCAAGGCCAGAGGGCCTAAATAAGGAGCAATTCTTGATATGCTTTTAAGATGGTGAAAGAGTAGAAATAAATTGAATTATGCACCAAATATGAGGAGAGAATTTTGACATATATATGAAAGCTAGAACTTATAAAAATATCTATTGACACAATGACAATGCTTAACATTGGAACTCTATAAGTAAGCATGCTCAGGTGGGAAACACTCCATAATGGGTGACCTTTTAGAAAGTGTCCACTCGTATGCCAAATGACAAAATTGTAAAGCTCGTTAGCAGACAGAGTGGACAATACGTTAGTGAGTTAATCCAGAGTGCCGCGATACAATATCTAAGTGGGATCCCCCTCTAGTAGGTGTATGGTTCAGGAACGGACTAGGCAAAAGTTGGTAAGCTTTAGGTGTATGGTTTAGGAACGGACTAGGCAGAAGTTGGTAAGCTTGTAACAACCCGATTAGACGAGGGTGGGGAGTAGTCATTAGGGCCTGAGGGCTTGGTTAGGGAGCACTTCCTAGCATGCTTCTAGGATTTTGAACGAGGTTAAAATGAATTGAATTGTGCACCGAATAAGAGGAGAGTGATTTCGAGATGTGTGTGGACGTGCATGAAAATTGGAATTAATTCACAAAGCTGTCTTTTCACGTAATAGCAATGCTAAAGAATCACTCCTAGGATAGTTGACCTTCTAAAAAGGTACCCTCCTTTACATCAAAGAACTAAACTATGAGGCTTAATATGAGACATGGTAAGGTCAATAATATCTTAATGAGTTAATTCAGGGCATCACAGTTAGTGAGGCCAATGAGGCTACATGCAATTGCATGCACATGTGAGGGAAAGGGAGGAGAGGGTCAGGTTTTGGATTTTCTCTCTCTCTCTCTCTCTGTTCTTGTGGTTTGTTCTAGATTTACAAGTGTATGATATAACTTGCATAACTCATCAACAAAAATGATTGGTTCGAGAAAACATCCAACGAACACACAACCCTCTAACTTTTTCGTGCATAAGTTTTATAGTACATTTAAGACCTACATGGATGGCAAAGGCAACAATGTCAAATCTCCTAAAATTGGGAATATTACAAAAAAGCCATCTGACAATTCAGCTTTAAGTTTTTTAATAGTGTTAATTTAATCCTAAATATTTTCAATATCACTTATGTGAACACTAACCGAAGCTGATGTGAACATTTATCATTATGATTTTTTTTGAATTTTTAACTTTTTTTTTTGTTTTTTCTTTTCTTTTCATTCACTTTTTTCTTGGGACTAAAGGCCAAGAAGGCTCGACAACCACAGGTGAGGGCCGAGATGCCCTCACCAGATTTGGGCATTACGGCCTTGCCCATACCAAGCGAGGGCATCATGGCCTTCACCAAATCTGGGCAAGGGGCCAAGCCCTCATAAGTCTTGAAGAATTAATGCATCATTTAATTATCAATAAAGTCAAAATGGGTGACTTGAGCTATGCTAGAACATCATACGTAGGAAATCTCATATATAAAAGGGTTAATATTATGAAAAATCTCAAACTGATATATCTGTAACAAATTTGCGCTAGACTAATTGTTGGATCACCAAAAATCTCACTATACTTGTGACAAATTCACCCCATATTAAGATAGATTTTATGTAAATTTGCTATGTCAATTGATTTATTGTTATGTGTCATCCAGTTTAGCAATTCCATAATAAAATTTTCATAACCTAATGAAAGTTAAATATGTTACAAGTGTACCAATTTAGAGTTTTTGGTTATACAAAAATTACTTGGGGGTAAAATTATCACAAATATACTAATTTAAGGTTTTTCATGATATTAACCTAAAAAAAAAAAATTAGAGGCACTGAGATTGGTGGCCAACATTCATTACGGTATGGAAAATATGTAAATATCATTATGATATTTTTTGTAGGAATAAGCGTGAAACTTACTATAATGAAATAACATTTTTTCTTCAAAGTGACTAGTTTCAATCTTAGATAAGATGAGTCTTAATTCCTTGGACTCTAACAAAAGGGTATAATTTTTAATATATGATTTAAATGGGTGTGGTTGATCGTGTAGGTGGAGATGAACCCTTTGTGGCAGCAACAAAAGCTAAGGAAATTCTGCAAGGAAAAGGGAATACACATTACCGCCTACTCTCCGTTAGGCGCCAGAGGAACTGTTTGGGGGACCAATAGAGTGATGGAATGCGAGGTGCTGCAAGAGATTGCCAAAGCCAAAGGGAAGACGCATGCCCAGGTTGTCATCAATCTCCTATGCACTTTATCATTCTCGAATTGGATGATGCTATGCATTCATATATCGACTCAGATGATTAATTTAGACACTTGGTCCTCTCAAGTCAAAATTCTATGTAGCTAGGCTACGGTCAGTTATAATTACATAAAATATAAATCCTATAGAATTAATCAATTTGGTTAAGGGAAAGATATAGCCTTACAACACATATATATTCATTAACATTGGATCACTTTATCGCATTGTAAGATATTTAGCGGATTTGCTGAATATATCCATTAATTGAGCTAGAACTAAATGTTAGAACATGACTTATTTTTTATTAATATCTATATGGTTATTATCATTGCACATATATAAGAAAGTTTACTCTTTAAACATTATATGATGGGAAAATGAAACAAATAATCTCTAAACTTTAGCTTAATATGTAATGTCATCATTGAACTTTTAGTTTGTTTAATAAAATCCTTGAACTATTGCTAAATATTCAATCTTGTCCCTCAACTTTAGATAAGATAGTCCGAATGTTTCCATAATTATACTATTGCTCGAATGGTAAAATATTTTTCATTTCAAAATATTTCCTAAACTAACCAAAAAAATATGCTATTTTTTATTTTCTTTTTTTTTTTGTCTTTGTAAATATTATTATAGTTCTATTCAATATTTTTTTCTAATGATCTCTATATCAATAAAAATATAACATCATTTACAGTTATATTGTTTTCATAAGAAAAATAATAATGATATTTATTGATCTCTGGAATAATTGTACTTATATAAATTTAAATCTAAATTCCTAATATTTTAGATAGATAAAATCATCAAGTTTTCTTGTGTTAGTGTTTTTTTATTAAGTTTAGCTAAATCTATAAATTAAAAATTAAAAATAGCAAGATTTTCAATCTTATACAATTGCAAATGAGGTTTAACTTTTACTATAATAGAGATCATAAGTTAAATTTTACTTGAATAAAAAATTTGTGATAACTATAAAGACAAAAAGAAGTTAAAAATTAAAATAAAGCCATATTTTTTGGTTGATTAAGGAAATGGATTGAAATGACAAGATATTCTGAAATTTAGTCAATACTGCAATTGTGAAAAGTAATGAATATACTAAGTGATAGTTAAGAAACTAGGTTGAACAAAATGAAAATTTAGGGACTAGAATAATTTGAGGATCATATGAAACAAATTAAAAATTCAAGGATGACATTGCATATTGGGCCAAAGTTTAGAGATTATTTGTGTTACTTTTTCTACATGGATATGTTTCAAATGAATGGTTAAAGCTCATATTTCGGCCATATTATTGGTTTACATGAAGGTTTGTTTAAGGTGGGTATATGAACAAGGAGTCAGTGTGCTGGTGAAAAGCTTCAACAAAGAGAGGATGAAAGAGAACCTTGACATATTCGATTGGAGCTTGAGCCTTGAAGAATTGAACAAAATTAGTCAAATTCCACAAAAGAAAGGATTTGTCGGACTTGAACTAGTATCCCCGAATGGTCCTTACAAGTCTCCTGAAGAGCTTTGGGACGGGGAGATTTAATCAAGAATCATTAATTTCTTCAATAAGTTCATTCAACTCAAGGAGTATTGAGTGACTTGTTCAGAGATGGTTGGACCTTAATGCCAAATGAATGCTAGTCCCTTCTATTTTAGAATAGCATAATTATGTTCCCCCTTCCTTTAGTAGAGTAAATGGGAACTGCTTATGTGATTGTCTATAATCTATTGTATTTTGAATGGAATTGTGGAGTCCACTTATTTAAGAAAATTTGACTTACAATATATTATTATTCTCACAGCAACTCAAAAACCGTTATGTCAGCAAATCCCAATAATAAACTAGCCATCATGCATGCTCATAAATGACGGCTTTTGCTTCGTTCAAATTTCGTGGATGGTATAAGTAGATGATTAAATGGCAAATGCTTAAACTGATTTCTCGTATTTATATTAATCTTCTAGACTTAAATACTTCAAAATAATTCATATATTTACAAATTAATTACCTCAATTTACCCTTAAAAGACCTTAAATAGAGTTCCACCAATTGATAATACTAGCTTCCTTTCCCTTTTCTTTAACTATCTTATAACTTATCTTTCTTTATATAAAACTCTGAAAAAAAAAATACTTTAGGATAAGAAAACATTCTTTTTCTTAAAAAAATTTTAGTTCCTGACTTTTTGGATAGATAAAATCATCAAGTAATTAAAAAAAAAAAAAAAAGCCACATCTTTTTGTTGATTTAGGAAATGGATTGAAATGACATAATATTCTGAAATTCTAGGCAATATTGTAATTATGAAAATTCGTGAATATTACCAAATGACTAACTTGATGTTGTTATGGAAAGTTGAGCAACTAGATTAAAAAGTTTAAGGACTAAATTGAACATTCAGGAATAGTTCAAATACCATATTAAACAAATGAAAAATCCAAGGATGACTTTACTCATTAAGCCAAACTTTACGGATTATTTGTGTCACTTTTCCTGCACGGATATGTTTCAAACGAATTATTAAGCTCGTATTTTGATATATTACTAGTTGCATGAACGTTTGTTTAAGCTGGGCATATAAACAAGAAGTCAGTGTGCTACTGAAAAGCTTCAACATAGAGAGGATGAAAGAGAACCTCGACATTTTCGACTAGAGCTTGAGCCTTGAAGAATTGAAAAAAATTAGTCAAATTCCACAAAATAAAGGATTGGTCGGACTTGAAGTAGTATCCCCAGATGGTCTGTACAAGTTTCCCGAAGAGCTTTGGGACGAGAAGATTTAATCAAGAAGCATTATTTGCTTCACTTAGTTCATTCAACTTGAGACTTATTGAATAAATTATCCCAAAATAGTTGAGCCTTAACCCTAAAGGAACGCTAGTCCCTTCTAATTTCCAGTGTTCATCAGTCATCGTGCAGTGTAATAAAAAGGTGCTTCAAATTGTAATAGACAGCTGTTCAAAACTCAATTACATAACTAATCAGAAATATTTATAAGGATTGACTGGTCGTTTCATATTAGTGTATAAATGGAACAATTAGATAACAATCTCTTGCATTATATCAAAAATTGCCCTTGCCATAGCTAGCAAGGATCACCTTGGTTTGCGGCTAATGAAGGCCTGACGACCCTAGGCAGTTAGAATTGTCAAAAAAAAATAAAAATAAATAATAATAATAATTAAAAAAATATCAAAATATTAATAAAAATTATCAACATCGGTGTTTGTCATGCCATGTAAGACAGCTAACGTCCATGTGAGATATTTCCAAATAAAGTTAATCGAATGGACTCAATTAGTAATGTGAAATTGTTTATGACTCAATTGGTAAAATTTTAAAGTTTATGACTGAATTAATAAAAATGTAAGGGAAAAAACCACCAAAAACCCTAAACTATGCACAAAGTGACAAAAATACCCCAAACTTTTTTTTTGCACCACCAAAAACCCCCAAGTTTGCCATCTCGTGACACATTTACCCCATCGAGGATATTTTCGTCTTTTTATTTGTTTTTTCTTTTTTCTTTTTTTTTTTAATTTTCTCTTCCCTCCGCCGGAAGCGGCGTCGGCGAGGCTGCCCCGGCGAGGCGTCGCCCGCGAGGCGGCGTCGGCCTGTGCGAGGGCGGCCCTCGCCGGGTCGGGCGAGGGCCTCCCTCGCCGGATCGGGCGAGGGCACCTCGCCGACGCCGGCGAGGGCCGCCCTCGCTGCGTCGGACGAGGGCCGCCCTCGCCGACGCGCGGTTTTCGATCCGGCGAGGGCGGCCCTCGCTGCGTCGGCGAGGGCACCCTCGCGGCGTCGAGCGAGGGTGCCCTCGCTAGATCCGGCGAGGGAGGCCCTCACCCGACCCGGGCGAGGGCTCGCGGGGCCGACGCCGGCGAGGGCGGCCCTCGCCGGGCCGACGCCGGCGAAGGCAGCCCTCGCCGGATGCCGGCTTCCCTCACGCCGGAGCCGGCGGAGGGAAGAGAAAATTAAAAAAAAAAAAAGCAAAAAAAAAAAAAAAGAGAAAAATGTTTGTAAAGCAAAATGACCAAAATGCCCCTAAAATTTAGGGTAAATGTGTCACGTAAATGAAAGTTCGGGGTTTTTTGTGTCACAAAATATAGTTTGGGGTAAATGTGTCACAGATGGCAAACAGGAGTTTTGGTGGTGCGAAAAAAAAAGTTTGGCGTATTTTTGTCACTTTGTGCATAGTTTAGGGTTTTTGGTGTTTTTTTCCCAAAATGTAATAGATTTAAGACTTTTAAAACAATTTTCTCTTATTTAAAGTATTTACCAGTTTTTTCACAATCAAGTTATTGACTAGTTTTCCATAACCAATTCTTAATTGTAAATTACCACTGTGTCGTTAATTTTTATAATTACAACTTCTTATTTGTCTTTCTTTCCAAAACCTTAAATTTTCTAACTATCGTGCACAATTACAAACTTCATTTGAGTGATCAGTTTTTCTCCAACAAAGTTACTTGTTAGTTTTGTTACCAAATCTCTTGAGTTGCTTACCAATAGTTATTTATAATTTTTATTAAATTTACCAACTTTCCAATTGAATTACTGTCTTGTATACGTAAATTATTTACTTTTTAAAATCAATTTGCATAAATAATCTAAATAAGGATGGTCATTCTTTTTGTATTTTCACCAAATAGATTTACATAAGCAAGTTTATATTTCCATTCTAAGATTGTTTGTGTAAAATAAATAAGGGTCATGGCTTCTTTCAAATCTGGTGGGAGGAAATTATCTTTTTGGTTAGTGTGCAAGGTTATACTCACACTTACTTTTTGTTAAGTTTGCATGCAAGTGATGTTTATATTGGTAATCAATCAAACAAAAACTTGATTGGAGTAAAGTATAATGAGGGAAGGAAAATATGGCCCCTAATTCATACACTAGCGATGCATGTAATAGAAATCTTTTGTTTATACATGGTCTACAAACAAAAGAAAAATTCTCCAATTAAAAACATAAAAAAAGCAAGATTCTCTATCTCACACCTAAATTCAATTAGTCATAGACTTATGTGTTGACATCTAAATTTTGGTGAGTCCATTTCATTATTGATTAATTGGATTGAAAATTATGGATTAATTTTAACCCCTAGCAAAAATAATCCCGTTAAATTGCATTGCGTATAGACATTAGGAGCATTTGCATAACTAGCATTAAAATAAAAAAAAACTTTTAAAAAGTTATTTTTATTTTTAGCGAGATCAGGCCGGGGGCAGGCTGGTCCGGCCATCCTTATTTTCCATTTTTCTTCCTCTTTCCCGTTTGGGCCCGGCTCATTTTTACTTTTCTTTTCCCCCATGCCCAGCCTCTTCCTCACGCTGTCGCTCCTTTGTGGAATTTTGGAGAGGGAGGGAGAGAGAGAGACAGAGTGGAGAGACCGTGAGAGCAACCGAGAGAGAGAGAGAGAGAGAGAGACTTTGAGAGCGACGAGCCGTCGGGCGGTCCGGCCACGCCTGAACCCCGCTTGACGACTCCCGGCCGCGCTCTCGAGCCCGCGGCTACCGTTCCCCGTGCCAAGTCTCCGGTCGGCCACGCTCCTTGTTTTTCTTCTTTTTTTTTCCGATTTTTCGCAGGACGACCCGTTTTTTTCCGAGGATCCCGGCTCGGAGGCGTGCGAGGTGACCGGAGGTGGTCCATCTATCGAACTCGCCCTCCATTCGCCGTCGCCGAGTAGGGTAGGGACCCTCGGCCGACCCCCTGTTTGTGTCCTGTTTTGTCCCGTCACGGGCTCGCCGGAACGGGCTCTCGTCGTTGTCCGGTTCACGCGTGTTCTGGCCTCGTCCGTCTGTGCTCTACTGGTTTTTTGAGCGTTTTGGGCCCATTTTTGTGAATCCGGGTGCGAGCTCGACTCTTCATTGAATCTTTGGTCCTCCTCTCAGTCGACGCCCGCCGGATGTTCGATGAAATCTGTGATACCCATGAAAAGTTATCTCTGTCTTGTTGAAACCATAGACCCCCGTTCACATTTTGTTGGTTTTTATATGTCATTGTCACGATTCCTCGCTTCTTTGCTTTATCACGGTTTATTTCGTGCGCGTGGTGCGTTATGCGTTCATCGTTCCAGCGATGGACGACGGCCGACCGCCGCTCTCGTAGAGGATTAAGGTGAATGGTGGATGAGTAAGAAGCGTTTCAGTCTTGTATCTCCAGTGAAATCCAAGGGGGGATTTAGTGTTGAACTTGGTGGCTTTTGCCTAGGATGGCTGAGTAAATTGATCTGTCAGATTCTGGAATGATCTGGGAACGTAGGCGTCAGTAGGGAACGTGGGCGTCAGTAGAGGAGTTTAAATCAAAAGCGACAAAAAAAAAAAAAAAAAAAAGGACGTGAGAGGGTAATTATAAGGGTTGAATGGGTTTAATCAAGTTTGGGCTAGAACGTGTTTGGGCTTTGGTAGAGATGGGCGTAAAATCAGCTTGTTGGGCTTGGGCTGAGCTCCCGTAATAATAGCGCTGGGAAGATTTTGGTGTTGAAATGAGCCTGATGTCAAATGGGCTTGTTGTGAATAGGCCCATCTGTGTGCATGTTCTAGAGCCTAAAGCCTCCTAATGCGTAAGGCCCATTTCGCGCCCTTAGGCCACGTTGGAAAGACCAGATCGCAGCCCATGTTCGGACCGGGCCCAGAGCCCAACCGTGTCTCATTTTCCCATTGAATTTTCTAAAAAATTATTTAAAAAATATGCTAAAAATTAAAAAATTCCAAAAAAATTATTTTTTTGAAAATATTATAAAAAAAGCTTATAAATTAGTTTTTGAGAAGTTTTCACTTAAAATATGTGAAAATCCTTAATAAAAAATTATGCTCAAAATTAAGCGAGCTTTTAGGACCTTACGATTTGAGTATTTTCAGAGATAAATGATAGGTCGCCGTTTGCACAATTATATTTCTACTATCATGTGATTGTGCACCTTTAATATGTCGATTGTGGTTTCTTGCAATTTATTTAATGTTTCATTGGTTGTTGATTATTAGTTTAATGATTGTGTATCTGTATGATTATCTCATATGTTAGTGGATATGTTTAAAATTAATTTAGACTATCTGACAAACGTCTTCTTTAATTAACAAGATTAGATACTGAAATGGCACTAGTTGATTATTTAGTTTAACTAAATCCACGATCTTATATTTTCTTATTACGTAGGAAGTGAGGTGCCTCACTTGGTTTCTAATTGACCACAATAGGCTAATGGTGGTTCCTCGTTAAAAATGTTCTTATAGCGTTAATTCGAATAATTAATATTGTGCAAAGTATAGATTTGGGAGAATTCATGTCTAAAACAAGGGCTATAGACCTGCCTTTTAAGGCAATATCCTTCCACCTATGTCATTTCTTCTTCGAATTTGCTACATTCATTTTTAATTAGCCTTGCCGGCGATAGATTGTGATTCTGAATTCTCACGTAGAGCAGGAGAAAGTTGGTCGAGTGATACAATAGTAGTGGCCCAGCCTCAAATCATCATCACTTGAGTACTTTTTTTTGTGGATTTAGCCCATATGGAATTAGGCTGTCATTACTAATGGTGTTTAGTAGAATTTAGGTAGGTATTGATCGTATTCACATTACTCTCGTCATGATTACGAATGGTCCCTACTAGTTGTCACATTCTGTCACGATTACGAATGGTCCCTACTAGTATTGTGGCATGTAGTGTAGTATTTTGACCTTTATGGGCCAACATTGTAAGACTGCCTGAGTTACAAGGAATAGAGTATTCCCAAAATCTCACATGATTGACAAATGTGCAAGGAGAATTCGTTTATCTAACATTGCAAATCTTCTGTGCTAAGTGGAATTGGAATAGGGTTACAATAGGATCAGTTAGAGAGTCATTATTAAACTATGGGCTTTCATTAGCACTGTCATCTTCATTTGAAAGAATAATAGCCTCCTCATCTTTGTATAGGACGACAACAGTCTCTTGAGTTTAATAATTTGAAAGAAGATTTTTAGATGTGTGGGTAAATTTGGAATTAGGATGAAAGTTGAAGGTTCTTTTAAGGCACGAAAATCCACGCATGATTGGTAATTAACCTAAAGTTGGTCTTTTAACCTAAAGTTTTTGTTTGTATGCTGCAAGTGATGCACTCAGCTTTGCAGAACAATGTTATTTTTTAAATGGCTGTCTTGTCCTTTTTCATCTAAAAAAATTGATAAAGCTTAACTAAGATCTCTTACTAAAAATTCCTCATCATTTTCATGGTATTATTTGAACATTTTATTATTTGAAATATTCCTACATAAACGAGTGAATCGTTGAATGTTTTGGTAAGACTATATTGCAAGTGGACTAATTATATGTTTTAGTTAGACAACTTTATTTTACAAGTAAATTAATTGTATATCTCTACTTTATCTTTATCGATGAGCTGGATCCCTAGCTTACATAACAAAATAAAATTTCGGCAAAGGTTTAAACTCGCGAGATTCCTACAACTTTGAGCCTTGCCGATACATGGCCTCAACGAGGCTCGGTGAGCTCGAGCCTTACCGACTTGTGGTGAGACTTGAGCTTATTTGTGGATGGCCAGTGATCTATCAAGGAATAAGAAAAAGAAAAAATATACATATAATTTTAAAATAAAAATAATTAAAATTTCAAATTTTTTGGTATTTTTTTTTTTTCAGAAAATCAAATCAAATACTAAATAACGGAAAATATTTTTAGAAATATCACATTTTTTTTAGCATTAAAGATAGAATGGTGTGTTTGTTTCACGGAAAACGTAACGTTTTTAGAAAATATTTTCCGGAAATCATTTTCCGGGAAAACGGTTAGTTTTCCTTTGTTTGTGATACATGATTGAAAATATTTTCTGGTGTTTGGATTGCATTTGAAAAATGATTAAAGGTGTAGAAAACGCCGACGAAGAGGAAGAGGAGGGAGCGAAGTTAACGGGAGCGCAGGAGGGGCTAGGGTTGGAGGAGGCGGCGGTGACGAAAGGGAGGCAGCGGTGATGAAGGAGAGAGGGGAGGAGAAGTTAGAACTTACCTTCACAAGCAAAGAAAGAAAAGAGGAAACAATATAAAACAAAAAGAAAAAAAAAAAGAAAGAAGAAAGAAAAGAAAAGATATAATAATAATAAATTCAAAATTTTTAATTAGAAATTCTTTTTTTTTTACCGACCAAAAAAATTATAAATTCTTTTTAATAATAAATTTTTCATTAAGCAAGGATTTTAAAACATTTTGGAAAACGTTTTCCGGTTCTTTCAAAAGGAAATCGTTTTCCTAAATTTAAACTTTGAAAGGAAAACATTTTTACGTAAGGAAAACATTTTCTGTTGATTAGGAAAACATTTTCCATTGACTCATTTTCCTAAATGAACTAAATACTAGAAAATGAGGAAAACGTTTTCTTAAAAATTATTTTTCGTAAAACAAACGCACCTAGGATTTTGCTTTTGCTGTTGAGCAGATAAATTTCAACAATCGAAATTCACCGACTAGTTTGTCTTTTTGTTGACTTTAGATTGTGGATACGAATGGCTATAACTATGCGTGGAGTTAAAGGACTCTTCCCGTCCAATCCAAATCCACATGCGACGAAACAGCTGCCTTCGTTTGACTTGGAACCACGTGTTGACGTTTCCTCTTCTGCAAGAAGCGAGTTCCTTGCATTATTCTGTGCGATGCGGCTGCCTCTGTTGAAATATTTCATTCTGCACGATACGAGTCCCTTGCATTGCTAATAGTATTTTTCCGCGATATATATTTTATTATGCACAATGCGAGTGCCTAGACTTATCGTGTTAATATCGATTTAACTATAAATTTTTCGAATAAACTAATTTAATCCTAAAGGTTTGGCATTTATTCCGATTGAATTTATCCGGTTAATTTTGGTAAGAAATCAGTGACGTGAACGTCGGCCATCTTACGTGACACGACCGACGCTAATGTGGATATTTTAAAATAAATTTTAGTAATTTTTAATATTTTATGAAAAGAAAGAAAAGAGAAGAAAAAATAAAAGGAAAAAGAAAAGATAAAATAAAAAAATCGAAAAAAAATATTTAAATTTTTTAAAAAGTCCATACCCCAAGTTATGTATGACGATTAGTGTTCGCATTGGTAATTTCTGATCTATATTGGTGGAATGGATTCAATTGATATTAATGTAAAAATGTTTATAATTAAATTGATTCAAATGAAAAATTTATGATTTAATTGGTACTAATACAATATGTTTAGGACATTTTGTTGTACTTCTTCTGTATTTTTCCTTGATATATTTATCGTGCACGATTCAAGTTCCATACATTGGATATAGTATTTTTGCTTGCCGAAAAGAATATTGTTACAACGGGGTCTATATATGCAGTGAAAAGAGATTCATTCCCGTAGTAAGGTCTGGCCTGTATCACAAAAAAGTACTGCCAAACATGGCCAATGTTATTATTCCTGAGACTACGCTCAACACAAGCGGCAAACCGATCCCGCTTCTTGGCTTCGGAACAGCCGAGTTCCCGTTTGGCTCCTCTGACAACGTGAAGGAACACCTTCTCCATGCGATCCAATTGGGTTACCGTCACTTCGACTCGGCCTCGATTTACCTGTCCGAGCAGCCCCTTGGAGAAGCCGTGTCCGATGCTCTCGAGGTCGGCCTCCTAAACTCGAGGGAGGAGCTGTTCATCAGCACGAAGCTCTGGTGCAGCGATGCGCATGGCGACCGCGTTGTCCCTGCGCTCCAGAGATCCCTCAAGTACAATCTCAGTTAACAGATGAATCATACAAGTACCATGTTCGTGCGTTTCATCATCCTTGTTTTCACTACGTCGGTCGGTTCTTGTGTGTAGGAATCTCGGGCTCGAGTATGTGGACCAGTATCTGGTACATTTTCCGGTGAGCTCGAAGCCAGGAGAGTGTGAGATTCCGGTGAAGGAGGATCTGCTTCAGTTTGATTATGAGGGTGTGTGGAAGGCCATGGAAGAGTGCCAGAAGCTGGGCCTGGCCAAAAGCATAGGAGTGAGCAATTTCTCAAGCAAAAAGCTCGAGAAGTTACTGAGCATCGCTGAGATTCCTCCCGCAGTCAACCAAGTGAGTTTTTGTTGGTCCCTTGGAATTCATGTTTCCTTAAAATTGTTCTAGGGAAAAAAAAAAAAAAAAAGCATGTTTCTCATAACAAAGAAAAGCTACCAAAAAAAAAAACATTTTCTAAAAAAAAAATGTATAATTCAAGTCTAGGTTGCTCTTCTTTTACATGTTCATTCAGTCTTGGTGTGCTATTTTGACTTCAAAATAGTTCAAGTTCGCATTATATGTTGAGTAGGAGCTGCTGAGTTTGGAGGTAAAACTTTTTTTATTTTTCTATATTTCTTTTGGAAGAGATGGGAAATACCGTGACTGAAGTCATTTTGACGCTTCAGCCAAAACAGGAAGAGGATAATCTGAATTCCGATGCGTTAACATGTTCAGGAAATCAATTGAAAAAGAAAAAGAAAAAGAAAACATGTTCAGGGGAAAAAGCTGTTGTTGAATTGGGTCATGTTGTCCTACGGCATGAGAAGGAAATTTCCTCCGACCCAAGCCCTGCTTCGTGGGATTTCAAAAACCCCACACCCACCGCCCACCCCCAAAAAAAAAAAAAAAAAAAAAAAACTCACCTATCTGATCTGACATGAGAAGGGTGTGATTTTTTTTTTTTTTTTTTTTTTTGAACGATTTATATGAGTTTGATTTGACGATGAAGGTGGAGATGAACCCTCTGTGGCAGCAACGAAAGCTAAGAGAATTTTGCAAGGAAAAGGGAATACGCATCACTGCTTACTCTCCTCTAGGTGCCAAAGGAACACTTTGGGGGACCAATAGAGTGATGGAGTCCGAGGTGCTCCAAGAGATTGGCAAAGCCAAAGGAAGGACACTTGCCCAGGTTGTCATCAATCTCTATCCACCCTCTTCTTCTCGAATTCGATGATGCTGTGCATATAAATATTGATTCTGATGATTAATTTAGACACTTGGTCCTCTTAAATCAAAATTCTATGCAGCTAGGCTCCAGTTAATTATAGTTATGTAAGATATTAATCCTAAAGAATTGATCAATTTGGTTAGGGGAAAGATATAAACCCTTACAATGCATAAATACTTCTTAATATTGGATCACTCCATTGCACTATAAGAGATTTAGCGGATTAGTTGACCAAGTCCAACAATTGAGTTAGAACTAAGTAAAATGTTAGAACATTACTTATTTCTATCATTATCTCTCCGGTTATTATCCTTGCACATATGTAAGCAACTTTACTCTCTACTCATCATTTAATGGAAAAATATTACAAACAAACCTTCAACTTTAGCCCAACATTTAATGTCATCTTTGATTTATTAACTTGTTAAAGGTGGCTCTTGAACTATTTATGAATGTTCAATCTAGCCTAAACTTTCAATTTGTCCAATTTAGTCTCTCGACTTTCTAAAAGATAGTCCAAAAATTTTCATAATTACACCATTACACGAATTTTAGAATGTCTTTTCTTTTGAATCCATTTTCTAAATTGACAAAAAAAATATGCTTTTTTTTTATAATCTTTTTTTTTTTTTGTAATATGTTCTCTATAAATAATATTATTGTTCCATTCAAATGTTTTTAACTTATGATCTCTATTTTAGCATAATATAACATTATTTACAGTTATATCGAATTCATATTTCTTTTATTTTGCTGATAAGTGTTTTCATAAGCATATTTAATAATGACATTTATTTATCTCTGAATTTATCGTACTTAATATAAATTTAAATTTTAGTTCCTAATTTCTTAGATATATAAAATCTACAAGTTTTTAAGTTTCATTTTTTTTTTTTAAATATGTTTAGCTAAAGCTATAACTTAAGAAATTAAAAATAGCAAGATTTTCAATCTTACACAACTCTAAATGAGATTCTACTTTTACTTTAATAGAGTTCATAAGTTAAATTATACTTAAATGGAACTATAGTAATATTTATAAAGACCAAAAAAGATAAAATAGTAATAAAAAGAAATCCATATTTTTTTGTCGATTTAGGAAATGGATTAAAACAACATAATATTTGGAAATTTAGGCACTATTATAATTATGAGAACTCGTGAATATTACCAAAGGATTGACTTGATATTGTTATGAAAAATTGAGGGACTAGATTGAACAAATTGAAAGTCTATGGATTAGATTGAATATTTAGGAATTACTCGATGATCATACTAAACAAATTAAAAGTTCAAGAATGAAATTACATATTAGACCAGAGTTAAAGAGCTACTTGTGTCACTTTTCCTACATGGAGATGATTCTGACGAATGGTCAAGCTTATATGTTGGCTATATTATTGGTTTGCATGAAGGTTTGTTTAAGGTGGGCATATGAACAAGGAGTCAGTGTGCTAGTGAAAAGCTTCAACAAAGAGAGGATGAAAGAGAACCTCGACATATTCGACTGGAGCTTGAGCCTTGAAGAATTGAACAAAATTAGTCAAATTCCACAGAAGAAAGGATACGTCGGACTTCAATTTGTGTCCCCAGATGGTCCTTACAGGTCACCCGAAGAGCTCTGGGATGAGGAGATTTGATCAATAAATCATCAATTACTTCATTTAGTCCATTCAACTTGAGACTTATTGAATGACTTATCTATCCCAAGATAATTGAGCCTTAATCCTAAAGGAACGCTAGTCCCTTCTAGTTTCCAGTGCTCATCCGTCATTGAGCAGTGCAATGAAAGGTGATTCAAACTGTAATAGAGAGGTGTTCTAAGTCAAATAATTTTTATCAGAAATATTCATAAGGATTGACTAGCCATTTCACGCTAGAATAGTAATGCAACGGTTGCATAGAATGCCTTTCTTTTAGGGACGGTGCATGCGTGATAACAGGGCGAAATATTTTATTCAAGACATCTGCACAGTGGGATCAAAAGCTTTGAGTTTAGGCTCTAGCCCAAACGATTCGTCCCAACTATATCAAACTTAAGGGACCATTCTCTACCAGGTAACTTCGATGTTGCTGATTCTTATCCCAAAATATCATGTACATTTCTTCATTACAACCACCTCCCACCTTCCACGCCTACTCCTTTGCCCTCTACTCATCGTTGGACTATAAGAAACCGTGCAGCTGGGCGATCGCCCCGTTTTAAACTGACCACTTGAGAGTACGTGCATCTCGTTTAGCTGGGCAATGGCCCATTTGAAACGGCCAATTGTTGAAACCTTGAGACTGGACCATACGCCAAGGCCTTCCAAGTTCAAGGAGCTGATTGAGCTCAACCCCTTACATTTCATGTTGAATAGCTATACCAGCTCCCTTTTCTTCATTTTTAACTTTCTTATAACTTTTCAACCGAAAAAAGAACTTTCTTATAACTTAAGTTTAGCGAATGAAGAAAGATTGATTCCTTAAGTTTAGGTCTCCTAAGTATTGCAAAAAAGTAGAGAGAAATATGGCCGATATAATTACGGGTGTACTTTATATTATAGAGTGCAAGTTCCTCGCATTGTATATCTTGCTTCATGTAAGTACTTATTTTGAAATGCCCACGTAATTATAGAAGCTAAAATTCTAGTGGCCACTCACTTCACGTCCATTCACTGTATATTTAATTTTACATACTGCAAGGATTCTTCACATGCACGTGCATTTTACTTTACACAGCGCAAGTTCCTCGCGTTGTATGTTTTGTTTGATGATAATGCAAGGACATGCATGTGTATTTTATTCTACAGAGCGCAAGTTCCTCGCATTGTATGTTTTGTTTGATGTAAATGCTTACGTTGAAATGCTTACGTTGAAATGCACACGTAATCATAGAAGCTAATATTCTAGTGGCCACTCATTTCACATGCATTCATTGTATATTTCGTTTTACATAATGCATGGAGACTTCACATGCATGTATATCTTATTCACACAGCGCACGTTTCTCGCATTACTTTGAAATGCACACGTAAGTACGGAAGCAAATATTATAGTGGCCACTCACTACCCATGTATTCATCGTAAATTTAGTTTTGAATTATGCAAGGATTCTTCACTCGCATTTTTTATTTAATAAACAGCGCAAGTTCCTCGCATTACTTACTTTGAAATGCACACGCAATGACAGAAGCCAATGTTCTTGTGGCCGCTCACTTCCCATGCATTCATTGTGCGTTTAGTTTTACGTAATGCAAGGATTCTTCACATGCTAATGTTCGAGGCCGATTGAAAAACGGTTACAACAGGGATCTATTTAAGGGATGAAGAAAGATTGACTCCTCAAGTTTAGGTCTCCTCTATATCGCGAAAATATACAGAGAAATATGGCCAATATTATTATTCCCGAGACTCAACTCACTACAAACGGCAAAGCGATCCCGCTTCTCGGCTTCGGAACAGCCGAGTACCCATTTGGCTCCGTTGAGAATGTGAAGGAACGCCTTCTTGACGCAATCCAATTGGGTGTTCGACACTTCGACTCGGCCTCACTTTACCAATCCGAGGAGCCCCTTGGAAAAGCCGTGGCCGAGGCCCTTGAACTTGGCCTCATAAACTCGCGTGAGGAGCTGTTCATCTCCACGAAACTCTGGTGCACCGATGCACATGGTGACCGCGTCGTCCCTGCACTCCAGAGATCCCTCAAGTACAATTTCAGTTAAACATACGAATCGTGTAGTACCATGTTTATATGTTTCATTATACTCATTTTCATGGCGTCGGTTGGTTTTTGAGTGTAGGAATCTCGGGCTCGAGTACGTTGACCAGTATCTGTTGCATTTTCCGGTGACCTTGAAGCCAGGTGAGTGTAAGCTTCCAGTGTTGAAGGAGGATCTGCTTCCGTTTGATTATGACAGTGTATGGAAGGCCATGGAAGAGTGTCACAGGCTGGGATTGGCCAAACAAATTGGATTGAGCAATTTCTCATGCAAAAAGCTTGAGAAGTTACTCAGCATCGCTGAGATTCCTCCTGCCGTCAACCAAGTGAGTTTATTGTTGGCTCCTTGGAATTCATGTTTTCTTAAAATTACTCTAGGAAAAAAAAAAGCTTGTTTGTCGTAACGAAGGAAAACTACCGAGAAGTGTTTTCCAAAAAAAACACGTTTATTGAAAGTCTGGCATTGCTTCCTTTTTATGTTCCTTCAGTCTTCGTGCCGTTCCACGACAGATTTGCGAGCATGACCCCTCAATAGTTGAAGTTCTTTATGTGTTGAAAAAAGGTGTACCGGCTGGAATCCTAGATCAACCTAAATCTAATCTCCCAGGCTCCAAGGGCGCCCCTCAAAAGAATCCAACTAGTGAAGGATGAACGAGCCATCTAATTATCGATAAAGTCAAGATTGGTAACATGAGATCTGCCCAAGAACGTCATCCGCAGGCAATCTTATAACATACCATGAAAAAGAAAAAAATTGGAGGCACTGAGATTAAACGGGTAATTTGGTGGACAAAATACAATATGGTACAGAAAACAGCTAAGTACCATCGTGACCTTTTTACAGGAACCGATGTGAAATATACCATAACCAAAAACATTTTTCTCCCGAAGTGGCTAGTTTAAATCTTAAATCAGATGAGTTGTGATTCCTCAGACTTCAACAAGGGGTGTGATTTTTTATTATGATTTGAATGGGTGTGATTTGATTGTGTAGGTGGAGATGAACCCTCTGTGGCAGCAACAGAAGCTTAGGGAATTCTGCAAGGAGAAGGGAATACACATCACCGCCTACTCTCCCTTAGGCGCCAAAGGATCGTTTTGGGGGACCAATAGAGTGATGGAATGCGAGGTGCTGCATGAGATTGCCAAAGCCAAAGGGAAGACGCTTGCCCAGGTTGTTTTCGATCTTCTATGCACTTTGGGAGCGTTTGGGAGTAGCCTTGAGAAGCTACTTTGAAGCCCCAAAGATCCTTGGCCCAAGGATGGGGTGTTTGGCAAACTTTTTTCAAACCCCTTTTGTAAAATGTCAACCTTCACAAGGTTGAAAGCCCAAGGCAGGTTGGAGGCTACTTGGGCTTTCAGCATGCTAAGAATGCTAAGCTGAGGGGCTAAAAAAAATTTTTCTTTCCAAATTATCCTCGTTGATTTTTTGTTTTTTCGATTTTGCCCTTGCTATTCATCTTCTTCTTCTTCTTCTCCGCGAGTAGTCACCAACGAAGGGCAGACAATCGCAGGCAGGCAGTCGTCAGTGAACGATGCCTAAACAATCGATGTCGGGGGGTGGCACAATCGACGCGCCATCTGGGTCGCGGCGAGGTCTGGGTCACCACGACCCAGATCTTGGGCGACAGGGTCGTAGGAGGACCTTGCCGCGCCCAATTTGGGACATGCGACCTCACCACCCCCGGATCCGGGCGTGACCCCGCTGCGACCGGATCCGGGTCGCTAGAGGTCGCGGCGGCGTCACGTGACCTCGCTGCTCGAAATCCGAGGTTTCCGGAGGTCGCGGCAGCGTTGAGTGACCTCACCGCCCCAAATCCAAGGGCAGTGGAGTTATCGGAGGTCGCCCGACCCCGGGTGGCCTTTGCCAGTGGTCTTCGGGGGTCGCTCAACCCCAAGCAACCCTCCTCAGTCGTCTTTGGGGTTGATTGAGTCGGATGTCGGCTGCTAGCGACAAATTTCGATTGCCGGCGGCCGCCTGCTCTTTTCGAGTCAATTTTTTTTTTTGTTTTTCTTTTGATATTTTTTTTTATCACAAAAGTCATTTGTAAATGTAATTTCCCCAAACACAATTTTGCTCAAAGGTACTTCACAATAAACTTTTAAATTATAATTTACCAAACACAATTCGCATTCTGAAAAGTCTCTTCAACTTAGGTTCCGTTCGTTTCGCGGAAAATAATTTCCGAGAAAATGTTTTCCGGATTTTGCGGTGTTCGTTTCATGGAAAATGAATTCCTTGGGGAAAATGTTTTCCATCCAAGGAAAAAAGTCTTCTAAAGTAAGGGAAAATATTTTCCCTTTTGAAAAGTGGAAAACATTTTCCTCACTTGATCTCTCTTACTTTACACCTATACAAATCTTCACTTTCTCCTCTCTTTTTTTCTTCCTTCTTTTTTTATTCAAATTATTTTTTAGTTTTCTTCGTCTTTTTTAATTTGAATTATTTTTAATTTCCTTTTTCTTTTTTTTCTCTTTTCCTTTTTTCTTTTATTTTTTATTTTTTCCTTTTTCTTTTATTTGTTTTCTATCTTCTTCTTTCTTGGCTAGTAGTCGAATCAGGTGAACCTCAAACTCATCGATCTTAAACTCGCGCTCATCAATTTGGTGAGCGAAAAATATTTTCCTTACCGAACACCGGAAAACATTTTCCGAAATACTTTCAGGTTTTAGCCGAACACCAAAAAATATTATCATTTTCCTGGAAAATGACTTTTGGGAAAATATTTTCCGAAGATGACCCATTTTCTGCGAAACGAACGAACCCTTAAAGTCCTTTGCATTTTCCCAATAATTTTCCCCAAAAGTCCAACCAAACACACCCTTTATCCTTCTCAAATTTGATGATACTATGCGTACAAATATTGAGGATGATTAATTTAGACACTCGGTCCTGTTAAATCCATAATCAATGCAGCAAGGCGGCGATCAGTTATGGTTATGTAAGATATGAGTATCAATCACTTTGCTTTGGAGCAAGGAATTAAAGTTATCCTCACCATCCCTCGTACTCACTTTCTATACAGCACATAACTGTTCTTAAATTGGAAGCATGTTTACTCTTTTCTCCCTACATACGTGAATGGGTTTCATATAAATGGTCAACTTCATATTTTGACTATGTCATTGGTTTGCATGAAGATTTGTCTAAGGTGGGTGCATGAACAAGGAGTCAGTGTGCTAGTGAAAAGCTTCAAGATAGAGAGGATGAAAGAGAACCTTGACATATTCGACTGGAGCTTGAGCGTTGAAGAGCTAGACAAAATTCGTCAGATCCCACAAAAGAAAGGATTCCCCGGACTTGAATTTATATCCCCAGATGGTCCTTACAAGTCTCCCGAAGAGTTATGGGACGGGGAGATTTAATGAAGAATTATCAATTTCTCCAATAAGTTCATTCAACTAGAGATGTTTCGAATGAGTTGTTCTTAGATTGTTGAACCTTGATGCCAAATGAAAGCTATTCCCTTCTATTTTAGAACAACGTATTTATGTTCACCCTTCCTTTAGCAGTGTAATAGGGAGGCGTTTCAATGTGAATTGTTTGATTTAAAATAAAGTAGCCATCATGCACGCTCGTGTATGACGGCTTTTGCTCTTTTCAGATTTTGGTGGATGGAATAAGTAGATGATTAAGTGGCAAATGCTTGAGCCAATGGCGTCAGGATTTCTCATATTCATTCTAATCTTCTAGACTTTGATACTTGAAAACGTTTCATATCTTTACAAGTTAGTTACCTCAATTTACCCTTAAAAGACCTTAAATAGAGTTCCAGCAACTACTAATACCAGCTTCCTTTCCCTTTTCTTTAATTACCTTATAACTTATCTTTCTTTATATACTACTCTATAAAAAAAAAATTATTTACTTTTGGGTAAAAAAAATTCTTTTCTGAATATTGTCATTCTATAAATACACAAAAGTAAGAAATAATCATGACCTTTGATAAATTAAAAATTTTAGTGTGTTCAAAGAAAATCAAATTTCATAAAGCATACTTAAAATACTCACTATCTAAAACTAATTTGAAAAATTCACATTAGCATAGTAAATACTATGGAATCTTTCATCTGAGCAAAAGAATGGCATTTAAGATTTTGCCATTTTATACTAATATAAATTACACAGCATTCTTTCTTGCTTGGAATAATAAGAAAATTGTATCGAATTACTGAGTCAAGTAATTTAAAGATAATGATTTGCTTTGTAGGGATGTCAAGAATACCTTAATCGAATCAGATCGTTGACGCCTAACTATGCAAAATGGAAAGAAAGAAAGATGGGAAATATGGAATTTGATGGACAAAAAAGTTGTAGGCATTGTTGTTCTCGGGGTCATAACCAATCATTTGGAATAAGCAGAAAATGCCGCAATAAGTAGGGTGTGATATTAGAGGGGCCTATAGGCGTGCCGTGGACGGCAATTTGGTCGCACCTTTTTATTCCTCCTTAGCCTCAAAAGTCGCACCCCTTCTTTCGGTCTTTCGCATTTCTCCAAATTCATGGAATAAAAATCTGCAAAAGTTAATCATAGGATTTTGCCTTTACGAAAACAATGGGAAACTCACACGGCCAATGTGGATAAGAATCTTTCCGCCATTTGATCTACTCCATTGTCTTTGGACAATTGACCGGTAGATGAAAATGCAAAGGCTCGACAAAGGATATTCTGAAGCATAAAGGCTTTAGACTATATCAAGTTTTGAAAATAGAGGTTTAAAAGTTAGGGCCAACGCAATATGAAAAGTTCAGAATCTGATTCTTCCATCTTCAGGGATGAAAACAGTTCTGGTCCTCTAAATTTTACTGTTTGTGCAATATGGTCCTCTAAATTTATTTTTATGCAACCAAATCCTCTACCGGCTTCACTTTATCCATTCTAGTCCTTCCATCAATTGCTATTACAATTAGCGAGAGAGGAGCACCGAGGAAGGGGGAGGAGTTGGGGGTATTACCCCTCTTGATAATGTGTGCCTAACTCTTGCAGGAGCAAGTGACCCTTGCCAACGGTCGTTGGGGCTTTATCGCTTGTCTTACCTCCCTTAGCGGGTGTGCGCTCTTATGTTTAAGGTCCAATGTCCTCGGCACCTTGCTTGAGTATGGTAGGGGTTGCTAGATGCTCGTTGAGCAAGCTATCTCTCTCTCCTTCTCTCCCTCACCGCCCCACTTTCCTCTCTCACCTTGTAGGTCCTCTCCCTTCTTTTCTTTTTTCTTTTTTTCTGTGTTCTTGATGTTTGCTAATGTGGTGCTTATTGGGCGACATTATAGCACAACACGTCCATCATGTTCCGCATCAGCACTTTCATATCATTAATTTAACAGTGTTGTAATGGGGATTAGCCAACAAACTTGATTTGATTGAACAAATTAAGCGAAACAAATAGAGAACTTGATTTTTTGAAAGCTGAGAGTCCAAATTGCATATATGATGGAAAAATAGAGGTTCAAAATTGTACTTAACTCCCAAATTTATTAAGACGTATTTAAACTTGGCATCTTTGCAAACTACCAAAAACTCGGGCAAAAGATGGTGGTGTCTACTTTTGGAGCACATTTTCCTTCACTTTTTTTTTCTTCTCTCTAAATATAAGGTCACAGTAAATTCTGGCAAAACGTTATCTTTAGGCTTTAGCAATAGGAAAACGGAAGGTTTTAAATTTGCTGAAAAATTAATTAATAAGACATAATAGTTTTCTCCAAAAAGATACCATGGTGATTCCAATTGGGGTTTCATTTATCTTCAACCATCACTAGCACCTCTTCTAATTTGTCTCACCGAATGCGGTTGTCACATCATACTAAACTTGTTGGTGCAATAACATTTTTTTCTTTTTTTTTAATTCTTTTTCTTTACGTTCAAGACGAGGAAACTATGTGAAATCTCTAACTGGGTCTCGATTATCATAGAAAGGGGCAGCCCGGGCCATCATGGTGAAAAGTAAGCTTACGCGAAACGAATGATGGCAACGACTTTTGTTGTGGTCAAAGTTCAATCCACCACCATGATAAGAGGAGGCCCCCAATCAGTGCGGGATTTGCAATCATCTTCTTTGTCTCTTTCCCCCAAATGAGCGAGAAAAATCTGGGAGAATCGTCGATGTCGTGAACAAGGCCAAGTCGATTTGGATCGCACGAATACCCATGGGGAATGAGATTCCTCCATGAAGCACAAAATGATTGATTGATTCGAAAACCCACCACATCACCTTCATTTGCCATTCGAAAATCGAGGTTTAAGTCGTTTGCCTAAAAACAGGTGTCCCAAATTTATTTTCCCGACAATATAACGGTCGTAGTCAAAGACAAGTTGAACACGTCGAAATGATTTCACTTATTTAAATGACATCATGAACAACTACAAAAATTATAGAAATCGAGATTTCAAATATTGAAGTCTCGAAACATGCATAATAATAGAAAATTTATGGGCTTGGCCCATGTCAAACGGCAGATCGTTACAAGAATAATTGCGAAACTTATGACCTCAATTAGTGCGCGGGTAAACAACTATTTCATATCTCTCTCACCGCTCCTCTCCTCTCCTCCTTTGCTTTATCATTCAGAGAGATGCCAAAGTTGAAGTCAAAAGTTTCCCATTCCTGTATTTTAAGAAATCGGAAGGACACAAATGTAAGCCCGAATTAGTTCGCGCCTTTTGTTGCACGTGTAGCTTTCCTATTTGTACCGCAGTTTTTTCCTCCTTTTAACAGAACTTTCGTGATTTTCTTTAGGTACATGATAATGCTTCGGCCGAATGTCTTTTGGTTCAACTAAACTGTAATGGTCCTCAAATGCTGTCGGTATGTTCCTCGATAACGTTAGCATTGTCACTCGAGTACTTTGTTCCAATTGATCATCCAATGATATTGCAAAGAAACTAGACGCAAACAATCCAATCTGATCGTTTACTTTTTGTAAATCTAACTGATGCGTGATGGAGTCAGTGATTTCAAAACGGAAATTTTTTTTTTTTTGGGGATTTTTCTGGTCAAGTGTATGGACTAGTTTATACGAGGAAGAAACGTAGGGGAATAAAAAAAATAGTAAGATTTTCTTCCAAGGTATAAAGGCCACCCCACCAATCGAATATGAGGATCGAGATTTACGAAGTTCATTGCCAAGGCCTAAAGCTTCCACTAGCCAAGGTTAAAGGACTCTGAGATAGGAGAAGCTCACCACCAAGGCCTAAAGATTCCACCAGCCAAGGTTAAAGGACTTCGGGATAGGAGAAGCTCACTACTAAGGCCTAAAGATTCCACCAGCCAAGGATAAATGGCTTCTTGGCTTACCACCAAGGAGTGATCTACGCTCCAAGGATAAAGAGACCGAAAGTAGTTATCCACTCTCCAAAGAAGTTTACTCAAGTAAAGGAATTCTCACAATTTTCATTCATCAAATTCGTATGTCTATACATTGGATAGTTTTTCCCTATTTATAGGAGGATTTTAGCCTTAGGAAATATTTTAAAAAAAAAAAAAAACAAACTTTAATGATCTAGGAACTTAAACTGTTGACTCTTGAAAACTACATAACAATAAAGGCACCTAGAAACTTAGGAAATGCATTTATTAGCATGGGAACTTGTATCTTGAACCTTTAGCCGTCATTCATTCTTGAACCTTTAACTTTTCAAAATTCGTGCTTATGGAGCTTCTTCATTGATTCAGCTCTCTTTTTGCAATAAAGCTTACTTGAGAGTTAGATGGAATTGGAATCAAATCAATAGGTGTGAGAGAATTAATTCCAGACACAACTTCAAATGGTGATCGACCAATGGTATAACTTGGTGATCGATTGTAAGCAAATTCAGCATGCACAAGCTTTAAATCCCAATCTTTCAAAGATTTACTCACCATACCACAAAGAAGAGTGGTTAGAGTACGATTTGTTACCTCTATTTGGCTATCGATTTGTGGATGACAAGCCGTGCTAAATAATAGTCTTATACCAAGCATTCTCCATAGTGTCTTCCAGAAGTAGCTTAAGAACTTGGAATCACGATCCAACACAATGGTCTTTGGTACTCCATGAATACGAATAATCTCTTTGAAGTATAATTCAGCAATATGAGATGCATCATTGGTCTTATGACATGGCATGAAATGAGCCATTTTAGAGAACCGATCGACAACCACCATGATAGCATCTGAATACGGAAGGCTAAAGGTTCAAGGATGCAAATTCTCGTGCTAATAAATGCATTTAATAAGTTCTTAGGTGTCTTTATTGTTATGTAGTTTTCAAGAGTCAAAAGTTTAAGTTCCTAGGTTATTAAAGTCTTTTTTTTATATTTCCTAAGTCTAAAATCCTCTTATAAATAAGGGAAAATTATCCAATGAAAGGAGATACAAATTTGATGAATGAAAATTGTGAGATTTCCTCTGCTTAGGTGAACATCTTTGGAGAGTGGATAAGATGATGTGGGAGCATCCACAATAGTTCCATCAACCAACTCAGAACCATCGATGTTTATCCAAGCCAAGAAAGAAATTGGGCATTTTGTGCTTCGATGGATCATTTTGAATGAATAATGTCAATTACTTATCGATACTTTGTAGTATGTCGATAACTATTGATGGGAGGCCATTTTAGACGTCTTGCATGATCAATTGATGAAGTTTCAAGAGGATTATTTTCTGATCAAGAGAGGAGTACGAATTTTGGAAGGCTAAAGGTTCAAGAATAGGGAAGGCTAAAGGTCCAAGAATGCAAGTTCCCGTGCTAATAAATGCATTTCCTAAGTTTCTAGGTGTATTTATTGTTATGTAGTTTTCAAGAGTCAAAGGTTTAAGTTCCTGGTCATTAAAGTCTTTTTCTTTATATTTCCTAAGGCAAAAATCCACCTATAAACAAAGGAAAACTATCCAATATATGGACATACGAATATGATGAATGAAAATTGTGAGAATTTCTCTAATTGAGTGAACTCCTTTGGAGAGTAGATAACTCCTTTCGGTCAAATGTAGGGGAATAAAAAAGATAGTATGATCTCCTTCCAAGGTATAAAGGTCACGCCACCAACCGAAGATGAGGATCAAGATCTATGAAGTTCACTGCCAAGGCCTAAAGCTTCCACCAGCTAAGGTTAAAGGACTTCGGAATAGAAGAAGCTCACCATTGAGACCTAAAGATTCCACAAGCCAAGGATAAAGGGCTTTTTAGCTTACCACGAAGGAGTGATCTACGCTCCAAGGATAAAGAAACTGAAAGGAGTTATCCACTCTTCAAATAAGTTCTCTCAAGCAGAGGAATTCTCACAATTTTCATTCATCAGATTCGTATGTCCATATATTGGATAGTTTCCCTTGTTTATAGGAGGATTTTAGTCTTAGGAAATATAAAAAAACAGACTTTAATTACCTAGAAACTTAAACCCATGACTCTTGAAAACTACGTAACAATAAAGATGCCTAGGAACTTAGGAAATGCATTTATTAGCACGGGAACTTGCATTCTTGAGCCTTTAGCTATAAATCTAACTCAAGGCGCATCTAAACTATGGATAGTCGGGAAAGAATTCTGACAAGCTTCAGTGATACGATGTTCTGAATTGCAATTGGCAAAGTAGTGAATTTAATGTTAATTTCCATGAAATTTACGTGGCCGTAAAAGCGCATATTTCATCATTTTCTTCTGCGGGAGTCATATTTGATCTTTTTTACACCGTTCTCAAGCAACTCCTCTTTTCTTTTCTTAATAGAAGATAAGAATACTCGATCTTCATAATATTATTAGAAAGAATGACACAAATAATCATTAAACTTTGACTCGATATTCAACGTTATCATTGACCTTTAAATTCGTTAAATCTAATTCTTGAACTATTTATAGATGTTCAATCCAGTTCATAATCTTTCAATTTGTTCAATCTAATCCCTCAACTTTCCATAAAAAAGTCAGGTTGGTTATTCGATACTATTCAAGAGTTTTCATAATTATACTGTCATCTAGATTTTAAAGTATGTTTTGAGTGCATTTGTTAGAAGGAAAGTATTTTCTAAAAATTGATTTTCTAGACTTTCACTTGTTTGGTTTGCGGAAAATGACTAATCAATTGAAAACACTTTTCACTCGGTGAAAATATTCATGCATACATTTAGGAAAGTAAATCCCTAAATCTAAAGATATGAAAACACTTTATGGAATTGCTTATCTCGAATATTTTAATTTTTTCCTTTTTTTCATTTTCCTCCTTCTTTGGCTAGTTGTCAATTGCTAGCCACGGTAAAGGCTGGCGACATCGGCAATTGGCCACAAGTAAGGCTCAAGCTTGCCAACTCGTGCTTGTGACCAATAACAAGTAGTTGCCTAGCCCGACGACTAGCGGAGGGGAAGGGAAAAAAAAAAGATAAAGATAAGATAAAATAATTATTTTTTTTTAAAATTCGATTTTTTTCTTTCCATGAAAAATACTCATGAGATTAAAATTACTTTCCAGTGGAGATCCAAATACTATAAAACATTTTCCATCACATATCACCAAACAAAGGAAAATTATCCACTTTCTTCAAAAATGGTTTCATAGAAAGTATTATCCCTTACCATGAAATTTTCCCTGAAGCAAACACACCTATCATTTCAAATCAATTCCCTAAAGAAAAAAAAAAAAAAAAAAAAAAAAGGCATGCTACCTATCTATTACATCTTTTGCTTTATAAATATTATTATAGTTCCATTTAAGTATGTTTTAACTTATGATCATTATAACAGCAAAAATACAACCTCATTTAGAGTTTTATTGGATTTATAGTCCTTTAATTTTTAAAAATTACCGTTTTCTTAAGAATATCTAATATCGATATCAATCTATGTGTACATTAGTCGAACTTATATTAATCAAAATATTGTTCCTAACTGTTTTTAGATAGATAAAATTTTTGAGTTGTTGTGTTTCGTATTTTCTAAATTAAAGTTAATTAAATTTGTAAATTAGAAATTTATATAGCAAGAATGTCAATCGATACAACTCTTAATAAGGTTTTATTTTAGGGAAAAAACCACCAAAAACTCCAAACTTTGCCCAAAGTGATAAATTTACCTCAAACTTTTTTTTGTGACACGAAAAACTCCGAAATTTGCTAATCGTGACACATTTATCCCAAACTATTTTTTGTGATAAAAAAAACCCTTGAACTTTTATTTGTGCGACACATTGACCCTAAATTGTAGGGGCATTTTGGTCTTTTTACTTTTTTTTTTTTTGCTTTTTTGCTTTTTTTTTTTTTCTTCTCTTTTCCCCCCGCCGGCCGGCAAAGGGAAGCCGACGTTTGGCGAGGGCAGCCTCGCCGACGTTGGCCTAGGCGAGGGTTGCCCTCGCCAACGTCAGGCAAGGGTGCCCTCACTAGATTTGGCGAGGGGTGCCCTCACCAACGTTGGGTGAGGGTTCCCTCACCAGACGTAGGCAAGAGCGGCCCTCGTCGGCGTCGGGCGAGGGTGCCCTCGCCGGATCCGCGTAGGGCGAGGGGTACCCTCGCCCGATGCCGGCTAGGGCGGCCGCTCGACGCCGGCTAGGGTCGCCCTAGCCAACGTCGAGCAAGGGCGGCCCTTGCTCGGGCCAATGCCGGCGAGGGCGGCCCTCGCCTAGGGCCGACGCCGGCGAGGGCGGCCCTCGCCGGACGCCGGCTTCCCTCCGCCGGAGCTGGCGAAGGGAAGAGAAAGGAAAAATAAAAAGACGAAAATGTCCTTAATGGAGGTAAATGTGTCACAATCCGCAAAGTTTGGGACTTTTCATGTCACAAAGAAAAGTTTGGGGTAAATGTGTCACTTTGAGTAAAGTTTAGGGTTTTTGGTGACATTTTCACTTTATTTTACTACTATAGAGATCATAAGTTAAAATATTATTAAATGGAATTATCAAAAAGAATTTAAAGACCAAAAAGGTAAAAAAGTAATGAAAAGATAGCCATACTTTTCGTTGATTTAGGAAATAGATTAAAATCAAGATATATTTCAAATCTAGGCAATAATTTAATTATGAGAAACTTCTAACTTTGTCATGGAAATTTGAGAGACTAGATTGAATAATTAGAAAATTTAGAGACTGAATTAATATTTAAGAATAGTTTTAGTACCACATTAAACAAATTAAAAGTTCAAAAATGATATTGCATGTTGGGATAAAGTCTAGAAAGTATTTGTGTTATTTTCCCACACCACTACTATAGTTAATGTAGTTGTGAGATTGATAATGAACATGGCAACCTTGTTCAACAATTATTTAGAAGGGATGTGACAATATAATTTGGTCTATCTATTCGCAACAATTCATCCCAAATTAAGCACAATCCGCAGACATGGAGAAATCACTCATTTCTATGATTTCTGGCTCAAATCGTCTTTGCTAAGCTTCTTAAGTAAATAGTTCAAAAGTAAATAGTTCATGAAGTGGATGACTTAAATTTGTAAACCGATATGTTGTGCTTGTTCATTTACCATTCAAAGAGTTACAACGTTATTTTCCAAAGAAGGCAATGAGTTCCATCGGAGGTTTCCCAGAAAGAAAAACGTAGGTGGACCCAAAAACCAGCTATAAAGTGAAAACTTTCACGTCAAGATTTAAAGATAGGGATGAACCAAAGAGTTCTTTTAGAGCAACAGCAGAGAGGAAAAGGCAGCATTTGAGGAGGCATCATCACCCCCCATCCCATTAACAACAGAGCTCATTGATGGTGTTCCTCCTTGTGGGCCTTTTCCTTCAAGTACATTATTATTATAATAATTAATATTCTCTTCTCCATTAGTTTTTTCCCCACCTTTTCCCACTTTAATTTTCAGTGGACAAACAATCCAGCTTCAGATTTACTGATTGAACTCCATGATCATTGATTCCCCCTCTAATTTCAACATGTGGGCTCCGCTCCACACCCGTAAACATCATCTCCCTCACCAATAATCTCCAACAGTGCCCAGCTTGAGGAAGTATCATATGTCTCTAGTGGAGCGGTTCATGATCTGATCGCAAAATTAAAGTTGATCCTCACGTGGAACCGATAATAATCAAACCTCAGCACTCTCCACCCTGTCCTACACAGTAGCTGTATGACCCTCTTAACTATATATTTGTTTTCATGGAGACGCCCTTTTGCTTTTGCTAAAGGATTGTCGTATGCAAGCATGACTGATGTCTCCGATCAGAGACAAACTCATTCCTCCATATGAGTTGGGAAGGACCACTGTAGCGTAAAGGCGAGCACGAAGTTGCTAGCATCCCATTCTTATTCCCTCTTCGCTCAGTCACTTACGCTCACGCCTTGGTAGATTAGACCCCAAAAGAAAGACATTCTCACGCTCGCTGACAGGACACTGACTGAGTATAACTCTTTTTGAGTCTTGGATCAAGCACTACAAGCTCCCACATACTTTCGGTTTGGCCCTGAAGGCACGGATCCTTGAATAAAAGGCCTTGTCTGCGGAGCCCACCAAACTCTTTTGACCAAAAATCAGATCAAGATTGATCTCCTCACTCAAATTTCTCTCTCTCTCTCTCTCTCTCTCTCTCAGAGTACATATCCCCCACCAGATTTCAACCCCAGCATTTTTCTTATTCCTCTGCACGTTCCCTTCTTTTGCATTTGCAAAAAATATACGGAGGAAAGAAAGGGTTCTTAAGCCTTCCTTTTCCAAAAGCTTCCCTCCTCTGCTTTGCACCAACAAAGTATCATCATTCTTAACCCCCCTCTCCCCTCTCCTCCTCTCTCTCTCTCTCTCGCTCTCTCTCGGAGAACCCAACATTGCTTTCTCTGCCACTCTCAACTCTCCTTCTTTCAATGTGTTCCAGAAGAGTTGTTTCTTCAATGGAGACCAACCCAATTCATCTGATCTACCATGTATTTTTCATCGTCATAGGGCTTGTCTCTGTTTCTGCAGCCCAACAGAGTGCTTCCTCCAAGAAAACGGATGCGGAAGCCCTGATCCTGTTCAAGAAAATGATCCAGAAGGATCCGAATGGAGTGCTATCTGGGTGGCAGCTCGATCAGGAACTCTGCGCTTGGTATGGAGTCACATGTTACTCAGGGAGGGTCACTCAACTCGATCTTAACAGCCAAAGTCTTGAAGGGGCCATGTCTTTCGACCCTTTGAGGTCTTTGGACATGTTAACTGTACTCAATCTGTCAGCAAACTCGTTCACCATCAGTTCAACTTCCTTGCTTCAACTCCCCTATGGTTTGAAACATCTTGACCTTTCTCTTGCAGGCCTCCTTGGCCCGGTCCCTGAGAATATTTTTTCCAAGTGCCCCAATCTCGTCGATGTCAATCTAGCTCTCAATAATCTAAAAGGCTCGTTGCCCGAGAATTTCTTTATGAATGCTGATAAGCTTCAGGTTCTCGACCTGTCTTATAATAATCTAAGCGGGTCAATTTCAGGACTGAAGATCGAGAATTCTTGTGGTTCTCTATTGCAACTTGATCTTTCCAGCAACCAGCTCAACGACTCCATTCCAAGCTCCTTTTCAAACTGCACCAGCCTCCACACAATGAATTTAGCAAAAAACATGTTCACTGGAGAGATTCCCCACTCATTTGGGCGACTTGCTAGTTTGCAAAAACTCGATCTCTCTCACAACCATCTTACAGGGTGGATTCCTGATGAGCTGGGAACTGCATGCAACTCGCTAATCGAGCTCACGCTTTCCTTTAACAACATCTCGGGGCCAATTCCATCATCTTTCTCATCATGTTCATTGTTGCAGAGCATGGATTTGTCTACCAACAACATATCAGGCCCCTTTCCAGATTCAATCCTTCGGAATCTTGGTTCCCTGGAGAGTTTGCTACTCAGCAACAACACCATCTCAGGGCCATTTCCAGCTTCCCTCTCATATTGCAAAAAGCTGAGAATCATAGATTTCAGTTCCAACCAGTTTTCAGGTATCATACCACCTGATTTATGTCTCGGAGCTGCCTCGCTTGAGGAGCTAAGAGCTCCGGACAATCTCATCACTGGAAATATCCCACCTCAATTATCTCAATGCTCACAACTCAAGAAGATTGATTTCAGCTTGAACTATCTAGTTGGCTCAATTCCAGCAGAGATAGGGATGCTTGAGAATCTGGAGCAGCTAATTGCATGGTTCAATGGCCTGGAAGGCGAAATCCCACCAGAATTAGGAAAATGTAGGAACTTGAAGAATCTCATCCTAAACAATAATCATCTTAAGGGTGAAATTCCAACAGAGCTGTTCAACTGCAGCAATCTTGAATGGATATCGCTCACAAGCAATGAACTGACTGGTGAAATCCCACGTGAGGTCATGCTTTTGTCAAGATTGGCTGTACTGCAGCTGGGGAATAACAGTTTGAGCGGTCAGATCCCATGGGAGCTGGGAAATTGCAGTAGCTTGATGTGGTTAGACTTGAGCAGCAACAAATTAACAGGAGAAATACCGCCGCGACTGGGGAGGCAGCTTGGAGCAAAAGGACCGGCTGGTATTCCTTCTGGAAACACCCTTGTGTTCGTAAGAAATGTGGGCAATACATGCAAAGGTGCAGGAGGTCTGTTGGAATTCGCCGGGATTAGACCTGAAAGGTTGTTGCAAGTGCCGTCATTGAGAAATTGTAACTTCGCAAGAATGTACTCAGGTCCAATCCTTAGCAAGTTCACAACATACCAGACAGTGGAATACTTGGACCTTTCTGACAACCAGCTCCGAGGGAAGATCCCAGAAGAGTTTGGGGACATGGTAGCTCTGCAGGTTCTCGAGTTATCATACAATCAGCTATCTGGAGAAATTCCTTCATCGCTTGGCAGACTAAAGAATTTGGGGATGTTTGAAGCATCACATAATCGACTGCAAGGCCAAATTCCAGATTCCTTCTCAAACTTATCTTTCCTGGTCCAGATAGATCTCTCCTACAATGATTTGACAGGGCAAATCCCACAGAGAGGGCAACTAAGTACACTTCCTGCTAGCCAGTACGAACACAATCCAGGACTTTGTGGGGTTCCGTTACCCGAATGTCGGAATAACGTACCAGAAGCAAACCCAGACGGGGCCATGGGCACAAAAGGAAGAGCAAAGCGAGGGACTGCATCATGGGCTAATAGCATCGTCCTCGGAATTCTACTTTCCATTGCTTCCATCTGTATTTTGACTGTATGGGGGATAGCAATGCGTTCAAGAAGAAAAGAGGCAGAGGAAATGAAGATGCTGAAAAGCTTACAAGCAGCACATGCAGCCACAACGTGGAAAATTGACAAGGAGAAAGAGCCACTGAGCATCAATGTTGCAACCTTCCAGAGGCAGCTGAGGAAGCTGAAATTCTCCCAGCTAATAGAAGCCACTAATGGCTTCTCAGCAGCAAGCCTCATCGGTTGCGGTGGGTTCGGCGAAGTGTTCAAGGCTACACTGAAAGATGGCTCAAATGTTGCGATAAAAAAGCTCATAAGATTGAGTTACCAGGGCGACAGAGAATTCATGGCTGAGATGGAGACATTGGGGAAAATCAATCACAAAAATCTAGTGCCTCTGTTGGGTTACTGCAAGGTGGGAGAGGAGAGGCTATTAGTATACGAATTTATGGAATACGGTAGCCTTGAAGAGATGCTCCACGGGAGAGTCAAAACTCAAGATCGGAGAATACTTACATGGGAGGAAAGGAAAAAGATAGCACGAGGGGCAGCGAAAGGACTGTGCTTCCTACACCATAACTGCATCCCCCACATCATACACCGGGACATGAAATCGAGCAATGTATTGCTGGACCGTGATATGGAAGCAAGAGTTTCTGATTTCGGAATGGCCCGGCTTATAAGTGCTCTCGACACGCATCTAAGTGTAAGCACGCTAGCCGGTACACCAGGTTATGTCCCACCAGAGTACTACCAAAGCTTCCGATGCACGGCAAAAGGAGATGTGTATTCCTTGGGCGTCGTCCTCTTGGAACTATTGACCGGAAAGCGCCCTACCGACAAGGAGGATTTTGGGGACACCAACTTGGTGGGGTGGGTGAAGATGAAGGTGAGAGAAGGGAAGCAGATGGAAGTCATAGACCCAGCAATGCTATCGACAACCAAAGTGCAGGAGGAAGCGGAAGCAGAAGCAGAAGTAGTGAAGGAGATGGTGAGATACATGGAGATAACGCTGCAGTGTGTGGATGATTTCCCTTCCAGGAGGCCAACCATGTTGCAGGTAGTGGCCATGTTGAGAGAGCTTGTCCCTGGCTCCACAACCGGAAGCAGCAACAGCACCTGAAACATCATGAACTGTTAATGTTTCTCTTTCTTATTGTTTATGGTAAGAAGATAGCACCTGTATGTTTTATTCATATGTTAAGAATTAAGATAAGATCTTTTATGTATCGAATTCACAGCAATTCCAATCTGATGATCCACGTTGAGTCCAATTCATGTACTTATCCAGATCGCATAGTGAAAGATTAAATTTCACGAATTCCTCTATTCAATGAAAGGGCGTTTGGACCCTTGGGTGCGGCATTTACTCAAACAGGTGAAGGTCATTGTCAAGAACACAGAGTAACACGCCAAGAAAGCAGGTGTCACTCGAACCAAACAAATATATGTTGGTGGATTGCCACGAAGAGGTCGATGAGCACTAACCCATTACCCATATGGAGTGGAAGAAGAAGACCGGTTGAGATTTTAACAATTGTAAGTTATGATAAGCAGGGCATTGCACCTTAACAATAGACATGATGGTCCAGTTGAAATTTCCATCAGGATAATGGGAATCAGCAGTAGAATGAGACGGGAGCGACAATTTTCTTGCGAACTAACTAGATTTGGGAGGGAGCAAGAGTTTCGGGCATTCGTCGAAAAGGGTTGACTTGGCTTTGGGTGCCAACAAGTGCACCAAACCATAAGCAGAGCTGGAAAAAACGAAGGAGAAAGGAGGAAAGAATTTGAGCCAATTTCAGAGTACCCCGGAAAGGTTTCAAAGAAGTTCTTGTGGAAACTCATTTTACGCAATAAAAGAGAACTCATAGATTAAGCAAGAAAATGCGAGTCATATATTATGAAAACGTTTAACTTCGATAGCAATTTTAAAAAATTGGATTTGAAAAGGCCTTTTTAAAGTTTCAAGCTATTAAAAAAGGAAAAATTAATACTTTTCAAATTTTTTTGACCCCACGTATAATCTCATCATTGAACATGAGTTCAATCTAGTCGATCAATTTCTTACAACAATTTCAAATTATTCTTTTGATATCATTCACAAGTTTTCATAATTCTACCTTTTCCTAGGTTTTAGAATTTCTTTTCATTTCAATCTTTTTCATGAATTTCTTTTCATTTCAATCTTTTCCATTTAAGTAAATTTTACCTCATAATGTCCATAATAGTAACAGTGAAAACTCATTAAGAGTTGGGTCAGATTGATATCCATGCTCTTTCAGGTCTAAGTGTTTTAATAAGGATATTTAGCAAGGACAATAATTTATCAATAGATACATATACTTGTATTAATCTAAATCGTGTTCCTTATTTTAGTCAGATGCTAAGGGAAATGAATCTATGCGACATGAATGACCTTTTACATACTTAGAATTAGAAATAAATAGGGAGAATCACTAAAAAAGTCTCAAACCTATTGTAATTGTGTCAATTCAATCCTAAACATTGTATTTTTAGCAAATTTAGTCCTAAATCTTTTATAATTGTGTCGGTTTAATTCATTCGGCCAAAATTGGTCGGCGGCGCCGACGTGGACATTGATCGTCCGGCAAAAGCTAATATGAAAAGCTAATATGACAATTTTTTAATATATATATATATATCTTTATTTTTTTGGAATTTTTAAATATTTTTTAAATTTTTGATTTTTTTTTTCACCTTCTCCTTCCTCTGGTGGCCAATGCGGGCCAAAGGCGGGCCGGTGAGGCCGGCTCCTCGCCCAAGGACGTGAGGTCGACTGTCGCCTTGGTTGGGCGAGGCGACCCTCGCCTTGGATCTAGTGAGGCTTAGCCTCGCCCAACCATGGTGAGGCCGATCTGGCGACGGCGGCCTCGCCATCACTAGGCGAGGCTCGCCTTCACCGGTGGCCGGCGAGACTAACCTCGTTGGCCCTCACCTCTAGCCGGCGCCGGCTGGAGGAAGGAGAAGGTGAAAAAAAAAAAAATAATTCAAAAATTCCAAAAATATTTAAAAATTCCAAAAAAATAAAAAATATATATTTAAAAAATTGTCATGTCAACTTTCGTTGAATGGTCGGTGTTCACATCAGTGCCGCCTGACTAATTTTGACCAAATGAACTAAATTAACACAATTGTAAAAAGTTTAGGACTAGACTAACTAAAAAAAAGTTTATGACTAAATTGACATGATTATAATAGATTTAGGACTTTTTTGGTAATTCTCCTAAAATAAATAATGGAGCTCAACCCATCGTATTATCTTCTTAGGCTTTGACATTGAGTTTGACTGCTTGGCCTACAATTTTTTATAGGCTCGCCATGAGTTTTCCGCTGTTAAAGTTTAGCTCAAAACGTAACACATTTAAGGAAGCGCCAAACTACATAATTTTGTTCCCAACTCTTTTGTATGTTATTACAATACCAATTTTATTTCCTTAAATTATATGGCTCGGGATAGAATTAGCTAGAAAATTTTCAGGGGAATAGAATAAAATGGGAACATGATGTCTACTTTTTCACTTGTTCAAAACCCAGCGTATTTTTCTAAAGCACGAATCGGAATCCTTTGAACGAGGCGGTACGGGTGAAGTTACATCTTAAATTCACCCGAGAGAATAATGCAGACCAAGTCAAATTTAACGGCTGAAATGATTTCTCATCTTTTTGTTTTTTTTTTTTTTTTTTTTCCAGTTTTTCTTTCTCTACTTTCCTTCCTCCTTTCGTCGTCTTCTTCCTTATTTCTTGTCCCCCGAGGTCCTCTTCCTCCTCCATGCGTGCCGCCACCTCTTCCTTGTGCATCATCGTCCCCACCTTGATGCCGCGACCAAATCATAGGCTACTTGATAACACTCCCGGCGTTGCGGCCACCGCCTTGCCACCCCCCAAGTACTCAGCCTCCCTCTCAGCCTTTGCATTTGTTCTCTCTCTCTCTCTCTCTCGCTCTCTCTATGGGGAGCCTAGATCAGAGATTCCTGATCTTAGGCCATCACATCAAAAGTCAGTTGACATGACGTGCTCCAACCAATAAGATCAAGGTGGCTGCCATCCAACAGATTAACTGTCTCAGTGAAATTTTTTGTGAAATTACTATTGATCATTCTAAAAATTTAATTTTTTTTTCAAAAAATATATAATTTATTATTTAATTATTTTAAAACCCTCACACAAGAGAGAGAGGGGGGGGTAGGTTAGGGGTTTTGCGGGTGGATGCGTCTTTTTCAATAATGTCAGGACATATTCTACATATTTGTAGGGAGACATGAATAAATCTGGGATATTAAATCTATTGCTTGAATGTTAATTATCTAGAGGGATAAATTTGGGATGCAGATTTTTCTTTTTGTTTTGTATTTTAATTCTTGTGTTGAACTAATCTAAAAATGTTGAAGTTGTTGTGCCCCTCTCCGTAACCCACTTCTTAAATATGCCAAATACAAAGAAGCAAGTTCGCTTCTCACAAGAAGCCGGGCAATTCTTGGATAGATGAATTGATCTCTCAAGGTAGTAGTTGGCCGGGACATGTTGCATTTCTCTTATTTCCACTTTAGTTAAAACCAACTTGGCTCCGGTCGAGCGTAGACTTTGGCGGAGGATCAAAGTCATGCTCTAGTGGTTAACTTAGGCATATCGATAAGTCACAAGCATGGAGCCTTTAATTTCTGTTTAAAAGGGGTCGCGAGACCGGTCATTCCATGTGAGGTCGCGATAGATTTGCAAGAGGAATCATATTCTGATTAATCATGCAAGTAGTGATGGAGTTCTTACTCGGTTAAGTCATTGCCTCATCTGGGTGATCTCCACATTTTTAATATTTAGGCACTTTGTGTGTGAACAGAAACGACAGACTATATGTTAGCATCCCTCCTCCTCGTTTGCCTCTACAGTATTCAAGGAACTTCAGCCGATTTCCACATGCCTCCCTCCTCAACATGTCTCATTTGGACTTGATGGCATGCAAGAAGAGGAAGAGGGAAGAGAGGGTTTTTAGTTTCAAGACATTCGGAGAAAACGGGTGTCCAATCGAGTTTGACGGGTCGTTTCTTGAGAATGTGAAGGCACTTCTTGAATTAGGGCAACCTGAGAGTAGCTCGTGCATCGGAGTGCCATGCTGGTCGTTTGAGCTCGAGATCAATCGCCAACCACTTCTTCATGTCTTGCTTTACGTGATTGAAGAGCCAATTGAGGCTTCACTCAGTCGTCACTGCAAGCACTGCTTATACGTAGGTAATGCCCTTAAAAACTCTATTTTGGTTTCATACATTCCAGAAAATGCGACTAGACGAGAATGAGTGGACGAAAATTTTGGAAACCTCCTAAGTTCAGAAAAATCATAGAATTTACCTCAATAATGAACTCCATATGAGACCCACATAATCTATGGGTTTGACTTATTAAATATTAGTGCATCTAATGCCCTCAATATTTCTCTTAAGTTTACGTCTTGTATGTGGAGAATAGTTGGTTTCTTTATAGTTAAGATTGTAATTTGACCTTTTGTCCGCTCCATTGATATCAAACTTGAGCATAGGTAGGTCCTTTCTTTTGTTCATCTCGTACGGCCCATCACCAAGGGAGCAATTGAATCTTATAATCTCTCATCTCAACATGGATATGAATCCATGTTGTATTTGTTGATCTCAACAGAATCACAGAAACACATGATCCTGTAGGGAAAAAATTAACAATTCATAACCTATGATACAAGCATAATCAGTAATACTTGGATGCCATATTTACAAGAATAAATCTTAAATGACATATACATCATCAAAGGATGCAAATCGTAATATTTTTTTTTCCCTTTGCATGTGTAATTTCGTCGAGTCAGTTCCGTGTTTATTATCGTCACTTGATGATATCGTATATCTATATACTTCTATATTTGCTGCTGATACACTTGCGGTTCAGGCTGGGGTCAACATCTAATTTGCAACAAGAAGTACCACTTCTTTTTGCTCTCCAAGGACATAACACCTGCTTCTTTGATCTTCAACGGTGATTCGGTTGATGCAAATCCGGTGAAAGTTAAATTGAACTTAGTGGAAGCACACGGCCACACCATGCACGGTGTCTTCCACTCGAACGGGTTCGGACATTTGATGTGCATTAACGGGTTGGAATTGGGTTCGGACTTGCCCGGCTTCCAGATCATGGACTTTTGGGATCGATTGTGTACCGGTTTAAAAGCAAGGTTTGCCTGTTGATTATCTATTCCTTTGAATACTAGAAAATCATGTGAATTGGTGTGTATATATGCACTCGATGTAATGAGGTCTCATTATATGAAGCACATCTTATGTTCTTCCTTTCCTCGCAAATTGAAAAGAAAACTAAGAGTCTTTACACATTCAAAAAAATTTATTCAACTTGCCTTTTCTTTAAAACGAAAAGATTCTAGATGCAACTTTTATCAATCTGCGCATCTAGTCCTTTCCTGTGAATAGCAATTAAGTTCATTTAGGTATAGATGCGCACAGATGTATGCTAGCACCTTTAATTAAAAGAGAAATGCTAAAGACACTAAAATTCGAAACCTCTAGTAAAAATTGGAAATCCTTCAAACTTCATTTTGCAACTGAACTCTTGTTATGAATGTTCTTACGCGCATGTCTCTTATTCAAAGCAAATCTTTGATGGATGGGAATTGCTAGTCCCAAATATGTACAGATTGTTGCAGCTCGTTTATCTTTTCATTTCCTTCAAGCTATTGCTCCATCAGATGCCTACTTATTGCAGGACTTAACCATAATACAATTTATGTACAAAAAATTCGACTCATGAACATCTAACAAAGAACTTTCTTCTAATGTTGCAATGTTTCCTCCTATAAACGTTTGTTTGATAAGCAAATAACCTAGCAACTATCAAGCGACGCCATGAACACTTTTGTTCTCTCATGTTTGGTAGGAAAGTGAGTTTGAATGACGTTTCCTATAAAAGAGGCATGGAGCTGAGGTTGCTTCATGGATTAGCTTATGGCGAGCCATGGTTCGGTCGCTGGGGTTACCGGTTTTGCCGAGGAAGCTTCGGCGTTACTCTTCCCATGTACAAGAAAGCCATAGAAGCCATTCAAGGCATGCCCTTAACTCTACTTATCCATCACTTGGGAAACTCCAGCCACGACGTGCTATTGATCTTCTCGAGGTATCAATCACTGTCGGACCGCACCTTGGTCAGCCTCGGTGACCTCTTCCATTTCATGTTGGAGCTCATGACCCGTCTTCCAAAATCAAACTTCATCGATTCGTATTACAGTCCGAGTTTCCTCCTGGAGACCGCATGCAGATGGTCGCCGAAGCGAGTTGAGATGGCAACCCGAGTGATCATCGAGGTCCTAAAGAGAGCCGAGTTCAGGTGGATTTCGAGGCAAGAAGTGAGGGACGCCGCCCGTGCCTACATCGGCGACACGGGGCTGTTGGACTTCGTTCTGAAATCGCTCGGGAACCACGTCGTGGGGAAATACTTGGTTCGTCGGAGTTTGAACCCTGTTACAAAAGTTCTAGAATACTGCTTGGAGGACGTGTCCAAAGCGAGCGCAGAGTCGGAAGGTTCAGTCACGAGCAGTTCGAATCTCAGGACTGGATCCAAGATCACGAGGGCTCAACTCATGAAGGACATGTTTTGTGTTTACAAGCACACCTTCAAAGAGCACGAGCTAGGCAGCCACACCCGCATTAGCGACAACGTATCACTCATGGCGAGGATCATCTTGGACTCCAGATACCTTACCAAAGAATACAATGGAGATCTGCCATCCAAATTGGAGCTTGGCTTGGGAGGTAAGTTCAAACTATTCTGCACGGTTCTGTTGAGAGACTGTGTCCGTTGCGAATGGAAGACTAAGCTGATGCCGCCCTATGAATGCATCGTACTGAAAGAAAATGCCACTGTGAACGAGCTAAAGGTCAAGGTGGAACGGACTTTTCGGGAACTGTATTGGGGACTAAGGAGCTTCGTCGCCGAAGCCATCGTCAATCTGAACACTAGCGGGTTGGAGACGGTCTTCAGGCTGGTGGAAGTGGGACGCAGGCTCGTACTCGAAGGTAGCGTTCGAGATCAAGGATCGACCACGGGGGACGTGTACGAATGTGGTGCGGACGGTGGCCGCGTGGTGGATTGTGCTTGCGGCGCCAAGGAAGATGACGGCGAAAGAATGATTGCGTGTGCCGTGTGCGAAGTCTGGCAACATACGTGGTGCGTTCAGATCCCGAATAGCGAAGAAGTTCCGGGAATATTTCTTTGCAAGAGATGTGAGCAAGTAATCATGGTCTTGCCTTCTCTACCCTAATGAACAGTGCAGAAAAACTTAGATTATCTAACTCAAGAAGTATAGTTTATGTGCTGTTTAAGAATTAGTGAATGCAAAACTGTCGAACTAGGTTAAATCGGAGAACTCTGCAACACTACTTGTTCCGATACCCGGGTTCGGTCACCTAATGGCCGATTTAATGGGTACTCCACCCACGCTTTGCATGGATGCATAAAATAAAAATCGCCTGATCATGTTTTATATGTGGAGAATTAATTAAATCCCAGCACAAAATATGGACTGCTCCTAAGTCTACGTTAAGCAACTAAGGGTCACATGTACTCGTCCCAAAGGGAACATTCCGATAAAACATGGGAGCGATGCGACGAAAGTCAAGGCGATTTTGATTTCACGCGGGATAGGTCATTGATCGTTTTATTTTGAAAAGTCTAGCAACCAAGAAATTCGGAAAAGTTAAAAACTAAGTCCATGTAATATTTTCTCCAGAATTCCAGTTCAGAAACTCCATAGGCATCACCACCGCCTGCGGTGGCCGCGATGGTTTGAGCTCTCTCCCCCTAACGAAAGGGGAGGAGTTCAAATCCCCTCACGGTTGCTAGGGATTCTTAAGTGTGGCGTCGGGGTGGTGGGTCCTCCGTTAGCGTCACTCCAGGGTTTACTCTCCGGCTGTCGGCCGTGCGGGGGTTCCCTGGGTCACCAAAAAAAAAAAAAACTCCATAGGCATCTCAATTAGCTCTTAATTTCCGATTATTACCGTTACCAAATTGATTCAAACGAGAAATAAATGCCAAAAAAAGTAAACCTAATATGTCCAATTTATGTGGCTCGAGAGCGTGCCGACTCCATGGCAAGAGGTCGATGAGATGGTCTCACTGTAAATGGCGAAGAGGAGATTACAGTCGCTCAATCATACTCGCTCGCAAGTTTTTCCCGACCTCGATTACACGCCTAGAAGCCCCGCAAGTACCGGTATCACATCATGCCATATCGTCAAAATGTAGGTGGGCATTAGTCAAAAGAGTCTCCATCTTTCCCTTGACATTTGCGAGCAATGAGATCCTTCTTAGAAAAGAATGCAAGAAATATATGTATTTCTATCCACTCCAACTTTACTAGAAAGTGATTAAATCCGGAATCTCAGGTTTACAAGCGTGTACATGGTGTGGTTGACGTTGAGGTTGAGGATCGTTCAAACTTTTTATACTAACAATGCCCCGTTCCATTCCGTTGCCACCGTTCACGCTGGTGAGGTCGTCGTCGCCGTCGTCGAAGACCTCCCACTTGTTCGTCACGACGGTCTTCAACACCTTCCCCGACGACAGCACCAATTCGCCGGCGCAGGCGCCGTCGCCGCTGCTGTCTCTCACCACGATGGCCTTAGACTCCTCTTCACCCCCGCCGTTGACTATCCTCTCCACCTCCCGGATGTCCTCCTCCGGGATCCGCTCGACCTTGGGGAACTCAGACGCGTTGAGCACGCCGTAGACCTTGCAAAACTCGAAGTAGTCGGCGAGATCGTCGCCCTGCGCGTTGGCCTGCCGGAGCACGAAGAGCACCATGGAGGCCTCGGCCAGGGAGGCGCCGTAGATCCGGGAGAGGACCCTGGCGATCAGGTTGCACACCCTGCTGTACGTGTCGAAGATCTCGATGATGATGCAGTCCATGGCCTCGAGGACGAGGGTGCCGCGCATCCCCTCGGCCTGCGGCCTGACCTGGAGGAGGAGGGAGAGGAGGGACTGCAGCTTCTGGAGCATGACGATCTCCGCCATGATGGACTCCTCGGGGCCGGCGGCCTTGACCTTGCGGATCTCCTTGAGGTCGGTGTGGAGGAAGGCGGACTTCTGGTCGAGGAAGTTGAAGTAGGCGCGGACGAGGGCGTTGTGGCCCCACGTCTTGGAGAGGGAGGAGTGGCCGTCGGCGAAGTCGGAGAGGTCGAAGGGGAGGCGGCCGATGCGCTGGACGCCGGGGACCTTGCAGCAGAAGACGCCGTGGAGGAGCATGAGGCACTTGAGGGCGACGGGCCAGCTGCGGGTGCGGTGGGCGCGGGAGGAGATGGCCCACACGAGGGGCTTGAGGTGGGTGGACGGGGCGGTGCGGGCCCACGCGAAGACCCGCTGGGAGTTCCGGTAGTCGACCCGGGCCTCGTCGTGGCTGGTGGCCCGGATGACCGCGGCGTGGAGGTCGGAGCTGCGGGGGTGCCGCCGCGAGAGGCTGTTGATCAAGAGGCTGTTCTGGTCCTTGAGAGCTCCGGCGGCTCTCTTCCACAGCTTCATCTCTCCCCCCTTCCTCCCTCCCTCTCTCTCTCTCTCTCTCTCTCTCTCTCTCTCTCACTCAGGAGATCTCACCGAGGCAAACGCCCAAAACAGCAATGCAATGCAACACCCCTATGAATGTAGAGACGTGTTTATTATTTTTAGACTTTGGTTGAGTGAGCGGTTTTTGTTTTATTTTATTTTATTTTTTATTTTTGACTTATGTGACATACCAATTTCGAGGGTCAATAATTAGAAAGGGGGCACTTTGCTGACCGAGAATGAGCAGGGATGAAGCTGTTTCCGTTGGGGCCATTCGTTGGACTTGGACCGCTAGATGTTTCCGTTTTTGGCGCTCTCTCTCGTCGTTCATTTATTGGTTTTTCGTTTAGTTATCTCCCTGAGGAGGACAAATGCCCGACTTGTGGTCGAGGGAGCGCTCGGACTTCGTCAAAGGCACTACGTGTCTCCATCGATTTGTCACGTTGTGTTTAGTCAAAGGAACGCACTTCTTCCGCCCCCCTGGAAACCAAAATCCCATTCCACGGTCGACTTCAGAACCAATGATGCTTTCTCGGTTCCTTTTTTAGGAATTTTGCGGCCTCTAATGCTCAACTGCAAATTTGACATAAAGTGTATTGAAAGATGGAAAAAGACCCTTTTCCTTTGTATATCCCTTTTCCTCTGTATATTTCTTCTATTCATTTACATTGTACTTTATAATGTAAGAGACAAAGAAATAGAACAGGAAACTATAATAAATGAATCTCTATTTTCCTATTCCACTATTTACCAAAACTAATTCTCGATTGACTGTGTTACAATCAATGGAATTGTGATCTTCAAGATATCTTCAAGATATATTTCCAACACTCCCTCTCAAGCTGGTGGCCTATAGATGTCAAGGACACCTAGCTTGCTCAATAGATACCTGTGTTGTCTCTGACACAACGCCTTAGTGAAGATATCTGCAGGTTGCTCCGTTGTCCCAATTCCTTTTGTCACGATGACCCCATCTTTGATTCTATCCCGAGTGAAATGACAATCCACTTCTATGTGTTTTGTTCTCTCATGAAAACCTGGATTTCTTTGCTAATTTGAGTGCAAAGCATCATTATCGCAAAACAATTCGGTTGGTCCATCAATTTGTATTCCAAGATCCAAGAGTAGTCCTCGTATCCGACTATTTCGCGCAGTAGCCTTTGCCATGGCCCGGTACTCTGATTCTGCAGATGATAGTGAGACGGTCGACTATTTCTTTGTCTTCCAAGAAATCAATGACTTTCCCAGTTTAATGCAGAAACCAATAATGGATCTTCTGGTCATTGGACAAGTAGCATAATCTGTGTCACAAAAAGCTATCATCTTCATATTGCAATCTCGAGATAAAAGTATACTAAGGCCTGGACATCCCTTCAAATACTTCACAACCTTCAATGCCGCATCCATATGTGATTGCTTTGGCATATGCATGAATTGGCTGAGTATTTGCACGGCATATGATAAATCAGGTCTTGTCATTGTAAGATATATCAACTTCCCAACAAGTCGTTGATATTCAGAAGGATCTTTGAGCACTGAATCCTGAATGGTTGAAGGAGAGCTAATGTCATATTCATGCGTTGTCAATTTCATATTTTGCTCAACTGGGATAACTGCTGGTTTACATCATGATAATCCTGTCTCAGAAACAATTTCCAAGATGAATTTCCTTTGACTAAGGCAAATTCCTTCATTGGATCGAGCAATTTCGATGCCTAGGAAATATTTGGGTGGTCCCAAATCTTTGATGTGAAAGGCAGAGTGCAAATAACTTTTGAACTTGGCAACATCTGAATCATAATTCCCCATGATAAGTATGTCATCGACATATATCAATAAATAGATCAATGATTCTTTTGTGGTACGAGTAAATAGAGCATAATCATGCTTAGAATGCATAAAACCTGCCTTGGTTAGTGCAGCAGTGAATTTGGCATACCATTGTCTTGATGCCTGTTTTAATCCGTATAAGGATTTGCGAAGACGACATACCCAAGACTCCCCCTATCTGCGTAATCCTTGAGGAATATGCATGTAGATTTCTTCATCCAGATCACCGTGGAGAAAAGCATTATGCACATCCATCTGATGGAGGGACCAGTTCCGTATGGCTACAACGGACAAGAAGGAACGTACAATGACTTCTTTAGCTACCGGAGAAAAGGTTTCATGGTAGTCGAAACCCTCTTTCTGAGTGAATCCTTTGGCAACTAGTCTTGCTTTGTAACGTTCAATAGAACCATCTGCCTTGAATTTGATCTTATAGACCCACTTGCAGCCAATTGGTTTCCGTTTCGAGGCAAAGGAACAATATCCCAAGTGTGATTCTCCATTAGAGCGGTGAGTTCGATTCCATCGCATGTTGCCATCTAGGATCTCGTGCTGCCTCAGCAAATGAGGATGGTTCTTGTTCTTCAGATATACGACTAATACAACACATATGTCCGGGCGATAAGTGATTAAATGACACATATGATGTGATCGGGTATTGTGTACCTGAAGAACTTTTTGCAGAACATATGTAATCTTTTGTCCATGTAGGTGGACGAGTTGGCCGTCAGATTGTCGAGGCGCTTGATGATAGGTGCTTTGGAGATGCCACTAATTCGGGGAATAGCTAGTGAGGCAGCAATCATTAGAGGAGATTGAGAAATATCCTCCTGGAATCTAGGTGATGTCAATGGTGGAGATGTCAATGGCACGGATGGAGAAGGTGCAGATAACGTAGATGGTCCTGCTGTGATGAGAAACCCTGGTGTGGAAGGCACAGACTCATCGAATAAAAAATTTCTGTCATGCCCTGATGATGAAGAGGGCTGTGATGAAGAAATCATTTCCTCAAATGGGAAAATATCTTTGTGGAATACTACGTCCCTGTTGACGAAGAAAGTCCCTGTAGAGATCTTCATAACTCGATATCCCTTCTGAAGAGAAGAATATCCCATGAAAACGCACTTAGTGGCTCGAGGGCCCATTTTATCTCGAGGACCCACATTTGTTGCATAACACAAGCACCCGAAAACTCTAAGGTGATTATTGTCAGGCTTTTTGTTGTAAAGCATCTCAAAAGGAGTCCTACCATTAAGAATCCAAGTTGGCATGCGATTAATCAAGTAGGCTGCTGTGACCACACAGTCTCTCCAAAAATCCTCTAGGATAGAGGCTTGGTATTTTAAGGCACGAGCAACCTCTAACAAATGTCTATGTTTTCGCTCAACGACTCCATTTTGTTGAGGACTGTAAGTGCAGGAACTTTCATGAAGTATGCCATGAGAGGATAGTAAGGTGTTGCAATCAAAGGTGAAAAATTCACGCCCATTATCTGTACGGATTCTTTGTACAGACTTACCAAATTGATTTCTAATTATGGAAAGAAAATTTGATAAATTACCAAATGTTTGGCTTTTCGATTGCATAAGATATACCCATGTGGCACGAGTGTAATCATCAACGATTGTGAGGAAGAATCGAGATCCATCACGGTGAGGAGTATGATAAGGTCCCCAAATATCCATATGGAGTAAAGAAAAGGATTTTGTTGTACGAGATGTACTTTTCGAAAATGGTGCTCGAGATTGTTTGGCTAAAGGACACATTGGACATTTTGGATGAGGAAAAGAAGCACTGTGACCCAATCGTTGATGAGAAAGGAGATTTTTATTTGAATTGATGGCATTACAAGAAATGTGCTTATTCAGTAGTTCTAAATCTCCTGGGGAATTGTTCCAAAAATACAGCCCCTCTACCATACTACCCAAGGCCATCATTCTGCCAGTCGAATGGTCCTGAAAAAGACAATTGTCGGAATTGAATATTGCATGGCAAGAGTTATCTTCACATACTCTTGAGACTGACAAAAGATTGAATTCAAATTCTGGAATGTAGAGGACATTCGTCAAGATTAAATTTTGACCAAGGAGGACAGTACCGATTTGGGCAATAGTTGTGATGTTCCCATTTGGGAGACGAACCGTTATTAGGGATTCTGGCATTTTATAAGTCTGAGAAAATAGATTTTTGTTGCATACTATGTGGTCACTAGCACCCGAATCGATTATCCATACATCAACTGAAAAAGAATTCTTATTGTATAGGAAAGTACCTGAGAATCCTACACTTTTATCACCAGTCTTGAGTTGATCCAAAGATCGCACAATATTATGATATTGTTCTTGGGTGATCATCTGGTGAGGTGATCCATCTGCTTTTTGTGCAAAAATCTGAGAAACGATGGCTTCTCTCTTTTTGTCCTTGTCATTGGGCTTTCCATGGAGCTTCCAGCATGTTTCAATAGTGTGGTGCGGCCGCTTACAGTAATCGCAGTATTTATTTTTAAATTTGGAATTTGGCCCACTAACCTTTCTTGCTAAAGGGGCATTTCGTAGCCCATATGATCTGTTAAAAAAGGGGGCGACGTGGCATTATCCGGCCGTCCGATTCGGATAAAGGCGCGGACGAATGGTAGCCGTCCGATCTCGGCACGTCGATCTCCTCCGTTCATTCCAGCGCGCCGATCTCTCCTCCGTCCATTCCGGCGCCAAGATCCCCGTCGGATCCGCCGTGTCTATCCGAGCCGTTGATTCCATAGCCGCGATCCCAGCCGTCGATCCCATCCCTCTTATTTGAGCCTTCAATTTGGGATTTCGCCGTGGATTTAGGGTTAGGGTTTCCCTGTTCGTCTCGCCACGCCGCGCAGCCACGATCTTCCTCTCCGGATCCGTGGAGGTGCCACCGAGGATCGATTCGCCGGAGGGAAGGACGCTCATGCCGTCACCCACCCGAGAGTGGTCAGCGGCGGCCATCCGATGGTGCTCTTCTTGGACAGCTAACTGGTAGACACGGCCGAGCGATGGTGGAGGGTCCATCGCGGGGATTTGCGACCAGAAAGCCGAGAAGGATTCATTCAAAATTAGTAAGAATCGCGTGGTTTTTTCTCTTTCTCTGATTTTGCGATACTGTTGGAGAGTTTCTTCAGGACCTTCGAGTCGTTCTTCAGCGGCCTCAAGCTCGTTCCATAGAGCAGAGAGGCGATTGAAGCAAGAGGTAACCGAGAGGTTCCCTTGCTTCAACTCCGACAGGGCTTGCGTGACGGTGAACAGCTTCGCTCGATCAAGGCGCCTGTACATCTCACGGATGCTGTCCCAAAGTGTTCTGGAGTCTTCGGTAGGTGGAAGCCCGGCTGCTATTTCTAGTGCTAGGCAGTTGCCGAGCCATGTGCGAACTAGTTGGTTGCACTTGCGCCACTGCCGTTGGAGTTTTTCTTCGACCGGAAAAGGGACGGCTCCGTCAAGGAAGCCGTCCTTGTCTTTGGTGACGAGGGCGCGCCGAAGATCTCTAGCCCAAGCCGTGTAATTCTCCGCTCCGGTAAGCTGCATCCCGATGAGTTTCAATTCAGGACCGTCGGCCGGCGACGTGTACAGGGGATCGCCGAGTTCAAGTCGGCTGCTACTGCCAACCGGGAAAAAGAACGACGGGTATCCGGGTTGAAATCCCGGGTAGGGATTCGTCCCTTGACCCGGATTAGATCCGGATCCTTGACCCGTCGGCACATATCCGGGTTGAGATCCCAGGTAGGTATTTTGATTTGTTCCTTGACCCGGGTTGGATCCGGATTCTTGACCGGAACGGATCCAGTTCCCGACTGGATTTGTCTGACCCGACCAGGACCATACCTGTCCTGGCGACGCCCCAAAGGGATACGGGGCCCATCCATATGCTGAAGGGAACGTTGGAGGCCATGGAACTGGTCCGGAGGTCTGTCCCAATGTTGGGATAATTCTTGCAAAAACGGTTTCTTCTGATGGCTGAACAGAGGATCGATCTTCGCCAATGGGAATGGCCGGATCAAAGGTAGGCGTCTCTTCTGTTGAAGAATTCTCAACATTGGTTGTCATGGCAAAAATCGAATTCCTAACCGATTTGTTGGTCTGTTTTGCAGGAAGAGATCGTGCAACAACAACAAAAAAACGATGGCAATTCAAGAATAGGCGGAAGCTAAGTCAGGAACGCTGCTCTGATACCATGACAGAAAGTGTATTGAAAGATGGAAAAAGACCCTTTTCCTCTGTATATTTCTTCTATTCATTTACATTGTACTTTATAATGTAAGAGACAAAGAAATAGAACAAGAAACTATAATAAATGAATCTCTATTTTCCTATTCCACTATTTACCAAAACTAATTCTCGATTGACTGTGTTACAATCAATGGAATTGTGATCTTCAAGATATCTTCAAGATATACTTCCAACAAAATTCCCCAAAACATGGTTTTTTTCTTTTTTTTCCCCTCTTATTTCTTTTTTCCGGAATATGACTACAGTATTACCAATTATCACACGATTGCCATTAGCTCTCGACCCAAGATTTAAACCCAACTTTAAGAAGTATCCCATCCGGTTTCCGACTGCCGGATCCAAATCGAAAGTTTTTGCAGCGTGTCACACGTCGCTCGGCCAAGGAAGGGGCGGAGATGTGCTAATTCGATGTTTCCACCTTCTTTAGTTTGGTCGATTTAGGATTTATCTCAATGAGATGTGATATTTACTTGATATGCGCGTGTTTGGTCAGAATCATATAGGGTAGTGCTTTCAAAATTGGCAATTTCAATTATGCTATTTCAATTATGCTGTCGCCAATTTTGAATTCAATACTTTTGAGTATATATATATCCCACTTGCAAGTTTATCAAGAGTTTCTAATGCACGCATGTATATATAGGAAAATGTCACAAAAGGTCTTAAATTTTGTCCACTATAATATATTTATCTGAAACTTAATTTGTGACGTCAAAACCCTAAATTTGTACCTATATGATACATTTGCCCCTAACTATTTTTGTTATATAAAAACCCCTAAACTTTTTTCTCTAACATCAAATTTCTGAGATGAATGTGTTATGTGAATATAAAAGTTACGGGTAAATGTGTCACACTGTATAAATTTGGAGTAAATGTGTCGTATAAGTATAAGTATGGAGTTTTTGATTTCAAAAGAAAATTTAGAGTAAATATGTCATAGTAGATATAATTTATGATTTTTGATGACTTTTATCCCATATATATATATATATATATATATATATATATATATATATGTATGTATGTATGTATGTATGTATGTGTGTGTGCTCACAAGACAGGCCGTTGAATGAAAAAGTAAAAGTACTTCTTGGAAATTGCTGTTAGTTATATTTCTCTTTTTCCCTCTTATGGACTACTGAGTGGAAGTACTTAAGAATACTTGAAGCAGTTTAGATGGTTCAAAATGCCTCCACGACGACGAACCCATTGATGGCCGTGTCAGAGAAGCATGTATTATTGTGGTGGAAGAAATTTGTTATCAAATTAGTCAAATTTAGGTTGACCAAGTTATAATTTAAGTGAGACGAAGAAAAGTATTCATTAGAGTTTTAATCATATGAATTTTTCAACAACCAACAACAACACGTCTTGAAGAGCAGAAAGTGACAACCACAACAAAGTTAACCAACTTATGATACGGTCAAAATTCAAAAAGTCAACTTTTTCAAGAGATAATGCATTTCATGTCGTGAATGAATCTCAAGCAAACTTCCATACTAGGTACTTGCTCCTTATGTACATAGACATCTTGGTTACAAAACATGAGCATCCTCGGTATTTTGCTCGACTTTCGACTCCTGGGTCCTGAATTGATTAAGTAGACATCACTTGAAGAAAACATCCTGTAATTAGAATTTTAAGTTGTCCCTCCCACCATAACAATAAAGAATTTCTTTTTAAAATCTTGATATAAAAAGTTTTCTTGAAACAAGAAAAATTCAATATAGCACATAGGGTATGAAAATTGTTAATGATTGAATAAAATTCATTAAATCTCATTATCGAAAGTCTGATGCGAGTTTTCTCAAATATGGGACAGTTTCAAGATTTATTGCCTAATCGATTTAAATTTTGATTAGAACTTCGGCAAGATTTTTTTTGTTTTTTACCTTCTTTAGTTTAGTTAATTTAGGATATCTAGATTGAATATGATTTTTACTTCATTTGCAAGTTTCAGATTCAATTCTTCGGGTTAAAAGAGATTCTAAACTCCTAATAATAACTACCTTCAGTACTCAATCCAAAGACTGATCATTAAGCGAGTGAGAATTGTTCCTAGTTATCCTTGTTGACTTCTCTTTCCCTTGAGTGGATATTAACCAAGATGGCCATTCGACCAAGTCTTAAGATTAGACTAATTAGGGGGTTTATTAATCTCTTGTCTGAACTTGCACGCTCATTCAAGGGTGTGACATCCTCGAAGGTCAAAGCAATCGATCTCGATTGTGGCGACTGAAAAGCTGTTGGCCACGACAACCTCGGTTCTAAGGTCCATTCCTGTCATCGATGACTTGGACACCTGAAGAGTGGACGTTGGTCGACGCCGGCCATGACGGTGGGAGGCGGCATAGTTGTCCAACTCGTTGAGAGAGAGAGAGAGAGAGAGAGTTGGGAAATTGGGAGGACCGGAGCTCTTGTTTCTTCTGCCCCAATGGGATCTCCTCAACGGCGATGGACAAAACAACCCCGTTCTTCATGTGCCCATGTCTCCCCGTTCTTTTAGGGAACTAGCTTTCCCTCTGCTCTTTTTCTCCCCTCCCCCCTCCTTTGTTGGGCTTTATGAAAACGGGCTGGTGTGTATGTATACGCCTTTGCCCTCTTTACAGCTTATTACCGAAATGGGGGCGCTCAGCGGGAGCCGCTGTCTCGTGCTTTCCGCCCTCGCTTTCTCGTGCCTGCTTTCACTGTGCATCTTCCTCCCTCCGCTTCTCATTCGCAGTTTCCCGTCGTCATCTCCAAAACCCGAGAAAGGCATAATAAGGAAAAAGCGGAACGTTGGTAAGATTTTCAACCCAGACACACTCGCACTGTTGCTAAAGCAAGAAAGTGAAAAGGGAAAGCTCCGTCCAACCCTCCCCCCGGCAGAGATGGAGGAGAGGACCCAGTTGAGAAAAAGGAAAAGTTGTTCCCACCCCCCTAAAAAATAAAAATAAAGAGATTGGTATAATAAAACGTAATAGATGACAAATAAAAACATTGAAAGAGGCAACTTGGTGGCATCTTTTTCCCTCCTCGCGACTGTGCGGGCGATCCCACTCCGCCACCTCTCCTTCCCAGGTTCTCCTTTTCATGCTCTCTCTCAGCCTCTCTGTCTCACTCTCTCTCTCCTCTACAATAAATTCACAGGCTGAAGCTTCTCAACGTGTCTCCCATGGAACTTTCATGTGGGGATGACACTGTAAGTCTCTCTCTCTCTCTCTCTCTCTCTCTCTCTCTCTCTCTCTCTCTCTCTCTCCCTGTGGATTTAATTTACTTTAACTGAGATGAGTTTTGGCGTACCAGAATACAGAGGAGCGGAGAGTTTCATTGACAGAAGGCACGCATAATAGTGGGGAAGGAGGTAATTGCATGGAAGTCCATCATCACCACCATGAGGTGGAATTGGAGATTGAATTCTGGCCGCTGGAACACCCGACTGAGCCGCCGGACGAAGATCAGCCCGTGAAATGCCCAATGCTCAGCACTTCTGCTATTCCCGTAAGTTGTTCCTCCGTATTTGACACCATGTTCACTCATCTACTTGCACAGAGGAAGGAATCTAACTTAAATTTCTTTAGTGAAAAAACTCGCGAAAGTTTTGTCTGCCAATTGAAGCTAGTGAGAGTTGAAACTTTTTAGAGCTACAGATCAGGGAATCGTTGAATCCTAAAGGCCGTAACAAGATAGATTTGCGCGTATGCTTTTCGTGATAATCTTACTGCAAGTGTGCATGTCGCATGGCAATTATCTCCACGCATCTTTTGTTTAGATAAGCTCTGTTTATTTGATTCCTTTGCGAGTGAAAATGAATGCCGCTGTTGAAGGGTGCGCAAATGAACGAGGAGCGAATTGCGGAGAGCATGAGGAAGCGAGCAGAAGCACAGGAATTGGGAAAGACAGAGAAGGTCACGGTGGCTTCTGAACCGCCGGTCCGACCCCTGCGCAAGAGGCATCACACGCTTACCCATGGGGACATTGTCATAACCCCGGTAAGGACCATGCCTCCTCCGCCGCCGCCTCCACCGCACAACATCACCATTTTCCGCATGCTTCAGCAGCGGTTTGACAGTCTCGAGAACTGAAGGATTACCGCCGTCGAAAAAAGAGAGATCCCCTGAACCTTCCCACTTTTGCCCGTTCTGTTTATAGCACATTTGGTAGGGTTCTAATTGTCAAAAGTTAAATATGGCACCAGATCTGTCAAAGACATCTCTTCTTAGCTGTCATATTACCAGCAGTGTACTCGGAAAGGCCATATGGGTATGTTATCGGCAGGTGAATTAAGCGTCTCCTTCTACTTATTGACATATACACACATCTTGATCTTCCGGCACCCCGCATGCCAAAAGCTTTACACCAAGGAACTACGCTTTGAACAATGACTTTATGACTTTGGCTTGGGTTTTCTGACTGTAGTTTTCTCATGGTCCTTTTTATTTCCACGAATTTACTTTTAAATGATGATAATATCAAAATTATCCTGACTATTTGCATCGTGACTTTGACCAAGTGAGAGATCACCAGCACAACAATCCTACTTGTCACACTTGAACACCGTATCTTGCATAGTAAGCGAAATCCTCTGAACAACCAAAAACATGTGATATTGTTGAGACCAAGGGAGGAGGAGGGCCAAGAGCAACTACTATTAGTTTTTGCGAGTTCATATTTTGTGTATTTTCCTTTTTATGTTAACAGCAAGTTGAATAAAATTAACTAAAGACAAAATAAAACATGAGGAGAGGAACGGACAGGTTTTGGAATCTCCCTCATTTATGGAGTAACGCATGCAAAGAACCACTCTACAATTGGTAATGCGGACTTCCTAAGCCAAACATTTTGCCATTTAAAGCTCAAACAAGCAACTTTCTTCCTTTGGCCCTATCAACCGAATGGAGATACACGAAGAACATTCGACTGGATTAAGAGAAGCACCTGTATATGAAAATTTTACCAAGACTTTTACCAGTTGCACTACTTGTCGATACTCCTATTGCATGTGAATTATGTATTTATGCATGTCTATAGATAAAACTTTAACGATTGATAACTACTGTGCTGTCAGTGAAAAGCATAACATCCCCACGAAAACCTTATCTCGGAAGCATGTCTTTTCTCTGTCAACTCTTGAAATTTTTCATCATCCCTCATGAATGCGCCCACAGACAAAACTGAGAAATTCCTTTTCGCTACGTTAGTTCTTTTCCACTGTTTTTCCTTCAAGCATCCTTATCCACAAGAATTATGTTGCAACAAATCAAGACATGTAAAAGAAGAAAGAAAAGGACCTAGCACTGGCATCAGATTCGATGAGCAATCTCCTTCTTCAGTACTTCCTTCCTAGCAGGTAGGCTCGAAGACATGGCCAAGAATGACAGTCACCAGTTCCTTCACTTCTTCTTCTTTGCACAAAGCTGCAAACTTCACTGCAAAAACAGAAAGTCAATTCATTGACATGGATTCAAATCCACACAATGAACCTTTAATATTGCAGATAATTAGGTAGAAAAGAGGTCCAAATGCTTTAAGGAGCAACACAGGGGAACCCTCATCTTCCCTTAAACAGAAGCAAGTCAGTACTGGAATGTAATGGGTACTCAACATGAAAGAGCAAAACAATCCTTAGAAACATTCAGAGTTCTCAAATTTGACACTTCAGCTCAGCAGTCATGCCAGTGAAAAATTATCTCAACAAGCACCAATATGTCCATCTTGCTGACAATATAGGAACAGTATTAAATCAAAGGTGTTATGGTGAAACACTTGAAAATCCATTACATGCTCACTTGGTGTGGAGATACAAGCCAACAGAAAATCAGCAGAGCATATCAGGAAATTTGTAGGCAGCTCAACCATCATCAAAAGCAGTTCAATGTGAATGCAGAAAATACATGTACTGTTTGTGAGAGAAAAAGAGAGTGAATCAGTAATACAATTAGATTAAGCGGAAGAAAAAAGAGGACTCATGAACATGAATGTAACGTGCCTATACTGCAAAAAAGATCTTTTTAATGTAATATGAAGAGTTATGGTTATATCTTATGGTTAAGGTACACCATATTAAAGCTTAGTCCAGTAACTATTTGGTTGCGAAAAGAAGAAAATGCCATGGAGAAGATGAAATGGCAATAACTTGAACATGAAATAGTACCCCAAGCAAGAATTGGAAATTCCAAACTCTGTGTTGGGACTGTCATAAGATAGGAACAAACCTGCAAGTGATTGCAAAAGCTTAGCTAAAAACAGGGGTTATTTTATCTGAGTATTTTATATCTGTTAAAACATGCCAAGATAGATGCAGCAAGAGGACGAGGAGAATGATAAAGCCTTGTCATGTCCTCCTTTTCATAGAGAAGATCCATGACATCCATGCATGCTTCGAAACTCAAAAGCTTCCCTGGTGCTGCGACTTCCCTGAATTAAAGAAGGCATAGAAACATTAAAAGCACCTCAAAGCAGAAAACCAAAATGCTAGAATTTCATTCAACCACAGTCAAGGGAAGAAAAACGACTTGCTTGAATTGGATGTAGAGTTGTTCGAGGAACATGAAAGCATCACTTGTGGATCCAATTTCAAAGTTCAGCATCTGAAATGACAGATCCATCATTCAATTGTCGATAAACAATAAAGAACGCAATATTAATTCCAATTTCCAAGTATATACCTGCAAAAAGACCACTTCCTAGGCAAAGCCAGCCTCATTAATCATGGCAAGACAAATAAAAGAAGAGTTAGGTATTTTCAATGCTTATGGACGGTAATTAGCATACTCCTTCAGAAAAGTCTCGAGTTGTAAAATGTTGTTCGGTGATGCTCCAATCCCCCCAAGACTTCAAGGTCTTTACCGACAGCGGCTGAGACAGATGTATCTGCTAGATATCAGACCATCAAAAGATGACACGGTACAACCATCTAACTAATGTTCGGATGATGCCAAAGTATCGGATTTTACTTTGCTTGAGATCCAGATAGAGACAAGTGAAAAGAATTGCAGGTTGCTCTCTCTGATAGGCTGTAGTAGCCAGTGTTGAATGGCATTGTCCTCTTCAGACCTTCACAAAGGCAAAATTGCTCACTCAATACAAAAAGAGCCGTTAGCAATCCTGATCGTCACCCGCTTTAGAAAGAAATCGCAAGTATCGCATTGATATCCTTCTACTATCTAAGTCTCAGTCTCAAAAACACACAATTGATCAAATTTGAAATGAAAAAAAGGGATTGAAAAAGGTAATGAGCGCAAAACAACAGCATCTAAACCTCCGATTCGCAATTAAGATAAAGCAAAGAACTTCACCAAAATTGTCGATCAAAGACTCCTAAAACAAGCTGATCAAACTCAAATTGCAAAAATTTTCCAGATTAACTTGCTGCGACCTTGCCAAGGAATTCAATCGGACACTCGTCTGCCAACACGAATTCAACCTGATCTCACTCAACACGACAACGAGACAGCAATGCGGAACCTCTGTCGTACGGAAAATCCGACGAAGCGCGACCCGCTCGAGACGGCGAACCAGCGCACCAACCGTTCCCCAAACCGGAAATGGCGAAGCGGCGGGGCGGCGAGGCGAACCTGGAGAGGGAAGCGCAGAACCGATCGGCGAAGAGCGACAGCGCGGTGTACTTGACCATCGGATCGACTCCGAGCCGCTGCGCATGGCATCAAGGGCCGAGCCGCGTCAGCGCGAGCGGCCGGATCGACGCGGCGGCGGAGCAGAGACTCACCTGCGCGGAGAGGATGAGGAATTCCACCGTGGGAAGCCGCGGGTCGCCCCGACGACGCTCGTCCCGCTCCCGCATTCTCCCTCTGCATCTGCTGCCGGCGTCAAGCGCGACGACTGTTGCAGAGAGATGATTGGCTTTTGCTCTCGCCAAACTTTTTTCACTCGATTGCTTGGTAAATGAGTAAGAAATCGTGGATTTTATACGGTAAAATTTCTAAATTTTTAATTTGTTTAATATGATTCGTGAACTTTATTTTACGGATGTAATGTCGTACTTAAATTTTTTATATATTTATTATGGTCCTTGAACTTTTAGTATGTATTCAACTTAGTTTATCAACTATATGAAAATGTTAAATATTACATTTTTATTAATTCAAGTTCATGGGCAATTTTAAATATTTTCATAAGGATAATGATTCAAATAATTCCAAAATTTAAATTTAAGATGCAATGTGATTCCCGAACTTTTAATTTGTTTAATGTAATTCTTGATATTCAATGTAGTTTTTGAACTTTTAATTTATACAATAAGATTCCTAAACCTTTAGTACATATCATTTGAAAGTATTCAATAATTTGAGGACTAAGTTGAATATATACCAAAGCTCCAATGACTATATTAAACAAATTAAAAGTTTGGAGACCACATTACATATTAGGTTAGAGGTCAACAACTACATTAAACACATTAAAGGTTCATAGACCACACTGCACACTAAACCAAAGTTTATGGGCCATTTGAGTCATGTTTCAGATTTCATATAATCAAGAGATTAGATTGAACATAAACTAAAAATTCATAAACCGCATTAAACAAATAAAATGTTCATGAACGATATTGAGTATTGGGATAAAATTTAGAAATCACATTAAACAAACTAAAGTTCATGTTCGATATTAGTGATCATTTGTGTAATTATCACATTATAAAAATTGTTTACTCTCTATTTAAGAAGATTTTAAAAAGCAATTATAGTATCCATTTTCAATTTACTCACTGCGCATCATACAAGAAATATAACTTTGCATATGACAAAATTCTTTATGCGACTATTTGAAAAACTTCTCATTATTCGACTTTATCTTTATTCTGTGAATTGACATAATGTGTTTATAATTTACTCCAAGAACATATGTATAGTTTTTCCCCTATATGCATGTTTAATCGAGAAAGCGATGAATAAGAGGTTTAGTTTTTGTTAAGGAAAAAGTGGTATTCATCCCACTTTCATATTTCCAACACTATGCTTGTATTATAACTATAGTCACCTCATCCACGCAACCGCCCACAACCTTATATTATAGATTATCAACGAAGGTCCTAGATTACGACTAATTTCACCAAGTGCGCTAAATTCTTAACTTTTTAATGATGCATTTTGAGCAAATAGGACTGATGTTTTGAAGAAAATCTGACGGCCCTTTGTCCATCACGTTCAATTCCTCAAAAACTAGTTTTGATTTCAAATAAAGTGCCACAATCATTGAAAAATTGGAAATTCAGTGCATTGTTATATTTGGAATCTCATATAGGTATTCCTGTGGTGTTTCATTTCACAATGTATATAAAATTCATATGTATAAATATTATCATCTACATATTGAAAGTAGTGCGATTTGAGAAGGTATTTTCAATCAATGATTGGAATCAAAGATTATTGACTTAACCATGAAACCAACTAAATAAGTGACCTCAAATAAAATTATCTAACAAATTAAGTGACCTTAAAAAAACTTACATAAACTCAATTAATTGAATGGGTAATGAAAAGCAATTATAATTTGTCCGTTTTGCTATCAAGTATTCGAGGCTTCAAACGATTTGCCAGTCTTGCCTCGGCAAAAGGACTAGATGTCCCCCCATGCCACAGTTCCTAATCCATGGCATGGTATGCTTCATTCATCCATTTCATCTAATTATCTCAACTTTCAAAACGAAACTCTCTTTTGTACCTCTCTTTAGATAAATTATCATATCATATGTATTTTCTTAGGACTCGCTTACTCAACAAAAATGTTGACATGACTTGTTTATTTGGCAAAAAATGTTAGTTGGAATTGCCAACTTGTATTTAAATGGATTAGATGATGAACAAATTTCAAATAAGAGCATAAAGTGGAGACATGTTCTTAAAAAAGGGTCAAAGTAAATTTTATTTCAAATAAGTTTATGAAGTAGTCAAATTGATATCAAATGAGAGCCTAAGCTTGCCGTCTAGTTGAATGTTCGTCAACCAACGATTTTTTGGCCACCGGGGTAAGGGCACTTTCGTCAAAAAAGAAAAACCTCTAGTTAAAAGATGGCCAAATACCTCAAGACCAAAATCCCCACATTTGAATGCAAAAGTTTCTTTCCAAATTCTACGAGACCAGTGAGCAATACTAACTTATGTCCTTAATTCCGATCCTAGGTTTACGCAAAGCCTTTGCCCCACATTCAAGAAATCCTTTTGATGAGTTTGGGACACCTGAAGTGTCATAACTTGGCACGGGGGGACACTTAAGTGTTATAACTTTTTTTCGGTACACTTAAGTGCCACTTTTTTTTCAAATGGGATACTTAAGTGCCACCTCCGGCGACCTTGCCGGAAATCCTACGTTGCACGTGTTTATTATTTTTTAATACTTGCATGGCTCGCCGGAGAGCCGAGTCGGCGCCGACTCGGTAGAAACGATGCCGTTTACATAATAAAAAATTAATTAAATTAAATTAAAACTTAATTTTAATTAAAAATACTCTAAAATTTAAAAAAAAAAAAAAAAAAAAAAAAAAAAAAGGGGGGTGGGGACGAAGGGGCGTGCGGCGAGGGCTCGCTGGCCCTCACCGCGATCCGCGAGGGCTCGCGGCCCTCGCCGCCCGGTCGGCCGGGGCCGGCGACCCCGGCCGACCCTCCCCCCTCCGTCACCGGCCCTTCCCGGCGACGGCGGGGAGGCGGCGAGGGCTCGCCGGCCCTCATCGAGATCCGGCGAGGGCTCGTGGCCCTCATCGCCGTCGGCCGAGGGCCGGCGACCCGGCCGACCCTCCCCCTCCGTCGCCGGCCCTTCCGGCGACGGCGGGAGGCGGCGGCGGCGAGGGCTCGGCCCTCGGCCCGCCCGCCCCTTCGTCCCCACCTTTTTTTCTTTTCTTTTTAATTTTTTAATTTTTGTTAATTTTTAAATTTTTAGAATATTTTTAATTTAATTTAATTAATTTTGTATTATTTTTACACGTCGACGCGAAACGGCGTCGTTTTTGCATTTTTTTGCCACGTCGCATGCAAAAACGACGCCATTTTGGACCTCCATCGCTGGAAAATTGCCACGTCGGCCCGTTTGGCCGGATTTTCGCCGGAGTGGCACTTAAGTGTTCCATTTTACTCCAATATTGGCACTTAAGTGTTCCATTTGAAAAAAAAGTGACACTTAAGTGTACCGAAAAAAAGTTATGGTACTTAAGTGTCCGCCCGTGCTAAGTTATGGCACTCCATGTGTTCTTTACTCTCCTTTTGATCGTGTCTATCGTTTTGCTGCCGTGATCCGGCCACATCTCATTGTTGAGTGGCGGTGGACCTCGTATAGGAGAGGGTGGCGCCGAATGGATCAGACGACCTTGTCCAGTCGAAGGGGAAGCCGAGCTTGCATTGGAGCTTCCCATCGTTGTCTAGGCAGACGACACGCTCGGCCTGCTTGGAGAGTAAATCCTAGGAACCGTCAAGAAATCTAAAGTGGCAGCCGCGCTCAAAGATAGATTCACGGTTGGGGAGCAATTGGGGAGGGTCTGGACGAGCTTATTGCAAGAGGAATCTTTCTTGTTGCGCTTCTTGCGGAGGGATTTAGGGAGCTTTGTCTTTTGGAAGGAGGTGGACAACGGGGAAGCAGGGAGGTTGCAGAGATTAGGGTTTTTGATTGGGAAGGTTTTTGGGCTTGGTGGTTTTGAAGAAGAATATGATGCGCCAAGCCATGGATTGAGCAACTAGAGAAGATGGAGTTATGTTGCATATCGTTCAAGCTAATATGGATTACCCATTTTTGTTAGGTGATAAACAAGAATTGCTCACTGATCTCATGATACCGAGTAAAGGTGTCGACGGTTTGGTTTGGATTTTACTGATACGTAAACCAAACTGAACATTGAAGACAACATGCTTCTTGTAACCTGAACCGAGGCCCAACTCGAATAGACCGAATACGGTTTAGGTTGGGTCCATTTGGTTTGAGTTGTCAGGTCGTCCTTTTTTCCCTTTGTCTTCCCCGGTACAATATTGAAAAATCCCATTTACACATGGAGCTTCTCACTTACACCAACTTTGCCACTCAGTACCAAGCGATATCAAGCTCCTACGATGCTCAATTTCGCTTAGAACTCGTGCGAAGATCAATGGACGAGTCTCTTCCTTCGAATTGCGAATCCAAGCAAATGCAACAAAGACGAAACAGAAACGAGAACAACGAAAGAAGAAAAAGAAGGTGAAATTGATGACAGTGGACTGTAGATAGTGAGCGAAATACTTTAGCTTCAGGTGCTCTTGAGACTGACCGACTTGTCGTCCTCCTCATGGATTTGACAGGTTCCTTGGATGCTTTTGTGGGAAAGTCGTGAGAATCGATGAAGCGCGTTGGATAGAGAGAGAAGGAATTAAGGTAGATGCAGAGAGAATGCAAAGACAACGAGAAGGAATAGGAGCGACAGAGTTTCGTGATCTTAGGGAAGATGGATTCAGGAGCGGCAGAACTTCACGATTTTGGAGAGTCTCTAATGGAGACGATGGATTTGGGAACAAGAGAACTAATTATGGATTTGCTTCATGATCTAGAATAGCATAAGGCACTATAACATGTTTTAGTTCGATTCAAACATATCATAATACCCGAACATGAAAAATACCTGATCCAAAAACACTCAAAATAAGAGATTCAATTTAAGTCAATTTGGTTTGATTTAGCTTCTTTGACGACCCTAATTCCCAGTTATTGGGGATTTGGTTATATTTTACTCATAATATTTTATGTAAAAGTGTACCCGCTCCAACGACCAGCGAGCTTAGATTGACTTAGTCACGTTGTACCCTTTATTTAAATCAAAATTCACCCTAACTTTTGTTTTGAGAAAATGACTCAATTTTGTCTTTATTTTTTCTCTTAGGTAATGCATCATCTCTCTCTCTCTTTTTTTCCTATGCTTTATCTTCCTCATGCGTACTTCTCCCTCGTACGCTTGCCAGACTCCATCTCCATCATTGTCGCCGTTGTTGTCCATCATTGTTGTCTGTCACTGTTCGTAGCAGCCACAATCACTCCTTAGTATCTCTTGAGCAAACCCCCTACATGTCGCGGTTTGAGGCCACGTAGCCTCTGTGCGACCTTCACGATCTGGAGGGTGCATCTTAGATCTAAGGTCGACCAGAGAGGAAACTATGGAGATTGGTGGCTACTGGCCAATGGTGGGAGTGTTAGTTGATGGCGATAGTGGAAGGTGGTGATTCGATGGTTGGCAGCGGCTGAAATGGGCGGTGGTAGGCTTAAGAGAGGAGAAAAAGGGAAAGGGAAGGTGAGGAAAAAAGAAGAAGAGTAAGATTATTTCCACCCCAATACAACTAACCCACTCCATTTTCACAGGATAAACAATGATGATCTTCATATTTGTATATTCTTATGGGTAAAGATGTGGATGGGAAGGATTGAGTTTCTTTGTTATTTTGAGAAATGAGTGAGGCAAGAGAAGAAGAGAGAAAGGAAATTAGGATTTTGGTTAGTTTTTAACCTGTCTTATTTTTTGTGAAAATGTGTATCCTCATCACCCGTGGTAAATTTGTGCAGCTTTAATCAACAAGGGAGACTCACCATATGTTCTGGTAAAAGCGTTGATGCTGCCGTCCCGCGGCAATTAAATCATTTCCAAACCAAAGGCACGAGTTTTCATTGCAAGGTGTCGACATCAAATTCAGTTGCAACTAGCCATAAAATATGCCATATTGTTTCAACTTCTGAACTCCCTGGTCCAAGACAGCATTACCATACGTGCGTTCTAGAATTTGTGAAAACCACAAATCAAATATTAAAAGGAGCGCTCTCATCACCGCCCGGGAGGCGGAGCACATCCTGCATTGGTTCAAACGCGACCCACCAACAGAGTTCCAGTGGTGGATGTTTCACCATCAAGATGGCCAAATGACTAGGACCCGCAACGTCCATCTCGTCGTGAATTTGGAGTTCTATTTGGGATATAAAGAAAAGGATCATCCATCTCGTTTGAGTCAATCTAAACTACATGTCACATTTAGTCCCTATCGAAACGAGTCAAAATAACAACGCATTAAAACCAGAATGGCTGTTGGCCTCAGACAGCCATAATCTCTCCGAACCCACTTGCCATTAATCATCATTTTTGTCCCTTTACCACGCATAAAATAAGCCGTTGATGATGGCGCATACAAGCAAAGCGATGACGCTTTTTCTTTGGCTACATGCAAAACCATCGCCCAACCCAAGCTTTTATTTAATTTCGTGTGCCATAATCTTCAAGTTTGGACAGATCATGTGGTTGGGATCCTCCAACCAATTAGATTCTCAGGCTGCTTCTGATCATTGGCAAATTATGCTTAACTTAATCATAAATTAATCTTCGCCTGCATGGAAGTTAGCATTAAAAGTCCCTAGTAGGGGGAGAACATGGGAAGCATCCTTTTTGTCCATCATTTCTGACCACAATCAAATCCCTAATTTTCAAATCGGATGAAAGCGATGGATGACTTGGACATCTTTCATTACGCAACAACACATGCATAACAAAGACATATAGGTTTCACTGTACACTCCTCGCCAAAATATGACACAAGCAAATTAATGAAGTATCTCATGGGGCTATAGCTTTCAGATTTTCCTTTTAAGGCAAAATAGAAACGCCGCCGTAATCACCATACTTCATTCAGTGTATTGCTATAATTTACAGCGATGATGACCTCAAATTTGGAAGTTGGACCGGCCTTTACATAGCAATCCATCGTCCTTGGATGAGACCACAAATCGGCTTGCGAGCGGATCGAACCGTTCAGATAGAAATAAGCTCTGAAGCCCTCTCAATGTTTGCGAAACCCCAACCTCTGCAGTGAATATCGCCTTTACCGGCCTGTGATCAGACAGCTTTGATTCGCCTCGTGTGTACAAATGTTGCTTCAATCCTTTCCCGCACCAAATTATCCTGTCACACCTGCGTAAGAAAAGAAAACGGGTTAACTACATAAAAGAAAAGAAAAAATTCATTTTATGCTGATTCTTTTCGAGCTCCGAAAGAAATTCGAGAAAATGAATTTACCATGCAGGAGAACGCCTTTTTTCTCCCTTTTTTGCTTGAAAGCATCCGTAATACAAGTCGGAGTTCGGAATATATTTGTATGTGGGGGCGAATTGGATTGTCCCTTCGTGCCAACCTTGTAATACATGCCCCTTCGTCAGCTCCATCCTCAACTTCAGTTTTACAATCAAAAGAAAGAAAATATAACTTTCAGAATGAACCAATGTGAACTGAGAATTTAGAAAATATGATTTTCAGAACGAACCAATGTGAACTGAGAATTTAGAATATATGACTTTCAGAACGAACCAATCTGAATTGAGAATTTGGATTTTCATCATGATTATTGAATACACAAAGACCAATATCATCCCTTAAACATGGGGTACTAATGACATAATTCAATATGTAGTTAAGAATTGTAAGGAAAGATCCAATTACTGTAAACAGAATGATAGTGTATCATGAGACTACTTCAGGAGCTAACTATTTCGCATCATTCAATATAATAAATTCTCGAAAATTCTGGGGCTGTGGGATAGCTACCTGGTCTTTGTCTAGCAATGCATCCCATTCTTTTCTTTTTACCAGCTCTCGAGTGGTTGCTTCCGGTAACGAAATCCGGTAATTCAAGTCTCCAAGCAAAATGACCCGACTGCATCCACATACCAGACACAATCAGCTGAGATCACGCAGAAAATTTGAAGCTTAATATATTGTTTATGAACCGCAAATCGGGGTATCGCATTCGTTTACACATTGATTGGTAAGTCAACTTGTTTAAACTATAAAATAATACAGCATGTAGACAGGCTTACCACTAGACGTCTCTTCTTTTTCAGGCCGTTTATCTAACTACTTAACTTTATTGGTCGGAGAACTAATAAAATAATTCCTCAACAACCACTAAAATCACCTAAATTGGTTTGAGCAACAAAACAAGAAGAATAACACTAATTAATCTTTTTTGGCGACCCAACGTCCATGTCGACAAATGCCCAGTCGTGAACATGCAATAATGATTATTTATCACATAATATGAGTGGGTAACCCCGTCTTATCCTCATGGCTTCTAGCGAAGAAACATATTTAATAGGACCAAATGAACAAATAAGTAAATGGAATTGGCCTGGCGGTTTGAAAACAAGAGCACAAAACATAAAAAAAATATATGGTTTCACGTACTCGTGGTCCAGAACTTTTCTAGGTAAATTAAGCAATGGGCCCCTAGGAAAGGCGGTTCGAGATAATATCTCTGCCATGTTGGACGTCCTCCACTTTTCATCTCCTTCTTTGCCTCCAGAGGCGAGATGAGTGCACACAAAGCAGAAGCTTGTCTCGTGTAATAGAAACCTCACCGAAACCGACCCCTGCAAATTAATTAGAAAATTCAGAAGAAATAAGATGTAAAATATATGAAAGTATTTATTCTCATATCGTGTGGTTCATAGCATTATACAGATACCCTAATAAAATTTCTTTTTCACATGTATATATATATATATAGGCACACGCACATTATTGTTATGAGGACCTTCGCATTATGAACTTCTTTTTCCCTTCTAAATCTTGGCGACGTCACAAATAAGATAATCAAGATAGATGCATAGATTATTTTTATATGATACAACCAGTAAAATCAATCGTTTTACAAGATGAAGATCCTCTGGTGTGATAACGACTCTCAGCCCCCGACACATGCAGTTATAGATTTCACAGTTACCCTTATCCACTCAAGCTGATGGTTTCAGGGAAAGAGACGACGAATCGAGACGTGTACGGCAATAGAGGGATCTCCTGCCCTTTCTACATGCTACGGACAATCTACAAAACCGAGTACCTATCATACCTTGTTGCCTAGGCAGCCCATAACGCCACAGCCAACGCATGAAACGCTCGGATGGCTGACGTAGGGACGAAGATCACTGCGAATCCACACCGAGATTAATATCCCCACCATTTGCTTGCTGACAACACAGTGATACTCTCGCCCATGCATCCTCTTCTTCTCATTGTCAGATCCATGGCGGTAATCACGGTTTCCATTCAAGGTCTCTCTGATGAGCGAATTCCATTTCATGCAGAGATTTGCGTTCTCAGACCCCAGAACATTGGACGCCTTCAATGGCACAATCTCTTGAAACCTGAATCATACAAGGGATAGGAGATATTCTTCATGCGAGACGTCGATCTCCATCGAGTTCATCGAGGATTTATTGTTTAAGCTATTCAATATATAGACCAACTCGATCACAGTTAAAAAAAAAATTAAAAAATGGAGGACAATACTAGACCCCACAAGTAGGGCATATTCTCGTGTATATTTTCTGCAATTTGTTTTGGTTCATCTACAGTACTATCTATAGAGCATGCTGATGCAACATCTTTTGAAGTAATCCAATTGCGGAAACACCTTATCCATGGAAGAATCACTTATCTAATCCAATTTCTCATTTTGATCTTTATGTGCAAATAGGCGGCATTTTCCATCGTGTTTTGTTACTTACCCTAGAACATAGATATCGTAGGAGTTGTTGCACGTATCTAAGAAGTCCTCCATCGCCAAATCTTCATCCGGTGCAACTCCTCCAACATTCCAAGTACTAACAAAAACTCTAAACTCCACAAAAGAGAAGGAACAAGAAGAAGTTAGAATTATGACGTCTTACGTTGACCATGCAACTATCTTCTAAAATCATGTTAAACTTCTGCAAACCCTTCTTTTTAGGCTTCAGCTGTTAAAGAATGGATGGGTACAGACATAAACTGTCATACCGCCACAAGATTGAAAGGATAATCACCATGCGAACGAAAGAGGGACGAGGACACTTAAAAATTAGATAGGAGGGGGGTTTCGAAATGATTACTTGTACTTTAGGGTGCCCTTGTGGTGGTTCAAAATGTTCTTGCCGCATAAGGAGGGATCTTCCAATATGGGGAAGTCGAGGAGAGAGTCTTCGCTGTTGATGGGGTAATCGGCGACGAAGTTATTGATTCCCAATCCCTTCCTCAGTACCTTGTTAGCTACCAATCTGGTCCACATGATGATGATGATGATGATGATGATGATGATGATGATGATGATGATGATGATATGATCAAATCAGCAAGGTCCTGTACATTAGTACGTTAATATCATGCAAAAGGCATGGATATTATCACAAGCCAGCGTGACCAAGGAACATGCAGAGAAGATTGGATGTACTCTTGCTATTTTGGAATCTTGGCATGAGAGGAAGAGAGAGAGAGAGAGAGAGAGAGAGGTTGCAGTCTTTGAGGGTAGAGAAGACTGAGGAGGATCGGTTGAATAAAAAGAACTCAGAAAGAGAGAGAGGTGGGGGTATTCACATGTTCGTATCTTCTTCTTTTTTTCATTTTTCATTTTTTGGTTTCTTGAGGTTATTTTAATAATCCCGGGCACGTCTACATAGTTCTTTAGATCCAACGGATATTTTCTTCAATCCTGATTGGTTTGGGTTATAACTGCCCACCTTTATTTTAAGTTAAATATGAATGCAAGCAAAGTCCATAGTCGTAACCCCCAAGCGGCTTGATTGGAATAAGTTTCATTCAATCAGGATAAGAAAAAAATATATAATTCTCTAATTATTTGCACGGTGCTTTTCTATTTATACAGTTATCACATATATATAGTTTCAATTTTAAATCTGCAAAAAATATATATATGTTTACGATCAAAGATAATCACAACTTGAGACACGCCCACAATGTTATTTTCATCCATAATAAGAAGAAATTACTTCCAATGAATCTTTTCATCATTGAACTAGAAACATGCACATCGCCTAAATGTATTAGTAATCAGGTTTCTACACATGCGATATTCACATCAGTAACCCATCAAATATAATTATAGCTGGAGTTAATTTTGTCCAATCTCAAGAATGAAGGAAAACAAAATCTTGAGGAAAATAAATTGAATATTTTTTTAGCCATGTGGGAGTCATATAAATATATAATATATATATATATATATATATATATATATATATATATATATTCCTTTTGTCCTTGTGTTCAACAGCATATTGGTTGATTTGAAGGATATCTTCTGTACCGCGGACTTTAAAAGCGCAAGTGGACGAGTGCCGGAAAATGGTCTTTTTTGTATAATAATCCGTGGTGTCGTCGGATGATGTGGCACAAGTAATAATTGCCTTTAATTTTTCTAGTTTTGAAATAATGTCAAGTATACTAATATATATGCACGAACGAAATTGATATAATAAGAAAAGTGGCAGAATTTTACGGATGTCAAATATGAAAGCTAGTGGAACAGACGTCCAACATAGACATCCATATCATAAATATTAAATTCATAAAAATAACTAAATGAATGTTAGTGGAATAGACATTATCCGATGAATGTTGAGGCGGCAGCTATTATTATGGAGAAAGCACCGCAACTTTTTCGTGGAACGAGAAGAGGCCAATCCGAGCAATCTGCAATCGTACATGGCAAGTCCAGAAAAAAAAAAAAAAAAAAAAAAAAAAAAAAAAAAAAAAACACTTGGAAAAGGCTCCGTAATAATATGTTCCTAATTATTCTTTTGCATCCACTCTTTTAGAGCTAATTTGACTGTCCTAGCTGCAAAACATTATGAAGTAACATAATCAAAATCAGGATTGGAGAGTAGTAGCCGTATTAAGATAAATTGAAAAATTAAAGGTGAAGCTATAAGTTCTCGATTTGAAATTTGTTTTAGAGATACATGGTTATCATTCTGTTTGTGATGATTGAACCAAAATGACAAAGGAGATATCAAGTTAATGTATCCATGTCAACAGCTACCAATTTCCTTGACACTTTTAGGTTTGGGGAAAATTTATTTTCCTAACTTTTATACGTGAATATAGGTGGAAGGCTAAAAGCACTCTTATTGTTATTTTGTCTGTCTTTGTAGTATATTTGTTTAATGTCTTTCCGTGTTTTAAGCGCAAATAATCAACTTACAATCAAGAAAAGAATGTTGAGGAGCACACTCAATACACAATGTAGGTCAGTCTCCTAAATAACTTGAGTTTTTTTTTTTTAATTGATTTATCGAACAGTAATATAGATTTAAGGAAAATATGACAATTTTGGAGTCTGATTTTCGAATTACAAATGATTTTACTTCACTGTCTTTGTTTGTATTCAGTATGGATATAATCCTGACACACAAATTGGATTGAGTTATGACATCGTTACATAGTCTTACACATTCCAACCGAGTTGATGCGCATCCACATCTATCAGAATATTATTGATAAAATTGGATATTAAAATATGTGGCTATGGTTCAATCAAAAGTTTTATAAATAATTTTTGCCAAATTCAACACATTACTATTTTTTGGAGTGTGACAAATCAACACAGATTCATTGTTCATACTTCACGTGTCTCGAATTGATAACTCTTCCACAATAACAGAGACTTAGAACAAAAATCGTCATTTTCAAGAGAAAAATATCCAAAAAATCTTAAATTTATTATATGACAGCCAATTTAATAATAAATCTTTCAATTATATCAAGTTAGTCATAAACCTATTGACAATTTGCCAATGTAGTATTTCCAGCTAATTTTAGTTGAAAATTATTAATGTAGATGCTGGACATTCTATATAAAACGACCATTACTGATGTGAACAGTTATTGCATTTTTTTTAATTTTCAAATATTTCTCTTTTTTTCCTTTACTTTACTTTCCTTTTTTTTTTTTTTTTTTTTCCCTCTTATTTACCTTATTGCATTTTTTTTTAGTTTTCAAATATTTCTCTTTTTTCCTTTACTTTTCTTTCCCTTTTTTTTTTCCTCTTATTTCCCTCCTCTTGGTAGAGTTGTAGTGAAGGTCACCAGCCATAGGAGAGCCCTTGCCAAGGGACATGAAGGCTGCCCTCACCTAGGTGAGCCCTCACTAGAGGCCGTGAGGAAGGCTCTTGTTGGCCATCATTCATAACCTGGTGGCAGCAAAGGGAAATAGGAAAAAAGAAGAAAAATTTTTGTAGTAACTCGGAATTTTTAGAGGTCCATAATGATTAAATTTTGTTCAAAGAATTTAATGGGATGCCAAAGGCTACAACTTAGTGAGGTCAAATCAGCATATACTTAAATTATAGATAATAGATATGGGCAAGTATGGAGTCAATTCCTCTAGCTAACCATAACACCGCTATGATTCTCTCTCCATATAAAATGTAAGTTTGACTCCCACATTATTTAAGTTTCGTTAAAAATGATTTGTCTAACGACAAATACATATAGAGCTTTTCCTTTTTGGAAAATCATTACTAAAGTCATAAATCTATTACATTAATGTCAAAACCTTTTAATTGTGTCGATTTAATCTTAAATATTTTACCTATTGCCAATTTAATTCTTCTAGCTAATTTTGGCTAGATATCGCTGACATAGATGTCAAAAGGTCTACGTGGTACCGCCAATGCTAACATAGATAATTTTTAATAATTTTTAATAATTTTTTATTTTTTCTTCCTTTCTTTTCTTTTTTCCTCTCTTCTTCCTTTTACTAGTGACCGGCCATGCCTAAGCAGGCTAGCCTCCCCTAGGCAATGGTGGCCTTCGCCTACCACAAGTGAGGCTTGGCCGAGGGAGGGTGAGGCCTATTAAGGGCTCCTCTCGCAAGATTTGGCAAGGCCGTGCTAGCCTAGGTGAAGGCCGACCTCACTAATTTTGGCAAGGGCAACCCTCACTCAAGCATGGCCAACCTACTCACCCAGCCATGGCCAGTGGCCAACCACTAGCAAAAGGAAGAAGAAAGCCAACAAAATGAAAGGAAAAAAAAAAAACAAAAGAAATAATTAAAAAATCAAAAAGATATTAAAATAATATTAAATATTGTTCGTGACAATGCCAATGGTGCCATATAAGCTAGCCAGCATCCACATCAGTCATATCTAGCCAAATTAGTCGAAATGACTAATTTGACACTAGGTCAAAAGGTTTAGAATTAAATTTGCAAAGTTAAAAAATTTATGACTAAATTTGCACTAAGATAATAGGTTTAAGACTTATCTGACACTTTTCCTAAACTTTCTTTTTCTTTAGCATTAGATATTAATTTGATTTAGTATGACAATCCATTTTATCCGAATATATTGAGTAATTCCATAATACACACAATTATGGAGCAATGTTTTCATGTCTATTCTTAATTCGAGGATTTTAACTGCTCACTTTCTTATTAAACATCAACTTGATGATAGATGAAAAAAAAAAATCATAGTTGTAACAATCATTATATTTTTCATGTGTAGATTAAATCTATATCCCAAGAATCCTCCACATATTTTTGCGAGAATTTTATATAAATTTGTTGGAGCTATCTCATCAGATTTCACATACATAAAACCCTCCAAAAACTCATATGCAATACTCCAGCTTGCTTGAAAATGTAATATATCATAATCTCATTACTAATGTATATTATTTATCTTATGGTGTTTCAGAATATAGTATTTTCATGTTTTCCTACTTAACAAGTATTTCAAAGATACTGGCTAACCAAAATCAAAATGTGATTGGTTGTACACATAAACTACGGTGCCCGCCAGACAAGTTGGTGCATTCTATGCCTCTTACGTGTTAACAAATTATTATGAATCCTATCGTGTCGCAGAAATGCTTAAAGAACTTGCGTGACCTCTCAACAGTATCTAACCTAACCTTGGAAAAATTCAGACCGAAACGCATCACGTTTAGTTTTAATCCCACTTGGTCACATGAAGATGCATCAGTCCAACTTTCATGCAGGGTGATTGAGATGAGCTGCCTGCTTATTATAATGCACTCAGCTTTCTCTGCTCGCTGAAATAAATCTGGAGAAATCAATAAAGGTTCTTGCAACTTGGGGTGAGATTTGATAACCACACAAATCTGCAGCCACACACGAACTGAAGACTCTCTCCCTCTCTCTCATACGTCTGCCGTGTCACCCACCATTGTCGAGCGTTCGAGCTGTAATTCTATAGTTTCCGTTATCGTTTCCGTGTGGACCTCTGCCTTTTAAGAAGCGTGAGGATGAGATCAGAAGCCACAATAAAAAAAGCGAAACAGGATCTTTCCATGAAGCCCCATTTGCTGTTTAATAATGCACAAGCAACGCAAAACAGTGATGCTGATCTCAAGCCTTCTCGCGGTTTCAAGCGAAAGCGATTCTTAGCTACTCCTGCAAGAGTCTACGTGAGCAGTGGTTATAATGGACGTGATTATCTAGAGACGCAGATGTCAGGCAAAACGGTCTCATTTGAACGAACCAAATCTTATTCTAAGGTAAAAAAAAAAAAAAAAAAAAAAAAAAAAAAAAAAAAAAAAAGGATAATGCTTATATAATGGTCCGTTACTCGTGCAAAGAGTGACGGACAATTCCTGACCACAAAATGTGCTCTTGGAACCTTCTCGCTTGTTTGTCCGGTTGCTGTGATGCAAACTAAGAAATGATTCTTTTATTTGTTTTTTTTCCCTTGGAGTGTGCAGACTGTGTCAACAACTTGTACAATGATTTTTCATGCTTTTGTTAATTGGCAAATTTTCTAAAACTAGTTCTCTTTTAAAAGTTCATGACATTTGAAATACACAAAAATTCTACAATATGCATCTAATGCAAGTATGTCTCTTTTTTTACCCATTGACGTAACTTTATGGAATTTTATGTAGTATTTCAATAAATCATTTGAATTTTGTGCTTAGAGACACTTTCAAATAGAATATTATTTTAAATATATCATGAATGGTGGATCTGTTATATTTAATGAAATATGACATCTGGACTGGGACCCATTATTTACCCGATAATCAATGTGTTATGCTCTAATTGATCACTCTAATGTAATTGGTTATTGCATAAGTGCTTTAAAGGGTCTACTTTATTGTGCATATTTCCTTTTTTGGGGAGGGTGGTACTTTTATAGAAGCCATAATTCTATAACCGTTGCAAAAGTATTTGCACATAACCTAAACTAAAACTTTGAGAAAAGAAAGGCTAAAATAAGATAAAGAAGACAAAACTGGACATTTCGATTGTCCCTCTCTGAATTTGGAATATGTGGCTGGGAGTTCACCGTTATTTTCAAAAATAACGATGACCGTCAGCCTAGCGGCACCCAAAAAAAAAAAACATAACGTAAGCCATAGTTCGGTGAGAGTAGTGCAATTCGCCCCCACAAATTAAAAGGGCAAACCGGGTCATAGCTTTTCGAGTTCAATTCATTTTTATTTTATTCTATTTGTAATTAGTGCTTTTTACATGAAAGGCCGATCGCATTTTAATAAGACTAATGGGCATTAAAATGTGACATATATTGCAGGCTGACTGCAGCAATCTTGAACTAGTCTGCCTCGATACTTTAGAGGGTCGTTTGTCAAAAATAATCATCTTCCTCGTCATTATTGAGATGTGTTTTTCTGATAATAGAGTGGGCCCAAGCTCCGAACCCATTGAAAGTGAAAGAGGAGCCCATTAACAGCTGATGGTCTTCAATCTTCATCAGCTCTCCTGAGCAAACATACGTTCTACGCTCGCCGAGGAACCGAAGACTTACTAAATCATCTACATCGAACATCATCTATGGTAATCGTTGCTCTTTTCATTCTAAAGCTGCTTCGTAACCCACAACCGTATCTTACATGTTGCGCGCATCAGTCGCTCCTTCTTTGGATCATGGCCGCTTGGGTTCCTTCCCATTATTTTCACGTACACCCGGTCGACTTAACACGGAGATTTCCTTTTCTTTTCCCTACTTTAAAATGTCTAGTTACGTGTATTATTCAGGACGAAATTTAGAGCGGAGAGCATTATCTATATATATAGTTTATGCTTTCTTGGTCTTAATTCTTTAAATCAGTCGGGCGACAGACATGTTTTTCAAACTTTCACGCGGATGGGAATGATGCTTTACGTCTGTGGGGCTTGATTTGACTTCAACCAACTAAGCAAACTGCAAGTAATGGAACTTTTTCATCGCCGGGTATTTTGTGCCTAAGGAACTTTCTCTACTTTTCAACATCGATAGGAGGCATGCAGCTTGTATAACGGGAAGATTAATTAAGTCCAAATAATGATACGAGAATGAGATCTCACCTGCCTCTCCAATGCTTCGTGAATGGTATACACCTATCAGTTCAAACTTTTGGGGAAAACGGTTTGTCTAACAATTATATTGCATGTCACATCAATTTTACAAAGAAATTAACATAATAATACCGTATACTTAACGGATTGCCCAATCCCATTTTGGATCTTGCCCATCAAGAATTTATTTGCTTTTATAAGTGAAAAATTACCAAAAAAATCTTAAACCTATTTTGATTATGCTACTTCAGTCCTAAATTTATTTTTCTAGCCAATTGAGTCATAAACATTTTGCAACTGTATCACCCGCTGTGGTGGCATCGCTGGCTTCGAGCTCTCTCCCCCTCACAAAGGGGAGAAGTTTGAATTCCCAACGCGTCACTTGATGACTTGCCCGGTGGCACGTGGTGGTAGTTTCCATGTGTCGCCCCCAGGGTTTACTTGTCGAGCTGCCAACTTACGGGGTTCCCTGAGTCTCCCAAAAAAAAAAAATTGCAACTGTACCAATTCAGTCATTTTGCAAAAATTGGTTAGCTGATGCTGACGTGGTGATCATGGCAACAATTTTTATAATAATATTTTATTTTATTAATTTTTTATCCTTTTTTCTTTCTCTTTTTTTTTTTCTCCTCCTTCCCCCACCCTCCTTCTTCCTTTGGCTCCAGTGATCGGCCATAGGAAAGGGTTGGCCGGTCCTCAAACTAAGGTGGCGAGCGAGCCATCATTAGGCAAGGGCTGGGAGAGTGCAAGCTCGCTCGACCACTAGCAACATGAGTCCTCGCTAGATATGGCAAGGATTGGCCTCGCTAGTGGTTAGGCGAGGGTGGCAAGGGCTCAGCTCACCATCTTTGGGAGAGGGCAAGCTCGCCTAGCCATTGGCGAGGTAAGATGAGGCAAGGCCTTGCCAGATCCGGCGAGGGGGGCCTCACCGTCACTAGGTCTGGCGAGACGAGCCTCCACCAAATCTAGCAAGAGCTCACCGCACTATCACTGGGCAAGGGCAAGCTCGCCCAAACCACCAATGAGGCGAGCCCCGTCAAATCTAGTGATGGAGGCTTCGCTGTCATTGGGTCCGATGAGCTCATCCTCGCCAGATCCGATGAGGACTCACATGCCAATGGTTGAGAGCTCGCCTGGCAACCTCAATCTGACAACCGGCCAGCCCTCCCCTTTGGCCGATCGTCGGAGCCAAAGGAAGGAGGAGGGAGGAGGAAAAGAAAGAAAGTAAAAAAATAAAAATAAAATATTGTTGAAAAAATTATCATCAGTGCTGGTCGGTGATCACGTCTTGAGTAGCACGGACACGTGACACAACACCACACGACACGCCGACACGTCATTTCTCAAAAATAGAAAATTCCAACACGTTGGGACACATTATTATTAAATAAATATTTTTATTTTAAATTAATTTGATTCAAATTCACAAATAAATAAATAAAATAAAATGATTTTACAATGAATTTACACAAATAATATTAATAAATCTATTCATGGAAAATTTGAAACACATATTCATAATTAATGCATACCTATATTTGAGAACATGTTTTTAACTTTAAAAAAATTTATGGATGAGACTAATGACTCACAAAAATATAGAATCAACTTTATTTAAATAAATCTATGATATTCTATAATCATCCAAATTTATTATTATTTAGCATTCAATATTTTTATTTTTCGAAATCACTTATAACTCATTTATTTATTTTTATAACAAAAATAACTTTGCGCTCAAAATTATTCCCCCTGAAAAAGCTCCAAAATCATTTCCCTCTCTTTTCTCTCTAAACTCTCATCCCCAAAAAATCAGTTCCCTCCCCCATTTCTCTCCCTTCCTATCCCTCACGCCACCCCAAAATCTTCCCTCGATTTCTTCCCTGCTCTCTCTCTCTCCCCCTCCCCTCCCTGCACACGACAGCACCTTCTCCACACGCCACCCTAAAATCTTCCCCTCGATTTCTTCCCTGATCTCCCCCTCCCCCACAACACCTCAATTTCCTCCCTACTCTCTCTCCCCCTCCTCCCCTTCCCCCACAACAACACTTGTCCCCACCCCCATCAATCATCTCCAACACCTACCCCCATCAATCACCCCCATCCCCTCCCCCTTCGTTTTCTTCCCCCACCCTTCTACACCCTTTGTTTATCTCTCCCCCACCCCCATGCCACCCCCTCTCCGACCCGATTTCTTTCCATCGTCACGCCACCCCCTCTCCGACCCCGGTTTCTTTCCATCGCTCGCCACCACCCTCCCACTCTTCTTACTAAAACCCTAACCACAGCCTCTTCTTCCTTCTCGTCGCACAACTCTCTCCTGATCACCTCATCGCAATCGCTCGCCGAAGGGTCTCTGTGTGACATCCCAAATTTCACCGACCATCATTAGTATAATTGGATCATTAGAAACTTGGATTAATTAGAACGGGCTAGAAAGTGAACCCGATGGATCGTGAGGAATGTGTGGGCTTGAGAAGTAAGTGGGCCACGCGATTATTTTAGAACTGGGCTTGTAAACTTGAATGGAAGAGCTGGGCTTGGACTTGACTTGAAGCAAGCCAAGGTTTGAAAATTATTAGATTTATAGATTTAGTTTAGTGGACCGGATCGTTGTAGGTTGAGCCTGTTGGGCCAAGAATGGATAATTAGGCCCAAGTGATTTTATTTTCGGTTAAGATTCATAGATTATAGTTAAGATGATTTGATTAGTGATTAGTTATAACTTTAGCATTTCTTGTGACGAATTCTTTATAGACTAATATTGACTAGTCGATATGTTCTTTGTATAATTATAAAAGGATTGAAATCAAGTGGAAACAAAAGAAAATTAAATGAACAAAAAATTAGAAACCAACGAACTGATTAACGATATTGATTAACTGTTAATGGATGGCGAACGACAGATGGCAAGAATTCTCATGCATGAAAGCCACGACCTCACTCTCTCATTTCTCCTTGTACTCGAGTTACCTTATCCGGACTTCCACAATATTTCTATTATGGACATCTCACTCCGAGGCATCCTGGCATCACTCATCCGAGGTTCTCCCAAGATCACTCAGCATGGGGCATCTTACTCCGAGGCATCTCAATATCACACAACTGAGGCATCCTTGATCACACACAAGGGCATCTCACTCTAAAGCATCTCCGTATCCTTCTACCGAGGCATCCAAGATCACATAGTATGGGCATCCCAACTTCCGAGGGGCATCACCGATATCTCTGTACCAATGGGTTCATTCACTCACTTAAGCACACGTTTCACACCAACACACCTTTGATTAATGCATTTATTGTATCCAAAAGAAAAGACTTTAAAGTATCTAACTATATATCTGACTCTCATGAACCTAGCACACGTGCGTGTCCAGATTATAAGATAAAACTCATTTCAACATATCCCATACCATGCCGAACAAATATTTACCCCATAATCAAGCACTATGCACCACACTCATTGCACAAGCATGATACTGTATGCACTTATATCTCAAATAAGATGTGAGACTTACTCTTACACAACTAACATCTATTATGAGGTTACTAGACTCTATATGTGTCATACAAGCCTAATATAAAAGACACAACATCTAATACATGTTCTCGGGTCTAGACAGTTTACTAGCTAAACGAACAGTTTCGGTTTCGGACACAGAAGGTATATCAATTCTTGTCGAAATGCTACCAAATTTTAGTATGTTATATTGGAAAGATAGATTGACATTTTCTGTGAAGAAACTTAAGTCTAATTCTCACTGTATTAAGAGTAACAATCGCCATAATCTTTACTAGCACCCTGTACCGACGTCCGGATTTCATATCTACAAAGAAAATTGTTTTACTAACCAAATCTTATCCATTAAGTCTCAAATTTTGATATGTTATTCCTAAAGATGTGTTCTACAACTTCAATTAAGGATTCGAAGTCCAATTCCAGATAGATAATTACAGAAAATTCATATAATCAATAAAGGTCAAACCGTTTCTTACAAAAACAGTTTACTGGTTTTACTAAATTCACTTCTATCTCTATTTTTATATTCATATTGTTATAGCTAGGTGTCTAATTCAATCTAAGGGATGTTCTATCATGTAAAATGGTTTCTTTCTTATTTTCATCAACCTACATTAAGAAAAAATAACACAAAACAGAAGACTCCCTAACCGTATTCTCCTAGAACAGAATAGGTATACGCGATTCTCTTCACTTTTAGCCCGACCAAACCACTTATTCTTCACTTTTAGCCCGACTTCACTTTTAGCCCGACCAAACCACTTATTTTTCCACAATTCTCTTCTACAACACTTCAATACTCTATCACAGCAACTAAGAGTACCTTCAGCAAGTTTTTCTTTAACAAATAACCCTTCCACAGCTCCGCTCCAGGTATATACTCATCCATAAGTTCACTCATCACAACATACACCACATCCTTCCACTCGGCAACCATTTCATCACTTTACTCGGCAAACACAGCTTACTCACACTTGGATTTCGAGACATGCAATACTTAAAGGTGGCATGCAATGGCTTCTACCTTCAATCTAGTACTTACCAAGCTTAAATCAAAACAAAACAACAACTACAAATCAAATCCTCTACCATTTGGTTAGATCCGCAAGTTTTTTTGACGAAACAATGGATAACTTCAAATTTAGAGTTATATCTTTCCTTACCTTGCTTCGGCTACTAAACAACACAAAGATGCTTCAAGATCAACACCAAAATTTTGCATGCAAGAGGAAGAAGGTTGCTGTTTTCCTTTTGGTTTCGCCACCCGACCATGAGAAACGAAGAAGAAGATGAAGGTGGGTTTCGGTCTTGAAGAGAGAGAGAGAGGGTTTCGAAATTTATGAGGGGAAATAGGCTACAAGCTAATCCCTAGGCTAGACTAATGATGAGATCTTGCTAATGATTATGTTTCTTGAGTTGATGGTTTTGGTTTCTAGAGGATAGAAAACCGTGGGTATCGAGTACAAGGAGAAATGAGAGAGTGAGGTCGTGGCTTTCATGCATAAGAATTCTTGCCATCTATAGTTCACCATCCATTAACAGTTAATCAATATCGTTAATCAGTTCGTTGGTTTCTAATTTTTTTTTTCATTTAATTTTCTTTTGTTTCCACTTGATTTCAATCCTTTTATAATTATACAAAGTCATGACATATATAACATATCGACTAGTCAATGTTAGTCTATAAAGAATTCGTCACAAGAAATGCTAAAGTTATAAATAATCACTAATCAAATCATCTTAACTATATCTATGAATCTTAACCGAAAATAAAATAACTCGGGCCTAATTATCCATTCCTGGCCCAATAGACTCAACCTACAACGATCCGGTCCACTAAACTAAATCTATAAATCTAATAATTTTCAAACCTTGGCCTGCTTCAAGCCAAGTCCAAGCCCAGCTCTTCCATTCAAGTTTGCAAGCCCAATTCTAAAATAATTGTGTGGCCCACTTACTTCTCAAGCCCACACATCCCTCACGATCCATCGGGTTCACTTTTTGGCCCGTTCTAATTAATCCAAGTTTCTAATGATCCAATTATACTAATGATAGTCGGTGAAATTTGGGATGTCGCAACTCTCCCCCACTTAGAAAATTTTGTCCTCGAAATTAGAATCTTACCTTATTCACTTGAAAAGCTGAGGATATTTCTGTCTGATCTCTTCCTCTCTTTCCCAAGTTGCTTCCTCTGAATCATGGTATGGCCACAAAATTTTAACTAAAGGTATGGTCTTATCCCTTAACACTTGTTCTCTTCGATCCAAAATTTTCACAGGCTCTTCTATATATCTAATCCTTTTATCTATTTCTAGTACTTCAAAATCTAACACATGAGTTGGATCCGGCTCATATTTCCTAAGCATAGATACATGAAAAACATCGTGAATACTGGATAGCTTTGGTGCTAATGTTATTCTATATGCTAACTCTCCAATCCTTTCTAATACTTCAAAAGGTCCTATAAATCTTGGGCTCAACTTTCCTTTCTTCCCAAATCTTAACACATTCTTCATAGGTGATACCTTCAAAAATACATGATCTCCTACATTGAATTCTAAAGGTCTACGAGGTTTGTCTCCATAACTCTTTTGTCTACTCTGAGCTGTCCTGAGTCGTTCTCATATGGTCTTTACTACTTCCAAAGTAATTTGAACTATTTCTGGCCCTGTCAGCTTCTGCTCTCCAACTTCATTCCAGCAAATAGGTGTTCTACAATTCCTACCATATAGAACTTCAAATGGAGCCATACCAATCCTTTGCTGAAAACTATTGTTGTAAGCAAATTCCACTAAATGTAATTTCTCATCCCAATTTCCTTTGAAATCAATGACACAGGCTCTTAACATATCTTCCAATGTTTGTATAGTCCTCTTTGATTGTTCTTCTGTCTGTGGATGAAAGGCAGTACTATATTGGAGTTTAGTTCCTAAGGCAAGTTGAAGACTTTTCCAAAAATTTGACGTAAATCGCGGATCTCTATCTGATGTTATGGTCACAGGAACACCATGTAGTCGTACTATCTGTCTAACATACAACATGGCATACTTCTCTAGTGAATAGTCTACTCTTATAGCTAAAAAGTGTGCTAACTTTGTTAATCGGTCTACTATTACCCAGATTAAGTCATATCCACTTGAAGTCCTTGGTAGTCCTTGTACAAAGTCTATGGTTATATGTTCCCACTTCCATTCTGGAATTTCCAATGGCTTTAACAATCCTGCAGGCTTTCGATGTTCAGCTTTCACCAGTTGACATGTCAGACATCTTGCGACATACTTAGCAATACCAGTCTTCATTCCATTCCACCAAAAATATTGACGAAGGTTCCTATACATCTTTGTACTTCTTGGGTGAATACTATAACTACTACGATGAGCTTCAGTTAGAATTTCTCTCTTCAACTCATCATTACTAGGCACACAAAAACGTCCATGAAATTTAACTATCCCATCATTCAAGATTTGAAAATCTAACTTCTTTCCCTTCAGAGCTTTATCTCGAATTTTCAATATTTCAAGATCTGACTGTTGTAAAGTCTTAATTTGCTGTATAACTTCAAGTTCAACTCTCAGTGCAGCTATTATACCTACAGATTCACTCACCTCAACCTTGAATTCAGAATTTGAAATTGCTTCCAATAAATTCCATTCTTTAACCATCATATTGGCTACTCTCATCACTGAATTCCCACTAAGTGCATCTGCCACTTTGTTAACTTTTCTTGGGTGATACAGAATTTCACAATCATAGTCCTTGAGTAATTCTATCCATCTCCTTTGCCTCATGTTCAATTCCTTCTAAGAGAATATGTATTTTAAACTCTTGTGATCCGTAAAAATTTCAAATCTTTCTCAATAAAGATAGTGCCTCCAAATCTTTAAAGCAAAAACAATGGCGGCTACCTCTAAGTCATGAGTAGGGCAATTCAATTCATGTGGTTTCAATTGTCTCGATGCATATGCTATAACTTTCTCGTGTTGCATAAGAACACAACCTAATCCTTTATGAGAAGCATCACTATACACTACAAAACCTCCAGATCCTATGGGTATTGTTAACACCGGTGCCGTCGTCAATCTCCTCTTAAGTTCTTGGAAACTTTGCTCACATTCCTCTGACCAATCAAATTTTGAATTCTTCCGGGTCAATTGTGTTAACGGTCCTGCAATTCGAGAAAATCCTTATACAAATCTTCGATAATATCTAGCCAAACCTAGAAAACTTCGTATTTCTGTCACTATCGATGGTCTAGACCAATTAATCACAACCTCAACTTTAACTGGGTCTACCAATATTCCTTCACCGGTCACCACATGTCCTAAAAATGTCACTTGGTCCAACCAAAATTCACATTTACTAAATTTGACATACAAATTATGTTCTCTAAGAGTTTGCAGCACAATCCATAAGTGCTCTTTATGTTCATCTTGTCCTTTTGAATACACCAAAATATCATCTATAAAGACTATCACAAATTGGTCCAGAAAAGGCTTAAATACTCTGTTCATAAGGTCCATAAAAGCTGCTGGGGCATTCGTTAGTCCAAATGGCATAACCAAAAATTCATAGTGTCCATATCTAGTTCGAAAAGCTATTTTAGGAATATCCTCCTTTCATATTCGCAATTAATGATATCCCAATCTTAGGTCAACCTTTGAGAAAACTGATGCTCCTTGCAATTGATCAAATAGATCATCAATTCATGGCAATGGGTACTTATTTTTAATTGTCACTTGGTTCAATTGTCTTTAATCGATACAAAGGCGTAATATTTCTTCGTTCTTTCTAACAAATAACACTAGTGCACCCCACGGGGAAACGCTTGGTCTAATAAATCTTTTGTCAAGTAATTCTTGTAATTGTACCTTCAATTCCTTTAATTCTGTCAATGCCATCCTATAAGGAGCCTTCGATATGGGTTCTGTACGAGGTGCCAATTCAATAGTAAACTCAACCTCTCGCTCTGGGGGTAATCCTACCAATTCCTCAGGAAATACATCAGAAAATTCTTTTACTATCGGAATATCCTCAAGTTGTACCTCCTTCTTGGTTTGTTCACTTGCATATGTCAAATATCCTTGACAACCATTTCTAAGAAGTCTATAGGCTTCTAGTGCAGTAATAAGAGGTATAGAGGGAGTTGTCTTTCCATCATAAAATTCAAAACTTGGCCTATCTGGTGGGTCGAATCGAATCATCTTCCTATAACAATCCACACAAGTTCGATGTCTATGTAACTAATCCATTCCTAGAATTACATCAAAGTCATACATAACTAACACCATCATATCAGCTAACAAGTTTTGTTCACCTATAAGGATTCCACTATCTCTACACGCTGAAGTAGATAAAATGACATCCTTTAATGGAGTAGAGACACTAAGAGGTACTTCTAACAATTCAGGTTCCATCTTATTCAATCGCACATTTTGAGCAAATACAAAGGAATGGGTCGCTCCCATATCAAACAAAGCATAAGCATTCTAATGAAATAGGGTAACGATACCTGTAATGACCGTTTGAGACCCTTCAGCCTCATCCTGAGTAATCGCATAAATTCTTCCTTGAGCTGGTGGTCGCTGGTTATTTCTTGGTGGTAATGGTCTACTCGAATTTTGTTGTGGTTGTGGCTGCTGCATTCTTTTCTGAGGACAATCTCTAATATAATGCCCTGACTGCCCGTAATTAAAACAAACATTTGTTCCTGGGCATGGTCCAAATCCATGTGATCTACCACACCAGCGACACTCATTGTTACCATATTGTAGTTGTCCCATTGGTTGATTATTCCACACTTTTTTAGGATTCTCAATCTTATTCTTCTTGTTTTGCACAAATGGTCGCTTTCCAATCTGATGGGGTAAATATTTGTTCGGCATGGTATGGGACATGTCGAAATGAGTTTTATCTTATAATTTGGACACGCATGTGTGCTAGGTTCATGAGAGTTAAATATATGGTTAGATATTTTAAAGTCTTTTCTTTTGCATATGATAAATGCATTAATCAAAGGTGTGGTGGTGTGAAACGTGTGCTTAAGTGAGTGAATGAACCCATCGGTACGGAGATACTAGTGATGCCCCTCGGAAGTTAGGATGCCCATGCTGTGTGATCTTGGATGCCTTGGAGTGAGATGCCCTTGTGTGTGATCAAAGATGCCTCAGTTGTGTGATACTGAGATGCTTCGGAGTGAAATGCCCCATGCTGAGTGATCTTGGGAGGACCTCGGATGAGTGATGCCGGGGTGCCTCGGAGTGAGATGCCCATAATAGATATATTGTGGAAGTCCGGATAAGGTAACTTCCGGAAGTGACTCGATCAGGCCGGTAGAGTTTTGTAACGACCTAGGCCCCACTGTGTAATATTGTCCACTTTGGACACTAAGTCCTCACGGCTTTAAAACACGTTACGCAAATTAGAGGGACCCAAGCCTCTTATAAACTAGCCTAGGACTCTCCCCCTAAGCGATGTGGGATGGGAGACATGCCCTTAGCCTTGCCCGCGTACTGCCGAGGCGATCTTCATCCGTCTCTCCATACTGCCCCGGGTCTGGATCGTAACATTTCTGGCCCTTCCTCTTTCACAGCTGCAGCCTCACTGCCGGCCCTCCATCGCAACGTCGTAATCGTGGCCCTCTAGATCGCCTCAGTCTATGCTCTTCCTCTAGCCCTCCCTCGCCTCTACTCCCTCAGCCTCATCTCTACCCTCCATCGTCTTTTCAACAATCCTCTCTCTCAGACACACACGTCGGAACTTGTTGAGAAAGGTTGACAACATGTCGGAAAATCCAACACGTGTTGACCGCGTATCCAAATGTGTCCGAGCATGTCGGACATGTCAACACATGTCGAACACAACACGGAATCTCCAGCAACGTGTCCGTGCTTCATAGATCACGTCAACATCGGCTAGCCAATTTTGATCGAAATGACTTAATGGCACTTAAGACTCAATTGGCCAAAAAAATAAATTTAGAGCTGAATAGATTAAGGACTTTTTTAGTAATTTTTCCTTTTATAAGTAGTTTTGCACTTTTCAAAAAGAGGAAAGGTGAATGATAGTATAATGCTTGGGTCCTACATATTATTTATAAATTTTTGTATGTCAAATAATAAAGGTAAGTCGATTGGGTATCGAGCATGAACCACTTATCTAAATGCGTCACATCAATTAATCCACTGATTTTGTGAACTAATTTTAATATTTTTAGCATTACATATAGCTGAAGGTGGAAAATCGGTGGGTCAGCTCGGTTTCAATTCTTTAGGTTCAATATCAGGTTATACTCGAATATGAGTCCTCTCGGTCCATCAAATTTCAAGTGCCCGTCGGGTCTATTGTGATCAATTTGGGCCTGATTCATTTTGAGTTGTCTGGTTTTGGGACTCGAGTCAGGATCAATTTGGTTGTTTTTAGTTTCAAAGTCCTTTTTGATTTCGGATTGTTCGCATGAAAGCCTTCTTCCATTTCGATTGCTTCGAGCCGATTATTGCAAATAAATATTTTTAAGTATTTGAATCTACGGGTCGGTTCTTTTAAATTAATGTTCTGGGTACTATGTGTTATTTATTTTGAAGTTGGCTCTCCATGATTATCAGTTATATCTAATAAATTGCAACATATATAGATTACATTTATATAGTAGTTATAATGAATCAAAATTATATGTAAAGACATAATAACCGGTAAGAGTATCAAAATGAGACGTCCTTCGTTCAGCAATTTGGGTCATGTGAAGCCCATTCTAGTTTTCTTTTGCATCAAACGTAACAAGAGATGGGGCTTCTGAAGCGGTCGTGTGCCTCATCATGACAATTGCTTCATAAAATTAAAGAGCGTATTAAGATAAGAAACGTCTTTTGTCAATGATAATATGCTACATCATTGATCGATAATTAATCATAATATACTACTTTGATTAGGTTATATACACATTTAACACCCTCAATATAGAAAAAGGCACCCCCACCCCCTTCTTTAAGCTAAAATTTGATATGAGCTAATGAAATAGAAAGTAAAAGTGAGAAAGAGAAATCAAAACATAGGTTTTTATCCCGATTTATCATTAAATTAGGACTAACTCTAGCACATCTCATCTCTCTAACAATCATCAATTACGAGATAATGTGATTATATATACCCAATAACTATTTATAGACCCGCCGACCAAAATGAAATTATTTATAGACCCAAGCCCAAACTACAAAAAAAAATTGGGCTTAAACTATAAAAGTCCTTTAGTGGCTCGAAGCTCTTAGAGTAAAATATTAACAACATATACATCTATTGACTCATATGAAAATATGTGAAATTGTTAAGAGCGCGCAACAAGAGCCCAATATCTTCTTTCAGGGAGATCAATAAAAAGAAACTGAGCCTGTCAACATATCTAGTTGAATTCACATTTATTCAAAAACTTTACTCAAAAGCTTAAATTAATAAATTACGAATCAATTAAAATATATTAACTGCTCCACATCATATCATTTTTACAATGTATAACTCTTTTCTAAAATAACTCGCGCATGCATTTTAACGGAAAACATCAGGACTCTATGGCTCCGTTCGTTTCGCGGAAAATAATTTCCGGGAAAACGTTTTCCGGATTTTTTGGTGTTCGTTTCATGGAAAATGAATTCCTTGGGGAAAATATTTTCCATCCAAGAAAAAAAGTCTTCTAAAATAAGAGAAAATGTTTTCCACTTTTGAAAAGTGGAAAACATTTTCCTCACTTGATCTCTCTTACCTCATACCTATATAAATCTTCAATTTCTCCTCTCATTTCTTCTTCCTTTTTTTTATTCGAATTATTTTTTAGTTTTCTTCGTCTTTTTTAATTTGAATTATTTTTAATTTCCTTTTTCTTTTCTTTTCCTTTTTTCTTTTATTTTTTCTTTTTTTCCTTTTTCTTTTATTTGTTTCCTATCTTCTTCTTTCTTGACTAGTCGTCGAACCAGGTGAACCTCAAACTCATCGATCTTAAACTCACGCTCGTTGATCTGGCGAGCCTCGAGCTTGGCACTTACGTTCATCAATTTGGTGACTGGAAAATATTTTCCTTACCGAACATCGGAAAACATTTTCCAAAACACTTTCAGGTTTTAGCCTAACACCAGAAAATATTGTCATTTTCCTGGAAAATGACTTCTAGGAAAATATTTTCCGGAGATGGCCCATTTTTCGTGAAACGAACGGACCCTATATATACTCGAATTATTGAGCGGTCGAATGGATAATTTAAAAAATTGATGTTAAAGCAAAATGATAAGATTGGATAGACAGATCGTGGATACGGATAGGGTGGCAAGTGGGGGTCTGTCGATCGCCAAAGTGCCCCAACCATCCGAGCGATAGTTGCCTTGTCCTGTTGTGCATCACTTGTCATCAACGCCATGCTTCCTGATCTTTGCAAAAGGAACCATATGCACATAATAACAATCGACACCCTTTTCATTATTTTATTAGGAAATGGCACATTGTTTTCCCTATCTCCTCTAGGACAAGTGGCACCGGAGCAATATAAAAAAATTGCTCCCCGCCTCCTGATCCAATCGTGCATCGCTACTTTCCTCTTCTTGCCCCAAGAAAAGTCGCGGAGCCACCGACGGCCATGGCTACTCCCCTCACCTCTAGTCTCGCATCATTGGCTCCTCTCATTCTAGCAGCAATAATGATGTGTTCGGGTTTGGCTTGCGCCGAACTCGAGCGGTTCGAGCACTCGCCGAAGCCCGACGGCTCGCTGAGCTTCTTGGTGGTGGGAGATTGGGGAAGAAAAGGACTTTACAACCAAACTGAAGTTGCTGTCCAGGTCACAATCTTATTCTTCTATAAGTCCTCGTTGGTGTTTTATCTGTCACTATTTATCTCGAGAGATCTCTACGTGACTACATACGGATGAAATGCTTGTGTATATACATGTAGTTATCGGTCTTTGCGTGAAATATTGCCATCAAGGCTATGTACAGTGAAAGGCATGCATGAAATTATGAAATTTATGGAATGAAACATGCATGACATGTTTTCACATGCATGTGAAAAGAACCACGCCACTTGTAAGGCTAGTACCAATCCTAGCCTAAACTCAGCCAATCAGAAGTTTTACTTCCTTGGACCATAATTTATGCTTTCTCGTGCAGTACAACGCGGACATCTGACCAGAAAATTAATTATTTTAGCTTTTCTATGCAGTGTTCAAACGTCCAATTACTATTCTCGATGCCACGCAGACTCGATTTCGTTATTGTGTGGCTTTTGATGATTTGGGTCGTGGATGCGTTATCCTTGTCAATCTCTTTACTTATATATTGATTCGCGTTACTAAACGCAAAAACCGTAATATTCTCTGTTCTTTAGGGCGAAGGGAACACACCGTACAACGATATGGTTCCAATGTTTTTATCTTGTTTGTCAGATCTACCTTTGATATTGCATCTTGACAGCTTAATAATGCTTGATTTTTAGAACAGATGAAAGTAAAATGGCTATGTACATGTGTAAAGTTTTGGAAGTTTGAATTAACTATGTGTGGCAGTCTGGCAGATGGGCATCATCGGGGAGATGATGGACATAGATTTCGTAGCCTCCACAGGCGATAACTTCTACGACAATGGACTCACCGGCATCGACGATCCGGCATTCAATGAGTCGTTCTCCAAAATCTACACAGCTCCGAGTTTGCAAAAGCAATGGTACAGTGGTAATTTCCTAGCCCTTTAATAATATGGTAGTTTAGGTGAGGTGGGATCTATTAATTCCTAGCCACACATCGACACTAAATCAATAGGACATGGTTATTACAATGGAAAAAAAAGAAAACCTATCTAGCATAGTAAGCTTTCAGGAAAGGATATTTGGGTATTGTGAGTTCTCTCGAACATACGGCAAAGCAAGTTAAGATTGCCTTAATGAAAGGGTTGCACCAAATTGGCAAAAAGATCAAGAGTTTCCCACAAAGGAATACATTACCATGTCAGAATACACAAGAGCTGCCTATCTTAGGGAGCAGCAACCCCACGCTCTTTTCCAGGATGGAAAACTTTTGGCCAGAATTAAGGTCAGAATTTGATTCCTAAGAACCCTGTGATGGGCCAAGTAACACAGCCTACAGTCCTTGTGAACCAGTCCATGGCCAACTTAATCGAACAGTTTTCAATCTACTAAACCTATTCGTGTGTGTCGATCACTGATTCGTCTCAATACTATTCTTGTTAACGCTACTTTTCTGTCTTTTTGGTGCATGCAGTTTTGGGCAACCATGACTATAGGGGAGATGTTGAGGCACAACTTAGCCCCATCCTCAGAGCATTGGACAGCAGATGGCTCTGCTCGAGATCTTTCATTGTCAATGCCGGTAAGCCAAAACAATGGAGTTTGAATCGTTACTTCTAGATGTAAATACACATCATTCCATTAATAGTGTTCGGGGAAATACTTTCTTGTTTTGTCCTCTCGAAATGAAGCATGTGTAGGTTCATATGCTCGAAGATTTTTTAGTTGTATGATTTACTTAGTCTTGTTTGCCGATCAAATCTACTTAATAACCTTCTGTATTAGCAGAAATTGTGGATATCCTGTTTGTGGACACAAACCCTTTTGTTGATGAGTACTTCACAAAGCCAGGAGGCTATAACTATGACTGGAGAGGGGTATGGCCCAGAGAAAAGTATCTCTCCAATCTCCTCAAGGTACGTATCATCCGTTCTGCCCTTATTTAGATGTAACTTACGTATCTTAATCCCGAGAGCATAAACCAAAATCTGTAATCGAGAAGCTCCAGATCCGATCTCAACACGGTGTTTGCAATGGTTGATTCAGGATGTAGATTCAGCTTTGAAAGAATCAAGGGCAAAATGGAAGATTGTGGTGGGACACCATACCATCAAAACTGCTGGATTCCATGGGAACACGGAGGAGTTGGTAAAGCAGCTTCTTCCAATCCTTGAGGTAATTCCACTTCCTTTGAAAGACCACCGTGATAAAATGTTGGAAGATACGCACGCATTGGCAATCGCAAAAGACACGGAAGGATATCACACGGGATCAATTAATATCAAATCCAAATCGGAATTGATTTGTGTAATATATTTAGTTCCCTTTATTATACAATCTATGTAATCTATGATCATAGCCCCTGTACATTGAAATTTTTCATTGAATACATTACAGAAAACCATTCATCTATACATTTCTCTCAATTCCTTTCATAAAATTTCTTAGTCCTTGACGACAGCCTTTCTGGATATATCTTCACGATGTTCTGCTTTTCAGGAGAATAATGTCGATCTGTACATCAATGGCCATGATCATTGCTTGGAGCACATATCAACTGCCGACAGGTAACATTTCCCTTATCATCCTAGAAAGACCAAAGACATGGATTTTCCTCTCGGTGGGAATAAAAAGGTAAAAAGACACGGAAATTTTGGCAATGATTGGCCATAACAATGAAAGACGGTGTGAAATGGGGATTGATCATTCTATTTTACTAATTGCAAGACTGAGTACAGACATAGTAGTCCCAATTTTACTTTATTTTTGATGTTGAAAATCATTTAGGAAATTGTCCACTCTTAACATTACTTATGGAAAATGAAATTAATCGATTTGCTATAGAGTAATGCAAGATTCAATATCTAAAGAGAGAAGAAGCTTTATTAACGAGTGCTCTCGAGACACTTGTTAAGTATACTTTATTTGGTATAATTCAATTTCCAAAACACTAATCATGCAAGACCTGAAGGACCTCAATGCATTGTAAGCCGTGAAGATTTGTTAATCTAATTTTAACGAGCATCTGTTAAGGAAATCCAAATGATAATAGCGACTAATTGGGGTGACTTCAATGCAGCCCAATCCAATTTTTGACAAGTGGCGGTGGGTCGCAGGCGTGGAGGGGGGTGATGAAATGGCCGGCAAATCCGGATGAGGTCAAGTTCTATTACGACGGGCAAGGCTTCATGTCCGTGAAAATCACTCCGGCCCAGGTCGACGTCGCGTTTTACGACGTTTCCGGCAGCGTCTTGCACACGTGGAGCAGGACCAAGGAAATTTTCTCCATCGTGTAGAGGAAGATCTTTATTTTTCACTTGAAGCATGTCCGAAGATTTGTAATGATGTTTTCGTAAACTATCATTTGTAAGTCCCATCGGTATATATTGACCTTATGTTGGTTAAATTGCAACTGCCAATCAAATTATTACTATGATTTCATGCCATTACAACAATTCATTCGCAAAAATACGACTGGCGATTATGTTGTGGCAATTAATATGAAACTGTCCACAGCTTTTGAGGAAAAGTTGTCAAAAAAAAAAAATCCTAAATCTATCACACTTTGACAAATTCAATTCTAAATCTTTTAATTTTGCTAATTGAATCATAAAATCTTTTCACATTTTTTCAATTGAGTCCATTAACCTAATTTTAGGAGGAATCATTAATGTGAATGCTAAATGTCCTATGTGACATGATCAACACTAACATGAATAATTTTTATAATTTTTTATAATTTCTGAAACTTTTATTTTTTTAATATTTTTCCTTGTTTTTTTTTTCTTTTTTTCTTTCAAGGCTGGTGAGGGCCATCGGCTATCCCTCGTTGGTCATGGGCAAGGACCGGTTAACCCTCATTGGACTTGATTAAAAATAATAATAATAATAATATTAATAATAATAATAATAATAATAATAATAATTCAATTTTAAAAATATATATAAAAAATTGTCAATATCAATGCCACGTATCAATGCTAAGCTGTCCTTACTTGGCATTACTGATGTCCACATCAGCAATTTCCAATTAAAATTGATTAGATAAATTCAATTGGCAAAACATGAAAAGGTTTAAGACGTAATTAATACAATTGAATGGTTTAAAATTGAATTTGCCAAAACGTAGAAAAATAAGTACTTTTTGAGCAATTTTCCCACTTTCGACATATCCGTGCTTTCATAAAAAAAAAAAAAAGAATCTTTTCTATGCATTTAACTTTTAAATCCGACCGAGTCGCTCATTAGTAAATAAGAGCAATATTTGGCTCCTGCTAATATGGAAGTCAAGAATTTGTCAAGATTGTATATGTTTGATGACATAGGTTCACTTATCATCTGTAATTAAGTTCTCATTAACAAACTTCACTTCACCTCGTCATAAACATGTCAAAATGAGTCACAAACCTATTTATCAACCTATATTTGATATGCTGAGTTGTTATATGAATTAGTTATATCATAAATAGGTTTCAAATGGTAAATAGTAGTGTTAAATGGATTCATCACTTACTTAGACACAATCCGTTCTATGACTCTCTCTTCATTCTCTCTCACCCTCACTCGATACACTCACTCGCTCTGCACTCTGACCTTGGTTTGGGTATAAATTATTCAAAATTTGATTAAATATGAAAGTATTTTAGTAATATGATTGGTTGGGTATAAGTCTATAAATTTGTGTTGTATAGAAATGGGTCAATGTGAATCTAATCATTTTCGACCTGCTTGACCTAATCATTTGACGGGGCTAGACAAGAGTTACTTAGGGGTCTTTACTCTTGGGTGGCCGAGAGATCGCCCTGTCTCAAACGACCTCCCATTTGAGGTGGCAACCTGATATAGGAGGTCATAACCTCAGTAGAGAGAGAAATGTTAGATTGAGGTTTTTTCTAGAGTAAATTACTCTACAGATATTTAATTATCCCTTACCTCAAGGAATCAAGATAATGATACAAATGATTCATGAAATTTGGCTCAATGTTTATTATGGACTTTAAACTTTTAATTTGTTCAATGTAGTATTGAATTGTTGGTATATATTGAATGCAATCACTACATTTGCTCACACAACAAGTCAAACGTTATTTGATGACGCAAATTATTATATGCTAAGTTGAATTTTTTGAAAATATGAGTTAACATACCTATCTTTTTATCTATCTAATTTTGAAAAGGAAAAGGAAAATTATGACATTAACATGCCCATCATTATTTAATGATGAAGATTATTATTCCTTAATTTGATATGAATATATTACTTGAATAATCTACATGTAACCTTTTTTTTTTTTTTTTTTTTTGTTCACTATCTAAACTTAATGGATCAGAAGTGGCATCAACAAATATAGTCAATTTGAATTAACGGAAGGACAACACTTAACATTTTTATATAGTTTATGAATCAAATTGAACATTTACTAATAATTTAGGACGATATTGTATAAATTAAAAGTGCAAGGACAATATTGCATATAGGATCAATATTCAAAAATCATTTATATTAATTTTCTTGAGAATCCATTTCCTTTAGACATAGTTTAGATGAGCTTCTATGAATTTCTAGTTGCGGCATTCGTTTTCGTTGGCCTTGACGTTCCCCGACGAAGAAGCCAAAACACCCACGGCAGTCAAGAAAAGTTTCTTTGGAGAGATTCTTTTCCTCGGATGGCTTCGCAAAACATCCGAAGCCAATTACTATATTCCAACCACAAATTCAGATGCTAACTGGCGACACACGACCTACAGACATCATCAAAGCCGACAACAGACATTGTTCCATTTTCCTTGTCCGACGTTGTCCTTCTCAACAAGCCATCCACCATTGTCAAACCCTACTTCCATCCAATCCCAAGCCATCTTCTCATCATCAAACACCACCCCCACCAAAGCTATATAAAGCCCTAATCAAGAACCGTATAAGTTATCATCCTCAAGAAAGTCATTCGAGTGCTCCCTCTATTCGTTTTCCCTCCATTAAATTTCTGATCCGATCTTGGATTGCTTTGAGCTCTGAACACATTTCTGTGGCAAAAGGAGGGGATGGTTAAAGGGGGTTATCGCCTCCTCTTCTTGGGTGGCTTGTTATCATGGCTATGCTTGGCTTCCCCGGCCACGTCGGAGTTGCAGCGGCTCCAACACCGCGTCAAACCTGACGGGACTCTGAGCTTCTTGGTCGTCGGCGACTGGGGAAGAGAAGGGAACTACAACCAATCTGAAGTTGCTTCCCAGGTTTTCACATACATCCTTTCTCTGTTTTTGTCAATTCCATGAATGATGATTTCCTTTTGCCGTTGCTTAACGTTGGAACCTCATGATGACTTACTAACGTTGGGTCAATTTCGAGAAATTTACGGAAAGACACTCATATCTTTCCTGTCAATTATGATGTCATATTTAGCTTCCCTGAAACATCTTGTATGCGAGGTTGAATGTCTTAGATTGCACACGTGTATGTATTTTTCCCTTAACCAACCTATATTTCGAGGATCATCTATATATAGACCACCAGGTGCATGCTTCCGGAATGTTTAAGCGAAATAATTCCTTTTGCATTTGGAGTGATTGCTACCTTACTTACAGAGTGCAGTCAAGTTAGTAGAGTTAATAATTTTCGCAATTGAATCCTATATTTTTATTAAAATGTGCAATCAAATTGTAAAATTTTTAAATGATGCAATCAAATCCTATATTTCCTTAAAAGTACTATTACATCCAAAACATTTACTGAAAAATGCAATTTAAGACCGCTTCATGAGCAATTTTTCAGCACCACTAGATCAAAAATCTAATGTTGTTGGTCGGAAGAACTTCATGGCACTCTTTGAAAAAATTATCTTAAACTTTCATCTTGCAAAATATCGAAAGATGAGGAGTTGGATTGTAAGTTGTACGTTAGATCTAAGGCGGCCTTCCTACATTTATGATTTAACGTGATGATGAATCTTGAATGGTAAACATATCCACATTGTTACTTGATAAATGCCTTTTTTTGTCCTTTCTTATTTTATGAGAATCCGTTTCTTTTCTTTTTCTCTATTTATTTCTATTTATTCTTCGTTTTGTGTGGGGATTTTCCTTGGAAAAGTCAATAGATCCTGATGGAACCTTAACCATTAAGTCACATAATCGTTGACAAATTGCATCAGTTACGTAAGCGAGTGAATTTCCTAACCTCCCAATATCAATTCAAAACGAAATTTCCCCCAAATAGAACCTAAACCTAGAGGACATGCTGTCGCAATCCTCGTCACGCGTTTTACGAGCGTGATGCCAGATTAATTAGGCATGCGGACAGATGATTCTTTTGAATAACGAATAGAGTAGATCCATTATAGACAGACCATAGGGTTGAGATTGCTTCCTATGTGAGTGTCGGTCGTAAGTTCTTGACCTAGTTGCCATGGAAGAGGTCACTTGTTTATAGCCAAATGAAAGCGAAAAAGCAAAGGCACTAACCGAAGTGTTTCGTTGTCTTGGATTCATCCACTAGCTTTACGTTATTCATGTTCTCTCTCTCATCAACAAAGCATAATTCTATGGATATTCCATTGAGATTTCTAACTTACGTTAGGATTCAATGCCATGCTCCCTTTAGAAAATAGAAGTACTTAACGTATATTTTGATCGAAGTACAATATGTTGAGTGGTTATCCAGCACATCGGATTGGTGGATACCTTGCTCATATGAGCTTTTAGATTAAGATAGATTTACGTGAGATTCACCGAAAATCAACAGTAGAGTACTTTGTGGCATGAGTAAGCTCGCGCTTTTACTGTTTATCTCATGACTTTAGTATTCTATAATAGAGAAATTAGCCTTCAAAATCAAGCTGAGAGATTGTTACTTTAATTCTTGTATTTTCCTCATTGATTATCGTAGATGGGAGTGATTGGAGAGAAGCTGGACATAGACTTTGTGATCTCCACCGGCGACAACTTCTACGACTGCGGATTGACCGGAGAAGACGACCCCGCATTTTTCAAGTCGTTCACGAACATCTACACCGCCCCGAGCTTGCAAAAGCCGTGGTACAACGGTAAATCCCAAACTCCTAAAACTAGTCATAACCATGTTCAATTTTAGGCCTTCAAGTTAGTTCAATTTCTAAAAGAAAACGACTAAGCAGAACTTTTTAGGGATTCGGAATTAAATTCTGATGAAGGGTTTTTCTTTTTTTAATTTTTAATTTTAATGACCTTGTTTTTGTGGCATGCACAGTTTTGGGCAACCATGATTACAGGGGCGATGTTGAGGCCCAATTAAGCCCCGTCCTAAAGGAAAAGGACAGCAAGTGGGTCTGCTTCAGATCATTTATCCTAAACGCAGGTAATTACCATCTTTAATCCTTTCTCGGGATGACTAATCTGATCATTTCTCGTGCACCCACGTGTCTAAGAGATGGAAATCAAGGAAAAAGAAAAAAGGAGGCCAAAATTGTGTAAACGGACTTTTCTCCTACGTTTGCTTTTCCATTAGAAGTGATTAACTAGAGCAGTTCCAACAGGAATCGCGGAATTCTTCTTCGTGGACACGACGCCGTTTGTCGATGAGTACTTCACGGACCCCAGAGAATACAACTACGACTGGAAGGGCGTGCAGCCGAGGGACGAGTATCTGTTCAACCTCGTGAAGGTACACATCTCTGATTTATTAGATTGTTTTCAGAGCATATTTATCTGGAACTAACGAACCTTCTCATCCCACATGAAGTTCCAAAAAAACAAAAATAATAAGTTCCATATTTTAAAGAAATTGTCATGCAAATGAAACGCTTCTTTCTTTCTAATCCAGCCCTACATTTCCCCATTTTTTTCTTTCTTCCCCAAAAATGCCTGCAATAGGATGTGGATTCAGCTCTAAAGGCCTCCTCAGCAAAATGGAAAATCGTGGTCGGCCACCATACCATAAAAAGCGCAGGTCAGCATGGCGTCACCGTTGAGCTTGAGAAGCAGCTCCTCCCCGTCCTCGAGGTCATTCCTCAAAATTCTCATTTTCTTGGTCGATTACTAAATTTTTTATACGCACCAACTTAAACATTCAATTCCGCGCCAGCTATAGGATAGGATAATGTCTCGATTACTGATATTTTCCCCATTTTTCTTTTTTTGGCATCAGGCCAATGATGTTGACCTTTACGTGAATGGGCATGACCATTGCTTGCAGCACATCACTAGCACGGACAGGTATAGATTCTCTCTCTCTACGAGAAAATATCCTGAGTAGTGATACATTTGGCCTACGTGGAGGGTCAAACCCACCAATATTTTCTCTAGATTCTATAGCTTTGGCATTAGCTTTCTCGGATCTTCTCCTTTAATAATAATAAACAAAATTCGTTTTCTCTATGAAAAAAAATTTGCAGCGACATTCAATTCATTACGAGCGGAGGGGGGTCGCAGGCGTGGAGGGGCAAGATAAGCTCGTGGAAGCCGGAGGAGATGAAGTTCTATTACGACGGGCAAGGTTTCTTGTCCGTGAACATGACTGGAGACCGAGCCGACCTCGTCTTCTACGGCGTCTTTGGACAAGTCTTGCACAAATGGTCCATCTCCAAACAGCTTCACGACGATGCTTAGTCAAATAAATTATACTCTTAGCTCTAATTATAGCAAATTATTACTACACGGAGAGAGAGAAAGAGAGAGGAACGTTACATGGTTAGCCGATGCACACGAAAATGTTTTAGAACATGCTGTGAGTCGACTTTGATGCAGAAAAATAAACGAGACCATGTATATCGATATGATGCATAAGGAAAAAGAAATTACGCGTTAAGAAGTTTATTCTCACCATAATCTCCCTTGCTAAAGCTGAACTGAACATTGCTCTCCTAATTTTACTTCTCTTGTTTCTGCAACTGTAATATGGCTAGTGACTTGAAGAGACCAGCTGCTACTGGCAGCTAAAATGGGGAAAGTGACTTAGCACTTCCTTTTGAGTTTGGGCTGCGAAGTGTACACGAAGCAGTGCCGGTTATCGATTGTAATCGTGGCAAATAAATGGGTTCGACGCCTTCAAAGTTCGTGAAATGCAGAGGCATATGAAAGCACATTCTAATTCAAAGCTCATCGGATGCAATCTCAAAAATTGACTGATGATTTATCCCGAATGTCGTCTGTACCAACCGTCGATCCTTTACAAATGTGGATTCTAAGTCATTTGCATTCTGGCTTTGTGTTCAAGACAGCGGGATCACCTTTCCGTCCTCCATTATAGTGTCGTGCATCTGCAACTCGGAAGCTTGCCACGTCTAATACTGCACCACCTGAGCAGGAAAAGAGATGACTCGGATACTTAAACCACCAAAATTCAAAAAAAAAAAAAAAATGTTCATAAGCAAGTAAACCAGACCTTACTTCGAGATCTCTGAACGATGAAACATAGACTGATTACCAAACAAAACTCTTAGACCCCCATACTTCATGCACTTGCTAGTACGTCATGTTTAGAGAATTTGTGTAATATCTAAAAGCTATCCATCTTGCTTGAGTGTATTCAAAACAGGGTAAATAAAGTTTACTCCATATCATCTTGCTATAACATGTTCAACAACATAGGTTCGCTTATCATCTATATTTCCTCAACAACAAACTTCACCTTCACTTTGGGGAAAATTGTCTAAAAAGTCCTAAACTAGTTTGATAAGAGTAGACAAATCAAAATGAGTCATAAACCATTTCTTAACTCATATTTGATGGGCTAAATTGGTATATGGGTTAGTTATATTTAGTAAAAAGATCTTCATTTTTCAATTATAGTTTCACAACTTACTTAGACCCGATCTATCTTTAAGATTATTTCTCTATTCTCGATCACCCTCACTCAATCTCACACTCACTGACTTCATGCTCTCACCTCAGTTTGGACATGATTTTTCTTAAATTGGATTAAATATGGAATTTTTTTAACAATATGAGTCAATCGGGTATGGATTACTAAATTTGTACTACATAAAAATGGATCAAAATGGGTTAAATAAGTTGATTTGGATTGGACCGTTTTCAACTCGACTCAACCCACTCATTTGACGAGTCTAGACAAGAATATCTTAGAGGGCTTAGTCTTGGACGACCAAGGGATTGCTCAATCTGAGGCGATCTCCTATCAAAGGTTGCAACCCGATATGGGAGGTCATAAACTTCCACGAAGGCATGTAGAGAGAGAAAATATTAGATGAGGCTTTTTCTGGAGTAAATTACTCTAAAGATAGGAACACTTTGCTTAATTTAAGATGATTGGACTTGATCTAGTTATCTTAGGGAATCAGGATAATGACTCAAATGGCTATTTTGTTCAATGTGGTCTTTGAATTATTAGTGATTGTTCCACGTAAACCTCCCATTTGACCAAATAACAAATCAAACATTATTTGATGACACAAATTATAATATGCTGAATTGGATTTTTGAAAATGATGAGTCAACAAACCCTTCTTTGTATCCATCTAATTTTGAAAAGGAAAACAAAAATTAAGATGTTAACATTTCCATCATTATCTAATGACTCAAATAATTATATCATAATTTGAGATGAATATCATACTTGGATAATTTATATGTAACATTTCTTTTGTCCACCATCTAAACTTAATGAATTGGAAGCCACATTAGTAAAAACCACTTATTTGAACTAACGGAATTACAGCGCTAAATATTTTATATAGTTTAAGTACTATATTGAACATTTAAACCAATTAAAAATCAACAACATTGTTGAGGTTGCCTCACATTAATTTCGGAAGGGACTGGTGGTCGGTTTATAGGGAAAATTACCAAAAAAGTCCTAAACCTATTGTAATTATTCCAATTCAGTTCTAAACTTTTTTTGGCCAATTTAATCCTAAACCTTTTATTTTTGTTCCAGTTCAATCCATCCAGCCCAAATTGGCTAGCCGGCGCCGACATGGACTCCGGTTGGGGACAACCGGTTGGCGAATGCCGACGTGGCAATTTTTAAAATATTTTTAAATTTTTTTTCGATTTTTTAATATTTTTTGAATTTTTATTTCTTTTTCTCTTTTCTTTTTCCCAACCTTCTCCTTCCTCTGGCCGGCCGAGGCGAGGGCCGGTGAGGTTAGCCTCACCGGCCACTAGCGAGGCTCGCCCCCGCCGGCTGGAGGCGAGGGCAGGCGAGGGCGAGGCCCCACCAAATCTGGTGAGGTCAGCCTCACTGGCCACTGGAGAGGGCGAGGCCCCGCCAGATCCGGCGAGCTCAACCCTCACTAGATCCGGTAGGGCCTCGCCCGCTAAGGCGAGGGTTGACCATCCGAACCATTCCTTCTCTTCGTCATTGTCAATGGCATCTTCTTCTTCGCCGCAACGCCCCTCTTCTTTACCTTCGATCTCGCAGAGCAACGCCCGCACCCCTAAAGAGAGAGAGAGAAGAGAGAGAGAGAGAGATGTTGGGCGGACTGTACGGAGACCTTGCGTTGCCTTCCTCCGCCAATGACGAGAACCCTAGCGTCGCCAACCCCGCCTCCACTGTCTGGTCCAGCAATGCCAAGTTCGCCCCGCCGCCCTCCGCAAGCCCTCCCTTGCCCCCCAGACTCGTCTTGTCTCGTCGTCTGGCCTGCTCTACTCTCCGACCGGGGACGCAATGGAGGACTCGTCAAGCTCTTCAATCCGCCTCGCTTCCCGCGTGTTGATCTCCCCTCCATTGCTTTGCCGCCGCCGCCACCGCTGTTGCCGAGCTTGGCGGGGCCTCACCCAACCAAGGCAAGGCCCTGCCGAATTTGGCGAGGGCCGAGCTCGCCGGATCTAGCGAGGCCTCGCCCTCACCAGTGGCCGGCGAGGCTGACCTCTCGCCGGCCCTTAGAGGAAGGAAAAGGTTGGGAAAAAAATATTTAAAAAAATATTTAAAAATCAAAAAAAAATATTTAAAAATATTTAAAAAATTGCCACGTCGGCGGTTTGCCGGCGGGCATCCACATCAAGACGGGCCTGGCCAATTTTGGTCGGATGAACAGAGTGGAACAAAAACAAAAGGTTTAGGACTAAATTAGCCAAAAAAAGTATATGACTAAATTGGAATAATTACAATAGGTTTATGATTTTTTTGGTAATTTTCCCTCGGTTTATAAGGATAAAAAAAATGCTCACCCTTTGAACTAGTCATTGGAATAAAAGATATTGAAAATCACCCAATAGACATTACACATTGCCCAATGTTTAATGACCATTTATGTCATTTTCCCTGATAAATTCATTTCCTTTATACATATTTTAGATGTGCTTCTATGAATATCTCTGTTTGCGTCATCCGTTTCCGTCGGCCCTGACGTTTTCCCGCGAAGAAGCCAAAACATCTAATCCCAGTCGAGAGAAATTTCCTTCCCAGTCGAGAGAAATTTCCTTCGGAGAGATTCTTCCCCTCGGATGTCCACGCAGCACGTCCGAAGCCATTTGTTATTATACCAATCACAAATTCAGACGCTAACTGGCGACACACGACCGACACACATCGTCAAAGCCAACAGCAATTGACATCGTTCCCTTTTTCCCTACCCGATATCGTCCTTCTCAACAAGCCATCCATCATTGTCAACCCGACTTTCCGTCCAATTCCAAGCTATCTTCTCATCATCAAACACCGCCTCCCCAACAGAGCTTATATAAAGCCCTAATCAAGAACCATATAACGCATCAACCTCAAAAAAGCCATTCAATTCCTCCCTCCATTCGTTTTCCCTCCGTTAGATTTCTGATTTGATCTTTTTGGATTGGTTTGAGCTCCGGACACCTTTCTGCGGCACAACGAGAGGATGGTTAAAAGCGGGCATCGCCTCCTCTTCCTGGTTGGCTTGTTGCTATGGCTATGCTTGGTTTCCCCGGCCACGTCGGAGTTGCAGCGGCTCCAACACCCCGCCAAGCCGGACGGGCCTTTCAGCTTCTTGGTCGTCGGCGACTGGGGAAGAGAAGGGAACTACAATCAATCTGAAGTTGCTTCCCAGGTTCTCACGTCCAGCCTTCTCTTTTCTTCTGTCAATTGCATGAATTATGAAGAAATTATCGTTTCTTAACATCGGAACCTCGTGGTCTCCGAAACCTATGGGAAACCACTCGTTTTTTTCCTATTGGTAAACACTAATTCTGATGGCCCAGTCCCACCTAAACGGTACCAAATAAAATTCGTACCAATGGATGACGTCATCGAAACATCTTGTATGCCTCAGATTGTCCAACCCATCGATTTTTCTATGAAATAATGGGTGCAGTTTTCCTTATACTTCCTCAACCCATGTATATTTCGAGGATCATCTGCTATATTAGCGACATATTTCCGAAAATGTTCGAGTGAAATCATTTCTTTTTCTTTTGAGACAACTACGAGTTTATAGCCGGCCGTAAACTTTTTTAATTTTTGCAATTAAAAACGAAACTTTAATATTGCAACGTGCTATTATGTTCTAAACTGTTTAATTGATACAATTAAACCCTATATTCACTGAAAAGTCCAATCAAGTCGGGAACATAAACCGAGAAATGGAATTGAAGGCCGTCACATAAACAATTATGGAAAGATGGAAGAGTTCGATCGTAAGTTTCTTTTAAAGGCTTAGGACGTCTGAGCTCCAAATTATTTTTCCCTTCCTGCTTTCCCCTAAGCTAACAACATTTCATGAAATCAAAGTGATGATGAATGGTAACAATACGCGCATGTTGCTTGACGAACGCGATCTTCTTTTAAAATGAAAATCCATTTCTTCCCGATTCTCTCTTCTTTCATTTCTTTGCTTGGAGAGGTCAATCGATCCTGATGGGAACCCTAACCAGCAAGTCACACACTAGTCGACAAATCGCATGGGTCACGTAAGCAAGTGAATTCCGCAACCTCCCCACATCAATATAAAAAGACATTTCACCCAAATAGAACCTAATTCTCCATTACACGTTCTTGCAATCCTCGTCACACATTTTATGAGCGTGGGAAGATGCTTCTGTTTAATCATGAATAAAGTCGATGCATTCGACAACATCGCGTGCTTTGGCTTCCCATGTGCGCGTCGGTCGTAGTTCATATTCTCCCTGGCATCGGCAAAGCATCATTCGGTGGATATTCCATTGAGAATTCCAGCTTGCGTTAGGAGTAAATGCCGTCGCTCCACCATTAAGAAACAAATAGTACTAAAGCATATTTTGATCTACTTATGATATATTGAGTAGTTATCCCGAGTATTGAATAGGTGGGGTACCCTGCTCGCTTGAACGTTTAGATTATGACAAATTCTTATGAAATTCCCCATAAATCAATAATTGAGACGTACCATAGTATTTATAAGATATACCAACCTCTAAAATCTTCTATGTTTACAGTGATAAAATTGTCCATGGCAATCATGTTGAGCCAAAAAATATATATATTACTCATCAGGAATATCTATTGCACAAATAGCTACAATTCGAATATCAAATTATCCTATTCGAGATACTTTTAAAACTTTGAATTATCCTGATTAATTACTAAAGCACTTAATAAAGCAATAGGGAAATAGTAATTGACTTGTTGCATCTATCACCAATAATAATGTTATATAGAGTGTTTTGTGGCACGGGTGCGGTCGTGCTTTATTGTTTGTCTCGTGACTTAAATATGCTACAGTTGAGAAATTCACCTTCGCTTTTAGCCTTCAAAATCAAGCTGAGAGTGTAGAAAATCACAAGCGATTGTCACTATAATTCTTGTATTTTCCTCATTGATGATCGTAGATGGGAGTGATTGGAGAGAAGCTGGACATAGACTTCGTGATCTCTACCGGTGACAACTTCTACGAAAACGGATTGACCGGAGTAGATGACCCCGCGTTTTTCGAGTCATTCACGGACATCTACACCGCCCCCAGCTTGCAAAAGCCGTGGTACAATGGTAAACTCCGAACCCCTGAAATTAATCATAACCATGTTCAATTTTAGGCCTTCAAGTTAGATCATTTTACAGCGCAAAGGACTTAGCAAAACCTTCCAGGGATTTGGAAATAAATTCTGAGAAAGGGTTTTTAGGGTTTTTTCTTTAATCTTTATTTTAATGATCATGTTTCTGTGGTACGCACAGTTTTGGGCAACCATGATTATAGGGGCGATGTCGAGGCCCAATTGAGCCCCGCCCTAAAGAAAAAGGACAGCAGGTGGATTTGCTTCAGATCATTCATCCTAAACGCAGGTAATTACCATCTTTAATCTTTTCTCGGGATGACTAATTTGATCATTTCTCATGCATCGACGTGTCTAAGAGATGGAAATTAAGAAATAAATAAATAAATAAGAGGCCAAAATCGTGTGGTTGGATTTCCTCCTACGTTTTTGCTTTTCAATTGAAAGTGATGGTTAACTACCGGGGGCGATTCCGACAGGGATTGTGGATTTCTTCTTCGTGGACACAACACCTTTCGTCGATAAGTACTTCACGGACCCAGGAGACCACACGTACGACTGGAAGGGCGTGGAGCCGAGGGATGAATATCTGTCCAACCTCTTGAAGGTACGCATCTCCGACTCATCAGATGTTTTTCGAGGCATGCTCATGTGAAATTAACGAATTTTCTAATCCCGCATGAAATTCCCAAAAACAATATGAAAACAAGTTCCATAGTCTATAGAAATTGTCATATAAATGAAACTTTTTTTTTCCCTAATTCAGCCTACATTTCTCCCCATCTTTTTTTCAAAAATGACTGAAAATATAGGATGTCGATTCAGCTCTAAAGGAGTCCTCGGCAAAATGGAAAATCGTGGTCGGTCACCACACCATAAAAAGCGCAGGTCACCATGGCGTCACCGTCGAGCTCGTCGAGCACCTCCTCCCCATCCTCGAGGTCATTCCTGAAATTTCTCATTTTCTTGGTCGATTACTAATTTATTTACGCACCAAATTAAATATTTTATTCCACGTCAGCTATTATATCCTAGGATAATGTCTCAATTACTTATCCTTTCTTTTTTTTTCTTTTTTTCTTTTTTCTTCTTTTGCATCAGGCCAATCACATTGACCTTTATGTAAATGGTCATGACCATTGCCTGGAGCACATCACTAGCACAGACAGGTAGCTTCTACAGTTTTGGCATTGGTTTTCTTTGATCTTCTCCTTCAATAGTAATAACAAAAACTCGAATTCTCTATTTAAAAAAAAAAAACAATTGCAGCGAAATTCAGTTCATTACTAGTGGAGGCGGGTCGAAGGCATGGAGGGGCGACATAAAGTCGTGGAAACCAGAGGAGATGAAGTTCTATTACGACGGGCAAGGTTTTCTATCCGTGAGCATGACTGGAGACCGAGCCGATCTCGTCTTCTACGACGTCTTCGGACAGGTCTTGCACAAATGGTCCATCTCCAAACAGCTTCACGACGCTGCTTAGTCAAATAAATTGTACTCCGAGCTCTGATTATAGCAAAAAGTTACTACACGGAGAGAGAAGAAAGTTATATGGTTAGTTTAGCAAGAAAAAGTGTCAACCATAAACGAGATCGGATCTTGTGGGGTATTATCTTCATGAAGCAGCCGATACACGCAAAAAATTTTTAGATCTTGCTGTAAGTCGACAATGATGTAGATAAATAAACGAGACATGTATATTGATAGAATGCGTAAGGAAAAAGGAATTACCCAATAAGAAAGTTTCTATCTTCGCAATCTCCCTTGCTAAAGCTGAACTGAACATCCGCTCTTGTAATTTTACTTCTCTTGTTTCTGCAAATCTTATATGGCTAGAAACTCTAAGAGACCAGCTGCTAGTGGCAGCTAAAATGGGGAAAATGACTTGCACTTCCTACCTAGTTTGGGCTGTGAAGTGATTCCATGATCAAAGCATTCAATGCCTTCCAACTGGATCTACGCCATCCATTAGCATGGAATCCAAGAGAGGCTCATGATGGAATCCGCAACAATGAACAGTTTGAGACACTGTTAGACTCCCTTCTTAAGGGAAATTTAAGATTATGAAATGCAGGGGCATACGAAAACAAATCCTAATTCAAAGCTCATCAAATGCAACGTCAAAGATCGACTGATGATTTCTCCAGTAAGGTAAGCTCCTAAGTAAATCCCTGTGAAGCTTGTTCATGTAATCTCTCCACGCATCAACAGCGGCACAAAAGCTGGCCCAACAAAATTCTTTAGGCGTCCCACACCCGTCACAGCTAGTACAACCAAATGTCATCTGCGCCAACCGTTGATCCTTTACAAATGTCGATTCCAAATCCCTTACATTCTGGCTTTGTGATACCGACAGTGGGATCACCCTTCCTTCCTCCAATATAGTAGCGTGTCTCTGCAACTCGAAAGCTTTCCATGAATAATACTGCACCACCTGAGCAGGAAAAGCAATGACTTGGATACTTAACGTACTTATCACATCACCACCAAAATTTAAAAGCAATGTTCATAAAGCAAGTAGACCAGACCTCATTTAGAGATCTCTGAATGATGAAACATAGATTACTGAACAGAACTCCCAGACCACCATACTTCATTGACTTGCAAGTACGTCACCTTAAGAGAATATGTGTATTATCTAGAAGCTATCCATCTTGCTTGAGTGAATACTAAACAGGGTAGACAAATTCTTTTCCATATCTAAGAATTTGTTCCAACATTTGACAATATATCCCAAACTATAAAACTAAACAAAGCAAAAAAGTTGAGAATACCTGCAGCGCGTGCAACACATTTTCAAATTCCTGGTTAAACAACTCATTATTCCTTGTTAACTGCAGTGGTTTCATCAGAAGATCAGACATGTCCAAGACGTTCGTCTTGTCCTCCAAAGGATAAATACCAAATCCCAGAGCATAAATTCTTGCACAGCATATATTGATCGCTGAATCATGGTCAGAAGATTGATCTGGTGAAAACCAGTACATATTACTGGATGCCGGCAAGGGTAAGTTGGAGCCGGGAACATCAGTTGCTTCAGTTGAGGAAATCTCCGAGAGACGAGACACAAGTTTGACATCCTCATCATGAGCACCATCACGGCTAAACCATAGTGTAAGAGTAAGTCTTTCCCCGTCGATGATCTGTCAAGAAATGAAGTATTTAGTACAAAAACTAGAGGCTGTGATAAATGTATCATAAACATACTAGTGCTGCAAGGTGGCAGCCTAGACCTATGAAATTGCTCGTGTCGCAAACCCATTTTCCCAGAATCCATATCACTTTAATCATACCATTAACACTCAATTGTCGATTAGTGGGTGCTTTGAGGCTAAGTTCACGCGAATTCGAACCTAAGTTATGACAATAGCTAGATGTATACACACTTTCATTACTTGCAACTACAAGAAAAGAAGATGCATTTGTTTGAGCAGCCTCAAAGAGGATGAACCTAGTCATTCCTCTCTAAAAGAGTAAGTTATACCTTCTGTCCACCAGGCCCCCACACAAAAATGCATCTTGCTTTTCTTGTAGTTGCAAGTAATTTAAGTTTCTATAGATCTGGCTCTTGTTACAACTTAGGTTCGAATTTGCGTGGACCTAGCCTCAAAGAGGGTGCACCAAGTTATTCCTCTCTGAAAGAGTAAATTATACCTTCTGTCCGGCAGGCCCCACTCAAAAATGCATCTTGCTTTTCTTGTAGTTGCAAGTAATTTAAGTTTTATAGATCTGGCTATTGTTACAACTTAGGTTCGAATTCGCATGGACCTAGCCTCAAAGACGGTGCACCAAGTTATTCCTCTCTGAAAGAGTAAGTTATACCTTCTGTCCGCCAGGCCCCCACTCAAAATTCATGGAAATAGTGAAATGCTTATGCGAGCAAACACATCAGTGTCAAAGCATTTAAGATCAATCTTAACTTCCTCACGATAGCATCAATTCCTACTTTCCTCGACAACCTTGTAAGAGGTCAGAGCAGACACTCTGGCGGGGGCACACAGTTGTGTGTGAATGTGTATGAGGTCGTGTGCACCTGCCGACACATGGGGAGGACGAGAGAGAGAGAGAGTCATAGTCATCTGAATTTACCTCATCAACAGAATGTACATTTCGGCTGTCAGCAGTGTATATCAGAACATCCTGACCAAATACAAGGATTCAATTCAATCAAGCTTGCAGAATAGCTCAACCAGAGACATAATTGTCAACTTTAATATGCACACACGAAAAAGAGAATTGACGTACAATTTTTTATTGACACTAATTGGCAAAATCAGATTCATACCATTTAAGCCCCACACAATTGTATTTAGCTCAAGTACTTAATTAGAGACACAGAATCATGATCAGTCATTGTTATCATGCCTTCAAATTAATCTATATGATTATGAGAAAACTTTTATTGGTCTAGTTCCGTACTTTTTTTGTCTAAACCACCATATATCGCAACCTAGAGAAAACTCAACCAGTTTCAACTACCTCGTCGATACTTTATTGTTCAAATAATTTAAATCTATGACTCCTTTCTGATCAGCAAACTCAAATATCATCATACATGACTCCACCAACCAAACACATAGTTGATATACCACTTGAAGAAACTACAGAGATATACTTACACCAGCTGAAGGTTTAACAGTTGTGGGTTCACCGTCCTGGAAATGGAATAGCCCGCCTCTAAAATCTTTCCCATAGCTATTCAAATAACAAACTGCCTTTGGCCAACATAACAGTGAAGACTCAGCAAAGTGAGCTAGAAAAACAAGAACTTTACAAGATAGGCAAAACAGTACCATATCTACAAATACATAAAACCATTTGGATCGTGAAAGAACAAGCAAAACGTGATATATCAAGCAAATCAAAATTCAAAGTCAGGAGCCTCAGAAAATGTATGAAGGATGAGTTAATAAATTGACAAGCAGTGTGTTACCGCAAAGTCTCTCTGTTTCAGATAAGGCCTGTTATCATCACTATGCCATCCAATGCTCGCTCCTTTAGTCCAGCTGTTTCAAAAGTACAGAATCTCATCGCATCAATAAGAAGATCAAATAGCATCAGCTTCAGTATCCACAAAACTAGGGAAAGTTACAGGAAATGCAATGGTATAAATTACGAGAGCCAAAATGCAGTTCAGAGGACATCCCACAATCTCAACTCACGAAAGTTGGAATCCCCCCACACAATCTGAACTAACAAGAGGTGAAATCCCCCCAACCTGGTGTAGTCAAAAGCGTTTCAAGCGCACACCTAGTTGCTGAAGTGAGGCTCAGCAATGAGATTTTGCTTCTTGAGTGTCAAAGTGATGCACCTTTGATTGGGCGCATGCCTTTTATGCCTAAGGTATACAGTACAAGGTCCGATAGTAATTGCCGATAAAATTCTAGGAAAGTAGAACCGCTGCTATTTTTCTTACACTGAGTTATTGTGCCTAGCTTCACTTGGGCACATGTTATTTCTGCACTTCACGCCCATGCATTTTTTAGGACTTAGTGCCTTAAGTGCACCATTCGCCTTTGACTACACTGCCTCACCCTGCCCCCATTGGTGAAAATTGTAACAAACAAACTGCACAAACACAAATAAACACCTGCATGCTTAAGCAGGCACAAAATGTGCAGAGAGAGACAGGCAGAGACAGAGACCACTGTCAATCCGAGGATCCATAACATATCATCAATCTTATATTGGAAGATATGATGCCTGAATGAGCACCTCAGAAATTCATCTTTAGAAAATTAAGCTTACAATACAAGCCCATGTCTTCTGATCACGCTCCAGCCCAGTAAGTCAAAAGAAAAAACCAAAAAAAATCATATTATCTTTGTCTCCTATCAAAATTTCACAGAAGGCCTCCAGGTTAGGAGGGATCGCTACATCCAAAGTTAGTTAAACTGCAAGAAAAAGTAGTTTGAGGATGTATTCTTCCTAGGAACATAGCAACAAATAAGATCTGTTGCACAATCAATCTAGAATTGGAGAAGTATCCTCATTAGGCCTACTTTATATTAACTTCCATATAGCAGGAGCATCTTTTTATGCACTAAAATTTTTGCTTATATAATATTCAAAGGTATTTGAGCTTGATCATGCTCACCAGTAGTGGATGCATAGATACAAGTGTCAACATATCCAACACCAAGTAAGAGAAGTTCTATAAACTTTTGACACTATAAGAAAGACAACAATGACACCCAATTACAAAACACAAAGCTACAAAGAATAAGCACCTTCAGTTTCTTCCACTTCAAAGAAAATAAAAGAACAAGCTAGGAGAGGCCAGAAAGAAAGCAACCAGTAACAGTTCTTTAGAGAAGTGATGCACGTCATATTGCTACACGGAATCCATATTCTCAGAAAGGTCGATAGATTTGCTCCTCAGTCAAATCATGTCATCAAAACGTCAAAAACACTTAGCTATTTAAAGCAAAATTGAGATACATTAACAGAAACAAATTTGAAGCCTGACAGAAGCGGTTAAGTAAATAGTGAACAGATGATAAGAGGAGACCTGACAAGACCAGTAAATTCGATACAGAGCTCAAACTCACATGCAAAGAATTCCTCCACCTTCTCTTTCAGTTTCTCTGACATGAAGAAATGAAGCAGACATTTCAGGATCAAATTGAAAGCTCCACTAATTTAAGGAAATAAAAAAATCATAAATTTCTTCTCTGATTCTATCAGTCACGTCAGGCAACAAAAAAAAGAGAATTACTTTGCTCATGATCCAAAAGTACCCGAATAGGAATTACTCTCTCAGAGGCAATTGGACTAAGTTACCATGGAATCAAAACGCAGCACAAAGACCAAAGAACAAAACTTTGGTTTACCCAGCAAAGAAAAGGTCCAATAATTGCGCTCAAGCTCTCAAGAAAAACAAAAAAAATATAAAGGGTCCGGTCCATCTTCCACGCGAGATTTCTGATTTCACCCAACAACGGATCAAAACCAAGAACCAACTAACAAAGCGAGAGGGAGAGGGAGAGAAGGTAATCATACCCCGGATGAGCACGAGGGGCATGATCAAGTGGGCTGAGTTCGTAGCAATGAGATGAGAGAGCGTGGTGGAGAAGACGCCCGGCCTGTACCCAACCGTGCTGCAGCTCTTGTGGATGAACTCCAGCTCCTGCCGTCAAAAAAAAAAAAAAAAAAAAAAAAACAGCCGTTGAGTCCAGACGCGACGACATAAATGTGAATGCGAAGGTCTGATGAGATTAGCGACCTTGCACTGATCGAGAGAGAGGTAGTTGCTGAGCATGAGACGGGGGTTCTGCTGTCGATCCGCCATCTTCGTTCGTTCCCGGACCCTGTCTTCCCCGGCGAAGCCGGCTTGTGCCGAGACAGGCCTTGGCTGCGTTTCCGGAAATTCGGTGATTCGTTCGGGAAAAATGAAGGGAAAAGAATAATTTATATTTTTCCAGTTTATGCTCAAACATGAAAATGTCAATACCTTTGGATCAGAAAGATTTTCTAAAATATAAATATCATTTGATAAATTATAATTTTAGAGAGTATTGCAAAATAACTTTCGTTTAAATATCTTTTAGTAAAGATCAATCGTCGCCTACCAAAACAAATACCAAAACAGTCTCACTTAAGATCGTATGACCTCACGCATTGCCTAAGTCCCACGACCTAGGCATTGCCAAAGATCTCACGATCTCTTTTTTTTTATAATTTTTTGTTAGAAGATCCCATGATCTTAGGAAGCATCACCTGAGACCTAACGCGACGGTCACCTAGGTTCGGCAACCTCAAGTGATGCTTAGATCGAAGAGGTGGTGGAGGTCACGCGCCTGGGTTGTGGAGGTGGCGGAGGTTGCGCGCTTGGGTCGCGGAGGTGGTGAAGGTCGGCGATCGTGAGGTGGCGAAGGTCGCGCGCTTGGGTTGCGGAGCACGACCTCCGCCACCTCGCCGCAACCTAGATCTAGGTCGTGAAGGCCACCTCGGTCGCAGCGCACAACCTCCTCCAACTCGCCACAACCTCCGGCGACCCACGACCTCATCGCGGAGGTGGCCGAAGGTTGCCTGGGTCATGGCATGCGACCTCCTCCACTTTGCCGAACTGCCTGCTCCTCACCAATGACTACCTGTTCTAGCCGGTCAACTTTTGTTTTTTGAATAATAAATGGCTTTGCAAATATAATTTTTCCAAACACCATTTTACTCAAAGATACTTACAAAGGGCTTTTATAATAAAATTTACCAAATATAATTTGCATTTTGAAAAAATCTTTAACTCAAAGGCTTTTACATTTTTCCAAAAAATTTCCCCAAAGGTCTTTCCAAATGCACCCGTATAGTCCCAAAGCTCATTTGAAACTAAATGGGTCTTAAAGCTATGTTGGTGGCGTTTAAATCTTCAATGAAAATTTATACCATTATTTAAGCTTGGTTTCTCCTATGAAAACTATAGCCATTTTATTGAAATTATACCTTTTAAATCATTTCGAGATCAATGAGAAGATTCCACTTTTTCGAGAGTGAAATCTAATCCAATTTGAATTGTATGTAAGCCTGGTCGTGTGAAACCTTATAACTCGAATCTAGAGTTGTTATAGCCCGAAAATCGAACTTGGGGCTGCGATAATTCTTTACATAATTTTTATGAGAATGAGGTGAATTTTTTTGGGTTAGTACGGTTAAATATTTTAGATGAATGTACATTACCAAAAAAAAAAAAAATATTTTAGATGAATGTATATTTTTTAGGCTTTTATTCAGTTACTTTTGTATTTTTTTAGCAGCCAGAAGTGGGATTCTATTGACGGAAAATTTAAATTACAATCATACGTATTTTGTTTACTGTATTTACTATGAATTATAATACATAGCGTTCAAAGGGCTCGGTTTGGAGCGTTGGCAAAGGCGACCCGTTTGGGCTTCTATCTCAGTTCCGCGTCCATTGCCGGTTGCCGCCGCCGGTTCTTGCTTCCGGCAGCGCCACTTACCGTTAGCAATTTACCATCGGTGGACAGTTTGTTTGTCGTGCAATGGAATGGTGGTCGCGGCATGTTTGCGAGGCTACAGAACTCGTGCAGCTCGCATGCCGAAGTTGAAAAGGCAAAAGAATGGTAAATCCTCTTTTTAGTTGAGTGGTCTTTATTGTTGTTGTCTTGCCTGGGCGCAGTTAATTCCATATGGAGATGGCGGATGGATGGGACGGTCGTGCCGCATGTTTCTCCCCAGCAGAGCGTTGTCCACATGCCTGTAATGTGTTTGCTGTAATTCCAGAATGACGCGACCTGCTGAAAAGAGGTGGTGAATGCTTGTCTCTGGCTATTTTCGCCTGCTCCAGCAATGTGCACGGCGCAACACTCCCAATATCGCCAAGACACTTCATGCCCAATTGCTCAAGAACGGCCTTCACCGTTACGGCCCTCTGCCCAACACGCTCCTGGATGCATACGGCAAGTGTGGTCTCCCCGGAGATGCTTTCTTGCTGTTCGAGGAAATGCCCCACAGAGACCAAGTCTCTTGGGCCTCCATCCTCACGGCATTCAACCAAGCTAGCCTCCCTCACCGAACTCTCTCCATCTTCCGTGCCACGCTTGCGGATGATGGGTTGTGGCCGGATCATTTTGTGTACGCTAGCCTTGTTAAAGCTTGTGCTGGCTTGGGCAGCATCAGGCTTGGCAGGCAAGTCCATGCCAGCTTTTTGCTATCCCCTTTTTGTGAGGACGACGTGACAAAGTCATCGCTAGTTGATATGTATGCGAAATGTGGATTACCAGATGATGCTCGTGCCGTCTTTGATTCAATCCTTGCAAAGAATGCAGTTTCTTGGACCGCTATGGTTTCTGCATACGCCAGGAGTGGGCTAAAGTCAGATGCCATGGCAATCTTTGAAAGTGCACCTGCAAGAAGTTTGTTTTCCTGGACAGCATTGATTTCTGGGTTGGTTCAGAGTGGGAATAATGTTGATGCGTTTCACTTGTTCATTGACATGAGAAGAGATGGGGTTGACATTGTAGACCCATTGGTTCTTTCTAGCATTGTTGGCGCTTGTGCTAATTTAGCTATGTTGGAACTTGGCAAGCAGATTCATGGTCTCGTTATACTTCTTGGATATGAATCTTGCCTGTTTATCAGCAATGCACTCATTGATATGTATGCCAAGTGTAGCGATATTCTTGGTACGAAGGATATATTTGATGGAATGAATCGCAGAGATGTTGTATCTTGGACTTCGATAATCGTGGGTACTGCTCAGCATGGGAAAGCTGAGGAAGCATTGGAATTGTTTGATAAAATGGTTTCTACTGGAGTAAAGCCAAACGAAGTTACTTTTGTTGGATTGATCTATGCATGTAGCCATGTTGGATTAGTTAACAGAGGTCGTGGTCTTTTCAATTCAATGATCAAAGATTATGGTATCACTCCTTCCTTGCAACATTATACTTGCTTACTGGATCTTCTTAGCCGTTCCGGGCATCTTGATGAGGCAGAGAACCTCATCAATCAAATGCCATTTCAACCTGATGAACCTACATGGGCAGCTTTTCTTAGTGCTTGCAAACAACATGGCAAGATCGAAATGGCAGTTAGAATTGCTGACGGTCTTTTAAGCCTGAAGCCAGAAGACCCTTCGACTTACATACTTCTGTCCAATATCTACGCTCGTGCTGCCATGTGGGATAAAGTTGCCAATATCAGAAAGCTGATGACATTAATGGACGTAAGAAAAGAGCCAGGATATAGTTGCATTGACATTGGGAAAGAAAAACAAGTATTTTATGCAGGGGAGACAATTCATCCAATGAAAGATGAGATATTTTGCTTGCTCAGTGAATTGGATGCAGAGATGAGAAGGAGAGGTTATGTTCCGGACACCAGCTTGGTATTACATGACATGGAGCAGCAAGAGAAGGAGAAACAACTATTCTGGCACAGCGAGAGGTTGGCTGTCGCATATGGGCTGCTAAAATCAGTTCCTGGGACAGTCATTAGAATAGTGAAAAATCTTCGTGTCTGTGGAGATTGCCATACTGTACTGAAATTCATCAGTGCTATCGTCAAGCGAGAGATCGTTGTTCGAGATGCCAATCGTTACCACCATTTCAAAGGAGGGACTTGTTCGTGCAATGATTTCTGGTAGTCAACTTAGATACGAGGGAGAAAATCCTCCTAGGAATTGATCTTTTGGAGAAGCAATTATCATATTGCTTGGCCAGGATTCAGGCAAATACTTCTCAGCCAGATGTTGGATATAATTGGTACACAGAATGTCTTGTCGTGTGAAAGCTACCGTCTCTTAGATAATTCCTTGGGTTTGTCTTGCATTTATAGTAGCAATCTTCTCCTATTTTTAGCCTGCGCATGGTAAACGATTGTCAATTGTTTCACTGTTAACAGATCCAATGGTAAAGAGGTTAGTGAGGTTATCTTACTTCCGTTGGAACTATATAAAGGAAAGGTTATATTTTCGCTTATGTATTTTACTGTATTCGTATCAAGTTCTTGTACTCTCAATTTTTCCAATTAAGTTTTTTGTCTTACACAGACTGTCTAATCAGGTCTCTCCAGCCCCAAATTTGGCCAAATTCTGCTGTTCATGTAGGCAATAATTGATCAACATCACATTTTGACGTCTTTCAACTGTCATTCCGTCGGTTATGTTGCCAAAGGGATTGACGTTTTGTGCGCAGAGGGGCCCGAAACTGTTAATACGGGAACTTGTTTGAAAAGATAATGGAATTACAGCAACGTTTTCCTAAAACAAGCAATAGCTTCTTTCATGCAAGCCCCTATCAGTCCAAGAATTCAAGACGCCTTTCATTTGGCTTATCTGATTCACATCCACGTCTGTATGCTAAAATTCAAAAGTTCCAAGTTCAATCAATCTGACTTTTCCTGTTGCTATGCGTTTCCGACGCGTTTTTGATCATTCAATTGCCAAATTTCTTTATGAAAAGGTTTCAAAGGGAGGTTTAGTGGCGTGGGAGCGAAAAATCATCTCATTGAGTGTCGATGCTTGATTGATGGGAAAAACTTTGAGGGACTTTCTCACGTTTTGCTTTCAGCAAACTCTACGTGGGATCCTGCGGCTCTTTTGCCCACCTTTTTTTGTCTTTTCACTTTATTCTCCTTTTGACTTTCACCGCTCAGTAATTAGTATTGTAATTCGAGAGGTGCATTTCCAATTGCTCCAACTTTTTGTTTGGGCATCCCTTTTTAGGCTGTCTTTCAAGTAGATTCAGGTCCCAATTCCCCAGAGTCCTCCCATTTTTCTCTCTTTCTTGCCTGTCTGATTTTCCTTCCCTATTTTTGGGTTTAGCCCTTTAATTTTAAACCATATATACGCAGATCAAGATGTGTGTTTTTCTAGCAACTTGCATTTTCTCTTCTTTAGTGTGAGGATAAGTCATATCTTGCTTCCTGACCCCAAAATGGAAGTGAAGCTTTCAAACGGCTGTTTAGATTCCTCTACTCTCATCTTCTTGCTTGTCTCATTTGAAATGATCTCTTAATCAGGAACTTAATGTGCTATATCTAGCACTGTCAATCGAACAACAGAAGCTACAAGGGTAGTTCTCTCTCTTTTTCAGCAGCATTTTCAAGTATTGCTCAGAAACATGAACCGTTTTCAAGAGTTCCTCAGAAATATAAGCCGTTAAGTCATGAGCGCCAATATAACGCTTGAATGCAATAAATTTGCCAATTCACTCTCCCTCCATTTCCTTCTTTCCTCGCTCGTCCCTTTTTTCGTCACACATTTATCCATGATTACAACTAAATTTGCCCCCATAAAGTAATTAATACCCACCCTTTCTATTTACATAAGCACCGGGGATATAAAAAAGAACAAAAGAGAAGCAAAAGGAGGAGGAAATAACGATATCCACATTCCTTTCCAAACCAGACCATATCAAGCCAAAGCTTTTCTGCAACAAACGAAGGGACTGAAATCTGCCAATTGCAGCACTTTAAGTCTCTCCACCTGTTCTGTCTCCTCTTAAATGGCCTTTGGATTCTCATTTTCCGGTCCGCTGACAAATTTGTCCCAGCCCCAAGCTTGATGTTTGACAAAAAAGCATCACGAAACAGAGCTCAGATGGGCCCCGCACTTTTGACATTAAATGGAACACCAAAAGCTTTTTTGATCATGACGACCGATGAGAGCCGCCCTCTCTCTCTCTCTTCATCTGACTAATTGAATGGAATCAAGAGTATAGAACAAGGGACACACCATACCCACCACCCACCATTAAAAAAGATTCTGCAGACCCACAATATTAATGTCCACATATCATAACACACGCACACCTAACCCATGACAAAAGGTATATTTATTTGGAAACCCAGGAGATATGTCTCAGAGAGCAGTACAAATCTTCAAATTCAGCAAAAAAGAGGAAAAAAAACAAAGGGAAAATACAAGACCCATATATGAGATGACAAAATGGCCAGAAAACTCTATTAGTATCATGAACTATACACATACCCCACCCCCATGAACCCATATAAATCCAATGATGAATCTGTGAGCCCTTCTTTCCCTTCCCCTCCTCTCTCCTTCCTCTATTTATCTTTTTTTATTCACAGGCAAAGAAAAAAAACAGAAAATGAAGGGAAAAAAAAAATATATAGAAATGACTTGACCAGGCATGACAATCAAACTGTAGGTAAAATGTAGTGGAAGTAAGCCATGAATCCCCCCATAGCATGGTGACCAGATAAAATGCTGCAAGTGGTGAATTGAAGTTTATCTCTCTCATATAGAGGCGTCCGCCCGGCTCGTCCGGCTCTGGCGGTGACGCTTGGGACGGTGGTGCCTGCCATCTCCAAATGTGACGGGGTCGAAAACCCGGAGATGCGCAGCTTCTCCTGGATTGATCACACACTCGGACGGAGGGACTTTGTAACGAGCCCGGTCATAGCAGTACGAATAAGTCATGTGCTTCTTCCGGAAATACTCCATCTTTGTCCTCTGTCTGGGACTGATGCCCTGAGGGATCGCCTTATGACTTGGGACATCGTTGCAGCTTAATTGGTGCTCAATCGGGTCAACTGCGCAGCCGTGCAGGACAAGATCAGAGAACTTGGCGACATAGGGGGCGTACTTGTAGTTCACTCGGTATTTTCCACCATTTGTGGCCCAATCAGAGCCATCCCAGATTGTGGCGTATAGAGACATAGGTTTAGAGGGGAATTGGCCTCCCATAGCCTGTGTTCTCTTAAACTCTCTGATGGGTACATTGTCCACATAAAATCTACAAGAGAGAAAAGGCGGTGAGAGTTCAATCATAATCAAAACAAAGTCACAAGCGGTATAGACTGTCCTCTTATACAATGTTCTCATCCATTCATCTCGTGATTACTAGAACAGAAATTATAGTTAGCTTAAACTCTGGCAAAACTAAAACTTAAACAGAGTTTAGATGTACCAGACCCTTCTTCCCAGTAAAATAACATGTGAAAGAAGCACAAATTTTAAATTACTTACAGAACTAGTATCCAACTTCCACTTAACTGAGTAAGTACAATCTTTTTAGGCAAGCCAAAAAATTTTCAGCTCATAATCTCCACAGTAGTAGTTAATCCATCTCAATCAAATGTACCAATTACCTCTATAGACAGAGAAAGAAGAAGGGGCCCAAACATCCATCCAACTTGTCTAAATTACTGTAAAGATTTTTGACAGATGTTTATCCACCAAACATTAACAGTATTGCCATGATAAAACGAAGACAGGGTAAAAGGAATTGAAGCAACAGTAACAACAAGAAAAGCCTTTTCTTATTAAGCGAGGAACGAGCAAGCCAAGGATCTGTAGGAAAAGGAGTGGCTGGACTAGATAAAAGTGACCCACCCTACCATCCTGACAGAGCATGGCAAGATACGCCAATCTTAATACCAAATATTCCTCAAGGAAGTGACCATTTCCCAGCTTCGGTTACATAGTTCGGCAGAATAATAACAGAGCACTGAGCAGATATTCAAGAACTTCTCAGGAGACCAGCAAAATCATGACAGGGGAAACGATATATCCACAAAAGCTACCAAATGGCTATGCAAAAGAAGCACAATGAATCACAAGGTGAATCGGAGAACAATATGCTCTTATCTGGGTGGAATTGAAACTTACATGATTTGAGAGTCGGTCCACAGGATGCCGTACTGATGGAAGTCATCGGAAGGATCGAACCAGAGGCCATATCTCTCTTCCCTGCCAACGCTGGTGCTTCCATTGCCGTAGATATTAGTTTGAATCCTCCAATCTTTTCCCCGAATGTTACCCAAGAATTCGAAATCAATCTCATCGTGGTTCTTCTCGTACATATCGCCATTAGATATCTGCACAATCAAAGAACAAACAAGTTGCCGATCACCGGAGCGGAAATTCGCAAAACTACTCAGGAGGAAAACTCCAGTGAAGCAGAACCAAATATGTGATCAAAAGTGAAGAACTTGCCAAAGAAAAAACTGCAGGTCATCATTCTCAAAGTACTCCTGGAAATACAGATACTCAACGGTAGCGAAATGTTTTCAGGTAACTTGTCAAATGAATGGCCTTTCGAATTGGACTTAATCGCCCGAGAAGGATCAAATTTTGTTTTTTTATCTAGAAGAAACACCGAGCACCCATCGGGAATATACAATCGATTCTTACAGTGATCAAAAGTGGAAACGCCATAAAAATTTTGCAACAAAGAAGACTAATTAAGTGGAGATCACTCACGTAGAAAGCCACCACGACTCCGGCGGTGTAATCCGCAGGCAACTTAATGGAAGCACTGAAGAAGCCATGCAGGTAAAGATCCTGAGACGCGAACCCAGACCCTGCAACAAATCCCAAATTAATAAAAAAAAAATAAAAAAATCCAAACAAGGGTCCTCAATAACAGAACCTCCGACGGAAAAAAAAAAAAAAAAAAAGACGCCTTGAATCCTCAACGTTCACCGATTCAACGGGAAGGGATTGAGAGAGACATCGGAGACGGCACCTGTGCGCTCGTCTAGAGCGAGATGGACGGATTTGCCATCCCCGTGGAGGGCGAGGTTGTTGTCTCCGAAGAGCTGGGTGTAACCTTCGTCGAAGGAGATGATGGGCAGGTTCGGGGACGACCCAGAAGCCAGAACAAGGAGGACGGCAAAGCAGGTCAGGGACAACAAACCCAGATGGGAATGCAACATCTTTGCCCTCCTCCTCCTCCTCCTCCTCCTCCTTCTGTGCAGAAAGATGATGTTATGTGTGTATATATATGGTCGAGAAATGTGCAAGAGAGAGTGATAAAGAAGGAGAAGAAGAAGAGAGGGACTGAGAGAGAGAGAGAGAGAGAGAGTGAGAGGAATATCTCTCTAATACTGATATAGGACAGCTAGGAGCGATAGAGAGAGAGAGAGACAGAGAGAGGCTAGAATGGAAGGAAGACAAAAGGACGTCGTTTTTAAGGAGATGAACGTGAGAGAGGGAGGGAGAGGGAGAGAGAGAGAGAGAAGCGTTTCTTATGCTTTGCTCTGCTTTGGAGCTGTTGTTTATGTGGACAGGTTTCTGGAAAAAAGCAACGATCGCTCCCGTTCATTTGATGTTTATTTTATTTGTTTGCTAATTTATCTTCTGATATAATAATAATAATAATAATAATAATGCTATTATTATGACATGCCTATTTGATGATGGCGTTGATGATGATGATATCCTCTTCAAATTCTCCAAATTTTGAGTGGTTTCTGTTTGTTATTCTCTTCTCCTCCTCTTTTCTTTTCTTTTCTTTTCTTTTCTTTTTTATTTTTTTGGGCTACAACAAGCATTGGCAGTTTTTCATTTGTTGGTGTCTCTCTCTCTCTCTCTCTCTCTCTCTCTCTCTCTCTCTGCAAATCAGTGTCACGGATGGAGCCTTTGGCGGAGGTGACCTTCCTCAGTTTTCAGTTTTCTTTCACTGCTTGTGAGGATAAATTCCTTTTATTTTATTTTATTTTATTTTTATTTGGGTGGTTTGAAATCAACCACAAGGATAGGAGTCTCGAGCATCATGATTAATCCAAAATTCTCTTCAACGCATTATTATTCGCAAGGAAGAGAAACGCATAATTAGAATCAGGTAATCCACCATCGGTATAATGTGCAGTGCACCCCTCTTTTAATTTAATCAAATCATGAGCATGAAAGAAAAAATATGCGCTAATATTCACATGTTTAACTCCATCTATTTCGCAAAAAACGAATAAATTTAAAAAGAAAAATCTCACAAACAATCATTTGTATTGCTCAAAATAATTAATCAATTAAAATTGTATTCATTGTCGACAATAATTTATTTCTAAACATCTTTGTAAATGATGAAATATATTTCATTCATTCATTCAAAACTTTAAATAATGTAAGTGATCATTTTTAGAGATATGTTTTTTAAATAGTTTATTTTATACCAAAAACAAATGGAACCATAAAAGAAATATCCCACTTCGATTTGTTTTCTCTTTGTAATTATGATGAATGCGTTAGGATTAGTTCCAAGCATTGAATGCCAAATCAATATGTAAGGATGCGGTTTTATCTTTAGACCGTAGAAAATTACCAAAAGGACTACGGCTTCTAGAATGGGAACAAACTTTGACAAAAGGGGAGAGAGACAACATTAAGAGGGGATTCGATGCTTGATATACTTAAGATATATCTTAAGCTTAAAGAGAGTGTAATTTTTCAATGCTTTCAACAAGGTACTCATCATAAATAAATAAATAAATAAAAGTACTCATCATTTATTGCATTCATCACTATTTGATTTTATTTTTTTTGTCAGTCTTACACTATGTTTACTCTAATACCCACTCTCAGATTTTTACTCTGCCTCTTATACGGTGTGGAAGTCAAAACCCACTCCTGAAATTTATTTGTCCCCACCCCAACCTCCGAGAATGTGGGAATTCGAACTCCTCACCTCTCCCTTCCAACATGGAAGGAATGATGGTCACTAAGGCAAACCCCAGTAGTTACTATTTGAATTTAAGTAGTTAGATAATCGCGAACATTCCAACTCTCCCTCCGAGCAAAAGCTAAATTGGAACGGGCCTACAACAAACTTCGGGGCTAAGCTATTCGAAATCCAATCTATTATTAAAACAGCCCCCATGAAAGAAAAAATCATCAGTACCCCGTGAACCAATAGCGTGCCTTTAGCTTCCACCTTTTTCCCCCCCAAGTACGTTCATCTTGGGCACTTTATATCTCTCTCAAGACTTCCAAATCACTTAATAAACTAATGAGAATGAGAACGGGAAAGCTTGAAAATCAGGCCTTTGAAGACTTCGGGGAGGGATAAAGAGCCAAATTAAAGTTGGGACGAGAAGTGGTGGTGAAGGGACAACGAGCACCAAATTATTTAATCTTGAAAAGTAATAATAATAATCGAGAAAAGGGAGTTGGAATTCTATCATGGAAATTTGGAAAAAAAAGGGAAATGATTATTAAATTGCTGAGTGCCGGAATTCTTTGGGTGAGGAGATCGAAAAGATGATTCCCCCTCGTTGAAAAAACGAACGAAAGGCGGGGAAAGACGAGAGACAACCCCAATTTTATGTGACATTGACGTAGCGTGCCTTGATCAAAAGCGATCGTCGTTAGCTGCCGGCCGTGCCTTTTCCTCCGAAAATTTTCCATAGATTACGCGAATGACATTAGGAAAATACGATTCTATGCCTTGGCAAATTCGGGATTTCGTAATCTGATTCGCACTTTGCGTGACCCTTTTAGGATGAAAGGAACCATGGCATGCGATGACAATATCATGTGATTGTCCACTAATCAGTCACGGAGAGTGTCAATTGTCAAGACCTGCTTTACTGTTTTTTGGAGGAAAGTAACACGATAAAGTTCGTTTATTATAGGGTCGCGCACTAAACTTTTTCCCGTGAGTTGAGTCGGGAAAGAAGCCACTTATTAATGAATAATAAGACTATGAGTTACTCGACGTAAATGGCATTTTTTAAAGTTAAATTAGAACAGTCTATATTTTATATGCAAGTATCGATCAAAACGTTGTCAGATAAATGAACAAGATTCAGAATTATCTTGTGATCCGACAGGTAAATCTACGATCACGGGAGAGCGGCGGCAGCGGTGACGGCAGCGGAAGTTAATACAGGTAAGAAAGGACGGAGTAGCCAGAGGCGGAGGACGAGTGACGTGGGAAACGAGCGGGGCCGGTCGTCAATGGTCGCGGGGCGGTTGGTGGGGTAGCGTTTTCGTCCTCTAGAAACGTCGTCGCCACGTGGCGGTTGCTTATAGGCCCACCACCCTCTGGCCATTAAAGTCCCCCGCGGTTTCGGACGGACGGCGGGGGGGCGTGAAGACGCGGGCGCGCGCTCCCTCCCGCTCTCGGTGTTCACGTTCACGGGAGTCCAACGGTTGGGCCGATGCAATGCACACCGTCCGTCGGATCGCGTGGGTCCCACGGCCACGGGGGATCAACGGCATCCGACGGGATCATCACCCGTGAGGCCTACGTGCTCCTGACGCAGATGATAAATTTCCGCCCTCCAGAGTCCACGTCAGCACCCAACTAGCCGTTGCGCGATCATGACCTGGGGAGCGAAGCGCGATTCAAGGGCGGGGGGGAGCCCCAAGAGGAGCCGGCCATCCGTCGCGGCGTTAACGCCGTCAATCAAGGGGTGGGGCCGGTCAAACCTCCCCCGTTAAAGCGAGAGAGAGAAAGAGATAAAGCCGAATCGGTGGTGGGGGACGCGGTCGCGAGCATGAACCCGACGTCCGTCAACGACGACGACGCCGCAGCCGTCATCATCATCTCCCGTGCGCAGCGCGCGGGGGGGAAGCGGGCCTCCCGCGTATTAGCCGGGGGAAGATTTAGCACGGAAAAGGAAAGACATTTTTTTTCAGATTGGAGTGGGGAAAAAGGACGTTCCCCACAAGACCTCAACGGTATTTGCGTTCCTGCTCATTGAATTCCATCTCTTTTAACCGAATTTTAACGAATCTAGTCCGCCGTGATTATCTTACCACCGCCTGACGCGAAGCTTAAGTGAGACCAAACCCACGGCAGCGCAATGGTAACACCAGTCAGATGCTAAGGTGGTAGGGCTCACCAACTAAAGACTTATCGGTAAGTCTTGATTTTGTTCATATCATACTATACGTGAAAATGACGCTTTATGTAGTACTTTCTCAACCTCCTCTAATCTTTGTGATGCTGGAAAGAGACCACGGCAGAGGGAAATTGCCGACATGCTTATCTTGTTGGACGCATTTGATGCTCTTAGAGCTCTTGATTAATTTTAGTTGATATGATAAAGGTGGAAAGAGCTTCAATTCTTTTGTTGGATGTGGCTTATGCTTTTGTCTTTCATTAGTAAATTTTTCCTATCCTTGGACCACCATCTTTTTTTGGGGCCCTCTTAAGGTAATAATAGTGGAGTGGTTATCATATTCTACTCAAGTAATCATGTAATGTGAAATCCTATGAATGATTTTCAAAAGATATGGAAGGGGAAATTAGTTTTCAAAAGAGAACTAAAAGCTGAGCTATCAAGAAATTTAAAAAAAAAAAGGAGGGATAATTATATTGAAAGTCTTAAAAGTTGTTAAAAAATGTAATTAAGTTTTAAAAATTTCGGAAAGTCTAATTAAATGCTAATAATTGTGACAAAAATATACTTAAGTCCTAAAACTTTCAAAAACACGATCAAATCTTAAAATTTGTTAAATTGGTCAAATCAAATCATTTCATTAATTGCACTTTTTTTGAAAATTTAAAAATTCGATTGTAATTTCATAACAAGTTTTAGAATTTGATTGAAATCTTTGAAAGTTTTAGGATTTGATTATATTTTCATGACAAATTTTAGGACTTGATTGAATTTTTTTAAAAATTTTAAGACTCTACTGCATTTTTGTAACAAATTTTAGAATTTTTGATATACTTATTTCAATAAAAAGAAAAATTGTCTTGCAAATTTCATATTTATAATGCGTTGGTAAGCTAAGTACATGCTCACGTTGTCTGCTCCAACTTCTGACTTAGGTAATTAAGGCATTCATCTTTAAATAGTACGAAGTTTGGTAAGATTACATGACCGTTAAATTGGGAAGATTGGACCGAGCGAGGACTCGTTGGAAGAGGATCTTTTTGTGTCATAGATCCCCAGGTCCATTTTTTTACCTCTTTTTATGGGCGAGAATCCCGAAGCGTTCATCGGATCTGCTAATTGCTGATGTTGTTGGATTAAGTACGTGCCAGATAGCTGCAGATCAACGTCCCTAAATGCTACCAAGTCTCATCCGTTTGATCGGACTCATTACTGCAACCCCCAACGGCCATGATGGTACGACGATGATTTAACAAGCGTTTCTTCCATACAACGGTCCACTTTCGGCAGGGATTGAAAATTCTCTCACAAAGTTTCGATTAAGCAGACGATTCGCCATTGACTGAAGTGGCAGAGAGACTTGGTCGTCCTTGCAGTGTTTCGTGTCAGGAGTCGTTGGTTTAGGTAATTGTCGCATCACATTCAGTGATCCAAACGCGTTACGACTTTCAACCCCCTCCTTCCTCGAAGTGGAAGAGAGGAACCAAATGAGAAGTTGTTCAAGTAAGACTCGAGTCAAAACTCGAATGCATAATCCTAACATCATATGAACTGTATTGAAAGACATGGGAATCGCTTGAGCATACGGTGTGCATTTAATTCACAGACATGATTACGTTTCCAGATTAATAAGTCAAGAAACACACCTAAGTGAGGGCAACCTTGCCCTTTTCTCTCTGTAGAGCACAGAACTAATTAAAATAAATGTGACCTGTCGATATTATTATCAAGTAATTTCTTTCAAAGATGAAGACGACGTAATAATATTAAATGATCGTTTGCTTCTGTTATTCTTTTATGGTTTTCAAATTCCTCTACTATACGAGATTATGAGCAGAAAAATCATTGCCGTCGGGTTAACAAACATTCCCAAAGCACTTATCAGGTATATAAGTGACGAATAATTAATTTATCGTTATTTACCAAAAAATATTAATTAATTTATCGAGATATCGACAACAGAAAATGTAAGACAATTAGTGAAACAGCAGAGTTGCTTACTTAGGATCTCGACCAATTTCGGCGTTGGACTCTTGGAGGCACACGAGATCACCCCCAAAAGATTAACTTTGACATCCCGACTAACTTCCCGTTTGAGCAAAAAGAGATAAAATACTCTAATTATACGTAGCCTTTTGGAGCCGTCTATTTTGCTCTGGTCAAGAGTCTGAAGGGTTAACTGCGCTCAACCACTACCCATGATTTGCACGAATCTAATGTTGCTAGATATGGTCGACGGTCCAGGGACAAGATTACAAAGTGGCCGTTGGGTTCGCACGTGGAGAACTGTCAGAGTGGCGATTTCGGCCTCATCATCATAGGTATTTTAGGCAACCCGTAAAGCAACCAAAAAGGAAAATAATAATAATAATAATAACCCTTTTCTTTTTAACTTTTTCCACTTTTTATTTCTGGGGATGTCTGCACTCTATTAAAACGCCGAGGTTGACCAACCAGCACGACCCACGTGTCGCGATACTGTAAGGTCGGTCGGCTTTTGCCGTGCATGAGAGGCCAAAGCACGCAGCGGTGGGCCACGTCATGGGGGGGATAACCTTTCGGCGCCGAATTTCGGCGGTCCGGCCATACGTGGCGAAGCCCCGCTCCCGTTATCCATTTTGGCTACATACAAGCCATATTACCTGAATACGAGTACGTATGCATAGGATACATTCTGTTAAATTCTTGGTAAGGCAAAGTCGCATAAGTCCTCAACCTCCTGTGAAACGTATGATCAAGTACTAAATCTTCGGTCAGAACACAATCACAACATAAACTCTCAATCAAAAGATAATATAAGTTTATTATACGCGATTTTTTTGAGCGTTATGACTCAAAAGGGTCTTGATTACAATTATTTCTATTCAAAAAGTTTAATGATTTATTTGCATGATGTAAGAAGGTTTAGGACTTCATTTCATTACATAGATAAAGTTTTGGATTGTTAAGAGATTTTTATAATTCTTGATATGTGATTGGATCAATCTTATAAAATGAAATTGCGTACAATTTTTTGTGCCTGCATTACCTTTTAAAATTTGGTAGGACAACTAGTAGCTACTTTACATGCACGTAACAAATCGTTCTCATAAAAGTGAGTTAGATTCCCTCTGCTTTCCCAACTCTGGCCCTAATGGCAAGCGGTATCCAGAGAGTGAAGCAGTGTTTCTGCACAGCGGGCCAGGGATTAGCCCTCCAAATCCTCCCTGCGAAGTTATGTCATTATATATACAATACAAATTCTTGTATACATTTACTTGATAATATATGATCAGATGTCATAAATAGAATAAACTTGAAGCAGGAAAAGAAACCCTTTTAGTCTTATTTAGTGACAGAAATTAAAGTTCTAGCTAGATAAATAGCCTTGTGCTGTCTGATAGTGTTGCTGATGCTTGCTGGCCCTGCCAAAGGGATAAGTCAAGCCACAAGACAAGACTCGTGAACTCCGAAGCGTATATAACACTCGATTAGACCTTAGTTCCTGAACGCTACGTGACGAAGGTCGTCGAGGGCCCCTCCTCTCCATGTGATGATCGTCCCGACTTTGAAAAATTATCGAAACCCCACCAAGAAGTGCGCATTAGGAAACGCCACACCTCACCCCCCTTTTTATTATGTCACGAAATGCCGTGGTGGTTATTTTATCCACGAATAGCACAAAAAATACAAGTGAAATCGAATTGACAATGCATTTTCTTTGGCAAGCAAGCCCACGTCACAATGCATATCTCGAAACATGTTACTATACAGAACAATTTGCTCACACCTGATTTTAGAAAATAAAAACAAAAAAGAGGAAGGAAGAAAACCCTCATGTTCTTTCCTGTCCTTCACATGCTTTGAGCAAGATGAAGTAGCTAAGATGTCGAAATGCTGGCAACGTCCATCTCTCACCGCCACTTTCGTCGCCGGGATGGAGTCAGGTCTCCTCCGACGATCATCACAACCCGAATAGAGATTTTTACGATGGTGTAACTCATGACATCCAACGTGTGTTGTTGAAGCGACGAGCATGTGGTGAATTTGAATTATCTTTCTGCTTGGCCAAAAGGCGTCTTCCCGAAGGTTTTCCCTATCCATCATCTGTTTTTTTCCTTTAGGGGCCAAAACCTTATTGTCTGGTTCGCTGATGGAAACACGTAGCCAACCATTTATTGCCTCCTCCCCCTGGCAGCGCATGTGAAGGAGGAGGAGCCACAAGCGATTTTGACTTCGCGAGAATGCTTGCGAAGATATTCATTACGCTCGAGATCGTGGCCTTCGATTCCGACGAAAGATACTGTTCCCCGTCTCTCGTGGCTTGCCCCGATTTGACGAATTTCCCCCTATGGTGGTGGTTACGAACTTTTGAAAAAAGGTGCCGGTCTCATTTATAGCGTACACTAACAACTTATGTCACATGCGTTCTAAGCTTAGCTGTTCAGCACGTTTGGCGACATAATTTAAGACTGGCAGTCAAGGGTTTATGTCCCTATAGGACCGGGAAGAGAGGACCGCAGGTATCTGAATACCGTAGGAAGTGGAAAGATCATTTATAGTCAAAGAAAAAATTCGGACAACATAGGATAGGGTTTATATCAATGCCCGCGGAGACTAAACCCTTGAATCTCGAAATCCTATATAGCAAATGAATGAATAATAAATAATAATAATAATAACAAACTAAAAGCCATCGAGAGAGACATGCGCACATCCACATGCATTGCATATGAATCCGTGGCTCTGCACGAGCTTATGATACATTCACTGAATTCGACATAAGTTAAAAATTGGCTTAGAAGTTTGGACCCTAAGCATGTATTGTTATTTTAAGGGATCCCCATCTGGCCAAAGACATGCATTCCTGTCAAAACCTTGTATATCCGGTCTCCCTCCCATCTGAAAATATAGAGAACAAAGAAAATATGTTTTTTTCCTTTTCTTTTTACTTATAAAAATACCAAGTTCCCTCAAGATGTCGTATGATACTATGGACCGTCCCACAAAAAATACAAGTAAATTGCCCAAATATATGAGTTGGACCTAACCTCGAATTGAATTGATGGGTAATTATTGCGATAGCTCTAGCTTCGGCTAATAGGCGCTAGGAGTCCTCATATTCCTAAAAGTTACTCCAACACGCCGGTAAAGTCATTGGGTAAAAGAAATTAATTACATGAATTTCAACATTGTCGATTTATTGTCGAAATTATGAACGTTTGAAAGATTGGAGCTAGAATAGCTTAAAAGCTCGGGAACTCATTATGTGATTTGTCGTCTTACATCATACAAATGATTGCACGGATATATAGATAAATCACGGGATTCCACCAAAACCCTAGCTGTGGAGCCAAAGGAGAGAGGACACTATGATCCTTGTGGAATGTGGTAGGGCTCACTTCTATCTAGTTTTTTTCTATTTTATTCGGCCGCTCAAGCCAATAGTCGATTTTATTAGATTATATAGCACTCCCCCATTGGCCCATTTCTCATCATTTATTCCCGACATCTCAAGCACGAAGACAAATTCTAACTCATGAATTTCACCACCCCATCTCTCTCTCTCTCTCTCTCTCTCTCTCTCTCTCTCATGAGCTTGCCATTGATACGCACAAAAAATAAAAAAAACTAAATTTAGGTGCAAAATACGAAATCATTGTAGTTGCACTTTCTCTCGAGGCCACCGCCCTTTCCAAAACGTACCAACTATTTCAATAGTCATAGGAAAATGCGTCCAGACTTGAAATTCGATCAGATCTTCAAAGAGCCATTGATGCTTGGGGAAAAAGAAATTTGCAATTCCTAATCTCCCGGTTTCTCGACCCACCCACCTACCAACCCACGTCCCTCCAGAATGAACGAAAAGACACAAGAAAAAAACAATATTGGACAAGACAGCTTCGTTAGGTTGAAATCTTATATATATAAAACTCCATGGGCGGACCCATTTTATCAAAAGTTTTATCAGGTTCATTACTGGTGCAAAAATTAACTAGATCACTCACCACTCAATTAATTATATACGAGAGAATTCGGTTGGTCAAATGAAGAATTCAAACGGATACACCACTCGTCCAACGGGGAACGTGTGAGTTTTCCCTTACCGCGCCGGTGGACCTAACAATCCGCCTTATTGTAACATGCGACATTGCCATTTAAGTAGCAGAAGAAAACAGTGCATGGTTGTGGATATGGACAAGAGGGGACGGTTTGGACAGCAGGGAGGAGGGATTGGGGGACGACTTCGGGAGATGAGAAGGTTCCTTTGTCTCTTTGGTGGTTGGATTTGTATATAATATCTGCAAGCGACATCGATACCTCAATTTGCTCAGTCAGCAACGCTAGCATGGAGGGGCGGGGGGTGGTGGTTTTGGGCCCATTTTGGAAAGAGGAAAAGGCTGCGAACTGGAGATAAAGATAAGGGGAATGTAATAGTGCTAGTAGGCCAGGCTAAGCTAGGCTAGGAGGCTCCACACGCTCAGCGTAATGGCCCTTTTGTTGACCTGACATGATGGCCCCTTTAGGTCATCGTTGCTTCGTGGTCTCTTTTTGCCACAGCTCATCCTCATATTCCCAATTTTCTGGGTCCTGTGGGGGCTTGACAATGATTGGGGGGTTGCGGTTTTAGGTGGGGAATAAGATCGAGTCGAGTCGAATCGATATTTTTAGCCTGCATTTTTTGTTTTTCAATCGGAATCAATTCTACATATTTGGATTCAAGTATTGTTTAGATTTGTAGTTCGTTGAGGAATATGTGGGCTTCTGAGTTTCGGTCAAATGGTTTCTCGTGTGAAATGTCCATTTGTTGCACATACGAAGGTCCTCTCTAAGCATAAAAATCAGTGTAAATTTTCTCAATCAGTCACTATTTTCGCTTATACCGAGGACCACGCTAAACGACAACTCCATAATACTGTTACTTAATATGAAATTGTTCTTTCTTTACCAGAAAATTTTGTGCGTTGAAAATTGAAGATCCACTTTATCTTTACAGCTACACTAAAATCTCCATATTACAGTCGAAAAAGGCAGATAATATTATAATAATCAATGAAGAAGAGTGCCGTCTCCATTTGCTTGGCATGGGCTACATAGTGGACTGGGCCACGTTTAGAGTGGGCCCAGAGCTCGAACCAGACATGGATGGGACAGGAAATAAGCCCCCCGCTTTGTCAATTGCTCACGTCCCCGAATAGTCGCTCTCGACAGCCATCGAACGATGCTTAATGGTTAATAGGAACGTATCACTGCCATGTCGGAGATCTTGGAAATCAGTCTTATATACTCTCAATGTTCACTTCAATGTATTTTCACGGAGAAATTGCACTGTCAAATTTAGACGGGCCGAGCAGAACGCATAAGTATGAGAGGGTTCTGCGTTCAAAACTCGGTATCCGTAGATGACGTTAACTAGACGAAGTTTGTGCTCAGAGCTCCATTACCGGCAAGGGGTCAATGTCGACTTTGGCTCTGAGAGAGAGAGAGAGAGAGAGAGAGAGAGAGAGAGAGGGAGAGAGTCAATCATTGGCAATGCCCAAGAAAAAGACGCCAGCTTCGACGATGATGCGATGGAGGCTAGTGCTTGTAGCCGTGGGCGCGATGCTAATGAAGGGTAGAGAGAAAGAGATTATGTTTTTCCCTTTTCTTCGCATGGAGTAAATTATTTCTAGATTAAGTTTACATTGCATCCATACAATTATATGAATGCACGCCGCGTGTCCACATATTGGTTACTTTTAGCTTATCTTATTTTTAGCTAGGAAATGTATAAAAAAGGGAACGATCGAGGTCTATGTGTGCATTCCATTCTGGATATCTACGGTGTCAATTTCCATTTAGCATGCTTAATTTTTGGCGAAGTGTTCCAATGGACTACTGGCAGCATCTACCTCTTGCGTGGGGTCGAGGATTGAGTGCTTTGATAGCGATGATGATAAATACAAAAAATTCTTAACGAATTTATGGCTCTCTATCATATTCGAATTGCACTAGATAGGAAGTGCTTGGAGAGATACAAATCCATCATTATCAATCGTGCATCGATGCCGTGGGCATAAGGGGATCGAAAGTCCCCTATGAGAATAGTAAGAGCAAAGTACAAAATACGCATGTTCATGAATTTAATGTCCACCTAATAATTGAGAACCCATAGTCACTCTCGTTCACAATAAATTCTTTGCTTGCAATAATTGATGGGATCTTTTTTCTTCATAGAGCACGTTAGGCTATGATTTCTCAAATATCCACTTTATGTGCTCTTCATTTAGAAAAAAGAGAAATGATTAAATAACAGTTTTTCATCTTCTATGAGAATAACAATCTATCCAGGAAAACAAAAAAAATGAATGATTGTTATGAGGTCCCCTCTGTCAAAAATTTCTAGTTTACAACATGTTATTACTCTTACAATAATCAAAAGATTGATATACTATAGTCTTTTAAAAAGTTACTACGTACTAATCTATCAAGTTTGACTTGGCGATTAAAAAAAGAAAAGAAAAAGACCGGAACACATGCTTGTGGAAAGATTAGGATGCTTGACAACGAGTGCAATTACCTCATTATTTCAACATTTTTTGTTCATATTATATTGATTTAGTAAGCAAAGAAAGTGATAAAGTAGAGCGAGCAAATAATGTAGAGAGGGAAAGGCGACACTGGAGACAGCTTGCAATCAATAGAAACGAGTACAGATGAAGCCTAGCGAACAAGCTTCACGTTGTACAAGATCCTTGGGAGCTACAAAACAACGGCTAAAAGGGATGCCAACATCTTTACGTGCAAAACAAGTTTGTGCAGAATCCATGCATCGATTCAAGGGTCCTTTTCCGATAAACATCTCCACGAAGATATAAATCCCAAGTTTACGATTCATTCCATTATTTTAAATTGCTTGTCCGGCCCGTGCCTGAGGAAGTAGGTGCAAAAGGCTATCAAGGTACATGCATGGTAGGATATAGTCTGGCATGAGCCCGACTTGAGCAAAGATGTACCGACATGGCGAAGGGGAAAAAGCTGGTGTGCAGAACGGAAAAAGGTTGGTGTGCAATAAGCTCATTAGAAGATCATTGGCCAGGGAAAAGGGAGAGAGGGAGGACAAAAGGGTGCGTGATGCTGTCCCAAGAATCCATCAGCTACTTTACCCGCGGGAGGCTCGGAAAAGAATGCTAAGCTGACAAGCACTACTAACTTAACTGGCCATGGCCATCATCAATCCATCCTTCTTGTCGACCACAGATGAAAATAATACTCTGAATTTCTTCGGAACCCTTAAATGTTTGATTTGAATTTGGCAAATCCTATCTTCTGAATATGATATCATTGATTTTTATTAATTTTAGATTCATACCCATCATCTTATAATCTTTTCGATTATATTCAAAAAGATTAGTCGAGTCATAAAATTCGGATACACATCTTATTAAAAAAAGACGACAAAAGTGCTCCAAACAATGAAGGGTATGCAAATGATAATCAAAATAATTTCCTAAGAATAAAGTAATTGTTTGAGAGAAGGGCACACTCATAAATCCTTATCCACATCAACATCAATGATAGCCTTGCCTTTTCCCACTATGCAAACCCTTCTTCACCTGGGTATAGATATTCAACTTTTGCACCCTAAAATTGTAATATCCACTCCCTCCCCCGGGAAATAAAAATTGTGAAAACCACTTTCTTTTATTCGAAAATGTCTTCCATGCGTAAAAAGTTGTGGTCTCCTCTATTCACTTATGTTATTCCCTTTAGTTGTAAATAATCATACTAGTTGAGGTCATCTACATTAAGAAAGATGTGAGATATTGTTCATGAGGCGCATCCCTTTCTACTTGTGACACACGTTAAATAGATTATAAGACGTGATTATTGCGCTTAAGCTTATTCTGCAAAGATGATAAATAAAATTTTTACAGTTACAATTTATATGCGTGTTTAATTTCGCCACCATTTTCATCCATGTCTTATATATGAATAATTAGAACTTGTATAAATGAAAATTGAAATTTGAAACGATTGTCAGAGTGTGATGTTACTGCCCCAGTCGATTGCATTGGTTACAAATGATGTGTGATAGAGAAAAATGGGACGAGCAATTACAACCTTTCATTCCAATAGGTTGTCTTCCTATGCCTGGATTGTGAGACATCCCATCCATAAGAACTGACTTGTCACCATTCTCTAAAAATCTGCATGCCTAATACCTTAATTTCCAAATCTCTCTGTTTCTTCCTTTGCTAGCATTGTCGCCACGCCTCACCGATGACAATCGCTCGCTCATTACCAGCATCATCGCTGTAGTCATGTCGTCTCTCTCTCTCTCTCTCTCTCTCTCTCTCTCTCTCTCTCGAAGATGAAGTGGAGCCTTTGAGAACGATAGGGGTGATCGATTCACATTCGTCAAGTGCAAGAAGCCTTTTAAGACAAAATCAAGGATAGGGTATCTTGGTCTATGGGGTCAACTGGAACTTCCACAAAATAGGTCAGAGAAGCAAAAGGATCTTTTTCCTCTCAAAACTTGTGAACTTTGACTTCGAGCCCTATGCGGTGGCACACGCAACGGTACCGAGAGCCCATTCAATTAACAAGACCCAGAAGCCACAAGCAATGACCAGTGTCAGCTCAGGTCCTCATAAGGAGTTTTCAAACTGATGCCAGGCCCAATATCTGGCACGTCAGAACTTGATTCCACCGTGCCTTTCTCCCCCGAAACTCCTGTCCATGTATGAGTTCATCATGTCTACCGCCTTTCTTCAAGTGTATGTAGTTTTCATGCTATATCAGCTCTATGAAGAAAAATGGAATGAACAGAGAAGAAGAATAACAATGAATTGAAAGTGTTTTTGATCCTCCGTATTCTGTATTCAATGAACAATTGAAGAAAACATTCATCTGAGAGCTCAATCCACATATTCCCCTTCTTCTCTCTTTTATATTACATGATCTAAAGCAAAGAAGAATGAAGAAACAGAACTAACAAAAAAAATAAACTGTTGCTTATTCTGTCAGTCTTGTAAAAGAGAATAACGGTTCTTTAATAATAAAGCTCCATTTGTATTCGAACATGTGGAGCTCTGAGTTGAGCTCTGAGTTGTGCTTCTGACTTTGTCGGCTCTATTCTTCTTAGTTGAACCTCCATCGACTCCATTCTTCTTAGTTGAACTAGTGACTTCATGTGCACTTGTAGCTAATACAGCTGTCGACTTACTACTCACTCCATTTCTTGTAGCAGCAGCATATTCCTCCTTTCTCTTTGATAAAACAGCAACATTTACTGAGTTTGCTTGTGTAGGCTTTACTTGCACGAGCTCTGTTTCCTCATCCTCATGATCTTTAACAAGTTCAAGCAAATGCTAACACCCGTCAAATACAGCTAAGTTCATATGCCTCTCGATAAATTAAACCGAACTGAACCCGAGCTTACCCTAACCTAATGATTTCAGGAAGCAGAACCTAATAGGACGCTAGTCTAATTTCGATATTGGACTGACCACGGGTGGCCTACTTCAGAAGGTGCATTTTCCTTCTACTAAACCACAGAGGAACGTAGCACGGTCGAGAAGCAAGGTGTGGGCTCAGTTCAGGCACGTAAACAAGACAAAGTAATAAAAAGATGATGTGAAATGAACTGGCGGATCTGGTTCTTTCTTGTGGCATCGAAACACATTAGTAACTGAGGACTATTCTATTTTTTTATTCCGGAACAGAGCTTTTTGTTCCCATTTGGGTGCTTTACCAAAGCCGAAAGCTTCCCACGTCTGTATACCAATCCCCATAACGAAGCAAAACCAGGATCAAGCTTCTTTCCTCTTTCATATTGCTATAAGAGAAGTCATTGCGCCATACATCGAACCAATGTCAGTCGGTCCGTGAAAAACGAAAAAGAAAGGGGGGGAGATTGCAAGCAACAGAGCCGAAAGTTTCCCGAGTCTTTACTCATCTTGTGCCATGTTCACGGAAAGACATGTGCATTATGGATCGGCCTCTCGCCTAACGGTGGCGGCGCACTTGTGCGGGGTCCTCTCCATTGTTCTCATGATCATCTGGTTGCTCCACTATCGTGAGGGCATGGATTTTGATTCCGACAACGCTTTGCGAGTTTTCAATGTACGAATTCATTCTCGGCCTTGGCTTGTTATATTATTTTACATTTGGCGATTGTAAAAGTCTTTTTGTTCCTCATTTTTTTTTTTCTGTGGCAGGTTCACCCATTCCTCATGGTATTTGGGTTTATTTTCTTCAGCGGTGAAGGTACAACTTCTTCGTGATGTCAATGGATTTCCTAGATTAAAAGGCTTTAATTTCCACTTATCAGTAAGTCATACTGACTAGAACAAAAATTAGAATGCATTCTCCAATATTTAGTTACTAGTTTTGCAATGCTAGTGCCTGCACTTCTTAAACATTACTATTCTTCTAGCAAATGTCATTATCCATTTCGGTCATCTTGCAATGATAGAAATTGAGAGATTCAAAGAACATTGTACACCCATAGTCTTGGAGAGGTTTTTTTCCTGTCACAATTGTACATTTCAAAGATTTTCTACAACACGAGTCGGGTTCACTTATACCTAGGAAAAGTGAAATCACTTGTCACAATTCGCGATACTCAAGCTCCTGTTCTCATTGATTCTTATCACGGGGGCTTCATGGAAGCAGCGATGATGGCTTACAAGACAGTGCCCGCGGAGAGGCAGGTCCAGAAGACCATTCACATGTTCCTCCATATCATCGCGTTTGTCCTCGGAGTCGTAGGCATTTGCGCGGTTTTCAAGTTCCACAACATGCAACAGATAGAGGACATGAACAGCCTCCACTCCTGGATTGGCATCGGCACCATCTCCTTGTTCGGATGTCAGGTGAGCGATCGGCAACCCACGCCGATGATTAATACAGTATCACAAACTCCTCCAGGAGACTCTGTATCGGGGCCTCGTGGCCTAATGTCGCTCTTATTAACACAATATGCGAACGCGACTCTATTTTGTGTGTACAGTGGCTACTCGGTTTCTTCACCTTCATGATTGGCGGCGCGTCGATGGAGGCCAGAGTGAGAATGGCGACATGGCACATAACTGGAGGGAGAATCATCCTGTTCATGGCGGTATGCACGGCCTTGACCGGGTTGATGCAGAAGGCTGTATTCTTACAACTCAAGCACGAGAGAGAAGCGCGGTTGGTCAATTTCACTGCCATCTTCATCCTCCTCTTCGGCGTCTTCGTCGATGCCTCGGTCTCTCTCGCTCACTACGTGTGATTCTTGGACCGAATGTACGGTTCGAGCGATCTCTATATACATATACAGCTTCTTCTTTCTTGAATCATTGGCTTTTCTTTTCCCCCTTGTTGAAAGTGTGATCTTATTAATACTGATTGTATGTAACTAGTGTTTCTTTATCATAATTCATCTGTCATTTCGGTTTCTATTTCAAGACGCAGCTGCTTTTTTCAAAAACGATTACTTGGTCTCTCTCTGTCAGATTAGCATGAGGATTAGACTGGGATTTAAATGAAAAAGATACTGGGCATGCAGTTGCGCAGTTGATTTCCTTTCAATAAAATCTAGCAAAATCCCAATTGTCATTTTGTAGAGACAACATATGTTAAAGTGGGTCACCCTTCGATGAGTGACAAAGAATTAGGTTGCAATATAGATAATACACATATTATAGATACACATATCGCCCATCTAAAGATAGTCATAATTGACGATCATATAAATCATTATTTGTTACGATAGCAGTGAATTTAATAATAATCTGCATATACTTTAACAGCAATCATTTTCCTGCAAACTCGGGGTGACCAGAGTTCGGAAAAAAAATGAATTTCTTATGACCACCATGAATCTGGGTTACCAAGCTCATTAAATTAACATCCAAGTAGGCTTCGAGATGTTCCATGTTTCTAGTTCAGACTTCATAGGAGGATTAAAGGAAAAGGCAAGGAGCAGTTACCAGCGAAGCTGCTGTTGAGTTTCTGCATTCTGCTTTTGGCCACTATTCAATAATATATATTTTGCACTCAATCAAAGCTTCCCCGAAAAATCCTGAGAGAACCTTTCTCTTTTTCTTCTGGGTTTGTCTTGTTGCTCAGATTTATCTCATATCTGTAATGCTACTCCCCTGTGACTGCCATCGGCACCTGTAAAATGACATTTTAAAAGTAGTCCACACTGCCATCGTCGCCATAAACAATCCCTGCAGTCTTTATATCGAATGTCGCGATGTGGACGCAAATGTCAAAGGTCGATTCGAATCCGCCGAAAAAAAAAGTTTGGCAATTATTCTCTGTACACTACCCTTGATCCTTTCATGGTACAGTTTTTCCATAATGTCCGCGGCCGTATTCTGTGCTTTCCCTTATTTTATTTCGACACCAGAAAATGACAGAATATGATTCCCTGCTCTTTCTTCAAAAAAAAATTAGATGTCTCCTTGGGGTTTCGGTTGCCTTTATTGGCTCAGAACAGCAAAGACCAATGTAACCCCGGGGCCTTCTTGGTGGACAAAACAGAGCTTTGCCCTTGAACCGATATGGCCATCTTCATCCTCAACTCACCATTGCAAAGAGAACTCCATTCTACACTTTGTCACTCCTTTGGAGTAACACCATCATGACTTTCCACATTTCTTTCTCTCCATCAGCAATCCAAGTCGCCCGAGTAACCTAAATGAACCCAATTTGAAAGTCGAGGGCCTTAACTGATCAAGCGAAAAGTTGCGAACCAAAGTTGAGTAGAGTATGAAGTATTTGAACGTCTAGTGTACTTTCCCGAAGATTTTAGTTTATTGAAAAACCTGCTGAGGTTCCGAGAAGCGGGCAAAAAAACGGATTTGCCTTTTCTTTTTGTAATTTATGTAATTAGTATTTACTTCAGAAACTATACATTAACCAATGGTACTTTTAAGACACTTGTTGGCGTGAAAAGAAGAAGAGAAAAACAGGACAGCTGATAGCATTTTCAGGAAAAAAACAAAAGGGCCAACTAGATTTTTGCATCAAAACTTTGAACAGCCCAGTCATCCCCTAAAAATAGATGCACATACAAGACTGATAAAATAACTTGTTTAGATACATATGAAAGGATAGGAATAGTAAAAAAAAAAAAAAATTGGGAAAAAAAGGGGGTAAAAAGAAAAGGCAAAGCAAAGATTACACAAGCTGTTTCTTTGTAGCCTCCATTCTCTCCAACAAGCCAGCAATCTCAGCTTGCATCCTCATCTTCATCTTCTGGTAATCGCAGTGCGAATTCTCCAGAAACTTCAACTCCTCCAATTTCTTCTTCCGCCGTTCCTCAGTCTCTTGCAGGCACAGCTTTGCCAGCTTCTGCGCATACTCTTCCTCAAGCTTCTCTAAACTCATCTGGATCATCTGTTTGTACCCTTCCGCCTCTCTCCTTGCGTCATCCGCCTTGCTTTGGAACATTTGTGCTTCCGCTTCTTTGATCCGTATGACACTTTCCAAGCTGTCAAACGAGTCTTTTCTCAATAGACTTCTCAACTCATCCTCGGCTGTCAATTCGCTAGTCAAGGATGGTTTTAACTCCTTGTGTGAATTGCTCGGCGTCTCACTGGGAGCCAAAGGCCTCATGTAGGTGGACTGCAAGCGAAAGGCTGGGTCTTTTCGGGCATTTTCTATCTGTGGCTTCGCAAATCCACTAGGCGCGGAAAAATCTGAAATCCTCTCTAGGTCTAATAGAGGAATCGATCAAATATAACCGTTAGAAAAAAGGGAAAAAAAAAAAAATCAGACGACACAAATGTACAAGACTTTAAAGTTGTCAATGCAAAATGGGACAAAAAAGGAAGCAGGAATCAAGAATAAAAAGATAAAAGGGTATTTCTCTGTGTGTGTGTGTGTGTGTTTTTTTTTTTGGTGGGGGGGGGGAGAGGGGACCGCTTGCATCTGTTGTAGGACTACCCAAAGAACTCAGAACAGCTTTTCTGGCTGCATCCCGCTATCACTAAGAGGGTAGGTGCATGATAGATGTGTTCCAACATTGGCCGTAATCTTGACTGACTCTGCTGATGCAGAAGGACCCAAGATTTTAACTATGGCAAACAAAAGAACGAGGCACTAGTTTCTTTCAACTTTACTATACTTTCTAAAACAACAATACGAACTTGGCAACAAGCAAAAATCCTCTCTTCCATCTAGTTTTACATATCCTGGATATATACCAAGGAAATCCGTAGTAAGAGCTACCCAACTAACTGGAAAGCAGACACATTTAATAAATTGTTTTTTCCGAGAGAAGAAAATCAACATAAGAAGCAAGACGAAATCTCAAATCAGTCTGAGTAAATTCTACCTTATGGCTACACACCACAACTGAAGGAACTCCTTCAGTGTGAGAAGAGTCTTGCCTAGTCAATCCATGTGCTCAATTACGTAGTAGAAGTGTCTATGTACAAAGAGCATGTTTGCGGATTCTTTACTTAATATAGGTGTTGCATCAAGGTGAAAGGAAAGATATCATTCTGTATCTCCTTTCAGATTCTAAGAGAAGAATTCAACAGCTCCCCACACTGTCTTGACAAGGCCAAATTGGCTAAAATGCATCACCAAGAATAGAAATCACAAATCCAGCTCTTGCAATAACTAGCTAAACCTCGTAATATTTTCCAGTTTCCAGAAATGTGAAAGGAGATCACTAATTTGATCCAACTGACTCTTTAACCAATTTAAATGTTTCACGGGAGGCACATAACAACAAAGGGGTATTGAATAGCCAGGCTTAGTCACCCATTGCTTTGAAAGCCTTAATAACTACCCTGGTCTCCGCTTCATCACAAGCGAAATTTTCGAGATGCACATCCACCATTAGTTTCAGCGCAACAGCTCTTATCACATACCTCTCATTAGAATATAAGTTTCTCCCAGGCCAATCTTAGATTGCCAAAGGAATTCCTATTTTCTACCGATAATTCCACTAAAAAAGGTAAGGATGATAAACAACATGGTTTTTCACCTTTGGCATTGAAATCTGCTAGACAAGACTCAGCCACCACATACAGCTCACGGCATTTAAATCTAAAATCTATTAGTAAGCCTACACAATTAAATCCCACAAATGCAGAGAACAAAAGTTCTGGGGCAAAAAAAGAGAAGAAGTGGAATGCAGAAGCTTACATTTAAAGAACTCCATAAGTATATTGCAGGCATCAGAAGGAGAAACTGCTTTGCTTTGAAGCTCCAAAAGCAACTCCTCGGCCTTCGCATGCAGCTTCTTGCCCTTACGGTCTTCGCTATTCCTGAAAATCTTCCTCACACAATCAAGCTCTTTCATAAGAGTTTCTAGACCCCAATCCTTAGCGCAGGAGGAAAATACGTCCTTGACAAAACCATACATTTCCGAATCATGATCACAGCCAATGCAGTGAAACTGCATCTCAGTAGTCCCCAAGGGTCCTTTCAAGCTCGGACCTGGCCTGATCAGATTTCTCTCAATGCCACAAGCAGCATGACACCAATGGGAACACACATCACACCCCACCCAACTGCAAGTATTAGTAGCACAATCAAACTTAAGACAAATGGGACACATACAAGAACTGCAAAATCCCTCATTCCTAGAGCATATCTTGCATTCACAATCTTCAACGGGCAAGTAGCTCTTACAGTTCACATTTTTACACCTCAGAAACAAGAAAATATCCACCAATTCACCACTAGGAAGCCTATTCCTCCCAGATAAAAAGCTTCCGAGCCCTGTCCTCACGGCAACCAAAATTTCCAACTGATCTTTGTTGCACTTTGAGAGGGTCTCCTTGGTAAGGTCAGACCTTTTGTTCAGCCTTCTCTGCAGGCCTGCTAATTCTTCTGCCCTCTCTGGTGCAGCAACCAAGGTTCTCAAGTACTCCTTGGTGGATTCCAGCACTTCTTCAGATAACTCCTGCACAGTCTGAGCCATAAGGGGAATAGACTCCGACACGATTTCGCGTATAATCCTCTCCGGCCTCGAGAGCTTCCGTGATCTATCCCCTATCGTACATTCCAGATCTCTCAAATGATCTGAATTCCTCCCTCTCGAATCACCCGATACCGTATCTTTCCTCGGCCGAGCTGGCAATTCAGATGGGAAATAAGAGTGGTTATCAGAATTAGTAGGCCTATAGAATCTGTTCGAAGCCCCCTGCATCCCCAAATTGCCTCCCCCTCCATGATTAGACAAGGCAACGCTCCCATCACCGAGAGGCTTAAACCGGCTATGCACTGACCCGTTCGTCCCCTCCCCTCCATACCATATCTGGTCATCTTTACCGACAGAGTACTCGAAGTTCTCCGTCGAATTACGAGTAAGCGAGCAGCTGGGGTTGTGCGAGAAAGGGTGCGAGTACGAGTAGGACATCGAGGGGGCGGGGAAATCGTTGGAGTAGTAAGTGGTGTTCGTGTTATTGGACCTGGTGGGTTTCGGCTGATGAGCAGCAGAAGGGTCGGCATTCTGCAAGGCGTTGGAGGCGGTGAGAGAGAGGGACACATCGGGCAAGGCCAGAGAGAGGTTGAGAGTCTCGAGCTTCGTCTTCTTGTCCCCCTTCTCCCTCTCAATCTCCTCCTCGGTCTCCCTCTTGGACGAATTCCACCTGCTGCTCCCACCACCGCTCAAATTCATGAAATCCCTCTCCACGCAATTATCATAGTCGCCGCCGTCCTTGCTCAGATTCTCGGACCCCAACGCGATCTCCTTCCCTTTGAAGCTCGCCTTCTCCGGCGAAGCCTCGCGGGGGACGTCCTTCCCGAGAAAACTCAGCTTGGAATTGTCGCACATGTAGCTGAAGGTCAGCTCTTGCTGCGAGCCCGAATTGCCGGTCCTCGAGCTCCTCAACTGGAACCCATCAAGCCCCCCCTTCGAGCCCTTGAAAAGATCCATCCCTTCTTCTCCAGAGGCCACTTTCGCATCTGGGTTTTCCTTGCTCTGCCCGAAGACGATCTGCTGAGCGACAAAGCTGCTGCCACGACCCCCGTCAGAGAGATCTTTCTCCCCGAACATGGCCTCGGAAATAAGCAGAGCCGCACGAGAGAGAGAGACGCGGAGGGGGCAGTTCGGGAAGATCGGAAGGAACCGGAAGGCTGCTGCGCTCAGATCATCCGGCGGCTCGGATTCTCTCCTCCTCCCTCGCACTGCTCCACAACGGCTGTATCTTCTCCACCCTTTTTCCCCGGTTTGGTTTCAGTCAATGCGAAACCATGCTTGCCTTTTCCTCCTTGCTCCGCCTCCGAGATTACTGTAATGACCCTCGCGTGGGCGAAGAATTACCGCAGTGGTCCCATCACAGCCGGCCGTGCTTCCTCTTTCGTGGAAGAAAAAGCTCTTTTGTTTATTAGGGTTTTGCTGCTGCTGCTGCTGCTTGCTGCAGGCGAAGGGTACAGAGAAAGAAAACCAGGAAAAATTAAAGAAAAGAAGGGAATGTCTTTGGTGCTTTCATCGAAGCCATCATCGAGCTGCACTGCATGTGAAGGCTCCGGAATTCCTTCTGGTCAAACTCCAGCCGCGCGACAACGCGGTAACGGTCCGAGGTCACGAGTCGGACCGGTATTCATTAATTTCCGCAAAAGACCAAGCAAATATCGCTCTCTGCTTTGACGAAAGGGCGAGGCAGCGTTCACGCCACTGATTTTTTTCTACTGCAATACGACTGAAGGGGTTGAGTAAATTTCGCAAATATTGCAGAAGAATCCACGTAACCGAAAGAGAGTATATCGTACATCCTATTTTAAGTTAACGAAGATTCCTATTTTAAGTTAGGGTTAATACCTTGAAAAACCCCAAACTGGTACACTTGTGACAAATTTACCCCAAACTATTTTTTTGACCATGAAAAACCTCAAACCCGGTACACCTTTGTGACAAATTTACCCCGACTAACTATAAAAAACCTTAAACCGGTACATTTATGACAAATTTACCCTAAGCTAATTTATTTGACCACAAAAAACCCCAACCGGTAAATTTGTGACTAATATACCCCCTAAATTAGATTAATACCACAAAAAAATCACAAAAATTGTAAATTGTGAAAAATAGAGTGTAAAATCCCAAATTGGTATACCGGTCAATTGTCACGTGTCATTTAATTTTATAATTTAACAAGAAAATTTAACTAAAACTAACATAGGGTAAATTTTTCACAAGTATACCAGTTTAGGGTAAATTTGTCAAAGGTATACAAGTTTGGGGTTTTTGGTGGTCAAAAAAATAGTTTGGGGTAAATTTGTCACAGGCGTACCAGTTTGGGGTTTTTCAGGGTATTAACCCAAGTTAACGAAAATTCCGTGATTAAACGCATTGGTTAAGTAATTAAGATTATTTGTTTCGTAAAAAAATTTTCTTTTTCATTTTTCGATATTTGGCTCCTCTAGAAAAATGAGTCGACAAGGAACTTGGCTTAAATTCAAAAACATTATTTTTTTTGAAAATATGATTAAATATAAGCATTTGGATATGAAACTTTACACCTGAACACAAAAACTTCAAGGGTAATTTTCGGTGCCTCTAGTGTCCAAGACCAAGTCTCTCCTATGCTTAGGCTCAAGTCCTTAGTACTCGTGCTTGGGTACCAGATGCCTGTACTCAAGTCCTAGCGCCCATGCTCAAGTCCTAATGCCTGCGCTTGGATCTATCCAGGTCAAGCCTTGGACCTCGATACTCCAAATCCCTAGTGCCCATGCTCTATATGCCCCAACACTCGAGCCCGGGTCCATAAAGGCTGAGTGTGGAATCTCAATACCTGAGCTAAGATCCCAACACCTACACTAAGGTCGACAAAGGACGTGCCTTGGGTCCTTGATGCTCAAGCTCTGGTCCCTAGCACTCGACCTTGAGTCCCTGATGCTTGGGCTTGGGTCCCTAGTGCCTAAGCCAAGGTCTATCAAGGTCGAGGCTCAAGACCTTAGTGCCCGTGCTCAGGTCCATTGAGGCCTACCTTAGTCCATCGAGGTCAAGCCCAAGAACCAAGTGTCAATGCCCCAATCCCCAGTACTTGGGTTAGGGTTTGTCGAGGTTGGACTCGAGACTCTAGTGCCTGTACTCAATTCCCTGATTGTCCATGCACAAGTTACTAGCGCCCAAATAATGTATGTCTATTAAGAAAAATCAAAAAGATTTTTCCATACCAAATAACGAAAAATATTTTTTAGTTCATTTTTAGCTTTTAGTCAAATTCCAAAAAATATTATCATTTTCTTGAAAAATGACTTCCTCTAAAACATTTTCTAGAAAAATATTACATTTGTTATGAAACAAACGAAGCCAAAATAAGGAATCCTATTAATTTTCAAGACTTTAGCTTTCTTTCGATTTGCACAAGTGATACTTTAAAAATGAAAATTGATTTTTCTTCCCTTATTATGAGTACTAATATTACAGTTTAGAGAGTGCACAAGATTGAAGATTAGCAAAATAATTATAGTTCAACCTAATTCATGCATTTTATCACATTCCCTAATTTAAGGATCTTGTTCAAGAGCTCTCCAAAACTCTTGTTAAACAGTCAAATAAGAAACCGTTGGCAATTTTCAATACACTTATATTTCTTATAGGTGTTTAATTAACTTCTTGTGCATAGAATATCTCCTTATTATAGATATTTAGTTGGTACTCTTGAGAAATTTGTTAATATGATTTTTATGTGACTGGCTAGGTTGTTGTACAAAAAGTCGGGAGAGACATAACCCATAACTTAAAGAAAGAATAAACTTCGATCGGACTCGTATGAAAATTGGTATCATATAGATTTATACTTTGAATGCAATGAAAAGTTTATTTGATTAGTCGTTGAATTAAGAGTTCACATTGTGAATTTAATTTATCTTGAGAAAAAAAAAAAGGTGAAATGGAAAGATAAATTAAAGGAATCTAGCATTTCATATGTATTACTATTGACCTAAGTTTTGTGCAGCTCTTGAATAATATCTCGGTGCATCTCTTGTGTATAAAACTAAATCCATATTTTCAATCCGTTGAAAGATAGTACATCCACGTGCTTGGACCGAAGGTGGTTTGGTCAAGTAAGAATTGAGAATTAGATTTCACGGTGCTTGGGACAAAAGCCATTCAACTAATCTGTATAGGCAAAATCCCACGATAGTTGACTTATACACAATATCTATGCTATGATAACAGAATGTATTTGAATCTCATGACTAGACTTGATCACACATATGAACAAGAATCGCTCATCCACATTTGTCCAGTAATGCTCCACTCATCAGATATTGGATGCCGGGTATGATTTCTAAATTATTTTGAATAAGAGATGTTGTGATTTATATATAGAGTTCGCGAAATGTAAACTAAATACTTAACCACTTTCTTGGTCCTTCGAAAATTGAAACAAAACTTGTACGCAATGACAAATCCAGGAGGCAAATCCATGAGAGTCTATGTGAAAGGCATTAGTGAATTATATGAAATTCATGGCAGGCACTTGTACAGAAGCGTCAATCAGTTGGGTCCAAATTCATCATTGGAAGATATTTTTGCTAATTGATTATTCTTGCTTTTGTTTCGGTAGGCCTAAAGTGCTCCTGCCTAGTGGAGCAGGAAACTCGCTGGTGAAGTGGGCATATTCTGACAATGACATTGCTGTAGATACTCCTTTTGTTTATATGCCATTGGGCAATTCAATTACCAACCGAATATTATTATTTTTTCAGTTAAGAATGCTTTTCAGGGTTTTTTTTTTTAAATAAAGGTAAGAGATATATTGACTTTTAAACCAAGAAGTTATACAACTATACAGCAAGGGTTCTTGGCACAAAAAAATTTACATTTATGATGACAAACAAGTCAAAACAAGTGGAAGGGTGCTGAGAGAGAAACAAGAACCTGCCAAAGAACAAAAACAAAGCAGCGAAACAGCAGCAAAGAGACAGCCAAACAGTGGCGAACAACAAAAGAGGGGAGGGGCAAGCAGCCACCAAAACAGAGGCAGCCCATACAACAAACAAAACACGGACTGAAAGGAAACTAAAGAGACGACACCGCAGTTGAGGGACACACGACGGCAGCTTCGAAGAAGAAAATGGTAAAACTCGTTCATATCGGGTAAATGGTAAAACTGGGGCATTGCCACAAAATGGTAAAACTCGTTCATGCATGGTATAGAGAAGTCAAGAATTATCCAATTGAAAAAAAATTGGTTGGTAAAATGGTAAAACTGGGGCATTGCCACAAAATGGTAAAACTCGTTCCACAATTGAATTATGACATATGTCCCTTTTCTTCCAATTCTAAGAGAGTTGATATCAACACATGAGACTCGTGAGTTTTTTTTTTTTTCTTTTAAATATCTCAGATTATTAAAAACATAAAATAACAATAGTTTTTCTTCCACTTAAACCTTCACTTGATGAAAGAAAATGAATCGAGACCCCACTCTCCCCCGAAAAAGCAAGAGACTATTTATATTTTAGACGATAGTACAAATTAGAATTACTAATATCATAATCAATACACGAGGTTTGTGATTTTGCTATTGACCTATCGTTAAGAGCTCAAGTAAGCAACCCGTTTTTTTTTCCTTCAGGTTCTAGAACTTGAAAATCTAGGCATCGAAATAACATCAAGGATCTCTAGGGACAATATGGGAGATTCACATCCAATTTTCTGGAGAAAATTGTTGATTTTGCCGGACAATAAAATGCGGGCTTGACCAATACCTTCCACATACGCGCTCTGCCCCCCTTATTGGGTTGGCCACAGCCATGGAATTGGTCCTTTGCCAAATAAATAATTCTGCAATCACTTCACTTTCTAATGGCCATTTTCTATTCATTTGATTCCTTTTCCTTCTTGTCTTTCCATTGGACTATTCCTAATTTGTTCTCAAAAACGGGTCGTGATTGCGACGTCGAAAAGGGGCTTTCACTTTTGACTTTCTATCATTGGGGTTTTGGCTGGGCAAACGGAAAGAAACGAATGGAGGGCACTGACGTCTTTTCATATTTGTTTAGATTAGTCAAAGATAAGGATGATGCCAGGAGCTTTGAACTTATCATAGACGAAGGTAGGCACTTTAAAAGCATAGCATTGTGTCGAATTTGATATTGGTAAGGAAGAGTAAGTCATGGACAGGTGTGTCATATCTTAAACTTTAATTATTGGTAGGTAAATAATAAAAAACTATATTATAATGACACGGCAGCTAATTTAGGACGGAATTAATGGGTATATTCTTTGAGACCTTATCAGTCTAAGAAGGAGGACTAAATTAAGGGCATTTTACTTCCGGAGTGCTTAGAATATAAGAGCTTTAAACCTACGTGTCGACAAATTCAATGTACTTAGAATTTGGGATTTGACCATTTCTTCAAACTCTTATGAGCTCTTATAGGAGTTGACAATAGGGATGTATTTTTTTGGTAGAAAAATAAGAGCCGAGAAAATGTGAGGGATATCAAACCAGAATCATTCGTTATTCCTATATCGTTAGTACCTAGTGAAGTCCTCAATCACATTTTTAAGCATTAGAAAAAAATTGATCACTGCATTTGAGTAAAGATAATTATGTGTTTTGCAATAGGGATGATCGGTTTTAGGGTAAGCATATTATAAACTTGAAATACGAAGCTTACCTTATTATAACCAATTTCTAGGTTTTGAAACCTGGAACATAACATGTTGGTCTAGTCTGGTTATGGAGTCTACATAAGAATCAGGTTTTTTTTTTTTTTTCCCCTTGAAGGCCACACTTTTGTTAGTTTATCAAATGGTGTGAAGTAAAACATCCTCTTGTTTAAATAAGACTGAGACATATAGCTAGAGGTGATTAGTTTCATGATGGGGAGATTCCAAACCTAAAATCTAGAAGCTATTCTGGTAAGGCCGATTTCCATTTTTTGGAGTTTGGAACCTACCTTGTAAATCCTGGAATCAATTTGGAAATCGGACCGAATGCATGGGCCTAATTTGTGATAACTTTTTTTTCATGGTCAGATTGCGAGGACTTGAAAAGGTAAAAATTTGTCTTAGTTTTTTTTAAAATATTTTTAAATAATTGAGTGGTTTAAATATTAAAACATATGGTGAAAAACTTTAACCATCAGAGATTGCATTATAGTCTAATTCAAACAGTGCAATTAGAAGTAACACCGAAAAATTTAATAAAACAAGTGGCTGTGAAGCAAACGCACACTAATTTTCTAACTTTGATCCAAATTTGTTCAAATGCGTAAATAAGGACCCAAAATAACCATTGATTGTAGGGAAAAAACCACCAAAAACCCTAAACTATGCACAAAGTGACAAAAATACCCCAAACTTTTTTTTGCACCACCAAAAACCCCCAAGTTTGCCATCTGTGACACATTTACCCCATCGAGGGTATTTTCGTCTTTTTATTTGTTTTTTCTTTTTTTTCTTTTTTTTTCTTTTCTCTTCCCTCCGCCGGCTCCGGCGGAGGGAAGCCGGCGTCCGGCGAGGGCTGCCCTCTCCGACGTCGGCCCAGGGGAGGGCCGCCCTCGCCGGCGTCGGCCCGGGGCCGCCCAACGCCGGCGAGGGGTGCCCTTGCTCAAAGCGAGACGAGGGCCGCCCTCGCCGACGCGGCGAGGTCCGGCGAGGGCGGCCCTCGCCCGACGCCCTCGCCGGATCCGGTGAGGGAGGCCCTCGCCGGGCCGACGCCGACGAGGGCGGCCCTCGCCTAGGCCGACACCGACGAGGGCGGCCCTCGCCTGGGCCGACGCCGGTGAGGGCAGCCCTCGCCGGACGCCGGCTTCCCTCCGCTAGAGCGGCGGAGGGAAGAGAAAAAAAAAAAAAAAAAGGGAAAAAAAGAGAAAAATGTTTTTAAAAGCAAAATGACCAAAATACCCCTAAGATTTAGGGTAAATGTGTCACGAAATGAAAGTTCGGGGTTTTTGGTGTCACACAAAAAATAGTGTGGGGTAAATGTGTCACGGATAGCAAAGTTTGGGGTTTTTGGTGGTGCAAAAAAAAGTTTATGGTATTTTTGTCACTCTGTGCATAATTTAGGTTTTTTGGTGGTTTTTTCCCTTGATTGTAATATGGTTGCTGTATAAGTATGTTAATTTTGGATAACAACCAACAGGTCATCTCCGAGGAAAGTCAAGGTCTGAACTAGCTAGCTTTTGATCGCAGCTGACTTTTGGGGGAAAAAAAACGCATCAAATCAATGAAAATGAAATCGAATTCTAAATCTCCTCCATTAGAGCACCACCCCATAGCAAGTTACGGTAGAAGCGAGAGCCCGTATGTCTTTTAAAATGAAATTGAATTGTAAACATTTTTTATTTGTGTGATGAAGTCCTGAACATTTTCTAAGAACACAGGTACTTCCAATTGATAATACTAAAAATGGGAAAATTGCCTAAAAAGTTCTAAAGGCCAATTCAATCTTAAATCTTTCAATTATGCAAATTTATCCTAAGACTTTTAACGATTTATCAATTTAGTCCCAAATTTTTGCAATTGCGTTAATTTTGTCCTAAACATGATAATTTATCAATTTAGTCTTGAATATTTTGACAATTTGCCAATGTTGTCCTTCTAGTCAAATATCTAAATTATAGGTTTAGGACTCAATTCATAAATTTTTGAAAGGTTGAGAACAAAATCGACATAATTGAAAAATTTAGGATTATATTGACATAATTAAAAAGTTTAAAACTATATTAACCTTCATACAATAGGTTTTAGGACATTTTGGTCAATTATTCCTACTAAAAATAGCCCACGAGAACCTCTAGAAATAATTATATGTTGGTCTTAAAATTATACTTTTAAATATAGGTAGAAGACTCAATTGCACTTTTTAGTAAATGTTTGAGCTTTTCTTTATTGTACTTTCAATAAAAGTTTAGGTTTAATTGCACTAATTTGCAAATGTACTCTTTTTCTTGGTATCCTACCTCTTGTCGAGTTAATATTTTGTTTACGATAAGTATTTCTAACAGTTTTAGTACGTGCGGTCTGGTCGGTTGTTCAAACTTTTATAAGGAGTTTGACAAACCTCATATTTGTAGCTTTTCCATAGAAACTACAACTTCTAAACGGTTTTTCGAAATTTGTTCCAACGAGTTTCAAGATGCTGCAACTTCAAAATATGTGACAACATATAAATTACATCAGAGCCACATCACGGCACTATTGCATTACAACCACATCTATATCAAATTATGCGTAGTAGGCAACTATAGACTACGTTGTCCAATTCGGTTCTCTAAAGACAATGCAGACTTTCTCTGAAGTTAGTGAGATTTTGAATTTCTACAAGCAGTTTCATCCTAGTGATGTTTTGGTATTAAAAATTGAGAAAATAGTATAGCATTTTGAAGGAAAAATTTGAAATAATGACCTAAAATGCCATCATTTTCTCAAATAAGGATCTGAGTGAGTATATCTATTTCAAATAAGGGTTTGACTTTCCGATTGGTCATAAACATTTTAGTAATTTACTAATTTTTGAAATTTTTTCTTTTTTTCTTTCTTTCTTTTTTTTTTCCTCTTTTTTGGTTTTTCTTTTCTTTGATGGTGGTGTTCGACTGGTCGCTGGTGATGTTGGAAAGAATTAGGCAAGGATCACCATCGAGCGATCTGGCAAGGATCAACCTCACCTGATTTGGTGATGGCTACCCTCACTGGCAGCCAACAAGGGATGGCCTTGCTTGGCCGAGGTGACCCTTACCTTTAAGGAGGCTACCCTCATATAACCATCGGCGAGGTCGGCCCTCACCAAATCTAGGCAAGGGTCGCCTTGCTAGCGGTCGACAAGAGATAGCCTCACCTAGGAGAGGCAACCTTCACCATGGGTGAGGTCACCCTCTCGCCTGAGCGAGGTGACCCTCACCCTTGGTGAGATCACCCTCGCCAACAGCTGATGAGGGTCGCTGAGCCCTCATTGGCCCCAAGTGAGGGTGGCGTCGCCTGCAACCAACCGGGGTTAGCAGGCCCTAGCCCATGGGTGGCCAAGTGCTTACCAACAATCGACAAGGGTCGCCGAGTAAAAAAAAAAACAAAAAAAGAAAGAAAAGAAAAGTATAAAAAAATATTTTAAAAAATTGTAATTTGACAAAAATGCCCTTGATCAATCAAAATATTTAGTTGGCCAGCAAGGGCTAAAATAACCATTGCCACTTTAGGCCTTTATTTAAAACAAGCATGGCCACTTTAAACTCTTATTTAACGTAACGTCCACTTCGAGCACTTATTTAAGAAAATGAGGGCATTTTAGATTTTTGTTTGGAATTTCCCCCATTTTGAAATTATCTTTTCACTTATGTAACACTGATCACATCATTACCCATGTGAATTAACATTTTTTACTCGCGATTTATGGAAATACATATAGCTCTTTATGTCACGACCTGAATCGCCGAGCGCGCCAACATCCCTCCATGGTCATGTGAAAGTGACCTTCCCAGGTAGTGTCGCCGACCCTCTTCATTTTTAATTTGCGCATGCGGAACGTATTAAATAACTCCTGACTAAAATTCATGGGATAAGAAAGTAGGAAACCCACACAATCATAAATAATAGGCCTTCATACAAAGATAATCACGTCAGAGGCATATACAACCAAAAATGGGTTAAAGTTTTTGTACATCAAAAGATCAACCTGCAAAAAAGTCGGTCTATCCAAAAAGAAGGAACAGTCCTAAACCCCTACTCGGACTTGTTCACCGACTCGACCTCTGACTCCTTCATCACCGAGATCCCACATCGCTCTAGGGGCCCCGCCATCTACGGTCCTAAAATTTCGGCCCACAACGGGGTGAGATATTATCTCAGCAAGTTCACTCCCTAAACCCTTATTAGAAAGGAAAAGACATCAAGGGGTGGCCTAGCCACCACATCAAGAAGACTTACCTCGTCGTAGTCCTTACCTGCAGGTTAGTACAATTCATGTAATTCAATCACGTGCAGTAATAGGGACCAAACAATTGAAATACAAGCACAATCACATAGTCGATACCATTCAGCAAACATTCCAATTATTGTTCATTACTTCACACAAGCATAGCCTACTCGTGGTTCGGCTATCTACTGGCACCTAGCCAGGCATCGTCTCCCCACCTTGGAGCACGGCTTCGTCAGTACGTCAGTGACATTCCCGAAGGAGCATGGGCGCAGAATCGACTGTGACCCGCATCCGTTGTAAGGGGCATTCCATATAGGGGCAAATCCGGCTCAACAGCCCAATACAATTTCTTTTTAATTATCATGCAACAAATTTAACCTCGGCACAGGCCACTTTGCATTTCACTCAAAAATTTCAATTAAAATAGTGGTCCCGGCCTTTTTTCTTCATATTAAAAATATTCCAGAAATTACTCACGTGAGTGGGAAAACATCAAATTTCAATTCAAAAATCCAATTTCTACCTTTTCCAACTCCACTATTTAATATATTAATTAAAATCTAATTTTGGTGTCAAAACCCAACACGTGGAAATTTATAATTAAAATCCCTAATTTTTCCAAGTCACCACTCAATTGGCATAATCCAATCATCAATTGCACAATTCAAATACACCACGACGATCGGCACGAAAAACTGAGAATTTAGAGTCCCGAAGAAATTTTCGGGAAATTTTTTTTTTTCGGATTTAAATAATAATACTTTAATAATTTCGAAAAGTAATATTTTATTATATTATTAAATAATTCCGAAATCTTTATTTAATTTAAAAATAAATCAATTATGTCACATGAAGGCTTATTTTAAATAAACCTACCTATCCCTAATTAAACATACATTAACTTTAATCACTAAACTGATTTAATCTACACTTAAATAAAATAAACTAACCACCTAACCACAATTAACATAATCTAATCCACCCTAAGCATTATTAACCACTCTAATCAAGGTTTAGTGAGTTAAATTCACTTGATTAACTCGCCGCTTGGACCACAACAACAAGGGCGATGCCGAGATCGACTTTTCCAAAGGTGGGCCTAGCTTCCGAGGTCGGGAAGACGGCCAAAACGGCCCACGAAGGGGCTGAGAAACCCACAAAAGTCAGCTGCTGAACCAGGCCGACCGTGGGCTCGACGAGAAGGGGTGGCGTGCGAATCAGGCGGAGCAAGGGACGGCAGCTTGAGGCGGGTCGCGACGGGGCTTCACGGCGGAGCTGGCGACGGCTGGAGGTGGCGGCAAGCTGCCTTTGGGGACGCCTGGGAGGGCTGCAGGCGCGGGCTGAGGCGGCGTCGGGCGAGGCGGCGAGGTGAGGCGCACGCGGGGGCATGCATGGGCAAACGACACCCTCGACGGCTCCGACGACGGTGGCGTTTCCTCCAGCGACGACGACGGTGAAGGGGCGGTGGGCTAAGGTGGTCGACAGTCGAGGAGCGGCTGAACCGGTTGAAGTTTCTCCTTTTTCCTCCCCTCTCTCTCTCTTCCCAAGCTTGAAGATGATGTTGATGGGTGTGGGGCAAATCCTAGCCCTACACTTGTCAAGATCTCATCCAATTTGGCCCAACAACCATGACATCATCCCATGTCATCTTCCACTACCTCACTTCCTCCACAACTTCTTCAATAGGTCCAAATTCTTTTTCCGTCGGGATTCAATTCCTTACACATCAAATTTCTTCAATTTTTCATTCAATTCTTTTCTAATTGAGTCTAATTAAAGTCCATAAAATTATTCCATGATCCTAATAAGGTTTGTGACATAACTGGACTTCTAATTTCTAAATTCAATCTCAATTTTCACGGTTAAATTCAATCTGGTGCAATTTCAGCGCGTCTAATTCACTGAGTAGTTTTTAGGGAAATTTTCTTGCATCCGACCTGAGGGTGATCAGTCCCCAAGTATGACGCATCAAAATCCCTTAATTGCTTCACCCAATAGACTAGTTCCCTCGTGAGTGACCAACTCAGAGAGACGAATTACATGCATAAATGAATTGCCCGACTCAATTGACTAAAAATAAAATTGGGAAAATCGGGATGTCACACTTTACTCCATATGTAAGTACTTAATTGTCACCTGTTAAGCATAATCTTCGATATTATAAGGATTTTAAAATCTTATGGTAGTCTCGAGATCTTTCACAATTCGATTTTGACTAATAAAATGAAGGGAAGAAATAAAAAGATAAGAAGCTAACCACTCTTTAAAATTGTTACATTAACACTCACTGAGTGATAAATCAAAGGCAATGCTACATTTTTTTTTTGGTCAAAAAAGAATTATCTTCATTGCCCAAAATGATATATAAGAAGTATATAGTTTTTTTTTTTTTATGGCAAAGCAAAAATCAAAGCATAGCAAATGCTACAATACTATAAAACAAAGCCAAATTTAAAAAATAAGGAGGATCAATAGAGCACTAGCATGGTTAAGTACACTTATTTCATAAAATCAGATCTATCAAGCAAAATAAGTGGTGGCCAATTACTAAATCTCATATAATCGTCGGTGATGAGCACATGTTGGAAATTCTTACCCTACTAACTACGGCCTTACAAGTTCATGATATATGCCTAGGTTCGACTTCTTTTATACCATTATCGTATGAAGACATGCATAGATCCACCTTTTGGAATAGCAAATCTTCATAGTTCAGCAAAATACTAGAGCTCCTGCAATCATCATTGAAAACTAAAGGTAAAGAACTTGTACACAAACATAGCATGAGAGTATCAAACTCTCGGATCTAAAATTAAATCAGGGGAAAATAGCTTTTTGATCTCGATTAAGGGAGGGGAAAAGGAAGAAAAGAACAAAAAAGCTCAAATAAAATCAACATAAGATGGAGGGGAGGTTGAGATTAGCTCAAATCCTCCCTCATAGTTATAGCTAAAGGTTGAACAAGATGATGGAGAAAGGAGAGAATGAGAGAAAAAGACATTTTGGATGTTGTATTAAGATTGACCGATTTATATAGTTAATACACTATTTGACATTACAGACACTAGTTAGCTATAGTATACATCTCATTTTTTCGAATGTGTGATGATAATAATAAGTTATATTGCTTAATACGTATTCGTTTTACGAACAGTCCTTGCTTTAGCATATGTCGGGCGACTCATGAATCATCAATTCACGATGAAAATATCCATTTGACCGGTTCTTCTCGCCAAAGGAAAGCACGTGAATGTCCTGTCTAACGATCTTCAAGAATCAACTTGGACTGATTCTGCAAAGGAAGAGAAGGTACAGGAAGGACTTTTGAAGGACTCAAATTCGGGATTGTCTACGAAAAGTCATCTCCAATAATTACACACGCTCAGCCGTCGTCCTCCTTTCTTTGATTTTTAATCGTCCTTGAATTGCCTCGTGAACAGGTTTGTCGTGGCCCGCGAAAGCTCGTAGCTTCCTCTTTTGTCATTATCGGCTAAACGCTGGTTTGAATTGATGGCGCCCGGAGGAGACCGACTTTTCATTTGAAGGATTATGTGATTTTATTTTTGTTTCGCCATGTATGGATCTATGTGGAGTTTGACATGTCAAATCTCGATGGCTTTCAGACGGTACCTAGCGTTGTTTGAGATGATGGGCAAGCTCTATGCCTTTGTTTTGATTTGAACTTTAAACTTTAATTTTAGAAGACAGTGAAATCAAATTTGCCTGAATAGTGATTTTCAACCAAATTAAGCTAAATAAAAATATACCTATTTTCGGCTTTAATTCCATAAAATCTAATCTAATTTTCTTTTCAAGAATTTGCCTAAAAATACCAAGAATTGACAAATAGATAAGAACTTAACTCATTTCTCGTGACCTACTTAGATGATGTCTAAATAAACTTGTTGAAATAGTCAAGCATGTCTCGTGTCCTCAATCTAAATGCCAAATTGAACACTATTACAGGAGTAATATAGCCATTATAACAATTAACAAAAAAACACACATCAAAAAAGGAAAAAGAAAAAAAAGGAAAACTTTATATATATATATATATATATATATATATATATATATGGTTAATACCCCCGAAAAACCCCCAAACCGAGACACCCGCGACAAATCTATCCCAAACTATTTTTTGACCACCAAAAACCCCAAACTTGTATACCTTTGATAAATTTACCCTAAACTGGTACACTTGTGACAAATTTACCCTCTGTTAATTTTAGTTAAATTTTCTTGTTAAATTATAAAGTTAAATGACACGTGACAATTGACCGATATACCAATTTGGAATTTTACACTCTATTTATCATAATTTACAATTTTTGTAATTTTTTTGTGGTATTAATCTAATTTAGCGGGGGGGTATATTAGTCACAAATTTATCAATTTGGGGTTTTTTTGGTCGAATAAATTAATTTGAAGTAAATTTGTCATAAATGTACCAATTTATGATTTTTTATAGTTAGTTGCGGTAAATTTGTCATAAGTGTACCAGTTTGGGATTTTTCATGTTCAAAAAAATGGTTTTGGGTAAATTTGTCATAAGCGTACCAGTTTAGATTTTTCAAGGTATTAACCCATATATATATATATATATATATATATATATATATATATATATATTAAAGTGCTCTATAGAAAGAAGACAGCACAAGAAAAAAAAAAAAACATTTTCAGTCCTCCAATTTAGATTTTTTTTTTTTGGTACTTTTGTCCTCTGACTCCATCTCTTTTGCAGGCGAATCCTCTGACTCTCGGTTGAAGAACTTAAGTCCTTCCGTCCTGACCATTGCCAGCATAATCAAATTATTTACTAGGCATAGCTAACGGTACAAGAAAATGACATTACGTTATCCACGTAGCTCGACAGGACATGAATAGAAAATTAAACGAGGAAACATCGTATTTCAACCATTGTTGCAAGATCTCCGTCGGTATGCACAGGGTTGGAAACAGGTGAACCTATGAGATTGACTCTTTCCTTTTTCTCTTTTTTCTTTTTTTTTATAAGTAATTTTTTTTTTAGCAGTTTTTATAAGTAATCAACTAAGCACCAAAGCGTTAGAGATTTAGTAAGATCAGATGAGATTTGAAGGACGAAGGTGAAAAGCATGTAGATTGCTCAAAGCATACGAAAAGGGAATCGATTTTGTCTGCATAAGAATATATTCGAATTTAGAAGTTGCATCGTTTATCCAAATCACCGCCAGAAACCATTGCGTATCCCTCCTCCTAATTTCCACCAAGGATGGGAATGGAACGGTGCTGTTTTGGCACTGTTTCTTTTGCGTCTCTCCCAGTCTCATCCCCGTTATGCAATATTCCTTAGGCGTCGCGTGGAACTTCATTAGACATCCTTCTACAAAACGGTTCCATCTTTGAAATATTGTTTGAATCATAAATGCAATTTCTTTCAAGAATACTTGTGAATCTCTAAGGAGTTAGGTGGTATTCAAGTCACTTATGTTGAAATGGGATAATTACCCAAAAAGTCCTAAACCTATTGCCCATGTGCCAATTTAGTCCTAAACCTTTTTTTTTTTGTCAATTTAGTCCTAAACCTTTTATAATTGTGCCAATTCAGTCCATCCAACCAAAATTGGCCGGCCGGCGCTGGACGTGGACGCCGGCGGGGACAACCGGCCGGCGAGGTAATTTTTTAATATTTTTTTAATATTTTTTCGAATTTTTAATTTTTTTAAAATTTTTTTAAATTTTTTTTGGTCTTCTTCTCCTTCCTCTGGCCGGCCGACGCCGGCCAGAGGTGAGGGCCAGCGAGGCTGACCTCGCCGGCCACTGGCGAGGCTCGCCCCGCCGGCCACTGGTGGAGGCAAGCCTCGCCCGGCCGACGACGAGGCGGCCGTCACCGGGCGAGGATCCGGCGACGGCCGCCTCGCCGTCGCTGGGTGAGGCTCGCCTCCACCAGTGGCCGGCGGGGCGAGCCTCGCTGGCCCTCACCTCTGGCCGGCGTCGGCCGGCCAGAGGAAGGAGAAGAAGACCGAAAAAAAATATAAAAATATATTAAAAAATTACCTCGCCGGCCGGTTGTCCCCACCGGCGTCCATGTCGGCGTCGGCCCGGTCAATTTTGGCCGGATGGACTGAATTGGCACAATTATAAAAGGTTTAGAACTAAATTGGCCAAAAAAAAAAAAGGTTTAGGACTGAATTGGCACATGAGCAATAGTTTTAGGACTTTTTGGGTAATTATCCCATGTTGAAATATGTCCCGAGTTTGAGCATACTGGACAAAAAAGCCAGCATAAATAAAATATTTCTCGATCATGAATATGGATTTCTTAATTTGGAAAGCTTATATTAGATTTGGAGTTATTGGTCAGCAATTAGGAAAAGGAACTTAATTCCTTCTTTCAGTCGGTACATGAAAAGCAAAACAGGAAACTAGAGATATTGACTTCTACTAGGAGTCGGTCAAGATTGATATCAAATATATAGGCTGCTTTTTTTGTTTTCAAAATTGTGTGGTTACACCATTGTTGATGAAGAGAGCAGCAGGTCTTCGTGCAGTCAATGTCTAGAGAAAGAGCGAAAAGTCTTGAAGCGTCGAGGTGACTGAGTGCTCGACCGGATTATTTCTCCATGGAATTACACCAATGATTTTAGTGTTGAAGCCAGATTAAATTCTTGCGAAAAGAATATATTTATAGTTCATTCATGAGATTGAGAAATTATTTTGTGAAGAATTTTTGGGGCTAAATACTGCGTGCATTTTTGGGTATAATTGGGATTTGGAAAACATCCAAAGTGTTTGAGTGACCCGAGAGTGTTTGAGTGACTCGAGTGTGTAATTTCTATTGTATCACTTGATCTATAATGAATTTGTCGCTACTCTTCCAGTAGACATAGATCTCTACGATTGAACCACGTAAATTTGATATCTAATTTATTTTCTTCAACTATCTATTTATTGTTCGATTGCTCGCTTTCCACAATAATTGGTATCAGAGCCAGATTTGGCTGAGTTGAAGCAAATCGATAGCGATAGAAGAAGGGAAAGTAAAGATCGACAGATTTGATAGGAATGATTTTGGTTTTTGGAAGATGCAAATTAAAGATTATCTCTATCAAACGAAACTATACTTGTCCCTCTCTGGGGAGAAGCTAGAGATGATGAAAAGCAAACTGATTGGGATTTGTTGTAGGTATTATTCGGTTGACATTGGCTTCTAATGTCGCATTTAACATCGTAAAGAAGAAAACCACTGCTGATTTGATGAAAACCCTATCATATATGTACGAGAAGCCCTTTGCAATCAATAAGGTATGCTTGATGTGAAGTCTATTTAATTTGAAGATAAGCAAAGATGCGTCTATTGCAGATTATATCAATGAATTCAGTGTGATTGTTAGTCAATTGAGTTCAGTTGAGATTGACTTTGACGATGACACGTGTGCTTTGATTATCTTATCATCATTGCTTGATAGTTGGAATACTACTATTACTACTATAAGTAATTTCTCTAGATCTACAAGTTTGACGTTTGATGGGGTTCAAGATTTGATTCTAACTGAGGATATCCGTAGAAGAGAATCTAGCGAATTCGTATCTATTACTTTAGTAGGTAAAAATAGAGAAAGATCTAGAACACATATTAGTAGGAGTAGTACTAATATGAACTTGCATAGTCAATCTAGGACTAGTGATGCTATATGTTGGAGCTGTGACAAGATGGAGCATCTTAGAAAGAATTGCCTTAAACCGAAAAATGACAAGGGTAAGGAAATTATGAATGATTCTATAGATGATGTTTCAGTTGTAGCTGATAGTGCCAATTATATCTTGTTTGTCACTGATTATTCATCATTTAATGGATGGATTATGGATTCTAATTGTTCTTTTCATGCTACACTAAATAGAAACTAGTTTACTACTTATCAATGCACAAACAATAATAAAGTGCCATTGGGGAATAACACTGAATGCGATGTTGTTGAGGTTGGAAATGTTAGAATCAGAATACATGATGATATCATGAGAGCATTGACTGGAGTGAGGTATGTTTCAAAGTTGAGGAAGAACTTGATTTCCTTTAGTGTCCTGGATTCAGCTAAGTATTGATATATTTCAGAATATGAAATTCTAAAAATTGTTCGAGGTGTTTTGTTAATAATGAAAGAAATCAAGCACAGTGGCCTATATGAGCTTCAAGGTGAGACGGTGACAAATTTCATTACAAAGACGTCGGATGCATCTATTCGAGAATCCGAATTGTGGCACATACGTCTGGGGCACATTGGCGAAAGAAACTTGAAGGTTTTAAGCGAAAGTAATGGTAACAAATGAATGTAGGCAAGTGCTATAATTTAGATCGACGGCAAAAAATGCAGTTCAATACAACCGTCAAAGAAACCACGGAAATCGCAGAATTAATTCACTTGAATGTTCGCAGGTTGTCGTAGTTTCCTTCAAGAAAGAGTGTTAGATATATACTAATAGTTGTTGATGGCTACTCAATGAAGACGTGAGTGTTTGTGCTTAGGCACTAATTTGATGTTATTGTCAGGATCATGCAATTTATAACTTTAATCGAAAATGAGATTAGTAAAATGATCAAGCATGTGCGGATTGACAGTAGCACGGAACTTTACTCGAAACTATTAAATGAATTCTGCATGAAGGAAGGTATAGTGAAACATTGCACTTATGCCAATAAACCACAATATGTTGTGGAATTGATGAGTAAAACGTTACAAGAGATGACCCATAAAATGCTCTCTAGTACTGGTATGGCTAGGAGATTCCTGGCGGATGTGCTTAGTATGGTGAGTTAGTTAATAAATAGATCCCATCAACTGCGATTGGACGTCGAACTCCTAAAGAAGTGTGGTTAGCTAATGTTACTAACTATTCTATTCTTACAATATTTGATTGCCCATGTTATATTTGAGTTAATAATGGTAAGCTTGATAGAAAGGTAAGAAAGTACATGTTCCTAAGCTATGCACAAGGTGAGAGGGGCTATCGATCATAGTGTTTGAAATTAAATTCACCTATTATCAACATAGAAGTTATGTTTGACGAGTCTCTAGTACTTCTGGCTAGTAGTGTTTACGATAGTGTTTATATGGATATGAACAATGTTTAGCTTGAGGTGAAATTACAACTAGAAACTTCTAGGGTAGTGGATACGAGTAATAGTGAAGTAATCAACACAGATGATGCTTATAGCGAGGTGGAACTTATAAAGTAAATAGTTGTTGTAACTGCTGAAATTAACAAGGTGTGTATTCGATCTCTTGACAAATATAGATGCAATAATGATTTTGTTTTTTCTGTGGTTAAAGAGGTTGCATAGAAAATTTTTGCAAAGCAATTAAAGAAGCATGTTTAGTGGGTGTTCTAATGAGGTCCTTAATTATGGCGAAGTTCAAGCAAGGCTTGGACTTGAAAAATATCGGTAGCAATTGAGCCCATTAAAAGCTATGGAAGAGTACCAACAAAGTTTGAATTTTTGCAAAACGACTACGACTTGATTTATACGTTGAACCAAGGTGGAGATTGTTGAAATATGTTTCGAATTTAAATCCGTTAGATAAAAAACTCAGCACGAATAAAATATTTCTTGATCATAGATATGGATTTCTCAATTTGGAAAGCTTATATTAGATTTAGATGTTGCTGAATATTGGAGTTTGAATTTTGACGTGGTCGGCAATTAGGAAAAGGAACTTAATTCCTTCTTCTAGTCGGTAAATGAAAAACAAAATAAAAAAAAAAAAAAAAAAAAACTAGAGATATTGACTTCTACTAGGAGTTGGTCAAGATTCTTATAAAATATATGGGCTGTATTTTGTGTTTTCGAAACCATGTGGTTATACCATTGTTGATGGAGAGAGCAGCAAGCCTTCATGCAGTCAATGTCCGGAGAAAGAGAGAAAAGTCTTGAGGTGCCGTGGTAACCGAGTGCTTGGTGTGGATTAATTCTCCGTGGAATTAAACCAACAACTTTAGTGTCGAAGCCAGATTAAGCTTTTACGATAAGAATTTGTTTGTAATTCCTTCGCGAGATTAAGAGATATTTCATGAGGAATTTTTTGGGCTAAACATTATGTGCTTTATTGAGTGTAATTCGAACTTGAGAAACACTCGTGTTTGAATGACTCAAATATATAATCTCTGTATATCATTTGATCTATAGTGAATATGTCGCTGCTCTCCCCATAAATGTAGGTCTCTACGATCGAACCATATAAATCTAGTGCCCGATTTATTTTTTTATTTTGTCTATTTAATGTTCAATCACTTGCTTTCCAGAATAACTTACTAACTAAAATCAAAATTATGAATGGTAAATTGACTCTATAAATAGATAAATCAACCGTAAAATCTTAAATGGTGGTAACTTTCAGCAAATTACAACCTCATCGCAGCATGATATTGAAAACTTCGCATTTGTCGATTAGATGGATGCAAAAGATGACCTCATAGTTGCTCTTGCAAGACTCGATGAGTAGAGTTCATTCCATGACAAGTAAACACTTGTCAATGAAAACAAGCGAGGAATGGCAGATCCACATGATCTCGAAAGCCAGTTGTATGATCTGAAGCAACACGAAAGTGGGTCGGCTTCCATGCATGAACCAAAGAAGCAAAGCGTGCAGTCCAAGTAGACATCTAGAAAGTAGAGACTCGGACGATTTGCAACATTTGTCTTTTGGCCATGACAGTTTTCAACCTTACACAGTGATTTACCTAGGCAGTCCTCTAGCTCATTCAAATTCCTTGATAAGAATAGTCGACTAGTACAGCAAGGGTCTACTCTTCTTCACCCTGAAGGCTCTTTCACCTGTCTTGCGTTTTTAAAACTTCTTATATTTGCCCGCACGAAAACGACCTTTGACTTAAAAAGAAAGGTGACAATCCCTTCTACGCGTCTTTCATTTCTGGATGACTTTGTCTGTGAACACTGGTGCATGTCCCAAGCAAGAAAATTGAAAATTCTTCTGACTGTACAGAAGATATGATAAGAGTTTTTTTTTTTTTTTTTTTTTTGATAAAGAAAGATATGATAGAGTTGGTACATTCATAATGTTAAAAGAGCGATTCGTGATCAGTTTCCCTTAACATTTCTTCTTTTTAAGCTTGAGGCAAGTGAAATTCAGTTTGGACTTCCCCCAGTGTCCCCTGACGGTGCAAAAGGAAATTTATCCCAAAAGTCAGATTTGAGCTAGCTCAAGACCGACGGATCATTATTTGATAAAGTGACCGTGTGGTGCAGTACACGGAGAGTCTACTTGTAAGTTGAAAATCTGTGAATTCTTAATGGTGATACATGGGGTACATTTATATAGGATGTTCACCATTGTACGTTAGTCCGGCATCGTTTTAATCAAGGGATTTTAAGTGCCGTTGGAACCTGGAACAACTCGTGGCCGACACTTGTCGTACCAAATGTTAAGGATTTTTCCCCGTTTTTCTATGTAGAAAGATTTTATGTTCTACCACCCAGGTGGCGGGTTAGGCTTTGGCAGCCCCCCTTACGGGGGAGGGTCAAAACCCCAGCGCGTCGAGGGGGTGACTTACCCGGTGACACGTGTGTGGTGGGCTAGAAGACGTGTCGGCCCTTTGATGGATTTCTTTCTCGCATCCGTGTGTGGGGTTCCCTGGGTCACCAAAAAAAAAAAAGATTTTATGTTCTATGATTGATTGATTGATTAGATATTTATCTGGTGCTCTAGAATACCTCAAGCCATATGCTTTTATTGTCTGGGACTAATGAGTCGCCACAAAATCCTCCAAAAACAAAATTGCTCCAGAAAAATGCCTACATTTCCTTGGTGAACACTGTTAAAAGGGCTTCAGCTTCTGGTGGCGCATGGAGTAAAAGTCACACTTCCACCAATAACAAAGTCGGAGGGTACTGAAATTAGCACGGTCTGAGGACTTCAAAGAAGAAATCCATGTATGGCATGTTTAGTGGTCGATAAAGCTAACGTAGCAATGGGAACTACATAGAAGTTAGTTCAGGAGATACCCAACAGTCGAGGCAAGAAATAACTCAATGAAGCAAAGCACTGTTTTGAATAGCATTAGAAAAGGCCTAAACATTTATTTAAGGACAAAATCACAAATCAATTCTCGCAGCAAGAAACATCTCTAGCAGGCAGACTAGCGAATTCTTGGTCAATCTCGCAGCACTGACGCATAGCCACGGAAATTACCTGTCAAAAACTACTCAAAGGCTTAAGAAACGATCGTCTCCTCTTCTATTACAGTTAGGACAGCAAATAAGAGTGCTGCAAATTAAATTATAGCAACTGATAACATTGTCATAGCACGTCAGAGAAAAAGACGGCAAGAGAGAAGGCGAGATATCAAAACTTCATACCTCGCAGCCATTTTTCATCAGATCTCACTGTACAAATACAAACATATGGCACGGCATAGCAATGGGTGTAGAAGAACTAAGAATTAACACCGCATTGGATTTGTTCCTAAAGTTTCAATGTAAGGTCGGGTGACGGAGTCTCAATCTGTGGCAATTTCGTCACCTGCACAAAGTTCACATTTGAACCTTTGATTACGTAATCCGCAGAGGGGCTGGGATCACTAGTGCAATCCCTTGTGTCCAATTGCCGGAAACTTCCTGGCCAAAACAGCGGCACCACATCATCTTCTTCGACAAACATCGGCAATCCCATATAGCCCTTCTCAAACTTCGCTCCGCCTCTCAAAACTGCAGGCCGATTTTCTGGAGCCACTGCATTCTGGTGGTGCACCCCTGAGTGAGCTTCAATGCCAAGGGACCGAAAGGTTGCACCATGAAGCGGCAGAGACGCCAAGCTGGTATATCTGTTGGAGAACATTCCCATCCGCATGGCCCGCTTCGCCATCGTCCTCTCCCTCTTGTGAGCATTCTGGTGGCCACCAAGCGCCTGCGAGCTGTAAAACTTGCGCTTGCAGTAATTACAAGAGAACACCCGTGGGAGTTTAACCACGGAAGCTTGGTCAACAGCTTCGGTGTTATTACTCTCTCCAACAGCATTCGCCTCGGCAGGAGCATTACTGTGGCAGAAAAGGGTCAAGTCGAGTGACACATTGCCCTGATCCAAGGAAGTGGCGGAGGTAACTTTGGATGGGTCGACAGAGATTTCCTGCACACATGCGTCGGAAGCTACCTGGGTGCTGAAGTCCGAGGACTCACTGTCTGTTCCTGAATCAGAGTTTCGTGGCAGCATGTCTAGATGAGACAGCTGAATCGTGGTCTGTGTCTATGGTAATTATCGCGCAGCTGAAAATTGTAAGATTAGCTAGGTGTCACCTGCATAACCAGTGAACAGATTAGTTCCATGAGGTTAAGGTACGAGTCATAGAAATTTAGGAAAAAAAGCCATGTTTATTTTCTCCATCACAGTTTAGGTCACTTTTTAGTGCTGTGATGCTTAGAACTTCATATCAAGTAAACTGAAGCTTGCAAGTCAACTGAAAATTCTTATGTACACATTGACAACAGAAATTAACAAGTTAAGGGTAAATTGATCATTTAGGTTTTCTTACCAGAAGTACCTTTATATGTTCTGCATATGGCCAGAGATTTTCACATATTGAACGACTCCTCAATTTTATGAATTTCAGCTACCTGAACGACTAGAGTATCTGGTACATAGTACTCTACTTTTTTGTACGCTTAGAAATGATGTCAACTATCATCAGCGAACTCCATGAACTTTCAAACAATAGATTTCTAAATTTTGCATTTTAATCCATCAGCGATGACTTCAATAACATTTTCCAGTGTCATGCCTTTCATGTCCACTATTTGTACTGTTAAATGCAGTAATTGATTTGGCAATCTAGGAAAACCCCTATTCTAGTCCACATCATGTGTGAAAATCACCATCCTGGCACACCAAAACAGAGATTTTACAGGTGGTGAGCAAAGAACAACGATATATACTTTTTCCAGCAAAGCCAGATACTGCAGTTAGACCAACAAGCAATGCAAGTGAATATAATCAACAAGTCCCAACAAATAGATAGAAAAAATAACAAACAATTAAGAGAATTGTCAAACCCAAGGAAAATGTAGGAAACACGAGTGCTCAACTAGATTATGTTTGCCAAGAAAATCGTACATGGAGAAATTGCGGTACATGCTACAGCTACCACATAAATGTTTCTAACTACTCAAAGAAATCAGAGATTCACATTACTAAAGTTGATCTTTGCATCACCACGAGATCTACACCAACACTTGACCTCAAGAGATATGAGCAAAGCTAACGCAGAAGAAGTGTTACAGAGAAACAGGAAGTTCCCCTCTTTGCTTGCCAATATAGCAAGTGGTCTAGGTGGTCTAAGGAGGAAGGAATTGACATAGAAATAAAGTAGCAAAAATTGAATTAGAAGCTCAACCAACGTCAAAGAAAAGCCCTCGCCACCATTTTCTTGATGTCCACACATGCATGAATTCATGTGCATCACATATTATAGTTTGGTGAAAAAAGTCCGGAGATATGGCTTGGCCTTGTGGTTGGTCTCATATTCAATTCCTATATTTCCCTTTCCCGATCATACCTTTAATCAGAGAAGAAAGTCTCTGGGTTTTCCAATGCACTGTTGCCAATGGATCAATAGGACTTCCTAAAAATATCGCTGCAAACAACATACGAACGAAGCAGAAACTTGATATTTGGACCATCCAAAAGGGGCTGAACGGGACTGAGAGCTCCACTATAGTTGGGCTCGCTCTTCCATATGATGGTTGAGGGACTATACATTTTGGTCTAAATCTTGGGTCTTCAAAGTAACAACTAAGTTAACCAAAGTGAAGTAATTCAAAAACAACTGAATCATGAATGGAGACAACTTTTTAAATTACTCACAGTAAAGATGTACTGCTGCAAAGAGAAATGCAGCGATCTCAAAGCACATGGCAGCGGTAATGTACCAATGCAATAAATTAAATACGGTATCATAATCTGGAAAAACAAGAATAGTTATCTTTTTGGTAAGTTTGCCTCTGTAATTGCAGAAACTGCAATTTCAACATAACGAAGTTACTTTATCATGACCTACACATGAAAGTCTTTGGAGTTCTTCCTAAACAGCCCCAATTTAGACATCAAATAGCTCATTGGAAAGAAGATCTGGCATAGCCAGTTCTTGGCCAGGCCATTTTATTTCAAAAAGGGGGGAAAAGGTCCTCAAATACATAAATGAGAAAGAAAATTTTCTCCTGGCGTCTGAAAAGGTTAAAATGGTTTTCTGTAGTAAATTTTTCTAAATGCACCGGGTTATCTCATCGTTGCACATCAAAATCATCTCTTTGATCAGTAACAGTAAGGGGCGAAAAACTTTGGGCATTCTGTTCTGATCTGAATGAATAATCCTACCTCAAAAATTCTCTGCAATTGTTTTTAGGTTCCCACGAGTATTACCAACGTCTAGCGACTCAAGTCCTAAATCTTTATATTGTGACAGAAAAAGAGCTCAGAAAGAGTAATTGGAGAAAAGCAAGCATCCCCGCAGCAGAAAGCAAGGGAGATCCAGATTAGATAAGCAAAAAGTACATGCAAGTACCCTTTAACTGGAAAAACCAACAATTCCACCACAAAAAAAAGGAAGACATAGGAGGACGAGAATTAGACCTAGCACGAAATTACACCCACAGAAGAGAAAAGAAAAGGAACAAAGGGTGATATCGGAGCGCAAGTAAAAGACGGCAAAAGAATGAAAAAGTGTACCTGCAGCGACAAATCATGACATTCCTAGTTTTCCTTTGAGTTGGAGCCGATGCTTCAGGGTGAAAGAGCAGTGGGGGAGAGAGAAGGCACCTTAAAAGAGGGAGAGTGTCGCCAATTCAGGAAGAACAAGACATGCTTGTGGGTTTTAGTTTATTCCACAGTGGGTATGGAAGTGGATGGAGAATAAATGGAATTCCTACCATCATCAGTGTCACTCAGTGTGGGCATGAGAGAGAGAGAGATGTACAAGAGCAATAATTATGCAGAGATGGGGAAAGTCAGGGGAGTCAGAGAAAAAGCAGATGACCCTTGTACAACCATTGGTTGAATTTTGGGCTCCAGTTCCTCAACAGCTAAACAATAGTGGGTAGAGAGAGAGAGAAAAGAGAGAAAAGAGGGCACTATGAGACACAGAGTGGAGTTCTACTTCCCATAAACAACAAACAAGAGTACTTGGCATTGTTGTTTTTTTGACATGACCCACTTAAAAAAGATAAGCATATAGTGTCCCTCTCTCTCTCTCCCCTCATTCTCTCCTCCCCACTTTAAAAAAAGTATGTGGTCAGATTCTTTTCAACGTCGGGCTTTAGCCAAACCTCTGCTGTCAGATGGTCTCCCATGACTTCCCATCTCATGCTCATACAAATGCAGCTACTATGTTCTGCAGGACTTGTCCCTCCATCCATTTCTTTTCTTATTTCTTTCCTTCTCTATGATCTCTCGTTTTCCTGTACTTGCTATCAATTCAGTGGATAGACCCCACTGCTTTTTCTTTTCTTTTTTTTCCTTCTTTTCATCTTCACTTATTGAACTAGTACTTAGTTTTTTCCCCTAATACTTGACAGAAGGCTTTGGCTAAGTGGCCGGCAACCTGGATAAAAAGATATCGATAGATAAGCTCGTCGGAAAGAAACTTGCACCTCCTCGCTTGAATATTATGCGACTTCGAATTCAAGAAGTGGCCTTCGGTTACAAATCACGAAGCTTATACAGAACCTTTCAAGATTGTTGTAACTTTTAAATCTCATAGTTTATTGGACGTTTTCCGAGTCACATTTCAAGACATGGCCCGTTCTAGTTTCGCCATTATTGTTCATTTGTGTTATATTAGTTTGTTCTTGCTTTAGCCTGAATAAGGTTTCATTGGTTTGGAATCGAGTAAATATTTATTCATGATGCTTCTATAACTATTGTCACTTTCACAAGTACTAGGAAGAAAAGTGAGTTTCTCTAAAGGATGTCGCGGTAGGGATCAAGATTGGCATCTCAATCCTCATTTCATAATCTTCTGGATATCCTTATATTGTGATAGGTTCTGATTACGATGTAAAGTTTAGGCTAAGAAGGAGATCAAGGCGATCGGCTTTGTCCTATATGGCAATGTTGAATTTCATCAAATTAGAGACTCTTTCATGAGTTGAGAGAATTTATATGCAAGTGATGGACTAGTTATGGTGACGGTGACTTAATTGAATACACTACATAAACTTGAGTTGGGTTTAGCATGGACGTGGTTTTGATTTGGATCACTTATAATGTATTGATGAAGGGCAATATTTTCCTTTGTCCGATGGTCAGTTGGAGCAAATTTCCTCTATCCATATTGCGATACAAATTATGGGCATCAATACAGATTATGTTCAGGTGATGCCATATTTGCAAAATCCATCCATCAATATACTCCAAAGAGGAACGAAGGAAAGTATGATCCTCAAATGCAAATAGGTAAATATATATCCAAGAGTCAATTTGGTTCACAACCATATACACCCAACACAAGCCCGACCTAATTTGTACTTATGTACATACACAATCTTGTTTGAGGGGAAAAAAAAGGTTAGAGACCTCTTCTTGAAGTCAGAACATTTGTCCCTCTTTGTCTCGAGATGTTAGGTTAGGTAAAGACATAATAATTTGAGTGCTTTCCTGTAGCTTTACCCGTTTTATGGTTGATTAAAAAAAAAAGTAAAGAAAGGCGAATTTCAAGTCATACAATTGCAATTGTGCAAGCATGCGGGAGAGGGATCTGACGGAAAGATAGAATGACATCCGCCTATAATGTAGCTCAAACGATACGAGTTTAATATACTGCTAGCTGCAATTAAATTGACAGATTTAAATTTAATGAACGAAAGAACTCCTGAATTTACGGAAAAATCGAAAGGAAAATGCAAATGCATGCCCCCTCCACAGCCAGCTTCGTCCACCCACCTCCTAATTTTATATGAAAGGAAAATCTCAAATCCGATACTCTCTAATTAATCAAATCAAAACCAAAGTGTCCCAAGCCACCCGCATGTGCCGTTTTAACAAGTGTCGCCTAGCAAGGCACTTAGTGGAGTGGTCCCCTATCGTAATCTCAACTCTTGTGCCTTTTTCTTGCTCGAGGTGTCTAGATTATACAATGTTGAAAAGGCTGAAAAATAAAATTTATTATAAGTTAAAGTCCATGAAAATCCAACAAGATCTGATTCTGAAAAGAAAGGCTCTCGGGCTATCATGCCTTTTTGTTTTGTCGCTTTCTTACCTCTTTTCCGGATCCTTTTATTTTGATTATTGTTTTGATTACTTTCTTTTGATTGATTGATGCTACTTGTCTTCTTTTGCATCAAAGTAAGATCTTGGCAATCCGGGGATGCACTTATTTGCTCGCAAACTTTTATCTTATGCTGTAAAATGACGTTAGACTTGTTAATATTAATTCACCAAATCTGTATATTGTTCATTTCAAAATCACATAGGCTTATTAATATTAATTCACCACATCTGTATATTCAGCAATTTTTTATATTCTTTTGCGTGTTTGATATAACCCAGTAACCAATTTATTATATGGTCTTACTGACGATTGATAATAAAAAAAATGATCTACTTATGGACAATCTATTTTTTTTAATACAATTATCATTACTCTACCATATTGTCATACACCTATTATTTGAATTTGCCCTTTCATGGCTAAAATTACAAGACTTTGGCCACAACAATGATTAGCAGAACTCCATGCTAGGGAGATAGACATGTTAATTTGGTTAATATTATATCATACTAGAATTTGAGCCGTAAAGAAAATCCGAGTCGAGTAAGTTTCTTAGTCCTATTTGGATTCTTATTTTAAGTAGATATCCTGTTTTGGATCAAAATTCTTTGCATATAAGGAGTGGGACTTTTACTGGAAGAGCATCGTAGTGGCAGATTCTTTGTAAATTACAACTTGAAATGATCCAAGAGGGCTTTCAGCCATGACAATCAATTGTGCGGCATGTTTTTAATGATCTTGTTTTTAAGATTTTGTGTAATTATTTTGTAAAATTGAGACATTACTTTATGAGAAATTTTGAGGGCTACACCTTGTGAGGTATTGCATGTACTTTGGGCTAGGAAAACATTGAACGCATTTAAGTGACTTGATTGTGATTGTAATCTTTATTAGTCGCTTAATCTATAATGGAACATCGTGTTGCTTCCATTGACCAAAACCATATAAATATATATAATATAAATTGTCTGATTTATTCCTTTCTTATGTTTATTTTATTATTCGACCGCCTATTTGTTGCAATTGCTAGTATTGGAGTCAATCTTGGTTAACTTAAAGCAAATCAATGGTGACAGAATAATGAAAAGCAAGAATCAATTGATTTGACAAAGAGAAGGAAGATGCATATTGAGGATTATCAATACTAGGGAAATCTGCACTTACCCCAATTTGGGAAGACGCCAAAAACAGTGAATTAAATTGATTGGGATTTGCTAGGTAGACAAGCACTAGGTATTTTTCAGTTGATATTGGCTCCCAATGTTGCGTTTAACATTGGAAAAGAGAAGATCATTGTGGGACTAATGAATGCTTTGTCCAACACATATGAGAAGCCCATGTGATCAATGTGATCTACTTGATGCAATGTCTATTTGATTTAAAGATGGGCAAAGGTGTGTCAACTTTTGAGCATATCAATAAATTCAAAGAAGTCATTAATCAATTGAATTTAGTTAAGATTGACTTTGATAATGTGATATGTGCTTTAATTATATATCCTTGGCCTGATAGTTGGAATACCATAATTATTGTTGTTGGTAATTCCTCTAAGTCAATGAGCTTGACGTTTGATGAGATTTGCAAATTGATCTTGAGTGAAGACGTCTATAGGAGAGAATCTAGAGCTTGTACCTGTTAGTTTAGTGGGTGAAGTTAGAGAAGGAACGTATACTCGTGTTGGTAAGAGTATTGTGAACTTGACTAGAAGAAGTCAATCTACGACTAGTGATGTTGTCTATGGGAATTGTGGCAAGAGTAAGCATCTTAGATGGGATTGCCTTAAGGTGGAGAACAAGATGGGTAAGGGAATTAAAGTTGAGTATACTGATGATATTTTTGCAATTGTTTATGGTGTTTTGAATGGCGATGATTGCCTATCTGTCATTGGGATTCATTACTTGATGGATGGGTTTTTGATTCTATTGTTCACTTCACACTACTCCAAACAAGATTGCTATACTACTTATTTGAGTACACATAGTAGTAAAGTGCAATTGGTGGTCAACGAAGAGTGCGATGTTATGGATGTTGGCGATATTAGAATCCAAATGCATAATTGAGGAAGGACATTGAATGGAGTGAGCCATGTTCCAAAAATTGAAGAAGAACTTAATTTTCTTGAGTTCCATAGATTTAACCGGATGTTAATATGCTTCAGAATGTGGAGTTGCAAAATCATCCAAGGTACCATGGTGATAATGAAAGGAGTCCAACACATGGCCTATATGAGCTTCAAGGGGAGATGGTAACAAATTTTGTTGCAAAGACGTCAAATGCACTTATTTGACTGTAATATTTGTGGCATATGCATTTAGACCACATTGCTGAGAGACTTAAGGTTATGAATAGAAGTAACCCGTCGTGTGGTTACGTGGTTGGCGAAACCAAATGTATATAGGTGCCATGACTTAGGCAAATAGTGAAAAGTACACTTCAGTACAACTATAAGAGAAATCATGAAGATTGCAATATCGATTCACTTGAATGTTTGCAAGTTGTCACGGTTTTCTTCAAGGAATAGTGCTAAATCTATACTAATAATTTGTGAAGGACTACTCGAGAAAGACCTAGTATTTATGCAAAGGCATAAATTTAATACTATTCCCAAGATTAAGCTTTTGAGGGCTTTGGTCAAAAATGAGACTAGTAAGATAATAAATAATTGATGGATTGATAGTGGCTTGGAGTTCTACTTTGAGTTGTTCAACAAATCCTGGAATGGAGAAGATATGATGAGACAACGCACTAATGCTAGTGAACTACAAAGGGTTGTAGAGTTGGGGAGTAGAACATTATTGGAGACAACCTACAAAAGGGTCTCTTGTGCCGATATGGGTAGGAAATTCCTAATAAGTGGGCTTAGTACAATGAGCAACTTAGTGAATAGGTCTCCATCAACTATGATCGAATATTTGACTCGTGAGGAAACATGGCAAAGCAACGTTGCTATTTTCTTGTAATTACAATATTTGGTTGTCCATAGCATAAGCTCAATGGGAGGACAAGAAAGTTTATATTCCTAAGCTATGCATAAGATAAGTAGGGCTATCGACTACAGTACTTGGAATTATACTCACCTATTGTTAGCGGAGAAGTTACATTTGATGTTTCTCCAAGACTTCTGAGTAAGAGTTCCGTGATGGTATTAATACGAATATGGACAGTTACAACCAAAACTCCTGAGGTAGCAGCCCTAGCGAGTGCTAGCATCATAATTGACATAGATGATGTTTGTAGTGAGATGGAGTCTTCTGAATCAACAATTGTTACCGCAACTAAGTTTGACAAGGTGCATGTTTAATCTCCTGATAAATATAAATGAAGCAGTCGTTTTGCTTTATCTATGGTTAAAGAGCTTGTGTGTAAAAATCCTTGGGGAGTAGCTATTTGTGCAAGTGGAATTACTATCCTAATGAGGCCCACAATTAAGATGAAGTTCAAATGAAATTTGAATTTGGAAGATATCTGTGGCGTTTAAAAGCCCATGCAAGTCTACGAAAGAGTAGTAGCGAAGTTCGAACTCTAAAGAAGCAATTGTTACTTGGCTCCAATGTCGAGTTAAGGTGCAAATTATTGAGAATGTATCTCAAGTTTGAGCCTCTATAGAAAACTCAATTCAAGTAAATTTTTCAGTTGGAGTTGAATTTTAATTTGAGGTTTTTCTATTCCAATTTTTTTCTGTATAAAAAGTGAGATTCTTCCCGAAAACCATCTAAGAGATTGGTTTTTTTTATGTAAATTACACCCTAAAGTGATTCAAGAGGAGGCTTAAGTCGTGACAATCAAGTGTGTGATGTGCTTGTGAATTATTTCACGGGTATTTAAAGTCATGAAACTCTTGTATTAAGATTTTATATAATTCCTTTGTAAAATTTGACAATTATTTTGTCAGAAATTGTGAGAGCTAAACACCATGTGAGATTAGGTATAATTGAGAGCTGGGTTACATTTAAGTAAATCGAATGTGACCCTAATCTCTATTAATTGCATAATCTCTAGTAGAATCTTGCATTGTTTTCCCTGTGATTTAGGCACCATCAATCGGATCATGTAAATCCGATGTCCATTTCATTACCTTTTGCCGTTTATTTTATTGTCTATCGTTTGTTTTTCACAACAAAAATCATCGCAATCTTACTCTACAAACCACAAAACACCTAAGAGTGACAAAAGTCCAGAATTATGGAATTACTGTCGTTGCGTAGGTTTTATCTGGGAGCCGTGGGTAACACCTAAGAGTTGATCTAATACCAATGAATTGTATTGGCTGTGATGATCCACTTAACATCAAGGACCACGTGTATCCTGTTCGTTACTTTACTAATTATCTTGATAACAGCAGTTACTGAGCACGATATAACTCATTTGATCTGTCGAATTCTTGGATAGCTCGACAAAAGACAACACTAGATGTCCGTCGCAATCTCGTACGGTTCTCAAGACCTATTAAATGCATCATAGCTGCCCAGCTGATGATATGAGCCATTCTCTATTATTGAGAGGATCGTCTGATCTCCCAAATCTGCATGCCCTGCACGACGACACTCGGATCTTTTGTGGACCTCAACCGTAAGTACTGCTCTTGGGCCCATGTCTGATTTGTAAATGTTATTGGGGGCAGATATTTTGGGTCTGATGTAAGATGTGCCGCTCTTTTGCTTAGATGCTAGCCATGGTGCTCTAATGATGTTCGCTCTCCGGTGACGTCTAGACTCCCACTTTCGACGTGTGGGGTTTCGGGCTCGGCTCGGTTCAGCTCACTATCGTAATGCAAGTGTCGGTTTCCCCTGTTCATTGACCATGAGAAAAGTTCAGTTGATAGTGCAAGAAGATCTCTCTAGTCCTATGAGATACCAAATGTTCGACGTTTATTCACATATCGTTACATCGTCTTATGAAAGGGTCGTCCTAAGTAACTTATGGTGAAAGTTACCGTGTTACCATGACATCGAATTCAACAAGGCTGTCGCGATTCTTTTGCACGCCTGAACGGGATGAGGGACGCTCGCCTCAACTAGAATGGGAATGGGAAGCCCTAAAAACGAGAGAGCGTTTGGAGAGCACCTCAACGTCGAGAAAACACACGCCATTGAAAGTCAAAGACTCGGAAATGACCGTAAAAATGCGACTCGGGAGAGCACGGCGTGCGAAAATGAACACGAAAACGCCAAGTCGAAAAGGGCAGGGAGAAAAATGCAGGAAAGGCGACAAATGAACATGCAAAAATTGCAATCTGTTAATGCAATTCGCATCAGGTCGCCCCATCGAGAACGGCGTTCCTCCGACCATGTCTCGAGGAATAGAGGTTTGTGTCGGATTCCCATATGAGGATACAAGTGAAAACCAACTACGAAGGTGCGGTCTAAGGTTTAGATACTAAATACGGAAAATTATTACAAAAATTATAAATTTATTACATTTTTTCCAATTCAAACTTAAACCTTTAATTTTGTCAATTGAATTTTAATTTTTTTTTGCTTTTTATCAATTAAGTCCGTCCGCCTAATTTGAGCAAAGCCATTGCAGCTACAAGCAAGGTTAGCCTCGCCAGCCAAGGGCGAAGGCAGCTAGAGAGGCTCGCCTCACCTACGGCCATGATGGCCTTCTAGGTGAGGGTCACAGGCGAGGGCCTAGTGACTCTTGCCGACCATAATTTAAAAACAAAACAAAAAAAGAGAAAAAATATGAAAAATATAAAAATATTTGAATAAATATTGCAATATTAATAAAAAAAAAGTTCATGTCAGGGCTGATTATGTCATGAAAAACGGCCAATGTCCATGTTAGTGAATACCGGTCAAAATTGGTCGAATAAACTCAATTAATAAAAAATGAAAATTTTTATGATTTAATCAGCAAAATTGAAATATATATGACTAAATTGGTAAAAGTGCAATAAATTTATAATTTTTTCGATAATTTTTCCATACTAAATGCATCAATGCTCCACCACATTTGCGCATATATATATTACAGTAAACTATTTTTACTTCAAACCCCACATAATCTTATGCACAAGTAAGCTAGCTTAATTAGAAGCCCCATATGTAATAAAATTAACTTCAATAAATTTCACTTAATGTCTACTTAATTTTAAAAATTACAACAAAAGAATAAATATGGCAACTTATTTGAAACACGCATGCTTACATTTCGTTTAGCTTCATTACCTTCGTTTAAAATGCCCTTGTCTTAAATTCCACTTATTTTAAATGTAGCTTTTATCATTTGAAGCAATCTTTTTTAGCAAAAAGTGAAAAGGTAAATGAAAATAAATTTTTTGCAAAATCCAAATATTTTGAAATTTTAGATATTTTCTGAAAAAAATCAGATAAGAGATAAGTTCATGTATAATGGTGTAGATCCAAAACTATGGATGATAAATCTTGAATCTCTCAATCGGGTTCAAGTATGAGGATCGAAACTCCTCTTTTCCACTTTATAGATAGAACGTGGCCCATTCATTTTGATACCCCTAAAAGACTTTAGAATTATTGTTTCCTGGAGAGTACGCTCCATTTGTTACGCAGGAAATGAATGATTTAAAAAATAATTGATTATATCGCTTACATAAATAAATGAACGGTAAATATTTTCATCATCCATGAAAAGGTTTTGACATAAATTGTTCTCAATAATAAAAATATTTTTCATTAGCTAGTTATTTTAAATGATTTGAGTGATTAATTTTAGAAAAATATTTTCTAAAATATTAATTTTCTACAAAACAAATGGAGTCTAAAGCTTGATACTATTTTTTTTTTTTTTTTTTTTTTAGTAAGCTTGATATTATTGTTTTTGGGAAATCGAAACTATTTCAAAATGCAAAGCTCCGCTAGATTCAGGTCATCAAGGTCGTAGCCATCTTCGACTTGAAATTAAACCATTAAGGCTTTTATTTATGATCCACAAAATTTGGCCCAATGTACAATTTGATCTCTACACTTTTAATTTGTTTCATATGATCACTTAACTTTATTCCAATATACAATGTCATCCCTGAACTTTATGAAGATATTAATATCATTCATGATCTTAAATTAATAAAAAGATAATATTGAACATTCTCATATAGTTTATGAATTACATTGAATATGTACCAAAAATCCATGGACTATATTGAACAAATGTAAAGTTTAATGATAACATTGCATATTAGGTTAAAGCTCAAAAACCAAATTGAACAAATTAAAAATTTAGAAATTACATTATACATAGAGCCAAAATTCATAAACTATTTTTTCTATTGAAATCAATACAATTTACTACACATTTTCTGATCTAAATTCGGATACGAAAGCTTACTTCTTTACAAGCGCGTGTAAAAGATATGTGAACTATCTTTGTTATTAACTAGATGCTTTGTAAAATTTCATTATAATGAAGTGAGCCATGATGTGAAAACACACCACGCCTATGGACAGCCCAAGGCTCGATGTGATTCCAACATCTCGGTTGGAACAAGGCACGCACGCTACCCACCTCAATCTTATCAAAAGATTACATGCTTCATCGGAATCTACAGACTCATATGATTAGATGTAAAGCGCACATGTTCACGGATTTCGATCGTTCAAATGTTGTACTTTCTTTCTCAGTTCCTCTTTCTTTTCCTCCATTTAATTTAATTTCCCAGCTCGCCATGATTGTCCTCAATATATTAAAATCTAAAATCCACTATGTCACTTTTTATAAGTGATAAATTTTAAGAACTAATGTGTCATAGCATATATAAATCTGATACTCTTTGAAGAGAATGGTCTAAATGGCAACGCCTCCTGCGAATTAGGTACATATATAGCATCATCGATATTTTAAAACATCACTCCGCCTAAAATCTGTTAATTTGTGAAGGTGAGAATACACAATGTACATTAGTACATTTTCAGACATTTTCTATTTGGGTCAGAGAAGTGATCATTTGAAATACCATAATGTAAATAGACTCTTGATTTTCTCTACACCGCATGCACTCACTCTTTTCATCACAAAATTTCGATATATGTGGCCCTTGGGGTGAGTTTGTTAGAACTTATAAAAAGTCAGAATTAGCTATTTTACCTTCACGTTTAAATTTAAAATATTATTCAATTATAGAAAAATGTGTATAAATCTATGAACATTTAAGCCTTGGATCCACTTTTGTTTTAGAAAAACAGTGTATACGCTTCGGGTGTCCAAAAACCAATCAAAATCCATGCTTCGTGAAACTTGAAAAAAACAACCATTAGAATTCGCTCGAGTGGCCACCCTTCTAACATGGAAAGGGGAGGTGAGGAGTTCAAATCCCCACTTTCTCAAGGGGATAGGATGGGGATGCGTAAATTTCAAGAGTGGGTTTCGACTCCCATACCCTGCAAGAGGCAGGGGTAAAGTCTAAGTATAAGCGTAGAGTAGACATATAGTAGGACTGACAAAAAAAAAAAAAACTTGAAAAAAACTTAAAAAAATGAAAAGAAAAAAAAAAGAAGTAAAAGTCACTCTAGCCAAAGTTTGAATTTACAGGTGCACCACCAAAAGAATTTGATTATTGGACTTCTAGGGAATCCAACACGAAACTCTGCTAAGGCACCAGCATATAACTGATAATAAGTGCAAATGCAATGCATGTCCTAAGTTCTTGTGAAATAAACAACATAATTATTGGTATTACTGACCTCTATGAGCTGAAAGTTAGCTAATAGAAGAATCTTTCAGGTTAGTAGCGTCCCAAAATCTGACCACCATCTCAACAATTTCTGGCAGGGAAGAAAAGGAAGCAATCATTATTTATCAGTTGGATTTTTAGTGGTAGATAATGCCAGAAAACTTAATAACAAGACGCAATGCAGCGACTCTTTTCATTTTTTTTTTTATCAAAAAAGAAAAGGAAGAGAGAACATCATCATTTCTTTCTTGCTCCTACATGATAATATGGTGTTTTATGGTGCTCTTCCTGTATGGTCCACAAGCCTCCAACAAGTTCTAGAGAGAGTCGTGAGCTTCGCCTCCTTATTCTTTCTTCCTTTTTCAGGATTTGTGCGAGGGTCGCCCACTTGGAGATGATGGCAACGGTTCACATCCCTCAAAGGGCAAACCTGTTGACCAGAAAGAAGCCTATGTGAAGCTAGCGCAATTTGGGACATAATCAAGTGAGATACGTTGGGCCAACACTAGTAATCATCAGAGTCATCAAAGGTGTGCCAGGGGACCCCAGATGCATCTTTTACTATATCTGTCACAGTGCAATGAAAAGACATGGTTCTAACTTGCGATTCACACCTTCAAGATTTCATCAATGGAGGATATTATAGTTTTGTGCGAGGGATTGCTTCTCTCTTAATTTATATTATCTTTTTTTTTTTTACGCCGCTGTCAATTAGTAAAAGTAGAAGATAACGACCAAAATAGGGATTGGGTAATTTTTAACGCTAGCATAGGATGAAATCATTTCACATCATGTAATATTCCACAAAGCCATCACTATTGACATGGTACCATATCTTGCATAGAGAACCATGGAATCGGATTTTCCAATGGCAAGAACCAATATGATCTCCTAGAATCTCGTGACCATATAACTAATTTTTCAAAAAGTTTGCCGAAAGAATAATATCAAGACCGATTGAAGATTGTGTATAGTTTAAGGGCTTCTAATCTATTTATCGATTTTACATTACAATAAGAAAAATCGTGCTCATATAATATTTAATCGGGTCTTCATTTAAAAACTAATTAGAGCCTTCTCCGTGATTGGAGGAGTTTCCACAAAAATTTAAGTGGTATTGCAACAAGGGTCTTTATTAAAATCTCCCCACACAAACCCGCACCAAGATAATGATTAATTTCTTCAATTCTATATCATCTCTAATCTTTGTCTACATATGCTTCAAAGCTGTCAATGATAAATATGAAAGAGCATATTACGCTATAGTTTAAATTTCTAATACATTGGTAGGTCCAGAAAAACATAAAAACCATTTGGAGAATGTGTAGACTCGGCGGATCCTTACAGGCTTTGGAGCTTCTTGCAACATCAGATTGAAATTAATTATCTTATAAATAATACTCTCATCATGATCTTCGTGCCCAAGATCTTATCAGCAAACCTAGCTAGCAAGATCATTTCACAGGACCTCGTTAGGTGATGATACCCCATTATCAAAAGAACTCAAAAATCTTGTCCAACTTTCGTAGTCATCTCTGCTAGACTGGAATCGCATGAGCTATCCCATCGACGAACATATTCCTTGATTTTTGCTATTCTTTCTTGTCTTGTTCAATTTAATCTTATTGATTAGAAAAATCTGGCGCTGAATGGAGATCTCGATTATATCTATCTCAATTCAGTAAATCTGTCTTCGCTTTAAACATGGGTAGAAAGAAATCGCATTATCGCATTTCGGTTATTCCTCAATCCCTACTTTTATGCTTACAAAAAAGATCTTCGAGTATGATATACCTTTAATTGTTGACCTACTTGCGTATTTTGTTGAGATAGTAGTTCATCTGAGATTCCTTTCGGATATTTTAAGAAACGCCAAATAAAGGTTATCATGGCTAGCGAAAAAAATAATAATTTTACGTAAATTCCTGCCATTATCCTTTGCATTTAACAATATATATTCCAACAACCATGTGGCATGGCTAGGCCAAGTCTAACATTTTGAACATCAGGCAAATTTATGAAGATGGCTTATCATCCATGGGTAAACGTTGAGAAATCTAATGATTTTTATGGCAACTATTGAATCGATCTTCAACTTTCGCTTCCTCACATTTTGCAACTTCTATTTCCAAACTCTGTACTATACACTACATAATATTGAGAAAAACCTAGAGTTTGCATCCTGGAGTCCACTGCCATGAGAAAAATCTCATGAAAATTGAGAAAATAAAGAACGAGTGTAAATTTTTTGAATATTTAGGCTGCATAAGATGTTGAAGGTAGACGGTGTAAAGTGTACATATGAAATTAGACGACAACGATGGGTAACATATTATATCATATTGTTTATATTTTATATGAAAAGCCAACTTTCGAATTTGATGTTTACCACATACAACCATGAGTACTACTATCATCGAATTAGGGGAGGAAATAGAAAAACGTGGCGATGCGACACTTACAAATAGGGAAGAGGAAATGATGAATGCAAGCTTTAGTTATCCACTAACAATAAAAGTAAAAATAAAAACTATTCAAATTCTTTTGTGATGAATGTGGTGTTCGCGACATGCATTTTGCTCTAATATATGTAAAGCCAAAATTAGAATTGTTGTATCATTCAATAGTATAAATGTAGCCTATCCATTGCTACACTACTTTAGACACTTGTTTTCATGTTTTTACGTTCTTGCCAATTCTATAATCGAAGATGTTTTTGTAAATGTCTCCGTATATTTTTCTTGCCTTTTCCCCGTGGGATTAAAGAAAATATCTTCTCGATTCCGTGATGCTATTGGTAGCCTCTTTCGCTGGTGGATGTTATTCGTTTTCTTTATGTTCAAACCGAGGTGACAAATTCCTATTAGGGATGTTGTAGATCTCCAAGAAGTCAGAGATCCTATTTACCTCCCGGAATAATGAAGCCATTCTGGTCCACATCCCGCAGTCGTGGTCAAAGCTCGAACCAATAAACTCCATAATTGCCGTGCCAACAATTTCGAGCAGCCAACCGCAGTCCTGAGATTAATCAAAACCCACGTCAGGCATTGACCGGCAGAGCCTGCTAGCGCGTCGTGTAGTGAGGAAAAAAAAAAACAATTTCAAGCAGTAAATAGCATACAGTCTCCATTTGGATTGCGATAGTTTCATATCTTCGATTTCGATAACAACAAGCAAAGCCTGATCAGTTGTCCTGATCTCCCCTTTCGTAAGAAAGAGATCTTTGCTTTGGTCCACAATCTCCAACTTGTTGAAAAGTAAATCAGTCTAGGCAGGACTTTCTGCTCGATTTGCCCCCAGAGTGGCGAGAAAAGTGATGCTTTTGGTCCTCACCAGATCAATCAAGTGCGGCATTGTTTTATTGGGGTTGGGATGCTTTTGACCAAGGGGAAAGCCGTGAAGAGGTGGCCACGTCGCTCTATCGTATGCTAACCCTCTTAAAAATCGAATGATATTCTATTCTCTTTGCGCTCTGCATTAAGTCAATAGTCGAATGATTTGATCAAAAGTTAGCATGATCTAACTCCAAGAGATTAGGCTTCTAGAGATGTAAGTCCTGCATTCAATGAAAGATGAAACTTGATGTATCCTAACGGATCGGATACATAGAATATACCAAAAAGTCAGAAAAAAATTTCGCACGAAAGTTGAAGATAGCTCTCTTTGAAAGCCAGGGAAGATGAAAAAAAGGAAGGAAGGTAGAAAGGAGATCCCTGCATCCGTTGCTTCGCCATCTCCGTTCCACGAGAGAGTGCATGTTCACGTTGGCCATCCTCAAAGGATAAGCTAACGGGGCAAACCCCATTTCCTACACTTCCTTATTGGATCTCTACAGCCACAGTTGCCCGTCTGCTGCCATCCTCCACCGTCGCCATTGCAACCACCCCCTTCCCTTGTCTTTCTCCTTGCACTCTCTTGGATAGGAGTTCGACTGTTGCCGCTAGCCTATACTAGAGTTACAGTACTTGTTTGTATAAACTATACTCTCGAATCTCAAGGGCACGCTTTGCAGTCATATGAAAGCTCACCCTTTTCGTGGTCATAATTAGAAAATATGCAGATAATTTATCTTGAAGGAAATTGTCTGGAAAAAATAAGGGCAAAGTCACTCGAATCCATGACTGGCGGGGGTACCTTATCGTTTTCCTTTTCTCTTGACAATCACTCGAAGACTTTTGCAGCATATAATCCAACTTTCCGGACGTAGAACTTTCATGCTCATGCAAACGTGGATATCACCCAGGCGTATCGGTCCCATGAGACCATCACGCGCAACCACTAAAAGAAGCTGAACATATAAAACTGAATACAAGTCCGGATCAAAACGTAAGCCCATTCTGAAGAGTTGTTCTTCTTTTTTATTTTTTTATCAGGTCTCATTTGGAAACTAGCTAATTATATGCGAAATGCATAGTTCAAATATAGAAATATGAGTAACGTGTAACCTAGGTAACCCATCGTATTGAGAAGAATGCGAAATTGTTGAAATAGGCATGAGATTAATGAGGTTCGGATGTTGGGAGAGCTACACCCGTCCGTTCTTAGGTTTTCCAAAGTGGATGTCGAATCAATCTCGCAACCCGAACCAGAGAGGTGGGCACAAGTCATGAACCTAATCACATTATTGCACATATCTCCATGAACGATTGACGATACGTACTATCAATGACTATTGCAAGTCATCAACCAATAAAGAAATGTAAATTCGAAGAACTAAGGAGTATGGTTTGCCCAACTCTCATCAGCGGGTCACTGGACATCTCGGATTTGATCCAATCCACCATTATGATAAATACATACGTATGCATCCATACACACGTTTTTGGGCATAATAAGTTGCGAGGTGTATTTGCAGACCTTATTTCGAGACGAGAAAAATAATAAACTAACTGTCTAATCATAGCGAGCGCATAAATTAAATTGACGGGATAAGATGAATAAATTTAACATGGCCACAGATACAGTATTTCTTTTGGAGTAACAGTTTGATTCTACGTTTAATAAATCACACGCAATGTACGAAATTATACCCTAAATCGCTGCCATATTCTCGTTATCAAACTCCAAGATATATGCGGTACGGTGCATCTTGTTTGAACAGCCGCACAAGCTAGTGGGTTGCTGGGAAACGATGTTGAAGAAGAGAGGTTGGAGTGGGCATAAATGATTATGATTCGTTGTATATACTTCGGGGGCATATATTCAAACTATAAAATTAACACTAGTGATAAAATATGCGTTGGGGCCAGCGGGTTAGGAGTTGACCCCATGGAAAAACAAAGGATTGCGGGTGATTGAGAAAAGATTACGCCAAGATTCGATTAAGATTGTGTTGAAATTCCGAGATTGTTTTAGGACTTTTTATAAAGTGGGATTTTCTTCTTTTGTTTTCTTGTGGCGCACGACATTTGGTCACGGGATTTGGAATAGTGCCCCCCCTGCCGTGTGGAAGGAGGGGTTTTGCCAAGCTGCAACACGACGAGCATGCCACCGGAGTCGAAGACGCAATTTGACAATTGCGCTCCCGTTGAACCGTGAGCTACGGGTCGTGTGGGATTTGAAAATCGCTCCGTATTTTCTGAAAATCGCTCCGTATTTTCTGAAAATCTTCCGTTCGAATTTCAACAATTTTGTACTTGTTGCTCTAGATTAGGTCGTCTGTTCGATTTAGGGGCTTGGACCTAATTGGTTCACGAGACTCTCGAATAATCAACAAGCTTTTTTGGGTACCTGATTTCTATGCCCGTTCCATTAAATTATTAACAAAACAAGATTTGCTAAGTTAATTGTGATCTGGTGTTGGTTCTTGAGAAGTTCTTTTCTATTATTTTCAACTTCACAATGGCTTTTTCCATATTATGACCAAAATAATGGATGCTAGCTATTATTTTTTTGCTCAAAGTCGTCCTATTACTAAACGGGAAAAAGGAAAAACACCCTACTCCGGACTTCGTCAACTAGAAAAACAAGTATTTTTATTTTCAAGTCGCATAGCATAACTACCTTTTTTTATATATCACCTCCCTATATTTCAAGTCTTATAGCAAAACCACCTCGTCTTATATGTTAACTCCCGAGTACTAAAATAAAATGTTTGTGTACTCACTCTACATTTCTTTTCTCCTTTCTTTTTCTAAATTAAAATCCCTGAACATCTCAATTTTTCAATTTGATTGATTTACATCTCAATTTTTCAATTTGATTGATTTACATCTCAATCTTTCAATATGATTGATTTCCATAAACATACGAAACATTATGTAAAAGCCGAATGAGTATTCACACTTAATTAGAAGGCTTAGTGGTTTGCTAAGCCCGTGAAGCTCGGGGCCAAATGGGTAGGTCTCAAAAAAGCCCTATGTACATCGAGCGTAACAGTTCCGTTCGGTCTGTCCATTCGAGTCGAATCTAATATGCAGCGACGATTGAACAGGAACAATAATTGCCCTAGCTAAAGACTGCATGATGACAAGGTGGTTGCATAGATTCGGTCTAGGATTTCCCCTAACTCCTAATCTCAAATCGAAACCGGGCTCTCCCTTTTCTATTCATCTTGTAGCCAAACTGGCTAAACTTTCTGGTTTAGGGGTGAAAAAAAATAGAAGTTGGGAGAGGCAGAGGGAATCACAAAGCGTTCTTCCATGTACTTGATAAGAGAGAGAGAGAGAGAGAGAGAGAGAGAGAGAGAGAGGGAGAGGCAAGTGAATCCAATGGAGGGTGTAGGGGGGGGACCAGGGAAAGAGGAGAGGGCAGGAGAGCAGGGAATCGCAGCCAATCCGAGGGATTTGTTCATGGTGGGTAGGGGCCAGGCAAAAAGCCCTTCGCCTGGCCATGTGAGAAGGAGGATGAAAGGAGCGATGGCAGGACGACGGAGGGAGAGGAGACGATGCTGATGCCGATGATGATGATGATGATGATGAAGATGGTGATGATGATGATCATTTATTGACCGCATACATGAAACCCCGAAAGGGGCCAAAGCCCCTTTTTCGTTCTTCGGGGATAGCGATGGCTTCCTTTGACTTAGCCCACGCACCACACACGCACACATGGCCGACACGCCATATCACGCTCACTTTGTGTGGCCAACGCCCCATTTGGGGCAAAGGATTTAAAAAAAAAAAAAAAAAAAAAGCAGCCCATCCCCACGGCGTTTTAGTCTATCATCGCTCGCTCGATTCGCATTCGCCTAAACATCGTTCGTTGATGTATGACCGTGTTTAAGGAAAAGGAAACATGCCCGATCGGTTGCGTAAGGTTGCGTTAGACCCGTCGTATGGGGGCCGTGCCGTAGTCCTCGCGTTTCGAGTCGTGTTCTCCGGACAAAAGGACAAAACATAAACATATTCTAGAGATAACTCATCTTTACTTGAGTTCATGTTGACCATGTAAAATGATTTTAGTGGGATCGACCCAATTTTTCAATGTAAAATCATCGCATAATTATGTCACACCGGTCTATGACCACATATGTTCTCCATGATTTAAGGCTTTCCTTTGCAGAAGAAAGTCGAATTTAGTAATTGATATGGACATGGGAATAAAAGAAAGGTCATTCCGTACATGTTATTTGATATGTGATCTAAAAACTTATTTACACACGTATCGGAAGATCATCGCAAATTCTTTTTTTTTTTTTTTTTTTTTTTTGCCTTTTTGGTTGCGCTTTGTTCCAGACAGTCTCATGTCCTGGAAGGGGTGCTTGAATGGACAAAAGGGCAAATGGTCCCCACGCAATCTTCTCCTTATTCCATCAAAAGATATCAACGCCCTTTTCAAAGGAAGCCCCCAGCATCTTCCCCTATTTACACATCTCGCCTCGCCAAAAGATATTTTGCCCCTCCCCTCCCTTGAGATCCAACCTACTCACCAACGTACCCGGCACGTGAACAGGCTGCTTTCTTCATTGCAAGCGCTCATCTTACAGTTCTCTTCTCCAACTTAATTAAAGCTCCCTCTCTCTGCTTTCTTCCTTTGAAATAGTATTCATGTCATCTCGCTTCACCTGTTAGTTTAAAATTTTTTGAATTGAATTTTCTAATGTGATATCACTTTATAATGGATTATGACATGCTTGCATATTTCTTATCTCCGAGCAGCTTAGTATCATGAAAAATATAATTTGCATAGGTGATGGTGTGCAAATGACATCAAGTCGTGTTTTCATGACAATTAAAATATTTACTTTTGAAGGCTTGGCTTGCCTAATGGTAGAGGTATCCTTACAAGTTATATTAGATTGTTTGTGCCGAGAAATGATCAAATTTAATTATGAGACTGAAAAAGTTACTATCTAACTAGCAGAAGCCATCTTCCAAACTAGATTTAACTAAATTGTCCATTCTCGTACGATAATATAACTTTAGAAACGTACGATACTATAAGAGTTAATTTCATCACTGCCCAAAGGGAATCTAGTGGATTTTTGGGATAGATAGTCAAACTTTGATTCTAATCACACGTCACATTAGATTTTTCTATACTTTTGTAATCGATGCATTTTCATAGGAATTTGGCCTTGAGAGCCACCCATGGATCTCATCGGGAGTGAAGCATTGCGTGACGGGAAGAAAAACTAAGGTACGGAAGGTTGTCGTGGCCCGGCTTAATTGAATCATGGGTCAAGACTCATTGACATTTGCTAGTGTCCGGGTCTTGTCCAAAACCCCTGTTCAAGAATCTTCGGGTCAAAGCGACCTTTCCCAGAAGGATTTCGAAGATTTCGGGTCTAATCTCGTCTTACGTCGCTAATCATCTACGAACAGAAAATTACACAAATACCTCGAACTCCTCCTGTTCGAGCGAAATCAGAGGGGGGGGTAAGGAAACCAGTCCACCAGCGAACGAACGGAACGACCCGCCATTCTCGGAAACGAGTCGATTTCTTGACGAGGCGGTCGGTAATCCGGTTGGGGAAATCGTAGGACCCCCACCTGTAATTGAGGGAAAGAGGGGGCATTTAATGAATCCCAAAAAGCCTCTTCAATTCAATTTCGACATAAGGTTTTGTTCTAAAAATTCAACCCCATTGATTAAAGATGTGTAAAATCGATCTCTCGAATCGAGAACCACTCTAATCGGATTAGATCGGCTAATATGATCCGATTTCCAATAGTATTAGTCCTGTTTCCAATTCCTAAAAGTGAAGCCGATAGCTAGACGATTCGATTCTCAATTCAAAAAAAAAAATTGAACTAGATCGATTGAATTTTTTTATTATTTTATTTTTTCAAAAAAATTAGTAAAATGTTAAATAAACACTATTTCGATATGATTTCAAGTAATTAGGAAAAAAAGAAACAAAAAAAGTAATAAAAAAGTCAAGTAATTGATTCTATTGAATCGGACTACACCGATGATGTAGTCCAGTTTCCGACCGTAGGACTAACCGATCCTGTGTTCCGATTTTTGAGAAATGGAAACCGATCATCCCTCCGGTCCACGGGTGAAGGTCAAATGAAAAATCAGAGCGCCAGCGCCCCCGGGAGAGGGGAGAGGCATTTCGGAAATTTGGTTGATTGAGGGCGGTCGATTGTGTCAGTTCGCGTGAGAATGAGATCCACGCATTCATCGCGATGTCCCTTTCGCAGAGATCTCCGATTGCGATATTTATTATAGGAGCCTCTCTCTCTCTCTGGTAATTAGATTTCAACTTGACGATTTTGTTCCCAACAGTTTGACAATTACTTGCCAACGTTGTCAACATGTCACACCTGCCTCGTGAAGATGATTCCTTAATAGTCAGAGCGAAGCATCATCTGTAATGGCTACATGAAAATCATGTTAGCTAGTGGTTTTATGATGGGCTGTAGTAAAAGCTCGTCGCTAGATTACGTACGATGATGATCCGTAGTTACTCTGCTTAGTATATTGACTCGAGGAAATCGAATGCGAAATTTGAGAATAATATTCAACTGGTCCACGGCCTGCAGTAAATAGTCGGGTAGATGGGTCCTGACGGGTTGGTTGAACCTAGATTTTCTAATGCACTTATCGATTTATTTACTGATATTTCTTATGACTAACGTGCAAGTAGCACTTCGAAAATAGAGAGTCCTTTTTATGTTTAACTGGCCAATTCTCCGACAACCTATTGTGGGCTAGTTGGAGACTAGCCATCATCGAGCAGTCTAGGTTGTGCCTGATTTGATTTTACACCTTACTCTTTAGTCTTTACTTACTTTTTAATCGACCAGAGTCTTGCAAGCTCGTGCACATTGACTTTTTCAGTTATGAAGCGTTTGAAATTATACAACTATCATTGAAGAGACTCGCATATGATTTTTTTTTTTTTTTTTAACTTCTGGGAAATTGGGACAATATTTCGAGAGTTTTGTGCGACTTTTCATTTTTTTCGGCAAACGAATAAGTTCTTAGGCGTTAGTACAGTCGCGGAAATGAAAATGAACATGAAAAAGCCAAAAGGCTATATTTCTAAATATGAGGGGCCAAGTCGAAAACTAGACATTGACCAGTCACGGAGGTGTGAGGCCGTAAGCTAGCCAGGGAGAAGTGGTGGCCATGGACATACATGACTTAGAGTGATGGGCAGAGGTCAAAAACAGAACAGTACCAAAAAGCAAATGTTTTAGAAATTTATTATCGCTGACAGCTTACATTTACATATTTTCGCTCATAGTAAAAATATTTTTCATTCATTTATTTTTATAAATAATACAAATAATCATTTTTTAGACAATGTTTTCAGAATCATTCATAATTCGCAAAACAAGTAGAGCGATATCATATTCAAATTCATATTATGTAATATCATTTAGCAATCATAATTAGAAGTAATTTTAGCTCTATCGATGGGTAAAAATGACCCATATTAGCATTTTCGTGAACAGTGCTTTCTTTTTCTTGGACGACTTATTATACTTATCTTAACTAGTAATTTTCTATTTAAAATTTCAGTCTTCTGAATTTACAAAAAAAAAAAAAAAAAGAAGAAGAAGAATTACTAGAGAAAAAAGTGAAATTACTAGAGCATACTTCATATTGTCAAAAAGGAGGGCAAAAAAATACAACACTTGCCAAGTCCGTGCAGTACATGAAACGATGAAACGATTGATGTATGACATCGAGAGTGTTCAACACGACCAGGGGTTGCATGGAAATTGCAAGGGCCAAAAATGAAACATTTTTCTGTTTTTCTTTTGTGACAATTCAAGGCCATGCAATACGACAAAAGCACAAATTTGGTCCGACCGAATATTTGGAAAAAAATCTACATCGACAAATCAGCTAGAATCCAATAATTGGGAAGAGAGAGACAAAGTGGGAGGCGGGAACAGAGCATGACGAGACAAAAAAGCAGGATTTTCAGAGAACAATTTAGCGTCCAAATTGCAATTGATATAACTATAAAATGATCATAAAAATATGTATTTATTTTTACATTAAAATATTATCTTATGGTACTTTTTTTTTTTGACGAAATCTTATGGTACTTGACAATGGATGTTATGTACTCTTTATATCGGTGTGATATTTCTCCACTTTTTTTATTTTAGTTTTTGAGTTAGAATTTATAAATTAATATCAAAGAGAATTGCCATCTAAGATTTTTCTATTGAACTTTCTATATCGACTTGTGCCTATAATATAAGGCTAAAGTCGATTTCAATGTTATTTATAATTATTTGTGTCATGTTAATCATTAGGAGCTTGTGACGTTGAAATAATAGTACCACATGTTTTTTTTTGCTCGAGAGTACCACATTAATCAAAGTAGCCTTTTATCTTTTTCAAAAAAGGAACGGCTTATAGAGATAGTTTAATGTTTTAAGCTTTTTGGTTATTTTTGTTCTTTCATCTTTTGGAATAGAAATATGTTAATCAACTAATTTCTCTGCTCCCAGGAACAAATTAATGGATAAGAAATGGATTTTGAACAAAATCAATAGGTAGGAAAAAATTATTTATTTGTATATTGAAACAATTTCAAAATTAATCATTTTTTTCTTTCTTTCCTTTCCTCCTTTTTCTTTTCTTCTTCTTTCTCCTCTAGCCAGTCGTTAGGCCTTAGCGATGGCCAGCAGCTAGCTAGACAAGAGCTAGTAGCTGTTTAGAGGAGGAAGAAGAACATAAGGAGTAAAAAAAATAAAAATCTCATAAAATTATTTAATTTAAAGAAATCATACGTCACGGCAAAATTTGAGGGTTGTACATAATATAATCCTATTTTTTGTATCATATTAATAGAAATTTTATGCGATTATCAAATACATTCGAATGCTTAGAAATTTATCCAGAGAAGAAAATCATAAAAAACTATTTATAAGCACAAATTGTCTATATGAACAAAATTGCTACCAAACATACTATAAGTCGCCAGTTCTCAACCTTTATGCTCGAGGCCATGGTCACTAAATTTAGAGCATTTGGTGTCCATGGCTACACAAGCTTTGAGTTTATGACCATGCCCTCTAGATTCGATGTCTCGCTACCATAGTAGCCAGATCTAGATCAACCAACGAGAATTAGCGACAGAATCGGGGAGGAAACTCAATGACGGCGATGGCCGTGATGGGGCGGGGGGTTGATGACGGTGGCGAACGATGGTAAGAGATTGAGGAGATGCGGGAGTTTATGGGTGATGGAGGCTCGAGTTTCTAGTAGAGCTCGACGATTTAGGGATCTGCAAAGACAGCAATTTGGTCTTTAGGAGTAGGATGTTTTGTTTAGAGGTGACAAACTAGTATTTTCGAAAACAAGGGTAATAGGAAGTAGTCTTCGCGTAAAAGTTGAGGCATTTTTTTTGGGTACTTTCCTTGTCTCTTAAGTCAAAACTTGCCATGATCATCAAACATGCTTGATTTTAATAGGTGTTGAATATGGAGTTATCAAATGGACTCGTAATGTTTGCTCATTATAATTGTGATTACGTTACGAGATACTGTAACATGTGTGATTGAGAAAACATGTTTTTAAGCCGCGGTGCCTTGAAAGATTGATAAAGCTATTGCCCGAACGCTTGTCATCCTCGATGGCTGGTGCCAATATTAGGAAAGCATGCAGCATTCATGAATTGTTAGTGCTCTTATTTACATGATCTGTAGTGGTTCCAATTATGGAAATTTAACAAATTATGTTGACAATTCGAGTTTAATTGAAGTTAGGAATTACATACATAGCATATCTGATCACTTCGACCTTAATAACATCAAGTGCAATCGCTAGATTACTCCCCCGTCCCAAAAAAGAAGAAGAGAGTATCATCATTCAAAAATAAAAGTGTCGTAGTGATTTCTTTTTAATATTTAAGTTTCCAACATACTTATTTTATCTCTCTGAATTTGTTTCACTTATTGTTTACTTTAGAACACAAGTGACATTTTATACACATTCAGGGTGAGCATTAATCCAAAGTAGCTTTCGTTACTATTGGACCGACAGGGTAGCTTTTGTTTTGATTTTAGGATCTGCATAATAAATTCCAAATTCCCAAAGTAGGGAATCTATCAAGACAATATAAGTTATAAGTTCCAACCTATATCAGAACTGTTTATTTATACTCAGTGAATGTTAGCTTAGATAGGGTAGGTTCTATTTTTATGGTGGTGTCCAATATATTTACAACTTGATGAGTGCTGACACACCAGTTAAACTTTTCGAGGACTTGAATTATTTGACATCCGCTTTCAAGAATTCAATTCTCTCAAGTTGTTTATGACTCTCAACTCTCCACAATAACCAAGTTGAAGATGCCGTCATTTTTCTTTTTCAGCGAACCATTGCTTTTGGGGAATGAGGATTTATGTTGGAAATTTAACTTTCATTTTGCTCGATTAAGGGATGAGCTGCATGTTTCCCAATTGCTATATATATTTCCGTTTGTTTTTGCACCGTACTTCTCACCATTTAGTTACTCTACCATCTTGCTCTAACCGTTATTCGTCTCACTTATAAATCGGGAGTGTTTTACTCAAATTTGTCCTCTTAAGGAGTAAACGAAAAAACGAAACAAAAAAGAAGAAGGAATTGGCCAGTTCCCGAGTATATCCTGGAGACGAACCAAACTGACGGGATTGGTTTTAGATATCATATCTTTCGGGGCGAGTTTCGGGTTTAACAGGTGAAATAGATCGATTTTGGTCGTTAATACAATTTTTTTTGTTTGAAGCATTATTTAAAAATCACGAAAAGATGTATCGAGATACGGTGAGTCACAAAGGAAATTGATTTCTCGATAGATGTTACAGCCGAGAGAAGCTCCTTTTTTTCGTTTTTTTTAACAAAAGGGAGACGAAAGAGGTAAAGGGTACATCTCGGAGAGAGAGAGAGAAAAAAAAAAAACACAAATAGTTTTTTTTTTTTTTTTTTTTTTGGTTTTCCCTCCGCCCCTAATTTTTTTTTATAATGAGGCAGACACTGAGAGGGGGCGGGGGGGAGACAAGAGCGTATCTGCAAAAAATCCACAAAATTCGATTCAGTTTGCTTTTTAAAGCAAGGCCAGCAATTAAATAAGAAAAATAAATAGAAATAAAAAAAAAAGAGAAAGAAAAAAAGAAAAAGAAAAAAGAAAAAACAGAGAGAGATCGTCTCTCTCATCACACTCTCTCTCTCTCTCTCTCTCTCTTTTCCTTCTTCCTCTCATCGTCCCTTCTTCTCCATTAAACCAAATCTCCTCCCTTGGATCGAGACGAACCCGGAAGGAGCGAAGGGAAAAAGAAAGCTCTTTTCCGCTCACCCAATTCAATGCACCATCGTCTCCTCCTACTCCTGCTGCTCCATCCCACGCTTTGAACGGACCCGTTGTTGTTGTTTTTCCTTTCTTTATTCTTTTACATCTTCCCACAACAACAACAACAGCAACAACAGCGCACGCACACGCACGCACGCAACTCTTCTCTCTCCTTGAACATCGTGTCTCCTCCTCCTCTTCACTCCCCCACTTCCCCCCTGGCCTTCGCTCGTGTTGGGTTTGCCTCGCTGTGTGCTGTGTTGGGAGGTCAATCTTTTCACGGGGCCTCGGTTCGAATAAACAAGAGCCAGAAAATCAGTGAACGTGCTCTTCTTTCCTCCTGCTGTCTCGCCAAACTTCACGCCTTCGAGCTAGACGAGAGAGAGAGAGAGAGGACATGATTGGTGCTTTCTCTCTCTTCGTGGGTATTTTTTATTCCGTTCAAAGATTGGAACAGTGGGCAGTTCTCATTTTTAGATAAGAGGAGAGAGAGGGAGACAGAGACAGAGAGAGAGAGGGGGAGGGGGAGCTTTGTCTTGGAGTTTGAGCAGTCTCTCCATCTTTTGAGAGCCATGCTCGTCTCTATGTGACTCGAGACAAGCTCGTCTTTTTTTGAATTCTTCTTGCTTTCCTCTCTTTAGAAAGCTCTACTGCCATCGGGTTTCTGGAGAGAGAAAGAATGTGCGAGTGTGCGTGTGTATGCGTTTTCGTAGAGTCTAGAGTGCGCGCGCGCTAGCCTTGAGAAACAGATTTTATCTAACACCTTTTTTTACTTGTCTTCCCTTTTCATTCGTTGCCCCTTTTCGCTTTCTGTTCTTTCTTTGAATGCTGTCTGCAAAATAATTTCCTCTGGGTTCATCTTTACTCTTTTTGTCCCGAAAAGAGTGCTCCCCGAAAATCATCATTACTTTTGTAATTCAGCTGCGTAAACAAGTCCTGAGCTTTTCTGAGCTATAGCATGAAGTGGGTACCTGGAAAACAAGGAGGAAAAGAAGAGGAACGGCAAGAAGAAGGAAAAGCTCAACAAGGGAGAAGCAGAATCTGACACAAAGCTTTACACAGTGGCAGTGAAGGGATGGGTGTGAAAATGCAACAGAGCCACCATTTGGTGGCCGTGAAGTTGAATGAGCAAGTGGGGACAAAAAGAGGGTACACATTCATTCAGTCGAACAGGGCTTGGATTCCCAAATTCTTGGTCCTTTTTGTGGTGGGGATGGCATTCTTGAGCATGTCGATCTACAGAAGAATGGACGCTGACATCAAGGTGAGGAGGAAGGAGGTGCTGGTTAGCATGTGCGATCAGAGGGCAAGGATGTTGAAAGACCAGTTCAGTGTCAGTGTTAATCATGTTCATGCCTTGGCCATCCTTGTCTCAACTTTTCATTACTACAAGAACCCATCTGCTATCGATCAGGTTCGTCCTTGCACTCTTCTAATCGAAGGATTTCTAGGAAATGCGAAACGGAAGATCTTTTGTTTCTCCTTTTTAGCCCCCGTCGCCTTTTGTTTTTCTCTATCGCCTTGCGTTTCTTCATGCGAAAGAAGGATTTTCGGAATGTCTCGGCTTCTGGCTCTCCGTTATGTTGGCCAGCGAGCATTTTTTTGGTTCTTCTAATTGAGGAGGACTGGGGAAATGAGAGGAAAATTATCATGGGTCCTACATTTACTTGTTACAGTCTGTTCCTTTCTAGAGATTATCCGACATGTTCAATTTTCAGATGGAGTTGAACTGATTTAGTCAAGTGAAAAGATGGGAGCATTTCTGTTTATGTCTTATTAAAAGACACAATGGGGTTACTTCTTACTGAATATTTTGGTTCGAAATTGGCATCTTGAAGGAAACATTTGCCGAGTACACAGCAAGAACCGCTTTTGAGCGCCCTCTACTGAGCGGTGTGGCATATGCGGAAAGAGTGACTAATTCAGAGAGGGAGAAATTCGAAGAGCAACATGGATGGACAATTAAGACAATGGAGAAGCTGCCTTCTCCTGTTAGAGATGAATACGCGCCCGTCATTTTCTCTCAAGAAACCGTATCCTACATTGAATCACTTGACATGATGTCAGGAGAGGTAAAGGCAGATTGTGCGGCTTTTCTTTTCCCGTCAATGCACGCTCTGTGCTCGAGATCCTGTTAGTAATTCGCCATTGATTTATGGAAGTGAAACAACATGCATTTTACTTGTAGGAGGACAGAGAAAATATTCTAAGGGCGAGGGCAACTGGAAAAGCTGTTTTAACAAGCCCATTTAGGCTGTTGGGCTCCCACCATTTGGGGGTTGTATTGACATTTCCCGTGTACAAGTCAAAACTCCCGCCGAATCCAACTGTGGAAGAGCGCATTGAGGCAACTGCAGGGTGAGCCCCTTATGCTGCATGCCTAAAAAGAGATGTTTATTCTTTTTTGACAAAGGAAAAAGGAACTGATGTTGCCTTGGGAAAAAAAGTTTTTGAAGCCTCATTTTCTGAACAATTGAAGCTGAAAATTTTTCATTGTCTTGTACTTGGAGTTTGCAAATGGAACTATACTTGATTGCAATAGCTAGCTGGCACAGATTCTCACTTGAAAGCAACCAAGCAATTGCCTTGACCATTCTCTACGTGTGTATTTGGGGGAGGTTTTGGGTGGGGGGTCTAAAATTAGGTGATGACACAAGAAGAGGGACGATTGCATTGGATAAAGATGGAGTTTGGATGCTTTATACCGTTACTATTTCATTTCTTTTGAGCTCATTCCTTACATCATGCCTTAGGCTCTGTATGTAAAGGATATTGCAATAAAAATGGGAAAAGAAACGATAGAATTTTTTTTTTTACTCTCGTCTCACAAAAATTTCAATTTTTGCCCGTTGTCTACACCAGTCATTCCCCCTCGCCTCTTTCGTAAATGAACCCTTAACTTCCATGATCCCCCTGATCTTGCTTCTGAAATTTACTTGTTTGTTCACTTTGTTTCATGAAGAGAACTTTTAAAATTAAATCTTTTCTGATGACACAGTAGACATTTCTGTGAACATAAAACTTCATGGTGGCCCTTATTAGTTGCTGCCAAATTCTCGGGTGTATTTAATGGTGCAGTGCAGTAATCTTGGTCCATGCATATAAGCCACAAGCCTTCTTCTGTACCAATGTTCTTTAATGATTGTGACAGGATTTCCTGGGCCTACCATGGCTCTTTACCATCAGCTTCTCTAACGTTGTTCATCAGCTTCTTTCTATAACTAATGCGAACATAAAGTCTGTCGTATGATGCACATAATGTGACTGTTTAGGAAGGTGGTAGGTTAGAGATTAAGCCAAGAATAATGAAGAAGGATAAAATAGAATTAAGTACCAACAAATCTATATATAGAGTACGTAAGCGGTAAGGAGGGAATAGTAGCTAGTGATGATTTCAAATGTACTTACACAGAAGCAAAGTTGCTTTCCCTCTGTACATTATGTATTTTGAACTTAATATTCTTGATATCAAGTTTGGAAGCATGGATGTGCTGAAGTCATGACTAATTTCAATTTATGCAGATATCTTGGAGGAGCATTTGATGTTGAATCTCTTGTGGAGAATCTACTTGGGCAGCTTGATGGAAATCAGGCAATCTTGGTCAATGTGTATGATGTGACAAACTCTTCCGAACCACTTATCATGTATGGTCGCCAATATCAAGAGGGTGACGCATCCCTTCTACATGAGAGCAAGCTCGACTTTGGTGATCCATTTAGGAAGCATCAAATGATTTGTAGGTTAGTGGGTTCATCCATGGAGACTTCTTTCTGATTGGATAATTTCCAAGGATCTGATGCTGCCCTTTCCTTTTCTTTTTTGCTAAGCAGATATCATCAGAAGGCACCGCCATCATGGACAGCCCTCACTACTGCATTTTTTGTCTTTGTGATAGGCTTATTAGTAGGGTATATTTTGTATGGTGCAGCAACTCACATTGTCAAAGTCGAAGATGATTTTCATGAGATGCAGGAACTGAAGGTTCGAGCAGAAGCTGCTGATGTTGCCAAATCTCAGGTATGTCCTGTTATTCTTTCTCCACAGTTCAGTGCACATATTTCAGAGCAATTTATATTGATGAGTTGCTGATTGCAGTTTCTTGCTACTGTTTCCCATGAGATTAGAACTCCAATGAATGGCATCCTTGGTACGTTGTGTATCCTTTTGGGAGATTTATTTTTCTTTTATTTCCTCATGACTTTTTGGTCAACATCACCATCCTGGGCGTTGTTCTATTTCCAGGAATGCTTGCTCTGCTTCTTGACACAGAATTGAGTTCTACTCAAAGAGACTATGCACAAACTGCTCAAATCTGTGGAAAAGCATTAATAGCACTGATAAATGAGGTACTTGACCGTGCTAAAATTGAAGCGGGCAAGTTAGAGCTAGAGACAGTCCCATTCGACATTCGATCCATTCTTGATGATGTTCTCTCCCTATTCTCTGAGGAGTCCAGACACAAAGGTATTGAGGTAGGTCTGAACATAGTGCAAGAATGCTCATGCTAATAATTTTTAAGTGCAAAAGAAATGGTTTCTGTATTGTCTGAACTCCGAAGATTCTTTGGATTTATTATTTTTTACAGTATGCTCGATTTCTTAATTATGGTAGTCGAAGTTATAATTTGATGTCCACATTTTTCATTATGGAACTGATGTGGTTTCTGTTGTTCTGTCTGGAAATGCCTCCTCTGCTTCTCTTTCTGGGTGCGACTTTCACCTACTATCCTCTTCGATGATCTACGGCACGTGCATTAAAACCCATTTTGGAAGTGAAGCTTGCTGTCTTTGTTGCTGACAAAGTGCCAGAAATTGTCATGGGGGATCCGGGAAGATTCAGACAGATAATTACTAACCTTGTTGGAAACTCTGTTAAAGTAAGTGCATTTTCTGTTCTCTGTATTCAAGCAATAAAAAAACCAAATCATATTGTTCAGCTTGTGTAAAAATTACCTACTTGAAATCCGTGTATTGGAATAAGTTTCAACTAGTTGAGTAATAGCATTATTTGGGTGTCTACTAGTGTTGCGCATATATCTGAGACTTATGATGATCTAATTGCAAATGAGTCTTTTAATTACATTATTTGGCTACAAATTACACAGATGTACCATACTTCTTGTTCTTGTTCTCGTTCTTTTTTTTTTTTTTCCCCTCGAGTCTAGTGAACAAGAGATTGCCAAGATGTTTGCAGCTCTCCTTTTGTTTCATGTCATTAAAGTACTCACTAGATTGAACACTTTGACAGTTCACTGAGAAGGGACATATATTTGTGAAAGTCCATCTGGCTGACCAAGTAAAGGGTTCGACTAATGCACACGCTAAAACTTGCCTAAATGGACGACCAGAGGAAGATATACTGATTTCTGATGGGTCACAGTTGGAAACATTGAGTGGATGCGAGGTAGCCGATGAGAGGAACAGTTGGGATACCTTTAACCTTTTGGTAGCTGAAGACCAGTTCAATTCTGTTGATTCCAACATGACTAGTAACGAAGCTTCTGAAAATGTCACGGTAATGGTCAGTGTTGAAGATACCGGCATCGGCATTCCATTGCGGGCCCAGGATCGTGTATTTATGCCCTTCATGCAGGCAGATAGCTCAACTTCTAGAACTTATGGTGGAACTGGGATTGGCTTGAGTATAAGCAAGTGTCTGGTTGAGCTGATGGGTGGACACATAAACTTCATAAGCCGGCCTCAGATTGGGAGCACATTCTCCTTTACGGCTGTGTTTGGAAGATGCAAAAAGCTTGTGTTTGCTAATGTGAAAAGGACTTTTGAAGATCTTCCTTCTGGTTTTAAAGGATTGAAAGCAATAGTGGTTGATGGTAAGCCAGTCAGAGCTGCCGTAACTAGATACCATTTGAATAGACTTGGCATTAACGTTGAAGTCGCAAGTAGCATCAATGCTATAACAGCTACGGGCGGGAAAAATGGTTCTCTGACTGCTGGGTATGTTCCACTTCTTGCACATAATTTCTATGAACTCTAGTCATTTTTCCAACATTTTCATTTTTGTGCTTATAATGGAGAAGAAATCCCTGGCATGAGAGATATGACTGCAAACTTCGAAGGTGTATTTGCTATCAATAAAAAGTTTATAAGGTCTTCATGCTCAAATGTTTCTTGAATCATATGTCAATGAAGAGTTTGAATCTTGACAAACACACTACTAATGTTGCCGCACTGACTTATTGGTAGCTTCTAGATGGATCTCATTTAAACTTAACAAACTATCTGTTTCACCTGTTGCATCAATTGTAATGTATGTTTTGAGGGAAAATCTTAAGTTGCAGATTTTTCCTTTGTTTCTCTCTTCTGCTTTTCCTTCAGTAATGTAGCTTAGGTCCTAACTCATCAAAGTGCCTGAATGTTCTTTAAAAAGAGTAGCTCCTTTTTACTCAATTGTTGCACGTGGTTCATAGTAGTTGTCAATAAACAGAAAGAGACAACCAGTTGGCTGATCAATGTCTGTTGATGTACTTAGTGGGCTGGAAATACATGTTTCAAGCAGAAGAAAGTAAATTAACTGACATATCCAGCCCAAAATGAGCTGAGTTTTGAGGCAAATGCAGCTTCTGATTGCTTTTTCTCCCATGTGACAGATATCGGCACCCAGACATAATTCTAGTTGAGAAAGATATGTGGATGTCCAGCATTGACAGCTGGATAAGTTTAACGGTGGCAGACTGGAAACAGAATGGCAATTTAATTCAGCTTCCGAAAATCCTCCTTGCAAGCAAAATCAGTGCTTCTGAATTAGAGAAGGCGAATGCTTCTGGTTTTGCCGATACTGTCATTATGAAACCAGTGAGAGCAAGCATGCTTGCTGCATGTCTGCAACAGGTTCTGGGTATCGGAAGGAAGAAGCAATTGCAGAAGGATATGAACATGCGAAATGGATCTAGTGCCCTGCGGAGCCTTCTCTATGGCAAGAAGATATTGGTGGTCGATGACAACAAGGTTAATCGAAGAGTTGCAGCAGGCGCACTCAAGAAGTTTGGGGCCAATGTGGAGTGTGCAGAGAGTGGAAAAGCTGCATTAGAGTTGCTTCAACTGCCACATGGCTTTGATGCTTGTTTCATGGATATTCAAATGCCTGAAATGGATGGGTATGCTCTACTCACTCTGTCTGTTGTCCAAATGTGATAGGATGCTCTCAATCCAGTGTTTGTGAAATGAAAGACTTGTTGAAGCATTAGCATTAATTGGTTTCTCCTGCAGAGAGAGAAATAGCAATGGTTCTCCTGCTTTCATTAGTTCCAGATGAGGTAAAATCATGGACATTGAGAAACATGTTTTAAACTTATCAGTTAAGTAAATTGCATAGACATTGCAATGGTAGGAAGTACACAGAGGACTAAGCAATAGAACTTCTTTTGGCCTCCCTTTCGTGCACAAGCACTGTTAGAGAACATAGTTGAACTCTTGAAATTGTGGGAAGTAGTTTAAAAGAGAGTGACCTAAGTTTAAGTAACTTAAATAATCACGCCTTTCAGTGCTTACAAGTTTCTTAAGGGAGGTATGCTACCCTTTTGACACTATTGAAAGTGATAAAATGTTGGAACAATTCGTGTTATTTGTTCTTTTGCTATCAAATACTGTTGAAGACCTTCCATTTTTTTCAGTTGTCATGTCATGACATTTTTTGATGTGAATCTCCAGCATTTGAGATTTTGGGCATCACAATTACACCTCATATTGGTCTTACTCATAAATGGTGGCCTTTTAATAGTTGAGGTCATGGGGTTCACATATGACATTGTCATTCGAGAGTTCAGCTTGTCATGGTGTTGGAGCCTCATCGGACTAAATGGTTTGTGATAAGATTTTGAAGACATCGGCGTGTGTTTTCTCTATATAATGCATTTAATAGTGACATTGGTACTTATGGAGTTATGTTTACTTTGATTTGTTGAAACTAGCTTTTATATGCTAGAATGTGTTTCCCTGAACAACCAAATATTCTCACAGGCAACCTAGGGAAACCAAGCTTGTTTGTTCACTAGTTATTTTGAGGCAGCAAATATTTTCAGCACTAGGTCATTTTATTGGAGACAATCAATTCAATTTCGACATCTGATATCCTCTACTTAGTTCCTTGGAGATGCAAAAGCAAAAGAGCATCTGTTGGCTTGTAATGATTCAATTCTCATGGGAGCTTAATCAGAATTATCTGAGACTAAGTCCAGTTGTCATATTTGCCAACTTATGATCTTATTGCATTAACCATGCACGGTTCCTAAGTAAGAATGATCTCTCTCTCTCTCTCTCTCTCTCTCTCTCTCTCTCTCTGTGAGAATCAGGAGATGGAAGCTGCTCTTTGGGAGGGATTTATTACCATATCTCTGTAAACTGAGCTTTGTGCTGATCAATTGCTTTAATATCATTTTTCCCATTTGTTTTCTTTCTCTACTTCTGGATGGAGTCAGTATTCTCATTTCTTTTCCTTCTATATGCAGATTTGAGGCAACACGACAGATTAGGCTGATGGAGAGCCAGGTGAACGAGCAAATGAAAAGTGAATCTGCAGTTCAAATCGTGAAAGGGGGTGAGTGGCACATGCCAATATTGGCAATGACGGCAGATGTGATTCACGCGACGTATGACGAATGCCTTAAATGCGGGATGGACGGGTATGTCTCAAAGCCCTTTGATGAAGAGAATCTTTACCAGGCGGTTGCCAAATTCTTTAGGACCAAACCCGTCTAGGACTTGAAAACTTCGAGTGTCATGGATGTCGCAACTCAGATGTTGCAGTGAAAAAAAGTGACCAGCGATTTTGTATTCTGCTGGTTGGTTTTTTATGTCGATAATGGCCCCACTCAAAAATGCCGGCACTGGTAAATTGTTCTGACCTGACTCAATCATTATTTTAACTAGAGTAGAATGAATTGGAGTATTTGTATACTACCATAGAACATCCAGCCCTGCTTGTCTGTATAGATCTTAAGGAGGGGTGAGGAGTCCAAAAGGTGTATATTTTCATCGTCGTAAAATCTTGTATGCTTTTTTCTCAGAAAGCTCTGAACCACTTAATACAATCGGAAATGCTCTTTTCTTGCTTTCCTTCATTAAAGATGTGGTGCACTTGCCATTATTGCGGACTTCTTGAATCTTGTTTACTCATTGACTCGCGCATGGTTTTAATTATTGACTCACCTGGTGTTGCCTACACAGTTGCTTTTTATGATTTCTGGCTTTCTCCGATGCATGTGTTTTTAATTATTTTGACCTTCTCTAAGAAGCCAGCGAGGTGAACCAACTGTGACTTAGTATCAAAAGGGAAGCTTCAGCTATGCAAAAGAGTGGTGGGAGATAATATTTTGGGGGAGATGCAAGTTCTGTTGGGAATAAATTTGGTATAAAATTTTCCTATGAATGAGGCATGTACGGAGAGTTGAAGTTGCCATGCTGAATAGTCGAGACATAATTGGCTGACTTCATGTGCTCAGATCTTGTCAAATCCTAATTAGAAGGCTGCAACCTGAGGCACTGGAATGTGGCTGAGTTGAAAATGAATGTGAGGGAATCTTAGCTTCAGCATTATGATATCAAAGTTGTTTAGACTTTTTCCGTACCAGAAGAGTGGTGTACCATAGGAAAAAATGCTTTTGCATCGCTGGGGAAGTGGACTAAAAGCCTGTTCAGAATATATTACAAGATCACGATCTCTGCACATGGAGGGAGAGATTAAAGGTCTTTTCCTGGTAAGGCACATTGAAATCGACAACTAGTGTCAACTCTGTCGTTCGCTTAGAGAAGGTCGAATTGCATATGTTAGGTTAAGATAGCTTCTGGATCCCATCGTGCATGTTTTGCACTCAAGAGATATGTTGGTTCGAAGCTTGGTTGTTGCGATTGAACCTACCGAACTAGACACCAGTTACTCTGGTTATAGATACAAATAGCACTTGAACTTAAAAATCGGAACTTTGCATTACATCCTTAGGTAAATTAAATGGTGCGTGATTGATAACTTTAAGATCTGCCATGCTAATTATATGTGCCACCTCCTGTGATTCGAACTCTTAACTGAGCTTTTACATTATCAAGTCACATCCGATAATCCTAACGGTAATTTGAGTTGGAAAACCTGCTGATTCCATTATAAGAAAGTGACCACATAATCTGGTTGCACAAGTGAAGTTGAACTCCAAGTACTGTAGGACGAAAGGGAAGGGTATAGACACTCGGATAGACTCCAGGCAGGACAATTCACTGAGTTTTCAGTTGGCAGCCCTCAATTAGTACGTGGAGAAGGACATGGGAATCCGACAGCACAAAGCGTCAACATCTTCCTACTCACCACCTGTTGGATGTCTGCTAGTTTTGTCCTAACGACTGAGCGCTTATGGGCCTGTTGTTTCTTCATTTCCAGATGCATCCTGCATATGTACAAAAATATCTTGGACGTGCCTCCCATTCAATTACTTTAACCACACTGTTTCGTCATGTTATGCCCACCTCCATCTTCCGGTGCTCGACCCCGTGATTGCCAATCATAATCTTGGTCTGTGTATGCACAAAATCATAAGGATCTTGCAAAAAGAGATCAAAGACTACATGTCAACCTTGATGTTTGGTAGCAGTACATAATTTGCTAAGGAACACGCTTGTCATTTGAGCAAGGACGAACACTTGAGCGAGGACGAACACACTTGTCATTTGAGCAACTCCTTGGGGTTGCTAAGGGAGAGAGATGTTAAGGCTTTGTGGATTTTAGGGCTTCAGGACGATGGTTTTATGGTTTAAGGACTGTGCTTTGCATGAACACTAATGGGGTCTTTTCCAGCGTGCAGTTTGATATTGAGACGCAAAGTTTCTTGTATTAGTGGATGTAATAAGAAGGAAAATTTGCTATTCTCCTGAAGACTAAACCCTCAAAATTAGACGGACGAAAGAGTAAAAAACTCGAGAAGAAATCACATTAAAATATGCAGTTCCTTGGGCTGAATTGAAATGGGTAGTTGAAAGAGTTGGTTTTTCATAGTTCTTTTGATGGTCGAAGCAGCTCGAGCAACTCTGTGCTGATGCTTGAGATGATCCAAGGACCTGCATATACCGAGTAGGCTCGTACGCTTCCACGTTACCAGCACGAGTAATTGAATATAATGAAAATCTTGGATTTCTTATACACGTATAATTCACGAGGGTAATTCAAAAAACATTAGGTCTTAATTCTTGAATTTCGTTATTAAATGAGTTGGCTAGATATAATTGGATGGTTGGTCACTTGAACTAAAGGGACCCCGCATTTTGGCAGATTGAAACATCGACAATGCAATGAAAATTACATACAGAAAGAACAACTACGTCGCTATCTCTTGAATAAAATTCGTCTGGACAACCCTCTATAAATAGCATGCTCTTTCCTTGGCTAACCAATCAACTCTCTCTCATCGACCATTATAAGCAGTACGTGACAGTAGCTAGAGGAGATACGGCAGCTTGTTCCTACATCTTTGTCCCGAGCTTAGCTCTTGTCTTTTGCTCCATTCCACAGGCAACTTTAGCTGATTCGGGGACCGCAACGTATTACACTGAATATGTTCGTAACAGTGCTCAAACCATTGTCCAGTCCGTGCACGGTATTCGCAAGCATGCATTGAGGACATATTTGAACCATTGATCTGACCCATAGATTGTATAGTGAGTCCTTCGAATGTACCCTGTGAGTGCATAATTTTTCTTTTTATAGACGGAGTTGTGATCATGTCATATGAAAATAATTAATAGTTAAACCACTTTGAACATATTATGAAGCTTATGCCTTGTTTGGTAATATTCTTAAGAACAATCGATTCTATTCTTTTGTCCCCGGAATAAAAAAAGAACATAAATCCGTTTGATAATTTTTTTTGATACAAAAATCCATTTTTTTTTTTGTTTTCAAGAATGGATTTGGAATGGAATTAAGAAATAAAAAAGTAGATTATTGTTTCCGAGAACAATTTTAGAAGCAAGTCGAACTTTTTTTTCCCCTTCTTTTTTTCTTCTCTTTTCTTCTTTCTCCATCAACTACTATCAGCCACCATTGCCACTGGGGCCGAAGCCTTGCCATGCTAGGGTGAGGTCCAGCAAGTTCACCGGAGGCTCACCTATCTACTATAAGCCTTGGCCTCGCAAATCTTGGCGAGAAAAGGAAAAAGAAAAAGAAAAATAAGAAAAATATAATAAAAGTATTAAAAATTCAAAGAAGCAAAAAAATTTAATAATCCTACCGAGCGCCTTCAAAAACTCAGAAATTGTTTCGAGAATTGAATTAAAAAAATCATTTATGAGTGAAAATTATTCTTGAGAACAAAATAATTTCCAAATGTGCCTTTTTATTAAGCTAGTAAGGTTGCGCATGGCAACATTTCTATTCTGGAGAATTATTTCTTTTCAAATATATATATTTTTCTATTTCTACTCTAGGAACAATTTCGAGTAAAATAAGGTGCTTGGTAATTATACAAAATTTCTATTCTTGAAATAGAAAAAGAATAGAAATGTGTTTGGTAAAAATTTATAAATTTTTGTATTTATTTATTTTTCTTCTTACTCACGGATCACCGACCGCCGCCCGCCACCGCACGACCGCTGCACAAGGCAATAAAGCGAACATATAAGGTAATGATGGTTAGCGTACCTACTTTGAGATGCTCATAATGCTGGTTTGCCCCAGAAGAGATGTGCATTTCGATTGACCAACTTGGCATTTGCTTCTCCTTATAAGGTCATTTAATTAATACTTAATTGCCAAATTTCGTTGAGACTTTGGTTCATGCATCAAAGTACAAAAAAAATATCCAAAGTCTTAGACCATTAAGTAATGTGATGTTAGATTCTTTCAAATCTATTAAGTACTTCAATCGTTTGAGCTAATAAGGAATTCTAGATGTTGATTGCTTGTATATTTAGATCGACATATTGCAGGGGATTGGTGATTCCATCTTTTTTGCTTGCTGGTGGAATTTCCTTTTAGTAGATCTAAGACCTCTCTTTGTTTTGCAACTTCCTTGGAATGAAATTTTCCTTCGTTTTTCTCAATTCTACGATGAGACACAAACGAGGTCAGAAAACACTTTGTGGTGCTTGACTCATTAATTTAACAGGGCTCTCATCAGCCAGCTCTTTAGTTCCTGCTATGACATCTGAGGACGAATTTGGTAGAATTCTTGATTTTATCTAAAAAAACGAAATTAATCTAGAGAAATTTGTAATTATCTCTAACAAGAGAAGCTACTTTTTTTTTTTTGCACATATATTGCACGTGTATCTCATTTTATGCATAACTCGATTAATATATTATTTTAGAATATTTATATGATATCAGACAGTTGAATGTTCAGAGAAGGCAGGTTCTCAATGAATACCTGGACATGAAAGGTCAGTGAAAGCGATGAACAGAGACACCACAGAAATTGCAAAAAGGAAAAAAGTAGCTCACGAGTTGACATGCTAATTTTCCTAGCCATTTCATTGGCAATAAGCCTAATTTTAACTCTTCTTCCAACTCTAGGATGGCAAGGGTTGGCAATCCTCGCCAGCCACAAGCAAATGCATCAGTTGCAACTTTTGCTTGGATCTAGGCATCAATCGCGACACCCTCCCTAGACCAGGTGAGGGTCCAACGATATTGCTGGCCTATGATTGGAAAAAAGAAGAAACACGTGACTCTACTTTCAAGAGATTTCATGAATTTGGACATCTTGAACTCTAGCCTAATTCTTTAAAAGAACCATAACATTAAATTCTATCCCAATTTTGCTTCAGATTTTTCTCGTTCGGATGATCGGGGATGTGAACATCCTCGAAATTTGCGGGAGGCAGAAGCTTGAGAATCTGGTCTTGTCGCATAGTTCCATGTTAGGGGTCGAATCAAATTATTACAGGTTCGCTGGCTTGCAGTTGATTTGGCAGGTCGGCGACAGTTAAGTTCCACCAGCAAATAGTTTGAGGTTTTTTATAAAAAAATTAATAAAAATCTTTTACAAATTGTAGCATTTATCAAATAGTATATACGTCAAAATTGTGCAAAACAGAAGCGCATCAGAATAGCAGCGGGGAGAAGGAGCAAAATGTAACGAAGAATCAACCAGTGAGCTTCGGAATGCGGTTCCAGCGACCCGCCGTGTGCCGCTAACGTGATCGCCAGGGAGGAAAGATGGATCAGCCGCCGCAACGATTGAGCTCGGCCTCGTGGGCCTAAGATTTCCATCCGTCTCGCGTGATTGCACTCTTATCTAGTCATATATTGTTATGATCGAATGTTCGAATAAGAGACATAATAACTAACTTGGATGTCATTTGAAAGAAAAAAAAAATGAAAACAATACAGGTCCAGACAGGATGCTTATTTGTATAAACAGAATAAAAAAAAATTGATGGACACACCTTTGGTGTTCCTTCTCCTAGACCTCTTTCGCCAAAGGTCTACCAGGTTTTGAACGACCGCCGCACGATCGCCGATCGTCGTCGTTGACTGCCACCGCACGATTGTCGCCTACCGGCTGCAGGAAGGGGCAGCTGCTGATGGGTTATTGGCGGCGGTCGGCAGCGACGGTCGGTGGTCATGCAGTGGCAGGTGGCGGTTGTACGGTGGTTATGTGGCAATTGACAATGGTAGGTTGTAGGCGTACGGTGGCGGTCGTCGGCCGGTGGGTTGTAGGCTGCAGCCGGTGGGCTACAGGTGGTGGCGACTATCGTCGGCAGTTGACTGGCGTTGTCCCCATGTCCCTAGTGAAGCTTCCTAGCCTTAATGTTGTCAATCTGACGAAAAATTTGTTCCAAAGATTGATGCTTGCTTTCAATACTACAGCTGTTCAAGTCAATAATGCTGGTGGGAATAGCTTTTGCTCGTCCGAGCCGGGCATTCCTTATGATCCCACGATTGATATATTGCTCTCCATTGCTCAACCAATGGGTTACTCTGTTATACTTGCTCAGGGTTGGCAAGGGAATAGTACTTGCAACTCGGAGAGCGCGTGGGCAGGGATTTCATGTTCTAAGGGCAACATCATTTTTATTAATTTCCCAAATATGGATCTTTCTGGAACTATTGCTCCTGAATATTCTAAACTTACGTCGCTTCAGAAGCTGTTGCTGTCCCACAATAATCTTACCGGTATAATATGTTCGTAAAATTCTAAACGCAAATGAACATATCGAACAAGTAATATAATAATGAGAAAAATATTGTCCCACGGAAATCGATGATTAATAAACTAATTAAATACCAAAATAGATTAATTCTAAAATTTATCTAATTGAACAAAATATAATTGAGAATAAATTAAAAAACAAAATTTGGAGACTAAATATAGTAAATCAATCAGATAAATATGTTAAAGTATCCAATTTCACCATAACCACAATATATGAATTTCAGATTGTTGTGGGTACAAGAATGATATCAAACATGTGATAGCGGAATTTCCTAACCTATTTAATATCCTATCTCTAGGTATAACAAACCTACTTAGCTTATTAATATAGTATATCTCTATGTGAATTAAAATAAACATGAGTGCATTATAAATTATGAATATTTTCGACTTACAATGAGTCTTTTGGGTCACTTTATCATCGAAAGCTATACAAATAATGCGGTATATTTATATCCACGTTTAATTCATGGTTATATATATTATTATAAACAATTGCATATTATCACTTCTCGGTCTCAAACATGCGCATCAGATCATTCAAGTGGTGGCTAGTTACTCAAAAGCATTATGCATAATAATATATAATTCACATGAATTAAATCAATTGTAAAACATAAAAATCATGAAATGCACATCATCATGGTTAGGTTACATCGTAGCCCTAATAAAAGAATATTAGAACATGATAGAATAAGAAATAAAAATATAAATCAAACCCAGCATCTTGAATCAAAGAACAAGAATTCCGTTAGTCTTCTCTTCAAAATACTTGAAAAAAAATCTAAGAACAATGAAAAACGATCTAACAAAAACCTAGCTACTCTCCCTCTCAACATTCTCCCATTTAGAGGATATATCCAAGCTCCAAGCAATTGCGCATAAAATCATGAAGTAAATCAAAGGATTTTAATTTGATATCTATCTTCCATTGCTTCTTGATTTGAATTCTTGATTTTTGCCATTATTTTCCTTATCTTGTTCATATCTCATTATTTTGCATAAATAAGGAAAATTCGAATTATTAGAAGGAAATCCAAATATATTATCATAGAAATTGCATTAATTGTTGCATAAAATAGGTAAAATAACTCTATTTTTATAGAGTTATCAAACCCCCAAGCTTAACATTTTGCTAGTCCTCCAGCAAAAGTAAGACATAACACATACTCAAGCTAACAACCTCCTCCATAACATCTTTCCATAATTACTCAAATTCACAACTCAAAGAAAAACACAAATTTCATGCAAACATTGAAATTGATTTATAAGTTAAGACCAATTATAACTATGTGATCCAAGTGTGTGTGTGAGAGTCCTTATCTTTTTCGAATTATATGCAATCCGGATAAATTCACATTGACATGCAACCTCTCAAAAATTCTCAATAATTATGACCAAATCTCATAGGTTTGCTTTTCATTCCTTTCTCCACTAATGTAAGCTAATTATTCAACCAAAAATCAATAGATTTTTTCTCGGTTTGTAATGTAAGGCTGGACTAAAGGTGAGATAACGGTAATTTTAAGCTCAAATCACCAAATCACCCATCAACACGTTGATTTCTAGGATCTAATTAGAGCTAATGTCACTATCCAATTTCGCTCATTTAAAATAATTTTTCTACTACCATATATCATCATTCATTTTTCTTTTTTTTTTGAATTGCTTTATGGTGGAGTTTCTCCCAAAGTCCCTCCTAATATAACATGAAAATTTCCAACCCATTGAGTATCCAAAAGGCTCACTCAATTGAAAGTTGGATAAGGAACTATAAAAGCAATTTTTTTTTTTTTGATAATACACCCAAACAACCATAGCAATCACTTTTTTTATTTTTATTTTTCATACTCCATCCTTCCTCCCAAATTTCTATTAAGTTCAAATAATTTTTTTATCCCAAAAAAAATCAACATGTTCATAGAGCATGGGACAAGGATATAATTTGATAACGGCTAAGCTAAACATATATGGGTGCCAATAAAAAATTGGGTAATTAGGCTCAATGGGGTGACTAGGGATAAATAAACAGGGTTAGCTTGAAGGCCTCAATCGATCCAAAAATTGCCTAAATCATTTTCTCAGTTAGATTTAGCTTAAGATTTCGCCTCAAGAGATATTCAAACAAATTCTAATATTTGGGTGAAATTTAAGAAAATCACATACTTAATGTTCTCTTAATTTACACACAATTCAAAAATTAAGGACTCTTAGTGCTCGTAAAGTGGATCAACATAATCAGAATTAAAATTAACTCACACATTAACTGCAAGTTTAAATAAAATTTAAATTTTCCTAAGAATAGTAAAAATTCACAACAAAGAATGCAATCATGATAAAAAAAAAAAAGATTTAGCCAAAAATTTTATCTCCCCCCCAAACTTGAATGAAGCAGTGTCCTCAATGCAAAAAATAGAAATAGGAAGAAGAAAACTCCCTGGTTGTAGGATAAGTTCATAGATGACCTTGATGATTAAACTCTTGAAAGATGGTCCCTAAAAAATTAACCTTGATAAAACAGAGAAAAGTTAATCTTTTTTTTTTTTTTTTTGGCAAAACATAAACTTAAAAATAAATGAAAAAAAACATAATTAAAATACTTGGATTGTCTCCCAAGAAGCGCTTGCTTTATAGTTTTCAGCCAAACTATCTCATATGTCGCTATTATGGAGGATGAAGTTCAATGGTGGTCTTCTGCTTGTTGTAACCACTTTCAAATTAGGGCTTCAAACGTTGACCATTCACTTTGAATGTGCCTTCAGTATCATGTGCAACTTCAACAGTTCCATATGGGAATACCCGTGTAACCGTAAAAGGACTAGGCCATTGAGACCGCAACTTTCCCGGAAAAAGTTTAAGACGAGAGTTATAAAGTAAGACTTTTTGACCAATTTTGAACTCTCTTCTGAACATGTGCTTGTCATGCCATCTTTTTGTACGCTCCTTGTACAACTTAGAATTTTCATAGGCTTCATTGCGAAATTCCTCCAATTCATTCAGTTGTAATAATCTTTCTTCACCTGTAGACTACATATCAAAATTCAAAAATTTCAATGCCTAATATGCTTTATGCTCTAATTCCACTGGTAAGTGACAAGCCTTCCCAAACACTAGCCTAAAAGGAGACATCCCAATTGGAGTTTTGAACGCTGTCCTATAGGCTCAAAGTGCATCATCAAGTTTTATTGACCAATCTTTCTTAAAGGCATTCACTCTTTTTTCTAAAATTCTCTTGATTTCCCTATTTGAAACCTCTACTTGACCACTAATCTGAGGATGATAAGGGGTTGCAACCTTATGCATGACTCCATACTTACTCAAAAGTGCTTCAAATTGTTTGTTATAAAAATGTGTCCCCCTATCATTATGATTGCCTTAGGAGTGCCAAATCGGGTAAAAATATTTTTCTTCAAGAATTTGACCACAACTTTAGCATTATTTGTTGGCAATGCTACAGCTTCCACTCACTTAGACACATATTCCACAGCCACTAAAATGTATAAATTTCCATAAGAAGGTATAAAGGGTTCCATGAAATCAATACCTCAAACATTAAGTAATTCACACACAATAATATTGTTTAAAGGCATCTAATTTTTTCTTGAAATATTTCCAGTTTTCTAACACCTATCACATGAAGCTAAATAGGAGTATGCATCTTTAAAAAGTGTGGGCCAATAAAATCCAGATTGTAAAATCTTAGCTGCAGTTTTGGTGGCACCAAAATGGCCACCTGCCTCTCCATCATGACAATGATGTAAAATGTTTGCTTTCTCTTCGTCTGGAACACATCTCTTTATGACTTCGTCTGCACATATTTTAAACAAGAAAAGTTCTTCCCAAAAATAATTTTTAACATTAGAAAATGAATTTTTTTCTTTTGTTGATATGATAATTTAGGAGGAAGAACATTACTTACTAAATAATTTACAAAGTCAGCATACCAGGGAATTTTTGTGGACTTGATGGAAAAAATTTTCTCATCAAGAAATTCTTCCAAAATTGGTCTTACCTCTTCTTTTGAATTTGGAATTCTTGATAAGTGATATGCAATTAGATTTTCAGTCCCCTTCTTATCTTTAATTTCCAAATAAAACTCTTGCAACAATAGAATCCACCTAACTAACCGGGGTTTTGATTCTTTCTTTTCAAGCAGTTACTTAAGAGCAGAGTAGTCAGAATAAACTATAACTTTTGAGTCAATTAAATAAGAAGGAAATTTATCAAAAGCAAAAACTACCGTCAGAAGTTCCTTTTCTGTTGTTGAATAATTCAATTGTGCACTTGACAAGGTTTGACTGGCATAGTATATGAAAAATTTTATTCTTCCTTTGTCCCAAAACAACTTCTATTGCATAATCACTAGCATCACACATCAGTTCAAAAGGTAAATCCCAATTTGGTGTTGCCATGATTGGTGCCGAAATTAACTTTTCCTTTAAAGTGTTAAGAGCCTGCATGCATTCAACAGAAAAATTAAAAGGAGTATATTTTTCCAAAAGATTAGAAAGAGACTTAGCAATTTTTGAAAAATCTGTTATAAATCGTTTGTAAAATCCTGCATGCCCCAAAAATCCTCTGACAAGTTTCATTGATGTTGGCAGAGGTAATTTTGCAATGACCTCCACTTTAGCTCGATCAACTTCTATTTCGTTTTGAGAAATTTTATGCCCGAGCACTATTTCTTCCTGCACTATAAAGTGACACTTCTCCCTATTCAAAACAAAGTTAGTCTTCTCACATCTTTTTAAGACCAAAGCCTAATTATTTAAACAAGAATCAAATGATAAGCCAAAAAGGGAAAAATCATCCATGAAAATCTCAATATATTTTTCAACCATATCACAAAAAATAGCCATCATGCATCTCTGAAAAGTAGTTAGTGCATTACAAAGACCAAATGGCATTCTTCTAAAAGCAAAAGTACTATAGGGACAAGTGAAAGTAGTTTTCTCTTGATCTTCTGGTGCAATGAGAATCTGATTATACCTTGAATATCCATCAAGAAAGCAATAAAACTCATGCCCTGCAAGTCTTTCTAACATCTGATCAATAAATGGTAAAAGAAAGTGATCTTTTCTAGTGGCATCATTCAATTTTCTATAGTCCATACACACACGCCACCCAGTAACTGTTCTATTTGGAATCAATTCATTGTTATCGTTTTTTTGAACAGTCATATCACCTTTCTTTGGCATAACTTGTACAGGACTTACTCAGGAACTATCAAAGATAAGATAGATGATACCTGCATCAAGTAGCATAATTACCTCAGCTTTCACTACTTCTTGCATCTTCGGGTTCAAACGTCTTTGAGGTTGGATAGTGGGTTTATATTGTTCCCCCATCAAAATTTTGTGCATGCAAATTGAAGGACTAATTCCCTTGATATCAGCTATTTTCCATCCAATTGCACCCTTATGCTCTCTTAATACTCTAAGTAGTTTCTCCTCCATCAAATCTGTCAAGGAAGAAGATATAATTACCGGTAAAGAAGAAACTCCATTTAAATAAGCATATTTCAAATGAGAAGATAAGGGTTTGAGTTCAATAATTGGAGGTTCTTCAATTGATGGTTTAGGCTTTGTAATGTGTTGTCCCAACTTTTCAAATTTAGTTGCCTTTTGCCTTGAATATGGTGGAATTGCCTCCATGAAATTTGTGTACTCCTTTATCTCCTCATTCGGAATATCTTTGTCCCTTGGTCAAATCAAACATGCTTCAAGTGGATCTTTGAAAATATTTTCCTAAAAAACATTATTCACCAACTTGCCAATTGTCTCAACTCTAAAACAAGAATTATCATCAAATGGATATTTCATTGCTTTAAAAACATTAAATGAAACAAGATCGTCTTGAACTCTAATAATCAACTTTCCTTGTTGTACATTAATAAGAGCTCTTCCTGTTGCTAGAAAAGGTTGACCTAAGATAAGTGGTACCTCAAAATCTTCCTCCATGTCAAGAACTATGAAATCTGCAGGAAAGATGAATTTGTCAACTTTTATCAAAACATCTTCCACAATACCTTTCGGATATTTAATTAATCGATCAACCAGTTGAAGTGACATTATGGTTGCTTTTACCTTGCCCAATCCTAATTTCTTGAAAAGAGAATAAGGCATCAGATTAATACTTGCACCTAAATCACATAATGCTTTTTCAAAGTAAGAATCTCCAATAGTGCAAGGAATAGTAAAACTCCTTGGATCTTTTAATTTCGGAGGCAATTTGTTTTGTAGGATGGCTGAACACTCTTCATTTAACTTCATAATTTCATAATCCTCCAGTTTCCTTTTGTTTGCCAAAATTTCCTTAAAATTTTTTGCATAACTAGGCATTTGCGCTAAGATATATGCAAAAGGAATGTTAATGTGTAATTTTTTAAGGGAGAAGTACACTAATTGTGTCATAAGTTGTGTACGGCACTCCCTTTGATGCCAAAAGTTTCTGTCAGATCACTTAAGTGCCAAAAATTTTAAAAAACGATCATTTAAATGCCAACGTCGATGAAATTGACCGGAAATCCGACGTGGCCTTTTTTTATTAATTTTTTAAGCCGATGTGGCTCGTCGGAGAGTTGAGTCAGCATCCAAACACCAAAACGACGCCGTTTGACATTTTTCCCCCAATTTCGAAACCCTAATCCCCAAATTGAGAGAGAGGGAAGGCTTGTCTTCGTCTTCTTCTTTCTCAAGGACCCACACCAGCAACGGCAGCAGCACGGCACCGCAGTGGCAAAGAGGCGGCGCAGCGCCAGATGACTCAAAGCAACGCACCGACGGCGCACCAACGGTGACTCAAGAACGCACCGGTAGCAACAGCGCACCAGCGGCACCTTCGACCCATCTTCTTCTTTCTCCTCCTCCGCCCTCGCCTCCGATTTTTCCTGCAACTTATTGCTCGAGCAACAATCTCAGTCTCTCTTCGCTCATCTGGTCGAGCAACTACAATGGTGACTGAGCGACGGTGGCCAAGCGACGGTGGCCGAGCGACGACGGACGAACGATGGTGGCCGAGCAGCAGAAACCCTAATTTCAATCACCATTGAGCTAAACGGCGTCATTTCCGTGAAGCCATCCACGTAGGACGGCAAAACGACGTCGTTTAGAGGCCCTATTGATTTTTTCTTTTTAAAAAGCCACGTATTGGCCGGAATTTGTCGTCGGTGGCATCAAAGTGATCGTTTTTCCTCCAATTTGGCACTTAAGTGATCCGACGGAAACTTTTGGCATCAAAGTAAGCACCGTACACAACTTATGGCACTATTAGTGTACTTCGCCCAATTTTTTAAATATATCAAGAAATTTAGAAAATTGCTTATCTATTTTGTGCTGTTGGAGTTGCTGAGGGAATGGAATTGGCAGCACATATGGCTTGGGATTATTTGGAAAAAAGTTTACTGTTGCTTGTCTCCTTTAATTGTTTATTGATCACCTCTTCCTTGTCTCTAAAGATCTCTTCTTCTCCCACTTGTTTACCACTTCTCAGGGTAATAGCCTTTATGTTTCAATTGGATTTTTCTCTGTGTTGCTCGGCAAAGAACCTTGTTGTCTCCCTGACATCATGCTTGCTAACTGACCAACTTGCATCTCCAAATTTCTTATTGAAGGCTCTTGGTTTTGAAATCTCATATCCGTGCTTTTGATGAAGTCATGAGTTGTGTTAGCAAGTTTGGTGACTATATCTTCCAAATTTGACTTGGTCTCTTCTGATTGTTTGAATCCCAATGGTTTTGTCACATTCTGATTATTCCATGAAAAATTAGGATGATTGTGCCATCCCGGATTGTTCGTGTTAGAGTATGGATTATTCTGTGACCTGTTAAAATTCTCAACAAAATTAGAATTTTCACTAGATTGTTTAAAAGTATTACCTACCTCTCCACCACAAAAATCACATGTCAAATTCTGAATTTGAATGGCTGAAACACTCATATTATCTGGCTTTTTGTTGAGTGCTTCAAATTATGCAGTAATTGCAACAAAAGCATCCACTTCTTGAACTCCACTAACTTTTCACATTGGTAGTCTCTCGATAGGCCACTGATAACTATTGGATGCCATCTACTCTAATAGATTGTAGGCTTCTTCAGGTGTTTTATTATTTAAAGTTCCCCTATAGCTGCATCAATCATAGAACGAAGATTTGTACTAGAGTCATTATAAAAAGTTTGTACCTATATCCATATAGGTAGTCCGTGATGTGGGTATCTCCTAAGAAATTCTTTGAATCTTTCCCATACTTCATATAATGATTCATTATCCATCTGCATAAAATTAGTAATATCGTTACGCATCTTCGCAGACTTTGAAGGTGGAAAGAACTTACCAAGAAATTTCTGAGCCATATCATTCCATGTAGTGATTGATCCTGCAGGAAGAGAAGAAAGCCAACTCTTAGCTTTGTCTCTAAGAGAAAATGGAAATATTCTCAATCTAATAGCATCATCTGTAACTCCATTATATTTAATGGTATAACAGATTTCAAGAAAAGCATCAATGTGAGCATTTGGATCATTGCTTGGTTGCCCACTAAATTGCACTGATTATTGAAGCGTCTGAATGAGTGACGGCTTGATCTCAAAGTTGTTTGCTTGAATTGCAGGTCTTCTGATACTTGATATAGTGCCTTAAACTGTTGGCGCAGCATAATCTCTTAAGAGTCTACGTGGATTTTCATTTTCACTGTCTGCCATCTTCTTAGCGTGATTTCTCTGTTCTCTCAGTTGCCTTTTGAATGTACGCTTGATTTCTAGATCAAGCTCAACAAGTTTCCCTTGTTGGCTACGTGTCATAAACCGATGTACACCCTAAAAATAAAACTCAACAAAAAGCTAGGTTAAACTTAGAATTATCTAGTATCAATATTAATTAGTATTAAACAAACGATCCCCGACAACGGCGCCAAAAACTTGTTCGTAAAATTCTAAGCGCAATTAAACATATCGAACAAGTAATATAATGATAAGAAAAAGTATCATCCCACGGAAATCGATGATTAATAAACTAATTAAATACTAAAATAGATTAATTCTAAAATTTATCTAACAGATCAGAATATAATCGAGAATAATTTAAAAAAACAAAATTTGGAGACTAAATGCAGTAAATTAATCAGATAAATATGTTAGAGCATCCGATTTCACCATAACCACTAGATATGAATTTCGGATTTTTTTTTTTTTTGTGACTCAGGGAACCCCACATCCAACCGCGGACGGCCCGACAGGCGCGGGTACGGCAGCGGGTAAACCCTGGGGCGACGCTAGCGGAGGACCCACCACCCCGACGTCGCACTTTAGATCCCGTGCGGCCAGCGGAATTTGAACCCTTCACCTCTGGGCAAGGATCACGAGAGCTCTTATCCAACTAGGCCACCGCAGGCGGTGGTAATTTCGGATTGTTGTGAGTACAAGAACGATATCAAACATGTGATAGCAGAATTTCCTAACCTATTTACTATCCAATCTCTAGGTTTAGCAAACTTACTTAGCTTATTAATCAACTATATCTTTATGTGAATTAAAATAAACATAAGTGCATTAAAAACTATGAATATTTTCGGCTTACAATGATTCTTTTGGGTCACCTTATCACCGAAAGCTACACAAGTAATGCGGTATATTTCTATCCATGTTTAATTCATAGTTATATATTATAATGAACAATTGCATATTATCACTTCTTAGTCTCAAACATGCACATCAGATCATCCAAGTGGTGGCTAGTCACTCAAAAGCATTATGCACAATAATATATAACTCACGTGAATGAAATCAATTGTAAAACATAAAAATCGACATGCGGACCCCTGGAGTACCGAAAGTTGGCACAAAGGGACACTTAAGTGCCAAAAGTTACGAAAGGTACACTTAAGTGCCAAAATCGGAGCAAAATGGATCACTTGAGTGCCGATTCGGCGAAAATCCGGCCAAAACGCCGACGTGGCAATTTTCCAAAGAGGCAAAAAAAAAACGGCGTCGTTTTAAGGTTGACATGGAAAAAAATAATATAAAAATTAATTAAATTAAATTTAAAATTAAATTTATTTTAAAAACATTTAAAAATAACAATTTTTAATATTAAAATTTAAAAAAATTAAAAAAAAGGGGGAGGGGGTTGGATACGGGTGACCCTCGGCCCGCCGCCGCCGCTTCACGGCGGCGCCCGGCCGGGGAAGGGTCGGCCGGGGTCGCCGGGCCCCGGCGAGAGCCCTCAACCGTATCTAACCCCCTCCCCCCTTTTTTAATTTTAAATTTTTAAAATTTTTAATTTGAATTTAATTTTCTTAAATTTTTTAATATTAATATTAGTATTTTTAAATATTTTAAGTAAATTTATTTTTAAATTAAATTTAATTAATTTTTATATTAATTTATTGCCACGTCAATGCAAAAACGGCATCGTTTTTTCACTATTTAGCCACATTAGCGTGCAAAACGGCATTGTTTTGCATTTATTTCGTCGGAAATTGCACACGTCAGCACTTTGGCCGGAGTGGCACTTAAGTGTCCCATTTCTTTTTGAATGTGGCACTTAAGTGTACATTTCGTAACTTTTGGCACTTAAGTGTCCCTTTGTGCCAACTTTTGGCACTTGAACCGTTCTTCTGCCCATAAAAATCATGAAATTCACATCATCATGGTTAGGCTACATCATAGCCCTAACAAAAGAAAATTAAAACATGATAGAATAAGAAATAAAAATATAAATCAAACCCAGCATCTTGAATTAAAGAACAAGAATTTTGTCACCACTTTTGTCTTCTCTTCAAAACACTCAAAAAAACTCTCAAAACAATGAAAAACAATCTAACAAAAACCTAGCTGCTCTCCCTCTCAATGTTCTCCCATTTAGAGGATATATCCAAGCTCCAAGCAATTGCGCATAAAATCATGGAGTAAATCAAAGGATTTTGATTTGATATCTATCTTCCACTGTTTCTTGATTTGAATTTCTGATTTTTGCCATTATTTTCCTTATTTTCCCCATATCTCATTATTCTGCATAAATAAGGAAAATTCGAATTATCAGAAGGAAATTCAAATATATTTTCATAGAAATTGCATTAATTGTTGCATAAAATAGGTAAAATAACTCTATTTTTATAGAGTTATCACAATACCTAGTGAGCTCACGACGCTACCTAATCTAAAAGAGCTGGACGTTTCCTATAACAATTTGCCCGGTAAAGTGCCTACTTTTCAGAGCAATGTGAATATAAGTACAGTTGGTAATCGTAACATTATGCCTCCTGCATTACCGACAACTACTCCCCCGGCATCAGTGCGTCACTGAAAACTACTCCCCTGGCATTGGCACGTCAGTGGTGGTGATGATTGTTGACTATTGCCCGTCGGGGTGTTGCTACACCATCGACCTCTCGTAGGAAGCTTTCGTGGCCATAGCCATCTAGAAGCTGGAAAAGTATACATATCCTACGACCAGTCCGTCTACCTCGATCCTCATGCATGATTTTGACGATTATTCTCTTTGGTTTCGATCATAAATCGCGTGCGTCTTTAAGTGCTGATGGTGCTTGGGCTTTCTTTATCTGGGCTCTCGCGAAGCTAATCTCTGAATAACACCTCATAACACCTACGTGGAGGCGGCTTGTTGTTGATTATGATAGATTAAGGAATGACTTGAAATGATGTTGCATGGTTTTGTAATGTTGTTTGCTTATCGTGTGTGAAATCAGCATCGCGAAGCTGATTATGCCCATGTCAATAAATAAAGTTCTGAACTTTCCAAGCGAGTATTTTCCCTATGATAACATACAGGAGAGGCCCCAAACCCCACTGTTCCCCTTGGGTGTTGCCATTTCCCTACTGAACTCGTGTCTCCATGCAGCCTAGAGATAGTAAGAAATGATGAAAAGAAGACTGACATAAGAGAACAAAACAATGTCGCTAGCTTCATAAGTTTGTAATTTGTGTTGCACGGCCATCCATAAATGGTGCATGCTTTCTCTATGGCTTTCCACGAAGCATTTTGGAATTAATAATTATTTGTCCTAGGGGTTATTATATCGTCCACCGCCCGTAGAATCCAAATTCCACCGTCAATTGAATGAAAGGGGAAACTCCATATAAATAACTATATAAGTTGGTTGATAGCATATGCCTTATTTTGGATCGAAATTACGAAAAAAAAATCATAAACTCATTACATTTATACCAATTTAGTTATAAATTTTTCATTTACCCAATCAAGTCCGAAACCTTTTTAGCTGCGTTTGACAATCAGAATAAAATTCAGAATACCTATCTTGCATTTGGTGCCTACCAAGATAGAAGAAAGTTGGATATAATGAGGATATAGACTGGATAAAATTATTTCATGGAGGGGATGTGATAACGGTGAATAGGATTTCTGTTATCTAAATAGGAAAGTTATTTTTCTCAAATAACAAATTTATTAAATTAACAAAATTAAAATTATATTTCAATATAAATAATGTTTGAATTATAATATAATAAATTCAAAAAATTAGTTATTTTAATTTAATTTTACAATTCGAATTTAATTCTATTTTATTATATAAATTCAATATATTTATTACATATTTAAGTATTTTAGTATTTTTGGTATATTAGTATATTTTACTATAAAATAAAATTTCATTAGAGAATGATCGAAGGGGAAGATAGAAAGAAAAAAAGAAAATTATTAAAAAATAAGGAAAAAAAAAAAAAAAAAAAGTAAATAAAAATAAAGGAGACAATAGTGTTGCGATAGATTTTTACTATCTCCATTTGTATAATTTTTGGTTCATTTATACTAATATACTTTTTATACCAAACAACGTACATGACATATGTGAATATATCCAACTCTATTACTGCAATCACCAAATAGTTGATAGGATGTAGCAAAATTCCTAGATTTCATATCCTATTTTATCCAATTTTATCATGATTAAAAATCTAGACAACCAAACATAACATTTGATGATTTACCACTATAGTCCATTTAATAAATTTTAATTGGAAATCACTAATGTGAATGCTAACCATCTTACGTCAATGGCTAATGTTGATATAGATAGTTTTTAAAATGTTTTGATAATTTTTTAGATTTCTTTTCTTTCTTTATTTTTTTCCCTTTTCTTTTAGGGAATGCGGGTTGCTAGCTATCGGCAATAGGATTGGCCGACAAGGGTCCTTGCCAAGCCTCGCCCAATCTAGCGAGGGTGGCCCTTGCCTACATCCAAGTGAGGCCTAACGAGGGTTGGCCTAGCCGTAGCTGGAGACGGGGGGTCCTTGCTAGCCATCCATTAACGTCAACCATACCACATATAACTGTTTGCATCCAGGTCAACCATTTCTAATCAAAAGTGATCGGATGGACTATATTAGTAAATTGTCAAATTGGTTAATATTAAATTCGCCAAATTAAAAGGTTTATGATTAGATAGTATAAGTGTAATTAATTTAGAAATTCCTTGGTAGTATCCCTCTTATTATGGTCAGTGTTCATTAACATATAAGGTAAATTCGTATAACCACTTCGATAGGATATTTTGTCCATTCTTAATGTTCTCCAGGGACATTCTCAATATGGTTTTTTTTTTTTTTTTTTTTTTAAGGACATATCATGACTACACATAGCCAAAAAAAAGAAAAAAGAAAAAAACATACCATGACTACTTTGGGACGAGACTTCAACATAGATTCCTGGAAATGGATTCATTTGAACAGTTACACAGATCCTTGAGGAGAGAACAAGAACTTTTGCTCCGAATAATGAGTTTATGTGAACAATCACAAGATCTATTGCCATATTCATTGATATGTATAAATATATATATATATATATATATATATATATATATGCTAATGTTCATTCCATTCTATCACTTTTTATTCTCAATGTGATAATATGCACACAGATATACGATTCCTGGAAATTGTGGGAAAAAACTTTGGCAATATGAGCCTCTCCATGATGTAGAAAACAAGAGTAAGATCTACATGACATATTTGGAAGACGAATAGCATCAACAAAACGAGGAAAGGCATTCAATTTGATGCAGCAAAATAGGAAAGTTGAGTAAATCCAACTATTTTTGACAACTTAATCAATTAGAATGCGGATTCGGATACTGAACTGGCAGTAGACGGTATAAGAAAACCCATATTAGGGCTTTGCTGTATTTCGCAGACGAGAGATTAGCGAGGAAATCAGAACAACAGTGGCGGCTAATCACCATGTCTTTGTCCAATTTCAATTAGGGGCAAAGCTGTTGGAAGATACGCATTATCAATCAGAGAAGATACAGGAGAAGATCTCATATCAGGCGGGATCAATTAATATCAAATCTAATCCTCTCTAATTTGTACTACTTTGTATAGAATATTTAGTTACTTTAATTATACATCCCGTGTAACTTAAAATAGAGGATCTGTACATTGTAAACTTAATGAATGATATACAGAAATTCATCCATTTACAATTCCTATTCCGAATTCTTACATGGTATCAGAGCTAGGAGGTCCTGAGTTCGAATCTTCCAGGCCCCTATTTTGCCTTCCCAATTAAAATTTCCATGCTTAGTACTAGGCAAAAGATCAGACTAAGCGTGAGGGGGAGTATTGGAATATTTAAATAATAAACCACGCCTTCATCTAACAGCTTAAGCTTTTAGAACAGTTGGCAGTGGTCCCACAAAATCTCACATGGTATCAGAGCAGTTCTGACCTGCTCCACGCCTTCGTCCGAATTGTCTTTCGATCCATCTCTCTGTTCTTGTTGCTGCACAATAACTTCGCAGAACAGAACAGCACTCGGAAGAAATTCATCTTGAAACTTCTTGCTCGAGAAAATTTTTTCATACCTGCATCATTGAAATATCATCAATTTTTTTCCATGGCAAAATCAGATACACATACCTCAGCCTTCGATGATCAGCAATCAAGAGAAGTTGTCCAAGAGTCGACGGTCATCGCTGCTAACCCCCAGCAGCAAGTCCTGACGCAAAATCTACCCCAATCGATGCAGTGGGGACCTATTCCGGCTCAGTTCAACCTGGGGCAACCAATGTCTGGCTATCCTTACCAGTGGATGCCATTTCCATGGATCCATACATCATTGCCGGGTCAAGGGACACAGATCAATGGAGGCCTACCGGCCAATTTTGGGGCAGGCTCAACCATCAATACTGAGCAGACGGGAGGAGCAAACATCGATTCAAATATAGGAGTAGATCCAAATTTTCCGACAGGCACAACAGGGGCAAATTTTTCGACAGGCACAACAGGGGCTACAGGGCCATTCAATCCAAATTTTCCAGGCTACATACCATTTCCTTTTGCGGCCGCCATGGGTCGCCCAAAACCCGGTGACGCGCTGTACGTCTCCAACACCGATGGACCCGAGCTGCGGCTAATAAGCCACCCTCTCACAAGGCCAACGAACTATCCAAGCTGGGCGCGCGATTTCCGTAGAGCCCTCGTAACAAAAGACAAAGAGAGGTTTATCGATGGATCAATACCGATGCCAACAGATGAGAAATCAGCGCGACAATGGAAAAAGTGCAACCAATTGGTTCGCACATGGATAGGAAACTGCATTAGCCCCGAAATAGCAGCCGGCTTACCTCCCACAGAGGACGCGAAAGTTTTTTGGGACAATATTAAGGAGATGTACGGGAAGCTCAACCGGGCGAGAATCTTCTCGCTCCACCAAGCCCTTGCCGAACTGAAGCAGGGAAACTCGTCTGTAACGACGTGCTTCAACAAGCTTTCAGCTCTCTGGAATGAGCTGGAGGCGGCAGAAGAGAAGCTCGACAGGCCCGAACCCACTCTCCAGCAATACAAGGCGATCAAAGACCGAGAAAAGGCGACACGATTTTTACTCATTCTCAATGAATCATACCTCCATTTCAGGTCGCAAATCCTTGCTATGGAGCCAGCACCATCGATTGGACGCATATTCCAGCTTGCGGTGCAGGAGGAGAGCCAGAGATTGGCTTCAACGGACGGGAAAGGGGTTTTGAAAACCCTAGCCCTAGCCGCAAGGAGCGACAGGGGTTCGAAAACCCTAACCCTAACGGAGAACCAGCCTTCGCGACCTTATAAAGGGCCTGGCATCGACGGCCAAGATCGATCGATGCGATCTGACGGCTCAAAATACCCGCGAGCCCTTGTAGAATCGGACGGTGGAGATGGGTTCTTTTTAAAAGAATCCAACAGTGGCCAAAATTCCAGGTCCTCGCATGGGCCGAGTGGGCCAAATGGCCCAAGTGGGCCATTTTTTTCTAAATCCAGTAGTTATGGGGCCCGTGGTTCTGGTTTAAATGGGCCCAATGGGCCAAATCAAAAAAACAAAGGAAAGTTGTATTGCGATTTTTGTAAAAGGCCCCATCACACGATTGAAAATTGCTGGAAATTACATGGCCGGCCCGGTGAAAAAAGAGGAAGGGAAATTTCAGCTGCAGCATACCAACCCATAGGGCCGACAAATCAAGCAATCACTCACGAGGAATATCAACAGCTGATGCAGGCCATTCAAAAATTGGATATTCCAAAAGGGGGGAGCAGCTTTACAGGTATTTCTCACTGCACGATCACTGATTTATCGAGAAATACTTGGATTATTGATTCTGGAGCTAGTGACCATATTGCATGTGAGAGGAAATTATTTACTATTATGAATGAGCACCTGGATAACCCAATTATAGTACAATTACCAAATGGAAGTACTGCTCGGGTTGTTACAACAGGCACAGTCGTTCTAAATCCCCAGATCACTCTCACAAACGTCATTTACATCCCTGAATTCCAGTTCAATCTTATATCAGTGTCTAGAGCCTGTAGGGACAATTCATGCCAAGTTTTCTTCAACTCTGATGGTTGTCAATTTCAGGCCCGTTCGACTGGGAAACTGATGGGTTGGGGTAATCTGTCTAAATGATTGTTTTTCTGGAGAAGTTCAGCCAATTTTCTTGATCAACTTCATTGTAATAAACAATCATTGTGTAACTTAACTACCAATGATAGAAACTTCATTTTACATTCCAGAATGGGTCACAGCTCTTTATTTCCATCTCCTCATTGCAATATATGTCCTATTGCCAAACAATCGCGCACTCCTTTTCCACTAAGCTCAAGTCGAGCATCCGAACTTTTTTCTTTAATTCATATGGATGTCTGGGGACCATATCATACCTTAAACCACGATGGATCTAGATTTTTCCTCACCATCGTGGATGATCATTGCAAAGCTACCTGGCTCTTTCTTATGCAGTCAAAGAGTCAAGTATTCTCCCACTTAAAAACCTTCCTTTCACTTTCCAAAACTCAATTTGGAAAAAATGTCCAAAGAATTCGGACAGATAACGGGACAGAATTTTTCAATCATTAATGTGCCATACTACTCTCATCTCGAGGAATCCTCCATGAGAGTTCCTGCACATACACACCACAGCAGAATGGAGTAGTAGAGTGGAAACATCGTCACTTACTGGAAGTTGCCAGGGCCTTGAAATTTCAGACCACAATTCTAGATAATTTTTGGGGAGACCGTGTTTTAACTGCCGCTTATTTGATAAATCGTATGCCAACCAAAATCCTCGATGGTCGCACCCCTTTTGAGATATTGTTTGGGAAGAAGCCAGACTTGGCACACTTGAAGATATTCGGCTGTTTATGTTATGCTTCCTTAGTGGGCCCCAAAGATAAGATGAGCCCAAGGGCTCACCGCGGGATATTCATGGGATACCCTACCTTAAGGGTTATCGAATATATGATCCTTCTACAGGTGATTTCTTTGTTAGTAGAGATGTACATTTCCAGGAGCACTCTTTTCCATTTGCTACACAGCAATCAAATGATGAGAGAACTTCATACTCCTCTTCTGCGGAGGAATTCATCACTGACCCAGGATATGTTCTCCTGCCATATTCCCAAGATGTAGGAGCTGATCATCCTCCTACCAGGGCTATGCCTTCATTAGAACCTATGGAGGATCAACCCTCAACTGAAGAGATTACTCAAGCACCAGCATCCTTGGCCATTCCACAAGATACTGCGGAACCTTTTCACAATCCTGAGGAGCAACCGGCACGTTGATCCGGACGAGCAACACGTCCTCCAACTTGGACTAAGGATTACATTTGTGGGGTAAGGAACCAGTCAGGTATCCGCTTTCCCATTTCTTCATATGTATCATTTGACCATCTGTCAGAAGAGCATAAATGTTGCATTGCCCGCATCTCTGAGGAATGCGAACCGTCTAGCTATAATGAGGCCAAGATTGATCCACGCTGGCAGAAGGCTATGGCAGCAGAGCTACAGGCATTGATGGATAATAACACTTGGGAACTTGTCAATCTACCTTCACACCGGAAGGCGATTGGATGCAAATGGGTCTACAAGATCAAATATCGGGCTGATGGTTCAGTTGAGCGATACAAAGCCCGTCTGGTTGCAAAGGGCTTCACTCAGAGAGAAGGTTTTGACTACCATGAAACCTTCTCTCCTGTCGCCAAAGATGCTACAGTCAGGACCTTTCTTTGTATCGCAGCTTTTCAGGATTGGCAATTGCACCGGATGGATGTTCACAATGCCTTTCTACATGGAGACCTCGATGAAGAAATCTATATGGACGTACCACAAGGTTTACGGAGACAGGGGGAGGATAAAGTGTGTCGTCTCCGCAAATCCTTGTACGGGCTCAAACAAGCTTCCGGGTAGTGGTACGCGAAGTTTTCTGACTCACTGATAGCGGCTGGTTTCCAACAATCCAAATTCGACTATGTTGTTTTCACTTGGACCAAAGGTTTGACATCCCGAAAATCCGATCAACCGTCATTAGCTTAATTAGAATATTAGAAACTTAAATTTATTTAGAATGGGCCGGAAAGTGGACCCATTGGATCTTATGGAGCGTGTGGGCTAAGGATTTTGGTGGGCCTTATAATTTTAGATTGAGCCCGTTGGGCCGGGAATAGACAATTAGGCCCAAGTGATTATAATTTTTAGTTAAGACTTATTAATTTTAGTTAAATGAGATAGTTAGTGGATTACTCATAATTTTAGTGTTCTTTTATGATTTATTTCTTTCTAGACTAATTTTATTTAGTTGATGTGTTATGATTTTTGTGTGATTGAGATTAAGTGGAAACAACACGCCATTAGATGAATATATTTGAAGCTAATGAGCTAACTAATGACCTTGATTAACTGGTAATGATCGACGATCGACAAATGGCGAAGATTTTTCTCACACGAAGCCACAACACCTATTTTTTTCTTCTCTCTCTCTCTTGGATCTCACGCACGCATATGTACCCACGGTTTTTCTCTTCAAAACCGACCATAAAGCCATCATTACCTTGCCAATCATTATCCTCTAATCTAGGCTAGCTTGTAGGTTTAATTCTTTCATATAAATAGCAAAATCCTCTCTCTCCACACTCAAGAAAACCGAAAAACACAAACTCTCTCTCCCTTATTTCTCTCGGCCGAAGCTTGCTTAAGGAGGATTCAAAAATTTCTTCATCTTGCATGCTAGATTTTTGAGTTGATTTTGAAGAATCCAAGTGTTTATTTGTAGCCGAAGTGAGGTAAGGAATAATCTAACTCTAGTTTGAAACAAATCCGTTGATTTATCAAAGAAACATGTGAATCTAGCCATACAAGGATGGATGTAGCTTCTAGTTGATGTTTTATGGTTGGATTGAGCTTGAGGAGTGTTAGATTGGGTGTAGAATTGTTTGCATGTCAATTTCTTGCTGTGTTTATGTGAATTTATGTTCATGGAGTGTCGTTTAGTCGAGCGAGATGTAAAGATGGAAGCCGAGTGTGCCGATTTGCCTAGAATGATGTTGAACGGGTCACGGGTGTGTTAAAGCTTTGAGTCGAGCCTTGAATTGGACTAATTATTGGAAAAAATGACTTGATGGTGAAATTTTGAGGTGCTGTGGGGAAGTGCCGAAGCCTCTAGATGTGAGGATTGAGTAAGAAAAGTGGTTTAAATGAATTGAAAGTGAGGCGAACGTGTAATACCATTCGGTTTTGATGAAATCGTGCAAGTAATGCTTTGTTTGTGTGTAAATTCATTCATGTTCATTAATGGGAATAGGAAAGAAGCTTTTCTACATGATAGATCAACCATAGGATTGAGTTGTATAAGGAATTGTAGCCAAATGGACTCATAACATGGAAAAGAAGTGAAACTAGTAAGTTTAGTAAGCTGTTTTTGTGAGAATTGTATGACCTTTGCCGATTGTGTGAAAATTCTGTAATTTTCTGTTGAGAATTGAAGTTATAATCCTTAATTAAAGTTGTAAAACACATCTTAAGGAATAACGTGTCAAAATTTGATATTAAATGAATGAGAATTGATTGGTGAAATGATTTTTCTTTGTTAATAGAAAATCTGGACTAAGAACAGAATTTCAGCGAAGATGATGTTAATTGTTACTCTTAATACAGTGAGAATTAGACTTAAGTTCCTCAATGAAAGATGTTAAGCTATGTCTTAAGTACAACATACTAAAATTTGGTAACATTTCGATAAGATTTGATAGGTCTTTCATGCTTAAAACCGAACTGCCCATTTAGCCTAAAATTCTGCTTGTACCCGAGAATGTATATTAGATGTAATAACTTATAATATGGACTTGTATGCTGAACATGGAATATAATGAACCCCATATTAGATGTTAGTTAAGATTGAGTGAGTCTCATACATCAATAGAGGTTTAATTGCACTTAGATTCATGTGTATGCAATGAGTGCGGAGCATAGTGCTTGATTATGGGGTAAATATTTGTCCGGCATGGTATGGGACATGTTCGTGATGGATTTTATCTTATAATCCGGACACGCACGTGTGCTAAGATCATAAGTCTTAGATAGATACTTAGGTGTCTTTTCTTTTGCATACGATATGCACATTAAATCAAAGGTGTGGTGTGAAATGTGTGTTTAATGAGGTGAACGGATCCATCGGTACCGAGTTACCGGTGATGCCCCGGAAGTTTGGGATGCCCTTGTGTGTGATCAAGGATGCCTCGGCTGTGATGCCGGAGATGCCTCGGAGTGAGATGCCCTTGTGTGTGATCAAGGATGCCTCGGCTGTGTGATGCCGAGAGATGCCTCGGAGTAAGATGCCCCCGTGTGTGATCGGGAGGACCTCGGTTTGGTTGATACCAGGATGCCTCGGAGTGAGATGCCCACGATTAGAGGTATCGTGGAAGTCCGATAACGTACCTTCGGAAGTGACTCGATCAGGCCGGTAGCTTCCCGGTTGTGACTGATTCGAGGGTGGATTTTTATGCACACTATAAGTTAATTATATATGGCGAGTGAGTTCATCTATCATATTTGCATTGTAGTTGAATTTGTGAAGGATAAGCTTAGGATGGATGCATGTCAGGTGATTTCTTACACGATGCATTAATACTGTTTATGCTTGCTATATGTTTTTTCTTAGCGTCCTGACTGTTGGATAGTTTGCTTGTGACTTTGATAGCTATGGATTATTTCAGAGTAGAGTTTTGTTATTCTTTACTGGGCAAGGATGTTTGCTCATACCTTACATTTTCAGATTGAAAGTATGGATGTGCCGCCAGTTGCTCGGTATGGAGTGATAGCCAACATTGATGTTTCTTTCCTGGACGTGTATGAACTTGACATGATGTGATGTTTACCAAGTACGAAGCGATATTATGGATGGATGACGGTAGAGCTAGTCTGATCCCGATGAAGTTCGTGGCATGGTTCATCAACCATGAGGGCGAGATGTTTGGTCCGTTACCCTTTGAAGCCGGTGGACCCGGGAGACGGGATGGATGGCGCCTAGACGCCGAGTTCATGGAAGGCTAGGTGTTAGACTGTTGTTTGTTTTTGGTTAAAGACGTGGGCTAGTTTGGGATGTACGCGGAGTAGCCACCCTTACCCCTATCCCTAACTTTGTTGCGCCTTACTTTTTGTCTTGTACATGTTGTAAATAGTTAGGCGAGGAACTCGTAAAGAAAAGCTCAGATGGATAGATTTTGTTAAGCCCGAAGATGGTAAATAAAAGAAAGCCTTTCATGCTCTAGTTTAATTTCTTATATGTGGATGATGAATATTATGAATTGCAGGATAACTTCATGTTACATATTTAGGGATTTTTAAATAATCCATGTTAAATGTATGTTTGATTAGTTGAATATCAATTTTAAAATTATAAAAATATTTAATTCCGCTTGCGCTTAGTACGTGACGCCTTGGGACGTCACAAAAGGTATGTCATCCATTTACTTGATGATATATGTGGATGATATATTGATCATGGGAAATGATGAAATAGCTATTAAAAGTTTCAAACAGTATTTGCATTCAACTTTCCATATAAAGGACTTGGGATCACCAAAGTTCTTTCTTGGAATCGAGATTGCCCGATCGGATCAAGGAATATCTCTCAGCCAGAGGAAATTTTCCTTGGAAAGCATATCAGAGGCAGAATTATCAGGATGCAGACCAGCTGCAATTCCCATTGAGCAAAATATCAAGCTCACTACAGCAGAATATGATGTTGTAACCTCCGGAGAAGATGATCATACTTTGCAGGACCCGACTAGTTATCAGAAACTTGTTGGGAAACTCATATATCTGACTATGACCAGGCCAGATATTATTTATGCAGTGCAAACTCTCAGTCAGTTTATGCACACTCCTAAGCAGTCTCATATGAATGCTACACTCAAAGTGGTAAAGTATCTGAAGAAGTGTCCTGGCCTTGGAATTCTTCTCTCCAGAAATTGCAATATGAAGATGACTGCCTATTGCGATTCGAATTATGCAGCCTGTCCGATGAGCAGAAGATCGATAACCGGGTTTTGTATCAAGCTGGGGGATTCTTTACTTTCATGGCGAACAAAAAAACAGCCGACTGTTTCGCTATCCTCAGCCGAAGCCGAGTATTGAGCTATGGCGAAAACAACATGTGAAATAGTATGGTTACGAGGGCTACTTCAGGACCTTGGAGTACGAATCAAAAGTCCAACTAAATTATTTTGTGATAATGACGCAGCCCTCAAGCTTGCATCAAATCCTATCGTGCACGAAAGAACAAAACACATAGAAGTGGATTGTCACTTCACGCGAGAAAAAATCCAGCAAGGTGTGATCAATACCCAAGGGATTTGAACAGAAGAGCAACCGGCAGATATCTTTACCAAGCCTCTATGTCAAAAACAGCATGCGTATCTCTTGAGCAAGCTAGGTGTCTTGGTTATCTACAAGCCACCAGCTTGAGGGGGAGTATTGGAAGATACGCATTATCAATCAGAGAAGATACAGGAGAAGATCTCATATCATGCGGGATCAATTAATATCAAATCTAATCCTCTCTAATTTGTACTACTTTGTATAGAATATTTAGTTACTTTAATTATACATCCCGTGTAACTTAAAATAGAGGATCTGTACATTGTAAACTTAATGAATGATATACAGAAATTCATCCATTTACAATTCCCATTCCGAATTCTTACAAAAGCCACACAAAAAATCATAAATTTTGCCCACTATGACATCCTTTATTATTTTGTGACACTTAAAGACTCAAACTTATACCCATATGAAGCAACATTAATCCTAAACTCTTTTCTCCTAACATAAAAAATCCCAAACTTACCCTAAACTTCTTCTTATGACACAAAAAATTTAAACTATTTTCGTGTTTGAGAATAAATTTGGGGTAACTATGTCATACTATATAATTTTAGGGTAAATTTGTCAAATTTAAGATTTTTGATGTCACAAAAAATTTGAGATAAATATTCCTCGATAAATATAATTTAGGATTTTTAGCGAATTTTATCCTTTTAAGTAGGATGGCGAAAATAAATTTATTTTTGATACAGCAAGGTTTGTCCTGAGATGCTGTCCGGAAGCAATTGTATTCAATACGAAAGCTATATGGGTGTAATAAGAGGAAATCCTTCCTGGTCCTCGATTCCCTTCTTTTTCCGGCGGTAAGAAAAGGGAAAGAGAAGATTTTGCTTTTTCTTCATCGCACTTTTCCATTGTAATCCCATGCTTCCTTTTTCTTCGCCGCTTCTTCTCTCCTTCTCTCTCTCTATTAAAGCAACGGTACGACACCCTTCTCTCTCCATATCTCGCTCTGCGTGCAGTTTCCATTTCCCTTGGTCGAACTGCGAAACGCAGCGCTTTTCCCCTCCGTCGAAGGCCGCGTGTGAGCCCCAGTAAGGCCGCGTTCGTCGAGGGCCCGCTGCCGCTCCCAGCAAGACACCCGACGATGGGTCGTCGCCGCCGGGACCTTCCCCTCCTGGCCCTCATCCTCCTCCCCCTGCAGTTGCTGCTGCTGTTCCTGTGCCCCGCTGCCTCTGCTCAGACCCTGCAGAGCGACGTCGACGCAATGCAAGCCCTCAAGAAGAGCCTGACGCTCCCTTCCTCCCTCGACTGGTCTAACGCGGACCCGTGCAATTGGCCCCAGGTCTCGTGCACCGGCAACCGGGTCGCCCGGATCCAGATAGGTAACCAGGGCGTGTCCGGGACCCTCCCTCCGGACGTCAGCAGCCTTACTGCCCTGACGCGGTTCGAGGTCATGAATAACCAGCTCTCCGGCGCCCTCCCGAGTTTCGCCGGGTTGTCACAGTTGCAGGTACCGAGTCCATGGCTCTCTTTTCTTTTTCCCTTTTTTCTTGGCCTGGATGATTTTCGGGGGAAGGAGCGAGTGATTCTGTGCTTTCTTGGCCCCTTTCTTGGAGCAGGTGTTGTTGCTAAGTCGCAACAAATTCACCTCCATTCCTCCGGATTTCTTCACTAGTATGTCGTCTCTGCAAGCGGTTGACCTGAGCTATAACGACTTCGCTGGTTGGGGGATTCCCGATAGCCTGAAAGATTGCACCTCCCTTCTGAATTTCACGGCGATCCAAGCGAACGTTATTGGGCGAATCCCTGATTTCATCAATGCGGGGAATTTCCCCAGCATGATCGCGCTTCGGTTGTCCTTTAATAACTTGGAAGGCGGGCTGCCCGCGAGCTTCGCCGGGTCGACGATTCAGATCCTCTGGCTGAATGGGTTGACCGGGAATTCGAAGCTCAACGGGACGATCGACGTCATAGCGAACATGATCCAGTTGGCACAGGTTTGGCTGCATGGTAACCAGTTCACGGGTCCTATACCCGACGTTTCGAATTTGAAGAATCTATGGGATTTCAGCGTGAGAGATAACCAGTTGACTGGCGTTGTCCCTGACTCCCTGGTGAAGCTTCCCAGCCTTAAGGTTGTCAGGCTGACGAATAATCTGCTCCAGGGATCGATGCCTGCTTTCGATACTAAAGCGGTTCAAGTCGATAATGCTGGTCTGAATAGCTTTTGCTCGTCCGAGCCGGGCATTCCTTGTGATCCCACGGTTGATATACTGCTCTCCATTGCTCGACCAATGGGTTACCCTGCTATACTCGCTCAGGGTTGGCGAGGGAATAGTATTTGCAACTCGGAGAGTGCGTGGACAGGGATTTCATGTTCTGGGGGCAACATCGTTTTTATTCATTTCCCAAATATGGGTCTTTCTGGAACTATTGCTCCTGAATATTCTAAACTCACATCGCTGTAGAAGCTGTTGCTGTCCCACAATAGTCTTACCGGTACCATACCTAGCGAGCTCACGACGCTGCCTAATCTAAAAGAGCTGGACGTTTCTTACAACAGTTTGTCCGGTAAAGTGCCTACCTTTCAGAGCAATGTGAATATAAGTACAGTTGGTAATCCTAGCATTACGCCTCTTGCATCACCGATAACTACTCCCCCTCCCCTGCCACCGGTGCGTCAGATAATGCGTCGGAGAGCTACTCCCCCTCCCCCGCCACCGATGGTTAATCCCCGGTATCGGGTATTCCCTCTCCTCCCCTCCCCCGCCACCGGCGCGTCAGATAACGCGTCGGAGAACTACTCCCCCTCCCCCGCCACCGACGCGTCAGTGGTGGTGACGATTGTCGACTATTGCCCGTTGGGGTGTTGCGGCTTTCTTTATGCAGGCTCTCGTGAAGCTGATCTCTGACGAGCACCTGGTAACACAGGCGGCTTGTTGGTGATTATGATAGATTAAGGAATGACTTGAAATAATGTTGCATGGTTCTGTAATGTTGTTAGCTTATCGTGTGTGAAATCAGCATAGAGAAGCTGATGATGCCCATGTCAATAAATGAAGTTGTGAACTTTCCAAGCGAGTATTTTCCGATGATAACATACAGGAGAGGCCCCAAACCCTACTGTTCCCCTTGGGTGTTCCCATTTCCCTACTCAACTCGTGTCTCCAAGCGGCCTTGAGATAGTAAGAAATGATGAAAAGAAGACTGACATAAGAGAACAAAACAACGTCGCTAGCTTCATAAGTTTGCAATTTGTGTTGCACGGCCATATATAAATGGCGCATGCTTTCTCTATGGCTTTCCACGAAGCATTTTGGAATTAATAATTATTTGTCCTAGGGGTTATTATATCGTCCACTGCCCGTAGAATCCAAATTCCACCGTCGATTGAATAAAAGGGGAAACTCCATATAAATAACTGTATAAGTTGGTTGATCGCATATGCCTTATTTTGGATTGAAATTACGAAAAAAAGTCATAAACTCATTACATTTATACCAATTTAGTTATAAATTTTTCATTTACTCAATTGAGTCCGAAACCTTTTTAGCTGCGTTTGACAATCAGAATAAAATTCAGAATACCTATCTTGCATTTGATGCCTACCCAAGATAGAAGAAAGTTTAATATAATGGGGATATAGACTGAATAAAATTATTCCATGGAGGGGATGGGATAAAGGTGAATAGGATTTCTGTTATCTAAACGGGAAAGTTATTTTTCTGAAATAACAAATTTATTAAATTAACAAAATTAAAATTATTTTTCAATATAAATAATGTTTGAATTATAATATAATAAATTCAAAAAAATTAGTTATTTTAATTTAATTTTACAATTCGAATTTAATTCTATTTTATAATATAAATTCAATATATTTATGACATATTTAGGTATATTAGTATTTTTGGTATATTAGTATAGTTTACTATATAATAAAATTTCATTAGAGAATGATCAAAGGGGAAGATAGAAAGAAAAAGAGAAAATTATTAAAAAATAAGGAAAATAAAAAAATAAGTAAATAAAAATAAAGGAGACAATAGTGTTGCGATAGATTTTTACTATCTCCATTTGTATAATTTTTGGTTCATTTATACTAATATACATTTTATACGAAACAACGTACATGACATATGTAAATATATCCGACTCTATTACTGCAACCACCAAATAGTTGATAGGATGTAGCGAAATTCCTGGATTTCATATCCTATTTTATCCAATTCTATCATGATTAAAAATCTAGACAACCAAACATAACATTTGATGATTTACCACTATAGTCCATTTAATAAATTTTAATTGGAAATCACTAATGTAAATGCTAACTATCTTACGTCAATGGCTAGTGTTGATATAGATAGTTTTTAAAATGTTTTGATAATTTTTTAGATTTCTTTTCTTTCTTTGTTTTTTTCCCTTTTCTTTTAGGGAATGCGGGTTGCTGGCTATCGGCAATAGGATTGGCTGACAAGGGTCCTTGCCGAGCCTCGCCCAATCTAGCGAGGGTGGCCCTTGCCTACATCCAAATGAGGCCTAACGAGGGTTGGCCTAGCCGTAGCTGGAGAGGAGGTTCCTTGCTAGCCATCCGTTAACGTCAACCATACCACATATAACCATTTGCGTCTATGTCAACCATTTCTAATCAAAAGTGATCGAATGGACTATATTAGTAAATTGTCAAATTTGGTTAATATTAAATTCGCCAAATTAAAAGGTTTATGATTAGATAGTATAAGTGTAATTAATTTAGAAATTCCTTGGTAGTATCCCTCTTATTATGGTCAGTGTTCATTAACATATAAGGTAAATTCGTATAACCACTTCGATAGGATATTTTGTCCATTCTTAATGTTCTCTAGGGACATTCTCAATATGATTTTTTTTTTTTAAGGACATATCATGACTACCCATACCCAAAAAAAAAAAGAAAAAAGAAAAAAACATATCATGACTACTTTGCGACAAGGTTTCGACATAGATTCCTTGAAATGGATTCATTTGAACAATTACACAGATCCTTGAGGAGAGAACAAGAACTTCTGCTCCGAATAATGAGTTTATGTGAACAATCACAAGATCTATTGCCATATTCATTGATATATATGCTAATGTTCATTCCATTCTATCACTTTTTATTCTCAATGTGACAATATGCACACAGATAAAACGATTCCTGGAAATTGTGGGGAAAAACTTTGGCAATATGAGCTTTACCAAAAAAAACTTTGGCAATATGAGCCTCTCCATGATGCAGAAAATAGGAGTAAGATTTACATGACATATTTGGAAGACGAATAGCATCAACAAAACGAGGAAAGGCATTCAATTTGATGCAGCGGAATAGGAAACTTGAGTAAATCCAACTATTTTTGACAACTTAATCAATTAGAACGCGAATTGGGATACTGAACTGGCGGTAGACGGTATAAGAAAACCCGTATTAGGGCTTTGCCGTATTTCGCAGACGAGAGATTAGCGAGGAAATCAGAACAACGGTGGCAGCTTATCACCATGTCTTTGTCCTAACCTTACTTGCTCTTGCGCTTTCCTCCGTTCCATTGGCAACTCTAGCTGATTCAGAAACGGCAACATTCTACCAGCAATACGTTCGTAAGTTTCTCCGGTGCATCATGCGAAGATGTTTCTGTAGTAGAGTTGAGCGGGGTGATCCTTTGATTTTTCCGCTAATCGATTGTATCGTCGAATTCCTTGGTCGCGCAACTTCGGCATGCTATGGAAGCCAGCCTTAGGGCGTGATGATAGCTGCGGCGAGCGACGCTTTCTTGGATGGCAGGGCAGCCTGTGGAAGCACGTACAGGGTGACGTGCATTGGCGCCGCCTACTCGGGCATTAAAGACCCCTGTACGGGCAGGTCGGTGGAGGTGAGGATCGTCGACCATTGCCTAGGCGGGTGCGCCGGCACCATTGACCTCTCGAAGGAAGCTTTTGAGACCATTGTGGACCCGGTGGCCAGCATAGTAAAAGTGACCTACGATCGGTACATGCGAGACGAAATCTCTCAACAATCGAGAACAATTTTGATTTTGCTAGATCCGTTATCACACGCTGAGTAATGGTCCTTCGATTCTTCACACAGGCTTTCACGAAGCTTTATGAAGGCGACGAACACCCAGCGACAAGCCAGTCGTCATATTCTAACATGGTGAATAGAGATGTTGATTCTACCTATGTATAAAATTTGTAAGCGTTCTCGTGCGAGGAATAAAATTAAATCTTTTAAGAATTGATTTCCAAAAAAAACAAAGGATTTGCAATCGATTTGACATATTTGAGATCCCGACTTCTATTTTAAATAATGAGGTATTTTTATTTGAAATCGGGAGGTTTTTTTTTTTGCTTGTATCGTTAATGTGTATATATAACAGACTAATCGTCAGCTAAGCTTTCGCATTGATATTTTGACCTCGTCTCAAAATTTCTGTGGCACCGGAGCAGTAGGGCATGTCATCTCATCATATAAAATCTCATTTCATTGTCTTCCATTGATCCTCCATGGCTTCCGATCAATCCGATGGACAAATAATCAATCAAGTACTTGGACCTTACGTGGCCTGCCCATAATAGATAGTGGCCTGCCCATAATAGATAGAATAAGCCATCCTGCATTCATCATGAACCAGGTACAGGTTTAATCTCTCAACTATTGATTGATCGAGGGAACTATTTAGGTCGAAACGGAGCTATCACTATGGCAATTAATGCTGACACTAAATTAGGATCTATGGCCAAATGAAGATGCACCGAATGGAGTTGCATGGATAACACAATGCGATTTGTTCATTAATATATACGTAATCAAGTTTCAACTGGACATAATTATGGGCTTGAGAGCCCATGGGCCTGCTGGAGCCATGTTGGTCCAAAATGGCACCATGATATAAACTTTTATGATGAGGAGGCTTGGACAACACTTGAGGCCCGACCTAAGTGACCGGTCCAGGCCCACCTATCGATCACTCCTTAGTTTCAAAAGAAGTGGCTAGACAGTGCTTTATTCCTCGTCACGGTTAAAGAAGCGTGGGACATATTGTTAGTAAAAGCACCATTTTTTTTTTTTTTGGACTTGAGGGAGGGGAGGGGGGCGGTAGTACAACAAATGGACAACATACGAAATACCCAAATCGACTTAATTGTTCGGTTGGGCGTGTGTCTGCTGCCTCGGCCTCATTCCCCGAGTCTTTCATGTCCCCATCTTATTTCAATGTCTCAGTTTGTATCCTGTCGTATCAAAACAATTGAATATATTTCTTACGATAACAATTAAATGAACAAGTGACGTGATGTTACAAAGACATGGGTTAAAACAAAATAAGAAAATAGAAAGATCAGCATTATGCATAAAATGCATCTTTTCCTGTTTAGTGGATTTTTAAAATGGCACGTCATGACCTTGAAAGTCTAAAATTGAACCAAGTTACATATTTAAAATCGAGTCATTTTTTTTTATATCTATGAATCGAATAATTAAACATATTCTTCTTGCCATAACTCCACATATCCACACACAACTTTATCGCGTCGTTGACAATGTGAGATCAATTCAATTATGACATTGGGCAGGCTAAACACGAGAGCAACTTATGCACATTTTATCTTTTCTTTTTGCCACATGATCTAATAATACAAACCCCCAATTCCACAAGGAGGCTCCTTCCTATGAAAGTTCCATCTTTCTGTGGACCCGATTAGGGACCTAGATTAAAATAGACAAGGGCGGCCAAATTCCGCAAGTATAATAGGCCCCGGGCTCGACCTCCGCTCGCCCAACTAACTAATCATATTTATGTCTAGGAATCGAAGTCATGTGTGGGGCCCGACACCCCTCTCAATTTCGATTAGTGCACCAGAGTAATGTCCTAATGACATGCGGTGCAGTTCAGTTCGGTTCAGACAAAAAAAAGAAAAAGACGAAGAAGAAGAGAAGCGTGTCAGGATTTGAATGCCGCTGTCAGAGATTTTTCTCTTCGGGGATTGACAGACATGCTAGACACGCTCCATTAACTCCTCCACCCCCGCCCGTGATGAATAATTTCGCCGGTACAGGAGGGGCAAATTCGTCAACGCAGGTGGCGACGACGGGAATTAGGCTCCAGATTAAGGCGAGGGGTCGGGGGAGTTTCGATTAGATTAACCTAGGACGGTTTTCACGTTCGTGGAGGAGCGCCCGCGTGGCCACGTGGCTCGAGAATGTCCCGGGCGATGAGTTTTTTTAATGTCCGAATGACAGAAGAGGACAACTGGATCTTGGATTTCTTCCGAGCCTCCCCAGACTCTTCTACTCCAGAAACTATCATATGTTTTTTGCTAATATTCTATTCTATCTGGTGCCGAGTTCTAAACAAATCTGGATAACGAAATTGGTAAAAAAAAGAATGGTTCTTGAAAGGAGGAGGAGAAGAAGAAGCCAATTTCGAGTTCAGCGACACATCACCACCATTGCGTCGATTTCCCTTTTGTCTTTTGGGATATGATCTTTCATATCGCGATTAATATTTTTTTACGGACACGTCATGCACTGTCACATGCATTAAATTAATTTTCTATCTTACCCTCCTGCGTTTTTTAACGGTGAAATTAGAGCCATTTTTCTATCTTACAGCTACTTCATAATCACAAAATTTTCAATCTCGGACATACTTACATCCCATTGAATTATGTGTTTTTATCGATAGTTTCCTTTTCATATTCCACAATGGAACACTTCATATAATTAAGCAATTTTTCACACTTAACTTCTCGACTCGTAAATTGTAAGCTCGTGCGCATAACACGCACGCTTTTAAAGTAAATTCAGCTCTTCGGATCTTCACGTAATAAATCGATTTCCGTCTTAAGTGAGGTAGTATGTGATATTTTTCTTAAGTTAGAGAATCATTAATGACGCGATCCGACGATTCATGCTCCGTATCACTCGATAAGTCAAATCTAAATTATATTAGTCATAAAAAAATAAGGCCGTAATCTGCTCCCGGGATACCACTAAATTATCACTCCTTTTATTATAAAGGGAGTCCTTCACCTTACGTGTCCACCAGTTTGCTCCTAAGTCATACCTAATGCCATCACAAAACGCCCCCCCAAAATTTCTTCTTTCTTGATTTTCAATTCCCTGCGGGCCCAGTGACCAAAAAAAAAAAGAAAATTCCCCGCGGGCCCCACGCGCATGTGCCAGCTGTTGCTTTTCACCCCCTTCCATACGACTGGGGCGCGGTCGATTTCTATCCTTTTTGAGGAAAAAAAGAGACAACGCGGAGAAATAAATATGGGGTAATCGGCGCGAGAAATAATGTAGGTGCTTTTTATTGGAGATTACTATGAGAAAAGAATTTTGGTTTTATTTCTAATTTCAATTAGGGGCAAAGCCACGAACAAATCATAAGTTTTTTCTGACTGAGACACACGTGCCCTTAATTATTTTTTGTGACACCTAAAAACTCAAACTTATATTCCAATAACGCAAATTTTATTTCAAACTTTTTTCTTCTACCATCAAAATTCTCATATTTACCTCAAAATTTCTTCTTATGACACAAAAAGTCCAAACTATTCTTGTGTCTGAGAATAAGTTTACCGAACATGTCATATTATATAATTTTAAAATAAATATATCAAATTTAAGACTTTTGGTGTCATCAAAGATTTGATATATATATATATATATATTATATGATAAATATAGTTTATGATTTTTGGCTGTTGTTCTTGTTATTCTTAGGACGGCAAAAATAAATTCATTTTTGTTACAGCGAGGTTTGTCCTGAGATGCTGTCCGAAAGCGATTGTATTCGATACGAAAGCTGTACGGGTGTAATAAGAGGATATCTTTTTTAGGTCCTCGTCGTTCGGTGCGTATTCCTTCTTTTTCTTACGATTGAAAAAGGGAAAGAAAGAAGATTTTTCCCTTTTTCTTCGTCGCACTTTCCATTGTAATCCACGCTTCCTTAGAAAGCATTTTCCCTCTCTCTCTCTCTCTCTCTTCCTCCCTTGATTTTCTTCATCCTCAATCTGCGCCGCTTCTTCTCTCCTTCTCTCTCCATCAAAGCAACAGTACAACACCCTTCTCTCTCTATCTCTCTGTCTCGCTCTGCGTGCAGTTTCCGTTTCTCACGGTCGAAGTGCGAAACGCAGCGCCTTTCCCCTCAGCCGAACGCCGCGCGTGAGCCCCAGCAAGGCCGCCTCCGCCGCCGTTCCCCGCCGCCGCCCCTCGGCGGCGGAGACGACGCCCGACGATGGGTCGTCGCCGCCGGGGCCTCCCCCTCCTGGCCCTCCTCCTCCTCCTCCTCCCCCTGCTGCTGCTGCTGCTGTTCCTGTGCCCCGCTGCCTCTGCTCAGACCCAGCAGAGCGACGTCGACGCAATGCAAGCCCTCAAGAAGAGCCTGACGCTCCCTTCCTCCCTCGACTGGTCCAACGCCGACCCGTGCGAGTGGCCCCAGGTCTCGTGCACCGGCAACCGGGTCGCCCGGATCCAGATAGGTAACCACGGCGTGACCGGGACCCTCCCTCCGGACGTCAGCAGCCTCACTGCCCTGACGCGGTTCGAGGTCATGAACAACCAGGTCTCCGGCCCCCTCCCGAGTTTCGCCGGGTTGGCTCAGTTGCAGGTACCGAGTCCGTGGGTCTCTGTTCTTGTCTTTTTTTTTTTTTTTTTGCCTAGATGATTTTCGGGGGAAGGAGCGAGTCATTCTGTGCTTTCTTGGCTCCCTTCTTGGAACAGGTGTTGCTTCTAAACCGCAACAATTTCACCTCCATTCCTGCGGATTTCTTCACTGGTATGTCGAATTTGCAAGCTGTTGACCTGAGCTATAACCACTTCACTGCTTGGGGGATTCCCCCTAGTCTGAAAGATTGCACCTCCCTTCAGAATTTCACCGCGACCCAAGCGAACGTCACTGGGAAAATCCCCGATTTCATCAATGCGGTGAATTTCCCCAGCATGTTCGCGTTTCAGTTGGCCTTTAATAACCTGGAAGGCGGGCTGCCCGCGAGCTTCGCCGGGATGACGATTCAGATCCTCTGGCTGAATGGGATGGCGGGAATTCGCAGCTCAACGGGACGATCGACGTCATAGCGGAAATGACCCAGTTGGCACAGGTTTGGTTGCACAGTAACCAGTTCACGGGTCCTATACCTGACGTTTCGAATTTGAAGAATCTGTGGGATTTCAGCGTGAGGGATAACCAATTGACTGGCTTAGTCCCCGACTCTCTGGTGAAGCTTCCAAGCCTTAAGGTCGTCAATCTGACGAATAATCTGCTCCAGGGATCGATGCCTGCTTTTGATAAAGCTGTTCAAGTCGATAATGCTGGTACGAATAGCTTTTGCTTGTCCAATCCGGGCATTTCTTGTGATCCCACGGTTAATATACTGCTCTCCATTGCTCGGCCAATGGGTTACCCTGTTAAATTTGCTCAAAATTGGCAAGGCAATAGTCCTTGTGACTCAGGGAGTGCGTGGACAGGGATTTCATGTTCTGGGGGCAACGTCGTTGTTATTAATTTCCAAAATATGGGTCTTTCTGGAACTATTGCTCCTGAATATTCTAACCTTACCTCGCTGCAGAGGCTGTTGCTGTCCCGTAATAATCTTACCGGTACAATTCCTAGTGAGCTCACGACGCTGCCTAATCTCAATGAACTGGACGTTTCCAACAACAATTTGTCCGGTAAAGTGCCTACTTTTCGGAGCAATGTGAATATAATTACAGGTGGTAATCCTAACATAGGTAAAGACATTGCGCCTCCTGCATCACCGACGACTCATCCCCCGGGATCCCCGGAATCGGGTGGTTCTGACAACAAGAAATCCAGTGTTGCGAGGATTGTGGCTCCTCTAGTGGCGGGTGCTTCTTTGATCGCGCTGCTCGGTTTGGTCTTTTGGTACAGAAAAAGGCCCAAGAGTTCTGGTAAAGTACAAAGTCCAAACAACGTATTGGTAATACATCCTCGACATTCTGGTGACCAAAATGGCGTGAAGATCACTGTTGTGGGATCAAGTGCTAATGGTGGTTCTAGCGAAACCCACAGTCAAGGCAGCGGTGGGACTGGGGACATTCATGTGGTTGAGGCTGGGAATATGGTCATTTCTATTCAGGTCTTGAGGAATGTGACGAACAACTTTAGTCAAGACAACATACTGGGAAGAGGTGGTTTCGGGACCGTTTACAAGGGCGAATTACATGATGGGACAAAGATTGCTGTCAAGAGGATGGAGTCCGGTGTGATGTCGGAGAAGGGCTTCAATGAATTCAAGGCTGAGATTGCTGTTCTTACCAAGGTCAGGCACAGGCATTTGGTTGCATTGCTGGGGTATTGCTTAGAAGGAAATGAGAGGCTTCTCGTTTATGAGTACATGCCTCAGGGGACTCTCAGCAAACATCTTTTCCACTGGAAAGATGAAGGACTAAAGCCTCTTGAGTGGACAAGAAGACTCAGCATTGCCTTGGATGTTGCTAGAGGGGTCGAATATCTTCACGGTTTAGCTCATCAAACTTTTATTCATCGGGATCTTAAACCATCCAATATACTGCTTGGGGATGATATGCGGGCAAAAGTGGCAGATTTTGGACTTGTACGTCTTGCCCCTGAGGGTGGTAAAGGCTCTATTGAAACGCGTCTTGCTGGAACTTTTGGGTATCTTGCACCGGAATATGCCGGTAAGTCTTCTTTGAATTACATTAAACGTGAAGTTGCATTTGTGTTGCTGTCCCCCCCTAATTTTTCGTGGATGATACCCTTGATCCAATGATCCAACATGTCTAGAAATGGCTATAAACCTTAGGAAGCTACTAAAAATGTCCAGAGTTCCAGTATGTAGACAATTTCTTTAAATTTGGCCATGATTAGGGAACCATAATTAGTCAGACAAAAATCAAATACGAGTTTCGTGTAGAATATATTAGGACCAGAACCAGGCTAAGGAATAATTAAATCATAGCGTGCATGCTTGTATACTTACCGAAGAAAGAAAAAGCTTGAGCTATTTGACATATGGACTGGAAGATATCCCATCCAAAGAGCTTTATTTCGTCAATCATGCTAGACAAGTGTGATTGACGTGAGTCCTTATTTGGTTCTCGAATTATTGGTTTCTTGACCTAGAACTTTGTTGGTTTTAACAGTCAATAGCTTTTGGATTTTCAACACTGCAGGATTACTTGATTGCAGATTAATGCTAGCAGTAGGATCAGAGCAAAAATATATATACATTTTTTCTGTGATCACATGATTTGAAGTCTTTCTTTGTTCCTCAGTAGCTTGTTCTTTGGTTGGAGAGACTCTTGCTTGGCTGCTTGTTGCTTCCCTTGCTAAGCTAAAATGAGCCCTGTAATGTTTTTATCTGGCAAATGAATGTTGCCATTGTTCAGGCGTGTCGTAGAGTGGATCAGTTGACTCATTTGGGCCATTTTAAATGATGAGACACTTCAAGCTTTTATCGTCCAAAACTTCCAATACTTGATGTTGCATTCTAGAACTAGTAGTTTTTATCAGCGGTTAATGAATATTTGAGGGTGGCAGTTTGTGAGCTGACTGAAGTTATTGGAATGGCATCCTAATTGAATGGAGAAGCATTCTAATCTACATGAGCAACTCTGTTTTCTCTTTTTTGACCAACTGAATGCTCAACCATTTGAATAATGCTGATATTGCCAATTTGCTACTCCCAGAATGTGAGAGTGACAATCTCCTTTCTTTCTCTTCGTTTAGCTGCGGAAGAGAATAATATTATTGTCAAATCTAATAAGTGAGGCTTGATATTTGAAATGTCTGGTAATGACAAGTAGAACAGGGATCATCCACTACATCTTCATAATGTCCTGCAAAAACTGCTTCATCACCAACGCTTGATATGGCCCTACATCTGTACTTTACAGTGACTGGACGGGTGACCACCAAAGCCGATGTCTTCAGCTTTGGAGTGATCCTTATGGAGATGATCACGGGAAGAAGAGCTCTCGATGAAACCCAGCCTGAGGACAGTGTCCACCTTGTGACATGGTTCCGGAGAATGCACCTCAACAAGGACACATTCCGGAAAGCCATCGACCCGGTCATCGATCTCGACGAAGAAACACTAGCAAGTGTAAGCACGATTGCTGAGCTCGCAGGCCACTGCTGCGCGCGGGAACCTTACCAGAGGCCAGACATGGGTCACGCGGTCACCGTGCTCTCGTCGCTTGTAGAGCTCTGGAAGCCATCTGAGCCAGACAATGAGGACATGTATGGGATCGACCTGGAGATGACCTTACCCCAAGCACTCAAGAAGTGGCAGGCCTATGAGGGAAACAGTACCATTGACGAATCTTCTTCCTCATTTTTAGCCAGCAACGAGAGCACCCAGACAAGTATTCCTACACGGCCGTCTGGGTTCGCTAGTTCATTCACTTCGGCAGATGGGAGATGAAGGTATGGGAGTTCTCGAAAGAAACTGAAAGTAAAACGGTAAATGTAGGAGTCAGGTTCGTATTGATGATTCATGGGTGTTTGCTTTGTTTGCTGCCGTCTGTTAATTATGAGATATTTGCGTCTTTCTTTCTTTCTTCTGGTATGCATTGTAGAGATGATCATGCTATGTAGCTTGAACTTGAATGGCGAAAGTATAATTTATGTGCAGGCTTTCTTGGTGTAGGACTTGATTGTCGAACCATCTCGCGTTGAATGAGGCAGATCTTGTGGAGCTCTGAAATAAGTTGGGACCATGTGATCCACAATTTCTGGCCATGAATTCAAACTTTTGGTGTCATGTGTTTCATGTGCTAATTTGTATGTTTTGGGAGGTCTTTGCGTCTTCTTTGGATCCCCCTTGAGTTTTTGCCTAGTCCCACTCCTCATGTTGAAGCTGAGCGGGTCAACCTTATCGACCAAATTCGGCAAATATTTTATGGCCTTGATTTGATGGCATCAGGAGGAGTATAGAATGGGAAAAGGAAAACCTCTTTTCTCTGCAAATTGGTTAGAATTGATAATGGTAAGATAGCAAACAAAAGGAAAACAGCTAAGCAGAGCCCCACCGATTGGCTGGCGTTTGCTTTTGGTCTTGAACAATTTCTAATCGGAAAAATTCTTGTATCCTAACCTTCTCGTTTTTATACCGAAATCTTTCTGTTCTTATGTACTTCCAAAATCAGGTTTTCCCGACACAAAATTCATCTAAATCCAATCATACCTATGATGTTTAAAATTTTCCTCACGTGCCCACTTTGGCGTAAACATGTAGTTTTGTGCGGATTCATATATTGACGTCGTCTGAAGATCACTTTCAGTCACATTATCGTCGAATTCGGCGTTAGGAAGACTTGATTTCGGAATTTTTGGAAATAGAAGAACTTGATTAAATAAATTGAAAGTATAGAAATCTAATTAGGTAATTTTTTAAGGAGAGATGATGAGCCTGATTTGGTGGACAGCTAAGCGTGGCGTTTTTGAACGGTTTCTTGAAACCACGACTATGACTAGACTACGTGCTTCGCCTAATTTCTTTGTTGCCCCGACAGTGATGGTTTTTTTGTGTGTTAAGAAGGTTAGTGGTGCTTAGTATCTTGTCCACTTCCTGACTTTAATAAAATTGTCTGAAATTGATATATTGGCCTTCTTCAATAATGGTCGTCTTGGAAGCATCTGCATCATATTTTTGGTAGAATTTGGTGAAAATCAACTTTGGATGTCGCGATTTAATTCGAAACCAACATATTTTCACATAATTTTTTTAATGAAAAATTATGTAATTATGTTGAAATTATATTTGTGGTATGAGTATAACGCGAAATGAGGATTGTGGTCCCTATGATGCTTTTGAGAGAGAGAGAGAGAGAGGGGTTTGGCTTAGACACATAATCTGGTAAGGATAGCAGAGTTACACATGATAGGCGACCACCATGTTCGAGGAGGACCCATATTAGGTTTGTGATGTTGTGGAGGGACCCATCATATAGAAATAATATTTTATACAAACGTGGTGTGGCCAATCAATTATGTTATGTGCGATATGCTCCTCAATAGATATCATGTCGAAATACGTTCGAATGATGATGCTATTTTTATGCCATTGATATGGTTGATTGATAGATCGATGACATATCAATTCCGCGAGCGACAAATGATTCCATGAAGATTGATTTCATTCATTTTCAACTCTCATCATAATCTCTTTCTCTCTGGCATGATGGGTGTTTCCCAGACTGTAAAAATTGTGCATTCGGCATAATTGGCACGATCGTGGGCCAAAGTGCTCGGAATCATTGGATCGGCATCCTCCCCCTGCCCCGCCATTGCAGCAATTCACAAATTTTCTGTATCTGGCATTATATGCTTTTCCTCTTTTATAAAAGTTAGCATATGCTTTTTATCTTTTTTATAAAGTTTTCTTTGTTTATTTATTTTCGATTTTTTTGGAACTTTGGTAGGGGTGGGAAGATGATTTTGAAGATTTGGTGGAAGCGGGGCCGTCATCCTGTCCTCTCCTACAGCAAGGGCCCCTTATGCTGCAAGTGGCCACGGGGCTTGTCTTGTCCCGTCGCCTTCTTCTCTCCTCAATTATCGCTGCTTTTCCTGTGTTTTTGCTCTTTCTTTTTTTATCAAATGTTCTTGTTTTTTTTTTTAATGTCGCCAAATGCATGGGAGGTATATCTTATCGACGTATATAAGTTGAATTGCATATTGACCGGGACAAACACATTGCGTGGTCGAAATTCAAACCAAGTGTCCCGTGTATGAAAACAAATATCTCATGTTATGATAACACCACCTAACAAAGATATGTGGTGTGGCAAATTGGAGTGAACGATTATCATGTGGACGATACCATGCCAACTTAACCAATACTTAAATGTTCTTTTCTTGAGATGTGAATAGGGATATCGGCTGTAGAATCAGTCGAAGTTCCACCTGGAACTTACCCTATTAAAATTAGTTCACTAGTTCTTAAAATCCGAAACTTACTCCATGTACCCTAAAATTTGGAACTTACTTAGTTAATCGGTTTTAGGGTCTACTTTGGAACCGACTGATTTCCTTTTTTTATTTTTTTTTCATTTTTAGTTAAGTAAAATGAAAGTAAACACAACAACAAAAATTATTATTTGTCGATAGCACAATTTATAAAATAAATGAATACGTAAAATAAAATAAACAAAAAAAAAGTTCAAAACATGTAAGTGCAATTCATCAATTTTTGTTCCTAAGTAAGAATAGGAGTCTGGAACCAAATTGCATAATATCGATCCCACTTCTTTTTATGGAACTGGGAATAGGACCGGCAACTACAGGAACTTAAAATCAGACCGGTTTCTATGGTCAATTTGGTTTAATTTTCGATTCTACCTTGGACTTGTGATTAACACTAGATGCAAATTTGCAATTCTTGTAATTGACATACCTCGAATGGCTAATCGATATCATCGGTATTGAGCAAAAAGTGCTGCCCGAGATTGATCACATCTCCTTTTCGAGTTTATATTTACATTGCATGAAAGAGAGTAAATATACTAATGGTAGGCATTTGAAGTTAGCCAGAGGGTTTCATTTTTTTTTTTTTTCGGTTTTGTTCAATTCCTACTCTAATTCTCACTTTCGAATTTTTATCCTGCGTCTTTGTAGGGCGTGAAAGTTGAAACTCACACTTGAAACTAAATCATCCCTATTCCAACTTCTCCTGAAAAAGTAGGAATTGGAATCCTCCATCTCTCCCTTCCATGTGGTGGCCACTAAGGTTACCCGGAGGGTTGACTTCTTTGGAAAAGTTCGACTGCTCTTCTGGTTCAACGAACGTGGGCCTTTGTGTCTGCAAATGACGAAGCCCACCAAAGCTACATCATCCTTCTCAAGTTTAACTTTACTTCTAAAAGGAAATTAGGTATTTCGATTTTTATTTGAAAGATATCTGAATCTTTCCTACCGGGTTTCAACCGAAAATAAAAAATAATGTATTATTATAATATTTTTTATAGACAGCTTAAAATAGTATAATTTCAGAACGAATAATTTTGTCGATCTTCATTTAGTCCCAGGACCTATTATATGATATTCCTTCATAGTCAGGTTTGCCCGAAATAGTACAATCAAAACCCGAGAAATTAGTCTCCTAAAGACAATGGCGGTCGAATAACCCAATTTAGAGAACATTTTGAAAAAAGATTTATCTTTTAACGACAAACTTGGCCAACAAAAAGCATCGTTGAAAACAGAGGGATGAGATTGTCAAACTATAGGGCTCGCTGTCTGCTCGTGCAGTTTTGGTCCAATTCCATCCACAAGCACGCACGGGCGTCCACATGTAATTACACTAATCGTAATGACCTGACGTAAGACGAAATTACAAGAAAAGACAGCGAGAACAAGAGGTTAGCTAGTTATTCTCGAATCTAAAAAGTTAATTAATTAACGGATTCGCGCCTAAATAATCATACTTTTTAAACATTTTTTGGGCAATGGATTGTTTGGTTAAATCCCATTTTAATCGTCTTTTTTATTATTAATTTGTTGCCAATTTTCCTGGGCCGAGACTTAGGCGAATTTCCATCCCGCGTGCGCTCTCTTTTCACCGTCATTGCCCGACAAGCACGTAGAAAAGCGTGGGGCGACCGGATAAAGATGTCGCTTTTTTGACACGTTCGGTAAATATTTCACGTGCTATAATACTAGAATCGCTTCCAACTCTACTGTTGCGGATGTGGTCGAAAATGGAAAATTCATCATGAATTTCTAGGAAAAGAACAACGCCCCATAATATATGGTTTTTTTATTAGAAAGTACGGAATTAGATAAGATGCACTCATCAATCACAGATACATGCATTTGGATTTCTACCGTGCATTGCCAACAAATGTCCACGCCAATTGCCTCATCAGTCTTTGCGAGTTAATTGAGTTCACGACTTAACTTTTATCTCAACCTATTACACAAAATTTGGATATTCACGAGCTTCTTAATCTCCATTTAGAGAGTTCTACATGACCGCCCCTCGAGAACACTCATAAGATATCCCATTTTTTCTTGTTTAGAATCCGAATTCACAGTACTTTCTTGGTGTCTTTCTAGGAGAGCGCGGACATCTGTACTTTTAGCATTCGCTGATCGCACGTGAATTATTGCAATCGGAATCCGTAAGACGTGTGACTCGTCCAAAGACGCACGCGGATACTTGGATTTTGCACAGGTCAATAGAACGACACGGCTAAGGAAGAGGCCAGGCGGACCCAGCTTGTGAATCCCCGAGGGTTCCGCGTCCCGGTGCGTGTCGTTGAGGAGCTTAATGACGACCCAGAGATCAGGTCAACGTCCATACGGGATTTTAAGATTAATTAGTGATGGGTACTAAAGCTGCACGGTAGCGCACCTTCACATGCAGGGGCATCGTCAGACCACCGACCCGTTGACCAGAGACCACCTCCACCACCTCAAACTCCTCCAGCGTCAAACCTCTTGACCTTTGATCCATTATTTAAAAAAGGAATGGACACCAATGACCTTGTCTTGAATGCTGTTTAGGCTCTGTCAAGCCTCCTCTCTAGACGCTGTCCAATTCCATCTTTTCCCTCCTGCTCCAGTTCAACGTTTCAACGGTCAACCGTTCAAAACACATGGGGCGACACCTCCCTCTCTCTCTCTCTCTACAACTTCCCACTTTTATAATTCCAACAGAATTATCCAAGTTTTGAATGTTGAACCGCGTGTATCACCCAACCTCTACCTGGCTTGGCCTTATATAAATACAAGAAATCATTCTTCTGTCTTCCTTCAAACATCACAAGCCATACCTAGAACATTGCAAGCATTCCTTACTTCCAATATTCGATATCCCTAAACTCATTCCTTTCGACTTAAAAGATGATCTCGACGTGGAGGCGACGGATGGCCGCCCGACGTGCTCGCAAGCTGGAGCTCCGAAGCGGGGACGAAGCCTTCGAGGAGGTGGAGCTGACCGTCCCGATTGAGTTCAAGTGCCCGATATCACTCGACCTGATGAAGGACCCCGTTACTCTGTCATCCGGGATCACATACGACCGCGAGAGCATCGAGACGTGGATCGAGGCTGGGAACTGGACGTGCCCCATCACCAACAGGGCCCTTGGGAGCCTCGAGCCGGTGCCAAACCACATGATCAGGAGGATGATCCAGGACTGGTGCGTTGAGAACCGATCCCATGGAATAGAGCGGATCCCAACCCCAAGGATCCCTGTGAGCTCAATGGAAGTCTTGGAGATGCTTGATAAGATTTCCGAGGCTAGCAAGACAAAAGACCAAAGTGTTTGCAGGAAGCTGGTGGTGAAGATGAAGGCCTTGAGCAAGGAAAGCGAACGGAACAAGAAGTGCTTCAAATCCAACGGAACGGGTTCTGTCTTGGCGGCGGCGTTTGAAGCTTTCTCGGAGACATTGAGCCTGGATGAAGAGAACGATGACATCTTGAAGGAGATGTTATCGGCCTTGACATTGATGCTGCCTCTCAGCGTAGAGGCCAAGTCATGCCTAGGATCACCCTCTTCTTTGCACTGTATGGTTGGGTATTTGACGAACAGTGACTTGTCCTCGGGATGGAACTCGGCTTTGGTTCTGAGAGAGATCGTCTCATCCGACAAGCGGAAGGTCGAGGCTTTGGCTGAGATTGAAGGAGCCCTGGAATCCCTGTTCAAGCTCGTCAAGGAACCCATTTGCCCTGCGGCAACGAAATCTTCATTGATGGTTATTTATCACATGGTCACGTCATCACATCCGGCTAAGGACATGATCATATCAAGATTCGTTCAAATGGGCTTGGTCTCTTTGCTTGTGGAGACGCTCGTGGACGCTGATCGGAGCATGTCTGAGAAGGCGTTGGGGGTTCTTGACGGGATCTGCGACAATGAAGAAGGGAAAGAAGCGGTGCGTGACAATTCATTGGCCGTGCCAGTCCTGGTGAAGAAGTTGCTGCGGGTCTCGGATTTTGCCACAGAGTTCTCAGTATCGGTTCTGTGGAAGCTGATGGCGATCGGCGAGAGTGGCGAAGATGGTGGAGGGGTTTTGGCTGAAGCTCTTCAAGTGGGTGCTTTCCAAAAGTTGCTGTTGCTACTTCAGGTCGGGTGTGGAGAGAGGACCAAAGAGAAGGCGACGCAGGCGGTGAAGCTGTTGAATCTGCACAGAGAGAGGCTGGAGTGCATTGATTCGGTGGACTTCAAGGATCTGAAGAGGCCTTTCTGATCATTAGCTGATTGAGTGTGTATCATTTCTGTTTCTTGTAGATATGAAAAAAAGCAGGACGATTAATATAAGATAAGACTAGTTCCTATAAACTTCTTGAGAATTTTTGGGGGAAAACAAAGATACAGAATTAACCATTTAAGTTTGCACATTCATCAGGATCTTCTTATACATATACTGGTGCAACTGTGCATGTGGGGGTAATAATCTGAGTTGCGCCGTGTTAATTAGTGATTATGATTGTTTCTGAGTGTCGTTCCTCTTTGTTTAGGATCTGAACTTTAGGTCATCTATTGTTATAGCTGTTCGATTTATGTTTAACTGTAACACATGATTTTACTTGTGAACCTCTCATCAAGATCAGATAAACTAAGATTGGTTTAAAATAAATTTAAACATGAAAAGATATCTCAATAAGGGAAGGCAAATCTTGTAACATTTGCTGGCCTTGTCATGTCATTGCCTTTCTGAAAGATACTAATTCCCTTGTTTAATGAAAATCAATTGCTAGAGTCATAAGCATGCCTCGGTTGAGAATGAAAGTATCCCAATGATTGTAGTTGCAATTCTTCAGTTGTGCAAAGACTATCTCAGACTATATGTTCTTGCTCGAAATCTTGTAGAGAAATGAACTTTCACAGAGCCTTTTCCCAAGAAAAAGGATTGGACTTCTGACTTAAGAAAATATACTTCTGGATCTTATTTAAGTTGATAAGCATATAATTCTAAGTTTTAATCAAATTTTATTAATATGTCATATTTATATATACCAATTGACATGTCAAAGATTTATAGGACAAAGAATCATTTTTTTGTTACCCACCCATGTGCAGCGCAAATGGTGTGAGTGCTCTCCTTCATCGCCAAGCTCAAGAGTTCGAACCCTCTTGTTATATTCCATGGCTTAAGTGGGGGTCCTAGCGGTGGATTACTGGACTAGTTTCCCGAGGTTTACGTCTAAATAGCAGTTTACAGTGAGGCCCGACGGTGGGTCGGGTGATCTCCGACGATTCCTCGGTTATCAAAAAAAAAAAAGAATCATTTTTTTGTCAATCTTTTTTCTAGTTCTCTGCACATCATCTCTCCTCAATCTGCACTCAACGCAAGAAATCATCTCTATTTCCTCTTTTCTCTCTATTTCCTTTCTTTAGTTTTCTCTTCACTTCCATCCCAAACTTCAATTGCCAAATAAAGTGTTTAGAGAAAGGAAGTTTGCTCTAATAGGAAATGTTGTGTTGGGCTTGAGAAGTAGGATATCCTTTTGTTTTACTCAAAATAAAATTCTAAAAAAAGTTGAACCAGTTTCAAGTTTTGAAAAATTGTGCAAAAATAAAATAAAATGTAAAAGCACTTCTATGTGTTCAAAGATTGCAAATGCTTCGTCTTATATAAACGTCAAAGCCAAATCATATTACAAAACTTGCTAAACAAGAGAAATAAAAGTAAGCACAAAACAGATCCTACGCATGTCAAATTTGATTAGCTTACGACTTTGACTTTTACGTAAAAGCTATTTGATCCTCCGGTTTTTCACGCTCCCTTACTTAACGGGCTGATGAGGTTGCTTTTAATTATTAAAAAATTTAAACATTTAGAGAAACAAAATTTTTATTAATAAAACGAAGTAGGCTAATAAAAAAGAACAAAACGACAACAAGGAGAGGAGACAAATAAGTCAAGGGCATGGCTAGCGATGACCATTGGTATCATTGAGATCGCTGGCAATTGAAAAATTCTCTCTCGCTAGGAAGAGATGCTTTCTACCCTTTGGTGGTAGCTCACTATAAACCCTAACAATGGCTCAAAACCCTAAACCCTCTCCAGCTTCTTGGATCTCCTCGGCTCAAATAGTGGGATAGTATTGCTCCATTTCATCCCAGTGCCTTTGGTATCTTTACCCTAATGTAGTATCTTCTGTTTGACGCAAATTGCATAATCCTTAGATTTCTATAACCAAAACAAGAACATGCATAATTAAGTAGAAATATTAACACACTTGGGATCCATTGTTCTTGAGCGGAAGTAAAAATACAATGTTCCTTCCGCAAATCCTTCTCTTTTATTGCCTTCCGTTTCACTGGCTTAATGAGGCGGCCCCCTCACCTTTAGCGTTAGGTAAACGCTCCTTATGTGAGGATACACGTGAGAATTAGGGTTAGAGGAGAGACTTGAGCACTATTTATAGAGTTCCCAGCCAGTTCCCTCATTACGGGCTAGGCTCAACTCGGCCCACACTAGCCAGCATCATATTACATAATTAAGAAACATTCTATCTCACTTTAGACCAAATCCCGTAAAACGGTAACCGTTAAATGGTAAATTACAACGTCAATTAATTTAGTCCATATTAAGGAAAACTCTTACATTCTCCTACTTGGACTATATTAATTGAAATTGTACTGTATGTGTGCACATTGGTTCAAAGATAATTCTTAATAGTCAATCCTATCCCATAAAGTCTCAAACACCGAATCATGGCAGTAACTGCATGTATATAAACAAAGCCTTTCATGGTCACGAATGTTCTCAACTTTATTGATATGGATTCAATATGGTAGTGTGGCAAATGGATAACGTCTCTTATAGAGAAGTTTTATTTGTCAGTCACCATTCTCTTATCTTAGGCGACACAAAAAAATTTGTGTCACTAGAGAATGTATTTATAGTTCCAATCAACCCACATATGCGTTGTTCTTACGGTTAACCTTTCTTTATATATTACAAGACATATGCACAAGGCTAATAACCGGATGCCCTTAGCCTTCACTCAAGATTTAAGCAATACCTTGAGACTTTATCAATATGTATTCAACATAATAACAACACATTCAAAAATATTTTAGTGAATGCAAAAGTTGATACATATCAAACCGTTACTAAATGTAACGAACACAGATGTAAACTTTATCAAAGTAAAACCAAAATAGCTCTCACTAAATAACAGTATCCGAAGATACTCCTATACTCATGCTAATGACATGTTACTCAAATACACATGGACATAGGCCTTTAGTTAGTGGATGAGCAACCACATCATTTGTGAAAATATGTTATATTATAATGTCACATTTCTGTACCGTTACCGATGTCCGTACAATTTCACTGTTGCAAAGTACTGTTCACCTTTACTGTTCACTAGGCTAGGGAAAGTACTGTTCACAGTACAAGTACTTTTCATAGTGTGACTGCCATATATTTAGACCCTTTGAGATATTTGTTATTCAATAATATTACAAATTTATTATCTCAACACAATCGTATGGGTCTATCCATAAAATCAAAACGATGAACTCCTTCATAAGGTTGCGGAGCATAATAGCTCAAGTAACAGCCTAAAAAAAAGTTACAAACTCTACTTACATAATAGACATAGAACTTTATTTACTACACTTCCTGCTAACATAAATATGTATTCTGTTATTGATCACATGTCATCCTAACAGCCAGCAAAATTTACATTTAAATATACTACTAGCTGCATGAATTGAACATATCTATATATTAGCATATAATCTCTTATCCTCTTTAAGTATCTTAAAACCTTCTTGGCAGTAATCCGGTGATCGCGTCCTAGATTCAGCTTATATCTCTGCCTAGAAGTCTCGTCGCAAAGATGATATTTAATTTAGTGCAAATTCAAGCATATAATATACTTTTAAGTGCACTAACACAAGGTACACCATTTAACTAGATTTCTCAATATCTAAATAAGGACAATGTGAAAGATTCAATCTATCACCCTTAACAACATGAGTAATTCCTGACTTACAATGATTTATATTGAATATTTTCAAAATACGATCAGCAAATGTCCTCTAAGATAAACCTAATAAAATATTGTGAGAACAATCCTTACGGACCTCAGTACAAAAGATAAAATATGCCTTAAGGTCACTACTTGTAAAGAAAATATTATGTACATAGAATATGAGAAAAATAAATTTCCTCCCACTAACCTTGTAGTATATTGAATTACTTTGTTCCCAATTGAACAAAACCAACAACACTATGAAACTTTATTAATATTGTCTGGAAACTTACATAGAACTATTAATAAGACTTTTCAGTCTACACACAAGTTTATTTGAATATGTTACAAAATCCTTCAATTACACTATCGAGATTTTGTATCTATTTAACGTAACTCCAAACCAAAAAGAGCTATTAATGCCATGTTCACTCTAAAAAATCTTTTAAAGAAATAATTATTTATTTACTATTAACAATCCACCCCTCTTTTAGAGTGAAAACTTTAGCCACCAGTTTGGCTTTGAATTCCACAATCTTTCTTTGAAATCCTTTTAGTTTTGTATGCCAATTTGCAACTAATGAACTTGTGATCTTTAGGCAAGTCAGTAAGTTTCCAAACACTATGATGTTTCATAGATTGTATATCGCATTTTATGACATCTAATCACATACTTGATTGAGGATAAGAAACAACATTTATTTATGTTACTAAATCAACCATGTAGTGGATATTGCAGTCATACTCTCACAAATAGACTATATAGTTTAATGGAATAACTGATCGTCTTTCCCTAACAAATTTCCTAAGTAAAGCTACAATCACTTCATACTATACTTGAGAGGTTTGAAAATTTTTCATTATAAACTATATCAAGAATAGTACCTTAAACATCAACAAGTTTAGTCTATGGTACAGGAGATTCCACAATTGTTTGTACTACAATTATCTATTTAGGCAAAGACAAAGACACAGTGATCTTCCATCGTACTATTATCCTTAGTAGTCAAAGAGCAGCTATCCTCTATAATTACTTCGAACTGTAAAACCTTTACAATATGTGATTCCATAATTCTTATACCTTCTTTAGGGTCTTAAAATCAATACCCTTTTGAACAATTTAGGTAAGATACAAAATAATTCCGAGTGGATCTGAATTGCAACACATTTAATAGTGGATTAGATAACCACCTCTTAATTTAATAAGAGTTAAATAATTTACGTCAAGTTCATAACTCAAAAGAAGGTTTATGAACCAACTTTGATAAGAAACACATTTTGTGTGTGGAAATGTTGTTTTCAAAATATCAGCCTATAGAAGACCGAATAAATTAGTCTTACTCATCACCATGTTAATTATGGTGCAATTATGCATTTCGGCCAAATCTTTTGTCAGGATTTTCAGGCATAGTAATTAAGTTACCACCCCAGAATCTATCAAGTATTTAACAAATGACCCTTTAAGCTATTTTGTATTGTCATACTTAACAAAATACTCACGGCCACTATTAATCCTAACAACCTTTTAAGACTAATTGTAACTGTTTTATTCTTTATCTCGGTCATTTTCCCTAAATAGAAAATTTTTGGAAATAACCTTTTAACCATATACCAGATGTATATGTCATTAGGACTTAAACACAATCTTTGCAAATGTGTCCTAATTTCAATATTAGACAAGACATAATTACAAGCCACTAAGACTTCCATCATCTTTTAACAGTGTAGTCAGTAGGCAAACCACTTTTCAAGTGTTCAAGAATGGAACGCTTCATGGACAGTAAGCAAATTCTGTCGCTCTCATCCCAAGCAATAAATCATATATCACGACTTAAAAATTTGAAGTAGTAAAATCCTCAATAATAGTGGAGTTATTAATTATAGAAAATGTGACTGAAAAACAAGTAATGTATATAATTAACATCATGTGAGCACCGTGTAACTTGACGTACAAATACACATCCAGAGAGTTACACGTATAATCCTATAATCATTTTTGGACAGAATACATGACATGCAATTGTACACTCCCCACATGATAGCGGTTATGAGAATATATTCCAATTTTCGTGAATTCATCACCTTTGGACATATGAATCACTAGGATCAGTCACTCCTCCACCACACAATCATGTATCCCTCCATGAACTAATATATAATCACCTCTTTTGGGAGTATGACCACGCATTAGACCATGAGACATTCCAATCAGCATATGAGATCGAAATTTCTCAAACCCAATCAAGCGTGCCACTTTGGCGGTCATTACTCAAATGAATCTTGGAAACTCTCTCATACCAGGGATATAAAATCTATATCTCACATACATCATATACATGTGATTTTAACTTTAGTATAGGGGCACATATCACTGAAATCACATATTATGCTAATGACATTACCTTATTTATTGATAAAATTAAATAAATAAATATATATATATATATAATCTGAAAGACAGATTCCAATGAGATCACCAATCACAGCAACACAAGAAACTTCTCATAACATAGAAGAAAGCATCTCTTACGCACCCAGATTACATATTACCAGAACAACATAAAAAGAATGTTGATTTAGAGGATCTATCACAAGTTAACATTAATAGCACTACAGGGTACACCAGATCGATAAGCCTGACAACTGATCCATTATTGCTCATGAGTTTCATAAGACAAAATTGACTCCAAGGCCAACATCTGATTTATTAGTCAATTTTAAGTAATAAACATCATTACTTCAACTAGTGGCCTATAAATTGAGTCAAACCAAATAACCAAATATCTAAACTATAACAGTAGATACTATTGCTCTACATAAATATTATCATATTCCTTAACCATAAAAATATTCAATTTGATAGACATTAACCAGTGACCAGATGATTTTCTTTAATACAACACGCAATAACTTTACTAACATGCATTACCTACACTCAGCAGATGTGTTAATTAGTACAATTAATTGGGTCACAGGTTCTTAAGACGCCCATCAATCAAAGGTTATCAGCATGTAAAAGAGTATGCATGAGCAACAAAAGTTTCATGACTTTTACTGTTTCTCATTATCTCAATACATAGTTCAATTACTATCCCATAATAGTTGTATTCCATCAAGCCAACTTCAGTTCATAATAAAATTTAATTTTTATTAATGAATCACATCGTTATAATGTTTATGTGATAACATACCTGTAACCTAACACTTGTATTTCCAAAATCACAGAAAATACAATAAAAAAACGCAAAAATACACTAAAAATACACGTATTTAGGGCTTTGTATATATTTTCACATCCATAAAATTATCAAACATATAAAATAAATATACCACAAGATAGAGGAGGATCATACGAGCCTAACGCCGCTAGCCACGCGCCGATCTGATCCTCCACGAGCCCGCACGCTCTGCTTGAGTGCGTAGCGCGTGGAGCTCATGCGCCTACATATCTTGACCGTCAAAACTGGTCCAACCGGTTCCTGGCTCGACCGTCCGGTCCGACCAGTTGACCAATCCGGTCAACAGTTGACCGAGTCGGGTCGGTCAATGGGTCGGGTCGAATCCTCGGTCGGGTTGGTCAACGATCTCAGGTCGGGTCGGTCAACGGGTCCGGGTCGGGTCGACGGACCCGGTTGCTAACGTCATGATGACGTCAGCATTTGCGTGTGTATCGCACACCCGCGCGTGGGGCGCGTGACCGCGCGTGGGGCGCGTGACCGCACTTGGGGCGCATCTTCGACACCCCAACGACACATGGCCGTGCATGGGGGCGTGTGCGGCCTCTCCCGGCGATGCGCCGCCTACAGTTTTACTCGTCTCAACAAGCCCAATTTGAATTTGTGATTTAATTTTATTTTTATTGAACAAAAAATCTCAAAAATCACCAAATTAGGGCAAAATCCTTATGTGTTCAAGTTCTAGGGTTATGGAGGCTCTAATACCACATGTATGACGCAAATTGCATAATCCTAAGATCTCTATAATCAGAACAAGAATATGCATAATTAAGTAAAAAGATTAACGCACCTGTGATCCATTGTTCTTGAAGCGGAAACGGAAATACAATGTTCCTTGCGCAAATCATTATCCTCTATTATCCTCCATATCACTGGCTCAATAAGGCGGCCCCCTCACCTTTAACATTAGGTAAACGCTCCTTATGTGAGGATACATGTGAGAATTAGAGTTAGATGAGAGATTTGAGCACTATTTATAGAGTTTCCAACCAGTTCCCCTCATTACGGGTTAGGCTCAACTCGGCCTACATTAGCCAGCCCCATATTACACTAATTAAGAAACATTTTATCTCACCTTAGACCAAATCCCGTAAAATGGTAACCGTTAAACGGTAAATTACAACATCAATTAATTTAGTCCACATTAAGGAAAACTCTTACATCTTATTCCCTTTTAATCCTTGCTTCTTGTTTTCTACTGGGATTCCTTGGTTAGCTTGCCACAATGGAGGACCGCTATCGGCAGGAAGCTCGCTTGGTTTCACTTTACAGAAGGTTAGGCAATTTATGATCTAATAAATAAATCATTATCACAAATGAAGAATGCTCGGGTGCAAGAGTGAAGGAATGCAAACTCACCTTATTTGGTTAGCTTTATCAAAACCCCAATATTAGCTTTCATGCTTTTCAAAATACAATGAAGAAAGCTTGGCATATAGATTCGGTGGAAGTCACACTAATGAGGAATGGGTTATTCGTATTTACCTTTAAATCAGAAAAGGACTTGAAAAGGGTCTTAGATTTGGGACCTTGCTCTTTTGCAAACAACTTGCTATTGTTTAAAGCATGAGAACTGAATATACCTCTTCATTGTTATAAGTTTAAATCACATTCTCTCTGGATTCAAGTTCATGGTTTACCCCACGAGTGGTGCTTGGAAGATAAGATAGGTAAAACTATGGAGAAGATGGGGGAGTTCTTGAAGTCAGGATCGAAACTAGAGGAACAACAATAGTAAAACCAGGGAAGGTGCGAGCACTTGTTGATTTGTCCAAGCCACTTTTGTTTGGAACCATTATCAACCTTGCAGAAAAAAGAAGCTACTTAGATTTCAAGTATGAAAGATTACCCCATTTCTTTTTTCTTTTTTTTCTTCTTCTTCCCTCTTCCCTCCGCCGGCCATGGCGGACCGGCGGAGGGAAGCCGACGTCCGGCAAGGGTCGCCCTTGCCTGGGCTGGCTAGGGCTGCCCTCACTGGCGTTGGGCGAGGGCCTCTCTTACCTAAGTTTGATGAGGGTCTGAAAAGGGATGGGCGTTGCGTCGGGTGAGGGGTGCCCTCACTGAGTTGCTGGGTTCGCAAGTCGCACCACAGGGGAGTGTAGGGCTTGGCGCAGAGGCTGGAGGAGATCGTGGTGGTGCCGACGGAGGGAGGCCAAGGTTTGAAGTGGGTGCAGGTTGATTGGGTGTTGGCGTCATTGGAGCTGTGGTGAGGAAGAGAAGAGGGAGGCTAAGGAAGTACAGACTTGGTGGAGGAGCCATGTGGTTGGCGTCCTCATCTCATGACCTCGTGCGGCGAGGCTCGGCGAGCCGCAACAAGGGGAGGCATCGAGGTCCTTCCTGTGAAATTCTGCATGTCCCTCTTGTGGGCTGGTGAGGGCAGCCCTAGCTAGCCCAGGGTTGCCCTTCCCTCAACCATGGTCGGCGGAGGGAAGAGAGAAGAAGAAAGGAATTGGGCGGGCGAGGACGGCCCTTGCCAGATCTAGCGAGGGTACCTCTCACTTAACACCGGCCAGGGCAGCCCTCACCAGATTTGGCGAGGGTGACCCTCGCTGAATGCCGGCTTCCCTCTGCTAGCTCCGCCATGGCCGGCCAAGGGAAGAGAGAAGAAGAAGAAAAGAAAAAAAGAGAGAGGAAAAACAGTAGTCACTTAACGGTTTGAACAGAAGGACTAAATTGAACATTTGTTAATAGTTCAGAGACCAAATTGAGTTAATCGAAAATCCATGGACGAAATTGAACATGACATAAAACTTCATGGACCATTTGTGACATTTTCCTAACTATGATTGGGCAAAGATGAGAGTGAATGGTCATTGAGTGAAGCACAGTGAGCATGCAAGTGAGGTGAGCAAATTCAAAACCTTTTGGAGGCCGAGTTTGTTATGTAAGGGAAAGGAATCTTGTTCTATTGGAGGGGTACGCTCGGTCGAGAAACGAAACAGAAGGAGAGAGAGCACGCTGGAGGGGAGCAGTGCTCGTTTTTTCCGAATGTTGGTGAGAAGTAGAGAAATATAAAAACACAAGAATCTTCCTAGAAATCAACCAAACCTAGAAGATTTGGTAGTAGGGGTTTTTGCTGAGGCCGGACTAGGCTGAAATTCTTGATCGTCGACCATTGCCTTCTTCACGGCTAAATGATGAAGAAACCTATTGAAGTCGTTCACTAACCGATGACCTTGTGAAGCTCAGTCGCCTTGAGCTTTTATCTTCAGTCACGATCGAGTAAACTCTCCTCTCCGAATGTCCAGCTCCATCCTTATTTTAACCGAGATTGAGGTTTTAGAATTGATTGACAATTTTGTGAAAATCCTAGTGAAGTGAGGGTGATTTGTTGCCAATAGTGTTGATTTAAGATATTGTTTATCGTTATTAGGCTGAGAACCACTCGGAAATCAAATATAAAAAAAATCATTGTTGAAGTTGCACATCACATGTTCAATAAAATGCTTAAGTGGCCTATTTTTGTTTTGCTTATGTGATATCGTTTTAGTCCAAGCTCAATTCCTTTTTATTGAATTAATCAATCATACTAAAAGTCTTTGCCTCGTTTTTTTGCTTCATGTGTTGCATTCGCACATCATTGAGCCGGTCGTGCACCCCCTCCACAGGAGAACTTTTCCGCACCAGTGGAGCCAACAGTTCGAGGCTATGTAGTTAGTCCATTTCTCATCTTTTAATATGCATCTGCACGTTGTTTATGCTATAGAATTTGTTAGACTTCTGTCGTGTGCGATTTTAAAGAATCCTTCGTCGGATTCGTCGGAGATGGTCTGGCGGCATATAAACCAGTAGTAATAGAGTCGACTGATGGAGAGCATTCCACGGAAGCCTGAGCTTCGGTGGGAGTTCAACAAGAAAAATGGTGGTTTGGTGAAGGACGTCTTTTAGCGGAGAAGAAGACTTAAAAGTATTTAAAAATCCGGATATAATCTTAAGCGGGTCGGATTCGGGTATTCAGATCGGGTCCGATAGTTGGGTTTGATCGGAGGCTGGTTGAAAGCCAGCTTTGCGGGCTAGTTTGGGCTTGGTTTGGATTTGATCGGACTTACGTTTATCATGATAGAAGAGGGATTGAGCTTTAATTACTGTAAGAGTTCAAGCCCATCAGGTCGGTAGGCCGAATGGTGGGCCTCTTTTACTAAAATTGGACTGGGTGGAAGGCCTGGCCCAATTTTAAGGTCCGTGTCAGTGAGTCTGGCCGAGTCTGCTAACTCAGTCCAAAGGTCTTTTTGGAATAAAAAATATAAAAATATAAAAATTTAGATAATTCAAAATAAGCAAATAAAAATCTATAGATTCAGTAAAATGGGAAAAAAAATAAAAATTTCAAGAAAAATAATTTAAAAAGAATAAAATAAAAATTGGAAAAATTTTCAGAAAAATGCCCTTAATTGATTCCACTAGATATTTAGGGTCTTAAATGGAATTTTACGATCGGGATTTGTATTGTGTTGTTTTTTTTTTAGAGACAATCTTAGATTGTATTTACCATTTAAATTTGATCACACTTGACTACACAATTTACATACATTAGTTGTTTTCGCTTTTAGCACAGTAAGGATTTCAATAAAAGTATCGCATGAACATTTAGTGGATTAGCGTCAAAATTAATGAAAAGACTGCATTATAAAAAACTTTAATTGACAATATAATCAAGTTTTGGTACCGAAATGGTATTTGTAGTAAAACTAATGTAATCAAGTCCTCGAATTTGAAATCTTTAGTTTTGTAGACATTGAGACTACACTCCCACGTCTCAGTTCATTTATAGTCAACCTTAATTGACTAGTGGGGACTTGTCATGTAGAATTTCGTAGGGTTAATTTAAACTTATAATGAAAAATCCAACGTCACGTGAGGTATAGGCTTGGGAGAGATCATGCTTGAAATTGATAGGCCATCTTAGATTACCAATTAGATAATGTCTTTAAGTCATTTTTTAGGGATGTTGATTTGAACCATCTTTCAAGTAAATATCTCTAAACCTGTTTCCCCAAGGATGGCCCCTCAAGGGTAGGCCACGGTAGCATGACGACTCCACTGAAAATTGAATTCGGAGTCTTTAGTGCCATAGAAATTGAGATGACACTCCCATGTTTCAATTGGTTTTTAGTCGACCTTAATTGTCTAATGGCCCTCATGTATATTTTTGTAGGGTTAATTTGAACTTATAATGATAAATCTGATGTCCGACTTATAAGCTTAGGAAAGCTCGCGCTTGAAATTGATGGACTATCTTAGATTACCTATTGGATGATGATGTGTTCAAGCTATCATCTAAGGATACTAATTCAAAACGTCTTTCAAGTAAATATCTCTAAATCTATCCTCGAGGGCAACTCCATTGAGGATTGGGCAATCCTAATCCCTCTTTAGTCACATTAAAATTAAGTCCAATTTATTCTAAACCAAGCTTAAATCAGCTCGCAAAACTGGCCTTCAACTAACCTTCCACCTAACCCAACTATTAGGCCCCATCCTACTACTTAGATTCGACCCCTTTGGATTGTATCTGACTTTTTTTAATGCTTTTTTATTAATTTATTATTTCTTTTCATTTTCTATTTTTTCTTCTATATTTCTTCTTCCTTTGCTCATCTCCTTCTCGAGCGTTCTTCTTCATTGAAAGATGTCCTTCACCGAACCACCATTTCTCCAGCCAAGCTCCCAATGGAGCTCGAGCCTCCGTTGAACACTCCCTCATCGGTTGGCTACTCCAACCGGTGCTAAATCACCACTAGCCACTAGATAGTTGATAGTTTTTATGTTGCTGGACCATCTTTAACAAAGATGCTCTAAAATTGCACATGATAGAATTCTAACAATTCTAGCATAAAGAATACATAGATGCATATTAAAGGATGAGAATTGGATTTGATTAGGAGCGGCTTCAATTTACTAGCTTTGCTGGTGCAAAAAAGGTTTTCAATTGAAGGAGTGCACGGTTGACTCAATGATGTGCAAATTGCAACATACAAAACATAAAAATGAGGCAGAGACTTCAGTATGATCAATTAATTTAATAAAAATGAGTTAAACTCGAACTTAAATAATAGGTGTGTTTGGTATAGTTTTTCCAAAAGGTTTTGGGAAATGCAAAATAGTTTAACCTAATGAGCTTGGAGGAAATGCAAAAATCATTTAGTAAATTCTACTTTGAAAAGTAACTTTGAGAGAAATGCTGTTTAATAGAAAACATATTTGAGGAGCTCATTTGGTGATTAATTTAAGCTTTTTAATTTTTATTTATTTAAATTGAAAAAATAATACTTGCAACTATTTGAATTTATATTTTGACAACAATGTTAAAGATATCGTGTAAACAATTTTATTAAAAAAATATTTTTTTGTTAAAGATATCAAATGGAAAAAAATTCACGTGGTGATTAACGTAAGCTTTTTAATTCTTATTTTTTTATATTGATAAAAATAATACTTGCAACTATTTTGAATTTATATTTTGACAGCAAATTTAAAAATATGGTGTAAAAAATATTATGAAAAAATAATTTTTATGCTAAAAATATCAAATGAAAAAAATTCATCTTTTTAAATTGCAAGAAGTCTTTCATTATTTTTAATTGCTTTAAAGAAAAATACTTAAGTATTCCATAAATTTCATCATAATAAATATGATAACATATGCTTTAAAGAAAAAAAATTCAGCAGTCTCAATATAACCAAAATTTGGCCTAATATTAACATATATACATCCACACACACACACATATATGTATGACAAAAAGTGTATTAACATATACACACACACATATCTTTGTATGACAAAAAGTGTATTTTGTTACAATATAAGAATGTTTCTATAATCAACCAAACAAAAACACATACCTTATGCAAAAACTAACTTATAAACTCATCAACTATATACAAGTCATACCAAAAGTATTCACCACAAAAGTTCTCCCCAAAATGGACACTCACCCTTACTTACGGCTCAGCTGAAAAACCTAAAAAACAAGTAGATGAAAGGAGTGAGTTACCACGGCTCAGTGAGTAACATATATATTTTGGTTACCCAGGAAATCCTCGCACGGCTGGCAATCGAAAGGTAAACCCTGAGGGTGACACGTAAGCGGGAGGACCCACCACCCTCGACATCACACTTAAGTCCCCAAGCGACCGTGAACAAAAAGTCAGAATTTGGCCATATTTGGATGGTTACCAAACATGGCCTAATTTTATTATTACAATTACTAAACAATGAATATGATATAATAAAAATCATTGAATTTCATATCCTATTTTATCTAATCTCATTTTAATTAGAAATTCAGACGACTAAACGTAAACTTTTAGTCTATGAAGTATAGTTATGAAAGGTCTCTACCTTCTAAACAAAGCCTTTTGGAGCATAGGAAAAGGATCCCAATTATCTTGGGTTTATCAAAGCATATTAATGGGTAGGGAAAAATTTCTAAAGGTATGAGATGGAGTGTGGGGAATGGAGCAAATGTAAGCACCAAGAAGATCTTTGATTGAAAACATGTATTATTGGAGGAGATGCTACATGGGGAGAACCAAAGAAAATCAATGAATTGATTAACCAGGAGGATTTTAGATGGAATGAACAAATGCGACACAGTATATTCAATGCATATATTGCTGATAAAATCTTAATAATCCTACTACGGTCGAATGATGTGGACTTGCACTAAATTTGAATCCTTCCTAGTAAAGAGTGCATATAACTACCAAAGAGGAACAGAGCATCAACAACAAATAGATTGACCTTCATTATTATATAAACCGTCTAAAGCTCTATGGATTTTTATATGGAATCTCAACACTTCTTTGAAAATCATATCATTCCTCTGGAGTATGTATCAAGAGGCACTCCCCACATCGAATAACTTTTTACAAATTTTACTCGAATCCATATGCCGTTCTATCGAAAGCACCCTAAATTTATGGAGCCCATCTTTCTCCTTTGCGAAAGGACAAAGGAATTATGGCGACGCCTAGATTTGAGCGTACGAATCTTGAATTGGGGCCTTAGTTGAATGGAAGAATAGTTTCTACCACAATGAAGTCCAACAACAGCTTACCTTCACCAGATTTGGCAATAGAGGTTCTCTAGCACCTATAGAAATCAAGAATTTTATCTTTAGACAACAACGCCTAAATTCGAGATGGGTGGTGGAGTCAATCATAGTATCACGAAACCATTTTGTGAAATGGAACCAAGGAAAGAAAAAAGTAAACAGAAGAACAAAATCCTCCCCTTCGAGTTGGACTCCACCGTTGAAAGGTGCCTTGAAGATTAACGGGGATGGACCACTTGTGGAAGGAGAGACAGAGTGCAAAATCGCTTGCATATGCTGAAATGATTCCCAAGAAGATCGTCGATGGATTTACGAAGGAGGTGTGAGCATCCGCGGCCAAGCAAATGGAAGCCCTACCTTGCTTGGAAGCGCTTGGTATTTCATATCTAGTATCTAACTCAAGCCGGTCAACGGTAAGCATCCTCATAAATCATGATCCACCAAGTTGGGAGGTACAACCAATTATCACCGACTACACAGCATCCGAAGGCCCCAAAGGCCCATCACAAGAACATCCAGCTGGTCCACATTTTGAGAAAACAAATTAAGTGACAGATTAGACCTCGAAAGCCCGTAGGTGAAAAATTAGACTTCTTATACTCGCAAATTTTTTCAAGGGCTATTTATCTGTGCTTATGAACTTATTTCAAACCCCCACCTTCTCAGGGAGGGATGGGGTGGGGACGCGTAAATTTTAGGAGTGGGTTTCGACGTCCACGCCCTATAAGAAGCAGGACAAAAATCTGAGAATGAGTGTAAAATATGTATAGAATAGGATTGACAAAAAAAAAAACTTATTTGAAATAATGAAATCGGCATATTTTCAACGAAAAAAAAAAAAAAATCAGACAGATATTTGTGCTTAGCTGACATAATCATGAAATGATGTAAGGAGTGAATGAAAGATCGAGAGAGAGAGAGGAAAAAACCAAGAACTTTCATTAACTACGCACGAAGAAAAGGTTCTCAAACCAGTCTCCCAAAATTTTGCCTAATATCGCCCACCCACGGAACCAACTTCAAAGCCGTGAAATTTTTGCAGAGCAGAGAGAGAGAGAGAGAGGCGAGAAAAAGCGTATCGGGGGGACACGGGGGAGTGGGGACAATCTACCGATTCCAACGCGAACGCAGGCCTTCTCTCCGTCGTCTTCCCCAAAAATTCCACCTTGAAAAACCCTAAATCCTCTCCCCTCCCTCCCTTCTCCTCCGAATCGAATTGGGAGCCCCGACCTCCTCACTCCCCACTCCTCCCACTCCTCCACTCCCAATCATCCCCTTTCCTCTCCCTGCTTTAATCCCGCGCGTTTCATGCCGGCGAATCGCCCGTGACCCGTCCCGGATTTCTGTCTCGGCGCTGGAAAGCCCCCCCATGTCGCTCTCGTCCGTGGAGTGCGTGTACGTCACCGAGGACCTCGTCCGCGAATGGAAGTCCGCCGCCGGTGGCTCCGTCCCCAAGCCGCGCGACCACCCTGCCCACGCGCTCCGCTTCCTCTACGAGCTCTGCTGGACCCTGGTTCGGCTCTCTCGCCCGCCTGGTTTTCCGCTTCGTTTGATCGAATTGGGTTCATTTGAATTTGGGCTTTTCCTTTCGGGTGGTTTTGTTCTTTTTGGGGGTGTTCGTGGAGCTTCTGCTCAGTTCTGCTTGTTCTGTGTCAGGTTCGGGGGGAGCTGCCGTTTCAGAAGTGTAAGCCGGTGTTGGATTCGGTGGAGTTCTTGGATAGACCGACCAAGGAGGAGCTGGGTTCGGGTTTCGCAGATATCATCAGTCAAATGGCTCTTGACGTAAGTTGTGCCATTTTTCGAGCTTCGTTCGGTTTGCTGTCTCCATTTGCTGGGTTGCTGTGGAGGATTTGGGCTGGGGAAAGTGAAAGTGAGGGCTTTTGACTTGATTTTAGTAGCTTGAATAGGGTGGTCTCCTCAACGAAATTTGGCCTGTTGTGACTATGTCGCAATGGATTATGGTGATATTTGGCAAAGAAGCATCGGCTTGATAGTATACAATATGTTTGTTCAGAATAGCTACTTTGCTATGGTAGGTGGCGGAGATCGAAAAAATTATCTTGGCAATTTAGCAGAAGGAACGAGACTAGCTAGTAATTGATAGAACTCTTAAGTTCCAGTAGTGTGGATGAAAGATGGGGTGTCGTTCTGTGGAAATGGAGTAAATCGTGGTGTTCACGGTGAAACTACACTATTGAGCCTTGGAAAATATCGTCAATCGGTTTGTAAGACTTTCCGTGGGAGGTAACTTGGAAAAGAATATCCCAATAAAGAGTTTCTTAACTGGGTAAGTGTACGTGGTCTTATTCTCAGTTTAAACAACCTTCCAAAGAGGGGGCACGTTTTGACAACCTCCCAATAAAGTACGTGCTTTCTATGTTTTAAGAAAGAGGAGATCATTGCTTCCTTCCTTCTTCAGTATCCTTGGATGAGGTAGACACCATCAAGTGTTTGTACTTCCACAAATGAATTGCATAGCAAGATCCGTGGAGCATGAAATTGGGCTTGGCAGTGTATAAGGGTCTCTTTTAGTAAGAAGAGAGTTTGACTATACTGTTCCTTTCTCCATACTTTGGCTGGTTTGGATAAGGAGGAACAAAAGAGCTTTTGATGGAAAGGAGCTTTCTTTTGATACTTTTAGGGTTTCAGACTTCATTTTTTTGGCTATAGTGGAAGATAACCATAAATGTATATCTGTAAGTGTAAATCTGTTGATAGACATTTGAGAATGTCTCATTTAGAGCTCCTCTTTCAACTTCAAGGTCTTTTGTATATGGTTTGCTCAGCCCCTTGATAAATCTTTGATGAATTTTTTAGCCTTTCACTGGTCAGAAATGGTTAATTCCCACCTAAATCATGGATAAATCAGAATGCAACACTCAATTCCAAACAGAAATGGAAAATTGTGTATTAATAATCGGTTTTATAATCTTTCCATCAAAGTTAAAACTGAATCCAAAACCAAGCGCACTCGGAGATTTACTTCATATTTCAGTCATTCTAAACTACAAGATCAAGAACTCCCTTCTAATGTTTTCATGCTAAAACATTCAGTGATACCTTCCAAGAGTTTTTGTCCTACATTTTGTGAACATTAAGTTGTCTCATGCTATTGAGTTTTAATACCGCTTATGTGTACTTTTTGATCAGAGAAGTTTTCCCTTTGCCTCTAGGGTTTTTGTTCTGTCTATGGAAAGCTATATTTGGCTTTCTGTTTTATAGAATTTTAGTAACAGAAGTGGCTGAGCTCATACGATGGGGTATGTTGGGTAATTTCTGATCGTTCTGCTGTCTTCTCAGTGGTGTTCTTTGTCAAGAGGGATGAAATTGGCCCAAAACTGTTGAGATTGAATTACATGACGTGGCAGGTGTTTATTTTTTGAATGTTATAGACATTCATTGAATGGGTGTCGATGTGGGTACCGCATTTAGACAGAGTTAGGTGATAGTCTCATGTTTAAATTCCTCATAGGATGCCCAGCTAATTGGAGCTTAGCATGAGGATAGTCCTGTGCAATTTCTTAGAAATTCAATCTCTTTTATATATGCATACAATATGAGTCTAAAGACTCTTTGGTCACTGGCAAGTATTCAAACTTTTGAGAGTATGCTTAATTGTGTGCATGTATTGCATAGTTAAAGTAAAGGAAGTTATATAATGCTAATTGGAGAAACAGGTGGTGCTGTTGAAGTTTGTATAATGATAGTTGCATTGTGGACGGAAATTGTTTGAGAGAGAAAGAAAGTATTTGTAAAGGAAGAGGATGGAGTTGTATTTTTTTTCAATGGAGGAAAGTCATTAGAGGGAGATTGTAAAAATGAACTAAAAGTTCATATTATCAATTGGGAAGTTGGAATTATAGGAGTAGAGGGTACCTTACTCTAATTCCCCTTGTATTTTGACCAACAAGTGTGGACACCCCTTCACCTTTCCTTTTTTTTTTTTTTTCCTTTTCTTTTCAAGGAAACTAGTGTGTTGGACCCACCAAATTAATAAATAAGATGAGTGGTTTGAATTTTGCATTCGAACCCATGTCACCAAACAACAGCAATGTGAGCCTTATTCCGTTAAATGAGATCAACAATATGTTCCTACGCTTCTTAACCTTTTCTCCATCATAGAGTCCTATCTTCTTATAGGAGCATGAAAAGGTTTAAGTGTCTAACTGACTTGAGATGTACTTCTCTTTTTCTGCTTATTTGGGTCCCATTGATTTTTTATCGATTACATTCATTTTGTGGGATATTCCAGTGCTTTCACATTCAATGAAGCATTATAATCACCATTACACTCATTTTGTGCACATGGTGGTTCTTGATTGCCTTTTGTGCAATTGAACATCGTTGGCTTTTTTGCCATCATGAAGATATGAAATTGGTTTGTACGGACAATATTATAATTTTTGATGATCATGTTATTTATTGGCATAAACATGTAATCTACAATATAACGCACTTGCCTTTCGGGGTTGAAAACTTAGTTTCTGAGAATAAGGTAGGTTCCGTGGTATGACAAAGGCCCTACCTACCTTGGATGCATGCCCCTTTTGACTTTATAAGTGTGTTGATTCTATTGAGTCGAGAGGCTCTTGACAGTCATGCCGATCATGAATGCTTATGTATGGAGCATCTATGTGGTAAAGGTTCAGTGTGGCTTGCACACATTCTAGGATTTCATTTATTTATATTTCTCATTCTTTCTTTAGAGAAATGATGCTGTTATGATTTCCATCTTTAATTGAGCTAGTCATTGTTATTCAAATTGTGATGTACTTTGTTTTGAAATTTTTTATAGCAGTTTTGGTATTCATTGTGCTTCAGTGACTAAGTTTTCACTGATGATGGAATATGAATCTCTTTTGCAGCTTACTCTGCCTGGGGAGTTTCGTGCTCGTTTGACAAAATTGGTAGGTCTTGATGGCTCTTATGTGGTTGTTTTACGCAGAAAGATCATTCTAGTACTTCTATATGGATATAAAAAGGTTGTTTTTCTGTTTGTCGTTCAATTTCTTGAACAGTTCAGTATTGCTTGTGGTTTAGTGTGATTTATCACTTTTGGCTCATCGAGTAAGATTTTTGGATCAATTGGTGAATGTTGGGTTTGTCCAAGTCTAGAGACACTCTTCACAATTGAATTATAGGGAATGTAATTGGATATCTTGACATGATAGGATCTCCATCTCCTCTCTCCTTCCCTCCCTGCCCTCAACCCAAAAAACGCTGGATAGGTTCTTATTATTCTTGCTGAAGATCGCCCTACCCCCTTGTAGGATTTAATCTTTTTTTTTCTTTTCTCCTTCAATGATGTCTTCAGATTGATGGAAACTTTTCAGCAAGGACTGTCATTTGCTTGATGTATTGATTTGTTACATAACATCATGGTAATTTATTCTTGTTTTGCACTAGTTCATGCAATTGCGCGACCATCTCTGATTTTGGTAAGTTTTGTAAATAATTATGAACAGACTACAAATAATTCTACATATCAATATATGTATATTTTGAAAGGTTTAGGTGTTCCCTCAATAAACAAAAGTCAAATTTTGAGAGCTGCAAGATTTGAAAAAGTAGAAGTCACTCCAATTTTGTTTGGGTACATTGTTGTGGCCTACTACAGGAATTAGATGTCCTAGTTATATTCTTTTGGGCACCTTATTAAATTTGTTTCAAATGTTAATAATCATTATAGCGTGTTGGTAGTGCCAATGTCAATTGTATGACAACCCACTGTTAGAATGTCCTTGTTATTTTTTATGGGTACATAGCCAATTTTGTTTTGAATGTCAATAATCATTATAGACTGTTGACAGTGCCAGTTTCAATTGTATGACAACCCACTGTTTTGTAAAGTGTCAATGTTTTACCGATATCAAGCAAGTTTTTCTTCCCTCCTCTTTTCTACCCAATAAAGGGAATTATCTTATTCAACATCAGCTCAATGTGGTGGGAGTATCTCACGTTTTCATAGAGTTTAGCTGGCAGGGTGAAGGGATGTTATTTCCCCTTGAATTCTGGAGTTGTTTCTCTACATTTACTTGAAGTCTTTGGGTTCCAGAAAGTTGTTATCTCTTGTATCATCTGTGGCATGGACTTCTTAATTATGATGCCTCCTTAATTTGTGGCTTGGAATATTCTTCATGACCCGTACCTTCTCTTCTAGGCTAAATGGCTTGTAGACTGTTCACTGGTTCCACTTAGACTTTTCCAGGAACGCTGTGAGGTGAGTTTTCTGTAATCTTGAAACCGTCCTTGGTTATTCATATTTTAGTGTTTCTAATTTCAAAAAGAAAAGAAAAGAAAACATGGGTTCTATTATTGCCTTTTCTTGTTAACATAATATCCGACATGTATGTATGTGGTGTAGGAAGAATTCCTCTGGGAAGCTGAACTGATCAAGATAAAAGCTCAAGATTTAAAAAACAAAGAGGTGAGTTGCCTGTGAATATCTGTTGCATGTCCCATATGCTTGTCATCTAGATTATTTAGGAACAGTCACAAGTACTTAGCACTTAGCTAGTTTGATGGGTTTTTTCTCCTCACTTATTTTTGATTCCTGCAATATTAACAAATAATCCTCCCCCCCCCCCCAAAAAAAAAAAAACAAAAACAAAAAAAAAATACTGTATAAGTTCGATCTACTAGGGTATGCGCCTATTTAATGTATTCTTTAAAAGATTGTCAGCAGTAACATGGAATGATAATGCTATAGGAGTGCATGTATTGCCACACAGAGAGGGAACTCAGTTCATATAATATCATGTGCAAAATGGCAGGAAGACGCTATTTGTATTTAGAAGAGAGAGTAGTAGCAAAACATGTTAATTTGGTGCTAAGTTGCTGATGATGGCAGGTCAGAGTTAATACACGTCTACTTTATCAGCAAACAAAGTTTAATCTTCTCCGCGAAGAGAGCGAGGGCTATGCCAAACTGGTACGATCCTGATCTATCCTAACATTTTGTTCCACAATTATACTCAGAAGTGGTTCTCTATGATGGTGAATATCTTTTAGAGATGCATAATTACATAATTTTATGGATGCGGATATGATGTAGATATGTGTACATGTTTCATTTGTAGATACTATTTCCTGCATCACTTTTGTGGATGGCTTTGTCCACCTTCGCAACATGATTTGCTAGTATGATTTAGTACTTGTCCTTGCTTGAAAGTTAAGTTTCTTAAATCGCGTGTTCTGCATGAGAACTCTCAAGAATTTTAGCAATGAGTCGTTGATGACCTGGACAATGTTGTAATTTTGCAATACTTTTAAATTGCTTAGATTGGCTGCTAATGATGTTCTGAGCAATAAGGTTGTATAGGACCTCCAGTAGGAGCAATTGCCTAATCGCTTTCGCTACAAATTCCTATTAGTTGGTCACTGGGGGTGGAATGGAGGTTCTTTTGAGACTTTGGAATACTCTGTATCTGACAACTATTTCTCTTGATTCTTATGGCTCACAGGTGACCCAACTTTGTCAAGTTTCTGATGCTTCCAGCGATAGCGCAAAAGCAGCTACAATAGGCGTTATTAAGGTTGTCATTAATGCTTACACGTCTTTCAGTAATCAATTTGTTCTGGACTCTAACTGTCTATATTTGATAACCCCTGCAGTCATTAATTGGGCACTTTGATTTGGACCCAAATCGTGTTTTTGACATTGTAAGTCTCTTCTGACAAATACTTTCGACTTTCTATTTTCTGTGGTGAGGTCATCTTCCTGCCTTATGCCTGTGCCATATGCATGTGCTGTCTTGTGTGGATTTGTGCAGATTTACACATTTGTTCAGAGGAAATTCTGATATCCATAATTTCCTTGTTTGTCAATAATTGGACTTGTCAGGTCTTGGAGTGCTTTGAGCTTCAGTCTGATGCAACTATATTTTTGGACCTCATTCCTATTTTTCCAAAGGTAAGAGGATGCTACTGGAGTTAAATTACATAATAATTTTCTGTTCAATTATTTTGAGGAGGTAATAATCAATCTTCTAATGGTTTTTCTATTGGGTTTTGCAGTCACATGCTTCACAGATCCTGGGGTTTAAGTTCCAGTATTACCAGAGAATGGATGTAAAAAGTCCTGTACCATTTGGGCTCTACAAACTTACAGCTTTGTTGGTGAGGGAAGATTTCATTGATCTTGACAGTGTGTGAGTTCTTCGACCCTTTTAATTAAATGTGGCTGCATTATTTTCTTATTTAACACCATAGTGCAATGTTCATCTGGTTGGGCTTCCATCCGCCTGCTTTAATGTTTTTGTATGACATTTTTTAGGCTGAGTTCATGTTATTGCCAATGCTTCTTTGAGGTGAATGAACATGTATGTTTTGTTTTCAGGTTAAGTTGGGTTGCTCAAGTTTTCATCTTTTGAGTAAGCATGTCTAGTGTGTATGGTCGAACGTCTTCCATAAAGGCCAACATAAATCTGGATGCATCACTAGATGTTAAGAAGACATTTTATGTGCTTCAAAGCCAATGCCCTTGAAAATTATATTGCCTAAAGCACCATACCCAAATTTTTTTCTGCTAAATCACTTCTCATAGTGATGTTTGGTTTAATCTTAGTAGTTTAAAATAATTCAAATTTATGGAAGAAGAGTATGTGTCTGTCTCTTTGTCATAAAATCATTGTAGCATATAAGAAGAATGTAATCATCTAGTGCCAGCATGCACCAGCTTGCTTGTTGCTCTTTAAGTAGATGTGCCGATTCCTGGTGATGATAGACATGATTGTCTTGGTCATTTGTGGTCTTATATACTTGTAAGCAGACTTAGCACTTTTAGGGCTGAAGTCCTGTCAACATGAGACTACACAGGTGTGGACATGAGATCTAGCTTAGAAATGCAGTCTGAATTGTGGATACAGTGAGCCATGTTTTTTTTTTTTTTTTTTTTTGGGTTGGGGGGGGAGCTGGAGGAGGGTCCCTGAAGCCATGTTTCTATCTCCTTTGTATTTGCGAAAATAAAAGTAGTTTCTGCTTTTGTTGCTGTCATGCTTGATCTTCATAAAGTGGGTCAACAAGAACGAGAGGAAATAAAAGGAAAAGGCCCAGCAAAATGGAGAACACTGAAGTCATTTAATTTGTCACAATTATTGTAATATTTAAAATCATATTTTTATGTAATAACTTAAGCTTTTAGAATGGTTGGCAACAGTTTTATAAATATTTTCACGGTAAAGTAAGAGATCCCGAGTTTAAATTTTTTCCAATCTCTTATTTGCCTCCCCAATCCTAGCCTAAGTGCGAGTGGGAGTGATAAAAATAAATATACATTACATCTCCCGCTCATCTACTAGCTTAAGCTAAGGAACAGGCAATGATCCACCAAAATCTTTTAATAAGTATTTCAATAATGCTTGGTTCCCAGACCAAGTCATACTTATATGTAAAGTTCTAGAAAAGATAACTATCTTTGAAGAGGAATTTAGATTTAAAAAAAAAAAAAAAAAAAAAAAAAAGAAGAAGCCTAAAATGCATGTGTTAGTCAAGAAAGTAATTGAAGATTGTGTTGAAATTTGTGCTACTATGCCTTTCAGAATTAAGATGAATTATGGTGTGTCCCTCTACCTTGTCCATTTGTTGAATTCTTTATCAACGAGTCCCCATGTCTAGCATTTTCTCGAAAAGAAAGTCAAACATGCAGAATCGCACTGGCACTGGTCTCACTTAAGTCCAGGTTACATAGCTTGTAATACTATGAGCTTTTTGTTGGTGGGAGATTGCTGGTTAAAATGATGTTTGAAGATCTTTACGACAAGCTCTCATCTGTGTGCTAGTTTAACTAAGAAGAGATGAATAAAGTGGCGGATACTTCTTTGATTAATTTGTTTAATACATATGTTGAACTTCTTGATGTTTTAACCTCCCTTTACTTGTAGGACACAGTCTTGTCTCTGTGCTGTGTGCCTGGGTGGATGCATGTGTCTTTTTATACTAATGCACGTGTGTGATTGTGCATGTGCATTTACTTTGTGTAAGAGGACCATTTCTCGATATGCTCCCTGAAATAGTGAAATTTGATACACAAATTTGTTGGTTGTTTTGAGGTCAATGATTTATGTGTGGCAATACGTGGAAAAAGTTATTTTTCATTTTGTGTTAGAAGTTGGTTATGGTAGTTTGCCATTGCATTGAACATTACTTCAAGATTTTTTTTGCCCTGGTTTTGTCTTCTTTTAATGCTGTGTAGGGCAAGTTATCTGGTGTGATTTAGTATTATATCTTCTTTTCACCTCCGATAGCAGGTTCTGTATGACTGAAAGAAAATTGAGATATTGTGCATGTGATGCAGATGTGCACATTTACTTCCTAAGGACGAGGAGGCATTTGAGCAACACAATGCATTTTCTGTCAAGCGACTTGATGAGGTATATAAAGCCATATATTGAATTTCAAGTTATTTCCTCTTCGGTTTGTTGTAGAATTTTATTGCCCTTCTTTTTGGGGATATTCAAAATCATCAAATCTTGAAGAGCAATGTTAGTGCTTTCTTGCTATAAGGTTTGTTGTGAGCCAAGTTTATGCTCTGCTTTGCTGCCAAATGGCATCTAGTTTTGGTCTGTTACTGTTTGTCTTTTCTTTTGAAGCCTACTTATATATATCTTCTTTTGTTTAGTTTGAATAGATTTTTGTAACCGTTGAATGTGTGACTCTGCTATCAGTTGAATGACCAGCTATTTTGTGCAGGCTAATAAGATTGGCAGAATAAACCTTGCTGCTACTGGGAAGGATCTTATGGAAGATGAGAAACAAGGGGATGTGACAATAGATCTTTTTACTTCTTTGGACATGGAATCTGAAGCAGTAGCTGAGCATTCTACAGAACTGGAAAACAACCAAACTTTGGGCTTGCTTTGTGGTTTCCTTTCTGTGGATGACTGGTATAGTAATAGCAGTTCTTGTTATTTTCAACATCCTGGTTGTTTTGCTTTTTCTGCAACTATAGGTGTGAATATATTTCTTCCTCAGTTTGGGCTCTCCGAGCTTTAAAATTTTGTGGTGTCAGTTATTTGCATCATTTGCCTGATTTTGTCTGGCACTGCTGAATAGGGCAAACTATATCATGAAGTCCTTACGCGTTGAATTAGAATGTTACACAATTTTTTTTTTTTTTTCGTTCATAAACGGAAGTAATGGTCCAATCTATGCTTTAAGTGTGGCATTTATGAAAGGTCACAGCATGATGCTGTTCCCAGATTTAAAGAATGAAAAGCCATTTTTTAATGAATGCTCATAATTTGCTGATGATGCATTTTTTTCTTCACTTGGGGCAGGTTTAATTAACTGTTTGTGAGTATATCAGAACTGCAGATTCGAACTTTGCCTTTGCCATGTGGCATTCTGTATCGAATAATTCCTTGGATCATAAGATTTTTTCATTTTGTCAGGTGCCATGCCTACACTTTACTTGATCGACTGTCGCCTCTTAATCCCGTGGCACATCTCCCAATCTGCAATGGCTTATTTAGGTAAATGTATTAATAGGTTCCGTAGCTTGGATTTCTCGCAATTGCAAACTATGCAGTGCTGATATTGTTTCTCTTAGAAGTGAGATCAGACGTTTGCTACATTCTTTTCCCGAGCCACCATTTCCTGTAGTGGTATGCCTTGTTGTGGGAGGACAGAACTGTCTTTCGCTTATCGAAGTTTTGGTCTTGTTTCCAGGCTTATTGAGATGACGATGACTCCAGCATGTAATATTGTTCGGCAAGCACATACTCTAGTGTCTTCCTCTACTGCTGGTGTGGATGCCATGGGTGCCACAGAGTCGGCTTATAATTCCTTTATCGATCTTCCTAAAGAACTTTTTCAGATGCTTGCGTGTGCTGGACCTTATCTCTATCGTGATACTATATTACTGCAGAAGGTTTGATGATCTTTTCATAGTCGTGTGATCATATTTTGGAATTTTACTATACAGATTTTTGTTGAACTTTGCTCACCTCCATGAGCAGGTCTGCAGAGTTTTAAGAGGTTATTACCTTTCTGCGCTTGAACTTGTGGAGGGTGGTGATAAAGTATCAAATCCCCAGTTTCTTCCCGGTCAAAGTAAAGTTCCTCGCATGCACCTTAAAGAAGCTAGGCTAAGGGTAGAGGAAGCTTTAGGAACATGCCTGCTCCCCTCTTTGCAGTTAGTGCCTGCAAATCCAGCTGTTGGACAAGAGATCTGGGAAGTTATGTGTCTCCTTCCATATGAGGTTTGAGCTTTCATTACAGTGATTTGATAATTTTGGTTAAAAACCACTTTTGGATTTCAAATTGTCTTACCAAACGAATCTTATATTGTTAGGTGAGGTATCGTTTATATGGTGAATGGGAAAAAGATGATGAAAGAATACCTATGATTTTGGCAGCACGGCAGACTGCAAAGGTCCCAATTCACTTGCTTTGTTTTATAAGTGAGAGTTAAAATTTGTGGTGTATTTGTGTTGTTTGAAGCTCAGTTTGTACTTTCATTTGATCATAGTTGGATACTAGAAGAATCTTGAAACGACTTGCAAAAGAAAACTTGAAGCAGCTTGGTCGAATGGTTGCCAAACTAGCTCATGCCAACCCAATGACAGTGCTCCGAACAATTGTTCACCAGGTAATTAACAAGCATTATTTTTATTTTTATTTTTATTTTTTTATTTTGGAATTTGTACTTTACAAGCAGATCCCACCTAGTGGGAAAATGCTTGATTTGTAGTAGCATACTTTTTTTTTTTTGGTTCGAAGTAGTAGCGGTACTTTGAGTGTACTGAATATAATGATTCCAATGCTATATCCAGATTGAGGCATACAGGGATATGATCACTCCTGTCGTTGATGCATTCAAATACCTGACACAGGTGTGCATACACTTTCACTTCATGACTTTTGGCTGAAGACTTCCTTCTTTTAAGATTTTCTTCTCTTTACACTGGAATAGGTCTCAGTTTCTTGAACAATATTTTACATCAGAGACTTTCTTAATATGTCCTTGTGTAATTTTGGCGCCATTAACTGAATAAATATCTTGCTTCTCCCGTTATACTAATCATGCACTTTTGTCTCACTTAGTACTAGTTTCCTTGTTTTACCATGCTTTCGTTCTATCTAATTATATTTTTGGTTCTTTAATGAATAATTTTACTTTCTGAAAATTGATAATCATGCACTTTGAGTGCATCTTCTGCCTGTGGCTACACCTGCCACTTGCGCTGAACCTCAAATTCTGAAACGCTTCATTCATAAACTTAGCTTAGTGATGGTTGCTGCTGTATGGTAAAAATTATGCCCTTTACAAATTTGTTTCAACAAGCACAGCAAAGTTATTGCACCTCTTCCAAAGAATTTGATGAGTTGACTGGCCCCTATTGTGGTAGTTGTTGGAAGTTATCCTGTCTACTTTTCCTGTTAAGCAAAAGAGAGGCTCCAAAGTAGATTTAGGAAAAGGGTGCTGCTTTAAGGAGAATATTGTCATCATGAAGTAAAGGACAATTGAGAAAGTAAAATACTGTGGACCCTTCCATAAAAGAATCAGTCAGAGGTAAGTCGAAAAAATTGAAAACCACTATTATGCTGGTAGGGATACTAATTTTGCTGGTGAAAAATGAAATTCGAAAAGCAAATAGGTATCTAGTGCAGTTGGCACAGATGGTTAAAATTTGCTGTTAAAGCTCTGTAAATCTATATGCCTTAAAGCTGGTAAAATGTTGCAAGGATGTATCGTGACCAATCCCAACTCAGCGTTAATGTCATGAAGACTGCAATATATACAGATCCTGGGTCAGCCTGAAATCCCACGAGATAGCATGTTGTAACAACCACAGTTAAATGATTTACCAATGTCCCATCTGACCATGTACTAGTTAGGATTCTTTCATAGAAGCTTCTTGATTTTCATTCTGGATTTCTTCTTCTATGATCCTTTATGGGAACTGCATGTTCTTCCATTATGATTTTGTTTACTTCCGTCTCACTGTGCCAGTTTTTAATGCAGCTTGAGTACGACATTTTGGAATATGTGGTAATTGAGCGCTTGGCACAAGGAGGGCGAGAAAAGCTGAAAGATGATGGACTTAATCTGTCAGACTGGCTCCAGTCACTGGCTTCATTTTGGGGTCACCTGTATGTATTAGCATTCTTCAATGCAGATCTTTCCATTCACTCTTAATATGAGTACGAAGTTTTAAGAGTTAACTACTGATCTTTCCTTAATTTGCGCTATATGTATTGCTTGACATAACATCTTTTACTACCAGAAGTTAGACTAATTGTTTGCTAACATATGAGGAAAAATAGCTTTTGGTGGATTTTTCTTTCTATATGTGTAGTTGCTGTTCCATTCTTGTTGATGTGAGTTCATATTGGTCGAGCTAAGATAAACTTTATGATATTTGGCATTCTTGCGTGTCAATGTTGTCTTTGCTAAATAATCATACTGTCCCTTTCAATTAATTTTAGTTATAGATCTACTTGGTCACGGTCAGCATTCGCTGCATTTCAGTTTGGAATAGCTACAACTCTTAGTTTGTTTATGCACCCTTGATGACTGGAGAATCCTCATTTCAGTGTCTGGGTTGCAGATTGACCCCAGAAAATGAGTGTTAACTGATGGTGGAAACTTTGTGAAAGTTCCAGGTTCCGGTCCATTGATGAGCTTTAGGTCATTTGTATGACCTGTGTCACTATCTAGGAGGCAATCAAGGTCAAGCACTGTTTGAATATCGCTCATGTCATGCATGTGCACAGATTTGACTGATTTGGAAAGCATGTTATTCGCTGAAGAGCAATGAGGCAGGATCTTATTAGGACTTCATTGGAATGGTTCACATTCTCACTTCGACTTCAGTTTACAGATGTTAATTGGCTTGTTATAAGAGGTCTTTGATTGTGTTGGTTGGTGAATAATCATTGACATCTGGGAGCAGCTATTAGGATTAAAATTTTTCATATGGAGTGGAGGGCATTTGTACATCTAGTAGAAGTTTTATGAGATGGGTTTCTTTGTGCCATAAACATAAGAAGATGTGCCTCAAATTTCCCTTGTCTTGAGTAGAAAGGTCATGGCTCGGATGGAGAAAGGAAAAATCTCTACTAGCCCACAGTCACACTAGTAGATTGCTGATAAATTTTCAGTTCTTGACTGCAAAAAAATTTGGAAGTTGATGCACTTTTTACTTGCATCTGCATCAGATCCGAGGGGGGGGAATGAAAAATTAATTGCATCTGGATATGATGATTGGACATGAGTTCACCACCCCTCTTATAAGACTACTGGTGACTATATTGGAGCTAACGAAGGGGGACTCCTCTCTGCATTGTGATTATAGATTTTCTCTAGTCACATGTCTTGGCCTCTCCAGGCAGCTTGTGGGTGTCGAATATAGAGGCTTGGTCTGGCTTTTGAGTTTCCTACTGGCATTCACTGTCCTTGAGTTGGCAGCTTCATATTGCTCATTTTATGCCGTTGAATTGGACCATGGGAGTTATGTTCATGGTAGTTTGGTTGAGTTTACTATGGATGGAATAAATAGATGGTGCTTGTTGTATGAATGAAGAATGGTTGAATGGTTCCTGTTCTAACAATGTAGCTGGCATTAGCCGTCTTCAAGGCTTTGTCAGCTATTGGTATAGCACAAGATCTGTTATGATTCAGCCCATCTGGGGATGTAGTTTGTTGCATTTTGATCAAAAGAAGCACTATGCACCTACTTCTGAGCGCTAGAGAAGGATGCCAGATCAAAGAATTGTTCTATCTTGTTTGAGTTGAAAATCAGTAAGTTAGAGGGCCAGAGCTTATCATTTACCTTAAACTGCAAAGTTGTCAGAAGTCAGTTATGTTGAAAATAATGTTGTTGATAATTAAAATGATTCAGTCCTTCTCTGCACATGTAGATATGGACATGCATGTGTCCCCAACTGACATGCATTTATGCATGCAGACACACTGGCTCACATAGACACAATGCTGTATCTGCACTCGCAAATAATAGTTGGAGTTTTTACTCATATGTTGTCTCTTCTCTTTTGCTTTAGGAATTGACTGTTAGTTTTGCATTTATTGAACTTCCTGTAATTATGTCGTCATGTCTAGGTGTAAGAAATATCCATCAATGGAATTGAGGGGTCTTTTTCAGTACCTTGTCAACCAGCTGAAAAGGGGTCAAGGAATTGAACTTGTTTTTCTGCAGGTAATAAAATCTACAAGTAATGCCAATTTTGATGCGCTACTCATTTTTTCTGTGTGACTAAATGAATCTCATGCCTGAAACAGGAGCTTGTTCAACAAATGGCAAATGTCCAGTACACTGAGAATCTAACAGAAGAACAACTGGATGCCATGGCGGGGGGTGAAACTCTCCGGTATCAAGCTACTTCTTTTGGATTGACTCGCAACAATAAGGTACTCTGAATTTGCTTTTCCACAATCTCAGTCTCTGCTTTCTCTGTATGGTTTTTGACTGGTTTTCTATTTATAGTCACCTTCTTACCTGAAATCTGTCCAAATTGTTTATTTAAGATGCCTGGTATTTTATATTGCTTTTCTGCAGGAGCAACTTTATATATGTCTTACTCTTAGTCTTAGGAGCTTAAGTATTTTCAGTATCTTCTAGTTTCTTGACTATGGGCTTCAGTCACATTTTCAGTGATCCTACTATTAAGATTTCACGTATGTTCCCCATTTTGATGATATAGCAAGTGGATTTCCTCTGCCAAGTGGCTGGTTATGGATCTGAAAAGAAAAAAAAGATTCTTGTACAATCCAAAACCTATTCATCATTTTCTTCTTTCTCAATTGTGATGATGGTGCAGGCATTGGTCAAATCAACAAATCGGCTAAGGGATTCATTGCTTCCGAAGGATGAACCAAAGTTGGCCATACCCCTTTTATTGCTCATTGCTCAACATCGTTCCCTGTAAGATTTTCTAGTTAGTATTGTGTGCATAAGGATTTGCCATTATGCATGAACTGTCAACATATTGTACTATTAACATAGATTCACTATCCGTGAAAGATAAAAGTGGAATCGAATGCTTGTTTGTTTGGTGTCTGTTGAAGCGATAGCTTATGTTCATAATGAAGCTATGGTGTCATTAATCTTCAAGTTATACTTACAGTATGTTTGATTTAAATATCAGAACCTTTTTCCTATGTTAGTGTGATTATGTCTGCCGTACTTTATTGTTGTTGTTGATGTAACACAATAATACCATGGACAATGTGGAGTTGATGCTTGACAGTAATGCTTGCGTTCTTTCTTGGTTTTTTTTGGCCTCTCAACCTGCTTGCTTATGCTGCATCTGTTTCTCACCTTGTTCAGGAGAAAAATATTTTCAGGCATGAGAGGATCTAATTTAATGCAAAGTTGCTGCATCACCTTTTCTCTTTAAAGAATTTTATTGTTACTTTTCTTAGGCCAGGCATAATGAATGTCCCTTTTTATCTTTCACTTTCTCTGAGTTGTTGATCATTCACAAATAATTTCTGCGATGGTTATATCTGTTATACTCTGTGAAATACTGATTATGTGATTGCAACCCCAATTCTTTTGCTCTGTGACTACTGTCAAGTAAGACATGTCATGCCTTATTCTGCAGGGTCGTAATAAATGCTGAAGCACCATACATCAAGATGGTCAGTGAGCAATTTGATAGATGCCATGGAACCCTCCTTCAGTATGTGGAATTTCTCTGTAGTGCTATGATACCGACCACAGCATATGCGCAGCTGATTCCCTCACTCAACGAACTTGTTCACCAGTATCACCTAGATCCTGAGGTCTGTCTCTCTCTTATAAGAAAATGAGAAACAAATCCGCCTCCTCAGTTTTTATTGTTACTGAGTGGTGTGATTATGCAATTGCTAAATTTTCATAGTATTATGATCTTGTTTTTTTTTTTTTTTTTTTTTTTCTTAACCTTGATTCAGGTAGCTTTCTTGATATACCGTCCAGTAATGAGGCTTTTCAAGGCTCATGGAAGTTCACAAGTTTGCTGGCCTTTGGATGACAATGAGACTATGAACTTAGAGGCTGAGTCTGAAGAGAAGTCTTGCAACTTAGTTCTCGATCTTGGTCGACAAATGAAGCCAATCATGTATTGATGGACTCTCATGTCGTCATTTTTTGATGTGCATGTGTTGAAACATGAAAGCACTTTTCTCTGCATATAACATCCTTTTTTGTCTTTATAGTAGATTGCTAATGTGTGGAGCTTATAGAATTTTATTCGACTTGTAGCTGCTAAAGTATTGTTTTATGCAGGTGGTCGGACCTTCTTGGGACTGTCAAGTCTATGTTGCCTGCAAAAGCTTGGAATAGCCTCTCCCCAGATCTTTATGCTACATTTTGGGGGCTCACATTGTATGATCTCTATGTTCCTAGGAGCCGTTATGATTCTGAAATTGCAAAGCAACATGCGGCACTTAAGGCTTTGGAGGAACTTTCTGATAATTCAAGTTCTGCAATTACCAAAAGGAAGAAAGAGAAAGAGAAAATTCAGGAATCTCTTGATCGCCTGACTAGTGAACTCCACAAGCATGAAGAACATGTTGCTTCTGTTCGGAGACGGCTTTCACGTGAAAAAGATAAATGGTTAAGCTCCTGCCCTGATACTCTGAAGATAAATATGGAGTTCCTTCAACGCTGTATATTTCCACGGTGCACCTTTAGCATGTCCGATGCTGTCTACTGTGCTATGTTTGTGCATACTCTTCATTCTCTGGGGACCCCCTTCTTCAACACAGTTAACCACATTGATGTTTTAATATGTAAAACATTACAACCCATGATATGCTGCTGTACTGAATATGAAGTGGGAAGACTTGGGAGGTTCTTGTTTGAGACTCTAAAGACAGCCTACTATTGGAAGGTAATTTCCGGTCTTGTTTTTGCAGTAATAGCATTGTGCTCTTTCCTTGTACTGTCATTATGCAGCTTAGGCTTCAAGAGTGTATACATATATGCATGAATAGTTTTTCATTTGATAGAATTATTTTCAATCACATCTTGATCATGATAACAACAAAGACTAACAAGTTTTTTGTCTACGGGGGTCAATTTGTTTTGTTTTTGTCTTTTTTCCAGAGTGATGAATCCATATATGAACGTGAATGTGGTAACATGCCAGGCTTCGCTGTTTATTATCGTTACCCAAACAGCCAACGTGTTACATATGGGCAGTTCATAAAGGTAATATTTTATGGCTTTCCGCCTGAAACTCTTGCCTGTTGTTACAGGAATGAGATTTTTTCATGTACCTCCTGAATGTTGTCTCTTTTCTGCGAACGGTCTTTTATCGTAATATTTCCATGAATAGGAAATTTCCATATTTAAACTATTCCTCTATTATAAGGATCATATAATTTGTCTCATATATCTATCCACCCCATTCATTTCATGATCATTCAATTGAAAACCAACACAATCTCACTGAGAAAGTATATGTTTTCACCTTTTCTTTTTCAATTTTTTAATTCATCATTTTATATTTTCATTTGTCATACAATACCTTCTAGAACTTTGTTTTTATGAAAGTGGTGCGTTGATTACGGCAAAAAATGAAGAAGTTTAGAACTAGAAATACTGCATTGGGCCTCTTAAAGTGTATTTTCTTTCATTATTGTGTTGTTTGAAGAACTTAGGTTCTTTACTTAAATGTTATGCTGGTTATCAAGTGAGAGCTTGTTCATTTTGCATATGGGTACTATTGTCTGAATGTTCCTTTTCCGCATAGGTACACTGGAAATGGAGTCAAAGAATTACGAGGTTATTGATCCAATGCCTAGAATCAACAGAATACATGGAGATACGGAATGCCCTCATCATGCTGACAAAAATTTCTGGTGTTTTCCCAGTTACTCGAAAGAGTGGGATTAACCTTGAAAAACGGGTTAGCATCGTCTGCTTGGTTGTTAATGATTTTAATATGAATTTGACAATGTGTAAATTGCTTGTGCCATTGCACAAAATGTACTTCTGAGTCACTGCCTAATAGATACTATATCTATCTTTATGAAGAAAAATCAGGCATCCAAGTGAATTCTAATGCTTATCTCTGCAAATTTATAGGTTGCTAAGATTAAAAGTGATGAAAGAGAAGATCTCAAGGTATTGGCAACAGGTGTGGCCGCTGCAATGGCTGCTAGAAAGGTAACTTCTGATTTTGATTGTTCATTTATCTTTTTAATTTACACTGTAGTTAAGTGCTCTCTTGTTTGTAGCCTTCATGGGTTACCGATGAAGAATTTGGCATGGGCTATTTGGAAGTAAAACCTCCATCACTTGCTTCGAAGTCTGTCTCAACCAATTTAGCTGCATCAAATGGTCCAGTACTAGCTCAGAATGAACATGTTGGGGGAAGAGGAGCACAAACCGATGGTGGGAACTCTGTCAAAGAGCAAGCTTTAAGGACAAAAAATGCAGAGAGAGGGATAGAGAAAACAGAGACTGCTTCAGGTGGAAAAACTGATGCTGCCAATCTAAAAGCGAAAGGTGGGTCAGCTGCAAATGGTTCAGAGGCTCAGATAACCATGCTTCCAGCTGTTGCACAGTCTGGATCATCACATCAAAGATATGTGGAAGAATCTACAGCAAAATTTGATGAAAGCATTACTAAAGCTGCTCCAAGGGACTCCACTGATTCTGAGGTACTCCTTATTTGTCCTATTAATGGTTAGTTTCATATTGCAGAAGTTGTAAATCACTGTATAGACTGATGGATTTGTGGAGATTGAGGAGAGTAGTAGGACCCGACTCACCAGACAATAAGAGTAATAGTATAGCCGGATAATTTTGAAGTGCGAAGCTGAGGACCTGTGGGATGCATGGGGTAGTAAGCGAGTAGTTGTCGATGTGGTCTCCAATCCTGTATCATAAATAATTCTGATCCATGGTTGCTTAGTCATCACGTTGCAAACTTCGGATATATTCATTTCGTCAAAGCAAATGTTTTAATCATTTTCAAATGAACCTTTACACTGTAGTCTCACATGGCCACAAGCATGCCAATTAATCTGGCTATCCCCATGAGAGCTCTCTCTTTTATGTCATTGCATTTTCTTCTGATAATGTTTAGCCAAAACCTCACCGTTTTGTGACTGTTATTTACTTTTGCTAAGAGTAATTGCCACTTAGAAACTTTCAGCCATTGTTTTGCATTTCTGTGTTGCTTTTGTTTGCTTTTAAAAATAATATTAAACAGGCTTGCATCAGTATTTTTGCAGAAAAATTTTAGTCTGAAACAGCTTATGTTTGCCTTTGAGAGGATACATCGACAAGTGAAGAATACAAATTGGATATTAAACTCTAGTATGATTGTCATTTTTGCACTTGTGTTTTATGGGGTCATCAAAAACGTGCATATGTAGGCATGATGGCATTTATCATGATTCTTCGTGACTTTTGAATAATGTTCAACAACCCAACATACTAAATAGTACAAACATTCCCTTGAAAGATGAGGAAGTTCTTTGGGTCGTCCATTACTAATGACATCATATTTACATGAGGCCAAAATACATAACCGTGTCTTGTGTATAAAATTAACATAAGTTTATTGCCATTGAAATTTAGAGTTGCCTGTGTGCATTATCTTTGGTGTTTAGGCTCTTATTTTGTTTGTGCAAAGTTGCTTGAGAAAAGTTTTCCAATATGCCCAATGAATATTGAGAGACTTGCTTTTCAGAAGTACTATTAATGTACAGAGGGAAGGAGAGAGACCGAAATCTACTGGTTAAAGGAGAAAGCGTGTGTAAACTAGCATTGTCGTCTATGAATTGCTTTTATGCTTTTTCTTGGCATTTTTATCCATTTGTCCATTATGTGTTTTAATTAGGCCCAGTAGCTTACTGCTGGTTGATAAAGTATTGCACATGATGATTGACACTTGAAATTCTTTCTTCTCTTGGGAAATTGGCCATTCTTCTTAGTGATAGATAGTTTAGTTGACATTTGCTCGCTGAAGAAAACTTCTTGGGGCTTTCAAAAGATAAAAGATAAAGGAAAATAGCTTCTTGAGAGTATTGTCATATGCTAAGCCAAAAAAATGCGACTATATGCAGCATCTGATTATCGTCATAACCGAATGTACATGGCTGTGCACTCTTAGCTGCGATATTTCAGTGGAGACTGTTTGAAAACAGTAGTACCTTAGTTTTTATTTGGTTGGCTTTCCCCTCCTGCAATCTATTCCTTGAATTGATCATTATTTCCTCTAAAGGAAATATGGTTGCCATGGAGTTCCCACTCTTATCATTGGATATTACATTTATTAGTTTTGTTGTGAACTGTCATAGTTCTATACATAGTAGAATTTCCTGTTGTTCAATGTGTCTGCTCCTTGTGGCTTAGTACATGAACTGGCCTTAGGTCAATTGATTTTCAATGCCAATTTATTTTCATAATTTTGACTGATGACAGTTGAAAGCTCCAGCCAAAAGAGCCATACCTGCCGCATCACTTGCTAAGCCACCAAAACAAGATGGTAAGGATGAAAAATCTGGAAAAATTGCTGGCAAATCTTCTGCTTCTTCTACAAATGATAGGAGCGTTTCTGCTCATACATCTGAGGGGAGGCAAGTAACTGCTACGAATGCGTCTACAACTCTGACAACTAATGGGAATGCTAAAGGTTCTACTCCATCTACAAGGTCTTCAATTGATGTGCATGGGATTGAAGCAAGGACGGAGAGTGGAGCTGCCAAGTCATCTGATGGGAGGTCTTCCCATGTTAAAGATGATGGAAATGATAATTATGATGTGCTAAAACCTCCTTCTCGGCTCGTTCATTCCCCAAAACATGAGAGTTCTTTAGCTTCTTCGAAGTCTGGTGATAAGCTGCAGAAAAGGAGTAGTCCGTCGGATGAAGTTGACAGGGTTAGCAAGCGAAGAAAGGGGGACAGTGACTCCAGAGATTTGGACCCTGATAGAGAGAGGTCTGTAGATGCTCGATTTCTGGATCTTGAAAGAACCGGGAGTGATGAGCAAAGCATCTACAGGAACACAGATAAGATTTTGGACAGAACAAAAGAAAGAGTTGTTGATAGATATGACAGAGATTACAGGGAGCGTCCTCGTGGAGATGATGTAGCGGTTGAAAGGGCAAGGGATCGGTCAATGGAACGATATGTTAGAGAGCGTTCAGTTGATAGAGTGCAGGAGAGAAGTAATGACAGGAGTTTTGATAGGCCCTCTGAAAAGGATAGGGTAAAAGATGATAGGAGCAAGCTGAGGTATGGTGAAACTGCTTCCGAAAAAGTTCATGTAGATGAACGGTTTCATGGGCAGAGCCTGCCACCGCCGCCGCCCTTGCCACCCCACATGGTACCTCAGTCTGTTGGTTCTGGTAGGAGGGATGAGGACAGTGATAGAAGGTTTGGAGTAACCAGGCATGCTCAAAGACTTTCTCCAAGACATGATGAGAGGGAACGCAGGCGGTCTGAAGAGAACATAGCTTCACAGGACGATGCAAAACGAAAAAAAGAGGATGATTTTCGTGACAGGAAACGAGAGGAACGAGAAGGGTTGTCATTGAAGGTATGCACCGCCTTTAATTGTGTCAAAAGTAATTTAGTCGAGTGGCAGGAAGGATATTTTATCTATAACTGCTGAGATTGTTGTGTTCTAATCAGTGGGCATTGCATATACCTTGGTGTTGAGTTCTATATTCGCTAGACATTCTTTAACTTCTGATAAAGTTTTTTTTGTTGAAAAAAAGAAAAAGAAAAAAAGAGGCTAGGTTTTCCTAAGTTGTATGTATTGTCTCGGGTGCTACACCGAACATTTTCATTCCACCACAGGGTTCTTTAGAGTGGCAAAAAATGATCACTATAATCAACTCTCTACATGGCACCCACCCCCACCCACCACCCCCCCCCGGGCCCGGGCAGCCGGGGTAGTCAAACATGATGTGTTGCCCTCACCTATCTGATACATGGGGGCATGTTCTGAAAGACAGTGGAACCCTTTGGCTGTATGCCCTGCATACTTGCCCCACCTGTTTGTGGCTCATGAATGCAGTGAGTTCAGGTGACGTTGATAAAAACTTGATCAAAGATGTAAAGTTGTATGGATCTAAGGAGTTTGTTTTGTTGTATTATAATATTCCATTCTATACTGAATGGCCTTCCATCGAATGTTAATTATATTTTTCTCTCAGATACATGTTTCTGGTTGTGCTCTATTAATGGATTTTTTTATCTTTTCCTTCTAACTTTGGTGAAACAAGTATCAAAGTCTAGATTATCGATTATCATACTTTAGATTGGAACATTTTTGCTCATATCTTTGACTTTGTGCATTAAGGCGGATGAGAGGGACAGAGACAGGGATAAAGCAAACCTTCTGAAAGAGGAAATGGATGCAAATGCTGCTTCAAAAAGGCGGAAACTGAAAAGGGAGCATCTTCCATCTGGGGAACCCGGGGAGTTTTCACCAGTGGGCCCTCCTCCTGCCCTAACTGTCAGCATGTCACAATCCTATGATAGTAGGGACAGGGGAGAAAGGAAAGCTCTCGTGACGCAACGCCCAGGTTACATGGAGGAACCAGTACCAAGGTTGCATGGTAAAGAAGCGGCAAGCAAGATGGGCCGTCGTGATGCTGAACCGTATCCTTGAAAATCATTTTCTATCATAATGTTTTTGTTTTCATACTCTTAGGTTTTGAATTATAGCAGGAGGCCTCTTCATGAATGAAGGGCACTTGTTTGACCCTCTAATAATATCTTGCTGCTGCTACTATTCATTTCTTTTGATCATTTTCTGTGTTGACACATTAATGACTTTGTTCCTTGGTAGTTTGTCCTAGTATATAGAAGTTGCCCCATAATTGACATCAACTGATGTCAGCCTCCCTTATGCATTTGTAGTTGTAGATTGGATCACAGTTAGAAGAGTACTGCCATTTTGTGGAATCTCCCATGCTCTTTGAGAGAAGAGGTTTTTGTGTCGAAAAGAGTTTCCTCTGTTGGCAACTTTTCTTTTGCATTTATTATGCACTCTGGGTTGATGCATTAAGGGTTTCATCTTTGAAATTAAGATCCTTAACTGGTGAAGGATATACGAACGAGAATGGGATGATGAAAAGAGGCAAAGAGCTGAACAGAAGCGAAGGCATCGCAAGTAGATGAGTAGAAATTTTGAAACCTATAATTTTTTAGGTCAGGAGATGGACCAGTTATGGGTAGAGGCCATCTGGTACTGTGCTGGCTTTGATCCTCTTGGTATCCTGAAGCCTTTATCGCAAGGAATCGGCTCGTGAGCTTCATGGGATTGGTTGAAGTTCCAATTCGACATTTTGTATGCTGAGCTTTTCCTTAATCCAGTGCATGTTGCAGAGTCTTATTTCCTTTCTTTAAACTTCAGGATGACATTGCGCTGGATTCTTTATGTAATAATTTTCATGTAAAGAGCATTCTTGAAGCTGGATAGAAAAGAGGATGCTTTTTTCGCCCCATGTAATGTACATAACTGAGAACTCCAGTTACATATTCGCGGCTGTATTCTGGAACAGTTTTGCCTCTTGGTTCAGCTAATGGTATTGCCTAGCGTGCTCAGGGACCAATGGGTGCAAGAGCTCCTTGTGGGATCATCTTGTTATTGTGCTTGGGTTGTGGACTGCTTTTACTATATCACTTGCAGAGTGGAAGAGTTCTCGCGATATTCATTTGACTTTTGACTGGATTTAGGCCGATTACAGCTAGTACGTGGTCTTTTCACATTACGTTGTCCATGAACGTGAGTAGCTGTGACTCTTGACTCATTAACCGAGACATGTTCATATGAAATTGGGATCTTCAATGCTCTAGTCTTAACTGCCTTATGGCAGGTCCAGAATTTATCAATCACATCAGGAGAAAAGGCGTCACGGTTGGTGGTGGTAGCCTCTTTGGCAAAAGAAACGTGGACGGTGTAGGGAATCTGCAAAGCTATGGGAAGTTTCTCGTGATACATGACAGGTTTTATGGGCTTCGTCTTGATGCATAGGACTTGATGTGATTCTAGTCACTCGATGGAGGACTGCGATATACGATGTGATATCTTACAACCCTGATAATTACTTCATTTTATCTTTTTTTGAGATTGATTTGATAACCCGTTAGCCATGCCATGACAGGAAAACAAGAGGCTGAACCCCAAAAAACTAGCCTGAGATAGATCTACTAATGCCCGTCGATTGTGATGCTAACCCGCCGCTGCAAGTTGTTTTTCTTGATGATTCCACGTCTTTTTTAGCTTTTGCTTCTGAGTACTCACATGCATCTTGGTACATTTTCCTTTCAAGTACTAGTTGTGGAGTATCTGATGCTCACTTATTTTCGTCCTCCATACTTAAAATTCGTTCAATTTCTTGGTAATGATTTTTGAAATTGTGAGTCTTTTCATTGACTAAACTAATTTCACGTAGGTTCTTTTAATGCTCATTGACATCTTCATGATAGAATTCTGGAGAACTCATCGAGCACATCCGTCAACTTTTTCTTTTCATGTCACAAACCTTGCATATCATAATTTCTAGCTGTTAATAGCTACATTTCTTTATCATATCTGAGTTGATTTTGTTTGTGTGGTATCAATTAGATACATAGGAGCAACCGGCTTGGGTGAGTAATCTTCTGCGGTGTGACTTTTCCGGTTCATGCGATGTCCACCCCAACGTGCCAAGAAACGAGGCTGGGGTTTATTGCATGGAGTGCGATCTTGCACTCTGCGAGCACTGCGCTGCCTATCACGAGCTGCTTCCTGGTCTTCACATCCAGTTTGCACATCACCATCTCATCCATTCTCGCAAGATCTAGGACCGATTCGACTGTTCTGAAATCAAGCTTCTCTATATCTATTGATTCGTATGTTTGTGCCTTCTTCATTAAGAATGACCCGAAGACCCTTGATCCGAGATGCTATCGCTTTTTGAATGTGAATGAACACCTTGCCTTGTTTTGAATCTCTGTAAAGCAGGTTTTTCAGTTCTTTCTTATTTTACTGTACTTCGTTATGAGATTATGGTAAGCAGATCGACAATGGATATTCTACTACTTTTCACACATTTATGCATTCTCTGAATCTACTTATTGCCATTTTATCTTTGTACTTATTTTCCGTCTTGTACTAGCTATCTTCCTTTTTCCCTGTTCTTTTTTCTTTTGGATTTTAAGCAGCCACGTATAATCAACAAAGAAGAACCCTTGTATCTAAGCCCCAAGTCCCGACCTGATTTGAAGAAGCTAATGCCGCCGTCGGAGCTTGCCTGGAAACCGTCAAATACTCACTCTGGTTCTTGCCCTTACTGCTTGATCGCTTGCAAGGTAGGGACATAACAAGCATTTGCCTCCATGGCTTAATTTGATCAAACAGCACACTTCTCCAATGAAAACATGAGGTCCTCTCTTTTTCAAATTTTGTCTCTTTTATTCATATAAGAGCCTGTAGAAGTTATTGATTATGGAGAAGCGGCGAAAGTTTGACGAGAAACTCTGCCAAACTGCATGTATTATTATGCTGACAAGATGGCCCTCCTGAAACACTAAGGAGTCATATGCACTTTGATTGCATAATTTGTACAGCTTGGGGGGCTCAAATGGTTACATATCATATCGTTGTGTCTTCAGCTATCAAATTTTTGGTAGGGATTTTTACTGTCGAGACTTCTTGATATGCAGCCAAATATATATAAGGAATAAAAGGAAGTATTGCGACGATACCACTATATATGTTTTTGGTGGAGCAAGTCTATCAACTTCTGGCTATTTTGTGCAACTCTTTTATGTTCGTCTAAAGGCCATAACCTTGCTTGACCAACTTCTTTCCTCGGCTAAATGCCCAGGTCTCAGCGGAGCCTGAAGACCACAGTAAAATCATTCCCACTGACATCCTCCCGAAAGACGAGAAAGCGGGCTAGTCATCACCTGAATCTTCTGCTGTTCATGCTCGAACCGAACCGAGGCCATCGTCCAGTAACGTGGTCAATGAAAAGGAGGAGCAGTCAAGCCTAGCTCATCTTCTGATGGTCCTCGAACCGGACCGACATCACCATCAGCCCCATGCTGCAAATGAAAAGGGGTCACCCAGCTCATCTATGGAGAGTGCTCGAACCGAACCAACTACTTTACCCAGTCCCAGAGAACCGTCACTTAAGAGAATTAAAAGGACTCTATGCCTTGAGAGGATTTTTACTTTACCTAGGCGATTACCAATGCATTGTAAAACATACCACTTAACAATTACAACTACACGGCGTATACTGCAAATACTCATGAACATAGTGCTTGAACCTTAGAAGTTAGAAATATTCCTTACCGTTCTTTGACAAGTGGTGTATCAAATAGTGAAAGGAAGACCTGATTTATCAAACGACTCATCACTTGAAGAAATCATGGGTTGCTTAAATTTTAGAAATTCATTTAAAAGAATGTGATGCAAATGACATTTTGCAATTATCCCACGGTTAAGATCTCGACACTGGTTAAAAGCTAACGGGCAATATATGTCATCATTCTGTTACATGGCATGGATTGAGACATCATGCTGAACAGGATCTCGATCCCAAATTGAAATCCATCATGTAGCTAATTAATTCGACTCACCAAACAACCGATCACTTGAAGAAATTCATTTGAAATAATTGGCTAACAATCGGTGCAAATCCTTTTTGCAATTATCACAAGGGTATGATATCGGCACTAATTTCACCTTAATTGGGATTTGCTGAACACGTTTAATATCTCATATGACCATCAAGATATGTCATTTTTCACTAAGTGACACAAACTGAGACATTATGATGAGATTATGAGATAAAAAGATCTCTATCCCAAATTGAAATCCATATTGTAACTAATTCACTCGAAGAAATGTCATATTCTATCCAAAGTTACACACCTTGCCCCAAATTTGTAAAGCAGTTCAACAACTTTTCAAATTTAATCCCATTTCTTTGGATTAAATATCTACCATTAGAAAGGAGTGCACTTTTTCTACTCCTTTGACTTAAGCACCCCATTTTTTTTTGACCATATTGCCCTTGCGAAGCCCACAAACTCGAATACAACTCTATAAAAGCGAATCCTTTTTATTGTTTGGTAAAAAAAAAAAAAGAAAAAAAACTCTTTTTGTTTTGTTTCTTCTTTTACTTTTCTTTCTCTCCACACCATTGACATTGCTTCACTCTTGCATATCGTTTCTCTGTTTTCTCTCTTGCAGGCCATTCTCTTCTTATACGCCTCTGAGTCCTTCTTCTTCCACAAGTCTCTCATGCATCTGCAATCCCCAAAGAATTGCTTACTTCAACAATCTACAGCCTCCTCGTTCGCTATTAGAGGTTTGGTTCTAGCAAAAGCTTGTTTTTTTCCTTTTTAGTTTTCTTGGTCATGATTTATGCTCATTCCATTCTTTATTAAGTGTTTCCTGATATCCTTTCTTAAAAGCGAATTTGAGTTTTAGGGTGCAAATGCTTGATATCGTGTTTCAATTTTGTTTTCAGATCGTAGCATGCATCAGAATAGTGTTTCACAACTTGGACAAACACTAAAAACTGCAATCAAATTGAACAATTTTGAATCCTGCGTCATATCACCTAAAAGAATACAACTCGCCCAGTGCCCTCGACTTTTCTGCCTACATATGGTAGAGACACCTCTTCTTCTACACTTTCACATGTGCAAAAAGCGGAGTGAAAAATATAAAATAAAATAAAATGAGAGGAGAGAAAATGGTGCTTCTTAATATTATGCAAGAAGAACCTATGTGCGGTGGAGAAAAAGGGCATGGTGGGAAGGTTACCGGTGAGCCCAATGTCAATGCCAGCGAAAGTGTAGAGGACGGAGGGTTTGACATCATGGATAGAAAACAGAGGACAACGTGGTTTGTGGAAGAAAAAGAAGAAGAACGTGTAGGAGGCGTAGCAAAGAAGAATATGGCTTGCAATAGAGAAAATAGAGAGACACTATGCAAAAGCGGAGAACTGAGATGGCTTGGAAAGAAAGGAGAACAAGGGAAGTGGGACCCGCAGGAAAAAAGAAGAGAAACAAAATAAAAAGAATAATAAAAAATGGACCCCTTTTGTAGAGTTAAAAAAGAAGAAGTGGTAAGCTCCACAAGGATAGTATGGTCAAAACAAAAGAGAGTGTTTTAAGTCAAATGAGGAGTGAAAAGAGTACGATCATTTAAAAAATTCTTAAAAATTAATAAATTTGGAAAAAATCTCTCTAGCAAAAAATAATATCTTGGGAAGAATTTATTTGAAATCTAAGTACGAGATTGTAAGGACTAGATAATTAGATTAGAAGGATATTTTCGGGGAATGTGTGGAAGATTCATAAGCAAACTTACATTCAGAGAGTGTATACGTAAGGAAAATAAAGTTGAGCAGAGAATTTGGTAAACTATGCTACTCTTTTTATACCTTCTGCACCTTTAAGTGTTGATGTGATAGGTTGGTAAAGAACTGGATTTGGGTCGTTTGATTTTCCATTTACTTTATTTAAGAAGTTCTACTAATCTTGTGGAGAAGCCTCTTATAATCCCCATTTTGCCCTAATCAAATAATCTCGTTAGCGATCTATAATGGCAGTTAAGATTTAGGATCATAACAAGAATTCAAAACTCAAAATGCGTAACCGAAGTAATCCCACTGTTTATGTTTCTGGGTTTCCCTCTTTTCCTCGATCTTCAACTTCGATTTTCCCATCTTTTATCCCCTCGGATGCTGCTATATCGCTAAAAGAAGATGGTGAGAAATTAGGGTTTTGTAGTTCGCAGTCATTCTTGATTATTCAAGGGTTTCTTCTCCCTAGACGAAGGCCCTTTTTACTATTTGTCTTTTTTTTTTTTTTCCTTTTTACTGCAAAGTATGACTCTCTAGGTTGTTAATGTTTTATGCAGAGAGGACGAAAAGCTTCTTCGCCTGAAGGAAAGAAGAGGCCGGATTGGCTGAGCGATCTCCTGCGGTGCGGCTTCTTTGGCTCGTGCAACCGCCACTGCGAGATGCCGAGGAGCGAGCAGAGGCTCTACTGCATGGACTGCAACCTCGCGATCTGCAAGCACTGCGCCGCCGACGACCATGGACACCATTCTCGTCTTCACATCGTCAAGTACAAGTGCGACAACGCGGTTCGCGTCCAGGACATGCGCAGCTATTTCAACTGCTCCGACATTAAGGTTCTACATCGTTTTCTTGTTCCGACATGAAGAGAATGATTTGGAAACTCGAGCGCAGGACAATGTCTGTCGTGCCTTGTGTTTGCTTAGCGAAAGAAACCGAATTTATCATCATGTCTTCAGTCCTGTAAAGTAGAATATTGATCCCGATGATCGAGGCTACTTCGTCGGCCCATTGCGCGCCTCCAGTCCATCACATTTAATTGTCAAATGGGTAATCAAATATAGTGATTTTTTGTGATTGATCTTGGGTTTTATGCATGCAGTCATACATAATCAACGAGGACAAAGTGGTGCTGATAAGTCCGCGATCTCCATCGGAGACGTCGGAGCAACCCAAGAACTGCCGTTCCTGCGTAGCTTGCGGCGTATCCATCCAACGCTCGTCTGATACCTACTGCTCCATCGCTTGCAAGGTACACAATTCATTTGGCATTTTAAGTTAAATATAGAGACAGTAATTAACTCGATCAAAAAGAATAAAAATCAAATGTCATTTTAATTGTTCTATACTTTTTTATGTTTCTTTTTCCTTTCTGTCTGAATTGATGTTCATCTATAAAGTGTCCGATAAGATGCATGCTTCATTGATTTACTAAATTTCGCTCCTGCTTTCTCTCCCATTTTGTTTATGTTGAAAATTTTCTTAGAATCCGTCTCTCTTGTTTAATGATCTCACTTTCTTTCACTGAGTGACTCGGCCACTTTTGAAGGTTGCAAATGGTTGGGATTGAGTCAGGTTGGGATTGGATCATAAATAAGTGGAACCATTTTTACTTGTCATAACCACCTATTTATTCTATTTTAACTTAATAACTATACTTTACATGTGAATAATGAAAAATTCATGATTAAAAAATATATATGAGAAATTTAGCATATTAAAAAAGAGAGTCAAATTTAACTAACATATGAAAAATTCATCATCAAGATTGTTTGCCTCCGGCGGCCACCCTAATGTAGCCATTAGGGATGGTCATCAAAGGCGATGGCGGCATCCCTATTAGATTAGAAGCAATGCACCTCGTTTGTCACCCTTTTCTTTTGGATTGTGCTTTCTTTTCAAGGTTTGATAATATCAGGTCGAGAATCGTTAGGATGCAAAATCATCCCAACCTACATCCATTAGGGTTTTATTGATTTAAAACCTACTTCAACCTCTTTCAGAAAATTTTAGATAACTCATTTAAATTGATTCAGAAAATGCGAGTTAAAAATGTGTCGTATTAGTTTGAGATTTTGCAAGATTTATGTACTAGCACAACAGCTTATACATTAATTTTGTATGATTAGAGACATATCCAAAATTCCGACTAGTCTGGCCTACTCCAAATTCAGAGTAAAAAGAACTGTGGAACTAAAAGTGTTAGAATGTGACATCTCCCACAAGCCTTTAACTAGGCTTTAGCATTTCGACTGAGCCCCTTCATGAACTTAAGATCTAGTGATCCCCTTCCTGAAAATATCAGCGACATGTTTCCTCCGTCCTAGTAACTGCGGATTACACTCCGCGACGCAATACTTGCAGAATGCGTTTATCTCAATCGGGTTTTGGTATAACCTCGCGCGCATGCATTTGGAAAGTTACTGTCTTGATGATAAAAGTACAATAATAAAAGGGGACCGCATCGACGGACCTGATGAGGTAGTTGCTTATGGCTCTTTCGAGGAACCCTGCAGGCGTCGTTGGAGCCGACGGACCAGCAAGAGAAGGCCATCAACGAGGGCTCTCGGAAAGAAAGCAGCACTATCACATTGCACAGCGGGAAGGAGGAGTCGTGCAGCAGCCCCGATAATGCTCGCAACGCTCGGAGCGACGAGCCGAGGCGGTCGTTCAGGCCGAGGCACCGCTTGCTGAAGAGGAAAGGGATTCCTCACAGGGCTCCCTTCTTTTGACCGAGTGAACCTTAAGTTTCCAAATCATGAACCGATATAGCAATATGCTTGTTGTCTGCTTTGCAGCTTCTATTGTTTTTTCTTTCGTTTAGTTGGTCCTGCTTCGAACCCCTTTCTTCTCTTCAAGAAGCGAAGATGGGAAAGGTCAGATTAGTGGGTTCCATATTTGTGCTCCAAATGTCAGAGCTCCTCGTATTCTTTTCATCTTTTCATTTGAATCCATTTATTTCAATTGATAACAAGGACGGATCTAGATAATTTTCTCGGTTATTGTAAAATTCTGTCAATGTTTTTTTTAGCACTTAAACGGAGTATTGTTACTCTTAAAAACGCGATGAGCAATCAATATCATATCGATTTTGTTTGTTTTTATAGAGCCGCATTTTGATGATTTAGAATTTATTGGTGTATTTAATTTTATCAATTTATGGGGCAAATTGAAACTATTGACTTATTCAAAAGCATATTCTAGGGGGCACGATCTGGTTGGCACGGCCCATGGACTCGTTCTAGAAGTTTTCCAAGTGCTGGGCTATGGTCCATCCGTGACCAAGCTCGAGCCTGTCCATGGGTGGATGACCCTCCAGCTCCTTGAAGCAATCGACCCTTGAGCTTCCCAAAGTCGTGGGCCTCTTGAGTGATCTTGTACAGATATGTAATTATCGAGAGGGATTTGAACCCCATTGAGAGGGATTTGAACCCAATCGTTAGAGAAAGAGGGGATCTATGGTTAAGATATATAAGGGCCTTTCCCCCTAAGTTTTAGGGAAAATTACCAAAAAAAATTTAGAAAATATTACCCAAAAAATCCTAAATTGATTGTAATTGTGTCAATTTATTCATAAACTTATTTTTTAGCCAATTAAATCACAATCTTTTTGTAATTGTATCAATTTAGTTCATTTGGCTAAAATTGGTTGGTCAGCGCTGATGTAGCCATCAATCGGTGTTGGCGACAATTTATTTTAATAATATATATTTTTGAATTATTTCATTAATTTTTTCCTTTTTTATCTTTTTTTCCTCCCTCATCCTTCCTCCTCTCTCCTTCTTCCTTTGGCTCCGGCGACCAGCTAGAGGGAAGGGCAGGCCGATTGTCCAATTGAGATGGTTGGGTGAGCTCACCTTGTCATCGCTGGGTGAGGACTCGCCTTGTCGTTGCTAGGTTTGGCGAGCCCTCACCAAATCCCCGACAGGTGCTCACCCCGCCAATGGTAACGCGAGCTCACCTAACCGTCTCAATCCGGCAACCAGCTAGCCCTCCCCTCTAACTAGTCACTGGAGCCAAAGGAAGATGGAGGGAGGAGGAGGGAAGAAAAAAAAAAAAGGAAAAAGATAAAAAAAATTAATAAAAATATTTCGAAAAAATAAAATATTATTAAAAAGTCATTTTTGGCGCTGGGCAATGGCCATGTAATCGTTGGCCGGCCAATTTGGCCGGATGGAATAAATTAGCACTATTGCAAATGTTTAAGATATTATTGGCCAAAAAAATAAGTTTAACATTGAATTGACACAATTAAACCTAACACTCTCTATATAATTTTTGTGAGTCAAGTGTGAGTAAAGCTAACTTGGGAGAAATCCAAGGCCGTACAAGGTTAGGGAATGTAACTATGTAAGATCGATCAGCCTGTGACACTCGTGTATCAGTATTGGCCCACTCGTGAGATTCAGATACATATTGTAATCTCTACTATAGAATTCAACAGTGGTAAAAATATTATTTAGTTGGTAATTTGTGAACTAATAAATAACCGAGCCTATTTGTAAAACTTACAGCTAGCTGCATGTAGTATTCATTATTTCTCAGGCAACTTACAAATGATTAAACGAGCCCACCAGTAATATTTCAAAGCGCTACTAATCTACCGTACATAAGGTGATATAATCAGATTTCATTGGTAGATCAGCGAACTACTTGCCTTGCGCATTTGTACAATTTTATTGAACTTGGTAATCTATTACAGGATACTAGATGTGAGAATATTAAAGATGTTAATTCGCGGATGAGTTAGAACTTAATTGAGTGGTCCTCCTATAAGATTTCAATATACTTCGTTAAACTCATTAGTTCCGTCGATGGATTATGAACTATCCATTAGACCCAACTGCTAGATTTTAAAATACTTGATAATGTAATACTAGACATTAGTCACCACGAAACTAAACCGTTTTCTCCTTGGTATAATAAATGGAACTCACTCTTAGAATCTTAGATCATTTCGTAACCTGTCACTCGATGTGCGGCTGTGAAAACATTTTCGTTTTAATAGAATGTTGCTAACTGCCAGTCTGGCCCAATTGTACAATTTTTATGACACTTGTTAATCCACCACCAAATGTAAGATTTCAAAATGGTAAACCTGTTCTTTGGTACTCATTGATGGACCAGTCCACTTATCATTTTTAGAGCACTGGGTGATCTGCTGTAGATGTTAGGGCAGTAAAACCATTATCTTGTTGGCAAGCGGCGGACTCACTTTTATATGGAAATCCATTGGTAATGTACTGCAGCCTAATAGATTGGAAAACAGTAAAATTATTCTTTCGTTGGTAAACCATGAATAGTTCACTGGACAGAAAAGGTTTTCATTTTTTTTTTTTTAACTCACAACATTGGAGAAACGTTGTTCCGTCTTTCATTGTCCTAAAAAAGTTCACAATATGGGGTTCCATCGATTTGTTTTGTCATTCCCTTCCCTCTCGATGCAGATAATACTGAGGATCTATGGGCTTTTGAAGTCCTCAATCTCGTTTCATGAGTTTTGAAAAATCGTTTGTGGTTCTTCCAGTAACATGGATGTGAGACGTTTATACATGAACATGTCCGGACATGGATCACGGATTTTTCAGCTCCTTGACATTTGAAGGTACGTACCCGATCGACGGTCGTGAGGAAGACGAGTTAATGCGGCTTTAGGTTGGTGAGTTGCTTGTATAAAAATAATTTTCCAATCCTTTCTTTCACGTGTCCCTTCACCTGAAGAGATGAGGAACAAATACAGGAGGCAAACTGCGTTAAAGAGCAGACAAAGGAAGAAGTCTTTCCTTTTTTAAAGCCACAAAAATTCGAAAGCAGTCTATTTTTATGTTGATCTCTAGAGATAGAGACCCTCGTTGCTTTCAAATCTGCCAGAACTGCTCAAAATTGGAGGCCGCGGAAGTACTTAGGGAATGTGCAACCATGGTTTGTCGAGACCATTAAAACGGAACAAAAAGAATTGTATTCATCTATGGTTTGCCACTCGGGCTTCGGGCTACAGACAATGTTACTTCTTTAGTAAATGAAAAGAATGTTATTTTATCAATCAATTTGTATGGATATAATGGAAAGCAGAGTTTAATTGAACGTAAGGCTGATTTACTGCGTTGTCAATCCGCTAATTCCACAATGTAGTTTGCTACCCACTGCAAGCTCTGCCAAGATCAGAGCACACTGTGTTATTGATTTCATTGAGATGGTGAAAATTTATTAATGGATTAAACATATTGTGTCATGGAGGAGAATGCTCAGATGGGTGCATCTTTGCAAATTAAAATGTCGCATATGCATGGCGAAGAAATGCGGGAGGAAGAGTGGGCTGAACTCAACTAACTATGAAACCACAGACATACCTCCATGCATCTCACTATATCATCATCTTCTGTTCTGAGATGAGTCTGTAAAATCAGAAGAGAATATTAAGAAGGTGGAAATGAATAAGCATTTCCTATATCGGATCAATCACTCAAAGTGCAATGCCATTAAATCTTCTCTGACAAACAAGAGAACTGTAAATGATGAAGTAAGACACGGAGATTCCTCGCCAAAGCAGATGATGTTTCATTGTATCATGTTTGGCTAACTTGTGGCATGTTTAAAAATCTCGGTTGCCTTGAACAACAATTTACCTATTAAATTCTTCAAAAAACATTTGAGCTTAAACATGTCATGTTCATCAAAGGAAGCTGCTTTAAGATGGCTTTAATTACCTGCATGACTCGCTTGCAGGATGCATCTTCCACTGATGCTAGGATGACAAGCGCAGCTGCAACTGTGGAAGGCCAGTAGGACAGCTGCTCATGGTCTAGCAGAGCTAAAGCTGCCAGGTTTATGGCCCTCTTAATCACTCTAGCATCAGCTCTTGCAGCTCTTGAGTAGAACCTGCAATCATTTCTGCATATTTCAGTAATATTCAGCAGAATCACTTTCTTTACTCAGATTAGTCAAGTGATCGGAATTTGCTGAGTCTGAAAAGTAAGTCTTAACACACGAAAACACACAATATGAGAGAAAAGAAAATAAGTCTGCCGATCGAGGTTGCGCAGACAAGATATGGACTGTACCATAAGAAGTTGTGTATGGTAGGCAATGTACACTGAAAGTTGAGAATCTCTTGTACCAACCACTCCATTGCCACCACTTCGCATCTGCTGTAGGTGTCACTCCCCACACGGAAGTTCTTTTGTCTTACGCTGAAATACCAGTACCATTTACATCTGTTAGGGGCTTGGCATAAACCAACTGGGTGTCTACCATCCATAAATAAGTCATGCAGTGGCGTGATTTTAAGTCACTACTGGCAACCCGGACCCGGACATAGGGAAGTTTGAGTAATCGGTAATTACCAGTACCATTTACATCTGTTAGGGACTTAGCATGAACCAATTGGGTGTTTACCATCCATAAATGAATTATGCAGTGGAGTGATTGTAAGTCACTACTGGCAACCTGGACGCGGACATAGTGAAGGTTGAGTGAGCGGTAATTCCTTTGCGATGGCAAACCTTCGAAGTTGTTCATGATGTATTTCCTAACGGTCTACCACATGTAACTGAAATTACTCGATCCAATGAACATTCCAAATGTGGTGTCGTCTGAAGTTATGGCAAAATGATTGCTGGGAGCAGGGCATAAGTAAAATTAAGATTTGTAAAGCTCGAGGTCTAAGCATCTTCACATTTGCTAACCGAAAGGTCCAAAGCAGTTATTGCCTTCTAATGAGGGCATTGATTAGCATCCCTCTATATGAAGGAAAACGAAGGAGATAAAATCTGATTACCAGTTGTAAGGTTGATTCTCCTCAATCCTGGTCGCTAGGGTGAGACAGGCTATTCCAGCAATTTGGAAGTTCCTTCGCTGTATGAAGTATCCTTTACTAAGAAATCTGTCAAAGAGGCTCACCCCAAGAAACAAAGTCTCGTTGTGGAGCTCTCTCGCACTAGATTGCTGTTAACATGGAATATCAAACTTGTAAGAGGTCAAAGGAAGGACCACGGAAGGAAAGAAAGATCCATATAAACAGGATCCATGTAAATATATAGAGGCATGACTTTTTGTCCAGCTTGAAGCAATCTCTTATGTACAGGCATGGATCTAACATTAAAGAATGTGTGCAGTTATCTTTATGCCATGCAAAAGTAGTTTCTACAAGCAATTTATGCAAATTATAAATGGATTTTAACAGATCAATGTCTTGGCCATCGACATTTTGCATCTAATTAAAGATGAGGGGGGAAACTAGGACCTAATTCTGCGTGTACCTCACCTCAATAATCCAGTGAACCATGCGTGTCCTTTCCTTAAGCACGGTCTCGCCGTACTCCTCAACGTAGTTCCGCAAGAAGACTTCTCTCCTCTCTCTGTTTCTCAACAGCTGATAGCTCTCCGCATCCTCCTCGTCGCGACACCCATGCTAAAATTCGAGTTCACAAAAATTAATCAAATTCAAATTTCAAACAACGAAAATCGTACCTACATACAATAACAGCTTCGTACAGTAAGAGCTTACATTTACTTCAGAACCGAGACTCCGAGCTTTGTGGTTGTCTGCACGGGTACTTGATCTCAAATATTGCTCCCTGTACTGGAGGAGAAAAGAGAAGGTTGGGGAAGGATTCGAATCTTCATCTGATTTCTCGGAGAACTCAAATCCAGATTCAGAGGAAATCGACAGAATGTACTCGGAGGAGTATTCGTCCGAGTTTTCCTCGAATAGCTCCTTTTGTAGCTCGGAGAATGAATCGAGATCGGAAGAGTGGTCCGAGATGTCGTCGTACGCGATTTGCTCTGTGCAGGCGAGGTCGGTGTCGTAATTGATGTAGCCTGGCTTTTGATCGACAGTCGATTCCGACTTTGAAGCGAGTAAACAATCGGTGACGTGATCTTTTGTTGTTTCAGAGAAAATCTCCGACAATGCTCTGTTCTCATGGCATTCGACTTCAAGTGTCTCGTCCTCCAATTCCGAAATTCGGAAAGCGCTAATTGCCTTGGGGCTCGAGTCAACAAAAGACGGGAGAGAGACGACCGCATTTTCGGCATTTCTGTTCCTCGACAAGCCGCTGGAGAGCTCACTGGACTTCGCCGGCGAATGCTGGTGGACGCAGGAGATCTCCGATCGGGCGATCGACTCCGAAGCCGCATTTCCTCTGAACTCCTTCAAACCATGGTAGGTTCCAGTGTCTTTCAACTCGGAGCTCTCCTCTTTGGAATCAACCTCGAAAGACGAACCGGAGCACGACTCCGACACCGAGACCTCCGCAACAACTTCGGCAACTCCGCCTTCGTCGTTGTCGTCGTCGTCGTCGTCCTCCTCCTCCTCCCGTAGTCGCTTGCACGAGGACCTCGTCACTCTCCTAAACTCCCAATCGGATCGCCTCTTCCGAGTGCTTGCGCTCGCGCTCTTCTTCTCCTTCTTCGCGTCCACCGTGCCGACGGAGACCTCGCCGTCCAAGTAGCTGGAATCCACGGAAGCGGAGACGGCGGAGTCGCGCGAGAAGCAAGCGACAGGAGAGAACTGAGACCGCCTCCTCTGAGGAAGCTTCGACCGGAGCATCCGGTGTATCCGCAAGGGCGGCGGCGGCGGCGGTGGCGGCGGCTGCATCATTTTCCGGCGGTTCCTATCCGGTTCGGGCTCCCGCCGTGGTCCGAATTGAACTTCGTCGAACTAGTTCGAAGCTTCGAGACGGTGCTGCTGTGAGTTTGATGACGGAGGAATTTCGTGGAGTGATCGCAGTGTGGCGAGGAGGAGCAGAAGAAGAAGAAGAAGAAGAAGAAGAAGAGGAGGAGGCGGTTATGGGGAGTTTGGGGAGAGTGGTTTTACGTGGGTTTAACCACGTCGTGGAGGGGACGTGATGTGGGAGAAAATATTGGGTGTATCGCTCCACATCTCCTGCTACTGAACTGCGGATCGGTCATAGCCGTTGATGTGATCCACTTGATCATCGCGCGGCCCGCACTGGCTCGACCATGGGCCCCACACAGATAATGAGAATTGTTCAGGAATCGAGAGGATTTATGCTCTGGTTTCCCTTCCTTTTTTTGGAAAATAGGTTATTTTTTTGGTCTACGTACATACATATACATATATTATGTTTACGGACGGTTATCGAGTTTTTTGAAGCGGCGAAAAAGTCTCTTTTGTCCGATCCGAATGCTCACGGTGGCAGTGTTGCAATTTCCGCCAACGTGAAGGGCAAAAGATTTGCATGTGAGATAGTCGGCCTCGCCTTTTCGTTGGAACACTAGGCGGCACAGAGCCGCAATGGTGATGGAAGAGAGGTGAGTGGCAACTCTAATGTAATTTAAAATTAGGATTCGACTTATCGATTTAATTAGTTGACTTTAATTGGAATGGTCGAAAGTTTTGATCATATTTGATATTGACTTAGATTCAATTCGTCAAATTAATGAACCGAATCAAATCATGTTAATTTCTTGTTGCCTCTTAGACTTGGGCCTTTGAAAGGCTAAGGAAAAAAGAAAAGAAACAAGGGAGGGAATAATTCGGGATTCGACCCTTTAGCCTCAAGGATCCAATAAATTCATTTAGAACATACAATCGAGCTCTAGCTAAAAGAATAAACACATAATCTATGATAGAGGGTAAAATCAATTTTTACTCAACGCTTCGACATTTCAAATTATCAATTGAGAAATTGGCAATCATGTTAAAGCTATTTTTTTTTTTACGGTACCAAATTGAAACACATAAGTGCACTTGTGAATAAAAAACATAGGATAAATGCGAGTTTTTACGGTACCAAATTCTCGAAGCTCCTGTTTCTCTTGCTCCTTCATCATCCACCCCTCCCGACTTCCGTGTCTCTAATGCTTCTAAGATAGATTATCTTTATGAAGTCTCTCTTAGTGATGAAACCAGGATCTCTGAAACCCAACTCCCTCTCATGAACCCATATTCCGCTTTTGCTAAACCCAGTTCATCCTTTTCACCCATCCGCTCCATTCGTCAACTCATCCATCAAACCCCAAAGCAAGTAAAAGAGTACGTTCAGTTTTCCAAGTTTGACCAGCACCCTATTTCTGCTACTGAAAAGGAGTACTTTGTTACTCTTCGATACCTCCAGAATTTCCTGCAAAGTGGACCCAAAGAAGGTTACACTCACATTCATTATGGTCTTTGTTCGTCTTGCTCTTACCTTTCATGGTCGCAAAGGTTTACCCGTTGTTGCTAGGATAGCATTATTGGATACTCGCTTTCTAGAGTACCAACATGCTTGTATTGGCACAGATTCAAACCACTTTGAATGCGGCACAGTGTTTGTCACTTTATATCCAAACTTTAATATTGCTCTTTCAGATCCACAGTTACTTTCTTTTATGAAAGTATAGGTTCAACTCACGGGAGCCCCTCAAACTGCTGACTCTGTTGCTGCAACGCTCCACTACCAGATGGTTTATCGAGTGCATAACCATGCTCTTGATCTAAACTTCAACAATGGAAATGAAGATGCTTTATTCATCTCCATGCAAAATGATCAAGCTTCTTGTATTCATGTTCCCTGCAGACGGATCCCGAAGGAGAAGCTAGCCACTCTTCTCCCGGATACATGGATCACAAACTATGAAAAGCTGCACTGAAAAGTAAGTCCATCCAGTCCTCGGATTATGAATTTATCCGAAAAAAAGATGGAACTGTTTCCATCAAGTTCGGCAAACAAAAAGAAGAAGGTAGTCCATCTATCTTCCAAACTCTTTTTATGATCGAACCATGTGTTCCTGAAGCTATTTCCGAGCTAGACCCAAAAAGCATGTCCGACATTTTCAAAGTGATGGACGGTCAGTCCATTACTATAAAGACCCATATGGTCATTGTTTTTGGGATCCTTTTTGCCGGTGCTCCTCTTGCACGAAATCTCCCGATGAGGTTGATCCATTCGAAAAACCTCCACCTGGCGAAAGAAAAGAGAGATCCCCTGTTTCAACAAGTACTTAAATGGAGATCCATCTATTGATACTCTTGGTGAGTGTGACAAATACCGCACGTAGTTTCCTACGCACCTCCTCCACCACCAAAATACACTATTGCACCAACAAACTCTCCACCACCATCACCTCCACCTTCTCCACCCCAAAAAAAAAACCAGCTCTCTCCCCGTTCTATAAGCCAATTCGAAATGGGCTAAGAAAAACTCTTACCCATTTGAAGTTCCACCGTAAAAGCAAACTGTCTCTTCCATTACCATGTTCCAAGATACGGACTTCCCTCCTCTTGTCCGTGAACAATCCGGACTCACATTCCCTACTCCAGGAAGAGTATCCGATCCACAAAAAGGTTTCGCTATACTCCCAAAATATCTACCCCTAACGAGGTAGATGAGCATGGAAGACCAAAAAGACTACTACTTGAAGCTGTCCTAAATTGGCAATCGAGACTTTGATGGCACAAAACAATGCTTTCAAAGTCATTGATTACAAGATCGGGAATGTCCAACAAGATCTTCAAAGACACGATGAGTCTACCAAAAAATTGCTTTTCGAATTCCACAAAAGACTTGAGGCCTTGGAATCAGGACAACGCCTCGGGTATCATTCTTTTGAAAGCCCGCAGCCTGAAATAGAGAAGCTCAAAAGACATATTCAAATCCTTGAAGAAGGAAGGTTTCGGCCTTTCGATCCGCTAGCACCTACTGTGAGAACCGGTTATGTGCCTCCCTCGCCTCAGATGTCTATATTTGCTGCCATTCCAGAAGATCCTTACAGGAAAGAACCAGATATGGCAAGCATGAGGGATTGTCTTAAAGAGCTCACTCGAAAACAAAAGGAGAAAGGAAAAGAAAAAGAAAGACCAGAAGGGCCAACCAGGCCAACCTCTCTCTCTGGGCCAACTAGGCCAACCTCTTCGTGGTCATCGAGAAAGGCCGAGATCGATGATGCTTTCGAACCCTCTAGAATCCTTTCTAAAGGATTTGGGTACTCGGGAACAATCTAATCCCGTTGATTCGCTATCCAAAAAGACCAGACTCTCTTTCCAAAGTAGAACAAACTTTCCCCGACATCTTTGATTCGAATCGATTCGGTATCTCTTGCATCTTCCTCATCCTTTTCAATTCCTACTATTCATTCCCCTCCTGAAGCACCAATCACTTCATCCATATATATGGCCGATCCTCCAGCTCCAGATATTGAAATGGAATCTAATTACTCTGATCCAGAAGTTGTCCAACATAATACCGGACAACATGTGTCCATGGCATCAAAACAGTTCTTCACCATTGATGATATCTCTTATCACAAATGGCCAGAAAGATTTGAAGAATTTCATACTTGGTTGAATACTCAATCCCTTACCAACCATGATATGAATGATGTCCTCTACAACTTTGTCACCGGGTTTCTTTGGAAGCCTCAAAAAGCGGTGGAAATCGGTATCCGAACAGGACGCATTCATTTTCGATGTCACCAGATTTTGGCCTTGCCATCACCATCTTATATCATTTCTTTATAGGGAAACCCACCGACCTTGTCGAACCGAAAAGAAGAGAATTCTTTGAAAGAAAATGTTGTTCTCTCCGGAAGAAGCATCTTGATAAACACTACATGGAGATGCTTAAACTCTTTTATCGGCTTGAGCCGATTCAAATTTGAAGCATGTCTTCCCGACTTCTATTCCCAAAGAATTGACCCGAGATGGTTGAAAGATCCTTTTTTGGAAAATAAAAAAGGGTACAAGACATTCCTTTGGGAGAAATACAGCAAGAAATTCATCTGTGTCTTGAAGAGCTTTGTTTAAAAAGACAAATGGTCCGCTCTTACATTATAGAAGACAAAACCCTTGAAGCAGCCTATTCCCGCCAAAAGCTGAAGATCAAGTGTTCCAAAAATGATTGCGACGGCGATTGCGGAAAGTATTGCCGGAAGAAAAACACTTCAAGAAATTCAGTATCAAAAAACACAAATATGGCTCTAAGCACTACCGGAGAAAGAAGAAATGGCGATATCTCCGAAAAAGAAAAGATCGCGCAGGCCACAAGAAATCAAACAGATGTTTCATCTGCAACCGTAAAGGACATTTTGCCAAAAATTGTCCCTGTGCGAAAAAAGGTCGAATCGTTTAATTCATCATATTGAGAATGAAACGGAATTTCTCTTGAAAATGATGATATCGAATCCTTATTCTCCGCCGATGAAGAGCCATTAGAACATACTCTTTGTATCATCCCTTCCTATCAAACTTCCGGTGGCGAGTCCGACACGTAATCGAAGAGATTTTTCATATATCTTTTGCATCTTCGTAACAACCTCCCGACATATTTTCAAGCCAAACCCAAAGTGTCCCCATTTTCCGTAAAAATCTTCACTTCCAAGTTTGCAAAACCAATCAATGTCATTGCTCTTATTGACACATGAGCAAGTTGTTCCATCTTAGACACCAAAATTCTGCCTGAAGAATATTGGACTTCTCATGTCCGATACTTCAATTCTGCGTCTAGAGATACTTTCTCCACAAATGTTAGAACTACTCCTATAACTGTCCAATTCTTTCCCGGTGTTCTATCACAACCAAAATCTTTGGATCCAGTCTCCCCAATAAAGATCTGATAATTGGGTGGGATATTATGACTCAAATCGCTCAACTTCGAATCATTCCTAGAAGAGGTCTTAAGTATAGGGACCAATTCTCTGAGTTCATCAATATCCTTTTCCATTCACATGAGTCTATTAGATCCAATCATGCAAAAATTGCTTCAATCATGCTCAGAATCCCATGCTGAGTTCGCTCAAAAATGTTCTCATCCCTTATGGGAAAATCCAGAATTCTTTGTTTGCCTTCCGTTCAAAAAGAATGAAGACATAAATCCAACCAAGGCGAGTCACTCGGGAATGAATCCGGAACATTTAACTTTGGCACAAAGGGAATGCTCGAGAACTTCTCCAAAGCAAGGACTTATTGAACTTTTCAATTCTCAATGGGCTTGTGAAGCCTTTTATGTCAATAAGCGTCTTTGAGTAAACTAGGGGAAAAATGAGATTGGTGATCAACTATCAACCTCTCAACCTTTTTCTCCAAGATGATAAGTTCCCTTTACCTTCAAGAGATTCTCTCTTTGTTGGCCTAACCAAAGCCCATATCTATTCCAAGTTTGACCTCAAAGCCGGATTTTGGCAATTGGGCATTCATCCCGATGACGAGACCCAAAACGGGGTTCTCGTATTCCAAACCAGCACTTCCGGTGGAAAGTCCTTCCTTTTGGTTTGAAAGTTGCCCCATCCCTCTTCCAAAAGGCCATGTGCCGAATTTTCCAGCCAATCTGTCAAGTGCTGCAGAGTCTATATTGATGATATTTCGCTCTACGACCACGATGAGTTAGTTTACTTTGCCAACTCCTTGAACAATTTGCGGAAATTGTCGGAAGCATGGCATTATGCTTTCTCAAAGGAAAATGAATATTGCCCAGACAGAAATTGAATTTCTTGGTATGCACCTCAATAAAGGTACGTACTACCCAGGGCCACACATTGCACAAGAATTATTGAAGTTTCCTGAAGAAAACCTTTCCAAAAAGGAAGTTCAGCAATTTCTTGGGATAATTAATTATCTCAGGGATTTTGTTCCAAACATCGCAAAAGCGCGATCCCACTCCAGTCAATGCTGAAGAAGAATCCCCCATCTTGGGGAAAGACCCAAACCAAAGCCGTTGCTGAGCTTAAGGAGATTATGCAAAATCTCCCACCTCTACAAATACCATCAACAGGAAAAAGAATCCTTCGGGCGACGCCGGTGATGAATACGGGGCGGTTAGCTCGTTCGAAGAAATTGATGGTAAGAGGCACCCTCGTGCTTATAAAAGTGGAAAATTCTCTCAAGCTGAAATGCATTACCATTCCACTTTCAAAGAGATCTTAGCAAGTCAAAAAGGGGATCAAAAATTTGAGTTCCATCTCATTGGTCACCATTTTCTAGTAGAACTAGATATGGCATCTTTTCCACAAATGACCAAATTCAAGCGAAGCAAATTCCGAATTCCCAGTTGCTTCGATGGGCTGAATGGTTTTCAAAATACTCTTTCGAGACCAAACACATTCCTGGAAAGAAGAATGTACTTGCTGACTTCTTGTCAAGGCCAAAAGCACCCGCAGAAATCAACATGTACATCAAGAGACCTGCCTTCCACATGCTCAATTATGGACAGAAATACAAGATCGAGAAGATCAAAGATCTCGCCCACTGGAAATATCCTCGGGAAATCATTGAAGAAATCCAGCACGACCGTCTCGGTGAAAACATCGATAGTCTCATGTGGCAATGCAATCGAACTATTCCGATTCAACGGAGGTTCCATTCTATATCCTTTTGGGTTGAATGCAGATTATCCATTCATTCATCCTCTTACCCGGAAGGAAGATGATTTTCCCGATCAACTCAAAAGTTATTATGGTACTTAACCAACAAGTACCTAATAGCTATGGAGATTCCAACCAGAAGATTCATTGCCAACCTCACAAGGATTTTCATGCTCGGAAAAGGTAATGTTGAAAGGGAAAGTGACAAAAATCTTTTAGACTTTCTCAACTGGTTTTATCCTCCAACTCATTGGAAACATCTTTTAGAGAAAGAACTAAGAACCGCGACACCAAACCCTGAAGTCCATACCATTTTGTTTTTAAAGCGTCCATGGCACTTTTTTAGAAACAATGGTAGCATTATTAATGAACCACAAGAAATAGGAACCACATCCTATAAACCATATCGAATGCAGAGAAGCCCGATTCACAGATCGTATCCGGGCTCGTCGATATTCGAACATCGCACCGAGAACTTCAAAGAATCCTATGTCAAGAAAACAAAACTGTTCCGCATGAAGTCTGGAATTATAATGCCCCCGCCTCTTGGGATCATTATGAACTCGCACTAGAAGCCAAGGAAGCACTCGATGATTTCAGACAAGCAGCGTCATCCCAGGAGCATGAAATGACAGATGCAGATGACATTGTCCAATCCACTCAAGACCCTTATGCTAGATGGGGAGGTCCTCTGTCCGGGACCCCTATGCTCCAGGATCCTCGTCCTTATCTCAAAACATGAATGTATCCTTCTACAAGGATCGGTCAATCGGCCTCGCCCAAGCATCCCCGACCCTGATGACAACACCGATTGGGCACAAGAAGAAGCCTCACATTGGGCACATGAAGCATCCTCGTCAAGACAAATTCTCTCACCTGCAAATCTTGAAGCTCTTGAACAAAGGTATGAAGAACACCTCTTTGCATCAAATTACAGCTCGAGATGACTCCCACAACAAGCTACAATGCCCGTGACGGACGAGATCGCCGAAAATGCCGTTGTCCGTACAAAGTCTTGTAGCAAAGTTCTGTTCACTAGGCTAGGGAAAGTATCAGTAGGTTTTGTTCACATGCGTATACTGTTCATAGTGTGCGAATAATTCCCTTCCGGAAATTTCTTTCCAGGAGCCTTTGTTCTCGTTCTGGACCCGTTAGTTGGTCTTTGTCATTTGTGTCTCCCATTTGCCTATATAAGGCAAGGAGTCTGTATTGTGTTGGGCGAGTCCCTTGAATGAAGTGAGTGTTTTTGTGAAAAACTTCTCATGGCTTTCTAAACTCCTCTCTTCTTCTCTCTCCCGGTAGGATCCTCTAAGAAATGCGGCTCGAGTATGTTAGAAACATTTCCATCCCGGCATCACCGAGTGTCTCTAGGCTCGAACTAAAGGATTGAGTTGTTTTCTGCTAAAAGGCTGTCCCTGAAGGGCTTGAACGGGAGTGTTCGCCCACTGTGGGATGCATACCTGTAGAGAATTGACTTCGTCTTCCCTGGTTCTAAGTTTTAAAATTATAACTATATCTTTAATCTCTCTCACCTTCACTTAATCTCGTATTTACTCACTTCACAATATGGATAGAGTTGGGAATGATTGAGATATATGTCAAGTCGGGTTGGGTTGAGTATAAGTTACCGGATTTATCGTAAAAATAAGTAAAAACGTGTTAAATTGATATGTTTTTACTTATTTTTACAATAAAACGTGTTAAATTGATATCACCCACCAGGTGGCGCATGATTGGTTTGGGCTCCTCCCTCACGAAGGGGGGGTTCGAAACCCCAACGCGCCGGGCGACTTACCTGCACAGTGACGCGTGTATGGTTACTGGTCACCAAAAAAAAAAAAACGTGTTAAATTGATCAATTTGAATCAAAACATTAATGACGACCTTACCCATCCATTTGATGATCTTTCAAATTATATCGCTTCAAATAATTTATCAAAAGAATCTAACATAAAAATATTTTTCGTTTATTCACTTTTATAAATAGTATAAGTAATTATATTTTGAAAAATGCCTTTCAAATTATTCATTTTACAGCAAAGCAAATGGATCCTTTGAAATAATGATATTCACACTGCATGATATAAATTGGAAAAAGTCTAATTTAAGATCGCCTTTTTCTGCATTAAACTTGTTGCCGCTATTTTTCTGCTAATTGGAGTTCCATCTGATGATGCACTCGCGCATCTTCACGATCATCTTCTCCGTCCCCAAGCAAAAAAATTGTTCGCCGATAGGACTCGCCCCCGAAGTTGCCACACTAGCCGATTCCACTGTTCGGCTCGAACGCTACCTGCCATTCAAACATAAGAGAAACCACGACGACGACGACGCGGCGCCGTTCGGGCACCGAGCTCCGCACCGTCCGTCGCCTCCTCTTCCGCTCCCTCCGTCGTCTCGAAGCGAGATTTCTAGGTCGAATCCGCCTCGGAAGACGAGATTTCTAGGTCGAATCGCCGCTCGTGCGAGGGAATCTGCGGGATTCGACCTGGCACTGGTCATTCCTGGGGAATTATCGCGATCGATCGGTGCGTCGTCGCGGTCCTGATTTCGAACTCTTTTTAACTCGGGGTTCGCTGTTTGTTTTCTCCGTTTCTTGTTTGCTCCGGCTAATTCCGTGTTCCATGATCGGTCTTCCCAGCTCGGTGATCGGGAGATAATCGCGTCTAGGGCTTGGATTCGACGCGGTAATGGGCTTGTCGTCGGTGGCGAGCAACAGCGAGGGCATGCAGCTGTGCATCTTCGACCTGAGGAGAGGGCAAAACGAGGGGCAGGAGCTGGACAAGATCCTGTTCTTTTACCCTGCCGATCTGCCCTTCTCCACTCAGCTCTCCGTCATTGGCCTCAGCGAGGGCCTCATTACCTTCACCAGGTTGGCGATGAATCCTTTGAATTCTGGCGTAAGCCGACGTTAGAAGTATACGAGCGCCGACTTTGTCGTTTCAGTTGCTGAGTGCTTTTCTGGTCGTTGAAAGTTCGTTCATTTCGTCTGTTTCTTTGATCTGTCGGTTTAGTGGAGTGAGCTTGTCTTGTGTTTTTGTTCTTGGTGGGGTCAAGGATTTTCTCTCCAGAGGCTGCTTGCGAGGTCATCGAAGCGGAGAGGCACTCTCATGTGTTCTTCGAGGCAGAACCCGATATTTGGATGGTCGTGGTGCGTTCTCTGTTCAATCTCTCTTATGCTCCAGTATTTGAAAGCTTCGATGTCTTCTTTCTTTTCCCTTAATTATGTACTTTTTCTTCATATTTCGTAAGATTGTTGAGAAAAACAAGGAAGCAGAAGCGATTTGGAGAGTCGAAGCATTGAGAAAGGTCCTAAAGGAAGTCCACTCTCTTTTCTTGATGTTCCACGGGTCTATAAGATCATTGCTTGAGAAGGAACCAGCTGCAGGATCGGTCAGATCTCAGTTGTACATATTCATCATGGATTATCTTAGTGGTGAGTTCTTGTGAAGTATTTTGACTGTAGTAACATTCTTAATTTAACGTGCAATTCTTTCTTGGCATCGTTTTATCTATAATTAGTTCAAAGTATTTCATCGTAAGTCACTAATTGTCAGCATTTGAAAAGCGGTCTCCATTGGATTACTGCTGCTGGGGTAATGCGAAGTTTGCTCTATCAAATGGTCACCTTTGGATTTCTGCTACTCCGCTTGTGCTGAAGCTGCTGTTTCTGGCACCTCACACGTAAATTTTCTCTTTGAGGCAGATTTTCTCTCTTCGAAGAAACTCCAATTACCATCATTCCGTGATTCTTTGAAGGAGCGTGCAACTGTACAGATGCTAACTGTAGGACGTGAGGCTGCAATAGAAGTTCAGGTAGGTTTTGTATGATTTTCTCATTGCATGGTTCTCTGGGGAATTTAGATGCCAGTTTGACATGATTCTTATTGACATGGTGTGCCAATACTTTCTCATTTCCAATCATGATGCACTGTTGGGAATTAAAGGGCCTTCTCAATGCACTGACAAATTGGGCAGCTCCTGTAATGCTTGGTTATTTTTGCAATTTTTGCTATGCATACATTCCCGATGGTGGATTCTATCAAATAATTATACTACTGTTTTGTCAGTCGCTTGTCAGGGTTGTAGAATCGTGCACTGGAAGCCCGTCAAGCCACTCGTTGCTCTTGTTTCAGGACCTTCTAGTTTCTACGACACTTTCTCCAGTATGTTTTAGTTGTAAAGCTCATATCAATTTTCTGTTTTTCCATAATCCATTTTTTTTGCAGCTTTTTTGTCTTAAATTTGATGAGATGGTTTACAGTAAAATCTTAACCTATCGGTCATCATTCTCCCTTTTCTCAGGATGACACCATCAATCTATTTACATATGCTGTTCTAAGATTGACTCCACGTGCTCTCTCTGCGGGGTTAAGTTCCTGGTCCTATCTACGTAAGGGAAGTGCTGCATCCACTACTGTGACAGGGCCTACTATGGGAAGCGCAACTTCTCTTTCAGAACCTTTCCATGGTTCACGTGGTACCTCCGCAGGTGATGATCACAGTCATGCCATCAGACCCCTGCAGCATGACAGGTGGTCCAAAGGAAGGGATGGTTTTCTTATCACAGATATCTGGCAAGCTGAGCCTGGGAGCTTAGTTTCTGTCACCCCATCAATTTGGATCCAGCAGACTGAAGAGAAAATGTATCTCTGTGCTTATCAACACAAGAGCCTTACCTTTATCCTTCTGATTCCTGTGTCCTCTGTTATTAATGGGGAACAAGGCATTTTAGCAGTGAAGCAGCTAGTTCTTGAACATGTTAGTCCTCCACTGATGTCTGTTTTAGCTGTTGTTCTTATACCGCTGTACTTTTATATCTTTTATATAAATAATGGGTGGCTAGCATTTCAAGGTGAACTTGCATTTTGATAAGATTTTTAGGATGGCATAGCTAATCTATCAAATTAGTGGTAATTACTGACATTAACATTATTTCACATTTTCATATTTTGGTGGCTCATCCTTGTTCATGGATGGACAGTTTCCAGCGCTGTCTTATGTACTAATTAATTATTGTCAATTGCCCATCATTCTTGTGTAGGTGCCACTCTATATTTATGTGTTTAAATTGTGAGTATCAAAGTCTAGTACTACTGAGTCCTTTTCTGTTCATGCTTTGTAAACTAAGCATCTAACATATCTGTGATTCTGACTTTCTGCTATTGAAACTTTGAAGTTCGGAGCCCCATAAGTCCTCCTAGTTTGTGTTGAGTTAATGTTGCTATCAAGAGGTATAATGATTGTATACATTGACATGCTGCATTGGACTGTGTGATCTTGTTGCACTTGTGTATGCCTTCCCATACACCATCATATTCATATTCTTCCATGATAGGCAAAGCTGGAAACTGTAAAGAAACCATGATGTTCTTACTGACTTACTTGGTTTTTGTACTTTCTTCACGAATCATTCTCTGCAAATGGCATGGTCACCTTACTTAAATGCCATTTGTGTTATTATTGAATGTGATTTGGCTTTTTTGAACTTGTGGTGGCTGATTTGGAATCTTTCAGCAAGGATTAGATATAAGTTGCAGGAAAAGTACTTGAATTATCTGTCTTTTACTCCTTAGATAATTCTCAGTGTCAGGACTTTTTGCTCTTTCAATTTATTGAGCACTGGAGCATCATTTGATATGCTTATCTTTTTTTACCTGGGTCCTGTAGGTTGTGTTTGCAATTGCATTCCGTCATATTCTAGAATTCTGAGCTCTAGGTAAATTTGGATAGAGTGGGAGGAAAATGCTGAAAATGACAAAAATCATCTTGAATCTTCATGTTGGTCTCAAAAACCATTCCTTTGGGAATTAGATAATTCATGCCTTTCTTATTGGTGCTGACTCTGATATGTGAGTTGATTCAAGGACGACTTCCTTATATGATTATTCTCCACTTTCTTCACTGAGAAGGGGAGGCAACCAGAAAAGGATCGATGAGAATTCTAAAGCATTTACATTTAGCGATTTTTCCTTAATGCTGCTAGTTCGCCTATCAAAGGCTTAAGAAAGCTTCTTGCTTTCATCTATGTACCATATTTCACTTCCTACTCACCACCCATATACTAAATTAAACTTTTTTCCGGAATTGTCAGGCGTCATTGAAGATGTTGAAAGTTGAAGAAAAGCTCTCAAAAGGATGGGGTGGTGAGAATGCGTACCATGTCAGTGGTTACCGTTATTTGCTTGTAGATGGTGACAGAAACTTATCCAGGGCTTCACCGCCAGGCAAAGTTGCTACGCTGACAAAGGTCAATTGCTGTAACTGTTTATTTTTATGTATGGTCAATTTGTTGAAGATAACTTTACCTTTAGAGGCTTGCCTTTGCTGATAACAAATATAATCTCTTCCTGGGCTACTTAGACTATCATCTGGAGCCCTAGTTCCCTATAAAGGGCATGATTCAGGTAGTTGCATCAATAGATCATCAGTATACAGAGTGCTTGGTGAGCTATATATAATGATGCAAGGTCCATATTCTTATTCTAAGTAAGCATATCATGATGTCTCTTCCACTGTACCATATTTAATCCAACTTTAAACTTCCTTTGGATCATAAGCAATTTGCGTATGTAACTTCGGTGAACAACGACTGGAGTCTGTACCATCAAGAGATTGCAGTTTAGCTAGTTAATTCTTGACGTGTTCTCTTACAGCCAATTTTGTCATGTGGGCTACTCATGATCATCATAAGAACTAAATAATTTTTTCTATGTAAGCAATTTATGGACCCTCTGCCACGGTACCAGATCTAATACAATTTTAAAGTTCCTCTAGATCTTACGCTATTTATGTTCTCAGTGTGAGCTTTGGTGACGATAAGGGAGTCTGCAAAATAATCTATTCTAAGTAAGAAAATCGTCCAAAGTGGGATTGCAATTCAATTAGCTAAGTCATGAAGGTCCTATTAGCTCCTTAACCATTAGCGCATCTGTGTTATATGGCACATGTCCATTTAGCTAGCATGAATAGCCTTTTTATTTTTATTTTTTTATCCCTTTTTATCTTTTTGGGAGGGAAGTAGCAACTTAACTATTATCATATCTACTTTGTGTTGCATGTGCCCATTTAGCAGCAGGAATATGCCTTTTCTTTTTCGCCCTTTTTTGTTAAATTTTTGGGAGGAGGATGGGGGGGAAGTTAAGTTCCTTTTTTTCCCAGTGGCAATTTTGCAAGCTGGAATTCTGGCCCTCTTACATGTATGTGTTGCATGCTTCAGAATTGAATTGCAATTCACAAAGCTAGAATTGTTTGAGATTTGCAGGATTCATTGCTTGCTTTGAGTAAGCTCAGAGAAGAGGTTGACATTGAAAAAAGAAGGGCAAAATGGGATAGTGATGGTCATGAGAAAGATCTCGAAATATGCACTAGGGCTAGAAACAATGCATGGGTTATCTCTCGAGTTACAAGGGGAAAAGAGCTGTACATGGTTCTTGAAAATGCCAATGAGACCCTTCTTTATGCCTCTGATGCTGTTCAGAAGTTCAGCAACAGGTAGTCTCCTATGTTCTTTGAAATTCTGCTTTGCCTTAATGTTGGTGGACATATAATCCCAAGACTGGTTTCTTGAAAATTGTCAGAGGAGTTCCAATGAGAATAATATAGCTTTACATAAGCCGAAAAGGAGAAACTCTTCCCTTTTTCGTCTAGTTTTTGCTAATCTCATTCTCTCTTAGGTGTTCTCCAACTATTTCTGAAAAACTTGGATTAAATCTCCTAATTTCTTTTTTTGGTCGGAATTAAATCTCCTAATGCAACTGAACTTCTTGTATGGGCATTTTTTCCATTGATGTTCTCAAAAAGTAGGAACTTCTTATGACATATCGTTTGTTGGTTTCCTGATTCTAACGGAATTTTACTTGTTCCCATTTGAGTTTACTCTTTATCTTGGCTCTTTTGGCAATATTTCAGGTGACTGAAGAAAAAGTTAACTTAAAAATATGTGTCCTTATCCATCTGTTTGTATATAAACCAGGTACTGCAATGGAGCCTTCTCCTTGGATTAAGAACTTCGGTCTGCACATTTGGAGCAATTTTAGCAGAATGATATGCGAAATTATAAATATCCCTTGTTTCTACCATTTACTTGGAGAGCAGATGCAAGGCACAGGTGCCCCTTCTCTGTACATCACTCTCACTTCACTGTGGCATGGAAAAAGCTGATTATTGTAACTTGCTTTGTTCCATCTTATTGTGCTATAAAATTTTGGCCGTTATGCTTTTAGGCGTTGGGATTCTTATTTTGAACAGGTCGTGTTGAATTCGTTTGGACTGTGACCCTGAGGACACATTATTGTACTTTGCCAGATGAAAGGGTCACAGTGTATTTGAGCTATAGGAGGCATTGGTATATCTTTCGCCCAATCTTCACGGTGTTTACTGTTTAGTTTCAGTAGCCTCATCACCCTTTGTGACACCTTATGTAAAAGTTTTTGGTTCTTCTATGTGAATATCTCCTCAGTGAAACGAAAATTGCATAGATTGGATTGGATGTGAAATGTCTTGAAATGCATGATGACAGCTGTAGCCACCAGATGGGACTCCAAATCACGTCATGTACAGACTTCAGTAATTGTCTTATCCCGTGGGCGGAGATGAGAAAGAATAATTCTACTTTCGTCCGAACGTGCATAATTAGGCCACAAGCTGATGAATGAACTTCCTGGACGCATATCCATTGCCATAGGGTACGGCGATTTTTTTTTTTTGTTATTTCTTCCTTCGATGATGTAGATAAACTTAGGGGCTATGGATGCCTTTGAAGTGCTCGATTTTTTTTTTTTTTTTTTTAAGTAATACTGTTCAGAGTTGGTTTGATGTGATCTGATCTGTCTGCTCCGCAACATTCGTTTCCGAGGTAAGATGCCAGAGCAATCGTGAATATGAGGATGGATTGACGTGGAAATAAATGGGTGAGTTTCCCACTCCCCCCTATTTGCCTGTATACCCACTTCTTTCATTGATGCGATTCTTACTTGAACTTGAAGAGAAGACGCACTGTGTAACATTAAAGAAAATGGCACTTTCTCAAATTTTCTGTAGGCATATACATTATCAGGAAGGGAGGAACCACCAAAACAGGCTATCTAGATATATGGAGGGCACTGTTATCCCAGTTACTTAACTTGATAGGACAAAATCAAAGAAGAAATTTCTGTTCCAGAGATTTTCTTCTTTTCCCTTCAATTTTTTAGATGACTATCCGTGAAATTTTATTTTCGCTCCTTTAAATTCGGAAGGTAATTGTCAGTAATATGCTTATGCAATGTTCTCTCGATGCACATATTCTGAAGGGAAAAAATCATGAAAAACCCAAAGTTTGCTCCATGTGACACATTTACCCCAAACTTTTTTTGAAAAACCCCAAACCAAAAACCCCAAACTTTTTTTTGAACTTTCCAAGTGTGACACATTTACCCCAAAATTGAAGGGTATTTTGGTCTTTTCATTTTAATTTTTTTTTTTTTTTTCTTCCCTCTTCTTCTCCGCGAGGGTCGCCCGACGCGGCAGGGCGAGGGCGGCCCTTGGCATCGGGCGGCCCTCGCCGGCGTCCGGTGAGGGGGTCACCCGACCCTCGCGGGCGAGGGCCGCCTCGCGATCGGGGCCGCCCGACGCGGCGAAGGCGGCCCTTCGCCCCGGATCGGGGTCGGGCGGAGGGCGCCCTCGCGGATCGGGTCGGGCGGCCCTTGTCGGGCGACCCGGACGCCGGCTTCCCTGCCCGCCGGAGCCGACGGAGGAAGAAGAAGAAAAAAAAAGAAAAAGAAAAAAAGGAAATTAAAAGATAAAATGCCCTTATGGGGTAAATGTGTCGCGGTTTAGAAAGTTTGGGGTTTTCACGGCGCAAAAAAAAATTTGGGGTAAATGTGTCGCACTGGAAGAAATTTTGGGGTTTTCGTGGTTTTTCCCTATTCTGAATAAGAACGTCATTACCTGAAATAAATATGTCTTGTGCTTGAATTATTTTAGGCATTTCTGCTTTAAATAAAAATTCAAAACTTCCGAGTTCTTGAGGGAAAACATAAACGTACAATAATGAAGAAAAAAAAAAGTAGTTTTAAATTCACGCGAAGTGACTAAAAAACAAGAAAAGAGGATCAGGCATGCTCGATTCCCGTCGCTTTTCAGTGAGGTAGGGCATCTGGTCTGGAAAAAGGACGCATCGCACGCGGCATGCGGTCCAATACTTTCCGAGTTTCCCAGCAAATAGCAGTCTCTTTTTTCGCTGGACGTCTCTCTTTAATCAATGTGGGTGCGTGTGGCCGACACATGGTTCAATCATTATGGTCGGATGAAATGGACCCAATCATTAATTTATAGGCAAAGAGGATTATCTCATAGGGTGCTTATTCGGACCGAGGTTCCCAAAAAGACAAAAGTACAGACAGGTGTTCCACTTCATAATTCCCCCCGCGGCCTTGCCTCGTGCGAAAGTCCCTAGACTTTAAGCACAGACGGATTCATGTGATGTGACGATTCGATATGATACAATATAATATGATGGAATCAATATAATTTGGCCCCGATTGATCCTTTGACTACATTATGTATTTTTGAGATTCATTATTTGTAAATTTTTATAATTTCTTCATTTTCACGTACTTCTCAAAAATCCTACTTATCAAATTATTAGTATGACATGACATTTCATAAATTGAATAAATTTTAATCCTGACTTCATGGAAATGGAAATACAAAATGATGCTAAATTCAATTCACTTTTTATTTTTATGTGTATCTTCGACTTTGCGAGCCCAATCAAGGACTTTTCCTAGGATCAATATATGTTTGTGTACCCATTTGATTTAGACTAATTTTCAATGCTTTCTCATTTTTACTTTGGATGCGTAAAATTGTACATGAAAATATAAAAAAAAAAGAAAAAAACTACATCAAGAACCCATTCAAATCAAGAGATTAGAAAGAACATGTGAAATCGATCATTTCTATCATTTGGTGAAAAGAAATTTGTATTTAGATGAATTTCTCAAATTTTAAATTTGCATCTTGTTGGATTCATGAAATGCTTGATATATGTTATGGACTTCGTAGATGACTTAACATTTGAATAGGAATGTTTTTATATCCAAATCAATCATCCGAGACTTTGATCGGAATCTTGTCCGCTTGAGCAGGCTGGTAAATGTGTATCGTGGACCTACCTAAAAAGCCTAAAGTTGGCTTGCATATGCGACTTGATACATTGATTTTGGACCTACAAAATGGCGTTAGCATCATGGGAAAATAGCATTTTTTTTTTTAATTGTGGATGAGGGCCTGTGTCTGACACACGCCCGAAAGTGACACGTGAAACCGACCATTGCGAATCCGACCAAAGGGAGCCGACGAAAGCAATGCGGAAACCCCAAGCTTTGCAGATATTTTTCAACCTGAAAGGCAAATATAACATTATGTTATCTCCATACTTTGGCAGGCCAAGGCAAGTGGTGAAGATGCCGTTCACATTCGGGATAGTTATCCTCAAAATCCTTAAACCCACGGTTACTTATCCAATCATAAACTTTTTAAATATATCAATTTAGTTTTAAACTTTTTGATTATTTGTGAATTTAGTTATTCTAACTAATTTTGATTGGAATTCGCAAATACGAGTGTCGATGAGCTTATGTGGTAAGATTGGCATTTATGTGAACAATTTCTGAATTTAAAAAAAAAATGATTTTTTTCCTTTCTTTTTTCTTTCCCTTTTCTTTTCATCAATGGTCATTGATGATTGGCCTTGCTTGTCCTTGCCCGGGCAGGGGCAAGGGTGGACCTTGCAAAATCAGGTGAGGGCAATCCTCTCCGAGCAAGGCTAGCCCTTGTTATCCATTGCTTGTGGTTGATGGCTAATGACTAGCCATTGACAAAAAGAAGAAGAAAAAATAATTTTAAAAATTTCAAAAATCATCAAGTCCACGCTGATCATGCTATATAGTTGACCAATGAATGTGTCAATGATTCTCGATCAAAATTGGTCGTAAGGATTAAATTGGCAAATCATCAAAGAGTTTAAACTAAATTAGCACAATTGAAAAGTTTTGTACTGAATTAATCGAAACTTTTTGGATAATTTTCCACTACACATTCATTTTTTGAAAACATAGTGCAAGCCATGCCTCTTAAACCTGCATGCACAAGATACAAAGAAAATTACTCATACAGCCTTAAATTTATTGTATAAATATCAATTTAGTCTGAAACTTTCCAAACTTTACTAATTTAATCTTAAAACTTTGCGTAAAATTTTCAATGTAGTCATTTCGGCCATTTTTTCACCAGAAACCACACAACAGATTAAACACTGTTTGAACAACTTCCCCAGGGTACGAGACAATACTTGCTCATGGAAATTTTCGAGATTTATTTATACCAAAAGCCCAAGAAAAGCGCATAATTAAATTTTTCTTAATTTTATTAAAGATAGAAAAATACACCTGGCTGAGAGCAATGGGCCCTATCTTTACGATGACATCGTCTTCACCGCAAGAAATGTAAACGAAGAGCAATGGCTGTGGATTGCGAAGCAGGAACTGAGACGAATTGGTCATATACATAAAAAACTACAGACTTTATGTGAACAAAAAGCCATGCTTAGGTGCTCTTTGTCACCATTCCTTAATCTATAAAACATTTTTATTCGCATTTGGAAGTAATAAAAATCTGTTTGATAATATTGCCTCGTCTACTTGTATAATAATCCGATTATTCTAGGAAATAAAGCCAATGTGCTTTTAATTAGATGAACTTATGCCGGGCCTTCATAAGAATAATGTGAGGGCAAAATTTAGAAAGGTGGAACTGGGTTAGTGGAAGGACAAATAAAAATTGTATATATACAATGCTCAAACAAACATTGTAAAAAAAATACCAACTTTTAGTTGACAACTAAATCTTGACCCTATTAGGTTTCATTTCAGTGTTTCAGAGCACACTCGAAATGATACTTCGAATCTTCAACAGTGTTTATTGGACAAAAACTCGACGAGGGTCAAATTTGGTATTGACTACAAGTTGATGTCCTTCTACGGGACAATAAAAAATTTTTGGTTAGAATTAGGAACCTGAATTAAAGTTTCTATTTTTTTTATAAAACAAAATAATTGTTTGTCGAAATTGTCTCTCAAGTTAAAGTTCTTTATTTTTTTTTTTTTGCCCACAATGACTCAAATTAAAGTTATTATCATAGGTATGCAAAAGTCCTAGTCCAACCTAAGATCCAGACAATTATGGGTTTTTTCAAGAGACTAGTTCGGTTCACAATTCCAAAAATTTGCAATTGGGAATAACCAATCATAAGAAACCAAACCAATTGGACTAATGAGGATTTTATTTTATTTTTATTCTGAAGCATATTCTAATTAGCAAATTATTCTTTTTTTCTTTTAATGTTTGAAACTTCTCACTCATAGGAAATAGAAGGAAAAAAAAAAAATCAGGATGGACCCTAGTATCAGACTAGTTGGGTTGATTCTCGATTTCACAGACTGAAATTTGATCCTACCCAATCTGATTTCAAATTTCAGGATTGGAACGGACTTTACCTAAAATCGACCGTACCTACTTAGCACAACAAAATATCTTTGAATGGGAAGGTGTGTGTCTGACACACGCCTACTAAAGCTTGCCCGTGAGGCAAGTCGTAGGAAACGACGAAATTGAGCCAACCACCGAAGGGAGTGAAGATAGCTTTTTCAAAAGAAGAGAATCGCCAATCTACGGCGGCCGAATGTGGAAGAAGACAATGTGCACTCATCGCCATCGGCCCCGCACCTACCCTACTCGTTTTTCTTCATCGTGGAATCCCCACAGAAAACTCTCTTAATGTGCGACCCGACAAACCCGTTCACGTTCATAATGATTAATTTAGGTTTTTTTTATGGTTAATTAATTTTTTAAAATTTTAATGCCCATTAAAGCTGATAACGCGTCGCTGTAAAGGAATATCAAGGGAAGGTAAATCATACCTACCACTAATTTCAATAAATACATATTCCATGCTTAATCAATAAAATTCAATTTTCACGTACTAATGATAAATTTGCTTATAGAATAGTCACTAATTGCTTTAGCTTTGGCTTGTACGCGTGTTCAAATCTAAGGTCATTTGTGAAGATTTACTCGTTTTAATGTCCTTCATTGAATACAAACGCGCAATTCATTGAACATAAATGCGCAATATGTACCTTTTTATCAAAAAAGGAAAGTAACGGTGGACTTCTTTGATGAGCTATGAGTGGGTCTTATGGAGTGTTTAGAAGAGCATTTGCTCAAAATATTTGTATAGATACAAAGGGCTTTAACCTAAAAGGAGTTTATAAAATGCAAATCATGTTTGGTAAACACTATTTGCCCAAACGAATTTAGTAAAAAAAGAAAAAAGAAAATCAAAACAAACAAAAATTGCGAACCCTCAGCCCCACTAAGGCACCAACAGCGTGCCTTAGCTCTGGCAAAAGCAGTAGCTGCCGCCCTCACCAATGTCGCATGTTCTCAAGCAAGCCATATCAGGACAAGAGGTGAAGCGAACAAAGAAGACAAAGCACCAATGGACAAAGCAATATGAATCGCCCTTTCCCCCCACGCAACTCTAGGCGAGGCGACCCTAGAGTCGCGCGACCTCATGCGATGGGCAAGCTGAGGTGCCAAATCCAAGAACAGCAACAAGTAGGATTCGGGAACCACGGCAAGCTTAAGCGCAACACTTGAGACACAGTTCTTGGCGACCATCAGCGAGCCTCGGCTATTGTCGACGACGCTTGACGGTCCTCAATTTTCCACATCTTGCCTTGACCTTCTAAGATCTGGCAAGCCTCAGCAACCTTGATTCTTCAGATCTCGCATCGACCCTCCAAATTTGAGCTGATCAACTTGCGATTGTCGACTGCTGAACCTTAAAGACATTCTGTGCCCTTTGGTTCAAAGAGACAGATGATGAGCAGTGGGAGAGAGATGAACAATGTCAATATTCAGAGGTAAAAAAGGCATACAAAAAGTTGGGTGAGGGCAAAATTCAATTAAATTTTCTTCACAATTTTGTGCTCTAGCATTCCGAAAATACTGAATTGTCCAATGCTTATCTCTAGTAGTCTTGAGAAATAGACCTTTAAAGAACATTGGAAATGCATCGCATTTCCTGAATGAGCTTCCAAAGTTCTTCATCAAACAATTAGCATTTGCACAACTTTTATGGGTCAAAGGACTTTGGGAAGATATTCCAAAACATACAACTAAACTTTCTTTTCGCTTTAGGCCATGTAACGAAAAACCTCGAAAACTCTCCATCCTTCTGTCAACTAATGCTAAGTAGTCTTTTTTATTATTAGTAAATAAAGTAAAACGAAATGATTAGTACAATTATTTCCTTTGAGCATTATTATAAGAATTTCATACTCACTACGAATATTTGAGTTATGGTCATTCATTCCATTGTAGTTACGTGAATCCCACCATTGCAACCTCATCAACGTGTCAAAAGGTCAGGAACTCTCTTTGTTCACGAGGCAGCAAATATTCAATACACAATTTGGCAAAAGATCCATTTAGGGCATGATTTGAACGTGTCACCTCACGAAGACATTGCGATTCCTTTTAACACGGGGCTGCCACGCTTGGTGGTGCCAGCGCTAACTAGTTGCTTATCATCAATTATCTGTATTTTTCGCATTTTGCGTCTTAGATGATTGAAGGGTTTATATATATAAATTTATCAAAAGGCGTGACTGTCTATTTTGTCCTTTTCTTCATAAAACCACGTTCTTTTCCTATAAATACTGCCCCAAAACCATCACCAGCTTCATCCCATTGCCCAAAAAGAGTTCAGCTTTCCCTCTGAAGTCTGCATCCTCTCTATTCTTTTTCTATATTCATATAGCTTTATAGTGGTTAGTCAATGGCGGAAAGTGGGCGTGTAGACCTAGAGAAGCAGAGGCTGCTTCTGGGAGACCATGAGGAGAAGCACTTCATGTCCAGCGAGGTTGTCCGGGACATCATCATTGGCGTCTCCGACGGCCTCACCGTCCCTTTCGCACTTGCCGCCGGCTTGTCCGGGGCTCAAGTGAAGTCGCGCATCATCCTCATCGCCGGGATTGCCGAAGTTGTGGCCGGCGCTATTTCTATGGGACTTGGAGGGTAATTATGATTATACTAAATATGTTCATTATGTCGCAATTTCCGGAGTTCGTTCATAGTGGGCTTCCTTTGTGAAGACATAGCTGGAGAGAGAGTTTCCAATCCTTAACCTTCATTCTGCTTTGCTAATATTTGAATATCGTCGGGAAGAAATATTAAGATATGTAGTCATTAGTACATAAAAAATTGATTCGGAATATCACTTGACACTCATGTTAAAATAAATTTCCAGATGGCGCATCAAACCAAAGTGTTCATCTATGAGTTGGCAGATGACCCATGTAGATCTCGTTTTTTAAAAATATCATCACTTGCATCAACTAATTCTAGCTCTGAAAATAATTATATCCCAAGCAGGTATCTAGCGGCAAAGAGCGAAGCTGATCATTATGCGAGGGAGCTCAAGAGGGAGCAAGAAGAGATCGTCAATGTCCCTGACATAGGTCCTTCTCTCTCCCCCACCGCTTTCATCTTTATTGCCTTGATTCTACCGTAAGTTCTTTGGGTAAAAGAATGATAGATTGAGCTAATCTTCTGAACATCAAATTGCAGAGGCCGCTGAGATCGCAGAGATCCTCTCCCAGTACGGCGTGGAGCCACATGAGTACGAGCCCGTAGTGAATGCTTTGAGGAGGAATCCCCAAGCATGGCTAGATTTCATGATGAAGTAATCCCATTTTGTCAGTTCATCTAAAGAATTTATAAACCTCGTCCTGGATATCCTAATTAACATCACGAGGCAACATGTCATGAACTTGATTCAGGTTTGAGCTCGGGCTTGAGAAGCCGGACCCACTGAGAGCCCTGTGGAGTGCGATCACAATATCGCTTTCATACGTCGTTGGCGGGATGGTGCCGTTGTCGCCGTACGTGATCCTACCGATTGCGCAAGACGCCCTGATCGCATCGGTTGTAGTGACCATACTTGCCTTGCTCGTCTTTGGGTTCATCAAGGGCTACTTCACCGGGAATCGACCCTTCAAGAGTGCCTTCCAAACCGCTCTAATCGGGGCGGTTGCATCTGCTGCTGCTTTCAGCATAGCTAAACTCTTTAGGGCATGAACTCATCCTCTCTTTTCGCTTCTTCCGGGTTCTGTTTTGTGTCAATAAAGTTAGTTTGTAGTTTACATTAGCGTCTCTCGCTTCCTTTGGTTTGGTATGGGGGACAAAATTGCCTCTTCATGATCTTCACCCACCTTGTTTGTCTGTCATGCTTAGAGATTATAGTTGAGTTGTGCTAAATTCCTGTTCTTGCTATGGGGTGACGAAATTGTTGTAATATAGTTAAAAGTTACAAGATATATGAGCAATGGCAAGATAAAAAGGAACTACTTCAAATTTTTCTTGAGTCATGTATGATTCATGACCCAATGAATAGTCTATATTTTACTATGGCATCACCAAACCTTTCAAACTATTCCATCTCCACCATTGCATTCAAATTCCAACATCTAGTCCATGTATATTGGGTGTGACTCCACCCATAAATAAATCTTAAACTCATTATGTGGCAGCCAATTTAGTCTTAAATTTTTTAATTATGATAATTTAATCTTGAACTTTTTATCGATTTGTCAATGTAATCATTTAGACCAATTTTAAATAAAAGTTGCTAATGTGAATGTCTGTTGTCCTATGTGGCACGGTTGACACTAACAATGACAATTATTTTATTTTATTTTATTTATTTTTTCTTTTTTTACTATTAAAAACTGGTGAGGGTCAGTAGGCCTTGGCAGGTGGCTGGTGGGCCCTCCCAACCCTTAACAGTAAAAACATAACAAAAAAGAATAGAAAAAAATAAAACAAAGCATAATAAATAATAAAATGAAAATTGTCCATGGGAGCACCGGTAGTGCCATGTAGGCCAACTGATGTCCACATCAGCAATTTTCAGCCAAAATTAGTCAGAATCATTATATTAAAAATCATTAAAACTTTAAAATTAAATTAACACAAATGAAAGATTTAAGAATAAATTATCTGCTGATTTGGCGAGAGCATCTCTCGCTTGAGGCTAAAGAAGGATAAAAAGAAAAGAAACTAGACCAATGCTTGAGTGATTTCCGATTAAAATTGGTCGGAATGATAATTGACAAATTGTTAGAAGGTTTAATACTAAATTAACAAATTATCGAAATGTTTAGGACTAAACTGGCATAATCGGATTTTGGTCAGGTTAGATACGGGTCACTAAATTTGTATTGCACATATATGGATAAAAATAAATTAAACGGGTTAATTTGAGTCACGTCATTTTTGTCTCGGCCTGACTTACTTGTTTGACGGACCTAGTCCTCACTCTCATTGCTCTGCTCATCTTTGGCTATTCCAAGGGCCATTTCACTAGTAAAGTGCTCTGTGAACCGCGCTCATCGCCTCCGCAGCCGCTTTCGGCCAAGGCTGTTCAGGCAAAATAAGTAGGGGTGTTTTGGGTTTGCCAACAAAAGATCATGCTCCGTGTAATAAGACTCGAGTATCCGTTGCCATGGGAAAATGCAACTCTGCTATCGTTGAACGTCCATAATTACACCCTCAACTAGTAAATGAACTCCATTCAAGCGTATATCCGTTGCCTTGGGATTGGACGATTTGTTTTGTTATTTCTTCCCTCGATGACGCAGATAAACTGAAGGGCTGCGGATGCCTTTGAATTGCTCATTTTGATTCCGCTCATTCCGCGAAAAATAACTTTTAGGAAAATATATTTTAGATTTTCTAGCGTTTGTTTCACGGAAGATGAACTAGTTAAGGAAAACGTTTTTTGCTATTGAAAAAAATACCTTCAAAAGTGGGGAAACGTAACTTCTTCCATCTCATTTTTATTCACTAAACACATTTTCATTTCATTTTTATGTTTTCTTTTTCTTTTTTATTTATTTAAAAATTGAGTTTTTATTTTTCTTTTCTTTTCTTTCTTTCCTTCTCTTCTTTGGCCTTGGCCAATTGCTAGCGGCGGCGGTGGCAGGCCGGTGACTCGGCCACGAGCCAGCTTGAGCCCTATCGGCGCCTGATGTAGCAAAGCCAAGCTTGCCGACCTTGGTTGAGCTCGGTTTCGCCAAATCAAGCGAGGCTAGAGCTCGCCAATGACCAAGTTGTCTTGGTGGTTGGCGCCCGACCAAGGTTGAAGAAGAAGAGAAGGAAAGAAAAAAAAAAGAAAAGGAAAGGAAAAAAAATAAAAAAAAAATAAAAAATATACATTTTAAAAAATGAAATAATAAAAGATTATTGAAAAAGAGTGCATGTAGGAAAAATCTTCCTTACTGAATGGCTTAAAATATTTTTTAGTTCATTTTCAAAATTCAGCCGAACATCGGAAAAATATGATTATTTTCCTAAAAAATGGCTTTCTAGAAAACAATTTCCGAAAACACCACATATTCTGTGAAACGAATAGAGCTTTTTTTTTTTTTTTTTTTTTTTTTTTTTTGGTAAAGTGAAACGAACAGAGCTTTCATGACTTGAAAAATCGAATTTGGCCTATCTTTTCTTATTATTGCTGATAAAAGTTGATCAGATGGGAGTTCTTCTGAACAGATCAGTTCTCAAATTTGCTTGGGGACGTACATCATCAGAAAGGCAGAAGAAACCTCGCATTGCCATTCAGTTATTGACTGATTTAACTGCGTCTATGTCGGCAAGTTCTTGCTTGGATCCGGGTCCATTGATGGCTGTAATCTGTTTGGGTTCGTGGACACAGATGCTTGCAAGACTTACTCGTCCCTCGCCGATACACGCTTTGGACATTTCATGAAAACATTAGAAGAAGCGGACTCCTACTAGAAGTCTCTTCTTTCTTCTACTGATGTAGAGTGGATAGTCATGCATATTTAGTCTAAGCCTCTAAGTTTGGGAGAAAAGAAAAATGTGACAAAAAAGCAGGATCCTGGTTTACAATTTCAAGCCTAAAAAGTAGGAAAAAGAAAACAAAATGAGCAAAAAGTATATGACAGTTCATACTTAGTTTTGATGGTAATCTAGGGTGCTTTTTTAAATTTGAAAAGGATGAATCGGCATGTGTTATATGATCATGGACATTGATAATCACACCATTTACTATTTTTCGCCCTCCTTTTACAAGAGCCATGCAGCAATCTTTGGAAGTAGATTCTTGATTGAAGCATTTAATATATATATTTATATATATATATATATATATGTGTGTGTGTGTGTTTTTTTTTTTATTTGGTTATTTGGTTCGTCTTAAAATTTTGCTCTTCTCGAACATTCAAAAATGAAAATAAAAAGAGTTTAGAAAAGTTTCGAAAAACCGTGAAAAGTGTATATGCCAATCTATACGTTAATACTTCAATAAAAATTATGGGTCAGACATTTGTCGTTGCGATGTTTTAGGAGTTACTATTCGTTTGGAATGGCAAATCCAAATTGACTTAAAAAATTAGGGGGATCGAGACACATGTCATGGCGCGTATGCTGACCAATAATTTCGAGCTTGCCAGCAGATCATGCCGTCTTTTTCTGGCCTCGTACGTCTCTTTAATCAATTAGGGTGCGTGTGGACGGCACACGGTTCCGTCATTATCGTTGGATGAGAAGGACCGAGGCATTAATTAACACCACCATCCAACAAATAGAAAGAAGAAAGATAACTTATTAGCACTACTGAGGGTCGATGATGGCCATCCCGGCCGTGCTACATGCCAAAATCCTAAAGACTTTAAGCATCGGCATATTCATATCCTGCTTATCATGACGTGATACGGCTCAATAAGAATAAACACGATAGATTAGTGTGATTCAATCCTAGTCGATCCTTCAGTTAAGTCCTGCGCATCGTGTATTCATTACATGCAATTTTTGTAGTTTCATCATTCCATGCACTTTCTTCAGAAAATCTTATTTAGCAGTTGTTTTTGGGCATGAATTTTCAAAAGTTGAATGCGGTTTGATCTCACTTTCATGGAAATGGGAATTGGAAAATACACGTTAGTTTGGCTTTAGTTGAGTATCATTGATTTTATAAGCTCAATCAAGCACAATTTCCTTTTGACTAATATGGACCGATTCAATTAACTCAACTAGTTTTTGATGTTTTCTAAATCTTTTTTCTCTCTCAGATGCCTGAAGATTTCATTGAGAGGTTATCAATATATTTACAAACTATGTATGCAACTTAAAGCCAATTATCTCTGTTGTCAAATATAAATAATTTCATATCTAGATCAATCGCCAAGATTATGATCAGCATCGAATCCAATAAAGGAGGGTTGACAAATATATTGTTATGGCCCTACCTAAGGATGGCTTCGTTATGATTTCCTATACATTGAATCGGACCTATGAAAAAAGCACGATCCTATGGAAAAATGCTTTGATGTGGATGTGTCCAATGGGTGACACATGCCTGAAAGTGATTGGCGAAAACGGCAATCACGATGTGTGCGTCCTAAGAAAGACAACGCAAAGGCAAAACAGATCGCCTTAGCCTTTGAAGCTTTTTTCAACGTGAAAGGCAAATGTAACATTATACCATCTCCACATCTTCGCAGGCCAAAGTCAAATGGGGAAGATACCCTTTCACATCCATTTTGTCAAACATAATGCAAGCAAAGCTTGACCCGTATATCCCGAACTAATTTCTCCACATATCCCAAGCTATTCACATCAATTTCCAGTAATTTGCACGAACTAAAAATTCTATAATTTGCGATTTTCCTTCTATGATTAAAAAAAAAAAAAAAAAATTTGACGTAAATGTGGCATGAATTTATCTGGAGAACACAAGGCGAGAGGGCTTTTTTTTTTTTTTTTTTTTTGGTCTAATATGATTGTTACTTTCATTCATAAACGATGAGGATTGTAAGAAGACGAAAGATAAGTTTCCGAACATAAAATTTCCGAAAGAGGTAAGGAAGGAAAAGACATCCAATTTTGAGAGAGCGCTATAGTCCTGTGCGCCTTCGCAAGCCAATCTGCAGCATTATTGGCTTCCCCGAGAGCAGTGGGCCAGCTTCGTCGAAGGTAATTGGGCTAACATTCCTTGACATTGCTCTATGATGCTCTTCACATTCCAAGGACTTTTGGCCCAGCCCAAGATGCTTTCCGCAACAATCAAGCTCTCAATCTCACATTCCACGGTTTCTTTTTGTGCTTGTTCAGTTCCATCTACTCCCACGTGCAATTCCTTTTTGAGCTTCAGAAACTCCAGCCCTGCAGAACAGCCAGGGCTTCGGCTTGAACAGGGGATGAAGCTCGGATTTCTCGCACGAAGCCGTCGATGAGTTGTCCCGCCTAATCTCGCAGGATTCCGACCATCAATCTGGCGTCTTCTCCTTGCACCCACGAGCCATCGACATTTAATTTCATTGACCCTCTCTTCGGCGATTTCCATCTTCTCGGTGAGTTCAAATCCGTTGGTTTCTTGCCCTGCTTTTTCTTCTACCATCTGTTGAAGTTTTGTAGTTGTGTTTGCACTAGATCAACGATGGAGTGTGGATCCGGTGGCTTAGCTCTGAATATGAAGCTGTTTTGAGCTTTCCATACCTGCCAGAGCACCATCCCTACTAGCTTGCTCTCGGGTAATTCGTGACTCCCTTCGAATCTTTCCAACAGCCATTTATCAAACTTGGAGATAGAGTTGGGATGACAGTTTAGATTGATTCATGGGTCTTCCCATATATGTTTTGTCCATTTGTAGAGTAGGAATAGATGCTCAGTGGTCTCCGAATGGGCGTTGCAGAGCGGACAAATTGGGTCAGGTAACACATTTTGTTTATATAGGTTCTCTCTTGTTGGTATAGCGTTTTGACAAATGCTCCAAATAAAGATTCGCATTTTCGGGGGGATAGATAGATTCCATAGCTTCGTCCACAATGATCGAGAAGGCTGGAATGAGGTTGATGCTCTATTTGGTTCTGTTTCTATAGTCCGGGCACATACTCTGTTATAGCCACTCTTAACCGAGTACTTTCCTGATTTGTTGCCTTTCCATACAAGAGTATCTATTTTTGGGGTTGGGCTCATTGGGATAGCTAGAATTTCATTGGCTAGACGGTCTTCAAACAGGTTCCGAACCTCTGTTTCTTTCCATCCCCTACTTTTTCGTTCATAAGTTCGGCCACCATTATAGGGTCATCTTTATTTGCCGAACTGCTTAACACGCCAAATGCTAGCCATTTATCCTCTCGTATGCGGATTAGCTTCCCGTTACTCACCCTCCATTCTACCTCTTCTTCAATTGCCTCTCTCCCCACCAGAATGTTTTGCCAACCCCATGATGGACACTGCCCTTTTATTGCCTTCCACAGATCTCCATGTGGGAAGTAAACACCTTTCAGAATTCTACTCCATAAAGCTGAGGGGGATTGAGATAGCCTCCAAGCTTGCTTGCCTAGCATTGCTTTGTTGAACTTTGTCAAATCTTTGAGTCCAAGCCCCCCATCATCCTTTCTAGTTTTCATTACTTCCCACTTTTTCCAATGCAATCCTCTTCTTGTATCATTTTGTGTCCACCAAAAAGATGCGATCCTTCTTTCGATAACTTTGCATATGGAGATGGGTATTTTAAAGATCGACATCGCATAGTGTGGAAGGGCTTGTACTACACTTTTTATCAACGTTTCTTTGCCTGCTTTGGATAGTAACTTCTCTTTCCAGCCCTCCCTCTTCATGTTTACTCTAACTTGGATCCAGGCGAACATCTCTTTTTTTGACTGTCCCCAATTCGTTGGAATGCCGAGATATTTCCCGTCTTGTTATGATCGGAACTCTGAGTTCTTGTGCCATATTCCTTTTCAAATTCTGAGGGTAGCCACTGCTGAAACATACTCCTGATTTGTTTAAGTTTATAGCTTGACCCGTTGCGAAATAGTACTAGTTTAAAACAACTGATAGGTTTTGACATTCTCTAATAGTCCCGTCCATGAAAAAAATAGCATCATCGGCAAAGAGTAGATGTGATAGGGTAGGGCAGTGTGTATTCAAAGTTATCCCTTTAAGGCTCCCATCTCCCATAGCTTTGTGCACTAACCATGATAGAATGTTTCCCACTATAATGAAAAGTTAAGGTGAGAGTGGATCACCTTGCCCGAGTCCCCTTAATGGAGTGAAATATTGCATAGGCTCTCCATTAACCTTTACACTAAAAGATACTATTGAGACTCATTACATAATCAGATCTACCCACCTTGTACAAAATCCCATTTTCAGTAGGCATTCTCTCATAAAATCCCACTCAACTCTATCATAAGCTTTCTGCATATCTAGCTTTAGAATAACCTGAAACTTCTCTTTTCTCTTCTTGATTCTGAGCTAATAGATAACTTCTTGAACTATCAATATATTGTCTTGAATTTGCCGGCCTTGTACAAAGGCACTTTGTTCAAAAGTAATTAAATCTGAGAGCCATTACTTCAGCCTATTTGCCGTCACTTTTGCTATGATTTTGAAGCTGAAATTACATAGGCTAATAGGTCTAAATTGGCTTATACTTTCTGGATTTTTGACTTTCAGTATTAGAGAGATAAGTGTTTGGTTTAGGGTAGGGTCAAGAATACCTATCTCAAAGAAGTGTTGTACTAGCTGAAAAACATCGTTCTTTAAGTCCTTCCAATAATGCTAGTAAAATTGCCCATTTATACCTCTGGGCCTGGAGCTTTGAGTAATCCTAGTTGGAAGACCGTTTCTTCCACTTCTTCAATTGTCACCTTTGCCATTAATTGTGCGTTAATTTCCTCATTTAATTTCCTCAGACCCACAGATTCATAAAGTGTTCGATAAAAGTCCCCAATGTGTTGCTTGAGATTGTTCGGCTCCTTACACCAAGTTTCTTCATCCACCTTCAGCATTGTGGTTTTGTTTCTCTATCTTCTTTGCACTGTAATGGCTTGGAGATACTTTGTGTTTTTATCTCCCCATTGAAGCCAGTTGATACATGCCTTGAGCCCCCAGTATTTTTCCTCCTATTTCCATAGTTTTTCAATTTGATCAACAATCTTCTGGTGTTCCTCCTTGCTGAAGTTGCCTGAAGATCTATTAGTACTATCTATTAGTGTCCTCTTCAGCTATCTTATGCGAATGGCAGCGTTAGGGAACTTGGTTTTACTCTAATTTGCTAGTGCTTTAGAGACATCTTGGACTTTTTCTGAGAAGCTGTATTCATTTAAGAGATTTTCATTCCATGTCCTCTTTATGATCTCCCTGCATTCTGGATCTTCCAACCAATAAGCTTCGAAATTGAATTCTTTTTTACTTTTCTTATTTTCAGGGTGCAATATAAGAAGAAGCGGGCCGTGATCTGAGCCGACAGCTAGTAGGGCTTAAACTTCAGCATTTGGGAAGGTAACCCGCCAATCCATGGTGCATAGAGCTCTATCTAGTATTTTTTTTTTAACCAGTCTCCTTCCCTGTTATTCGCCCAAGTATAGGCGCAACCTTTGCTCTCAATATCCATTAGGGAGCTGTCATTTAAGAGCTCACGGAAGGCTACTTTATGGTAGTGATCAGCTTCCCTCTTTCCTATCTTCTCTCAAGCATATAAATTTCGTTAAAATCCCCCATACAAATCCATGGAAGTAGGTTTTGTGATTGGATATCCTTCAATTTTTGCTATAAGAGTAGTCTCTCCCCGTAATTCGTAGGAGCATAGAGGAAAGTTATTCGCATTTGATAGCCACTAGTTGGGTCTTGACATTCCAAATCAATAAAAGCCTTTGTACTGAAAATCACTCTTAAGCCCACCTCTTCACTCCACATAAGTGCTAATCCTCTTGTAATGCCTTCCGGATTCTCTAGAAATTTATTTGGGACTTTAGGCGTCTTATGATACCTTCAACCATTGTCTCATTGTTCTTGATTTCCATTAAGAAAACCATGTTAGGCCTTTCGAGAACTACTAAAGCTCTCAGCTCTTGGAATGTCAGGGGATTGCTTAGCCCCTGACAATTTCAACTAATGATTTTCATGACATCTTCGGTGGCTTATTAGGGCTAGCCACCAAAGCCCAATCATTTCGTTCTTTAACTACTTGCACATGAGTCTCCAACAGCTCCATATCATCAGTGATTAGTAGGGCAGTCTCTGCTAATCGTTTTTGTTTTTTGGCCTCTGGGGCTTCAAGCATTTCTTGCTGTTGCTTTCATCATTCAGAAAACTCGATTTGGGAAGATCAATGCACATTATCTATTTCCCATGGTCTTTTTTCCTAGAGCTGAAGCTGAGCTTTTCATTGTTTTGTTAGAAGATAAACATTTTGCTCTTTTCTTGTTGCGAATATTGGTTGTCCGTGTCTTCGATTCATTTCTAATCTCTTTTTCTATTTCTTCATTTGTGGTTAGTGTTTTAGGAACCACTTCTTCAGCATCTATATTTGTTTCTAATTTTCCATAGAAAGCTTCCCAATGAGGGCTATAATCTCATGCTTCCGCCTTGAGCTAAGGTCCGTATTTTCCTACCCTATTTTTTGCCCATGTAGTCTATTCATAGGGAATTTCCTCACAATTTGTGGTGTAATGATCGATTCACCTACACGAGTAGCAATAATGTGGAAGGCGTTCATACTTAAATTTTACCCATAACTTCCTATTCCCTTTGTCCAATATAGCTCCCGATTTTAAGGGTGTACCCAAGTCCAATTCAACTCTCACTTTCCCTGCTTTATAAGGACTATTTCCTTTAGACTCCACCTGTATTTTCAATACTCTGCCCACTATTTTAGCCAAATTAGCAAACACTTCCTCTCTAAACCACCGTGGAGGTATTCCACCTATTTGAACCCAAAATGCGCGGTAGGAAAAGTCATGATAGTGCTTTGGGATCTTTGGTTCGTATTGTTTCAGAACTAAAAGGTTGCTAGCAAATGACCATGGACCCGTTTTTATAATTCTCTCTTTATCCTCCTCTGATTGAAATACAAAAGAGAAGAGCCCTAGCTCCTTTTGTGAACAAACAGCTGAATCTGTTTTCCATGCCTTCTTCATTGTATTGGAAAAGGCCTGGAAATTAATGTTAGGCTTGGAGAACAACTTACCAAATAGAGTTTGACTACATTCCTTCCTTTTAATGGGAGGGATTTCTGTCGATACTTCTACAACATCACTTTCTTACTAGAGGTGGCCTAAGCTTTTACACAATGCTGCCAATGGCAAGTTAGTCTCATTCTCACCTTCCATTTCTCTGTTTTACAAGGTTTCTTCTTGTGGTAATTGCTCTTTGCCTGTTTAAAACAGAATCTGGGAACCAGCGAAGAATGTTTTCTGTGAGGGCTTTTGCAAGGTAAAAGTGTAATGGTTGGGGTATACGGATTTATTGGAAGTTCTTTTCTCTTTGGAGATTGTGGGTATTGGCGTGAGGTTAGATTGAAGGGGCTCTGTGAAACTGGGTATGGGACTTCTAAAAATGGTTCGGCGAGCAAATGTGAGGAGTTCCTTAAAGAGGAAGTTGCAACAGAAAGGTTAGAAGTTCAAGCTGAGAAGATTCGTTGTGGTTTTTGGGTTTTTTGAAGAAAAATCTGGGAAATGAGAGGATTACGGTTCCAAAAAACAACTTACCAGATTTAGAATGCATTAGAATCCATCTAGGAGGAGCAACGAAAGCAGAATCATGGTGGTTTTAGGGTTATTTTTGTGCTATCAGCCATAGAAGGGATAGGGAGAAACTCTGCCCTAAGGAGAGAAAGAAAGGGACTCCTCGAAGAAGAGAAGGATTGTACGGCTGTAAGCCTCTCCAATTCACTAACTGGCACAAGACTTGACAAGATAGTAAATCAAACAGCGTCATAAGTAGAAATTACCCGAATAAAGTCCCACATTAAACGCATATGGATAAGTTAGGTCGCCTATTACGTACGATACCACAGTTTCTAAGGTTGGCCATTAGGATTTGGTGTGTGGTTTTTTTTTTTTTTTTTTTTTTTTTTTTTTTTTAATTAGGCTTCCGCCAATTTGTTTTAGGTCATTTATACCTCTACCATTCTCTCTCATTCACTTTAATCATAAATTTTATGTGTTAGTGTGTGGGATTTTTTTAATTATGCTTCTGCCAATTTAATGTAACTTGACGATGTCTTTTTTTTGTCAGTGTAACTTGATGATGTCGGATGCATCTAATGTAATTTGATGTGGACAACTGACATTGTGCAATTAATTGTGATTGGTGATAAAAACCTGGCGCAAGACTTAAAAAGGGAGTAAATCAAACAGTGCAATAAGTAGAAATTACTAGAATAAAATCGCACATTAAATGCACATTGATGAGTTAAGTCACCTATTATGTATGATACCACGGTTTTTAAGGTTAGCCATTAAAATTTGGTGCATGAGATTTTTTAATTAAGCTTCCGCCAATTTTTTTAGGTTGTTTATACCTCTACCATTCTCTCTCATTCACTTTAATTATAAACTTTATGCCTTGGTGTGCGGGTTTTTTAATTAGGCTTCCGCCATTTTAATGTAACTTGATGATGTCGGATGCATCTAATGTAACTTGATGTGGACAGATGACATTGTGCAATTAAGTGTGATTGGTGATAAAAACATGGCGTAAGACTTGACAAGGGAGTAAATTAAACAACGTGATAAGTAGAAATTACTTGAATGAAGTCCCAAATTAAACATACAAGAATGAGTTAAGTCGCATATTACCTATGATACCACGGTTTCTAAAATTGGCCATTAGGATTTAGTGCGTGGGGTTTTTTAATTAGGATTCTGCCAATTTTTTTTTTTTTTAGGTTGTTTATACCTATACCATTCTCTCTCCTTCACTTTAATCATAAACTTTATGCCTTTGTGTGTAGGAATTTTTAATTAGATTTTCGTCAATTTAATGTAACTTGATGATGTTGAATGCATCTAATGTAACTTGATGTGGATAGATGACATTATGTAATTAATTGTGATTAGTGATAAAAACCTGGGGCAAGACTTGACAAGGGAATAAATCAAACAGCGTTATAAGTAGAAATTACTCAAATAAAGTCTCATATTAAATGCACATAGATGAGTTAAGTCGCCTACTACGTATGATACCACGGTTTCTAAAGTTGGCCATTAGGATTTGACGTGTGGGGTTTTTTAATTAGGCTTTCGCCAATTTTTTTTTTAGGTTGTTTATACCTTTATCATTCTCTCTCCTTTACTTTAATCATAAACTTTATGCCTTGATGTTTGGGATATTTTAATTGGGCTTCCGCCAATTAAATGTAACTTGATAATGTCGGTTGCATCTAATGTAACTTGATGTGGATAGATGATATTGTGCAATTAATTGTAATTGGTGATAAAAACATGGCGCAAAACTTGATAAGAGAGTAAATCAAACAACGTGATAAGTAGAAATTACTTGAATAAAGTCTCACATTAAACATAATTGGATGAGTTAAGTCACCTATTACGTATGATACCACGGTTTCTAAAGTTGGCTATTAGGATTTGGTACGTGGGTTTTTTAATTAGCATTTTGTCATTTTTTTTTTTAGGTTGTTTATACCTTTACTATTCTCTCTCCTTCACTTTAATCATAAATATTATGCCTTGGTGTGTGGAATTTTTTAATTACGCTTCCGCCAATTTAATGTATCTTGATGATGTCGGATGCATCTAATGTAACTTGATGTGGACAGATGATATTGTGCAATTAAGTGTGATTGGTGATAAAAACATGGAAAAAGAGTCTGTATTGTGTTGGGCAGAGTCCCTTGAATGAAGTGAGTGTTTTTGTGAAAAACTTCTCATGGCTTTCTTCTTTTTCCTTGCCAAAATTGATGGAAACAGTTCTATCTTTCTTTCAGATGAATTCAGAATCCGAAGACTGGAGAGGCTTACTGTTCTGGTGCAACTTTTCATAGTTTGTGATCCAGGTGTCTGGGAGGAGAGTGGCTAACTTCTCCTTTGGAATTTGTCTGGGAACATGGATACATGATGCTTGATCATTTTGCATGGAGATGAACAAAGTATCTTCATTTCCATTGTTAAAGTTCAGATCAAGAGTATGGTTTTGCACTCGATAAACCATCTGGTAGTGAAGTGTTGCAGCAACAGAGTCGGCAATTTGAGGGGCTCCGGTGAGCTGAACCTGTACTTTCATAAAAGAAAGTAACTGTGAATCGGAAAGAGGAATATTAAAGTTGGGATACAGGGTGACAAACACTGTGCTAGCATTCAAAGTAGTTTGGACTATGCCAATACAAGCATGTTGGTACTCCAAGAAGCGAGTATCCAGTCAATAACAGGTAAACCTTTGCGACCATAAAAGCTAAGAGCAAGACGAACAGCGCCATAGTGAACATGAGTGTAACCCTGTTGGGTCCACTGTCTGGGGAACTCTGGAGGAATTTGGAGAGTAACGAAGTACTCCTTTTCAGTAGCCGAAATGGGGTGCTGGTCGAATTTGGAGGACTGTACGTACTCCTTTACTTGCTTTGGAGTTTGATGAATAAGTTGACGGATGGAGCGGATGGGAGAAAAAGAGGAGTTGGGTTTAGCAAAAGCGGAGTATGGATTCATAAGCGGTAACTGGGTTTAAGAGATTCTGATCTCATCACTAAGAGAAACTTCATAGAGATAATATATCTTAGAGGCATTTAAGACACGAAATTCTGGGGGTGTGAATGATGAAGGAGCAAGAGAAATAGGAGCTTCGAGAATTTCTGGTTCGGTAGACATGGTGTAAGAAAGATCTTCTCAACACTGGATTCACCTACCAAGCGCATGGAACGAATACTATTACAAACAAAACCTGGCTCTGATACCATCGAGGGGATCTAGACTTAGAACCAGGGAAGACGGAGTCAATTTTTTGCAAGTATGCATCCGACAATGGGTGAACATTCTCGTTCAAGCCCTTCAAGGACAGCCTTTTAGCAAAAAATCACTCAGTCTTTTAGTTCAGAGCCTAGAGACACTCAGAGATGCCAGGATGGAAACGTTTCTAACATACTCGAGCTGCATTTCTTGGAGGATCTTATCAGGCTAGAGAAGAAAAAAGGAGTTTAGAAAGCCATGAGAAGTTTTTCACAAAAACACTCACTTCATTCAAGGGACTCTGCTCAACACAATATAGACTCCTTGCCTTATATAGGCAAATGGGAGACACAAACAGACAAGGACCAACAAACAGAACAAAGGCGCCGGAACGAAATTTCCGGGAGGAAATTATTCGCACACTATGAACAGTACCCGTACTGTGAACAGTACTTTCCTTAGCCTAGTGAACAGTAACTTGCTACAGTGATTTTGTATGGACAACGACATTTCAGCGGTCTCGTCCGTCACGAGCATTGTAGTAATAGTCTGAGTCATCTGAGTTGTGTCTTGTTGTAAAAAGATGTTCTTCATACTTCTGTTCAAGGGCTTCAAGATCTTCTGGTGAGAGGATCTGTCTTGGATGGTATGATGAGGATGTTTCTTCATGAGCCCAATGTGATGCTTCTTCCTGTGCCCAATTTGTGCTGTCGGCAGGAATGTTTGGTTGAGGCCAATTGGCCGGATCTTTGTAGAAGGATACATCCATGCTTTGAGAAAGTAAATCAAACAACATGATAAGTAGAAATTACTTGAATAAAGTCCCAAATTAAACACATATGGATGAGTTAAGTCACCTATTACGTATGATACCACGGTTTCTAAAGTTGGCCATTAGGATTTAGTGTGTGGGGTTTTTTAATTATGATTCTGCCAATTTCTTTTAGGTTATTTATACCTCTACCATTCTCTCTCCTTCACTTTAATCATAAACTTTATGCCTTGGTGTGTGAAATTTTTTAATTAGACTTTCGCCAATTTAATGTAACTTGATGATGTCGGATGCATCTAATGTAACTTGATGTGGATAGATGACATTGTGTAATGAATTGCGATTGGTGATAAAAACATGGGGTAAGACTTGACAATGGAATAAATCAAACAGCGTCATAAGTAGAAATTACCCAAATAAAGTCCCACATTAAATGCACGTGGATGAGTTAAGTTGCCTACTACATATGATACCACGGTTTCTAAGGTTGGCCATTAGGATTTGGTGTGTAGGGTTTTTTAATTAGGCTTTAGCCATTTTTTTTTTAGGTTATTTATATCTCTACCATTCTCTCTTCACTTTAATCATATACTTTATGCCTTGGTATGTGGGATGTTCTAATTGGGCTTCCGCCAATTTAATGTAATTTGATGATGTCAGATGCATCTAATATAACTTGATGTGGACGGATGACATTATACAATTAATTGTGATTGGTGATAAAAACATGGCGCAAAACTTGATAGTGAGTAAATCAAACAACGTGATAAGTAGAAATTACTTAAATAAAGTCCCACATAAAACACAATTGGATGAGTTAAGTCACCTATTACATATGATACCACGATTTCTAAAATCGGCTATTAGGATTTGGTACGTGGGGTTTTTTAATTAGAATTTTGCTAATTTTTTTAAAGCTATTTATACCTCTACCATTCCCTCTCCTTCATTTTAATCATAAACTTTATGCCTTGGTGTGTGGGATTTTTTTAATTAGACTTCCGCCAATTTATTGTAATTTGATGATGTCGGATGCATCTAATGTAACTTGATGTGGATAGATGATATTGTGTAATTAATTGTGATTGGTGATAAAAACATAAGGCAAGACTTGATAAGGGAATAAACCAAATAGAGTCATAAGTAGAAATTACCCAAGTCTCATATTAAATGCACATGGATGGGTTAAGTTGCCTACTACGTATGATACCACGGTTTGTAATGTTGGCCATTAGGATTTAGTGTGTGGGGTTTTTTAATTAGGCTTTAGCCAATTTTTTTTAGGTTGTTTATACCTCTACCATTCTCTCTCCTTTACTTTAATCATAAACTTTATGCCTTGGTGTGTGGGATGTTTTAATTGGGCTTCTGCCAATTTAATGTAACTTGATGTGGACTATGACATTGTGCAGTTAATTGTGATTGGTGATAAAAACATGGCGCAAAACTTGATAAGGGAGTAAATCAAACAACGTGATAAGTAGAAATTACTTGAATAAAGTCCTACATTAAATATAATTGGATGAGTTAAGTCACCTATTACGTATGATACCACGGTTTCTAAAGTTGGCCATTAGGATTTGGCACGTGGGGTTTTTTAATTAGAATTTTGCCAATTCTTTTTAGGTTGTTTATACCTCTACCATTCTCTCTCCTTCACTTTAATAATAAACTTTATGCCTTGGTGTGTGGGATTCAAGACATAGGCTTAGAATTTGTGATTATAGTGAGGCAACAATTGTGGATGAGGCTCAATCGTTAAATGATTCTAGGTACGAAACAGAGTATGCTGATTTAGATGAGGAAGACATTCTTCAATCAAATTTTAAATGATGAGGGTGACGAAGATGTTGATGTTATTTCAAGAATGAGAAATAAGTTCCCATCATATGAGAAAAGTGGTACAAATCCAGTATTTATTGTTGGCATGACATTTGAGGATGCAACTTGAGTTTAAAAATGCAATTTTGAAGTGCTCTGTGGCTGAGCAAATAGCAATCAAATACATTAAGAATACAAAAAGCTTTGTAAGAGCCAAGTGATCCCAGGAAAATTGTAATTGGATGATTTATGGTGCTATTGATAGCAAAATTGAGTCCTTTCATTTGAGAAGGTATGTAAATCAGTATGTATACAGTATCACTTTTGAGAATAAGAGTGTCTAATACTTTTTTAACTAAGCACTTCATGATTCTCATTTTTGTAATGCCCAAAATCAAAGCACCTGAGTTAAAGAAATTAATTAGAGAACAATTGTGAGTAAATGTCACTGTGAGTCAGTGTAGGAGAACAAAGCTGAAAGTATTGAAGGAACTACAAGGTAATTACAAGAAGGAATATGCACAAATGTACGACTACTTAGGAGAGCTTTACACTGCAAGCCCTTCAAGTAATTTTAAATTGAAAGTTGAAAGGCCATTGCCAAATTCTCTACCATTATTTGATAGGGCTTACATTTGCTTTGATATTTGCAAGAAATGTTTTTGGGCTGGATGTAAGAAGGTCATTGGATTAGATGGATGTTTTTTTAGGGGTTTGATCAAGGGCGAGTTGTTATGTGCTGTAGGAAGGGATGCTAACAATCAAATGTATCAGTGGCATGGGCAGTGGTAAGAATCAAGAATAAGGATACATGGACTTGGTTTATCGAATTGTTGAAGTCAGACCTCGATATGTATAATGGTGACGGATAGACTTTGATAAGTAACCAATAAAAGGTATGCTTTTTATTCTGTTTTCATTTGTAAATTGATTATGACATTACAATTCTTTTCTTTCTGTTTTCTTATATATTTTCTATTTTTTTGGGTATTTGTCAGGGTCTCGTCCAAACTGTAGCTGAACTTTTGCCAAATGCAAAGTATAGGATGTGTGTAAGGCACATATATTCCAACATGGGTAAAAAATACAAAGGAAAATAGTTGATGAGACAATTTTGGAGATGTGTCAAGAGTACTAATATGTCAAATTTCGAGGTGCATAGACAGAGGTTGAAGGAAATGACTCGGGAAAGTCATGATGATTTATTTCGTATTAAGCCAAAACATTGGTGCAAAGCCTTCTTTGACACCATAATCTCAATGAAGTTTTTAATGATGGGTGTGTGGAAGCTAGGTGCAAGGCCAGTGTGAGTATGCTGGAGGATATTAGAATCATGGTTATGAATAGAATGCATACTCAGAAGGATGGATGTGCTAGGTGGACTAAAAATTATGGTCCAAGGATTATGCATAAGTTACATGAGAATACAACTACTAGTAGGTATTGCCATTTGATATAAAATGGAGACGAAGGCTATGAGATTATGTAAGGTGGTGACAAATATGTTGTTGATTTGAATTTAAAAACTCTTTCTTGTAGAACTTGGGAACTTAGTGGAATTTCATGTTGCCATGCCATTTGTGCAATACACCATAAGAGAAATGAGCCGACTGACTATTTAGCTGAGTGCTTCAACAAGGCAAAGTATCTAAGTACTTATCAATTCATGATACCTATAGTGAGAGGACAGAAATTTTGGAATAAAGCCAATAATGAAGCTTCTCAACCTCCACCAATGAAGAACATGCCTGGTAGGCCAAAAAGGAGTAGAAGAAAGCAACTGATTGAGTTTGTAAGAGGTGATAGAATGACTAAAGGAGGTAAGCAAATGATTTGTTCTACTTGCAATGTGGTTGGATATAATTGCAAGGGATGTCCTTTAGAAAATGTATTTCCTTAACTAACTAATCATCTTAATATTGGGTATGTCACTTTAACATATTGTCAATCAATGCTTAATATGTACTTCTCAGGCCAATGCTTAGGCCAAAGCTCAAGCCAATGTATTCACATCCAATGTTTGTGCCAATGCAAGTAATGCAAGTACAGTTGAAACTCATGCTCAATCTCAGACTAATTCAACTGGACCAAGGCTCGGAAAAAGACAAGTTGTCATCTAATTATTATTGTAAGTTTTATATGTCAAGGTTCCAATTTAGTAATTATGAATATATATTCAGGCTAAAGCTAAAGCAACGGTAAGTGTAACTGAAGGAGGATCCAAATGCCATGCCAATGCTTCTGCAAATACCAATTCAATAGGAGACAATAGTGGGCATGTTAATGCTTCTGCTCAGGCTAGTGCAGATGTAAGAGGGTGTAGTGCTCGTTCAAATGTAAGAGAATGTAATGCTACTGTTTCTGCTCAGGCTAGTGCTGATGTTAGAGAACGTAGTGGTGAGGCCAATGCTTTTGGTGAAGTTCGTTCTGATTAAGGTGAAGACATTTATTGTGCATCGGCCAATATAATGGCTAAGCGTAGACCTGAAAAAATTTCGATGAGTAATACCTTAATCCCCAAGCACACATGTATTGTGACTACATTCTCATGTTGAATGAATTTTTTATTATTTCAGTTTAAAAGACCTGCCATTAAAAATGACATGATACAAAGAGAATCACAGGCCAAGATTATGAAAATGGTAGGGTTGGGTGTTGATGCAAATCCTGTGACAAACCTTATATTCTCAAGGTGAGTAATATTTTTAAAATTTTCTAATAGCAATTGCTCATCTCCTTAAGCTAAAAACATGCTCATTCTTATGTAGCCTAATACAATTGGTGCAAGAATCATTAACCTGCCGAACAAAGGGGCAGTTTCAAGAGCAAAGTTAACAGCAAAGGTGCATTCCCAAGTCAGTGCACAACCTCAGTTATATCATGTATCAACAGCTCCTCGAAAACAAATTGCGATGACACCAAAGCTACTATTACAACCCAAGGCCAGTTCCCAACCTCGGCCATCTCATGCAATACTAGCTCCTCCAAAGCACGTTGCAATGAAGCCAAATGCACAATCACAACCTGAGGCCAGTTCCCAGGCTCAGTCATCTCAAGTTACAAGAGCTCAGAAGCATCTTGGTTTAAAGCGAAATGTACCATCATAACCCCAGCCAAGTTCCCAACCTCAATCATCTCATGTAACATTAGCTTCTCGAAAGCATGTGATGAAGAAGCCAAAGCCACTATCGCAACTTGAGGCCAGTTCCCGCTTAATCATCTCAGGCTATAATAGCTCAAAAGCATCTTGGTTTAAAGCGAAATGCACCATCACAACCCCAGGCAGCTCCTCGAAAACACATTGCGATGAAGCCGAAACCACTATTGCAACCTAAGACCAGTGCTCAAGCTCGGTCATCTTAGGTTACAACAACTCCTCCAAAGCCTATCGCTGCGAGACCATATATAAGGAAAAGCACCAGAATTATGAATCAAGTGAAGGCTCAACCTACAGGACCACCGGAGACCATCATATTGGATTGATATGTTTGCTGAAATTGGTGTTGTTAGGTGAATTTATGTCAATTATTAGCTGATTTTCTGTATGAGACGTAGCATTTGTGCATAGAACCTTTTGTGCACTAAAAGTGCATATTTTGTCGAAAAGAACCTTTTGTGCATTGAAAGTGTGGGCATTTTGTTGAGCAAAACTTTTTGTGCACTGAAAATGTAAGCATGTTGCTTTGTTAATGAATCGTGTTTCAACGAGTTATGTGGGATGCTTGGTTTTGGTTTGGATAATGCACGAAAATGGTTGCTCTTCAAGATTGTTAATAGGTGATCATTGAAATTGACCATGAAGAATTTTCATTCTTCCAATACTTTTGTCATCTTCTTTCCCATAGATTGTTAATAGGATTGTTAATAGGTTCCAAATTTATTTTGGTGGCAATAGCTCATATGACAAGCACATAAATCAAGCAACATTTTTCAATGCGAAAGTAATTTCTCACATGCCAAGCAACCGGTCTTGCAAACTACAAACTCACATCACATTCGTTTCCCGTTTCAATTATCCACAACTAATGTTTAAACTTACAAACTTAGAAATAAGTTATTATGGAAGACTTAGAAAATTCCCACCAACTTTCACATTACATATAACCAATATAGCAATATAACACATGCATAGAATGAATGCCGATTGATATAGCATCTTTCATTTCTTTACTCGTGCGAGCTCCTCCTTTAAACGTCTATTTTTCGCCTTTTGAGTCTTCATTTTAGTTAGCAATGAGCTCACATCAACTTCATCACGCCTCGATTGGCTTGATTCACATAATGCTTGATTTCTTTCAAGTAGGTCAACTATCATGTCTCTCACATAATCTGGTATCTTTGGATCAACCCACATGAAGAAATCGCAGCAACTTGGACTATTAAACTTAGCACATCCATGGAACATTCTTCCTATGTTTTTCCTTGTCTTTGCCATAAGAATTGGTGATTGAAGACCACAATAATATGTTGGCTCCGAGTTGACCTCATTAGGAGTTACGCCACTTGAATCAGATGTTGGCGCCCTCATTCTTCTAAGCTTCGTATTATAGGAACCTAATAAAAGTATATTAGCTATATTATGATTCCTTCATAACATCTTCATATAAATAACTTCTGCATAATGCAATGTGTTTACTTGAGAGATTTAGGAGATGTTTTCAATCTCCAAAAAACATCTCTCTTTTTATATGCACTGGATGAATAGACAACCATAACTTACAAGTATTGGAGAATGGAAAACAACAAAATGCTATAATGCAGAGAGTGATACCTATGTGAGGAGGAGTCACCATTGTCATCGCTAACCCTGTCGTCGTCCCTACGACACCAATCACTTCGCCGCTGAGATGTCAAGACTCTCGCAAGAGAAGTCTTCGCATGAACTCGCAATCATCAAAAGAAAGAACACAAACTCACGACGAGCGTTGAACTCGAGGTCGATGAGGACCCAAATCGCAAGAGAATTGCAATTCGGACGAATTCGATTTGGAGCTTAGGGTTCAAACGAATTCGATTTGGAGCTTAGGGCTCGGACGAACTTGATTTAGGGCTTAGGGTTCGGAAGAATTCGATTTAGGGCTTAGAGGACACTCGGAATAGCGAAAGAAGACGGAGGGGGGAGGGGGAACACGACAGTGAAGAAGACGTACAGATGGTGGGGTGGTAACACAATGGTGAAGAAGAGAGATGACGTCGTTTTGAATGCATGGCATTTTTTTTTTAAACTATTCACAACGGAGGAGAGAGAAACAATTAAAAAAAACTATGTGGAGACCAGGTCAACTTTTTCCGTTAAGAAATTAGACTGCGTCGATTTTAGGACTCGTTTGTAATATTTCGACAAGTTTTAGAATTTAAATGAACTTTTTGCAAGTTTTACGACTAAAATGTACTTTCATGACAAGTTTTAGGACTTTCGCAACACTTATCCCCCCATAAAAATAGCCCTAACCGACGATAGTAGCGGTGGGTAAATTATTTTTATCCTTTAGAATGGGGACCTTGAGCCTTTAGCATTCTCATCTTAGGCTTTGAAACCTCACAATTTCATGCGACATGTGATTTGTGCTTGCCATGTGTTTGGTGGGTAAAATATCATTAATTTCTTATCGTTCTTATCTCCTTACTTTTCATATTTTGATTTATGCGTTTTATATTTCAATGATGATACATTTTAATCACAAATGTCCCTCTAGGTTTAGGCTTAGATGGGTAAACCTAAATTGGATGTCGTCCTCGTGTCGAGAAATCTAAAGACTCCATGGGAGAATCTCAACTCAAGACATCAAGATTATGTGGAAAAACACATATATTTCCTCCTAACTTTATTAAAATTTGAATCACATATCGCGATTGTGAAAGCATTAGCTCATTTTTTGAATCACATGACTTCCACCTTCGTGTTTAATCGATATGAATTGACCTCTACAATTGAGGAGTTTCGGAAAGCCATTGGTTTAGGCAAAGCTTCTTTAGATTTAGTCACTCCTCCTATTGATCAAGATCCAACATCTCTTTTAAGTTAATTCCTCAATGTCCCTACCAATAAAATTATGGCTATTCTTAAAGGAAATTCAAATTACATGCCTTATACTTTCCTTGAATAACATTTCCTTAGCCTTAAGCCTAAATCTGGGAATCAAATTCCTTGTGTCTTCCTACTCATGTTCTTTGGCTTTGTGGTATTCCCATTACTTGAAAAACAATGGATCCTTTAGTCACTCATATTGTCAGTCAAGCGTGTGCCTTTAGTTGTTTTACACACATGATGCTTGTCGAAACTTTCATGTCTCTTAATTGTTTCAAAGCAAATGGTCAAGGAACTCTTAGAACCCCACTAGAACTTCTCCAAAAAAAAAAAAAAATCGAACTGTTTTGTAAGTTTCAAGGCCCTATTTCCCTTAAAATTGTTCAATGTAATCAATAAAAAATTCATGAAGATTTTCACGTAATTTTTAGAAAATGGGCATTCTAATTAAATATTTTTATCATCCTTTTCAATTATATAATTTCTTATGAAGAAATTTTGATGAGAGGATGCCATGTGATACTGGGACCATATATGCTTCTTATTACTATTTCATCTTAAGAAAAGATAAAATTTACTAGGTTTTGTATTTTCTTGATTTCTCTTGACTTGTACTAATTCGAACAATCTTCTTTGAAAAGGTGCTAAAAAGTGGCCAAAAGGTGCTCCATGATAGGGATTTGCTCTCAAACGAGGATGGAGAACAAAGACACTCAAGTTCAAATAACTAATTTGGAAAATCGACTTGACGAAATAATTGCCACATTTGCAAAATTTGAAGCGTTCATATCTCCATTACTTCCAACCAAAACTGCGCCCACTCTTGAAGATCTTCAGAATCAAGTAAATGAAATGCGTGGAATGATAATGTGTCTTATGGATCGTGTAAATCGAATGGCTATAGATTTATCAGCTCTTTCTTTGCTAGAGATGACTAGCTTTTATTCGAAGGGTAAAGAAAAATAGGTTTATGAAGAACAAGTATCAGAACTTGAACTATCTTTTGGGATTAAAGAATGTAATCAAAGACGTCTTGATATGATGGACATGGTTCATGTTCGATCACATCATGATCTCAATAAGAAGCCACGTAAGTATACCTCGGCTTGTCAGTTTACACCTTTACCAAGACCACTCTCTCAATTGTTGCCCATGCTTTTGGAAGAGGGATTGGTGGCTAAGGAAGTCCCGAGAGAAAAGACCCAAAGTTTACTAGATTCAATGTGTCCAAAGCATGCGTGTATTGCATGGGAGAAAAAGGACATGATGTTGATAACTACTTAGTCCTTAAGGTCAAAGTTCAAAATCCGTTTGATAAGGGAGTTCTGATTTTTAGGGATGCTGCACCAAAGGTAAAAAGAAGTCTACCATCCTGGAGTTATGAATGTGATCATAATTGATGCTACTAAACCAATTAGGAGCACGCTCACTTCCTCCTTAGTTTCTCATTCTATTAATTCTCCCTCATGAGGGATTTTCCATTTGCTCAATTCGTTTGTTCAAGTTGTTCTTTCATTTGTCATCTTTATAAATACTTGGATCTTGAGCCGTTAATTTAAGATAATATACTTTGTAATATAGGCTTATCATTTTAGATTCAATAAAGCATACGTACATTTTATTAAGGACATGTGAAAGTGCTCAAACCAGTCCTATGATGATGCTTTGAGGCCTAGATTGCCACACGTTTCTTAGTTTTCTCAAATGGATTTTTGGAATGAGAATGTCTTATATCTCGCCATTCACAAAAAGTCTTTAGGAGCCATGTTGGCACAAAAAGGAGCAAATGATGGAATATGACGTGCCATGTACTACCTCCATAAGAAGTTTACTACTTTTGAAATCCAATATCCCGAAATGGAAAAGACCTGTGTAGCATTGATTTGGGTTTTACACCGGCTGAGGTAATATACTTTTCACCACCGCATCCTGTTGGTGACTGAGAATGACCCGATTAAATATCTAAGCCTTCATTGGTTGGAAGCCTTCATTAAAGAAGTCCGTCAAAGGGCAAGTCATAGCTGATATGTTAGCTAAAAATCCTGGGAAGTCTAATGACTGGGATGAAGTTGATGAACATATTTATTTGGTCTCGCATTACAAGTGGACCTTGTATTTTGATAGTGTTATTAACCTTTCTGATTCTGGCACTGGGGCAGTTTTAATATCTCTAAAAGGTTCACATTATTTAGTAGTTGTAAATTTGGTATTCTTTTGTACTAATATGAAGCTTGCATCATTGGTCTACAATTAGCCATCGATATGAAAGTAAAAAAGCTTTAGGTTTATGGTGATTTTGCACTCATCATCCTTCAAATGAAAGGTGGATGGCAAACGTGAGATGTAAAGTTGATTCATTACCACAAATATCTCAAAGACTTAGTCATGGAATTTGACGAAATATCTTTTGATTATCTGCCAAGATCACAAAATCAATTTGCTGATGTCCTGGCGACTTTATCTTCAATGTTACAGGTACGGTTTGAGCATTGATCCTTTACAAATTGATATTTTCAAGAAGCCTACTTATTGTCTGATGATTAAAGAGGAACTTGATGGTCAACCCTAGTATTATGACATCATGAATTACTTTCGAGAAGGCAAATTTCCCCAAGGGAGTCAAGCTAATGATCGAAAATACCTGATGAAGTTGGCATCTAAATTCTTCCTTAGTGGAGGAGCCCTTTATAAAAGGTCTTTCGATTAGTTTTGTTGAAATGCGTCGACACACAAGAAGCTAAACTCCTAATGAAAGAGATACGTGAAGGAGAGTGTGGCTCCCCATGTGAATGGTCATCTCCTGGCAAGAAAATCATGAGGCTCAGTTATTACTGGTTGACCATGGAAGCCGATTGTATTCAACATGTAAGGTGTTGTCACCAAAGCAAAGTCTATGAAGACAAAATCAATGCTCCTCCTAATGATTACATCAAATGTTCGAATCCTAACTTTTTTCATTGTGGGACATCGACATTATTGGACCAATTGATCCTAAAGTATTGAATAGACACCGTTTTATTTGGGTGGCTATTGATTACTTCACCAAATGGATTGAAACCAGCTCTTATGCCCACGTCACTACAAAGAGTGTGGCAAAGTTCATCCATCGTGGTATCATCGCTCGATATGAAGTTCCCAAAGTGATTATCATAGACAATGGATCAAACCCGAATAACAAAATAGTGGATGAATTACTAGGAGAATTCCACATTTGTCACTTGAATTCTTCTTCTTACCTCCCACAAATGAATGGAATTGTGGAAGTGGCAAATAAAAACATCAAGAAGATTTTAACCAAAACGACGGAAAATTATCCTGATTGGCATGATCACTTGCCATATGCTTTGGTTTCTTACTGAACTTCAATTTACACTTCAACCGGGGCAACACCTTTCTCATTGGTCTATGGAATGGAGGCCGTGCTACCCATGGAAGTGAAAATTCCTTCACTGAGGGTACTTTGTCAAGTCAAGCTCTTTGAAGCCGAATCGGTTCAACAAAGATTTAAATAGATGAATTTGTATTAATTTGACAGTATTAGGTGGGTGTCGGACACACGCCCTAAAGCTTCACGGGAATCAGATTGGATCGGCCGGTCCCCCACCATTCAGAAAGGACAAACCCCAGAGCGAATACTCGACATCGATTTAAGCTTAAAAGGATTTTAGTAATTGGTCATCGAGCAGCTTTTTAAAAGAAAACAAAGTGGACCCATCGCCATCGACCGCACACCTACTTTTGTTTTATCGTGGAATCTCCTCAGAAGCTCTCTCTTAATATGCGACCAGACAACGCACTTTCCATCCTTCAGAAAGTACTAATTCATGTCGTCTGATGGTTAATTTTTCTGGTAATTCATTGTCCACTAAGATTGTAATGGGACAGTGTAAAGGAATATTTAGAGAAGGTAATTCGTACCTAATAGATTCTGGACGTGTCCATGTTTTAAGGCCGCTGTTTGAACCCAGAGAAGAAAAAAAATAGCCAATTCTTTGTAATGAGTATATGATGGAGCCCGATCAATTGAATGAGATCGGTTAATTAAAATGATCTGAGTCATGGGAAAATTGACAATCGTGCGATGTGGACATCAACGGCTATATGGTCATCCGCAACTATGCAATATCAATACTGATGTCGAGATATCAATGCCGAGAAACCGTCGAGAAGTGCTTGACGGACATCATGATTTGTCAACGGGGCACCACCGGATCGGCTATCTTAAAATTTGATTACATCTTGGGGATAAAAGAGAAGAACACATGGACTAAGATGTCGAATGGAGGCACCGATACCGCATGACAGTTAAGCATAACATTGATCTTGGAAGTTGTAACTTTTTGTAAAGAATGATTGCCAACGCACTAATAGCACGCCACGGTTTCCGTTGTAACAATGCGATCATCACTAAAAACTCAAATTTCCAATATGCTTAATGACTTTAATTTCTAATGTTTTCATTTCCAGCGTTTACTTTTATCATCCGTGAATTTTATTTTTATCTTTGAACATGCCAAACACCTTCCCCTCCAAAATCGTTGTAAATTCCATTTTATAAAAACCGAGAATCATCTTTTCAGTGAAAGAATTTTTTATATTTGGTAAATACTTATTTTTGGTGAAACATCTTTTTGGCTAAGTAAGAAGAGCCTGACAATCCCACGGGTGCAAATCCTTCTTTGCACACAGCAATGAAAGTGTCCACTTCTCTTTTCGTTTCTTTCAGCTTAATAAGAGTCTCTTGTTTCTCTTGGTTTGATATAAGGAGCAAAATTGCCTCGTTATTTTCTCCACCACCTAGTTTGTATGAGATGCTCTGATATTATAGTTGAGTTGTGATAAACTGCTATTCTTGTTATGGGGTGACAATATAGTTGTAGTATAGTCAAAAGCTACAAGATACATATAAGAAATGGAAAGATAATATGGGAACTGCTTCAAATGTTTCTTGAATCATATATGATTCATGTCCGAATGATTAGTTTATTTTCCTATGGCATAACCAAACCATTCAAACTAATTAATTTCACCATTGCATTCAAATTCAAACATCTAGCCCATGTATATTGGGTGAGACTCCACCCACAAATAAAGGGAAAAATTATCCAAAGAATCTTAAACCTATTATACGGTGAGTAAATCAGTTCTAAACATTTTATGCGACAATTTGTTAATATAATTATTCCGATTAATTTTGGATAAAAATCTTTGGCGTGGATGCTAGTTATCTTATGCGACATGGTCGATGTTAATAATAACATTTTTTTATTTGTCATTTTTTTAAAATTTTCTTTTATTTTCTCTTTTTTATTTTATTTTTTTATTATTAAGGATCAGCAGGGGTCACTAGGCCTTGGCTAGTGGCCGATGGAGGGCCGCAGGCCCCTAACAGTAAAAAAAGAAGAAGAAAAGAAAGTAAGAAATAAAACTATAAATGATGATGATGATGATATTGCAAAAATCGTCCATCGTAGCACCATTATTTATATCAGCTATTTTTTTGTCAAAATTAATCGGAATGAGTACATTGACAAATTATTAAAATGTTTAATTAAAACGTACAATACTAAATTAGCCGTCGTATAATAGGTCCAGAAATTTTGGACAATTATCTCATAGGTAAAGTGACACGATATACATAATAATATGACAAACCAAAAAGTGACATAAGTGTGAAAATATGGTGTTCTTCAAATACACAACTCGACATGGCTAGAAAACCCAATTGTAATATAAGAACACCAATTGCCAGTCCTATATACATTGTGCTCAGGCATTAAATTTCTTTTCTAGAAAACAAAGAAATTTCATGAATAGAGAAACAGTGAGGAAGATCGCGCAATCACTGCGATCACTTTTATGGAAATAAAAACAATATCTAACTTTCTAGCATCTACAATCAAATGGATAGGGAAAATGTCTCTCGTCACGCGCGACCATAAAAATTGAAAAGAATGCAGCGCAACAAAACTAAAGAATACTATAATTATCTTTTAACTCTCCATTCATGCGACTGTTTATCAAATTAACTCTACACATTTAAGTGAAAAAGGTAGAAACTCCCATCATAAAGTTTAAATTCATAAACAAAGGGTCGGTACATAAAAGAACGATCAAACTCTTGAGAGAAGCCACGTGAGTCAATTACAAAGGCGAGAGAAGAGGTGCCATATGAATTTTCATGTGGCACGCTCCAGCATTATCCTAAATTGGCTAATGGTCATAATCTAATTTGTGCACATAGTCAACAATCACCAATTAGCGGTGAAGGGGTCGCATGTTTTACATAGTATCATGAGTTCGATTCACAGAATGACCAAATCTCGAAACAGCTCGTGCTGCGTTGTCTAATTACGGTATACCATATGTGGGGGGTCAGATACCAGAATCGACATCAAAATTTCAAGTCTAGAAATTACAAGATTTGACAAATGGGTATTGGCAGCCGCGGATCAAAGTACGGACTCACCATCATGGGAGTTACTCGCGGGAGCACTTTGGCACCTTCGGAAGGCTCGAAATGATTTTGTCCTTCAATCCCGAAGGCCAGACCCGAGGCATACCATCGACGCCGCCGGCGCACTGAACAAGAATTACAAGAGATGGAACCCAGAGGCTGTAAAACGAGCAAAAAGGAGAGGCGATGAACCTTGAAGTCCTATATTGACGGACCTATACTCGGAGGAGAACTGGAAGGAGCTAGAGCTGGGATCTGCTGCGATTTTTACAGGGAAAACTGTCGCCGGATTTGCCAAACAAGCGTGCGCGTCCTCTGCAGAAAGCGTCGAAGCCGTCTAGCCCTTAAAGAAGCTATCGCGTACTTGAAAGACAGGGAACTTCATTCCAGAGAATCAAAGTGTTATTTTTCATTGATATTATTATTACTCTTTCTTCTCTTTCCTTATTTTTTTCCTTTACTGAAAATAAAAAAGAGAAAAAAAGAAAGAAAGAAAAGGAACTGTCGATTGTTCTGTAAAGGATCTAGTAACGGCAGATATACTCGTATTGGTGGCATCATTGCGGCTGTGATCAAGGAACCAAACACACCTCTAGAAAGATTAGAAGTGTTCAGAGCTGTAATTGTATGTACTTGTAAAGAACTTAAACATGACAACAGTATGATAATATGATCTGAGGAGAGAAACCGATATAGGCGTGGAGATAGAGACTGAAAACTGCCCATGGGATGTCTGAGCTGTGATAGAACACTGCAGAAGAAGTTTGGGTCAATTCAAGACCACTGCTATGACCCACTGCTTGTGGAAAGCAAATCAATTAGCAATTTAATGGCAAAAAAGCCCAACACAAGAGGAGCCCTTCCTCCTAATTGGATATTTAGAGACCCCAGCCCAACCTTTGTGGGACCTTTTATGTTCCAGAAACCAACAACTATGTTTCAATGATGATGCCAATGAAGGATTTTTTTCTTAAACGAAAAATAAAAAAAATAAAGTAAAGTTGATACCGTGGCAGGAATCATATGTTCGAAATTAACTCATAAGTCTCCTCTCCAGTCGATGGGGAAAAGGTAATTAAATCACTCTAGCCAATCAGTTGCAAAATCATGCCAATAAACGGGGTGGAGAAGCTTCTTGGATTCTAATGTCTCCTTTGACCCCTTTTCTGGGATCTCGTGCGTGGGTTTGCTTTATCCTCCAGAAACGGCTCATTGCTCATAACTAATCATAATTACTAATCTTAAACCATGGTAATTAGAATGTTGTCTGCCGTAGGTGCGGTGAGGCACGTGCTTCGAGAAGCAAATGCACTTGCATACGTTCTTTTAGCCTCAAAGACTAGTGCTATCCAGTTTCAGGAACCTGAAACCGATTTGATCCCCAATTCTAAATTTTTAGAATTGGTGCGAACTGGACTGATTTCTAGTTCCAAATGAAGAGTCACCTGAGAACCAAATCGACTTTGGAACTGATTTCATAAAGCCTAAAAATTCTAATTTTTCTCTTTGCATCTTTTTTCTCCGTTCTCTCTAATCTCACTTAAGCATTTCACAACTCTCCTTTTACTCTTGACTCCTCCTTATTGCTCACTTGCAGCACGCCCTTGGCCGTTGGAGCCTAGCAACCTTTACTCGTTCCTGAATGACCTCTACTCACTTGTTCATCATATTATTTTGCTACAAAAAAATGAAACAAAAAACAAGGAACAAAAGAAAAATGGGTTCTTGTATAGACCTTGAAACCGTGACAAAAAACACGATAAGTTACAGAGTCGGCTCCAAGATAAATAAGGTAGATTTTAGGTTCCAAAACTAGGAACCGGTTCTTCTAGGGCTGGAAGCTACCTACTCTAAAACCTATCACCCCAAGACCCACTGCAAAATTCATGCCTCCCTGCTACGAAAGAAAAGGGGTGGAGAAGCTTCTTTGACTCCCTTTCTCCCCTTTCGGGGATGACGTGCGTGAGTGTGTTTTTTTAATATTCCCGAAACTGGCCATTGCTCATAACCAATCATAATTACTAATCTTAAGCTATGGTAATTAGCATGTTGCCTGAAGCAGGTGCGGTGGAGGACGTGTTTAGAGAAGCAAACGCACGTGCAGACGTTGTTTTAGCCCTAAAAACCGTTCACGTCTTTCTAACCTTACCGAGGAAGCTACTTGCAAATTTTAATACCGTCACAAATATCCTTGGAATTATTTTCTACTTAAACTACTCTTGCCAGGACGCATCGATGGATATGATTTACATCAACACATTATTCAATATCCAAACTTTGGTCATAATACACGGGCCATCACCATTAGGATAAGAAAAAAAATGAACTAAATCAAAACATATCATTAAACTCCACATCTACATAAGAAAGTGTAATTTAAGGTTGTCACTTAAACAATTTTCGAAAATGCTCCGTAGATAACAGCCGGCATTGTTCACCTAGAGGACTTGACCGGACCTATCCAACCAATTTCGCCACATCCCCTTTTTATTTATGCTGAAAACAATTTTTTTTTTTTTTCCATTTTGCAGTAGTTGATGCTCTAAAGTTTAAAACCTTGCGGAGGAATGAGGACTTCTTTCGAATTTCGTGATTATTTTCATTTAATTGCTAAAACTGGGCTTTGGACTTGGGTTGTGATGTCGGCGTTGGTCAATGGGCATTGCTTCTTTTGCTTCTTGTTAACGGAGCTGCGGCTTTTTGGGCCACAACCCTCATCACTCCAATCCGATCTGACGTAGATTAGATATAAGTCTCTCGTTCCCCGCTGCATACAAAATCGGCACGACAACACCAAAACCATTTTGGACTTTGCTATCTGATGCGACCCGTGGTGGCCACACGCTCGGTCGACAACGCATGCCCGACAAACCAAACCGCCTCGAGAATCTCCGTATCGTGCCGCTGGATCAGTGATGTCGAGACATTAATGAAACGACAAAATTCCATTTAGAACCCTTGCCGTAATGTACTTTTGGAGCGTCTGCCCCGGTCGTAGATCCGATCTATTGCGATCATTGATTACGAGAATCCGACGTAAAATTATTTCATGATTCGCAATACTAATGATTCACCCGGCATGTTACTTGAGTCGACGGCTATGAGTAACTCACTCAAGGAGCGAAAAGAGTACTAAAAATGAAGCAACGCTTGATCGAAGTAATTAAAGTGATACCGACAAATTTTGAAAATTGAACAACAGCTTATTTGATGTGATTCGAACGGTAATATTATGCATCGGAAGTATTATTAATGACCCTCAATGAGTGTGCTAGAGATATTATTTTTCTTTACGAGATATTGCGGCTTCCCTGTTTGGACAACTCTTTGACTAGTTTAGCTAATATGATAGTCACTCCAAAAACCAGTTTTGATAATGCTTGCTTCTAAGTAGTGTTATTTCATATAATTGGCACACTTCCCTTGAGAAAACTAATTTATACAGTGTTCATTGTTTGACAATGTACTTCTATATTTCAACATAGTTCAATTAAAAAGTGATTTCGATATTGCACGCTCTTCAACGATTTTACTTTGAAAAATCTATTAATACAACATTCATTATTTGACGATTTACTTCTACATTTCAACACAGTCAAACTAAAAAGTGTTTTGATATCGCACGCTCTTCAACAATTTTACTTTGAAAAATCTATTGATAATGATTTTGGTTTCTATTAAAGATGATCTGGTGATGTGGCTCACTGTCAATCGTCAAATTTATATTTGTTTTGAAGGGATCATTTTCATGAAACAATTAACTTTGAACCACCCACATAGATTATCGGCGACTATTGTGGCATAGACCGGATGATTGTATTTGGAACTTTGGAAGGCTTGAAGATGGGTGTGATTAGTGAATGTATTGGTAAAAACCCTAGTTTGGCTTTATATGTATGAGACTGGGAAAGAAAATCCATATGATGTCTGTGATTTCTCTTATAGTTTCGACCTATGATTAAACTTGTTTTAAGCAAATTAAATTTTAAAAAAACCCCCATATAATGTCCTTACCAGTTACCATAGCAAATTTAATTCCTTACTTATTATATGAAGTTGGCCAATGAAGCCTTCCTCATTGTTTCATGATAATGTCGGGTCTTAACCATTCTATCCCAATCCTTAATTAACATACCCCAAAATGCGTACCAGGAAAGGAAACAAAATCCCTAATTTGATTTTACTACTGATTTTATTCCTCACAACCTAATAGCCCGTAACCAAAAGTGAATATATTGGGAAACTGCCCCCCCAATAAAACCAACATTTAACACCCCAAATATCCATCCTTTCCACCGTAATTGAAAATTAATTAATTATAAGGGAATAAGGGAAAAAATGCATCTTGACTCTGTAAACTCCGCATTCAAGACATATTTATCTCATCAGCGGCATGAGTCAAGTGAAATGCAAGCCGAAAGTCTAGTTCTGTAAAGTCACGATCGAACTTGTGGACGTGAAATCGGTTTTAATTTTACTTGGTAAATAAGAAATCAAATCTAGATGAATGTTTGATCATTAATTTAAATTCCTAAGTCTCACGTCAAAGGATGATATTAGATGACCGACGTCCGACTCCTATGGTACATCACACTTTCTTAAAAAATAATTAGATCGGATTTTCTTTATTTGGCATGTTATAATGTTTAAATAATAAACCACGTCTTCATCTAAACTTGTTTTTAACTTTTAGAACCGGTTAGCGATGGTCCCACAAAATCTCACACAGATCGGAGCTAGAAGGTCTTTGGTCGAATCTTCCAGACTCCTATTTGCCTCCCCAATTAAGACCACAAAATCCCACAAAATCTCACATGGCAAAAATATTATGGAGTTACCCAAACTCAAATTCCTACCCCTCTCTATAAAAGCAAAAAAAAAAAAAAAAAAAAAAAAAACAAACAAAAAGAGAGGCATCTCCTCGTTCCTCCCTCTCTTCTCCTCTCTCCCTCTCTCCCTCTCCCTCCCTCCCGTTCCTGTCGCTTCATCTCTCTTCATCTCTCTCCGCCTCGAGCACTATCGTATTCAATGGCGGACGCAGACGAGAACGGGAACAAGCTGGAGCCGGAGAAGCGGGCGCTCCTAAACCATCACACTGAGTCCCACTTCACCGCCGGCGAGATCGTCCGCGACATCATCATCGGCGTCTCCGACGGCCTGACCGTCCCCTTCGCCCTCGCCGCCGGCCTCTCCGGCGCCAACGCTCCCTCCTCCATCGTCCTCACCGCCGGCGTCGCCGAGGTCGCGGCCGGCGCCATCTCCATGGGTCTCGGCGGGTACATCTACCATGACTCTCCTCCATAGCTGCTCGCCTTGCGCGTAGGGTGGTGCTGTTTCGTAGGTTATTTTCGTCATATAATCTCCAGCGAATCACAGGAGATTTTATGTACCGTGAGACATCACTTTCGAAGTGCAACATTCACGGACTGTGAAACCCGATTCTGCCTTGGAAACAAGGCCACAGCTTTGCAGTCAACCTTTTCCTGAGCAAGATGAGATTCTCTCACGATCATTCCCGGACTCATTTTCATTTCGTGTTGTTCTTGGGACACGTGAAATATGATATAATGTAGAGAATCGTAGCAACTTTTCCTTATTTTCACTGAGCTTGTAGCGTGTAGTAGCCACTATAGTATATGGACCCAGTTAAATTTCTGTCGTTACAAAATCAAGTATTGAGATAGATTTGGTCGACGTCCATTTGGTAGACGCGAAAAAATGTTAGCACAGTGTTTGGGAAAACGGCCGATTTTCTGAGTTTGCAGAGTCTGCGATACAAAGCTGATGGGACTGTGAAATTGGTGTGTGTCAGGTATCTTGCGGCTAAAAGTGAGGCAGACCACTACTCGAGGGAACTCAAAAGAGAGCAAGCAGAGATCATCAGTGTTCCTGATACTGGTCCTCTCTCCGTTCTCATCACCCATTTCCCTTTTCATTTTTCTTCACTTTCCTTTCTAATGTATGATAATTTTTTTGTTAAAATTTGGATACGACTTGCTCATTTAAATACTCGGTCACTGCTCAATCGTAGTTTGTTTTAATCTGAACATTCCTATCAAGCAAATATTGGTCTTTTTCGATTTGAATCGATCATGGATTAATCATGTAAAATATACAGAGATAGAGTTCGATCTTTCTCTCTTTTGTTTTTGGTCGTGCAGAAGCGGCTGAGGTGGCAGAGATATTGGCGCAATACGATTTGGAGCCGCATGAATACTGGCCGGTGGTGAATGCATTGAGGAAGAAGCCTCAAGCCTGGCTCGATTTCATGATGAAGTAAGTGATGGTCTTTCTAATCACAAACGCCATTTATGCCATATTTACTGATTCAACTAACGACCCAATGATGTTTCTGTTAGTTTGGTTAAAAGTAGGAGTTGGGCAAAATCAGAAACTTTGCAGTAGACTTCATAAAATCAACTGAAGACATTCAATAGTATAACTTTCCTAATCAGCTTTGGAGGGAGGGAGGGGGAGGGAGGGGGAGAGAGAGAGAGAGAGAGAGAGAGAGAGAGAGAGAGAGAGAGAGAGAGAGAGAGAGAGAGGATTCAGAAATCTTTTCATCTGACAAGTTATAGTGCCTAAATTCTTGAGAAAAAGCATGTTCTGCAAGCTGCGGTGTGTTTCTGAGCGTTCTTGGTTAAAGCGTTGAGACAGGATGGGACTCGCTTCCGTTTCGCCTGCTAGCCTTGGGAAGAACCAAAGCATGACGGTACTTTTTTCTTAATATGTTCACGCACAAAACGCAACACTACAGAACAAAACAAAAACAAAAGAGGAGAAGCGCATGCTCTCCAACTCTCCTCAGAAAAGGATGTGCGTTTGGGCCAGAACACGTACGAAAACCCTAAAATGGCCGCTACTGGCACGTGCTTCTTGATGGCGACATCACCGCCTCTCTTATGTTCGAGCAAACATGTAGTGCGTGAAAAGATTTTGGAAACCGTAAGGTGGCACGTTATGTGAGACATATGGAGATAGCTCCTGCTTCTTGGATCTTTCTTCTTTCAGTGAAGTCATGCTTTCACGTCCATCATTCCAATCTTCCCAAGAATTCATCGTTGTCCATGTGCCTAGGGCCTCGAAGACTAGCATCGCCACAAGTTTACACCAAGCACTGGCAGCATCTATCGACGCGCCTATTTTGATTAAGTACAATTGATCAATAAAGTTGCTTTCCCTTTGTCATTAGGCTAAATTGTGGAAGTGTTGTGAGTGCAGGTTTGAGCTGGGATTGGAGAAGCCAGACCCAAGAAGAGCATTACAGAGCGCGCTCACGATTGCTGCATCCTACGTATTGGGTGGATTGGTGCCTCTCGGGCCTTACGTGTTCGTCCCAAGAGCCACAGACGCTCTGGTTGCATCTGTTGTCCTCACTCTCATTTCTCTGCTCATCTTTGGCTACGTCAAGGGCCGTTTCACTGGTGATAAGCCCTTCCGAAGTGCTTTGCAAACTGCCCTCGTTGGTGCCATCGCCTCTGCGGCCGCTTTCGGCCTGGCCAAGGCCGTTCAGGCAATATAAGTAGGGGTTTCTGGTGGTTGCCTATGTAAGATCCTGCTCCTTGTAATAAGACCCGAGTATCTCTCTCCCTTTTCTGGATTTGGAGGAACTTGATTGTCAACTCCTCAACATGGTATCGGTGCATCATCATTGTTCGGCTAGGCGTTTTATGGCATGACAGGATATTTTGAAAAAATTATTCAAAAAGTCATAAATCTATTACATTTTATCAATTTAATCATAGACTTTTTTATTATACCAATTGAATCATTGATAATTTCTCATTTTGTTAATTGAGTCAATCTGGCAAATTTTAATAATAAATCACTTAAGTGGACGCCGATCTTCTTATGTGACACAGTCATCATCGACATAAATAATTTTTTTATTTACTTTAATATTTGTTCGAACTTTTTCTTATTCTTTAATATTTGCCCGGGGTTGGCGAGGGCAAACCTAGGGAAAACTAGGGATGATTGGTTTCTAGTCTGATCTAGTTCCACAATAACCAGGAATCGGACCAGGATGACAAGTTCCCATTAGTTCCCATTTTTTGGGACTGGGGACTAGACCGAACAATCCTAGGATTGCAAACTAGACCTGCCCAACCGGTCCAATCCAATGGAACTGTTCACTTAACAAAAAAATTTTAAAAATTGAAAAAAAAAATACTAGAATTATTACAATTATAAGATGTATTACTACTTTTAAGAAATTAAAATATGTATATTTTTTAAAAAGAGTTGATCGGTCTGGTCTAGTTCCCCCTCGGAATCGGAACTAGACTAATGCCCCTAGGAATAGGACCAAACTGGCCAATTTAATCTGGTCTGGGTAGTCCAATATGCTTATCCCTAGAGAAAACCTTGCCTAGGTCGGCAAGGGTAGTCCTTCAACAAATGGAGGGCAAGGGTAGTCCTTCAACAAATGGAGCCCGCTGAGGGCAGCTCTCACTAAGCTAGGCCCAAGCAACCGTTGCTCAAGGTCGACAAAGCAAGACCCGATGATGTCCGGTGGAGGGGAAAAGAAAAAAAGGTAAAAAAAAAAGGTAAAAAAGGAAAAAGAGAAGAAAAGAAAAATAAAAGTTTCAAATAATATAAAAATATTAGTAAAAATTATCTACATCAATATCAGTACTATCACATGAGACAATCAATATCCACATCTTTGATTTCCAATCAAAATCGACTAGAGAGACTCAACCAATCAAATGTGAAAAAAATCAAAACTTAATTGGCACAATTAAAGATTTAAAACTAATCTGGTAAAAATGCAATAAATTTAAGAATTTTTGAACAATTTCGCCGTATACTTTTATCGACCTTTTTGTGTATAGGACCTATCCTCAGCTTGCAATTTGTATCGTGTAGAAATGAGACGAATTGGAGGGAAGCAAGAAGGAAATGGAACATGAGAAAGAAATGAGCACTGTCATGCCCATGCTTGGTGTTGGCTATAAAATGGCGATGGTTGCTACTTCCAACGGGTGTCCTCTTTTAAGCCCAAAAATGACCAAAGCAGAGAAAATTGAGCTTGGGGGTAGAAGTTGAGAAGCACAAATACTTTTCGAAAACCTTCATATCTTGTCAAATACTCCAACACGTGTCCGATATTTGATCCACACGTGTCAAAAATTCAATACTTAGCCGACACCATTCGACACTTGAGTTGGAATTCCAACACGAAATTCGGATTTCCGACATATGATTCCAATACATAAGGAATCAATTTTAAAAACTTTTAATAAATGAGAGGTTAACATGTAATTATGTAAAAAGATAAAAATATATATAATAATAAAAATAATAAAGGGGAAAAATTCTAATTTTTTATTTTCTTTTGACTCACTTCTCATGACACAATTCACTCACAAGTTTGTTTTTTCTCTTTTCTTCTAACACACTTTGATACATGAATCCAAAATGTGGATTGCCTTTTTTTCTCTAAGTTTAATGAATTACTCTTGAATTTGCCAGATTGAAACAATAAATGCTAATAACAAATTGTGGATTAATATTTTTAGCATAAATTCATTCTAGTCTCTTTTATTATTATTTATTTATTTGTGAATTAGAATAAAATTTAATTATAAAATGATAATTTATTATGTATAAATAAAAAATATACATTTAATATATGTCTTAAAGTATCGGAATTCTCTACTTTTTAAGAAATAATGTGTCGAAGTATCATGTCATGTCACAAGTCACGTGTTAATGTCGATGCCACTTACTACTTAGGCTAGGAGAGCTCCCTCTGATGTGGGGGTAAAATCAACTCGATAGTCCCTCAATTTGATAGTGGAAAAGTGAGAGTTGCAATTAGGGGTGTCAATGATTCGGTTCAGTTTGATTTTTGAGAACCGAACCAAACTGAAACGTTAGAAAAATCTTCCGAACCAAACCGAATGAGACCCGAACCGAATACGAATCGAACCAAAATTTCGGTTCCGTTTGGTTTTTTGGTTTTTGGTTTTTGGATTTTGGATTTTTTTTTTTCCTATTCAACTCAAAATAATCTAAATTCAATATGTTACTACACTTCAAGCTCATATGATTTTGCAATTAAGATCATATACTTCATTCCCTTTTTTAAAAGAGTAAACTTGATCTTACTTGCAAGAGTCAATTCATGGACAGCATTGGGTGTTTCCTCAAACAGCGGAGGAAGACTTTTGAACTTTGTTAGCAAAACCTGTACAGTGAACGTTTCTCTTCTTATTGCCAACATACAATGATAGATACACATATAAGAAAGACAGCACAATTTAAAGCAAGGGCCTCAGTCAATACTCTTCTCTACACATTAAATTTGGCAAGCAAACTCTCCATACAGCAACATTTTACAAAGCGAAATCCACTATGATTAGAAATCACACAAATGAAGACCTCCAATATGTTCTCCACTCAAACCTCGCCCTAAATGCGCAGAACCTGTGGGCTTCAAGCATTAACAGATGCAACTCATGCCAGGGAAGGGCTTCCTGAACTCAACCAATTCAAAATACGCACACCGCATACTGTTAAATATGACATGAGTATTGATGTACAGAAGTTAAGAACAAGATCAATCTGAAAAGGCTTGATATCGGTGAAGAGAGTTTTTTTTTTTTTTTTTTTTGGGTTGCAAACAATGTCAAAAAAGCCTTTAACATCATGCACTCCAACTGAAACAAGGTTCTTACTCTGTTCATGTTGTAGAGAGCCTTTGACATCAGCAAGATGCCCTGTAACAACGCCCAATTCGTGCAGTCTTAGAGCTTCAGGGGCTCAATCAGGCATCAAAACGAGAAATGGAATAGCTTTTCCCCTGCATACCAGGAAATGTTTAATTTAAAAACTGTAACTACCATCAAGGTTCTGCGAAAACAGAATGTCTCAAAAATCGCAAGTGCAGCTCTCTCCATTCTCAGCTCAGAGATCAGAGTAATTCAGACAAACTTTATCGGCATCAGGAAAGCCTACCTTCGTGTTGGACAGCTCAGGTTTGTGGGTCGACTCAAGTCAAAGAAACAAAACGTCAGAAGTGACTCCGGATCTAGTAACCGAAACCAGAACCCATGAAGTTGTTCAAGCGCATAAACAGGAAGGATTCCTGCGGAGCACCGAGGAAAATAAATTCACGCTCGAAATGGATTATAGCCCACGAAAAAAAAAAAAAAAAAACAAACGAACGAACAAACAGAAACTCTAGAACCCAAGAAAGGTCCGAACAATCGCACCCATCAACGACCACAAAAACTCCATTGTCCGAAACAAGCTCGAAACTTTCCATTCTCCACAGTCCACAAGGCCCCCAGCTATCGAAACGACCAAGGTATGAAAGCTAGCAAGAATGCTCGGGGCGAAATAGCCAAACGCACGCAGACCCACCGCCCCAAAAGGAAAAAAAAGAAGCACACGACCAGCTGCTGTCGGAGGGAGATCAGAGCAAACGTACCGGAGGCGAACGGCGGGTGCGAGCTGTACAGGATCGCCGCGAAATCGGAAACCGGTCGATACCCACCGACCCAAATCCCACCCCCAAGATTAGAGACTTGCCTGCGCAAGTGTGCAGGACATGCTCGGGCACGTCCCTCAATCAGTCCCCGTCCTTGTCGCCGTTGCCGTCGCTGTCCCTGCTGCTGTCGCCGTCCCTGTCGCCGTCGCACGAGAGGAGACGGGAGAGAATTAGAAATAGGGTTGGCTCTTTGCCGATTTGGTTAACGGTTCTATTTTTCGGTTTGTTGGTTCGGTTAACCGATAAAAACCGAACCAAACTGAAAAATTTTGAATTTTAATAAAAATCAAACAGAATGAAAATCGAATCGAAAAAATCAAATTTTTCGGTTCAGTTCGATTACTACACCCCTAGATGTAGTGACAAGCCATCTGCATTCCCTAGCGCATGAGAACGCAATCTTCTAATGCACTATTGGGGAATACACGAGTTTCAATTATGATAATCCATCAAGTGGAACTGAACGCAAGTTCATGTAGAATCATGACAGGACATGCAATTGGCGGTACTTGCATTGTGGCGATCATCCCCATTTGAACTCAGAAACATCATCGACTCAGCTCAGATGAAAAACGAACAAACAAGCGGACGGCATACATCGAAGTTGGACTCGTCAGGCTAACAGGCGAATGAATACAAATTTTCATAGCCATTTCAAACTCCTGTGACAATGCTGAGAGGAATTGCAATGTGCAAAATACTAATAAGCCACTGAAAAAGTGGCATCCATATATATTATGATTCTCTGCAAGTAATTTACAAGGTCATTTGGAAAGGTAAGTCCAACATTTTGTGGTTCACCCCAGGGGCTGCAAGAAAAAGATCATGTCGAGTTGCCCACCCACATGAATCCTGTCAATAACGAACAGCCAACAGGAATGTCACCATCGATGAGGGAACTTCAACGGGAAAATTTCCTGCATCATATTCAGGGTAGAAAACACGATACTATGACTTTTTTTTTTCCTTAAGATTCAATCAGATTATGTAATCTCCACTCCGTATTGCAATCGGGCTTAACTGCACTAGTTTCCCAGCACTGCGTGCATTGCTGTATCTGATTGCTTAAAAGTCGGCAGTTAGAAATTAACTTATATCTTTGCAGGAAAGCTCCATCATGCATTCCCAAATATGTTATAGTATGCAGAAGAAACCAGAGTAGCCCCCTATAAAACTTAAGCTACAGATACCCTTCCAAAAACCAAATGCTCTTATGTTTGCCTGAAGCTTGAGATCAACACTTGGAAACCAAGTATTCCAGTTGCTCTGCTAGAAAATCAGCATTTGGAGCATCCTCCCAATCATCTCCATCAACATCTGACTCAGTCTCAGCTTCCTGAGGGTTCCCCATCATTCTCATTAAAGCTTCAAAATCAGTAGACACTGAGCTAGCTCCAGAAAATGCTGGTTCTGTCTCCATGCCCAAATAATTGGGTCCTTCATTGTCTTGCCTTTTCTCACTGGCGCTCTCAATGAAAGGATAATCTAAAAGCAGTTTTTCCCATGCATTGTCATCAGGAGATTCTGGAAATATCAATGGAGTATCCAAAGAGAATTTTTCATTCATGAGCATCGACATAAGATCGTTGTTCATTAAAACATCTCTTGTCCCATCAAAAGAAGGACCAGATTTTGGCGTTTCCCCCAAGCCTGATAACAGGGATAATTCAGGGTTTGTTTTTCCATCAGTTGGAGGCTGGTACTTCACTATTGTTCCCTCAGAAATCCATGATCCATTTTCTGCCCCTTGTGGTTCTAGCATATTACCCATTTCGGTCACGCGACAGTGATTGTCTTTCAGCTTGACCAGCTGAACCAAGAACCCTGGGTTTTGCATCGCCATTACTAAGAATGACAACATCTGCTGCTGATTATTTTCCATTCCCTGAATACGGTCTCTCAGGAGGACCAATTTATTCTCTGAAGTTTCCTGGAGCTGTCTAACTTTACCTAACTCCAGCGAAAGGACTTTCTTATCAATCTTCAAATTTTCAACTTCTTTCCAAAGCCCATCTATTTTAATTTTATCGACTTCTTCAACGGAATTATCCTGCTTCTGCAATGATTTTTTCTGATCCACAACCTGAACATTCTTCCTCCTGCGTATATTCTTCAACATATGCTTTTGACCTTTGATGAATCCATCATTTGCGAATTCCCAACGATCTGAATCAACTTTTCTGAAACCCTGGTAGAGATTTTGGACAAAGCCATTAATATAGAGTAATAAAAGTCGAAGACAAGACCCAGAATCATTCGCATGCAGTTGCTTATATGTATGAAGGCAGTTAATAAGAGCTCTCCTCATATGTATCACTTGTATTAGCCTTGTTTAAAATACGACCACAAGTATAATTGTAACTAATCACAACAGTTGCTCATCAAACATAGAGGACATCAACATCATGAGAAACAAAATCAGCATCAACAAGTATATTTCTCGACTATTTAGACATTTAAGTGGCAAATATTCTGCTGTTGTCGCTGATTTTCATGTTTCTCTATAAGACAGACTCTAGTTACCAAATGTTTGGTAAAATTCATGCAACGTCACTTTGTTAAATATCAATACAACTACTATAATGACCACATGAGGACAGAAACGTGTCCGCTATCAGAGGCTTAAAACTCAGGAGTGAAGTAGGGGAAATCTCTTCGGCCCAAACAAATTCAAAAAAAAAAAAAAAAAAAAAAGCAGGGGTAATCTCAACATAAAGCAATAAGCAAAGAACACTTTAGAGGTGGAGGTAGTGCTCTTCAAGAACACAAGTAACCATAAAAGTAATAACCAGTACGACATAATACTCCAAGAATGGCATCGAGCGAAATGGTAGAAAACATATAGTGTCAAAAACAGAAAAGAAAATCCAAATTAAACAAGAAAAGAAGCTTCTTGATGAACATGATCAGTTTGTTGAATTCATACATAATAGAAAAGGAAAACAACTAAGTACCAATCTTTCTGAGAAGTTGGGATTTGGATGGCATTCATCTTCAAGCTCAAAATCACTATGAAGTGGCTGAATCTTCAGCTAATTCTATGGCATTCACTACTTATCAGAACCAGCTAAGGTCAGACTGGATATCTTTTTTGAGGAATTTTGCATTGAAGAAAAGCAACTAGTCATAAGATCAATTCCTATCTTATGCAGAAACTAATTTCTTTGTACTAAAGTAGCAAGACAACCCATAGCAGAGCAAGACTGGGGCTACCATCCACATAGCTATGGAAAAGTCTAAACAAAGTTCCAAGTCATAAAACTTAAAGACCATAGTTAGATACATGTACTGATGCCTGCCGTACTTCTATGATTTCATCGCTTATTTCCATTGGAAAAGAGTTAAAAAGTTGTTAGAGCACCAAAATAGCAACGATATAGCAGAAAAACAGAGGCAACGATGTTGAAGTTCCACTAGAGTATTCAAGTCGATGAAGCCAGAGCAACCCACATACATATAGGCAACAAAGAGAAATGTGTTCTTCACACACTCAGCTTTTGCGTGATTGAAATCAGAGAAGATGATTAGGAAAAGAGTAGTACAACAGTTGAGGGGCAGATCCAGTTGACTCCTGACTCCATGGGTAAATCCAATTCGTCTATAAACTACTTTCTTTATGAAAGGAAAGCGAAAATAGTCATGTCTCACTCATAGGGCCTTTATAGTCTGGTTGACACAGATATTTAAGGTATGATCGAAGATGGGTTTTCATCCACCATCAGTATCGACATCTGGAAGAAGCTAGTGTCCGTCTGCTCCTAATAAGATATGCCGCACACAAGTCCAAGTCTGTTTTTCTTTTTTTCTTTTTTGGATTAATCCCATACATCAGCTCAACCAAGAACTATCAGCAAACTTTAACCGAAGAAAAATCTTCCAAGTTACACAATTGAATTATCGGCGAAAACTATGGCTATTCTCATTGTTAGCTCTACTGAGTACTGCATCACAAATTCTCAATTGAGCCATCATTGCTTTGCCGCTCCACACATAAGGAAAGCAAACACTGATCTAATTGCCCATTGCAGCGACAAAACCACTTATAAAGATGCACTTTTTAGGCATCACACCGTGCAATGTCAGCTTCAAAATACCAACCGCGAACCTACACCCAAGATATCAAATTCCCCAACAGCGAAAGCCCTCTATCGAGCCACTCCAGCCAAAACAACCCGTCCCCGACATCGAAACCAGGATCAAATGCGACCGGAGAACACGAAACGATTCCCCGAACAGTCAAAAGCTCCAATTCCACAACGAACAACAAGACCGAAAAGAGGAAGCTACGGAATCGACGAACAGAGAAGCCAAAAAAAGAGAAGGGTTAGGTCAGGCAATGACGCACGTAGATGTTGAGCTGGCGCATGAAGCTGGAGAAGTTGGAGTGCTTGAAGTAGTGGGGGAGCAATTGGAGGGTGAATTGCGTGATGTCCCAGATGACGAAGGTGTCGCCGGCGCTCCCCCACGCGATGATGGGTTCCGTCGCCTCGTCCTCCACCATCTCGTAGCACTTGCTGAGGAACGGGGCCAGCGGGGGCCCCCGATCGCCGCCGCCGCCGCCGCCGCCGCTCGGCTTCACCATTGTCGTCGCGTCGCCGGGAGGATCGGAACGGCGGGGGAGGCGGTGGGCGGGAGGATCGTCGGCGGGGGTGACTGAGAGGGAATACTCGTCGTACTCTCTCTCTCTCTCTCTCTCTCTCTACTTTCTCTCTCTGTGTTTCGCTCGGTCGGTCGGTCTCTCGGGGAGATTAAGGTGGAGATATTTTGAGGTCAAATCCGACGACAGGAAATTCTGACACGTGTGAACTCTTTAACGCTCTCCCATTTCGGAGAACAAGAGGATGAATGTACGATAGAGAGAGAGAGACAGAGAGAGAGAGAGAGAGGAGTAAATGCGAGGAAATGGCGGAAGTGGTTTTTGATTTATTTTTTTTAATCTAACTCCCAATTTTTTTTTGGTTTTTTTATTATTCATCCGAAAAGATTCTTTGGAATTATATATGGGATGCTTCCTATTCCCTCTTTTCTTTTTCCATTTTTCTACTCACTTTGTTTCTCCATCTCTTTCTTTCTTATTAAGTTGATTTAAGAGTTAACGTATAGGTCAACGTATAAATGTTCCGATCAAAAAAAAAAAAACATATAAAAGTATACTTCTTCGTAAATCTAGTCAATCTGTACAGGACACATCACAATTAAGTGAACCATATTTTCCTTTATTGTTCTCACTTGGGATTTTAATTTTTTCTTTAAATTCATGTACGAGAGTGAGATGAGTATCGCGCGTGGCCATGATACTTATCGAGATTGTAGGCTAGATAAAATCACCACGGTTATGCCAAATTTAATTTTAAATGAAAGAATGAATTCTTCATTGATTAGATAATTAAGTTAGTGATCCCATTGGAATCATGTTCTTTTTGCCTTGTTATTTTAATCTATCACTTTTTTTGTGTGAACCTCTTTATATTTTGCAAGTATAGTCGAGTGAACAGAGATGGTATCCGATTTTATTTATAATATATATTTTCTACTTTGTGACCTCTACAAAATGATTTGCTTCATTAAATTTCTCAAGTTAAATTATGAAGTATTTGTTGCTTTCATTATTACGTATTGTTGGAGATACCGTTGCCCCGAGATTTGATATGGTTTGGTTGATTGACGTCATATGGCTAATGTGATGCTCCTTGGTTGATACTGTATGTTAGAGAATTTTTTCTTTACTTTTATGTACAATTGTTCCTTAAATTATTTAGACTCTGTGTATCATAAATAGACTTATACACTTGTATATTTGATATGAGAAAGCAATATACAATTTCCATTAGTCTACTCCTCTGTTCGGCTTTCCATCATTTCAATTCCTTACACGTATATGTGGTGACTTTAAAAGAAAGTATAAATGAAATATGCTAACAAAAAATGATGGTGCGCAGGAAAGCGCGTGTTTCCGGTGAAAAGATACTTAACCCTTCCCGGAAGGATAGAGTGCGCTTTCATCGTGACTTCTCAATTACTAAATCTCTTTTTTAAAAATATCTATATATTCAAACCATATACTAAAAGAGATTTCATGTCACGCGGGTCACTTCCTCTCTCCTATTATCTTCTTTTTCTGGTTAACTTTCATTCTACTAAATTTATGTCTACTTTCACTTTAATTGTTTATTTCTTCGCCTCCCTTTTGTCCCCTTTTTTTATTTATCTAATTTCTCTTGCTTTAATTTTCCAGCTCGGTTACACAATTCTTCTTCTTCTTTTTTAAATCATATATTGCCATAATCATAAGTTCGCATTACTTAGAGTGCAATTACAATTTTTGATAATCATAATTTATAAGTGTCAAATATTCTGTTCGATTCTAATTGAAACGGATTCATACTATCAGTATCTCACTTTGAAATTTTAGTGACAATGATCACAATAACATTGACATGGAAGGAAAAATTTAGCTACTATTGATAATATCAGAGTATGATGTGGGTGAAATTTAGCCAATTTGGACACCGGCGTTAGGAGAATTTTATCCAAGTCACAATGCGACGTTGTCTGATGGCCACTCAATTAGGTTGGATCAGATGGAGGGACTCGATTACAATATTTGTGAAAGTAGAAAGAACTTAATTATGCGAATTAGAAGCATAGGAGGGGCATTTAGCTCGTTCGGGCCAATGAGATCCACCAATCAAAGGATTTGGACAAACAATTTTATTCTTGTGTCTCAGCCCCTCATCTACGCCGATTGAGCTCGCCCATGCCCGGTCATTACACGAACAAATTCAATGTTTTTTCTGATACCAATTTCTCTCCACAGGGTAGCAACCACGGCACTCTAGAAAGGACCATGACTACATTCACCCCAGAGGAGCCAAGCACACAGGACCACTATCAAACTTCAAGGGCACACCCGACCCTATCAGACATACAGCAACCTAGTAGTGCCTATCAGGACAGAACGAACCAAAGGATGAAGGGAGCTCTAGACGCCATGAAATCGTCTCGCATGGCCCAGAATTGTGGGGTAAAGGAATGTCTATTTGTTCATGGTGGATCAGGTTAGATTAGGAATAACAATGCGGGGTATAATACACTGGAGGCAAGTGATGGGTGATGGGGCTAAGGGGGTGATTTATTGGGTCGGAAGGATGGAGGGTGGAGGAATCGGGGGGCAAATCGGTGAAATTGGAAAAATTATCAAAAAAGCTATAAATCTATAATGATTATGTTGATTCTTTTTTTCTTTTCTTTTTTTTTTTTTGGCTAAGATGAGAGGGAGCTCACCGTCTTCACCAATTACCAATAAGAGGGAAAAGCTCCTGCCAAGAAGAGAGCTCTGTGTACTACTCAACCTACGTTTATGTTGACTTGACCGGCCTGTAATGGGTAGAACATCAAGCCCCGTTGACCGCGGGTCTTCGCTGATGTTACATGAAGGTCGTCCGACCCACCAGCCCGAAAAAATATGCAACGGTGCACGGACCACCCCTTTTCAGTCCATAAAGCGGATGGAGGGCCCTTCTCCCACGTTCAACTGGACCCAAGGGGAAAGAGAGAGAGAATGCAAGCAGAATCAGTCACGAGCAACCCGTCCTCTGCATTCGTCTCTTTCCCTTCCACCAATCACACCATCATTCCAGTCGATTGAAGAGAAGATTCTACACCATTTCCTTAAAGCAATTTGCAACTTGGGATACTTTATGCAACTCAATCACCATGCTTGTTCGAAGAAACTTCCCGTGGTTTTCGTTCCCCTTCTTTAGTAGAAAAAGTCAATGCGCATGGTCCCTTACGTGCAATATTTTCCACGCAGGTTCTGCTTAAAAAAGCCAACCACACACTAATCATCTAACGTGGAAGTTCCAAAGAGGAACTAGTTAAAAAAAAAAAAAAAAAAAAAAAATCTGGGATTCATCATGGCCAGATATAGCCTCAGTTCAAGTCCATTTGAGTTCTCAATCTAACACAAGCCCCTAGCCGGAATCTGCTACCATATGACGCCTGCTGCAGGTGGTGAATTGATAGGGAAATAGACCTAACATAGCGCTCACATGCAAAGGAAAGATTATTAGAATGCATGTGCAGGTGAGCTGTGTTACGGAGAATTGATGTGTTATAGAGTTGTTAAAATATCGTAGTTGGCTTATAACTCATTGATTTAAACTTTTATGTAGATGTGATATTAACAGGCTCGAACTTGAGCTCTTTCTTAGCGATCTCCCCCAAAGAAGGTATCAAGCTTTTGCTGTCACTCTCAACAATTAGCATTAGAGCCAATGGTTACGGTCTCCAAGCATATAGGCATTGTGGTGTAGCTATGCGGGCCCATGGGAATTCAAATTAAGACAAGTTAATGCTGAAGGATACCTGAATTAAGGAGGAACGGACCTAACACTAAGTTCACACGTAAGAGGAAGATTGTTAGAATGCATGTGTGAATAAGTTATGTTAGAAAAATCTCAACACGCGGACCCCTAGAGTGCTAAAAGTTGGCACGAAGGGACACTTAAGTGCCAAAAGTTACGAAAGGTACACTTAAGTGCCAAAATCGGAGCAAAATGGATCACTTGAGTGCCAATCCGGCGAAAATCCGGCCAAAACGCTGACGTGGCAATTTTCCGGCGAGACAAAAATAAAACAGCGTCGTGTTAACGTTGACGTGGAAAAAAATAATATAAAAATTAATTAAATTAAATTTATTTTAAACATTTAAAAATAACAATTTTTAATATTTAAAAAAAAAAAAAAAAAAAAAAAAAAAAAAAAAAAAAAGGGAGGGGGTTGGATACGGTTGAGGGTTGAGCCCTCGCTGCCACCGCCGCCGGCGCAGGGGGAAGGGTCGGGGGGTCGCCGGGCCTGGCCGGGGGCCGCGACCCCGCCGTGGCCGCGACCCCGGCCGGGCCCAGCGACCCCAACCGACCCTTCCCCGCGGCCGGGGCACCGCCGGTGAGGCGGCGGCGACGGGCGAGGGCTCGGCCCTCGGCTGTATCCACCCCCTCCCTTTTTTTTTTAAAATTTTAAATTTTAAATTTTTAGTTTAAATTTAATTTTCTTGAATTTTTTAATATTAATATTAATATTTTAAAATATTTTAAGTAAATTTAGTTTTAAATTAGATTTAATTAATTTTTACATTAATTTATGCTACGTCAACGCAAAAACGGCGTCGTTTTTTCACTATTTGGCCACATCAGCATGCAAAACGACGCCGTTTTGCACTTATTTCGCCGGAAATTGTCCACGTCAGCACTTTGGCCGGATTTTGGCCGGAGTGGCACTTAAGTGTCCCATTTCTTTTTGAATGTGGCACTTTAAGTGTACCTTTCGTAACTTTTGGCACTTAAGTGTCCATTCGTGCCAACTTTTGGCACTTGAAGCGTTCTTCTGCCGAAAAATCTCATATCGGAAAATTAATGGGGGAGTAGACTTAATACTAAGCTCACATGAAAGGGAGGGATTGTTAGGATGCACGTGTGAATGAGTTGTGTTAGAGAAACCCCACATCGGAAAATTGCTCTATTATAGAGCAGCTAATATATTTTAATTGGTTTATAACTCATTAACTTAAACTTTTAAATGAAAATAGATCTAATTGAATATATTAATAGCTCCGGGCTTAAACCCCCTCTTAGCAATCACTCTAGAAGAAGGTATGGGGCTTCTCCTTGTGCTCCCAACTCCAAAAGCAAAGGAACTCCCTCTTAGCGATCACTCGAGAAGAAGGTATGGGGCTTCTCTATATGCTCCCAACTCCAAAAGCTAAGGAAGATGAGCATATAATTTTTTGTTCCCTTCTAAAGTTGGCCAAGGAAGAAAAGAAAAAGGAAAGTTTGGGTCAATAAATAAAAAGGAAATTAAAGATTAAATCTTCACTTTCCTGATCCACATTCCGTCATAGTTAAGAAAGGAAATGTCCAACTTGGACTTTGGATTTGACTGAATCACACAGATTCCTTTTCCAATTAGAAGCGAGACTAATCGTCCCTTGGTGAAGCACCTTCTCAAAGCAAGTGCTTGGCTGTGGGTTTCTCCATTAGTTGCATTCATACATTACATCTAGAAGATTTAGTGTTTAAGCTAATTAAATCTTACAAGTTCAAGATTTGTTAATTTCTTTGTGAAATTGAGAGATTATTTTGCAGAGAATTGTGGAGCTAAATACTGTGTGCATTAGTAGGTGTAAATTAGGACTTGAGAAACACCGTGAATGTTTAATTCAAGTGTTAATCTCCATGTACCTCTTGATTTATAATGAAATCCGTCACTACTCTCCCCGTAGACAAAGGTCACTACAATCGAACCACATAATTCTAGTGTCCAATTTATTTTTTTATTCTATCTATTTTATTGTTTGATCGCTTTCTTTCCATAACCATTGGTATTAGAGCCCAATTACCAACAAGTCTAGACCCAAAAAAAAAGTCACATGAGAGAGTCATAGGTTGTTGCACTTCCGATCTAGGCCCGAGGTATAAAGGGGAGATTGTTGAAATTGTCTTATATCAATGTGAAAGGGATCGGTGGTCGGTTTATAAGTGTGAGAAATGTCTTATCCTTTGAATTAGCTTTTGGAGTAAAAAAAGCCCAAGACCACCCAACAAGATAATTGAGGTAAATTGTCAACCTAAAATCATCTCATTGTTGTCTTGGCTTGGTACAAGATGTGTCGAAATGGTTAGCTAACCCAAAAGGATCACTCTCCCCGCTTCCCGACCTTGGTGCTCACCCAACAATGAGATTCTCTAAGCATTCCTTATTACATAAGCCCCTTCTATAATCTCTAGGATGGAGATGGAATGATGTGTACCCAACGTTAGTTGTGATTTAAACAGAGGTAGGTCTGCTAATCCTAAGAAATAACAATTCAATCACTAGATTTAAATACACTCCGATAGGACAACGTATTGCAAAAGCGGACCAAGAACTTCATTCAGAAGACCCACAATAGTCACAATTATGGACAACAATAGAAAGAAACAAAATGATACAAGCACCGCGGCATCAAATTCTTACCGAATTTAAATCTGAGAATTTGTGAGACCATTACTAATGATTTTAAAAGCTTAAGCTATTAAAAAATGCGTGATTTTATATTTAATTATTACAACATCAAATTTTAGACTACGACCTAGCCTTTCGCCAAAGGCGCTTTCTAAGAACGTGGACGTGGGTGGAAAAGTTTAGCCAATATCAACATCATCAAAGTATGATGTGGGTAAAATCTGGCCAATATGGATGCCACATCAGGAGAATTTTATCCAAGTCACGTTACGACGTCATCCAGCCACTCAACTAACCGGACCGAATGAAGGGATTGATTAAATTATTTATGAGAGTAGAACTTATTTAGACAAATTAAAAGCATAGGAGCACTTAGCTCGCTCAGGCCAACAAGGCCCACCAATCAGAGAAATAGAGCAAGCAATTTTCTTCTCGGGTCTCGACCGACTCAACTACGCCAGTTGAGCTCGCCCATGGCCGGTCATTACATGAACAAATTCGATGTTTTCTCTAAAATCACGCGTGGACTTTGAGTAAGGTTTTTCGACGCCCAGTATCTAACCCAACTCGCCCGTTGTTAAGGCCTAGTTCAGGTTAATTTAATTTTTGCGCACGTGACCAACCTCGTAGCCCAATTTCAGAACCGGTTCGATATGGTACTAGTGAGAAAAATCTGGGCTTATAGTTTTGACAAAGACCGATCAATGCATTCCAGGCCCATCCTTCACATCACATTAAATCGATTTAAGTACTTAAGCATCAGCGTAAAGCAAAAGAGTTTTTTTTTGGTCAAAGTATAGCAAAAGAGTTGACTATTGCTTTTGTTAACTCTTTCTAGCTGTAACAACATAAGGAAAATTTTCAATGAAAGCAATCAGGACACGGCATGTATTCAGGGGTGGGGGGGTGTTTGTGTTACGGTATGCCTTTTAGAATAAATATAAATGCAGAAACTTTCAGTTTCTTACCGTAACATGGACAGCCGTAACTTATTCCATGGAAGACAATCCCCAATTAATGATGAACTCAAAGAAGTAACTGATCTGATGAGCACTAAATCCGCTCGAAGGTGGGCGAAGAATCAGCATTTCATTGCTTCGAGGCAAATCTTGTTTTTCCATGATATAGAATTCTTAGGCTTGTTCGAGTCTTTTACGTCACAGATCGTCCTGTTCCACCAACGATGGCTGAAAGTGTCACCAAGACTCTTCTCCATAGCCAAGCTCTCCAGCAGGTGTCGATTTTACCATTCCTTTTGCCTCTTTGATCGTGTTTACTTATGAATATACAGACATATCATACTAGCAATTTTTTGGGATGTCAAAACAAATACGACTCGAAACCCTGGACAGTTCTCTTCATTTCCTAATAATCTTTGGTAATAGATCGACCATGTAAAGAGCTTGTACGTTACCTCTACCCTTGTAGAAATGAATTGAGAATCTTATTCCAAATCTCGATCTTTTGAGGTTTGAGTGAGTGGACAATGGCTTGTTGTAAAGTTTTCGGTTTTGCTTTTCCCCTTCTTCTTAACTTGCTCATGAGTTTGTATACTATTTTATGGGCCTATCAAAATACTGAATGTTTGTGCTAGTAACTCTCAAATAGTAGAAAAAATTAGAAAAAAAAAATGCCAAATTTCTTTTTTTTTTTTTTTTTTTTTTTTTTTCATGTATAGTTGATGGATCGCGTGTTTAATATTTCCCACAATATATGATGATATGGCACATTTGAGTAAAATATTAAACTTTATACGTGTATGCGACAGTACATCTTGGACACGAGTGTGTTCCCGAGGGAGCATGAACTGCTCAAACAACTCAGAACAGCTACGTTTGAGAAGTATGGCCACCTGTAAGTATCTCTATTCCCCAAGCAAATCATTATTAAAGTGTAATTTATGTATTAAAGTGAATTTGGATTATCGAAAATGACGGATTTCAGGCAAATCTCAAACGGCTCTCCTCGTATTTGACAATCCAAATTTATTTTAGTACATATATATGTCCTCTTCATTGGATAAACTTCTCAATTAATATCACCATGACTTGATGAGGAATCATCCAGGATGATCTCTTTCTACTCTTGTGCTAGGTTATAGCAACTTTCGCTAACACTTTAGACGAGATTTAGCGTGCGAAATTGGTGAAGATTGTCCGTTAGATCATAGAATATGTGCATGAAATGCATGCGTATTAGTCCACTAGATGAGTGAGACGTGCAAAATACTATAAAAAAATAACGAGATGTTTTCGAGGTTTATGCAGATGTGAACTGAACGTCCCCGGCGACGAGGGAATGTTTTTATCGATGCTTCTAAAAATAATCAACGCAAAGAGAACGCTGGAGATCGGTGTTTTCACGGGGTACTCTCTTCTGAGCACTGCGCTTGCGCTACCTGATGATGGTGAGGTATGTGCTATGCCACCGTTACTTTGGGTGCATTGATTCCAACTAACATCGAGACTTTCTATGATCATGTTTGAATGAAATGCTAGAACCATATTGTATAAGATACAATAAATTAATAAAACTCATTATAACTCTCTTGTTTGAGTTGGGACAATTTAGCTTCTTAATTTTTAAGGAAAGATTATTACCCCTCCTTCCGAAGGTAACAGCCATAGACTTGGACCAAGAAGCGTATGAAGTTGGGTTGCCATTCATTGAAAAAGCTGGAGTGGCTCACAAGGTCAGCTTCATCCAGTCAGACGCCCTCTCAGCTCTGGACCAGATGCTTAGTCAAAAGGTATTTACATAAAACCAACACTCGATTCACTGATTTCATTATTTTCCCTGGCCAGAAAAACCATCAACGCGGAAAAGTCGTCGAACCGATTCGCAGGGTGACGGCCAAGGCCGAGCAGAGGAGTTCGACTTCGTGTTTGTGGACGCCGACAAGTCGGGGTACCGCGGCTACCACGAGCGCGTGATGAGGCTCCTGAGAATCGGGGGCGTCGTCGCGTACGACAACACGTTGTGGTATGGCTCCGTCGCCAAGGGCCAGGAGGAGCTGCCGGAGTTCCTCAGGAGCCGAGCAATGGAGGGCGTGGCCAGCTACTTCTACGAAGGCCACACCGCTATCGTGGAGTTCAACGAGTTCTTAGCTTCCGACCCGCGAGTCGACATCTCTCAAGTCCCCATCGGAGATGGAGTCACCCTGTGCAGACGCCTGCGGTAGTGGAATTTTAATGCAAATTGAAGCTTCGGTTACCCGTTCTAGATCCGGGACTTGTCCGAGCTACAATCGATGCCATGGACACCCATTGGATTTTTGTGAAATTGACTCGGGCAAGATATCTTTGAATAAGCAGTTCATCGAACTCGTGAAAGGACATTGATTTTTAAAATGGCAGTCCGATTTTATCTTTTAGATAGCCCGTGCGATGGATGAAACCATGGCATCAGCATGCATGGATGAGCTCCATCAAATTCAACAGCTTTTCTGGACAGCCTCTATTCGCAATGAAGCTCGACTCGTCATCAACTTATATTGTTTGATTATTAGGGCCACACCTTTGATAAATGTGCGATGGGTATGCATGTCACTCTAGTTAGAAAGTTAATTATAAAAGGCACATCACGAATAAATAGACCCACGCCCACAATAATGAATGGCTATTTGAGGAGACCTTGAAAGCGCGTGGAGCAATAGACTTGTCAAATGGATGATTTAGATCGATTTAAATCGATTGAAAAATGGTACAAACCAAATTAATATAACTAAATTTAGTTATCCATATTCGACCAAATACATATCAAACTTATCTTTGACCTGACTCATATTGTTAAAATATTTATGTACTCAACCAATCTAGAAAATTCATAAACATAGTGAGTGAACGTGAGATCGAGAGAAAGTCATAAAAATAAATTGAGTTTAAGTAAATTTTACATTCATTTAATATGCATATCTATAGAGTTTGGTTCAAAGGATTTTATAATCTATCTAACCCATATAACAATCCATCAAATATGAATTGAGAAATGGGTTTATTTCCCATTTTGATAAATTTTATGAAGTCGTCATGACTCGAATCTAATTCTAAATAAAGGGAGACAACGCGCTTATCATGGGAGCCCTCGGGTTTGTCTTTTTGTCCAAAGGCTTCCATTGCCGAGTCCAAAGGAGCAATTTGCACTGGGATTTCCATTACCACGCACCTTTTACAACGGGCCTACGGGGGTCATTTCACGGCCGATCAATTTGTCGGTTCCTCCTCTTGTTCTCACCCCCATTCCTCCCTCCAGTTGTGGCAATTCTTATCTAAATTCGACAGCGATCCACTGAATCGAAAGGCCATCATCATGACATCGGACAATAAGATACGAGATCTCTCATCAACTCGGCACGCCGCTACCCGAAAACGCTCAGGAAAACCAACCCCCCTCATCATCATCATCACTTTATCTGGACAGTGTTCTCTTTTTTTTGGTAAGGATTATCTGGACAGTGTTCTCCATGCCAAATTTTAATAATGAGCGATGGAGATTTCTCCCGCATTAGCCTTGACAGAGCCAAATGGAATCTTTCTACTAATCCATCCAGGATGCGGGTGACTCAGAATTCACACGCTCCAAAATGGCTCCACAGCTAGTCCTACATGTAATCCAGTCAAATGGGAATTAAGGAGCACAAAAAAGGGTTCTCTCAACATGGTGGTGTTGGTGGCCGCAAGGAGTCCAACATCTAATCAAAGGAGAGCAGCATTTAGTCTCTTGTTCATCATTCTTGAGTTCGAATTTGCCTTAGGGACACTTTCCGAGGTAACGAATGTGCCTGCGAATCTTGACTCCGGCTAATCTCACCCATGTATCAAAAAACCGTACCATTCGTGTACATCGAACTTGAGACCATCTGAAAGGAACCGAATAATAAGAAAAAGGAACCACTCGAAAGTGAGGGATGGATCATGAGATCTGTCGGACGCAGGTTATGTTAGGAGCGCGAATCTTCAAATTGAGAGAGAGAAGACCTCCCAAGAAAAGAGAAGCGTGCACGATACAGGACGTTTTCTTGGATTGGCCACACACGAGAGAGCTCTAAACACAGATTTCGTTCATTGAGTTTTACATCAAAAATTGAGCCGTCTTATTTATGAATAATGTGAGTTTGGATTTAATTTAAGTGTGAGAAACGAAAAAATTATCCAAAAAATCTTAAATCTATTGCGTTTTTTCCAATTTAATCATAAACCTTTCAATTTTTCTAATTGAGTTATAAGTCTTTCATATTTTATCAATAAAAATTCATGCAGACAATTTTGATCGGAAATTGTTAATTGAACACTAGCTATCATATAAGGCATGACCGGTACTACCATGGACAATTTTTTAATAATACTATAATGTTTCTCTAAATTTTTAAATAATCTTTTTGATTTTTTTTTCCTTTTTTCTTCTTTTTGCCACTACCAGCCATAAGCTATGATTGAGTAGGCTAACCTCCTTGAGCCTCGCCTAGGCAAGGGCGAGTACGGTGAGGGGGTTTGATGATGGGGGTGAGTAGTGGTATGCAACCAAGCAACGTATACTCAGGAACCGGACCGATCCACTCGAAAAGCAAGGTCAGGAACTGATTCTCGTTGAAACTGGTCTAGGAATCGGTTCCCAAAATTCGAAACCAAATTGAACCCGTTTGGGAACCAGTTCCGAGTAAATACCCATCGAGGAATCGAATCAATCAGATTAGTTTGAAAATCAATTTGGGAACTGGTTTTGTAAGCCCAATCCCAAAAGTCCAAAACCGAAAATGAACATGGTTACTAAATGTACAAGGCGTTTTTATGTATTTTCTTAGGTATCTATGTTATAATAGTCCAGCTCTGTGAGGTAAAAAATCTCAAAATTAGATCAACTGAGTTCGCACTTAATAATTTGTATGTTTTATTGTTTTATTTATTTATTACCATTTTCCTCTGTATTGCCAAAATGAGGAAGTTGCAGACATCATTAAAAGCCATCAATTGGAGATTGTAACTCTTGCTACTTTATCATCATTAGCCTTGTGGATCATCAGTTATTCATTTAGTCAAAAAATTCATATTCTTATTGATTACAAGTGCTTAATATTTAAATACAAATCATAAGAATTACGTTATTTTCTCGTGTATTAATGTAAAATTTGAAACCATATAGGATTTGGGGCGGTTCCACCTAAAAAAAAAAGGTGGTTCAGGTACAAAATCTAATGCAAACAAGATCGAGTACAAGATTCAAAAAAGGGAAATTGGTTGTAATAGGGTCAGATTCAGGATTCAGGTTTGAAATCTATCCACTCTTGACCCAGTCACCCCGAGCAATGAGGTTGGCTTCCTAGGCCAGCTCAATACTCCTCCTCCATGCTCATCAAGCTTGTGGTCGTCGAGATCTCAATGATAGCCATGGCTAAGCCTCCAGACCTCAGCAAGCTCAACAACTCATCCTCCAAGCAAGCAACTTCCCATCAAGCCATCAAAAAACACAAGCTGCCCCAAGCTAGATTTGGTGAGGCCAACCAATATAAGAGAATTGGTATAATGTCGAGCCATTAATATATAACATAATCAATATATAACTCATTGATTTAAACTTCTGAATTAATATAAATTCAACTAGACACGTTGCAAGTCGAACTGGTCTCTCTCTTAGCAATCTCCCTTAAAGAAGGTTTCGAGTTTCTGCTGTGTGCTCCAAACAGATTACATGATTAATAATTCGGCTTACTACTTAACTAATTCAGTACGTGACCACTTAGCCACTTATCGGGACTGAAAAAAGGCGTATGCTCTTTTGACACATCCGATGGCCAGCCAAGATTCCTTCGACATCTTATGATTGATTTTTCAGGTGGCTTCGTTATTGTTATTGCGAGTGGAAGAATGTCAAACACACGACCGCGAAAGTCGCGTAGCATTAGCGATTAAATAGGTTGAACCGAATATATAAAGGAGACCGCCATTCCCATGCGATCCGATGCTTATTGGTTAGGGAATTATCGTTACTCTTTAAAAAAAAAAAAACAGGAAAAGGTTAGCCACGAGGAATGTCACTAACCTAATTTCAAGATTCATGTGGATCGTGCTGATAAAGTCTAGTAGATAAATTAAAGTGGACTAGTAGATATATTAGAGTGGACTATATTAATGTTGCACGCATTATCTGTCCTCTTCAATAATTCAATTCATGTGTAGTTTAGGTTCTATGGCCGCACTAAACTCGTGTTGCGGACTGACTGCTTAGTCGGAATTGGGATGTACGTGAACTAATTAGTTATCGTCTAATTAGTGAAAAGTTCATCAACAAACGGAAGAAACTCAATGTGAAGGCATGGGTGCATTACTTTGTCTGTGATCTTGTCTATAAATGCAACTATACAATATTAGAAACTAGGACAATTACTATGGCCAGAAAATCACTAACATGGACATTAGCCGTCCTACGTGACGCAGCCAATACTAAAATAGACATTATTTTAATAATTTTTCTTTTCTTTTATTTTCTTTTATTTATTATTATCTTTTCTTTTTCTTTTTTTAACTTTTTCCCTATGTTATTACGCCACTCTCTCCTCCTCTTGGCCTTTGGCCTACATGGCTCCCTCGCTCCTGCAAAGCCCAGATTAGCCAATCCTTCGAAATCAAACCTCCGACCCTTCCATAAAAAGCAAAGGGAAAAAAGATTTTACCAAAAATAAATTAAATTTTGATCTCACATCGCTCGCTCTGGATAGCTGCATCGGAGTCATAAATTGCAAAAGAGAGGAACAAACTGGATTGCGTTCTTACAACACCAATGGTAGCGAAAACAAGATGTAAATCCGCCGGCGACTGGTGAGGGTGCGGCAGATCTAGGGTTGCTCCAATTGAGAGAGAGAGGGGCAATGTCACACAAGCTTGAATAGAGAGAGACAAAGAGACAACCAAAGTTCTATGGGCTTAGGGTTTTCTTTTTTAACAATGGGTAAAAACCGGTCCGATTCTTGAGTGGATCTTCACTTTCAATTAGGAACCGAACCGATTCTAACCAGTTTCCAAAAACTAGAACTGGTTCCTGACCCTATTTTCTAGGTGGGCCAGTTCGGTTCCTGAGTAAACTTGATTCGGTTGCACCCTCCTACTATAGATAATGTGAGAAATATTAATTAATGTCCTAATAATAGAAAAATAAATACAAAAATATCAATCATAATGTCAAACAATAAAATTTTGTTAATGTTTGATCAAATTTAGCTAGTTTAATAGAACTAAATAAAATATTTTTAAGAAAATAAATAAACACAAATTAGATAAAAAATGAAAAAGGTCTCAATAACAAAAAGGTCAAATGATAACAATTGGAAAACCATTATACATATACATACATATATATATATTTATTTATTTATTTATAACGTCAATTAATGTAAAGTAAATTGATTAACAAAAACACTTAAAAGAATTATAAAAGGAAATGACGTTTCAACTCATAAAGGAAAATGGATAAGTTACTAAAAAAGTCATTAATCTATTATATAACAAGTCAATTCCGTCCGAAATCTTTTGATTTTGCTTTTTTAAATCATTTAACAATTTATCAATGTAATCATTTTAGCTAATTTTGGCCTGAAATTGCTAATATGAATCTGGATTGTTTTACATAGTACAATGGCACTAACATGGACAATTTTTTTTAATTTTTTAATTTTTTATATTATTTTCTTTTCTCCTTTCTATTTTCTTTTCCTTTCTTTCTTTCATTTCCAAGTCCAAGCCCACTCGGTCATCAATTGACCCTCGCCAGTGAGACACAAGCAAAGGCCTTTGCGCCCTCACGACCACAGACGAGGGCCGCCTCACCCAACCAAGCGAGGGTCACGTGTTGACCTTGCTAGCCTAGAGCTGTTTAAAAAAAAAAAAAAGAAGAAAAGAAAAGAAAAATTAAAAAACTAAAAATTTCAAAAGAAATTACAAAAATGTCAACGTCAACGTACTTTCGTTGTCACATAAGATGGTTAACATCCACATCGATAATTTCTTATTAAAACTAATTAAAGAGATTAAATTAATAAATAGTTAAAATGCTCATGACTTACTTGGTAATTTTTCCCAAAAAAAAAAACAGAAAACAAAAATGATCCCATTGATGCCAACCTCTCGAATGTCGGTCAATCCCATCAGCTTATTACTTACTCACATGGATGTCGTTTAACAGATACGATGAATTTCGTCCCGGAGTCATCTCGATCCGATAGTCACTTGCTTCCTAAGCACCTTCTCTTTTACCAAACGCAAACATATTCTAACATCATCCGCAAGGGAGGGCGCATTCGACGCAAGCATCGGGTGCGTGCATGTTGGGATAAGATTTATTCCAACCACATCTTATCCTCGCCATTCATTATTATTTTATGCCCTCTTAATTCATTTTTATTTTTTCGACGCTCTGAACCACTGCAACTTCCCATTGACTGGGTCCTACCATGAGTGAAATTTCAGTTTCGTGTCCACCAACGGATGAGAGTTGACTTTAACAAATCCACTGGTCGACCTTCTTCGGAAAAAAAAAAAAAAAAAAAAAGACTATATTTTTTTTAGGGTTTCTCCTCTTTTCCGGTCGGTGTGTCTTGGAAATATCCAGCGTCGAATTTCAGTAAATCGAATGGGAAAAAAGGAATTGGGTTTTGTTCTTCGAATTAATTTAATCATGCTTCCCTAGGTTTTGTCGAAAATTTATGTCCATAATTTGTTGGGTCGAGCAAGGGGACAACGGTTTATGCAGTTGTGTTTGAAATCGAAAGCAACTACGGTTCCTCTTAACTGTATAAACATTTATTATCCTTCTGATAATTATTAGGTCGCAGAATAATTATAGATGTACCTCAATTTCCACGAAGTATTTTCCCTCTAGTTTAATGTTCTTGTTATAATTCATTTTGTCTTGTCAATTGTTCCAAACGATAATGGAGAAAAAAAAACAAAAACCGTCTATTAATATGGATGCGTTGTGTCCATCGACGTATTTTGAAGAGAATATAAATATACTCTATTAGTCACATATCGTCGATCCAATTTGAAACTTTATTTTACATATTCCGATGAAACATAATTAAGAAGTCTCGCGGAATTAATTTCATAAATTACAACGTGATTATATACGAGGGCATTGTCATAGTAAATCTCTCGCAAAATAAATTGGCTGGTGGTCAACCGGGATGGATCTAAAGGAAAATCTGTCTGAGCGGATATATTGCCCGCGCACTTAAAACTACTGCAAAACTCAACATTATATAGGTTTTGTTTGTCTGTGATAATTGAAAACTACATTTTCATTATTCTTGAATGGTCTTTTATCAACACGTGGGGACTAATTAAAACGAAAACATTTACTTTTGAGTTTTAACCTAGTTGTATGATTTTGAGAAATTTAATGGGGGCAAGAGATGTTAGGCCAAAAGTAATTTAGTATCATGCCAGAAATTTTGACAAAACGAATGGGGGCAAGAGCCCCCCCAACTACTCCAAAATTAAAGTCCCGTGGTCCACTCTAGAAGTGAAAACTTAGATCGAGGGAATACTATAATATTTTTCTAACTCATTTGTTTTTATTATTGACAAAAAAAAATCATTTGTTTTTATTTATTTTTTGCAAAAGGTTATCTATTGATTTTCCAGCAAAATTTCCCAAGATATGAAAAATTTAAATAACAAAGTAAAAGTAATTCGAACGCATCGGAGTTTCACATCAAATGAAAGGAAGATGGTAGAACGATGCACGTATACTAAACCCCTCTTGGTAGGGCCATGCTTCCATACTTCTTTTGAGTCATGCTTATATAAAATACCTTGTGAGAACTTTCGAGGAGTTTTTATTTTTTCAGTGCTCCTTCCCTATGTTAGCCAACTCTATACGATGTGTTAGGTCACGTGGGACGAGTCCCATATTATCTACTGGCTTTCTTGATGTAGAATGACATAGGTAGAGAGTTCCTAATAATTCTCCGTCTCCGAACGATTATTTGGAAAAAGAAAAAAGTACCGGGGGCCACAACGAGGGGTGGGCGTGGAGAAGCCCTAGACGTTGGATGAAGGGACAGGACACAGGAAGCAGGGGGCGAGACTGCAACTATCCAAGGGGCTACACAACGATTCCACCCTGGACTATATTATACCCCCCCTAAAAGAAGCAAAAAGAAAGAAAAAAAGAAGAAGGAAAAGGAAAGGGAATTAAAAATGAAAATAACTATAAAAATGTCATGCAAAGAGCCAATTACAAAGCCCCACTCCAGCCCATACTGACCAAAACCAAACCTTATCCTCTCTCTCTCTCTCTCTCTCTCTCTCTTTTCCCGGGGGAAACGTGCTCATCCCCATCCTTCTCATTAAATAATTCTGCCCCTCTCTCTCTCTCTCTCTCTCTCTCCACTATTCCTCGTTATCTTCAAGCCGGCCCTGCGCAAAAAAGAAATAGCATGTCAAGCTTTTTTTATGTAAGAGCATTATCCGAGTACGTCCACCTGAATGCCTATTCATCTAACCTCTAATTTCTCCCCCCGCCCCCCCGGGATGCATAGCATAGGCTTTTTCTGCGTTTAATTTACATACTACAAACATCCATTATTTGTTGAAAAAAGGGGGACATCTCTTTTCAAAAATTACAAAGAGGAACATCTATTGTTTACCCCCGCGCCCCCCCCTCTCTCTTCCTCCATCTTTTATCTCCAAAGATAAAAGAACAATAACAGAAAGCTTTTCTTATAAAGGCTACCAAAGTTAGGCAATTAATCACCTCGAATTATCTATTGGGTGGTCATCGATCTTATATAATGTGTACATCAAGGATATTAACGAAAAGCTTTTCTTGTAAAAGGACTGAAAAATATTCAAAATTAAAATATTTGAATCATTTAAATATTCGATTTAAATGGCGTAATTTCTAATACATTAGAGAGTTTCGTGTTTATTATATGTAATTAATTACTGATTATTCTGGTGTGACCTACCATCTAGGTTAGAGATTACATTAATTTCAAGTCAATACATAATTAACAACGGTTGTTAGAATCGCTCCGCGACACAAATTCTCATTTTTAAATTCAGAGACGCAACAAAAAAAAAAACAAAAAAAAATTCAGAGACACAACCCCTATTGCAACCAAAAAAAGAAAAGGAAAAAAGAAAAAAATAGGATGGAGTTCGGAAATGAGGAGGATGGTTACAGCGCCACGTGTCGAGAACCCACCACGCCTGGCCCCCCTCTCCCTCTCTCTATCTCTCTTTCTCTCTCCTCCCCTTCCCCTCGTTCTTATCCACTTCGATCTCCCGCATTTTCAAAAAGGGGGCCGTGTCAGTGGGCGGGCCCGCACACGCCCCGGGGAGGGGGGCTGGTGACGTGGCGGGGGGTCAATGTGACGTCCAGCTGTATCGTTCCCTTCCTTCCTGCGACTTTGCATCCCTCCGGATATTTTCTTCCTGTCGGAGGCCGGTCTTGGTCCATCGCTGGAGCTCTTCTCTTCTCTCTGTCTCTGTCTCTGTCTCTCTCTGTCTCTCTCTCTCTCTTAAAAATTCCTCCTTTTTCCGGGTTATCGCTTCTTTTAATTCTTGCTCATCCTCAGTGCAGTGCAGCGGCAGCGCAGTGGCGTCGCCGCCGGTGCGTCGATCGTCCGCGGTCGCTCTCCCCGCCTCTCTCCTGCCCCCGCCACCGCCGCGAGGCCGCGGTGGAAAAATCCCTTCTTTTTTAGGCTCTCTGCGAGCTGCCTTCCCCCGCCGGAATTTCTGCCGTCCTTCGCTTTTTTCGCTTTTCGTCTTTTCTTGATACTTCCAAGGGTCCTCTCCTCTCTTTGTTCCATCGCCGAGGCCGTATCTCTCTCTCTCTCTTTTCTTCACTCTGTCTTTGCCTCGGCCGTTTTTGATCTGAATCTATTCCCTCCGCTTTTCTCTCTCCCTTGTCCATCGTCCAAATTTGGTTCATTTCTTGCAATCTCTGGCTAGATTCGCTGCCTAGTTCGGCCTCTTTCTAATCTAGCGTTTGACCCGGGTATCTTTCCCCGTCCCTTCTTTGGTGCTCGCACTCGCCCTCTCCTTCTCGGGATTTTCAGTTCGTTTTAATTTGACATAGCTCACTGCTGCTTCAGATTTGTTTCTTGAATTGATGGGGTTGCTCTTTTATGTGGGTATGCCTGAAGGCCGGTCTATATTAGCTTAGGAGTTCTTGTTTTGATTCTTGGGGGGGTTTGTTATCGAGGGATGGTGTCTAGATCTTATTCGAACTTGCTGGAGCTCGCCTCCGGCGAGTCTCCGTCGTTCAGCCGGATGAGCCGGCGGATCCCGCGCATCATGACCGTTCCGGGCATCATCTCGGACGTCGACGACGACAACCGGTCGGAGGGCTCGTGCTCGGACCCGTCCTCGTCCACGACCCAACGGGACCGGATTATCATCGTGGCGAATCAGCTGCCCATCCGAGCTCAGCGGAAATCGGATGGCAACGGTAAAGGTTGGATCTTTAATTGGGATGAGAACTCGCTGCTCCTCCAGTTGAAAGATGGTTTAGGCGATAATGACACTGAGTTTATCTATGTTGGTTGTCTTAAGGAAGATATCCACCCTAGCGAGCAGGATGAGGTCTCTCAAATACTACTTGAAACATTTAGATGTGTCCCGACTTTTTTGCCCTCTGATTTGTTTACTAGATACTATCATGGGTTCTGCAAGCAACAGCTGTGGCCATTGTTCCATTACATGTTGCCTTTGTCGCCTGACCTCGGTGGTCGGTTCAACCGGTCCTTGTGGCAGGCTTATGTCTCCGTCAATAAGATTTTCGCGGATAGGATCATGGAAGTGATTAATCCAGAGGATGATTTCGTTTGGGTACATGATTACCATTTGATGGTGTTGCCGACTTTCTTGAGGAAAAGGTTCAATAGAGTGAAGCTTGGGTTCTTCCTTCACAGCCCGTTCCCCTCTTCGGAGATTTACAAGACTCTGCCGATCAGGGAGGAGCTTCTGAGGGCTTTCCTGAATTCTGATTTGATAGGGTTCCACACTTTCGACTATGCACGCCATTTCCTGTCTTGTTGTAGTCGGATGCTTGGTCTTACCTATGAATCGAAGAGGGGTTATATAGGCCTGGACTATTATGGTCGGACTGTTAGTATCAAAATTCTTCCGGTTGGGATACACATGAGACAATTGCAGTCAGTTTTAAGCCTTCCCGAGACTGAAGCCAAGGTGGCCGAACTAATTAAGCAGTTCGGTGGTCGGGGTAGGACAATGTTGCTCGGTGTAGATGACATGGATATTTTTAAAGGAATTAGCTTGAAACTGTTGGCCATGGAGCAACTCCTAGTTCAACACCCGGAATATCAAGGTAAAGTTGTTTTAGTGCAGATAGCTCTACCGGCTCGGGGCAAAGGGAAGGATGTGAAGGAAGTGCAAGCAGAAACCTATTCTACCGTGAAACGTATCAACGAAACTTTTGGCAGACCGGGTTATGAGCCAGTAGTGTTGATCGACCAGCCTCTTAAGTTTTACGAGAGAATCGCCTATTATGTTGTTGCCGAGTGTTGTTTGGTAACGGCTGTCAGGGACGGGATGAATCTCATTCCTTATGAGTACATAATCAGTCGCCAAGGAAACGAGAAACTGGATGAGGTCTTGGGTTTGAAACCTGCCACTCCTAAAAAGAGCATGCTGGTCGTCTCCGAGTTCATAGGGTGTTCGCCATCCTTGAGCGGAGCAATCAGGGTGAATCCTTGGAATATAGATGCCGTGGCTGATGCGATGGACTGTGCCTTGGAAATGGCGGAGGGGGAGAAGCAGCTCCGTCATGAAAAGCATTATAAGTATGTCAGCACGCATCATGTTGGATACTGGGCCCGCAGTTTCCTCCATGATTTGGGAAGAACTTGTCAAGATCACTCACGCAGGAGGTGCTGGGGCATTGGGTTCGGGCTCAGTTTTAGAGTAGTTTCGCTGGATTTGAATTTCAGGAAGCTTGTCATGGAGCACATAGTGTCGGCTTACAAAAGAACCACAACGAGGGCTATACTTCTGGACTATGATGGTACTTTGATGCCTCAAGGTTCCATTGACAAGAAGCCGACTCAGAAATCGGTTGAGATCCTAAATAGTCTCTGCCGGGATAAGAACAACATGGTATTTATTGTCAGTGCTAGGACCAGGGAGATGCTAGCTGAGTGGTTCACTCCTTGCAGAAGATTAGGAATAGCTGCTGAGCATGGATACTTCTTGAGGTGAGCCGTACTTTTCTTTTGATTTTGTCTACCATTTTAGGTAAGTTAGTGTGAAAAATTTGAAAATGCCCATTTAATATACTTGCTTTGCTCTAAGCTCGTGCCTTTTTGTGTTCTTTAGGATGAACCGAGATGCAGATTGGGAAACATGCATGCCGGTTGCAGACTATGGCTGGAAACATATTGCAGAACCAGTTATGAACCTCTACACTGAGACAACCGATGGCTCAACCATTGAAAACAAAGAAACAGCACTTGTTTGGTCCTATGAAGATGCAGATCCAGACTTTGGATCGTGCCAGGCTAAGGAACTTCTTGATCATCTTGAAAGTGTGCTTGCCAATGAACCAGTGACCGTGAAGAGCGGGCAAAACACAGTGGAGGTTAAGCCACAGGTCCGTGTTGCATTCTTGTCTAGCAATGCATTATTATTTGCTGCAAGCATTGGTATAGGAACTTGTTTTGGGGCACATTGTCTGTGCTGTCTCCATGCCAACATGGAAGGCTTCACAGCTATCCAGAAGAGGGGCTTACTCTGTAGGGGTGCCAACACTTTACTAAATAGAATATCAAGCTAAGGCTCTTCTTCTGTTCTACAAATCTAATACAACTTCCAAAGACTAGGTCTTCTAGAGTGAACTAGCATAGCAATATATCTATATTTTGTGCCACTAGAAGCCTAAGCTGCACTATACTATACTTGACTGAACCAGAGAAACTCAAAGTTTGAATTTACCAGCCAGAGCATAAATATGACCTGCCTTTATCCATTATGTGCTTGCGTCCATTGCATTAAGAAGGTGAATCAGAGTCGGGGATATGAAGTTTACTTACATTAGTGTTGGCTTTGTCATGCTCTATCCTATGAAAGTACTTCCATACATGCAGACGAGTGCTATTAATCTCTCTCTTTCAGTTGTCTCTATAGAAAAGAAAGGTTAGTGCATTTTTACATGTTCGAATGGGTATTGTTACTATGTAAAAGGAGTGTTTACATAAGCAAATGATAATAATATAGAAATGATTCTTTAACATAGGAAGCGAGTGGCTTGTTTTTGTTTTGTGTCCATTTTTGTGCGTGTTGGGGGGTGGGTGTGTGGGTTGGCGGGTGTTGTTTACTTCCTTCAGTTACAGGCCTTTGATATTCCCAGTAACCTTCACTAGTAATGCTACTGTCACAGAAGCAAAGAAAGATTTAGAGAAGCCTCATAATGTCCATATGCCTGACGTATTTGTGAATGGTGTAGTCCCTTCAGTTACAGCCCTTTGATATTCCCTGTAAATTTCACTTCTAATGCTACTCATATAGAAGCAAAGAAAGATTCAGAGAAGCCTCATAATGTCTATATGCCTGAAGTATTTGTGAATGGGCAGGGAGTGAGCAAGGGAATTGTGGCCAAGCGATTATTGTCTGCCATGCAAGAGAGGGGAATGATGCCGGATTTTGTCCTTTGCATAGGCGATGACAGATCCGATGAGGACATGTTTGAGGAGATCACTAGTTCCGTGGCCAATTCGTCCATTGCTCCCAATGCGGAGGTGTTTGCATGTACCGTTTGCCGTAAGCCAAGCAAGGCCAAGTACTATCTGGACGATACAGCGGAGATTGTCAGGCTGATGCAGGGACTGGCTTCTGTTTCGGATCTCTCGGAGCATGCTTGAGGTCTCATCGAGAAGAGTGATCGTCCCTTCATTCGTTGGCAACTGTAGAGCATGTTTGCGCCAGCTGTTTACTGCTTTGACATCCTGGTCTTGGCCGAGTTTCGGTTTAGCATTGATGTAAATATGGCTTTGTGCCATTTGAAACTGTCAGAGCTTGTTCCACGGTTCCACTGCCTGAACTGATAATAATCTTCAGCGAATACAGACAGTCCTCTTGCCTTGGATTTCTGTGCTTGAGAAGTGCTAGGAAAATTTCAACTCTTGGAGCTTGCGTTATTTTTAACAGTTTTGCCGTTGAACCTTATAGTCAAGTTCCTTACATTCTAAGTTAAGAGTTAATTACTTTGACACCCCCCCCAAAAAAAAAAAAATTAAAATTAAAATTAAAGAGTCAATTACAAGTATCATCCTTAATTGTAGTCTCCGTATCATAGGTAGAACTATCAAAATGAATCATGGATCTATATTTTAAGTCACATTTATGAAACGGGCCACATATGAGAATATGGTCAGCTTAAATTAAGATGTGCGTCATAAATTGGTCTGGGAAAGAAAAGGCCAAACAAGATTGGTTTTATTGGGTCTTTTACAAACCCATTTGCGACCTATCTATGACTTTCGCTTTCGAAGTCATTATCATCCTCACTGTCGCTACCCTCCGTTCAAGAAGTTCCGCAGTAAAGATCTAACAGTGGAGCAGCTACGGCAACAATTAATACTTGAAGCTGTTCTGCACCACCCATCGGACCATCATGGCCACCCTGAGAGACCTCTGATCAAGGCCCAACTCTCTCCTTCCTCTCCTCTGTCCCCTTTGCTCCCTCTCCATCTTCCTGGCCCTCTCTCTCCCCACATACCTCCTCGGAATCTGTCGGCTCTTGCCAGTGCCAGACCCTCCAAGTGAAGCAGAAGTCCTGGCTCGACTTCGTCGCCTCCAATTGGCTTGTTGCCATTACTCTGTCGAGTCCTAGATCTACGATCCGAGCTTTTAGTCGACAAGGTTCGACGGCTTTTGTAAGGAGATTTTCAAAATAGGGAACTGCAATTAGCATTTCAGAATTGTTGCGCCTTTTTATTTGTTTTGTTAATGGGCTATATGGGTTGTATTTAGGTTAGATCCAGGTTGGGTTGACTAGGGTGTGGGTCATTTAAATTGCTTAGAAATAAATGGGTCAAATTGATTTAAATTGACAAATTTGGGTCATCGCTTCAATCTAAAGAGCCTCTGCAGCCGCTCCTCTCTTCCTCCTGGTAGACAGGTCCCACTCACCTTCACGACCATGGTGCGCCTCATATTCAAGGCTGGTGATGGTCGCGAGGCTGGCTTGCGGCCACAGCCGAGCTTTGTTGCAGAGCTCAGATTTGAGACACAGCTTTGCGAATCCTTGGCCATGGCTGCCATGGCCCTTGCGATCGTTGCGGACCTCAAACTTGCGGCAATAGTCACTCTGACTCAAGCTGAAATCGAGGTTGACGACATAGATTTGGCAGCCATTGCCGGGGTTTATTAGAGATGCTCATGCGGTCGGTAGCAACCTATGGGCTCAAATTTGGTGTAAATATTAGGTGCATGAAGAGTAAAGGTGCATTTATTTCGGTAAAAGTGTTTTTCAAGAATTAGTTTTCTAGAATTTCATTTATTCGGTTTGCCAAAAATTACTAGTTAACCGAAAATATTTCCCAGTCAAAGAAAACATTAATGCATAAAATTAGGAAAGTGACTCGCTAAATCTAAGATATGAAAACACTAGTCGATAATTGCTCTTCTCGATTTTTTTTAAAATTTTAAAATTTTTTATATTTATTTTTCCTTCTTCCTCCACTGGCTGTTGGACCTTAGCGACAGCCAATGGTCAACCATAGGTACATGTCAGTGAAGCTTAACCTTGCCAGTGTTGGACGAGTGCAAGCTTGGCCATTTCTGACAAGCTTGAGCTCACCAGGTCCCGGCGAGGCTTGACCTCATCGGCCTGCGCCTATGGCTTGTTGTCGAGGCCCGGCCACTGGTAGAGGGAGAAGTCAAAAGAAAAAAAAAAAAAGCAAAAAATTAAAATGAAAAATGAAAAATTCGAATTTTTATGACCTAAGATAAAGTCATGAGATTTAAATTATTTTACGAATAAGATTCAAATGGTAGAATATGTTTTTGGCCACATATCGCCATATAAAGGAGAAGTAATCATATTTTCCTTTATCATGAAATTTTCCCCCAAATAAATGCACCCTAAATAAGAGTTTTGAGAATACGAAATGTGAAGTATATGTTTTGAAATTAGGAGAGGATATTTGATATTGAGAGTAAAGTTGATGAACGTCTTTGTAATTGTCATTAAGGTTCCATTTGTTTCATGAATTATGAATGATTGGAAATATATTTTCCTAGTAAACACTATCACTTTCACTTGAAATAATTAATCAATGAAGAATGTTTTATTATTGTCAACAATTTATGATTAATCATTTTTGTGGACACTGAAAGAAATTTCCTCCATCTAATTTTTAAGCAACATGAGAGATTATTTTTAGGAAAATGCTATTCAAATTATTAATTTTCCACGAAATAAACGCACCTTAAGCTAATTGGAACTAGCATGTAAGTTGGAGTTGGCATGTAATTTTTTTTTTGGGTCAAAAGTTTCATTTATTATAATATTTTGTGATCTGGGTGTGAGTTATGAATGTGTATTACTTCAGAAGAACATGGAAAACTTCCAAGCAAAGCTAATCCCAAAAGAGTTGCAAAACAAAACAATACAACTTGCACCGATAAACCGCTTTCATCCCAAAAGACCATCGGTGCGTTTGGTTCAGCATTTGCAATGGGCTTTGAGTCCAATGCAAATGCTAAAAGCCCAAAGCTATTTGGGGAAAATGCAATTGTGTTTGGTAAAAAATTTTTGCAAATGGACTTTGAGTTGAATGTGCGTTTGGTAAACAACACTTTCACAAGGGGCTTTGATGGGTATATAATATATATATATATTTTTTTTTTTTTTTTTTTAAAAAATTCAGCCAAACCCTTCGCCGGGACCGGCGAAGGGCCTGCGCCGCCGGCGAGCCGGATCGGCGTCGGCAGCTCACCGACGGCCGTCGGGCCGAGGTCTCCCGACCTCGGGCGACTAGGGTCGCTCGACCCGGGGCCGCACGACCCAAGCGACCGCCGCTTGGGTCGTGCGGCCCCGGGTCGAGCGACCCCGCCGAGGGTTGCCCGAGGTCGGGCGACCTCCGGCGGCCCTCGGTGGTCGGGCGACCTCGCCCGACGGCCGCCGACGCCAGATCTGGCTCGCCGGCGGCCGCAGCCCTTCGCCGGACCGGCGAAGGGTTTGGCTGAATTTTCAAAAAAAAAAAAAAAAAAATAAATAAATATAAGGGCAATAATGGAAATATGAAAGATTAATGAGGGTAGTCTAGGAAGAGAAAAAATATTTTCAACATTTGGTGGAAAGCTGAAAGCCCAAGGCTGGTCCCTACCAGCCTTCGCCTTTCAAGATTCCCAAGGCCCGACTTTCATTTGAAAGCTCTTTGAGAGTTGGTTGCCAAACACCTATTTTTTTTTTGAAGGGGCTGCAAAAATGAATGGGCTTTCTAAATGCCCATCCAAACGCACCCCATATATCTGTCATAGTATAAAAAAAATAAAAAAATCGCAGCCAATGGAACTAATGAATATACGCCGAGATCTTCCCCTCTAGAAATCATGGCTTGTAGTATGCACGTAGGTTGGACATCCTCAACACTATTTCCATATGAAGATGACAACATTTTGAACCACAATAGATGGAATGTTTTTAAGAAATTGCCAGACCTATATTTAAATCAAGAGAGAAAAGTTCATAGATTTAGATCTACACTTAGGGCGCGCATGATTGCGTGCCATTTCTGTTCCAGAAATTGTTTTTCTATTTGAGAAACAATTCTGGAATAGAAATCCGTTTGGTAAAATTATTCCACTTTTCTATTTTTGAAATAGATTTTGGTTCTAGAAATAGATCTAGACAAGAAATCAGAAATAGAAAAAAGCTATTTTTCTATTTCTGAAACAGAAATGAGAAATAAAAAAAATTTTCATCGTTCATCGCCGCCGCCGCCACCGGTCGCCTCTAGTCGTCAGCCGCTGGTTGTACCGCCGCCGACCGCCCGCCGTCGTCGCCAGCCGCCGGCCGTCGCCACCCTCCGCCGCCGGTCGCCGGTCGCCGCCGCCGCTGCAGACGCCGCGGCCGCTGCCGGGCCGCCGCGCCGCCGTCGCCGCCGGACGCCGCGCCGCCGACCGCCGCCGTTCGAAAGAAAGAAATTTTTGTGTTTCCATTCATATGAGTCTATTAGATCCAATCATGCAAAAATTGCATGATTGGATCGTTATGGGGTGAATGGGCTGAATGGGCTTTCTGAATGTGTCGTTATCAAACGGTTATTTTTGCTTAGAAACTCGTCCAGAAATAGAAATAGAATCATGCGCGCCCTTAAATTCTGAGGGGAGAGTTTCTATCAAATCTCGAAGAATTCATAAAACCATATCCAAAACATCATGTTGGCTAAACTAGGGACAACTTTCTCACAAAATTTTTAGTTGCAAGCAAATTTATTTAACATGATGAGCGAAGAAAAGTGATAGCAATGAGCAAAAGAAGACACCAAACGAGACAAAAAAAGTAGAGTAAAGTAGGCTCTCAGCTTTAGAATTAAATCTGCAAGCTTGAGAAAAAAAAAATCGTATATTCGGCATGGCGGGTTTGCTAAATATAAATGGGCAATCAAAATAGCATTGTATTCCAATTCCAAATAAAAATTCCCAATAGAGATATTAACTTAGCCTGTTACCTTATGGATTCGAGTTCTGGCCCAATCAAAGGGCCCAGGAAAAGACCCAACGTGCAGAGATCAGTACATTTGTTCTCTAGTCGATTCTGTTTGGCCCGACTTCTCTGATGGACCCTTGGTAAAGTTCGATGATTTCTGGTCCATCTTTCCATGGATTAGCAAAGCAACGAGAGCACCCTATGGGCATGCAAAGAAAAATAGCGAGACGAGGAAATGGTTCTTGTTGGATATTTCAATAATATTTTGAAATATTTACTTCGATAAAAGTTATGACCGCATTGAAGACCATTATTATTTTTAACGGTCACATAACGGTTTCTTAACGGTCATATAATAGCTTTTCAATTGTTTTGTAACGTTTAATTTATTTCTCAAATAAATCCTTCATTATTTTACAACGGCTCTTTTAACGGCTCTATTTTGTCTGTATATAAAATCTCATAAGACAATCTTTAAAAATAGATACACCAAATGAGACAGAGAATATTCTTTCTTTTCACAAATCTTTCCTTTCCTTTTCTTTGCTAGGTTATACACAAACGTTGTTTCTGTTCGTTCTAATATTCAGTGCGGAATATAGAAAAATGCCTGTTGTATCTTGGAAGGATAGCTGTCAGAAGCTTATCGCACCGAGTTTCGCACTTCGAGGGGCAGAATTATCCTTAAGGACAGTATTTATGCTTGCACGCCTAAGACAGATTTATTTATTCTCATCAATCTTTTTTCTACAATTCTTGCATGAGTAATAAAGAAAATGAAATTGAGTTGAAAGTTCGATCTATTTTCATTGAGTCGAAAGTTCGATCTATTCTGGCTAAAAAGAAAAAGAATAAAAAAAGAAATTATGTTGTTGCACGATCAAAGAGATTCGGTTCCAATTTTAGATAGTTTGAGAGATTTGAGAAATCGCCTTGTTAATTACCTCAACTATTTCCAAATGATAAATTTGCTCATTGTTTAGCAATGAACGTCTAAAATTAATTTTACAAACTTGTAATGAAAAAAGAATTGGTTTTATGCAAAAACCTAAATCAAGAGTTGGGTTGTACTAAAATGGGGAAAATTACCAAAAAAGTCATAAACCTATTATAATTGTACCAATTCAGTCATAAACTTATTTTTTTGACCAATTGAGTCCTAAACTTTTTATAATTATTCTCGATCAGTCCATTCGGCCAAAAATGGCCGGCCGACGTCGGGGACATTTTTTAATAATATTTTATTTTAAAAATATTTTATTAATTTTTTAATCTTTTTTTTCTTTTTTTTTTTTTTTTTCCCTCTCCCTCCTTCAGCCTCTTCTCCTCCTTCTTCCCTTGGCTCCGGCGACCGGCCGAGGGGAGGAATGGCCGTCGCCAAATTGAGGCGGTTGGTGGGGCGAGCCCTCGCCAGATTCGGTGAGGGGGGCCTCGCCATCGCCGGGTCTGGTGAGGCGAGCCCTGCTTGATCTGGCGAGGCAAGGCGAGCCCCCGCCGGTGAGGGGGATGACCCTCCTCCACCGAGTGAGACTTGACATTGCAGTCGCCGCCTTCGTTGTCGTTGCCGTCACGACGCCTTGAGCCAGAGCTTAGAGCTCACCTCCCAATTGCAACCAGACATGCGGGACCAGGAGGTGGGCGAAATGCGTTGATTACACATTTGGGTTCTCAAGCGGATGCGAGATTGAATTGAACTGCACGGCCGCCAACGCCACCGAGAGCGGGATCGCGATCGCGATCAAATTGAATTACTTTGGCTTGAGGCGTCGTGACGGTGACGACGCAGGTGACAACGACGAAGGCGGCGCTGCGATGTCAAGTCTCGCTCAGTGGAGGAGGGTCATCCCCTTAGCCAGATCTGACAAGGACTTGCCTCACCCAGTGAGCCCTTGCTAGATCCGACGGGGGCTCGCCTTGCCTCACCAAACCCGACAACGGCGAGGCCCCCCTTGTCGGATCTGGCGAGGGCTCGCCACACCAGCCACCTCAGTTTGGTGACCGACTAGCCCTCCCTTCTGGCCGGTCACCAGAGCCAAGGGAAGAAGGAGGAGAGGAGGAGGAAGGAGGGAGAGGGAAAAAAAAAAAAAAGGAAAAAAAGATAATTTTTTTTTTAAAAAAATGTCGCCGGTGCTGGCTGGCCATTTTTGGCCGGATGAATTAATCGGGAATAATTGTAAAAGGTTTATGACTCAATTTGTTAAAAAAAATAAGTTTATGACTGAATTGGCACGATTACAATAAATTTAGGACTTCTTTGGTAATTTTCCTTCTTAAAATGTCTTCACCGCATATGCCCTAATTCTTGTTCAGAATCATGCATAATATATGCAAGCACCTATGATTGTTGATGGAAATATCACGGAACGAAGGTGAGTGCATGGTGATATACTTTCGAAAATAGTAATATTCTCAAGCTGGAGACAACTTTCTAAAAACTACTTTAAATTGCTAGAAACATAGAAGTATTTCTGTAATGAGGTCAAATCAACCTTGGCGGGTTCACCAAACTTGCTTGATTTAGCAAGAAGACTCAAATATAGTAAGGCAAATTTGTATGGTCTCATACTATATATTTCTTAGTCAAAACCTTCTTTTATTTTTAAAGGAACGTCCTTCGTCGAAGCCAGATACCACTTCTTCTTTTTTTTCTTTTTTCTTTTTAATATTACTAAGACTCTTTGATTGGCCAAATCTACCTACGAACTGAAACTAAACAAAATCACTGCGAATGAGCGTGAGGCTACATGGTGATCAATTATTCGTGCTATAGGCGAGAATCTTCGAGGCCCAGGCCGTGGCTCTAGTCTAGGTTGCCAGCTTTGATTCAGATTAATTAAATTTTGAAGCAGTTAATCTTGCATTTCTTTAATAAATTGGTTATTGCCTTTAGTCCCCCCAACCTAGATTAACAAATAAGAAATGATTGTGGCTATAGAACCCTATGTACATACTGCCCATTAATTTTGATGAATATCATCATTTTAAAGGTATTTTTTCTTATTGTTTTGTTTTTGCTTGGTAGTGAGACACATCTAAGAGATCAAATTATCTTCACATCCTTGCCTTTCTATTATAAAATTCACGTTTTCTACTGAAAGTTAAATACATTCTTTTTCCCCGTTTGGAAAAAGTAACATAACGTTGCAGCTTGCTTCGTGCCTAGTAGCATAAAAGCTGCTTGCTTCGCTTCCTTTGTCCGAGAATACGAGACTGTTCCCGCAGTGGGGATGCAAGTGATGAAGGAGGATAAGGGGAGACATACCTTATTGGGTAGTTAGGGTTTTACGTGTCTTGCTCGCATGCATATATCATATGTTTAACCCATGAACTAAAGTTTTGATAAGTCTTGAAATGAGATTGTTACTATATATTAGCATAGAAAAATCATCTTTTCTCACGCGCCTTATCCACGTGCATGTTGATGACAGCAACTTTTCACTCGTTTACTTTGCAATCTCTGTGAGCAATGAAAAAATTTTACAACGAGAAAACCTCAAAAGATAAAAATAAGTATAGGATATAACATTGTAACTTTCCATGCCTCCACAATTTGCTTTTTTTGCAAAATTGCACCTAAATTTTTATATTCATAAAACTGGCATTAAATTTTTATTTTTTTACTAAAAGATTTGCAAGAGACAAAAAGTGGTTACTCTTGGTCCCAAGAAACCCAACAACTCCATGTTCCAAGAAAAACTCAATTCTTTTTAGGCATAGTTTTTTAACAACTACTTGGCATAATATATAAGGGAAAAGTTTTACCTACAACTATTCCTCTTTAGATTGAGTGATATCATCCACTCCACATATGAACTTCAAGTTGAACTGACGAGATTTCATTACTCGGATTACCCAATTTGAGATGGACTAAATCTAGACAAGAATATTTACCTGTAAATCCTTCACTCCGTAAAATTCTATGTCCTCTCAAATGCTCTTATAAAAAAATTAGGTATACATGATCTCCATATTTATAATATCACATTTTGTATTGATTTATGAAGAAATGATTAGTCAATATGGTTTACGACACTAATTATTGTACCTTGAGACCATAAAAAATGGTGGCTAGCGCTAATTGTCAGGAATAGATTTGATCATGAACTTGATAACATCTTAAATAAGGATTTCAATATTCACACAATTTAAGAAAGGAAGTTTGTATTTTTCCCCTCAAGGCGGTCCCATTGGTCAATTTTTGTCATGGATGCCTCCCCCTCCCTCTTGACCTTCTTTTTTTCATTACTTTTCTTAATATTTTCGTGTTTTACCTTGATCAAAAATGCACATTTTCTTAGGAGTTGCTTTCCATCCTCTTAATAATGGAGAAAAATGTGTCAGTATGCCAATCAACTTATTAATTTTGTGTTAATGACGAAAGGACTCTATTGAAACAATTCTACTTCTATAAGAAGACACGACCGCATAAAAGCTGGAAAACACCATGATAATTAAAAATCAATTTAATTTTTTTCATAAACAAAATTTGCATGGATAGTGTAAGACCCTATTTGTTTATGTCGAAGATGATAGGGGGACAACTAGGTGAAGTGGCTAGAATCACAGGTATCCTACCTTTCGGTAGGGCAACGAGGAAGCAGAATATCCATCTTTTTAGGGTGAATATACTATTTAAAAAAAAAATTCATGATTGCAGGTACAGCTTTTCTTCTTTCTTTTTGAAACGAAGAAAATATACTGTAAAGTAAGAGAATCCAAGAACAATCCACGAACTAGTAATTTTCGTGTGGAGACAAGGTTGGTCAAAGCCGTCTTCATCTTATTAAGCGAAATACATAATTTCTTCATCTTGTTCTGCTGGAAAACAGGAATTATTCGTATATTGAACCTTGTAGCCCTAAATGTATACCTTGCCAAACAAGCATTTTTTCTATAAAAAAATACAGTCGGCAAAAAAATTATACACTATCAACTTATTTCTGGAAAACTATGATCTAAGATGATGAAAATGAATATAATTGCTCAAAATAAAATCACGCACGGACGATTAATCAAAGTACAAGGTAAATGTCCATGCATGTCAGAACGAAAATTGATGGATACGGTAAAACGTCACCAAGTTGAAAATGATGCAAATAAACACAACTGTTATGTCATAATGAAGCTGATTTAGTGTGGGTCTGAAATTACAATAGCCGATGTCGCTTTCATCAAATCAAGAAAAGATGGATTTTTTCGACAAACGACAATGACATTGATTTTCTGCGAATAAATAAAGCAACTGCGACAGCGACTTGTAAATAATGCAAGCTGTTCTCTCCACTCTCCTATAACAAAACAAAACATCTACAATTTGAAAGGTTAATAATGCTTGTCACTCTCTTTAATTCAGATTCATTTGGATGGAGTTGGTCCACAAACCACAAGATCAAGGAAAGCCACAATAAGGCTGTCTATAAGATCTTTCCAAGGAAATTACGCAAGTTTTAATACTGACAATGAATATTTCCGCTTTTATTTTTTTGAATTAATCATACAACATACTTGAAATTTTCAACTAGAATAGCACCCCAAGAAGAGTTAGTGTGCTCGAAAATTTTCAAATAGATGAATATTGTCAACCCTGTATCTTACCCTAAATTGTGAAATGGGTTAATAACAAGATCTATCTGTTTTTCTTTTTCGAAGTTTTTTGTTTTCTAATCTTTTCTGGTGCAGCTTTTTAAGGAAAAAAAAATGTTATTTTTCTCAAAAGAAAGAGCCCTATAACCCTACAAGAAATAGTCGCCAAATTCAAGAAGTCGTGAGGTGGTCCCAAAGTCTAATTTAGGGTATCTAGACACCATGCAATATTTAATCAGACATTAGTACAGTATTAATTAATCCTACCATTGTTAAAAAAAAATAATCTTGGAGGGTTCAAACTTAATTTCTGGATCTCTTATTTTACCGACATGTAAAGTGGTAATCAATAAAAAATTAGCGGTAAGTTATAACCAAATAGGGTGCTATACGTGTGCATGCTTTCGTCGCCTTCTATAAGAGAGCCTCCCAATCAACTCTCGAGCTATATCCTCTCAAACAAAAGCACACACAGAAGAAAGAGAGAGAGAGGGAGGGGGAGAGAGAGAGAGAGAGAGAGAGAGATGGCAAAGTTGGTACCTTATTCATCACTTCCAACGAATGGGGGAAGTGGAAGTTTTAGCTATCAGAAGAACTCGTACTATCAGGTAATTATCTACGTTTCACAATAGCGCTTGATCAAACCATGACCTCTCTCTCTCTCTCTCTCTCTCTCTCTCTCTCTCTCAAGGGGCGTCTAAGGTCAAAGAACCGTTCTGTTGCCGTGATTCCTATGTAAAACATGGAAACACTTAAAAGGTTTGCATTGACATCAAATCTATACATTTGTGATCCAGCGGTTATCATTTTTCGAGAATTGGTTCTTGGGGCGATCGTAAAAACTCTTACCCTTTTATTTACCAAGTTAGCAAAGTATATGAAATATGTCTATGTCTCGGACATACAAGTTTAGATGCAAAAACTCCTCTCTCTTTCTCTCTTTCTCCCTCCCTCCCTCCCTCTACTGTTCTCCATGGATCAGGCCATCAATTTTTGCCAACCACATGCTAGCATATAAAAGGAACTCATTGTTATGGCACAATATATATTACATGCGGTTCTTAGAGAAGGTCGGTGCTCACTCAACTTCAAAATCGAGCAACCACCTTCTTTGTTAAGTATTCAAGAGGAATACAAACTTTTATATGTATTGTATTTGGATATCAAAACAATAATGAGCTATTTGCAAGACGCATATGTACATACCTATATACCTATATGCTCTAAATATGTGTATTATGATGGACCCTATGAGTTACCTGAGCAATATACCGTCGGACCATATTTTTCTCCATTCTTGATAGAAGGAAATTTCCTCCGATTGGTGACATTATTTTTTTATTAAGTTTTTATGCATGATGTCAATACTTGTAACTCACCATTAGATTGTGTTAGACAAAGTTTTCTCTAACTAAAGATAGGAATAAAAAAAAAAAAAACTACATCCCTATATCATTCAACCGACATTTGCTTTGGTGCCTAGGTCACAAATCTCCGGCTTAAACTCTGGTTCTCCTTGTATATTCCAAAGTTTTTACCAGGTTCTCGTCTTTCAAAAAAGAAAATATAACATGAAGAAACTCATCAAAACAAGGGTATATGGACCACACCGCGAGCAAGATCTAAGACCTAACCATGGGACCAATTGTTGATAAATGTGTTGGGACCAGTGGGTCAGTCTCCTCTGGATCTAACATGGGTTGGGTCTCGCCAATCAGTCCGTTGAAAAATGCATGGGTTGGGTCAAATCAAGCTTTTGCTTGTCACGGCATCAAATCAAGCTTTTGCTCGTCAACTTCAATCTCGTCGTGGCATGCATGCATGTAAATCTAAATGGGGATCGTTCAGCATCAACTCGATAGATGCTCTTACTTGCTGTGTTATACTCCAGATCATCGCATCAAATCGCGTAGAATTAGAAGGGACAATACTTTCCTCCGTTTTCAATTGGAGGAAATTTCCTCCAAACTGAGTTCGATATTAAAATATATTTATAATCCATCGAGTAGAGATATAGTTAGAGAAAAAATATAGAAACATATGACCTTAAGAGGGGGGTAACAAGTATGTATCAATACTACATTATATGATTGATGTGACCTATCTTTCATCAATAGAGGTTCAAAATTGAATATAGGAAAATTTGGAGAACAACACTATATTGTTGCTAGACTGCTAGTGGCGGTGCCATATAATGTTGAATAAGGTAAATTGACCCCACTTAATATTAAAAAAATGTTGTTTATCCCTGCATATTTCTTTACTACATTAATTTGAACCCTTTTTTACTTGATCTAACATTGGTAAATATTTAAACAACAAATTGGACCCTATAAATCACAACAAAAAAAGATTCACAAATAGTAAACTCACTCAACTATTTAAATGCTTAATAGAAGTAAGACAGATGAAAAGTAAGGTTTTTACTTCTTAATTTTCCATATTTTTGGATTCTAATCTTGAACTTTCGATTTTGAATTACTATTCTTGGACGTGCAATTTCACAGAAGTTTTTTTATCATCTAAAGATATTTTAATACCGAGGTTTTAAATGTTGTCTAGTACGTGCAAGAACTGTGACCTAAACATCTTATGACCACTTAGTTTCATGTAATTTAAGTTCAAATTTTCTTAAGTGAGGCCTGATTTACATTGGTATTGTTTGGGTTTCATTGGTGTGTTCTAATAGGCTACGAATTGGAACCGAGTTGGTCAGAAGCCAACAATGCTGCCTATAATTGAGGCAAACGAGGGTCATATGAATTTTTATTATAGGAATTTTCTTTTATTTTGTTTTGTCTGGTATTCATGTTTGATATATTGGCAACAGTATTTGATTGAAAATTACTGGGCGCTATGTTAATCCATTTCTCATTCGTTTTGACGTTTAGGGACTGGCCGTAAACGTCGTGAAGGACAAAATTGAAGAAGGGATAATCCACAAGATGGACGTGGAGAGACTCTCATCGACGACGACCACGATCAACATCGCCGATTTGGGATGCGCCGTCGGGCCGAACACCTTCGTGTCCATGCAAAACATCCTCGACTGCATCGTGAGGAAGTTCCGAGCCCAATGCCCTAATCGCGAAATCCCCGAATTCTCCGTCTTCTTCAACGACCTCCCGGAAAACGACTTCAACACTCTCTTCCGCTCGCTCCCCAAGGAGAGGCGGTACTTCGCGGCCGGCGTCCCGGGCTCGTTCCACGGGAGGCTGTTCCCCGAGGCTTCCCTCCATTTCGTCCACTGCGCGGTCTCGCTCCACTGGCTCTCCAGGATTCCGGAGGAGCTCCTCCACGAGGGCTCTGCCACGTGGAACAAGGGGAGGGTCCACTACACGAGCGCGCCGGATGAGGTGGTGGGAGCATATAGAGCTAGGTTTGCGGCGGACATGGAGAATTTCCTGAGGGCGAGGGCGAAAGAGGTCGTGGCGGGAGGGTTGATGGTGATCATCACCACCGGCATTCCTCACGGAATGCCGCACGCTATGCTCCCTGCTGGGGTGATGTACGATCTTCTAGGGTTAGCCCTACTTGAGATGGCACAAGAGGTGAAACTTCAGACCGTTCTGTCCTATCGCATCCTAGTGATTGAGATGTTTGTATACTTCTTATGTTCTCGTGAGAACCGTATTTGCAGGGAGTGATAACGGAGGGACAAGTGGACTCGTTCAATTTGCCCATATACGCAGCCTCGCCGCAGGAGATGAGGGAGATCGTGGAGAGGGACGGGAGCTTCAGCGTCGAGGCCATGGACTTGGCCAACCCATCGCCGTGGCTGACCGGCCCGGTGAACATGCAGGAGTGGACCAACCACGTGCGAGCCGCCATGGAGCCCCTCTTCGCCGCCCATTTCGGGGACCAAGCGATCGTGGACGAGATATTCGATCGGTTAGTGAGGAAGCTCGTGGAGCGCTCTCGCGAGGTGGAATCCAGCTACAGGGAAAAGATTCAGATGTACGTCATCCTGAGACGCGTTTGAAAGTGTGCTTTTTTATGATTATGTGGTGTGAGCAGAAAATCTTGTACCTTCGGGGCCAAGGGAGGCCCCGTCGAATCGACGCTGCACGTCGATTTCCTTCATGTACCGGCCTTGTCGCAATAATTGATTTGTCGCCGTGATGGCTTTCATTCAACCAAAAGATCCGTTCCATAAATCGAGCGAGTTGGTGGATGTAGTTGCATAAGAAAATATTTGAGGGGCAAATTGCTTGAAGATTAGAATTTAGGGGACCAAAAGTGGGCTTAATTCATTTCGTGAAAAAGAAAAATATATTTTGATTATCCAAAATAAGTAAAATATATTTTGATTATCCAAAATAAGTATTTTTTGCCTTTAACAAAATTATATAAATTTAGGTCATCAATTGTGGATATTTGATATGTGATTTGATATTCTCTTAAGCAGAAAAATTGGAGATACGTTTATTTTTCTTGTTATGAAAAGATATATTTTAGCATTTTTCGTCTAACATTTCTATAATACCATTCCAACAAGATGATATTGTGTCGATAACGATTGTACTTTTTACGAAACTGTGATAAGATAAGTCGCTTATACATGGGTTATGATTAATATTTTCTGCACCTAGGTTCATGGCCCTTATCTTTCAGTAATCGGATTTGCGCTGCGCTCACCAAACTCCCAACTCAAAGAAATACCCTTATTCCTCTCTCTCTCTCTCTCTCTCTCTCTCTCTCTCTCTCTCTCTCTCACACATCTCGGCTTGGTCATGCTTGATCTGAGTTCGAGGACCCTCGAGGTCAATCGTGGTCAACAATGGTTGTGGTCTGCGCGTCGAGCTTTTGAGACCAATAATCACCATCAATCGCCTGAGAGAGAGAACTAATTTTTTTTAGTTAAAAGCGATAGATCGTCAATGACAAGAAACCAAGCAAAAAATTTGCGATTGCATTGTAATAATAGTGAGATTGCATACGACCACAAACTAAAACCTTATTACATGTAGGGTTTTACAGGGTACAAAACTAAGCGCTATCATAATGTCATAAGAAAGGTCATCTAGTAAAAAAACGTGGAGTTGTCCTCATAGCGGGTAAGCTCAGTAATTTATTTTCCTTTCAGGAAAATCATACCAGAACTTCTATAGTTTCTAGAGAATGCAATCAAGTTGTAAACATTTCAAAATTTGCAATCAAATCTTAAACAATTTGAATCCTAATCAATCAAGTATAAGTTTAGTCATCGATTGCGCCTTGTCATTAGAATTTGGATAAGCGTGCAATCAACCATAGTCATCTAAAATAGAGCGTGGGGCTTTCTTTATTATTGCTTATATGACTTGTTCATGAGAATAAACTCAATTTTGATTTAAAATCGAGAAAAGATTGAGTTTAAAGTAAAACCTTGACTCCGGCGTTGAATCTCAAAATATTGACGTAATGAAATTTTCTTGGTCAATTCTAGATATACAAACGGTCTCGAAGGAGCATCTTTCTGATAACTAATTGGAATTATTTGAGCATGGATGCATGCGTGAAATTTATAAGATTGATTTGATCCAATTGAAGATATTCTATCTTATGAAGTCAAACTCAAGGCATATTTTCTTATATAATCTAATGACAACTTGGATAGGTTTGTTACCCCTAAACTTAGAGAACAAGAGAGTTGGTATAAATTTAAAACGACGTGGTCCATGCAATGTTAGATGGGACTAATTGGTCCCCTCTCTAGCTATTGTTAGAACTTAGACATCTTGTGAATAGTTGGTCACTCGTGATTAACTGACTCAGCCCAAGTAAAGGACAATTAAGGTTCATATGATGTCCACCTTGCTTATTAGATGGCACTAATTGGTCCCCTCTTCAACCATCGTTAGAATTCAGACATCATGTGATTAATTTGTCACTCATAACCATGACATAATTTCAAGTAAAGGACAATTAAGGTCCACAAAATGTAGACATTGCTCATTAGATGGGACTAATCGGTTCCCTCCTCAATTATTGTTAGAACATAGACATCTTCTGATTAATTTGTCTCATATAGTTACACTGACACATCCCCAAGTAAAGGACAATCAAGCATGATATGATCTAATTACTAAAAGAATTATTGTCACCATCGGGACATTTTAGAAAAATTATACCGTCACATCGTACAATTGATTTTTACTAAAGCAATTTTCGTTTTCCTCGGCCATTTCCATATCACGAATTTAAAACCCCTATTATTACGTTATCCCCAACAAAAATGAATTAGAAAAGTGGTGCATTATTATGATACACCCACGCAAGTGTGGTCCAAAATAGCTCACAAGTGGCGTAGGAAACAGCTGTTATACTACATACTACTAGGTCATGAAAGAGATCCTTCTTTGACTCTTTGTAGATGTTGTCCACCTCGCAAAAGATTCTTTCCATCAATTTTTCTTAATGATGCATTAATTAGATTAAGCGTCATTTTTTTGTATAATTCTTCCTATAGCTAGTCGTAATTGATCTATCCTAACCCCTAAAGTCTAACTAAATATACGCTTTCAACTTTAAAGGTATGGTCATTTTAACTAGACTTGATTGATTGCCATGATAAACGAACTGTTGAGTCGAAACTCTTGAAATGGTTCGTGCATGCAAAGTGCCATATTATTTTTATGAATTTTGTTAACTAGTTTAGAACTTAATGGATGATTATCAAGAAGTCAAATAAAGATTATGTTTAATTTCCAAACCATCGATCTATCTTATGAGGATGACGACATGTGTATTTTGATGAAGGGTATATGTACTGGAGGTTCTATAATTTGTCACAAAAGTGTAATTGAGTCATAAAACTTGTAAAAAGTGCAATTAATTTCTAAAACTAGCCAAATTTGTGTAGTCAAGTTCTTCCATTAGCAACGTCAATATATCTAATGAAATATACTGATGTGCAATTTTTTCATTAATTTATCTCTCCCGCATGGCATTTTTTAATTGTTTTCTTCTTCAAATCTTATTTAAATTAAATTAATAATTAATAAATCTAAAATTTTATTTTTCAAAAAGCAAAACTTGGGAGGAGAGGGGGAAGGGGGAGCGAAAGTAGGGCCTCATCAATGGGCGTCGCCACTGCTACCCATAGTTGGAAGGGCTGGCCCCAAGTAAGTGTGGTCGGCCCTCACCAACCCTGGGCAAAGCCTTGCTAGCCCTAAGTGAGAGCTAGTGACCCTTGCCGGCTCGGGCAAGGGCACCTAAATCTAGGTGACACTGGCCCTAGGAGATAGTTGGCGAGGCCTCGATTTGAGTGCCCACTTAGATCTGGACGGTCGTCTAAATCTTAGTGCCCTCACTCGGTCCTAGCAAGGGTTACCAACCCCTTCAGCAATGGGTGGCAACGATAGTACTGCCCACTAGCGAGGCCCCGCCCTACCCTTCTCTTTTTTTATTTATTTATTATTTATTATTTATTTATTATTATTATTATTATTATTATTATTTCAATGTTGTCTTTTTATATAAAATTTTTAGCTTGTTAGTTTTTTTAAATTAATTTAAATAAGATTTGAAAAAGAAAATTAAAAAAATGACACATAGAATAGAGAAATTAATTTAAAAATGTCATGTCGGTATTTTATGTTAAATAAATTGATTGTGTTAACAAAAGAACTCCATTAGATCGGTTTGACAAATTTTGAGACTTGATCGCCTTTTTACAAGTTTTAGACTCAATTGCACTTCGCTACAAATTTTAGGATTTTTAGTAAACTTATTTCTTGATATTTTAAAAAGCTAAAGCTTTTTTTTTTTTTTTTTTTTTTTGGAAATATACTTCAAAATTTTTTGCCAATGCTCATAGCGCTTTTTTTTTTTTTTTTTTTTTTTGTAGAGATTACTTTTTCTACATGGTTTAATGAACACCATATTTTAATTAGAGAATTACTAAAAAAGTCCTAAACATATTATAATTATGCCAATTCAATCCTAATTTTTTTGGTTAATTCAGTCCTAAACATTTTATAATCATACAACTTTAGTTTATTCAGCCAATCTTGGCCGATCGATGCTAACGTGGATGCTACAATGGACCACTTTCAATGTCCGCTAGACAGTCGACGCAATTTAGTCAGATGAAATGAATTGACATAAATATAGAAGGTTTAGAAGTGAATTAACTCAAAAAAAATGTTTAATAGTAAATTGACACAATTACAATTGGTATAAGACTTTTTAATAATTTTCCCTATTTTAGCTACAATAGTGTCGCGACCTCTTTTTTCGGCGCCCACAATCGGGCACGGACGCCTAAAGAGGCTAATGGCTCGGCTAAAATTAGTTATGCCCAGATTCTCTCAAGTCCATCAATTCACGACTTTAATAATTTAAGTTTTTAACCTATAAGTCAATTTTTAAAATGGAGTCGCCACTAATCGATTTGAGGTGGGTTGATTAGAAACCCAAATGAAGTATCGGAAGAAATACTCACTCCTGCGCAATCAGAGAAATTAGGATCGGGGACTTGATTACACTAATTAATCACTAATGGCTTTTTCGGTATCTAATTTTGTTTAAACCCTGAGGTTTTTTGGATGTTTGAGGAATTTTCCATGTATTTAAGGGAGGAAAAACATTTTTGAGTCTTTTTCTTATTTTTTTGACATAAAATGGATTTTTTGGATTTTTTTAGGTATTTTCGAGAAAATACAAGTCTTTTGGCTTTTTTATGAATTTTTTTGCTTTTTTTGGATTTTTGTCAATTTTTTCGAAAATATGAAATATTTTTGATTTTTTTTATTTTTGGAAAATAAAATATTTTTAACATTTTTTAATATTTTTCGAAAATAAATTATTTTTAATTTTTGGAAAATAAATTATTTATTTTTTATATTAAAAATAATTTATTTATTTTTATATTAAAAATAATTTATTTATTTTTATTTATTAAAATATTATTTTATATTAAAATAATATAAAAACAGACCCGGGTAGGATCCGCGGGTTGGGTCCGACCCGGGTCGACGACCCAAAACGCGGGCCCGACTCGGATTTTTTGCTTTTTTCTTAAAAACTCAGCCCACACACACGGAATTGGGCCTATTAAAAAAAAAGGGGATGCCCGGTCCGCGGAGAAGCCGGCCCTGAGTAACCCTAGGGCGCCGGGTCACACGCCCGACCCGACGACCCGACTTCCGGCCGCCCCTAATCCTCGACCCTACCCGGAAATATGGAAACCGGGTCAGATGGACCCCCGAATCGACCCGGTTCCTGGCCTCCTCTCTCCTTTGCTCGCTCGCGGCGTTGGTGAAGACCGAAACGTCACCGGGCAGACGGTGACGGTGGCGGCAATGACGGGCGACGGATCTGTGACGCAGCGGCGACAAGGAAGACAGCAACGGCCGACTACTCGACAGGACGCGGTGTGGCAGCAACGCGGGGGCTCTCGGTCAAAACGGGACCGTGGCCGAAGACCAGGGTTTTTAAAAGAAGAGGGGCGAAACGATGGTGACGACGCGGAGGAACCCACCGTTACCTGCCTGCAGCAACGGTGTGACACGGCGGCGAACGGTGGTGGTGTGTGTCGGGATCGCGACGGCTCTGCTCAAGACGACGACTCTCTCTCTTCTGAGTGACCTCGTTCGACCCCCTCACGCTCAGATCTGCCCCCTTTACTCCGGTTTCCTTCTCGAGCACTCCGGCCGACCTCAGATCTCGGCCTGCTCGTCCTCGGCCCCACTTTCTGAAGTCTCTCGGTGGGAGGTTTCGAAGATCTGCAGTCCCTGATCCTTCGCCGCTTCTCTCTCTCTCTCTCTCCGTGTCTCTACGTGTGCCCCTCCGACGAAGACGAACGGCCTATTTATAGGCCGAGGGGCGGCCGGTCGACGGAGCTCGACCGCCGGTTGCCGCGGCCTTCGCCGGCCGAACCGGCGTCCCATCCGACGCCAGCTACCCCCCCTGCTCCACGTCCCATCGCCGTCCGTCCACACCTTCCCCTCCGTCGCGCCCCTTGCGCGTGCGCTGCAGAGGCGCGAGGAAGGAGACTAGCTGGCAGGGCCGGGCCGAGACAGGAATGGGCCCTAAAGGCCCACGCGAGGGCTTTTTCTGCTTTTTTCTATTTTTTTCTGTTTTTTCCTTTTTTTATTTGTTTATTTATTATCCCAAAAAGATAAAACTAATAAAATAAAAACTTAAATATAAAATAAATTTAAATAAAATTAAGGCATCAACAAATAATTTATTTGAATTATTTTCATTTATATAATTTCCAACCCGTCCACCCATCTCCACTCGGGGAGAGAGAGAGAGAGAGAGAGATGGGCAATAGAAACCCCGACGTGGATTCTCCCGCAACAAATGGAGGAGATGGAAAGTACAGCTACAGAAAAAATTCCCAATACCAGGTCCATTCTTCATCCTTTCCTTTTTCTTTTTATGATCCTGATGACAATCTCCATTTGTCGCATGAATAAGAAGCATGAGCTACAACATCAGAATTTCAAAATAATCTCAAACTAGGGAAAGAGGTGAAGAAGAACTGATCACTATAATTCTTCAATCCAGATAAAACTGTACTAAGATATATCGCATATTGCTACTATAACTAATGTCTGTTGAGTTGATTCTCAGAAATTGTCTACTGACGTCTTGAGCGAAAAACTTGATGCCGCTATAATGGAGAAATTCGACATTGCAAGTCTCTCCTCTCCCCGCCATGCAATCCAACTCGCTGACCTGGGATGTGCCTCCGGTCCAAACACGTTCATAGCGATGCAAAACATCGTAGAAATCTTGCAAAGGAAGTTCAAATCTCAGTGCCCTAATTCTCGAAGCTTGCCCGAGTTCCACGTGTTCTTCAACGACAAGATCTCGAATGACTTCAACACCCTCTTCCTGACCCTCCCCTCTGATAAATCCTACTTTGCAGCAGGTGTTCCTGGCTCTTTCCACACCAGATTGTTCCCCAGCGCGTCCCTTCACTTCGTGTACTCCTCGATCGCGCTGCACTGGCTCTCCAGGGTCCCGGAGAAGGTGACGGACCGGAACTCGGCAGCATGGAACAAAGGCAGGGTTCACTGCACTAGTGCCCCGGAAGAAGTGGTTGAAGCTTACGCAGAGCAGTTTGCGAAGGATATGGAGGAGTTCTTGAGGGCCAGGGCTGAGGAGGTAGTGAGCGGAGGGATGGTGGTGATTATCATGCCGGGAATTCCGCATGGTATGCCTCATCGGCGAGTTCCAAGCGGGCTTATGTATGATCTCATGGCTTCTAGTCTCATGGACATGGTGAATGAGGTGAGTACCTTAAAGTGTCCTATTTCTGATAACCAAAGCTTAAGGAAAAAGTGCCAGGGAAAGAGATAAAAGAAAAATTATTCATCTTCATGCAACGAAAAGTTAATTGTCAAATGCATCTCTTATCATATTTTTGTGATTGTTACTAATTCTCTTAACATATCACGTGACAGTATTTTTTCCATAGGGAGTTATGAAGATTGAAAATTATAAAACTGGTTGGCTTTTATCGACAAAAAAGAAATTTTCATCACCCGACATATCAAGATTATTGGTGTGTTTTCTCATCGCCACTTTTTATCTTGCTTGTCGTTGCAAAGTAATCGATACTCCATTACATTAGTCTCCTCAGACAAATTTCTCCATTCGTGCGATGTCTAAAAGCACACGAGCATGGCATCAATGACTTTTTAGATACAAATCTCCTCACCGTCAATAACTTTTCAAGTAATTAAACGTATGCTGCCTTTGCTTTTTTTACCTACTTTTCACAGGGTCTACTCAACCAAGATGAAGTGGATTCCTTCAACTTGCCACTGTATGCACCCTCACCGGAAGAGATGACTATGCTAGTGACCGAAAATGGCGATTTCACCATTGAAGCGATGGAGCTAACAAACCCATCGCCCAACCCGAAAGGCCCCATCAACGTCCGCGGATGGATGGTGCACGTGAGGGCAGCAATGGAAGGTATGCTTGCGAAGCACTTCGACAAGGACAGAATCGACGAGTTGTTCGATCGATTGGTTCAGAAGCTGTCCGATGAGTGTTCTCAAGAACTTGAATCATGCTACAGAGAAGGCATTCAACTCTTCCTCGTTTTGAAACGCAGATAAAGCATCGACAATGATCGATGCGTAGTTGCTGGCGCGCTTACGAAAGTTGATTGCCCGCTCTTTGTCCGATTGTAGTTGATTCCCTCCGCTTGTCTTTTATTCCCTACTCAAGATTTGCTTGCCTAAAATGTTTGTCTTGTACTCGAGGATGGTGCTTTATTTCTTCTTTCTAGTTTTTATTAATAAAAATCCTGTGTTCTTCCTTTATTAATAAAAATCCAATTATTAATTGAGAAAATTGCCCAGTCATTTTATTGTGTTTAAGAAGAAAGAACTTATGCCTTGTTTGGTTCCCTTTCAACACCTTCTTTGGTTCCCATTCAACAAGAATCTCTTTCCAATAGAGAAGATTGTTTGGTTATACATTTACATATCAGGTTATTCACAATAAGATTAAAGGGGGAAATTCTGTTTTGATTATGGACTTGCCTGTTTTGATGGTCGGTCCTCATCTTCAAGATAAATATGACATATAGGATTGGAATCACGAGACGACCCCGACCAATGAAATGCTAGTTGGTCATCAATCAACAGCAGATACTCGAATAGCTTACCAAGAAAAAAAATAAAGAAAAAGAAGAAGAAGCTAAGTTAGAGGAGTATAGTATCTGAACTATACCCCTCGAAAGAAAGCTAGTAGAAGATGAAGGCAAGAAGAGCTTCAAATATGCGGTATTTGAATTTTCTTTAGAGGAAAATTTTGGCTTTGGCAGTTAAATGACTAAACTTCGAAATTAATTGCTCAAGGCCGTAAATTCCGACTTTTTACAATTGACTCTGACTTGGATGGAAATCCCGCCTAATTTCAAGGACATAGTAAATTGGAGACACGTGATATAGAGAAATGCTTATGTGATTGTCCTTAATCTATTGTGAGAATAACAACCTGTTTTTTGTCACAAAAAATAAATAAAAAATAATTAGAAATTGTTGTGAGGTCCATTCGTTCGAGAATTTGTGGCTTACAACGTATTGTTATTCTTATAATAGCCTAAAGACTATTATACAAGTAAAGCCCCATGATTTGTCCAGAACATTTGGCACAGTCATTCCTTGCAAAGTGCAAGGTACTCAGATGCTGCATTGTGGCATGTGCAAAAGGCCTACTCTGGCTGCTTTATTGAACCATTAGGATTTGGAACCGAAGTGAAGGATCAAGACCGACGTTAGTTGTGCACTGAATTTTCGCTTTTGCTGATGATCGCTCCGACAAGTCACTTGAAAATTCAGACCACCAATAAGGTTCACTTGATATAAAAACGTACTGAACCACTGAGCAAACTAACAGCTGAGTTCAAAAGGAGTTCCTTAAATATATTTACGCATAAAAGCAATATACGACAGTACCAAAACAATTAAAGATTGGCATGTGCCACAAGAGCATGTCCATGGAACTTACATGACAACTAATACAAATCATTTTTCTTCACAAAGAAGATATACATCTAAAATATACTCGGATGCTAATTTAACTCAGAATCTGCAGTCAAATGCTGATTTCTTCTAACTTCTCTATAGAGGCCCTCTCTCTTTTTATGTGAAGAAGCTTGTCAGACACACACCACGGAAAACTTAAGAAATGATCTTCATGAGCCTCCTCCTTATAGCAGCCCCAGAATTTTGGGTGGTAGGTGACGTGATACCAAGCTGATGCCTTTGCATATATATTAACACCATCAGAAGCTGATCCTGACTCCGTATGATTGAACCATGACCTGGCTTCGTTTCTCAAGGACCTCACAGCAGAAATTATAACTTCAGGGTCTCTTCTTTTATCAAAATATTTCAACTTCGTCAGGTAATTTCCACTCAGCAATTCAGCCTCTGTTTTGATGTTATAAGAATGCATCAACCTCCACAATCTGCAGTCATACTCTAGTTTGTACTGAAAGGCATCCTTGACATGGTCCTCAAAGCCTTCTATTTCCATTCTACAATCGTAGGAGCTCAGAGCAACTTCCCTTGTGAAGGAATTTATAGCATTGGTATATGGTGCAATCCCCTTGACCTCTCTGTAAAGCTTCCCAATCACATTCTGAGACTCGTAGGTGCACTTATCAGACTTTTCCATGAAGTCTGGGTATTCTCTAACTCGCAGATGCCGTGGAAGTTTAGCAGGAACACCAGTTTTAGGGAAGTCAACTGCTATGGAATGTAACTCTGCAAGCTCAATACAAGATTTGCTGCACGCCTTCTCCGGCTCCTTATCTGCGAACACTATGTGAGAGTTTGCAATAACCCCTAAACTATCATTGACTATGTAATCTGCGAAGTACTCCACGACCTCCTGGATGTTAGAACATTAAATTGGGATAGCATGAGTTTATTAGTTATCTAGTGAGAAGATATGTATCAGCAGAAGATGCTAATTAATGAAGTTCCTTATGAAACAAATATAGAGATGTCAAATGAGAAAGACTTTGCAAGTCAAGATTGAAGAGGCACGCCACAGAACAGAAGGGCACTTTCTATAAGTTAAAGAACTATAAGGTTCACATGCTGAGCAACAAGAATTACACTGTGCTAATAAAACAGACTAGATGCTCAAATATCTGCTTTGTCATGAACATTGCCAAATGAGTTCCTCAATAAATTGGAATAAACAGTGCCATCCATATGATCTACCTTTCGAGCATCTCTTCTTCATAAAATATGAGGGTATCTAGTGATGTCCAATTCTTGTGCATCTACTGGTTTCTGTGATAGATGACTTAGATGATGCACAAAGAAACTCTCCATTCAGAAGTACCACAACATAGCTTATTCGATTCTACATATTGTATTTCAGGATTACAAATATATTTGAAGAACCAAAAGATGGAGAACCAAAAGGGAAGAAACATGGAATATCAATGCCAAAGATGACAACTATCTGTACAAATTTGAAAAGTTAAATTCGCTAAGCCATGACAAGGTATACCTTTCCAATTCAGTTGAGTAAATTGAAGATATCCTCAGTCCACATAAATTATGATCCAGTTACAGCAATAATGGCGTATCTATTTTATAACTGGTAAGGACTTTCAACTCAGGATTTTATCGAAATTTCTGTTCATATTGCTTGTCAAAAGAATCCGATATCTGGGTAAAAGAAAACCACATTATATTACCATTGCAACTGTTCTTTAAAAGTGTTTGATCTCATTCAACAGCCTCATATAAGATGTTTTGCATATAAGCATACCACTTGAACAATATGAATGCAAACTATCATTTGTGTGGTCCTCTCAAATATGATGCTTAACGGGCAAACATGTGTGTGCTTTGAGATAATAGGTATAGCTGCTAGTTAGTGGCCAATGCGTACCTCGATGGTGACATCATGATCAAGAGTTACATGAGGTGCTGGGGTATAATCCATGGGTTGATGCAAACCAGGAGGAACCAGATCAGGATCCCAACAAACAAAGTATATATCTCCATCTAAATCACTTCCCGAACATTCATCTTGATGTGGCCTGGAGGTTAGTCGCAAAATATCAGAAAATCATGCTAGATTATGTGTAGATGCTATCAGGTGCGGGGCAGGAACTTGCATGAGTAAACAGGGAATGAGAAGAACTGACATAGAAAATGGTAAACGGTTGGCTGAGACCAGAGGTTTGAGACTGTTAAAAAGTGATCCATTTTTGGAAAATGCTAGAACAAACTAGAGAAGTCTACGTGCATGGAAAACATGTTTCCTTCATTTGCAAGCATTTTGCTTCATCAAATGCCAGCTGTTAATGACTTAGGCGGTGAAGAAAAGTCCAAAAACATTGCTGGAAATGTGCTGTCCAAGCCAGTGCAAGGGGAGTCTAAGTTAATGTCAAAGTCAAGGCTTAGGCGGTGAAGAATTGTTAACATGTCCAAGTTGAAGATTTGTTCGTGATCTGCATAAAGTCGGCAACAAAGGAATTGTCTAGATTCTAAGTTGTTAATGTTCAGCTGTACTATTGCTATAGTGGTGGAAATCACTGTAATGTTGAGTCGGTGAACTCTACTATAAATAGAGAGGTGGACGTCCAATCTTGAGGCGCAGAGCAACTCGCCAACCTCCTCTCCTTTCTTTTGTAATACCAACTAATAATAGAAGCCTTTCTTTCTTTGTTCCCATGTGCTCCCTTGCTATATTCCACATTCACAAATACACGCTTGCACACATCCTCCCGCATAATCCAACGGAGACAATAAAATGTGAAGAGAGAGAGAGAGAGATGCGTCCAGACTCAACTGCCTAGAATGTTACTCATTGGGGATGAGAACTTACATAGTGAGAAAATGAGTACTGGCAGTAAAAGGAAAAAATTTACCTCTCTCCTTTCTGAGGGAAAACAATGCAATCAACCATATGGTGCAGCGACGGAACATCAACAGCCTTTAAGACACGGACATCTCCAGGATGCAGGCAAGGGTTTTTCGCAACCACCAACTTTCCCTGAAAGACAAAGGTGCCGAGTGTTCTGCTCGACTTTAGCATGGTTTTGCTTCCAATCTGCAAATTTCTGACCCTAGAGGGTTGTACAAACACCTGACCATATTCCAAAGTCCTTGTTTCATCCAAACATCCCATCATTGATCTTCCGTTTGGCACAAAGATCCTTGTTTTGGTACACAAGTCAAGCAACTTCGATGCACAGAATGTTCGAAGCATCATTGATAGAAAGGGTTCCACATCTGGCTCATAACCACAGATAAGCATTTCTAGAAGAACCTCAGTATTCTCTCCAGGAGACATAAGCTCCAGCTCATGCTGTGCCACCAGATGATCCGTTAAAATAGCATCCAGTTGACATAGCGCCTCTCTTTGCTTCCTTTCAAAAATATGATCCTCGACTCCAAGAGTAGACAAAAGAGTAATAATCTGGCGATTAAGAAAGCAAGGCTGATACCTGCTCCACACTAAAACATCTAGTTTTGTATGTGATGATTCGTATTTATACATGCTGCGTCTTAATGATAATTTTTTCGATGAAGTTGGATCCACTGCCACAACACCTTTGAACCCACCATATCGAATCTGATATGCAGATGGGGTTGAAATTGTAAGACTACATTTTCTAGCCACTTCCAGAGCAAATTGGTGAGATATTTTTCCAATACCATCAGAGAAAACATATGTAACTCCACCCCTTATGATTTCAACATCTGGTATCCTTTCAACTTCATCTTTCCTGACGTTAAGAGTTTCTGTTGATGAACTAAAGGACTGACCTAGTCTGGCAGCATACTTTGCCACATTTCGTATGTTACGAAAATCCCCCATCCACTCCCTTATATCTGTTGCAGTAAGCCCTTCCCTAGAAGCAAACATCCAAACAGAACTATCCCGTAATTGACTTTTCGAAAAGGCAAGAAACTCAAACCTCTTATCACCGATAACAATTCCATCTCTCAATGTTGAGACTATCCTCCTATAAATTCCGCTTCGCCTGTCGTCATTTGCAGAGTTACGTGGAGACCAATTTGTTGAATAAATTTTGTCAAGCTCCTCATCAACAAAAGAAACACGGAGAAAATTATCAATATCTCCAGGATAGTTACGCAGCACCCGATTCGAAACATTCACTTCTGGACCACAGAAATACATCTTTGAAGGAGTTACTTGAACCCTACGCACATACACCAACCCATCATCCAAAGAAAGAGTGCCAGCTGTAGGTTTATGGTTTGAACTCCGATACCGCTGATATTGATCCTCGAGCCAATTTACAGGATGGTAACAGCAATCTTTTAGACGACCCAGCTTTTCCAAAGCATGTTCTATGCAATCAACATTCATGTCCATTCTTCGCGGATCTTCCAGAGCATGTTCTATGCAATCAACATTCATGTCCATTCTTCGCGGATCAACCAGCTGGAAAAATTTTGAATCCAGAACTGGCCATGGTAGATACCCATGCTGAACCAAGGAACAGATTTTGAACAAGATTCCATATGGCAAGGCAACCCCAGCAGGTGGGAGCACAACAGGTACAAGATCTGAACGGTTAGTAAAAGGAGGGGCACTTTTCAGGGTGAACTGCCCAGTCTGTTCTTTGTAGCGATCAAAATACTTATCAAAATCAGGAATCTGATGACGATGCTGAAGTTCCAAACACAAAGAGGAAGATTGGCCAATACAAAAAGATGAGGTAAAATCAACTTCCCTAACCCATTGGTCATCAGCAGCTTCCATAAAATATTTGAGAGAGGAGGAATCTTTTTCATGGATCCGAGGGGCACCTAGTAACTGGTGAAATAAAACCACAGAAAGAAAACAAAAAAAAATTAGTAATGTCCAGCTTGACAGGCATACAAAACCAATGTGCTATTTTTCAGAGGAAACTTGCTGCTCTACCAATAATATGGGGATGGGGGAAGTTCATAAATCATACATCATAGAAAGAGTATCATTTTCAGAGAAGTAAAACAGCAGGTCTTTTATATATTGTGAATTACTACAACCTACACTGTTTAGGCCCTCCTACCGCAAATGATTCATCAACATATTCAAGACCAACAAGAACATAGCAATTGGATGTCATGGCTTAAAAACTTCAAGCATTAAGTTGAAGCATGAAACCTGAATGACTAGATACTTCAGAGCTTGACCACATGGTTGGTGCAGCTGAATCTGCCCAATATTGTCATAGGAGAGCTCAAGCATGTAGTCTGCTAAATTATAGGTTAAAAAGAAGAACAATTTTCTCATGCCAAATCCAAATTTTACAAAGGCATTTGGGCTCTCCCACAAGGCAGTGAACGTATCCTCAGAAGTCTGACATCCAAAATGCAAAGTTACACTATGCAGGGAGTGCTGAAAGACCTTGGGATTTGGAACAATATCAGAATCTCGTTCTGAAGCCTTAAAATATGAATCGCCATACCAGAGATCCTTATTATTAGTGATAAAAATAATATCTTCGCCATGACATTTAGCAGTAAATTGAACATGTGCACATGTTCTTTCCTCTCCAACTCTTGGTTTCTGAATTTCCACTGCATAAACAGTCTTTTTGCCAAGATATTGCTCCAGAAAATCCTTGACTGCTTCTGCACTAATTGTTGAGTAGAACCCGTACAAATTAATAGTCCTACCCATGCTATCTCAAAGACTCTAACTGCAATTGGAAAAAAAAACACACACACACACAAGAAAAAAGAATGAAGTTAACTTGAAGACATAACATGGATATTGCCTCCGCACAATGCTCATAAAGATGACAGATTGGGTTCCACATAACCAAAACTAAAGAGTCAAACTACGCAATCTCAAGTCTTACCTCTTTAACTACTTGCAAGTACACTTCTAGGCACATTTTCAAGAACGAGAACTAGACATGATCAAAATTGCCTATTCACAACTCATCAACCAGCAACCACCTCATGACTATGCGGCAACTCGACAGCAGATGAGAAATTCATGTTGATCCGCTTCCTCCTGACGAGATCATCGATCCATGTCCGAAACAAACGCGCAGTGGATTCTTGATCCAACACTCTGTCTATTTCAAACGAACTGCACAGTCCAACACCTCATAAGTTCTCCGATTCATCGCTAGCACCTAGCTCCGCCTCTCCCTCGCCGGAACGACTCGATCAAACCACACCCACCCCCCCGGAGGGCCACGCATCTTCGACTGAATTACGAAACGTGAGAGCATCTTAGGAAGCAGGACAGCCGGAAGAGGCTTTCAAAAACACGTACGACGGACTGGAGTAAGGAAAACTTCGCTCGAGAAGGCCAGAAATGACGAGCACAGAGACGAACGATCCGAGAGCTCGAAATCGAAGTGAACAGAGCGAGCGTCGAGACCGTGGAAGTCGTAATTCTCACGTGGAATCAGCATTCGCGGCCGATGCACCGGACGAAGCGGCCCGTCTCCGGCGGCTCCGTCGTGGCAAAAGCCATTACAGAAGGAGGAGGACGAGAGTGAGAGAGAAAGAGAGAGAGAGAGAGTTCGGACACTTCACTGTTCGGACACTTCACTGCCGTAATGTGACTTTGACTGCTGTCAACGCCGGAGTTGACCAGCGCGACTGGCAGTCGCTCGGAAGTGAGGATCTGTCACAGCTGCGTCATCTCACGCGCCTCCGTGAATTTTACTTTCTTTGTCTTTACTCAAAGCATCGGAGCTGCTAAAACAGTAGTACTATCATTGGACATGTATTAACTTTACGTTAATATCACGAAAAATCTTATGATAAATTTATCATTACTTTTCTGTCCATAAAAAATCTCAAATTAGTTTATTTAACACTTGTGACAAATTTATGTTAGATTGTTTCTGTCAAATTTGATCATTATATTACTGAGTTTGATAACATATCGTAATTAGCGAGTCTATCAATTTAGGATTTGGTCATATGTTTATTAAGGGTTAATATCACGAAAAACCTAAACGGGTATACATGTAATAAATTTTTTTCTTATTAATTTTTTTATCATAAAAAATCTCAAATTGATACACTTATAACAAATTTATCTTAAATAAATACAAAAAAACCCAAACCAATATATTTGTGACAAATTTATCCCAAATTATTTTTTGATTGCCAAAAACTCCAAACGAATACATTTGTATCAGAATTAATCTATGTTAAATTAGATTATTTCCACAAAAAATCATAAAACTAGTACAATTATGACAAATGGAGAATAAAATTTCAAATTAGTACACCGATCAACCTGTTACGTGTCATCTAAAATAATAATTTCATAGTAAAATTTAATAGAAATTAATAGAAGATAAATTTATCACAAGTATACTGGTTTGGGGTAAATTTTTTGAAATTATACAACTTTGGGATTTTTAATAGTCAAAAAATTAATTTGGCATAAATTTGTCTCATGTATATCAATATGGGTTTTTTTTTTCATGATATTAACCTTGTTTGTCACAAATACCATTTTATGTTTTTTTTTTTTGTAATATTAATCAAATTTAACGAAAATTAAATGCATCAATTTAAGATTTTTTATGGTGAAAAAATTAATTTCGAATAAATTTTATTATAAGTGTATCAATTTTTTTTTTTTTGTATTAACCCATTAACTTTAGTATGCTAATGTTGACGTGGCCACGATGTGTCCCCAGTGGGCATTGACTCGGCAAATAAAAGGGAAAAAATGAAAAATAAAAATATGAATTTTCGAAGAAAAATAAAGAATCACCGGAAAGAAACATGACCTTTTAAGGCTTTTATTCACAAATTCAAACCTTTTGGATTCGCCAGAATAAAGAATTTATTTCTCGATTCCCAATTGCAAAAATCACCAAATAATCACAAGCTAAAAACAACATTGGAAAAAGAAAAGAAAAAGATACTTGAATCAACAAACAAATATTCAAAAGTCAAAACTCCACGAAAATAACTGGATTTCAATAAACTATCAAAATAAAGGCATACATGTTAATGAAATCGATCTGATTTATTTTTTACATAGACTAAAATTCGATCTTAAAAATGAGAAGCAAAGGTCGAAGATATTTGACAAAGAAAAACTCTAACCAAATGATGAAGAAGAGATGATAAATGCTTTTCTCTTCGATTCCCATTGACCGTTGAAGTCAATATTAGTTCACTGTAGATTCGACATTAGAAAAATAGAGCCTTATACAAAGATCAATTGCAAGCCTATCCTTCTCCGTCTTATCATAGTTGTTTTCTACACTATGCGATTCTGTCGTGTGATTGCTTGTGCGCCCCCCATATGCAGAATGTTAATTAAACTAGGTTTGCTGCAATTAAAGTATAATGAACATCCTAAGTAAGTAATATCCCTATGATAGAACTTTGAATCATGACATCCGTACAAGGTCATTGGAAAGAAAAGTTAATTCTTATATACATCTTTTATCATTCTATCGTGATTGTTATTGATCTCTCAAAATATCATGTGATGGTATTTTGTTTTACAGAAGTTATGAAGATCAAACATTATGAATTTCGTTAGCTTTTATTGACAAAAAATAATTTTCATCACTTGACATGTCAAGACTACAATAAGACCCTTTTGGTGCCTTTTTTTTTATCGTCACTTTTTATCTTGCTAATATTCCATTACATTAGTCTCCTCAGACAATTTTCTTCATTTGTAAGATGACTAATTGCACACGAGCACGGCGTGAACGACATTTTAGATACGAATTTCCTCACTATCAATAATTTTTCAAGTGATTAAATGTAAACCGCCTTTGCTTTTTTACCTACTGTTTATAGGGTCTAGTCTGTGAAGACGCAGTGGATTCCTTCAACTTGCTACTGAGTGCACCCTCACCGGAAGAGATGACTATGCTAGCGACCAAAAATGGCGATTTCACCATTGAAGCGATGGAGCTAACAAGCCCATTGCCCCCACACGACGTCCGCGGATGGATGGCGCACGTGAGGGCAGGCAATGGAAGGCATGCTTGCAAAGCACTTCAACGAGGACGAAATCGACGAGTTGTTCGATCGATTGGTTCGGAAGCTGTCCGACGAGTGTTCTCAAGAACTTGAATCATGCCACACAGAAGGCATTCAACTCTTCATCACTTTAAAATGCAGATAAAGTATAGATAATGATCGATGCGTAGATGCTTGTGTGCTTACCAATGTTGACTGCCCGCTCTGTCCGATAGTAGTTGATTCCTACGCTTGTCCTTTATTCCCTACTCAAGATTTGCTTGTATATTAAAAAAAAAAAAAAAAAAAAAAAAAATTGCCTTCTAGTAGAAGGTTGTGCAATTTTTCTATTTTTTATTAATAAAAATCCTATTATTAATTGAGCAAAATAGCCCAGTCACCATACTGTGTTTATGAAGAAAGAACTTATATCTTGTTTTTTTCCATGCAATGAGAATCTCATGCCAATAGAAAGGATTATTGCATTTGGTAACACATTTACATATTAGGTCATCCGTGATAGGATTAGCAGGGAAAATTCCGAGTGCCTCATAATGAGATATCTTGCTTGTTTCAATAATTAGATTATTAGAGTACCAAAACATCTGGTGAGCTAGTGCACTGATAAGTTGTTTGGGCCTTTCACCTAGTAAAACAAGAGGTGCCAATTATGACCTCTAATGTCGATCTTAGGTTCCCGATCATCAAGAGCCATAGATTTGTGTGACTCTATAAATATGAAGTATAGGGTCGGAATGCAAAGACGGCCACAATTGATGAAAGCCTAGGTGGTCATCAATCAACACCAGATACTCGAATAGCTTAAAGTACCAAACTCAAATTTCACAAACAACCCAAGTTAGATGAGTATATACCCTCCACAGATAGCCTGTAGAAGATGAAGGCAAGCAGAGCTTCAAATTATGCGGTATTTTAACTTTCTTTAGAGGAAAATTTTGGGTTTGGCAGTTAAAAAACTGAACTTTCATTATATTACTCAAGGCATCAAATTTTGACTTTGCGCAATTGATTTTTTGACTTTGGATGGAAATCCTGCCTATTTTCGAGGACATGCTGATCTGGAGACACGTGATTTACTGAGAAAATTCGTAATAGTCACTCCTTGAAAAGTCCAAGATATGCACGATCGAATTGAGGTTGAATGCTGCGTTGTCTCATGTGTAAAAAAGCCTACTCTGGCTGCTTTATTAAACCATTTGAACCGAAGCGGAGGATTAAGACCGACGTTAGTTGTGCATTGAATTTTCGCTTTTGCTGATGATCGCTCCGCCAAGTCTCTTGAAAAATTCAGACCGCCAATGAGGTTCGCTGGATATAAAAAGGTACTGAACCCCTGAGCGAAATGACAGCTGAGTTAAAATTGTCCAGCACTTGAGGAGGGGAATCGAGAAGTTCACAGAGAGAGATGAGCGATGCTGAAACGCAAATGCCGGCCGCATACCCGATGAACGCCGGGGAGGGGGATTACAGCTACAGCAAGAACTCTTACTTCCAGGTTTTTATTTTCATGCATTTTTTTGATATTGTCGCTAAGCAAACGTGCAAGTAAATGACAGATGCAGAAACCATGAACCCCGTGCTGCAGTAGATGAAGACTCTGCTACAAATCAGACTTTTACTCTCTCTGTATAACTCCCTAATGCTACATAACTTGCCTCGGAAATATCCTGATAGATGCTAACATTCATGCTGATTTCACGTTTCTCGTAGTCAGTCTCCTCATTTATTTATTTTCCCGAGAGAAAGTGCTGATTCTACGTGCATTACTTGACCTTTCCACTAGGGGATGAATTGTCATCCTCACGAATTTGAATACCGTTTTACAGAGAGCGACCACAAATGTTCTGAAGGCCATGATTGACGAGGCAATCATTGACAAGCTCGACATAGAAGCTTATGTCTCCTCCCGTCCTGCAACAATCCGCCTTGCCGACCTCGGCTGCTCAGTTGGACCAAACACCTTCATTGCCATGCAAAACGCCATACATGCCATCCAAAAGAATCTCACATCCAAAGGCCTCCTTACCGAGATGCCCGAATTCCAGGTTTTCTTCAACGATCATGCTGCAAATGACTTCAACACCCTCTTCAAGTCCCTCCCTCCAGAAAAACCCTACTATGCTGCCGGGGTTCCGGGGTCATTTCACGGGCGGCTGTTCCCAGAGTCTTCCCTCCACTTCGTGCACTCGCAGTATGCACTCCAGTGGCTTTCGAGAATTCCAGATGAGATATCAAATAGAAACTCTCCGGCATGGAATAAGGGGAAAATTCACTGCACAAATGCTTCTGAGGCAGTGTGCAATGCATATGCAGGTCAGTTCAACAAGGATATGGAAGCGTTTCTGAAGTCTAGAGCAGAAGAGATTGCCGTGGGAGGGATAGCAGTACTGACCATGCCTGGAAAACCAGATGATGTTCCATATTCTAAGATACCCGTGTGCATAATGTATGATCTTATTGGATTGAGTCTCATGGACATGGCCAAAGAGGTATGGTATCACATTATCTCCCAACTCTTGTTCGACCTTTTCCTTATAATCTTTTATTAGACTGAAGAAGGAAAAAATAAGTCTACCTAGGATATGAAGTTTATTCAACTTAAATAAAGGTTTCATGCATATGCACATCTATAGACAGCACGACAAATAATACCGCCACGGTAGTCTCGCATCCAAGAACTGAAGATTTTCTCAAGTTTCTTAGAATATGCAACTCTATTATAATGTCCTTTTTTTTCAATAATGTTTTCACAATTCTTCTAATCCAGAGATTTGACAGCTTATCTATTAGGCCACTTAAATTTTCTCCCATGATAGTCATCTATCGGAGAGATCAACATTAGACTGCATGAACTTTTAACTTCATTCAACTGATGGAGAGCCACAAATGGGCGAGTTTGTCACTGCAGGGAATAATAAGTGAAGAGCAAGTAGATTGCTTCAACATGCCACTGTATCCTGCATCTCCGGCGGAGATTGCACGGTTAGTGAAAATGGATGGTAGTTTTCACATAGAGAAGATGGAGCTGCTCAACACCCAAACGAGGTATGAAGGTGGAGTCCGTGCACAGGATATTGTGATACACCTAAGAGCGGGCTTGGAGGGGATCATCAGCAAACACTTCGAAAGCAAGATCATCGACGAACTCTTTCAACGTCTTGTGGAAAAGACTCAGGATTTCAGCCACCTACTGGAATCGAGCTACAAGGAAGGGACTCTAATGTTCATTGTTCTCAAACGCCATTGATGAATCTTTTGAAGATGACTCTACTGCCCTAAAATTCGATTAACTAGAATAAAATTGCTAGTACCTAAATTACTCTATTATATCTAAATTAAGTGTCCTTTCGTGGTGATTTCAGTGGCAGCAGTACCATTTCAATAACAATTGCTTGTTAGAGTCAATTAGTGCCTTAGGGAATGCTTCACTAGAGATTCAAACCACATTCTGCAGTCCTAGAGAGAAACTAAAGAAATGAACAATGAATATCTCGAGAATTCTGGTAAAGAAATCCAAAAGGGGGACAAAGAACTTTCACTTGAAAAAATATGGCGACATGCATGCTGTTTTCATTGAATAGACTCGCACTAACATTGGATCGTTTGCCTCCATAACTACAACACTAAGATAAAAGGTAGTTCCTTATACATATTCACACATAAAAGTAATACACAACGGTACCAAACTTATTACAGATTGACATATGTCATAAGAGCATGTCCGTGGAACTTACATGAGAACTAATGCAAATAATTTGCCTTCACAAGGAAGACATACATCTAAGATGAACTTGAATGCTTCAGAAAATTTAACTCAGAATCTGCAGTCAAATGCTGATGTCTGCCAACTTCTCTACAGCAGCCCTCTCTCTTTTTATGTGAAGTAGCTTGTCATAAACACACCACGGAAAACTTAAGAAATGATCTTCATGAGCCTCCTCCTTATAGCGGCCCCAGAAATTAGGGTGGTAGGTAACATGATACCAAGCTGATGCCTTTGCATAAATATTAACACCTCCAGAAGCTGATCCTGACTCTGTATCATCGAACCATGACCTGGCTTCCTTTTTCAAGGACCTCGCAGCAGAATTTATACCTTCCAGGTCTCTTTTTTTATCAAAATATTTCGATTTCGTCAGGATATTCCCACTCAGCATTTCGGCCTCAGTTTTGATGTCATAATAATGCATCAACCTCCTCAATTTGCAATCATACTCAAGCTTGTACTGAAAGGCTTCCATGACGTGGTCCTCAAAGCCTTCTATTTCCATTCCACAATCGTAGGAGCTCAAAGCAACTTCCCTCGTGAAGGAATTTATAGAATTAGTGTGTGGTGCAATCCCCTTGACCACTCTGTAAAGCTTACCAATGACATGCTGAGACTCATAGGTGGACCTATCAGACTTTTCCATAAAGTCTGGGTATTCTCTAACTCGCAGATGACCCGGAATTTTAGCAGGAACACCAGTCTTCGGGAAGTCAACTGCTATGGAAAATAACTCTGCAAGCTCAGTACATGATTTGCTGCGCGCCTTCCTTGGCTCCTTATCTGCAAACACTGTGTGAGAGTTTGCGATAACCCCTAAACTATCATTGACCATGTAATCTGCGAAGTACTCCACGACTTCCTGGATGGTAAAACATTAAGTTGGGTTAGCATGAGTTCATCAGTTATCCACTAAGAAGGTATGTATGCAGTAGATGCTAACAAATGAAGTTCCTCATGAAACTAATATAGAAATGTCAAATGAGAAAGACTTTGCAAGTAAAGTTTGAAGAGAGACCCTACGGAACAGAAGGACACATTCTTTAACAAGTCAAAGAACTAGATGGTTCACATGCTGAGCAACAAGAATTACACTATGCTAATAAAACAGAGTAGATGCTCAGATATCTGCTTTGTAACAAACATTGCCAACTAAGTTCCCCAGTAAATTGAATTAAGCAGTGCCACCCATATGATCTAGCTTTCATGTATCTCATTCCTTCGTAAACTACAAGGGGATCTAGTGATGTCCGGCACTTGTGCATCTACTGGTTTCCCTGATAGATGACTAATGGTTGCACATAGAAACTCTCCATTCAGAAGTACGAGAACATAGCCTATCCCGTGCTACATATTGTATTTTAGGACTACAAATATATTTGAAGAGCCAAAAAGCATGGAATGTCAATGCCAAAGATGACAACTATAGGACATTCAGCTCAGGTTTTAGCAAAATTTCTGTTCATATTGCTTGTCAAAAGAATATGATATATATGGGTAAAAGAGAACCACACTAAATTACCACTGCAACTGTTCTTTAAAAGTCATTGATCTTTTTTTTTTTGGTAAGTCATACAAGATATTTTGCACATAAGCATATCACTCGAACAATATGAATGCAAACTACATCAGTGTGGTCCTCTCAAAGGTAATGTTGACGGGCAAGCATGCATGTGCTTTCAGAGATAATAGGTGTAGCAGTCAGTCAGTGGCCGATGAATACCTCAATGGTGACATCATGATCAAGAGTTACAGGAGGTGCCGGGGTATAATCCATGGGTGGACAAGAACAAGGAGGAACCAGATCAGGATCCCAACAAACAAAGTAGATGTCTCCATCTAGATCACTTCCCGAACATTCATTTGGATGTGGCCTGGAGTTTAGTAGCAAAATATCAGAAAATCATGTAGATTATGTGTAAATGCTATCTGGTACAGGACAGGAACTTGCATGAACAAACAGGGAAATCTAATCTAAATCCGTTCCATGATTGCTCGTAATTATGAAACTTACCATCTAAAGAAAGTCCGGATAAATCAATCTTTTTGGTATCTATTAAGTAAATAACATGAGAGCTACAATGATAATCACAGCTGAAGAAATATGTCGAGTTCTACTTATAGCCAGAGATGCCAGTTGACCAACTAGGGGAAAAAATGGAGTTGAGAAGTAATGTGATCATGATTTTATCTGCTTACATATGGTTGTCTAGGATGGACGACATGGGTTTGTTCGTATAATATCTTTTGTGCACCCCAGTTACATGAATGTTTCTATCTATATAAATAAATACATGGCCAAACAAAGAAAATGCTGATACGTCATTCAGTTCATTCACATGCTTAATACTCTGTCCTTGATAGCCTTGAAAAATTATTTCTCATAAAAAAATTTTCACATTGTCAACACCACCTTGGTAACTTTATGAACAAACTAGCGCACCCTCCACCTTTTTTTATAAAATAATCACAATTACCAAACAAACCCACTAAGTTTGTTTCTCCTTTTTTTTGGGGGGCCAACGGTTTGCTGAGACTGGAGGTTTCAGACAATAAATATTGAAAAAGAAAAAAACAGAGAGAGATGCGTCCAGACTCAACTGCCTAGATTGTTACTCGGTAGGAATGGGAAGAACTGACATGGTAAAAAAAAATGAGTACCAGCAGGCAGCAGTAAAAGCAAAAAATTTACCTCCTTCCTTTCTGAGGAAAAACAATGCAATCAACCATATGGTGCAGAGATGGAACATCAACAGCCTTTAAGACACGGACATCTCCAGGATGCAAGCAAGGGTTTTTCGCAACCACCAACTCTCCCTGAAAGATAAAGGTGTCGAGCGGCGACTCACTTCTGCTCGACTTTAGCATGGTATTGCTTCCAAACTGCAAATTTCCGACCCCAGAGAGTTGTACAAACACCTGACCATATTCCAAACTCCTTGTTTCATCCAAGCATCCCATCATTGATCTTCCATTTGGCACAAAGATCCTTGCTTTGGTACGCAAGTCAAGCAACTTCGATGCACAGAATGTTCGAAGCATCATTGATAGAAAGGGTTCCACATCTGGCTCATAACCACAGATAAGCATTTCTAGAAGAACCTTCGTATTCTCTCCAGGAGACATAAGCTCCAGCGCATGCTGCGCCACCAGAGGATCCTTTAAAATAGCATCCAATTGACATAGCGCCTCTCTTTGCTTCCTTTCAAAAATATGATCCTCGACTCCAAGAGTAGACAAAAGAGTAATAATCTGTCGATTAAGAAAGCAAGGCTGATACCTGCTCCACGCTAAAACATCTAGTTTCGTATTTGATGATTCGTATTTGAGCATGCTGTCTCTTAATGATAATTTCTTTGATGAAGTTGGATCCACCGCCACAACACCTTTGAACCCACCATATCGAACCTGAAATGCAGATGGGGTTGAAATTGTAAGACCGCATTTTCTAGCCACTTCCAGAGCAAATTGGTGAGATATTTTCCCAATACCATCAGAGAAAACATATTTAACTCCACCCCTTATAATGTCCACATCTGGTATTCTTTCAACTTCATCTTTCCTGACGTTAAGAGTTTCCGTTGACGAACTAAAGGACTGACCAAGTCTGGCAGCATATTTTGCCACATTTCGTATCTTACGAAAATCCCCCATCCACTTTCTTATATCTGCTGCAGTAAGCCCTTCCCTGGAAGCAAACATCCAAAGAGAACTATCCCGTAATTGACTTGATGAAAAGGCAAGAAACTCAAACCTCTTATCACCAATAACAATTCCATCTCTCAGTGTTGAGACTATCCTCCTATAAATTCCGCTTCGCCTTTCTTCATTTGCAGAGTTACGTGGAGACAAATTTGTTGAATAAATTTTGTCAAGCTCCTCATCAACAAAAGAAACACGGAGAAAATTATCAATATCTCCAGGATAGTTACGCAGCACCCGATTCGAAACATTCACTTCTGGACCACAGAAATAAATCTTAGAAGGAGTTACTTGAGCCCTACGCACATACACCAACCCATCATCTAGAGAAAGAGTGCCAGCTGTAGGTTTAAGGTCAGAACACAGATACTGACGATATTGCTCCTCAAGCCAAGTTACAGGATGGTAACAGCAATCTTTTAGACGACCCAGTTTTTCCAAAGCATGTTCTATGCAAGCAACATTCATGCCCATTCTTCTCGGATCAACCAGCCGGAAAAATTTTCGATCCAGAACAGGCCATGGTAGATACCCATGCTGAACCAAGGAACAGACCTTGAACAAGATTCCATATGGCAATGCAACTCCAGCAGGTGGAAGCACAACAGGTACAAGATCTGAACAATAAGTACGAGGAGGGGCACTTTTCAGGGTGAACGACCTACTCTGTTCTTTGTAGCGATCGAGATACTTATCAAAATCAGGAAGCTGATGATGATGCTGAAGTTCCAAACACAAAGAGGAAGATTGGCCAATACAGAAAGATGGGGTAAAATCAACTTCCCTAACCCATTGGTCATCAGCGGCTGCCATAAAATATATGAGATAGCAGGAATCTTTTTCATGGATCCGAGGGGCACCTAGTAACTGGTGAAATAAGACCACAGAAAGAAAAAAAAAGAATTAGTAGTGTCCAGCTTGACAGGCACATAAAACCATTGTGCTATTACAGAGGAAAATTGCTGCTCTACCAATAATATGCGGATGGGGGAAGTTCATAAATCAAACATCTCAGAAAGAGTATCACCCTTAGAGAAGTAAAACAGCAGCTCTTTTATATATTGTGAATCACTAAAACCTGCACTGTTTAGGCCCTCCTACCGCATACAATTCATCAACATATCCAATACCAATATGAACATAGCAATTCGATTTTATGGCTTAAAAACTTCAAGCATTAAGTTGAAGCATCAAACCTGAATGACTAGATACTTCAGAGTTGAACCACGTGGTTGGTGCAGCTGAATCTGCCAAATATTCTCATAGGAGAGCTCAAGCTTGTAGTCCACAAAATGATAGGTTAAAAAGAAGAACAATTTTCTCATGCCAAAACCAAATTTTACAGAGGCATTTGGGCTCTCCCACAGGGCAGTGAACGTATCCTCAGAAGTCTGACATCCAAAATGCAAAGTTACATTATCCAGGGAGTGCTGAAAGACCTTGGGATTTGGAACAATATCAGAATCTCGTTCCTTTGCCTTTATATATGAATTGCGATACCAGAGATTCTTCTTATTAGCGAGAGAAATAATATATTCGCCATAAAATTTAACAGTAAATTGAACATGTGCACATGTTCTTAGCTCTCCAACTCTTGGTTTCCGAACTTCCACTGCATAAACAGTCATTTTGCCAGTGTATTGCTCCAGAAAATCCTTGACTGCTTCTGCACTAATTGGCGAGTAGAACCCGTACAACTGAATAGTCCTACCCATGCTATCTCAAAGACTCTAACTGCAATTGAAAATTAAAAAATAAACACATAAAAAAGGAATGAAGTTGAAGACATAACATGGATATTGCCTCCGCAGTCCGCACAATGCTCATAAAGAATGACAGATTGGGTTCCACATAACCAAAACTAAAGAGTCAAACGACGCAATCTCAATTCTTACTCTTTAACTATTTGCAAGTACATCTAGGCTCATTTTCAAGAACAAAGACTAGACATGGTCAAAAGTGCTTATTCGCAACTCATCAACTAGCAAACACCTCATAACTACGCAGGAACTCGACAGCGGCCAAGTCTCATGTACGATTGCATGACCAAATTACACGCTCGGCAGGATGTGAAATTCATATCCTCGAGATCACCGAGCCAAGTACAACAACACAAGCACGTTGATCCGCTTCCTCCTAACGAGTTCATCGATCCATGTCCAAAACAAACGCAAAATTGGTTCTTAATCCAACACTGTCTATTTCAAACGAAGTGCGCAGTCAAAGCACCTGTTCCCTGACTCATCACTAGCACCTAGCTCCGCCCCGCCCTCACCGGAACGACCCGATCACGGCCCCCCGGCGGCCACGCATCTTCCACCGAACTACGAAACGTAAGAATATCCTAGCAAGCAGGACAGCCGGAAGAGGCTTTTGAAACATCTACGACGGATTGGAGTAAGAAAACTCCGCTCGAGAAGGCGGGAAATGATGATCGCAGAGATGAACAATCCGAAAGATCGAAATCTAAGCCAACAGAAGTCGCATTCTTACGTGATATCGGCATTCGCAGCCGATGCGCCGGCCGCCGCCGCCGCCGCCGCCGCCGCCGCGGCCTGAAGCAGCGGCCCCGCGGTTTGCACCGGACGTGGCGGTCCATCTCCGGCGGCTCCGTCGTGGCAAAAGCCATGAGAGGAGGAGGAGGAGGAGGAGGGGGAGAGAGAGAGAGAGAGAGAGAGAGAGATTTGACTATTGTCAACGCCGAAGTCATCATATAAAAGAAGGACGGTCGCGCTGAGCTGTCGCCGGCGCGTCAGCTCACGCGCCTCCGTGAATTTTTTTTTACTTTCTATGTTTTTACAATTTACAAAGTATTGGCGCTAGTAAATTTTTAAATCGTTAACTTCCTAATCGACTTGGCCATGACGTGTCCCCCGGTAGACGTTGAGTCAGCAAATAAAAGGGGAAAAAAATGAAAATCATAAAAATGAATTTTAGAAAAAAATTAGAATCACGGGAACACCTTTTAATCACGAATTCAAACCTTTTGGAGGAACAAAGAATTTATTTCTCAACTCCAAATTGCAAAAATCACCAAATAATCACAAGCTATTCGCTCCAAAAAAAAAAAATCACAAGCTAACTATTGGATTCGACCCAAACAAAAAAAATGAAGAAAAAAAGCTTGAATGAACAAGCAAACATTCAAAAGTTAAAACCCCACAAAAATGACTAGAATCATCAATTTAACAAAATAAAGTCACACATGTCAATAAAACCGGTCCAACTTATTTTTACATAAGCTAAAATTCGATCTAAAAAATGAGAAGCGAACATCAAACATATTTGAAAAAGGAAAAACTCCGAGGAAAGGATAGAAAAGAGATCAAAAATGCTTCTCTTCAGTCTCGTTGATTATTGAACTCACAATGGGTTCACTCTAGATTCGACATTAAATAAATGCAAACATCAATTTCAAACCTATCCTTCTTCATCTTATCATAGTTGTTTTCCTATGCACTATTAATTAAACTAGCTTTGACACAACTAAAGTATGAAGGACCTGTAGAATGGAATGCTTTGGCAGTATAATGACATCCTAAGTATATAACATCGCTGTGATAGGATTTCGAACCACGACATCCGTACAGGGTAATTGGAAAAGAATAGAAAAGAACACAGAAAACCAAAGCATACGAGAGAATTCAATTAGTACAGACTCATGCAACAGGCAAAGACTCTTTCGAGAATAATGATGGTGATGGTGGATCGAACATAACAAGAACATACACCTCCCGAACATTGCATCACTAATCATTACAGAACTTGCACATGTTCGAAAAAGAAACGTGATCTAAATGAGAAGACAGACTCAGAGAGAGATGATCCGATGATGTGGGAGTGAGTGCATGAATGGACCGGGAGAGATTGGGGACTCACCCGGACGGAGAATCGACAGAGGTGCGCCAAGATGCTGAATTGCTGAAGGTAGAGAGCGTTGCGTGGAAGTGCAAGAAGCGAGACCTATTATTTATAGCTCTGGAAAAGACCGGTGAAAACAGGAGAAAGCCTTGTCTGTCAGGTGTGTCAACAGCACTAGTCAACCATCCCTCAGAAGTTCCTCTCTTTCCCCTGATTGAAAATCCCCCACCTTGAGAAGTTCTTCTCTCTCTCTCCCTGATAAGATGCCACCTTCGGAAGTCTCTCCCTCTCTCTTCCCACGGGCTGTGATTCAGTCCATCGCACGAGCTTCCAGTCCTGCTATGTCCACTTTTTGTACGGTATGTGCTGCGGAAAAGCATGTAGGAGAATGAGATGATTTTGAAGACGGAGAGATAATTGAAATGTCCGCACATACATTTGAACCTACAACAGATTCTGAATGCACTTGAACATATACAGAGGACGATCGCTTATAAGTCAATCGGTGTGGGCAAAGTTGAACATTTTCTAGTGACTTGGTTAACATCACAACATTTCTTATTTTAGATCTCAATTTTTATTGGGCTATTAGCGAAGGAAGACAATACGAATGAAGGATTTACGGATGACTGTATGAGTCTATTTTCCGTATCTTTTACATTCATACTGTCTTGCTTAGTTTATGTACGTACGAAGTTTTTCATTTATCACAGCTCCTATACCTCAATCTCCACCATCTACACACTGTGACAACCACAAGAGAGCTCAAAAGGTGAGGTCAAACAATTCACCCCCTCTAAAGCCCATCCGAGGATTGCCATTGGCGGGCTTTCTCATCTGGTCAAACCTCTGAAAGATGCAGGATTTTCATAGTGGATCTGATCACAGAACAATCTAGAACATGGCTCGAAAACATGCCCTTTTAGTTCACGGTGGGAAAGCTAAAACAAAAGGAGGGAATAATTAGTGTGACCCACATGACTTAGGTATACTCTTATCTTCTCTCTTTTTTTGATCTGGGTATGCTTTGTTTATTAATTCCCTTATGGGAGAAATCGAACCATCACCACTATGGCAATTAGGAGTAACTGAAGAAGGCAGCTACCTCATCCGGTGAAAAGAAAGCTTATGTCCTTCGGTATAATAATTCATATTACTCCATAATAGAGACATTTACATAACTTTCCCGCCACCCTCTATATAAAGATCTAGGAATTTTTCATCACTTGACAAAGATTTGATATGATCAACCAAGATCCTAGTGTTTAACACAATGGAGTTAAGCTCAACAAATAACGACCCGTCAATGCCATATGACTAAATTCAAAGTTAGAATCCTCCCCAACATACTAATTATCAAGCTCAAGATGCAAATGGACAGCGTAAAGAGATGGTCTGTACTGCTAAAGTATAAAAGAGGTAATTCATGTCCCTTGGATTATTTATACTTATGCCAATCGGATAAAATATATTACAAAATGGAGGATATTGAGATTTACACTAAAATGACTTATATAGAAACGTGTGATGTACGCATGATTTTTAAGTCCTTTAATAATTTAATTTTCAGTTAACCTAGTGGAACAGGCTAGATTGGTCACATCATGAACCACCCCTTCCTGAGCAAGACAAATGATCGGTTTGCTTTTCTGGGACACGATCCGAACGGGACCCAGTTAATCCCCTTGACAAGGTGCTCGAAGAACATGATTCCGAGTGCACCTTTCCCTCTTCTGCACGTCCTTTTTCACTTATTCTTTTTTCCCACCTTTTCCATCCTCTCTTTCTTCATTGCTAGTAATCCTTGAAACACAAGCACTCACTACACGGACAGTAATGATTATCTGCGTAGTTGGCCGCATACATTCTTGTACAAAGGCGAGGGCTAGGATTCGAGCTTTCTTGTTGAGCTTGAATTGTTCTGTTGATTTATCTCGATATTTGATTCGCTAAAATTTGTTTGGCCTGCTCAATGAACTATGTGGGTTTTGAAAGCACGTATTTCCTTAACAAGTGATCGATACTTAAAAGCAACAGCAACCTTAGTTATGCATATAAAGTTGCCCAGCAAGTTAATACGTAAATGATACGTACATAACAGGTCGTTGAAAATGATATAAATACATTACAAGTACATACGAGAAAGCTGATGCCGAGATTGCAGCTGCTCTTTTTATTCTCGTTTTTAACTTCCCCTTTTTAACCAAGAAATGAAGATGTTTTTATCCAGTCACTAAAATTAACTATCCAAAGGGGGCAAAACAACATCCTGTATGGGCACAAGCTTTGCTTGCCCACCATATTCTTCGGGCAAGACCTCGGCGCCAATTTCCTCGAAGAGTTGTTCTCGTTCATCTTCATTGCTCACAATCACGATCTGCAGAATTTATTTCAGGATTAAGGTCAAGATTAGGAGGCAATGCTTTTTTTTTTTTTTTTTGGGGGGGGTCAGTTAGGAGGCAATGCTTGACAAGCAAGATTAGTGAAGTAGATATTATTTAAGATGTATTATCATCAGGTGCGTCTCATGCTCATATTCCTTCTTCTGTTTTTTGGCAGATGTGGAGAGATCAAGACAAGAGAGCCTATGATGGAGAGGCATTTTCAATTTTTGTAATTATTGAAAGCTCGGTTTCAAAATCCTATATTTTTGCTTAGTGGAAAATTACTCATCGATGCAAATGCTTTGATTGAAATTGTAGATGTTTTGTATTGTGACTGAGCTCCTTTCTAAGTTCTTGAGTTCTTTCTTCAGAAGTGCTTGCACCCCCTTGGTGCCCTATGGCGATACTATGATCCTATCAAAGGGAAGAAAAGGTGCAGAGGATGCATAAATCATATTAGGCCAAAATTTGAATAATGTGCAAAACGAGAGAAACTATGCATTGCTTCTGAATAATTATGTGCAGAGGCAAAAGAAGTGCACCTTTTCCAGTGTTGCCTTCTCGAGGAATCGAGAAATCATTCTCCAAACACTGACAAAGAACCCTGGCATATTCAGAATGAAGAGCTTGGCCAGGCGCTCAGGATAGTAAGCCTGCGTGATAAGAAGCCCGTGATTCAGAGGAATGTAAATATCAAGGCATCGAACTTTCAGTGGTAGAACCATTAGCTAAAGAATAATGTCTACTTCTTGTCCAACTGATGCTTAATACCAATGGAGTCATTGAATAATCATTGTCGATACTTTGATAGATAGATTTCACTTCACCCAACGAGCTTTTCTGTTTGAATCCAATAACTACACAACCTTTGACATGACATTATACACAACCTTTGACATGACATTACTGAGGTTAGTCTACATTCCATGCTTAAGATTAGTTACGTGATCAACCTTCTGGCTGAAATTTCAAGACAGTTGACAATTTCTCACTTGCAGCAAATCAATCTCGCATACACTCAGGGTCGATGCAACTAGCGGTGGGGAAGTAAAATTAATCCAATTAGACCAGAGGCTAAAGGGGGATATAATTCTAAAAGAATTAAATGGAAAAACTCTGTTCTAAAGCTTCAAACCAGAGCGCCAAAAACTCAATACAAAAATGGAAAAAAGAAAGACAGCTTAAACAGATTTAGATTAAGGGAAAAAGAAGAAAGACAATTACAAAATTCAAGTCAACAGACTTAGCATGTACTCTATACATGAGGTTTCAAATTGTGTGCTCGGGAGTTAGGGTTTCTTTCCTTTTTGATCTACACAACTTTGGTTGGGCATTTTAAACTTTATGACGTCCCCTGCAAGTTCATACATTAAGGCTCCCGTGAGAGTTCTGATTTCATCTTGCAAATTAGATGTGTCCATGGAAATCAACTATTTGGATGTATAAGACTCACAGTATAAGAAGTTCTGACTAGATACAAATGCATTTGCTGGAAGAATAAAGTTCTAGACTGCATTAATTTCTTAAATAGGTGATAGAACCCAAAGGGCTAGAGTAGACTTGAATAGCTTAGTTTGCTCTACTATAACGTGTTTTGAATTACCCAAAGTCGATAGAACTAAGTGCAGTCGCTTGCACTAAAATGACGTGGATAATTTTCATTGCCGATGAATTTGTATTGTCCCACATCAATCATGTCACCCATAAATAGCTTACAAATTCATTTCGAGAATGGCACTTTGGGTGCAGAAAACAGTCATACTCCTTCTCATGTAAATTCAAAAGTCTCTCGATAAAAGAGCACCCTTTCAATTCAAAATTTGGAAAAAGAACATAATAATCGAACATTTCAATATACCCAAGTAAACAGCTCTAAGAAAAGCTGCTAGTGGAAAATCTTTACGAAAATAAGCGGGTAAAAGGTGTTCATCCTGAATAATTGGCCTCGGTCTTGTGACATTTTCAACATTTGTGAATGCAAATCTAAGAGGACCTCTCAGACAATGTACCATTAAGCAATTATAAAAGTTTTCCAAGGAATTGCAGAAAGGAGAATCACTAAGCAGAGTTTTTGTTTCAGTTGTTCTTTTCTTCTTTCATTTGTTTTGCTTTTAGTTTGTAGATTACTACAAGTGGAGACCAGTTACACAATATAATTCATTTGGATCTTTTTTAAGACTAGATCACCTTATAAGAACAAACCAATTTTCTCCTAGTTGCGATCCGTGTTCTCATCTATGAGCAGATAGATCTAGTGTGAAGGACTAGCAGACAGATACATGAGATAAATAAGAAACAAAACTCTAAGTGAGATAAGTACCTGTAAAAACTGAAATCCAGTGATGAATCCACGTACATCGACATTCTTATAACTTAGCTTTTGCAGATCAAGAATGGCAATCACCTTTTCATTCCCTATTTCCCGTCCTTTGAAAGAACTGAAACGGAATGCATACACCTTGGTTTAGTTGATCAACTCAAAAATCAGGACCTCAATAATCACACGTACTTGTCAGGAAACATGATTTCACTAATTCAGCCAAAAAGCATAACTCTCTTTGTAAGCAGGAGATTATCATCAGCATTAGGTAGATTCTAATTTTATTGGAGGAAAACAGATTTGCAGATGTCCAGAATTTCTCCAATGTTGACAAGGAACATGTTAAGAGAGTTCAGAAAGGAAGGACAGAAACAGAAATCATCAAAAATAGAGACGCTGATGTACTAGTACTGGCAAAAACTATACAAGGATCCAAAGTCGGAAATTATGCCTATTTACTGATCTAGTTATTAGATGGTGATCCACAAAATTGTCGCAATCTTTAAAGGATATCGGAAAGATACACGACATTGAAGAAATCCTTCCAAGTGTCCAATATGAATGAGAGATAGAAAAGTTAAAGAAGGTGAATACCAGTTCGGGTGATTCAGTTCTTTCATGACTATCATCTCTCTGTGTGTTTACTCTAGTGTGCCTACGAATATCTGAGAAGCCCAAGGCCATATGTACTTGTCTAATGACGACCACAAATCCGAATGTTGCTGCTACTCAACCCAAGATCACTTTTCCTTTTTTGCACAACAAATACGATCATCCTGAATATCTATCACGAGCATTCCCTCTCCCTCTCCCCCCAAAACAAAAAAATAATTGCAAATTTATTGACTAACAACTTCATCGTCAAGACTAATTAAAACAATTTAGCTACCGGTAAATGAAGCCCCCTGCAATACCAAAATTCAAAAATTAACACAGAATAGCTGTGCGTGCATGTTTTATAAAGCGCAATGAGTATGTTCCGCACCTTCCAATGGTCTTGTCCAGTAAATAAATTACGAATTCTGCATCAATAAGGGAAGCATGGTTAATCATTCTTAGGTCCAACCACTGTCATGAAACAAAAAAGGGAAAAAGGATGACCATTTCGTTATCGCTTTGCGTTGATGGCATCAGAACTCCGATAAACAGGAACAATCTACTTATAAATGCAACTTACGAGTGTTAAAGATATGATGTAAGGTATGCAACATACTCCATGTCATGAAGAAAACCATTTTTGGCCCAGTTGAGTTTATTACCATCGCCTTTTTGGCTATCTATAATGTAGAAAAAGCAAAAATGATAAGAATTAAGACACAAGATTCCACAAATGACAAACTGAATCAGGTAACACAGATTGTATTTTGGGCCTCTACATTCACTTCACGACAGAGAAAGCTCAAAAATAGTGATGGTACCAAATTTGCAAAAGCTAAGAAATGAGCAATGTCAACCACAAAGGCGACGTAGATAAAGCCAAACAACAACACGTACATCATGGAAGCTCGCTCACGACAAACTGATCACTTATAGTTAACTTTTCCTTTTGGCCATCATTCAAGTGTAGCTAACTGAATTGCACGTATCCATGTAATTATCAATTTATGGCAGATGGCGAAACCCATAACGAAATCTAGGAATGTTGACCTCCAATGTCAGACCATGGATCTGTTTATACTTAGGAGTTTACCAAAGGAAACGGCAGGGAATTAAGCTTTACCTAATCTAATATAGCAAATTTATTATCTTTAACCCAAGCAACAAATTGAAGATGAGGCTTTTGATCATAAACACATAGGACATTCGAACTTTGCCAACGGGCCAGGAAAGGTATGATCGTTAACCAAATTGCAAAAGGTTGATCCTGGGGGTGCATCCGGGGCCCAAGATGGAGATCTCTTCATTCGTTATGATCGGGTAATTAATTAATGCAGAAAACGGGTAATTAATACCAGGCTGCCTAGTTTCTGAATCGCCGGCCACCATTTTTGAGAAAGTAATAGTTTAGAGGGTGGCCGATAAAATGATGTCAATCATTTCCTTTTGGCATACATATTCAAGGGAACAGGAGGGATGGAGAGAGAGAGACAGACGGAACCACCTTCGGCTATTGTCAAAAGCCAACAAACAAATAAAGGGACCCAAAACATAAGGGCCACGTCATTCTCACTCAGGATGCACTATATGCTGAAAACTTTAGGAAAAAAGCCGCCGGAAACCAAACTATTTTTTGTGACACAAAAAATCTCAAATTTATATCTGCATGATACATTTACCCCAAATTATAAAGCATTTTCTTCTTTTCTTTTTAAAAATTTTTTTTTCTTCTTTGCTCTTCCCTTTATCAGTAGCCGACTCAGATGCCTCTACCTTGACTAGGTTGGGCGGCCCTCGCTTGGGTCGAGTAAGGACATCCCTTGCCGACCCAGCAAAGACAGCTCTCACCAAATTTGGCGAGGGCAACCTTCGCCCTACCCAGGTGAGGAACCCTCACCAACCCCAGCAAGGACAACCTCGACTCAATCGGATGACAGCCCGAGTGAGGGTGGCCCTCACTTGATACTGACGAGAGCAACCCTCACCTAAGTCTGGCTTCCCTCCACCAATCATGACAAAGAGAAGAGGGAAGAAGAAAAAAGAAAGGAAAAAAGATGAATGCCCTTCAACCATAGAGTTTAGGGAAGTGTATCATAGTTAACAAAGTTAAGAGGATTTTGCGTCACAAAAAAATTTGGAATAAATTTGTCACATTAGATAAAATTTGGGGTTATTGGTGAGCTTTTATCTCGTGTGAAAGGGGCCATCTACAAGTTGACAGTACATGCAACAATTCAGCAACAGTTTCATCTACATATCTCTATACGAAAATCGCCTAGCATTTGCATCTAGTCACGCGCATCAATCTGCACAATTAGATAAACGGAAAATCAAAAGAAAAATGAAATCCGAGCAGGAGGAAAGAGCTTATTACTTTTAAATTGGAGCTGATCTTTCGAAGGGAAATGCTTGCTGGCCTTGATGACCATCAGTGGGTGACCACTTCTCGACAAGCCCTGCAAAAAAATCTTCCTGGCTTCCAATTCCTCGCCTATTTCCGACTCTGGAACGAACCCATTCGGGACCCATGTCGACCTCCATTCCTGCCATTTCACGAACATCTTCGCCGCCTTATCCGGGTCCATCGATCTGGCAATCAAGAACCGCATGAGCGTCGGCTCGCTGAACTCCTGCAGATCCGATGACAAGCAAATGAAAACACTCGAAACTAATCGAGCAAGAGCCATTACAAAAATGCATCGATTGTAAAGAACACGGATTTTCATTACCTCCGTCAAAGAACCAAGCTTCTGAACTGATTTCCTCATCCGGGTCAGCGCAAGTTCTTGGCTTTTCTCCATAGTGGTGCTTTCCGCAATCAGAAGAACGGTCTAAGCTTCGGATTCTCGTTTCAGGCAAGAAAAGAAGAAGCGTCGACTACGGAACAAACAGCAGGTATAGTGTGGTTGGAGTCTTGCTTGCGTTTACGAAATGGAGCACAAGAGCGAATGTCACGGGTGATTCATAACAAGACGGAAGGAGCTGAAATGTGGGAGCGGCATGGAAGATGCTGTTCCATGGGTCCGGGCTCATTTTTTAAGGTTTCTAACCGATTCAGGAAGCGGATCATGTTACAGTTGAGAGCTGAAGATGCCTTTGATGGGACTGGAAAGGGTATTAGTCGATGACTAATGGATGGTACTTGATTTTGAGCAAATTTTGAATTCTCAGGAATTCTCAACGTGAGCATGCTTCCAATTTAAATGGCGTTGCCAACTAACAGATGGAAATATTTCTTATAGACTCACTAGTAGTGACTTGTGTTAGTTATATATCATAAAGCAATCATGTAATAGTTATATATTAGGAATTTCAATTGTATAAAAATGTACTAATTCATTGTCTCATTTATATCAATGAGTCTATAAAATTAGTTGCGAATATTCTTAAAGTGTTAATAATATGTGTGTTAAATTGAGTCTTTAAACAGTTCTCATCGATGAATCATTGAGAGGATATTAATGATCTTATTCAGACAAACGTGTTCTCAAGCTTCACCATGGAGTATTGGATATCTCAAGGGATGATGAGTCACAAGTCATTTATGATATTCGAGTTAGAACACGGGTACTTGTATTGGACAAGTTCAATGAACATAACATGCATAGAACGATTAGCTACATATAAGCTTTTAGTGAGATCAATAACTAATTGTCCATGCTTTGATCTTATGTAAAATCCTTAAACCTAAGGCATGATATTGACTTGTATATTGAATGGTTATGATTCACAAGTGCAAATATTTACGCTCCATCGAACCATGTTATACTTAATAGTCATAGTTTGTTTACATATGAAAGCACATGCATACGCAATATGAAATCTATCTTTTTAATGATGTCCCATGCAATCTAATTATGACATTGTATTAAACTTCTCGATAGGAATTGTAGCCGAGAATAAATAGTTCATGTCTTGTAGAAATGCATGTCAATAAAATTTGTGAATATGATTAAATTAATGACTTAACAAACAATTCAATGGCCTTTGAATTGGGACATAGAAAGACAAAATGATTGAAATACATGATTGCCAAAGCTATTAGATTCATTATGTTTTTGAAATGTTCACGTTATTTGGATAGCCATCACATATTACTAGATGCCACTTATAGTTTGTAGGAACTAGAGATTGATCAAAACAATAAATTCTCTTAGTTGTGCTAATGTATTAGTATAAATCATGCTACTAGCTCAGTCAAGAACCCACAGATATCACACACCCTAATCAATTCAGAATGACGTTTGAATGGGAAAAAGAATGTTGCAAATGTGTATGCAATTGCAACAATTAGATTGAATCGAGCTAAAGATTGAAGTTTTAAAACATTTTCAAAACCAACAACAAAATTAAAGATTTGAAATCAACTTTAGGGTCATATTAAAGATCTTAAATTAGTTTAAAATCAATGGCCTCATTTGTGATCTGAAGTGAGTTTAGAATTAATGGTCCCATTAGTGATCTAAAGTGAATTTCAGAATTAATAGCAAAATTTATAGATCTAAAATGGTTTCAAACTGTATGCCCATATTAAAGATCGAGTTCATAATCAATAGTCATATTAATGATCTGAAATGAGTTTCCAAATGAACAACCAAATTAAATATCCGGAATGGTTTTGGACTTGACGGCCATATTGATGATCTAAAATGGTTTTAAAATCAATGGTTACATTAATGATCTGAAACAACTTTAGAATCAATGGTCACATCGATAATCTGAAACAGTTTTAGAATCAATAGTCACATTAATGATTTAGAATCAAATGACCAAATTAATCTTCTAAACGATTTTAAACTTAGGGCCTGTTTGTTAAAAAGTGTTTCTATTCCCCGAATCAAAAATTTCTATTTTTTTTATTTCAGGGAACAAAAAAAAGAACATAAACATGTTTGGTAAAACTTTTGTTCTCAGGAACAAAAATTCTATTTTTTTTTTCTCAGGAATAGATTTGGAATAAAAACAAGAAGTAGAAAAAAGTAGCTTCTTGTTCCCAGAAACAATTTATAGGAACCTCTCCTCTGTTTTTCTTCACTTTCTTTTCTTCTTATTCTTCATTTCTTCTTCTTCTTCCTTTTGGCCAGTCGCCGACCTTGGCCATGGCCGACGTTGACAACCTGCCAAACGAGGGCTGGCAACCTTGCCGAAGCATCGCCGGCCCCCAAAGACCTTGAACCACGGCAAGGCTCGTCGACCCGAGCCTTGTCAGTGGTTGGGCAAGCTTAACCTCACCAAATCTAGGCAAGGACAATCCTCGTTTAGACTGCGAGGCTCAACCTCGCCCAAATTTGGCGAGGCCAAGCCTCGCCGGTGGTCAAGCAAGGCTCCAGCAAGCTCACCAGACCTCGCCCAACCGATTGCCGGTGGCCAGCAACTGGCCACAAAGAGGAAGAATGAGAAAAAAGAAAAGGAAAATATAATAAAAATATTAAAAGAAACAACAAAATTATGCAATTTTAGCAAACGCATTTCTTTCCTGGGAATAAAAATTTTATGTAATTACCAAGTGCGTTCTTATACTAAAAAATTATTCCTTGGAACAGAAACAAAAAAAACTATTTCTATTTAAAAATTGTTCCCAAAAATAGAAGTATTACCAAACGCGCCTTTAACGGTCGAATTAAAATTTTGTAACAATTACAAAGTTAAATACCAGAATAAAGTTTTCTAACAGTTACAAAGTTAATATTCGAAGCAATATCTATAATAGTTACAGAATTAATCCTAAATTACTACTCTGAAACAATTTTAAAAGATTCGGAAGTGAGTTCAAGCTTTACAGTGTAATTAATGTTATGAAATGGTCTTAGAGTTCATGAGTCGAATTAAATTAAATAAATGTAATTTGAGATTGGTTATAAGAAGTGAGAGAAAGAGACTAGAGATCAATCAAATTAGTTACATACGAGAGTAATTGATAGTACAATTATAATGGTGAATTCTCTCAAACTTCTCTCTACCATTTGATGTGAGATTGGTGGAGTACTTGAATTAGAGGTCCAACATTTGTGAGACTAGAACTAAATAACATTAGAACCGGAATACTTTAGGGATGATACAAGGAGATCGAACGTTCATGATTTGGATCTGAAGAACGTCAAGACCTATGCTATGAAGACATCAAACGTTTGTTTTTGAATCTAAAAAACATCAAAACCAAAAAATTTTAGCATGGTATGATAATGATGTGATTAGCCTTCTTTTCATTTCTACATGCCTCTTATTAAAATATATGAAGAATGTTTTGGAGATAGGTGTATGGGTATTTTTGATTCCACTACGAATCATCTTGATTCAATTTAAACTATGCATGTCTTTTTGTTTTCGATACAAATTCCCAACAATTTGTCTACCATAAATTCCACAAACCATTACAAAATGGGCTAATACCCTAAAAAACCTCAAAATAATATGCCTATGACAAATTTATCCCAACTAACCATAAAAAATCCCAAACTAGTATGCTTGTGACAAAGTTTCCCCAAACTAATTTATTCGACCACCAAAAACCCTAAATTAATACATTTATAAATTGGATTAATACCACCAAAATTTACAAACATTGTATAATTGTGACAAACGGAGAGTAAAATCCTAAATCGGTACATCAGTTAACTGTCATGTGTCAAAATTTAACGGAAACTAATAAAGAGTAAATTTGTCACAGATATACCAATTTTGGACAAATTTGTCAAAGGTGTACCAGTTTTTTTTGGGTAAAAAAGGTGTACTAGTTTGCAGTTTTTAATTGTCAAAAAAATTAGTTTAGAGTAAATTTGTCATAGATATATCAATTTGGAGTTTTTCAAGGCATTAACCCTTATAAAATATTTAATCCGGTCTTTCAATTTTTTATTTTTTACAATTAAATCCTTAAATTCTATTTTTATTTGTTCGAATTGGTCTTCCCGTTACGAATATAATTGGAGTTACTGATATGGCTGTTAATTATTAATATGGTGCCTTATGTGGCATATATGTGATGATTTAAAAAGTCAAAAGCTGTTTTCAAAAGTTTCAGAAACTAGAAGTATGAAAATCTGAAAATGATGAAAGGGAGGGGATAGGAAGAGGAGCTCCCTCCTCCAGGCAAGGCGCCATAACCAAACGACTCACGGGAACAAGCCAGATCTCGCATGCGTCCAACCGCCAAGCCAGATCTCATGGGTGTGATCATTGTACGTATCTAGCTCATTGTACAAATGTCAATTTAGTTATAAACCTTTTAATTTTATCAATTTAACACTAAATCATTTCCCAAAATTTCAATGTGATTTTTTGGGTCAATTTCGCTAAAAGTCGTTTACGTGACATGCCATCATGTTAGCGATATTCGACAAAAATTGATCGAAATAACTATATTGAAATTTCAAGAGTATGATTGACAAAAAAAAAAAAAAAAAAAAAAAAACCTAAGGGCGCGCATGATTCTATTTCTATTTCTGGATGATTTTCTAAGCAAAAATAACCGTTTGATAACGATACAAAATTTCTACTCTAAAAATAGAAATTCGTTTGATAACGACACAAAAATTTCTTTCTTACGCCCCGGCGGCCAGCGGCGGCCGGCGGCAAAGGGCGGCGACGGCCGGCGGCGGTGGCCGGCGGCGAGAGGGCGGCGGCGACGGCCGACGATCGGCGATCGGCGGCGGCAGCGGCACAACCGGCGGCTGACAACCAGAGGCGACCGGTGGCGGTGGCGGCAATAAACGATGAAAATTTTTTTTATTTCTCATTTATGTTTCAGAAATAGAAAAATAGTTTTTTTTCTATTTTTGATTTCTTGTCCAAATCTATTTCTGGAACCAAAATCTATTTCAGAAATAGAAAAGTGAAATAATTTTACCAAACGGATTTCTATTCCGAATTGTTTGAAATAGAAAAACAATTTCACAGGCAGAAATAGCGCGCAATCATATGCGCCCTAAGTCATGAACTTTCTACTTTTACCAATTAAGTCATAGATCTGTTGCCTGAAATTTCAAAATAGTTAGTTCATGACTTAGTTGGCACGATATGATATAGGTTTAGGACTGATTAGATAATTTCTTCCATTTCATATGACTATGTACATCGATGAAAGGTGACAAGTAATGGTTTTCAAAATTAGGGCTGTGTAATTGGATCAGACCCCTGAAAATCAATCTGATTTTAATTCCGAGTGAGGAACCACTTGGGAACCAGACTTGTTGGAAGAAATTTGGAACCAATTTCGTAAAACCTAGAAATCATAATTTTTCCCTTGCATCTTTTTCTCTATTCTCTCCAACCTTACTCAAACACTTCACGATTCTCTCTCTCTCTCTCTCTCTCTCTAGTCACCCTTGCAACCCTCCTTGCTCGTTCTTGACTCATGTATGCTCGCTCGACCTTGTTGATCTTGTACTTTGAACCGTTTTATTACTCGTATTATTTCGTTGTAAAAAAAAAAAAAAAAAAAAAAAAAAAAAACAGGTTTTTGAGCAGACTTTGAAACCGAACCAAAAACACGGGGATAATTTCGAGGTAAACAAGGTTAGTTCTAAATTTTAAAAACTAAGAACTAATTCTAACAAGATAGATTTTAGGTTCCAAGTTTGAAACCAATTGGCCCTATTCAAAATCTCATCACCATTAAAACTATTTTTCATTCAACAAGTGAGCTTAAACTCATAGCTCAACGAAACATAAGAAAAATATGTGTGATTCACTTTCTGATCCTTTTGACTATCTAACTACATGTTTCTTTAATTTAATATATACGTTTAAATAGAGCGCAATCCAGTTAAAAAAAATATATCATTTTATTAACATACTACACAAAATTAAAAATATATATGTATACTACGAAAGACGTTAAAGTGTGCTCCTACAACACAGGTTAGGTCTCATTAAATATGTTTTGATAATATAAACATCTGCAGCACATAACTTCCTTAAAATTTGCATTCCTTCATTCCTCAAAAACTCCCGAGAAGTACAATTTCTTATTTTCAGTGAAATTGGCCAATGGCTTCAGTGCACTTGTTAACCAGACAAATACCCATCTTCGCTCCAGAAAAGCACCGATTGAATCGAACTTCTTTCACTTTATGACCATGTAAGTTTATACGTCAAAAAGACCAAGCTGTAGAAATTTTACATGTATCGAAGCGCAATGAACTCATCTCCATCTCTCTCTCTCTCTCTCTCTCTCTCTCTGGTCTCACTTCTTTCTAAGTCTCTTCTCAGTTCACTCCTGAAGAACTTGCCTTTTCGTGCGGCGGTTGTGGTGAGATAGAAGGTTTCTTAATTAGTCTAATATGGGACTGGCTAGTGTGGGCCGAGTTGAGCCTGGCCCGTAATGAGGGGGACTGGCTGGAAACTCTATAAATAGTGCTCAAGTCTCTCCTCTAGCCCTAATCTCACATATCCTCACCTAAGGGCGTTACTCTAACGCTAATCATGAGGGGCTGCCTCATTGAGCCAGTGATCCGGAGGGTAATAGAGGAGAAGAATTTGCGCGAAGGACATTGTGTTCCTGCTTCCGCTTCAAGAAAGACAATGGATCCTAAAACAGGTGCGTTGATCCTTCAATTCACGATTGCATGTTTATGTTCTGGTTATAGAGATCTTGGGTTGTGCATAATTGGCGCACAACATGTGGTATCAGAGCCTCCATAACTCTAGAACATGAATGCAATTGGTTTTGCCCTAATCTCTACGAATTTGCCCTAAATTATACTGATTAGCCCTAATTAGTATGATTTTTGCCCTAATTTGCGATTTTCGAGCTTTAAAGTTTAATAAAAATCAAATTAAATAGCAAATTGAGACTCGGCTCGTCGAGACGGTCAAAACCGTCGGCGGCGCGTCGCCGTGGGATGCCGCACGCGCCCCCACGCGCGGCCACGCGCCGCTGGGGGTGTCGAGCACGCGCCCACGCGCCGCCACGCGCGGGCACGACCCGGGTCTGACCCGATGCGTGCGTCGCACGTGACGCTGACGTCAGCGACCCGGGTCTGACCCGACGCGTGCGTCGCACGTGATGCTGACGTCACGGTGACGTCGGCAACCCGGTCGGCCCTACCCGTGGATCGACCCGATGACGTTAGCGCCTTTGCCGGTGACGTCAGCCGACCCGACCCGGGGCCTGACCCGGTTGGCGACCGACTCGACCCGGGAACCGACCCGAACCGGGGTCCGACCCGGCCCGGGGTTCGGCCCAACCCGGGGTCCGGCCCGGCCCGTGGTTCGGCCCGACCCGGTATCCGACCCGACCCAGTCAACGTTTGACCGGTTCGGTCAGCCGGTCGGACCGGGCGATTGGACCGGACGGTCGGACCGGGTAATCGGTCGAACCGCCACCGGTCGGACCGGGTTTTGGCCGGCTTGACGTCTGGCGCGTGAGGCCCACGCGCCGCGCACTCAGGCGGCGCGTGTGGGCGCGTGGAGCCTCCTTTCGGTGAGTGGTTGGTGGCGTTGGATTCGTATGGAGATTTTCTACCTTGTGGTATATTTATTTTATATGTTTGATGATATTATTGATGTGAAATTGCATATAAAGTCATAAATACGTGTATTTTAAATGTATTTTTGCGTATTTTTCTTGTATTTTTCTGTGATTTTGGAAATACAAGTGCTGGGCTACAGGTATGCTATTTTAATTAATGTATGAGGCAGCTTAATTAGCATGATATGTGATTTGAGTGATATGTGCCCCTATCACTAAAGTTAAATTCACATGTATATGATGTATGTGAGGTAAATATATCCCTGATATGAGAGAGTTTCAAGGATTCAATTGAGTTGTGATCGCCAAAGTGGCACACTTGATTGGGTTTAAGAAATTTCTGTCTCGTATGTTGTCTGGGATGTCTCCTGGTCTAATGCGTAATCATGCTCCCAAAGGAGGTGATTATGTATTAGTCCATGGAGGGATACATGATGATATGGTGGAGGATTGTCTAGTTTTAGTGGTTCTTCTGCCCAAAGGTGATGAATTCACGAAGATTGGAATATATTCTCCCGACCATTTGTCATGTGGAGAGTGTACAATTGCATGTCATGTATTCTGCCCAAAGGTGATTATGTGATTTTGCATGTAACTCTCTGGGTGTGTACTTGTGTACACAATATACTCACATGATGCTAATTGTTATATACTGCCGTCTTTCAGTCACCTTTTCTGTAAACGGTAACTCCGTTACTATTGAGGTTCTCACTGGTTCCAACTTTAAGAAGTGGAGAGAAGATTTTCTGTTTGCCATGGAGATGGCAGATGTTCATTTAGCTCTTACTGCTGATCGGCCGGCTGCCATTACTGCTGAGAGTACAGAGGATCGGAAAGCACACCTTGCTGCCTGGGTTAAGAGCGATAGAATTTGCTTGCTGTCTATGAAGCGTTCAATTCAAGAACACTTGAAGAGTGGTTTGCCTGCAGACTGTAATGCTAGGCAAATGATGGAAGCTTTGGTGGCTAGGTACCGTGTGTCGTCTAATGCTGAGATAGGGACACACATTCATACGCTGTTTACCATGAAGTATGATGGTTCTATTGGGGTAAGAGATTATATTCTGAGGATGGTTGATTTGCAGACCAAGCTTCAGGCTCTTAATGTTGCTATTCCCACTACCTGCATTGTGCATCAAGTTTTGAATACTCTTCCTCTTGATTTTGGGATTATTAAGACTAATTACAGTTCCCAAGATGAAGCTTGGACAGTTAATGAATTAATTTCCAAGGTTGTGGCAGAGGAAGAGAAATTGAAGAAAGACAAAGGGCACATTGCTCTTTATACTTCAAGTTCTGCCACTGATTAGGGTAAAAGTGTGAAGACTCAGAAGAGAAATACTGAAGTAGCTGGACCTTCCAATAGTAAAGGAAATTCTGATGGTGTTGGTCCTTCTAACAGTGCAGGTCCTTCTAATAGTTTGGGTCCTAAGAGAGCATTTCCCAGGAGAATGGCTGTTTTTTGCTACTTTTGCAGGGAGAGATGACATATAAAGAAGGACTGCAAAAGGTTTAAAGATTGGTTGTCTAAGAAAAACAAGAAGAGTGAGCCTAAAGGTAATGATTTTTTGGCATTAGTTTATGAATCCAATCTGTCTGAAGTTCCCACGAATTCGTGGTGGCTGGATAGTGGTGCAACTAATCATGTTGCGTTTACTATACAGGGGTTCATAAACAGAAGGACGCCAAATCAGGATGAATCAAAGCTCACTATTGGAAACAACATTGGAGTTGATGTCAAGTTTGTGGGAGATGTCGTTTTGGTTTTAGATTCTGGTTTTAGGATGATGTTAAGAAACACTTTTTACGTATCTTCATTTAGGCGGAATTTAATTTCAGTGTCTTGTTTGGACATGTGTGGATACTCTTTTGAGATAAAGAGTAATGCTATTGCTATCTTTTATGGTTCCAACAAGATTGGGGGTTGCAATTTATCCAATGGATTATATCGATTGAGTCTATCTCCCGACGACATGTATGTTGCATATTCAGCTGAAAAAGTTGTTTCCAAAAGGCCTTTACCTAAGGAACAATCTTATTCACTGTGGCATAAACGACTTGGTCACATCTCTAAAGAAAGAGTAGAAAGACTTGTAAAGACTGACATCTTGCCTACTCTTAAAGATGATCAATAGATTTGCGTAGATTGTTGTAGAGGTAAGATGACGAAAATAAAGAAGAAATCAGCCGTTCGAAGTTCTGGGTTGTTGGAGTTAATTCACACTGACATTAGTGGACCACATATGGCTGCTTTATGCAGAAATTTTTATTTCATCACATTTATTGATGACTATTCCCGATATGGATACTTATATTTGATTAAAGAAAAGTCTGAGTCCCTTGATAAATTCAAGATTTTTCGGACTGAAGTGGAAAAACAGTTGGGAAAAGTTATAAAGATTGTCAGATCTGATCGTGGTGGTGAGTATTATGGTAGGCACGGTGATGCTGGACAACTTAAAGGGCCGTTTGCCAAATACTTAGAGGATTCTGAGATAGTAGGTCAGTTTATTATGCCTAGAAGTCCTGAACAAAACGGCGTAGCTAAAAGGCGCAATCGAACTCTTATGGACATAATGAGAAGTATGATTAGTAGGACCAATTTACCTATTTTTCTATGGGGTGAAGCTTTGAAAACAGCTCTTTACATTCTTAATCGTGTTCCTAGTAAAGCAGTTCCATTGACTCCTTTTGAGTTGTGGACTGGACGTAAACCAAGTCTGAATCATCTTAGAGTTTGGGGATGTCCAGCGAGAGGTGAAGTTATATAATCCTACATTGAATAAGCTGGATTCCAAGACTATTCGGTGTTATTTCGTGTCTTACCCGAGATCATTCAAAGGGGTATCGGTTTTATAACCCCAATGGAGGTACAAGAATTGTGGAATCTCAGACTGCAAAATTTCTGGAATTTGATGTGGCTGAAAAGGGTAGCTGCTCACAAGCTATTGAAGATGATAGTTTGGTGGGAGTTACTGGATCCTCATCTCATCCTATGCAGACAATTTTGGATCCTCTTGTGCCACAAAATGAACCTGTTGTGGCTCAAGGTCCCATTGTTGAGATAGTTCCTGATGCAATTCCTCATCCTCCTCAAGTTTAGAATAAGGTTGAAGTAGCTCCACTCAGAAGATCTGCTAGGGAACGACGTTCTGCTATTCCACCAGACTATGTGGTCTACCTAGGAGAGCATGATTATGATATAGACTGTGTTGTTGATCCAGTCACTTATAAGGATGCTATCTCATGTTCTCAATCAGATTTGTGGCTAGATGCAATGAAAGATGAGATGCAATCTATGAAACACAATGGTGTTTGGGAGCTTGTTGAATTACTCCGAAGGTTGCAAACCTATTGGCTGCAAATGGGTATTCAAGACTAAAAAGGATTCCAAAGGAAAGATTGAGAAGTTTAAGGCCGACGGTGGCTAAGGGTTTCACTCAAAGAGAAGGAATAGATTATGAAGCAACGTTTTCTCCAGTTTCTTCTAAAGATTCCTTTAGAGTGATCTTGGCATTGGTAGCTCATTTTGATATGGAGTTACACCAGATGGATGTTAAGACCGCATTTCTTAATGGAGACCTTAATGAGGAAGTTTATATGGAGCAACCCGAGGGCTTTACAGATGAAGAATCAGGTAAGCTTGTTTGTAGATTGAAGAAGTCTATTTATGGCCTTAAACAAGCTTCTAGACAGTGGTATTTCAAATTTCATAGTGTTGTCACTTCATCTGGATTTGTTGAGAACAAGGTTGATCAGTGCATATACACCAAGATCAGTGGGAGGAAATATATTTTTCTCATACTTTATGTGGATGATATCTTACTTGCAAGTAGTGACGTTGGTTTGCTGCATGAGACAAAGAGGATGTTGTCGAAAAATTTTGATATGAAAGACCTTGGTGAGGCGTCTTTTGTTCTTGGCATTGAGATTCATAGGGATCGCTCATGCCGGTCATTGGGTTTATCTCAGAGGGCATATGTTGATCGCATTTTGGAAAGATTCAATATGCAAGATTGCAAACCAGGAGTTGCTCCTGTTATTAAGGGTGATAAATTGAGTCTTTCACAATGCCCTGATTCAGATTTTGAGAAAGCTCAAATGAAGAATGTACCTTATGCTAGTGTGCTTGGAAGTATCATGTATGCTCAAGTTTGCACTAGGCTAGACATTACTTTTGCAGTTGGACTTCTAGGCAGATATCAGTCAAATCCAGGATGCGATCACTGGGTTGCTGCCAAGAAGGTTTTAAGGTACTTAAAGAGAACAAGGGATTATATGCTGATTTATAGACATGTTCCTGACTTGCAACTAGTAGGATATTCTGATGCAGATTTTGCTGGTTGTCAAGATGATAAGAAGTCGATAGCTGGATACATATTTATGTTGGCAGGAGGTGCAGTATCATGGAAGAGTGAAAAACAGAAATCCATATCTTCTTCTACCATGCAAGCGGAGTTTATAGCATGTTTTACTGCTGCTACTCAAGCTATTTGGCTCCGGAACCTCATTAGGGAGTTAATAGTTTTTGATTTTGTGGATAGGCCCATACAGCTTCATTGCGACAATAATTTTGCAGTGTTGTTTATTAACAACAATAGAAGTCTCAAGGGGTCTAAACACATGGAAGTCAAGTTTTTGACCATAAAGGAATCAGTGCAGAATGGTGACGTTGCTGTGGATTATGTTTCTACAGATGATATGATTGCAGATCCACTAACTAAAGGCCTACGCCCATGTGTATTTGATCGACATGTCATTAGTATGGGCCTAGGAGTATCTTGGGATGCCGTCATTTAGTGGGAGTTATATTTTATTTTTCCTAAAATAGAGTTTATATCTGCATTTGTTACTATTTAATAACGTTTTGATATATATATATATATATATATATATATTTCAACTTTTGCATTCAATACAATATTTTTTGAATGGTTTACTATTTTGTTGAATATATATATATTGTTATTGTTCTCAAGGTTTTACCTTGAGTGAAGGCTAAGGGGCAATTCGTTATTAGCCTTGTGCATATGTTCTTGTGATACATAAAGAAAGGTTGACTATAAAGACAAGACATATGTGGGTTCATTAGAACCATAATTTCATTCTCTTGTGACACAAACTTTTGTGTCGCCTTAGTAAGAGAATGGTGATCGACAAATGGATCTCTCTATGAGAGATGTTAGCCATTTGCCACACTACCATATTTGATCCATATCAAATAAAGTTGAAAATACTTGTGACCATGGAAGGCTCTGTGTGTATACATGCAGTTACCGCCATGATTCGGTGTTGGAGACTTTATGAGATAGGATTGACTATTAAGAATTATCTTTGGACCAATGTGCGCACATACAATACAATTTCAATTAATATAGTCCAAGTGGGAGAATGTTAGAGTTTTCTGATTTGTGGACTAAATTAATTGACTTTATTATTGTAATTTACCGTTTAACGTTTACCGTTTTACGGGGTTTGGTCTTAGGTGAGATAGAAGGTTTCTTAATTAGTCTAATATGGGAGGCGGCTAGTGTGGGCCGAGTTGAGCCTGGCCCGTAATGAGGGGGACTGGCTGGAAACTCTATAAATAGTGCTCAAGTCTCTCCTCTAGCCCTAATCTCACATATCCTCACCTAAGGGGCGTTACTCTAACGCTAATCGTGAGGGGCCGCCTCATTGAGCCAGTGATCCGGAGGGTAATAGAGGAGAAGGATTTGCGCGAAGGACATTGTGTTCTCGCTTCCGCTTCAAGAAAGACAATGGATCCTAAAACAGGTGCGTTGATCCTTCAATTCGCGATTGCATGTTTATGTTCTGATTATGGAGATCTTGGGTTGCGCATAATTGGCGCACAATACGCTTCACATGCTCCTCCCAATCGGCCATTATTGGGCTATTAGTGAAGGAAGATGATGCGAATTGAGCGATTAATGAATGACTGTATAAGTCTATTTTCCGTGTCTTCTGCATTCATACTGTCTCGCTTATTTTATGTACATAGAAAGTTTTGCATTTATTCCAGCTCCTATATCTCATTCTCCACCATCTACACACTGCGATGACCACAAGAAAGCTCAAAAGGTCAGGTCAACCAATTCACCCTCTCTAAAGCCTTCCGAGGATTGCCATTGGCTGGCTTTCTCATCTGGTGAAATCTCTGAAAGATGCAGCATTTTCCTAGGTGTGTCTGATCAAAGCAATGAAAAGCATGGCTGGAGAACATACCCTTCACGGTAGGGAAGCTAAAATAAAAGGCGGGGGAAATGATTAGCGGGACCAACATGATTTGTGTATACTCTTATCTTTTTTCTTTTTTAATCTGGGTATGCTTTTTTCTACTAATTCCCTTATGGGAGAAATCAAACTCTCACCACCATGGCAATTAGAGCAACTGAGGAAGGCAGCTACCTCATCCAATGAAAAGAAAGCTCATGTCCTTTTCCGGTGGGACTCTTCTTGTCCGTATAATAATTCACTCCGATCTATACATATTTGCTCCTTTGGGGGGAAAACTTCGAGAAACGACATCACTCCATAATAGAGGGATTTACACAACTTACCTGTCACCCCAAATAGAAGATCTAGAAATTTTCATCACTTGACAAAGATCGATATGATCAGCCAAGATTCTAACATGATGGAGTTAAGCTCAACAAATAACGATACATCTATGCCATGTGACGAAATTTGAAGCTAGACTCCTCCCTAACCTGCTGAATATCAAGCTTGTGACGCAAATGGACAGTGTGTAAAGAGATGGTCTGTACATACTAAAGTACAAAAGAGGTAATTCATGTTCCTCAGTTCCTCGGATTATCCATGTTCGTCCCAATCATATAGAATATATTACAATATGAAGGATATTGAGATTTACACTAAAATGACTTACGTAGAGTCGTATGACATAGGTATGATTTAAGTCCTTTGATAATTAAATTTTCAATTAATTGAGTCGAATAGGCTAGATTAGTCTCGGAATGGACCACCCGTTCTTGAGCAAGAAAAATAATTGGTTTGCTTTTTTGGGACAAGATCCGAACGGGACCCAGTTAGTCCCCTTGACGAGGTGCTTGAAGAACATAATTCCGAATGCACCTTTCCCTCTTCTGCATGTTCTTTTTCACTTATTCTCTTTTCCCTCCTTTTCCATCCTCACTTTCTTCATTGCTAAACTGCTAATCCGTGAAACACAAGCACTCCATACTTAGAAAGCGAGCAGCACAAATTAGCACTACACAGACAGTAACGATAATCTGCGTAGTTGGCCGTGCACATTCCTGTTCTAAGCTGAGGGCTAGGGTTCAAGGTTTCCCATTGAGCTCGAATTGTTCGCTCTGGTGATTTATCTCGATATTTGGTTCGCTAAAATTTGCTTGGCCTGCTCAATGAACTATGTGGGTTTTGAAAGCGCGTACTTCCTTAACAAATGATTGATACTTAAAATCAACAGCAACCTTAGTTATGCATATAAAGTTGCCCAGCAAGTTAATACATACATGATTCGTACATAACAGGTCGTCGAAAATGATATAAATACATTACAAATACATACGAGGAAGCTGATGCCAAGATTGCAGCTGCTCTTTTTATTCTCTTTTTTTAGATCCTCTTTATAACCAAGAAATGAAGATATTTTTATCCAGTCACTAAAATTAATTATCCAACGGGGGCAAAACAACATCCTGTATGGGCACAAGCTTTGCTTGCCCACCATATTCTTCGGGCAAGACTTCGGCGCCAATTTCCTTGAAGAGTTGTTCTTGTTCATCTTCATTGCTCACAATCACGATCTGCAGAATTTATTTCGGGATTAAGGTGAAGATTAGGAGGCAATGCTTGACAAGCAAGATTAGTGAAGTAGATATTGTTTAAGATGTATTGTCATCAGGTGCATCACATGCTCATGTTCCTTCTTCTGTTTTTCGGCAGATGTGGAGAGATCAAGACAAGAGAGCCTATGAAGGAGAGGCATTCTCAATTTTTGTAATTACTGAAAGCTTGGTTTCAAAATCCTGCATTTTGCTTAGTGGAAAATTACTCATCGATGTAAATGCTTTGATTGACATTATAGATGTTTTGTATTGTGACTGAGCTCCTTTTTAAGTTCTTGAGTTCGTTTTGTAGAAGTGCTTGCACCCCTTTGGTGCCCTATGGCGATACTATCTTCCTATCAAGGGAAAAAAGAGGTGCAGAGGATGCATAAATCATATTAGGCCAAATTTTGAATAATGTGCAAAACGAGAGAAACTATGCATTGATTCTGAATAATTATGTGCAGAGGCAAAAGAAGTGCACCTTTTCCAGTGTTGCCTTATCGAGGAATCGAGAAATCATTCTCCAAACACTGACAAAGAACCCCGGCATATTCAGAATGAAGAGCTTGGCCAGGCGCTCAGGATAGTAAGCCTGCGTAACAAGAAGCCCGTGATTCAGAGGAATGTAAATATCAAGGCATCGAACTTTCAGTGGTAGAACCATTAGCTAAAGAATAATGTCTACTTCTTGTCCAACTGATGCTTAATACCAATGGAGTCATTGGATAATCATTGTTGATACTTTGATAGATAGATTTCACTTTACCCAACGAGCTTTTCTCTCTGAATCCAATAACTACACAACCTTTGACATGACATTACTGAGGTTAGTCTACATTCCATGGTTAAATTTAGTTACGTGATCAACTTCTGGCTGCAATTTCAAGACAGTCAACGATTTTTCACTTGCAGCAATTGAACCTCACATACCCTTTGAGGTCGATACAACTTGAAGTGGGAACGGAAAATTAACCCAATTAAAACAGAGGCTAAAGGGGAATATAATTCTAAAAGAATTAAATGGAAGAACTCTGTTCTAGAGCTTCAAACTGAAGCACAAAAAGCTCAACACAAAAATGGAAAAAATAAAGCCTAAACAGATATAGATCAAGGCAAAAAGAAGCAAGACAATTGACAAAATCCAAGTCAACAGACTTAGCATGTACTATATGTTGAGTTACTTTAATTAAGTTTCCTTTATTATCAGAGTTTTATTTCCTTTTTTACTTACATAAGAGTATTATTGTCATATACAATTTATATTCAATATAAATACAGTGGATGTAGGGTTTCTGTTACTACATAAAACTACAGCCTCTCTTTCTTTCTTTTCTCTCTTCCTTCTTTCTCTCTTTCTACTTGCTGCGAGTTCTCTGATCAACTTTGTGACATGGTATCAGAGCAAATCTAACTACCTGATTACTTTATCCTATTGCCGGTTTGAGAGTCCCCTACTTCTTATCTGGTGCGCAACCACCTAAAGTTGCAATTTTTATCGGTTTTCTCTTTGAGTCTCGATATGTATGAGATCAGAAGATATCAGATTCATCAGGTTCGATTTCTGAACATAGATTACAACACTTACTGATCAGCGGATTCAAGAATCAGAGTATTTCATTGATTATGGTTGACTGATTTTGCTGGGTTCCCTTTGGTTAACTGATGGAGCCAATTACATATGATTATACATTAGTGTTGCCGTTTTGTTTCTTGCACTAAAGTTTCAGCCTTCTTAATTAAGTGGTAAATATATTTATATTAAGACTATCATCATGAGTGATACTACTACTACTGCTACGGCTGCTACTACTTCGGCTACTACTGCTACTACTATTGTTACGGCTGCTACGACTGCTTCTGCTACTACTACTATTGTTGCAACTACTTCTGCTACTGCTGTTACTGCTACTGCTGCTACTCCTGCTACTGCTGCTACTACTCCTGCTACTCCTAACAGTACTACTACTACTGCTGTTACTATTGCTACTACTACTACTACTGCCACTACTACTACCACTACTGCTGCTACTTCTGCTGCCACTATTACTACCACTACTGCTGCTACTTCTGCTGCTACTACTGTTGCTACTACTATTACTATTGTTGCTGCTACGGCTGCTGCTACTTCTATTGCTATTGCTGTTGCTACTGCTACTACTACTCCTAGCAGTACTACTGCTGCTGCTACGACTTCTATGACAACTACTACCACGACTGCTGATATGTTTACCAAAACATTATTTCGTCCTGCTTTTATTGCCGGTTGTTCCAAGCTGGGCATGAGTGACCTATATGCTCCAGCTTGAGGGGGAGTGTTGAGTTACTTTAATTAAGTTTCCTTTATTATCAGAGTTTTATTTCCTTTTTTACTTACATAAGAGTATTATTGTCATATACAATTTATATTCAATATAAATACAGTGGATGTAGGGTTTCTGTTACTACATAAAACTACAACCTCTCTTTCTTTCTTTTCTCTCTTCCTTCTTTCTCTCTTTCTACTTGCTGCGAGTTCTCTGATCAACTTTGTGACACTATAAACATGAGGTTCCAAATTGTGTGCCCAGGAGTTAGTTCTTTATGATGTCCCCTGCAAGTTCATGCATTAAGGCTTTCCGTGAAAGTTCTAATTTCATCTTGCAAATTAGACGTATCTCTGAGTTAGACCGATAATCTTGTCTTCTCTTTCCATGGGAATCAACTGTTTGATACGTATAAGACTCACAGTATAAGTTCTGACTAGCAATAATTGCATTTGCTGAAAGAAAAAAGTTCTAGACTGCATCAGTTTCTCGAATAGGTGATAGAACCCAAAGTTTTAGAGTAGGCTTGAATAGCTTAGTTTTCTGTACTATAACATGTTTTGAATTACCCAAAGTTGATAGAACTAAGTGCAGTAGCTTGCACTAGAATGACGTGGAAAATTTTCATTGCCTGCCCCACATCAATCATGTCACCCATAACTAGCTTACTAATTCATTTCGAGAATGGTACTCTGGGTGCAGGAAACGGTCATATTTCTTCTCATGTAGATCCAAAAGTCTCTTGAGAAAAGAGCGCTGTTTCAATTCAAAATTTGGAAAAAGAATATAATAATCGAACATTTCGATATAGCCAAGTAAACAGCTCTAAGAAAAGCTGCTAGTGGGAAATCTGTGTTTGGGAAAATGAGGAGGTAAAAGGTGTTCTTCCTGATTAATTGGTCTCCGTCTTGTGACATTTTTGGACATTTGTAAATGCAAATGTAAGAGGACCTCTCAGACAATGAACCATTAAGCAATCATAAAAGTTTCCAAAAAAATTACTGAGAGGAGAATTATTAAGCAGCATTTTGTTTCAGTTGTTGTTTTCTTCTTTCATTTGTTTTGCTTTTAGTTTGTAGATCACTCCAAGTGAAGTGGAGAGTATAAAATATAATTCACTTGGATCTTTTTTCAGACTAGATAATCTCATAAGAACAAAAGAATTTTCTTCTATCTGCTATGCGTGTTCTCATCTGTAAGCAGATAGATCTAGTCTGAAGGACTAGCAGACAGATACATGAGATTAATAAGAAACAAAACTTGAAGTGAGATAAGTACCTGTAAAAACTGAAATCCAGTGATGAGGCCACGTGCATCAACATTCTTATAACTTATGTTTTGCAGATCAAAAATGACAATCATCTTTTCATTCCCTATTTCCCGTCCTTTGAAAGAACTGAAACGGAATGCGTACACACTGATTTAGTCGATTAACTTCAAAAGCAGGACCTCAATAATCACATGTACTCGTCAGGAAACACTATTCACTAATTCAGCAAAAAGAAAGCATAACTCTCTTTGTAAGCAGGAGATTATCATCAGCATTAGGTAGATTCCTAATTTTATTGGGAGGAAAACAGGTTTGCAAATGTCTAGAAATTTCCAATGTAGATAAGGAATATTATTGAGAGAGTTGAGAAAGTGAGGACAGAAACAGAAAGCATCGAAAATAGAGATGCCAATCACTAGTACAGGCAAAAAATACACAAGGATCTACAATCGGAAATTATATCTATTTACTGATCAATTTATTAAGAGGTGATCCACAAAATTGTCACAACCTTTAAAGGACATTGGAAAGATACAAAACAACAAAGAAATCCTTCTAAGTGTCCTATATGAATGAGAGATAGAAAAGTTAAGAAGGCCAATACGATAATACGAGTTCGGGTGTAATATTCAGTTCTTTCATTACTATTTTCTGTGTGTGTTAATTCTAGTGTGCCTACGTATGACTGAGAAGCACAAGGCCGTATTTACTTGTCTAATGACACCCACAAATCCCATTGTCGCTGCTATTCAACCCAAGATCACTTTTCCATTTTGCACTGCAAATCAAATACAATCATCCCACATGTCTATCACGAGCATTTCCTCCCCCCCTTCCCCGGAAAAACAGACTCAGAAATTGCAAATTTATTGACAAACAACTTCATTGTCAAGACTAATAAAAAAATTTAGCTACCAACAAATGAAGACCCCTGCAACGCCAAAATTCAAAAATTAACACAGACTAGCTGTACATGCATGTTTTATAAAGCACAATGAGTATGTTATGCACCTTGCAATGGTCTTGTCCAGTGAATAAATTACGTATTCTGCATCAACAAGGGAAGCAAGGTTAATCATTCTTCAGTTTAACCATTGTCATTAAACAAAAAGGGAAAAAGGAAAACCATTTTGTTATCGCTTTGCGTATCAGAACTCAGATAAATAGGAACAATATACTTACAAATGCAACTGACAAGTGCTAAAGATATGATGTAAGGTATGCAGTATACTCCATGTCATGAAGAAAACCAATTTTGGCCCAGTTAAGTTTATTACCATCGCTTTGGCTCTCTATAAAGTACAATAAGCTAAAATGATAAGAATTAAGACACAAGATTCCACAAATGACAAATTGAATCAAGCGACACAGAGTTTGTATTCTGAATCTTTACATTCATCTCATGACAGAGAAAGCTCAAAAATAATGATGGTGCCAAATTTGCAAAAGCTAAAAAAATGAGCAATGTCAACGAGAAAGGTGGCATAGATAAAACTAAACAACACATACATATATGGATGCTCGCTCATGACAAACTGATCACCTGTAGTTAACTTTACATTTTGGCCATCAATCAAGAGTTACTGACTTCCAAACTTCCACGTAATTATTTATTTACAGCAGATGGCACCCATAACAATATCTAGGCATGTTGACCTCAACTATCAGTCCATCGATCTGTTTATATTTAGGAGTACACCAAAGGAAACAGCAAGGTAATTAAGCTCTACCTAATTTAATATAGCAAATTTATTATCTTTAACTCAAGCAACAAACCGAAGATGAAGCATTTGATCATAAACTACATTGCACGTTCCATCTTAGCCAAAGGGCCAAGAGAGGTATGATCATAAACCAAATTGCAAAAAGTTGATCCCACGAGTGCATCCGGGGTCCAAGATGGAGATCCCTTCACTCATTACAATCAGGTAATTAATTAATGCAGAATACGGATAATTAATACCAGGCTCCCTAGCTTCTGAATCGACAACCACTATTTTTGAGAAAGTACTAGCTTGGAGGGTGACTGATTAAATGGTGTCAATTATTTCCTTTTGGCAGTATATTCAACGGAACAGGATAGAGAGAGAGAGAGAGAGACATGGATCCACCACCGGCTATTGTCAAAAGCCAAGAAACAAACAAAGCTGGGACCCAAAACAAAAGGCCAAATCATTCTGACTCAAGTTGCACTATGTGCTGGAAGACCATCTACAAATTGACAATACAGGCAACGATTCAGCAACAGTATCATCTACATATCTCCACATGAAAATCATCTAGCATTTGCATTTACTCACACGCATTTCTTCATCAACCTGCACAAATATATATATGGAAAATCGAAAGAAAAATGAAATTTGAGAAGGTGAAAAGAGCTTATTACTCTTAAACTGGAGCTGATCTTTCGAAGGAAAGTGTTTGCTGGCCTTGGCGACCATCAGTGGTTGACCACTTCCCGACAAGCCCTGTAGAAAAAGCTTCCTGGCTTCCAATTCCTCGCCTATTTCGGACTCTGGAACGAACCCATTCGGGGCCCATGTCGACCTCCATTCCTGCCATTTCACGAACATCTTCGCCGCCTTATCGGCGTCCATCGATCTAGCAATCAAGAACCGCATGAGCGTCGGTTCGCCAAAATTCTGCAAACCCAACGACAAACAAATGGAAACACTCGAAACTAATCAAACAAGAGCCACTACGAAAATGCAACGCCTGTAAAGAACACATATTCTTATCACCTCCGTCGAAGAACCGAGCTTCTGAACTGATTTCCTCATCTGGGTCAGCGCAAGTTCCTGGCTTTTCTCCATAGCGGTCCTTCCCGCAATCAGAAGAACGGTCTAAAGGCTTCGGGTTCCTGTTTCGGGCAAGCAAAGAAGAGGCTTCGACTGCTTAGCAAACAGGAGGTGAAGTGCGGTTAAAGTCTCGCGTGCGTTGACGAAATGGTAGCCGGGGAACGAACGTCACCAGCGATTCACGACAAGACGAAAGGAGCTGAAACGCGGGAGCTACACAGGCGATGCTCTTCCCATGTGTTCGAGCTCATTTTTTTAGAAGGTTGTTCAAGCGATTCGGGCAGCGGATCACGTTCAAAAATGAGAGGTGAAGATGCTTTCGACGGGACTGGAAAGGGAATCCCTCGCTGACTAAATAAATGGTTACTTGACTTCGACCAAATTTTGAATCCTCAGCGTTCAACGCGTGCCCCTTATTTAAATGGCATTTCTTATGGAGCGATTGGTCTACCGGAAATTCCATGGACCATTACGAAATATTCGATCTTTTCTTTCTTAAAACTAAATCCTTCAATTATAATTTTTTTCGGTCGAATTCGGCTTGCCGTTACCCATATAATTGGAGGTACTAACGTTGACCGTTAAATGTTAATGCGACATCTCATATGGCATGTTATGAGTCGATTAAAATATTAAAAGTTGTTTTCGAAAGTTTCGGAGAGTAGAATTATGAAAATCCGAAGAGGGGATAAAAAATAATCAGGATGAAAGGGACGGGGTTGGAAGAGGAGGCGTCCCCACGCGAGCAACTCCTGACAGGCGCCCGTCGCCTAAACGACTCGCCGGCGTCCAAGCGACGGTCCAAATCTGGCATGCGTCCAACCACCGGTCTACATCTTGGAGGCCCGACTCTTGCACGCAACTAGTTTTATTATATGGATGTTAATTTAAGTTGTATGTTTTTTCGATTTTATTAATTAAGTCATAATTTTTTTAAAATTTTAATGTAATCATTTTGATCAATATTATGAAAAATCACTCATTACTAATTGCTGACCATCTTACATGACATACTACTATATCAACTATTTCAACAAAAATTAATCGTAATGATTATATTGAAATTTCAAATAAACGTTTATTATTTGATTGACAAAATTGAAAAGTTTATAACTTAATTGGTGTCCATATAATAAGTTTATGATTGATTAGATAACTTCTTCTATTTCCAGTTATTAAGTACATTAATAAAAAAGACGCTCAACAAGCAATGATTTTACAATTAGGGCCGTGCAATTGGACCAATTCTATTCAGGAACGGGATCGGACTTCTCTGAAAACCGCTTCAATTCCCAGGTGATCCATTTGCAAGAAATTCTCTCTCTCTCTCTCTCTCTCTCTCTCTCTCTCTCATGACTCACCCTCCTCCTCACTCACTTGAGCCTTATAATCCTCCTTACTCGTTGCCGACTTGTCCTTATTCATCTTTTATTTTGAATCATTTTGCTACTCACATTATATCATTATAAAAAATGAAACACAAAAAAGAACAAAGAAAAGCGGGTTCTTGGGTTAACCTCGAAATCGAATCGAAAAAATATGATAAGTTCCAAATTTCAAAAATCGAAAACTGATTCTAGCATGACAAGTTTTGTGTACTAGGTCAATGACCTACCCATCTTGGAAACCGTATTAAAAAATCTCATCGCCACCGAAACTTTGTTTCATTTCACAAGGGTGCTTAAAATTTAGGTCAGCAAAAGAAAAATCTCTTATGTGATTTGACTTCCAGATCCTTCTATGTAATCTAACGTGCACGTTCTTAAAGAGCGCCATCCACTAAAAAGCTCATTCATTTTATTAACATGCTATGCAAGAGAAATACAAAACGAAAAACGTTAAAGAGTGCTCCTACAAAACATGCTTGGTCCCATTAAATATGTTTTGATAATATAGACATTTGCAGTACGTAGCTTCCTTCAAATTTCCATTCCTTCATTTGTCAAAAACTCCCGAGAAGTATAATTTCTTATTTTCAATGAAATGAGCTAATGGCTTTAGTGCTCTTTGTTAACCAGATATGTACCCATCTTCGTTCCAGAAAAGCACTAATTGAATCGAATTTTTTTTTATTATGTGGCAATGTAAGTTTTTTTTTTGGTAAAGGTAATGAATTTATAGCTAGGGCGATAATACAAAAGCAGCACCAAAGACTTACACTCTAACTACAATAAGTAGAAAGAGTGGAAGGGAGCCGAAGAAAGAGCCAAAGGCAAAGAGAAACAAAAACAAGAAAAAACAGAAAGCGACAAACAAGGTCACTAAAACAGAAGTCACGACAGCCAACACGAAACCTTCGCAATTCAAAAAATCGAATTTTTTATTATTATATGGCAATGTAAGTTTATATGTCAAAAACACCAAACTGTAGAGATTTTACATTTATTTTTAACATCTTGCCAAATTCTAGAGCATTACGAAAAAAATCACATACGAATCTATATGTCAATCGTGAAATCTTATGAGATCACTATCAACTATTTCAAAATTAAATTATTAAATGATGGTCTGGTTTAATTCATGTAAATTTAATTGGGAAAAATGGGGTCTAAAAATGTTCAAACTGAAAATCTCAAATTTTGATATGATGTGGGATTTTATGGGTTACTACTAACTATTCTAATAGTTTGAACTATTAGACGAAGAAATAATTTAGTATTTAATTATTCTAACATCAATAATGACATCGCAATTTCATAAAGAAGAAAAAGCTAAAACCAGTCCGTCCTAAGATTGGGTGAAATGTGAAAGGTAAAATTTAGATAACCATAAATAACCAATCACGTGATCAAGCGTTCGGAAGGAGCTTCTTCATTAAAGAGTTTTTCTTTTTCTTTATCAAATCATTAATTTCGGGCGGGTTTTGTCTTTTCTCCATTTCTATGAAGATAAATGAGTCCATCATCAATTGACTGTTGGCTACGTTCCAGAGCAAAATGGAATAGCAGAAAGGAATAATAGAACCGTCATGGAGGTGGCGAGGTCCATGCTAAAGGAGAAGGGCCTTCCCAATACTTTTTGGGCAGAAGCAATTTATACTACAATATACCTATTAAACAGATGTCCAACTAAAGCTGCTTAAAATATAACACCAGTCGAAGCATGAAGTGGACGGAAGCCTTCAGAAAAGCATCTCAAAGTGTTTGGTTGTATTTGCTACGTTCACATCCTTGAACAAAAAAGGAGCAAGCTATATGAAAAAACAAAAAAGAGAACGACAACTAAAAAAAAACAGAGAGAGAACGTGAGCTGAGAGAACCAAAAACTAGAAACTAAGGGCCTGTTTGGTAATCATCCCAACAGTGCCAGATTCTGATTTTTTGTTCCCAGAATCAGTTTGGGATAAGAATCGTGTGTGGTAAAATTTTTGTTCCTAGGAACAAATACGTTCCCGGAATCAGTTTGGGACAAGATTTGAGAATAAAAAAAAAAGTTGATTCTGCGTCCGAGAATCAAAAAAAGAATCAACACATTAAAACTCTCTTCTTCCCTTCCGCCGTGCCGCAACCACCGCCCGCTGCCCTTCACCGTCGCCCGCCGCCGCCTGCCGCCGGTCGCCGGCCGCCGGTTCGGCGAGCTCACCGGAGGCTCGCCAAGCCAAGGCGAGGTCCGGCGAGCTCGCCGGAGGTGAGCCCAGCCACCAACGAGCTTGCCGAAGGCAAGTGCAGCCATCGGCAAGGCTCGGCCTCGCCAAATTTGGCGAGGCCGGGCAAGTCTCGCCCGGCGGCCGGCGAGGCTCGGCCGACGAGGGCCGGCGACGCTCCGGTGAGGTCGCCGGCGGCGACCGGCCACAAGAAGAAGAACGATTATAGGAGAAAAGGGAAAAAAAAAAAGGAAAAAGAAAAGGAAAAAAAATAAAAAAATAAAAAAGTAAAAAAAGTTATTTAAAAATTAAAAGAAATTAATTTGGAATAGAATCAATGAACACGTTATCAAACGCAATTCTATTCCAGAATCGAAATTTTGGACGGTTACCAAACACGTTTTTTACTCGAGAATCGGTTCTGGGAACAGAATAAAAAATAATCAATTCTTGTTATAATCGGTTAGGGAACAAAATCGTTACCAAACGCGCTCTAAGAGATAGCCACTCTATTATCTTTTGTACCTCAAAAATCCTTGAATAAAATTCAGTCTGTGCTTTCATTTATTTTTCACTCCATTTCTCATTCCCTTGCCATAGTTCACACACACTTACACACGTACTTCCGCAAAATCCAACAATTTTCTTTCCAATTCTAGAGGCGCCCTCAATATTCTCTCTTCCCTCTTCTTGCCTTTTTCAGTTAAAAGTTTCAGAGAACAAATCTCGGCCCTTAAACCCGCCGTACGAATCCACCAATCGGATCCGTTGAACCACCCCTCCCTCCGCCCAAGAAAATTAGACAATGTTTTGGTAACGTTTATGTTTATTTATTTTTCTATTCTTTTATTTTCTATAACGAAAAAGAAATATATATATATTCAATTGATAACGTTAATTAATTTTTCTATTAACAGATAAGTGGTTAGGGAATGGACTTGAAACATATACAAAAAGTATAAAAACTTACTTCTTTATTTTTTAAAACAAAAAGACAAGTAAGGTTATATTAGAAGAATAAGCTTTATACATAATCAACACAAGGTTCGATCTCCTAACCCGATCTAGTCCCCAATTTCTAAAAAAATAAAAAATTTATAAATAAATTTAGAAATTAGGTTTCGAATAGTTTTACTAGATTTTAATGTCAATTCTAGTAAAAAAATATGAAGACATTTTGATGAAAATTAGATTCAAAATTGAATATGCTTGCTGGGCTTTATATGTAGATTTTTGAATGTCGTGTTCTTTTATAGATAATGTTAGGTCGCGAAAGTTTGGTGACTCCAAGTAATGTTTTTTCTTATTCTCAAAAGATCTATACACCTATTTTTTTGTAATACGTAGAGATTTACTATCAACCTCCTTATATTATGAGTTATGAACTAATGGGACTTTCTATTACAACTAACTATTGCATTGGATTTTCTTAGGTTATTTTAGGATATCTTGATCAATTAAATTATTATAAAAGTCCATTTTTTTATCAAAACACGAGATGTTAAGTCTCTTTATAATTAAAGAAAAAATTAAGAATACAAATTTTTAGAGTTGTACCAAACACATTTTTGTTTTTTTCCATTCTATGAATATAAATTTTGTGCAGTAATTAAACACGTTATTCTATTCAAAAATCTGTTTAGGAAATAGAAATAGAAAAAATAACTTCCAAATAGAAATTAGTTCATGGAATATAAATATTACTAAATGCATACATAGTTTCCTACATAAGTCGACTCTCGCTCAGCTGCATGCCACGAGGGCCGCACGAATACTACACGACTTTTCTCTCTCCTTGCACGATTGGCCCACTCTCTTCCTACCCCTAATAATGGCTTAAGTGCACTTGTTAACTATAGGGATTAATGGTTTCAGATTTTGTATAGATTCCATCTCGAATTTGGAATAGATTACTCAATTTTTTTTTTTTTAATCTATAACTTACCCTGCATATCCTATAACTTGAAACATATCTTGTCACAAATTTTAAGATCTACCCAAATTCTATTTATATTATTAATTGAATGATTACAATGAATTATGACATTTGATGACCACCGTTTGTTACTACAATTTACTAACTAGAACTTACATTTAAACACATGGATAACATAAACATTAATAAAATAAAAGTCTTAGTCATAAAATAGAAGCTCGGTCTAATACTTCAAAATTGTACACTAATCATCGAATGGTATGAAATATTGCAAGATCGCACGAAAACATGAACCGATAAAAATATTAAAACTTATTCCAAGTTCAAGGTTATTTCAATTTAGAAAGTGGAACCTACTTGTCAAAATAAAATTCTTAATTTTTGGAATCTTAAACTTACCCTATATACTTGGAACTTGGAAACATGAGTTTTCACCAATTCGATTTTGAGGTTCCAAGTTTTATCTTTGAATCATGCTCACCCTTACTTAACTAGACATATACCCATTTTCATTCTAGAAAAGCACTACTTGAATTGAATTTTATTTTATTTCATGACGATGTAAGTTTATATACTATAGGGATTTTACATTTATCTTTAACATCTTACAAATCTGCAGGACACTGTGAAAAAAATCACATACACATTTATATGTTAATAGTTATATATCATAGTTTCACGCCCTTTTGAGATAAAAAAAAAATGTTAAAAATTGTCCGTCATAAGATTGTGTGAAATGTAAAGAATAAAATGCAAAAAACCAATCATATAAGAATGAGCCGCCATCTCGGGTCAACCCTAGACTAATCCTGGATCATCCAATCTTACTATTCATAGTTTGGTTTTCAGGGGGACTTAGTCAGTTATTGGTCCTAATATCTTTAGACCGGCATTGTGCAAGTTGATCATCGTTCCTAAGAGTTTAGGGTTGATCCGGGAACCGACCCTGGCTATATATATTATATATATTTATATATGATATATTTTAGGTATGTATATATAACATTATTACATATATTTTAAAGAGTGAACCCTAAATTAAAACGGCATTAGACGACGTTCTCCTTCTCTAATACTCTCGTGCTCCTTTCTTTTTTATCCTCTTCTTTATCCTATTCAATTTTTACTTTAAAGAACTAACTCTTTACTTGTGAACAAGCTCGCCTTACTTGTCACATGACGCTCACACTGCTCACCGCTCAATGCACGTGCCGCTGGTTGCTCGACGCTCATCGCTCAACACTCACGTCGTTCACCTCTCTTCACTAGCCACTCATCGCCAAGTAAATCGGAAGGAAGCAAAAGCCCTAATTAGAAAACCCTTTTCACTTGTGAGCAATGCTGGTCGTTTACCGCTCGCCTCATGACCTGTCTCTATTTGCTCATCTCATAACTTGCTCTCGTCTCGCAGCTTGCCCCTGTTGATGGATATGTAATTTAAAATAGTATATTTATCTTTTAAGTGAATATAAAAAATGAAACAAAAAAAAATCATCGGTTGATCGCGAGTTGACCCTAGAATCGAATCAAAATCATAGGAACAATCTGGTCCTTAGTCCTAGGCTCAACTGAATTGGTTTTTGGTCCAAAAATTTGAAATTAATACGGTACGGATTGGTTCCTAAGTTAAGTTTGAACCGGTCCAATCCGGACCTTCATTAAGTGTACGCGTGATCAAGTGTACGCGTTCGGAACGGACTTCTTCATTAAATAGTTTTTCTTTTTCTTCATCGAATCATTAATTTCGGACGTGTTTTGTCTGTTCTCCGTTTATTTTCTTTCCATTTCTAGAAGCGCCCTTAATATTCTCTCTTTCCCCCTTCTCGCCCTTTTTCAGTCGACAGTTTCAGAGAAACAAATCTCGACCCTTGATCAAAAAACACACCGTACGAATCCTCCAATCAGATCCGTCGAACCGCACCCGCCAAACTCTCCCTCCGCCCGCGAAAAGTAGTTTCACGCTCAGGGCAGCGACTCTCGATCCCGAGCGGGGACGATCGTGCTGCCACGGCCGTACGATGCTGCGAGCCTTTTCTCTCTCTTCACGCGATTGGCCCACGCGCTTCCCGCCCCCCTTGGCCTGTCACGCTTTCACCGTATGCTCTAGCGACTCCCCAACCCACCCCCGGGAGAGTAGCAAACGGAAAGGCACAAGCGAAAAGGTATGACGTTTGTTTCGATTTACCGTAATGCCTTTTTGCGAAAAGCCACTTTTCATTTACTTTCTTATACCGATCAAAATCAAAGGATGAGTTAATATTATGAATTTTTTTAAATTAATATATCTCCAATAAATTTATTAAAAATTAATTTTTTTATTACGAAAAATTTCAAATTAATATATTTATTATAAATTTACTTGAAATAAATATAAAAAATTTTTAAATTAATATATTTATGACAAATTTACTAAAAACTAACTTTTTGATCATAGAAAACTCAAAAATATTATAATTGCGACAGATATATTATTTGTTAAATTGAATTAATATTACAAAAAATCGCAAAACTCGTAAAATTGTGATAAACGGAGAATAAAATTTCAAATTAGTAAATTAATCAACCATCACGTATCATTAAACTTAACAATATGATAGTAAAATTTAACGAAAACTAATAAAATACAAATTTATTATAAATGTACAATTTTAAGGTAAATTTATCAAATGTATATCGTTTGAAGTTTTTGATTGTCAAAAATTAATTTGAGATTTTTTATGATATTAATCATAATAAAAAATATATTGTTAAGTGTCCAAAAAAAATCGAGTGCATGAATCACAAAATTTGCAAAAACGAGCAATAAAGAAAAAGTAAAAAAGAAAAAAAAAAAAGGGTTAATACCTTAAAAAACCCCAAACTGGTACACCTGTGACAAATTTACCCCAAACTAATTTTTGACCATGAAAAACCCCAAACCGGTATACATGTGACAAATTTACCCCGACTAACAAAAAAACCCCTAAAACCGGTACATTTATGACAAATTTACTCTAAACTAATTTATTCGACCGCAAAAAACTCCAAACTGGTAAATTTGTGACAAATATACCCTTCGCTAAATTGGATTAATACAAAAAAAATCACAAAAATTGTAAACTGTAACAAACGGAATGTAAAATCCTAAATTGGTATATTAATCAACTCTCACGTGTCATTTAACTTAATAGTTTAACGATAAAATTTAATAAAAACTAACAGAGGGTAAATTTGTCATAAGTGTACCAGTTTGGGGTAAATTTGTCAAAGGTATACCAGTTTGGGGTTTTTGGTGGTAAAAAAAATAGTTTGGGGTAAATTTGTCACAGGTGTATCAGTTTAGGGTTTTTCAAGGTATTAACCCAAAAAATAATGAATACCGAATCATTTCTTCTATTCAAACGCATGAACATCCACTCACTCTCGGCGCGTAATTACGCGCAGCATTTATATGACTTCAGTGAGATCGACGTCAGACCCTGCACCGTCTAACGCGGTGAATGGCCAAAAAAAGAGAGAAGAAATGAGCATCGCCAACTCGTACGAGGACGAGGACCGCTCGTATTTATTAAGATAACAAACATAGTCCAGATCAAATTGACTTTCCTTTTTTCTCCGCTTTTCAAAGTGACCGCGTCACCTACCCAACGTTCGGATGTGAACCTTTAGAAATAATCCATCTTAATCTGCTTAGTTCCAAGATAAGAAACATCCCTTTTATAATAAGAGAAAAAGACAATAAAAACCCCAAATTTTACCAAAAGTAATAAATTTACCTAGAACTTTTTCTGTGACACAAAAACTCCAAATTTTACTAATTGTGATGCATTTACCTAAAACTTTTTTTCATAATACAAAAAATTTTAAACTTGTTTCGCATAACACACTTACTTTAAATTATATGGCATTTCCGTCTTTTACTTTTTTAAAATTTTTTCCATTTCTTTTCTTTTCCCTCTGCTAATCATGGTGGAGGGAAATCGGACTCAAGCTAGAGCGACCCTCACCCGATGCAGGTGAGGGCGGCTCGTATCGGCATTGGGCGAGGGGCACCAAATCTGGTGAGGACAACCTTTGCCCGATTCTAATGAGGGCTATACTCGCTATATCTGACTTAGGTGAAGGCTGCCCTCGCCTGGGTTAGTGAGGACAACACCCAGGCGAGGGCCGCCCTTGCATTAGTTCGGCTTCCCTCCGTCAGTCATGGTGAAGGAAGAAAGAAGAAGAAAAAAAAAAAAAGATGAAAATGTGTAAATATGTCACGATTAATAAATTTTGAAATTTTTTATGTTATAAAAAAATTAAGATAAATTTGTCATTTTGAATAAAATTTAGAGTTTTTAATGATTTTTTTTTTTAATAATAATTATCTTCGGTAGATGTCTGTATACCGATACGTTTTATTCGCACTCGCTAGACTCATCCCCTAGGAAATAGAAAAGACCCCAGCAAAGAGCCCCGCTCGTTCATCATGAGGCGACGACTGTCAGGTAACTCTAGCAAACACCACCTGGCACAGTGACCATAGTTTCCTTCGACAGCAAGAAACTCGCCGTCGCTCTCTCTCCGAATTGTCCTCCTCCGATTCACCTGCAAAAGGGCAGAGCCTCCAGAGCCTCCAGAGCCTGCTCTTCAGCTTTCTCTCTCTAGGGTTTCGTCCAACTCCTCCGACGCCGGGCTCGTCTTCCGTTGCACGACCTATATTCTTCCCTTCGCGCGGTAGCTGTTGTGGTATTCCTTGTTTCCTTTTCCGGTTTCCCGTTTGGATTCCGGGAGGAGCGCTTTTTTGTCCGTTTTTTTTATTTTTTATTTTTCGTGTCGCCTTTCGCCGTCGCCGGTGCTCCGATGGGGGAGGTGTCCGATAAGCTGAGGGAAGCGGAGCTGAAGAAGGAGGGCGTTCGCAAGGCGTACGAGGAGATGCAAGCGCAGGTGCCGAAGGTGCTGTTGCTCTCCGTCCTGTGGAAGGATTTGGAGGAGCATTACGACGGCCTGTGGAGGTCGCTGCAGTGCCGCTCCGAGGAGCTCCTCGAGAGGGAGAGGTCGCTCGAGGAGCGGGCCCGCGCGGTCGAGTCCAAGGAGGACGAGCTGCGTTCGTATCGGCGGAGGATCGAGGAGTGCGAGGGGGAGGTCGGAAGGAAGGCAAGGGAGCTGGCGTCGGTGCAGGAAGAGGTCGAGAGGTTGTGCGTCGAGCGCGAGTCGGAGGAGAAGCGGTTAGTTCAGACGCGCGGCGCGCTCGGCGATGTGGTTTCGTTGATCAGAGACAAGAAGGAGGAGTTGAGTTCTCTTAGGCAGTCGACTGAGGAATGCCTGGGGATTTATAGTTCCAAAAAAGAGGAGATGGAGCTGCTGCAACAGAAAGTAAGCTTGCAAGAGAAAAAAGTTGAAGTTTTGCGGGATTTGCTAGATGAGAGTGCTAGGGAACTGGATTTGGAAATAGAGAAGTTAGGACTGACGAGGAGTTCTCATAAAGAACTGTCGAGGGAGGTTGATTTGAAAAGACAGGACTTGAACATGGTACAGAATCTGCTCGAGGACAGTTACAAGGAATGGGGAACGAGAGAGAATCGGTTGAGCATTCTGGAACACTCCATCGAAGAGCTTGAAAGGGTGATTGAGCTCAAACGCGGAGAATTGCAGTCTCTCACAGATAAGATAAATGACTGCTACCTTGAACTTCAAGTCAAGGAAGAGGAACTTGGTCGAGTCAAGAAATGCGTTGAAGAGTCTAATGAAGCGCTCAAATTGAAAGAGAGTCTTCTTGATTCAATCCGAACATTGATTGAAGAGAACAAGGAAGAGCTTGAGTCCAAGGAAAAGCAGTTTGATGCAATCGACAAGTTGGTCGGTCAGCGGTCGGCGATACTTGTATTGAAAGAGACGGAGTTGAGGTTCATCGAAACAAATATTGGAAGGCTCTCAGAAGAGCTTAAATCCAAGGAAGGTCATTTGAAGGGTATCAGGAAGTGTGTAAAGCAGCTTGAAGAGGAAATGAAGTCAAAAAAGGAAGAGCTTGCTTTAGTTGAAGGAAAAGAAAGAAAGGCTGGCAAATCTCTTGAATATATATGCCAGCAATTAAAAGCAACCAAAGAGCCTTTAAAAGACCTCAATCTTGAACTTGAATCCAAAAGGAAACAGCTAGAGTCCATCGAAATTCGTATGAGGAAATCTGCAGAGGGACTTCAACTGAAAGAACAAGAGTATGCTTCTATCCAAAGCTCAATTCTTGAAAGCTCAGTGACCCTCAAGTCCAAAAAGAAACATCTGGATTTGATGCTGAAGTCTATTGCAGAGTGCTCTAAAGAGCTTGAATTTGGAAAGGGGCAGTTGGATCAAATTGAAGAGAGAAGCAAGGAAGGCTGCAGAGATCTCGAACTCAAGGAAAAGCACCTTAATGTGCTTAATGCGGCAATTGAAGAATGCTCTAAGATACTTGAAATGAAAGAGAAAGAATGTGAGGTTCAATGTAATGAACTAAAATTGAGGAGGGAACAACTTGATTGGATTGAAAAAACACTCAAGACCCACTCTAGGGAGTTGGAGTTGAGAGAGAGTTTTAATGTACTTTCTGGTGTAACGGCTCATGCATTAGTAAATGAATCTGCTTCGGTTTCACAAGTTAATTTTCAACCTGGAATTGTTGTTGATGGAAAGAATCTGCTGAGATTCCTAGGTCAGCAATTCAGGGAGCACGACAGGGTGTGCTCTAAGGTGCTGGAAAGAATTCAAACATCACCTGATGCTGCGAAATTGGTGTTAGATGCCATTGAAGGATTCTATCCTCAGGACTCCAGTAATGGAGATGGATTTGACATTGGTACAACCAGAAGGATTTGTATCTTTCTCTTAGAGTCTATAAAAAAATTTTCAGCAGAGGTGAAGCCTCAGGTGAGGGAAGCTGCAATGAAGCTGGCCCTTGAATGGAAAGCGAAGCTAAATGTTTTGCCATCACGAGAGAATTATTTGGAGATGTTAGGTTTTTTGCAACTTCTATTGGTGTATAAGCTGGACTCTGCTTTCGATAAAAATGAAATTCAAAATCTGGTCAATTCAATATCGCAGTTCAGAAAGGCACATGAATTGTGCCAACTCCTAGGTTCGTCAGGTGCACAACCTGGTAAGTTTTTGTGCACCTATGAACTTGTGTTGATGGATCTGGTTGCCAGTTTCTTTATCACTTTGTGCCTGGTTATTGCAACATTGATGTTGCTTCAGCTCTTATCTCTTTATGCTAACAAAATTTTTAAACATGACAATGGCTGTGAATTTTAACTTGTGCAAGTTTAGGTATTTCCATTTTTTTCCACATATGCATGGCAAAATCCAAAAGAGAGCTTTGACCTCAAATTTTGATTAATAAATGCCACGAGGTCTGGATATCATACTAACTGAATATAATAGTATATGATTAATCATGATTCCTCAATGTTTAACACTTCTGAATTTACAAGTAAATGTCTGTTATCTATTTGGTAAGGTAAGTTTTTCTTTTTTTAAATTATGTACGCTTTTCTGAATTGAACAAACCTTTGAATGGTTATTCTTTTAAAATATTTAATTTTCATTTTTTTTCCTACATGCAAACCTTGCACTTTTTCGCTAGTATAGATGAACTTAATTATATCAAATGGATTCATTAAGGCTCCTTGTCTGTGATTTCTTTACCGTCTTTTGGATTGGAACAATGGAACATTTATAGAGAGTTCAATGCAGTGATTAGGTTCATGTTGATACTGCACCAAATACAGAAATTGCTCTTTTGAGCTTCTATCCAATAGTTGAACTTCTACAGTTGGGGCTCAAAAATATTTTTCCAAAGATATCTAATCAGCAGTTGCAACATTCTTCTACCTTTTTTTGATATTGACTTTTGCTTAGTCTTCAGATTTTTGTCTTGTTGTCTTTCCTACTCCTCGTAGCTAGTTAGTAGATAGTATAAACTCTTGTTTGATTTTGATTTCATGGGAAACCACTTCGCTACAGTCATCTTGATTAAGGTGGTTTGGACTCTTATCAGTTTATTTGTATATGACAGGCTCCTTGAGATCCATTCAACAGTGCCAAATAAAGACTGAGGAGTCAGAGCATTGTATTGTGCACAGTTCAGATGATTCTCCTGGTGTGATTTCTCCACCACCAACTGACTCTGTTGGAGGAACTTTGCAGTTTCGTGAAACTGAGCTTTCGACTGAAGATCATGCAATCCTCAAAGAAATCTTGGATGCACTGCAAAGCTCCTCTGACCCTGAAGAACTTATTCTGGGTGTAATTGAGGGGTCTTATAGGCAATTCTCAAATAGTATGGATATGAATTTACATACTGATGTTCTCAAGAGTCAAATTTTTCTATTAGAGCAGCTGATAAAAGTTTCACCTTCAACGTCGAATGAAGTTAAAGAAGGAGCAATGAAGCTGGCAAGAGAATGGAAAGTGAGACTGACAGAAAAAGCTGAGAGTTCGTTAGAGGTTCTCAGTTTTCTGCATTTCTTGGCTGCATTTAAGTTAGTTTCTTCCTTCAATGAAAACGAGATTCTGAATCTAGCAGATCGTGTTTCACTGAATGACAATGCTCCACTTTTATGCCAGACCCTTGGTCTTGCCAACAGGGTGACGGGTAAATTTTCTATGACTCTTAATATTCTTCTCTTTTTTCCCCTCTTTTGGCTTTTCGAAGGAAATATCTGTGGCTTATGGCTGCTTATAGAATGAGCTCAAGATATTTAATTTTTAAGTGAGTTCCCTTGAGTTTCACTTTGATGCCAGATTTTGATAACCCATCTATTTGTTTGTTATGTACAATATTCTTGTCTTGCATATACATGTGTGGAGCAGAATAAACAGATGGAATAGTCAGAAAGGGTCAACTTGATTTGGAGTTGGCTAGCTAATAAGCATGCGTCAACCCATTCAAAATAACTCGGTTATGACTTGGTTTGGTATGACCAGAAACTGAAACTAACTACATGCTAGGGGTGTGTTTGGTAACGTTTCTGTTCCGCGGAACAATGTTTTTTTTTTTTTTTTCGTTCCAAGGAACAATTTTTGAGTATAAGAATGCGTTTGGTAACTGCAAAAATTTCTACTTCAGGAATAAAATTGCGTTTGGTAAAGTTATATAATTTGTTTGTTTCTTTTAATTTTTCAATATTTTTATTATATTTTTCCTTTTTTTATTCTTTTGGCCGGTCGCCGGCCTCGGCCATGGTTGGCGATGAGGGCTGGCGACCTTGCCGAGCTACCGCCAAGTCTGCATCGCCCAGCGGTGGCTCGGCGAGACCAAGCCTCATCGGCCAGCGCGAGGCTCGGCCTTGCCAGGCTAGGGCGAGGCCGCCCTTGTGCTGCTTGGGTGAGGTTGAGTCTTGCCGTTGACCTCGCCTAGCCACCGAGGCCACCGGCGAGGCCAAGCCTCGCCTTGGCTGGGCGAGCTCGAGCTTGCCTAGATTCAGCGAGACCGAGCTCGCGTAGCCACTGGTGAGGCCGAGCCTCGCCGGGTCACCGCAAGGCGCCCAAGGCAAGGCCAGCCTTGCCGGGGGCCAGCAACGCTCCGGCGAGGTCATCGGCCATGGTTGAGGCCGGTGACCGGCCAAAAGGAAGAAGAAAAGAAAAAAGAAGAAAAAAGAAATGTTTCTCGGAAGAAACAACTTTTTTTTCTACTTGTTACTATCCTTGGGAACAAAAGTTTTACTAAACGCATTTCTGTTCTTTTTTTGTTCCTTGGTACAAAAGAACAAAAATTTTTGTTCCAAGGAACATAAACAAAAATAAACAAACAGGCCTAGATAGCCAGGTTTCTCACGTGGTTTACAATCTATAAGATGTTGGAGTTTAATTTGCCGTGCGAATCTTTAGAGTACTCATTTAGCAAGAAAAGGTCTTAAGTTGCAACTGCAAGACTCTTGCTGAGTTGCGGCATAAAATGTATACAATATCTAGCTGTCTGCATTTTCCTTCTATTCTGCTGCTCTCTTTTATCAGATAAACAGTGAATAATCATAACACTTATTTTCATTGGGTCATTAGGATAATTACTTGGGCAGGGCACCATAATACTTAAACTCATTTGTGACGTGTATGCTTTTGAATTGCCAAAAAGCTGTATGGTTTTGATCTTTTATATTCTGGTGCTACTATTCCATTGAATGAGAGCATGAATAATTTTGAGTGCCATCGGTGGGATCCCAGTCTTCACTTTAATGTTTATCTGATTGCTACAAGTGTAATCTTTTTTAATCTTTCAATTTACTATTTTTCTTGTTAACGCTGCTTTATAAGGTGCTGTTGACTTTTTAGTCATTGAACTAATGAAAATTGGTCTTGAAAGTACGGATAGTGCCCTTTTGATAGTTGTTTCTTTACTGTATGTCATTGCCCTAATGTTGTTGGCATTTTTACTGATTTATCTCAGCGCCAGCTAGCACAGCCGCTTCTTTCTCTGGAGTCCATCTGCAATCGCCTAGAGAGAAGAAACGTATCGCCAGTGACCCTGCAATCGATCAGCAATCCCAACAGCATGCGCGAAAGTGCAGATACGTGATGAAAAATCCAGTACGCCCCGTGTGATATCTGATACGACTCCCATCCTTGTTGTGAGTCACTCACCCTCGAGCACTAAGGTATTCTCTGCTAACATTAGGCCCTAGCTTTCATCTATCGCTGCCAGTCGCCTCTGACAGCAGCAAAGACAAATCTTACGTTTACTTTCAGCGATTGTGGTGCTGACGAAGTACAGAATGTACAGATAGGTTTGCTCACAGGAGCATTGTCTCGCTTTTGGAAAGTAAGTTAATGCTTTCTATATAGAAATTATCCTAGGAAGCTCTCGACAAGGTTGAAGTGATTGCACCGGATGATCAGAACATACAAGTGAACGGATTATGTATTTATGACCTAAACAGCTATCTGACTTGGTGTTTTTAGCTTAAAATCGCGGATCTATCTGATACAGTGTATCTAGGCGTGATTCATGTAATGCTTTCTTACGCGCTAGATGCTTTTGAGCAGGCCTTTAAGGGTCTGTTTGGCAATATCCGATTCTATTCATTTGTTCTTGGGAACCAAAAAAAAAAAAAAAGAGAATAGAAATCCATTTAGTAAATTTTTTATTCTCAGGAACAAATTTATTTTCGAAAATATATTTGGAATAAAATCAAGAAGTATAAAAAAGTTATTTTTTTGTTCTCGGGAACAACACGAGAATCAAGTCAATCCATTTTTCTTATTTCTTTTTCTTCTCTCTTCTTCTTCCTCCTAGCTGGTCATTGGCCACCGTTGCTTGTCGGCCATTGCCGTCAATGGTAGTCACCAACAATTGGTTGGTGAGATTCGATAAGTTAACTGGAGGTTTGCCTGGCCACCGTGAGGCTCATCCTTGCCTAGTTGGCATGAGCTCGACCTCATCGCCTTGTCAATGGCTCCTTTGCTAGGCCTCCACTAGGTTGATGTTGCCTTGGCAACAACGACATAGCAATGGTTCGGCGAGGCACCTTGACTCAAGTCTCAATGTGTCTCGTTGGGGGCTAGCAACGCTTCAACAAGGTCACTTATCCTTATATGGCCGGTCATCATCGATGATGACCGGTGAGACCGGCGACTAGAGGTAGTAGAAGAAGAGGAAAAAAAGCAAAAGGAAAAAAAAAAAAAAAAGATAACAAGTAATAAGATTATTAAAAAATTAAAAGAAAATGGCTTGGGTTAGAAATTTTAAGGTCCTACCAAATGCATTTCTATTATCGAAATATAAATTTTGAATAATTATTAAACGCTGCTCACAAACTCATTCAAGGAACAAAATTAAAAAGAATCATTTCTTGACAGAAATTTTCTTTAGAAATATAATGGTTATCGAACGTATCTTAATTAAGCTTGCCGTCTATCCTCTCTCCATCTCTCCATGTCCGCCCTTCTGGCGGTCGCTCTTAGACAGTAGGATCCCACGTTTTCTCTCACTCGCTATCCCTCGTACAGCGCCACGTGTCATTGTCCAAATTCCTGCAAACCCATTGGAGCTGAGAAGCGAAGCTTCGTGATCGATTAAGGCATGAAAGCAACGGGAGTATTGATGTTGATGGGTCGCGAATGTCTGGTCGGAGTGCTTGTGTTAGGAATTCAAAAATGCGATTGTAACTTTTCTTAAACGATATAGAATTGGTCATGTGTAAAAATCGATCAAGAGCTAATGCTGCTTTTCTAGATAACGACTACAACATATCGAAGATAATCAACCTGTTGAGATAATTTATATATCTTACTTGAGAGGTTTGATATGCGAGTCAAATAGGAATGGATATGATTAGGGATAATTGGTTCCAATGTGGGTAGATTCTAAACTTAGATCTTGTAGCTTACCCTGTTATAATCATTTCTCCTTTATAAGATCTTATATCATACTCTGTCTGTATTGTAAGCTATTTTGAAATTTGTCCTTTTTTTTGGAAGCTATTTTTTCGGTTCAGTTCCAGGGTTTATCCTAATTGTACTGGAACCTACTTTGCAATCGTCCGATATTCTATATGGCTTAGAATTTTATATATACACATGAAAAGATAATAACGTAATCCTCTTAATTTGTATTGAAGCATTAAGCACATGTAATCAATATGTACATGAGCTTTTTGACTAAACAAAATAACTAAGGATTCACAAGGCTAATTATTATAAAGAAACACCACAAGGCAAAGTAAAAATCCCAACATTGCATAAATATTAGCAACAAACATGCGTTTAATATTAGTTTCATTCCTAAAACTAGTGTGTGAAGCTATCTATTTATCTATAATGGTTAACAAATCTTTTTTTTACACTAGTAAAAACCAGTTTAATCGGTCCAGTTCTTGAGGGGGACTTTATTTAAAATCAATAACTAGACCAGTTTTAACCAATTCCCAAAAAATGGAACCAATTCTTAGACCGTTCAAATAGGAACCTATTCCCAGACCTATTTTTCGAGTGGTCTGATCCAATTCCTGGTAAACTCGGTTTGGTTACACATTTCTAGATATAATTAATAATGGTAATGCAATTCATTAAATTACTATTGGCAATAATCTAAATAGGGAATGTAGATATGGTGCTTTGATTATTGAGTGTGTATAGAATTGCCCTTAGTTGTGAAAATCTCGACCGACTGCACACTGGAGGAGGAATTATGATGACCCAGACCGGGGCAGTACGGAGGGATGGACTGAGATCGCCTTAGTAGTACGCGGGTGAGGCTAAGGGCGTGTCTCCCATCTTACATCGCTTAGGGGGAAGTCCTAGATTAGTTTATAAAGGCTGGGATCCCTCTTAATCTTTCTAACGCGTTTTAAAATCGTGAGAACTCAATGTCCAAAGCGGATAATATTACACAATGGGACTCGGGTCATTATAAATGATATTAGAGCCGACTCTCGACCGTGTGTGGAGCCACAGTGAAGGCCCTAAGCCCTGTGCCTTAAGGGGGAGAATGTGATGACCCAGACTTGAGGCAGTACGAAGGGACGGACTGAGATCGCCTTTAGTAGTACGCGCTCTCCCGACCGCGTGTGGGGCCACAGCGTCTCGACCATGTGTGGGCCACAGCGAGGGCGCTGTGCCTTAAAGGGGAAAGAACGTGATCGCTCAGACCGGGATAGTACGGAGGGATGGACTGAGATCGCCTTGGCTCTCATGTCTCCCATCCCACATCGCTCCTCGGCTCTCATGTCTCCCGTTCCACATCGCTTAGGAGGTAGTCCTGAGCTAGTTTATAAAAGCTTGGATCCCTCTTAATCTGTGTAACGTGTTTTAAAGTCATGAGGACTCAGTGTCCAAAGCGGACAATATTACATAGTGGGACCTGTGTCCTACAGAATTATGACTTGTTTGGTAATCATTTTGTTTCCAAGAACAATTTTTGCGTAAAAATGATTTTTTATTCTCTTCTCGAGAATAATTTTTGAGTTTTTGAAAACATTTGATAACTGTTTAAAACTTCTACCTCGAGATAGAAATGTGATTAGTAAGTTTCTTAAATTTTTTAGTATTTTTATTATATTTTTCTTTTTTCTTTTCTCTTCTTCTTCCTTCTTTTTTGTGGTCGATTGTCAACCGCAATGGTGGTCGGGGATTGGTTGGGCAAGGTTTGATGAGTTTGCCAGAGGTTTGCCTAGCCATCGTGAGGCTCGACTTTGCCCAAGGTTGAGCGAGGCTTGGCCCATGACCTTGCCATTTGGCCAATCGCCGGCCATCATTGAGGCCGACAATCAACCAAAAGAAAGAAGAAGAAAAGAGGAGAAAAGAGTAGACTTGATTCTAGAAATTATTTCCCGAAACAATAAACAACTTTTTTCTATTTTTTGATTGTGTTCTAAATCTATTCCCGAGAATAAAATCCGTTTTTTTGTTTTCAAGAATAAAAAAATAGATTAATTTTTTTGGGGAGTATTACCAAGTAGGCTCTTAGTCAAAAAGCAGTGCTTTGATTATTGTCAGTAGAGGCGGTATGTTATTTGGCATTTCCTTGAAGAAAAAAGATGAACAGTTTTTATAATGGCTCAAAATTCTTCCTATTAACAGCAATCAAATTGATATAAGCGTGAAATAAAATAAATAAATGTCTGACATATTTTAACTTTTTGCATGTTATTCTTTTTAATGCAAAAATTACGAAAAATAGTATACATGATTATAGCTAGGTTGGTCCATAAAAAAAGTTTACAACAACATAAATTGAATTCAAATTTATTTTTTACATTTTACCTTTTTTTGGGGCTTGTTTTACACTTAATAATTTCTTTTAAAACTACATACCAGAACGAAAAAAATTTCTTTAAATTCGAAACCCAGGAGATCCTTACGATATATCAACACGAATATCTAAAAATTCAAGCCAAACAATAGCTGACTTAAATTTGTGGAGGGCAAAGTTGGGAAAACAGGAATTCAAAATTTCTAACACGAAAACCACCATCGGCGGAGCTCGCAAGCATGGCGCCCTCCCATTTCTCGCCCCTCTCGGCCATGGCGCTCTCTTCCTCCGCCTTCCACGCCCTCTTCAAGTCCTCCTCTCGCTTCTCTTGGAAATCCGTACTCTCTCTCTCTCTCTCTCTCTCTCTCTCTCTCTCTACTATCGTGTTCTTCAAGAGGAATGGTAGTCATTGATCGCCGCCTCTCTCTCTCTCTCTCTCTCTCTCTCACTCTCTCTCTAGCAGACCGGGAAGTTGCAGCAGACCCTCGCCGGAAGCATCGAGAAGACGGGCGTCGGTCTGCACTCCGGCGAGGTCTCGACGGTGAAGATACGGCCGCATCTCGCCGGCGGCGGCCGGTGCTTCGAGTTCCAGTCCCGCTTCGTGCCGGCGTCGATCGATCACGTGGAGGAATCGCCCCTCTGCACCACCCTCTCCAAGGACGGGTACAGAGTCCGTACCGTCGAGCACTTGCTTTCCGCTCTGGAGGCCACCGGCGTCGACAATTGCCGGATCGAGGTGGTCGGCCTTGATGCTGGAGATCGCGATGTCGAGGTTCGTGCTTTATGTTTTTAAGCTGTCTCGGTAAATAAAAGTTTTCTTCTTTTTCGCAATGGACATTGCATTTTTGTTGTGCGTCTGACAAGAGAATTCTGAAGAAGTGTGAGATTATCCTCCCGTTGAATTTGTCTGCCTGGTATTACTTGGTCTCAACGATTAAGGTTAGGAATGTGAAGATTGATTGCAAAATTGATCTATCAAGCAAGGCGAGGAACTCTGTGGAAACCTAGACAAGCGTGTTGTCTTCAAGCATCCAATGAAAATTTCTCCCGTAATTTCTTAAGATACTTTCATTTAGCAGTCTTTGTAGTTTGCATCTCTTCATTATCCAACACTAAATATAGTCCGTTGACTGGCATGACTTTTGAGCTAAGTTTTGCTGATGCTTCGTGGATGCTCCATATCGCCCCTCTCTATTGAATTGTAACAAAAATACAGCCAGGTCTTTGATAAGACCATTTTTTCTTTCAGAAAGGATTTTTCCCCCCGATTAACTACAACAGTGAAGGCCTTGAGCATTGCGATGTAAACTCCATTGAGCTAGTACATATGCTACTTGGTTTCAATGGCAAATTGCTCTGTCAAATGCATCATGGCAATTGACAAACATAAATCTACGTTTGATCCTATAGTTTCATTTTATGGCAAAAAAGGTTCAGTGCTCATTCCAAGGTCCATAGCTGGGGTGCAAATGTTGTGGATACAGGTGTAAACACAGATATGATTTGTGATTTTTTTTTTTTTTTTTTTGGTAGGTTCCTATTTTAGATGGATCAGCAGGTGAATGGGTGGAGGCTATAGAAGGGGTTGGTTTAGAGGTGGCGAAAGATGCTTGTGGGAACAGTCTTGAGAAAATGGCGCCATATTTGGATGAACCAGTGCATGTCTGGAGGAATGATTCTTTTGTGGTTGCATTCCCCTCATCACAGGTCCACATCAGCTGTGGGATCAACTTCCCACATGTACGTATTTTCTTTTATACAATAGGCTGAGGCTTTGCCTATTGGAAGGCACAGAAGTTACTCCCTCTTCTTTAATAACTGTTAAACCTTGCTAAAGAAAGAGTTATTGGTAGGTTGTTTAACTACTTATTTATTCTCATTGTTCCAGTGGCTTACCTGATTTTGTTAGAATGGCAAATACCATGCTCATTCTTTAAAGCCTTTCTTAACTATTTCGTTTTGTTAATGAAGATTTTGTTAGCTATGGATTATTCAAATTCTTTTACTTCTTTGAACAAGTTCAAGGAGATACTGACCTGTTACAGGAGGGGAGGGGCTACTTATAGTCACAATCATGAATTGGGGAAGCATGGGCCTTCAAATAACCTGGATATTGGGGAAGTGGTTCTCCCTGTTAGATGAAACCTTTTCCTTATTTGAATTCTAATTGCCCAGAAACCTTCCAGATTCATCATGTGACAAGATGATTTTAGTAATAGTAGTATGTTAGTCTATGGTCTATTTTGGGTTGAGAACTTCTCTTGTTGCTTGCTTATCATAAGATCACAACATTAACCGTGGTGATATCATAAGATTCTTATGTTGATTAGCAATTCTTTAAGTAAATTTTTCTATGAAAAGTTTCCATTACATATAGACGAAAACTCCAGAAATATGGGTTTACTCATTCGATCCGATGAACTCTAGGACAATGTAATTTCCATCATGGCTCTTCACTTATAGCAATCATCTTCTTGCTGCTGCTCTGTGCTCCACTTTCCATTTTTCTAGATCAGGAGAAGTTATATCTCCATCTCCCTGATTTCAAATTCAGGTCGGCAAATGTATATTGTGCATGGATGCACTTCTTCATGTGTATTCATACCGTCTATGACGCTTATCTGAAATTGTCTGGGCCACTAGCTTGATTAATCTGACTGAATCTTTTCAGATATATTTTGAAGTTTCAAAGTGGTACTTGAATAGGATTGGTTTTGTTGGAATTCAAACTCACATCATGTTGTCATTCAAAGTAGTATTTCTCAGGCCCCTGATTTTTTTGCTTGAGTGATGCTTTTTAGAAACACTATACTACCACCTTAACTTTTAGCCATTGGAAGCTAAAATCTGTGATCTCTGCTCATTCTAGCTACATTTGCATCAATAATGGCTAAACTGTGAATGTGAGGGTGAGATATGCTACGCAATCAGGTGAAGAAGTGCACTAGTGGGTTCATCAGATGCAGTGCGGTGTTTGAGTGATTAAGTGATAGCTTTATTTTCCATTATTATGTTGGTGATGCAGGTCCCATCTATTGGCTGCCAGTGGTTCTCTGCTTCTATTGAATATGACTCCTTTTATAAAAGGGAAATTGCTCCTTCACGAACCTTTTGCGTTTACGAGAAGGTCAGCTATTTGTCACCATGGCACTTGCCACTTGTCACAATCTATATCTTACTGTCCCATGCATGGATCTTCCCTTCCCTCACTATAATAGAAAAAGCTTATACTTCAGTATAGCTACATGGCTAAACACACACACTCACACACACACACACACACACTTTTTTCAATTACAAAAACATACCTTTCCTGATTTTATTTTTAGTCATCATTTTGACTATAAAAAGTTAAGGCAGTTTGTCAGTCCATGTCCATTTACACAGCTTCAGCTATCACGGCACTGATCAAGGAACTGAGGGATACTAAATCATCTGTAGTGAGGATATCTCTTATGCAGTAATGACGAAAAAACAATCTTGCATCTGTTAACATCCATCAGATAAAATATTGACATCTATTACTAGTTTGCAAGCCTATAAAATACTGCTGCTTGACAAATCGTTGTAATTACCTTGGCTTACAATTTGTGTTCATTTATTGTACCTTTTAACAGCTAAAAAGAAGAGTAACAGAGTAATCAAAATATAAAATTCCTCCTTGCACGTTGATATGTTTCCTTCCATGTTTGTGAAATATATTTGCTTGAACTGGCAGAGTCTAGAAATTTGATGTAGTGAGTATGCAAATTTCACATCTGCCCCACCCATGACCAGGATTGTTGCAATGCTGGGTGACTTATGAACAGTATTAGTAGTCTGAATTTACTATAAGATCAGTGGTTGGGAATATTATCTTGTTTTTTTCCTATACACTTATGCCTTTTGTTTGTTGGTAAATGCACTTGTCTTACTACCATAATTTGTGCCATCTGGGCAACAGAATATCTTTTTTTCCACGAAACTATTTGCCTGTTACTAACTGGCCCATATTTGCATTTGTCTTGAGTGCTACGGACCTTATTTTTGCTTTTCCACCTAATGCCAGAAGTCAAATTGCAATATTTTCTCAGGTAGAGAAAATGCGCAGTAGCGGATTGATAAAAGGAGGCTCACTAGAAAATGCCTTGGTTTGTAGGTGAGACCTCGGAACCTCTTTATATTGTTGTTTCTTCCCCTAGTGAGTTAAGTGAGTGGCTGAAACAAGGGTTGGCGACTACCAGTAATTTTAGAACCTGAATTTTCAAAATGCTTAGGTTTTTCTGGAAGACAGTTAAAGACATTATGCGCCGTAATGTCCCAGAGTTGTCTTTTGAAACTTTTGGAAGCAACAAGCCAAAGCAGGCAGCACACACACACACACACACACACACACACACACACGCACACACATATTTGTTTGCTTCATGGATTGACATTTCCGGCTATCATCTATAGTGCAGATAAAGGTTGGTTGAACCCACCATTGCGTTTCACACACACACACACACACACATATTTGTTTGCTTCATGGATTGACATTTCACACACACACACACACACACACACACATATTTGTTTGCTTCATGGATTGACATTTCCGGCTATCATCTATAGTGCAGATAAAGGTTGGTTGAACCCACCATTGCGTTTCAATGAGGAACCATGTCGCCATAAGGCCTTGGATCTTATTGGCGATCTTTCTCTTTTTGCACGGTGTGGTAGTCAAGGGCTTCCTGTGGGACATATAGTTGCTTACAAGGTATTTGACCATTTCACATTTTTCATGTTTTTCATGCAACCTGAGATTGACAGATTGGAATATGTGCTTTTTCCCCCCTTTTCCTGCCGAAGAAAAATTACGATGTGTAAACTTTCATGTGCAAGCAATAAGGTGACTATAATGGTGCAAAATGACGTGTACCAATTGAGATATTATAAGTACATTCAAATTTTGTTGTAAATTAGATATCTGAATTGTATTAACCATAAAACATTATATTTCTAGAAAGTAGATGCATTGTAGAACTTGTCGCAACATAATGATATTATCTTGTCATTGCTGTTTGCGAGATATTCGGATATGCTTAACCTTAGCAGCTAGCCCCTGCTTGACTGTGGTTCACAGCATATGTGAGATATTCAGATGGATGGCATTGATTTTGTCCAACTTTCTGAGTTATCTATCACTGTCTCATGGGTTAGGGAGATGTTCCCTGGAAACCAAGGATCCTTTTGGCTGTTTGGTTTCTTAAGAAAAATGGAAGATCATTGTCCCTTGCATGGAGTGATTAATGTAGCATCTGGAGTGAATTTTGACAGAAATTGATTGTTATTGAGCATGTTTATGCTTTCTGATGTTCCTTATTGTCTATGCTACCTATAGCAAATAATAATTAATGGGTTTTGCTTAAGATTTCCGAACTTACACAGAGGAAGACTCGCATTGTTAAGATAATAAGGCTAACCCCCGTTGTAGTCGTGTCAGCTCAAGTGGAAGAAGGAAAAAAGGAAGCGGGGGGGATGGGGTTTGAAGGGAGTATCAAATAGTCAATCTCTATAAATTTTCAGTTGTACATTTGGATGTAATCTTCTCTTTGTAGTGTTCTTGTGGCAATGGGGCATTGTTCGGCAATTTTGACTGCGGATAATTGTCCTAATAGAGTCCCTTTATAATGGATGTTTTAAGCTAGAGACCTGTTGGATTCATATTTGGCTATATCAGTCCCTGCAATTTTGACGAGCTGTTGATGCTTCCTCTGACAAACTTCTGATGGGATTCCCCACTGCCACTGTCCTCCGTGGCAATGTCACGGGCATTGCTGGTGCATTAACATTTTATGGAATCCACTGGATTGTTAAATATATATAGGCACTAACATCATCAAATATAAAGTACACTGGCTCACCTAACCTAGCACCGCAAAGCAGGGGGTGTACATGCAGTTCAGAACCTTCCATGTTATTATTGTCTTTCAGTCTAGTACTTCCTTTTGATAAAAAAAAATACAGAAACTTGAACATGCAAACATTCCTTTTGGCTGCATTTCTTCTGTTCTAGGTAACATGGGTAATTATATTTTCGACATGGAGTATGCTTTCACTGGTTTCATAGTTCTTTACTTATGTATAGTTGTGATGACCATAAACTGTGATATGCAATCTTAGGATGTTAAATGCTAACTTTTGGATATAATCACAGAGTGGCCATGCGCTGCATGCTGGGTTTTTACGCTGCTTGTTATAGCTTGCAAGTGAGATTGGCTAACTTTGCTCAAGATGTCCCAGATTAAAGGCCCAGTCACGATGCAAGGAACTAGACCATAGAATATGATTCTTAATCTCCTAGATGAAATACTGTAAGAGCAGCAGTTTGAATGCTTTAGGGATCATTTTGACATCATACTAAGATTATTCTGCTCAAAGCCAAGTAATAATCTTCTTGATAAGAACATCTAAGTGGTCTATCACTATAAGATGTCTAGATGCTTGCACCCAGAGGTATCCCTGGGGGTGACATTAACTATTCACCAATTTTGGGAAGATGCACCAAATGCATAATGTTCAGAAGTCAGAAGCCGTTGCTGTCTGACCAGAGGACTCAGCTACAATCAGAACCATATTTTGAATAGAGCTGCATTAATATGGAGGGTTCTCGCTATTCGGAGCAAAAGTATCGGTCAGCTTTTCATTGTGGGAAGTTGAAGTTAGCTCTCCTCACTGATGCAACTACGGGCAACTTTGGGAAAATCTGCCAGGACGAAGGCTTTGCTTGTTTGTGGATGACTTTGAAATCTCTAAGATAGCGCCTGAGCTCATTCCTTGTAGACATGCACTCTTGATTACGGTCTTTCTATCAGGATTTGAAGGGAGATTATCTATGGTTGTTGGAGTTTAGGACAGGAACTATCGTTAGCAGGTGACGGCTATTGTTTATCACTTGGTACCTTATAAAAGCATCTGTATGACCTCATATTTGTGGGCCGCCAATATGTATCGTGAAATGGAAATACTTGAGCATATGTTTGCCTATGTTTTCCTCAACATTATTGTCTTCTTCCCTCTTCTTACCTGTTCTTTTCCTTTGCGACAACTCCAAACCTTATTTTATTAGTTCTTTCAAAATATTAAGCTGGTATTTTGGTGCAATACTCTTGACTCTTGGCTGGAACTGAATTTCATTTGGTGATTTGACTGACCCATGTGACAACTTTTTCATCACAGGAATGCTGCGCAGCTCCTGACTCCTGTCAATGATCATCATTTTTTTTATCAAATACTCTTAAATGTATTCACAAGCTCTGTTAGGTGTTAAACCTCTGCTTTTCGGTCATTGTCTGGAAAGATCTACGTATTTCCACCTTATTCTCTAGTTCACCGCACCACCACACCTTATTGACAAGTGAATTGGATTTTTAAGGATCAACTCTATGCCTTACCATAGGCATTATATACGGTCCGGGCGTTGCATTGAGTCCTAGCAAGCCCTGTCTCAACCAGATCATTAAATCGAGGAAGTTACAAACTATTTTATCGGATTCTTGTTCACATATGCGATGGAACTTATATCATACTCGTGCTAAATCGGGATAGATTTGTCGAAATTTCTACTGAATGCCTCTCAAATGACTATCCTCACCTTCTTAAGTCAGCGGGCCAATTTTCCCACGTTCAAGTCAAGTCGTGATCAAGTCAATCCGCGTTACTGCCATCAATACCACGTCCCCCACGAAGGCCGCTTTTGCTGCTTCTATTACCTTTCATCAACTGCAGTGGCCGTCTTATTACGCTTGGTCTTCACTGAAAACGCATGCCAGCATCAACTCGCAATGGTACATTCCACCAAACACAGCCAATCGCTTTCAATGAGCATAACCTAACTCAGCCGAGGTATATATTAAAGTCATGCCTCACTCGAAATGACCTAGCCCTAAGTTGGATGGTCCAACCAGAACTAGGGTGCCTTTTCTTCATTGCGGACAAATGGTCCTAAGCATCATTTTTCGAAAAGTTGTTGAAGGTATCGAACTTATAATCAATGGCTAAGGGGCCAAAGCCAACTCTCTCCCGCAAAGCACTCTCCATTTTCTTCCGTCGACGAGCACGACAGAGGAGGAAACCCCGTTTTATATTGTAAGAGACCCTCGACACATGCACACTACGACTGCCTATGAATAGTGAGAGGGCACTAGACGTAGTATTGGGTCGAAATCAATCGCTCTCCAACCCGATGCCATAATTATCTACGGCACACAAAAGCCTATATTAACGGATCTTACCTCTCTCCCAAGTCACAACAACAATAGAATATTGCAAGTAAGGTGTTGCCCTGACCTCTAACGTTTTGACATTCCCCCTTGAAGGTGTAACGAGATTTTTCTTTCCAATCCATCTTAAGGCTTGTAAAGATTGGTAATTTATCTTAAACCATTTCGGTACAAATCTGGGTTACTGCATATTCTGCTTGAATGTACAATGATTGGAAAATAACCTAAGGATGATAGTTTCTCTGGAATTAAGACATCTCAAATGTCATAATTTTCGTATGACATTCACTTAAATATCATATTTCTTTTAATCACTTAAGTGTCATGCCATGACTTTTAAAAAGTGTTTACTTGAGTGTCATATAGTTTGATCGTTCATTTTAGTGCTATAACTTTAAATAAAGTTCACTACAATTGCCTTGCCTCGTTGGACCTTCAATAGTTGTGGTAAAAAAGATATGACTCTTAAGTGACCGATTTAGAGCCTATATGATTTGTTATGAAACACCTTCTATTTTAGCACTCAAATAGTTGATTAAAAATTTATGATATTTAAGTGAGCATTGTATAGAAGTCATGACACAAGTATAGAAGTCATAACACTCATTGTGTCATTTTTCCCATATTCATCTCGGTGAAAAATCCTCCTATACTGAGCATGCTTGTCCATCTTCAACTCTTTAAATAAACAATTTGGACCACTGGAGTTTGCCCCAGTGGCCATCCTTCCAACATGGAAGGGAGAGGTGAGGGGTTCAAATCCTCACATTCTTGAACTCCTCATTCTCGGGGGGTTGGGGGTGGGACGAGTAAGTTTCAGAAGTGGGTTTTGACTCTCACGCCCTACAGAGGTAGGATAAAAGTCTGAACGTGAGTGTTAGAGTAGGAATAGAGTAGAGTAGAACTGACCAAAAAAAAAAAAAAAAAAAGTAAAGAATCTGAAGACTACATGTAGTCATGTCACACTTGACGTAATTAAGGAAATTCAGGATCCGTTTGTTTGAATAAAACAATTGTTATTGGAAAATAATTTTTCAACTTTATGGTGTTAGATGATGGAAAATTAATCGATTTATGGAAACTTTTCCCATGGATTGGAAATAATAAGTTCAAATTAGAGGAAAACGTCTTCCCCTTCCCCTTCGGAGGAGAAGGAAATTACTTTTTCTAAATCGTCAAATAAATGAAAATGATTTTCATGAGAAATAAATTTTTATAATAAATTTTAAGTGAAACAATCGCATTCTACTCTTGAAAGAATCATTTTGTAGAATGCACTAACTACAATCCTCGTCATGAAGGGTGTTGAAAATTGACTATTAAAGTTTACCAAAGTTTGCAATATTTATGCAATCGGCGTTTTAATTGTCCGAGCGCTACCATTACCGTTGTTGTTGCAGCCGTCACCTAATTCAATACAATGTTTGGTCCACAAACCATAGAGATTTGGCTAGGGTAGATTATATATCATATGCCTTAGCAAAGTTTAATAGAAAAAAATAATAATAATTGGAGAGCTTCTGTCTTAAAATTCCACATATAATTACAAAGTTGTGAACTTTGAAATATTTTGGTCATGATTTTTGAATCTTCTGGTAAGTTCAGGGCCATGACTACTTGCTAGCTATCCACGACTAAAAGGCTTCATACCATCAAGCCAACCACATGTCTCGAAACTTTCTAATTCAATCAAGATAAAATCTTTGATGTTTCACCATCGAAATTAAACAAGATATTTCAGGCAAAACATGAACAGAAGAAGACAAGCATTCAATAATATCGCCTCGACTCTATACAAAAAAAAAAAAATAGAACCCTAAAGGCCTAAAGAGAGGGAATCGTGCAAGTTTGGAGTTGCTTTCCTATTGCTGCTGGACCAGGCCTACCCATACATGCAATTATGAGATGAAGGAAGATTATTAAGTCCACAGATTTTCATTTTTCAACTTCCAAATGTAAATAAGAACATAAATCAACGATGACATCTTAATCAACCCGCAAAAAGAGGAACTTGGATGACTTTTTTCTTCTTTGAATAATTATAATGTCCCTTGATTAGAAGTCAAAACAACGACGCATTATGCTACCCACTTCCATGTTTTGCTCCACGAAAAAACCTTATTGCATTACACCTTGTCACATTTTTATAGTAAATTTTCTGCCAAGGGTATAGTCGTGGATGACAAGGGACTTCAATTTTGGATGCTCATGTTTTCTGATTAAATTTTAGTAATATATTCTTAGATCCGTTTCCTACTTGTATTTCTGAAATTGCATATGTAATCATGGTTTCTTGAGAGCACGAAATTATAGGTTCATGCATGATTTTGCCAACCTACTTTCACGCCACAAAATGAGAAATTTTCTGAAGATAAGTAAGGGTATTTAAAGGCACGCGATGTGTAGTTATTTTAACTAAATTTGGCCATCCATCAATCAAGATTAAGTGAATCCAATACAATCTTACCCCTTAACTAATATGCGGGTCAGATTAGACAACAAAATGAGAAAAAAGTTCTTTTAACATATAGAAATCTGATGCAGTATATTTTAGAAATTATTGCAAAATCTCAAAGCATACTCAATCCTCTCTTGTAAGTATAAATCCAACATAATATAATCAAATTCCATGACATATAAGAGAGAGAGAGAGAGAGAGCGCTGTTACGATTACTCAAAAGATCAATCCCAACTTCTTAGGTACTGCACGGTAACACTCCCGGGAAGAAGAATTTCTATTCATTTGTTAGGGAACAAAAAAAAGAATAGAAACCCGCATGATAACTGCAAGTTAGTTTTTGTTCCCGAGAATAAAAAGTCAGCCTGGGAATAGAAATGAGAAGTAAAAAAAAGTTGTTTCTGGTTTCCGGGAACAAGTTTAAAAAATAAATGAATTTTTTTTCTTTTATTCTTTTCTTGCGCACAGCCCATTGATCGCCGTTGACCGTCGCTCACCGTCGCTCGCCGTCGCCGCCGCCACTGGCCGACCGCCGCCGCCGACATGTGGCGGCCGGCGGAGGTCTGCCGGCGGCGGCGGCTGCGTCCGGCGGCGATCGGCCAACAAAAATAAAAAACAAATAAATATAAAAAAGAAACTGTTTTTTACCAAACGCATTTCTATTCTTTTTCTGTTTCTAGAGTAGAAATTTTGTGTAGTTACCAAACGGGTTTTTTACACGAAATTGTCCTCAAAATAGAAATAGAAAAGAACCATTTCGAAAAAAAATTGTTACGTCAGAATGATTGCCATGCGCAGCCTTAATCCCTTGCATTTGCTTGCCATTTCTATACAAAAGCGTTGTGGCATTTATACACTTGAAAATTCCTCGATTAACGGTTGAGATCCATTATTTTATCGAGATCTATGATGTTATTATAGATCTATGATGTTATTATTCCAAGGCTATTAACGAGTGAGCATTGCCTAGTGAGCACGGCGTCGTTTTAACAGGAGGAGTAGAGTAGCACACAAGATGAGGAGAGAACTATAGAAAAAAACAGGGGAAAGGGAGGGCCCGCATCAAGCAAAGCTCCAAGGAGTCGGTGGAGTGTCCACATCTACAGACCGTCGATTCCCCCAGCATTTAGTGTCGATTTCTGCTCGTTTAACAATTGACAGAGGATTGTGTTCGTGTCCCTCCTCGACCCCGCCCCAAACCAGTAATTCTCTCTCTCTCTCTCTCTCATTTTTCCATGTTTATTCTTCAAGCGATAGCAACGGTTTCAGAAATGACAAGTACCAGCAGCTTTTTGCGCCCCACTTTCCTATCCATTTCCTCGCTGTTTCGTTTTCCTCCATGCTGCAGAAAGTTGCAGCTTGAGAGGAGGGGAACAGGTATTCAATGAGTATAGTAAGTATATTGAATTGAATGATGCTGGTTGTGTTGTGACTTGGGTGGGACGGCATGTGCACTCCACTATTACATTTGCCATACTATGGATGGATAATATGGAGGGCAAGTGTCCATGTACCCAATGAGCACAGCGAAGATTTTCATCAGTAGGGAATGAATTCATAAAAAAGAAAGAGAGGAGGACGCCATTAAGCTGACTTTCTTTATGAGAAAATGATTGGTAAGGATGGGTGGATCAAATAGGACAAGCGTACAACACCCTTCATTCAGTGTTCTCAAATTTTGTTGGGAATGGGCCATTAATATCGACCGGTGAGCTAGACCAATTGAGTTGTGCACAACTTGACTACCTATATCAAAATAAAAATAAAATAAAAAAACAAAGAAGAAGGTCTATCTTCACATATATATATATATATATATATATATATATATATGGTCATGCATGTCTCGCACATAGATTGTCCTTGATCACGTTGCGTAAGACATGTTTCATGCACACAATATGAAATAATTATGAAAAAAAGTTCTAAACACATTACGACGGTATAAATCCAGTCATCAACATTTTAATTGTCAATTTAATCTTAAATATTTTTATATTTGTACCGATTTAATTCATTCGATCAATTTAGACTAAAAATTACTAACATAAATAGCGATTGTATTACATGACATGACTAACATTGATATGGATATTTTTAATATTTTTTGAATTTTTATAATTCTTTCCTTCTTTTTCTTTTTTATTTTCCCTTTATTTTGGCCCACAACAACCAATGGCCCTCAATGACCCCTGGTGAGGGTCATAGCTGTCGCCTAAATTTGGAGAGGGTCTTCTATAGCTAGTAGAGCTACAGGTGAGGGTGTGAAGGCTTCAGCCCTCCCTAGCCAAAATAAAGGGAAAAAAAATTATAAAAAATTAAAATATTATAAAAAAATACTCACATCAAATATGACCATACCAAGCAAGATGGTTGGAGTCCACATTAACAATTTTTTGCCTAAATTGGTTGAATGAATTAAATTTTTACAAATGTAAAAATATTTAGGACTATATTGATAAAATTGAAATATTTAAAGCTGAATTATTACCATTATAGGTTTATAACTTTTTGAATATAATGATTTTTCTCGAAACATCCTACTCAACTGGGCAATATAAACCTCATAACATGGTCTACGGACTTGTCGAATTGAGGGTGGATTCTCTTACTACCCCTTACCCCGCCCCCAAACCAACGAATTAAGACCCGGATGAATTAGTTAAACCTGCCAGAAATTTGCACCGCAAGAAGAGCGATCTTTCATTTTTCAATCCTACTCGATATAACTACATGAGGCAAGGCGAGGAAATAAGTGCGGACGGAGTTCTCCCGACATAAATGTCTCCTTTTAATCATCGGTATCATGTACCAAATCTAGCGGTGAGCACCACCCGATTTGTACCGCTAGAGAATCAATTAGTCGTAGGTCTTATGGCATCATTGCCTCGCATGTGAAGCCTTCGGTTTTAGGACACTAATTCAAAGCGCCGTGCTCGTGGGTGTTGCTCACTTATGGCCCACGCACTTGCTCGATGCTGCGAATGGTATCCGGTACCATGTTATAGGGAGCATTGCACCCCAAAAATAGTTACGGCGCACCTCGAGGCCTTTGGGAGAATTACGATTTCGAGATGGATTTTTATTAATAGATATCCTATCTCGGGACACTCATTGAATATCTCAATGAAAAAATTTGTCATTTTCAAAACATTCCCTGTTGCCGTATTATGTGTAATTAGGCCAATGAAAACGAAATCTTTTTTACCTATCAAGTCGGCTAACAAGTGCACTTTAAATTAGAATAGGGTAGTCGGCACATCAAAAATTATAATGTTTCCATAAACGACCGATTCCGTAAACATCTCTGGACACCCGTGCGCGATTCTTGAACTTTACGACAAAAGGCTTTAGGTAAGGAGATCGGGGATGATCCCATTTCCGATGGATAACCGATAAATTCCTTATCAAGTAAAATCTAGGTCCCTAAGACTCATAGCCTTTAGGGCTCAATTGCGTTCACGAAATTCTTTAATGAAGGGGGGACCGAACGTCCTCGTGATGCGCACACTGATTCCTAGCGTTTAACCACGGGGGAATGAATCGAATCGAATGCGGTAAAACCCCAATGGCTTGCCTTCGATTTTGTCCTTCGCTTGTCAAATACTTCGTTTCAGGACAAAGTGACCAGAGAGAATAATTCCACAGAGCTGTTGCCACGTGCACGCTCCGAGACAAAGGAACCGTGATCGATAATCAAACTCTTTCTTGTCTTGTTCCCATTCGACGTGTGTATAGGAAAGTTACGAACGACAGTGGGACTCGCATGACAAGGTGTCCGATCGGCTCCGAACCAAACTGAACTTAAACGGATCGCAATTCAAGTTTGCACTGCGATTGCGTTTAATTGTTTAGGTTCGAATTTGAATGAAATAAGTAGAAATGGGATTAGAGAGTCCTACGGATATCCTCGATTCCATAATATATATGGTACAATCTAAGATAGAATTGAAAAATATTTAGAAATCTCATGTGTCTAGATTTTCAGATTTCGCCCTTAAATTTTTCCACCAATGTCTCTCTTCAATTTAGGTTCATCTCCTTCATTGCTAGTTTTGCCATTTCCACCTCTAGGTTGTGGTCCTTGCTGAGCTTCATAGTGTCGAAGGCAATTCAGACGCCCGCAAAGATGAGTCTCTGGTTGTCAAGAGTCTCATGAAGTGACCGAGGGAGGTAGCGGGCATGGCTGATCTGGTAGAGAAGGCGACGGAGGTCGATGCAAAGGTGAAGAGTGGTGATGGGGTGGTAGACATCGCATGCGAAGCTTGGATGCCACTTGACATCGAAGCCAATGAGTTTGGGTGATGAGGAGGTGGATGGAGATCCACTAGTGGATGATGCTAGGCTAGCAAGTGATACCTTTGTCGTGGACGAGGGCATCAAAAGATTTGGTGCACTGTGAGGAGATTGACTTTTGCGATGATGATAGCTATGTGATGTATAACTTCTTCTTTTCACATTTAATCGTCATGACACGATCAAGTAGTCGACAATTATAATTGGCAGTGGTTGGCAGTAAGGATGATTGTGGAAAGTGATAACAATCGACTGATGTTAGCCTTCACTTGGTGGCTAGCAAAACGATATCGAATATGTCACTCCATTACTTCATCCTCAGAAGATAACAAAGTTTTATTATTGTAGTATTTTTTAGATTTTTTTATTCTAATTCGGGTTTATTACATTATCTTTTCAGGATTTTTTATCCAATTATTTATTTGGATATATTCAAGTTTATTTGGTTTGGAGGACGTTGCCAAGTACCGAATTAGGTAATTTGGTATTTTATCCATACTTAAATTTGTACCGCTATATTTACTAAGTGAGTCTTCATTGTCCACAGTCAAAACCTTTTTTTTAAGGGTTAATACCCTTAAAAACCCCAAACTGGTATACCTGTGACAAATTTACCCCAAACTATTTTTTTGACCACCAAAAATCATAAACTGGTAAACCTCTGACAAATTTACCTCAAACTAGTACGATTGTGACAGCATTTACCCTCTCGCTAGTTTTTATTAAATTTTAGTTAAGTTAAATGATACGTGACAATTAACTGGTATACTAATTTGGGATTTTACACTCCGTTTGTTGCAGTTTACAATTTTTGTGATTTTTGTGTGGTATTAATCTAATTTAGCAGAAGGTATAATTGTCACAAATTTACCAGTTTAGGGTTTTTTATGGTCAAATAAATTAGTTTGGGATAAATTTATCATAAATGTACAAGTTTAGGGTTTTTTATGGTCAGTCGGGATAAATTTGTCATAAGTGTACAAGTTTGGGGTTTTTTATGGTCAAAAAAATAATTTGGAGTAAATTTGTCACAAGTGTACCAGTTTGGGGTTTTCTAGGGTATTAACCCTTTTTTTAATATTATGAGAAACTTTCTTTTTATTAAAAGATTTTCTATGAAATTGAGTTGATCAAAGCTCTATAGCCATGGCTACGAAGGCTCAGAACTAAAGTCACTTGTTTGCCCAGAAGCGGTTCGACCGGACAGGTTGAAACTGATAATTTATCTCGTGAATTGTTTATTTGACAATTATTTCATATGCAGGTCTGGATTTTCTCCTAAATAAAAATATTTAGAAATTATGGAATTTTATCAACACGGAACCGGTGGATCCAATATAGCTTTGACAAACCCAACATCAACATCAATTCTTTTATCTCACTACAAACGTCCTCCTTTATTCGTAGAATTCTCACGGTGGGCATTGCCAAATCGAAGTGTGTGTATATATATATATAATAAATTTTCCGACACATCCAAATACATGTGTTTTGCTATAGTAATTCTGTCGGTCGGTTATTCTAACTTTCTAGGACATACTCTGGCTTTCTCTTTTTCTTCGAGCACCCATTAATTGTTCCGAAATGGCATTCTTCATGACTGCACCTTTGAATTGATCCCCGGATGTCTAGTCGCAATTTATAGAGACATAAATGCAAGCATCAAAGGTCAAAGTTACGTGGATGAAGATTTCTAGTTCTCATCGTGCTTATTGAGAACTTGGATCCACGTTAATTAATCTGAGTCGTTACAAATGAACATAAAAGTGATTGAATTTACTCCGCCTACTGAGGAGGTTATGATTCTGATCATCGAATCTTTTTTCTTATTGCATGATAAGGCCACTTAATCTAATGATTTAACAATAACACTTCATTTTGCGACGGGTATTTGAATTTCCTGTAGCCGTTGCCATGTTTATCCAAACGCATCCAAATTCTAGGCGTGGGCTTTGAAGTTTGAAAATCCGAAGCCACAAGACAAATGCCAAAAGAAATAAGGAAAAAAAAAAAAAAAAAAAAGAACTAAGAAGAGGAAAAAGATGAAAAAGATGAGAAAAGCGCGCATGGAGACTTCCTCGGAAATGCATTTCCTTTAGGACGGGTAGGGTGCGCACTGCGCATCCAGCTCAGCATAGCTACCACCCCCAGATAAAACAAAAAAAAAAAAAAAAAAGAGAAATAGATCGGGGGGCGGAAAAGAGGAATGAAAATCGAAAAAGAGCAAAAAGGGGATTAAAAAAAGAAAAAAAAAACGAAAAAAGAAGAAGGGGAGAGAGCAGGGAAGCAGCGGTGGTTAAAATAAAAATAAATAATAATTAAAAAAGATCTAGTGAAACGAAGGAGTACACACGTAAAACTGATCCGCATTATACACAGCAGCACACAACACTCTCCCCCTCCCTCCGCGCACTGTCGGAGATTATTTATTTATTTATCTATTTATTTATTATTCATTGTTAATTATTACGATGATTATTATAAACAGAGAGCCAAAAAGAAGAGCCAAGGCAGCAGCCAGCCCAGCAGCTTCTCTACTCTCTCTGCACTCTCTCTGCTAATCTCCTTCCTCCCCACCTCCTTCCTCCCCACCCCACGCCAGTCCTGTCAGTGTCCTCCAAGCCCAGATTTGAATCCACGTTTTAGAGAGAGAAAACAAGCCCAGAATCTCTCTCTCTCTACTCTCTCTCTCATCGCCATTCCCCTTTTCCTCTTGCTTCCCCTCTACTCTCTCTCTCTCTAGAACGCACTCGCCTTCTGCGTGCGCGGATATCATCTCTCCCTGTGGTCGAAACCCTAGTGGATGGATCTCTTGGTGTGAGTTCGGGAGGAGCATTGATCAGATCGGGGCGATGGCGGAGGCGTCCGGCGACGGGGGAGCCCCCGCGGAGCTCCCCGCCGGCGCCGGCGGCGGCGGCGGCGGCGTTGGCGGCAGCAACGGCAGGGCGGAGGCCCCCACGCCCCTCGCCGTGTCGGCCTCCTTCAAGGAGGGACGCAGCAGCTCCCGCAGGCGGACCTCGGTCCGCCCCAGCTTCGACGCCGACAACGAGTTCATCACCCTGCTCCACGGCTCAGATCCCGTCAAGCTCGAGCTCAATCGGCTCGAGAATGAAGTTAGAGGTGCGAATGCCGTTGGATCCGGCGGCTCCCGCGCGGATTCTTGAGCTGATTCGCCGTGCTTCTCGCTGTTGAGTTCCCTTTGTTGCGTTTTTTCTCACTGTGCGTGCGTGCGTGTGGCTTGATGGGGTTTCAGATAAGGACAGAGAGCTAGGGGAGGCGCAAGCGGAGATCAAGGCTCTCAGGTTGTCTGAGCGGCTCAGAGAGAAGGCTGTTGAGGAGGTGATATTGCCTGGACTTTCGCTTGTTTTCTACATTGCCATTTTTTGGATACGGCGAAACTGTGTCGTATGTATATATATTCTGTTAAGTTCATATGGGCTCCGATAGTAATTGTAGTCGTTTTGATTTAGAGCGAATTACTGGGAACTATCTTAACGTCCTTGATGTGGCTACTGAAGTATGTGGTCGGTGCATTTACTTCTTCACATTGTGAAGTGAATCGTGTCCCTAAGATATTATGAAGGCAAGATTCTCGCTTCATTTGTCCGCCTGCCGCCGCCTGATTGCTCTGCAGATGTCGTCAGCATATTTTTGGATTTTAGATTCCTCTTTGTCAATGCCGCTACCCTGCAGCTCGGTAGATGTCGGGGGGCACATTCATGGGGGAATGTCTTCCTTATCTGTTTTGGGATAAAATCTATGTGCGATTGTTATGTGGATATTCGACATCAGATCATGCTTTAAATAGTTTGGGATATATGGCACTTTAAAAAGTTTCATTTCTTGGTATTAATGCACATCTCCATATTTAAATGTGGTCACTAATAGTATTTTCTTCCTTGTACATGTATTATACTAATAGAGGGTGTTCCTTCTTCTTCTTCTTCTTCTTTTTTTTTTTTTTTTTTTTTGGGGGGGGGGGGAGGGGTCATAGAGGGCATTCCTGTTTGAAAGGCCATTTTGGGGCAATTTTTGTCAGATGGAGAGTTTGGTTATTGGAATGTCAACGTATGCATAAAACGAGTGCTTTTGACACCAGAACTCTAATGGACCTGTGGGCATGCAAGGACCAATAGAATCATAATTTGTACTAGTAATGAAAATTGGTTGACATCCCAATCAAGTATGAGATAAGAGATACTCTTAAGGTGGTTTATTAGGAGAATGGGTAATTTAAAGATGATACAACTTGATAATGTCACTTTGGGTCTTGCAGAAATTTCAATAGACACACTAAGGCGCCCTTTGCATCTGGATCTAGATAATGCAGCCCTAGATGGGGTGCATTGTTTAAGAGAACCCATATGGCTTATCCCACAGTATGAAAGAAGCTGAACTTTTGTTATTGTTATTTTGTAAGGCCAAAACAATATTAACATGTTACCATGGATATTCTTAACATTATCTTTTCTATTCATATTTCTTTTTATTTCTTTGGTAGTAAGCAAAATAAACATTGACTTTGCTCTCCCTCTCCCTCTCTCTATCTCTGTCTCTGTGCAGCTCACAGAGGAACTGTCTAAGGTGGAAGAGAAGCTCAAGTTGACTGAGAAGCTCCTTGAAAATAAAGTACCTACCGAAACTTTTCTTCTGTTTTTGGCCAATGTTCTAAAATATATTTACACACCCCTTTTCTGTGCCTTCTCATCAAACTATTTGCATCTTTAAATTGAACAACAGAATCTGGAAATTAAGAGAATTAATGAAGAGAAGAAGGCGTCCATGGCAGCTCAATTTGCAGCTGAAGCCACTCTTCGAAGGGTTCACGCTGCTCAGAAGGATGATGACATGCCTCCCATTGAGGCCATTCTTGCTCCTTTGGAGGCTGAGCTCAAGCTTGCAAAGCAGGAGGTAGTGACTCCCCCATAATGTAATTAACCTTTTCAAAGTAAAAGTTGATGGAAGCCGGTGATCTGACAATTTCATTTCTTGCCTCATCTCTGCAGATTGCAAAGCTTCAAGATGATAACAAGGCTTTAGATCGTCTTACTAAGTCCAAAGAAGCAGCTTTACTGGAAGCTGAGAGGACTGTTCAGGTGGCCTTAGCTAAGGCCTCCATGGTGGATGATCTCCAAAATAAGAATCAAGAATTGATGAAACAAATTGAAATTTGCCAGGTTGGATTGGCTGCTGGATTTTTGAGTACTTTATCAGAACTTGGGTTTGATTCTCAGAACTTATCCAAAATTATTTCTCAAACTTGTCCTCTCTTCTTGAACCAGGAAGAAAATAAAATTTTGGACAGACTGCACCGGCAAAAGGTTGCTGAGGTTGAAAAGCTTACACAGACTGTAAGGGAGCTGGAAGAGGCTGTTCTGGCTGGTGGTGCAGCTGCGAATGCTGTGAGGGATTATCAACGCAAAGTGCAAGAAATGAATGTAATTACTTTGGATTGTCGCATGCACAGCTAGATAATTTTGATTGAGTGAATATGTTGTATTTCAGTTCTTATTCGATAATATGTTTTTCCAGGAAGAAAGGAGAACCCTTGACAGGGAGTTGGCCCGAGCAAAGGTCACTGCAAACAGAGTGGCCACTGTGGTGGCAAATGAGTGGAAAGATGCCAATGACAAGGTAATGCCTGTTAAGCAATGGCTTGAAGAACGAAGATTCTTGCAGGTAATTCTTAAGCCATCCTAATTAGTGGCATTGAAGGCCGCTAGCTACCATTTCTTGCTTCTGGGGAGTTAATATGTTGCGCATGTTCCGTTCTCAAAAGTTTGTGTTGCTATATGAGTTTTACAGGGAGAAATGCAGCAACTTCGCGATAAACTTGCTATAACTGAGAGAGCAGCAAGATCCGAGGCTCTTTTAAAGGTAATACTTGTCTTGCATTTATAGCTGTTGTACTTGCGTGGATTTTTTAGGAAGGGTCTGAAGTCTCATCTTCCACATATTCAGGAGAGATATCAGTCGAGGCTCAAAGTAATTGAGGAGAGTTTAAGGGGATCATCAGGCAGCAATAATCGTAGTGCATTAGAGGGGGGGAGGAGCATGAGCAATGGGCCCTCCCGGCGCCAGTCTCTTGGTGGGGCTGATAACGTTTCTAGACTTACTGCAAGTGGACTCTTATCTAGGAAATCAGCTTCGCAATCAAAATCTTTCTCTTCTGGTGCTACTACGGTATTAAAACATGCCAAAGGAACATCAAGGTCATTTGATGGTGGCACAAGATCTTTAGACAGGGGTAAAGTACTTTCCAATGGAACTGGTGCAAATTACTCTCCAAACCAGTCATGTGATGCGACCAAGGAGGGTGAAGAAAATGACTTCTCAAAGGGAAACCCTGATAATAAATCAAATGAATTTGCTCCAGCGGAGACTCAAGACACTGTTCCTGGGGTGTTATATGACATTTTACAAAAAGAAGTTGTAGCTTTAAGGAAAGCTGGTCACGAGAAAGATCAAAGCATCAAGGACAAGGATGATGCAATAGAGGTTGATAATTTGTCAAACTTTTTTCACGATATTCTACAGTTTTATTTTTCAGTGTATAATCAGTGTAATTTCCTACACTGCAGATGCTTGCTAAAAAAGTAGAAACTCTAACCAAGGCCATGGAGGTTGAAGCAAAGAAGATGAGAAGGGAAGTAGCTGCGATGGAGAAGGAAGTTGCTGCTATGCGGGTAGAGAAGGAACATGAAGGTAGATCAAAAAGGTTTAGCAATCAGAAGAGTCCTATTGGCAGTTCTCAGCTGCTAACGGGAAGGTAACTTAACGAAACCTGCTCTAATTCTGAATGAAGTTACATTATGATCTCTGAGGAATAGTTGACGTCCTATTTATACTTGTATGAAAGATAATTAGGTGAAGTCCCTAAGTAGAAAGGGGCAGAGCCTTGGTTTTTTGCCTTGGTTTGTTTTTTTATGCTTTAGATGTTCTTGAGTTGATAGAGTACCTCTCCCATAAAATATTGTTACGTTTCTAGTGCCTACTTGGTGCTCTATTGACAAATGCTTTTTTTTTTTGCCCAAAGAATCTCAGGTCTGCCCCACTGAGTTTATAGGACTTTATAAAATTTTATTGTGTTTTGAAGGTGGACCAAACAAGATATTTATTGTCTGTATCTGAGTTAAGCTTAGTATTTCGTGGTGTATAAAAGTTTCTTTTTTGTAGACATGGAGGATGATGCACCAACTTGGTGTCTTATCAGTTGTCATGTTTGGTTGCATCTCAAAACTTGTGTGAACTTTATTCTTCTTGTCACATGAAGAAAACACATCAGTCTCATTGTGTCAAAACTCATAAATACTTTTCTATCTGATTTTTATACTCAGAGAACTAATCCTGTTGGGTTTTTGGTTGTCAACATATGGAAATCATTCTTTCTTTCTGTCTCCTTTTGTTGAGCCTCTACCTTGATCCTTCAACTCTTTGTACTTTTTGAACTCTTATATTTGAAGCCCTGTAGTTGTGCTTGGTCAAAAGTGTCATGTCCTTGTAAGGTTGTCATGTTCAGGTTAAGATCATGACCCTGTCTGATATCACATTCTTTCTTTCGGGGTGAAAAACGTTGGGACTCTCTGAGCATTGGAGTAATCCCAGTTAGGTGTGGCAATCCCTTTGTCCCATTGTAGGCAATTATCAGAGCACACAGGTTGATGCTTCTAGGAATGGCCCAAGAGAATTAGTGTGGTGATTCAAACCAATTTTTAGCAAAAAAGAGGAATGTCCTTGGCACTTGAGCGCATCCCTAGGGTTCAATGTCACGTCTGTCAATGTCTAGTGACCATATCTTGGGTGCCTAGTAAGGGGAAAAAAACCTTCACCTCTTTCTGACAAAGGAAAGACACTCATCCAATTCATCACAGGGCGCATCCCTCTATAGATCTTAGTCTTAGATAAATTGGCGGTATGGTAAAGGGCTCTTTTACCTTGTCCATCTAGCTCATTTTATGATGAAGTGTTTATCTTTCTGCTGTTCAAAATAACCTTATTGTAAAGTACTTATATTTTTCTCAGATATATTTATTTGACATTTACATTAATGGAAGAAAACATTAAGTTTCGGCTTTCTGGCTAGGATTCTTTTATGCTTGGAGGAGTCCACATCAGTATGTATACACGTTGCCTATAACTTATTGAAACATCAAAATACATAGCGCATCCCCCTTTTATGGTCTGCTTTTATGTTAATGGCTTTCCAGTCGAACAAAATGTAGTACTTAGAACTCCTTCCCGACCCCAAAATAACATATGCATGGTAGGCTGCTTGGTTGTAATCTAACTCACTGAGCTTGTGGTTTGCCTTCTCAGAAACAAACTGTGCAGAAACATCCAACTTCTATACATAGCTGACAATCTTGTATTTATACCTTCGTAGTGAAATGCAAGTTATGTTCGATCATACTTGCCAGTTGAAATTTTACTTGCACAAAACCTCTAGCCTTGAGTCTGTTTTAGTCTGACCAATCAGGCGAGACCAAAATTTAGTCACACCTTATTTGGCGATATTTTTCCAATTCCAAGCAAGCCTAAATAAGTTTGAAAGGATTTGGCATTGCCCATCTTTACCTTATACGTTTGCATTTAGGCTTTTGTGCTTGTCGAGGTGTCAGATCAAATCGTTTCCTTAGTCATGGTGTCAGCCTTACATTCAACTAATTATTTCCTTTCGTAACTCCTGTATTTGTATTTTTCCCCCGAGTAGATCTAGTCTGGAATCCGTTTCTTCCCTGTATAGCCATGGCATTGACAAATACTCATCGTTGTGCAGGAATGTGGCTCGAACTGGGTTAACACGCAGCACTCAATAACCAGATGCCCAAATACCCAAATGCAAGAGATGTAAGGAACGTGTTGGCATAAGCTATGTTTGTGAGTTCCTTGATTTTTTTTCTTTTATTATTCGTCGACCCCTATAGAGGTTGATTATAAGATTGTAAGTTTGTAACTGTCATGCCGGTGCCATTGTCTCTATAGAATTTGGTAAAGTGTAGGAGGGTCATAAAGAGATCAAAACAGAGAATCATATTTGTGTGCTTCTAACTTAGAATGTTATTCATCTGCTTAGAGAATCAGACAGAAGGACAAAGGCATTGATGCTGGGCTAACCTTTTATCAGGTTTTGAGTGGCAGTGGTTGTGTTGTTTTATGGGTAGCTTTCTGGCCTTCATTTTCCATCAGTTGACATAATTTTTATATTTTTGTCTGGGAGCAGTTTGTATATGTAATCAATCAGCGAGTACTGCGATTGTTGTCCATTATGTTTGTTAATATTCTTGTAATCAGATGTTTAACAGTCAAGTTGTTTCTTTTTCTTTCTACACTTTCTAGCAGGTTTACTAATTTATGATTATGTTTGGAGGAGCATTCTGCCTTTGTCAAGCATGTTTTGGATTCTCGTTTGTCTTCATGGAAAACAAATGAGAATTGGCAAGATGATAATCTATTTTTGCATCCTTGGTGGCAAACATTAAGTATGGTGGAATTGGAAGCAATCTACTCAGAGCCAGCGATGCCCTTCTGTGATACCAAAAATGGATAGACGAAGTTGGAGGACTTAGCTGAGTAACAACTGTTGATATAAACGAGAAATTACTGGGCAAATTTTAATGGCCCCTCACGAGATGTCTAGCTAACAATCTGGCACGTGATGCTAAGAGGAAAGTGTCACGTGCCATAGTATTCGGTATTGAAGCTTAGAAAGTAGATTTTGGGATTGCTGTGGACGTGTTTTCATGGAGTCGCTGTCTCGCTTGGCTGTCGACAGCCTTCGTTTCGACAAAATCCTTTGAAGCTTAGCGGAGTATAAAATGATGATTGATGGTGAACGTTACCACGTAGTCTTGACTAAAATATGTCTCTTTACCTGTTCGTTGTGCTTATGTCATGCAGAACAAGAGCACGTCTAAAGAAGTCATCCCCGTCCAGTCCAAAAACCTGCTCTGTTTGATGTGGACGGGTGATAATTTTGCGTGCTACATGCCCGCTCCAATCTGTCTTTCTCAATCTTGATAAGTAATTATATGGTTTGAATGGGGACCAGACCTCATGGGACTCCAACTGGGACGCACTCTAGAACAATGGCGAGGTTAGGAATTGGTTGGTAAGGTTTCTATATTGTTGCCGTCATACTGTCGACCTTTGGACGATTCTAAATTTTCCACTCATTAGTAACTCAACGGATAAGACGTGCTGGGGACCCTTCCACAAGGTAATTGGAATCCTAAGTCTGAGATCGTCATCTTTTTAAAAACCAAAAGGAAAAAAAATGAAAAAATAAATTTCAATTATTGTATTCCTAATATAGACATGATATTTTCCGCTATAGATGAATTGAGAACAAGGTGTATTGCGTTTGATATTTGAGATCTCTCATCAAAAGAATTAGCCAAAAAATTCACGGCCTTTAACCATTGCTGCAAAGTCAACACGAACTTTCAAACGTCTCAAAAAATCGTACAACCTTTTATCTATCGGTGATAAATTTGGCATAAACTTTAAACATTCTTAAAAGGTACACAACCTTGTTGCCAATTTAACTTCCGTCAGATATATTTCCTTAATTGCCATCGTCTCTTCCGCTCATACAACGCAATTCAAAATACATAAATTTTATAGCATGATCAACAAAAAGTTACGTGTTCTTCAATGACATGACTTGACATCATTATAAAATATGCAAATGATAAGCGAGCACAATTGGTGGCCTTAATATATTATGGTCATCCAATATAGAGGGTAACCATAAATGGCATAGCCCCAACACTAACAACCACCCTAAACTAGGGTGTGCAAAGAAATTGGAATCCGCCTGGATCGCTCAAAACCGGTTGTTCTTAAGGGAACTGGTTCGGATTTTGGTTCTAATTTATGAAAATTGGTGGGTACCAGTTTGGTTTCCAGTTTCGTGGGTAGATCCCCTTATCCTCCTACTCAGATCGAATTGATTATATTATAGTAATATATTAATTTTTAATATTAAAAAATTTGAAATCAATAAATCTAAAATTTAGAGCTCACGTTATTCTCTCTCAATTCTCCATCACGTCTCTCTCGAAATTGCTCAAGCTCTCATCGTCTCTATCTAGGGCTCATGTTATGGTATTACCTAATTTGCATGCTTCTCAACTGGAAGGGTAGCAACACTCTTGGGGTGAATAGAGAATTTCTTTGCTTTGTGGTTGAATTATGAGAAGTTGCATTGCCAGTTTGAGAATTCAGAATGCTGCGGTTTTTCAATTGCTTTGACTTGATTAAAAGAGATGAACTTGATTGGATTGTTATGCAATTGTCTAAATTTATTCGCTATGCTTTTGCTTTAGAGGGTTCCAAAGCTTCTTATCTTTAAATAAAAACCTTCATCTTATTCGAGAAAATGTTATTCTGGCCAAATTGTGAATAAGATATGAGGATGACTTTTTTCTTACGCATTCTCTTCCATACTAGTGTGCCAAATTTGCCCACTTGTTCCTTGCAACATTATTAAGCATACAATTCTTTTTTTTTCATTATCTTGCCAATTTTGGTTTTCTCGTTCTAGTTGTGCAAACCTAGATTGGCAATATTTGGTTGATGTTTGGTGAGACTGGTTTCATAAATCCACCCAAGAATCAAACTTGACCGGTGGTTCAATTCCTGGGTGGATCCATGCAACCAACGGACGATTTTCGATTTTAATTTTTTGGAACTGATTTATAATGGGTGGTTTCCGATTCTAAGGTAGGAACCACCCACCCTAACCATGTACACCCCTACTCCAAACCCTTGGTAAATTTGATTTCTAGCTTACATTTGCCCTATTGCCCTAATCTCAAATTAATTTTTCTAGGAATCAGTCACAAGCACGTTGTTTTGACGGGGTAGTATAGCTATGTGCTCGTTAGTGTATTAACAATACGTTGTTTGACATGTGGAAGCAATGATTCTGAAAATGGAAGAGATATTAATGGATGCTAAACTTTGCAATAAGGGTAAAATGTTGTGTATATGCTTAAGGGTTCATGTTAAGTTCACAATAATGGTAAAATAGTGTATTGGTTCTAGGGATTCGAAATTTCATATATTTTGCAATAGTGGTTAAATTTGCAGGCGTGCGTGTAGCCAATTTTGCTAATCGGCGCATTTGGACATTATAAGCCCTGGACAACACTTTTGGGCCCATCTAGGTGCATCGGCAGCTCAAACAAGCGACTCCTATAAAGCTAGCCAACTTGATCGACCCACCTTAGAGTGCACCTAATCAATCGAAGCTTAATCAAAAGCATAAAATTAAGGTTTATTCATTTTTTTTTTGGTCGGTCCTACTCTATGTCTACTTTAACACTCACTCTCAGACTTTTGCTCTATCTCCTGTAGGGCGACCCACTCCTGAAACTTATTTGTCTCCACCCCAATCCCTTTAAGAAGGTCGGAATTTGAATCATTCACTTTCTCTTTCCACGTTGGAAGGGTGGCCATACTCTAGTGGTTAAATTAAGGTCTAGTTAACGAGTGCCTCTGAAGCCCTCATTAAACATACTTAATGGAAAAAAAAAAAATGCGACTTTCAAGACATTGATCATGTATATCCCTACGAGGAAAATCGGTGCATCGGAACTTGTGGTGCTTCCTGATATAGAAGTGCTCTAATGAGATCCTGCGTAGCATAATATATATTAGACCTTTTGACTCTGCCACATCAACTAAACTTAATCTGAAGACCATCATACTTTATTAGCATCACCTTGACCAGCTACGAATCCCAGGTGCACTTGGATTTTATATGGGTCAGGTCAAGATAGATTCTTCGGTTTACGCAAAAGCGAAAAAAAGGTTCCCCCCGACCTTTCTATCCCTTGTCGATAGTCATACAGCTCAAGCAAATATGCCGATGAAATCCAATGAAAGCGTCGCGTCCGAACCACGCGCAGAAAATCTACTGCTCGAACACATCGCGATCTCCAGAAACCAATGTTGACCCACGATTCACGAACCAAAGTCAAGAGAAGATGCAGATACTGTCCTGGTGAGGTGACAATTCGGGGGGGGCAAAAGTAAAGGGCTTCAAGAACAGTAAAACGAAACGAAATGGTGGTCCCCTTGAAATGCCCATTAGAGATGACGAACCGGATCCAATAGAACTTGAACGTTTATAGACAATTTGCTCATCGAAAATCAATCAGAACCATCAAATTTCCATAAGACGACGAAAACTAACCCTTTTACCCTCCGACGAACGAGGAGAGAAGATCCGGAAAGAGAGAGAGAGAGAGAGATGATTCCAATTTGGATGGAAGCTCTCTCGATCAGTCCGTCCTCCCCCATCTGTTAATTCTGGGTATTACCGGACGAGGTGCAGTCGAAGCGGGAGCCCACCATCATCATGACCTTGAACTCCTCGAAGCTTATCATGCCGTCGCCGTCGCTGTCGACGCCGCCGATCATCCTCCGGCACTCCGCCAGTGAGCTCTCCTCCCCGAGGCTCCCCATCACCTTGTGCAGCTCCTCCGCGGTGATGGACCCGTCCCCGTCGATGTCGTACACGGAGAACGCGTCCCGCAGGTTCTCCATCGCCTCGTCCGGGTCGACCCCCTTGGTGTTCAGCTCCACGAACTCGTCGAAGTCGATGAACCCGTCCCCGTCCGAGTCCACCTCCCGGATCATCTTGGCCAGCTCCTCCTCCGTCTCCGGGTGCCCGAGGCTGCTCATGATGGACCCCAGCTCCGACGCGGAGATCTTGCCGTCCCCGTTGGCGTCGAACTTCCGGAACACGTGCTCCAGCTCCTCGATCTGGGACCGGCGGCCCATCGAGGAGGACCGCGACCCCACCAGCGGGGTGGTCGCCGTGGAGCCCCCCGCCGGCGGCGACGGCGAGGTGGGTTTCTTCCTCCGGAACAGGGATCGGAGATTCATAATCGGAATCGAGGGGACGGAGGATCGGAATGGGGAATGCGGTATTGATCGATTGATTTTCTTTTTGGTTGGGGGGGGTTTCGCTGGAAGGGAATTGGTTTTTGGGGGAAAGAGAAAACAGAATCCCGATCGGTAAGCTTGCGTTGGTTGGGGAATTGGAGGGGGAATCGTGCGGTTTTGATCCGAACTATTTTTGGAGGAGGAGGAGGAGGAGAAGGAGGGAGTTGGCCATTTTCTTTCGGTTTCTCCTCTCTGTGTGCGCGTTTGTTTGCGCCGGTGATTGCACTTCTAGATCTCGGGGGAATTGTTGTGTTTTTGTTGTGTAAGTCCGTCGTGAACATGCCGAAATGGGCAATAGATCCATTTTTTTGACGCATATCAGGTAAGTGGGTTATGTTCTTTTTTTTTTTTTTTTTTTTTTTTTAATGGCTAATAATTTTTTTTTTTTTTGGGCAAAACCCACAGAGAAGGGGTGTTTAACAATATCAATTCAAATTTGTGATTTTTCTCGACTCTCTTTGAGAGAATAATGGACTTTTCGAGCTGTTGCTTGTTTAGAAAAATCTTGATGAGTCTGACTTTACCCGTATTAAAAATATCAAGACAACTTCACTTCTCCCTTCATTATTATTATTTATTATTTTTACTCTCTCATCTCCAAAAGTTAGTTCAAAGGATTCCCTCACATTTATAAATCAACAACCAACCAAATATGCTATCAAAGCTGAGGTTTGCCATCAAGAACAAAGTCCTATGAGAGAGTTAAGGGTTGTTGTGTCTCCAACTTAGGTTGATATATGAGAGAGAGATTGTTAAAATTTTTCAATATGGGTTGTGGAAAAAGTTGTTGGTCAGTTTATAAGTGCGAGGAAAAACCTTACTTTTGGGGTGAGGGAGGCTTAAAACCACTTAATAATATACAGCCTAGATTCCCTAGTAGAAAGAATCCTCCCGAAGTGCCGGAGCTAATCGAGTCTAATACTCTCTTTGATTATATCACAAACCTCATGTGGGAATATCAATATAAAATCTTCAGGATATATAGTGGGTCGAGTCTTCAATCATTTGGTAGGCCATCCAGATTATCCATTACTTCATCCCTTAACATTTCCCCCAAATGATGAATTTCTAAAAGAATTGAAATGGTTTTATTGGTATGCATTTAATTGTCATAATTTTGCTATTCAGTTCTCAACGGCCAAAATGCCAAGTATTATCAATGAGACAATCAAAGAAATTGTTGATTGTGGAAAGCACCACCATTTTGCAGCAGTTTAAATCTTTAGGAGTATGGAAAGCTTTTTTCTCATAACAGCTAAGCACATGTAGGCCAGATCCAAAGCTGCATACAACCATTTTCTATTAAAGGCCATGGGTTTTTGACAAACTAGACAACGATGTTTCTCGATACTGGGCACACATAGGAGTTTTGACCAATAAAGCTCTGCTAGGCTTTACAAAACGTTTTCATGTTGTATTGGAGTCAATCCAAGAGAGCACACGGAAATCCATTGAATCTCTGGTGAATACTATAGTAGAATTCAGAAAGGATAATCTAGATCAATTGTCATTATCATAGGACTCATGGGGTAGAACTCTCTCAAGATCCTTTTGATTTTGAACTATCATTAAGTTCTAGGAAAACACACAGTTCTCTCGGTGTATAAGATTCTATAATGAACTTAGACCCAATGGATATTCTATTAGGATCCAGAAATGTCTCGCCAAGATCTTATTGGATTTTCACGACCTATAGAAAAAAGTAGAAAAGAAAAACAAAAAAGATGGGAGTGGGAAGCTACCATACACTGTTTAGAAAAAGGCAATAGAAATAGGGAAAATGTCACAAATGGTCCTTGAACTATTGATGAATGTCCGATTTAGTCCATGAACTTTCAATTTGCTCAATTTGGTCCTTGAACTATTGATAAATGTCCTATTTAGTCCATGAACTTTCGATCGGCTCAATTTAGTCCCTGAACTATTGATAAATGGTTCGATTTAGTCATTCGTGAGAGAAAAAGCACAAAAAAAGAAAAAAGAAAAAACAGTAACGAAGGGCTAAATCGGACAATTTATCAATAGTTCAGGAATCATTGAGCCGATCGAATCATTGAGCCGATCGGACATTTATCAATAGTTCGAGGACCAAATTGAGCAAATTGAAAGTTCAGGGACTAAATCGGACATTTATTAATAGTTCAAGAACCATTTATGACATTTTCTCATAGAAATAGGATACTTATCTCCTTCATCATGGTGTTTGAGTGAATCACAATGTCATAAATGATTTTGGATCATGTAGTAATAAATGTGACATGATGACTCACGTGTCATTAATATTTTAGGATAAGTTATGATGATGAGTCATGATGTAATTAAAGTTATGGGATGAGTCATGATTTTAGATGTCTTGATATGTTTTCACGAGGCATTAATATTAGATTACATACGACCTTGAATGTTTGGAATATTTTTTAAGCCGTTTCCCTTCCTTTTCTTTCCCTATGGGGCACTCTGCCCCCAACTCTCTCTCTCTCTCTCTCTCTCTCTCTGAATTGGCCCCTCGACAGTGGAGCAAAGTCGAGTCATTTGGCGACCGGCCGACTTCAATCCGGACAAGGTCCGAGGTGGTAATCGTCGTCAACTCTCTAAGGGGTAGAATGGAAACGGTCGCGGCCGTCCTCCCGAGTGAAGTGGCTAGACGTGCGACGAGGAGAGGAAGGGGGCCGTGGAGAGCGGTGGGCACATCCCGCGAGGACGAGCACGAGATACCGCGACGGGAACGAGACGGTGGCAGAGCGACGCGATTTGTTAATTGGGAACTACAATTCTGTCCCATCATGTGCACTGGTGACGGGTATTTTTTTTTTTTTTTTTTTTTTTTTTTTACTCAAGAAACCTTGCACGGCCGGTAGCCGGTGGTAAATCATGGGGTAACACGTGCTAGCCACCACACATGTGCCACCGGGTAAGTCGTCAATGTCTTACGCCAGTCTCCCTACAACTTGCGTTGTAGGGGATTCGAACCTGCACTCTCACCGAAAGAAAGTCGGCCTCTACCCAACGGCCCACCATGACGGGTGATATCTTTTCCTCTTTTTGATATGCTGCAAAATCATGAAAAAAAAATGATAAGAACTTGTGATACGCCCGAGCGTCCATCACTCAAACGACAAGATATACCAAATGACGTGGAAAATAGCAACCGAATCTCTGATCTTTTTAGGAAAATTTGAGGTGTATCTAAAAAATATCTTCCAAAAAAAATGATGAGATTATCCTTTGTGGCCTCATTTCTTTTACTTTTTATTTTATTTTTCTTTTCAATCGAATTTTTAATATCAATTTAGACTTTTTCTTTTAATTTTTTTCTCCTCATCCTTCTTTAGTCGACTAGTAGCTGTCCATAATAACTGGCCAAAGGCGAGCTCAAGTTTGCTAGCCTTGAGCCTCGAGCTAAAGACTTGTGCTCGTCGATCTGGCAAGTAGCTAGCTCGAGCTCAAGCTAGCTTAAGGTTGACAAGCTAAAGGATTGCTCGTGACTAGTCGTTGGTCATTGGTGATTGGCCTTGAAAGAAAGAAACAAAAAAGAATGAAAGAAAAAGAAAATAATTAAAAATTTGAATTTTTTAAAAAGAAAGAAGGGAGAGCTAGTAAGGGTGCAAGATAAAGAGTGAGCAAGTAGCAAAAATATCTCCCCCCACTTGAAAACATTTTATCATATTGTTGGAGACTTTTTTCTATTGATGAAAGATATTTTTTCCGATCAATTCATTTTTTGTTAAATAAATATCGAAGAATTCAGAAGTTATTTTCGATGATATTATTTTCCATAAAACGAACGAGAGTCAAACAATTTTCGATATATTTAACAATAATTTTTTTTAAAATTTTTTACACATACTCTGAAATTTACTAGCATTATTCGAAAATGATATTTTGTCATTTCATTCAACATCCTTTCCGTTTCCACCATTCCCCTTCCCAACTAAGCCGGCGGTAACTGAGAGAAGGGAAAAGAGGATTTCTTCAGCTGTCCGCGAATTGAGAGAGGTTTTAAGACTGGAGCGGTGAAAAGCTTTTTGTGGGGTCGAGCGGCGGGCAAGAATGGCTGCTTCCAAGACTGCCATGGCCTCCCTCATCCACTACCGCCCGCTAACCTGCGCCGCCTCCGCCTCCGCCTCCGCTTCCCATCCCGCGCGCCTCGTCCCCCAGGCGCCGGACCTGATCAAATGGGTCCGGCGGGAAGGCGGGTTCGTGCACGAGGCCGTGAGGATCGCCCAGGACGAGCTCAGTGGCCTGGGCTTGACCGCCGCCGACAAGATCCCCAAGGGCTCCGACTTGATCGCTCTTCCCCACCACGTGCCGCTGAGGTTCCAACCGGACGGCGGCGGCGGGGCCGAAACCGTGCTGGCCGACTTGGCGAGCAAGGTCCCAGGTACGCTGGAAAATTGGGTTCTTGCTTTTAGCTGAGTCCGGTAAAGTTGCCCGTCTTGATTGCGGCGTGTATTGTTAGCTTTAGGGTGTTCTATTTTGATGGATTTCTCTTTGCCTTTTTAGTTGTTTTGTCCGCTGATATAAGCTCGAGTTGATTCTTGATACGGACTTTGATTTGGTTGGGTGCTGAATAAGAGAGAAGGAAATTAGTAAATTCGGATGGTGATAATGCTGTTTGTGCTTCGAGGCAATGGTGAGATGTTGCATTTTTGTAAGAGGTTGCCTTTTTGAGTTTTAAGTCAGAGGCTTCATTTTTGTCAGATGAGGTGAAGATTGTTGTTGCTTCGTTTATTACAACTTGCAATGCTTAGCTAAGAACGTTTCCTTCAGAGTGTTTCAAGATTGTGTGTAGGTCGAGTATGAATGCTCTGGATGGTAGCTGACAATTTGCGGATGAGGCATTTCTTTACTTTTGCTGTAATATATCTCTTAGTGTAACACTCTGTCATTTGCATTTTGCCGTTGTCTTGTGTCTAATGGATGTCATAATGTGTCTTTTTTGTGTCTTGATTGTTGAGCAATGTGATCACTAGTAGTTGTGATCTATTAAGTGCAGCGTAAAGGCTTCATTAATTAACTTTGTATTCCTCTTCCCTTATTTTCCTCAGTGAATGCTTTGAACTTTCGATATTTTGGTTCTCTAAACATGTTACCTCCATCTCTTACTAAAACAATTCTCTTTAATGTAAGTCCATGGATAAAATCTTGGACAAAGTTAGATTTCATGATGGATGGTGTATTGCTAGCTCATTGATACTGAAGGCTGTGCATTTGGTAGACATTTTGTTTGTCATAGGATGTAGGCTGCCTCCATGCTACTGCATGACAGCTTATAGATTTTCTTTGCTCAACATATTTTGGTAACTATAACTTTTGAAATTAGGCTGTACTGAGTTTTGAATGAGTAAAATGGACATTGTGGGAGCATTGGCAGAGGAATTATGGGCGATGAGGTTGGGTTTAAAGCTTCTTGGAGAAAGAGCAAAGATTGGATCCTTCTGGTGGCCCTACATCAGCAACCTTCCTGAGACTTACAGTGTACCCATTTTCTTTCTGGGAGAGGACATCAAGAACTTGCAGTATGCTCCTCTACTTTATCAGGTAGTCCTCCAAAATATTTTTGAAATGAAAAGAAGTGGGCCTCCATCCAATGCTTGTGATTTGCTCATAATATGAAGTGCCTAAAAAACTGGGGAACTTTTACCACTGGACATGAACAAATTTAATTCTTCTGTATATGAAGCAAATCGAGGGAAGGCATCCAAGCCAAATTTTGCCTTGCTACAAAAGAAACAAGTAACCCAGAGTTAAAAAGTTTTGGATCCTGCTAGCTGCACCGAATCTTTCAACTCTTCAACTTTTGATTGTAGGGATGATAGGCATAGGCTTCTTTGGAATGGGATCTGGTCAAGTTCCACCCTAGCAATCACTACTGAATTTTCTTGGTTGTATAGCAATAAGAGTGAGGGATAGTTAGCATTCTGTTCTTTTTGCAACCTGTTAAAAGATTGACCTATGTTTGTACATGTGGCAGAAACTTAGCATTTTACCTGTGAAACTGGTAGCTGCTTCTTCTTCTGAGAAATGATTGGATGTTGTGTTATTTGGACATCATGACCTTACATTAGACCTCATAGCATATGTATGTTCTTGGTGACCTTGGTGATGCCTTACACAAGATTTCTTCTTCTGTAATAGTCATGTGATAAGCCTTTAATTCATGCCAGGTAAACAAGAGATGCCGATTTCTTCTTGATTTTGAGAAGGAAGTTAAGAATGCCATCAGTGATCTTAACACAAAGGATCATCCTTTTGGAGGACAAGATATTAATGCATCTTCACTTGGATGGGCTATGTCAGCTGTCTCATCTAGGGCCTTTAGGCTATATGGAAAGAAGTCCCTAACAGGGGCCTATAGTGATGTGCCTATGATGCTTCCTCTTATAGATATGTGCAACCATAGCTTTGATCCAAATGCACGTATTGTCCAGGAGCAAGGTGAAGAACAACCAGAAATGCTAGTCAAGGCATGTTTGCATATTCATGCTTTTGTTGTCAATTTTGCTTTCTCTGTCCCTTTTTTTTTGGTGGGAAAAGGTTCTGTTCACTTACAGTCCCTAGTTTTTCTAGCCGTTATGTGGCTATGATAGTATTCAGTCTTGGTCTCATGTGTTACAACTCTCTCCAGGTTGTTGCTGAGAAAGAAATCGGAGCAAATGATCCTTTGCTTCTTAATTATGGTTGTTTGAGCAATGATCTTTTTCTTCTGGATTATGGATTTGTTATACCTTCAAATCAATATGACACTATTGAACTTAAGTACGACGGAGCTCTTCTAGATGCTGCAAGTTTGGCTGCTGGGGTTTTGTCACCAAATTTCTCTTCACCGGCTCCATGGCAGCAAGAGATCTTGTCCCAGTTAAATCTATATGGAGACACTCCAGATCTCAAGGTTTTATCCATCATCATATTTTTATTATGTTCCGGAAGAGTACTTTAAGTGATCAAACCGCTCTTGCGGCATTTCAGAATTTATGCCCAAATTTGCTTTAACTTTGAGAATCAAGGGATGCTGCATGACTATAGATGCATTTCTCTTACCCTTCTATTTGTAAGATGTTGTTGGCATCTATATTGGCTTGTTGATTCTGATCCTTTCTGACAATATGCAATTTCTTTTTCAAATTTTCTTGAATTATAGGTAACTCTAGGAGGTCCAGACTTGGTAGAGGGCCGCTTGCTGGCAGTTCTGAGGGTACTCCTCGAAAGTGAAAGTGAATCGGTGCAAAAACATGACTTGAGCACTCTTAAATCTATTTTGGCTGAGGCTCCATGCGGAATTGCGACGGAAGTGGCCGCCTTTCGTACCATCATTGCTCTCTGCGTGATCGCATTGGAACATTTTCCCACCAAAATAATGGAGGACGAATCCATGTTGAAGAAAGGTGTTCCTGATACAACGAAGCTAGCTATCATGTTCAGAATTCAAAAGAAGTCGCTCATCGTAGATGTGATGAGAGACCTGTCGAGAAGAATAAAGTTGCTGCTGTCGAAAGAAACAGTCTCTTCCAAAGACTAAGCGAAATCGTGACTTAAAGAGTTGTCCTCATCCTCGGCCTTTTCTTTCAGATAAAAAGGAAAATAGCTTCTAGTTTTATCTTTGTAGGAATTCTTTTCTGGGTTCATTTGATTATGTGATGGTACTTAGCGCTAGTATTTTGGTGCAGATAATTCCTTGTAATGTCAAACTTCCTGCTCAAGTCTCCCAGTTTGAATGTGCTTACTGTCATTCTGCCCTTCGCTCGTCTGCACAGGACCACCACTAGCACTACACTATGCACGAACAACCGGTATCATACACCACGAGCACGCCTAGACGAGCTTCTGCTGGCTGCAAGTGAACCCAACCATTGTCGGTCTGTCTCCGAGCCCCCACTGCCATCTCTCTCTCTCTCTCTAATTGTTTATCGAGTGTCGAGTCTATTCTGGCCATGCTGCTGACATTGCTGAGCCAAGGCCTGACCTAGCCAATGCCTTATACAATGCCGGAGGGTTGTGGCCGTGGTGGTTTTAATTTGGTTGGGAGTTTGCGACCCGTCCAGCCATCTGTTCTATACTCAACGGGGGCAGAGGAAGAAAGAAACGACCTTAGCCGACACCAAATTTGGCATCGCTCCAGGCTAGGTGGTGACGCCAGGTGTTCGTAACCTCGGCTGGGGCTGAGGCAGAGGGGAGAGAGAGATTAGTTTTGTGGGGGGGCAAGCAATAGGGATGGGAGGCCTGGGTGGCAAGGCGCCATATAGAAAATATTACATACGACAGTTGTACCGGAGAAAATATTGGGACAACAGTGGCACGGTGGCGCTGGTGTAACTGTTGGCAGAAAGAGAGAGATGGAGAGAGAGAAGTGGGGAGAAAAAGTGGGGTTGGAATCTGTCTAATTGTAATTTCAAATTTGGATCGAAATCCTTCAAAATTGCGCTTAACTTTGTCTGATAAACCTATTCCTTTGGACCAAAATGTCCCCATGTCTTTGGGCAATGTAATTTGGCGCGAGATTTCTCCTTCCACAGTAAGTACGCGAGTGGTAGCCTGTCATTGCGTCAACTTCCCAAACGTCCAAACGCGAGCCTTCCGTGCCCATCTGCCGCCAAAACTCGCGTCCTCTCAGGCTCAATGCAAAAGCTCTTCCCAACAAGTCGTTGGCATCTGAAAAATCACTTCCCCAACCTCAGATTCGTCGTTACCTCCGCTCGTTCCCGCCAGTACACCGATGCCCCGAACCCCGACTCCGAGCTCGACTTCCCTGGCAACGATGTGCTCGAGGAGCTCGAGTCTTCGAAACTCATCAACCCAATTCCCCGATTCGCTCCGGGGATGGAGAATAACTTCCAGCGGATGGGGCACTCTGAGTCGGCGGCGGCGGCTCAGATATCGCATCCGTGGCCCGAGTGGGTGGATTTGATGGTGCTTCTGTCGAAGGGAGGCTACTTTGATGCGGAGGACAACCCGTTCCAGAACGTGGAGTTGGGTCCGAAAGAATCGAATCTCATTAGAACCGCATGCCTGAATTTCGCCCGCGACAGATACGACGTTATGAGGTACTGAAAGTGATGACCCTTTGGTTGGTGCGGTTTACCTGTTTGATTTAATTACAGAGACATTGGACTTTGGTGATGATGGTGAGGTAATAGACCTCTGTGCCTTCTTGAGGAGTATATATTTGTGGGTAGGTAGGGAAGGGATTGCTCATCCGAGCTTCAAGAAAGCTCAGACTTTTTCCAGGTTCTTGTTAGATTTTGCACACCCACCATCATATATATTGTCATTTAGAGATCTAACTGTGTCACGTTTGACTGTCTTTCCTGGTCAATTTATATTTCGCTTGCTTTGAGGCCAAGAGCCTTATATTAGTAGGAAATGGAACTCCACCGTCTTCAAACCAGGCCAAGAATCACAACATTGTGAAGGAAAGGAGTTTTCTTCTTTCTTTGTTTGTTTTGAAAACCTGGAGAAGAGAGAATAGATAGTTTTCCTAGGAGCTTGTGAATGGTCATGTTGTTTTGGATAATATCACCATGTCATGTCAACTATGAAGTGATGGCCTATTATCATATATCTATAGATTTGTAATTTGTTTGTTTCATGAAAAATGAATGATTTAGAAAATATTCTCTTAGAAATGATTGTATCGTTTGAAATAATTAGTCAATGATAAATATTTTCATAATTGATAACAATATATGTCTAAATATTTTCGTGGATAATGAAAATATTTTTCTTCGTTCATTTTGTAAGTGATACAAGCAACATTTTTGAGAAACTAGACATTTTCTCCCGAGCTTTCTTTTATCCAGAATTCTGTTAGTAAGCTAAATGTAATATTGTTAAAAGCACCTTTGTTGGCATCTTAATCCATCTTTTTCTGCATAGTGGCAACAACATGGTGCCTTGTGTGCATCCTCCTTTGCCTAGAAAAGAGAATCCACAAGACTCACCTCTAGGTTTTAAGCTTACCCATCCACTATCAGGCCTTTCTATGTTACTTGCCTTGCTCTCGAAATGAAGTATTTGACTAGAACCTGGAGCCGAAGATTTTCGATGACGTAGCCTGAAAAGTGGCAATTCATATTACATTGGGCATGTGATAATAATACATATTAAGAATTTAGCTGGTAATCAATTTGACAGTATGCATTCTGATTCGGAGGTTAGCTATTCAATGTGGCTAATGACTGTCCAATGCAATATTATCACCAAATAGGTATCCCACAACATAGCTTTACTTGAGAAACCGGAGGTTTCCTCATTTGCAAATAGAAACAGTCGCTTTACTCATAGTCAGAAGGTTTGAACAAGACATTTCTTGATAGGTATTTGTCAAAGAAACATATTCAGGTCATAGCAGAGTGTGGATGCCCCAGCACAGACAGAAAAGTGGTGAATTCTGGTAAGCGCTTGAGGGCACATGTGGGCATCGATGAGGGAAATGTATGTCCTCTTCTTAAAGACTTCCATAATCATTAGATTATATGGTTTCATCAGTCATATTCATTACAGACAGTTGCTTTGCCAGGTTTGCAGCTCCTGCAACTTGAGGGGAAACTGTGAGAGAGCATTTGTGAAGGTGCGCGAAGATGAAGGAGGGCGCACAGTTGATGTTATGCGAATCTTGTTGACATACGGACTTGACCCCATAAGCGATACTGTGGAGAATAAACCATGTCTGACTAGAACAGTTAAGGAATCAGTCAGAGCACTGCTAAAGCAAATGGCAGAGTATGGCACCGATGTACTTGGCTCTGATTCATTGAAATCCACACCAGCTGGTGATTTATCCTCGCATTCAAGTTCGGAAGAGAAAGGCTACAAAGATGTTCCAATGAAACAAGGAGATTGGCATTGCCCCAAGTAATGCAATTGTTAACATCCTATTGATTAATTTGAGTTTTGCTCCGAATATTTGATATAATTCTGCATATGGCAGGTGCAACTTCTTAAACTTTGCTAAGAACATCAAATGCTTGCGATGCGATACTTTTTCTCAGGAAAGATTGAATCAACTACAGGAAGACCAAGATCATCTTCCGCTAAAGAAAGGAGACTGGATATGTGACAAGTGATTGCTTCTCATGCCTTTTTCACTTGTTCACTGATTTGTGGTGAGCAGAGCTCCTTGCTTATAGAAACTGTTGCATTTTGCAGATGCAATTTCTTAAATTTTGCAAAGAATACTAGATGTTTGAGGTGCAAAGAGAAACCCCCAGAAAGGCAACTCAATCCTGGGGAGTGGGAATGTGAATCGTGAGTTCTTGCTAATCCATTCTTTTAGTTAATTCCTACATTGAGCAGTTATAGTTGTTCATGAGCTGTTCTGCCCTTATGGATCTGTGATTGGTAGGTGCAATTACATCAACTTTAGAAGGAATATGGTATGCTTGAAGTGTGATTATAGAAGGCCTAAAGCATCAAATTCAAAGGGCTTGTCTCAACGAGAGCATGATGCTGGAAATCACAATCAAGGTCATGAAGCCGTTGAAGATAGAAATTCTATGTGGTCTCTGAGGAGAAATGGTCAAATGCGAGTCACAAATAGGTGGAGATTTGTGGATGGAGAGAATGGGGTCACTGAGAAACCAAAGTTAACAAACACATTGAACGAGGTTTCTGGAATTCTTAATTTTCCAATTGCAGGAGGCATGAGCGATGTGTCTCGTGACACAGAAAAGAGGGAAATGTGGAAACTGAAGATGCTGGAAAGAAGCAGAATGACTGCAGAGGAAAAGGCAAATCCAGATGAGCCACGCTCATCCAGAATTTATAGGAACTCAAAATCACCAGACTCTGAGGACGATGAAGAAATGGCTGAATGGTTCGGCAGTGGGAAGACGTGAGTATAGATGCCTGTACATGTAATTGGCAAGAATCAAATTCATTCGTTTCTTTGCCTCTATAGGTTTTCCAGGATACTGCCTCTTATTTTCCAGTGGACAGTAAACTATTGATCTCGTGCAATCTTGCTGTTGAGTTCCCATGTCTGTGATTGGTTCAGTCTCTGGAATGAGTTTAGTGAACAAACTTCATCCATTGCACAATTTACTGTCACCCATAGAATGGGCAAACGAACATATATGCAAATTAACATTATAAGAACAACAATCACACAAGGTCTAGCAGAGTTTAGGGGAAGAACTCAGTATTTCCTTCAGTATTACAAGGAAGCATCTTATTCTTTTGTCACCTCTTTTGACCTATGCACCTCTCAATCATGCTCTGAAGTAATTTATTAGGCTCTTCCCGTCCAACTCCTTTGTAAAGAATCTCCTCATGTATTCGTTTAAGGTAAACTGCCGAAAAGCAGCGGGCTTATCTGAGGACACAAGCTCTGGGAACGGTCCAAACTCATTCTCGCGATTGCTTGGGTTGCAGAAAACTGCTATCGACACACGTGGCTCTTGGCTGGGGTTGGCCAACACCCGGTGGTCTACGCTTTTGTACTCATCGTTGGACATGATCTGGAAAAATCAAAAGCACGTGAATTGACTTGTATTTCACAGTAGGGTGTAACTTTTTAACTTGCTCAGGTGCGGAGTCCTCAAAAGGGAGTTTACCTGGAGGATGTCACCAATGTTCACAACAAGAGCACCTGGGACTGGCGTCACATCCACCCACTCATCGCCATGCTTCACCTGCAACCCACCGACCTGGTCCTGCAGGAGCACCGTGATCACTCCCGGGTCTGCGTGGGATGTCAAGCCGACGGTCAGGTCGGGCTGGGGACAGTACGGATAGTAATGCCCCACCATCATCCTCGTATCCAAGCACGTCAATTCCTGCAGCTTGCCGGGACTCAATCCCAGCCCCTCGCTCAACAGCCCCAGCAGGATGCTCCCCAGCCGTTCGACCTGCTGATTCCACTCCAACACCTCATTTCTACACACCTCAGGGATCTCTTCCACGTCCGCTAATTTTGGCCCCAGCCTTACTTGGAGCGTGTCCCTGCACATCATCATTCTGGACATTAATTGAACTGGATCTTTTCGCTTGCCCAATTTTTTTTTTTTCTTCAAATGATTTTTTCTTTCGTTTGTCCAAATGAATTCTCCAACCGTATGATGCAAAATTTGTCAAAACGACAGTCAACACATCAGGATGTGTCTCTGCCTTCTTTTCAGACATAATGTGATACATCAGTTCAGTAGTGTCGTTTGCCGATCTAGCTTTTATAAATCTAATTTTCATCAATTTCATGAATTTGATTGCACATGCTCGTGGCTTAGGCTTACTTACCTCCAGCTCGCCGCTTTGGAGAGGAACAGGTCGACGTTGGAGAAGAAGGACACGCCGGTGTCCGACCGCCTCCGGTAGATCCTCGCCTTCGCCTCCGCCGGCTGCTCGTGGAAGGCCTTCACGGCCGCGACGGTGCGGTCCAGGACCTCCGCGGGCACGCCGTGGTTGACCACCTGCAAGAAACCGAGCTCGCGGGCGGCGCGCGCCACCTCCGCGACGACGGCGGCGCGGCGGGCGGAGTCGCAGCAGCCGGAGAGGTCGATGGTGGGGATGGAGCCGGAGCCGGAGCCGGGGCGGGCGGGGGTGAGGTCGGAGAGGGTCTCGGGCGGGTGGATGAAGAGGGGAGGGAGGGAGGCGAGGCCGGAGTCGAGGAGGCCCTTGACGCCGAGCTTGGACTCTTCGAACTGCTTGAGCTCCTGGGCTCGGTCCAAGGCCTGTCCACCGCTGTCCGTGACGCCCATGGCTCGACTCCGATTCCTGGTTCGATCGATGTATGCGAGGGCGGTGGTGGTTGTGGTGGAAGTGAGGAAAGAGACGGGGGGAAGGAGGAATGATATGAAGGAAGGGCATAGCGTGATTGTTCATCGGTCAAAGTCAAACCCCGCGATCGCGTAACGAGTGATTTCACGCCAAAGGGAGAGATGATAACGCCGGGCCTCGGGTAGACAAGGCAAGATGCCGTAACGAATTACGTAACAATTAGAAAATAAATTAACGAGTCAACCCATCTAGATTGCACAAGATTTTTTTTTTTTTTTTCTAAATATGACAAGAGATAGTAAGGACCAATTATTGAACTGTTATATTGTGATAGTTCGATCGGTTGTTATCATTTTATCTTAATCTGTCGAAAATATGATTATTTTTAAACAATGGTCTTTCTCCACTTGGGAATTTCTAACGTCACTTTGAGATGATGATGGCTTTCGCTCTGATGATTAACTGTTCTGAAAAATAACTACCGTCTTAAGCATCATTGCTCCATATTTACCGAAGATAGAACCAAAGATAGAATTGGAAGAATTACTTGGAGACATGGGAACGATGACACTTCAAAGAAATCAAAAGACTACTGCATTTTCTTTTCTTGGAAGGCTAGAGAACGGGCGGCGATAGAACGGACAACGACGAGGGTTTGAGAAGCTATTGATAAGTCTAATATTTGAGAGCTGCGACCAGTGTACACCTACCTCATGTTTGTACGTGACGCACAATGCCGATACGTGGACGATGACGTGACACAGTTTTATTAATTTTCCAAGATAATTAGTTCTTCTAAAAATTATGTGAAATTTCAATCTTATGAACTCTTTTGGTTTGGTATTTGGTTTGAGTTATTCTTGCACCCGCAAAAGGCTCATGATCCGTACTATTCACAATTACAAATCAATGAACATCAATTTGAATCAATGCCTTCTAACTTTAATGGTTGAACTCCTTAAAATCAAATTGAGTATTAGATTGGGCTAATAGCATATGGTTGGATACGTTCAAACAAGTCGAAATATGTTTGAAAGTTTTGAGAGTTAAAAGTCACCCTATAGAGAATTATATGCAATCGAATATGAGGTCGGACTCTTTCTGTTTTACAACAACATGAAATTTTAGTTGTTATTTCCGTTTCATGTGACTTCTGATCGGTATGATTCTTGATACTAGGAAAGCTTGTGATTTCTAATTTCAAAAAATATACTGGAACCAAAGATTGAAAATATTCCCAACAACATTCTTATTGGGTAATTGAAACTAAAGGTCGTGATAAGTTATGATTCGATGGGTGGGATTGGGCAAATTAGCTATTGATAGAAAGCTCGGGACAAACATTATCTAATTCCTTAATTTTGAACAAGGGTCAATATCACAAAAAAAACCCAAAATAGTTAAACCCTTGTCACATTTATCTCAAATTAAATTTTGTGTGACAAATATCTCCAAGATGAGGCTCTCCAGCCGTTGAGGGCGCATTTGGTAACGATTTTGTTTCCGAAAACAATTTCTCATAAGAAATGATTCTTTTTGATTATGTTCCCAATAACAATTTCTAAGCATTTTAAATCGTTTAGTAATGTTCAAAATTTCGATTCTAGAATAGAATTGCATTTGGTACCGTGCTCAAAATTTCTACTCCAAATTATTTTCTTTTAATTTTTAAATGTATATAATTTTTACTTTTTTTACTTTTTTTCCCTTTCTCTCTCCTATTCTTCGGCGACTGGCTAGACGAGGGCGGGTGACCTCACCGGAGCATTGTTAGCCCTCGTCGATCGAGCCTTGCCGGGCCGGGCGAGCCTCGCTTGACCATTAGCGGGGTTGGGTGAGCCTCGCCTGGCCACCGGTGGGGGTGGGGGAGCCTCGCCGAGGCTAAGCGAGGCTCGCCTGGCCACCGTCGAGGCTCGGCCTCGCCAAATTGCGAGGCTCGCCCAGCCTTGCGGAGGCTCGGCCTCAACGGTGGTTGGGTTTGCCTTTGGCAAGCTCATCGAATCTCGCTCTGGCTTGGCAAGCCTCTGGCGAGCTCGTCGGACTGTTTGCCGCTGGTCCGAGGTTCTGAAGTCAATTTTTTATTTTTTATTTTTTATTATTGATTTTGTTCCAAATCTACTTCCGGGAACAAAAAAATAGAAATTTGTTCCCGGGAACAAAATTTTACCAAATACGATTCTGTTCTAAAATTACTCCCGTAAACAAAAGAATAGAATTTGGCATTATTTGGCCGGTAACCAAATAGGCCTTGAACCTGCTAATTCCACTCCAACACCTCATTTCTGCACACCTCGAGGATCTCTTCCACGTCTGCTAATTTTGGCCCTAGCCCTATATGGAGCGTAATCCTGCATTATCTTTAAGAGTGAGCAGTTTTAGGTTTCGTAGAAGTTGGAACCTAGAGCCTCCTCATTTTTATTTGCCTTACATACCCTAAAGTTTACTTTGTCATAGGTTCTGGAGTCAGTTCGAGGATCAACCAAGATTCCATCTGACTTATTAATTCAATATTTACAATGAATCATCACTTTTAATAACCACCACTTGTTTTCGCAATCCATTGACCACAATTTACATCTAAACATACGACGAATATGAAGCATTAACAAAATAAAAAGTCTCATCATAGAATGGAAGCTTAGACTATTGCTCTCATCGTCGGACACCACGGATTACTGCACCATCATTCAAAGACATAGATTAAAAAGACATAAAATTATTTTAGGTTCCACGTTTTACCTATTTAGAATTTGGACTTTATTTATTTAAACAGGTTTCCAATTTTTGGAACCTAGAACCCATTGTGCATACTTTAAAAATTGGAATCGGATAGATTTTCACCGATCTAATTCTCAAGTTCTAGGTTCTATTTTAGAACCCTGCTCACCTCTAAATTCCGTGCATTGGTTGAACTGATTCTTTTCTTTCGTTTGTCAACGTCTTACTTTCAGTCATGTATTATATATCACTTCGTCTCATTTGCTAAACACTCGACACAATCATATTGGTAATTGAGCTTTTATACAGCTAATTATCATCAAAATCATGAAATAGTACGAAATCAATTGAAGTGGTTCGGGGCTGACCTCCAGCTAGCGGCTTTGGAGTGGAACAAGTCGAAGTTGGAGAAGAACGACACGCCGGTCTCCATCCCCCTCCGGTAGATCCTTGCCTTCTCCTCCATCGGCTGCTCATGGAAGGCCTTCACTGCCGCGATCGTGCGGTCCAGGACCTCCGTCAGCACGCCGTGGTTGACCACCTGGAAGAAGCCGAGCTCGTGAGCTGCATGCCCCACTTCTGCGACGACGGAGGGCCGCCGGAAGGTTGAAAAACGTCGAGATATTTTTGAATGTTTTGAGAGTTAAGGATACCCTACAGAGAGTTACATGTACTCGAATCATGAGGATGGACTCTTTTTGTCTCACAATAGTATGAAATTTTAATCGTTTTTTTTTTTCTCAAGTGACTTTTGGTTGATATGATTTTTTTATGCCGATAAACCTAATAATTTCTAATTTCAAAACTTGTACTAGAATCGACAAAATGAAAATTTTCCCGACAAAATTTTAATTGGGCGGTTCAAGCTAAAGGTTGTAATATGTTACGATTCGATCGGTGGGCTTGGACAAATTAGATATTGATAGACAGCATAGCAAAACAGTATAAGTAAAAATAAGCTTAGATAGGGGAGCATGTTGAGTTCGTTTATCTTAACACGCTAAAAGCTAAATATCATACTAATAATTTACTTAACATATGAAATAAACTTTACCAAGGCGTCATCTTAATAATGATTATATTAAGTATGAAATGGTTCTTATCTAATCATTAATCTAATAAAGTTATTGGGGAATTTTTCTAATAAGCTTTTATATTAGTAATGAAAAGAAGTCAATGAAAAGCCACATGACGTGGACATTATACAAGATTCAAAGGAGTGTGAGATTACTATGAAGCATGGACACGTTGCCGGAGCTTTCGTATCATGTCCAACACGTGTCGATGTGTTCGACACGCTCTGATACGTTTGGACACGCGGTCAATTTGTGTTGAATTTTTTGACACGTGGACAATTCTTCTCGACACGTTCCGACACAAGTGTTCGGGGGAGAGAATCATTGAAGAAGATGATGGAGGATGGAGGCGAGGGCGAGGAAGTGGACGCAAGGCCATGAGTGATGGCGAGGGAGGGCTAGAGAAAGAGCAGAGATTGAGGTGACTGGGTTGTGATTGCAATGCTGCGATGGAAGGCGGGTGGTGAGACTACAGTTGCGAAGGAGGAAGTGTTAGACGCAAGGTGGCGAGCAATTGTGATGGCTGATGAGGCGATCGAGAGAGAGAGGAGATCGAGAGGAAGAGCGTTTGTGCGAGGAGGGGGAGGAGGAGGGCAGTAGCTAGGGTTTTTGAGAGAGGAAACTTAAAAAAAAAAAAAAAAAAAAAAGAGAGATTTTGATGGGACTTCGGCGTGGCTTTTCTTTTGGCGGCAATTGAGTTAACTAGGGGAGCTAGGTTGGCCTAGGTTAACTCAGTTGCCGTAAGGCCGCCAATTGATTGTGGGATTTTCATCCATCACTCCATCAGGGAATAAGCCTGGGCCTTCATTTTCTTGTACCTCCCCCGGGTTGGTTACCAGGGCCCGGCATCACGAGAATCCAGTGAAGGAGTGCCCCCTAATTCCTCGCCATAGTTTTACCTGTCGACGGAGTAACATGAAAAACACTTGGGGACTCTAACCCTAGCCAACTTTCTCCCTGAAGTACTTCTATTGAGCAGTTTAAGGACCTGCTCAGGTTCGGCAGGGTGGGTGAACAAGAGGGTGATGTGAATTTCCAACAAAGGAAGTGAAGCCTCATATATGGTTTTGGGGGAGGGGCGAGGGGGCGGGGCGGGGCGGGGGCGGGGTTTGGAAGTGGGGGAGGTGGAAGGCAGAATTGAGGGAAATAAATGAGGGAGTGAAATAAATTTGGGGTGTGAGGACTGGGGTGGACCCCTTGGGGGTTGCATTTTTTATAAAAAATAAATAAATGAGGTTATAAAGTGATTGTGGAAAATAAGAATACTAAATATTGAATAATAATAAATTTTGACCATTGTAGAAGATTATAAATTTATTTAAATAAGTTAATTCTAATTTCTTATTAGTCATTAGTTTCATCAATAAATTTTGTTAGAGTTAAAAACATGTCCCCAAATATGAATATTCATTAATTATGGATATATCTTTCGAATTTCCTATGAATAGTTCTATTAATATTATCAGTATGAATTCATTATAGGCTCTATTGTTATTATTTATTTAATTGTGAATTTGAATCAAATTAATTAAAAATAAAAATATTCTTTTAATATATAATGTATCTCAACGTGTCAAAGATATCTATTTTTGAGAAATGACGTGTTTGTGTGTCGTGTTGTATCACGTGTTTGTGTCGTGTGTCAGTATTACCTAGTGAGATTACCGAGCCCATTCGACTTGGAGGACCAAGTGTACATTTTCCAACCACAAATAAAATTAAGTAATTATTCTCTGGTCAATAATAATGAGTTGCAAGTGGCAAAGGAAGATCTTGCTCCCCCCTCCTTGACTCTGTAACAAGTAAATAGTATCTTAGATAAAAACTCACATATATTTTTGACATTTTTCCTTTTCTATTATAAAAGTTATTAGGTTCAATATGAGATCACTCATTAAACTCTATTTTCTGTTCAAACTAACTACTCAATTGGTGCTTTGTGCGAGCTTGTCTATATGCATTTTTTTTAATCGCTCGGAACACTACTGATACGGTAATCGATATGTGAAAAGAGATGAGACTTGATTAATAGTGATATATATAAGGGTGCGAATGATAATCATTCTGGTTAGAAATTGATTTTTGGAAGAGAAATAGATTTTTCTATTTTTATTTCTAGATGAGTTTCTAAGCAAAAATAATCGTTTGATAACGATATAAAATTTCTACTCCAAAAATAAAAATTCGTTTGATAATGACAAAAATTTCTTCTTTTCGGGTGGCGGCGGATCAGTGGATGGCAGTGGGTTGGCAATTGGCAGCGGCAGCCGGTGGCGGCGGCAAAAGGTGGTTGGCGGCAATGGATGGAGGACACGATAAGAAGAATTTTTATTTCTCATTCCTATTTCGGAAATAGAAAAGTAGAAAATTTATACTTTTGATTTCTATTCTAAATTTATTTCTGGAACAAAAATCTATTTCAGAAATAGGAAAATGGAATAAGTTTATCAAATAGATTTTTATTCCAAAAACAAGTCTGGAATAGAAAAATTGTTTCTAAAACAAAAATAGGTGATTGTCATGCACCCCCTAATTTTCTAGAGGAATATCAAATAGGGTTCACCAGGAGATGCAAAAGGCATTGCGATGTTATGTATTCTGAGCATGTAAAAGATAATAGAAAAAAAATGATTTTTTAGAGTGCCTTCCGGAAAGTCATATTTGAAATAAGTTGATTTGAATGATAGAACAGAGTATCATACAATATAAATAGTCCCAGTAGAATCTTGAGTTTCCTCAAGTGCCATGGGGAAGTATTTTTGGGCCTATGCACCTCTCGATCACACCCTGAAGTAATTTATCAAACTTTTCCCCTCCAACTCCTTCGTGAAGAATCTCCTCATGTACTCGTTGAGGTTGAACTGCCGGAAAGCAGCGGGTTTATCTGAGGATATGAGCTCTGGAAACGGTCCGAACTCATTCTCGCGATTGCTCGGGTTGCAGAAAACTGCTATCGACACACGTGGCTCTAGGTTAGGGTTGGCCAACACCCGGTGGTCCACGCTTTTGTACTCGTCGTTGGACATGATCTGGGAAAACAGAAATCGCGTGAATGGATCTCTGTTTCACTGAAGAATGTAACTTTGTAACTTATTGGGGTGCTTTAGAGACACTCCTAGTCCTCAACAGAAGTTTACCTGGAGGATGTCACCGAGGTTCACAACCAGAGCACCCGGGACTGGTGTCACATCCACCCACTCATTGCCGTGCTTCACTTGCAACCCTCCGACCTGGTCCTGCAGGAGCAATGCGATCACTCCTGGGTCCGTGTGGGACATCAAGCCGACCGTCAGATCGGGCTGGGGACAGTACGGATAGTAATTCCCCACCATGACCCTCGTCTCCAAGCACGTCAATTCCTGTAGCTTGCCCGGACTCAATCCCAGGCCCTCGCTCAACAATTCCATCAGGAGGCCTCCCAGCCGCCGGACCTGCTGATCCCATTCCATCACCTCATTTCTGCACACCTCGGGGATCTCTTCCATGTCCCCTTTCGGCTCCAGCCTTATCTGGAGCGTGTCCCTGCAATATTATTCCATGCATTGCTTGAACTGATTGTTTCTTCTTCCTAATTCTTTCTTTATAAATGAATTCTTCTTTTGTTTGTGCCCGTGAGAAACTAAAAGAAGAATGAATTCCCTGATATTATGCGATCCAGCTGTATAATTTCTCAATATATGATAATATCGTTTCGTGTCCTTTTCTAGTTCCCTACGAAATTCTAAACTTGACTCGACCCGATCCCGTATGATAATTCAGCTTTTGCAAATTACTATTTTTTTAAAATCAAATTCATGAATTAGAACGAAATTAATTGAAGTGGCTTCGTTGATTACCTCCAGCTAGCCGCTTTGGAGTGGAACAAGTCGATGTTGGAAAAGAACGCGACCCCGGTCTCCATCTCCCTCCGGTAGATCCTCGCCTTCGCCTCCGCCGGCTGCTCGTGGAAGGCCTTCACCGCAGCGATCGTCCGGTCCAGGACCTCCGCCGGCACGCCGTGGTTGACCACCTGGAAGAAGCCGAGCCCGCGAGCCGCGCGCCCAACTTCCTCGACGACGGAGGGCCGGTGCCCGGAGTCGCAGCCGGAGAGGTCGATGGTGGGGATCGAGTCGGAGCTGGGCCGGGCGGGCCCGAGGTCAGAGAGGGTCTCGGGCGGGTGGATGAAGAGGGGAGGGATGGAGGTGAGGCCGGAGTCGACGAGGCCTTTGACTCCGAGCTTGGATTCGTCGAATTGCTTGACCTCCTGGGCTCGGCCGGTGTCGGTGACGCCCATGGATCGACTCCGAGTTTCTGGTTCGGCCGATGCGAGTGTCGTGCTGCAAGGAAAGAGAAAGGGAAGGACGAGGAGGCGATGGCAAAGGGAGAGGAAGAGACAGCTTCCTTCCCAGATTCATTCGACAAAAACCAAACCCCGCGGTCGCGTGCTAAATGGCATTACGAAAGAAGGAAATAATGTCGGTTTTCTCAACGCTCTTTGTTAAAAAAAAAAAAAAAAAGATGCCGTCTTCGTGTGGTGGAGTGACATGAATAAAGAACGCGATGGACATACCAACGTAAAAATGAGAGAACAAACTTACGAGTCAATGCATCTTGATTACGCAAGGCTAAATTTTTCTTTTTTATTGAAGAAAAGGGGGAAATTACAGGTTTTTAAAGCGTCGTTTTGATGATTAGTTTTCAACTATATTTTAACTGTTCAATTATTAGTTATTATTGCTCCTGTCGATTCTATGACATCTTTATATGTTTTTCCAAATTTATAGAGAAACTGTAGCATTACAATGGTCTTTTTTTTTTTTTTGGGGGGGCGCGGTGAGGGGATTGGTACCGCCTCTTCACTAGGGCGAATTAATTTCTCTAAAAATTGGCTACTGGCTTACGCACTATCGTCCCATTTCCTAAAGATAGGATTGGAACCGGAGATAAGGGGAAACCATGGCTCTTATGGAATAAAAAGAGTGTCTTTTTCTTTTTTACAGTGTTTGATATTAAGGAGAAAATCAAAGCTAAAGATGGGTAAAGAGCTTAGCATGGAGAAACACGAGGGCAGGAAGTTAATAATAATTTTACAGGCTTCGTTTGTTTTGTGAAAAATATTTTTCAGGAATACAATTTTCTGATTTTCTGGTGTTTGGTTCGCTTAGAAAAATGATTCAATGGAAAACTTATACTTAAATTGAAGAAAATGATTTTTTTGAAAAAATTGAAAAATATTTCCCAAAATATGATATAGTATTGGTACTTGAACTCGAAATTTTATATTTGGGTATTGAAACCCCAACACTAATTCCCCGCATTCAAGATTAGGTCTCTAGCGCTCAAGCTCAGATCCAATGAGACAGGGCTAGAAGTCATGGTGCTTGTGCATCCAAATCTGGGTCCATAAAGGTCATGCTTGAGTCTCCAATCCCCAAACTTTGATCCTCGGTACTCAAGCCCGATTTCACAAAGGCAATGCATGGAATCTCGCCACTTTGGCTTAGGCTCTTGGTTAATGAAGCAATTGTTCTTATAAAATTATATTTTTAAAAAAAATTAATTGGCTGATTGATTGATTGATTTATTTATTTTTCTTCCTTTTTCTTTTTCCTTCTTTCTTGGCCGATTTCCAACCACGAGGATGGCTGACAACCCACCATATGCGAGGGATGAGCTTGCCTAAGATTAGTGAGGCTCGAGTTCATTGGCCTCGTTGAATTTGGCGAGGTGGAGCCTTGCTCGAGATTAGCAAGCTCATCCCTCACTGTGATTGACGATCGACGGCGGTGGAGGAAGAAGGAGAAAAAAAAAAAAGAAATATTAATAATTCAAAATTTTTGGTAGTCTTACCTAAGAAAATCAAATCATATTTTTCATACCAAATGGAAAAAAATTATTTTTTAATTTATTTTTGGGTTTCAGTTAAGCACAAATTTTTTTTTTTTTGGTTGTTTTCTTGAAAAATAACTTATTGAAAAACATTTTCAAAAAATGTCACATTTTTTGCGAAATAAATAAAGTTCTAATATTTGTGTGCCATGACCATTATACACCTAAACTATGTTTGTCTGTGATACAAAATACTAATGCAAGAATGTTGGTGACCTTGCATTAGAGCTCATAGCATATGTATGTTCTTGGTGACCTTGGTGATGCCTTACACGAGGTTTCTTCTTCGGTAACAGTCATGTGATAAGCCTTTAATTCATGCCAGGTAAACAAGAGATGCCGTTTTCTCCTTGATTTTGAGAAGGAAGTTAAGAATGCCATCAGCGATCTTAACACGAAGGATCATCCTTTTGGAGGACAAGATATTAATGCATCTTCACTGGGATGGGCTATGTCAGCTGTCTCATCTAGGGCCTTTAGGCTATATGGAAAGAAGTCCCTAACAAGGGCCTATAGCGATGTGCCTATGATGCTTCCTCTTATAGAAATGTGCAACCATAGCTTTGATTTAAATGCACGTATTGTCCAGGAGCAAGGTGAAGAACAACCAGAAATGCTAGTCAAGGCATGTTTGCATATTCTTGCTTTTGTTGTCAACATCGCTTTCTCTGTCCTTTTTTTTTTTTTTTTTTCTTTTGGTGGGAAAAGGTTCTTTTCACTTACGGTCCCTAGTTTTTCTAGCTGTTATGTAGTTATGATAGTATTCGTTCTTGGTCTCATGTGTCACAACTCTCTCTAGGTTGTTGTCGAGAAAGAAATCGGAGCAAATGATCCTTTGCTTCTTAATTATGGTTGTTTGAGCAATGATCTTTTTCTTCCGGACTATGGATTTGTTATACCTTCAAATCGATGACACTATTGAACTTAAGTACGACGGAGCTCTTCCAGATGCTGCAAGTTTGGCTGCCACCAAATTTCTCTTCACCGGCTCCATGGCAGCAAGAGATCTTGTCCCAGTTAAATCTATATGGAGACACTCCTGATCTCAAGGTTTTATCCATCATCATATTTTTATTATGTTCCGGAAGAGTACTTTAAGTGATCAAACCGCTCTTGCGGCATTTCAGAATTCATGCCCAAATTTGCCTTTACTTTGAGAATCAAGGGATGCCACATGACTATAGATGCATTTCTCTTACCCTTCTATTTGTAAGATGTTGTTGGCATCTATATTGGCTTGTTGATTCTGATCCTTTCTGACAATATGCAATTTCTTTTTCAATTTTTCTTGAATTATAGGTAACTCTAGGAGGTCCAGACTTGGTAGAGGGCCGCTTGCTGGCAGCTCTGAGGGTACTCCTCGAAAGTGAAAGTGAATCGGTGCAAAAACACGACTTGAGCACTCTTAAATCTATTTCGGCTGAGGCTCCATGCGGAATTGCGACGGAGGTGGCCGCCTTTCGTACCATCATTGCTCTCTGCGTGATTGCATTGGAACATTTTCCCACCAAAATAATGGAGGACGAATCCATGTTGAAGAAAGGTGTTCCTGATACAACGAAGCTAGCTATCACGTTCAGAATTCAAAAGAAGTCGCTCATCGTAGATGTGATCAGAGACCTGTCAAGAAGAATAAAATCGCTGCTGTCGAAAGAAACAGTCTCTGCAAAAGGCTTAGCGAAATCGTGAATTAAAGAGTTGTCCTCATCCTCGGCCTTTCTTTCAGAAAAGGAAAATAGCTTCTAGTTTTATCTTTCTAGGAATTCTTTTCTGGGTTGATTTGATTATGTGTTGGTCCAGACTTGATGGTATGCATTCTGATTCGGAGGCTAGCTATTCAATGTGGCTAATGACTGTCCAATGCGATATCATCACCAAATAGATATCCAACAACATAGCTTTACTTGAGAAACTGGAGGTTTCCTCATTTGCAAATAGAAACAGTCACTTAACTCATAGTCAGAAGGTTTTGACAAGACATTTCCTAATAGGTATTTGTCAAAGAAACATATTCAGGTCATAGCAGAGTGTGGATGCCCCAGCACAGACAGAAAAGTGGTGAATTCTGGTAAGCGCTTGAGGGTGCATGTGGCCGTCGATGAGGGAAATGTACGTCCTCTTCTTAAAGACTTCCAGTAATCATTAGATTATATGGTTTCATCAGTCATATTCATTACAGACAACTGCTTTGCCAGGTTTGCAGCTCCTGCAACTTGAGGGGAAACTGTGAGAGAGCATTTGTGAAGGCGGGCGAAGATGAAGGAGGGCGCACAGTTGATGTTATATGAATCTTGTTGACATACGGACTTGACCCCATAGGCGATACTGGGGAGAGTAAACCATGTCTGACTAGAACAGTTAAGGAATCAGTCAGAGCACTGCTAAAGCAAATGGCAGAGTATGGCCCCGATGTACTTGGCTCTGATTCGGTGAAATCCACACCAGCTGGTGATTTGTCCTCACATATAAGTTCGGAAGAGAAAGGCTACAAAGATGTTCCAATGAAACAAGGAGATTGGCATTGCCCCAAGTAATGCAATTGTTAACATCCTATCAATTAATTTGAGTTTTGCTCCGAATATTTGATATAATTCTGCATATGGCAGGTGCAACTTCTTCAACTTTGCTAAGAACATCAAATGCTTGCGATGCGATACTTTTTCTCAGGAAATATTGAATCGACTACGGGAAGACCAAGATCATCTTCTGCTAAAGAAAGGAGACTGGATATGTGACAAGTGATTGCTTCCCATGCCTTTTCTCACTAGTTCACTGATTTGTGGTGAGCAGAGCTCCTTGCTTATAGAAACTGTTGCATTTTGCTGATGTGATTTCTTAAATTTTGCAAAGAATACTAGATGTTTGCGGTGCAAAGAGAAACCCCCGGAAAGGCAACTCAATCCTGGGGAGTGGGAATGTGAATAGTGAGTTCTTGCTAATCCATTCTTTTAGTTAATTCCTACATTGAGCAGTTATAGTTGTTCATGAGCTGTTCTGCCCTTATGGATCTGTGATTGGTAGGTGCAATTACATCAACTTTAGAAGGAATATGGTATGCTTGAAGTGTGATTATACAAGGCCTAAAGAATCAAATTCAAAGGGCTTGTCTCAACGAGAGCATGATGCTGGAAATCACAATCAAGGTCATGGAGCCGTTGAAGATAGAAATTCTATGTGGTCTCTAAGGAGAAATGGTCAAGTGTAAGTCACAAATAGGTGGAGATTTGTGGATGGAGAGAATGGAGTCACTGAGAAACCAAAGTTAACAAACTCATTGAACGAGGTTTCTGGAATTCTTAATTTTTCAATTGCAGGAGGCATGAGCGATGTGTCTCGTGACACAGAAAAGAGGGAAATGTGTAAACTGAAGATGCTGGAAAGAAGCAGAATGACTGCAGAGGAAAAGGCAAATCCAGATGAGCCACGCTCATCCAGAATTTGTAGGAAGTCAGAATCACCAGGCTCTGAGGACGATGAAGAAATGGCTGAATGGTTCGGCAGTGGGAAGACATGAGTATAGATGCCTGTACATGTAATTGGCAAGAACCAAATTCATTTGTTTCGTTGCCTCTATAGGTTTTCCAGGATACTGCCTCTTATTTACCAGAAGACAGTAAACTATTCATCTCGAGCAATCTTGCTGTTGAGTTCCCATGTCTGTGATTGGTTCAGTCTCTGCGGAATGAGTTTTAGTGAATCCATCGCACAAGTTACTGTCTCTCATGGAATATGCAAACGCATATTTTCAAATTAACACCATAAGAACAACAATTACACAAGGTTTATTAGAGTTTAGGGGAAGAACCCAGTGTTTCTCAGTATTACAAGGAAGCATCTAATCCTTTTATCACCTCTTTTGACCTATGCACCTCTCCATCATGCTCTGAAGTGATTTATTAGACTTTTCCCATCCAACCCCTTGGTAAAGAATCTCCTCATGTATTCTTTGAAGGTGAACTGCTGATAAGCAGCGGGCTTATCTGAAGACACAAGCTCTGGGAACGGTCCGAACTCCTTCTCGTGATTGCCTGGGTTGCAGAAAACTGCTATCGACACACGTGCCTCTTGGTTGGGGTTGGCCAACACCCGGTGGTCCACGCTTTTGTACTCATCGTTGGACATGATCTGGAAAAATCAATAGCATGTGAATAGAATTGTATTTCACAGTAGAGTGTAACTTTTCACTTACTCAGGTACCAAGTCCTTAAAGGGAGTTCACCTGGAGGATGTCACCAATGTTCACAACAAGAGCACCTGGGACTGGCGTCACATCCACCCACTCATCACCGTGCTTCACCTGCAACCCGCCGACCTGGTCCTGCAGGAGCACCGTGATCACTCCTGGGTCCGCGTGGGATGTCAAGCCGACTGTCAGGTCGGGCTGGGGACAGTACGGGTAGTAATGCCCCGACATCATCCTTGTATCCAAGCACGTCAATTCCTGCAGCTTGCCGGGACTCAATCCCAGCCCCTCGCTCAACAGCCCCAGCAGGATGCTCCCCAGCCGTTCGACCTGCTGATTCCACTCCAACGCCTCATTTCTGCACACCTCAGGGATCTCTTCCACGTCCGCTAATTTCGGCCCCAGCCTTATTTGGAGTGTGTCCCTGCATATTATCATTCCAGGCATTAATTGAACTGAATCTTTTCGCTTGCCCAATTTTTTTTTTTTCCCAATGATATTTTCTTTCGGTTGTCAATATGAATTCTCTAACCGTATGATGCATACCGACCAAAAAAAAAACCGTATGATGCATAATTTGTCAATACGACAGTCAACACATCAGGATGTGTCTCTGCCTTCTTTTCAGACATAGTATGATACATCAGTTCAGTAGTGTCGTTTGCCGATCTAGCTTTTATAAATCTAATTTTCATCAATTTCATGAATTTGATTGCACATGCTCGGGGCTTACTTACCTCCAGCTCGCCGCTTTGGAGAGGAACAGGTCGACGTTGGAGAAGAAGGACACGCCGGTGTCCGACTGCCTCCGGTAGATCCTCGCCTTCGCCTCCGCCGGCTGCTCGTGGAAGGCCTTCACTGCCGCGACGGTGCGGTCCAGGACCTCCGCGGGCACCCCGTGGTTGACCACCTGGAAGAAGCCGAGCTCGCGGGCGGCGCGCGCCACCTCCCCGACGACGGCGGGGCGGCGGGCGGAGTCGCAGCAGCCGGAGAGGTCGATGGTGGGGATGGAGCCGGGGCGGGGGCGGGCGGGCCTGAGGTCGGAGAGAGTCTCGGGCGGGTGGATGAAGAGGGGAGGGAGGGAGGTGAGACCGGAGTCGACGAGGCCTTTGACTCCTAGCTTGGATTCGTCGAATTGCTTGACCTCTTGGGCTCGGCCGGTGTCGGTGACGCCCATGGATCGACTCCGAGTTTCTGGTTCGGCCGATGCGAGTGTCGTGCTGCAAGGGAAGAGAAAGGGAGGGACGAGGAGGCGATGGCAAAGGGAGAGGAAGAGACAGCTTCCTTCCCAGATTCATTCGACGAAAAACCAAACCCCGCGGTCGCGTGCTAAATGGCATAGTGAAAGAAGGAAATAATGTCGGTTTTCTCAACGCTCTTTGTTAAAAAAGATGCCGTACTCGTGTGGTGGAATGATATGAATAAAGAATGCGATGAAAACCAGCCGTCTGAGTGGTGCTGCTGACGGCGAGCTCCTCCCCCTAACGCAAGGGGAGAAGTTTGACTCTTGAGCGTCGCATTTGGGTGACTTAACCAGTGGCTCCGGTGATTCGAGTATGGTGGCTAGCATATATTATCTTAAGTGATTTATTTTTGATTGCCGGCCGTGCAGGTTCCCTGAGTCACCCAAAAAAAAAAAAAAAAGAATGCGATGGAAATATCAACGTAAAAATGAGAGAACAAACTTACGAGTCAATGCATCTCGATTACGCGAGGCTAAATTTTTCTTTTTTATTGAAAAGACGGGGAGATTACAGGTTTTTAAAGCGTCGTTGGTCGTTCAACTATATTTCAATTGTTCAATTATTAGTTATTATTGCTCATGTCGATTCTATGACATCTTAGCATTAGGATGGTCTTCTTTTTTTCCCCGGGGGGTGTTGGGGGTTGGTACCGCCTCTTCGATAGAGTATCGACTTCATTAGGGCGAATTAATTTCTTTAAAAATTGGCTATTGGCTTAAGCATTATTGTTCCATTTCCTAAAGATATTGCTTTTTTTTTTTTTGTTCAGTCCTACTCTATACCTATTCTACACTTACTCTCAGACTTTTGTCCTGCCTCGAGTCGAAACCCACTACTGAAACTTGCGTGTCCCCACCCCATTCCTCCCTGAGAAGGTGGGGGTTTGAACCCCTCACCTCCCTCTTCCATGTTGGAAGAGTGGCCACTGGGGCGAATCCCAGTGGTTCTAAAGATATTGCTTTCACATGACCATACTTAATATTGAAATTTCAATACTAAATATTACCATTATGTCAAAATGTGTATCCTGTGAGTTCATTTCAATTTAATATATATTTTAGGAACTTTCTCTTTCTATGCAGTGCGTAACCCTTCTCCATCTTAAAAACTTATTGGGAGCCACTCCTTATCTAAGCCTTTTGACCCGGTGATCACTTCACATTCTTGTCAAACTAGGTCGTTACAAATGGAGTATTAGATTAGAGATGAAAAATCTATGATTGGACACGTGGAAAAATAATGAGATGTGTTTAAAAGTTTTGAGAGTTAAGAATATCCAATCGGCGGATTTCGACAGATAAGCTATTTATGGATAAAACATGAAGTGGAGTCAGAAATTTAATAGAGTGGCCTGTAAAAGTTTCGATAATGTTGGTCATTATTACATGATGGATAAAAACACCGTGTAGCAAAACATATATAAGTAGAAATAGTGATAAGTGTTTTTGTTTAGGACCGACGGATATATACTAAAGAGAAAATTGATATATCTTTATATAGCGGTGCAATTTAAATTTATTTTATGAAGTTTAATCTTTTCAGACACCAAAAGCTAAATAATATATTAATAATTTGCTTAAAACAACATCTAATTTATCGAAGGTCATCTTATAAATGGTCATGTTAAGTAAGAAATGGTTCTTATCTAATCATTAATCTCATAAAGTAATTGTTGACACTAGAACTTGTCCTCATGGGCTATCAGGAACCGAATGGTCCCACTAGGCTTGCAGAAGACATGTCCATCAAAGGAAATCCGGATTAGGCCATAATCGCAACGGTCATAGTCACCGACGACTCGGTATCGACATTTATTCGGAAAAAGAAGATAGGAAAGAGCCAGTTACTGAAGAAGCAGGATATCAATTACCGAAGCACTCAGTATCATCTACCTCGTGGATTAGATAGTACATTTATTGAAAGCGCACCAAGAATTAGGGAGATAATTTGAAATGTCGAGACAGCTATTTTCCTTATCTGGCCATAAATAGCCGAAGAGAAGTGATTGTAAAAGGAGCGAAACATTTGATAGAGAATGCAATGCACCTGTCATTTGCTGCTTTTTACATTTACTTTAATCATCATTTATCCTGCAATTTTCTACAAGGCCGTTGAATTTATCTTTATTTATTGTTATTGCCATTAGAGTAGAATATGTCGTTTCCTTTTCGAAAGGACACATAACCCAATATATAAAATAAAGAAAAGTCGAAGATTAAAGGACACGTAACCCAATACATAAAATAAAGAAGAGTCGAAGATTCAACATTCAATGAAAGATATTTTCTTAGAGAATATTCTCAGCGAAATAGTAATTAAGATAAGTTTTTATAAGCTTTTATATAAAAAAACAAAGAGAAAATTCCAAATGAGAGCCGAAGCACTCTCATTTTTTCAAATAAAGGTATGAAATAGATATTATTGCAAATAAGGACTGGAATTGCTCTTATTTTCTCAAATAAAAGCCCAAAGTGAATATTAGTTTAAATAAAGACTTAAAGTGACTATATCAGTCTCAAATAAGGGTCTGAACTTACTTTTGATGAAATGCAATTTCATCTTTTAAGTTTTTTTCTATTTTTTCTTTACAAAAAAAAAAAAAAAAAAAAAAAAAAAAAAGGGCATGCACACGAAGGGATTGAGACTCTTGCATCTAGTTGATGAGGATTGCCGGCCCTTGTCAAGGCATCGACAATCCCGTTGGCCATCGCTGTTGCCCCACTAGCGATAAGGCGACGACCACAAGGAGGAGGGAGCCTTCCCCGCCTCCCTCTTGCTTGTATTTTTTTTTTTTTTAAATTTTTCTTTCAAAAATTCTAATCTAATTTAATTTTAATTTATTTTATATTGTGTTTTGAAAAAAACATCCTTAATTGGTGGGAATTTTTTGCCGACCGACAAGCGGACAAGACTAAACCCTTATTTGAAACAATCATAATCACTTTAAACTTTTCTTTGAGATTGATATGATCACTTTAGGCTTTTATTTGAAACATGGTCTTTTGAAACATGGTCTATTTCAAGTTCTTATTTGAGAAAAATGAAGGTACTTCGAGGTCTTATTTGAAATTTTCCCAAAAATAAATAAAGGAAAAGCCTTTGCTTGCCCCTCCCTAGCTATAACTGGTGAATGGTACGTAGATGAAATCTCATGTATATTTTCAAATTTTTTTCCTTTTCTTTCTTGAGATTTATATTCATTTGAACTCATCCATTTAGCTCTTCTATTTTATATCTATTCTAGCCACTCAATTAGTGCTTTATGTGGCTCGTCTGTATGCATGTTTTTTAATTTGTTGGTAACACTAATAATACAATATTTGTTATAAGAGAAGAGATAAGACTTATTTGATAGTGATAAATATATAATTTTCTAGAAGAATATTATATGTGAAACGAAGGCTAGGGTTACAGTGAAGCAAAAAAGGCGTTGTATTATTATGTTCCCTACATCATAGAGAACGTGATTTTTTTAGAGTACATTCAAGAAAGCCATGTTTAAAATAAGTTCTGATTTTGACAAGAAACAAAATATAATAGGACATAGATACTCTACCTCTCAATGATCAGTATTATATGGGGCAAGAATCCAGTATTTCCTCTAGTCCTACAAAGAAGCAATCTTATGCCCGTATCATCTTTCTGCCCCATGCACCTCTGAATCGTGCCCTGAAGTAATCAACCAGACTTTCGTCCAACTCAGTAGTAAAGAATGTCCTCAAGTATGCGCCCATGGTGAGCTGCCGAAAAGCTGTAGGTTTATCTGAAGATATGAGCTCTGGAAACGGTCCCTAATATCCAAATTGCTCAAGTTGTAGAAAACTACTATAGACACATGTGGCTCTCGATTAGGGTTGGCCAACGCCGGATGCTTTGTGCTTTTGTACTCGTTGTTGGACATGATTTGTAAAGATGAAAATCACGTAAATCATATCTCTATTCTATCGTATAATGTTACTTTTGAACAGATTCAAATGGTTTGAAAATGCTCCAAGTACTCGACGAAAGTTTAGCGGAAGGATATCACGAATGTTCACAACCAGAGCATCGGGATTGGGACGGTGCATCCAGCCACTCGTCCCTGTGCTTCACTTGCAAACCTGGGAGTTGGTCCTGCAAGAGCACTGCGATCACCCGGGTCTGTGGGGGACGCCAAGCCGACCGTCAAATCGGGCTGGGGACAGTACAGATATAGTTCCCCACCATGATCCTGCTCTCTGGGCATGTCAATTCCTGTAGCTTTCCGGGACTCAATCCCAACCCTTCGCTCAACGGTCCCATTAGGATACCTCGGGGATCTCTGCCATGTCCGCTTTCGGCTCCAGCCTTATCTAGAGCGTGTCCCTGCTAATTCCTTGCGTTAGTTTAAACAAAATGTTTTGGCTTGCCCAATTTTTTTTTTTTTTTTAATGTTCGAATGACTTTTCTTTTTGTTTGTCCCCTTAAAAATATTAATTAATTCGCTAACTTCATGCAATCTAGATGTGTACTTTATCAATATCACGCTCATCACATTTAGATGCGTCACCCTCTTCCATTAGTCATATACAACGTATTATTCTATACTAGTTGTTAAAAAAATTATCCAAAAAGTGAAAAACCTATTATGCCGTATCTGAGTTTTTTTTTTTTTTTGGTCAGTATACCGTATCCGATTCAATTCGAAACTTTTCAATGGTAACAATTTAATCCTAAATTTAATTATAATTATCAATTTAATCCAAAACATTTCAATTATACTAATTTAGTCCTAAACATTTTGATGAATTATAAATTTAGTCCAAACTTTCTAATGATTTACCGATTTAGTTCTTTCGATCTTTTTGGCCAAAATTGCTGACATGGTGGTTTAGTAAACATCGATCATTTTACATCATCCGGTCGCGTATTACGGCCAACATTGACTAAATTGCTATGTCAGTTATTTTTGGTAAAAATTATTCGAAATGACTTAATTGATTCACCATTAGAAGGTTTAGATTAAATTGATAAATTATTAAAATGTTTGGGGCTAAATTGACATAAGTGAAATGTATATGACTAAATTGATACGTTAAAATGTTTAAAACTGAATTGACCTCCGAATGATAGGTTTGGAATTTTTTGGACAATTTTTCAATCATTTGCTAAATATTCTAAACTTGATTTGATACGATCCTAAATGGTAATTAAGCTTGGTTGATTATCTCCAGCTAGCCGCTTTGGAATGGAACAAGTCAACGTTGGAGAAGAACGCGGCGCCGGTCTCCATCTCCCTCCGGTATACCCTTGCCTTCGCCTCCATCGGTTGCTTGTTGAAGGCCTTCACGGCCGTGATCGTGCGGTCCAAGACCTCCGTTGGCACACCGTGGTTCTCAGGTTGAGTACCTGGAAGAAGCCGAGCGTGCGATGGGATAACTTTTTCTTGAGAAGGACTGAGTCAACTACAGGAAGACCGAGATCATGTTCCGCTAAAGAAAGGAGACTGGATATGTGACGAGTGATGGCTTCTCATGTCTTTTCTTAGTTGTTCACCGATTTGTGGTGAGGGTCAGAAGAGCTCCGGTCTTAGAGAAACCGTCGCATTTTGCACATGCAATTTTCATAAATTTTGCAAAGAATACCGGATGTTTGCAGCGCATAGAAAAACCCCTGGAAAGGCAACTTGATCCCGGGGAGTGGGAGTGTGAATCGTGAGTTCTTGTTAATCTTCTTCTGGTGACCTCCTATATCGAGCAGTTACTGTTCATGAGCTGCTCTGCGTTATGGATCTGTGATTGGTCGGAGCAACTACATCGACTTTAGAAGGAATATGGAATGCTTGAAGTGCGATTATGAAAGGCCTAAAGCATCAAATTCAAATGGCTCCCCAACAGGAGCACGATGTCGGAAGTATCATCGAGGTCATTGAGCCGTTGAAGACAAATTCTATGAGATCTCCGAGAAGGTATACATGTACAGGGATCTCTACTCACATCTTTCCACCGCCAAACCATTCGGCCATTTCTTCATCGTCCTCATGGTCTGGTGATTCTGACTTCCTCTAATTCTGGATGAGCGCGGCTCATCTGGATTTGCCGTTTCCTCTGTGGTCATTCTGCTTCTTTCCAGCATCTTCAACTTCGACCTTGCCCCCTTTTCCGTGTCACGAGATAAATTGCTCACGCCTTCTGCAACTGGAAAATCTAGAATACCTGAAACATCGTTCATTGAGTATGTCAACTTTGGTTTCTCGGCGACCCCGTTCTCTTCATGCATAGATCTCCACCTAGTTGCGACTTGCATTTGACTATTCAAATTCAACTGTTTCTTTGCCCCATTTGTTTTCTAGGATACTGCCTTCCTTTTCCAGTGGCCAGTAAACTGTCCATCTCGTGCATTCTGCTGTCGAGTTCTTATGTCTGTGAATTGGTTTAGTCTCTGGCAACAAGTTAAGTAGATAAACTTCGTCCATCGCACAAGTTACCGTCACACAAGGAATATATAAACAATAAGTGCAAATTAACCACTACAAGAACAATAATAACACAAGGTTAAGTAGAATTTAAGGGAAGAATCCAGTATTTCCTTCATTATTATAAGGATGCATCTTATTCTTTTATCACCATTTCTGGCCTATGGACCTCTCAATCACGCCCTGAAGTAGTTTATCAGACTTTTCCCGTCCAACTCCTTAGTAAAGAATCTCCTCATGTATTCGCTGAAGGTGAACTGCCGAAAAGCAGCGGGCTTATCCGAGGACACAAGCTCCGGGAACGGTCCGAACTCATTCTCGCGATTGCTCGGGTTGCAGAAAACTGCTATTGACACACGTGGCTCTCGGCTGGGGTTGGCCAACACTCGGTGGTCCACGCTTTTGTACTCGTCGTTGGACATGATCTGGAAAATTCGAAATTTACATAATAAGATCTTCATTTCATGTTAACCTAACTTATTCAAGAGTTTTGGAGAAAGTCCTAGTCTTTGACGGGAGTTAACCTGAAGGATGTCAGCGATGTTCACAACAAGAGCCCCTGGGACGGGCGCCACATCCACCCACTCGTCGCCGTGCTTCACCTGTAACCCACCGATCTGGTCCTGCAGCAGCAATGTGATCACTCCTGGGTCTGTGTGGGACGTCAAGCCGACTGTCAGATGGGGCTGGGGACAATATGGATAGTAATGCCCCACCATGACCCTCGTCTCCAAGCACGTCAATTCCTGTAGCTTGCCGGCACTCAATCCCAGCCCCTCGCTCAACAGCCCCAAGAGGAGGCTCCCCAGCCGTTGAACTTGCTGATTCCACTCCAACACCTCGTTTCTGCACACCTCGGGGATCTCTTCCACGTCCGCTAATTTCGGCCCCAGCATTATCTGGAGCGTGTCCCTGTATTATTATTATAGGTGAGTACTTTCAGGCTCCGTACGGGTTGAAACCTAGAACCTCCTCATTTTTTAAAAGTTGGGACTTATATATTCTAAAATTTATCTTATTACAAGTTCCAAAGTCAATTCTAGGATCAACCTAGATTCCATCTATATTATTAATAGAAAACATTTATAATGAATCCTCACTTTTAATAACCACCATTTGTTTCTGCAATCAACTTTACTCCAACTTATATTTGAATAGACGAAGAATATGGAATATTAACAAAATAAAAAGTCCAACCATAAAATGGAAGTTTAGACTGGACATCACCATCACACAAAGACATATATTAAAAGAAACACAAAATTATTTCAAGTTTTATCTACATAAAATTTGGACCTTACTCGTTCAAACAGGTAGTAAATTTTTGGAACCTAGAACCTATCCTACATATTTTGAAACCTAAAATCGGATAGATTCCCATCGGTTCTCAAATTCTAGGTTCTATTCTAGAACCCTACTCATCCCTAATTATAATTCCGTGCATTGGTTGAAGTGATTCTTTTCTTTCGTTTGTCATCGTCTTACTTTCAGTCATATATGATATGTCAGTTCGTCTCATTTGCCCAACACTTGACACGATCGTATTGGTAATTGAGCTTTTATACAACTAATTACCATCAAAATCATGAAATAGTTCGAAATCAATTGAAGTGGTTCGGGGCTGACCTCCAGCTAGCCGCTTTGGAGTGGAACAAGTCGACGTTGGAGAAGAACGACACGCCGGTCTCCATCTCCCTCCGGTAGATCCTTGCCTTCGCCTCCGTCGGCTGCTCATGGAAGGCCTTCACTGCCGCAATGGTGCGGTCCAGGACCTCCGTTGGCACGCCGTGGTTGGCCACCTGGAAGAAGCCAAGCTCGTGAGCTGCACGCCCCACTTCTGCGACGACGGAGGGCCGCCGGAAGGAATCGCAGCCGGAGAGGTCGATGGTGGGGATGGAGTCGGGCCTGGGGCGGGCCGGCTTGAGGGTGGAGAGAGTCTCCGGTGGGTGGACGAAGAGGGAAGGGAGGGAGGTGAGGCCGGAGTCGACGAGACCTTTGACGCCAAGCTTGGATTCTTCGAACTGCTTGAGCTCTTGGGCTCGGTTGAAGGCTTGTCGCGTGGTATCGGTGACGCCCATGGCTGTAGTCTCCGAGTTCTGGTTGGAGCGAGGTTCTGGGATCGGGTTGGATGAGAACGTCGCGTAAGGAAAGGGAAGAACGAAGAACGAAGAAGCGATGTGAGTGGGATAAGAAGAGACACCATCCACATATATTTGCAAGAGAAATGACACAGTCGTTAATCTACTATAGTCACAAAAAAATTATATAAAAAATAATTACAACTTATTGTGGGATTCACTCATTCAAAAATTTGTGATTCATAATAAGCTATTATTTTTATGGTAAACTAAGACTATTATACTAATAAAATCTGCTTGCCATTATTTCACGGTAACTTAAGACTATTTTGCTATAAAATTTGCTTGTCAAAATGGGATTGCGTAATTATAAATGGTTCTGGCAAAAGAAGAAAACATTTGGGTTGTGGATGATATGAATAAATGACAAGGTGAAAAATCATTGCAAAAATAAGAAAGCTGTTATGAAATACATGAATGGATAGAATACATGAATGAATATTCATTATATTCATCTTATCCAATGTACTTATTATGGTACATTTGTATCAAATGTTCTAAGTACATCTCCCTATACAATGAACGTTCGTTTCCCTTATCCCGTACATGTATCATTCGATACATTGATATTAATGATAAGTACATTCTTGTTCTCCTATAAATAGGAATTTAGTTTTGATGTACAATACACAATCACATAGAAACACGACAGTGAGATACTAGAAATAAAGCTCTCTCATCTTGCTACTATCTCTAGTGTTCACTTGCTTTCTCTTCTTTAATCTCTTCTCTATTATATATTCGCCACGCGATATTTTACAACACGTTATCAGCACGAGGATCTACCGATTGAGTAAGTAATTTTTGCAAGGTGGGTATTATTTTTATTGATCAACTTATACTTCATCTTCTTCTATCAATTCTTCATTCTTATTTTTCTTGGCCCGAAGCCAAAATTTTAAATCTAAAAGTATCCTTCTCGCTCCCGAAGTAGCGGTGGATATTTGGAAATCCTTTTAATTAATTTAAGGATTTATTTTGCAAGGATTATGGCAAATATTGAAAAGCCCAAATTCTACATCCGGAAGTGAGTGGAAAGAATTATCTATCCGGCGCCTTGACATGGAAATGCACCTCCAAAGGCAAGATCTCGCTAATACAATTACAGAGGATGGAACCTCAAATGAAAAGGATAAAGCAAATGCGCTGATTTTTATTCGCCGTCATTTGCATGAGAGCCTGCAGACTCAATATTTATTCGTTCGAGACCCGCATATCCTGTGGAGGAGGTTGAAGGATAGGTATGATCATACTAAAACTGTTATCCTCCCTCAAGCACAATATGATTGGCAAAATCTCGATCGCAAGATTTCAAATCGTGTCGACTATAATTCTGCTTTATTTGATATCGTTTCTCGGCTAGAGTTATGTGGTATCAAACTCACCGATGCAGAATTGCTTGAGAAAACTTTTTCCACCTTTCATGCTTCGAATATTGTATTGCAACAGCAATACCGGCAACGTCAATTTGCCACATATTCTGAATTAATTTCTGTGCTTCTTACTTGCTGAGCAAACTAATGAATTGCTGCTCAAAAATCATGATCTTAGACTCGCTGGCTCAAAAGCATTGCCTCGAAGCACATGCTAATTTTGAGAAAAATACTGGCCATTTTAAGGGCTATAAGCGCAGCAAGAACATAATCCTAGAAGGGATGGCAAGAAATTTAACCGTCCTAGGAAATCAAACTTTGGCCTGAATCATGGCAAAGAAAAGAAGCAAAAGAAGGTGATTAATGAAAGTATTTGTCATCGCCTGTGGCATGATCGGACACCGGTCACGCACTGTCGTACGCCAAAACATTTTGTTGACTTATACCAGGCATCTTTAAAGAATACGGGCAAGCGTGGTGAATCTCATGTCATTAAAATCAATCCTACCGCCATAACCACCGTTGAGGCCAACAATATCTCCGTTGGTGGGACTCCTCTTGCTCCCGAAGTAGCAAATGCATCATTGGATGTCTCTCGATTTCTTTGAGGACCCTCGATTACTTTGATGAATCAGATTGTTAGATAATAATTTGAACTTTGAAATTTATGTTGTTTCGCTTTAAATGTATTACTTTTTTTTTTTTTATTGTTCTTTATGAAATACTTATGAACCTTATATAATATTTATCTTTGAAATTTTATTCGACTATATAACTAATATGCAACTTTTATGATACTTGACACCTGAAGTTGTCAATATAAATGCAAATGGAAAATACCGAGAAAAAAAGAAGATGTTTGTTTGCTTGATAGTGCAACAACACATACTATATTTTGTAGTAGACACTTTTTCTCGAGTATGACATTGCGTAAGGCACAAATCCATACAATATCAGGTTCTGTTCCGATTATTGATGGTTTTGGGAATGCTACAATTATTTTGCCAAATGGCACAATCCTCGCATATTGAGAATGCGTTTCTAAGCATTCGATCAAAAAGGAATCTGTTCTGGGTTTCAAAGATGTACGCCGTAATGGGTACCATATTGAGACTATTTATGAGCAAGATAAAGAATATATTGGCATTTCCTCCTATAAGATGGGCCTGAAGACCATCCATGAGAAGCTAGAAGCTTCTTCTATGGGTTTGTATTGTGTCATGATTAAAGCTGTTGAAACCTACGCTACCACATCCCGGAGATTGGTAAGCCCCGATCGCTTGGACTGTGGCATGATCGCCTTGGTCATCCCGGGCGCTTCAATGATGCGTAGGATAATTCAAAATACAAAAGGGCACCCTTTAAAGGATATAAAGGTATTGTTGTCCAAAGATTATAATTGTGAGGCTTGCTCACAAGGAAAGCTCATTATCAAACCTTCTACAACAAATGTTAATTTTGAATCTCCTTTATTCTTGCAAAGAATTCATGGTGATATTTGTGGACCAATACAACCACCAAGTGGACCATTTAGATATTTTATGGTATTAGTGGACGCATCCCGTAGATGGTCCCATGTTTGCCTATTATCTACGCGCAATGTCGCATTTGCACGTTTACTTGCGCAGATTATAAAGCTCGGGCACAATTCCCGATTATCCAATTAAGAGCATAAGGATGGATAATGCTGGTGAATTTACATCAAAGAGTTTTGATACATATTGTGCTTCACTCGGAATCGAGGTTGAGCACCCGGTTGCATATGTTCATACTCAAAATGGATTGGCAGAATCCTTGATTAAACGTATCCAAATCATTGCCCGCACTCTATTATTGAGAACGAATCTCAACGATACAGCATGGGGTCATGCGGTTTGCATGCGGCAGCTCTAATAAGATTACGCCCACCGCTAGTATTTTACAATCTCCCCTTCAAATGGTTCTTGGCTATGAACCAGATATTTCACATCTACGCACCTTTGGTTGTGCAGATACAGTGCCGTAGCACCACCAAAAAGGACGAAAATGGGTCCCCAACGCCTTTTGGGCATTTATGTTGGGTTTAATTCACCATCTATCATTAGGTTCTTGGAACCAACTACTAGTGATCTTTTTACTGCTAGGTTTGCAGATTGTCATTTCGATGAGACTATGTTTCCATCAATTGGGATACCTACAACTTCCATGACTGCAAAACAAAAACTAATTAAGGTTTTCTCCTGGAATGAGAAAAATTTATCTCAATTAGACCCAAGGACTCCCGAATGTGAAAACGAGGTGCAACGCATAATCCATTTACAAGGCTATGGCCAATAGACTTCCCGACGCATTTAATGATGCTACTAAGGTAACGGAGTCTCATATTCCAGCTGCAAATGCTCCAGCTAGGATAGCTGTTCCCGAAGAACAGCTAAAATGGATCAAAATCCCCCCGCACTTGAAGCGTGGTAGACCGATAGGATCAAAAGATACCGCTCCTCGAAAACGAAGGGGAAAGAATCGGGAATCCGCTCCGAAGAGCCTGGCGTTGTGCTTACTCCCAAAGAGCTTATTGCCCCCGAAGAGGCGCAAACCCATGAAAGGAACACTAGCCCCGGAATACCGAGAATTCCATTACATATTGTAATGAAATTTGGGATCGAAATGAAATCATCATTGATGATGCTTTTGCATTCTCGTTGCTCATCAAATTATGGATGATGATTGTGAACCACAATCTATTATTGAATGTCGTCAAAGGCAAGATTGGCATAAGTGGGAGGAATCAATTAAAGCTGAATTAGCTTCCCTAACTAAACGAGAGGTTTTTGGACCTGTAACTCGTATCCCCAATAATGTAAAGCCCGTTGGATATAAATGGGTATTTATCTGAAAACGAAATGAGAAAAACGAGGTTGTCGGTATAAAGCCCGACTCGTTGCCCAAGGATTCTCCTGAGACTCGGGATTGATTATAATGAGACATATTCACCCGTGATGGATATGATTACATTTCGTTTTCTCATTAGCCTAGCAATCTTTGAAAGATTGGAAATGCATCTTATGGACGTTGTGACGGCATATCTATATGGCTCATTAGACTCGATATTTATATGAAAATTCCCGAGGGATTCAAAATGCCCGAAGCATGCACTCCCGCAATTTATTCTCAATAAAATTGCAAAGATCCTTGTACGGGTTAAAGCAATCCGGTCGCATGTGGTATCAACGCCTAAGTGAGTACCTAATTAAGGAAAGGTACAAAAAATGATCCTATCTGCCCATGCGTGTTTATTAAGAAGTTAGAAACCGGATTTGCTATTATAGCAGTTTATGTCGACGATATAAATTTAATTGGAACTCCAGAAGAGTTAGCTGAAACGCTGAATATTTGAAAAGGGAGTTTGAAGTTAAAGATTTGGGTAAAACCAAACTTTGTCTTGGTCTAGAGCTTGAGCATAAAGCAAATGGAATAATCGTCCATCAATCAAAGCATATGTTGAAAGATTGCTTAAACGTTTCAACATGGACAAAGCTCACCCATTGAGCACCCCTATGGTTGTAAGGTCTCTAGATCCCCAAAAGGACCCATTTCGTCCTAGAGAATCTCGATGAAGAAATACTCGGTCCCGAAGTACCATATCTCAATGCAATTGGGGCTTTGATGTACTTGGCACAATGTACGAGACCAGATATCGCTTTTGCGGTAAATTTATTGGCACGTTTTACTTCTGAGCCAACTCGGAGACATTGGAATGGAGTTAAACATATTTTCCGTTATCTCCGAGGAACCATAGATTTGGGATTATATTATTCCAAGGATTCCACTAACTCTGGTTTAGTTGGATATGCTGATGCTGGATATAGATCCGATCCACATAAGGCTCGCTCTCAAACCGGGTATTTATTTTGTCATAACGGCACCGCTATTTCTTGGCGTTCTACGAAGCAATCGCTAGTAGCTACATCTTCTAACCACTCGAGATTATTGCTTTATATGAAGCTGGAAGAGAGTGTGTTTGGTTAAGATCCGTTATAACACATATTCATAATTCTTGTTGCTTAATACCGGTTACAAATTCTCCCACTATAATTTATGAAGATAATGCTGCTTGTGTTGCACAAGTCAGGGCGAGGATATATCAAAGGTGATAGGACCAAGCATATCTCGCCGAAATTTTTCTATACTCATGAACTCCAAGAAAGTCGACAAATTGATGTTAAAAGATTCGATCCATAAATAATCTTGCAGATCTTTTTACCAAATCATTGCCAACATCAAGTTTTGAGAAATTAGTATATGGCATTGGTATGAGGCGAGTTCATAAGATGTAAGATTAATTAGCCCCGTAAGTGGCTATATGGCTCTATTGAGGGGGAGATATTATGAACTATGCATTGCAGCATTGATATGCGGCTAGTTCACAAGATGCAATAATGATTAGTCCTAGGAGTGGCTATATATACATTGCACTATTTTTCTTTATGTCCGGTTTTTTTTCCCATAGGGTTTTTCCGGCTTAAAGTTTTTAACGAGGCAATTAATGCATCCATAAAAGGGAGAGATCATAACATGTGTGCTCTGCACTCTTTTTCCCTTTTGTCCGGTTTTTATCCCACTGGGTTTTTCCGGCTTAAGGTTTTTAATGAGGCAATATCATTCGATGCACATTCGTAATTAATATGACGAATATTCAAGGGGGAGTGTTATGAAATACATGAATGGATAGAATACATGAATGAATATTCATTATATTCATCTTATCCAATGTACTTATTATGGTACATTTGTATCAAATGTTCTAAGTACATCTCCCTATACAATGAACGTTCGTTTCCCTTATCCCGTACATGTATCATTCGATACATTGATATTAATGATAAGTACATTCTTGTTCTCCTATAAATAGGAGTTTAGTTTTGATGTACAATACACAATCACACAGAAACACGACAGTGAGATATTAGAAATAAAGCTCTCTCATCTTGCTACTATCTCTAGTGTTCACTTGCTTTCTCTTCTTTAATCTCTTCTCTATTATATATTCGCCACGCGATATTTTACAACAAAAGCATTACAATAGTCTATTTTATTTCGAAATGTCTACTGAATAAAATAACTACTTTCTCGCGCACTATTGCTCCATTTTCAAAGGATAGAAATGGACAATTACTTGGAGATACGAGGGAACGATGACACTTATGAAGACTACCGTTTTTATTTTATTGGGAGGCTAGTGAAAGGATGAGGAAAGAATGAACAAAAAAGGAACAGAGACGAGGGTTTGGAAAGATGCATCGGTTTAATGTTTGAGAATCGCGATCATTTTACACTAACCCTATGTTTGTCGACGATGTTCAACGCTGACGTGGCACAATTGTATTGGTTGTCCAAGATGATTAGTTCTTTTAAAAATTCCGTGAAACTCCAATATTATGTAATTTTTCCGTTCGATATATGTTTTGAGTGATTGTAGCGTCCACGAAAGGCTCATATGATCTACTCTATCCACAAAGACAAACCAGTGATATCAATTTGAATCAATTTCTTCTGACTTTAATGGTTGAATTTCTTGCAATCGAATTGCCTATTAGATTAGAGCGAATAGTTTGTGATTAGATAGGTTGAAACACATTGAGATATATTTGAATGTTTGAGAGTTAAGGATACCCTACAAAGAGTTACATGTACTTGAATCATGAGGCTGGACTCTTTTTGTCTCACAATAGTATGAAATTTTAATTTTTTTTTCTCAAGTGACTTTTGATTGATATGATTTTTTTTTTCTTTTGCTGATAAACCTGATAATTTCTAATTTCAAAACTTGTCCTAGAACCTAGAAAATGAAAAGTTTTCCCGACAAAATTTTAATTGGGTGGTTCAAGCTAAAGGTTGTAATATGTTACGATTCAATTGGTGGGTTTGGACAAATTAGATATTGATAGACAGCTCATGACAAACGCCTCGTAGCAAAACAGTATAAATAAGTAAAAATAATTTTAGATAGGGGAGCATGCTGAGATCGTTTATCTTAAAACACTAAAAGTTCAATATCATACTAATAATTTACTTAACATATGAAATTAACTTTACCAAGGGGTCATCTTAATAATGAATATACTAAGTATGAAATGGTTCTTATCTAATCATTAATCTAATAAAATTATTAAGAAATTTTGTTAATAAGCTTTTATATTAGTAATTAAAAAAAGTCAATGAAAAGCGATAGAATGACGTAGACATTATATAAGATTTAAAGGAGCGTGAGCTTGCCGAGCCCATTCGACCTGGGGGACCATGGGTACATTTTCCAACCAAAAATAAAATTAAGTAATTATTTTCCGGGTCAATTATAATGAGTTGCAAGTGGCAAAGGAGAAGACCTTGCTCCCCTCTCTCGACTCTGTAACAAGTAAATGGTATCTTACATAAAAACTCACATATATTTTCGACATTTTTCCTTTTCTTTCTAAAGAGTTATTAGATTTGATATGGGAAGAATTACCAAAAAAGTCATAAATCTTTTGTAATTGTGTTAATTCAGTTATATACTTATTTTTTTGATCAATTGAATCCTAAATCTTTTTTGACCAAAAAAAAAAAAATCATAAACCTTTTACAATTGTACCAGTTTAGTTCTTCCGGCCAAAATTGACCGATCGGCATAGGCGACAAATTTTTAATAATATTTTATTTTTTGAATTATTTTATTAAATTTTTAATCTTTTTGACATATTCCTATTCTTTTTCCCCCTCCCTCCTCCTTCCTCCTCCCTCCTCCTTTCTTCTTCTTCCTTTGGCTTTGACGACCGGTCGAGTCCTCGTCGGTTGTCGGACTAAGGCAACTGGGCAAGCTCGCCTTGCTGTCGCTCGATTTGGAGAGTGTGGGCTGGTCTGGGAAAGGTTCGCAGACCAGCTAGTTAAGCTGGCGAGCTGCTTGCCGTATGTGGGTGGGGACACCAAGAGCCCCGCCATCGACTGTAGAAGGCGGTGCTACAGAAGAGCAAGAAGTGCCTATGCATCCTCTTCAAGGACTACAACAACCCCAACCTCAGCCTCAAGATCAATGCTGCCCTTGCCCTCACCCCCAGCCTCCCCTCCAAGTGTGGCACCCACACTCGCTAGATTGAGCGATGGCGAGGCCCCCCTCACCGAATCTAGCGACGGCTCGCCTTGGCATCACTGGGTGAGAGAGAGAGAGAGAGAGAGAGAGAGAGAGAGAGAGAGAGAGAGAGAGAGGCCCCCCTTGCCGGATCTAGCGAGAGCTTGCCTTGCCATCACTGGGCGAGGACTCCCTTGTCGGATTTGGCAAGGGCTCACTCCGCTAGTGGCTAGGCAAGCTCACCCTCACCCAATGACGGTGAGGCGAGCTCACCCAGCCGCCTTAGTCTGGTGACTGACGAGGGCTGGCCGGTTGCCGGAGCCAAAGGAATAAGGAGGGAGGAGGAGGGAGAGAGAGAGAAAAATGTAAAAAAGATTAAAAAAAATAATAAAGTAATTCCAAAAATAAAATATTATTAAAAATTTGTTGCCGACGGCCACATCAGCACTAGCCGGCTAATTTTGGTTAGAATGACTAAACTTGCACAATTATAAAAGGTTTAGGACTCAATTAGTCAAAAAAATGAGTTTATGATTAAATTGACATAATTGCAAAAGGTTTAGGACTTTTTTGGTAATTATTTTTTGGGTCAATTATAATGAGTTGCAAGTGGCAAAGGAGAAGACCTTGCTCCCCTCTCCCGTCTCTGTAACAAGTAAATGGTATCTTAGATAAAAACTCACATATTTTCGACATTTTTTTTTTCTAAGGAGTTATTAGATTTGATATGAGATCGCTCATTAAACTCTTCTATTTTCTATTCAAACTAGCTACTCAATTAGTGGTTTGTGAGAGCTTGTCCATATGCATTTTTTTAATCGTTACGAACACTAACGATCCAGTAATTGCTATGTGAAAAGAGATGAGACTTAATTAATAGTGATACATATAATTTTCTAGAGGAATATCATATTAGGGTTTATCAGGAGACGGAAAAGGCCTTGCAATATTATGTATCCTGAGCGCGTAAAACATAATAGAATAATAATGATTTTTTAGAGTGCATTCAGGAAAGTTATATTTGAAATAAGTTGCTTTCAATAATAGAACAAAATATCATAGATTATAAATAGTCCATATGTTTTTAACGCTCCATAGAATCTAGGGAAAGGATCTAGAGTTTCCTCAAGTGCCACGGGGAAGTATTTTTGGGCCTATGCTCCTCTCGATCATGCCCTGAAGTAATTTATCAAACTTTTCCCCTCCAACTCCTTCGCGAAGAATCTCCTCATGTACTCGTTGAGGTTGAACTGCCAGAAAGCAGCAGGTTTATCTGAGGATATGAGCTCCGGGAATGGTCCGAACTCATTTTCACAATTGCTGGGGTTGCAAAAAACTGCTACCGACACATGTGGCTCTTGGTTAGGGTTGGCCAACACCCAGTGGTCCACGCTTTTGTGCTCGTCGTTGGACTTGATCTGGGAAAACAGAAATCGCGTGAATGGATCTCTGTTTCACTGAAGCATGTAACTTTTTAACTGACTGGGCTGCTTTAGAGACACTCCTAGTCCTCAATAGGAGTTTACCTGGAGGATGTCGCCGATGTTCACAACCAGAGCACCCGGGACTGGTGTCACGTCCACCCACTCATTGCCGTGCTTCACTTGCAACCCGCCGACCTGGTCCTGCAGGAGCAATGTGATCACTCCCGAGTCCGAGTGGGACGTCAAGCCAACCGTCAGATCGGGCTGGGGACAGTACGGATAGTAATTCCCCGCCATGGCCCTCGTCTCCAAGCACGTCAATTCGTGTAGCTTGCCCGGACTCAATCCCAGCCCCTCGCTCAACAATCCCATAAGGAGTCCTCCCGCCCAACAGTGATTCCCAGCATTCGGGACTAGATCTTCAGCACCCAAGCTCAATCTAGTGAGGCCAAGCTCCAGCCTGGCACTCGTGCATCCAAACCTGGGTCTATAAAGGTCGTGCTTGAGTCTCCAATTCCCAAACTTTGATCCTTGGTACTCAAGCCCAGTTTCAAGAAGGCAGTGCGTTGAATCTCACCGCTTTGGCTTAGGCTCTTGGTTAATGAAGCAATCGTTCTTATAAAAATATATTTTAAAAAAATTAAATTAATTAATTTTTTTTTTTTTTAATCATTGTTCCTTTTCCTTCTTCTTTGGCCGTCTCCAACCATGAGGATGGCTGATAACCAAGCATACGCGAGGGATGAGCTTGCCTAAGGCTAGCGAGGCTCGAGCTCGTTGGCCTCACCGAACTGGGAGGTGGAGTCTTGCTCAAGATTAGCAAGCTCATCCCTCACTGTGATTAGCGACGCGCGAGGCATAGGAAGAAGGAGAAAAAAAATTAAATATTAATAATTAAGATTTTTTGGTAGTTTTACTTAAGAAAATCAAATCATATTTTTCATACCAAATGACAAAAAAAATATTTTTTAATTAATTTTCGGGTTTTAGTTAAGCACTGGAAATTTTTTTTTTTTTTCTTGGAAGATAACAATCTAAAAAGCATTTTCAAAAAATGTCACATTTTTTGCGAAATAAATAGAGTTCTAATATTCATATGCCATGACCATTATACACCTAAACTATGTTTGTTTGTGATACAAATACTAATGCAAGAATGTTGGCGTGGCACAATTTTATTGGTTATCCGAGACAATTAGGTTTTATAAAAGTTTTATGAAATTCCAATCTTAAGTAATTTATTGGTTTCATAGTCAATTCCTTTTGGCATAAACCAATCCGAGACTGCTTTTGATTTTAATGGTTGAACTCCTTGAAATCAAACTTGTGGCATCGTGGATTAAATTAGTAGAGGAATTGTCTGTCTTAACCAATCCCATATCGAGCTTCACGATTTAAGTTCTTTGGCGTTTAAGTCGGCACTTTCTCAGAAAGTCATCTATCTTGGTAGTATTCTCACATGATCATACTTAATATTGGAATTTCAATACTAAATGTTACCATTATGTCAAAATATGTATCTTGTGAGTTAATTTCGGTTATATATATATATGCTGTGCGTAACCCCTCTCCATCTTAAAAATCATTGGGAGCTGTTCCTTGTCTGAGCTCTTTGACCCGGTGATCACTTCACATTCTTGTCGAATTGGGTTGGTACAAATAGAGTATTAGATTAGAGGTGAAGAGTCCGTGGTTGGACATGTTGAAAAACAACGAGATGTGTTTAAAGTTTTTTAGAGTTAAGGATATCCCACAAAGAGTTACGCGCAATCCAATTATGAGGTTAGACTCCTATTTTACAATCGGTACAAAAGTTTGGCCTTTATTTCTCTCTCATTTGAAATTTGATTAGTGTGATTTTTGACAATCGGAAAGCTTGTGAATTCTAGTTTTGAAGAATTCATTGGAACCTAAAAATAAAAATTTTCCCAACAACGTTTAATTGGACGATTGAAACTAAAGGTCATGATGTTATATTCAATCAATTGATTCCGACAAATAAATTATTTATGGATAACACATGAAGTGGAGTCAGAATTCTAATAGGGTGGGGCTGTAAAGGTTTCGATAATATTTGTCATTATTACATGTTGACACCTAAAATTTAATAAAAAATCTGTTTGAATTATAATAAAATAAAAATAAAAAAAAAGAGAAAAGAAAAAAAGAAAAGAAAAAGAAGAAGAAAATCAAAATAGAAAAATCGGGAAATAAAAAAAAAAAAAGAAGAAGAAGAAGGTCGAAATCAAAGAAAATAAAAAATGGAAAATTAAAAATTCGGAAATTAGAAAATAGAAAAATTAAATTGACGTAATAAAAAAAAAAAAAAATTTTAAAAATTAAAAAATTAAAAAATTAAAAAATTAAAAAATTAAAAAATGGAAAATATAAATAGAAAAGATTAGGGCTCGCGACGGGGGGCTGGACGACATCTTCTCTCTCTTCCGCTCATTCTCGGGGTCCCTCTCTCTCTCGCTCGACGCGCTCCCCCTTGGTCGTTCCCAATTCCACCCAGAAAACCCTAGATCGAAGCTTGGATCTAGGGCTTTTCAAAGGGATTTATACAAAATCGACCCCTAGAAACACGGATCTTCTCTTTTCTCTTCCGATTCTCTCCTAGATCTAGCCCTTTTCTCGGCCAAAACCCTAAATCGGAGTCCGAAATTGGGGATTTAGGGTTCCCGGTCCCGTTCTTGGTAGGTTTGGTCTCCGGCGACTAGATCCGGTTAGATCGGTGGTGACAGAGACTTCGGTGGCGAATCTAGAGCTTTTGGAGACGATGGCGGTCACGGCGACGACGACGATGACGACGGATCGGTCGCTCTTTGGAGACTAACCAGCCGCGATCTTCCCCGTCCCTCGGAAACCCTAGAAAATTGAATCGGTAAGTCCCATTTCTATTTCGTTGATTCGATCATTTCATTTTTAGGGATTTTGATTTTTCCCTATTTCGTTCGATTTCCTTTTTTTTTTTTTAGATATTCTTAGATCTAATTCGACCCTTCTTTCTCTTATCGGTCGAGACTGTCGATGGACGGATCAACTCCCGTGAGGATCATTGGCGGGCGATTCTATTTTCACGAAGACCATCGACGAGCGAACCTAACTATTTTCTTCTGTTGCAGATCATATTCTGGGGATTGAAGTGCTAGAGTTCAGATTTATTCTGAATTTAGGGGTTTCGGCTTTATTTTTCAAGGTAAAAAAAAAAAAAAAATCCGAAACCCTAGGTTGCAATCATTTTTATTTTCTGCTTTATTGAATAGGAATTGAGCATTTGATAGAAGTTTAGTGATAAGTGAATGTTTTCGTGATAAATCCGAAGTGTGTGTGTCTCGCTTCGCGCTCAAACCCTCGTGATGTGTCCGAACAGTAACGTCTCCTATGATTTTCTGCATTTAAACCTTTTGGCCAAGAATATCCCGATTGCGATGTTATGTTGTTGATGATTTTTCTAAGAACTGGTAATCGAGACTTGCATTAATATGGTTCTCTAGTCAATCGATAGTTAATTTTCAATTCTAAAAAGTTAATAGATTCGGTATTTGATGTTGAAACGGAACAAGATTGCTTTGTTGTAGGGCAAAGCAAATCATGATTGAGACTCGCAAAGCTGTTTTGATGTGCTGAATTGTGAATACTTGTTAGTATGCTTATACATGCATGAGGTTAAGGCTGGTTATTATTGATGTCTTGCTGTTCTGATGTCCTTCTGCTTCATTTTGTTGTTGTTTTGTCGCTCTGACTTGCTGGTCTCACCGATCTCGATTTAGTGATCTATTTTCGTACATGACCATTAAAATGAGATGTTCGTTCCATGTTTGCGAGCATACATGGATGAATATTTGTGTGGCGTTATACCGTATGGTATCGCTGTTCGTTGATTCTACTAATCTTGTATTGATGTCTTGCTCTGTTGCTGAGTTTTGCCATCGTCCTCACTTTGTTTCTTTCTTTACTATACACGCTGGTTTGCTGTTTTTAATGGTGCGGTTCTGCTATTTTCGTTCATGTTATTGTTTTGCTAATCTTGACTCGTGGTTCTTGGAAGCTTTGTCTCATTATCTTGCTGCCTTTACCTTGAAATGTTGGCTGGTTTTTTATTGAGTGGTGTTGATCCTATTCGGTGGTCTCATTAATTCTATCTTTGTAATTCAATTCGGCTACTTTGTTCTTTTAGTAGATTATGTTAGCTATGTGATGCACAATTGTTCTTACTTTTTATGTATTTAGTTTTTTTTCTTTTAACTCTTTAGTCTAAGCTTAGAATTAAGACTTTGAAGATGAAGAAGCCATGGAGATGGAGGAAGGTCGATGTCCATTCCGACCCTTATATATGTAATCTTCTTTTCTTTTATATTCCCGATATATGTTTCGGGTTTTTAAGATTGTATTAAAGCCCGACGAGTTGCGGGCCTTTTATTTTTCTTTTTTTTCTTTTATTATGTTTTCCTTTATGTTCTTTAGGATTACATGCTTGAATTTACTGCTTTATATTGACTGCTTTATTGCGTTTCAATTGGTTGTTTTCTTTACAACTTCTCTTATAATTGCATGTTCTGGTTTTTTTTTTTAGGTTGCTTGTTTATCCGTCTTATAATGGCATGCTTGTTGTTTGTTTTCTTTCTTTTAGGAATAAAATGAAATGAAACCGAATTCACCACGCATGATTACTTAGTATAGGATTGATTACCTTAAAAAAAAAAAAAAAAAAAAAAAACTTAAAGGACGAATGGAAACAAAAAATATATATAAAAAAATTCAAAAAATTCAAAAATAATAATAAAAATTCAAAAATTAAAAAAAATAATAAAATCAAAAAAATCAAAATAAAAAATATCAAAAATATCAAAAATAAAAGATAAAAAAAAAAAAAAAAAGAAAGAAAAAAAAAGAAATTGTCAAAAAAAAAAAAAAAAAGTAAAAGTAAAAAAAAAGTCAAAAAACAAAAAAAAAAAAAAAAAAAAAAACAACAAAAACACAACATACCATTAGGTACCGAAAGGGTGTTAGTAAAAAAAACACTAATGTAATCCAGGTCCCCGAGCTTTAGATCTCTGGTTGCGTAGGGATCGAGGGAATCTCCCAACCCTCGATTAGGTTTCTAGCTTGCCTCTAAGATAAGCTAGTGGCGACTCCTATTTTGTTTAGGATTGATAAGATGATTCAATTTTACAAACTTTTGTTGTGCCTAACGATTAGCTTGGGAGAGCTCGGGTTTGCATGTTAAAAAATGAAAAAGTTAGGCGCGACATATATATATATATGCTGTGCGTAACCCCTCTCCATCTTAAAAATCATTGGGAGCTGTTCCTTGTCTGAGCTCTTTGACCCGGTGATCACTTCACATTCTTGTCGAACTGGGTTGTTACAAATAGAGTATTAGATTAGAGGTGAAGAGTCCGTGGTTGGACATGTTGAAAAACAACGAGATGTGTTTAAAGTTTTTTAGAGTTAAGGATATCCCACAAAGAGTTACGCGCAATCCAATTATGAGGTTAGACTCCTATTTTACAATCGGTACAAAAGTTTGGCCTTTATTTCTCTCTCATTTGAAATTTGATTAGTGTGATTTTTGACAATCGGAAAGCTTGTGAATTCTAGTTTTGAAGAATTCATTGGAACCTAAAAATAAAAATTTTCCCAACAACGTTTAATTGGACGATTGAAACTAAAGGTCATGATGTTATATTCAATCAATTGATTCCGACAAATAAATTATTTATGGATAACACATGAAGTGGAGTCAGAATTCTAATAGGGTGGGGCTGTAAAGGTTTCGATAATATTTGTCATTATTACATGATGGAGAAAAACACCACGTAGCAAAAAAATATATAAGTAGAAATAGCAAGAAGTTTTTTTGTTTAGGACCAATGGAGTCCCAAGACACATGAATAACCCACCATAGTCATGTAAAAGCGACATCCCCAGGCAGCGTCGCCGACCCCATAGATTTTATTATGTGCATGCGAAACGTATTAAAAATCCCTGACAAGTAAATTATGGGATAGGATAGCAGGAAGAAAATCAATTCAATACAAAGCAACATACTTTCATATAATCATCCAAGGTTTACATACAACCAAAATGGGTCAGAGGCTATGTGCATCAAAAAGGGTCAGTCTGCACACTAGGGATTGGTCCTACAAAAAAAAAAAAGAAAAGTCCTATGACTACTAGTCGGACTCGTTCGTCGATCCCTCATCCTCAGGTTCTACCACCCATGAGACCGGAGGCAATGCGTTGACCACTCTACCGTCAGGAAGATCCTCCACGCGTTCTCCCAAAATGGCGTCCATCACAGCCAGCGGAATGTCCATGCTATCCAGTGGGCCAACTCTAACGCCATTTGCCCCATAACGAAACCAAGCTCTAAACATATAAGGAACTCTGGCATCCACGGTCACCTGGACCGAGACAGTGGACCTAACTAGCTGATAGACCTAAGAACTCCCAGGGTCAGGAGCACTCTACGTCGCCTTGTGAACCTCCACCGGCATGCCACTCTTCTCCGATGGTATCGCCATATACGGCCCGATAATATTTTCCCACAATGGGGTGAGACATTGTCTTAGCAAGTTCACCCCTCCTAAACCTCTATTAGAAAGTAAATACGCCCCAGAGTGGTCTAGCCACAACATCAAGAAGACTTATCTCGCATTAGTCTTCATCTACAGGTTAGCATAGTTTATATAATTCACCACGTACAATTATGATAACCAAATAATTGAGGCACAATTACATCATTAGAACAATTCAATCACTTGGATCGTCTCAGCAATCAATCGACTCGGCCGATTACATGTCATTCTAGCAAATCAATCACTGCTTCCAATCACGACCCTAAAGATAGGTTTAACAATCAGTGGCAATCACGGCCCCACTCGGCACAACCTTTAATTAAGTGGTAGATCTCGGCCCGATGGGCACAACCTTTAATAGGTGGTCAATCACAGCCCTATTGGGCAAGACCTCTCATAGGTGGTCCATCACGGCCCGATTGGGCACAACCTCTAATAGGTTGTTGATCACGGCCCCATTGGGCACAACATCTAATAGGTGGTCAATCACGGACAATCTTCCATCAATTTCGACACTTGGGATTTTATAAAGAATCCATATTTATCGCAATCACACTCAATTTGCCACAATCAATCATCAAATTCAAATTCTAAATACACAAGCGGCGATCGGCACGAAATTATGAGCAATCGGGGTCAAAAATAAATTTTCCTTTTTTTATATATTTAATTAATTTTGGAATATAATATAATATTATAAATTTTAGAACTTCGAAACAATTAAATAATTCAAAATTAAAATCCCATTAAGTCCCATCAAGGCTTGTCATTAATTAACCTCCACTTAGCCTTAATTAATCATAATTTAAATTAAACAAATCTCTTAATCCAATTCATAATTAAATATACTAATCTACCCACCTAAACTAACTTAATTTAAACTAAACACACTTAGGGTATCATTAACACTCTAATTAAGGTTTAGTGAGGTAAACTCACTTGATTAACTCACCACTTGGACCAAAACGACGAGGGCGACGCCGGGATCAACTTTTCCAAAGGCGGGCCTAGCTTCCAGGGCCGGGAAGATGGCCAAAGCGGGCCTAGAAGGGGCTGAGAAACCCACAAAAATTTGCTGCTGAACCAGGCCGGAAGGAGGCACGACGGGGAGGTTGCAATTGCGCGAAACGGCGGAGGGAAGGACGGTAGCTCGTGCAAGCGAGGTGGCGGCTCTGACGAGGCTGCCGGTGACCCTGGCACCGGCAACAGTGAGGGACGGAGTTGCTAGGAGCTTGGGGTTGCGCGAGAAGGGGGAGATGGCGCGCGAAGGCTGGCCGGCAAGCGCGCATGCAAGCGCGCGCGGACGGGCGGCGCCGACGACGTGCAGCGGCAAGCGGCAACCGGGCAGGCGAAGGGGCGCGGCGTCGGCTGGCTTCCGTCGGTTCCTCCTCTCTCCTCTTCCTCTCTCAAATTTCCTTTTCCTTTTCAAAAACAAAATCCAATAATCCAAGGAGGAAGATGATGTTGATGGGTGTGGGGCAAATCCTAGCCTTACACTTGTCAAGATCCCCTCCAATTTGGCCACCCACCATGACATCACCCCCATGAGGTCATCATCCACTATCTCTTCTCCCACAACTTCTTCAATGGTTGCAATATCAATTTCCGCTGGGGTCCAATTCTTGTACATCCAATTTCTTCAATTTTTCATTCAATTCTCTTCTAATTGAGTCCAATTAAAGTCTACAAAATTAATTCAAGATCCTAATAAGATTTGTGACATAATCGGACCTTCAATTTCTAAATTCTATCTCCATTTTTACGGTTAAATTCAATCTGGTGCGATTTCAGCGCATCTAATCCACTGAATAGCTTTTAGGGAATTTTCTTGCATCCGACCCGAGGGTGATCAGTCCCCAAGCCTGACGTGTCAAAATTCCTTAATTGCTTCGCCCAATAGATTAGTTCCTTCGTGAGTGGCCAACTTAGAGAGATGACTACATGCACAGATGAATTGCTCGACTCAATTGACTGAAAATAAAATCAAGAAAAATCGGGATGTCACAACTCTTCCCCCCTTATAAAAATTTCGTCTTCAAAATTTAAACCATTACAAATCTTTAAGCAAGAAGATAGGGATACAATTGTCTTATCGATTCTTCGGTCTCTCAGGTTGCTCCTTCAGTGCCATGGTGTTGCCAGACCACTTTGACCATTGGGATAGTCCTGGTGTGCAGAACTTGTTCCTTGCGATCCACAATCTGAACCGGGCTTTCAACGTACGACACCCTGTCGTCCACGTCTAATTCCTCGAAATTTAGAACGTGAGTCGGGTCAGGTTCATACTTCCTCAACATCGACACGTGAAAGACATCATGCACCCGTGACAACTTCGGCGATAGTGCAAGACGATACGCTAGAATCCTTATTCTTTCCAAAATCTCAAAGGGACCTACGTACCTCGGACTCAGTTTCCCCTTTTTGCCAAAGTGGGAAGTACCTCTCACCGGTAACACCTTCAAAAAAGACGTGCTCACCAACTTGGAATTTCAATGGCCTTCGACTTTATCGGCATAACTTTTCTAGCGACTCTGAGCGGTCTTTAGTCTGTCTCTGATAATTGCAACTGCTTCCCCTGACTACTAAACCAACTCTGGACCAGTGATCTTTCTTTCTCCGACCTCATCTTAACACACTAGCGTTCTACACGCTTTGCCATACAATGCTTCAAAAGGAGTCATCTGAATACTTTGCTGGTAACTGTTGTTGTAGGCAAACTCAACCAGATGAAGCTGTTCCTCCCAACTTCCCTTGAAGTCCAAGACACAAGCTCGCAGCATATCCTCGAGGATTTGAATCTTCCCCTCAGACTGGCCATCTGTCTACGGGTGGTAAGCCGTACTATACTGCAGCTTCGTTCCTAATGCTGATTGTAGGCTCTTCCAAAAAGCGGCGATGAATCTTGGATCCCTGTCTGAAGTAACCGTGACCGGCACCCCATGCATATGAACTACGTGACGCACGTACAAATCTGCGTGCCTATCCAAACTAAGGTCCCTTCGAACTGAGATAAAGTTTGCCGACTTCGTCAATCTATCGACCACTACCCAAATCGAATCATTTTCTCTATGGCTCCTTGGTAGTCCCGTCACGAAGTCCATCGTGATATGCTCCCATTTCTATTTTGGGATCTCAAGGGGTTGCAGAAGTCCTCTTGGTTTGCAATACTAAGCTTTCACCTGCTGACACATCAAACACTTGGTGACATGCTTGGCGATGTCCGCCTTCATGCCACATCACCAGTAGTGTTGACGCAGATTCTGATATATTTTGGTACTACCAGGATGAATGCTGAAGGTGGCTATCAGATTCGAAAGGTGGCCTACCTCAAACTTGAAACCCGAATCTCGTGCTCCCTCGAGTAGACTCCATTCCTTGAGTACCATTTGTGCAACTGAAGACTTCTTGCTCAATGCATCGGTGACCTTGTTCACCTTTCCGGGATGATACAAAATCCTACAGTCATAGTCCTTTAGGAGTTCCATCCATTGACGCTGTCTCATTTTCAACTCCTTCTGAGAGAAAAAGTACTTAAGACTCTGATGGTCAATGAAGATTTGGAATCTTTCTCCGCACAGGTAGTGCCTCCAAATCTTAAGGGCAAAGATGATCGCTGCAAGTTCTAAGTCATGCGTCGGATAATTCAACTCATGAGGTCTCAACTGTCGGGACGCATACGCCACAACCCTACCATGCTGCATTAATATGCAACCCAATCCTTTAAACGATGCATAACTGTAGATCTCAAATCCTCCTGGACCAGATGGAATAGGAAGCACAGGTGCGGTAGTTAGCTTTTGCTTGAGCTCTTGGAAACTACGCTCGCACTTATCTGACCATACAAACTTTTCTTCCTTCTTTAGCAGTCTCGTCATCGGCGATGCTAACACTGAAAACCCTTCTACAAACCGTCTGTAATACCCTGCTAAACTCAGAAAACTTTTGATCTCTATGACTGTAGTCGATCTCGGCCAGTTGATCACTGCTTCAATCTTGGCTGGGTCCACTGAGATTCCTTTTCTAGAGATAACATGACCTAGGAAAGCCACACGAGTTAGCCAAAACTCGCACTTACTGAACTTAGCGTATAACTCGTGGTCTCTCAAAGTCAGAAGCACTATCCTTAAGTGTCTCTCATGATCCTTGGTACTCCTCGAATACACCAAGATGTCATCGATGAAGACAATTACGAACTGATCTAAATACTTTCTGAACACCAGGTTCATCAGATCCATGAAAACAGCTGGGGCGTTCATCAACCCAAATGGCATCACAGTAAACTCGTAATAGCCGTATCGAGTGCGAAACACCGACTTCGGTATCTCTTCCTTCTTAATTCTTAGTGGATGATATCCCGTCCACAAGTCGATCTTAGAAAATATCGACGCTTCTTGAAGCTGATCAAATAAATCATCAATCCTTGGCAACGGATACTTGTTCTTAATTGTCACCTAGTTGAGCTGTCGGTAGTCGATGCACAAGTGCAATGAACCATCATTCTTCTTCACAAACAACACCGGTGCTCCCCAAGGTGATGCACTCGGATGTATAAATCCTTTATCCAACAACTCTTGCATTTGCACCTTTAGTTCCTTAAGCTCTGACAAGGCCATCCGGTAAGGAGCTTTGGAGATAGGCTCGATCCCGGGAGCTAACTCAATTACAAACTTTATCACTCTTTCTAGTGGCAAACCTGGTAATTCTTTCGGGAACACATCCGAGAACTCTTGCACCACGAGAATGTCCTCTATTTTCGACTCCTCTACTGTCGTGTCCACGACATTCGCTAGGTAACCTTGGCAACCCTTGCCTAGCAAGTGAGTTGCCTCGAGCGATGAGATTAAGGAAATCGAGGGTCCTCCTCGACTCCCAATGAATTCGAAACTCTCACCCTCTAATGGGTTAAACTGAATTGCCTTGCGATAACAGTCCATCTTAGCTCGTCGTTTGGTAAGCCAGTCCATGCCAATTATCACATCAAAATCATACATGGCTAGGACTATCAAATCTATCCTCCCCTCTTGCTCACCAATTACTAACTTGCAACCAAGGCAACCTACTGTAGTTAACACCTTATCTTTCAATGGAGTAGACATGTTAACCATGGACTCCAACAACTCAGGAATTAATTCTACCAACTTAACAAATCTTTCAGCTATAAACGAATGCGAAACTCCAGGATCAAACAAAGCATAAGCAGGTTAGTCGTTCAGTAAGACCATACCCGTGACCACATTAGGCGCATCCTCCGCCTGTCCTCTGGTGAGCGCATAAGTCCTTCCCTGAGCTGGAGGTCAGTTCAATCCACCCGGTGGCATGATCTACGGCGCGAATCCTCTGTTCTAACCCAGCGGTGGCGGCGGCGGCAACTGAGGTTGTCTCATCTGTCTCCTAGGGTAAACCCTAGCAATGTGGCCCTACTGGCCACACTCATAGCAGGCACCGTCCTAAGGGGGCACGGGGTTGAGCAATGTCGCATTTCACACGCACGACATGCTCCATTGTAGCTCGATGATGACTTCCTCACTCCACCCTTCCTGTTGGGTGGAACATAGTACATTCCTCTAGGCATCAGCCTCTTCCTAAATCGATTATCATCTCTGTTTGAATTAAACCGTGACCCAGACGCGGCAGCTCTCTCATTCTAGTCTTTCTCAATCAGTTGGGCCTGCTTGTAGAGGTCATTGTACTCCTTCAGATCTAGAGATACCAACAAGCTCCTCATCTCCGGTCGGAACCCATCTCTAAACCTTCGAGCTCAATCTGACGGTCGTTGGACCAACTCAGGGGCATACTGCGATAGTTCGGCGAACTTCGCTTTCTCACTAATGGGTCAAATATGAGTTATGAAGATGAAATGGCCCAGCTAAAATGAGTTAAAGTGTTTTGAGTTCAATTCTATATGGGTCATAGTTCTAACCCATTTTGACCCATTTTCGAACCCACCGCGGTGGCATAGCTAGCTTCGACTTCTCTCCCCCTCACGAAAGGGAGAAGTTCGAATCCCCAGTGCGTCACTTGGTGACTTACTTGGTGCATGTGGTGGTGGTTTCCACGTGTCGCCCCCAGGGGTTATCCACCGGCTGCCGGCTGTAGGGTTTCCTGGGTGACCAAAAAAAAATGTAGACAGCTACCCTTCGTCAGTGACCCATTTTCAACCCACCTCCGCTGCTCGCCTCTGATCCCCCTTCACGGCTCGCCTCCAAGTCGCCTTCGTCGTTTGCCGCAGCGGCTCACCTCTGAGTCGCCTCCACTGCCCGCCTCTAAGGCTCGCCTCCGCCGCTCCCTCGAAGGTCGTCGAAACATGGGTTGTCATCTCTTCTTGATCCTTGGTCGTGGCTTGTATTAGGAATGCTTGGCGGTGCATTCCAGGGTAGCACATTGGGCAGGTAAATTGCAGATCTAGCTTACCCTCGAGCGAAATTGGTGATTTCTCCCATCTTGCAGTTTCGAGCTGGAAGTGTGGTTTCTGGGTTGACTTGGTTTTGGTTTTGGTGGGTTGTGCTTTGCTGAGCTCCATTCAGTGTGTCCTTGCCTTGTTTAGGGGTCACTTGTCTGCTTCTCGTTTTTGAATCACTTCAATGTTAGCTGAGAGATCACAGGACGGACTGCATCACTACGTCTGTTGATTGGTCTGGGTGTTTGAATTTGAAATTAGAAACTGTGTTGATAATTGATGGCTTGGGGGTTAAAAAAAGCCGGTCTTTCTGCAAAAGAATCGATGATCCTTGAAGGACACAATGAGAAGATTAGGTTGCCCTTATACAGATCCATAGTACAGGTGGAAGGGAGTCTGGAATGAATTGGTGTTCGTCATGGTGAGGGGTGAAGATCTAGTATGCTAATGCAACATAAATATGAAATTCATGTGTCTATTGCATTTCGTATGATGAAGTTTTGATTTGGGGTTGTAAATGATTTTACGTTATTTGAAAAGATATAGCTTGGTGGTGCATAACTAAATGCTCTTTTGTTCTTGTTGTGTTGCTGCACATGTAAATTGTAGGCAATGCTGCAAAATCTATTGATTGCCAAATATATGAAAAGATAACTCAGCTGAAAGAACAAATTGCAACACTTGAGAAGCGTGAAGAAAGGTTTGTGTTACATGATATGTTTGTTCTCAATATTCCGTATGATGAAGTTTTGATTTGGGGTTAGCTTCTCTTCGTCCTCTTGGTATTGAATGGTTTCAACTTTTATCTCTATCATTGCTGCTTGTAGATTTTCCAGTGCCAAATATGCCACTTTCCGAAGCCATCCAGCCCCGCCTTATTTTATCTCTAAGCTTGGAAGACAGCGCTTAAATTTTCTTCAACTAGTATTTTCTGGCGGAGTTCATTCCTGAAATGATCAGGATCCCTAATATAATGAGAAATTGAAGTGAGGCTAAACTTTAGCTGCCAATCTAAGAGTTGATTTTCATTAATCTAAATCCATTTACTGAAACTGCAAGGTTCGACACTATGTTTCAGTTGTCTGATCTCTCTAAAATACTGTCACAAAACAGGGTTAAAGTTTAAACTATCATCTCTCAGTTGAGAATATAGCGTAGCGAGAAAATTAAGACAAAGATCAAATTGACCTAAAATGTTGTTTATCCTGTATGTTGGTGGGCTTTGAATGTGGTTATATGTTCCCATTGTTTTGAACTTATTCTTCATTATTTAAGAGGAGAAGAATCCTATGGAGGGCCCCATGCCTCATTTAGATACCTGCTTGTCCATGTTATTCTCTATCATACCTCTAGTGATTGCTGATCTTATTGAGGACGAAAGCCTAGCATCTGATGATAAAGAATGTGCTGGCAATGATCACTGGAAGGAGAAAAAGTGTCCTGGAGATCGCTGCAATGGCCTGGTCTCAAGCCTAAGGATACTGGGTGATTATCAGGGCCTGCTGACTCCACCTCACTCTGTTGTTTCTGCGGCTAATTAGGCTGTCGCAAAGGCAATGCTGTTTCTTTCAAGGATTAATGTGGGGAGTGCATATTTTGAGTGCACAAGTGTCAAAGACATGCCATTAAACTGCTGTACGTAGTTCATTGTTCAGTATCTTTACCTTTTGATAAGCTACTCAATATTGTATGTCAAGAACTAAAAGCTTTTCTTAGGTTATGGTCATCACAAGGATAGTTTTTCCAGATTTTCCTTTATGGTAGTTAAGGCTGGTGTTATTGGTAGGGTACTTGTTTTGCGCATGCTGGAAAAGAAAACAAAGGCTAAAAGATTCTTGTCGACTCTATATGGAATACATACCGAAGGAGACAGAAAATACTATCATATGGAGACTAAAGTTCAGCTTCGACAAGGTGTTCTACGACCACTCAAAGCAAGATGATGTCTATTCATTCCTGGCTCGTCCTATTGTTTGAGGTATATCAAGCATCGCCGCAGCACCTGATAGATGTGATGCGCATCGTGATGTCAATAGTATGCTCACTTTAAATAAGAGAAGCATGTGTATAGTCTAATTCTTCATAAATATTTCAATTTATAGGTTTTTGAGAAAATTTCAAATAAGGACCAAAAGTGAGCCTATTTTCTCAAATAAGGACCCGAAGTAACCATTGTCCCAAATAAGGACCCGAAGTGGCTAACAATTCTCAAATAAGGACCTGAACCCGCTGGTCGGCAAGCGTGTGACATTTTCGGTGGCCGGAATATGGGCAATTTTGTCCACAAAAAATATAGATAGAAATTACAAACCCTAAAAACAAAACCCCCCAAAATCTTCACGTTCTTTTGACCTAAAAAAAACCCTTCACATTCTCTTCATCTTCTTCGTTCTTGTCCTCTCTCACTTGGAGCACCGAAATTTTCTGTTGATGGAACACGAATTGAAACACAACAAGAAACCCCTACCTTTGTTTCTTCACATCTTCTTCTTTTGTTTTCTGTCTTCGTTTCTTTCTAACAAATAAGACAAATTTCGAGTAAAGCCACCTTTTCGTTATTGAGACACTTGTGTGTAACCTGAGGGCATCAATTCTTCATTATCTTTTCCTAGGTTCGCCATACACTTTGATTCACACTCCCATTCAATCGAGGTCAGTTTCATTCAAATTGGTGCAATCGATCCTTCGTTCGTTCAAAGTGGTTGTAACTTGTCGAAGCAACATGTCGACAAGGCGCGGGCATGTAGTGGAATATCACACAAATGGTAGCGAGGATGGTGATGGTAGGATGAATTCTTTTTTTTTATGGTGTTCTTTTCACTTGTTTTGTCGTATTTCTGAGTTAATGTCTCTTTTGTCCAAAAAAAATGCATATGAGTTGTGTCCACTATGGATTTTTAATTAGATATTACTGTAGTTGGGATCCTACATGTTGTGATGGTGGTCCCTATTTTGCAATTTTTTAATACTCTCTTTTTGCTTTTTTCTAGTTTATATTTTGTCGTTGATGGTCGGAGCTCACGGCCTGTCATGGAATTTAAAAGCCCACATAGAATCTCACAGGGAAAGTAGATAGACATTTAAAAACAAGCTATAATTACTCTGACATGGGTTCTTTGATGGAAAGTATTTAGAGGAGGAAATTTGGTGGAAGCGCATTGAGACAAAATCAATTTGAGTCTACGTGCGCATGAGTTTACATTCAGAGCATGGGGCATCCTGTTTCCAATAATTTTTGTGCGCACTAGTTATTAGGAATCGGAGGTGTCTTGTTTTCTGCAGTTTTTGTGCACTATAATGGACGTAACTTCTAAAGTAGCAATTTGTTAGATTACTTATTAGAAGTTCTTCTTCCCAAGTTATTCATATGAAGACTATTTAATCTTTGTGTCAAGATGCATTGTAGATCCGGCTAGTTATCATTCCTCAATTACTTAGTAAATTTGCAATTAAGTCTTCTTGATAGGATTGTGTTTCAGCCTTGTTTGTTGAACAAGAAAGAGAGAATCCAGACAAAAGTTGAGTCGACCAAACTTAGTAGTCGTTTCCATAATTTTCAAGCTGATAACATATGAGCCTAAGAAATGCTTTGAATGGGATTAGTTTTCTTTTCCTTATGGTATATATCTCTAAATTTGGTTCTCAGGCCACCATGGTTGGCTCGCCTAAGGAGAAAGTTATGGTGACATCGAAAATATTTTAACTCCATAATGCACAATATTTTGACAAACGGTATCCAATAAAAGTGTGGCATATAGTCAATAGTGTGCCTAGTTTTCTTTCATTAATCAAAGCAATGTACAATTTTATTGCAATTGTTTACTATTTTTGTTTTGTTTTTGCCCGGTGTACGTTTTGCATGGAAATATATTGACTTTATTTTTGCTTCATTTTGCACCAGTTGAGGGATGTGAAGAACTAAACTATTCAATGTATGATGGTGGGTAAGATGGCGTTGCTAGAGAAGATGGGTTCGCCTTTGTTGATCTTGACGAGTTATACATAAGAAATGTAAGTTGTGCTAATGGTGATGGTTCAATGGAGAGGGATATGGAGGTTGGAGACGTCAGTCAGTACATAAATGTGTTAGCTGACAATATAGATTTCTTCAATATGAATGGCGAAAATGAGTATACACATCCTGAGTTTAACGTTGAGGTTGATATGGAAAATCCTGTCTTCAAGTTAGGAATGTGCTTTAGTGATGCCGAGGTTTTTTTTTTTTTTTTTTTTTTTTTGGTCAGTTATGCTGAGGAGTTTAGAAAGGCTGTTAGAAACCATGCCATAAAAAATGGGAGAAAGGTGAGGTTTGTTAAGAATACACCTAATAAATTGAGGGCAGTGTGTTCTGATGGTTGTGATTGGCTTATATATGCTTCCAAAGTGCAAAGGGAGCATACTTTACAAGTCAAAACCTTTAACTCCATATATACATGTAATAGAGCTCTACATGTTCCTCAAATAAGTACTAAATGGTTAACAAACAAGTACTGTGATAGGTTGAGAAACAATCCTACATGGCGAGGTGCTTCAATGAAAAAAACAATGGAGTCTGAGAATGTTTTAAAGTTGTCGAGAACAATGGTTTATAAAGCTAGGGCAACGGCAATGAGTATGATCACTAGAAATGAGGAAGAGCAATTTTGGATGCTCAGGAGCTATTGTCAAGCACTTCTTGATGCAAACTCGGGATCCATGTGTATAATCAAAACTGAGCAATATCAAGACCAATGCAAGTTTAAGGCAGTCTATATTTGTCTGGATGCATTAAGGAGGGGCTTTGTAGAAGGATGTAGGCACTTTGTGGGTTTTGATGGTTGCCACTTATCATTAGGCTACAAGGGTATACTTCTAGCAGCGGTTGGCATAGATGGCAACAATCAAATTTATCCCTTTGCATGGGCAGTTGTCGGACAAGAAACATACAAGACATGGCATTGGTTTATGAGTTTGATCGCAGAAGACTTGGGGATTACCGACCCTGAAAATTCAAACTACTGGACTTTCTTGTGTGACAAGCAGAAGGGATTGGTGCAAGCACTAGCAAATCTAATGCCTGAATTAGAACATAGATTTTAATTAAGGCATCTTTATGAAAACTTCAAGCTGCATCACAAAGGGGTAGAACTTAAAAAGCTTCTTTGGAAGGTTGCCATGGCAACTAGAGTATGTGATTTTGACTTGGCAATGGAAGAGCCGAAGGCAATTAATAAGAAAGCTTATGAATGGTTGTCTCAAAGGCCTCCGATGCAATGGAGCAAGTTTTACTTCAGGACAAGCCCAAAATGTGATATTTCCTTGAACTACTGGTGTGAAAGTTTCAACAAAAGCATCATTGACGCAAGGGACAAACCTATCGTCACAATGCTTGAAGCTACAAGAGTGCAACTCATAGAAAGAATTCATAAGCAAAGAGATGGGATGGCTAAGTATACTGGTGTGATATGTCCTAATATCCAAAAGATACTAGATCTTCAAAAACAATTTTCAGCATCATGGATTCCTAGCTGGAATGGGGAGGATGAATTTGAGTTGAGTGGCCCATATGGTGACAAGAGAGTTGTTAATATTAGACATAGATCATGTAGTTGTAGAAGATGGGACATCAGTGGAATCCCTTGCTATCATGCTGTGGTAGCTTTTATATACATGAGAGAAGCGCCTGAAAAATGGGTTCACACAAGTTTTAGTGAGGAAACATTCATGCAAACTTATAGCCATGTTGTGCATGTTGTAGATTCTATGGATACATGGCCTGCTAGAGAGCCATTACTTCCACCAGATGTGCCCAAGCAAGTTGGCAGAAAGAAGAAACAAAGAACAAAATCAGTGAATGAAATAACTAATAAAAATTTGAAGAGAAGAAAGAAGAAAGTTGTGCAAGAGCCCGAGGGAACAAAGTTGAAGAGACAAAATACTACAATCACTTGTGGGAAATGTGGCGGCATAGGCAATAACATGTATCATTGCAATAATCCATCAATAGTATCGATGGCAGCGGCGACGACAACGGTAGCATCAGCATCATCAGCCCCTTTAGCCCCATCAAAATCACAACCTGAGATGGTTGAATTTCTTGCGTCAACTTTTGGTAACATCTCAAGCTCGTCGACATCTATAAGAAGGACAAAGATGCAGGTATCCATTTGCCCTTGACTTTGTCCTAGAAGTGTTCTTATTTGCACTTTACTTCTTTCGACTAATTAATTTATTTTTTGATTCAATCGTAGGTAAAGAGGAGGATGTAAGGATCTCAACTTGAAAGTGGTGGAAGACGAGCAATTTTTTTTGGAGAAACGCAAGACCAACAACACAATTTCTCTTCTTGTTAGTTGATGTGGATGGGTCTATTTTGGTCTATTAGGGAGCATTTTAAAGTATAAATATGTATAGGTCTACTTTGTTAGAAGATTTGTTCTGTGGTATATTTCTTTTTTCCATCATACAAGCCGTGTTTCGTGGTCTTCAAGGAGGACCACACATCCATACAATAGCTGGTTTGGTTGTTGTGTTGAAGAAAGTTTGCTTTTCTTTGATCTAGGTCCTGCATTGTTATGGTATTGTTCAGTTTGCACAAGTACCCTTTAATGCCCATTGACTTGATCAATGCTTTGAACAAATGGTTGCTCTTGGCTGCTCTTGAACTTGTTTGCTATACATTCTCAGGCTGAATCATGCCATCTAAATTACATTATGAAATACGTCTTTTGTTGTATGATGTCTCATATTGTAACTCATCTAAGAAGAATCGTCTGTCATACTACATAACAGATTGAGTTGCTACTCCCTTAATGAATAGACTAAATTGTTGATCGTGTAGTTGATGTTTTATTTCTCAAGTTTGTTTGAATTTATTTTTTTGGGCCATCACTTTTGAAGCTGGAGGGTCACCCCTCATTCTTGCCATGTCCTCTCATCCAATGGTCCTATGTAGATTTTGAGACCCTTTCAATTGATGATTTGTGTTTTGACCAAAAAAGAAATTGATGATTTGTGCCCTCTTGTAATGGTACTTTCCTTTTTAATCTCGTATATATTTCTCTTTCACAGGTTAGTCTTGTGGTTGATGTATCTAAGTTTTATGTTCCTGATATCTATGATGCTTTTACCCTTTGCTACATATCTATCAATTTGATAGAATTATGGAATCTGTTGATATCATTTGACTCCATTTAGCGCATTGGAAGCGCGACTTCCTTGTTGCTTGAACTTTGGCTAAACTAGGTTCCCAAACTCAGATTGAAGTAATACCCCTGGCTCTGTTTTTCCAAGTTAGAAATGCCATTATGTTCTTAGAGAATCAGTCAAAGCTCATCAGTCCATGGACGCGAGTTTCTCTGCCCACTGAACTTGATCTATCAATGGCCATTTAGACATCACGTCCAAATGATTTAGACAACAGAATTTTGTACCTTTTTCATTTTTTTCGTACATCCCTTGCATCATGTATGAAATCAAAGCCTTGCATAATAATCAATTAATTGTAGAAGATAGACTATGTCACTAGACTGGGCTGTTTCGGGGAATCTTTTGATATTAATGCCTCATCAACTTATTATATAAGACTCGTCACCATAGCATAAATAAACTTCTCTATCCATTGAAGCCCAAGAAATGCAGATGTATAACTTGAGTTTCTCAGTTAACATGTTCTCATAGTGCAATAAAGAAAGAGAGAATTTCAAATTTCCATCTTTACAGTATCCTTTTTAGTTTCGGATAGGGAGATCACGATACAGACTTTCTCGACATCGAAATTTGTATCTGCAGTAGCACTTCTACATCATAATTGATTTTGTACCACACTAATCCATGATTTGTCCCTTAGTTCCTATACTTCATTGCTATTTTCTCAAACTTGATTGTAAGAAATTGCTTTGCATACTCCTCGACATCGTGGCAAAGTTTAGGACCCAATTCTAGCAATCTCTAATTGAAAGTGAGGGGAAGATTGCATTGTAGCCAGGAAGTCCTTCAACTTTGTTCCTACTAGACAAAAATCTTTAACATCAAATAAAGAAAATATGAACAAAAAAGAGGAAGCAGTAGAGAAAAAGCATTAAGCATGCTTGAATGCATGAGGTGATTTGAACCATCTATAATGAACCATCTATAATTGGCAGAGAAAAAAAAGAATTTGGCAGAACCATTCACCTTTGGTTACGACCTTGATTTTCACTACTCAACTGACGACAGCATCAAAGAACTCAGGTACTTCCACAAAGTCCTCTTCAACAAGAAAGCAACAAGATGGACAAATTCATAAGTAACCAACATAAAAACCCTAAACCTGAAAGCACAATCTAATCCATAAGAAGCCTCTACCATCAGGAGCCATGGCACTAAAACTGAATGATTTTCAGTCCCCCCAGAGAAAAGTTCAATAAAAAAGGAAACAAAGGTAAGAAAGTGATACAGAGTATTTCACAAACATCTCAATCTCGAGCACAATTCAAATCCACTTCCACAGACCTAACCAAGAGACAAAGAACATCTCCATCTCGAATACCCACATCTCGGGCACAATTTGAATTCACTTCCACGGACCCAACCATGAGACAAAGAACATCTCCACCTCAAGTACCCACATCTCGGGCACATTTCAAATCCACTTCCACAGACCCAACTGAGAGAGAGAGAGAGAGAGAGAGAGAGAGAGAGAGGAGGGAGGGAGGGAGGGAGGGAATGTACCTTTGGAACTCAGGGAGCCAGGGATCTTGCTCCTTTAATAGAGAATTTGGGTTCTCCAAACGAGGGGAGACAAAGAACGTAAAAGATGAAGAGTAAAAGAAGAATGTGAAGAGTTTTGGGGGGGTTTTGTTTTTAGGGTTTGTAATTTCTATCTATATTTTTTGTGGCCAAAATTGCCCATATTCTGGCCACCGTAAATGTCACACGCTTGCCAACCGGCGGGTTCAAGTCCTTATTTGAGACTTGTTAGCCACTTCAGGTCCTATTTGGGACAACGGCCACTTCGGATCCTCATTTGAGAAACTATGCTCACTTGGGTCTTTATTTGAGATTTTCCCTATGTTTTTTTAACATTTTTTTATTTACTATTTTTTAATTTAATTTGAGGTTTTTATCCAATTAGCATATAGCTTAAAGTGAGTGTGGGTTTTTCTTAGAATATTAGTGGGTTTTAGCAATATGGGTCGGGTTGGGTCGAGTATTGAGTCACTAGATTTACACTACAAGAATATGGATCAAAATGGGTTAAATGAGTCAGAAATGGATCGACTCATTTTCGACCCAACCCATATTCGACCCGACCCACCCATTTGCCACCTCTAATGTTAAGTAAGAAATGCTTCTTATCTAATCTGATAAAGTAATTGTTGACACCAAAACTTGTTCTTATGGGCTATCGAGAACCGAATGGGCCCACTAGTCTTGCTAAAGACATGTTTATAAGAGGAAATCCGAAAGAGGCCATAATCGCAACGATCGTAGTCACCGACGACTCGGTATCAACAATTATTCGGAAAAAGAAGATAGGAAAGAGCCAGTTACCGAAGAAGTAGGACATCAATTACCGAAGCACTCAGTATCATCTACCCCATGAATGAGATCGGATGCATTTGGTTGGATTTTGGGAAAAGTTTTTGATAAAATACAAAGGATATTAAGTTAAATGAGTTTTCTAAAATGCAACTTATGTTTGTTAAATCGTAATTTAAGAGTCCATTGTGAAATATCTTTGAGTTAAATTGTATTTAGAAAAATTATACTCATACAGAGCACTTTAGTTATTAAAAAAAAAAAAGTTGCCCCTAATAGATTAGATGGCCACTAGTGATCTAGATCTGTCGCTAGTGGATCATCGGCGGCCGTCGTTTGCCCTTGGGGATCACTGGTGAAGGTCGACTACGGTCAAGTGACCCCGATGAGGGCCACTTGGGTCAAGCAAACCCAGGCAGCCCTTGCCGACGCAACCCTTGCAGAGGTCGCTCAACTCCAACGAAGGGCAGCTAGGTCGTGTGACTAGCACAACCCCTCGCCAAGGTTGCCACACGACCCCTTGCCCAGGTGGCTCGACCCTGGTGAGAGCTAGTTGGGTGGCGCTCGCTCGACCCCGACAAGGGCTAGGTGGGTCGCGCAAACCTAGGCCCTCATCGACGTGACCCTCACAAAGGTCGCTCGACCCCAATGAGGGCCAGCTGTGTCAGGCAGCCCCTTGCCGGTGTCACGTCATCGTTGACGGCCATCTGTTGTCTAGATCAAGCAACCTCAGTTGGCCTCGTGAGGGTTGCGTGACCCAGACGGCACTAGCCTATGTTGTGCGACCCCCTGGTGACAGTCACGCGATCGTTGACAATGGTCTCTTGGGTCGCTGGCGACGTCGCCGAGCTCTCTTTAGTTCATGGTCGGACCCTTGTAGTCACAGCAAACACGTTGGCCAGCCCTAGGGAGAAGAAAATGAATAGTCGCAAATAAGGGCAAAGTCAGAAAATCAAAAAATTAGTGAGGATAAAATTGGAAGAAAATTTTTTACTTCCCTTGCCTTCCAAGAAGGTTGAAAGTTCAAGGTAGCCTAGGACTTGCCTTGGGTTTTCAGCCTTTCAAAGGCAATCTTTGTTTCAAGGTGGGTTTAAAATTTTTTACCAAACACCCAAACATTGGCCCAAAGATCCTTAGACACCCAAACTCCCTTCCCAAAGCTAGTACCAAGCGTAGCCATAGTACATTTATTGAAAGCGCACCAAGAATTCTCGAGATTATTTGAAATGTCGAGACAGCTATTTTCTTTTATCTGGCTATAAATAGCCGAAGAGAAGTGATTGTAAATGGATCGAAAAAATTGACAGAGAATGCATTACACCTGTTATTTGCTGCTTTTTACATTTACTTTAATCATCATTCATCCTGCAATTATCTACAAGCCCCATTGGATTTATCTTTATTCATTGTTATCGCCGTTAGAGTAGAATTAATCATTTCTTTTTCGACACATAACCTAATATACAAAAAAAGAAAAAGAAAAAAAGTCGAAGATTCAACTTTCGATGAAAGATATTTTCTCCAAGAAGATTCTCGGCGAAACAGTAATTAATATAATTTTTTATAAGATTTTTATAGAAAAAGAAAATAAAGGGGAAAATTCCAAATAATGGCGTAAAGTAGACATTGTTTAAATAAGGCCCCGAATTGTTCTTATTTTATTAAATAAGAGCCTAAAGTGAACATTATTTTTAATAAGGGCCTACAGTAGCTATATCAATCTCAAAGAAGGGCTTGAGCTTTTTTTCGATGAAGAGCAATTTCGTCTTTTAAGTTTTTTTTTTAAATTTTCCCTTTTTTTCTATTTTTTTCCAAAAAACTAAAATATTAAAAAAGAGAAAGAAAAAAGTAACACACATGAGAGGGATGGAGGCCCTCGCCTTTGGTCGATGAGAGTTGACAACCCTTGCCATGGCGCCGATGACCTTGCTAGCCATCGCTGCCGCCCTATTGGCGTTGGGGCAATGGCCACAAAGAGGAGGGAGCCCTCCCACCTCCCTCCCGCCTATAATTATTTTTTTTTTTTTGAATTTTTCTTTCAAAAATTTTAATATAATTTAATTTTAATTTATATTATATTGTGTTTTGACGAAAATATCCTTAATCGGTGGGAATTTTTTGCTGATTGACAAGCTGGCGAGGCTAAACCCTTATTTGAAATAATCATAATCACTTCGTATCCTTCTTTGAGATTAATATGATCACTTCAGCATTTATTTGAAATAAGGTCCATTTCAAGCTCTTAATTGAGAAAATGAAGGCATTTCGAGCTCTTTTTTGAAGTTTTCCAAAAAATAAATAAAGGAGAAGCCTTTGCTTGCCCCTCCTTAGTTGTAACCGGTGAGCGATATGTTGATGAAATCTCATGTATATTTTCAATTTTTTTCCTTTTCTTTCTTGAGATTTATATTCATATGAACTTGCCCATTCAACTCCTCTATTTTATATCTAAACTAGCCACTCAATTAGCGCTTTATGTGGCTTGTCTATATGCATATTTTTTAAATTGTTGGTTATTTGTTATAAGAGAAGAGATAAGACTTATTTCATAGTGATAAATATATAATTTTCTAGAAGAATATTACATGTTGGGGGGGGAGCTCGGTTTACAGTGAAGCAGAAAATGGGCTGTATTATTTTGTTCCCTACATCATAGAGAACGTGATTTTTTTAGAGTACATTCAGGAAAGCTATATTTGAAATAAGTTCCGATGTTGACAAGAAACATAATATAATAGGAGATAGATACGCTACCGCTCAATGATCGGTAATATATAGGGGAAGAATCCAGTATTTCCTCCAGTGCAACAAAGAAGCAATCTTATGCCCGTATCATCTTTTCTGCCCCATGCACCTCTGAATCACGCCCTGAAGTAATGGACTAGACTTTCATCCAACTCAGTACTAAAGAATGCCCTCCTGTATTCGCCCATGGTGAACTGCCGAAAAGCAGCAGGTTTATCTGAGGATACGAGCTCTTGCAACGGTCCGAGCTGAATATCCGAATTGTTCAAGTTGTGGAAAACTACTATTGACACACGTGGCTCTCGATTAGGGTTGGCCAATGCTCGGTGCTCTGCACTTATGTACTCGTTGTTGGACATGATCTACGAAGATTGAAATCACGTAAATCAGATCTCTATTTCATTGTATAATGTTACTTTTGAACAGTTCGAGTGATTTGAAAATGCTCCTAGTACTCAACGAAAGTTTACCTGAAGGATGTCACCAATGTTCACAACCAGAGCACCGGGAATGGGCGGTGCATCCACCCACTCGTCCCCGTGCTTCACTTGCAAACCTGGGAGTTGGTCCTGCAAAAGCACTGCGATCACTCCCGGGTCCGTGTGGGATGCCAAGCCGACCGTCAGGTCAGGCTGGGGACAGCATGGATAGTAATTCCCCACCATCGCCCTGCTCTCTGGGCATGTCAATTCCTGTAGCTTTTCCGGACTCAATCCCAACCCCTCGCTCAACAGTCCCATAAGGATGCCTCCCAGGCGTTGGATCTGCTGATCCCATTCCATCACCTCATTTATGCAGACCTCGGGGATCTCTGCCATGTCCGGTTTCGGCTCCAACCTTATCTGGAGCGTGTCCCTGCAACATAATTCCTTGCATTGGTTTAAACAAATTCTTTTTGCTTGCCCAATTTTTTTTTTTTTTTTTTTTTAATGTTCGAATGACTTTTCTTTTTGTTTGTCCCCTTGAAAATATAAATTAATTCTTTAACTTCATGCAATCCAAATGTATAATTTATCAATATCATGCTTATCACATTAAGATGTGTTACCGTCTTCCATTAATCTTATACAATGTGTTATTCCGTATCATTTGTTAAAAAAATTATCCGAAAAGTCAAAAACCTATTATACCGCATCTTATTCAATTCTAAACTTTTCAATTGTGTCAATTTAATCCTAAATCTAAACCTTTTGATGAATTATAAATTTAGTCCAAACTTTCTAATGATTTATCAATTTAGTTCTTTCGGTCATTTTTTGCCAAAATTGCTAACATGGCGGTTTAGTTAGCATCGGACATTTTATGTGGCACGACTGGTGCTTAGGACGACCAATGCTGATGTTGACAATTAATGCAATTTTTTTAACATTTCAATTTTATGAATAATTTTTTCTTTTTTTTTTCTTTTTCATTTTTTCCCTCTACCAGGCGTCATTGATGACCTCTGCCGACCTTAGGTGAATGCGGCCCACATCAAGGGCTGACAAGGGGGCCCTCACTTGTGGCCAACAACCTCCATTAGCCATCAATGAAGCCTAACAATGGCCAATGGAGGGAAAAAAAAAAAGGGGAAAAAAAGAAAAAAGAAAAAAATCATAATGAATAGAAAATTACAAAAATTGTCAACATCAACATCGTCATGTCACGTATTACGGTCAACATTGACTAAATTGCTATGTCAATTATTTTTGGTAAAAATTGATCGAAATAAATAAATTGATACACTATTAAAAGGTTTAGATTAAATTGGCAAACTATTAAAAGGTTTTAGACTAAATTGTCATAATTGAGATGGGGAAAAGTATCAAAATAGTCCTAAACCTTTTACATTTGTACCAATTCAGTCATAAACTTTTTAATTGGACCATTTTAGTTCTAAACTTGTTTACATTGGTACTAATTCAGTCCATCCGACTAATTTAAGCAAGAAATTGTCGATGTGGCCGCCGACGGTCTTATGTGGCGCCACATGGATAAATTTTATAATTTTTTTTTTTAGATTTAAAAAAAAAAAATTTGTTCTTTTGTTCTTTTTCTCTCTTTTCTTATCTTTTTTTTTTTTTTTTCTTTTATCCTTACCCTTGGCTGACAAGGTCGTCAACCAGTTGGCCAACCATCGACGGCTACAGGCTGGTCTGGGCGAGGGGCCCCACGCCCTCACCGACCACTGGCGAGGGTCGCCGACGCCCTCGCCTGTGCCACGCCCTCGCCAGCCAGATCCAGACGAGGGCTAAAACCTTTGCCAGTTGGCCGGTGAGGACCTCTACACCCTATGGCTCTTAGAATCACTCGGTAATAAGCTAGGACCATTGAGGCCGAGCTCAAGATCGAGGGTTTCGAAGGCGATTGTTCCTTTGCCGAGGATGGGCGGGTTGGCGAAAGGACGAAGAAGAACAAGAAGAAGACGAGGAGCCGCAGGATTTTCGCAGTAATTCCATAGATTAGTGGGCCAGTGTATAATCAATTAGGAAAGGCAAGAAACAAAGAGAGACCTAGAAGAGAAAAACAGAGAAAAATAGAAGCTTTGAAGCTTTGAGGGCCACCGCACCCTCGCGCGCCACGAGCGAGGGCACAGCTCTCACTGGATTTGGGCGAGGGTCGACGCCCTCGCTTGTGGCCGACGAGGGCACAACGGGGGCCCTCGCCCGAACAACCTATGGTCGGCGATAGTTGGCCTGCCGACCGGCGAAGGGTAAGGAGAAAAAGAAAAAAAAAAAAAGAGAAAAAATATATAAAAATAAAAAATAATTTAAAAATCTGAAAAAAATTATAAAATTTTTCCACATGACGCCACATAAGACCGCCGGCGGCCACATCAGCAATTTCCGGCTTAAATTAGTCCGATGGACTGAATTTGTACCAATGTGAAAATGTTTAAAACTAAATCGGTCCAATTTAAAAGTTTAAGACTGAATTTGTACAAATATAAAAGGTTTAGGACTATTTTGGGATTTTTCCCAATTGAGATGTATATGATTAAATTGATATCTTGAAATATTTAGAACTGAATTGACTGCGGTACGATAAGTTCAGAATTTTGTGGACAATTTTTCATTCATTTGCTAAATATTCTAAACTTGATTTGATGCGATCCTAAATGTTAATTAAGCTTGGTTGATTACCTCCAGCTAGCCGCTTTGGAATGGAACAAGTCAACGTTGGAGAAGAACGCGACGCCGGTGTCCGTCTCCCTCCCCATCTCCCTCCTGTATATCCTTGCCTTCGCCTCCATCGGTTGCTCGTTGAAGGCCTTCACGGCCGTGATCGTGCGGTCCATAACCTCTGTTGGCACACCATGGTTGACTATCTGGAAGAAGCCGAGCTCGCGAGCCGCGCGCCCCACTTCTTCAACGATGGAGGGCCGGCGGCAGGAGTCCCAGCCGGAGAGGTCGATAGTAGGGATCGAACGGATCGAATCGAGCCTGGGCTGGGCGGGCTTAAGGCTTGAGAGGATCTCGGGTGGGTGGATGAAGAGGGGAGGGATGGAGGTGAGGCCGGAATCGACGAGACCTTTGACTCCGAGCTTGGATTCGTCGAATTGCTTGAGCTCTTGGGCTCGGTCGAAGGCTTGTTGAGTGGTGTCCGTGACGCCCATGGTTGGAGACTCCGAGTTTCTGGTTTGACCGACAGGAGTGTCGTGCTGCAAGTAAAGAGAGAGTGAAGCGCCGTGAGAGGAAGAGACACCTCCCACATTCATTATATAAAGAAAAAAACTGGCGAGAGACAGTCATCACGTGCTTTTGATTTTTCTTTATGGAATTTTAACTGGTATTAAAATCAAATTAATAAAGGATATTGACTCACAGATTAAAGGACAGAAGTGAAGACTCATGCAGCTGAACATGTTATTTTTTAAAGTTAAGTCTTCTCAATTTACAGTAGTTATTCTGGGTTTTTAAATATTTACAACTAAAATTCGTTTATTCTAATCAAGTGGATTACACGTGGGAAGTTATCACCAAAACTAATTAAGGGGAAGTCCTTAATTTGTACTCAAAAGTACATGCGCACGTGTTATTCCTTTTTCTTTCGTTCTTAATAAAGAAAGAAACGGGTGATTTGTTCAGTTGATTCTTTGATCCCAAATAATAAAGTTTAAATTGTTATTTCTCTCTTGTATGACATCATATGATTCTAAATGCTTGAAAGTGAGAATTTTCTTAACAACATTTCAATTTGCCTACATTTTTTTTTTTAATATATTGGCGATTATGTTGCATCGACACGGACACACGACACGCGACACAACACGACACGACACGTCTACACGTTACTTCTCAAAGATAAAAAATTCCGATGTTTAGGACACATTATATATTAAATGAATATTTTTATTTTTAATTGATTTAATTTAAATTCGGTGTATTTATTTTTCGAATTTATTTTTTAATCTCATTAATTTATTTTTCGATTAAAAAAATTCTCCACTAAAGTTCACCCCACTCTCCTTTTTGGTTTGTCTATTCCGTTCCCTCCCCCTCAAAAGTGATTTTTCTTTCGCACTCCATCATCGTCCATTTCCACGCCCACTCTCACCCCCACCCCCAAAATTCAATTTTTTAATCTTTCCCTCCCCATCGTCCATTTCCCCCAGTAAAGTGACAGACAGCTGTCCCGTCACTTCCCCTCCTCCGCCCCCCTCCCAAAAAAAATACGTGATGGCCCATCAGTCCCCTTTTTTAATTATTTTTATAGTTTCCCATCAAAAACCCTAATTTTTTACTTCCTCCTCCTCGCCGCTCCCGCATGCACGACCCTTCCCCTTCTCCTCCTCTCAATCTTCTCCTTCCTCGCCGCTTGCCACTCGCCACGACCCGTCCTCTTCTCCTCCTCGCCGCTCGCCACGACCCTTCCTCTTCGCCGCTCGCCACACGACCCCCTTACTCTCTTCCTCGCTGTACGACCGCCTTCATCTCCTTTTCCTCTCGCCTTGGGCCCTTTCTCCTTGTAGCTGCAGCCTCGTCGGATCCATCACAGCGGCCCTCGCCTCAGTCTATGCTCTTTCTCTCGCCATCCCTCGCTGTCGCGGGCCTGCCGCCGCTCACGGCCTTGTCTCTGTTCCCTCGCTGTCGCTTCCACCCTCCATTTTCTTCCGGACACGCGTGTCAAAACGTGTCGGGTAAAGGTTGACCGCGTGTCGAAAAATCCGACACGCGTTGACCACGTGTCCGACCGGTGTCCGAGCCGTCGGACACGACACGGAGGCATGGACAACGTGTTCGTGCAACATAGACTGGCGAGAGTTACTGTTCAAGGGTACACCTATATTTGAGCCTACTCAATAGTGCCTTGTGACTATATCCGTACATGAATTATTGAGATTCATCTTAATTGAAAGACAGTTCATTGGAGCCACCCTTGGCAATCTCAAAATTTTGGGGCTGGTACAAGAATGGCTCGCGCGCAAATTAGGGATGACCCTTAGGCGGAGTAAAAATAAATATTTTAATAAGAGAAATATTTTTTCTTAAGTGTCTTGTTATTACTTTATGAAGTTTTAAAATTTATTTTTAGTATGAATGTTTTCATTAAAATGTTTTATTAATGCTGGCTTTATCTATATTTTAATGATACTTTCTTAAAGTGGAAAATTTTACATAAACATCATAGATCCATTTTGTTACTTTTCAGATACACATGTTTAAGTCGGCAAGGTTGTCTAACAAGTCATAAATCTATTATATGATAATTAATTTAGTCTTAGACCTTTCAGTCATATCAATTTAATCTTATACCTTTTGACGATTTGTCAATTTAGATATAAACATTTTAATGAATTGTCAATATAGTATTTACAATTAATTTTGATTAGAAATCGTTGATGTGATAATTCAATCAATGCTTGCTATCTTATATGACATAGCCAATGCTAACATGGACTTTTAAAACAAATACATTTTCTTTTTCTTCACAAGGCCAGCGGGTTGCTAATTTATGGGTGAGGGCAGCGAAGCCCTTGCAAACCTTGGGTGAGGGGTGCGAGCAAGAGTCGTGGCCCTCACTAGATTTGAGCTAAGGCTCACAAGCCCTTGCTATGGCTGGTGAGAGTCATGACACCCTTGCCTCGCTAGATCTAGCAAGTGTGTCACGGCCCTTGTCAAATCTACTGAGGGCTCGCGAGCCCTCATTGTAGTTAGTAAGGATGTTGTGAGCCCTCACTTGTGACTAGTGAGGACTTCATGGCCCTCACCTAGGGGCTTCATGGCAAAGGTTGCCAACACCGTGTAAAAAGAGGGAAAAAAGAATAATAAAAAATATGAATTTTTAAAAAAAAATTTAAAATAATCTATGTCAGTATCAATGCACCATATAGGATGGACGATATTGATTGAACCATTACGTCAGCAATTTTTGCTCAAAATTAGTTGGAAAGACTACACTGGTAATTTGTTAAAAAGTTAAAGATTAAATTGAAAAAAAATTAAAAAATTTATAACCAAATAGATAAATTATCAAAAATTTAAAAATTGAATTGATATAATTGAAAGATTTAGGAATGATATGGTTATTGCACAATAAATTTAGCACTTTTTGGACAATTTTCATACATAAGTCGGTTCAAAAGAACTTATATATGTTCACATGCCACATAGAAAGGCTCTTGAAATTTAGCTGCGAGAATTAGTGTTTTTAACTCTTTTTTTTAGGTCAAGAATATTGTTAACGCTTTATTCACTGGGTTTTATATCCTTTGCTCTGCCCTATAAATCCTCCACGAATATCATGCCCAGGAGTAATTTATCGAAGTTTTTGCCATCCAATCCTTGATGAAGAATCTCATGTAAACGGCAAAAGGGCATTGTCGGTAGTGGCGGGTTTTGTCCGATGATGTCAACTTCGACAATTACCCCCAACAACTTTCGCGATTGCTCGAATTGCTAAAAGAGTTGGTAATGCTTCGGTTCCGAGAAATAATTTTTTTTAAAATAATTTTTTTCTATTTTTATTCTCTGAAATAATTCCTGAATAAAAAAATGTGTTTGGTAATAACATAAAATTTTTATTTTCGAAATGGAAAAATAATAGGAATACATTTGGTGTGATCCACAAATTTTTTAGTAACGTACAAAATCTTTTGATTTTTTAATAATTTTTTAAGATTTTTCTTTTCTTTTCTTGTTCTTTCTTGCCACCGCTAGCTGCCGGCTATCGTTGATTGTTGCGGTTGATGCTGGGCAAATAGCGAGGTGCAATGGCAGGGGCCAAGGAGGAAGAAAAGAAAAAAATAACTTATTTCTAGAAATTGTTCTTAAAAGTAAGAAGTTACTTTTTTCTACTTTTTATTTCTATTTCAAATTTGTTCCCGACCACTTTTCTATTTTAAAGAATAGAAAAATTAATTGACGTTACCAAATAGATTTATATTCCATTTTCTATTCCAAGGAGCAAAAGATCATAAAAACAAATAAGAAGAACATTGCCAAACAGGTTGAAAAAGTAAATCATAAGTGTCAAAATTTGGCACAAAATGACACTTAAGTGCCAAAGATTATGAATTTTGAAAGGTAGGACACTTAAATGCCACATTCGGTGAACCCTGCCAGAAATCCTACGTGGCAATTTTTTGTTACCTTTCTCCCCTACATGACTCGCCGAAGAGCTGACTTAGGAAATAAACGCAAAAATGACATCATTTTGGTACATATTTAAATTTTAATATGAAAATTAATTAAAAAATTTAAAAAATAGATAATTAATTAATTAAAAAAAAAAAAAAGGAATGGAGGAAGAAGGCAACCTCGGCCAACTCTCCCCTCACCGTCGCCGGCCCTTCCCGGCGATAGCCGGGAGGCGGCAGTAGTGAGGGTTCAACCGTTAGCCACCTTCTTCTTCCCTCCTTTTTAAAAAAAAAAAAAAAAAAATTGTAAATGTTTTAAAGAAATTTAGTTTTAAATTTAATTTTTATATTAATTATATACCACGTCAGCAACAAAATGACGTTATTTTTGTATTTGTCTAGCCATGTTAGCATGCAAAATGATGTCGTTTTGCACTTACCTCACTCGAAAATTGTCAAGTCAACATTTTGGCTGGACTTTTTCGCCGTTGGCACTTAAGTGATTCATTTTACTCAGATTTTGGTACTTTAGTATTACTTTCCTAATTTTTAGCACTTAAGTGTCTCTCCGTGCCAAGTTTTAGCACTTCAAGTGTCCAGCACTCCCAAATAGGCACTAAAAACTACTATGAAAACTTGTAGCTCTAGGCTAGGGTTGGCCAAATTAGGTGCTCCACGCTTGTACTTGTTGTTATATAGACATGTTCTAAAAAGGGTAGGTCGCAAAAGAGCTAAAATAATTAAAATAGATCTCTATTTTCTCGATCATAAATAAAATGTTAATTTCATGAGAAATCTCAAATTGGTATATCATAATAAAATTAATTTTCTGACAAAAAAATAGAACTTGTACATCTATAACAAATTTATCGTAAATTAATTTTTTTAAATATAAAAAATCTCAAATTAATACGTTTATGATAAATTTACATTTTGTTAACTTTCATTAAGTTGTATTAATACCATGAATCGGTACACCTTTGGCAAACAAAGGGTAAAACTCTAAATTAATACACTCGTTGATTATCACGTGTCATCTAACTCAGTAATTTGGCGATAAAGTTTAACGGAAATGATAAATTTGTTATAATTATATCGGTTTGAGACTTTTTGTTGTATTTACCCTAAACAATAGGTAATGGTATATCATTATATTGGAATGAGCTTAATCTTATGCTGATAATTATGGATGATTGAAGAACCGCCAATCAAATTAACTTTGGCTAATATCTCAAAAACCACAAGATTTGAATTTTTTTTACTTGGAAATATGTTACCAACGTTAACAACGACGCCCTCCGGGAAAAGGCCTCATGTCTACCCCCTGTTCACCATGCTTTGGCTCGTAGCCTACCAACTCGATTTTCCAGGAGCAACGTGATCACTCCTAGTAAGTCCAAATGAGACGTCAAGCCGACCGTCGTACGAGGGCGGGGGCCGGGGATAGCAGACTAGCAGTGCCCCCACCATGGTCCTCGTCTCAAAGCGCGTTGCTTCCTGCAAGTCACCGACACTCAGCCTTGTCCCTGCGCACGGCAATCCCATGTGGATGCCTCCAAGCCACCCTAGAACATCCAAGCCAAAACAGAAATACCGTCTTGATTTGTAAAAAGAACAGATCATTAACAAATTGGAGGTGACTATTGCTATTTAATAGTTGCCTTTTGAAATTGGAGCGTCTAGCATTATATGAAAGTTCGACATTTTAATATCTGAAGGGTCAAATGAAACCCCTAACATTTATTTGAATAAGATGAAATTTCCTTATTTAACATATCGTTAACAAACTGGGATTCGCTCCAGTAGCCATCCTTCCAAAATGGAATGAAGAGATGAGAGGTTCAAATCTTCACATTCTCAGGGGGATGGGATGGGGACGCGTAAGTTTTAGGAGTTGATTTCGATTTTCACGCTCTGCAAGAGGCAGGGCAAAAATCTAAGAGTGAGTGTAGCGTAAAAATAGAGTAAGACTGACAAAAAAAGAGAAAAGATGAAATGTCCACCAAATACTATGAAACTCTTTAAAAAAAAACATGTAGTTTTTAAAGAGAGTTTGAAAAATAATATAACCTTTTGAACAAGATATATTTTTCTAGAAAAATTGTGCAACTCTTGTATTTTATTACAAGAATTTGATTTTTCTCACAACTTGAGTGAAACCGAAACTTCTCTGGTCCAAATTGGAACTGAGAGTTGTGGAGCAAGAACTTATCACACGTCTTGTATGTATGTTCAAATTCCTAGAAGAATTGTACAACTACTAGCAGTCTATTTTATTTCACAATTTCTATCATCATTTTAATATTGACTAACATCTTTACAAAGGCAAATAAATTGTTTTAAAAGAATATCTATTTGTCTTACGCACTATATTATGAATTCAAAAGACTACCACTTTCTTTCAGAAAGTTAGACAAAGGGTGGGAAAAGAAAGTTTGAGGTGAAAATTTTAAATTCCCTCTATCCCTCCCACAAAAGTTTCAAAAACTTTTCCAATTTTCATGCCCTCCCTTTTCTCTAGTTTTCCAAACAGAGCCTAGGAGAGACTAAGATATCGGTGTTTGATATTAAGAACTAAATAAAAGCACATGAGAGGTAAAGATTTTAAAATAAAGGATGCATTTATTTTGAAGAAAATTTCGTGATAAAGAAAAATATTTTTAAAAAAATTATTTTTTAGGAAAATATTTTTCCCTTTAAAAGTTAAGAAATTCATTTTCCTAATATTAAGCATGCACATTTCTTTTACTATGAATATTTTTCTATTCACTTATCATTTTTAGTAAACCAAATGAGTGAAAGTTCAGAAAATTAATTCGTAATTTTTTTTTTTTACTCAAACGAAAACACCTTAAGAAAAACTAAAATTGGGAAGTCATTCATAGCTCTAACATTTGAGTGCCGTTACCATTCACCAACATTATGTTTGCCCACGATGCACAATACTGTTGTGTGAATGCTACGTGGCACAATTTTATTAGTTATCCAAATTGATTAGTTTTATTAAAAATTCAATGAAATTTCAATCTTATGTTAATTTTGGTTTAATATTTTGTTTTGAGTGATTCTTGCATTCAAGAAAGAGTCGTGATCGCTACTATCCAGAAAACAAATTAGTGGAAACCAATTATTTATTTTGAATCCTTCTTCGTCTTCATTCTTCATTGTCGATAAACAATTGCTCCTCATATGTTTTCTTAATCGTCCACTGGTTTATTTTTCCTTTTATTAATAACAGGGAAGCATCTTTTTCTTTAATCGTCTTTATCGGCCTATATACCGATTGAATCATGCTCTGAAGTAATATTTTGGAGTTTTCTCATCCAGTTCCCCAACGTGGAATCTCTTTAAAAATTCGTCGAGCTTGAATTGCCGAAAAGCAGCAGGTTTCTCCCGCGACACAAGCTTTGGGATCGGTCCGATCAGGCTTTCACAATCGCTCGGATAGTAGTAAACCACAACCGACAAGCGTGGTACGGGGACCTGAGTTGGCCAACACGCGGTGCTCCACACTTTTGTACTCTTCATTTTGGACATGATATGGGGAAATCCAAATTTATGCAAATGGATAAATCGATGTCCTCTATAAAAAGAAGGTGATTGTTGAGCCAATTAATCTGTAGAAGAGATAATAACACATATAATCTTTAAATTTTGGTCTAAAGCGCAATATGATTCATAAACTTTTAAATTATTTAATGCGGTATTTAAATTTTAGCAATGTCGTCATTGAATTTTTAATTTCTTTGATATGATCCTTGAACTCTATGTTCAAATTAGTCTCTAAACTAAATGAAAACATTTAATATTATTCTTGAATTTAAGTTAATAATATGACCAAATTAAATATTTTTATATAGTTCATGGATTAATTTAAACATATATAAAAAGTTCAGATATCACATTAAATTATGCCAAAATTTTAAAATCACATTACATGTTATGTCAAAACTTAAAGGATGGTTAATATCAGCTTCTCTTTATAAATTACAACTTTTGATTTGATTGATGCTTTAAAATTTGCTTAAATGGAATATTACCTCAAGAAGGTCACCGATGTTTATGATGAGAACACCCGTAACGGGTGTCACATCCATCCACGCCTTGCCGTGCTTCACATGCAACCCGCCAACCTCATCTTGCAGGAGCCCCGTGATCACGCCCTTGTCGGTGTGGGTCTTGAAGCCGACCTTCAAATCGGGCTGGGGGACAGTACTAATAGTAATGTTGGAGCTTTTGCTTGGACTCAAACCTAACCCCTCGCTCAATAGTCCCATTAGGAGGCCTCCTAGCCGTTGGGTGTGTTGATTCCACCCCGTCACCTCATTTCTGCACACCTCCGGGATTTCTTCCTCGTCTGCTAGTATAGGACCCGACCTTTTCCGGAGCGTATCCCTGCGATATTATTTTGTGCATTGAACAAATTTCTTCGTTTTCTTCACCTTAATTAAGAAAAACACAAATTCTCTTTCTACTTGCTTTTTGCACGTGGAACTTTGTGGCTTGTTTGCTTGTGCTTCTGATAAAGCAATGAACAATTTTTCTTCTCGCTTCTTCAAAATAGAAATATCACTTAAATGTTTAAAAATTATGTGATTTTATATGAACTCACCCATCCGCATTGATGTACTGTAAATGTTTGAAATGTTTGCAGTTCCAAATGAATTCATAAACATCAATATTTTGAACTTAGGGGAAAAGTAATATCAAAATCCTATACCTATTATGATTATATTAATTTAGTCATAAATATTTTAATCGTGTCAATTTAGTCCTAAATATTTTCATGTTTTATTAGTTAAGTTCATCTAATTAATTCAGGTTAGAAATTACCGACATAAACACCGGTCATTTTATATGGCACAACCAGCGACAACATGGACTTTTTTTTTTCCTTTTATTTACCTTTGTTTTTTTTTTTTTTTTTATTTCGAATGAGGGCGCTCAACCCTCGTTAACCACAGATGAAGGTTAGGACACCCTTGATGGCATTGGACAAGGGGGACACACCCTCGTCAAATTTGGGTGTCACGGCCTCATCCAAGGCTAGCAAGGATGCTACAACCCTTGTCTAGCTCAAATATGGGTGAGGGACCACGTGCCCTCACTTTGGTCGGCGAAGGTGCTGCAACCGTCCTAGGCCATAGCAAGGGTGTCACATTTGTGATGCCCTCGCCTAGTGCTAGCAATCCCTGTTAGCCCTCAGTCCAAACAAAAAAGAAAGAGTAAAGCAAAGGAAACAAAATGGAAAAAACTAAGTAAGTAAACAAAAATTATAAAAATTATTAACATTAGTGCCAACCTATTATGTAAGATTGCCAGTGTCTATGTCAAGATTTTTCCCTAAATTGGCTAGGTAGACTCAATTAGCAACGTGTGAAAAGATTTTGGATTAAATTAATACAATTAAAAAGTTTAGAATTGAAATGACACGAATGTAATAAATAGAGGACTTTTTTTTGGGTACTTTTTTTAATCATTGTATTTTGTCGCCGATAAATTCGTATTATTAGCAAAAAAAATAAAATTGAAACTTCACCGTGGACAATGACAAATAATGTTTATGCAGCAGAACAATATACAATCATGCCAATTTCAAGTCACTCACATTCGTGTCTTGTCAACCCAACATAGAAATTGAAATTCACATTACCTCCAGCAAGCCGTATTGGATTGAAGCAAGTCGAGGTTGGAGAAGAAGGCTACACCGGTCTCTGATTCCCTTGAATAGATCTTCGTCTTCACCTCCGTCGGCTGCTCATGGAACGCTTTCACTGCTGCGACCGTTCGGTCTAGGTGGGCACGCCGTGGTTGACTATTTGGAAGAAGCGGAACTCGCGAGCGGCCCTTGCAACCTCCTGGACAACTAATGGTCGCCGGTCAGAGTCAAGGCCAGAGAGGTCAACGGTTGGGATCGATTTGGGTTTCGGCCCGATTGGCTTGAGGTCGGATAGAATGTTGGGCGGTGGATGAAGAGGGGAGGGAGGGAGGGAGGGAGGGAGGTGAGGCCCGACTCAAGGAGGCCTTTGACTCCGAGCTTGGAGCTTTCAAATTGCTGGGCGTCTAGGGCTTGTTGTTCATTGGTGTTGGGGACAGCCATGGTTCCTGCCATCTTCTTCTTTTGAACTTTGCCTTGGTGTGTATTTTGGAGGTGAGGGTAGGGGTTGGTTTTAAGGGAAGGGGGGGACCATGAAGTTGTTGCATCGCTCACACCTTATCTTCATCTGAACGAGAAATTTATTATCTTATTTGAAAAGGAGACACTAAAAATATTATAATTTTCATACGGTATCCACTTAGTGTGCGCATGGTAACATTTCTCATTCTCCCAATTTCTGTTTTTTTGTTCCCCGGAATAAAAAAAAGAGAAATCCGTTTGGTAACGTCGAGTTTTTTTATTAGGGAACAAAAAGTTAGCCCGGGAATAGTTTTGGAACAAAAACTAGAAGTAAAAAAAGTTCTTACGGTTAGGAACAAGTTTAAGAAATAAGTGAATTTTTTTTTTTTTTATTCTTCTCTTGCACACGGCCCATTGACCGCTGTTGACCGCCACTCGCCGCCGCCGCCGTCGCTGCCGGCCGACCGCCGATCGACCGCCGCGGCCGCCGGCCGCGTGGCCCATCGGCCGCCATCGACTTCCGCCACCGCCGCCGCGGGCGTCGCCGCCGGCCGCACGGCCCATTGGCCGCCGACGGTTGACGGCGGCCGATGGCCGTGCGGCCGATGGCGGCGGCGGTCGGTTGGCGAGCGGCGGGCCGGCGGTCGGCGGCGGCGGCGGCATGCGGCGGCGGGCGGCGGCGGCGGCGTCCGGCGGCAATCGGCCAACAAAAATAAAAAACAAATAAATATAAAAAAGAAACTGTTTTTTACCAAACGCATTTCTATTCTTTTTCTATTTCTAAAGTAGAAATTTTGTGTAGTTACCAAACGAGTTTTTTTACCCAGAAATTGTCCCCAGAATAGAAATAAAAAAGAAGCATTTCTAAAAAAAAAATACTCTCCAGCCCAAAAGCGTTGCCATGCGTACCCTTAAGCGTCACAATTTCTTTTTTGATCACTTAAATATCATAATTTATATACAATTCTCACTTAAGTATCATTACTTTTTTCCTATCACTTCATTGCCCTATAACTTTTTAATATATTACTTGAATGTTATAACTTTTAAAAACATTTACAACGAATGCTATGTCATGTCAAATTAACGTTTTTTAAAAGATATGGCACATAAGTGAGCAGTCAAAAGTTATAAAACTCGTGTAAATATTTTTTTTTTTTAAACTTATGGCACTTAAGTGAGCATTATATAAAAGTTAGCACTTGTGGTGTCCTTCGTTGAATTGCTTGAGCTCTTGGGCTCGGTCGAAGGCTTGTTGAGTGGTGTCCGTGACGCCCATGGTTGGAGACTCCGAGTTTCTGGTTTGACCGACGCGAGTGTCGTGCTGCAAGGAAAGAGAAAGGGAAGCGCCGTGAGAGGAAGAGACGCCTCCCACATGCATTTTATAAAGAAAAAACTGGCGAGAGACAGTCATCGGGTGCTTTTGAAGAAATCCATTTTAAAAAGGCGGCTCGCTGGGCCAAAGAAAAGGGAAAAGACAAAAAATCTAAACAAATTAAAAAAATCTTAAAGAAATCCACTTCAGATGGGAAATTGTTAAAAAAAAATCAATGTGGGATGATTTGTCGGAATATATACTCAAGTGAGTGAAAAAATTATGACATACAAATTAGCGCCATAACAAAATTATGGCATTTTTGCTATTGTTCTCTTGGCCTATTAATTAGTGATACATCTATAGTTTTTAAGAAGAATGTCATATCTAAGGAGCCGGATAACTATGAGGTAGAACAACACTATAATATTATGTTTCCTAAGCCCGCAATAGAGTACTTTCAGAAAATCTATACTTAAAATAACTTATTTTTGGTCTGGATATTTAAAATAAGTTGACTTGATGGAAAAAAAAAAGAAAAAGAAAAAAAAGAAGTCGCAATGAAATATAAATGCTCTATTTGCAAATAAGTTGCAATAGAAAAGAAAACGTTGTATTACAAAAATTAAAGCTCGAGACCTTTGTCCTAATCCATATTATGAAAGATCTTTTCTGAAATATTTGGATGCGCTAAATCGACTTATTTGAATAAAATAAGTTATTATTTGAATTACCAATAGTTTAATTAAGGACAAGTGTCTTTAGTTTGTTCAACTTTTGTTTATCTTTTATCGAGCAGTTTCTTTATTATAAATATATAGCTTCTGATTTAATTCAATTATTTTTATTAGTTAAACAATAAACAATTATAAAATTTAAATCGAAATCGTATCATTGAAAATGATATTTAAGAACCTTAAATATCAGTCAGGAGTGAATTTGAAACTACTTTCTCTAATTTATCCATAGTCCTCAAGTTCAAATCCAATAGAGAAAAAATCTAGATGTACTCTTTCATTATCTAATTTCTTATAGATTATGTAATTTATCAATGATTTTGAAGATTAAACTTAGTTGGAGATACTCTTTCTTTGTTCATTTTTCTGGAATTTAACATCAACAAAAGAATAGAAATTTAAAATTACAAATAAATAAACTAAAAACTTTGTCTTGGGTCACTCGGCAAAACTATTTGACATGCCATATGTGGCAACCATAGAGTAGAAACTGAAGGATCATTAGCATAGGAGCGAACATTCTTTAGTTTCGAAGAGATAAAATCTAGATATGCTCTCTTTTTATTTATTTTCTGAAATTTAAACTCATTAAATCAGGAGAGAAGATATGATATAAAATACTAATAATATAGTATTTAATATGAGAGAAGAGATCGGACTTATTTAATAATGATACATATAATTTTCTAGAAGAATATCATGTCTAAGGGGGAACGTTATTGTGAAGCTGAAAAGTTGTGGTAATATTATGTTTCTAGAGCATGCGAAACATAATAGAAAAAGTGATTTTTTTTTTTAATACATTCAAGAACGCTATATTTAAAATAAATTTGACTTGACATATATATATAATAGGAGATAGATGCTCTGTATATTAATGATCAATAGAATTTAAGGGAAGAATCCAGTATTTCCTCCAGTGTTATAGGGAAGCAATCTTATTCCTGCATCATCTCTTTTGGCCTATGCACCTCTCAATCATGCCCTGGAGGAGTTTATCAGACGTTCTTCTAACTTTGTAGTATGGAATCTATAGTATTTGTCCATGATGCACTTCGAAAAGCAGCAGGTTTATCCGAGGATGCGAGCTCCGACAACGGTCTGAGTTGAATGTCTAGCTTGCTCAAGTTGTGGAAAACTACCATTGACATGTGTGGCTCTCGGTTAGGGTTGGCCAACACCTAGTGCTCCACACTTTTGTACTCATTGTTGGACACGATCTGGGAAATCAAAATTAAATAAATCAAATCTCTATTTAATTATATAATGTTACTTTTGAACTAACTTGGGTACTTTGGAGATGCTCATAGTACTCAATGGAAATTTACTTGAAGGATGTCACCAATGTTCACAACCAGAGCACCTAGGACGAGCGGCACATCCAACCACTCATTGCTGTGCTTCACTTGCAATCCGAGGAGGTTGTCTTGTAGGAGCATTGTGATCAATCTCGGTCCATGTGGGACGCTAAGAGTTCGTTTAGTAACGTTTCTACTCTAGTGAACAATTTTTTATAAATATATATATTTTTTATTTCTATTCCCCGAAACAATTTCTAAGTGAAAGAATGCGTTTGGTAACAGTACAACGTTTCTACTATTCAAATGAAAAATAATAGGAACGTGTTTTATAACGTAGAATTTCTTTTAATTTTTTAAGATTTTATTTTTATTTTTTTCTTTTCTTATATTTCCTTGCCAAATGTCGCCGGTTGGTAGGCAATGGCGGTCGGCAGCAGGCGGCGGTAGGGTGTGGTGGCCAAATAGCAACGGCAGCGATGAGGGGGTGGCAAGGAAGAAGAAAAGGAAAAAAGAAAAATTAACTTATTTCTAAAAATTATTCTTGAGAATATGAAGTTATTTTTTTCTTTTTATTTTTGTTCCAAATCTATTCCTCGTTAGACAATCTCCAACCACTTTTCTATTTCACAAAATAAATAAAAAAATTAGCTAACGTTATCAAATGAATTTTTATTCTTTTTTTATTTTAATGTGAATGAAAAAAAAAAAAATTAGAACATTGTCAATTGGACCCCAAGCCATCGTCAGGTCGGGCTGGGGCCAATACGGATAGCAATTCCCCACCATGACTCTCCGGGCACATCAATTCCTGTAGCTTTTCGGGACTCAATCCCAGCCCTTCGCCCAACGGTCCCAGCAGGATGCCTCCCAGGTGTTGGATCTACTGATCCCATTCCATCTCCTCATTTTTGCACGCCCAAGCGTTCTTTTCCGTGTCTGCTTTCGGCTCCAGTTTTATTAGGAACGTGTCCTTGCAACATCACTCCTTATGTTAGGGGCATACAAACTGGATTGCCCGAAACAAGAATCATTAGCTAGTTGGATCCGATTCCTAGAAGTGTCGATCTAATTCTTAATTGCTAAAAATTGAATTGGTATTTAGACAATTCGGTTCTTGATTATTAGGAGGAACTAGACCGGATCAATTACACACATATATATATATATATATATTTTTATTGATTAAAAAAAATTAGTGGGTTTAGTTTATTGTTTATGAAAAATAGGAATCTGTAATTGGATAATAAAATATCTGGAAGGAAGCATATGATTTTTCTCAAGCTTTGAATTTGTTTCTAATTATAATTTGAACAATAAGATATTTGGAGGAAATATAAAAAAAAAAAAAAAAAATAATGACTAGTTCTATTGGACTTGGACTGGACCAAAAATCGATCACCTCTCCTTTGCGTTGGTTTGAACTAATTCTTTTTGCTTGCTCAATTTTCTTTTTATTTATTTACTTATTTAAAATTTTGATATTAAGGATAAAAATCAGTTCTCTTACTTCATGCAATCCAGTCGTATAATTTCTCAATATCATACTTGTCACATTAGGATGTGTCGTATCTTCCTCTAGTCAATATGTTACATCGTTTCGTGTTGATTAACCCAAGCTAGCTGCTTTGGAGCGGAACAAGTCGACGTTGGAGAAGAATGTGACCCCGTTCTCCATCCCCCTCCGGTAGATCCTCACCTTCGCCTCCATCGGCTGCTCATCGAAGGCCTTCACTGCCGTGATCATGTGGTCCGTGACCTCCGTCAGCACACCGTGGTTGACTATCTGGAAGAAGCCGAGCTTGCGAGCTGCATGCCCCACTTCTTCGACGACGGAGGGCTGCTGGCCGGAGTTGTAGCCGGAGAGGTCGATGGTGGGGATTGCACGGATCGAAATGGGCCTGAGGCTGGAGAGGGTCTCGGGCGGGCGGATGAAGAGGGGAGGGATGGAGGCGAGGCTGGAGTCGAGGAGACCTTTGACGCCGACCTTGGATTCTTCTAATCGCTTGAGCTCTTGGGCTCGGTCGAAGGCTTGTTGAGCGATGTCGGTGACGCCCGTGGCTGGAGACTCCGAGTTCTGGTTCGACCGATGCGAGTGTCGTGCTGCAAGGAAAGATAAAGGGGAGGACGCAGAGGCGATGTGAGAGGAAGATGCCGAATTCATGTTGTTGGAATGATATAAATAAACTTAATTGGAGATACTCTTTCTTTGTTCATTTTTTGGAAATTAACATCAACAAAAGACAAGAAATTTATAATGACAAATGAACAAACTAAAAACTTAGTGGTGGGTCAAGAGGCAAAATTATGCTATGGGTCTTGCTATATATGGCAACCATAGATTTAAAAGTGAAGTGTCATTTGGTAAAGTAACGTACACTTTTTCAATTATGAAAAGATAAAATCTATATATACATTCTTTTTATTCATTTTTTGAAATTTAAACTTATAAATTATGGGAAGTTTAGAGATTACAAATGAAAAAGATTAAAATTTAGTGGTTAAAAATGTGCAACGTGACCAAACTATATTATGTGTCTTGTCATATGACAAAGACGAAAATGCAATTAAGTGTGACTTGACTAGCTTTGGAGGGGACATTTTCTCCAATTTCTAGGTTTAAGTTTATATAATAGACTTCAAAGAAATAATTAAACAATGCTGTGATCAACTACTCTCAGACAAGGAGTACTACCAAATGCTGTAAAAAATCGGTCACTCAAGCTTATCCAATCCAATCTAAAAACACTGAAGTTCAACTTTGCTTTCTCACCTAATGCATTTTGAAATTATGTGATTATCTTGACATTTTTGTCCGTTTCCTATTATTAAACTTCGGAAGCTAAAATCCATTTTTTTTTTAATTCTATTTAGCATTCGTTGTAGAGCTCTGGCCCAAAATTAGTGTCGTTGTAAATGACTTCGGATCATGAAGTATATTTCTAGAAGGGGGAGAGTATACAAATTATCATCTAGTTAAATTCTTCATCACGGTCCTTGTATATATGTACATATGTGTATGTATAAAAGATATTACACTTATATTACCTCACATCCCATCCACTGGCTATTTAAACTGAAATAGACTTCTTCGTCGATTTTGTCCTAATGATTTAACTCATACTCATTTATATCTCGCATTGTTCTAGTTCAGTGTGGAGTATATTTCCAACATGGACTCATAATATTGATATGAGAAATTTCTCCTCGTATCTATCATAAACTCCATAATCATGACAATATCAAAACTGAAAAAGAACTAAATTTTCGTTATTTTTTTCACGATGGGATAGGGATCTCGTGGTAAGTTTTCACAATAAGTAGGAATCCATTTATACTTAACATAAAGATAAGTCTTAGATCATCCAATTTCAAATTAAGAAATCTGATTATCTTCAAAATGAAATTGATGTACTCTAAGTGAGAGAGTTATAGGACAGACAATATCGATGAGAAGTGCACTTAAAATAGGACGAGGAAGTAGTATATGTTCCTATTACCAGACATACCGACTTATTGTGGAGGAAATGAGATGACTCATTCTTGTATATAGGCACACAGCATCTTTGAACTAGGATAATGGCTTGGAATTCTAGCGAATCCAAACCGAACTTACAACTTAATAAGCGATTGCTTCTTATTAAAAATAAGGAAGCATCCTATTCTCGCGCCATCTAGATTAGCCTATATGCCTCTTATATCATGTCCTGAAGTGATTTTTCAAAGTTTTCTCATCCAGCACCTCAGTTTGGAATCTCTTCAGGTATTCGCTAAGCTTGAATTGTCGAAAAGCAGCAGGTTTCTCTGCTGACACGAGCTCTGGGATTGGTCCGATCTGATTTTCGCATTCGAGCGGGGAGTAGAAAACTGCTACCGATAGGCGTGGTTCGGGGCCTGGATTGGCCAACACTCGGTGCTCCACGCTTTTGTACTCGTCATTGGACATGATCTGGGTGAATTCAAATTTATGTAAATAGAGATCTCTATGTCCTTTTATAGAAGGGAGGTGATCGTTAGGCCAATCAGTTTGCAAGATGCAACGTTTAATTCAACCGGTGCTTTGAAACTTGCATGAATGGAATATTACCTGGAGAAGGTCGCCGATGTTCACAATGAGAGCGCCCGGAGAGGGCGTCACATCCAGCCACGTCTCGCCGTGCTTCACCTGCAACCCGCCGACCTGGTCCTGTAGGAGCACCGTGATCACCCCCTTGTCGGTGTGGGGCTTCAGGCCGACAGTCAGATCAGGCTGGGGACAGTAGGGATAGTAATGCCCCAACATGTTTCGCTTCTCCACACACGTGTCCTGGAGCTTGCTCGGACTCAATCCTAACCCCTCGCTCAACAGACCCATCAGGAGGGCTCCGAGGCGTTGGGTCTGTTGATTCCACTCCATCACCTCATTTCTGCACACCTCCGGTATTTCTTCCTCGTCCGGGAGTACAGGACCCGAGCTTATCAGGAGCGAATCCCTGTAATATTTACTTCATGCATTGAACTAATTTCTTCTTATTCTTCACCTTAATTAAGAAAAAAATGCAAACACTCTTTCTATTTGTTTTTTGCACATTGTTTGTGCTTCTTGTAAATCACCGAGCAACATTTCTTCTCGATTGGTCAAATTTAATATTTTATATAATTTTTTAAAAAAATATGAAAATTATATGAACTCAAGTGTCCTAATTTATACGGTGTAAATGTTTGAGATGTTTATGGTTAAGAAAATGTCCAAATGAATTCACGCACATTAGTACTTTGTGCTCCGTCATCGTATTGTCACTGATAAATTTGTGCACATCAGTACTATGTTCCAGTCATTGTATTGTCACTGATAAATTCGTATAATTTGCAAATGTGTGTGTGTGTGAAATTCTTTTGGGACAATGAAAATTTCGATTTACACAAAAGGACAATTTAATATTCACGTCAATTCAAGATGATAATTATCGAAAAAGTCATATATATATATATATATATATATATATATATATATATATAGTATAAATATCAATTTAGTTCTAAATATTTCAATGGGAAAATGCCATCAAAAACCTAAACTTGATCAAATATGACAAATTTCTCCAAATTTTTTTGTGATACAAAAAATCCAAAATTTTATCAACTGTGATACATTTACCCCAACTCTATGGCTAAAGAGCATTTTCTTTTTTTTTTTATTATTATTTTTTTTTCCTTTTTTCTTCTTATCTCTTCCCTTTGCCATGGCTGGACTCAAGTGAGGGCCGCTCTCACTAGTGTTGGGCAAGGGTCACCCTCGCTTGGGCAGGTGAGGGTGGCCCTCGCTTAGGTTGGATCTAGTGAGTGCCTATTCAGCATTGGCTCAAGCGGCCCTCGCCTGGGTGGGGTGAGGGTTGCCCTCATCGAATCTAGTGAGGATCGTCCTTGCCCAACCTAAGGGTCCTCGCTTGAGTCTAGCTTCTCTCTACCATGCCAACGAAGGGAAGAAAGGAGAAGAAAACAGAAAAATAAAGAGAAAAAAATTAAAAAGTAAAATATGAAAAAGCTCTATAATTTGGGATAAATGTGTCACGCATGTATAAATTTCGGGTTTTTTTGTGTCAAAAAAAGTTTGGGTTAAATGTGTCACAGTTGATAAATTTTGGGGTTTTTTATCTTTAAAAAAAAAAGTTCGAGGTAGATTTGTCACACTGAGTAACATTTGAGATTTTTTATGGCTTTTTCGCTATTTCAATTTGATCAATTTAATCTGGAATCTTTTAACAATTTGACAATATAGAATTTTGATAGAACTCCGTTGCCATGGATGTTAGCAATTTTACATGGCATGACTAACGTAAAAAAAAAAAAAAAAAAAAAAAAAAAAAAAAAAAAAAAAAAAAAAAAAAAAGAAGCTAAAAAATTACAAAAATTATCAATATCAGTTTCCCGCTATGTTACGTAAAACAATTTGTATTCACTTTAGTATTTTCTTGTCAAAATTGACTTGAATGACTAAATTGACAAATTATTAAAAAAAAAATTTAAATTGAATTGGCCTCCCATGCAACATATTTAAGACTTTTTTTTGGGTAATTTTCTTAATTTCGAGTCACTAATGTTCCTGTCTTGTCAACCCAACATAGAAATTGACATTCACATTACCTCCAGCAAGCCGTGTTGGTGAGAAGCAAGTCCACGCTGGAGCCGTAGAAGGCGACCCCGGTCTCAGATTCCCTTCGATAGATCCTAGCCTTCACCTCCGCTGGCTGCTCATGGAACGCTTTCACTGCCGCGATCGTTTGATCCAGGGCCTCCGTGGGCACGCCATGATTGACTATCTGGAAGAAGCCAAACTCACGAGCAGCGCGTGCAACTTCCTCGATGACTGAGGGTCGTCGGTCGGAGTTGGAGCCGGAGACATCAATGATGGGGATTGAATCGGTCTTGAGCCCAACAACAGGCTTGAGGCTGGACAGAAAGTCGGGCGGGTGGATGAACATGGGAGGGAGGGTGGAGAGGCCTGAGTCGAGGAGGCCTTTGACTCCGAGGTTGGAGTCTTCAAATTGCTGGACCTCTCGGGCTCTGTCGAGGGCTTCTTGTTCATTGGCGTTGGCGACACCCATCATGGTTCCTGTCATCTTCTTCTCCTGAACTTTGCCTGAGTGTGTGCGTTTTGGAGGAGTGGGGAAGGGGGTAGGTGACAGCTAAGTAGCACGGACACGCGACAAGAAACGACACGACACGCCGACACATCAATTCTCGAAAATAAAAAATTTCGACACACGTTGGGATACGTTATTATTAAATAAATATTTTTATTTTTAATTCATTTGATTTAAATTCACAAATAAATAAATAAATAAATAAGTAAATAAAGAGTTTACAATGAATTTATCTAATAATATTAATAAATTTATTCATAGAAAATTTGAAAAACATATTCATAGTTAATGTGAAATCATATTTAGGAACATGTTTTTAGCTTTAATAAAAATTATGAATAAGACTAATGACTAACAAAAAAATAGAATCAATTTTATTTAAATAAAGGGTTAATATCTTAAAAAACCCCAAACTGGGTACACATGTGACAAATTTACCCCAAACTATATTTTTGACCACTAAAAACCCCAAATTGATATATTTTTGACAAATTTACCTTAAACTGGTACACTTGTGATAAATTTACCCTTTGTTAGTTTTCATTAAATTTTATTGTCAAATTATTAAGTTAAATGACACGTGACGGTTGATTGGTATACCAATTTAGGATTTTATGCTCCGTTTGTCATAATTTACAATTTTTTTTTTATTTTTTTGTAGTATTAATTCAATTTAGTAAATGGTATAATTTGTGAGTTTTTTGTGGTCGAATAAATTAATTTGGGGGTAAATTTGTTATAAATGTACAAGTTCATTGTTTTTTATGATCAGTTGGGATAAATTTGTTATGGGTGTACCGGTTTGGAGTTTTTCATTGTCAAAAAATAGTTTAAGGTAAATTTGTTACTGAGATGTACCAATTAAAGATTTTTCAGTGTATTAACTCTTAAATAAATCTATGATATTTTATAATCATCAGAATTTATTATTATTTGACATTCAATATTTTTATTTGTCGAAATAATTTTTAACTCATTTATTTATTTTTATAACAAAAGTAACTTTATCGCTCAAATTTATTTATTTATTTTGATAACCCAGGAAATCCCGAAAACCGATAGCCGGCGGGAAGAACCTGGGGCTGACGCAAGCTGGCCACCACACTCACGCCAGCAGTTAAGTTACCAAGTAACGCAACTGGGATTTGAACTTGGCACCTTTCGTGAAAGGCACAAAGCTCAAGCCAACTGCGCCACCACAGTGGGTGGTTTTATCGCTCAAATTTATTTCCCCCTCTTTTCTCTCTAAACTCTCATCCCCAAAAAAATCATTTCCCTCCTCGTTTCTCCCTCCTCTATCCCCCATGCCACCCCCAAAATCTTTCCTCAAATTTTTCCCTGCTCCCTCTATCTTTCTCTCCCCCGTTTCTCTCTCTCCTATCCCCCACGCCACTCCAAAGTCTTTCCTTGATTTCTTCCCTACTCTCCCTCTCTCTTCCTACCCCACGATAGCACCTTACGCCACCCCAAGATCTTGCCCTTGATTTCTTCCTTGCTCTCTCTCTCTCTCTCCCCCTCCCCCTCAACGGCACCTGCTCCCCCACCTACCTGCCCCCATCAATCATCCCCAACCCTGCCCCATCAATCACCCCCATTCCCACCCCCTCCCCTCCTCGGTTTATCTCTTCCCCCACCCCACGCCACCACCCCTCTCCGGCCCCAGTTTCTTTTATCATCACACCATCCCCTCTCCGGCCTCGGTTTCTTTCCATCGTCCCCCATCACCCTCCTCTTGCTAAAATCCTAACCACGGCCTCTTCTTCCTCCTCGTCACACAGCTCTCTCCCGATCGCCTCATCGCAGTCACTTGCCGAAAGGACCCTCTTTCGCAGCTATAGCCTCGCTGCCGGCCCTCCATCACATTGTCACAAACACGGCCCTCTGGATCGCCTACTCTTCCTCTGGCCCTCCCTCATTGTCTCAACCTCGCCTCCACCCTCCATCGTCATCCTCTCTCTCGGACACGTGCATCAGAACGTGTCGAGAAAGGTTGACCACGTGTCAGGAAATCCGACACGTGTCGACCGCGTGTTCGAACGTGTCCAGGTGTGTCCGAGCGTGTCGGACACGACACGGAAGCTCCGGCAATGTGTTGGTGCTTCATAGGGTGACAAATGTTGTTGCATTAATTAAAGATGAGTTGATTAGCTCGCGCATTATCTTTGGTGCTTGTTAGGTGAAGGTTTGATTGGGCAAATATTGAGTTTTCAAAAAACAGAAAAATACAAGGCCACCCTATATTATACTGTAGGCCCTAATTTTTTTTTTTTTTTTTTTTTTTTGTCTACTCTATTCTTACTCTAGCACTCACTCTTAGACTTTTGCCCCACTTCTTGCAGGGCGTGGGAGTCGAAACCCACTCCTGAAACTTACACGTCCCCACCTCTTCCCCGAACCCTTCATCTCTCCCTTCCATGTTGGAAGGGTGGCTACTAGAGCGAATCCCAGTGGTTAGGCCCTAATTTAATTGTCTATGATTTTTTCGTGTAATCATTTAGATACATCTAGATTGAAAAGGACAGCCCATTGCAACCACTTTACCATGGGCAATTTGGTCAAATACTCCTTGTAATGATTGAGCAATTATTGAGTTTTAAAATAAAATAAAATACAAGGATATATTATAGTGTAGGATCTAAATTGAAAAGGACAGCTGATTTTTTTTTTTGATCAGTCCTACTATATACTTACTCTACACTCACTTTTAGACTTTTGCCCTACCTCTTGCAGGGCATGGAAGTCGAAATCCACTCCTAAAACTTGCGCGTTCCCACTCCATCCCCCCGAGAAGGTGTGGGTTTGAACCCCACATCTCCCCCTTCCATGTTGGAAGGGTGGCCACTGGAGCGAATCCCAGTGGTTAAGGACAACCGATTGCAGCAACTCCATAATTAGCAATGTGACAATTTTGGGTTTGACCAAAAAAAAAAAATATGACAATTTTGGGGCTCATATGAATACTGCCCACGTGTAAGTCAGGGATGAGCCTTAGGCGTAGGTATGAATAAGTATTTGGATGAAGGAAAATTTGTTTTGCCCGGAAGTAATTTATCGAGGTTTTGCTGTCCGATTCCTTGAAAAAAATCTCCTCATGTAGACAGCATAGGTTGCATTGCCGGTAGACAGGCTGACTTATCCGCAAATAGCTTATAGCACAAGTTGAGTATTGTGGTGAATTAAAAACTTCAAATTCCAATAAACATTTGGCTTTTTTTTAGGTGAGATGTCAATTTTGTGAATTTGGTAGCTTTCAAATCATGTGATTTACTTGTTGTGTTGTGTTCATTATTTTATCATAACTTAAAAAAGTTGGTAGCACATGTTGAGAGTCATAATTCATTACGAAAGCTCGTCCTCGTGCTTCACCTACAATCCTCTGACCTAGTCTTGTAGGAGCAGCATGATCACTCCCAATCCATGCGGGAAATTAAGCCAACTGTCAGGTCAGGCTAGGGATAATAAGGATAGTGATGCACCGCCATAATCCTCATCCCCAACCACAACTTGCTTACACTCAATCAAGCCCCTCGCTCAATAGTCCCATTTATAGGCCTCCTAGTCTTTAGATTTGCTAGTTCCATTCTGTCACCTCTTTTTTACACACCTCGCGAATATCATCCATGTCCGCTAATTTCAGCCCCGCATTATCAAGTGGGTGTCATTACGTGTCATTTTGCTAAAATATTCTACACTTGATTCGACAATATCATAAATGGTAATCACGCTTTTATAGAACTGATTTTAATACAATTTATCAATTAGAGCAACATTAATTTGAAGTGGCTGTGTTGATAACCTCCGGCTAGCTGCTTTAAAGTGGAACGAGTCAGACATTGGAGAAGAACGCGATGCAGGTCGAACGCGATGCGGGTCTCCATCTCCCTCCGGTCTATGCTCGCCTTCACCTCCATTTGCTCAAAAAAAAATTATTTAAAATGTCTTAAACTTATCATACCTTTATTAATTTAATCCTAAACATTTTTATTGTTCCAATTAAATTATAAATATTTCTACATTTTGCCAATTGAGTCAATTCAACCATTTTTAACTAGAAAATCACTCATATAAATGCTAATCGTCCTATGTGTTATGGAACCAACATGGATAATTTTTTAGCCTCTCTCTCTCTCTCTCTCTCTCTCTCTCTCTCTTCTTATTTTTTCTTACCATGGCAAGGGCAAGCCTCGTCTGAGACTAGCCGTCACTGGCCTTTAGCGAGGGTGCTCCTCACCCAAGGCTAGCAAGGGTGACCCTAACCAATATTTCCCTTTAGCCAATTGCTAGGGGCTTAATGGACGGAGAAAAAAAAATAAAAAATAAAGAATTTCAAAATCGCGCAAAACGTCTACGTCCATGTTAGTAGATTTATGACTAAATCGGTAAAACTGTAATACATTCAAGATTTTTTTGGATGATGTTCCTCATGTGTTTATGGAAGGCCTTCTCCGCCGTGCTTGTGTAGTCCAGAACCTCCACCAGCATGCCGTAGTCGCTCACCCGGAAGAAGCTGAGCTCGTGAGCCTCGCGTCCCACCTTCTTCGACGACAAAAGGCCGCCGGCCAGAGTAGCAGCAGGAGAGGTCGATGGTGGGGATCGAATTGAGCCTGGGCCTGGGCTGGGCTGGGCTGGTCTCTGGGAGGTGAGTGAAGAGGGGCGGGAGGGAGGTGAGCCCCCAGTCGAGGAGGCTTTTGACTCCGAGCTTGGATTCTTCGAATTGCTTGAGTTCTTGGACTTGCTCGTAGGCTTTTCGATCGGTGCTGATGACGCCCGTGCTGCGCCTCTGAGATCTGGTTCGAGCAATGCTCTTGTTCCGGGTATGAACGCGAGTGTCACGTAAGGAAAGAGAGAGGGAAGGACAAAGAGGCCGTATACAATGTGGTGGATGATATGAACCAACAACGTGATGGAAATCAACGTGAAAACAAGATAATAAACTCACGAGTCAATGCATAGGAACCTAAAAACGAAAGTTATCCCGATGCGGTTTTAATCGGGTGATAGAAAAAATGTGACCGTCTGATTTGTATGATTCTCAAAAGCTTGTGATCTCCGAGTTAAAATAATGTATTGGAGCCACAACTACGTCTTAATGGGGCGATAAAAATTAAAGATTGTGATATTGCACGACTCAACCTTTTTTATTTTTGGGATAAGTTAGCCATTGATAGATAGCTCGTGGTCAACATTTACCTAATTCCTTCATCTTAATCAGTGATGGAGGTAGAATTCTAATTGAGAGAGAAGGCAAAAATTTCAAAATATTATATAAGAGTATTATATTGGATGTATTGTCAAATACTGTACAAGTAATCTACAATGACACCACCGGCCAAAAAACTAAATTTCCAAAATGATACATTATACAGCCTCAGAGTCATAGGCTGATGAAACTAAAAGAGGCTTTTACAAGCCCCATTGGATTTATCTTTATTCACTGTTATCGCCATTAGAGTAGAATTAATCATTTTCTTTTTTACTCATAACCTGATATTAAAAAAAAAAAAAAAGTCGAAGATTCAACTTTTGGTGAAAGATATTTTCTCCGAGAAGATTCTCGGCAAAATTAATATAATTTTTTATAAGATTTTTATATAAAAAGAAAGTAAAAGAGAAAATTCCAAATAATGGCCTATAGTAGACATTGTTTAAATAAGGGCCCGAATTGTTCTTATTTTATTAAATAAGAGCCTGAAGTGAATATTATTTCTAATAAGGACCTAAAGTAGTTAGATTAATCTCAAAGAAGGGCTTGAGCTTTTTTTTTTTTTTTTTTTTTTTTTATGAAGAGCAATTTCATCTTCTAATTTAAAAAAAAATTCCAAAAAAACTAAAATATTAAAAAAAGAAAAAAGGAACACACATGAGAGGGATGGAGGCCCTCGCCTTTGATTGATGAGGGTTGCCAACCCTTGCCATGGTGCTGACAACCTCGCCAGCCATCACTGTTGCCCCATTGGCATTGGGTTTTGACGAAAATATCCTTAATCGTTGGGAATTTTTTGCCGATCGACGAGCTGGCGAGGCTAAACTCTTATTTGAAATAATTATAATCACTTCAGATCCTTCTTTGAAACTAATATGACCACTTTAGCTTTTATTTCAAAAAAGGTCTACTTCAGGCTCTTATTTGAGAAAATAAGGACATTTCGAGCTCTTATTTGAAGTTTTCCAAAAATAAATAAAGGAGAAGCCTTTGCTTGCCCCTCCTTGGTTGTAACCGGTGAGTGGTATATAGATGAAATCTCATGTTCCTTTTCAATTTTTTTTCCTTTTCTTTCTTGAGATTTATATTTATATGAACTCACCCATTCCACTCCTCTATTTTATATCTAAATTAGCCACTCAGTTAGCGCTTTATGCAGCTTGTCTATATGCATATTTTTTAAATTGTTGGTGACACTAATAATATAGTATTTGTTATAAGAGAAGAGATAAGACTTATTTAATATTGATAAATATATAATTTTTTAGAAGAATATTATATGTGAAGGGGGGCTCGTGTTACTGTGAAGCAGAAAAGGGGTTGTATTATTCTGTTCCCTACATGATAGAGAACTTGATTTTTTTGGAGTACATTCAGGAAAGGTACATTTGAAATAAGTTCCGATGTTGACAAGAAACAAAATATAATAGGACATAGATACTATGCCGCTCAATGATTAGTATTATATAGGGGAAGAATCCAGTATTTCCTCCGGTGCAACAAAGGAGCAATCTTATTCCCGTGTCATCTTTTCTGCCCCCATGCACCTCTGAATCACGCCCTGAAGTAATGGACCAGACTTTCGTCCAACTCAGTACTGAAGAATGCCGTCATGTATTCGCCCATGGTGAACTGCCGAAAAGCAGCAGGTTTATCTGAGGATATGAGCTCCGGCAACGGTCCAAGCTGCATATCCAAATTTCTCAAGTTATGGAAAACTACGATTGACACATGTGGCTCTCGATTAGGGTTGGCCAATGCTCGGTGCTCTGCACTTATGTACTCGTTGTTGGACATGATCTAGGAAGTTGAAATCACATAAATTAGATCTCTATTTCATCGTATAATGTTATTTTTGAACTGGCTCAGGTGATTTGAAAATGCTCCTAGTACTCAACGAAAATTTACCTGAAGAATGTCACCAATGTTCACAACCAGAGCACCGGGAATGGGCGGTGCATCCAACCACTCGTCCCCGTGCTTCACTTGCAAACCTGGGAGTTGGTCCTGCAAGAGCACTGCGATCACTCCCGGGTCCGTGTGGGACGCCAAGCCGACCGTCAGATCAGGCTGGGGACAGCATGGATAGTAATTCCCCACCATCATCCTGCTCTCTGGGCATGTCAATTCCTGTAGCTTTCCGGGACACAATCCCAACCCCTCGCTCAACAGTCCCATGAGGATGCCTCCCAGGCGTTGGACCTGCTGATCCCATTCCATCACCTCATTTCTGCAGACCTCGGGGATCTCTGCCATGTCCACTTTCGGCTCCAACTTTATCTGGAGCGTGTCCCTGCAACATAATTCCTTGCATTGGTTTAAACAAATTCTTTTTGCTTGCCCAATTTTTTTTTAATGTTCGAATGGCTTTTCTTTTTGTTTGTCCCCTTGAAAATATAAATTAATTGTTGAACTTCATGCAATCCGGATGTATAATTTATCAATATCATGCTCATCACATTAAGATGAGTCACCATCTTTCATTAATTTTATACAATGTGTCATTCCGTATCATTTGTTAAAAAAATTATCCGAAAAGTCAAAAACCTATTACAGCACATTTTATTCAATTCTAAACTTTTCAATTGTGTCAATTTAATCCTAAATTTAAGCCTTTTGATGAATTTATAAATTTAGTCCAAACTTTCTAATGATTTATCAATTTAGTTCTTTCAGTCATTTTTTGCCAAAATTGCTAATGCGGCAGTTTAGTTAGCATCGAACGTTTTACATGGCATGACTGACACTTAGGATGACTGGTGCTGATGTTGACAATTCATGCAATTATTTTAATATTTCAATTTTATAAATAATTTTTTTTTTCGTTTTTTCCCTTTACTAGGCGTCATTGATGTTTGATGACCTCTATTGGTGTTAGGTGAATGCCATCGACGATTGATGACCTCTGCTGGTCTTAGGTGAATGCGGCCCACGTCAAGGGATGACGAGGGGGCCCTCACTTGTGGCCAACAACCTCCATTAGCCATCGATGAAGCCCAATGATGGCCAATGGAGGGAAAAAAAAAAAAAAAAAAAAACGTAATGAACAGAAAATTGCAAAAATTGTCAACATCAACATCGTCACGTCACGTATTACTGCCAACATTAACTGAATTGCTATTCAATTATTTTTGGTAAAAATTGATCGAAATAACTAAATTGATACACCATTAGAAGGTTTAGATCAAATTGGCAAACTATTAAAAGGTTTGAGACCAAAATTATCATAATTAAGATGTATATTACTAAATTCATATGTTGAAATATTTAAAACTAAATTGATTGCGATACGATAAGTTTAGAATTTTTGGATAATTTTTCATTCATTTGCTAAATATTCTAAACTTGATTTGATGCGATCCTAAATGGTAATTAAGCTTGGTTAATTACCTCCAGCTAGCCGCTTTGGAATGGAACAAGTCAACGTTGGAGAAGAACGCGACGCCGGTGTCCATCTCCCCTCCCCCCCAATCTCCCTCCTGTATATCCTTGCCTTCGCCTCCATCGGTTGCTCGTTGAAGGCCTTCACGGCCGTGATCGTGCGGTCCATTACCTCCGTTGGCACACCGTGGTTGACTACCTGGAAGAAGCCGAGCTCGCAAGCTGCGCGCCCCGCTTCTTCAACGATGGAGGGCCGGCGGCAGGAGTCCCAGCCGGAGAGGTCGATAGTAGGGATCGAACGGATCGAATCGGGCCTGGGTTGGGCGGGCTTTAGGCTTGAGAGGGTCTCAGGTGGGTGGATGAAGAGGGGAGGGATGGAGGTGAGGCCGGAGTCGACGAGACCTTTGACTCCGAGCTTGGATTCGTCGAATTGCTTGAGCTCCTGGGCTCGGTCGAAGGCTTGTTGAGTGGTGTCCGTGACGCCCATGGTTGGAGACTCAGAGTTTCTGGTTTGACCGACAGGAGTGTCGTGCCGCAAGTAAAGAGAGAGTGAAGCGCCGTGTGAGGAAGAGACACCTCCCACATTCATTATATAAAGAAAAAACTGGCGAGAGACAGTCATCACGTGCTTTTGATTTTTCTTTATGGAATTTTAACTGGTATTAAAATCAAATTAATAAAGGATATTGACTCACAGATTAAAGGACAGAAATGAAGACTCATGCAGCTGAACATGTTATTTTTTAAAGTAACGTCTTCTCAATTTACATTAGTTATTCTGGGTTTTTTAATATTTACAACTAAAATTCGTTTATTCTAATCAAGTGGATCGCACGTGGGAAGTAAGCATCAAAACTAATTTAAGGGGAAGTCCTTAATTTATACACAAAAGTACATGTGCACATGGTATTGCTTTTCTTTCGTTCTTAATAAAGAAAGAAAGGAGTGCTGTGTTTTGTTGACTCTTTGATCCCAACTAATAAATTTTAAACTGTTATTTCTCTCTCGTATGACATCATATGATTCTAGGTGCTTGAAAGTGAGAATTTTCTTAACAACATTTCAATTGGACTATTCAAACTAACAGTCATGATGCTTCCAAACTCAATTCAGACACATTACCTAGTGATAGATCGTTCATGACAAACACATCTAATTCCCTTTATTTTAAATAGTGACAAAGGTGCTTTTAATTAAACCATCTATTCAATCCGCACATCGTGAGGGCTTGTTTATATCTAGGCAAGGCGGCTCGCTGGGCCAAAGAAAAGGGAAAAGACAAAAAATATAAAAAAAATTAAAAAATCTTAAGGAAATCCACTTCAGATGGGAAATTGTTAAAAAAATCAATGTGGGATGATTTTAGTTTAGAACTAAAATGGTCCAATTAAAAAGTTTATAACTGAATTGATATAAATGTAAAAAGGTTTAGGACTATTTTGATACTTTTCTCCATCTCAATTATGACAATTTAGTCTAAAACCTTTTAATAGTTTGCCAATTTAATCTAAACCATTTAATAGTGTATAAATTTATTTATTTCAATCAATTTTACCAAAAAATAATTGACATAGCAATTTAGTCAACATTGGCCGTAATACGTGACATGACGATGTTGATGTTGACAATTTTTGCAATTTTCTATTCATTATGATTTTTTCTTTTTTCTTTTCTTTCCCCTTTTTTTCCCCTCCATTGGCCATTGTTAGGCTTCATCTTAAGTAATAATTTACTAATGTAAATTAGGGATGACCCTTAGGCCGAGTAAAAATAAATATTTGGATAAGAGAAATATTTTTTCTTAAGTGTCTTATTATTACTTTATAAAGTTTTAAAATTCATTTTTAGTATGAATTTTTTCATTAAAATGTTCAATTAATGCTGGCTTTATCTATATTTTAATGATACTTTTTTAAAGCGGAAAATTTTACATAAACATCATAGATCCATTTTGTTACTTTTCAGATACACATGTTTAAGTCGGCAAGATTGTCTAACAAGTCATAAATCTATTATATGATAATTAGTTTAGTCTTACACCTTTCAATCATATCAATTTAGTCTTATAACTTTTGACGATTTGCCAATTTAGATCTAAACATTTTAACGAATTGTCAGTATAGTATTTACAACTAATTTTGATCAGAAATCGTTGATGTGATAATTGAATCAATGCTTGCTACCCTATATGGTATAGCCAATGCTAACATGGACTTTTAAAACAAATACATTTTTTTTTTCTTCACAAGGCCAGCGGGTTGCTAATCCATGGGTGAGGGCAGCGAAGCCCTTGCAAACCTTGAGTGAGGGGTGCGAGCAAGAGTCATGGCCCTCACTAGATTTGAGCTAAGGCTCACAAGCCCTTGCTATGGCCGGTGAGAGTCATGACACTCTTGCCTCGCTAGATCTAGCAAGTGTGTCATGGCCCTCGTCAAATCCACACTTGTGACTAGTGAAGCTTCATGGCCCTCACCTAGGGGCTTCATGGCAAAGGTTGCCAACACCGTGTAAAAAAGAGGGAAAAAAGAATAATAAAAAAATATGAATTTTTAAAAAAAATTTAAAATAATCCATGTCAGTATCGACGCACCAAATAGGATGGACGATATTGATTGAACCATTACGTCAGCAATTTTTGCTCAAAATTAGTTGGAAAGACTATATTGGTAATTTGTTAAAAAAGTTTAAGATTAAATTGCAAAAAAATTGAAAATTTTATAACCAAATAGATAAATCATCAAAAATTTAAAAATTGAATTAATATAATTGAAAGATTTAAGAATGATATGGTTATTGCACAATAAATTTAGCACTTTTTGGATAATTTTTCATACATAAGTTGGTTCAAAAGAACTTATACATGTTCACATGCCACATAGAAAGGCTCTTGAAATTTAGCTGCGAGAATTAGTGTTGTTAACTCTTTTTTTTTTTTTTTTTTTTTTTAAGTCAAGAATATTGTTAACGCTTTATTCACTGGGTTTTATATCCTTTGCTCTGCCCTATAAATCCTCCACGAATATCGTGCCCAGGAGTAATTTATCGAAGTCTTTGCCATCCAATCCTTGATGAAGAATCTCATGTAAAATGCAAAAAAGCATTGTCGGTAGTGGCGGGTTTTGTCCGATGACGTCAACTTCGACAATTACCCCCAACAACTTTCGCGATTGCTCGAATTGCTAAAAAAGTTGGTAATGCTTCGGTTCCGAGAAATAATTTCTTTTTAAAAATAATTTTTTTTTATTTTTATTCTCTGAAATAATTTTTGAGTAAAAAAATATGTTTGGTAACAATATAAAATTTCTATTTTCGAAATGGAAAAATAATAGGACTACATTTAGTGTGATCCACAAATTTTTTAATAACGTACAAAATCTTTTGATTTTTTAATAATTTTTAAAGATTTTTCTTTCGTTTTCTTGTTCTTTCTTACCACCACTAGTTGCTGGCCACCGTTGATTGCTGCCGTCGAGTTGGCAATCAGTGGTGGGCGGCGGCTAGCGCTGGGCAAACAGCGAGGCGCAATGGCAGGGGCCAAGGAGGAAGAAAAGAAAAAAATTACTTATTTCTAAAAATTATTGCTAGAAGTAAGAAGTTTTTTTTTACTTTTTATCTCTATTTCAAATTTGTTCCCTGACCACCTTTCTATTTTAGAGAATAGAAAAATTAAGCGACATTATCAAATGGATTTATATTCCATTTTCTGTTCCAAGGAGCAAAAGATCATAAAAACAAATAACAAGAACATTGCCAAACAAGCTGGAAAAATACATCATAAGTGTCAAAATTTGGCACAAAATGACACTTAAGTGCCAAAGATTATGAATTTTGAAAAGTGGGACACTTAAATGCCACATTCGATGAACCCTGTTGAAAATCTTACGTTGCAATTTTTTTTATTATTTTCTCTCCTACATGACTCACTGGAGAGCTGACTTAGCAAATAAATGCAAAAACAACATCATTTTGGTGCGAATTTAAATTTTAATATAAAAATTAATTAAAAATTTTAAAAAATAGATAATTAATTAATTTTTTAAAAAATGAATGGAGGAAGAAGGCAACGTCGGCCAATCGTCGGCCCTTCCAGTGACAGCGGGGAGGCGGCGGTAGTGAGGGTTCAACCCTTAGCCGCCTTTTTCTTCCCTCATTTAAAAAAAAAATTGTAAATGTTTTAAATAAATTTAGTTTTAAATTTAATTTTCATATTGATTATATACCACATCAGCAGCAAAATGACGTTATTTTTGTGTTTGTCTAGCCATGTTAGCATACAAAATGACGTCATTTTGCACTTACCTTGCTGGAAAATTGTCACGTTAGCATTTTGGTTGGACTTTTTCGCCGTTGGCACTTAAGTAATCCATTTTGCTTAGATTTTGGTACTTTAGTATCACTTTTCTAATTTTTAGCACTTAAGTATCTTTCCGTGCTAAGTTTTGGTACTTCAAGTGTTCAACACTCCCAAATAGGCACTAAGAACTACTATGAAAACTTGTAGCTCTAGGCTAGGGTTGGCCAAATTAGGTGCTCCACGCTTGTACTTGTCATTATATACACATGTTCTAAAAAGGGTAGGTTGCAAAAGAGCTAAAGTAATTAAAATAGATCTCTATTTTCTCGATCATAAATAAAATGTTAATATCATGAGAAATCTCAGATTGATATATCATAATAAAATTAATTTTTTGACAAAAAAATAGAACTGGTACATCTATAATAAATTTATCGTAAATTATTTCTTTTACTATTAAAAATCCAAAATTAGTACGTTTATGATAAATTTACACTTCATTAATTTTCATTAAATTGTATTAATACCATGAATCGGTACACCTTTGACAAACAAAGGGTAAAACTCCAAATTAATATACTTGTTGATTGTCACGTGTCATCTAACTCAGTAATTTGAAGATAAAGTTTAACGGAAACTAACAAATGATATATTTTGTCATAATTATATCAGTTTGAGACTTTTTGTTGTATTAACCCTAAATAATATGTAATGGTATATCATTATATTGGAATGAGCTTAATCTTATGCTGATAATTATGGATGATTGAAGAACCGCCAATCAAATTAACTTTGGCTAATATCTAAAAAACCACAAGATTTGAATTTTTTTACTTGGAAATATGTTACCAACGTTAACAACGACGCCCCCCGGGAAAAGGCCTCATGTCTACCCCCTGTTCACCATGCTTTGGCTCGTAGCCTACCAACTCGATTTTCCAGGAGCAACGTGATCACTCGATTCACTCCTAGTAAGTCCAAATGAGACGTCAAGCCGACCGTCGTACGAGGGCGGGGGCTGGGGATAGCAGACTAGCAGTGCCCCCACCATGGTCCTCGTCTCAAAGCGCGTTGCTTCCTGCAAGTCACCGACACTCAGCCTTGTCCCTGCGCACGGCAATCCCATGTGGAGGCCTCCAAGCCACCCTAGAACATCCAAGCCAAAACAGAAATACTGTCTTGATTTGTAAAAAGAACAGATCATTAACAAATTGGAGTTGACTATTGCTATTTAATAGGTGCCTTTTGAAATTGGAGCGTCTAGCATTATATGAGAGCTCGACGTTTTAATATCTGAAGGGTCAAATGAAACCCCTAACATTTATTTGAATAAGATGAAATGTCCACCAAATACTATGAAATTCTTTATAAAAAAAATGTACTTTTTTAAAAAAAGTGTTTAAAAAACAATATAACCTTTTGAACAAGATATATTTTTCTAGAAAAATTGTGCAACTCTTGTATTTTATTACAAGAATTTGATTATTCTCACAACTTGAGTGAAACCGAAACTGCCGCCTTGATTCTCTGGTCCAAATTGGAACCGAGAGTCATGGAGCAAGAACTCATCACACGTCTTGTATGTATGTTCAAATTCCTAGAAGAATTGTACAATTACTAGCAGTCTATTTTATTTCACAATTTCTATCATCATTTTAATATTGACTAACATCTTTACAAAGGCAAATAAATTGTTTTAAAAGAATATCTATTTGTCTTACGCACTACATTATGAATCCAAAAGACTACCACTTTCTTTCGGAAAGTTAGAGAAAGGGTGGGAAAAGAAAGTTTGAGGTGAAAATTTTAAATTCCCACTATCCCTCTCACAAAAGTTTCAAAACTTTTTCAATTTTCATGCCCTCCCTTTTCTCTAGTTTTCCAAACGGAGCCTAGGAAAGACTAAGATATCGGTGTTTGATATTAAGAACTAAATAAAAGCACATGAGAGGTAAATATTTTAAAATAAAGGATGCATTTATTTTGAAGAAAATTTTGTGATAAAGGAAAACATTTTTAAAAAAATTATTTTTAGGAAAATATTTTTCCCTTTTCAAGTTTTTTTTTTTTTTTTTGGTGCTTCCCTTTTCAAGTTAAGAAATTCATTTCCTCATATTAAGCATGCACATTTCTTTTACTATGAATATTTTTCTATTCACCAATCATTTTTAGTAAACCAAATGAGTGAAAGTTCAGAAAATTAATTCGTAATTTTTTTTTTTTTTTTTTTCACTCAAACGAAAACACCTTAAGAAAAGCTAAAATTGGGAAGTCATTCATAGCTCTAACATTTGAGTGCCGTTACCATTCACCAACATTATGTTTGCCCACGATGCACAATACCGTTGCGTGAATGCTACGTGGCACAATTTTATTGGTTATCCAAACTGGTTAGTTATATTAAAAATTCAAAGAAATTTCAATCTTATGTTAATTTTGGTTTAATATTTTGTTTTGAGTGATTCTCGCGTTCATGAAAGGGTCGTGATCGCTACTATCCAGAAAACAAATTAGTGGAAACCAATTCGACCCAATTTCTTTTGACACGAACTAGTTCTGAGACTAGTTCTAACTATGATGATTGAACTCCTCGAAATAATATTGAGTATTAGATTGAGGCGAATACTATATGGTTGAATAGCTTAGAAACACGTTAATATATGTTTAGAAAGTTCTGAGAGTTACGGACACCCTAAGGAGAATTATACACAATCCAATTATTAGTATTATTCTGACTTTGACTAGTAAGAGATAAAATAGACATACTCTCTTTTCATCCATTTATTGAAATTTAAAATCAGTAAAAGATAAAAAGTTTAAAGACAACAAATGAAGGCCCCATTTGATTCAGTTTTTTTCAATGGGCTATGAGGGAAATATGAGATGTTTGGCAAGCATTTTTGGGACCTCATTGGCCAAATGCTAGAATTGGGAAACTACCTATCTTGTGCTTTTAACATTTTGGGAATATAAGTCTGGCACTATTCGCATTCATTGTTCATCTTCCCTGATTTGCACAAACGACTTGGACAGAGGCCGACGACCGCCACCTAAGAGGTCATGCATCCCTAGCAACCACAGCTTAGGGTCTCAGGACTGCAAGCGTTGCCTGGGTCACGCAACCCAAGGCGTCGCTTGAGGTCGCCCTACCTTAGGCGACGTCACCTAGGTTGTCTAACCTCAAGTGTCATTGCTTGGGGTGGTGCAACCTAGGTGTCACTCGAGCTCTCGTGACCCAAGTGATGCCATTTGAGGTCATGTCACCTAGGTGACGCTTCAGGTTGCGCAATTTCAAGCAAGGCTATCTAGTGACTAGATTCAGTCGATGGTTTTTTGGACTACCAGTTGCTCGGCTTCACCTGAAATAATTTGAGACTTGAAAAAAAAAAAAACAAAAGTCATTTGCAAATGCAATTTTTATCAAATGGCATTTAAATTAAAATTATTTCTCAATGCACTTAAAATTATAACATATTAAATACTATAACCTTTTGAAAAATCTCTTTAATTCAATAACTATTTGTATTTTCTCAAGGATATTTCACAAAAGTCAAACCAAATGGAGCCGAATAAGGTAAAAGGTTATTGATGGAAGACATGCTATATGGCAAAACTATGCTACGTGCATTGTAGTTGGCAAAGACAGATACCGTGACGTGTTACCTGGCGAGCTTTGAAGCAGGCGTTCTCTCAATTACTAGCTTTAATTGTATATAATAGATGGGTCGAGCATAAGAAATCATTATTTGGATGTGACGGTCAAATACTGCACAAGTAATCTATGATGACACTACCGGCCGAAAATTATCTTCAATGACATGTCATACTTACGGGTATGCAAAGGAATTGAGACACATGCAAACCGCCTGGAACTGGATCGGAACCGCCTGGAACCGGTGGTTCTTAAGGGAACTGGTCCAGTTCCAAGTTTTAATTTATGAAAACAGGTGGGTACTGAAAATGCTAGTATGAACACCTAAATGGGGGTGAATAGGTGTTTAAAATAAACCTTGGCAAATATATATGAAATAATATAAACTTCAAGCAAAATAAAGGAGTTAAGGGAAATGAATATGAACACAAGATTTATAATGGTTCGGCTTAATCCAAGCCTACGTTCACTCTCCCACACTAACAGCCTTTTACTATATTCCACTATGTAATCAACAAGAGATTACAACTTTGAGTGCAAATACTTAGTAGTAGATCACACTATCTCACTAAGTCACTCTTTCGGTATTTCTCTCATGATCACAAACGTTTAAACTTATAAAAGACAAGTGTATGATCGAAAGTCGCTCAGACTTTGGAATTATAAATTCTACACTCCGTCTCTTACTTGCTCATAAATCCTTGATCTCCTTAAACACTCCTCCACTTCCAAACTAGCTGTTGGACAATATCTTGAGGATCATCTTCCAATCAACCCATTGGACAGATCTGTATCTAGAAGATTTGGTAGCCGTTGAGTGACAAAAGTAGAATCTCAAATTAATTTTGATCGCCCTTACAAACAGAATTTTGGTTTCCATAAGTAAAGCTTCTTCATATAGAAAGTTATTGTCTTCAAGATCTAATTGTCAATCAATTAGATTGAGTCAATCAAATCAATCTCGATGTAGAATCCAAATCAGATCACTAGCTATTATACATCCTGTAATAAACCAAGGCTTTGAAGAATTGAAGATAAACTTGAATCTGTCTTCGTCTTCATTCTTCATCGTGTTCAGTCTGGAATTCGTCAGTGTGGGCAAACTTTGAATCTAAAGTCTATCGGTCTTCAGACTTTGATGGTAGAGTCTGGAAGTCTTCATACTAGACTTTACAAACTGAACAGATTTAACTTTAAGGTCTGGATGCAATCTGAATAAGTTCAGCTTCATTATAGAGTCTATCTTCTGGTTCTTCCAAGTATAGAATTTGATAATATTCTTTACATGTTCTATCATCTGCATAGTCTGTTACTCAACAATTAAACACGTTAGTAGCCTTTGATTTATTTTGTCATCTTCAAAACATCATAAGGGATTTCCCTAACAGGTACCGGTCCGATTCCCGGTTCCATGGGTGTATCCGCCCACCTGGACCAAACTGGTTATATTATAATAATATATTAATTTTAATATTAAAAAAAATGCCAGACACTTCCTAAGATCCTTGATAGCTTCCCCTCTTCTTGCCATCGTCATCTTCACATTCGCTAACTCAAGGAGTGCTGGGTGCTGCACGGGTCTAATGTCCTCCACTCCAGAGTCTGGAGCCAGACCCCTCTTCCTCTAGCTTAGCCAACATCCTATTAGATCTATTCAAATACCCCAAACTATCACTAAACCTCTTCAACATGTAATTAGCATAACCCATTAGCTACAAAGCCATGGCAACAAGCAAGTTAGGCAACAAGCAAGCTGGGCTTCATAGCGACGGAGCTTTGCATAAACCCTTAGATGGACAGGGTTTTTGCAAGGAAAACGAAAGGGAAAGTTTTTTAAAAAAAGGTTGACAGCTCCTGTTTCGGTTCTGGGTGGTTGCTACTCCATTGACTATGAAAGACTAGTTCCATTGAAACCGGACCGGACTAGTAGTTCGATTTCGGGATAGATCCATGCAACTAATGGACGGTTCCCAGTTCCGATTTTTTTGAACTGGTACTTAGTGGGTGGTTGACAATTCTAGGCTGGCAACCGCCCACCTGGATCATGCACACCTCTAATACTACCTAATCAAATGTCATACCATTCTAGTTTATTGTAGAGTACATTTCCCACTTCCATTATCTTAGCGAACTTCTCACAACGGTGTAAGGAATTAATGCTGTGTTTTCACATTAAGATAGGAAATTAATTAATACTTCGCAAAAAGATAATAAGTGAGAATTAAAGGATAGACGATTTCAATGAGAACTGCAATAGAAAGGCGGCGAGGAACAGTAAATGTTACCAGACATAACTGATTAATAGTGGAGAAAAAGAGACAGACGTAGTCTTAAATGTAAATACACGCACATTGCTAGGACTTGGACATTGGCTTGGCGACCTAGTAAATCCAAACCCACCTTACAACTCGATAAACAATTGCTCCCTGTCACAAACTGAAGTAAAAGTAGATGTGGGAATTGTATTGTTTACTTCATTGAATTGTACACTGTTACAAGTTGTATATAATGTACAAGGAGATTCAATAAAGAAGTAAAGAAAATATTCCTAAATATTCCTTGTCCTAAAATAGTTACAATCCCAATCAATTACAATCTCTAATCAGATATCATATCTTCAAAACATATCTTCTTTCAACACTCCCCCTCAAGCTGGTGGCTTGTATATATCCAAGACGCCTAACTTGTTAAGAAGATATGTATGCTGCCTCTGACAAAGACGTTTAGTAAACATATCCGCGGGTTGCTCCGTGGTTCTAATTCCTCTTGTTTCGATGATGCCCTCTTTGATCTTTTCTCGTGTGAAATGGCAATCAACTTCAATGTGTTTCATTCGCTCATGTAAAATAGGATTCGCTGCAAGCTTGATTGCTTAATCATTATCACAAAAAAGTAATGTAGGACCTCTAACTTGTGTCCCAAGATCTCGAAGCAAACGTCGCAACCATACCACCTCACAGACAGTCTTTGCCATAGATCGATACTCAGCTTCTGCTGATGATAAAGATACAGTAGATTGCTTTTTTGTCTTCCATGAAAGTAATGAATCCCCAAGCTTAATACAGAAACCAGTAATAGATCTCCTGCTCATGGGACAAGTGGCATAGTCCGAATCACAATAAGCAGTCATCTCCATATTGCATTTTCTAGAAAGAAGTATCTCCAGTCCTGGACATTTCTTCAGGTACTTTACCACTTTCAAAGCTGCGTTCATGTGTGATTGTTTTGGACTGTGCATGAACTGGCTGAGAGTCTGAACAGCATAGCAAATGTCTGGCCTAGTCATAGTGAGATAGATAAGTTTGCCAACAAGCCTTTGATAGCTTGTCGGATCCTTCAATAATGGATCGTCAGAGGAAGACATTCCAATATCATAATCAACAATAGTCAACTTGGCATTTTGTTCAATAGGAATAACTGCCGGTTTACATCCTGACAATCCCGCTTCTGATATGATCTCCATCACAAATTTTCTTTGGCTAAGGGAAATCCCTTGATCAGAACGGGCTATCTCTATTCCAAGAAAGTATTTAGGTGGTCCTAAATCTTTGATATGAAAGGAGGAATGTAAATATTCCTTAAGTTTCTTCACAGCGGAATCATCATTTCCCATAATAAGTATGTAGTCAACATAAATCATCAAATAGATAGACGACGTACCTTTTGTCCAAGTGAAGAGAGCATAATCATGCTTGGACTGTTTGAACCCTGCAATCGTAAGTGCATCCGTAAATTTGGCGTACCACTGCCGAGAAGCCTGTTTCAGACCATAGAGAGATTTACGGAGACGACATGCCGTAGACTCCCCCTGTCTCCGTAATCCTTGTGGGAGCTCCATATAGATTTCTTCTTCCAGGTCACCATGAAGAAAGGCATTATGAACATCCATTTGATGCAGCGACCAATTGCGAAATGCAGCAACTGTCAAGAAAGATTGAACAGTGACATCTTTGGCGACTGGAGATAAGGTCTCGTGGTAGTCAAAACCTTCTCTTTGTGTAAACCCCTTGACCACCAACCGAGCCTTGTATCTCTCTACTGAACCATCGGCTTTGTATTTAATTTTATATACCCATTTACAGCCAATGGGTTTCCGATGAGGAGGTAGAGATACGACATCCCAGGTATGATTATCAATCAAGGCTTTAAGTTCTGCCTTCATTGCCTTTTGCCAACGTGGATCGTGTATAGCCTCATGAAAACTAGAGGGTTCTTTTTCTTCAGAAATTCGACTAATGCAGCACAAATGTTCTGATGACAATTGATCGAAAGACACATAGGAGGAGATAGGGTAACGAGTACCTGATTTTGAAGAACATACATAATCTTGTTTCCAAACTGGGGGACGAGTAACACGAGCAGACCGTCGTGGTGGCTCATGTAAAACTTCTAATGATGGTTCTTCAATATGTGTTGATTCCATGGAATTGGTTATTTGAGATTCCTGTTCCATGAAATTCTCCTCAACGGGATGTCCAGTAGATTGCTCATCAGATACTGAAGGTGATACTGCATCCACTATCTGTTGTCCTGGAGCAGGGGTAATAAGATAGGATTCTCCAGAAGATAAGTCCTCCTCTGATAGGAATCTATGATTAGTTCCTTTATCATTGTCGGACATGGAAGTAGAATTCCGGAAAGGGAAAGTATCCTCATGAAAAATCACATCTCTACTGATAAAGAATTCCCCAGTGGATTGATCATAAACTCGATAACCCTTTGTGAGAGTGGGATACCCCATGAAAATGCATTGGCGAGCACGAGGGTCCATTTTATACCGGGGTCCTACTGTAGTCACATAACAAAGACAACCAAATACCCGTAGATGACTCAAAATTGGTTTCTTTCCATATAACAATTCAAACGGAGTTCGTCCCTTCAAAATCTGAGATGGCATACGATTTATCAGATATGCTGCAGTGACCACACAATCTCCCCAGAAATCTTCTGGTATGGATGCTTGAAATTTAAGAGCCCATGCCACTTCCAAAAGGTGGCGGTGTTTTCTCTCAACAATTCCATTTTGCTGAGGTGTATAGGTGCAAGTACTTTCATGCAAAATCCCATTGGATGAAAGAAAAGAAGCACATTCACCATTGAAGAATTCTTTCCCATTGTCAGTACGGATGCGATGAATTGACTTTCCAAATTGAGTTTTGGATAAAGAGAAGAAAATTCAAAGATGGGACAAGACTTGATTTTTTGATTGTATGAGAAAGACCCAGGTGGCTCGAGAGAAGTCATCCACAATTGTGAGAAAATAACGTGAACTGTCATGATTCAAGGTGTGGTATGGTCCCCAGACATCAGCATGAATTAAAGAAAAAATGTTGTTCGCTCGAGTGTAACTATCCTTGAAAGGAGCACGAGTTTGTTTTGCCAAAGGACAAATAGGACATTGAGGATAAGGGAAAGAAGCAGTGTGCCCCAACCTTTGATGATGAAGAAAATTTTTGTCATTGCTAGCAATGTTACACATTGATTTATTGAAAGCAACAGAGAAATTTTTTGGATTATTGATCCAAAAATACAATCCTTGATAGATTCTACCCAAGCCCATCAGTTTGCCAGTCGAAAGGGCCTGAAATAGACATTTATCAGGGTCAAACAAGACATGACAAGAGTTTTCTTTGCAGGCTCGAGAAACAAATATGAGATTAAATTGGAAACTGGGGACATCAAGGACATTTTTAAGAGTGATTAAAGGGCTGAGATTCACGGTCCCACTCATATCAACATGTGTGGTATTTCCATTTGGAAGTTGTACTGATATGGGAAAGGATAATTTCTCAATTTTGGAAAAAAATTCCGAATTGCAGACAATATGATCACTAGCCCTAGTATCGATAATCCATGCATCCTTTGTAATCGAGTTCATCAGACAATGAGAAATACCTGTGAAACTCCGAGCCTTGTCAGAAACATCCAACTTCTTTAAGGCTTCCATTAGCTCCCGATATTCCCCATGAGAAATCGATTTGTCTGCTGATTTACCCAACACCTGAAAAACAGTTGAAATTTCCCTTTTTCTTTTTCTCCGGGCTTGCCATGCAGTTTCCAGCAATTTTCAACTGTACGATGTGGGCGTTTACAATAATCGCAGTACAACTTACCCTTTCCTTTTTGGTTATTTTTTGTGAATGAAGAGGGCCTGTTTACGGCTTGGGCCGTAGCTGCTCCATATAGCCCATCAGCATTTGTAAAAAGACTGCTTCGCGGCCCATCAGAATAAGATGGATAGCGCCCGCGTGGGCCATCAAGCCCATACACGCTTGAGCCACGCGGACCGTCCGATGCAATGATCCCCTTTCTTTCAGATCCGTCGGATCCAATTTCTCCAAGGGGCAGTCGGGAGCCGTCCGATCGGGTTGATAAATCACGGCTGTCCATCATAAAGCCGTGTCCCCTAGGGTTTTCTTCGAGAAGCCCCAAACTGTGGAACCCTAAATTGGGTTCGATGCTCTCTCTTCCTCTCGTGGTCCTCTGCAGCGGGTGAGAAAACTTCTTCGCCGCCAGAGCCACGCTCTCGCCAGTCTTCCCGTAATCTCCAGTCCTCTGTTGGTTCTCCTCTTGAACAGCTAGCTGGTAGATGCGGCCAAGAGTCGGCATCAGCTCCATGGTTAAGATTTGCGACCGAAACGAAAGGTATGCTTCGTTTAATATGAGGAGAAAACGAATGGCTTTTTCTCTATCCCACATCCCTTTGTATTGCTGCAAAATGGGCTCCGGCCAGTTGAACTTCTCCTCGGCTGCTTCTAATTCATTCCACAGGCTTGAAAGTTTGTTAAAAATCATCGCAACAGTCATATTTCCCTGCTTTAAATCCGAGATTTGTTGCGTTAGAGAAAAGATCTTTACTTGATCTAATTTTCCATACATCTCGGATATATTTTCCCACATTTGTTTCGAGTCCTCCGTTGGGGGAAGACCGGTCGCGACCTCGGAAGCGATGCAATTGCCGATCCATGTTCGGACTAATTGGTTGCATTTCTTCCAGATTCGAGCCATTTGCTCACCGGATGGAACGGGAACCGTCCCATCGATAAAGCCCTCTTTATCCTTCGTTACCAGGGCGCGCCGAAACTCGCGCGACCAATTCGAGTAATTGTCCGATCCAGTTAACTGTTGAGAAATTAACTTTAGTTCTGGTCCGTCGGCATTACTTGTGTAAAGAGGGTCGCCGGGCTCCGGCCGCCCGTTGGCAGCGAAGATCTGGTATGGCAGAAACCTTGGCGGCGGATTTGGGTATGAATTTGCTCCCAAACCCGATCCGCCAGATCCGGTTGTGAATTCCGCATTGGAAAAAAACGAACCCGGGTAGGGATTCGTTCCCATACCCGGTTCGGTCGACCCGCCCGGTTGCTGAGTATTGATGGTTGTGCTCGATCCGCCCGTCTGTTGAGGATTGATGGTTGTGCCTGCCCCGTTGTTGGCTGGTGGGCCTCCATCAATTCGCACACCATCTCGATTTCCCGGCGATGATGTATATGGGTTTACCCCATAGTACCAAGGAAACGGTACCCACTGGTAAGGCGGCCCTGAAAAGGGCTGCCCCATATTGAACTGAGCCGGAACGGTCCCCCATTGCGCATGTTGAGGATTAATCTGTGGGTGCGATACAGGAACAGCGGTTGAGGACTCCTGGGCACCATGGACTTGAGGTGTTGGTGAGGCTGTTTCTTCTGCGGTCTGATTGCTGGAGGCTGAGGTATGTGTTTCTAGATTTGTCATGAAGAAATTTCTAAAGATTGCAATGATTTGCTTCTTTGCAGATTGGATGGAGTTCAGAAAACAGTATAGAGAGGAGAATTCCTGCTGTCTTCAGTGTGCGGCGTGACAGCCACAAGAGACAGAAGACAAGAAAAAAAAACATGCAATTCAAAAGTATGAAGGCTACACCAGGATCAGTACTCGCTCTGATACCATGTCACAAACTGAAGTAAAAGTAGATGTGGGAATTGTATTGTTTACTTCATTGAATTGTACACTGTTACAAGTTGTATATAATGTACAAGGAGATTCAATAAAGAAGTAAATAAAATATTCCTAAATATTCCTTGTCCTAAAATAGTTACAATCTCAATCAATTACAATCTCCAATCAGATATCATATCTTCAAAACATATCTTATTTCAACACTCCCCATATGTTTTCTTAATCATCCACTGGTTTCTTTTTTCCTTTTATTAAATAACAGGGAAGAATCTTTTTCTTTAATCGTCTATATCAGCCTATATACCGATTAAATCATGCTCTGAAGTAATATTTTGGAGTTTTCTCATCCAGTTCCCCAACGTGGAATCTCTTTAAAAATTCGTCGAGCTTGAATTGACAAAAAGTAGCAGGTTTCTCCCACGACACAAGCTTTGGGATCGGTCCGATCAGGCTTTCACAATCGCTCGGATAGTAGTAAACCACAACCGACAAGCGTGGTACGGGACCTGGGTTGGCCAACACGCGGTGCTCCACACTTTTGTACTCTTCATTGGACATGATATGGGGAAATCCAAATTTATGCAAATGGATAAATCGATGTCCTCTATAAAAAAGAAGGTGATTGTTGAGCCAATTAATCTGTAGAAGAGATAATGACACATAATCTTTACATTTTGGTCTAAAGCATAATGTGATTCATGAACTTTTAAATTATTTAATGCGGTATTTGAATTTTAGCAATGTCGTCATTGAATTTTTAATTTCTTTGATATGGTCCTTGAACTCTATGTTCAAATTAGTCTCTAGACTAAATGAAAACATTTAATATTATTCTTAAATTTAAGTTAATAATATGACCAAATTAAATATTTTTATATAATTCACGAATTAATTTAAACATATATAAAAAGTTCAGATATCACATTTAATTATGCAAAATTTTAAAATCACGTTACGTATGAAGTCAAAACTTAAATTGTCACGCCCCGAACCCCGAGACACGTGAACAACCCGCCATGGTTGTGAAATTGCGACATTCCCAGGTAGTGTCGCCGACCCAAATTAATTTATTAAGCGCATGCAGAACGTATTAAGAATCCCCTGACAATTTAAAAGCGGGATAGAACAGTAGGAACGAAAATCAATTTAATACAAACCAACAAGCTGACATCAAATCAACCAAGAATTACATGCAGCCAAATTGGGTCGGGGTCTACACACTAGGGATCGGACCACTAAAAAGAAAGAACAGTCCTAAGACTACTAAAAAGATTCGATCGTCGATCCTCCATCTTCTTGGCTCTACGACTCCTTGCCCAACTGCACCGGCAATCCACCTGACTCCGCTGGAATCATCATCTATGGCCCTGAAATGTGTTTCCCACAATGGGGTGAAACATTGTCTCAGCAAGTTCACCCCTCCTAAACCTCTATTAGAAAGAAAATATACCCTAACATGCCTAGCCACACATCAAGAAGACTTACCTCGTAATAGTCCGCGCCTGCGGGTTAGCACAGTTCATATCATTCAATCACGTGCAAACATGACAATTAAATCAACCAAGGCACAATCGCATCATCAACCAATTAACCACTTAGATCATCTCAGCGATCAATCGGCTCGGCCGATTACATGTCATTCTACAAACCAATCAATCACTGCTCCCAACCACGACTCTAAGGGTAGACTCAACCAATCGGTGGTAATCACAGCCCCACGTGACACGACTTTCGAAAAGGTGGTTAAACAACTAGTGGCATCACGGCCCCACTCGGCACGGCCTCTCATAGGCGGTCAACAACTAGTGGCATCACGGCCCCACTTGGCACGGCCTCTCATAGGCGGTTCAACAACTAGTGGCATCACGGCCCCACTCGGCACGGCCTCTCCTAGGTGGTTCAACAACTAGTGGCATCACGGCCCCACTAGGAAACGGTTCATCACGGCCTCAATAGGCACGGCCTCTAATAGGTGGTCAATCACGGCCAAATCCCCATCAATTTCTACAATTGGAATTTCTACACATAACCCCTAATTTACGTAATCACACTCAATTCGCCACCAATCAAGCATCAAATTTAAATTCTAACATCACAGCAGCGATCAGCACAAAATTCTAAGCAACCGGGGCTAAAAATAATTTTTTCCATTTTTTAAATAAATAAATAATAATATTTAATTAATTTCGAAATATTTTAATAATATTTTAATCAACCGAAATTCCAACCAATTAAATAATTCTAAATTAAAATATAAATAAGTCACATCACAATTAACATTAAATAAATCATTCTTAACCTTAATTAAACCCAAATTAACTTAAACCAATTCCTTAATCCAACTTATAATAAAATAATCTAATCTAACCACCTAAATACACTTAATTTAAACTAAACATACTTAGGGCATAATTAACCGTCTAATCAAGGATTAGTGAGATAAACTCACGGATTTGGACGCCGCTTAGCTCAAAACGACGAGGGCGATGCCGGGATCGACTTTCCCCAAAGGCGGGCTCGCATCCGGGGCCGGGAAGGCGGCCAAAACGGCCCTCAAAGGGGCTGAAAAACCCATTTTTTCTGGGCTGCTGGGTGCTGCTGGTTGAGGCGGTTTCCGGCGTCGGTTGGGGCGGCCAAGGGCGGCGGTTCGGACATGGAGACGGCGGGGAACGGGCGGCTCAGCTTGGCGGCAGTTTCGGAGATCGGAGGGGCTACTGGGCGCGGCTGAGGCACGCGGGGACGGGCGCGCGCGCGCCGACAGGCTAGGAGGCGAACGGCGTGCGGGCGTGAGGCAGCGGGTGGCGAGGTGGCTGGGTGCGGTGGTTGGCGACGGCGTGGCGGGACTGAGACAGCACGGCGAGCTGCGGGCGGCTGGGCGTCGACGGGGGGAGGCTGCTGGTCGGCCGAACCCCCTCCTCCTCCTCCCTCTTCTCTCTCTTCTTTTGTCTCAAGGAAGAAGAAGACATGGGCCCCACCTTCTCTCTCTTTCTCCCCATTTCTTTTCCTTTTTCTCTTTTTCTTTTAACCCTTTTATTCTCCAAGGTGGCCCCACCACATGACATCATCCATGACATCACACCCACTACCTCCCACAACTTCTCTAATAGGTGCACTTTCTTTCTTCGCCGGGGTCCAAAACTTTGCGCGCTTAATTTCTTCAATTTTTCCTTTCAATTGAATCCAAATTGAAGTCCATAAAAATAATCCAATGTCCCCATATTTTAATTCACACCTTGACTCGTCCATAGAACCAATTTAAATCCTAAAAGAACAACCAAAAGCGGACCTACTAATTTCTCTTGATTCAATTCAAATTGACTCCCATAAAATCAATTGATGTCTCACTTATCAAATTGATTATTTTCTTTATCCAAAAATCCCTCATAATCCTCAATTTCACAACCCCCGGCTTCAACTAAACGAAAACGACCTTTTTATCCCGTCGAAATTAGGGCTCAAAAATCGGGATGTCACATAAATGATGGTTAATATCAGCTTCTCTTTATAAATTACAACTTTTGATTTGATTGATGCTTTAAAACTTGCATAAATGGAATATTACCTCAAGAAGGTCACCGATGTTTATGATGAGAACACCCGTAACGGGTGTCACATCCATCCACGCCTTGCCGTGCTTCACCTGCAACCCGCCGACCTCATCTTGCAGGAGCCCCGTGATCACGCCCTTGTCGGTGTGGGTCTTGAAGCCGACGGTCAAATCGGGCTGGGGGCCAGTACTGATAGTAATGCCCCGTGATGTTTCTCTTCTCCCCACACGTCAAATCCTGGAGCTTTTGCTTGGGCTCAATCCTAACCCCTCGCTCAATAGTCCCATTAGGAGGCCTCTTAGGTTGCGCATGACAATATTTCTTGGTCGAAGAAAATTTTTTTCAGGAATAGTTCTTTTCTATTTCTATTCTGGGAAACAATTTCTGTGTAAAAAAACCCGTTTGGTAACTATACAAAATTTTTACTCTAAAAATAGAAAAAGAATATAAATGCATTTGGTAAAAAATAGTTTCTTTTTTATATTTATTTGTTTTTTTTATTTTTGCTAGTTGACTGTCCACCGCCGAACGACCGCCACCCCTCGCCGCACGTTGTCGCCGGCCGACCATCGCCGGCAACGTGTAGTGGCAATGGCGGCGTCCGGTGGCGGTCGGTCGGCGGCGACAGCAACCGGCGACGACTGGCGGCAGAGGCAGTCAGTCGACCTCCAGCAACCGGTAGAGGCCAGCGGCGACGTCGGCGGCCGGCGGCGATCGGGCGGCAGCAGCAGCGAGCGACGGCGGGCGGCGGTCAACGGCGGTCAATGGCGGTCAGCAAGAGAAGAATAAAAGAAAAAAAAATTCACTTATTTCTTAAACTTGTTCCCGGGAATAAGAAGCAACTTTTTTTTTACTTCTCATTTCTGTTCCAAAACCAATCCTAGGCTAACTTTTTGTTCCCGGAAACAAAAAGATAACTTGCCGTTACCAAATAGATTTCTATTCTTTTTTTATTCCCGAGAACAAAAGAATAGAAATTTCTTGGCTAGGGAAGGTTGCCATGCAGCACCCTAGCCGTTGGGTGTGTTGATTCCACTCCATCACCTCATTTCGCACACCTCCGAGATTTCTTCCTCGTCGCTAGTATAGGACCCGACCTTATCCGGAGCGTATCCCTGCAATATTATTTTGTGCATTGAACAAATTTCTTCGTTTTCTTCACCTTAATTAAGAAAAACACAAATATTCTTTCTACTTGCTTTTTGCACGTGGAACTTTATGGCTTGTTTGCTTGTTCTTCTGATAAAGCAATGAACAATTTTTCTTATTGCTTCTTCAAAATAGAAATATCATTTAAACTTTTAAAAATTATGTGATTTTATATGAACTCACCTATCCGCATTGATGTACTGTAAATGTTTGAAATGTTTGCAGTTCCAAATGAATCTAGTCGCAACGCCCTCACCTAGTGCTAGCAACCATCGTTAGCCCTCCGTCCAAACAAAAAAGAAAGAGTAAAGCAAAGGAAAGAAAAAAAAAAAAAAAAAGGAAAAAACTAAGTAAGTTAGCAAAAATTATCAACGTTAGCGCCGACCTATTATGTAAGATTGCTAGCGTCTATGTCAAGATTTTTTTCCCTAAATTGGCTAGGTAGACTCAATTAGCAACGTGTGAAAAGATTTTGGGCTAAATTAATACAATTAAAAAGTTTAGAATTGAAATGGCACACATGCAATAAATTGAGGACTTTTTTTTTGTACTTTTTTTAATCATTGTATTCTGTCGCCGATAAATTCGTATTATTAGCCAAAAAAAAAAATTTGAAACTTCACCGGGGACAATGACAAATGATGTTTATGCAGCAGAACAATATACAATCATGCCAAATTCAAGTCACTAACATTCGTGTCTTGTCAACCCAAGATAGAAATTGAAATTCACGTTACCTCCAGCAAGCCGTATTGGATTGAAGCAGGTCGAGGTTGGAGAAGAAGGCGACACCGGTCTCTGATTCCCTTGAATAGATCTTCGTCTTCACCTCCGTCGGCTGCTCATGGAACGCTTTCACTACTGCCCAATCGTTTGGTCTAGGTGGGCACGCCGAGGTTGACTATTTGGAAGAAGCGGAATTCGCGAGCGGCCCTTGCAACCTCCTGGACAACTAATGGTCGCCGGTCGAGTCAAGGCCGAGAGGTCAACGGTTGGGATCGATTTGGGTTTCGGCCCGATTGGCTTGAGGTCGGATAGAATGTTGGGCGGTGGATGAAGAGGGGAGGGAAGGAGGTGAGGCCCGACTCAGGGAGGCCTTTGACTCTGAGCTTGGAGCTTTCAAATTGCTGGGCGTCTAGGGCTTGTTGTTCATTGGTGTTGGGGACAGCCATGGTTCCTGCCATCTTCTTCTTCTGAACTTTGCCTTGGTGTGTGTTTTGGAGGTGGGTAGGGGTTGGTTTTAAGGGGAGGGGAGGGGGGGACCATGAAGTTGTTGCATCGTCAAACCTTATCTTCATCTAAACGAGAAATTTATTGTCTTCTTTGAAAAAGAGACACTACAAATATCATAACTTTCATACGGTATCCACTTAAGCGTCATAATTTCTTTTTTGATCACTTAAATATCATAATTTATATACAATTCTCACTTAAGTATCATAACTTTTTTCCGATCACTTCACTGCCCTATAACTTTTTAATATATTACTTGAATGCTATAACTTTTAAAAACATTTACAACGAATACTATGCCATGTCAAATTAACGTTTTTTTAAAAGATATGGCACATAAGTGATCAGTCAAAAGTTATAAAACTCAAGTAAACATTTTTTTTTTCTTTTTTAAAGTTATGGCACTTAAGTGAACACTGTACAAAAGTTAGCACTTGTGGTGTCCTTCGTCGAATTGCTTGAGCTCTTGGGCTCGGTGGAAGGCTTGTTGAGTGGTGTCCGTGACGCCCATGGTTGGAGACTCCGAGTTTCTAGTTTGACCGACGCGAGTGTCGTGCTGCAAGGAAAGAGAAAGGGAAGCGCCGTGAGAGGAAGAGACGCCTCCCACATGCATTTTATAAAGAAAAAACTGGCGAGAGACAGTCATCGGGTGCTTTTGATTTTTCTTTATGGAATTTTAACTGGTATTAAAATCAAATTAATAAAGGATATTGACTCAAAGATTAAAGGTCAGAAATGAAGACTCATGCAGCTGAACATGCTATTTTTTAAAGTAACGTCTTCTCAATTTACAGTAGTTATTCTAGGTGTTTTAATATTTACAACTGAAATCCGTTTATACTAATCAAGTGGTGTTAGACACAAATTGCGCAACCTCAAGATCTCTATAACCAGAACAAGAACATGCATAATTAAGTAGAAAGATTAACGCACTTGGGATCCATTGTTCTTGAAGCAGAAGTAGAAACACAATGTTTCTTGCGCAAATCCTTTTCCTCTATTGCCCTCCGTATCACTAGCTCAATGAGGCGGCCTCTCACGATTAGCGTTCGAATAACGCCCATTAGGTGAGGATATTTGATAATTATGGTTAGAGGAGAGACTTAAGCACTATTTATAGAGTTTCCAATCAGTCCCCCTCATTATAGGCCGGGCTCAGCTCGGCCCACACTAGCCAGCCCCATATAAGACTAATTAAGAAAATTTATATCTCACCTTAGATCAAACTCCGTAAAATGGTAAACGTTAAACGATAAATTATAATATCAATTAATTTAGTCCACATTAAGGAAAACTCTTACATTCTCCCACTTGGACTATAGTAATTGAAATTGTATTGTATGTACGCACATTGATCCAGAGATAATTCTTAATAGTCAATCATATCCCATAAAGTCTCAAACACCGAATCATGGCGGTAACTGCATGTATACACACATAGCCTTCCATGATCACAAATGCTTTTAACTTTATTGATATGGATTCAATATGGTAGTGTGGCAAATGATTAATATCTCTCATAGAGAGATCCCATTTGTCAGTCACCATTCTCTTACCTTAGGCGACACAAAAGCTTGTGTCACAAGAGAATGTCATTATGGTTCCAATGAACCCACATATGTCTTGTTATGGTTAACCTTTCTTTATGTATCATAAGAACATAAATACAAGGCTAATAACTAGATGCCCCTAGCCTTCACTCAAGATTTAAGTAATACCTTGAGACTTTATTATTATGTATTCAACATAACAACACATTCAAAAATATTTTTTGAATGCTAAAGTTGATATATATCAAACCGTTACTAAATGTAACGAGCACAGATGTGAACTTTATCAGAATAAAGCCAAAATAGATCACACTAAACAACAGTATATGAAGATACTCTTAGGCCATGTTAATGACATGTCACTCAAATACACATGAGCGTAAGCCTTTAGTTAGTGGATCTGCAACCACATCATCTGTGAAATATGTTATATTATAAGTTACCTTTCTGTACAGTTTCTATATGGTCAAAAATATTTGACCGTCATATATTTAGACCCATTGAGACATTTGTTATTAATAAAAATATAACAAATTTATTATCTCAACTTAACCGTATGGGTCTATCCATAAAGTCAAAATGGTCAACTCCTTCATAAGGTTCCGAAGCATAATAGTTTAAGTAACAGCCTAAAAGAAAGTTACAAACTCTACTTACATAGTAGACATAGAACTTTATTTACTACACTGCACTTTCTGCTAATATAAATATGTATATTGTTATTGATATTATATCATCCTAACAGCCAGCAAAGTTAGCATATAAATATCCTACTAACGGCAAGAATTAAATTTGTCTGTAAATTAACATATAATCTCATGTCCTTTTAAGTACCTTAAAACCTTTTTAGCAGCAACTTAGTGATTGCGTCCTGGATTCAACTTATATTTGCCTAAAAGTCCTATCGCAAAGGCGATATTTAATCTAGTGCAAAATCAAAACATATATTATACTTTTAAGTGCACTAACACAAGGTACACCATTTAATTAGATTTTATCAATATATAAATAAAGACAACGTGATAGATTCAGTCCATCACCCTTAACAACAGGAATAATTCCTAAATTGCAATGATGTATATTGAATATTTTCAAAATATGATCAGCAAATGTCCTTCAAGAAAATCTAATATAAAATCCAATATATGTGACAAGAACAATCCTTACAGACCTTAATGCAAAGAATAAAAAATGCCTCAAGGTCATTACTTGTAAACATAATATCATATACATATAAAATGAGAAAAATAAATTTCCTCCCACTAACCTTGTAGTATAATGAATTACTTTGTTCCCAATTGAACAAAATAACAACACTATGAAACTTTATTAATATTGTCTGGAAACTTGCATAAAACTATTAATAAGACTTTTTAGTCTACACACAAGTTTACTTAAATCTGTAGCAAAATCCTCCAGTTGTATTATATAGATTTTGTATCTATTTGGTGTAACTCCATATAAAAATAAATAAATAAATAAATAAACTATTAATATCACATTTACTCTGAAAGAATCTTTTAAAGAAATAATTATTTCTTCACTATTAACTATCCACCCCTCTTTCAAAGTGAAAACTTTAACTACAAGTTTAGCTTTAAACTCCACAATCTTTCTTTGAAATCCTTTTAGTTTTGTACGCCAATTTGCAATTAAAGAACTTGTGATCTTTAGACAAGTCAGTAAGTTTCCAAACATGTTTCATAGATTGCATATCGCCTTTTATGGCATCTAAACACATACTTAATTGAGGATAAGAAACAATATTTATGTGTGAAAAGGTTGTTTTTCAAAATACCATCTCATAAAAGACCGAATAAATTAGTCTTACTAATCATACTTGCCACCATGTATATTATGGTGCAATCATGCCTTTCGGTCAAATATTTTGTCAGGATTTACAGGTATAGTAATTAAGTTACCACCCCAAAATTTACCAAGTATTTGACAAATGACTCTTTAAGCTATTTCGCATTGTCATACTTGCCAAAATACTCACGGCCACTATTAAGCCTGACAACCTTTTAAGACTAATTGTAATTATTTATTCTTTATCTCGATCATTTTCCCTAAATAGAAAACTTTTGAAAACAATCTTTTAACCATATATCAGATGTATATGTCATTAGGACTTAAACATAATCTTTGCAGATTTGTTCTAATTTCGGTATTAGACAAGACATAATTACAAGCTATTAAGGCTTCCATTATCTCTTAGTAGTGCAGTTAGTAGGCAAACCACTTTTCAAGTGTTTCAGAATGGAACGCTTCATGGACAATAAGCATATTTTATTACTCTTTTCTCAAGCAATAAATCATATGTCCACAACTTAAAATTCGAAGCAGTAAAAACATCAAAATAGTGAAGTTATTAATTACAAAAAAGGTGACTGAAAAATAAGCAATGTATATAATTAGTATTATGTGAGCACCGTGTAACTTGACGTACAAGTACACATCCAGAGAGTTACACGCATAATCATATAATCACATTTGGGCAGAATACATGACATGCAGTTGTACACTCCCCACATGATAGCGGTTATGAGAATATATTCCAATCTTCGTGAATTCATCACCTTTGGGCATATGAACCACTAGAATCAGTCACTCCTCCATCACACCATCATGTATCCATCCATGAACTAATACACAATCACCTCCTTTGGGAGTATGACCACGCATTAGACTAGGAGACATCCCAATCAGCATACGAGATCGAAATTTCTCAAACCCAATCAAGCGTGCCACTTTGGCAGTCACCACTCAATTGAATCTTTGAAACTCTCTCATACCAGGGATATAAAATCTATATCTCACATACACAATATATATGTGATTTTAACTTTAGTGATAGGGGCACATATCACATAAATCACATATCATGCTAATCACATTGCCTTATTCATTAATAAAATTAAACATGCATATATATATATATATATATATATATATATATATATATATAAAGAGAACCTGAAAAACAGATTTTAATGAGATCACCGATCACAGCAACACAAGAAACTTCTCTTGTGCACACTCATTACAAATTACCAGAACAACATAAAAAGAATGTTGATCTAGAGGATCTATCACAAATTAACATCAATAGCAATACATGGTACACCAAATCGAGAAGCGATTAACCGATCCATTATAGCTCATGAGTTTCATAAGGCAAAATATGACTCCAAGGCCAACAACTAATTTATTAATTAATTTTAAGTAACAAATATCATTATTTTAACCAGTGACCTATAAATTGAGTCAAACTACAGAACTACATATCTAAACTATAATAATAGATACTATTGCTCTACATAAATATTGCCATACTCCTTAACCATATAAATATTCAATTTGATGGATATTAACCAGTGACTGGATGATTATCTTTAGTACAATGCACAATGACTTAACTGACATGCATTATCCACATTCAGCAAATGTGTAAATTAGTACAATTAGTTTGGTCACAGATTCTTAAGACATCCATCATTCAAAGGTTACCAGCATGCAAAGATATGTATGAGCAACAAAAGTTTCATGACTTTTACTATTTCTCATTATCTCAAGATATAGTTCAATTATTATCTCATAATGATTGTATCTCATTAAGCCAGGTTCAGTTCACAATAAAGTTTGATTTTTATTGATGAATCACACCTTTATAATGATTATGTGATAATATACATATAACCCAACAGTTGTATTTCCAAAATAACAGAAAATACAATAAAAATACGCAAAAATACATTTAAAATACACGTATTTAGGGTTTCATATGCAATTTCACATCAATAAAATCATCAAACATATAAAATAAATATACCAAAAGATAGAGAAGGACCATATGAGTCGAACGTCGTCAGCCACGCGCCGATTCGAGCCTCCACGCATCCGTATGTGCCGCCTTAGTGCGCGGCGCTTGGAGCTCACACGTGCGTCTTGAAGCCTAGTCTGGATTTGCAATTTAATTTAATTTTTATTGAACAAAAAATCTCGAAAATTGCAAATTATGGCAAGATCCGTACTAATTAGGGCTAATCCGTACAAATTAGGGTAAATCCGTACAATTTAGGGTAAAATCAATTAGGGTTCAAGTTCTAGAATTATGAAGGCTCTGATATCACATATTAAACGCAAATTGCGCAACCCCAAGATCTCCATAATCAGAATAAGAATATGTATAATTAAGTAGAAAGATTAACGCACCTAGGATCCATTGTTCTTGAAGCGGAAGCGGAAACACAATGTTTCTTGCATAAATCCTTCTCCTCTATTGCCCTCCGTATCACTGGCTCAATGAGGCGGCCCCTCACGATTAGCATTAGAATAATACCCATTAGGTGAGGATATGTGAGAATTAGGGTTAGAAGAGAGACTTGAGCACTATTTATAGAGTTTCCAGCCAGTCCCCCTCATTATAAGCCAGGCTCAACTCGGCCCACACTAGCCAGCTCCATATTAAACTAATTAAGAAACATTCTATCTCACCTTAGACCAAACCCCATAAAACGGTAAATATTAAACGGTAAATTACAATGTCAATTAATTTAGTCCACATTAAGGAAAACTCTTACAAGTGGATCACGTGTGGAAAGTCATCATCAAAACTAATTTAAGGGAAGTCCTTAATTTGTACTCAAAAGTACCTGTGTACGTGGTATTCCTTTTTTCTTTCGTTCTTAATAAAGAAAGAAAGGAGTGTTGTGTTTTGTTGACTCTTTGATCCCAAATAATAAATTTTAAACTGTTATTTCTCTCGTATGACATCATAAGATTCTAGATGCTTGAAAGTGAGAATTTTCTTAATAACATTTCAATTGGACGATTCAAACTAATAGTCGTGATGTTTTCAAACTCAATTCGGACACGTCACCTAGTGATAGATCGTTCATGACAAACACATCTAGTTCCCTTTATTTTAAATAGTGACAAAAGTGCTTTTAATTAAACTAGCTATTCAATCCGCACTTGGTGGGGCTTGTTTATAGCTAGGTGAGGCAGCTCGCTGGGCCAAAGAAAAGGGAAAAGACAAAAAAATCTAAACAAATTAAAAAATCTTATAGAAATCCACTTCAGATGGGAAATTGTTAAAAAAAATCAATGTGGGATGATTTGTCGGAATATGCACTCAAGTGAGTGAAAATATTATGACATACAAATTAGCGCCATACAAAAATTATGGCATTTTTGCTATTGTTCTCTTGGTCTATTTATTAGCGATACATCTATAGTTTTTAAGAAGAATGTCATACCTAAGGAGCCGGATAACTATGAGGTAGAACAACACTATAATATTATGTTTCCTAAGCCCGCAATGGAGTACTTTCAGAAAATCTATACTTAAAATAACTTATTTTTGGTCTGGATATTTAAAATAAGTTGACTTGATGGAAAAAAAAATCGCAATGAAATATAAATGCTCTATTTGCAAATAAGTTGCAATAGAAAAGAAAACGTTGTATTACAAAAATTAAAGCTCGAGACCTTTGTCCTAATCCATATTATGAAAGATCTTTTCTGAAATATTTGGATGCGCTAAATCGACTTATTTGAATAAAATAAGTTATTATTTGAATTACCAATAGTTTAATTAAGGACAAGTGTCTTTAGTTTGTTCAACTTTTGTTTATCTTTTATCGAGCAGTTTCTTTATTATAAATATATAGCTTCTGATTTAATTCAATTATTTTTATTAGTTAAACAATAAACAATTATAAATTTTATATCGAAATCGTATCATTGAAAATGATATTTAAGAACCTTAAATATCAGTCAGGAGTGAATTTGAAACTACTTTCTCTAATTTATCCATAGTCCTCAAGTTCAAATCCAAAAGAGAAAAAAAAATCTAGATGTACTCTTTCATTATCTAATTTCTTATAGATTATGCAATTTATCAATGATTTTGAAGATTAAACTTAGTTGGAGATACTCTTTCTTTGTTCATTTTCTGGAATTTAACATCAACAAATGAATAGAAATTTAAAATTACAAATAAATAAACTAAAAACTTTGTCTTGGGTCACACGGCAAAACTATTTGACATGCCATATGTGGCAACTATAGAGTAGAAACTGAAGGATCATTAGCATAGGAGCGAACATTCTTTAGTTTCAAAGAGATAAAATATAGATAAATCAGGAGAGAAGATATGATATAAAATACTAATAATATAGTATTTAATATGAGAGAAGATATAGGACTTATTTAATAATGATACATATAATTTTCTAGAAGAATATCATGTCTAAGGGGGAACGTTATTGTGAAGCTGAAAAGATATGGTAATATTATGTTTCTAGAGCATGCAAAACATAATAGAAAAAGTGATCTTTTTTTTAATACATTCAAGAACGCTATATTTAAAATAAATTTGACTTGACAAGGAAAAAAAAAATATAATAGGAGATAGATGCTCTATATATTAATGATCAATAGAATTTAAGGGAAGAATCCAGTATTTCCTCCAGTGTTATGGGGAAGCAATCTTATTCCTGCATCATCTCTTTTGGCCTATGCACCTCTCAATCATGCCCTGAAGGAGTTTATCATACTTTCTTCTAACTCCGTAGTATGGAATCTCCTATAGTATTTGTCCATGGTGCACTTCGAAAAGCAGCGGGTTTATCTGAGGATGCGAGCTCTGGCAACGGTCTGAGTTGAATGTCTAGCTTGCTCAAGTTGTGGAAAACTACCATCGACATGTGTGGCTCTCGGTTAGGGTTGGCCAACACCTAGTGCTCCGCACTTTTGTACTCGTTGTTGTACACAATCAAGGAAATCAAAATTAAATAAATCAAATCTCTATTTCATTATATAATGTTACTTTTGAACTAACTTGGGTACTTTGGAGATGCTCATAGTACTCAATGGAAATTTACTATGGAAATTTACTTGAAGGATGTCACCAATGTTCACAACCAGAGCACCTAGGACGAGCGGCACATCCAACCACTCATTATTGTGCTTCACTTGCAATCCCAGGAGGTTGTCTTCTAGGAGCATTGTGATCACTCTCGGTCCATGTGGGATGCTAAGAGTTCATTTGGTAACATTTCTACTCCAGTGAATAATTTCTTTATAAATAAATTTTTTTATTTCTATTCCTCGAAATAATTTCTAAATGAAAGAACTCCTTTGGTAACAAAGTACAAAGTTTCTACTGTTGGAATGAAAAAGAACAGGAATGTGTTTGATAATGTAGAATTTCTTTTAATTTTTTAAGATTTTATTTTAATTTTTTTCTTTTCTTATATTTCCTTGCCAAATATCGCCGGTTGGTAGGCAAGAGTGGTCGGCAGCAGGCGACGGTGGGGTGTGGTGGCCAAATAGCAACAGCAGTGATGAGGGGAGGGGGGCAGCAAGGAAGAAGAAAAGGAAAAAATAAAAATTAACTTATTTCTAAAAATTATTCATGAGAATATGAAGTTATTTTTTTTCTTTTTATTTTTGTTCCAAATCTATTCCCCGTCAAACAATCTCCAACCACTTTTCTATTTCACAAAATAAAAAAATTAGCTAACATTATCAAATGAATTTTTTTTATTATTTTTTTATTTTGATGTGAATGAAAAAAAAAAAATTTAGAACATTGTCAATTGGACCCCAAGCCATCGTCAGGTCGGGCTGGGGCCAATACGGATAGCAATTACCCACCATGACTCTCCGGGCACATCAATTCCTGTAGCTTTTCGGGACTCAATCCCAGACCTTCGCCCAACAGTCCCATCAGGATGCCTCCCAGGTGTTGGATCTACTGATCCCATTCCATCTCCTCATTTTTGCACACCCAAGCGTTCTTTTCCGTGTCTGCTTTCGGCTCCAGCTTTATTGGGAGCGTGTCCTTGCAACATCACTCCTTATGTTAGGGGCATACAAACTGGACTGCTCGAAACAAGAATCGCTTAGATGAGACTGAATTAGCTAGTTGGGTCTGATTCCTATAAGCGTCGATTTAATTCTTAATTGCTAAAAGTTGAATTGGTATTTAGGCAATTCGGTTCTTGATTATTAGGAGGAACTGGACCAGATCAATTACACATATATTTTTTTATTAATTCAAAAAAATTAGTGGGTTTAGTTTATTGTTTATGAGAAAATAGGAGTCTGTACTTGGATAATAAAATACCTAGAAGGAAGCATATGATTTTTCTCAAGCACTTTGAATTTGTTTCTAATTATACTTTGAACAATAAGATATTTGGAGGAAGTATAAAAAAAATAAAATAATGACTACTTCTATTGGACATGGACCGGACGGAAAATCGACCACCTCTCCTTTGCATTGGTTTGAACTAATTCTTTTTGCTTGCTCAATTTTCTTTTTATTTATTTATTTATTTATTTATTTATTTAAAATTTTGATATTAAGGATAAAAATCAGTTCTCTTACTTCATGCAATCTAGTCGTATAATTTCTCAATATCATACTTGTCACATTAGGATGTGTCATATCTTCCTTTAGTCATATATGTTACATCGTTTCGTGTTGATTAACCCAAGCTAGCTGCTTTGGAGCGGAACAAGTCGACGTTGGAGAAGAATGTGACCCCGTTCTCCATCCCCCTCCGGTAGATCCTCGCCTTCGTCTCCATCGGCTGCTCATCGAAGGCCTTCACGGCTGTGATCATGTGGTCCATGACCTCCGTCGGCACACCGTGGTTGACTACCTGGAAGAAGCCGACCTTGTGAGACCCGTGCCCCACTTCTTCTACGACGGAGGGCTGCTAGCCGGAGTTGTAGCCGGAGAGGTCGATGGTGGGGATTGAACGGATAGAAATGGGCCTGGGGTGGGCGGGCCTGAGGCTGGAGAGGGTCTTGGGCGGGCGGATGAAGAGGGGAGGGAATGGAGGCGAGGCTGGAGTCGAGGAGACCTTTGATGCCGAGCTTGGATTCTTCGAATCGCTTGAGCTCTTGAGCTCGGTCGAAGGCTTGTTGAGCGGTGTCGGTGACGCCCGTGGCTGGACACTCCAAGTTCAGGTTCGACCGATGCGAGTGTCGTGCCGCGGGGAAAGATAAAGGGAAGGACGGAGAGGCAATGTGAGAGGAAGATGCCAAATTCGTGTGTTGGAACGATATAAATAAACTTAATCGAGATACTCTTTCTTTGTTCATTTTTTGGAATTTAACATCAACAAAAGACCATAAATTTAAATTGACAAATGAATAAACTAAAAACTTAGTGGTTGGGTCACGCGGCAAAACCATGCCGTGCATCTCGCCATATATGGCAACTATAGATTTAAAGTGAAGTGTCATTGGCAAAGCAACGTATACTCTTTCAGTTCGGAAAAGATAAAATCTATATATACAATCTTTTTATTCATTTTTTGAAATTTAAACTTATAAATTATGGGGAGTTTAGAGATTACACATGATTAAAAATGTGTAATGTGACCAAACTATGTCATGTATCTTTTTTTGGTAAAAGGTAATAATTATATTGAGCAAAGACCAACTATACAATAGATCACAGTACCATAACTTACACTCAAGATGAGAAGATCATTATGAGTGGAAGGATGCCCGGATGTAAAAGCCACCAAATGCGGCACACAAACTACAATAGCAGCCAAAAGAACAAGAGACTAGCACGGCATGGACAATCGGCATCCAGATACAAAAACAACATCGGCTAGGGAGGAGAAAAGATCCACAGCTACCACAGCAATCAGCAACAACCTTGGATTGAGCAACATACATATGTCAGCTGAAGTTAGGGAGGCAATTAAGGGTCCCCAAAGAAGATAATCGGTTCAATGCCCCAGCTCTGCTGCAGTCTTCTAGTCCTCAAGTTATCGTCCATGTTCTTGAAGGTGATAGCCTTATCTCTAACCACTTTAAAAAGATGGTTCTTCATAGCTGGGACGGCAAGTGGCTGTTCTCTAAATATAATGTCGTTCCTATTTTTCTAAATAATATGACATAGCGCACCAAAGGAAAAGTGGGCAATGCACTTATAGAAATCGTTGCCCAACAGGAAGGTGGTGGCCCAATGGAGATTCTCCCCCCAAGACCTGTTACGCCAAGGCAGATTGCATCTAGCTGCCCAAAAGAAAGTAACATCGGCCGTCACACACCAACCAAAAAATAGATGATCAATAAAATTAGGCATATCATTGCAAAAAGCACAGGATCCACTTACTATTCTACCATAAGACAATAAAAGAGCCTGGGTGGGAAGCCTGCGCTTGGCTATAAGCCAAAAGTTTACTTGATATCGTGGCGTGATTGCATTGTTCCAAACGAACGCATGCCAATGGACCCGAGTCCTCTTCCGCCTAATGGTCTCCTAAGCCGTAGCAACAGTGAATCAGCTTGACGAATTCTCCCTCTAGTAAAAGCAGTTCGAGATATGAGAAAGGCTCGGGAGGGGGTGCTCCCACGACCAGCATCAGAGAAAAGATCTACCACTGTTGCCAGCCTAGAAAGCCCGAAACTATAGATGATCGAGTCTAAAAAGATTAAATTTAGAGGACCCCTACGTCTCCTTATCTGAGAACAGGAGCCAAATATGTTTCAGCATGGCGGCCATGTTGCAACTATGTCATGTATCTTGTCATATGACCGAGAAGAAAATGCAATTAAGTGTGACTTGACTAGCTTTGGAGTGGACATTTTCTCAATTTCTAGGTTTAAGTGTATATAACAGACTTCAAAGATATAATTAAACGGTGCTCTGATCAACTACTCTCAGACAAGGAGTACTACCAAATGCTGTAAAAAATCGGTCACTCAAGCTTATCCAATCCAATCTAAAAACACTAAAGTTCAACTTTGCTTCCTCACCTAATGCATTTTGAAATTATGTGATTATCTCGACATTTTTGTCCGTTTCCTATTATTAAACTTTGGAAGTCCAGTTTTTGTTTTTTTTTTTTAAATTCTATTTAGCATTCGTTGTAGAGCTTTGGCCCAAAATTAGTATTGTTGTAGATAACTTCGGATCATGATGTATATTTCTAGATGGGGGAGAGTATACAAATTATCATCCAGTTAGATTCTTCATCACCAGCCCTTATATATATATATATATATATATATATATATATATATATATATATATATAAAGTACATATGTATATATGTATTTGTATAAAAGATATTACACGTTATATTACCTCACATCCCATCCACTGGCTATTTAAACTGAAATAGACTTCTTCGTTGATTTTGTCCTTATGATTTAACTTATACTCATTTATATCTCGCATTGATCTAGTTCAGTGTGGAGTATATTTCCAACACGGACTCATAATATTGATATGAGAAATTTCTCCCCATATCTATCATAAACTCCAAAATCATGACAATATCAAAACTCAAAAAGAACTAAATCTTCCTTATTTTTTTCATGATGGGATAGGGATCTCATGGTAAGTTTTCACAAAAAGTAGGAATCCATTTATACTTGACATAAAGATAAGTCTTAGATCATCCAATTTCAAATTAAGAAATCTAATTATCTCCAAAATGAAATATTCTGCCATTTTTATCAACGCTTGCCGTAGAAATCCTAGGATCTGGTTGTGTTGTGACAGTTGATTAGATGGAATGTAATTATCTCCTATGTAATTGCACAGTAATACCATGAATATTCCAATAACATGTCAAATAATTTGGATATTTGTCTAAATTCAAGGATGTGGGACCATCTCCTCAAGCAATAGGAGTTGGAGGACTTTTAGATGAACGAGGTGATATACTCTAAGTAAGAGAGTTAGAGGACAGACAATATCGATGAGAAGTGCAATTAAAATAGGACGAGCAAGTAGTATATGTTCCCGTTACCAGACAGACCGACTTATTGTGGAGGAAATGAGATGAGTCGTTCTTAAATATAGGCACACAGCGACTTTGAACTAGGACAATGGCTTGCAATTCTAGTGAATCCAAACCCAACTTACAACTTAATAAGCGATTGCTTCTTATTAAAAATAAGGAAGCATCTTATTCTTGCACCATCTATATTAGTCTATATGCCTCTTATATTATGTCCTGAAGTGATTTTTCATAGTTTTCCCATCCAGCACCTCAGTTTGGAATCTCTTCAAGTATTCGCCAAGCTTGAATTGTCGAAAAGCAGCAGGTTTCTCCGCTGACACGAGCTCTGGGATTGGTCCGATCTGATTTTCGCATTCGAGCGGATAGTAGAAAACCACTACCGACAGGCGTGGTTCGGGGCCTGGATTGGCCAACACTCGGTGCTCCACGCTTTTGTACTCATCATTGGACATGATCTGGGTGAATCCAAATTTATGTAAATAGAGATCTCTATGTCCTTTTATAGAAGGGAGGTGATCGTTAGGCCAATCAGTTTGCAAGATGCAACGTTTAATTCAACCGGTGCTTTGAAACTTGCATGAATGGAATATTACCTGGAGAAGGTCGCCGATGTTCACAATGAGAACCCCCGGAGAGGGCGTCACATCCAGCCACGCCTCGCCGTGCTTCACCTGCAACCCGCGGACCTGGTCCTGCAGGAGCACCGTGATCACCCCCTTGTCGTTGTGGGGCTTCAGGCCGACAGTCAGATCAGGCTGGGGACAGTAGGGATAGTAATGCGCGAACATTTTTCGCTTCTCCCCACACGTCATGTCCTGGAGCTTGCTCGGACTCAATCCTAGCCCCTCGCTCAACAGACCCATCAGGAGGGCGCCGAGGCGTTGGGTCTGTTGATTCCACTCCATCACCTCATTTCTGCACACCTTCGGTATTTCTTCCTTGTTTGCGAGTACGGGACCCGACCTTATCCGGAGTGAATCCCTGTAATATTTACTTCGTGCATTGAACTAATTTCTTCTTATTCTTCACCTTAATTAAGAAAAAAACGGAGTTTGGGACACCTGGAGTGCCATAACTTGGCACGGGGGGACACTTAAGTGCCATAACTTTTTTTCGGTACACTTAAGTGCCACTTTTTTTTCAAATGGGACACTTAGGTGCCACCTCCGGCGACCTTGCCGGAAATCCTACGTGGCACGTGTTTATTATTTTTTAATGCTTGTGTGGCTCGCCGGAGAGCCGAGTCAGCCGACTCAAAAAACGACACTTGTTTGCATAATAAAAAAATAATTAAATTAAATTAAAAATTAATTTTAAATAAAAATACTCTAAATTTAAAAAAAAAAAAAAAAAAAAGGGACGAAGGGGCGGGCGCGAGGGCCGAGCCCTCGCCACCGCCGCCTCCCCGCCTTCGCCGGAAGGGCCGGCGACGGAGGGGGTAGGGTCGGCCGGGGTCGCCGGGCCCCGGCCGACCGGCGGCCCTCGCCGGATCGGGCGAGGGCTCGCGACCCTCGCCGCCGGTCGGCGGGGCCCGGCGACCCCGGCCGACCCTACCCCCTCCGTCGCCGGCCCTTCCCGGCGACGTGGGAGGCGGCGAGGGCCACAGCCCTCGCCGGATCGCGGCGAGGGCTCGCAGCCCTCACCGCGATCCGGCGAGGGCTCGCGACCCTCGCCGCCGGTCGGCCGGGGCCGACGACCCCGGCCGACCCTACCCCCTCCGTCACCGGCCCTTCCGGCGACGGCGGGGAGGCGGCGGCGGCGAGGGCTCAGCCCTCGCCGCCCGCCCCTTCGTCCCCCTTTTTTTTAAATTTTAGAGTATTTTTAATTAAAATTAATTTTTAATTTAATTTAATTATTTTTTATTATTTTTACACGTCGACGCGAAACGGCGTCGTTTTTTCATTTTTTTGCCACGTCGGCATGCAAAAACGACGCCGTTTTGGACCTCCATCGCCGGAAAATTGCCACGTCGGCCCGTTTGGCCGGATTTTCGCCGGAGTGGCACTTAAGTGTTCCATTTTACTCGATATTGACACTTAAGTGTTCCATTTAAAAAAAAAAGTGACACTTAAGTGTACCGAAAAAAAGTTATGGCACTTAAGTGTCCCCCCGTGCCAAGTTATGGCACTTGGGGTGTTCTTTACTCAAAAAAACGGAAGCACTCTTCCTATTTGCTTTTTGCACATTGTTTGTGCTTCTTGTAAATCACCGAGCAACATTTCTTCTCACTTGTTCAAATTTAATATATTATATAAATTTTTTATAAAAAAATATGAAAATTATATGAACTCAAGTGTCGTAATTTATACAGTGTAAATGTTTGAGATGTTTATGGTTAAGAAAAAGTCCAAATGAATTCGTGCACATCAATACTCCGTGCCCCGTCATTGTATTGTCACTAATAAATTCGCGCACATCAGTACATTGTCCCGGTCATTGTATAGTCATTGATAAATGCATATAATTTGCAAATATGTGTGTGTGAAACTTCTTTTGGGACAATGAAAATTTCGATTTATATAAAATGACAATTTAATTTTCACGTCAATTTAAGATGATAATTATCAAAAAAGTCATATATATATATATATATATATATATATATATATATATAGTACAAATATCAATTCAATTCTACATATTTCAATGGGAAAATGTCACCAAAGACCCAAACTTTACCAAATATGACAAATTTATCCTAAATTTTTTTGTGACATAAAAAACCCCAAATTTTATCAAGTGTAACACATTTACCCCAACTCTATGGCTCAAGGGCATTTTCGTTTTCTTTTTAAAAAATTTTTTCCTTGTCTCTTCTTCTCTCTTCCCTTCACCGTGGCTGGACTCAGGTGGGGGCCACTCTCACTAGTGTCGGGCGAGGGTGGCCCTTGCCTAGGCCGGATCTGGTGAGTGCCTCTTCGGCATTGGCTTAGGCGGCCCTCACTTGGGTGGGGCGAGGGTTGCCCTCGTCAAATCTAGCGAGAGCTGTCCTTGCCCGACCTAAGGAACCTGACTTGAGTCCAGCTTCTCTCCGTCATGCCAACAGAGGGAAGAAAGGAGAAGAAAACAGAAAAATAAAGAGAAAAAATTAAAAAGTAAAAGATGAAAATGCCCTATAATTTGGGGTAAATGTGTCACGCATGTATAAATTTAGGGTTTTTTGTGTCAAAAAAAGTTTGGATCAAATGTGTCATAGTTGATAAAATCTGGGGTTTTTTATCTCACAAAAAAAGTTCGAGGTAGATTTGTCACACTAAGTAAAATTTGGGATTTTTTATGGCTTTTTCGCCATTTCAATTTGATCAATTGAATATGAAATCTTTTAACAATCAATTTTGATAGAACTTCGTTCCCATGGATGTTAGCAATTTTACATGGCATGACTAACGTAAAAAAATAGATAAAAAAAGAAGTTAAAAAATTACAATAATTACCAATATTAGTGACAGTTGTGTAACGTAAAACAATCGGTATCCACTTTAATATTTTCTTGTCAAAATTGGTTTGAATGACTAAATTGACAAATTATAGAAAAATATTTAAAACTGAATTAGCCTCCCATGCAACGTATTTAAGACTTTTCTTTGGTAATTTTCTTAATTTCGAGTCACTAATGTTCCTGTCTTGTCAACCCAACATAGAAATTGACATTCACCTTACTTCCAGCAAGCCGCTTTGGAGCGAAGCAAGTCCACGCTGGAGCCGAAGAAGGCGACCCCGGTCTCAGATTCCCTTAGATAGATCTTAGCCTTCACCTCCGCTGGCTGCTCGTGGAACGCTTTCACTGCCGCGATCGTTTGATCCAGGACCTCCGTGGGCACGCCATGATTGACTATCTGGAAGAAGCCAAACTCACGAGCAGCACGTGCAACTTCCTCGATGACTGAGGGTCGTCGGTGGGAGTTGGAGCCGGAGAGATCAATGATGGGGATTGAATCGGTCTTGAGCCCAACAACAGGCTTGAGGCTGGATAGAAGGTCGGGCGGGTGGATGAACACGGGAGGGAGGGTGGAGAGGCCCGAGTCGAGGAGGCCTTTGACTCCGAGGTTGGAGTCTTCAAATTGCTGGACCTCTTGGGCTCTGTCGAGGGCTTCTTGTTCATCGGCGTTGGCGACACCCATCATGGTTCCTGTCATCTTCTTCTCCTGCACTTTGCCTCTGTGTGAGCGTTTTGGTGGACGGGGGAAGGGGGTTTGATTTTAAGGGGAGAGAGAGGGGATCATGGCAATTCAAAAGACTGGGTAGGTGACAGAAGTTGTTGCATTAATTAAAGATGAGTTGATTGGCTTGCGCATTATCTTCAGTGCTTGTTAGATGAAGGTTTGATTGGGCAGTTATTGAGTCTTCAAAAAACAGAAAAATACAAGGCCACCCTATATGATACTGTAGGCCCTAATTTAATTGTCTATGATTTTTTTGTGTAATCATTTAGACACATTTAGATTGAAAAGGACGGCCCATTGCAACCACTCTACCATGGGCAATTTGGTCAAATACTCCTTGTAATGATTGAGCAATTATTGAGTTTTTAAAAAACAATAAAATACAAGGCTATATTATAGTGTAGAATCTGAATTAAAAAGGACAGCGGATTGCAGCAGCTCTATAATTAGCGATGTGACAATTTTGGGGCTCATATGAATATAGTCCACATGCAAGTCGGGGATGACCCTTAGGCGTAGGTATGAATAAGTATTTGGACGAAGGAGATTTTGTTTTGCCTGGAAGTAATTTATCGAAGTTTTGCTGTCCGATTCCTTGAAAAAATCTCCTCATGTAGACAGCATAGGTTGCATTGCCGGTAGACAGGCCAACTTATCCGCAAATAATTTATAGCACAAGGTGAGTGTCGTGGGGAATTAAGAACTTCAAATTCCAAGAAAGATTTGATTTTTTTTTTAGGTCAAATGTCAATTTTGTGAATTTGGGAGCTTTCAAATCATCCGATTTACTTGTTGTTGTGTTCATTATTTTATCATAATTTAAAAAAGTTTGTAGCATATGTTGAGATTCATAATTCATAACAAAAGCTCGTCCTCGTGCTTCACCAACAATCCGCTAATCTAGTCTTCTAGGAGCAGCATGATCACTCCCAGTCGATGCGGGAAATTAAGCCAATTGTCAAGTCATACTAGGGATAATAAGGATAGTGATGCACCGCCATGATCCTCGTCCCCAACCACAACTTGCTTACACTCAATGAAGCCCCTCGCTCAATAGTCCCATTTATAGGCCTCTCAGTTGTTAGATTTGCTAGTTCCATTCCGTCACCACTTTTTTGTATACACCTCGCGAATATCATCCATGTCCACTAATTTCGGCCCCAGCATTATCAAGAGGGTGTCATTACGTGTCATTTTGCTAAAATATTCTACACTTGATTCGACAGTATCATAAATGGTAATCAAGCTTTTATAGAACTAATTTTAATACAATTTATCCATTAGAGCAACATTAATTTGAAGTGGTTGTGTTGATAACCTCCGGCTAGCTGCTTTAAAGTGGAACGAGTCAGACATTGGAGAAGAACACGATGCGGGTCTCCATCTCCCTCCGGTTTATGCTCGCCTTCACCTCCATTTGCTCAAAAAAAATTATTTAAAATGTCTTAAATTTATCATACTTTTATCAATTTAATTCTAGACATTATGATTGTATCAATTAAATTATAATTATTATTATCATTTTGCCAATTGAGTCAATTCAATCATTTTTTACTAAAAAATCACTCATATAAATGCTAAGCGTCCTAAGTGTCATGGAACCAACATGGACAATTCTTTTAGTGTTTTTTGCTCTCTCTCTCTTCATTTTTTTTTTTTTTTTTTTGGTTTTTTTCTTCTTTTTTTCTTACCATGGTGAGGGCAAGCCTCATCCGAGACTAGCCGTCACTGGCCTTTAGCAAGGGTGCTCCACACCCAAGGCTAGCAAGGTGACCCTAACCAATATTTTCCTTTAGCCAATTGCTAGGGGCTTAATGACCGACGGAGAAAAGAAAAAAATACAAAATAAAAAATTTCAAAAATATCAAGATATTATTAAATATTGTCCACATTAATGCTAGTCCTATCGCGCAGAATTTCTGACGTCCATCTTAGCAGATTTATGACTAAATTGGAAAAATTGTAATACATTTAGGATTTTTTTGGGGCGATGTTCCTCATGTGCTTATGGAAGGCCTTCACCGCCGTGCTTGTGCAGTCCAGAACCTCCACCAGCATGCCGTAGTCGCTCACCTGGAAGAAGCTGAGCTCGTGAGCCGCGCGTCCCACCTTCTTCGACGACAAAAGGCCGCCGGCCAGAGTAGCAGCAGGAGAGGTCGATGGTGGGGATCAAATCGGGCCTGGGCTGGGCTGGTCTTAGGCAGGTGAGTGAAGAGGAACGGGTGGTGAACCCCCAGTCGAGGAGGCCTTTGACTCCGAGCTTGGATTCTTCGAATTGCTTGACCTCTTGGACTTGCTCGGAGGCTTGTCGATCGGTGCTGATGACGCCCGTGCTGCGGCTCCGAGATCTGGTTCGAGCAATGCTCTTGTTCCGGGTATGAACGCGAGTGTCGCGTAAGGAAAGAGAGAGGGAAGGACAGAGGCCGTATACAATGTGGTGGATGATATGAACCAACGACGTGATGGAAATCAACGTAAAAACAAGATAATAAACTAACAAGTCAATGCATAGGAACCTAAAAACGAAAGTTATTCCGATGAGATTTTAATCGGGTGATAGAAAAAATGTGACCATCTGATTTGTATGATTCTCAAAGGCTTGTGATATCCAAGTTAAAATAATGTATCGGAGCCTGAAAATTATTATATTCACAACTACGTCTTAATGGGGCTATAAAAATTAAAGATTGCGATATTGCACGACTCAACCTTTTTTATTTTTGGGATAAGTTAGCCATTGATAGATAGGTCGTGGTCAACATTTACTTAATTCCTTCATCTTAATCAGTGATGGAGGTAGAATTCTAATCAAGAGAGGAGGCAAAAATTTCAAATATATATATAAGAGTATTATATTGGATATATTGTCAAACACTGTACCAGTAATCCAGATTCTACAATGACACCACCGGCCAAAAAACTAAATTTCCAAAATGATACGTTATACTGCCTCAGAGTCACAGGCTGATGAAACTAAAAGAGGCTTTTACAAGCCCCATTGGATTTATCTTTATTCATTGTTATCGCCATTAGAGTAAAATTAATCATTTCCTTTTCGACGCATAACCTGATATTAAAAAAAAAAAAAAAAAGTCAAAGATTCAACTTTCGATGAAAGATATTTTCTACGAGAAGATTCTCGGCAAAATTAATATAATTTTTTATGAGATTTTTATATAAAAAGAAAATAAAAGAGAAAATTCCAAATAATAGCCTATAGTTGACATTGTTTAAATAAGAGCCCAAATTGTTCTTATTTTATTAAATAAGAGCAACATTATTTCGATAAGGACCTAAAGTAGCTATATTAATCTCAAAGAAGGGCTTGAGCTTTTTTCGATGAAGAGCAATTTCATCTTTTAAGTTTTTTTTTTTTTTAAATTTGTTCCAAAAAAAGCTATAATATTTAAAAAAGAAAATAGGAGCACACATGAGAGGGATGGAGGCCCTCGCCTTTGGTTGATAAGAGTTGCCAACCCTTGCCATGGCGCTGACGACCTTGCCAGCCATTGCTACTGCCCCATTGGCATTGGGACAGTGGCCACAACAAGGAGGGAGCCGTACCACCTCCCTCCCACTTATAGTTTTTTTTTTTTTTTTTTTTTGAATTTTCTTTCAAAATTTTTAATCTAATTTAATTTTAATTTATATTATATTATGTTTTGATGAAAATATTCTTAATCGTTGGGAATTTTTTGCCAATCGATGAGCTGGCGAGGCAAAACTCTTATTAAAATATTCATAATCACTTCAGATCCTTCTTTGACACTAATATGACCACTTCAGCTTTTATTTGAAATAAGGTCTACTTCAGACTCTTATTTGAGAAAATGAGGACATTTCGAGCTCTTATTTGAAGTTTTCCAAAAAATAAATAAAGGAGAAGCCTTTGCTTGCCCCTCCTTAGTTGTAACCGGTGAGTGGTATGTAGATGAAATCTCATGTATATTTTCAATTTTTTTTTTTTCCTTTTCTTTCTTGAAATTTATATTCATATGAACTCGCCCATTCAACTCCTCTATTTTATATCTAAACTAGCCACTCAATTAGCGCTTTATGCGGCTTGTCTATATGCATATTTTTTAAATTGTTGGTAACACTAATACTATAGTATTTGTTATAAGAGAAGAGATAAGACTTATTTAATATTGATAAATATGTAATTTTTTAGAAGAATATTATATGTGAAGGAGGGCTCGGGTTACAGTGAAGCAGAAAAGGGCCTGTATTATTCTGTTCCCTACATGATAGAGAACGTGATTTTTTTAGAGTAAATTCAAGAAAGGTATATTTGAAATAAGTTCCGATGTTGACAAGAAAAAAAATATAATAGGACATAGATACTTTGCCGCTCAATGATCAGTATTATACAGGGGAAGAATCTAGTATTTCCTCCAGTGCAACAAAGAAGCAATCTTATTCCCGTGTCATCTTTTCTGCCCCATGCACCTCTGAATCACGCTCTGAAGTAATGGACTAGACTTTCGTCCAACTCAGTAGTATAGAATGCCCTCTCGTATTCGCCCATGGTGAACTGCCGAAAAGCAGTAGGTTTATCTGAGGATACGAGCTCCAGCAACGGTCCAAGCTGAATATCCAAATTGGTCAAGTTGTGGAAAACTGCTATTGACACACGTGGCTCTCGATTAGAGTTGGCCAATGCTCGGTGCTCTGCACTTTTGTACTCGTTGGACATGATCTAGGAAGTTGAATCATGTAAATCAGATCTCTATTTCACTATATAATTTTATTTTTGAACTGGCTCAGGTGATTTGAAAATGTTCCTAGTACTCAACGAAAGTTTACCTGAAGGATGTCACCAATGTACACAACCAGAGCACCGGGAATGGGCGGTGCATCCAACCACTCGTCCCCGTGCTTCACTTGCAAACCTGGGAGTTGGTCCTACAAGAGCACTGCGTTCACTCCCGGGTCCGTGTGGGACGCCAAGCCGACCGTCAGATCAGGCTTGGCCCAGCATGGATATTAAATCCCCACCATCCCCCTGGTCTCTGGGCATGTCAATTCCTGTAGCTTTCCTGGACTCAATCCCAACCCCTTGTTCAACAGTCCCATCAGGATGCCTCCCAGGCGTTGGACCTGCTGATCCCATTCCATCACCTCATTTCTGCAGACCTCGGGGATCTCTGTCATGTCCGGTTTCGGCTCCAACCTCATCTGGAGCGTATCCCTGCAACATAATTCCTTGCATTGGTTTAAACAAATTCTTTTTGCTTGCCCAATTTTTTTAAAAATGTTCGAATGATTTTTCTTTTTGTTTGTCCCCTTGAAAATATAAATTATTCTTTAGCTTCATGCAATCCAGATGTATAATTTATCAATATCATGCTCATCACATTAAGATGCATCACTGTCTTCCACTAATCATATACAATGTGTCATTTCGTATCATTTATTAAAAAAATTATCCAAAAAGTCAAAAAGCTATTATACCGAATCCGATTCAATTCTAAACTTTTCAATTGTGTCAATTTAATCATAAATCTAAACCTTTTGATAAATTATAAATTTAGTCCAAACTTTCTAATGATTTATCAATTTAGTTGTTTCGGTCATTTTTGGACAAAATTGCTGATGTGGCGGTTTAGTCAGCATCAAACATTTTACGTGGCACGATTGGCGCTTAGAACGACTGATGCTGATGTTGACAATTCATGCAATTTTTTTAATATTTCAATTTTATGAATTTTTTTCCCCTCTACTAGGCATCATCAATGATCGATGACGTCTGCCGGCCTTATGTGAATACGGCCCACGTCAAGGGCTGACAAGGGGGCCCTCACTTGTGGCCAACAACCTCCATTAGCCATCAATGAAGCCCGATGATGGCCAATGGAGGGAAAAAGGGGAAAAAAATCATAATGAATAGAAAATTGTAAAAATTGTCAACATCAATATCATCATATCACGTATTACGGCCAATATTAACTAAATTGCTATATCAATTATTTTTGATAAAAATTGATCGAAATAACTAAATTGACACACCATTAGAAGGTTTAGATTAAATTGGCAAACTATTAAAAGGTTTGAGACTAAATTGTTATAATTGAGATGTATACGACTAAATTAATACGTTGAAATATTTAGAACTGAATTGATTGTGGCACGATAAGTTTAGAATTTTTTGGACAATTTTTCATTCATTTGCTAAATATTCTAAACTTGATTTGATGCGATCCTAAATGGTAATTAAGCTTGGTTAATTACCTCCAGCTAGCCGCTTTGGAATGGAACAAGTCAACGTTGGAGAAGAACGCGACGCCGGTGTCCATCTCCCTCCTGTATATCCTTGCCTTCACCTCCATCGGTTGCTCGTTGAAGACATTCACGGCCGTGATCGCGCGGTCCAGGACCTCCGTTGGCACACAGTGGTTGACTACCTGGAAGAAGCCGAGCTCGCGAGCCGCGCGCCCCGCTTCTTCAATGATGGAGGGCCGGCGGCAGGAGTCCCAGTCGGAGAGGTCGATAGTAGGGATCGAACGGATCGAATCGGGCCTGGGCTAGGTGGGCTTGAGACTTGAGAGGGTCTCGGGTGGGTGGATGAAGAGGGGAGGGATGGAGGTGAGGCTGGAGTCGACGAGACCTTTGACTCCGAGCTTGGATTCGTCGAATTGCTTGAGCTCTTGGGCTCGGTCGAAGGCTTGTTGAGCGGTGTCGGTGACGCCCGTGGCTGGAGACTCCGAGTTCTGGTTCGATCGATGCGAGTGTCGTGTTGCAAGGAAAGATAAAGGGGAGGACGCAGAGGCGATGTGAGAGGAAGATGCCGAATTCGTGTTGTTGGAATGATATAAATAAACTTAATTGGAGATACTTTTTCTTTGTTCATTTTTTGGAATTTAACATCAACAAAAGACAAGAAATTTAAAATGACAAATGAACAAACTAAAAACTTAGTGTTTGGTCGCGAGGCAAAACTATGCCATGCATCTTGCCTTATGTGGTAACCATAGATTTAAAAGTGATGTGTCATTGACATAGCAATGAATATTCTTTCAGTTCTGTAAAGATAAAATCTGCATACACTTGCTATGGGTCTCTCCCTCATTTTTTGAAATTTAAACTCAATAAATTATGGAGAGTTTAGAGATTACAAATGAAAATGATTAAAATTTAATGGTTAAAAATGTGTAATGTGACCAAACTATGTCATGTGTTTTGCCATATGACAAAGACGAAAATGCAATTAAGTGTGACTTGATGACCTTTGGAGCGGATATTTTCTCAATTTCTAGCTAAGTGTACATAATAGAGTTCAAAGAAATAATGAAACGGGCCTCTGATCAACTATTCTCAGACAAGGAGTACTACCAAATGCTGTAAAAACTTATCCACTTAAGCTTATCCAATCCAATCTGAAAAAACACTAAAGTTCAATTATGCCACCTCACCTAATGCATTTTGAAATTATGTGATCATCTCGACATTTTTGTCCGTTTCCTATTATTAAACTTAGGAAGCTAAAATCCAGTTTTTATATATATATATATATTCTATTTAGCATTCATTGTGGAGTTTTGGCACAAAATTAGTGTCGTTGTAGATAACTTCGAATCATGATGCATATTTCTAGATGGGAAAGAATATACAAATTATTATCTAGTTAGATTCTTCCTCACCGGTCCTTATATATATATATATATATATATATATATATATATATATATAATGTACATATTTATATGTATGAAAGATATAATACGTTATATTAAATCACATCTACTTGTTATTTAAATTGAAGTAGACTTCTTCATTGCTTTTGTTCTGATGAGTTAACTTATGCTCATTTATATCTCGCATTGTTCGAGTTCAGTGTATAGTATATTTCCAACTCGAACTCATAATGTCAATATGAGAAATTTCTCCTCATATCCATCATAAACTCCAAAATCACAACAATATCAAAACTCGGTAAGAACTAAATCTTTGTTAAGTTTTTCACGACAGGATAGGGATCTTGTGGCAAGCTTTCACATTATGTAGGAATCCATTTGTACTTAGCATAAAGATAAGTCTTAGGTCATCCAATTTCAAGTTAAGAAATCAGATTATCTACAAAATGAAATTGATGTACTCTAATTAAGAGAGTTATAGGACAGACAATTTCGATGAGAAATGCAATTAAAATAGGATGAGGAAGTCGTCTAATGTTCCTATTGCCAGACATACCGACTTATTGTGGAGGAAACAAGATGACTTATTCTTAAATATAGGCACACAGAGTCTTAGAATCAGGACAATGGCTTGGAACTCTCGTGAATCCAAACCAAACTTACAACTTAATAGACGATTGCTTCTTATTAATAACAAGGAAGAATCTTATTCTTGCACCATCTATGTAAGCCTATATGCCTCTTATATCATGTCCTGAAGTGATTTTCCAAGTATTCGCCAAGGTTGAATTGTTGAAAAGCAGCAGGTTTCTCTGGCGATATGAGCTCTGGGATTGGTCCGATTTGGTCGTCGCATTCTATCGGATAGTAGAAAACCGACACGGACAAGCGCGGTATGGGGCCAGGGTTGGCCAACACTCGGTGCTCTGCACTTTTGTACTCGCCATTGGACATGATCTGGGTGAATCCAAATTTATGTAAATAGAGATGTCTATGTCCTTTTATAGAAGTGAGGTGATTGTCAGGCCAATCAATTTGCAAGATGCAACTCTTAATTTAGCCGGTGCTTTGGAACTTGCACGAATGGAATATTACCTGGAGAAGGTTGCCAATGTTCACGATGAGAACACCCGGAGAGGGCGTCGCATCCAGCCACGCCTCGCCGTGCTTCACCTGCAGCCCGCCGGCCTGCTCCCGCAGGACCACCGTGATCACGCCTGTGTCGGTGTGGGACTTCAGGCCCATGGTCAGATCAGGCTGGGGACAGCAGGGATAGTAATGCGCCAACATTTTTCGCTTCTCCACACACGTCATGTCCTGGAGCTTGCTCGGACTCAATCCTAGCCCCTCGCTCAACAGTCCCATCAGGAGGGCTCCGAGGCGTTGGGTCTGTTGATTCCACTCCATCACCTCATTTCTGCACACCTCCGGTATTTCTTCCTTGTCTGCTAGTATAGGACCCGACCTTATCCGGAGTGTATCCCTGTAATATTCATTTTGTGCATTGAACTCATTTCTTCTTATTCTTCACCTTAATTAAGAAAAAAACGTTAACACTCTTTTTACTTGCTTTCTGCAGATTGTTTGTGCTTCTTGAAAATCACCGAGCAACATTTCTTCTCGCTTGTCCAAATTTAATATAATATAAATTTAAAATATATATAAGAAAAATTATATGAGCTCATGTGTTCGCATTTATATAGCGTAAATGTTTGAGATGTTTATGGTTAAGAAAAAGTACAAATGAACTCATACACATCTTAAACATTTTGATAATTTGATGATATAGTCGTTTCGACCAATTTTGATAAAACTTCGTTGTCGTAAATGTCAGCGTTCTTATATGGCATGGCTAGCATAAAAAAAAGAAAAGGAAGGAGTTAAAAAATTACAAAAATTATCAACATTAGTACCAGTTATATCACGTAGGATAATCCACATTAGTAAAGTGTTGCCAAAATTAGCTTAAATGATTAAATTGACAAATTGTCTAAAATGTTTAAAATTGAATTGGCATTCCATGTATTATGTTTAAGAATTTCCTGATAATTTTTTTCAATTTTGAGTCACTCATGTTCGTGTCTTGTCAACCCAACATAGGTATTGACGTTCGCATTACCGCCAGCAGGCTGTGTCGGAGTGAAGCAAGTGACTGCTGGAGGAGAAGAAGGCGACCCCGGTCTCACATTTCCTTCGATAGATCCTCGCCTTCACCTCCGCTGGCTGCTCATGGAACGCTTTCATTGCCGTGATCGTTCGATCCAGGACCTCCATGGGCACGCCATGATTGACTATCTGGAAGAAGCCAAACTCACGAGCAGCGTGTGCGACTTCCTCGACGACTAAGGGTCGTTGGTCGGAGTCGGAGCCGGAGAGATCAATGATGGGGATTGAATCGGTCTTGAGCCCAGCACCGGGCTTGAGGCTGGATAGAATGTCGGGCGGGTGGATGAACATGGGAGGGAGGGCGGAGACGCCCGAGTCGAGGAGGCCTTTGACTCCGAGGTAGGAGTCTTCAAATTGCCGGACCTCTTGGGCTCTGTCGAGGGCTTCTTGTTCATCGGCGTTGGCGACACCCATCATGGTTCCTGTCATCTTCTTCTCCTGAACTTCGCCTGAGTGTGTGCGTTTTGGAGGAGGGGGGAAGGGGGTTGATTTTAAGGGGAGAGGGAGGCGACCATGGCATTCAAAGGATTGGGTAGGTGACGGAAGTTGTTGCATGGAAAAAAGATAGAGTTGATTGGCTCACCCCGTATCTTCAGTGCTCGTTAGGTGAAGATTTGATTTGAGCTCGGTTTTAAAACTTTTGAAATTTAAAATTTAAATTGTTAAATGCGAATGCAATTTCGTATTTCAAATAATGTAATAGAAAGCATGGTTCGTCGACACTTGCATGACACCTAGTCATAACCTCATTTGGTCAAATATTGCTTATAAAGATGGAGCAATTATTGAGTTTCCAACAAACAGAAAAATAAAAGGCCACCCTATATTATACTGTAGGCCCTAATTTGATTGTCTATGATTTGTTCGTGTAATCAATTAGATACATATGGATTGAAAAGGACAGCCCTATCCAACCACTCTACAATCGGCAATATGGTCAATTATTGAGTTTTAAAAAAGAAGAAAATACAAGGCTATATTATAGTGTAGGATCTAAATTGAAAAAGGACTTGCAGCAACTCTATAATTAGTAATGTGACAATTTTGGGGCTCATATGAATATAGCCCACGTGCAAGTCGGGAATGATCCTTAGGCGTAGGTATGGATAAGTATTTGGACGAAGGAAATTTTGTTTTGCCCGGAAGTAATTTATCGAAGTTTTGCTGTCCGATTCCTTGAAAAAATCTCCTCATGTAGACAGCATAGGTTGCATTGCCGGTAGATAGGCCGACTTTTCCGCAAATAGTTTATAGCACAAGTTGAGTGTCGTGGCGAACTAAGAACTTCAAATTCCAAGAAAGATTTTGACTTCTTTTTGGATCAAATGCCAATTTTGTGAATTTGGGAGCTTTCCAATCATCTAATTTGCTTGTTGTGTTCATTATTTTATCATAACTTAAAAAAGGTTGTAACACATGTTGAGAGTCATAATTCAAAACAAAAGCTCGTCCTCTTGCTTCACCTACAATCCTCTAACCTAGTCTTGTAGGAGCAGCATGATCACTCCCAGGCCATGCGGGAAATTAAGCCAACTGTCAGGTCAGGTTAGAGATAATAGGGATAGTGATGCACCGCCATGATCCTCATCCCCAACCACAACTTGCCTACACTCAATCAAGCCCCTCCCTCAATAGTCCCATTTATAGGCCTCCCGATCGTTAGATTTGCTGGTTCCATTCCGTCACCTCTTTTTTACACACCTCGCGAATATCATCCATGTCTGCTAATTTCGGCCCTAGCATTATCAAGAGAGTGTCATTACATGTCATTTTGCTAAAATATTCTACACTTGATTCGACAGTATCATAAATGGTAATCAAGCTTTTATAGAACTGATTTTGATTCAATTTATCAATTAGAGCAACATTAATTTGATGTGGCTGTTTGATAACCTCCGGCTAGCTGCTTTAAAGTGGAATGAGTCAGACATTGGAGAAGAACGCGATGCGGGTCTCCATCTCCCTCCGGTTTATGCTTGCCTTCACCTCCATTTGCTCAAAAAAATTATATAAAAAGTATTAAACTTATCATACTTTTATCAATTTAATTCTAAACATTTTGATTGTACCAATTAAATTATAAATATTTCCACATTTTGCCAATTGAGTCAATTTAATCATTTTTTACTAAAAATTAGTAATAGAAATGCTAATCGTCCTAAGTATATGGAACCGAAATGGATAATTTTTTTAGTGTTCTTTGCTCTCTCTTTTTGATTTTTTTCTTCTTTTTTTCTTACCATGGCGAGGACAAGTCTTGTCCAAGACTAGCCGTCACTGGCCTTTAGCAAGGCTGGGCCTTGCCCAAGGCTAGCGAGGGTGTCCCTAACCAATATTTCCCTTTAGCCAATTGCTAGGGGCTAAATGATCGATGGAGAAAAGAAAAATAAATAATAAAAAAAAGATGAAAAATTATTAAAAATTATCCACATCAATGCTAGTCTTATCGCATAGAAGGTCTGATGTCCATGTTAGCAGATTTATGACTAAATCATTAAAATTGCAATACATTTAGGATTTTTTTTGGGCGATGTTCCTCATGTGCTTATGGAAGGCCTTCACCGCCGTGCTTGTGCAGTTCAGAACCTCCACCAGCATGCCGTAGTCGCTCACCTGGAAGAAGCTGAGCTCGTGAGCCGCGCGTCCCACCTTCTTCGACGACAAAAGGCCGCCGGCCAGAGTAGCAGCAGGAGAGGTCGATGGTGGGGATCAAATCGGGCCTGGGCTGGGCTGGTCTTAGGCGGGTGAGTGAAGAGGAACGGGTGGTGAGCCCCCAGTCGAGGAGGCCTTTGACTCCGAGCTTGGATCATTCGAATTGCTTGAGCGCTTGGACTTGCTCGGAGGCTTGTCGATCGGTGCTGATGACGCCCGTGCTGCGGCTCCGAGATCTGGTTCAAGCAATGCTCTTGTTCCGGGTATGAACGCGAGTGTCGCGTAAGGAAAGAGAGAGGGAAGGACAAAGAGGCCGTATACAATGTGGTGGATGATATGAACCAACGACGTGATCGAAATCAACGTAAAAAGAAGATAATAAACTCACAAGTCAATGCATAGGAACCTAAACACAAAAGTTATCCCGATGAGGTTTTAATCGGGTGATAGTAAAAGTGCGACTGTCTGATTTGTATGATTCTCAAAGACTTGTGATCTCCGAGTTAAAATAATGTATCGGAGCCTGAAAATTATTATATTCACAACTACGTCTTAATTGGGCAATACAAATTAAAGGTTGCGATATTACACGACTCAACTTTTTTTATTTTTGGGATAAGTTAGCCATTGATAGATAGCTCATGGTCAACATTTACCTAATTCCTTCATCTTAATCAGTGTTGGAGGTAGAATTCTAATCAAGAGAGGGGGCAAAAATTTCAAATATATATATATATATAAGAGTATTATATTGGATATATTGTCAAACACTGTACCAGTAATCTACAATGACACCACCGGCCAAAAAACTAAATTTCCAAAATGATACGTCATACTGCCTCAGAGTCACAGGCTGATGAAACTAAAAGAGTTTTTTACAAGCCCCATTGGATTTATCTTTATTCATTGTTATCACCATTAGAGTGAAATTAATCATTTCCTTTTCGACGCATAACCTGATAAAAAAAAAAAAAAAATCAAAGATTCAACTTTCGATGAAAGAATATTTTTCCGAGAAGATTCTCGGCAAAATTAATATAATTTCTATCATATTTTTATATAAAAAGAAAATAAAAGAGAAAATTCCAAATAATAGCCTATAGTAGACATTGTTTAAATAAGAGCCCGAATTGTTCTTATTTTATTAAATAAGAGCAACATTATTTCTGATAAGGACCTAAAGGAGCTATATTAATCTCAAAGAAGGGCTTGAGCTTTTTTTCGATGAAGAGCAATTTCATCTTTTAAGTTTTTTTTTTTTAAAAATTCCAAAAAAAAAACTATAATATTAAAAAAGAAAATAGGAACACACATGAGAGGGATGGAGGCCCTCACCTTTGGTTGATAAGAGTTGCCAACCCTTGCCATGGCGCTAATGACCTTGCCAGCCATCGCTGCTGCCCCATTGGCATTGGGGCAGTGGCCACAACGAGGAGGGAGCTGTACCTCCTCCCTCCCACCTATAGTTTTTTTTTTTTTTTTTTTTTTTTTTTTGAATTTTCTTTCAAAATTTTTAATCTAATTTAATTTTAATTTATATTATACTGTGTTTTGACGAAAATATTCTTAATCGTTGGGAATTTTTTGCCGATCGACGAGCTGGCAAGGCTAAACTCTTATTTAAAATATTCATAATCACTTCAGATTCTTCTTTGAGACTAATATGACCACTTCAGCTTTTATTTAAAACAAGATCTACTTCAGGCTCTTATTTGAAAAAATGAGAACATTTTGAGCTCTTATTTGAAGTTTTCCAAAAAATAAATAAAGGAGAAGCCTTTGCTTGCCCCTCCTTAGTTGTAACCGGTGAGTGGTATGTAGATGAAATCTCATGTATATTTTCAATTTTTTTTTCCTTTTCTTTCTTGAGATTTATATTCATATGAACTCGCCCATTCAACTCCTCTATTTTATATATAAACTAGCCACTCAATTAGCGCTTTATGCGGCTTGTCTATATGCATATTTTTTAAATTGTTGGTTATTTGTTATAAGAGAAGAGATAAGACTTATTTCATAGTGATAAATATATAATTTTCTAGAAGAATATTACATGTGAGGGGGTGCTCGGGTTACAGTGAAGCAGAAAGGGGGATGTATTATTCTGTTCCCTACATCATAGAGAACGTGATTTTTTTAGAGTACATTCAGGAAAGCTATATTTGAAATAAGTTCCGATGTTGACAAGAAACAAAATATAATAAGACATAGATACGCTACCGCTCAATGATCAGTAATATATAGGGGAAGAATCTAGTATTTCCTCCAGTGCAACAAAGAAGCAATCTTATGCCTGTATCATCTTTTCTGCCCCATGCACCTTTGAATCACGCTCTGAAGTAATGGACCAGACTTTCATCCAACTCAGAACTAAAGAATGCCCTCCTGTATTCGCCCATGGTGAATTGCCGAAAAGCAGCAGGTTTATCTGAGGATACGAGTTCCGGTAACGGTCCAAGCTGAATATCCAAATTGTTCAAGTTGTGGAAAACTACCATTGACACACGTGGCTCTTATTTAGGGTTGGCCAATGCTCGGTGCTTTGCACTTTTGTACTCGTTGTTGGACATAATCTGCGAAGATTGAAATCACGTAAATCAGATCTCTATTTCATTGTATAATGTTACTTTTGAACAGATTCAAGTGATTTGAAAATGCTCCTAGTACTCAACGAAAGTTTACCCGAAGGATGTCACCAATGTTCACAACCAGAGCACCGGGAATGGGCGGTGCATCCAACCACTCGTCCGCGTGCTTCACTTGCAAACCTGGGAGTTGGTCTTGCAAGAGCACTGCGATCACTCCCGGGTCCGTGCGGGACGCCAAGCCGACCGTCAGATCAGGCTGGGGACAGCATAAATAGTAATTCCCCACCATCATCCTGCTCTCTGGGCATGTCAATTCCTGTAGCTTTCCGGGACTCAATCCCAACCCCTCGCTCAACAGTCCCATCAGGATGCCTCCCAGGCGTTGGATCCATCACCTTATTTCTGCACACCTCGGGGATCTCTGCCATGTCCACTTTGGGCTCCAACTTTATCTGGAGCGTGTCCCTGCAACATAATTCCTTGCATTGGTTTAAACAAATTCTTTTTGCTTGCCCAATTTTCTTTTAATGTTCCAATGACTTTTCTTTTTGTTTGTCCCCTTGAAAATAAAATTTAATTCTTTAACTTCATGTTTTCCAGATGCATAATTTATCAATATCATGCTCATCACATTAAGATGCGTCACCATATTCCACTAATCTTATACAATGTGTCATTTCGTATCATTTGTTAAAAAAATTATCCGAAAAGTCAAAAACCTATTATACCGCATCCTATTCAATTCTAAACTTTTCAATTGTGTCAATTTAATCCTAAATTTAAACCTTTTGATGAATTTATAAATTTAGTCCAAACTTTCTAATGGTTTATTAATTTAGTTCTTTCGGTCATTTTTTGCCAAAATTACTGATGTGGTGGTTTAGTCAGTATCGAACGTTTTACGTGGCACGACAAGCGCTTAGAACAACAAGTGTTGATGTTGACAATTCATGCAATTTTTTTAATATTTCAATTTTATGAATATTTTTTTCTTTTTCGTTTTTTCCCTCTACCAGGGGTCATGGATGATTGATGACCTCTCCTACTCTTAGGTGAATGCGGCCCACATCAAGGGATGACAAGGGGGCCCTCACTTGTGGCCAACAACCTCCATTAGCCATCGATGAAGCCTGACGATGGCCAATGGAGGGAAAAAAGAGCAAAAAGAAAAAAGAAAAAAAAATCATAATGAATAGAAAATCGCAAAAATTGTCAACATCACCATCACCATGTCATGTATTACGGCCAACATTAACTAAATTACTATGTCAATTATTTTTGGTAAAAATTGATCGAAATAACTAAATTGATATACCATTAGAAGGTTTAGATTAAATTGACAAACTATTAAAAGGTTTGAGACTAAATTGTTATAATTGAGATGTATATGACTAAATTGATACGTTGAAATATTTAGAACTGAATTGACTGTGGTACAATAAGTTTATAATTTTTTGGACAATTTTTCATTCATTTGTTAAATATTCTAAACTTGATTTGATGCGATCCTAAATGGTAATTAAGCTTGGTTGATTACCTCCAGCTAGCCGCTTTGGAATGGAACAAGTCAACATTGGAGAAGAACGCGACGCCGGTGTCCATCTCCCTCCTGTATATCCTTGCCTTCGCCTCCATCGGTTGCTCGTTGAAGGCCTTCACGGCCGTGATCGTGCGGTCCATAACCTCCGTTGGCACACCGTGGTTGACTACCTGGAAGAAGCCGAGCTTGCGAGCCGCGCGCCCCGCTTCTTCAACGATGGAGTGCCGGCGGCAGGAGTCCCAGCCGGAGAGGTCGATAGTAGGGCTCGAACGGATCGAATCGGGCCTGGGCTGGGCGGGCTTTAGGCTTGAGAGGGTCTCGGGTGGGTGGATGAAGAGGGAAGGGATGGAGGTGAGGCCCGAGTCGACGAGACCTTTGACTCCGAGCTTGGATTCGTCGAATTGCTTGAGCTCTTGGGCTCGGTCGAAGGCTCGTTGAGTGGTGTCCGTGACGCCCATGGTTGGAGACTCAGAGTTTCTGGTTTGACCGACAGGAATGTCGTGCTGCAAGTAAAGAGAGAGTGAAGCGCCGTGAGAGGAACATTCATTATATAAAGAAAAAACTGGCGAGAGACAGTCATCACGTGCTTTTGATTTTTCTTTATGGAATTTTAACTGGTATTAAAATCAAATTAATAAAGGATATTGACTCACAGATTAAAGGACAGAAATGAAGACTCATGCAGCTGAACATGTTATTTTTTAAAGTAACGTCTTCTCAATTTACATTAGTTATTCTGGGTTTTTTAATATTTACAACTAAAATTCGTTTATTCTAATCAAGTGGATCGCACGTGGGAAGTAAGCATCAAAACTAATTTAAGGGGAAGTCCTTAATTTATACACAAAAGTACATGTGCACATGGTATTGCTTTTTCTTTCGTTCTTAATAAAGAAAGAAAGGAGTGCTGTGTTTTGTTGACTCTTTGATCCCAACTAATAAATTTTAAACTGTTATTTCTCTCTCGTATGACATCATATGATTCTAGGCGCTTGAAAGTGAGAATTTTCTTAACAACATTTCAATTGGACTATTCAAACTAACAATCGTGAATTTCTTGACAACATTTCAATTCACCTACATTTTTTTTTGTTGATATATTGGCGAGAGTGACTGCTCAAGGGTACACCTATATTTGGGCCTACTCAATGGTGCCTCCTGACTATATCCGTACATGAATTATTGAGATTCATCTGAATTGAAACGACGGTTCATTGGAACCGCCCTTGGCAATCTCAGAATTTTGGGGCTCGTATAAGAATGGCACGCGCGCAAATTAGGGATGACCCTTAGGCCGAGTAAAAATAAATATTTGGATAAGAGAAATATTTTTTTCTTAAGTGTCTTATTATTACTTTATAAAGTTTTAAAATTCATTTTTAGTATGAATTTTTTCATTAAAATGTTCAATTAATGCTGGCTTTATCTATATTTTAATGATACTTTTTTAAAGCGGAAAATTTTACATAGACATCATAGATCCATTTTGTTACTTTTCAGATACACATGTTTAAGTCGGCAAGATTGTCTAACAAGTCATAAATCTATTATATGATAATTAGTTTAGTCTTAGACCTTTCAATCATATCAATTTAATCTTATAACTTTTAACGATTTGCCAATTTAGATCTAAACATTTTAACGAATTGTCAGTATAGTATTTACAACTAATTTTGATCAGAAATCGTTGATGTGATAATTCAATCAATGCTTGCTACCCTATATGGTATAGCCAATGCTAACATGGACTTTTAAAACAAATACATTTTTTTTTTCTTCACAAGGCCAGCGGGTTGCTAATCCATGGGTGAGGGCAGCGAAGCCCTTGCAAACCTTGAGTGAGGGGTGCGAGCAAGAGTCATGGCCCTCACTAGATTTGAGCTAAGGCTCACAAGCCCTTGCTATGGCCGGTGAGAGTCATGACACTCTTGCCTCGCTAGATCTAGAAAGGGTGTCATGGCCCTCGTCAAATCCACACTTGTGACTAGTGAGGGCTTCATGGTCCTCACCTAGGGGCTTCATGGCAAAGGTTGCCAACACCGTGTAAAAAGAGGGAAAAAAGAATAATAAAAAAAATATGAATTTTTTTTAAAAAATTTAAAATAATCCATGTCGGTATCGATGCACCACATAGGATGGACGATATTGATTGAACCATTATGTCAGCAATTTTTGCTCAAAATTAGTTGGAAAGACTATATTGGTAATTTGTTAAAAAGTTTAAGATTAAATTGAAAAAAATTGAAAAATTTATAACCAAATAGATAAATCATCAAAAATTTAAAAATTGAATTAATATAATTGAAAGATTTAGGAATGATATGGTTATTGCACAATAAATTTAGCACTTTTTGGACAATTTTTCATACATAAGTCGGTTCAAAAGAACTTATACATGTTCACATGCCACATAGAAAGGCTCTTGAAATTTAGCTGCGAGAATTAGGGTTGTTAACTCTTTTTTTTTTTTTTAGGTCAAGAATATTGTTAACGCTTTATTCACTGGGTTTTATATCCTTTGCTCTGCCCTATAAATCCTCCACGAATATCATGCCCAGGAGTAATTTATCGAAGTCTTTGCCATCCAATCCTTGATGAAGAATCTCATGAAAATGGCAAAGGGGCATTGTCGGTGGATGGCGGGTTTTGTCCGATGTTGTCAACTTCGACAATTACCCCCAACAACTTTCGCGATTGCTCGAATTGCTAAAAGAGTTGGTAATGCTTCGGTTCCGAGAAATAATTTCTTTTTAAAAATAATTTTTTCTATTTTTATTTTCTAGAATAATTTCTGAGTAAAAAAATATGTTTGATAACAATATAAAATTTCTATTTTCAAAATGGAAAAATAATAGGAATACATTTAGTGCGATCCACAAATTTTTTAATAACGTACAAAATCTTTTGATTTTTTAATAATTTTTAAAGATTTTTCTTTCCTTTTCTTGTTCTTTCTTACCACCACTAGCTGCCGGCTACCGTTGATTGCTGCCATTGAGTTGGCAATCAGTGGTGGGCGGCAGCTAGCGCTGGGCAAACAGCGAGGCGCAATGGCAGGGGCCAAGGAGGAAGAAAAGAAAAAAGCAACTTATTTCTAAAAATTATTGCTAGAAATAAGAAGTTATTTTTTTCTACTTTTTATTTCTATTTCAAATTTGTTCCCTAACAACTTTTCTATTTTAGAGAATAGAAAAATTAACGACATTATCAAATGGATTTATATTCCATTTTCTATTCCAAGGAGCAAAAGATCATAAAAACAAATAACAAGAACATTGCCAAACAAGCTGGAAAAATACATCATAAGTGTCAAAATTTGGCACAAAATGACACTTAAGTGCCAAAGATTATGAATTTTGAAAAGTGAGACACTTAAATGCCACATTCGGTGAACACTGTTGAAAATCTTATGTGGCAATTTTTTATTATTTTTCTCTCCTACATGACTCGCCGGAGAGTTGACTTAGCAAATAAATGCAAAAACAACATCATTTTGGTGCGGATTTAAATTTTAATATAAAAATTAATTAAAAATTTTAAAAAATAGATAATTAATTAATTTTTAAAAAAATTGAATGGAGGAAGAAGGCAACCTCGGCCAACCCTCCCCTCACCATCATCGGCCCTTCCCGGCGACGGCGAGGAGGCGGCGGTGAGGGTTCAACCCTTAGCCGCCTTCTTCTTACCTCATTTAAAGAAAAATTGTAAATGTTTTAAATAAATTTAGTTTTAAATTTAATTTTTATATTGATTATATACCAGATCAGCAGCAAAATGACGTTATTTTTGTATTTGTCTAGCCATGTTAGCATACAAAATGACGTCATTTTGCACTTACCTTTTTGGAAAATTGTCACGTCGGCATTTTGGTTGGACTTTTCGCCATTGGCACTTAAGTAATCCATTTTGCTTATATTTTCGTACTTTAGTATCACTTTCCTAATTTTTAGCACTTAAGTATCTTTCTGTGCCAACTTTTGGTACTTCAAGTGTTCAACACTCCCAAATAGGCACTAAGAACTACTATGAAAACTTGTAGCTCTAGGCTAGGGTTGGCCAAATTAGGTGCTCCACGCTTGTACTTGTCATTATATACACATGTTCTAAAAAGGGTAGGTTGCAAAAGAGCTAAAGTAATTAAAATAGATCTCTATTTTCTCGATCATAAATAAAATATTATTATCACGAGAAATCTCAAATTGATATATCATAATAAAATTAATTTTTTGACAAAAAAAAAAGAATTGGTACATCTATAACAAATTTATCGTAAATTAATTTTTTTTACTATTAAAAATCCCAAATTAGTACGTTTATGATAAATTTACACTTCATTAACTTTCATTAAATTGTATTAATACCATGAATCGGTACACCTTTGACAAATAAAGGGTAAAACTCCAAATTAATATATTTGTTGATTGTCACGTGTCATCTAACTCAGTAATTTGGAGATAAAGTTTTACGGAAACTAACGAATGATAAATTTTGTCATAATTATATCGGTTTGAGACTTTTTGTTGTATTAACCCTAAATAATACGTAATGGTATATCATTATATTGGAATGAGCTTAATCTTATGCTGATAATTATGGATGATTGAAGAACCGCCAATCAAATTAACTTTGGCTAATATCTAAAAAACCACAAGATTTGAATTTTTTTACGTGGAAATATGTTACCAACGTTAACAACGACGCCCCCCGGGAAAAGGCCTCATGTCTACCCCCTGTTCACCATGCTTTGGCTCGTAGCCTACCAACTCGATTTTCCAGGAGCAACGTGATCACTCGATTCACTCCTAGTAAGTCCAAATGAGACGTCAAGCCGACCGTCGTACGAGGGCGGGGGCTGGGGATAGCAGACTAGCAGTGCCCCCACCATGGTCCTCGTCTCAAAGCGCGTTGCTTTCTGCAAATCACCGACACTCAGCCTTGTCCCTGCGCACGGCAATCCCATGTGGAGGCCTCCAAGCCACCCTAGAACATCCAAGCCAAAACAGAAATACTGTCTTGATTTGTAAAAAGAACAGATCATTAACAAATTGGAGGTGACCATTGCTATTTAATAGGTGCCTTTTGAAATTGGAGCGTCTAGCATTATATGAGAGCTCGACGTTTTAATATCTGAAGGGTCAAATGAAACCCCTAACATTTATTTGAATAAGATGAAATGTCCACCCAACAATATGAAATTCTTTAAAAAAAAAAAAAAAAACATGTACTTTTTAAAGAGAGTGTTTGAAAAACAATATAACCTTTTGAACAAGATATATTTTTCTAGAAAAATTGTGCAACTCTTGTATTTTATTACAAGAATTTGATTTTTCTCACAACTTGAGTGAAACCGAAACTGCCGCCTGTAAAATATTATTTACACAAACAACTAATCAATCAAGAACAAACGGATCCATATATGACAATTTTGTAAAACACCAATATCAATAAAACACAGCGGAATTAAAGCGTACTGTTTGAGCCATCGCTTCAAGTGAAGAAAAGTAGATCACTCGATAATCGGGGATCTATCGGAATGCCAGATCTTCCTCTCTATGACGTATTTCAATCTAGCAACTTTCAATGGGAGTAAAGCGGCGATAGGTATAACCTATTCTATTTATAGGCTAGAGAGGGACTAAAGCAAATCCTATAGCAAATCATATTCAACGGCGTGTCAATTGGGCCCTTCCCATTACGGGCTTGATTAAACACAATTGCCTACACTTTGCTACTCAACTAGACCCGTTATCAATAGATGCCAATACCCAATTTAATCAGATCACTGTAGGGTTCAATAAATATTGGAATATCTATTAACCCGATTATTTAAAATAGGAAATTAATTAATTAATATAAGCCCATATTATAGGAAATTTCCAACATTCTCCCACTTGGGCTACATTAATTAACTTATTTTATTTTGAAAAATATTTTATATTGAAAACGACATTATCGGGTTAATAACTGAAAATTTTGTTTTATTTGGCCACAACTTTAAAATAATATTCCAATAGTGGCATCTCAAAACCAATCCAATCCTATATAACCTCAGTATATGACTATGGAGATTAATGTATTAAGAAAATATCACAACACATGATCTTCCATAATCACATATAATAAGTATTATATTTTCATGGATCATGGGCCTAGTAGTGTAGTAAGAAATAGTGCCAACATGTGATCAAAATACACTATTTCTTATCGGTCCTCAATGCAATTTCTCAACGACATGAAACTGCATCAACGCAATTTCTAAACAACATGAAATTGCATGACTATGTCATAATCCAACATGAGATCTCATAATTAGTGACATCCAATCATCTTTAAATTAAAATTTGTTTAAAAATACTGTTTTATATTTTCATTTCTCAATCAACAGGAGAAATGATAACAATAGAATCAATAATAACAATTATTGAAAATAAATGCTTTAATAGACATCATAAAAGCATTATCAATCGCATATATCTATAATATCTAGAAATATAAATTATATAACTCCCACTAACAAAATAAATCAAAAGAATCTAAGACACCTATATTCTTTATATATTCTTTAAACAAAATGAGTCGTAAGCCTTTTGTTAGAGGATCAGCTAACATGGACTCAGTTCTGATATTTTCGATCAATATCTCCCTTTTTGACAAAGTCCTTAACAGTATAATATTTCATTGTTGTTATTTATAGCAAAAGTAACTGTTTGTCGCACATAATGTAATAAGATCAATTATGGGCAATAAGCAATTCAACAAAAATAATTAGTACATTATAAACTCCTCAATGCACCATTATTTTTCACAGCATGAAGTTTATAAAATAACAGTAAGGAGAATTACATATAATTGTCAATGATCCATCCCCTTTGGGCAGATAAATCATTTAAATTATACATCTCCATGAAATCAATATATAGATATGGTAAAGGAGAATTACATATAATCTTCAAAGATTAATCCTTTTTGGGCAGATAAATCCTTTAAATTATACATCTCCATTATCTCAACATACAGGGGAATTACACATAACTCTCAAAAAATTTATCCCCTTTAGGCAGATAAACCTTTTGAGTCACACATCCCCATCATTCATCTCTAATATATCAATATAAAGGGGAATTACACATAACTTTAAAAAATTTATCACCTTTGGGCAGATAAATCTTTTGGGTCATACATCCCCATCTTTTAATTTTGAAATTTATCTTCATGCAATTTTCAAATTAATATACACAATAACCCCCTTTGGGCAGGTGATTGTATATACTGATTTTTATCAATAAGGAACTGCAAAAATTTATGCCCAAAATTCATCTAACAATATGAAACACTTTACAACATGTGCTTCCAAGAATCATATTGCACTTTTTCAAACAACAATTTTTGCTACAATTTTATAATTATTATTTTTTTTAATATCTCAGACTCATGGCAAATCAAGAATGGATATGAATGGTTACTAGAATTAAAGGGAGCCAAAAATTTTGTAGATATCAGTAATCATGAAGACAATCTTTATCTCCCACTTTCTCACTATCAACCCTTGGTTGGCATGTTTAAATTTGGCATCTTTTAAATTTGAGAAATTCCATAGTCAAGCAATAACTCAATCTCCACTTATTTGACACAATCATATCATCTGAATTTAGAAGTATCATTGCGCTTTCTAGCCAAACCTTCATGCATGTTAGCATGAAACCCATAAGAGATCAAGCAGGATCTGTGTAAAGAGAACTTCCAAACCTCGATTTTATTAAGTCAGTCCACTCTGATGACTCACGGTAAAACTACACAAGAAGACATGAAAAGTCAAAACAAACTAGACAATAATTGGAACAATTAAGTTTCAAGGTAGGTAGGACCAGCTGCCCTTCCACCTCAATTTACCAGTGGCACATCCGACAATTCCCAGAAAAAATAACAACAGAGAAGAAACCTCTGTTTATCAGAAACCAAAAACTCAATTTCTCAAGACAGTTATTTATTCAACTGAGAACACACATGATAAAATATCCAGTCATTCTTATCTAGCTGAAGGAAGACACCTTATCCCTTTTTCGAAACTATTTGACCGAATAACATCATCAAGTGGGTAAAAACCCTATTCAATCGTCGATGATACCAAGGCGAAAATCTCCCCAACAACGTAGATAAGAAAGCATCTCAAATCCATGATAGAACGACAGAACCCCAGAAAATCCCGAAATCAGACAGGCAGCAATTACTTTCCCAGTGACGAAAAAGATATCGAATTCGCAACTAACCCCATAACTCTCTAAAACCAAGTTAGCAAAAAACGGTTGGAACCCTAATCGCTCATCCAAAAGAAGAACAAACAATCAGCCACAATAATCTCCAAACCAACCGTTGCTACCATCGAATTGAAGAGAAAAACAAAGGTAACAATATAATGTAACTTAAAATTCTAGAACCCTTTTCTTTTTATGTATAAACCCTAGAATTTCAAATTTAAAATTCTCTCTCAATTCTCAACGAAATCATGCAAATTATATATAGTTGAAAAGATCTCGACACGTAGAACAAAAGCCCTATGGTTTCGGGATCAATCAAGCAAAACAAAATCCATATGAAAGAATAATGCCCATATTCGGCTCAAAGAGGAGGATTTCAAATTTGTCCAAAAAAAAAAAAAAAAAAAAAAAAAAAAAAACCAAAAATTTGGATTTTACAATCATATATGATTAGCTCTGATACCGCATGTAGGACGCAAATTGCGCAATCCCAAAATCTCCATAACTAGAACAAGAACACACACCCAAGAGTAGAAAATTAACGCACCTGTTTTAGGATCTCGTTCTTGAAAGCGGAAGCGGAAAGGGATTGCCCACACTCAAGGGATTTATCCACGCATCAAATCATTCTCCTCTATTGCCCTCCGAGTCAATGGCTCAATGAGGCGGCCCCTTACGATTGACGTTAGAATAACGTCCCTTAGGTGAGGATATTTGAGATCAGGGTTAGAGGAGAGACTTGAGCATTATTTATAGAGTTTCCAGTAGGTCCCCTCATTACGGGCCAGCTCAACTCAGCCCACACTAGCCAGCCCCATATTAGACTAATTAAGAAACCTTCTATCTCACCTTAGACCAAACCCCGTAAAACGGTAAACGTTAAACGGTAAATAACAATGTCAATTAATTTAGTCCACATATTAGGAAAATTCTAACACCGCCTTGATTCTCTGGTCCAAATTGGAACCGAGAGTCATGGAGCAAGAACTTATCACACGTCTTGTATGTATGTTCAAATTCCTAGAACAATTGTACAATTACTAGTAGTCTATTTTATTTCACAATTTCTATCATCATTTTAATATTGACTAACATCTTTACAAAGGCAAATAAATTGTTTTAAAAGAATATCTATTTGTCTTACGCACTACATTATGAATTCAAAAGACTACCATTTTCTTTCGGAAAGTTAGAGAAAGGGTGGGAAAAGAAAGTTTGAGGTGAAAATTTTAAATTCCCTCTATTCCTCTCACAAAAGTTTCAAAACTTTTTCAATTTTCATGCCCTCCCTTTTCTCTAGTTTTCCAAACAGAGCCTAGGAGAGACTAAGATATCGGTGTTTGATATTAAGAACTAAATAAAAGCACATGAGGTAAAGATTTTAAAATAAAGGATGCATTTATTTTGAAGAAAATTTTGTGATAAAGGAAAACATTTTTAAAAAAATTATTTTTAGGAAAATATTTTCCCTTTTCAAGTTAAGAAATTCATTTTCCTCATATTAAGCATGCACATTTCTTTTACTATGAATATTTTTCTATTCACCGATCATTTTTAGTAAACCAAATGAGTGAAAGTTCAGAAAATTAATTCGTAATTTTTTTTTTTCACTCAAACGAAAACTCCTTAAGAAAAACTAAAATTGGGAAGTCATTCATAGCTCTAACATTTGAGTGCCGTTACCATTCACCAACATTATGTTTGCCCACGATGCACAATACCGTTGCGTGAATGCTACGTGGCACAATTTTATTGGTTATCCAAACTGGTTAGTTATATTAAAAATTCAATGAAATTTCAATCTTATGTTAATTTTGGTTTAATATTTTGTTTTGAGTGATTCTCGCGTTCATGAAAGGGTCGTGATCGCTACTATCCAGAAAACAAATTAGTGGAAACCAATTTGACCCAATTTCTTTTGACACGAACCAGTTCTGAGACTAGTCCTAACTATGATGATTGAACTCCTCGAAATAATATTGAGTATTAGATTGAGGCGAATACTATATGGTTGTGTCGCGACCAATTTTCAGGTGTAAACCGCCTAAGGTTTGGCTAATGGATTGTTAAGCCTAGACTTAACTCGGGCTCTCCCAAGCCCATACCAATTCGCGACTTTAGGTTCGAGTTCTTAACATGTAAATGATTTTTAACTAGGAGTCACCACTAATCTATTTTGGGTGGGTCGATTAGAAACCCAAGTAAAGTAATGGGAGATTTACTTTACTCCTACGAACTAGAGATTCTAGATACGGGGACTTGGTTACGCTAGACTTCTCTAACGCCTTTTCAGTACCTTTTTTTTTTTATTTTTGAAAAAATATTTAGCAGGCAGCTTGAATTGATTTTAATTTATCTCCCTAACATGTGAGGTGATCATGCGGGTGCGCAAACCACCAATTTAACATCCAAGTAAAGCAGTACATAAATTGCAGGACTTACCTCATAGCAACGAAAACATCTGCATTGTTAGATCAGAATTCACATCATCAACCCTAGATATGATTTCTAATTAACACGCAATTTTTTGTTTTCACTTTGTTTAATGGGAACTTAATCTATATGTAATGCATGCTAATAATCTAATATGACATGGCAACATGACCTAAATTACATGACATGGCAAAATGATCTAAACTATATGACATGAATAGATTAAATCATAAAGAAATGCAATAATTAAATGCAATCTAAATGATCTAATTCTATTGACGGGCAATTTCTAATTAAATGGGCCTAAAAACTAAATGACGTGCATTGTATGAACCTAATTCTATATGACGTGCATATGGTTTTTCTTTTCCTAATAAGCATGCAATCTATGCAATGACATGCAAAGAATGCCCTGAGTCTAATTTTTTTTTTATTTATGAAATTCGAAATTAAAATTGCCAAATAGTTAAATGTGTAATTCAAATTTAAAACTAACATCCTAAATGAATGCATTTTTTTGGATTTTTATTTTTAAAATTTCAAAATAAAATCTCTATTCTAAATATGCAAGATAACCCTAAAACAAGAAATATTCTAAAATGCATCTAATCTAACTCAAATATATTTTTTGGGTTTTTCCTTTACGGACACAATCAAATAAAGGCATTTAGAACAGCATAGCAACAAATCGGGCAAGATATCACCCATGTCGATTTAATTTTGGGAAATAAATCGACGAATCGTATCTCGCGCATGAGATCGGATTGGCCAATTTTTAAATAAAATCACAAATCGTATCTCGAGCGTGAGATCGGATTGGTAATTTTTCCGTGCGATTGCAAGTCGTATTTCAAACGTGAAATCGGACTGTCAATCATGTGCACGTTGCGAAATTAGGAAGATTTCCTAATTTAGGAGGCTACTCGAGTTGCAAATATCATGGCATATCGAGAATTTCCATCATGTGCACCAATGAATATATCAAATAAGGAAGCTAAATTTTTCAGAAATTATAATAGACAAAACTTTTACCAATCCCAAATATTTGCTTCCAAATTTGGTCTTTGAATAGTGACTTGTGAATCACGATGGAGTTCGATTTGGATCAGTAGCTCATCGCATCAGCTTGCGGTGTGGTGCTCAACAAAAGTGGTGGTGTAGCCGATGGTGAGGTGGGCTGAATTAACGTCGAGGAATCTCCGCGTGACGATGTGAGGCAAAGCCGATAGTTGGATACAGTGTAATCGTCTAAGAAATTTCGCCAAGGCAGCAACTTGGTAAGGCTCCGAGGTCAGCGTCGATTGGAAATTGAACACGTGACCAGAGGATGGAATTCTCGACTGGGGTTATTGGCGTCCCTCGAGAAACCCTGCAGCTGCTTGATGAGGCACGACTAAGGCTAGTCGTGGCGGGAATCTTGCTGAAAACCTGCAAAACAAAGGCGGACTCAACCGAAGGTGTAGTGGTTGGAATTCGTCGAGTCTGCACTGAATTGAAGAACAGGAACGCCGAAGGGACTCCTGGTGTATGGACAATCACTAGAAAACCTGCACAAAGAAAAATTGGGCAACAACGAAAGGAAAAGGCCTTCGGGGCTTTTGGGGCTCCTTGGTGCATGGACAATCACTAAAAAAAAATTGCACAAAGAAAAGCATAACGAACTCTCTGAATTGAAGTGCGCTGAGAAACAAAGTAAAAGTAATTTGTTGGTTTTTGCTAAGGAGCTTGCGGGCTTGTTCTCTCAATCTGCAGGAATTGGCGTCGAGGCTTCGCAGTATGCCTTTCTATATTTTTTTTCTTTTTGCTCGCGTTAAGCGAGGCCACAAAAACCACGACTTTTTTTTCTGCCTTCTTTCATCTAAGTCTGAACGAAGATCAAAAGACCACAACATCCACCGTCTTCTTTCCCCCTTTGCAAGGTCACGTGTGTTGCGCCCATTATTCTTTTCACTCGCAATCCGGTATCTTTCTCTTGAAGACCTCATCATATTCTCTCTCGGGCGTCCAAGACGTGAAGCTTGCTCTTCAATGCTCTCAATTGCGGCTGCCGTGTATTCTTTGAAGCTCTCTCTCCTTGCCTCTCAAAAAGTGTCGTCACCTTTTCTCCATGAATCGTAGCCGTGTGTTTCTCTTGTCTGGCCGTGTATGGAATTGTGTGGCCCCCCCTTTTTTTATCTTCCGCATGATGTATTTATAGGTCCGAAAAATGTATCGTTGCGACATATATATTTTCCTTTTTTGTTTGCGCACGATACCCCTAAATATGTCATTAAAATATACACCTTGCGCAATATTCCTTTTGTATATTCGATTAAAAGAAATTCCCCTTTTGCGCAAAAATGTATCTCCCAATGTATATAACCTAAATCTATAAAAATCTTCACAAAATAAGACAAAATCAATAAAATCTGCCTAAACTATATGTCATGTGATTTTTTTATTTTTTTATTTTTTAGCAAAAACTAACCCCAAAAATTTAGGTGTCAACAGATTGAATAGCTTTGAAACACATTAATATGTGTTTAGAAAGTTCTGAGAGTTACGGACACCCTAAAGAGAATTATACACAATCCAATTATTAGTATCATTCTGACTTTGACTAGTAAGAGATAAAATAGACATACTCTCTCTTCATCCATTTATTGAAATTTAAAATCAATAAAAGATAAAAAGTTTAAAGACAACAAATGACGGCCCCATTTGATTCAGTTTTTTTCAATGGGCTATGAGGGAAATATGAGATGTTTGGCAAGCATTTTTGGGACCTCATTGGCCAAATGCTAGAATTGGGAAACTACCTATCTTGTGCTTTTAACATTTTGGGAATATAAGTCTGGCACTATTCGCATTCATTGTTCATCTTCCCTGATTTGCCCAAACAACTTGGACAAAGGCCGACGACTGCCACCTTAGAGGTCATGCATCCCTAGCAACCACAGCTTAGGGTCTCACGACTGCAAGCGTTGCCTGGGTCACGCAACCCAAGGCGTCGCTTGAGGTCGCCCTACCTTAGGCGACGTCACCTAGGTTGTCTAACCTCAAGTGTTGTTGCTTCGGGTGGTGCAACCTAAGTGTCACTCGGGTTCTCGTGACCCAAGTGATGCCATTTGAGGTCATGTCACCTAGGTGACGCTTGAGGTCGTGCAATTTCAAGCAAGGCTATCCAATGACTAGATTCAGTCGATGGTTTTTTGGACTACCAGTTGCTCGGCTTCACCTGAAATAATTTGAGACTTGAAAAAGAAAATAACAAAAGTCATTTACAAATGCAATTTTTATCAAATGGCATTTAAATCAAAATTATTTCTCAATGCACTTAAAATTATAACATATTAAATACTATAACCTTTTGAAAAATCTCTTTAATTCAATAACTATTTGTATTTTCTCAAGGATATTTCACAAAAGTCAAACCAAATGGAGCCGAATAAGGTAAAAGGTTATTGATGGAAGACATGCTATTGGCAAAACTATGCTACGTGTAGTTGGCAAAGACAGATAATGTGACGTGTCGCCTGGCGAGCTTTGAAGCAGGCGTTCTCTCAATTACTAGCTTTAATTGTATATAATAGATGGGTCGAGCATAAGAAATCATTATTTGGATGTGACAGTCAAATACTGCACAAGTAATCTATGATGACACTATCAGCCGAAAATTATCTTCAATGACATGTCATACTTAGGGGTATGCAAAGGAACTTAGACCCATCCAAACCGCCTGGAACTAGATCGAAATCGCCCGGAACCGGTGGTTCTTAAGGGAACTAGTCCAGTTCCAAGTTTTAATTTATGAAAACAGGTGGGTACGGAAAGTGCTAGTATGAACACCTAGAGGGGGTGAATAGGTGTTTAAAATAAACCTTGGCAAATATATGTGAAATAATATAAACTTCAACAAAATAAAGGAGTTAAGGGAAATGAATAAGAACACAAGGTTTATAGTGGTTCGGCTTAATCCAAGCCTAGGTTCACTCTCCCACACTAACAGCCTTTTATTGGATTCCACTATGTAATCAACAATCATTATGTAATCAACAAGATATTACAACTTTGAGTGCAAACACTTAGTAGTAGATCACACTATCTCACTAAGTCACTCTTTCGGTATTTCTCTCATGACCACAAACGTTTAAACTTATAAAAGACAAGTGTATGATCGAAGGTTGCTCAGACTTTGGAATTATAAATTCTACACTCCGTCTCTTACTTACTCATCAGTTCTTGATCTCCTTAAATACTCCTCCATTTCCAAACTAGCTGTTGGACAATATCTTGAGGATCATCTTCCAATCAACCCATTGGACAGATCTGTATCTAGAAGATTTGGTAGCCGTTTAGTGACAAAAGTAGAATCCCAAATTAATTTTGATCGCCCTTACAAACATAATATTGGTTTCCATAAGTAAAGCTTCTTCACATAGAAAGTTCTTGTCTTCAAGATCCAATTGTCAATTAATTAGATTGAGTCAATCAAATCAATCTCGATGTAGAATTCAAATCAGATCACTAGCTGTTATACATCCTGTAATAAACCGAGGCTTTGAAGAATTGAAGATAAACTTGAATCTGTCTTCGTCTTCATTCTTCATCGTTCAGTCTGGAATTCATCAGTGTGGGCAGACTTTGAATATAAATTATGTCGGTCTTCAAACTTTGATGGTAGAGTCTGAAAGTTTTCAGACTAGACTTTACAAACTGAACAGATTAACTTTAAGGTCTGGACGCAATATGAATAAGTTCAACTTCAGTATAGAGTCTATCTTCTAGTTCTTCCAAGTATAGACTTTGATAATATTTTTTACATGTTCTAACATTTGCATAGTCTGTTACTCAACAATTAAACACGTTAGCAGCCTTTGATTTATTTTGTCATCTTCAAAACATCATAAGGGATATCCCTAACGGGTACCAGTCTGATTCCCGGTTTCATGGGTGTATCCGCCCACCCGGACCAGACTGGTTATATTATAATAATATATTAATTTTAATATTAAAAAAAATGCCAGACATTTCCTAAGATCCTTGATAGCTTCCCCTCTTCTTGCCATCGTCATCTTCACATTCGCCAACTCAAGGAGTGCCGGGTGCTGCAAGGGTTTAATGTCCTCCACTCCAGAGTCCGGAGCCAGACCCCTCTTCCTCTAGCTTAGCCAACATCCTATTAGATCTATTCAAATACCCCAAACTATCACTAAACCTCTTCAACATGTAATTAGCATAACCCATCAGCTACAAAGCCATGGCAACAAGCAAGTTAGGCAACAAGCAAGCTGGGCTTCATAGTGACGGAGCTTTGCATAAACCCTTAGACGGACAGGGTTTTTGCAAGGAAAACGAAAGGGAAAATTTTTTAAAAAAAGGTTGACAGCTCTTGTTTCGGTTCTAGGTGGTTGCTACTCCATTGACTATGAAAGACTAGTTCCATTGAAACCGGACCGGACTAGAAGTTCGATTTCGAGATAGATCCATGCAATTAATGGACGGTTCCCAGTTCCAATTTTTTAGAACTGGTACTTAGTGGGTGGTTCACAATTCTAGGCCGGCAACCGCCCACCTGGATCATGCACACCTCTAATACTACCTAATCAAATGTCATACCATTCTAGTTTATTGTAGAGTACATTTCCCACTTCCATTATCTTAGCGAACTTCTCACAACGGTGTAAGGAATTAATGCTGTGTTTTCACATTAAGATAGGAAATTAATTAATACTTCGCAAAAAGATAATAAGTGAGAATTAAAGGATAGACGATTTCAATTAGAACTGCAATAGAAAGGCGGCGAGGAATAGTAAATGTTACCAGACATAACTGATTAATAGTGGAGAAAAAGAGACAGACGCAGTCTTAAATGTAAATACACGCACATTGCTAGGACTTGGACAATGGCTTGGCGACCTGGTAAATCCAAACCCACCTTACAACTCGATAAACAATTGCTCCTCATATGTTTTCTTAATCGTCCACTGGTTTCTTTTTTCCTTTTATTAAATAACAGGGAAGAATCTTTTTCTTTAATCGTCTATATCAGCCTATATACCGATTAAATCATGCTCTGAAGTAATATTTTGGAGTTTTCTCATCCAGTTCCCCAACGTGGAATCTCTTTAAAAATTCGTCGAGCTTGAATTGCCGAAAAGCAGCAGGTTTCTCCCGCGACACAAGCTTTGGGATCGGTCCAATCAGGCTTTCAAAATCGCTCGGATAGTAGTAAACCACAACCGACAAGCGTGGTCCGGGACCTGGGTTGGCCAACACGCGGTGCTCCACACTTTTGTACTCTTCATTGGACATGATATGGGGAAATCCAAATTTATGCAAATGGATAAATCGATGTCCTCTATAAAAAAAGAAGGTGATTGTTGAGCCAATTAATCTATAGAAGAGATAATGACACATATAATCTTTAAATTTTGGTCTAAAGCGGAATGTGATTCATGAACTTTTAAATTATTTAATGCGGTATTTGAATTTTAGCAATGTCGTCGTTGAATTTTTAATTTCTTTGATATGGTCCTTGAACTCTATGTTCAAATTAGTCTCTAGACTAAATGAAAACATTTAATATTATTCTTAAATTTAAGTTAATAATATGACCAAATTAAATATTTTTATATAATTCATGAATTAATTTAAATATATATAAAAAGTTCATATATCACATTTAATTATGCAAAATTTTAAAATCACGTTACATATTAAGTCAAAACTTAAATGATGGTTAATATCAGCTTCTCTTTATAAATTACAACTTTTGATTTGATTGATGCTTTAAAACTTGCATAAATGGAATATTACCTCAAGAAGGTCACCGATGTTTACAATGAGAACACCCGTAATGGGTGTCACATCCATCCACGCCTTGCCGTGCTTCACCTGCAACCTGCCGACCTCATCTTGTAAGAGCCCCGTGATCACGCCCTTGTCGGTGTGGGTCTTGAAGCCGATGGTCAAATCGGGCTGGGGGCCAGTACTGATAGTAATGCCCCGTCATGTTTCTCTTCTCCCCGCACGTCAAATCCTGGAGCTTTTGCTTGGACTCAATCCTAACCCCTCGCTCAATAGTCCCATTAGGAGGCCTCCTAGATTGCGCATGACAATATTTTTTTATCAAAGAAATTTTTTTTTTTAGAAATAGTTCTTTTCTATTTCTATTCTGGGAAATAATTTCTATGTAAAAAAACCCATTTGGTAACTACACAAAATTTTTACTCTAAAAATAGAAAAAAAAATATAAATGCATTTGGTAAAAAATAGTTTCTTTTTATATTTATTTATTTTTATTTTTGTCGGTTGACCGCCGTTGTTCCGGACGCCGCCGCCACCGCCGAACGACCGCCACCCCCACCGCACGTTGCAGCCGGCAGACCGCGCGCCGGCAATGTGCGGCGGCAACGGTGGCGTCCGGCGGCGGTCGGCGGCGGCGGCGGCGACCGGCGACGACCGGCGGCAACGGCAATCGGCCGACCTCCGAACCGCCGTAGCGGCCCGGCGGCGGCGTTGGCGGCGATCGGGCGACAACGGCGAGCGGGCGACGGTGAGCGGCGGTCAACGGCGGTCAATGGCGGTCGGTAAGAGAAGAATAAAAGAAAAAAATTCACTTATTTCTTAAACTTGTTCCGGAAACAAGAAGCAACTTTTTTTTTTTTTTACTTCTCATTTCTGTTCCAAAACCATTCCTAGGCTAATTTTTTGTTCAGGGAACAAAAAGATAACTTCCGATTACCAAATAGATTTCTGTTCTTTTTTATTAAAAAGGGAACAAAAGAATAGAAATTTCTTGGCTAGGAAGGTTGCCATGCAGCACCTTAGCCGTTGGGTGTGTTGATTCCACTCCATCACCTCATTTCTGCACACCTCCGAGATTTCTTCCTCGTCTGCTAGTATAGGACCCGACCTTATCCGGAGCATATCCCTGCAATATTATTTTGTGCATTGAACAAATTTCTTCGTTTTCTTCACCTTAATTAAGAAAAACACAAATATTCTTTCTACTTGCTTTTTGCACGTGGAACTTTATGGCTTGTTTGCTTGTGCTTCTGATAAAGCAATGAACAATTTTTCTTATCGCTTCTTCAAAATAGAAATATCATTTAAACTTTTAAAAATTATGTGATTTTATATGAACTCACCTATCCGCATTGATGTACTGTAAATGTTTGAAATGTTTGCAGTTCCAAATGAATCTAGTCGCAACGCCCTCACCTAGTGCTAGCAACCACCGTTAGCCCTCCGTCCAAACAAAAAGAAAGAGTAAAGCAAAGGAAAGAAAAAAAAAAAGGAAAAAACTAAGTAAGTTAGCAAAAATTATCAACGTTAGCGCCGACCTATTATGTAAGATTGCTAGCGTCTATGTCAAGATTTTTCCCTAAATTGGCTAGGTAGACTCAATTAGCAACGTGTGAAAAGATTTTGGGCTAAATTAACACAATTAAAAAGTTTAGAATTGAAATGGCACACATGCAATAAATTGAGGACTTTTTTTTTTTGTACTTTTTTTAATCATTGTATTCTATCGCCGATAAATTCGTATTATTAGCCAAAAAAAAAAAAAAATTGAAACTTCACCGGGGACAATGACAAATGATGTTTATGCAGCAGAACAATATACAATCATGCCAAATTCAAGTCACTGACATTCGTGTCTTGTCAACCCAAGATAGAAATTGAAATTCACGTTACCTCCAGCAAGCCGTATTGGATTGAAGCAAATCGAGGTTGGAGAAGAAGGCGACACCCGTCTCTGATTCCCTTGAATAGATCTTCGTCTTCACCTCCGTCGGCTGCTCATGGAACGCTTTCACTGCTGCCCAATCGTTCGGTCTAGGTGGGCACGCCGAGGTTGACTATTTGGAAGAAGCGGAATTCGCGAGCGGCCCTTGCAACCTCCTGGACAACTAATGGTCGCCGGTCAGAGTCAAGGCCAGAGAGGTCAACGGTTGGGATCGATTTGGGTTTCGGCCCGATTGGCTTGAGGTCGGATAGAATGTTGGGCAGTGGATGAAGAGGGGAGGGAGGGAGGTGAGGCCCGACTCAAGGAGGCCTTTGACTCCGAGCTTGGAGCTTTCAAATTGCTGAACGTCTAGGGCTTGTTGTTCATTGGTGTTGGGGACAGCCATGGTTCCTGCCATCTTCTTCTTCTGAACTTTGCCTTGGTGTGTATTTTGGAGGTGGGTAGGGGTTGGTTTTAAGGGGAGGGGGGGACCATGAAGTTGTTGCGTCGCTCAAACCTTATCTTCATCTAAACGAGAAATTTATTGTCTTATTTGAAAAAGAGACACTACAAATATCATAACTTTCATACGGTATCCACTTAAGCGTCATAATTTCTTTTTTATCACTTAAATATCATAATTTATATACAATTCTCACTTAAGTATAATTACTTTTTTCGGATCACTTCATTGCCCTATAACTTTTTAATATATTACTTGAATGCTATAACTTTTAAAAACATTTACAACGAATGCTATGTCATATCAAATTAACGTTTTTTTAAAAGATATGGCACATAAGTGATTAGTCAAAAGTTATAAAACTCATGTAAACATTTTTTTTTTTTAAGTTATGGCACTTAAGTGAGCACTGTACAAAAGTTAGTTGTGGTGTCCTTCGTTGAATTGTTTGAGCTCTTGGGCTCGGTCGAAGGCTTGTTGAGTGGTGTCGGTGACGCCCGTGGCTGGACACTCCAAGTTCAGGTTCGACCGACGCGAGTTTTGTGCCGCCGGGAAAGATATAGGGAAGGACGGAGAGGCGATGAGAGAGGAAGATGCCGAATTCGTGTGTTGGAACGATATAAATAAACTCAATCGAGATACTCTTTCTTTGTTCATATTTTGGAATTTAACATCAACAAAAGACAAGAAATTTAAACTGACAAATGAATAAACTAAAAACTTAGTGGTTAGCTCATGAGGCAAAACCATGCCGTGCGTCTCGCCATGTATGGCAACCATAAATTAAAGTGAAGTGTCATTGGCAAAGCAACGTATACTCTTTCAGTTCGGAAAAGATAAAATCTATATAAACAATCTTTTTATTCATTTTTTGAAATTTAAACTTATAAATTATGGGGGGTTGAGAGATTACACATGATTAAAAATGTTTAATGTGACCAAACTATGTCATGTATCTTTTTTTGGTAAAAGGTAATAATTATATTGAGCAAAGACCAACTATACAATAAATCACGGCACCAAAACTTACACTCAATATGAGAAGATCATTATGAGTGGAAGGATGCCCAGATGTAAAAGCCACCAAATGCGGCACACAAACTACAATAGCAGCCAAAAGAACAAGAGACTAGCACGGCATGGACAACCGGCATCCAGATACAAAAACACCCTTGGCTAGGGAGGAGAAAAGATCCACAGCTACCACAGCAATCAGCAACAACCTTGGATTGAGCAACATACACATGTTAGCTGAAGTTAGGGAGGCAATTAAGGATCCCCAAAGAAGATAATCGGGTCAATGCGCCAGCTCTGCTGCAGTCTTTTATTCCTGAAGTTATCGTCCATGTTCCTGAAGGTGATAACCTTATCTCTAACCACTTTAAAAAGATGGTTCTTCATAGCCAGGACGGCAAGTGGCTGTTCTCTAAATATAATGTCGTTCCTATTTTTCTAAATAATATGTCATAGCGCACCAAAGGAAAAGTGGGCAATGCACTTATAGAAATCGTTGCCCAACAGGACGGTGGTGGCAATGGAGATTCTCCCCCCAAGACCTGTTACGCCAAGGCAAATTGCATCTAGCCGCCCAAAAGAAAGTGACATCGGTTGTCACACACCAAACAAAAAATAGATGGTCAATAAAATTAGGCATATCATTGCAAAAAGCATAGGATCCACTTTCTATTCTACCATAAGACAATAAAAGAGCCTGAGTGGAAAGCCTACGCTTGGCTATAAGCCAAAAGTTTACTTGATACCGTGGTGTGATTGCATTGTTCCAAACAAACGCATGCCAATGGACTCGAGTCCTCTTCCGCCTAATGGTCTCCTAAGCCGTAGCAACAGTGAATCGGCTTGACGAATTCTCCCTCTAGTAAAAGCAGTTCGAGATGTGAGAAAGGCTCGGGAGGGGGTGCTCCCACGACTCAAGGACCATCTTGAGAGGTTGACCAGCATCAGAGAAAAGATCTACCACTGTTGCTAGCCTAGAAAGCCCGAAACTATAGATGATCGAGTCTGAAAAGATTAAATTCAGAGGACCCCTACGTCTCCTTATCTGAGAACAGGAGCCAAATATGTTTCAGCATGGCGGCCATGTTGCAACTATGTCATGTATCTTGTCATATGACCGAGAAGAAAATGCAATTAAGTGTGACTTGACTAGCTTTGGAGTGGACATTTTCTCAATTTCTAGGTTTAAGTGTATATAACAGACTTCAAAGAAATAATTAAACGGTGCTCTGATCAACTACTCTCAAACAAGGAGTACTACCGAATGCTGTAAAAAATCGGTCCCTCAAGCTTATCCAATCCAATCTAAAAACACTAAAGTTCAACTTTGCTTCCTCACCTAATGCATTTTGAAATTATGTGATTATCTCGACATTTTTGTCCGTTTCCTACTATTAAACTTTGGAAGTCCAGTTTTTGTTTTTGTTTTTTTTTTTTTAAATTCTATTTAGCATTCGTTGTAGAGCTTTGGCCCAAAATTAGTATCGGTTGTAGATAACTTCGGATCATGATGTATATTTCTAGATGGGGGAGAGTATACAAATTATCATCCAGTTAGATTCTTCATCACTGGCCCTTATATGTGTGTGTATATATATATGTACATATGTATTTGTATAAAAGATATTACACGTTATATTACCTCACATCCCATCCCCTGGCTATTTAAACTGAAATAGACTTCTTCGTTGATTTTGTCCTAATGATTTAACTTATACTCATTTATATCTCGCATTGATCTAGTTCAGTGTGTAGTATATTTCCAACATGGACTCATAATATTGATATGAGAAATTTCTCCTCATATCTATCATAAACTCCAAAATCACGACAATATCAAAACTAAAAAAAAAAAAAAAACTAAATCTTCGTTATTTTTTTCATGATGGGATAGGGATCTCATGGTAAGTTTTCACAAAAAGTAGGAATCCATTTATACTTGACATAAAGATAAGTCTTAGATCATCCAATTTCAAATTAAGAAATCTAATTATCTCCAAAATGAAACATTCCGCCATTTTTATCAACGCTTGCCATAGAAATCCTAGGATCTGGTTGTGTTGTGACTAGGGGTGTGCAACCGAATCGGGTCAACCCGGTTCCCGGATCGGCCCACCCGGAAAATAGGGTCGGGAACCGGTTCCGGTTAAAACCGGTCCAGGAACCGGTTCCCAAAATGTAGACCCTGTTTGAACCGGTCCGAGAACCGGTTCCGAGGGATTACCCACCCGAGAACCGGATTGACCGGACCGGTTCGGGAACCGATTTGAGAACCGGTTTTTAAGGCAGCCCAAAAGCCCCAAAGACCAAAACCCTAATTTCAGTAATTTGTTTCTGGCTCTCACACCTGCAAACTTCCCCGACCTCAAGCTCGCGACCTCCGCCGATCCTGGTTCCATCCGAGAGCCAACGCTGCTTCCGCTCGCCCACCGTCGCCTTCCTCCCGCGACATCTGCAACCCGTGAGATCCCAACGTCGCCACTCCGCCTCTCTCTGCTCTACCGTCGTTCCGCAGGTCTCGCGCCGAGCCGCCCCGCGTCTGTGATCGCCCAGCGCCCATGCTCTGTCCCTGCAGCTAGATCTGACCACCGTGACCTCCAACCAATGACCCGACGCTGCAAATGCTGGTGATCCATCCAACGCTGCCCCTACTCAGCCCGCGCTGACCCGCGACGATCAAGCGCCCCTACAGCTGCCACCGCCTCGCCTTGGCTGCTTGCCGGCCTTGCTCCGAGCTCCGCCGCCAGATCCAGCTCCCCGTCGCACTGCTTCCTCATTTGCGTTCATCTGCTTCCTCGTCGTGCGATCGTCCGTCGCGCCATCGTCCGTTGCGCCATCGCCAGCTCCCATCGCTCTATTTCATCCATCGCCGGCTTCCTCATCTGTAAGCTCGCAAATTTCGTCGGTTTTTCTAAAATTTTCTTTCGGATTGGAGCTGGCTTCTTCTCGTTTTCTTTGGGGGTGCTTTCCTGAGCTAGATTTCTTGTCAGATTGGTGGAAAAGCTTGCATTTTTTTGTTCATATGGGAACTCATTGTGAATGGGTGAGGTAATCCAACATAGGAACTGCGTACGAAGTGATTGAAATTAGAAAGTCGCTGCTCAATGTTAATGGCCAAAAGGAAAAAACTGATTGAAACGTTAGTGTAGCTATGATTTTTGAGTAATGTTTATATGTTCAATATGACATACTTTGTTGGTATTTGCTGCAAAGTGAAACAATAGTCTTCACTACGAAATTTATGAAATCAATGTTGAAGCAGGTGAGCATTATATCCTCCAAGAAAAGTGCCTTTCGGTGTTACAGTACATGTGAATGAAGACGATGGTGATGTCAATGTTCAGAATCCATCATCGTTGCACGTAATTAGTACTGAACCTGATAGTTTTAATCTTCTTTATGTTCTTCTATAAGTACTTTGATGTGTTTTCTTTACTCACATCATCTCTGTCTGTGTAGTGGTGGCTGGATTTTTATCCACTTCTTGCCGATGAAGATAAACCAATAGAATGTACCCAACTTCCTGGAGAGACGATATTTGTTCCTAGTGGCTAATGGCATTGCATCCTGAATTTGGAGACAACAGTTGCAGTAACACAAAATTTTGTCAATTCAAAGAATTTTGAGTTTGTATGCTTGGATATGGCTCCTGGTTGTCGTCATAAAGGAGTGTCACGAGCTGGGTTGCTAGCTGTGGATGGAGGCATGTCTGGCGAAATTGAAATGGCTAATCTTAATCAATTTGATACTAGTGACTCGGATTCAACCATAAAAGAGAAGAGGTTAAGAACCCAACATGGAGACTAGTTGACCAATGGCGGAACTGCAAATGGTGCATCTAAACGTTATGATATGTGGAAGCAAGAGTTCTATGATATAGATTTCTTGGCTATGTTTTTGGATAAAGGAAGAGACCACTACACGTCTCCTTGGAGTTCAGGGAACAGCATAGGAAAACGGGAAATGAGAGAATGGTTATTCAAGCTTTGGGTTGGCAAACCGGAGATGAGAGAACTATTATGGAAGGTTAGTCTTTTGAGATTAAACTCATCTATCTTTGACAGTTTCAGAGACTAGTGTCTTCTTTCTTTCTTCTGTCTTTCTTCTTTCTTTCATGGCGAGGAGACCCTCTTAGGTAGGTATACCTCAGCCTTAAAAGACACCACTAACCTCTTGAACCGGGCAGGAGAGGGAGCCAAAAGCCAAGCCCAGGTAGATGGTCCAAATGAAGAATTGTTTGCACTGGGTAGCGTGGGAAATTAAATATGTGCATGCATTTGATCCTTAACCACTTGGCCAGTGTTATATATAGGAAAATTCGTCAAAAAGTGAACTCTTGTTGTCATCATAACAGAAGAAGCAGAACAATCTTAAGAAATGCACATTAGTCATGAGATTCTTCAAGTTCTGACTTGCTAGTGTTTTTCTTTGTTTTCTCGTGCTCTGGATGCTGGCGGTGTCATCATGTTGTGTTGCCTATTCTTTCTTTGTCTCATGTGTTCTAATTCATTTTTTAACATCATTTTAGGGGGCATGTCTTGCACTAAATACAGAGAAGTGGTTGAAATGCTTAGCAAAAATTTGTTCTTTTTACAAATTGCCTTATCCAATGGACGGTGAGAGGCTTCCTGTTAATCCGGTAATCCAAGTTGGAGCACAAGTCTCATGAACTATTTCAGAAATCCGGTGTATATAAATTTCTGTTTCATATGATAAACAAGCATATTTAACTATTTGCTACAACGGTGGATGTACTTTACATATGAGTGTTGTACAGCAATTTTTATGCAAAACAGGTTCCAATATAAACAGGGTTAACCCTGTTCCTGGACCGGAAAAACAGGATGGGTCGGGAACAGGGTCCAATGCAAACAGGGTCGAGAACATGGTCCAGAAAAAGAGAACCGGTTATAACAGGGTCGGGAACAGGGTCCAGGTCTAGACCCTACCCACCCTGGACCCGATCACCCCTAGTTGTGACAGGTGATTAGATGGAATGTAATTATCTCCTACGTAATTGCACAGTAATACCATGAATATTCCAATAACACGTCAAATAATTTGGATATTTGTCTGAATTCAAGGATGTGGGAACATCTCCTCAAGCAATAAGAGTTGGAGGACTTTTAGATGAACGAGATGATATACTCTAAGTAAGAGAGTTATAGGACAAACAATATCGATGAGAAGTGCAATTAAAATAGGATGAGGAAGTAGTATATGTTCCCGTTACCAGACATACCGACTTATTGTGGAGGAAATGGGGATAATTGTCTAAAAAGTCCTAAACCTATTGCAGTTTTGTCAATTTAGTCCTGAACCTTTCAACCTTACTGATTAAGTCCTAAATCTTTTGTTAATTTGCCAATTGAGTCCATCCAGCCAATTTTGGTCGGAAAATGCTGACGTGGACGCCGGCAGTGCGACGTAGGACTGCCCGCGCTGACATGGACAAATTTTAATAATATTTTAATATTTTTAAAAGTTTTAACAAATTTTAAAAATTTTTTTGATTTTTTTAAAATATTTTCTTTTTTTTTCTTTTTTTTTTTTTTTTTTTTTTTCTTTTTTGGCTTTTTCTTTGTCTTTTCCGATGGCGGCCACCGGCCACGGGTGACTCGCCGCCACGGCCACGGCCCGCCGGGGGCCTCGCCCGCCACGAGCAAGGTCGCGGGGGCAACGGCGACGCCGGCGAGGCGGCCCGGGCCCCGGCGAGGGCCGGCCTCACCGGATACGGCGGGGAGCCCTCGCGAGGCTCGCCCTCGCCCGGGCGGCGTCAACCTTGCGAGCCGGTGAGGCCGGCCCTCGCCGGGGCCTAGGGTGGCCTCGCCGGCGTCGCCGTCGCCGGCCGGCCTCGCCGGCGTCACCGTCGCCGGCCGGCCTCGCCGGCGCAAGTCGCCGCCCGCCGGCCTCCCGTGGCGGGCGAGGCCGGCCGGCGGGGCTGTGGCCGGTGGCCGGCCGTCGCCGTGGCCGATGGCCAGCCACGGGAAAAGACAAAGAAAAAGCCAAAAAAAAAAAAAAAAAAAATAAAAAAAAATTTAAAAATTTTTAAAAATTTTAAAAATATTAAAATATTATTAAAAATTGTCCACGTCGCGCCATAGAAATCTACGTGGCACGCTGCCGGCGTCCACGTCAGCATTTTCCGGCTAAAATTGGGCTGGATGGACTCAATTGGCAAATTAACAAAAGGTTTAGGACTCAATCGGCAAAGTTGAAAGGGTTAGGATTAAATTGGCAAAACTGCAATAGGTTTAGGACTTTTTAAACAATTTTCCCGAGGAAATGAGATGACTCATTCTTAAATATAGGCACACAACGTCTTTGAACTAGGACAATGGCTTGGAATTCTAGCGAATCCAAACCCAACTTACAACTTAATAAGCGATTGCTTCTCATAAAAAATAAGGAAGCATCTTATTCTTGCACCATCTATATTAGTCTATATGCCTCTTATATTATGTCCTGAAGTGATTTTTCATAGTTTTCCCATCCAGCACCTCAGTTCGGAAGCTCTTCAGGTATTCGCCAAGCTTGAATTGTCGAAAAGTAGCAGGTTTCTCCGCTGACACGAGCTCTGGGATTGGTCCGATCTGATTTTCGCATTCGAGCGAATAGTAGAAAACCGCTACCGACAGGCGTGGTTCGGGGCCTGGATTGGCCAACACTCGGTGCTCCACGCTTTTGTACTCATCATTGGACATGATCTGGGTGAATCCAAATTTATGTAAATAGAGATCTCTATGTCCTTTTATAGAAGGGAGGTGATCGTTAGGCCAATCAGTTTGCAAGATGCAACGCTTAATTCAACCGGTGCTTTGAAACTTGCATGAATGGAATATTACCCAGAGAAGGTCGCCGATGTTCACAACGAGAACGCCCGGAGAGGGCGTCACATCCAGCCACGCCTCGCCGTGCTTCACCTGCAACCCGCCGACCTGGTCCTGCAGGAGCACCGTGATCACCCCCTTGTCGGTGTGGGGCTGCAGGCCGACAGTCAGATCAGGCTGGGGACAGTAGGGATAGTAATGCCCCAACATGCTTCGCTTCTCCACACACGTCATGTCCTGGAGCTTTCTCGGACTCAATCCTAACCCCTCGCTCAACAGACCCATCAGGAGGGCTCCGAGGCGTTGGGTCTGTTGATTCCACTCCATTACCTCATTTCTGCACACCTCCGGTATTTCTTCCTCGTCTGGGAGTACAGGACTCCATCTTATCAGGAGTGAATCCCTGTAATATTTACTTTATGCATTGAACTCATTTCTTCTTATTCTTCACCTTAATTAAGAAAAAAACGCAAACACTCTTTCTATTTGCTTTTTGCATATTGTTTGTGCTTCTTGTAAATCACCGAGCAACATTTCTTCTCGCTGGTTCAAATTTAATATACTATATAATTTTTTTAAAAAATATGAAAATTATATGAACTCAAGTGTCCTAATTTATATAGTGTAAATGTTTGAGATGTTTATGGTTAAGAAAAAGTCCAAATGAATTCGTGCACATTAGTACTTTATGCCCCGTCATTGTATTGTCACTAATAAACTCGTGCACATCAGTACTTTGTCCCAGTCATTGTATTGTCACTAATAAATTCGTATAATTTGCAAGTGTATGTGTGTGGCAAGTGTGAGTGTGTGTGTGTGTGACTTCTTTTGGGATGATGAAAATTTTGATTTATACAAAAGGACAATGTAATATTCACGTCAATTCAAGATGATAATTATCGAAAAAGTTATATATATAGTACAAATATCAATTTAGTTCTAAATATTTCAATGGGAAAATGTTACCGAAAACCTAAACTTTACCAAATATGATAAATTTCCCCAAAATTTTTTGTGATACTAAAAACCCCAAATTTTATCAATTGTGACACATTTACCCCAACTCTTTGGTGAAGAGCATTTTCATTTTTTTTTAATTTTTAATTTTTTTTCCTTTTTTTTCTTCTTCTCTCTTCCCTTCGCCATGGTTGGACTCAGGTGAGGGCCGCTCTCACCAATGTTGGGCAAGGGTCACCCTCACTTGGGCCGGATCTAGTGAGTGCCTCTTCAGCATTGGCTCGGGTGGCCCTCGCCTGGGTGGGGCAAGGGTTGCCCTCGTCGAATCTAACAAGGGCTGTCCTTGCCCGACCTAAGGGTCCTCACTTGAGTCTAGCTTCTCTCCGCCATGCCAACGAAGGGAAGAAAGGAGAAGAAAACAGAAAAATAAAGAGAAAAAAATTAAAAAATAAAATATGAAAATGCTCTATAATTTGGAGTTAATGTGTCACGCATGTATAAATTTGGGGTTTTTTGTGTCAAAAGTTTTGGTTAAATGTGTCACAGTTGGTAAAATTTGGGATTTTTTTATCTTAAAAAAAAAGTTCAAGGTAGATTTGTCACATTGAGTAAAATTTGGGATTTTTTGTGACTTTTTCGCTATTTCAATTCGATCAATTTAATCTGAAATCTTTTAACAATTTGATAATATAGAATTTTGATAGAACTTCGTTGCCATGGATTTCAGCAATTTTACATGGCATGGCTAACGTAAAAAAATAGATAAAAAAAAAAATAAGTTAAAAATTACAAAAATTACCAATATTAGTTCCTGCTATGTTACGTAAAATGATTTGTATTCACTTTAGTATTTTCTTGTCAAAATTGACTTGAATGACTAAATTGATAAATTATAATAAAAAAATGTTTAAAATTGAATTAGCCTCCCATGTAACATATTTAAGACTTTTTTTTTTTGATAATTTTCTTAATTTCGAGTCACTAATGTTCCTGTCTTGTCCACCCAGCATAAAAATTGACATTCACATTACCTCCAGCAAGCCGTGTTGGAGAGAAGCAAGTCCACGTTGGAGCCGTAGAAGGCGACCCCGGTCTCAGATTCCCTTCGATAGATCCTAGCCTTCACCTCCCCTGGCTGCTCATGGAACGCTTTCGCTGCCGCGATCGTTTGATCCAGGACCTCCGTGGGCACGCCATGATTGACTATCTGGAAGAAGCCAAACTCACGAGCAGCACGTGCAACTTCCTCGATGACTGAGGGTCGTCGGTCGGAGTTGGAGCCGGAGAGATCAATGATGGGGATTGAATCGGTCTTGAGCCCAACAACAGGTTTGAGGCTCGATAGAAGGTCGGGCGGGTGGATGAACATGGGAGGGAGGGTGGAGAGGCCCGAGTCGAGGAGGCCTTTGACTCCGAGGTTGGAGTCGTCAAATTGCTGGACCTCTTGGGCTCTGTCGAGGGCTTCTTGTTCATCGGCGTTGGCGACACCCATCATGGTTCCTGTCATCTTCTTCTCCTGAACTTTGCCTGTGTGTGAGCGTTTCGGTGGAGGGGAAAGGGGGTTGATTTTAAGGGGAGAGAGAGGGGATCATGGCAATTCAAAAGATTGGGTAGGTGACAGAAGTTGCTGCATTAATTAAAGATGAGTTGATTGGCTCGCGCATTATCTTCAGTGCTTGTTAGATGAAGGTTTGATTGGGCAATTATTGAGTCTTCAAAAAACAGAAAAATACAAGGCCACCCTATATTATACTGTAGGCCCTAATTTAATTGTCTATGATTTTTTTGTGTAATCATTTAGACACATCTAGATTGAAAAGGACGGCCCATTGCAACCCTCTACCATGGGCAATTTGGTCAAATATCCCTTGTAATGATTGAGCACTTATTGAGTTTTAAAAAAACAATAAAATACAAGGCTATATTATAGTGTAGGATCTAAATTGAAAAGGACAGCCGATTGCAGCAATTCTATAATTAGTGATGTGACAATTTTGGGGCTCATATGAATATAGCCCACGTGCAAGTCGGGGATGACCCTTAGGCGTAGGTATGAATAAGTATTTTGACGAAGGAAATTTTGTTTTGCCTGGAAGTAATTTATCGAAGTTTTGTTGTCCGATTCCTTGAAAAAATCTCCTCATGTAGACGGCGTAGGTTGCATTGCCAGTAGACAGGCCAACTTATCCGCAAATAGTTTATAGTACAAGTTGAGTGTCGTGGTGAACTAAGAACTTCAAATTCCAAGAAAGATTTGGCTTTTTTTAGATCAAACGTCAATTTTGTGAATTTGGGAGCTTTCAAATCATCTAATTTACTTGTTGTGTTCATTATTTTATCATAACTTAAAAAAGTTTGTAGCACATGTTGAGAGTCATAATTTATAATGAAAGCTCGTCCTCGTGCTTCACCTACAATCCTCTGACTTAGTCTTGTGGGAGCAACATGATCACTCCCGGTCCGTGCGGGAAATTAAGCCAACTGTCGAGTCAGGCTAAGGATAATAAGGATAGTGATGCACCGCGATGATCCTCATCCCCAACCACAACTTGCTTACACTCAATCAAGCCCCTCGCTCAATAGTCCCATTTATATAGGCCTCCCAATCGTTAGATTTGCTGGTTCCATTCCATCACCTCTTTTTTACACACCTCGCGAATATCATCCATGTTCGCTAATTTCGGCCCTAGCATTATCAATAGGGTGTCATTACATGTCATTTTGCTAAAATATTCTACACTTGATTCAACAGTATCATAAATGATAATCAAGCTTTTATAGAACTTAGAGCAACATTAATTTGAAGTGGCTATTTGATAACCTCCGGCTAGCTGCTTTAAAGTGGAATGAGTCAGACATTGGAGAAGAATACGATGCGGGTCTCCATCTCCCTCCGGTTTATGCTCGCCTTCACCTCCATTTGCTCAAAAAAATTATTTAAAAAGTATTAAACTTATCATATTTTTATCAGTTCAATCCAAAACATTTTGATTGTACCAATTAAATTATAAATATTTTTACATTTTGCCAATTGAGTCAATTTAATCATTTTTTACTAAAAAATCACTAATATAAATGCTAATCGTCCTAAGTGTTATGGAACCGACATGGACAATTTTTTTTAGTGTTCTTTGCTCTCTTTTTTTGGTTTTTTTCTTCTTTTTTCCTATCATGGCGAGGGCAAGCCTCATTCGAGACTAGCCGTCACTACCCTTTAGTGAGGGTTCCCCTACCAATATTTCCCTTTAGCCAATTGCTAGGGGCTCAATGATCGACGGAGAAAAGAAAAATAAATAAAAATAAATAAATATTATTAAAAATATTATTAATAATTATTCACATCAATGCTAGTTTTATTACATAGAACATCTGATGTCCATGTTAGCATATTTATTTTAGGATTTTTTTGGGCGATGTTCCTCATGTGCTCATGGAAGGCCTTCACCGCCGTGCTTGTGCAGTCCAGAACCTCCACCAGCATGCCGTAGTCGCTCACCTGGAAGAAGCTGAGCTCGTGAGCCGCGCGTCCCACCTCCTTCGACGACAAAAGGCCGCCGGCCAGAGTAGCAGCAGGAGAGGTCGATGGTGGGGATCGGATTGGGCCTGGGCTGGGCTGGTCTTTGGCGGGTGAGTGAAGAGGGGCGGGATGGAGGTGAGCCCCCAGTCGAGGAGGTCTTTGACTCCGAGCTTGGATTCTTCGAATTGCTTGAGCTCTCGGACTTGCTCGGAGGCTTGTCGATCGGTGCTGATGACGCCCGTGCTGCGCCTCCGAGATCTGGTTCGAGCAATGCTCTTGTTCCGGGTATGAACGCAAGTGTCACGTAAGGAAAGAGAGGGAAGGACAAAGAGGCCATATACAATGTGGTGGATGATATGAACCAACGACGTGATCGAAATTAACGTAAAAAGAAGATAATAAACTCACAAGTCAATGCATAGGAACCTAAATACAAAAGTTATCCTGATGAGGTTTTAATCGGGTGATAGTAAAGATGTGACCGTCTGATTTGTATCCTTGTGATCTCCGAGTTAAAATAATGTATCGGAGTCTGAAAATTATTATATTCACAACTACGTCTTAATTGGGCGATAAAAACTAAAAATTGCGATATTGCACAACTCAACCTTTTTTTAATTTTGGGATAAGTTAGCCATTGGTAGATAGCTCGTGGTCAACATTACCTAATTCCTTCATCTTAAACAGTGATGGAGGTAGAATTCTAATCGAGAGGAGGCAAAATTTTCATATATAAGAGTATTATATTGATGTATTGTCAAATACCGTACAAGAAATCTATAATGACACCACAGGCCAAAAAAACTAAATTTCCAAAATGATACGCTATATTGCCTCACAGTCGCAGGCTGATTAAACTAAAAGAGGCTTTTCCGTTGATTCTTTTCTAATGAATTAAATTATGATCATTGAATTACGATCCCAATTAGGATTAAAAAAAGTAAATTGTATTTACAATTTTCTCATCGCCATAAGGAACTCATGCTTTGTTTTCGCATTAAGATAGGAAATCGATCAATTTCTAGCAGAATGATAAGTCTCAGATTATTAAGATTCCGACATAAAAGAATTTGATTATCCACAAAAAAAAAAAAGAAGTAATATACTCCAATTAAGTGATATTTAAAGGACGAGCCATTTCAATGGGAACAGCAGTGAAAAGAGGACAAGGAATGAGTGGATGTTGCCAAACCTACCTACTAATCGTGAAGAAATATAGATCACTCTTTATTTAATGGGTTAATACTCTCAAAACTCTAAACTGATACTTTTGTGATAAATTTATCCCTAATTAATTTTTTGACTATCAAAAACTCCAAATTAGTACACATTTGATAAAAATTTATCCTAAACTTATACACTTGTGATAAATTTACTCTCTATTAGTTTTTGTTAAAATTTCACCGTTAAATTACTAAGTGGGATAATATGTGACAATGGACTACCATACTAGTTTGTAATTTTACTATATGTTTGTCATAGTTGTATCATTTTTGTGATTTTTTATATTATTAATTCAATTTAACAGAGGATATATTTGTTGCAAATATACCAGTTTGGGTTTTGTGACGATTGAACAAATTAGTTTAGGGTAAATTTGTCATAACTGTACCAATTTTGAATTTTTTTGTGGTTCTCTTGAAGTAAATTTGTCATAAGTGTATTAATTTGGAGTTTTTCGTGGTCAAAAAATTAGTTTAGGGTAAATTTATTATAGATGTACTAATTTGGGATTTTTGAGAATATCAACTCTTTTTTAATATAGTTGCACACACATTATAAGGATTAAGACAATGGCTTGGAATTTAGTGAATCCAAACCAAACTTACAACTTAACCGGGGATTGCTTCTTAATAATAACAAGGAAGCATCTTATTCTTGCATCATCTATCTTACCCTATATGCCTCTTATATCATGACCTGAAGTGATTTTTCAGAGATTTCCTATCCAACTCGTTAGTGTAGAATGTCTTCAGGTATTCCCCGACCTTGAATTGCCGATATACAGCAGGTTTCTCCGGAGACACAAGCTCCAGAAATGGTCCGAACAGGCTTTCACAATGGCTCGGATAGTAGAAAACCGCCACCGACATGCGTGATTCTGCGCTTGCATTGGCCAGCACTCGGTGATCCACACTTTTGTACTCGTCGTTGGACATGATCTAGGTAAATCCAAATTTATGTCAGCACAGATCTCTATCCTTTATAGAAATGAGGTGATCGTTAAGCTGTTTTGAGCACAAATCTCCTTAAGACACTGATGAAAGCCAATTAATTTGCAAAAATTCAACTTTGCAATTTAACCGGAGCTTTAAAACTTTCATTAGTGAAATTTTACCTGGAGGAGGTCGCCGATATTGACAATGAGAGCACCCGGAATGGGCGTCACGTCCACCCACTCGTCGCCGTGCTTCACCTGCAACCCGCCGATATGGTCCTGCAAGAGCACCGTGATCACTCCTGGGTCGGTGTGGGACGCAATCCCGATCGTCAAATCCGGCTGGGGACAGCACGGATAGTATTGCCCTGCCATGTTTCTCTTCTCCAAGCACGTCAAATCCTGTAACTTGCTCGGACTCAATCCTAAACCCTCGCTCAACAGTCCCATGAGGAGGCCTCCCAGCCATTGGATCTGCTGATTCCACTTATCACCTCACTTCTGCACACCTCAGGGATCTCTTCCAGGTCTGCTAGTTTTGGACCCGACCTTATCAGGAGCGTATCCCTGCAAAATTATTTCATGCTTTGAGCCAATTTCATTTCTTATTATTCTTCACCTGAATTATCGCCCATGGAATTTTAAGGGCTTGTGTTTATGCTTTTTATAAAGTAAGAACTCTTTTCTATTTAAATTTAAAATGTTATACAAATTTCAAAAGATGTGAAAATTCACATGTCAACATTCATATGTTGTAAAAATTTTAAACTGTTTTGAGCTAAGAAAATGTCAAAATGAATTCACCGCAAGATTTAAATTCATAACAAGGTAAAACTATATCCAAACATGCACTTAGAAAGAGTTCTTTGACTATATATGTACACCGCAATATTTTATGTTGAGCCACTATACTCAGTCACCGATGACTTCGTATAATTTGCAAAATATTTTGAAACTTGCTCCGGGAAAATGAAAATGAAGGTTTATACGTTGCCTTCTCACTATAGAAATTGACATTCCTATGCCCAACAAAACGAATTTCATATATCAGTAGAAAAAAAAGATGATACAATGCATTGGTCAGTTACCTCCAGCTAGCCGCTTTGGAGTGAAGCAAGTCGATATTGGAGAAGAAGGCGACGCCGGTCTCTGATTCCCTCCGGTAGATCTTCGCCTTCACCTCTGTTGGCTGCTCATGGAACGCTTTCATTGCCTTGATTGTTCGGTCTAGGACCTCCAGGGGCACGCCGTGGTTGACTATTTGGAAAAAGCCAAACTCGCGAGCAGCGCTTGCGACCTCCTTGACAACCAAGGGTCGCCGGTCGGAGTCAAAGCCAGAGAGATCGATGGTCGGGATCGACTTAGGCCTTTGACCCGACGGACTTGGCGGTGGGTAGATTGTCGGGCGGGTGGATGAAAAGAGGAGGGAGGGATTTGACGCCCGAGTCGAGGAGGCCTTTGACTCCGAGCTTGGAGTCTTCGAATTGCCGGACCTCATGGGCTCGGTCGAGGGCTGGTTGTTCATTGGCGTTGGTGACACCCATCACGGTGCCTGTCTTCATCTTCTTCTTCTTCTTTTGAACTTTGCCTGGCTGTGTGCTCTGGAGGAGCGGGAAGGGGGTGGATTTTAAGGGGAGAGAGGGGACCATGGCATTCAAAACATTGCCTTCGTGATAAAAGTTGATAGAAGGGCAGCTGCATGGTAAAAAGATGAGTTGGTTCACTCACTGCTCGTCTTCATCTAAGGTAAAATTATTGTCGCCTGACTTGTAGCTGCCAATGGATCATCACCACAGTCCCAATGTCTAAGGTTCTTTTGCACACTTGTAAATCTCAATAACTCTCTCTCTCTCTCTCTCTCTCTCTCTCTCTCTCTCTCTCGAATGGCCAGTCTGATGAGCTATCTTGATGTAGGTTTTGCCGACAAAAATGGAGATATTCTTTTTTCATTTATAGCTTCGAAATTAACGGAGATCAGGAGACCCATTGAATTGATAATAAAACCAAGTCTACTTGAATTTCAAGTTGCTTTGAGTTTTTTTTTTTTTTTTTTTTTTGATACCCAGGGAACCCCGTACAGCCGGTAGCCGGCGGGTAAACCCTGGGGCGACGCTAGCGGAGGACCCACCACCCCGACGTCGCGCTTAAGATCCCGTGCGGCCAACGGGATTCGACCCCTTCCATTTTCGTTAGTTTCATTGGAGAGCCTTATCCAACTGGGCCACCGCAAGCAGTGGTAGTTGCTTTGAGTTTTATTTCTCCAATTCTTGTTATTTTTCTCATTTTAGAATGATATAGGGAAACCCCTAAACTGAACCTGACACTTAAGATTATGAACCAATTCCGGTTAAGGTGTTTTGTTGAATTGACAGTTTTTTTTTTTTAACAGTTGCATATATTGGCAAGATTGACGGGTTGATAGAAATCTTTGTTCTTAAGTGGCGGGGAATTAGCTCTCAACTAGTAGCGATTAGCTAAATCAATTATTGTTCTAAAGTTATAATTCACGAGCTACTAGCATATAGATTTAGAATTTTCTATGGTCGGTGGATCAATCCCCTCAATATATCTAGTTGGAACCCTAATTCATTTTCTTCACAACTCCCCCACAAAGTATCGTAATACTCAAACTGTGTTTGGTTCAACTTTCTTTAGTCACTTGGGAAAAAATTAAGGTGCCTGGCAACAATTTTTTGGGCCACTTAGGGAAAATCCCAGCATTGGCAAAGTTGGAAGCTTGAAGCAAGTGGGGACCTACCTTGGATTTTCAATACTTTTGAGGCAAGTCCCAAGATAAATGAATTTTTTTACTTCCCAAATTACCCCACTAATAATTTCATATTCCGATTTTGCCCTCGCTGACTGTTCATCTACTATGTAGATAGCGGAGGTTGAGGAATTGGATAGACGTTATTGGTGTCCCATAGCCTTGGCTAGCCATCGCTTGGCTCACTCAACGCTGGAGTCTAAACTAGCTGCTTAGCTCGCGTGACACTGGAGTCTAGATCTAGTTTGCCTAAGGTCACGCGACCTTGGCGTCACCTCACTCAGGGTCAAGGAAGGACAAAGCAGGAAGGAGAAGAAGGAGAGGGGTTAAGGCCGAGCAGGAGGCTCTCGGACAAAGCAATCGGAGGAGAAGTGGACTCCGAGACCAAGACGGGCACGGCTTGGAGCCACTCCTACCTCAACCAGAAGCTTAGCACCCCCCCTCTCCTACCCCGAGTAGTGCCGCAAGTGGATTGTCTAGCTCTTCCATGCCGAGCGCTAGCGTCGAGCCTCGTGCTTTAGCCATTTGTTTTCTATGTGATTTTGATTGATTGGTTAGTTGGCTGGTTGCTTCTGCGGTATTGCTTAAGAGCAGGGGTGTTTTTTTCTCTCTTTTTATTTCAAAGTTGCTTTACACAATCGATCAAATGGTATTTACATTTGACAAATACATATTTGTTCGAATATACATGAAAAAATGACTTTACATCCCCAAGGTTGAACCAAATGTCGTCAATTTGAAAGTCACATGAGACGTGATGTAGGAGCTCAGTATAAATGACCATTGGACCATAGTTGAGTCGTTTGGCCCCCTAAGCGTGAAGAATTCATTTGGTCAAATAGCGATCACGGAGTGGGAAAAAGTGGAAAAATCCAAGGTGACCCATGTCATAGTATAGTCTCGAAACTGCTTGCCACTTTTCATGTGGATTTGGTGTTCGAAAAAGTAATTGTACTTGGGAGACTTACTTTTCAAAGGACCCTCTAAAGTCTAGGTCCGATTGACTTCTCATAGAACTCTTTTTTCGTGTTGAGTGAAAAATCAAGATGTAGCTGTGTCATAATTTGTGACTACATAGTAGACAAAATATTAGGTGCGATTATAGTAGTCCCCTCAACAATGCATAAGTCCATTCCACCAGCAACACCTGTTGCTCGTGGATCTACCTTTTCAAAAAAACCTACTAGCCCCTCTCTCTCCTTTGTTTCTCTCTCATCTTTCAGTGCTTTCTTCCTTTTCGTTTTGCACCATGGACGACACTCGCATCTCGGATAGCAATGGCCAGCCATGGATGAATCGCTCTCGAGCATGCCAACGCTCATCCATGGCCATTTTCGGCGTCATTCGAGCATGCTATTAATTCGCAGCTATCCATGTTTCACATCCAGCCATGGGCAAAGGGCTCACGAGCGATGCCAATGCTCATCACAGGTTGTCTGCTGCCCCCGTAACTGCCCCTGGTCCAAGGACAAGCCCGAGCCCAAGCCTCTCGTCATCCACAACCCTGAGCCCTCCTCAGCCCTTGCATCCTCGAGGTCTTCTACAACCCCAATGTCATTGCCTCCCAAATCCTAGTTAGATCGGCAAGGACAACTCTTGCTCAACCGCAAGAGTTGAGCCCTTGCCAAATTCGACGAAAGTGACCCTCACCTGTGGCTAGAGAGGCCCACGACACCCTTGCCAATGTCATCACCTCCCAAGCGCTCGCCAAATCCGGCAAGGACAACCCTCGCCTTAGCTGCAAGGGGTCCACAACACCCTTGCCAGCCTTCACCTGTGGTTAGTTGCCAGCCGCGGGCCAAAGGGAAAGAAAGGATAAAAAATGGGAAAAAAAAAGAGAAAGAAATGGTGAAGAAGAGAAGACGTGCGAGTGGAGAGAGACAAAGGGAGATTTCAATTTTCTAAATGAACATGCCTACAACAACACACGTTATTCACTAAATGGACTTGTGTATCATTGAGGTGACTACCATTATTGCACCTAATATTTTCTCCTACATAGTAATGTTAATGGGTTGATCTCACTCCGATTAACTTGATTAAATTTAAGGGTGTCAAGCTTCGGGTCGATTTGAAATTTCATGATACGTTAATCCACCTAAACCATTTTGGTACAGGTAAGTCTGTGATCCGAACCGCCACCCGAAAACAACGTTCCGTTTGGGTCGGGTTTGTCCCTTCACCTTCCTCCTCCGATGCCACTCTCTGAAACCACGCCATTCTCCCACAACCCTAACCGTGATTGAGAATACATAATTACGTTGGCCTTAAAACAGAACTCCTCTCCTTTTCTATTTGTCATACAGTTGTTATTAAGTCTCGCCTGCAGCACTATACCTTCGACCGGTGGTGACGCGATCGCCAATGGAAGCAGATAAAGAGATCTTGATGCAAGAGGGAATGGTGGAAAGGCGAATGTCTAGTGACGGGGCATTCTGTTGAGATAGGGCGAGCGATCAAACAATAATATAGACAGAGAAGTAAATAAATCGGACACGAGATTTACGTGGTTCAATCGTAAAGACCTACGTCCACGGGGAGAGCAGCAGCGAATTTCACTATAGATCGAGCGATACAATGAGATTACACACTCAAGTCATTCAAACACTCTTTCGGTGTTTCCCAAGCCCCAATTTAACCCAAACCCCAACTTATGGCACAAAAGTATCACACAAGCTCAAAACAAACGCTGAAAAAGAACTCCTTTTCTTGATTGCGCTTCAGCTTGAAGACATGCAGCTCCTCCTTTTTTCTTGTACGGGTGCAGCAGCAACACCCCGAAAGAAGACCTCTTTTGCGGCTCCCTTCTGCGACTTCTACGTAGGGTTTATTTTTCACGACTTCGGCCTGTACGTACAGCAACCGCAAAAGCAAGAGGGAAACGTATTAATATAATATGCCGCCCCACCACTTTAATCTTCACGGTGGGACTTCACGCCAAAAGAGGGAAATCCAGCGTTCTGTGCGTGTGTGTGCCCAAGGTCAAACTTTTGACCTTGGGCCCCACCTCCTCCTTAGATCTTCACATGCAGGATTCCTTTCATGCGGCTTTCCTTTTTTTTTTTTTTTTTTTTTTTTTTTTTCTTTTTCTGTTTCGTAAAGGATTCTGCAGCAAAGAACTTTCCTCCTTTATTTTATTTTATATTTCCTATTTTGTAATTCCTCCGTGAGTTCACCGAATTTTGCGTTTTAATAAACGCTCAAACTCGAGTCATATTTAACAATCTCCACCTTGGCTCGACGTTTGAGCCAAATTACAATCGCTTCGCAAAAATTAAAATTCTGCTACTACTTTTCCATAGCCCCCGATGGGCTCAACCGCTACAGATATTATTCAAGTCCAAGCTTCGCTTGAACTTCGCCATAACTGAGGACCTCATCAGAATACCAACTCCACATGCACCTTTAACTACTTCGCAAGGATTTTCCAATGCAACCTCCCTAACCGCAGATAAAGCAAAACCATTATTACATCCATATCTGTCAGGAGATCGAACACATACCTTGTCAATATCAGCAGTTACAGCAACTGTTGGCTCTAGAGGCTCCACCTCGCTACGAGCACCATCTGTGTTGATTACTTTGCTAGTACCTGTATACGCTACCTCAGGAGTTTCTGGTCGCAACTCCACCTCAAGCTTAACACCGTCCAGATCCGTATTAACACTGTCACATACACTCTTAGCTAGAAATATCGGAGACTTGTCAAGGGTAACTTCTCTGCTGTCAACAGATGAATTTATATCCAGGCACCACAACTGATCACCCCGCTCACCTTGTGCATAACCATGGAATATGCACCTTACCCTCCCATCGAGCTTACCATCACTCACTCGAAAATAACACGGGCAACCAAACATTCTAAAAATAGAATAATCAGCAACGTTACCTGACCATATTTCTTCAGGAGTTCGCCATTCAATAGCAGTTGATGGGGATCTATTCACCAGGCAGCTCATCGTACTTAGCATATCAACTAAGATTCTCCTAGCAATACCAGCACTAGAGATAATTTTTCGGGTCATCTCTAGTAATATTCTGCTCATCAATTCTGCAAATTGTTGTGATTTATTGGCACTAGTGCGGTGTTTCACTATGCCCTCTCTCATGCAGAATTTATTTGTCAGCTCCGAACAGAACTCCATGCTATTGTCAGTCTGCACATGCTTGATCGACTTACTGGTCTCCGTCTCGATCAAAGCTCTTGACTGCGTGATCCTGACATCAGCATCAAACTTGTGCCTTGGCATAAACACCCAGGTCTTCTTCGAGCAGTCCATAGACCCTTGAATAGATGCATCCAACGTCTCCGGAGCGCAACTTGTCATTGTCTCACCTTGAAGTTTATACAGGTCTTCATGCTTGATTCCTTTCATTATCACCAGAGCACCTCGAACAACCTTCAAAACTCCACCTTTTGAAGAATACCGCGCAACCAGTGAATCTAGGGCACCCAAGGAAATTAAGTTTTTCTTTAAACTGGAACATGCCTCACTCCGGTCAATGTCCTCACGATACCATCATGCATTCTGATTTTAACATCACCAACACCAACAACATCGCACTCAGCGTTGTTCCCTAACTGAACTTTACCACTACCCATGCATTGATAAGTGATAAACCAGTTTCTATTTAGTGTGACATGAAAAGAACAACCAGAATCTATAATCTATCCATCAAGTGATGAATCATTAGTGACAGACAAGATATAATCGGCATTATCTCGGCTACTGCAACATTATCTGCGAGAATCAACCATAATTCCCTTACCCTTCTCATTCTTCAGCTTAAGGCAATCCTTTCTAAGATGCCCCCTCTTGCCACAGCTCCAACAGACAACATTAGCGAGTCCTAGACCGACTATGCCTATTCATATTAGTACTACTATTACCCACACGTGTTCTAGATCTTCCTTTATTTTCACCTACTAAAGCAGTAGATACAGATTCGACAGATTCTCTTCTACGAATGTCCTCGCTCAAAATCAAATCTCGAACCCCATCAAATGTCAAACTTGTTGACCCAGAGGAATTACTAACAGCAGTAACAGTAGTATTCCAACTATCAAGCAATGAGGATAATAGAATCAAAGCACGTACATCATCTTCAAAGTCAATTTCAACTGAACTCAATTGGCTAACAATCACATTGAATTCATTGATATGATCAGCAACTGACGCACCTTCGCTCATCTTCAAATTAAACAGACGTCGCATCAAATAGATCTTATTGATCGCAGAGGGCTTCTCGTACATATCCGACAGGGCTTGCATCAAATCAGCAGTGGTCTTCTCCTTCAAGATATTAAACGCGACGTTACGAGCCAACGTCAGCCGAATAACACCCATAGCTCGTCTATCTAGCAAATCCCAATCAGCTTTCTTCATCATCTTTGGTTTCTCCCCAAACAATGGTAAGTGCAGTTTCATCTGGTAAAGATAATCTTCAATCTGCATCTTCCAGAAACTAAAATCCTTCCCATCAAATTTTTCGATTCTCACTTTTACTTCTTCTGTCGCCATCGATTCGCTTCAACTTAGCCAAGCCTGGCTCTCATACCACTTGTTGAGATAGGGCGAGCGATCGAACAATAATATAGACAGAGAAGTAAATAAATCGGACACGAGATTTACGTGGTTCAGTCGTAAAGACCTACGTCCACGGGGAGAGCAGCAGCGAATTTCACTATAAATCGAGCGATACGAGGAGATTACACACTCAAGTCACTCAAACACTCTCTCAGTGTTTCCCAAGCCCCAATTTAACCCAAACCCCAACTTATGGCACAAAAGTATCACACAAGCTCAAAATAAACGCTGAAAAAGAACTCCTTTTCTTGATCGCGCTTCAGTTTGAAGACATGCAGCTCCTCCTTTTTTCTTGTACTGGTGCAGCAGCAACACCCCGAAAGAAGACCTCTTTTGCGGCTCCCTTCTGCGACTTCTACGTAGGGTTTATTTTTCACGACTTCGGCCTGTATGTACAGCAACCGCAAAAGCAAGAGGGAAACGTATTAATATAATATGCCGCCCCACCACTTTAATCTTCACGGTGGGACTTCACGCCAAAAGAGGGAAATCCAGCGTGCTGTGCGTGTGTGTGCCCAAGGTCAAACTTTTGACCTTGGGCGCCACCTCCTCCTTAGATCTTCACATGCAGGATTCCTTTCATGCGGCTTTCCTTTTTTTTTTTTTCTGTTTCGTAAAGGACTCCGCAGCAAAGAACTTTCTTCCTTTATTTTATTTTATATTTCCTATTTTGTAATTCCTTCGCGAGTTCACCGAATTTTGCATTTTAGTAAACGCTCAAACTCGAGTCATATTTAACACATTCCGCATTGGTTGGCGTATGCTGATGCTTCTGACGTGAGTTCGCTGGAGATGGCAACGAAGCTGGTGACAGAGGTGGAGATTGCTCCATTGATGAGTCCAACGAGAGTGCCGCCATGGCCGCGAGGAAGAGGATTCTCGACGACCACTATTATTGCCCAAGCGAAGATTTGTTACCCCGAAATTAGAGTTTGGCTTCTATGTTTTTCTGTCAAAATGAGTTTGGCTTCCGCTTGGATCGCCTGAAGCCTGAAGGAGAGGGAAATATGAGAGCCCTCAGACCTTTCTTAATCAGACGGCGGAGACTGGAGAGCGCATGGTTTCATTTGTTTCCGTTTGATTCGGGAACCCGACCCGAAACCAAACCGAAAATGCTATTATACCCATTTATTTACCTGTTACCTGAACCAGATCAAGACCCGAACCGAAAGACCTAAAAAATTTCGTTCGGCTCGGCATTGGTATAATTCCCCCAAAATCACGCTCTCATATTCTATAGGTTTTTAAGTAGGATGGGTGGCTACAGCTAATGAATCTATAGTCGAGCTTGGCAGGTCCAATATGAGACGATTTAAGGACAAAGCACATCGAATTTTTTTTTCACGTAAACAAATGTGCTTATTTAGTTTAATTGTTCATCATGGATTGGAAAAACTTACATAAACAATGCGGGCTTTTATACGAGATGCGTATACAATGCTGGTGAAAAAAGTACAATTTCTTACGAGAGAAATATTACGAAGAAATATTCAATAGAAAATTTTATCGAACACGTATAAGGTAAGCTATAAGAGCATAAAATATTCAAAGAGCACTTTGCTAAGACACATGTCAAGTGCAATTTGACTTCTTTCATTTTTCAAACAAACTAAAAGTATTGACGTAACTTCTGAATCAATTCTATATATGTAGATTTGATATAAAAGATAATTGTTTTAGATATTGCTATTGCAGCTCATTTAAAACTAGAAGAAAGAGCATAAGTTCTGCGCGGGCAATAAAAAAGAAATAAACAATATACATCTATTTCGATAAAGAAGATCCCAAGACTTTGGTTTTTAAATTTTGTGGATGATTAAACATCTTTCATATATGATAACTTCATCCTTATCTTCTCAATTTACACCTTTGGTCATTGCATGCAACATAAACTTGCAATTCACTTTAAGTGAATTTACATAGATTTCAATAAAATATTTTTTTAGAAAATTTTAATCTTGCAACTAAAGGTTGAGATTAGTAACTTTTTTCTGAGAGGAGGCGGTCGACTTATAAGTGCTTTTTTCTCCATATATATTTACATGGTATGTAAAATGTATAGCCGATTTTTCATCCACTAGTCTACTCAGAGATTGAAGGCTGAAGCTTACTAAAAAGGACAAAAAGAATTCTTTAACTAAGTTCTTAGATTAATTTTCAGATATGCAAACGGTACTGTTAATTGTGGGACATTATATGAATTTGGTAAACCTTTTTTTATATATATTTTAAGACCCATAATTCTCTATAAATCTATCGGATGGAAAATCTGTTTAGCCAGGTCTTAAGGGTGGCCAAAGGTGGAGCGACGATGCTTGAGCATCAGGTGACATATCACTCGATCAAATAGAAAGGAAAAATACTAAACAAATCCCAATTCTATTGCAATTGTGCTGTTTAAGTCCTAAATCTTTCAATTGTGCTAATTTCGATTTAAACATTTTTATATTTTATCAATTGAGTCCTTTTGTTCAATTTAGGCCGGATATGGCAAAGACGCCGTTGATATGGATTTTTTTAATAATTTTTCTTTTTTTTTTCCCTTCTCTTTCTACCAATGGCCTCAACCTTTGTTGGGCAATGTTGGATGAGGACGAGTGCTAATAAGGGCCACCCTCGCTAGATTTGGCAAGAACATCAGTCTTGTTAGATTTGGCAAAGGGGGCCCTCATCGGGCATGACTTGTGGCAAAAGAAAGAGGAAATTAAAAAAATTAAAATTAAAAAATATCCACATCAACATCAGTTATATCACATATGACATTTGATATCCACATCAATAATTCCTAACCTAAATTAGTCGGATGAATTAATTTGCGTGAAAATGTTTAAAATTAAATTAACATAATTATAATGTTTAAAACTAAATTGGTACAAGTACAAAATGTTTATGACTTTTTTTTGTACCATTCCCTCAAATAGGAAGTACAAAGTGTTATCGAATATATCCGAAAAGGGCAACCAAGTTAATCATACAAGTGACAATGGATCCGACAGTGATTCAATAGCTGAAATGTGGTTGAATTTCAGCTACTTTAAATTCTAATTGTTGGTTGTCTAGTGTAAAATTTAGTGCTTAAATACCGTAACCTATGAAATTTCATATACCATTCCCCTCTTTTGAAACTTGCACGTTGTGAATATTTGTTTTTGAGTCCTTGCATGTACGAGTTTTTATATCACCTACTGTGGACCCTTAAAATAAGCATGCTCTCTAGAAGTACCTAAAAGTTTCTCAATGAACAGTTCAAACTTGAGAAACATTTGAAATTGACATGTGCTTGCTCTATTCTTGAGCACAACTATTTTACTAAAGTTATTCGAACAGCGTGAGCATTTCTTATTTTCCTCCTAACCCAATTAGGAAAGAGCAAGAAACTAATGTTTTTTTTGGAATGCAAGGTCTTATTTTATTGTAAAAACAGCAATCGGTGCTTAGTGGAAAAATCAATATCGCTTCACAGGTAGCCGATTTCCTTGTTGGAAAATTAAGGCGTGAATTATAATAATTCTATTCTTGACAATAATTTCTTATCATTTTTTTTATTTATATTCTCTAGACGAATTTCTAAATATAGATATACATTTGATAACAACATAAAATTTTTATTCTTCGATAGAATTTCGTTCAAACTAAAAGTGTCAATGTAGAAATCGCACATCAATAGGCAGGCGATGAGCGAGAGGCGAGCAACTGGCGTGTGGCGAGGGCGAGCAATGAGAAGATCTTTTATTTCGATCTATTCCAGAAATAGGAAGTAAAAAATGTATACTTCTCATTTTTATTCCAAACCTATTTCTAAACTAAAAGTTTATTTTGGAAATAGAAAAAAAAATGAAGTTATGTTACCAAAAGAAAAATCCATTCCAAACCATTCCAAAGCATAAAAAGAAAAATAGAGAAATAGAATAATTATCATATACATCCTTAGTGGCTAATAGAGCACCATCATTAGCTAGAGTAACAACGTCCGTCACCTTCGCAATGGTCCAAAATTTAAGTAGCTGAAGTGACGGTAAAGAATATTTGTTTTTTTTTTTTTTTGGGAAAAAAACTAATTCGAGAATAAGTTCACTAGATTATTTTCAAGTGGCCTATGTATACTCCCATAAAAACATCACAATTCCCAACCAGGAAATACTTTGAGGAAAATTTGCACGAAGAGATCAATCTGGCTTGCTACCTCTTTATAAAGTTTCGTAATTTCTCCATGTCTCACATCTCCCAAGTCCCAAGACATAATATTGATTCAGAACCTTTTTCCTACTATGTGAGAACACGTACCTCCCGGCTCCAGCTCGCTGCCTTGAAGCGAAACCAGTCAACGCCGGAGAGTGGAAGCGCGAACCCCGTCTCCACCTCCCTCCGGTAGGTCCTCGCCTTCGCCTTCGTTGGCCGCTCGTCGAAGACTTTCACCTCCGCCAGCACGTCATGGTTGGCCACCTGAAAGAAGCCGAGCCCGGGAGCCCCCCGCATGCGCCATTCCTTCCGCGACCCGGTGGCTGACGGGCGGAGTCGATGCCGGAGAGGTCGATGGCGGGGACTTCATCGGGGCCTCAACGCAAAAGGTGTTGGGCGGATGGAGGCGAGGCCAGGAGTCGACAAGGCCTTGGAGACTTCGAATTGCTTGGGCTGATGGGCTCGGTCGAAACCTTGTTGTCAATGGACGTCCGTGATTTTCTCAAAGATGGTCTTCGCGCGAGCGTGTGCACTGTGGAGGGATTCTCAAATTACATTAAACTGAACATTAGTTATAGTCTCTTCCCTAATGATTATACACACACTTCCTTAAAAGCATGGACAAGAAGAAGATTACATTTTGTCCTATGTAGAGCTCTTCAAATCGCTCTTGGGCATTTCTATTCTAATTTCAGTTTCCTAGTAAATTTACCTTCTTCGATTGAGTAAATAATTTCTAATTAATAATGAGTAGGCTCCTTGCACTCGCAACGACTTTTGCTTCTCGCGACAATATTCAATCAGATGGAAATCTTAAAAATCTTAATGGTACATTCTTTTTCTTACCATTATGGGAACTCACTCTAAAAGCAAATATTAGATGAATATTATTAACTTATTCTTTCATGTAATTAGAAACATGTCTTTTACTTAAAAAATTTGAAAAATACAAGAGAAGCAATTCGAATTTCCTTAGGTTATGCAAGAATGAAATTGGTTGCTATACCGTATGAACGGTCAAAGAATTTGAAACTTCTTACGAGGAAGTGAGAAAATAGGTTACGTGCTTTACCTTTTCATTTTTTTTTTTTCGATCAGAATTTTATCTTTCGTCTGTCTAAACTGTATTCTAATATCAGAGCGACGTGTTTACGAGGTTGAACGAAAAAATTTAAAGGGTGAGACTAATTATTGTTTCGACTTAATATTAGTAGATTATCAAGCAAGTAATAATTTTGGTGGGGGGTTTAAAATAAAACTCAAAAGACAGCTCAGGGATTCTCTCCCTTTAGAGAGCCCAATAATTCTGGAGAAGAAAAAGAAAAGAACAAAAGGCCAAAAGGATAAAAAAGGGAGGAGAAGCAAATTAAAAGGTGGGTGGAAGTGGAACTATAAGAGACGACCCCCCCCAACTTTTTCTTCACTCGCTTCTTCCACACCGCGTTGATCTGTCCGCGGCAGCCCAAGCCCCTCCCTCTCTCTCTCTTACAGCCTTGGAAACCAGAGCCGGCGCCGACCGCCGTCGCCCCCACGCCGCCGTCTCCCGCGGCCCGCCGCCCCCGCCGATCGCCAGTCAACGGCCGGCGGTAGCCAGAAACCGGCCATTTCCGGGCTCTCTCTCTCTCTCTTAAGGATCCGCGTCGATGGCTGTAGGTACGGTCTTTCCGGCTTCCCGTTTCGGTCTATGCTTGATTTGAGGTTCGGGAGCTTATCTGGGGAGGGAGGAAGCATTTCGTGGGCGGGCGTATCCTGCTGCTAAATATATTACGCAGATTCCGTCGATCGCTTTTTACTGTTTCTTTGCTCTGTTGGTCGTTTTCCTTGGTTCGAAGCTGTCTTGTTCAAATTTTCGAGCTTTCTCCATGACGTCGTGGGACGGTCTCGGCTCCTCGTGTTGGGAAATGTGGGGATCCGCTGGTTGGTCCGGTGGATTGAAGTGGGTCGTTATCAGGCTAGGGTTTGAGCGTCGGGACATGGACTTCTGAAGTTCCATTTCGTGGGTTGTTAAATTAAACCGAGGGCGCCTGATGATTGTTGGGCTATAGAGGGTTTTGGAATGTGTAGTTTATTCATGGGAAATATGTCGCCTTGTCTTTCGGGAGTTCTTATGACTGGGAAAGCCTAAATCATCAGATGATTAGACGAACTTAATGGCTGTTATTTAGTAAATTAGTAATTAATAAAGGGGAAAATGCGTCAGTGTTTTTTGGTAGTAGTATGTAGGCGTCTCTGGCTAATGTGTGGTTATTGTTCCGTAATGATATGCTGGAAAGATTGTTTTAACCTAACATGGAGAATCGACAACCGGAGTCTACACTGGAGCTACTCTCTAGTTCCCTAGTAGTTTGAGCTAGAGTCTCAATAAAAAAATGATTGTGCTAGGAGCGTTGATCTTGCATTTCAAGCATGAAACTGGGATTCTGACCTGTGTTAAAGGTGGGGATGTTGATGTAAATTGCCCCAAGAAATGTTGTTTTCAGGTAATGTGGATTGAAGTTAGTCCTGTAGATTCAAATATGTCTCATTTGGCTATGAGCATAAGTCCTGTCTTTATGTCACTTTTCAAATCACTTATACCGGGTGCCATTGAAAAAAAAGTGGTGAGCTCGTTGATTTTGACTCATGTATATTCTGTCTATGGTTTGCAATTTAACTATTGAAAGAATGGAGAGGCCATTCTAAGAAATCGAAACTATCTAAAGCTAATCCTGTGATTGTATTTCAGTTTTTTTTTTTTTTTTTTTTTTTTTTGGTCAAAGTGATTGTATTTCAGTTGAATGTGTATGAATTCGTGCATGGAGTTCGTTTTGAAATAAATAAAAGTGTAGTGGCTGTTTCTTGAGAGTCTCCTACCGGTTGTTTGACCTATAATTTTGTTTGGGCTCTTAGCATGAGACGTGTGCAAATACTACTTATCATTCCGGATTTATTGAAATACTATTATTGTGTTTCCTCTCATTGAGAGCTGCGTGGGCATTTTTATGGGTGAGGAACTTGGTTGAAGTTTATGCGTTTAATATTTGCGGAAGTGTGAGTGCATGCTTAGATTATTTTTGATGCCGGTACTGACTTTGATATGATTTTTTGTGGAACGTAAATGGATTAATTTGGATGTTTGATCATTTTTGTGCTTCAATTGAGAATAAGGATTTGGTTTATTTGCTTAAAAAAACACCGTTTGTCCTTCTGTGTAATTAGTGGACTTTCGAACTTCATACCGCTGGTACTCCATGTGATTATGCTGTGGTGCTCTGTTGGTTCATGTGAAGCCAAAGTTTGATATTATAGGGATGTTATAAATACCGTCCATATGTCATATGGACATTGAAAGTGCACTAGCATGAATATATAAAGCCTGAAATGCAGGCTGATAAGTGGCAAAGAGTGTCTTTTTACTTTTCGTAGCCGGCTTGGAAAATGATGGTAAGATTATTCTCATTTAGTGGGGTAGGTGGAGCAAAAACAGCTTGAAATCTCAAACAGAAATAGAAGGCTTCTTGAGAATAGTCATTTGTTTTCCTGGCTCCTTACAGATAAGTAGACGTCTACTGTAAGATATTGGTGCATCAAGAAAAGTTATTTTTATTGTGTGAATATGATCTTATAACTAGTAGAAATCTCCATAACTAGGTGGAGGAGTTAAGTATCATGCAACGAGAAATGAACTAAATTTGTTTAAGTGCATGTCTTCCATAAGTAAATTATTTGGGAGAAAAAGTTCATGCTTGTGAGCGCATTTGTTCACACATTGGCTTTTGACTAACTACAACCACTATTGCTTTGCTCATAGACTCTAGTTTTGTGGCATAAAGTATCGTGATGGGGTTGTTCAGTCTTGACTACTGATATCTTTAGTTGAGTTTAGGATAAATTCTCAAACTTCATGATTATTACTTATTATAGATCAAGCATTTGGATATTAGACAACTGAAAAACACCTCACCTATTGAATGCAGTTTCTAGTGTACTTGGAGACCATAAATTGCTAGATTTACATGTTTCCATGCATGGTGGCGGAACTGATTTATACTGATCTCTTTTACATTAAAATTTGTAATGTCTATTGGTCTTTTTCTATGTCTGTGTTTGAAAATGTGATAGCTGGCTAGACAAGGCTAGACATGATTCAATGCTGGTTAGACATCATTGGACCTTGTCTTGGTCTGCAGCATGTGAAATAATCAATCCTTAAACGTTATTTGCGATTGGTCTACCCTTTTAATATGGGGGAATACGAACTGTACTTTGGCTTGTTAATAGTATTCTTTTATTGCATGTTTCCTTCTTTCCTATGTTTGGTACATCTATCTATATGTTTAAGCATTACACTTGCAGTTAAAGTTAAAACAACCCACCACTCTCTCTTTTATCTAAGTTGGCACTCAATTCACACATATTTAATAGCTACATACTACACATGTTTTCAATTAAATAATCACTCATTTCCTTTCAAAATAAGCATTCCTTTCTCTTCATAAGAATCTGCTGATGATGATACACCCAGGTAGCATGTAACTTAATACCAGCTGACGTTTAACCAAAAGAAAAGGGGAAAAAAACATATACAGTTCATACAAAGTTTAAGATAATTAAAGTAAAGAGATTGGTCCGGTTCACATTTAACATGGCAATTTATTTCAGGGTGGGGCTCGCATTTGCTGATGTGGGGGAGAGAGAGAGAGAGAGAGAGATAGAGAGAGAGAGAGAGAGAGAGAGAGAGAGAGAGAGAGAGATGAGTAATGAGTGAAAATTTTAAAATAATAAAGGAAAAAAAGGGCAGAATTTGTCAGCCCTAGCCACAACATCATCTCAGCTTCCTTTCAGGCTGGTTCATGCCAGTGATTCAGATAGAATGTTGGTTACCATTGGAAGTCTTGTACTGAGGAACTCTATTGCTTCTGTGGTTATTGTTTTGTACAATTTTTTACGATTCTATGTATGCAAAGATCATGCTGACTTGTGAGACTGATTTGGGAGAATATTTGCAGTTCCAAGGAACTTTAGATTACTTGAAGAGCTCGAGAGGGGAGAAAAAGGAATTGGAGATGGAACAGTCAGTTATGGAATGGATGATGCTGATGATATCTACATGCAGTCATGGACAGGCACTATCATTGGTCCTCCTAATGTAAGCTGCGGGGAGCATGCCTCTCTCTCTCTCTCTCTCTCTCTCTCTCTCTCTCTCTGTCTCTCTCTCTCTCATGCACGCACACTCGAATGCTTGAGCATGCACATTAACACCGAAAAGACAAAAAAAAGGAAAAACACTCTTGAGGAAGTGAATCATTAGCACATAATAGTATACCACCTCTGCTGCTCTCAGAGTATGGATTCTTAAACCCCTCTGCTGGTATTGTGAGATTCTTTTTTGGGTCAATTTCTTTTCTAAAGTAGTGGTTGACCAAGGAATGGTGATTATACTAGTGAGCAATCATTCCACGGAATAATTAGTAACATAATGGATGCTGAAATAGGAAGTTGAAAAAGTTTGAAATTAAGTTGAAGTGAAATGAATTTCTTGTTTCTAGAATTTGTTATTGATTGAACTTTATTTTTTTTATAAAATAAATTAGAATTATTTAGCTGTTGGCAGCTGATTCAGTGAGGTGAGGGCTAGTATCGATATATTATCTGAATTAGGTTGAGGCATAGGCAATGCACGTTGGGGTATATGTCATCTGCTTGTCTGCTCACACATTACTTGTCTAAAAAAAGGAGTTAAATTCCAAGCTCAAGTAATTTTAAGGAGGCTAATATCCAGTGAAAATAGGATGCTCAGACCTGTCTGCTGCTGCCTATTAAATACATTTGATGTGTTGACTAAAGCAAGGAACTCAATATTGATCTTACTGTTGCATAAATTTTGTTTTCCTGAACTGGCTCATGTGTATGACATCCAAACTTTAAGTGACTTTACTCATCAAAGAAATTGCCTCTGTAATTGTGTGGAGAAAATTCCGATCTTGCATTTTTGTATTTTACTTGTTAGTTTTGGACAACAGTAGTGAAGTCTCTGAATGCTGAAATGCAATTTAACTTCCAAACTTTATTTAGCACTCATTTTCTTTCTGAGAAAACTTTGTTTTGCTTATTGACATATGCTGCTGGCAGACTGTTCATGAAGGGCGTATTTACCAGCTGAAATTGTTTTGCGGTAAAGATTACCCTGATAATCCGCCTGCTGTGAGGTTCCAGACTCGGATAAACATGACTTGTGTCAATCAGGAAACGGGCGTGGTATGTGAACAACCTTGATTCAATTCTTCACATAATGATTTGATTGTTTTGAACTCATTGCTGGCTTTCTACCAGGTTGAACCTAGTCTTATGCCAATGCTTGGAAATTGGAAAAGGGAATATACTATGGAAGACATATTGTTGCAATTGAAGAAGGAAATGTTGTCTCCACAGAACCGGAAGCTAGCACAACCTCCTGAAGGTGAGAATTAATGGCTGTCTGTTTTCTTATATCTTCTTTTGACTTCCAGTGGTTGGCTCTTTCAATGTACATTAATAAGCCACTGTCTTTTTTGGGGGACACATTGATGTACCTACTTAGACAACACGAGATTTGAATTTTCAAGTTGGAAATGGTTTAGAGGAAAACCAAATGAACTCTCGTCATTGGAAGTTAAAAGTCTCTGAACTGATTTTGGGATTATGGTTTCTAAGCTCTTAGCATTTGCTTTGAAATTGCAGGCATTTTTCCCTTTATAAGTATCTAGATAACTTTGGCTCATGCCTGATTATCATTGAGGGTATGCCTCTTCGAATTGACTTGTTCAAAATGGCATTACATTCCTTTGTAGTTGGAAAAAAAGTTGCTTACTTGTAATCAGCAGTGAAATACTTCCAATTATTGGAAGCTGCTACCTTGTATTATTAGGTTATTGCGTGACCGCAGATTTGTTTTGAAATCCTTGTCCAAGTTTTCTTTTTCCCAAATTTGTTTATATGGTGCAATTTCAGGAAATGAAGAGGCGAGGATGGATCAAAAGGGGCTTGTTGTAAGGTGCTGTGTCATGTGAGGGAAGTTCATATGGTTATGTATATAAGCACATATATGCTGCCTGCAGTAACGTTGCTCGCAGATATTTATCTCGGAAGATTGTTGTATCTGAGAAATGTCTGATTAAAACAAATCAATCATCCCTCTCATGTTTCGAATTGTTTCCCTTGTTGTGTCTTCTAGTAGCTGAATAAGTTAGAATATAAGTATCCCCATGTCTCAGTAAAGTTTTGCACTCTCAGCATTTTGTATTTGATACTGTATTTTTGCGCGAAGTTACATGCGAAAATGCTTCAGCCTTCTGTATCTTCGAATTCCATAATGCAGAAATGGCACGGACAGTTTGTGGGTTTGAATTTCACCGTAGACCCTTAAGTTACATGAAATCTTTTGCTGCAAAAATTTGTGGCAGATTCTTGGCGTCCTGACCATTAGGCAAGTCTAAGTAAGTTACGAACATCCAACCCTAGAGCTTGGTGAATGAAGACCTCCGGCGTATTTAAGCTTTTCAAGCATGGTTTACATGATGCTCCTTGATTGCGGTTGAGTTTACATATGAAAATCGATGGAAGTAGGATTTTAATAAGGAAAAATTAAAGATGAAAAGGAAAGGTACTTGATATACCTACTTGATATACCAGTTTTTAGGTTTGATACGTGACCGATCACGTTATGGAGCTCTCATTCTTCCATATATTTTTTTTTTTGTTGGGGAAGCATACTTGGTGTCGTCGGAAATAGACAAGGGCAGACCAACCACTCTGCAATATGCGACCTGTACGCAGCCATTCTCGACCTGGACACCCTTTCCGACTCCGGTGACCTCCCTCTATCTCGGCGGTCTCCTGCTGGACTACTCTTCTGACATGTTAATCTTGAGTCAGGACATCGTCACATTCCCATATGGCTCTCAGTTCAAGTTCTACACTACAAGACCAAAGGCTCAAGCCATTGCGTGTGATTAATAGAGACGTGAAATCGGATAGCTAATGATTTTAGTTTACTTAAAGCATTCACATATTCTCTTCTTTAGCTCGGCGGAGACGGAATGCTTTTCCCAAGGATTGTCTCAAATAGAAATAGAGGACAAAGTAACTAGGAATATCATTAAAAAACCTTATTCCCTATTTTAGAGGGATCGTCTAGAAAGCAAATTCTTTCTTTTTCTCTTTTTAAATTTTAAAGGCATTCAAACAGAAAAGATGACATAGATGTTGTGGATTGAATTTTTTTTATATTTCATTTATGTCATGTCAATTTGGGAATTGGATTTTCCTTTCATATTCTCATCTGTAGCGAGGGAGGGCAAGCAGATGAGTTCTTCTCCTAGAAGTTTTCTTGCCTTTTCTTTTAGATAGTATAGACCTTCAGGCAAGCTCTTTAGTACACTCGAGTCAAGCATAGAACTTGGGTTAAAGTGAGAGAGCGGAAGATTGGAAGCGAGTATCGAAAGTAGAATCCATGTGGTGCACCTGAAGAACTTGCTCTTTAGGGACTTGGGACTCATATATTTTCTGACTTCTTTTTATTGGGCAGCCATCTTGAACTCATTATTCCATGGACAAAGCTCGATTAAACTTCTCAACCACGTGATATTCACGGAGATAAGATTACGTGGTGAGTTTTCAGGATCTTCTTGTCGTTTCTATTTTCTCTTCCCCTAAAGAGTCCTAGGCTGGGACTACCAGTACCAAATTAGAAAAGAGAAGAATGAGAAAGTGCCTGTTTTGGTGAGTTTTCAGGATCTTCTCTGCGTTTCTATTTTCTCTTCCCCTCATTAAAAATGCTAGAAATAATAAGATCAGTCTACAAAATCGACTTATGAAGTAATGTGACAAATTTTTAATGAGTATTAATATCGGCTCACTTATTTACGTGCTCATTTGGAGTTTGCTATCTGTTAGTTTACCAACGTTACAAATCAGTCCTTATATACTTGACACCAAAAGATGTCCAAGTCCACGATCAGCAACTAGGTTGGCAGAGATCGGGAAAGAAGTAGTAGAAGCAAAAATTTGCTGAGTGTTGAGAGCTTCTGGTCGGCAAAATTTATTGGTTGACATATGGGTGGAAATAATCAAGTCTTGAAGCAAAACGTTGGCAAATGAAGGTTGATTTAATTGACAACAAGGCCATGATTGGAAAGATTTTGGATACAACTCAGAGGGCGCCCATAAAGAAATGCATCCAATGCAACTATAAAGTAGTGGAGCCGAAGATCTTGAGAGTAATTGATAATGGCAACTATGAAGAAGTGGAGAAAATATAACGGTCAAATAGTGGGGCCAGTTATTTCTAAATAACCGTATGTAAATAGCAATTGCTGCATTGGAGGAACCACGTGAAGTATGTTTTGATTTTTTTTTTTTTTAATTGTTGTTAACTATCGATAACAATTATAAGTATTTGAATTGTAATTTGCAGATAGGATAGCCAATTAATCAAAAAACACTGGTTGTTTACTTATATCTTTTATTTTATCTTTATATTCCAATAATTATTCCCTATCTCAATGCCCTTAAATTTCTTGTCTTGTTTATGTTTCCTGCTCAAGAATCAACAAAATAAAATTCCCTTCACGCCCTTTATTGATTTACTCATTGATCCATATTTCAAAAGGAATTTCGCCGACACTTTTTGGAAAGCTAGCATTGTTAAGTGGCAGTCAAACAACCATGCTCGATATCTAATAAAGTTCTATCCATTTTTTCCTCTTTTTTTTTTTTTTTTTAATGAAATCGACTGTCAGTGTATTTAGCCTTACTACTTCTCTGATGCTGAAGAAATAGAACAGAATAGTTCCTTCTGGCAAATGGGCTCCAATAAGACATCCTCGGTAGTGCCTCCATCCATGGTTGACCTTAGCTTCGCTATAGCTGACCGACAAAACCCCCCGTGATCTCACTCCTCGCTCATCATCAATCCCAAGCGCCCACATCATCTTCCTCCCTCCTCCCTCACGTAAGTCCTGAACTTCGTTCTCACCATACTTCCAACAAGCTCTGCTTCGCCAGGCCACTCCCATGAATCCTTGATCACACACGAGTTCCATCAGACACGACAACGTACTCGATCCCGGTCATGTCTCCCACCATATCGACTCTTTCTTCGACCCCTCTCTCCAAGCTCTCGCTCCTCCACCTCCTCCACCTCCTCCTCCCCTTCTCGCTCCTCGTTTCCCCGTCAACTTCGTCCTTCGACTCCTTCATCTACGTCGGCTGCTCTGAGTACAAGATCTCCCCCGGCTCGCCTTACGAGACCAGCGTCGACTCCGTCCTCACCTCTTTCGTCAGCTCCTCCGCCTCCTCCTCCTACAACAACTTCACCGTCCCGGGCCCCACCCCCTCCGACACCGTCTACGGCCTCTACCAGTGCGGCGGGGACCTCGCCGTGGCCGACTGCTCCACCTGCGTGTCCCGTGCGGTAAGCCAGGTCGGGACCATCTGTGCTGGCTCCTCCGGTGGCACGCTCCAGCTCGAGGGCTGCCTCGTGCGGTACGACAACGCGACGTTCCTCGGCGTGCAGGACAAGACCGTGCTGCTCAGGAGATGCGGGCCTCTGGTTGGGGCTACTAATTCTGATGAGCTGACAAGGGGCGACGCCGTGCTTGGGTACATAGGAGCTGGGGACGGGAGCTACAAGCCGTACAGGACCGGTAGCTCGGGGAGCGTCCGGGCGGTGGCTCAGTGTGTGCAGGACCTGGGCGCCGGCGATTGCCAGGACTGCTTGACGGAGGCAATCGGACGGCTGAAGAGCGACTGCGGGGCCGCGAAGTGGGGCGACGTGTACTTGGCCAAGTGCTATGTGCAGTATTCGGACGGCGATCACGCCAGCAGCGGACACGGTAAGAGGCCTAGCGGCCGTTTATGGAGGTTCACTTACGGTGCATCGCTTCTTAGTTGGGTGTGTTTGTTTCCATCTGTTTCGATTTGTTCAAAACTTTGATTGCTATTTTCTTGTGAAGTGACAAATGACTGTTTTGAGCATGCTTATGATCTAGAAGAGGGATGGGAGATCAAGAAAGAATTATGGTTCCTGCATGAAGATTGTTTCGCTTCATAATTGAAGTTATTTGAGTTATGAAAATCTCAGTTACTTAGGTTTGATGCTTGAATAGAAATTCGTTGCTAGAATAAGAATAATATGACAATGCGTGGACATTATTTGTTTTCAGATAAATTCTTATTCTCAATACGGTTAATTTTTTTTTTTTTTTCGCTTGCTTTATGATTGCATCGGATGCCCCAAAAAGGAGCTGCTATATTCTTTGATTTGCCCTTCCTATATATTTATATATATTTGGCATATGCTCGAATAGGAGTTTTGAGTTGAATAAAAGTAATTGAAAGAAAGTACGAAATTCTTTCGAAAGTTCTCTAAGAGGTCACATCACATCGTCACTCTTCTGCTCACTTGACAGCCCCAATCCGTCTTCGTATACATAGAATCTCAATCTCAGTGCACTTCTACTGTTGCGTGTTGTTCAAGATAACAAATTTGGATTGAGCCAGTTGAGCCAGTCACGCTTCGGCATAGAATCGAGAAAAGGTGAAGAATGTCTCCATATTCTCGAAGTTCACTCCATGCTCGTTCTTTGCCGTGGACGTTAATCGTTATCCAGAGATGATCAAAGGGACTAGAGTTTCCCATGGATTTCTAGAGAAGTCCTCATTCACTTCTTGTTCGAGGATATTACAAAGGTGAAGAAGAGGAGACCACATATTTCATTCGGATTTTGAAAATAACTGACTTGATGGTATTAGGAAATAGGAGTCTTTTTAATTCCACAAAAACATGTTTCTAGAGAGATCGCATATAAATACACAACCCAATTTGACAAGAGCATTAAACGATCATCGAGGCTAAAAAGACTTGATAAGATGAGAATTTTAGTGACTTCTTCTATTAAAAGGGTAGGACAAATCAAATCACGCACTAAAAATGGAAAAAAAAAAAAAAGATTTTCAGTCATATATATATATAATTCACAAGAAACACTTTTTTGTGAAACAATACAATCACAAGTTTAGCGTCAGAACTCCAATATTATATCTGCTCAGGTGAGAGCACTACAAAGATGGATGACATCTTGGGAAACTATCTACACATATACCAAAAGATAATCGTGACCGACATTATGTAGATGTTCTTTTGAGTATTAGAGCACCACATATGAAAATTATGACGAAGTGTGTACATAGACATGGAGAGTTACTATTGAGGAATGATCTCCCGAGGGAACGAACTGTTAAATAACTCATTTAGCATAAGCAGCAAGTGGTATTAAACTTTCCTTAAACGTCTTCTAGGTTGCACGCTACAAGTGGTATATGTTCACCCTTCAACCGATTATAGGCCCTCTGGAAGGTTATCAGGAGATAATGAGGAATCCAATTCCACTAATTAAGTAATGATTGCAGTGTGCTCCACTCGCGGGCATTTAATTAACAAGTGAAATAGAGCGAGCAAAGCCATAGTGAAGGTGGGAACAGTGCATGATCGAATCTAATCATCACCTACATTATATATAACCCTAAAACCTAGGGAAAAGGACTGTCACTGAAACTAAAGGAGGATGCAATCGCACTACAGTAATATTCTATCCTCCCAGATGTAGATAGAATATATTATATAGATATATCGTGTTGCAGTTGGATTGTGTCGTTCAGTAGCATGTGAGTCCGGGCTGACGCATAATGAAATGGTAGCGTCCTAAAATCAAGTCGAAGTGTAATCGTAAACCTGCATGATTTACGAAGCACTTCTTTTTGTGTAGTCGGGTAGTAAGTGCATAAAAGATGGATTGAAACTAGTTAACTTGAAAATGTAACGACTGTGCTATTGGAAACAGGTGCAGCTGATGAAGAGGTTGAGAAGACTGTGGTCATCTTGATCGGTGTCATTGCTGGGTCCGCAGTCGTGATTATCTTCCTCTCTTTAATGGCAACGATGTGCGAAAGAGCAAGAGGTGTAGACTCTTTCCTTTCTTTCCTTTTCTTCTTGACCTCGCTAGGATTGCATAATTTATTGAATTTTCCTATTCACTATGGTCTTCTCTTTTCTTTTCATTTTTTTTAATATTGCAGGCAAATAAAGGCCACAAATTTGTGGACGCGACATTATCAGCTGGCTGATTTTCAGCGTTTGGTTCCTTTTTCAAGTCTTTCAAATTGTTACTCTCACTTTCGGTTCATGCTTTAGACCTTTTCATTTCCACTCTCTCTCTCTCTCTCTTTCTGGCCTTGGGGACCGTCTCTTCCTATTTTTCTCCTGTAAAAAGAAAGGTCAAAGTATAGTTTATGAAAGTAGGAAAATAATGCATGGTCTTGTAATCTCTAAATTGTATAAATCAAGTTTATCTGAGCCGTTGATTAGAGTGACCATGGTGTAGGTCAAGAACTGAATAGATAAATGGTCAAAAAGACTCAAGAAGTTGTGTAAAGATGGATGGTCAAAAGACTCAAAAGTTCATGCCTTGATGAAATGGAGTCACTATTTCTCGATGCTTTAGGTTGTTGGTTTCCAGCTTTCCATAAAGCACCAGTGGTGCCTGCCCTTTATTTTGAGGAAAGGCAAAAAGTCCAGCGTGATCCAGACACATCTTTGTGTCTCGTCTCGATTCCGAGGGAATTTCATTGTTTGCCCTCAGACGAATTCAAATTCAGAGGAGGTTATGTCCCCGAGAATTATATTCCATCTGAATTCATCACGTGTGCTCCTTGGGTAATGTAAAGACCTGGAAGCTACTACTATTACGTAATATTATTCGCTTTGGGCTTTCAGCTCTCGTAATTTTAAAATGCGTTATACAAAGTAGAGAATCTAAATTTTATAAACTAGCTCGAGACTCCCCCCCTAAGCAATGTAAGATAGGAGACATGTGCTTAGCTTCTTGAGTCGCCCACCAACGTGGCCTCCCCTGCCATCCCATCCACGCCTTAGAATCGCCGCATTCTCCATCCCTTACGGCATAACGCCCTCGTTGTAGCTCCACAAGCTACCACATTCTCTACTTCACGGTATAGCGCTTTCGTTGTGGCCCCAAATGTTGTGGGAGTCAGCTCTAATATCACCTGTAAGGACCAAGGGATATCACTGTGTAATATTGTCTGTTTTGAGCCTTTGGCTCTCATGGCTTTAAAGCGCATTATATAGAGTAGAGAACTCGAGCTTTATAAACTAACCCGGGACCTCCCCCAAGCGATATGGGATAAAAGACATGTGCCAAGCTTCTTGGATTGTCCACCAACGCAACCTCCCTTTCCATCCCAGCCACACCCTCAAGGTCGCCATAGGTAAAATCTCATATGTACTAACATTAGGGGAAGAGTAACTAGAAAAAAGATCCATGTTTGATGTTTCTCTATGTCACGATGACGTTCTGTTTTTGCATGAGTATGTGCAATGATGCGAAGGTTTTAGATGCTCAAGTGGGTTTTGACATCCGAAATTACATTGGTATACGATTGAGAATTCTTTTTGAGGTATAGGAAATGGTGATCAATAAGGTTGTTTCGAGGAACTAGTCTTTTACATTATTTACTAATACGATTTAAGGGCTTGTTCCGATGAACTAGTCTTTTACATGATTTACCGATACGATTTAAGGGCCGGCTTGTTTGTGCTTCTACCATTGAGCTTGTTAGACTTTAGAGGTATATTTTAGATATAGTTGTGATTGTTATTCACTATACTTTATTCATCGAAATTTGATTTGAGTTAAACAAGCCCAAATCAACCTCTTTGATAACAATAGGTGTTGAAAAATAATTTACTCAACAGTTAATAAAAAAAATAAGGCATTCCCAACCCCTTCTCTTAGGTTGTGTTTGATGATCTAGATTTGAGCCCGAATAGGATAATTGTTATCATATCCTGTGTTTAGTGATGTTTTTCGGATTGGATATACCTGGATATATTCGGATAAAATGTCGAATAAGAAATCTGGCATAGGAGTGTGATAAATCTATATTGAATATAAAATTTTAAAAATTAACTTAACAATTCCATGCATCGGGAAAACTACACCTCGGAGACTCACTGTCCTTGGCATGGCACCCCACCACCACTCTGGTGGCCGTCCAACATGACCGTCCGTAACTTTGGCGTCCTCAAGTATTATTGCCAATGCCCTTGCTCGCTACTCATTTGGAAGGGTAGGGCTCACCACTTCATTTGTTGCTCCCTCTTTTTCTCAGTCAGTTTTCCAGCTTTTCCATAATCAACTCTCGGTTTCTCTATCTATTTCACCTCTGATTACTCATTCTCAACCTCCATTGTCCCATGATATCTCTCAAGTTAACTCTAAACTAGGCGCTCTTTGGCCTTTAGGCCATATTTGCTTAAATGGAAGAGATCGCTCTCCTTCATGTCACTCTATACCTTGCTCTCCTCCATCACGCTTCCCCTACCATAGTAGCTTTGAATTCAAATCCTTTCTTAGGTTTTCACGAAAATATGAGGGTATATTTCTACAATTTGGAGGATTTCAAATCTCCCTTTAATCTCTCTTTATCCTACCCTATCCTAATTCAAATCTGAACAACCAAACGTAGTCTTAGGGTTTTCTCTTCTTCCTAATCACCAATCCTTTCTCTAAGATTCCCTTCCTAAGTAAGCTCGCTCTCCCTCTCCATTTACCCATTTCAAGACTTCTTCGTTGATTTTATTGACATTGCTATCTATATCCTCCAAGAAACTAGAGACTTTTGTCCCTGTGAGCTTTAAAAATCAAAGCGTAAGCACTTCAAAATAATTAACTCTCTCTAAATCTAGTCACTCGCTTTGGCCCTAGGTGCTTGCTCCATAAACTCGAGCACTTCGCAAGTCTCTGAAACTCTTCTCCTGTAGCATGGTGGGTTTATTTGAAAGTGATTTTTGTGATTAACTGGTATCTATTCTGCAGTTCTTCTCTCCCAATTTAGAGTTAGATCAAGATTTGGGTGCTCTTCTATCTAAATCTAGATATGGATATGAGATTAACAATGCTAAATTTGTGCTCTTTCAATCTATTAGTGTTGTTGTAGTCTCTATATGGTGATGGTGCGGGAAAGGCCAAACCTAGGCGCACAAAGTTGTAACTACTAGAAGGGGAAATCTCAACATGTGATTATTACTGATGACGAGGCGAGTTTCGATGATTGACTATCGAATGGACTATGATGCTTTGACAAATCCGTCATTGTGGAACAAGCAAGTCTTTACAAGCAGTTCCAAATTGATTCATTTTCAAGATTTGCACTTGATTATAAGTTTTTGGGATTGGTTTTGTCTTGAAGTTATGTATCGCTCTTTCATGTGAAATGAAAATTTTCCTTCCAAGAAGAAAAAAAAAATCAATTAACAAAAAATAAGAACCTTGGATAACCATAACTAGATTTGACTTAAAAATTCAGTCAAGGAAAATCGTAAGGAAAATCACTAAATTAGCTAAGTAAGGATGTGGAATTAATTTCATCAATTGGGAAAAGGCATTAAAATAGAAAATAAATATCCCCTTTTACATTGTTCAAAGCCTAAAACCTATCATTGATATTGATAATCTTTAAGTAATCGAGTTTGAGCGCGACATTCCATATACATCTAGAATTTATCCCGAACATAATATAGGATGGATCTCGTATATTGACAATGTTTACATCTAAAGATGCCATGCGACCTTTGTACATGATCCATCACGTATCTAATGCAGAGAGACGTAAAGGTCCGAATGTTCCCTGGCATCTGATCCGATAAAAGATTTTCCTTTGATTGGTTGGCTTCACCCTCTTCTAAGTTGCGACTAATTAGGAAATATTATATTGTGAAGGCATCAGATCTTAACAAAACACACCTAGGGATCGAGCACTAAAAAGCGAGTTGGGTTGGTGATTACAAAAGTTTGGGACATATTCTGTGTCTACTTCGGTCAACTCGAGTCCAATTATATATTTTATTTACAAAAACACTTTCATGAACCACACTAGTTTCATCTAAATTATCTGATTCCATTCAGAATCGAGAAGGCATCAAAGAAATCCTCTTATGTAATCACTGGATGAGCTCAGGCGGGACAGGCGCAAAGGGTGAGGCCTAAATTTGTTAAAGCCCAGCTTTTATATACAAATATTTAGGTCGGGTCGGGTCGAGCTTTCACTAAGCCCAAGCCCACCCAAAATGTCATCTCCGGGCCCTTCTGCTTCCATGGGCCGTCCAGGCCATGATCATAGCGCAATTGAACACCACGGTTACACAGGCCTCGTCGGCACCCACTCTGGGCCCAAACCAGGAATGGCCCGTGAAGTGCTAAGCCCGGAAGACAGGCCGACATGGGGGGACAAAGACCGGCCCGGCCCGGCCCATTTCTCACCCTCACCTGGCTCGTGTCTCCACCCGCCACGTGTCGCGGCCGCGAGCCCCCACCACCATCTCCTTCGCCGCGAAGGAGAAGGAAGACCAGTAGGAAAATCCCCAAATCGCCCCTCTCCCCCTCAAAAGGTCTCCTTCGTCGCGAAGGAAAGCACCCCTAACAGATCGAAAGTGAAAAAAAACCCCAAAGAGCAAAGGCCCAAATCTGCAGAGCTCCCGACCTCCGCCGACCTCCGCCGACCTCAGATCTCCAGAAGCTTTCCCTCCCCTCGGAAAACCTCGCGCGCAGATGGCTCTGGAGTGGGTGGTCCTCGGGTACGCCGCCGCCGCGGAGGCGATCATGGTACTGCTGCTGACCCTGCCGGGGCTCGACGGCCTCCGGCGGGGGCTCGTCGCCGTGACGCGGAACCTGCTGAAGCCGTTCCTGTCGGTGGTGCCGTTCTGCCTCTTCCTGCTGATGGACATCTACTGGAAGTACGAGACCCGGCCCAGCTGCGAGCACGACGCCTCGTGCACCCCGTCGGAGCACCTCCGCCACCAGAAGTCCATCATGAAGAGCCAGCGCAACGCCCTCCTCATCGCTGCCGCCCTCGTCTTCTACTGGCTCCTCTACTCCGTCACCCACCTCGTCGTCCGCGTCGAGCAGCTCAACCAGCGGCTCGAGCGGCTCAAAGCCCGCGATTGATCCCACCGGCGCCTCCGCCCCCGCCCCGCCCCGCCCCGCCCCCGTGAGATGAGTGGATTTTCCTCAATATGGCGTTCCTAGTTTTCTCCGTCCGTGCTTTTTTTTTTTTTTTTTTTCCCGATTTTGCTGTCTGGATACGCTCGGTGATGTTCGAATATTTTCTGGAACGACCTCTCGACATGGAATCTGAATATAATGTCTGTTTGCGTTTCGTCTATGTGGAGATCTTGTGGTGTCGTGGCTAGCTTTCGGTTCGTGGTGTTGGTTATTGTGGGATTTGAAGATGAAGGTGGAGGTAACCTGAGGCTTGGATTCGGTAACATCGTCGAGTAGTGTCGGGCGAGGGGGTTGCATTGACTTGCAGATTCGTTATGTGAGTTTCTGGGGTGGTTCGATTGAAAGTGTTATTGATGCCTAGGGTTTATAAGATCCGGTTTGAGAGGATTTTGCTGTAGGCACGATCGAATTGCAGGTGCGCTAAACGTTCTTTCGCTTTATTTTTAGTGAGTATTAATTGCTTGGACGACTCAGAGTTCGTATATGGGATTTCCCTGTGCTGTCCGATGGGTTCTGAGTATCCCAGCCTAAGTTTGCTTAGTGGGGATGAAATGCAGATAGTTGTGGAATTGGATGATGTGGAGTAACCTTATGTACGAAAAGATTTACCTGACTGGGTTAGACATCGCAAAATTTATGGGACTAGAGTATGAGCTAAAGGAAAGTCCTTGTGGATTTAGCTATTGCTGCTAGCTGTAGTTGTGGACAAATGGCCTTCCGACATTTGAAAGGAAAAGCCATTCTTTCGATCGTCAAAAACATGAATTGCTTTTCCCTATTTGTTAGGCTCTGCTGTGAGCTGTGGATTGTGATTCATCTTTTCTGCACCAGATAATGTGATTGATTTAGTAATTTGATGATGAATACAGTAGGAAAATGGATTTCTGCTGGTCTCAATTTGGTTCACATAAGATCAGACTCATGCCTGGAGCTTAGCCAATTCTCATTAGACGAAAAATAAGATGGCAGCATGACTTTTTCGTCAGATGCACTCTTTTGGGCAATTCGAACTTGACGTCAATGCAAGACTAATTATTGACAATGAATAAGAAATTAGGCCGTGTTGGGGTCGGCACTAAAGACTGGAGCAGTTGAGTGTGTGAGAATCGAGGGTCACCAAAATGTATTTTCATATTGAGTGGGAGGTTGATGATGGGCTGAGTTTGTATATTAGATCAACATCTGCACCCAGATCGCTTCTTCCAGGTCAGATAAGTTGCAGTGAAAGAGGTCTTGCTACTCGCACCTGCCTGCAAGTTGAATGTTCTGAATTGCCCCCAACCTGGTATGCTAATTGAGGTCAACACAATTTATGCACACAATGGTTAAGAGACTATTGTCAGTTGTAGGATGATGATTCTCCTTAGTTCACCTAGATACTTTACTGAGCACCCGTGGGAGAGAATGGAGATTTAGCTTGTTGGGCTGTTGATGTCGCTGTTGAAAGAAGATTTTCCATTAGCAATTTGAATAATCCGGTATTTACTCCAGCAAGAAAAATCTTATCTTGGTATGCTGGTGCATGGCTGAGGTATTCTGTTCTTTCAGCCGTCCTTACTTTGAGAATCAACCTTAGAGATGCATCTTTAATAATACGTACTCTTCCATGGACAAATGGTGCAAACTGCGACCCCCCTTTTCTCAAAGGTCGTGACATGTGGAAAGATGATTCTCTTAGTCTTTTTTAAGTGTCTTGATATTGCTTCAGGGGATGTTACATCAAATTCATGTCAATTCGGCGAAGCTAATCTTTTCCATATGCTTGGCTTGATGCGTACTCCGATGCAAGTCCCATTACGCTGCGTGAAAGGAAATCTACTGTTATTTATATGTGCAGAGTGATCCGGTTTTGTGCCTCGTAACTCTTCTTCAACTGTCGATCAAAAAAATAAAAAAAGAAGAGAGTCTCCTTCAACTATACTGTATTCACTGTTCTACTTGTTTTCCCAAAGATTCAGTAGTTTTCGCAAATTGATACGGACCTTGATAGAACCGCAAGCCCAGAGAGTGCGAAGCTATAAGCCACAAATGGAAGTCTTGTGTCCAACATCTTCTACTTTGCAATTAGGATATATCGCAGTGGCTAATGACCACAAGTTGCTAATAACCGCAATGCTCGCGGTAAGTTCTATGTTGGGGGGGAGATGTCCCAAAAGCAAATGAAATTCTTCAAAATCTTGTATGATGATATCTTGGGTAAATTTTATTTATGACTAGTAATTTACAATCACAGAATTATGGATAAGAGTTTTGAGAGTTTTTCTGAGGCAAGAGAACCTTGAGTTGAAGATTAGTGGTCTTTGGAAAGTGATACGCAGGGTCCCATTCAATGGCCGAGAGGAAAAGGCCAGCGTGCTGGGAAAATACACCCATCTCTGATCTCCCTCTCCTCCTCTTAACTACTACCTCATGATGACATGCTAAATCAGATTTATAAGTGGCACGCAATTAAGCAAACCAAGAATTGACCAACACATTATTCAAGCGGTCCGATCCAGTTTACAAAGCACTCTAGTGACACCATTTATCTCTTCACTCGATGAACTATATAATGTCCAAACCACGCACGGTTTCACCTTCGGTTGTGATATTCCATGTGCGAGGTTGCACTACTTAAATTTGACTACCGAAGAAAATTTTGGCACGTCCCAACAATCAATCTCAACAATACGACCAATCTCAACCATGAATCCTATACAGAAATTATGAATGAAAGGCCTCATCATCATCGGGAGATCGTAGTTATGACTTTTTGTTGGCATGTTGATGAATTGACATGTCACCATTAAAGTAAGCAGCCAATTAGAAAGGGCAACATCCAAAACACACGCATACAGAGAGAACAGAGGAGGAGAATTTAGTAACATCCGAACTCCACTTGAAGATTTAATAACCAAGATTCGAGGTAATATCTAAAATTAGTAGGCTAGTAGAAAAGCAAGCCTCAACTACATTCAAGTTATTTGGCCAAAAATTAGGTCCCAAGCACGTTCACCCATCCATGTATCCCAAGATTGGGTTTTTACAGATTTACAGGAGATTACCTGAGAGTATCCAGCGAACAGTTTGCAGGCTATTTATGACGCGTAGGTCAGCACCAAGTAGACTTGCATATCTTCATACTTCAGAAGCAGCGACTCTTTGCTTTCAAATGCAAGCATGTATAAGAGGGAGAAATGGCCAAAATGTGGAGCCCCTTGTAATTTTATCGAGCAAACATATGAGGCTCCAGGTGTCGACTATAGATGCTTTCATTGTCCTGAATTTTGTGCAAGCTTCGGGTGGGTGGCGGCATAGATGGAAGTGTTTATGTCAGGTTTCAAGTGAGAAAAAAGGTGCTGCACGTCTGGTCTTAGTCTCTCGGATGCTTTACCAAGGAGAGCAAGTACCTCAGGTCTGGGCTTGCTGTTCGCCTGCACAGGTCCTCCCTGACCTTCATAATGGACGACATGATGGCTGGTAGAAAAATTAAGAAGACATCCATTAGGTAGCACATGCAACTCTCATTTCAGCAAACATTTAATTAGAGGAGAAAAGATACTACTGCTTGTAATTCTGGTGAAAAGAGAAGTAAAAGATTTGTAATGGATAAATATTTGAACCAAAGTTTGGGCTAAAATCATGAGTCTTCCTATATACAAAATTTACAATGATATGCCATACGCATGCAAAGAATTGTCAAATTCTAACTGGAGCACTTCTCCAAAACCTCATCCACCAAAAACATCTGCAATGTTCTGCCTGGATAACCATACAAAAGGAAAAACCACTTACAGGAAATCGATGAGATCCTTTATTTCTGATGCTTCAACGTTGTTTGAGGGTTGTGAGTTCTTCCCAAAGACATCCACCAATGTGTGTAACAACAATGTAAGTACCTGGAAGTGAGAAGAATAAGAAACAACTTAGTTTAATAAGTAGGTGCAAAATACCACATGATAGATCAAATTAATGACGCGCAGAAACAGTTGACAATCACAGATAATAGATTGATAGAGAATCATGAAAAATGACCATTTATACATAGAATACTCCTCTAGATTATTGTACACGGTAATTTAATGGACACATCAAAGTTCTACTGTTCATGTTCTCTCCCTTAGTGAAAAATAAAATGACTTCGAAAGAATCATACATTAACTGATAACACTTAATTAAGTACACAGCTTTACATTCACTATTGCTGAAACACCATCTGCATTGAGTACTGTCGACAGAACGATGAGTTTTAAGCAAACACTGACTACAATTACTTGAAAATGCAGCATCCTGCTATAAGACTTTGGAAAGAACTCACTAGGGTTTGAAGAGGAGGAGGATCAGTAAGTATAAAAAATAGAAGTGCAAATACGAACTTAAAGAAGAACATTCCAGTTATCAAGCATGCTCCTGAAAAAGTCTCCTTTGAAGCTCAGAGTGAGCATGATAAAGAAGACAGGAAGACAACTTCAGGGAACCAAAATAATAAGTCAACTTATCCCATTGTCTTGCACTTCAAACCAATTACAGGAATCAGGACATTTGTGTCATCAGAAAATGTTTCTTGTAATTAGTCATTTAACCTTAACATATAGGATATGCCCAAACTGGTATAGCTTTACACTAGACAAGCAAAAAACAAAAATATAAATGACAATGTTGACAGCTGAAATAAAGAAATGACACAATAGAAGAAAACTCACCATCCAGGCTATAGACATCAACACGGTTAATTTTTTTTAAAGCTCCAATCTTATGAAATTATCATTGCAAAAGGCATTCTATCTACTGTAAGACCGCGTGAGAGAGGCTAGTGCTTTGTTACTCCACCCTCTCAACTCTTAAACATGGCAAAAGGAAATGATAGATTCTGTTTTATGTTTCCTGTCTAACCACTCAAACTTTGTGATTGTGAGATAACTTCATTTTTCTTCAAAACTTTCAACCTTTAAGAAGAAAAAGTTTTAAGATCCACAAACTTCTTACACTGCTCAAATTTTAATTCTGATTTTGTTTCTCAACTAATAAATAGTAAAGAAACATACTCGAATGAACACTGAGCTTCATTTCTCTATGTCGCATTTTCCATAGAAGCATCCAAATAGAAGATAGAGGGATCACTTCCTTTACCTTGTTGAAAAGGGAGTGAGCATTGGCAAGTCTTGGAAGCAATGGACCCATTATACGAAATGCTATTCTCAACATCGCAACGGATGTAATTGGTCTGAGGTGTTTGATGATCGCTTGTGCCCCATCCAGCCATTCTTGTGGGAGATTACTAAAGAAGGAATGAAGCAGCGCAACTATGTTACCTGGATAGTGCATGCAAGGACAATTATCAGAGTAACAAACAAATGCAAGCTCATGCTCTGCTTGGACCATAACTCATGGACGTCGTGGATTTGGAACTAAATAATAAAAGAAGATTCATTTGAACCATTAATATATAGAATCGACTAAGAATTCACTGAATCCACTTATCAGGGCCTTCTTTATTGGAACTAAACTTACTTATCCTAGGTTTTAGGATTTTTTTTTTCATTCAATAATGACACGTGTAGAATACAAATCACACAAGCACACATGCAGATCAGTACCATTATCCAGATATTCGCGATGGAGATGGGGTGGGTTAATTATGATATGAGAGTCCACCAAATAAAAGTCAGGTAAATAACAGCAACACATGAATTTTTACATGTCAGGCTGAGTATATGTAGACTGCACAACAAAATGAAGAGTCGTTTATTAAATTGAAACATCAAGGAAGACAGTAAGTTAAAATTGACCCGATTCTTTCGATGGAAAATCCCACGTAGAATCGTTACTAACCGGATAATCATAACCTTGCATGCTTAAGATGAAAATTAGTTCAGTGTAAAGAAAACCAAGAGCTCATAAGGACAATGATGCACACAAGGACATATTCCACTTATGGATTTATTACACTGACTGTTTTTTGATTTGTTTACAACATATGATAATTGCACATAAAAATGGAGGTGAACAAAAATTTGGGTGGTAAATATTGGAAAATTTTAAAATTCTTGTATGTAGAGGAGGAGATTTTTTTTCTAAGTGGGCATTTTCTCTGCATTCTCCTCTCCCATCATGTTTTCCAAACATAGTATTAGGGTAAAATAATCATATTACAGTTGCTTCTAACAAAAACCATGAAGAGGACTTTTTAATGTTAGGCAAAGTTAAATTTTAAGCAAAGGTGGACTTGTTTGCTGAACACTATTTGAGGGCATGCATATGCAAAAAGTGTCTTTAAACTACTGCTGAGAATCTGACCCCAAAAACAAAGAGCCACTGCTGAGAAGGTATAGTAACGTATGCATACCAATGGCAGTTGAGGTATTATCTTGTGCAGCCCAAGTTGGATCCAACAATGCATACCCAACAGCAGAGTCTAGTTCACCCAATGACCTCTTTATATCAGTCAACCACCAACTCTCCTTAATTACACGCGTAGCCTCCAAATAAAGTTGTGAGTGAAATTCAGTGGGAAGCTGAGCTAACAGAAGACCACAAGCTTGGATCAACAAGCAAGACAGTTGTTGACATGTATAAGCACTTCGCCAGACAAAGTTAGAGGTATTTAAACCAGAAACTGAAGGAGTAGATCTGCTTGCACTCAAGGAATCTGTGCTTCCACCTGAAGGTGAAGTTGGTAGGACTGAACCTTGTCCAACACCATTTGGAGCTCCATGCAGACAATTACTAGATTGAATTAGGGTAGGTTGGATGTTAACAACAATTTGAACTAGGGATGACACAATTTGAGATGCAGATACAGGAAGTGAAAGAAGCTCTATCACAGCAGTTTCAAGAACCAGCTGAGTGTGTGTGCCGGGATCTTGAATTTGATAAAATGCCTTTTGACCTTCTGAGGCACTCATTTGGCCAGGTTGGGCTGGCAAAGTTTTGTTATGTGGAGCTCGAGCTGAATTGTTTGAAGTATCCCCAACGGAAACAGATTTTGCGTCGCTACTCAATGGAGGAATGACATGGTTGACCAGACCCATTAGCAGAGTAGCAAAATAATCCAGAGGTGGGCACATGACAGGATTTGAGGAAGTAATGTGTTGTGGGAATGACTCAGAAAGTGGAATCTGGAAAAAAAAATCAAGTCATCATGGTTGTAGAGACAGCAGCATTTCAAAGGATTAAGATATAAAGAGGATATTCACCTTGCCAAGATCAAGTACTTTCAGAATTCGGACTATGAGCTTCCCAGGAAGATGACCATAGAAATATGCGAGTATATCACGAACAAATGTGAATCGAAAAGGGTGAAAAGCTAGAAATGGAGAGTAAACAGCCAGGACTGCATCAGCCTGATCCATGGCATCATTTTCAATCAGTCTGTAAACGATAAGGGGGATCACGGGAAGCAACCGGGCTGCAATATCATCAAAAAATGGGGGATACCTGCATCATCAAGCATCATTTGCCCAATTAAATAATATGAACATAAACTGTTAGAATACAGTCCACAGAAGCGTCCAGTAACTACTGGAAATTAAGCTCAATGACCATCCATCACTGTAATTCGGAACCATCATGAAGTATAGCTTACACTACTCTAAAAATTGCGGCAGTAAAAGTTAAAGCTGAATTAAGTAGATCCAATAACAGTTGGTGTACAGATGAAACCAGCTTTCAAGACTTCCTCGAAAAAGGAGTTCATGATGAAAGTTCTCAGTCCAAGTAAAATGAATGCAGCACAAGACACAAAAATTTGATCATTCAGACTCTTACCAAGAAGATCATCTATATCGCCCCTATGATTAGTCCTATTCAAAAATAAGAGGATATTGTCGATCCATGCTACAAGAGCTTCATTGCAAGTGCATAGCCGCAAGACTAACTTAATTGGAGATTTGTAAGCCGAAGATCAAGAAAGCTCCAGAAACCTAGAATCCAATTATAAATGGTGAGATGAATTATGCCCTAAAAGCTTTCAGAAACCTATTTTTGGAAGACTCTAACAATTCAACTAGCAACTCTCAAGTGGGCAAGAAACACTACTCTAAAAGAAAAATGAGTATCTTCTCCGATAAATTAGTTATTTCTGCTCTTCCCCTTTTCCCTGTACAGAGAAAAAGTGAATATTGAATCACCTTCTGTGACTGCGCGCCTTTGAGAGGGACTACAATGGATTAGCTTGATTCAGTATAAAGACAATGCATATAGTTTCAAGGGTTCCGAGAAAGATTAAGATCTAGTACATAGCAAACATGTAAACAGTGATAAAAAGTAAGGAATCCTTGAAACAGAAATTTTCAATTTATCTGATCCAGATTCCACCCTAGTGAATATCCAATTCAAGAGGAGACAACTTAGATTGATCTGACGTTAAAAAAAATAAAAATAAAAAATAGTGATGCAATATGAATAAGCATCTTGAGGAAATGAAACTAAAATATAGTCACCAAGTCCCCGCGTTTTCAACTTAATGAACATAATGCAACAGATTCGCCAAATGCTAATCCAACCCATGTAAGTTCCTATATTGATGAAGGACTAGACAAACTGGTTTCATTCATTACTCAGACAGACAGGAAGAGTGAAAAAAGAGGTTTCCTTGCCAGTTTATTTACATGTTATGGAGGATTCCTGCATTACTTCAAACAGATTGAGACATTCACACAAGACATCCGTTCCTTGACTAATTACTAGACTTTGACCACATAAAAAGAAGGTTTATACTTGAGAAAACCAGGGGTTGCCTATGATAAGATCTATAATTATGTGGAACAGCAACTAATCACTTAATCCTTGTGTTAAAGAATTTAAAAACTATAGCACTTAAAACCTACTTGTGTAAGAGTATTTTAGATGCTTCTTTAGAAATCTCTTCTTGAAAACAAGCCTTTTAAGAAAAGGAAAACTGGAACTAAGATACACACTCCCCACGTACTTTTTACAAATATTTTGTATTGAAACAAATGCACATGCTAGTGCTTAATCATACAGTGTAATAAGGGCAACTTTTAATTGTTGATCATCCAAATTTAACAAAATTGGGGTAAGTCAAATTTACTTTTAAACTTAAAATTAACAGGAAATGGTTATTATCTAAAGATTAACGAAATACATTGCATCTCCATCTGAGATTCAAAGATCAAAAATCCAAATCCTTCTTAACGTGCCATCAAAAATGATGAAAATGCCAGCAAGTTTACCTATCTTTCCACGAGAGATGATTCCCAAGCGCTTTTTGCAGTTCAACACGCTTAAAAGTTCCAGTGTAAGTCCAATGTTCTGGAGATCCGCGATTCAAAATATATTGTTTCACTCTTTGTTGAAGTTCTTGTCGGTCAAGAAGGCTGATCTGGAGCATAATGCTTGTTAATGCCATTGAAGTATTCTTTATTTATAGGGACAATTCTTCAAGTAGCTGGAAACTTAAAAGACAAAGCTACGTCGAAAGGATTGAAACACGAGACCATAAACACTTGAAGTCCACTATACAAGCAGACCAGTGGCTATTCTTATTTCTCAAACATATCAGACACCATTTCTTATGACTTAAATGGGACCACCAGACTTTAATCAGCTCAGCAGCAAGTCAAACACATCATGGGATTGGTCAAGACTTTTTGGCCAGGCACCCAACGCTCAGCGTGGGCTAAATACAAAGTTGCAGTCTAGAAAAGAACAAATTATTAACCATTTTAGGGCCTACACTTGTTTTCAGCTTGCGCCAAGATAGGCCACCTGAAGGACTGTCTTCAAAGCCAAGCTTTCCTCAAGCTTCCCCACTGACAATGTCTACTTGGCAAGTTGTAACTATGTATCAGATGGTTCATTTTTCTAAAAGTATCCAGGTTTTCTCCATGCCTTGACAGTACCGATGTATAAAAAAGACAACACAGTCTTCTAATCTTGACTTATCCGATGAGAAGCTTCTAGCTTTCACTATTTCAAATTTTTCAAATTATGATTGGTAACATTTAAGAATTTTTAAACTACAGTGGAACAAGGTATTGAAACAATGATCACTTCTCATGAAATAGAAGATCGCTGAGGCAAAAGCTAAGGCAGCTCTCTACTAAGCTAAGGGGAGATGTGTCAACGGAGTAAGAGGACAATACGAAAGGTAGGTAATAATGAGGTGGGGAGAAGCATCGGAAGCTAAGCCAAATCAAAGATAGGAATAGATGTTTCTATTACAAGATGGTGAACCTCCCACTTATAACAGAAAAGAAGATTGGCAATCGTCAAACAACAAGGTTTTTCAAATGGCTGAATCATCACGGTGAAAGCTTATAAAGCAACTAAACATTCCTTGAGAGAAAATAAACTACATGACAGACTCTTGCATAATGACAGTTGAAAGACATCATAATAAGATTAATTCTGACCTATAATTTTAACCATTAGGTATAACGTCAGATGCAATTGATTGTAATACCATCAATACCATAACATCATCAACCATAGCCTTGTCATATCATTTAATTCCAAAAGAGTACCACTGTGTTCACCCTCTGTACTAGAGCCCCAGGTACCTGATATATAAGGGAAAACTTTTTATCTTATGTTATCAGAAGACAAATTAATAACGTGCCCCCTTGAAACTGTTGATTTAAAGACCACGCTAGCAAGAAGGGAAAAGAACCTGATTTGATTGGGGGGCAGAGGAAGCAATATAGCAGACCAAATATGATCTGATAAGTGGACATAAGCAATTGCAACGAAAAGTACAAATATAAGATATAGAAAATTACCACAATGCGTAAGGCATGGGGGTCATCATCACGGTCAATAAGTGCCAGTAGTAGTATGTCCAAAGGAAGCAACTCATGGGTCCAAATGAGAAATGCAAGGTTGGTACTTGTTTTAAATAAGAGGTCCTGAAAAGGAAGAGCTGCACATGGATCAAAATGGATGCCTGCATTTCACAAGTATAGAGAGAGAGAGAGAGAGAGAGAGAGATTTCTTATGCACTTGGAATCTCTAGAAAGTTCAAATTAAAAGACCTGCATGGAATGCCCATGTTGAAGTTCCATATGAATTTGATGAAGAAGAACATCCACCATGGTGTAGATATTAGCAGTCACTTCCTCAGGAGAGAACTCCCTCAACACACGCACCTTTTATCCAGAACACAAAAATGTAGGTTATAGAGAGAGATTGAAGGAGTACTTATTATTATTGAAATAAACTAGGCCAAAAACCTATCCTGCAATTAAGGAAACATGCAACTAATTAATTAGCACCACATGGCAACATGCAAAGTGCTGTAAGGTTTGCGCTAATACCAGATTTGCAGTGTTAATGTTTTCAGGATGCCCATGCATCAGAATCCATGCTCCAGCACATAAATATTGACGATGCTGAGGAAAACTATGGCTAGTATAGGTTGTCACATAATTAGGTTCTCCGGATGGCGAAAGAAGCTGGGTGCATTGGTTTATGACTGTTGTCTCCGCCTGGGGAAAAAAAGAACAAAAAGGAACAAAGTTAAAGCAAACCCTGAAACTTGAAAACTAGTAATGACCATAGTGCAAATGAAGAGTTTAACCTTATTCTGAGAAATAATCGACAACACTGATAGCTAAAAACTAAGTATGTCCTAAAGCCTCTCATGCACAATTTTCAGGACTTTCCCGAATTTATATTGCACTGTACATGAGTAAAACAGGGACCTAGTAGAATAAGAGAACTAATTTCTCCAATAACTGGCCTATTGAATGAAAAGCTAAAGCATGTCTCCCACATTTAAGCTTTACCAAGAGGACATTTAAATACATGAACAGGATGCACATGTTGGCTGTATGGGTTAATTTAGCTTGTAAAACAATCAATGCAAAGAAAGTCTTAATCGATTCCATTTTTGACCCATATGCTAGTTTTGAGATTGCTAAAGAATCATATATCACTTGTCCACAGGTTTAGATGAGCCTCATACTCAAGTGATCCCTCCACCAAATGGCTTAAGCTTTTGGGTTGGACTTTCTAACATCTAGGTTATTCCTGAAGTTTGTTACGCATGTAAGCCTCCTCATTTGCAAATTCCATATGTCGTTCCTAGCCTGGTTTGCATATGAGAGTGTTAGAGTATCCCAAATCGCTCGTCTATGGGATTTAGATGAGTCTTGTATTCGTGTAATGTCCTTCCACCTAATAAATTAAGCTTTTGAGACTTTCAATAAAGATTAGCAATATGACAAACATCACATTAACAGAATTTCTTTTTCAAGATATCATGAATTCGAACCCACCCTCCCAAAACACATGCGACCTATATCTTAGCTCATCCATAGACTGCAAACTACACTAAAATTCTAAGATGTAGAATCAGATCCAAAGGCAACCATTTTGTCAGCTAAATATAAGCACACTGAATGATCCCTGAACAATATAATACTCAGAAAACAGTAGAATCATATGCCACGAGAGTCCTCATGCCTAGGGCAAGAGCTGGTGATAGAAATGGGGTGTCAAAGACATACAAGGGAACAAAAGAATTTTTTAGTCAAAAGGTAGTAAAATCCTGTGAAATTCCTCCATATAGTGCAAGGAACGAATGATGCTAGACAGAAATGCAATATTATTTGAAACAATCATGGCTAGGAAAAGTAGAGATAACAATGATCTGAAGTTAAAAGGTTTTTAAGTTCTATGATGAACCTGCTGCCATGCTTGAATGACATGGCCCTTCTTATCGATTCGCCCTGCCAAGGCATCGCGAAGCACAGAAGGGAAATAGCGTAGTGTCTTTTCCGACCATGTATGTTGACTAGTTGCTAGTATTTGTTCTAGCATCGTTTGAACATATAGAAGGTGATCAGCATCGGCAACGCCACGAGTTTTAATGAGTATTGCTAGGGTAATGACCGTCATTCTATTCAGAGTTTCGGTAAATTCAGTTGGACCCTGCCAAAAGAAATATTGGCAATAAATTAGATAAAAAAAATCTTTGGCATTTGAGATCATGGGAGTAACCGGCAAGAAAAGAAAAAAGACCAGATAATTAGTTCCACGTTCACCTAATATTTTACTCACCTTCCCTTCCCTTTTCACTGAAAAGAAATCTCTCAGTGAGAAAATTACATTCATGCATAAGTTCTCGGTCAATCTAAATACACGATGATCCCCCCGCTTCCCTTTGAGAGCAGCAATAATTTTCGTGACATCATACATCAAAGCTTTGGTTTTCCCTTGGTATCTGAAAAGAAAGTTCATTCCAATGACCATGGAGAAAGATTGAGATTGATCAAGAATTGGAGCCAAGAAGTTTCAACAGTGGACGATCGTCAAAAGGAATAACTAGAGTTATAAATACTATGGAAACATGAAATATTCTATGGACCAATCAGAATTACCTGTAGAGAGGAAGTAAGCGATAGTTCAAAATCTCAAATAGCAAAATTGTAACTCCAGGCTTACTCAACAAGGCTGGATTTCTCTGGGCCAAATGCTGCAGAAAATGGGACATAGTCATGTCACCTCAACTCGGTAGAACTTTGCATTAAAGAATAGGCATGCTTATTACTTAGACTAGGTGGAAGAAGTGCCTACACTGATGTGAGAGCGAAATAATGAGTGAGGGGCAGCGAGCAGCAGTCTGGTATATGTTTCCACCATAGCAATACTAGGCACAACCTGCATTCAGAAAGAATATATGATATTTGCAAAACAATGGTGCATGAATTATCAACATTTACTGGCATATTATCATCTTGGATTGGATTAGATGCCTGCTGCTTCACACTCAGGCATTGCAAAGCATAACCATAGATTAAACAGAAACAAAGGATCGAGCTGTACAAAGTGGCAATAGATGATATAATGCCAATTAAAAATTAAGCTGAAGATGAGCAATGATGATGCAGCAAAAGTAAAATCCACCAGAATTGTAGAAAGGAGAAAGCTCCATCAATGGATACCTGGCTGGAAAATAAAGCCTCCTCCATCTGAAATGCCACTTTTAAACATAGGTTCATTGAGAACCCAGAGATTAGGGTCATTGGTATTGGGGTTACTTCCCTCATTACCCTCTCATTCATATTAGAACCTGGTAATAATTCCGTAACTCCAGCAGAGGATAACCAGTTCATCACCGTGTCATAAGCTGGTTGAGCCATGGTGTAAGATACAACCCAAAACATCCCTATGGATCTCTCATCCATATTCATGTAGTCCATCATGCGATCTCCTGAAAAGAAGCTCAACAAGCTGTAGAAAATCTGCTCGATATGCATGGATTGGAACTTCATAAACATGTCTGAGACAACAGGTTTAAGCAATTGGTGCAGTCCAAATAAACTTTGCTATTAGCATCCACATTAACATTGTGATAGCCTAAAACTAGGCTAACGATAAGAGACAGATAAATACGGCCACATGGTTGAGGATAGCATTCACTTCCTTTGAGGCGAAAAAAGAATACAGAAGGTTGATTGATTTTCTCTGTTAATATGTGATTTAAACTACAGCATTCTAGCTCATGAGTTTGTGTGCAAGCAAATGCATCAGGTCCGTGAACTCGTATTATTCATACACATAAGTGGTAGGGTGGCACGTCAGATGCATTCATTAAATGCACATGACAATTGTGACAATTAATTGACGCAGCCAAGAGCATAAGTTGTCAGAGTTATGTCAACTGAAGAGTTCAAAGGTGATTTTCAAAAAGCGGCTCAAGGTACTTCTTGGGTCATCATTCCTTCTTTCCTATTTAACGATTTGCTAAGCTTTATGTTCGAAATTGCATGACGCAAAACCAGAACATGGACCCATATTGGCACATTCTTCATATCTATTTTCAAATATAAGATGATGGTTAAATTTAGGTTTTCGTTTCTAAATTATCATAGATGTCTTGATTTTCGGTTTACATTAGTTTGATGCTCAGAGGCAGTCTCCGAGTTAATCCTGCATGATTTTATATCCCATTCAACATATCTCTTTCCCGCTACCTTGCTGGCAACACAACCTCTATTTCATCCAAATAATTTTACCTTTAGAAAGTTGCCTTACTCAGAATCTGTGATCTGCATGGAAGTGCAGCTAGCTGAAGTGCATTTGTGTTAAATGGAATCTCGGCCTCTAGTGGCATCATTGCTTATAATTAATTTGTAGAGGGTGATCAAGTAAAAGAAAACTAACACAAGGTGCAGGTAATTATTGAAGATTGTGCAGAGTGTAAAAACACCAATGAAGAAAGATGTTTCAGAAAGGAACGAGGTTTTCAAAAAGACTTCTTCAGTAAAGGAAAATCTCCTGGGTGGAGGAATATAGGCATTCGCAGCTTCTATTTTAAGGTAACGTGAAATCTCCTCTTACCTGGCCTGCCATTCCTATTAAATTTTCCTGAGAAGTACAATCCTACTTAAATTAGAAGCCATCAATTTGCTAGGCACATCATGTCTTTTTTCTCTGCATCCCAGTTTACAGTCCATTTTTTTCTATGCTTTTCTAGAAGCCAATGGACATTTGTCAGCCAATGGAAAGAATGGCTTAAGCGAGAAGACAACAATAATGGAACCGTAGATGGAATTCACAAGTAGTAATAGGTATGTCTATATCATCTAACAACTAAACTCTAACAGGGCTATTCATAAGCAGTACCTTTGCCCACTTGCCTCCACCATTCATCTATTTGCTTTCCTTTCTGAAGCTGCTCATTATTCAAATATTCCCTCGTTGCTGTATTCAGTGACCAAATTCGTAAAGTCTGACAACTGGCAATAAAATCAAGTAGGATACTTTGAGGATTATTAGGATCTGAGCCTCTGTCTTCTCGATGAAATGACAAAATCTTCCTGATAGTCTCCACCTAGCAGGAGGCAAAGCACGAGTTACGTAATGATTCAACATTCTGAACTTCAAGAGTAAAAGATATTAAACATTTGAAGAATATGTGAATTAATCTGCAAAAGCCATCTAAATTGCAAGAAACTACACATCATATCAAGGCTAATTACTGTATGTGAGAAGTGGAGATTTGTCCTTTTAATCCATGGTCTACTAAAACTTTGTTCATCAATCAAACCCTTCACCAGGTAGTACAGGGAAGCCTAATATCATATAAAAGGACCTGATTGCTGGAGAATCACAAGTGCTATAAGCATAGGCAAGTTACTCTATAGGAGTTATAACCTCTTGAAACCCTGTAGACAATTAGGATCAAGATAATGCCTCCTCATCCTAAGGCAAAGTTTGGGAGCATGGAATTAATTAAATGCTCCTCAGTAAGCGAGGTTTATGCATGTGATCTAAATTGTCTCCTCATCCTAAGGCAAAGTTTGGGAGCATGAAATTAATCAAGTGCTCCTCAGTAAGCGAGGTTTCTGCATGTGATCTATATCTGTCCTATGCAAGGTTTAAGCGTGCGACCTATATCTGTTCTATGAGAAATTTTGCCACCAGCAATTTAACCAAGTCATATTTAGTATCAAAACCCAGCCACCTGAACAAAAATTTTATGGCCCTTTTCCACTGGGCCCCCTCCTCATTCTAACATTAACACCTTTTCATTTTATTCTATAAAGGAAATATCAATTCACCAAACTGTTGTTTTTATCTTTCAATGTCAAAACTTTCACATATCTACATTTAGCCAAATAAAAGTTAAGTCCAGTCTTCCACTTTGTATACTCCACTATAACTCATCTAGAATTTCCATGCTCACAAAAATCATCTATTCTAGCAACATTCTACATACTCTTCACAAAATTATATTTGCAGCTCATTTTATTCAGCATTTCCTCTCTTTCTCCAGTTTATCACTACAATCATCATTATGCAAGTTCACTTTCTGCTGTTTTTAACCTTCATTGTCACATTAAGTTACAGGTCCTCTTGAGAACAAGCGCATAATAGATGAAGAGCAGAACACGTTATTCAAGAGCATATTGGGTGAATTGAGTAGATGCATCCCGCAAAATGTGTGTTACAAACACTTGAAAAATTTCATTAATAACTCGGATCGCTGAATTACAGCAGGAATGTAGCTTGAAGAAGGAACCAAAAATACCACAAATAAATTATCATGTTCATTGAAAGTCAAATAAACTGGATGATCAACAATCAACATCTGTTCTGAAGCTTGAGTCAGATGTCAAGTGAGGACCAAAAAATGCTTTGACCACCAAACCAACTTTGTGACTGTTATCAGCTGAGTCACCATATAAGAAGCGGATTAAGGAATGGGGTCCTAATTCATCATGTAAACTTATCTCTCTGTTTTCTAAGACATGTTCCAACGACATGATATGAAATAACTCACACCCAACAGCAAAAGTAACCCTGTTGAGCATGTATTAATTAGAAACGAGACTGTATGGCCAAAAAAAAGAACAGGAAAAATACAGTAAAAAAACTGAAAAATAGTGATCCAAAACCAATTGACAGTTCAAAACTAACCTTTCTAGAATCTGTATTCAAAGCATTTACCACGAGCTCGACTCGAATAATTTCAGCAAGTAGCCAAGTCACATGATTTGTACGAAGAATATGTTGATCGCCTTCTGTAAGTCGCACAACTAGTTTGTCCACAAAATCGACAAAATCGATACACCCACTCTTCATTAGGAAAAAGAAGATATCTGAAAAGATGAGCCACTCTGACCAGCAATTTATCTCTGCAAAAAATTACGCTTGTTGTGAGTCCATTCTAAATCTCCAGCAATCTATGAATGACTACATTTTAATCATTTTTTACCAGCATTACAAGTCTAGGCATGTAGAAAAATAAACATAACACTGGCAGGATGATAAGGAAATCTGAAGTGTGAGATCAATTTCGGTCCCAACAAATAAAAAGCACAACTTTGAAGAATCTAATTTTAGCAGCAAACCAAAAGAGCAGGGCGAAAAGTTATCTTTCCCTCCATGATTACTCCCATATTTGATAGAAAACCACCTTATTTTATTACAGAGAAGTCTTCATTATCAAATGAGTTACAGCATAAATATCATATATAGGGTACAAAATATCTCTTATATTCACAGGTTCTTAATCTTCCCAGGGTCTTGACCAGGTGACCAGCTTTCCCATCTACTCTGGTCAAGGAAGTTGTTAGTACATCAGCATTTTCTTTATAAGTAAAGAGAAATTCACTATAAGACACCGAAGGGAAGCCAACCTATGTATAAAAAGAGCTCATGTCCAGAAAGAGCTCAAAACCAAGAAGGGGATCTCATTTACAAGACAAGTTATCCACAATGTCGAGCGAAGCATCTACATCCAAGAACATATCCCCACTATACCAAAGATGTAGAAAATTCCAAATAAGATCTTGAATAGAGAACTCTTGCCACTCAAAAGTTCTATCATTCCACTCTATGAACAAAAAATAAAACAGAGGAGATAATGGTACTGGCTCAACAACCGTGAAGTATAAAAGTACCTAGCCACATCCCAAGTTCTTGCTCAAGTGATTTGGCTACAACACAACAAAGCCCCATAGAGGCATAACTGGTTGCCCAAAAAACACTCATCCAAAATACAATGAAGAAGAAGATTTGTTGACATATTGTCCCACATCGCTTGACAACAGATCCTAAATGCTCTTTACATTCATTTGGTATCGCTCCACCTATTAAGTTTAACATTTTGGATTGGACTTTCTAACATAGTATCAAAGTCAGTTATCCCTTACGCGAAGGTGTGTGGTAAAAAAATTCCACGTGCGGCTCATAATCCGAACGTGAGAGGAGGGGTTGAAATATTGTTCCACATCACTTAACAACGAACCTAAATGCTTTTTATATTCATGTGATATCCCTTCACCTATCAACTTAAGCTTTTGGGTTGGACTTTCTAACAAGGTTTGACACGGTTTCTCCTCTCTGTTTGAAAAGGAGGCATCTACTGGTTAACACAACTCTTTTTCTCAGATTGTCCAAAGTAAGGATGTGCCTGTGAGAAGTTTCCCAACCAAATACGTGGACCTTGGTTTTCCAAATAGATATCCAGGAAGTCAATCCATCACCAACCATCATCTTCTCCTTTAAAAAACCATGAAAGGATTTAACAAAAAAGTTACTACTTTTGACAGATTTCCACATCACTATATAATTAGAAAAGGGGGTAATATAAGAGTCCGAAGCCTAGTCAAAAAAGTTATTAAAGGTTCCAACTCACAATCTTGCCTAAGAAAAATCACTATGCTAAGAAGTCACTTCAAAGTTCAAAAATTAACAATCCTCCACAAAAACCTCTATAAATGTACCTAGAGATACAAAAGAGTTCAAGAAACCAATTTTTTAGCAGCATGTTTCCATGCCAAACGTCACTCCAAGTATAAGTTCTACTCTCCTAACCAACTTTAATGAAGGCGTAAAGGTCATCCTGGCCTCTCTAATCCACCTCTACATTCCAAAACCATGCAATGACCCTCTATATTTGGTAATTAAAACCATTTTATGTTGGAAGCGTGCTATGGAAATCCAATATCTTCACCCGCAGAGATCACCAAGAGAGACCTAAGTCCCAGGTCGCCAACGTATCTAGTTGGACTATCAAGTTGGATCCACCATCACTCAAAAAGTTAAATCAATGAGTTATAGGCCCACTTGGATATATTACCTACTTCACATCACACCAATTCTCCAATCTCACATATGCATCTCAACAATCTCCCCTCCACATATGAGCTTGTTGTTAGGTCTACTACCCTCTAATTTAATTTATTTTAATGAGCCAATTAGAATATATTCACGACATACCAATTTTCCGATGTGGGACTTTTCTAACACAACTCATACATGCATCTCAACAATCTTCCAATCACATGTGAACTCAGTGTTAGGTCTGCTCCGCCTTAATTCAGGTATACATTTGCATCAACTTGTCTCAACTTAAATTTCTAACGCGCACCTTCATATTTAGGTCTCTTTCACCATACCAAACTACGAAGGCCGCCCATAAACTACGTTTGTCGCAACATTATTTCCTTGAGATATTCAAGAAACATGAGATTGCGCCACCAATCAATCATCAACTCTAATACTTGTCAACTCCGATACTTGTTGGGAGCATGCAGCACAAATCCTAAATCTTCAACAGAGCCAAACGCCATGAAAAAGACCAAGTTCAACCCCATCAGCTTATCCAATTGGACCCACCTTCACTCAGAACCTTAAGCCAATAAGTTATGAGTCCACTATAATATATTAACTATTTCAAACCACACTAATTCTTCAATGTGCAAGTTTTCTAACACAATCACACGTTCATCACAACATGTTATCCAAGCCATACTACACAACCACAATCTCCTCTAGAGGTGATCATGTACAACATTAAACACCGTAACCATTTGCCAGCTAGATACTCATTAAAAAGGAACAAACATTTAACTCCCAAGATCCCCTCTATCAAAATGTTTCTATTGCCTGCCACTTGACTAAATGGAATATAATTCTATCAAAAACACATTCTCCAATCTCCCAATTTCCTTGCTCAGTTGCTAGAAGTTATATAACTAAAAATATAAAGCCCGTTTGACATAATTGTGGCTAAAGTGTAGCTATATCAATTAATGATTGTGTTGTGAAGTGATGCAACCTGTATATTTGACAAAACACGTTTTAAAGCTATCTTAAAACCTAGGACAGAGAAATCCTTAAAAATCCTAAAAACTGTTCTAAGCGATTATGTCTTTGAAGATGCTGTAGCTGTGAGGTGTTTGCCCAACACTTTATAAAAGTTACAGTGCATCTTTTCAGAGCCAAAGTTATTGCAGGAAAGTTTTTCCAAAAAAGCTCTATTGTTGTACATAAAGGTCCTAAACCAGCAATTAAATAGTTCAAACATCGCATCGGCATGACGTGCGTCATTAAGACTACTTAAATAAGTTATTTAAGTATCTAAAAAAAAAAATCAGCAGCAAGACTGGTTTTTTGGCTTAAAAGGAGTTGACTAGGTAAATGGCAAGACCACAACTTCACTAGCTAAATAAAGGAATTGATGCAAACATCTGAAAAGTGCAATTGCCCAGATAGAATGGCAGCTTATAATAAGCAGCCTTGTCCAAATGATGGCTAAACAAATACCAAACTAAGTCTCAGGTACTAAAGTGTTCCAACAGTTCCTATTTGAATCGATCATAGTGACTTTAAGATGGTCTTCCATCATTTTGAGAAAGTAGTATTTGGCCTGCCTGGCAAAAGAAATTTGTTTGTTTCACCATACAAACTCTTCTCGGGTTCTTTATGCGCTCAAGCTTCCTTTTTTTTTTTTTATGATTAATTTGACCTCCGATCATAAGTCCTAGCAATTTCGTAAATATGATTATCTTCATGATGGGCTTATCAGTTTCGCATCTCCTACCTACTTGATTACCTTTCTTTAAGCTAGAGAAGTATATTTAATCTTCAATTATCTTTGTCAAAGAACCAATCACAACCTTGATTTATCCTTTTAGATAGCAAATTAAATCCTAAACTTCGCAACCATTGATTTATTCTTAGTCACTCCCCATTTTTTTCTATTAAAGTACAAATAAGTAAATGCAAAGCCCAATAAAGAACCCTTGATCTAATGTTATCTTCAACGTCGATGACCACCACAAGAAGAATTTCCTATTGATCAATGCAACAAACGAAGATGGAAATATCTCCATGCTTAACTAGACAAACCTTATATTCAAAGCATGCAATTTTGCAAATCATCACTTTAGAACTAATATGTTTCCTTCTCCAAAACTGTAAAGCACAATTCTCCTTAATAGTGCAAGAACATATCTAGAATTCCTAACGTAATGTACATTTAATTTAGGGAAAATGATACATATGTTACATGAAATGTAGCCCAATGTGCAATGTCCTTCTTGGAATGTGGTCATTGAACTATCCATAAATGTTTGATGTAGTCCTTCATTTGCACAAACAAACAAATCAGGCGTTATTTGATGACATGAATCATCATATGCTAAATTGGACTTTTAAAAATGATGAGTCAACATCATCTTTTTATTCATCTACTTTTAAAGAGCAAAACATTGAGGTGTTAATATGTTCATCATTAACTAATGATGTGGATTATTATATCCTAATTTGAGATAAATATCATACTTAATTAATTCACATATAACTATTTTTCGTTGTTCAACCTTCAAACTTAACAGATTGAAAGCGATGTTAGCAAAACTTGAGTTAGAACGACATTAACCATTTTTATATAATCTAAGGAGTAGATTGAACATTATTAATAGTTTAGGGACCACATTGAACATATAAAAAGTCCAGGGGCGATATTGCACGTTGGAACAAAATTCATGGACCATTTGTGTCGTTTTCCCTTTAATTTTGAGGAAAACTCCAACTACATCTATGAAGACAGAACACCTTGCCTGAATTTGTCAACTTCAATAGCTCGATAATCCTATCAATGGTTGCCTCGCATATCATTTCAGAGGTAAAAACAGCACCAGGAGTTGGTGGTTGTCCTGAAGGTCTATAGCAAGGAGCCACCAAAAGCACACGTTTCCACCAGTCAGGCGATGGAGTAGTCCTAATAGCATGTCTTATACATCGCAATGCTCTTTCCCAATCCAAACTTCCCCGTACAATTGACGTTGCTAGTTCCTGAAAAATATGATTAGTAAATAAAATCTAATAAAAATCTCCTTTAAATTAGACGATGTGTCTTTATCTTGTAGAGGAGAATGCAAGTCATTTACAAAATTTAGGAGTAGCGAATCACCTCTCCGTTTAGCGGTTCTCCAAGAACACTTGGATATGTGATCGGGGAATACCGTAAGTTTCCAACTGCTTCACCAGACACATTAGGAGTAGTGAGGGTTAGTATCCTTTGAGTTCCAAATGTAGGACAATGAAGGTGCTGATCTAACATCTGCATGTGCATTGCCATCATATCCCTCCGCCTATGGATCTCCAAGATAAGGGTGAATAAGGCCTCATCATCCGGTATGTTCTCTATGAACTGCAAGCCACTGCGTAGCAATTCATAAAAGGGCACTCGACATTTGTCCTCCTCAACCAATAGCCAAATCACATCCAAACAACTGTGTAGCCATTCTATCAGTGCCTTGTCAGGTCTCCAGGACTTGATGACATCGGATTCATCCATTCCATGTTGTCTTTGATCCCAATTTACAAGCCAATTAAGCATATGTGAGAATATGTCAGAGTGAGTCACCGGTTTTAAATTAAAGTCAAGACCTATCAAGATAATCTTGCAGCATAGCTGACGTAGGCTGCTCACAGCACTGTCTCTTCCAGATGAACCAGTTCTCATTGTGGCATGTTGACCAGAGAAGGAGATATCAGATGATTTTACCGGTGACATTGTCGCACCAGATGATGGTTCAATTGTTGACTGAGCAGGAGAACCAATGACATGAACCGATGACAATGGAGATGCAGGATTGGAAGGCTGAAAGTTCGAATTGGGGATTGCGCCCGATGACACTACCCTTTCAGACTGTGATAAGCTTGTTGGTGATACTATAGGCATACACTGGCTCCCCTGACCCACTGGCAGTTCATTTGACGAAACTGAAGAAAGAAGAGAAGGCAGAAATGTGTCCCAGTTAATGTAACCAATACCACACAAGCTCCGTAGAGCAAAGAGAAGAAACTCTGCCCGTGGTGCATGACCACTGCACGATAAAACCAAAGATATAAGAACAACTTCTGTCATGGATCGCAGTTGATCTTGGTCCTGAAATGCACAGCACACATTTTAAGCTCGCATCGACTAGTTACATAAAATCATATAGGTAGAGAGGGAGATTAAGGAAATAATGCAAAAGGAAGATGCATTTGCAATAGGAGTTATTAACCTACAGCAAACTGGTTTTGAAGTTGCTGGAAGTCCACAATGAACTGGTCATTCTGAGGAGGAAGGTCCCTGTTTAAAGCCACAACACGCTTCTGCGCCTTATTCCTGCAGGTGATTTAGATGCAAATTGAAGCAGAATTAACACCCGAAGGAAGCAAACCACCAAAGATTCCTCATTGCATCCGACGCACAGCCCGACAAAATACCCAGAAGTTGAACTCTTATTCTTTTTTTTGGTAAAAAAAAAGTTGAACTCTTATTCAAACAACAAATACATCGAAATTTCCCTTCCCAACTTCGGACAGCAAAATCACCTTCTCATCTTAGACCTAGGGCACAAAGGGGGGGCAAAAACCATCTAATTCACCTAACAGCGAAAGGACCATTTTCAGTTGGACCGGAAACTTAATCAATTGCTCCACAATCGTACTCCTACGCACTTAACAGACACAAGCGACAACACAAAGCCAAGCCACGGGCTTCACGCATTCCGAGTTTCGAGTCCTTACGGGGGTTCGCGGACGGAGTCGTCGGCTCGGTGGCGGCTGTTCCTCTGCGAAGCACGAGCGAAGTCAGACACTTGCGAACGACTAGAGTCGAAACACGCAACAGCCGAAGAAGGATTGTTTCGGGGGGAGAGTTTTACTCCTAAGTAGAGGTTGAAGAGATCGCTGATGGCGGCGCGAGACGGATGGACCTGGTAGGCCCGCGAGGCCGAGCTCGATCGCTGCGGCGGCTGATCCATCTTCCCTCCCCGGCGATCACGTTCGCGGCGGCGGAGAGGCGACGGAGCTCCTACGATTCTTCTCGGCGGACCATTTCGATGGCCGGGGGAAGGGGGGGAGCTTCGGTGCTGCGCGTGTTTCCGTTGGCTTTCTTCTTCTCCTTCTTCTTCCCTCTGGAGCTGCGAGGAGAATCTTGCCCCCAAAGCAATTTTTTTTTTTTTTTTCCGTTGGCTTTATTAGTTTCTTACAAAGCCAAAAAGGGTAAAAGATAAAAGATAAAAACTCAAAAAACTATTGAAGGAAATGTCAAATTGTCAATCACACTGTTCTTACTACCATTAACAAAAATCCCCATATTAAGTCGTTGCTATGTGACTCTTAAAATAGTGAAACTTATTTCTGAAATCGAACTAAATTCCAAAATTCAACTTTGTACCATCACATTTTAAAATTTATAAAAGTTTTGAAATCAAGTTTTTAGGACAAGCGAGAGTATTGACCTTTTTTCATTATTTTGGGTTTCATCTCAAATTTAAAGTTAACATGGTGCCAAATAGGCATTAGATAGGCCTTCTTAAATTTGTTTAATCAAGTCCTTAAAGATCTTTTTTGGCTCGGTGTATTTCATGAAAAATATATATTTAGTTTGAGATGATATTCTCGATAAGAACTATTATAAATTAATGTAAATTACGGATTTATCATTCTACTTGGCTATTTTCTAGTAAGTTAGAGAGAATAATTTTGAGAAAGAAGAGGCATGGCGACAATCATGGCAACACCAAGGCATCACACAAAAACGCAATTGTGAGAAAGAGAGGGGGAGAGAGAGTTGGTCGAGGACTCCCTGGCTAGTTTAGGCAAGCGTCATGACTCTCGTCATAGCAATTGCTTGCGGCCCTATTTGAAAGTTTTTGAAATGTGATTGAAATTCGAGAACAACGTTTTATGTAAAGTTAGGTGGACATTGACTTGAGGCAAAAATGCCCTCTTGTGATGAAGTACTTGTACTTTTACCAAAAAAAATAAATGCATGTACGTACATGATTTGCAATCCAACTATGAATTTATGGGAAGAAAACCATCTTGAAGTGAGATAAATCATATGCGTATAAAAGCACTTGTATTATACTCTGACCGAAAGATTTTCACAATCCAACTCATTTCATAACTTTTCAATCAATCAATTAATGATGTACCATGGGAATTATCATTTATATTAAAGAAATATGAATATACATGCCATCTCAATATGAATAAACATAATATTCCTTCCGATTTTTAATTAAGGTCAATTATTCCGTTGAATGGACTCATCATAAGTCGAATGGAGGAGATTATGGTCACGCCATGAAGGGCCGCTGCTGAGAAGGAATGACCTCTTAAGTCGTCGCAGCTAAATCACTTGCACAGGGAAATTGGAAGAGTGCAATGAAAAAAGAAAACTAAAACGAATGATGTTGCATGGTAATAGGAGGGAACAGCATTGTGCTTCATAGATGGCAAGGATGTTCCATGAGCATCCTGCTCAGAAGTTGAGTCCAAGGTCCATTCGTAAACCAGTTTGCGACTTTCATAAAGGCATTATCATCGGTCTTTACCGACTGCATCCTTCTGGGATGAAAAACGATGGAGTGATTTCAATAGATAGAATCGTAAGAGTGAGGTGTGACAATTTCTGATCCAACATAAGTTGAATGACACGATTCTACAGCTAGAAAATGTAATGGTAAAACCAAACGACCGGGCACAAACTCAGGATCTCATATATGCGTACTCTTGCCCGTTTCACTGCACGGTCAAAACGAATGAAACAAGGTTCACTTCTGGAGAAGAGAAGGTATCATCACCTGTGCACTAACGGTAGCAAAAAGAGACTGTGGGACATGCTGCAGAATGCATTCATATGCAAAAAGGGAACCTTATGCTTGTGCCTTCTCAAGATACATTTGCCCAAAGCTATACATCAATATCATCCTCCTCGTATACAGCACACAACTCACAAACAAACCCCCGAGACCCTGAAGGATTGAGCACGTGTCGCTTGCAGTATGGCTTGTTGCAGAAATCACACTTGGGTAGTTGGAGCCAGCACCTCATGCATAAGATGTCCGCGCAAATAGCCTCGGCTTCCTCTAGATCGTCAGGTTCGACACATGCGCCACACTGGATGCACCTCGGAATACAAGAGCTGCATCCTCTACATTCACTTAATCGCTGGTCTCTCTTCCTCACGCATGTTTCTATAGGGCAGATGAAGACCTTCCTCACCTCGTTGCATTTTGGACAGATTTCCACATCGACAGGACAAATATTGCAGTCACCCTCGAGTCCGAAGTGCGTGGAGCACTTGTGCTCAAGCGTTTTGGGATTCACTCGAACGTAGGATCGAAGCACTTGGAGGTGTTGCTTCTGCAGATTGTAGATGCCATTGATCTTTATGGACTGTAAAATGTTACCATGTGCTGATAGAGTCTTCACTGCGTTTATGACTCCCTCTGGTGTCAAGCCAGTACATTTCGGTACATGTAACTGCATATGCAACAATTTCAAGCCATCAAAGTAAACTTCCTGCAAATCGAATTACTTCTATTTCGAAGAACAAACGATTATTGTCTCCATTCATTTTTCCAGACGTAGCTAATCGCACACCAAGAAGCCATCAACACTAAACTGAACCCCACAAGAAACACTACGTTTCCAGACATTTTTCCATAAACTATGATTTTGGCTGCCCCGAGCTTATTTTTTTCTAGTTCAACAGAGCAGTTCGCTTCTTGAAGCACGCAAGTTTAAGGGTATGGTCAATCGTTGGACAGGAGCAGAAAACAATGATATACAGGTATTATCTCCAGCAATTCACAATAAACACAAAGAAGAAAAGGATAACTATAGTAGCAGTTTGCATCTTACCTTGTTGATGAGAGGATTTCTCTCTGTAACAGTTTGAAGCCCGCCGTCTGTGATTTTTGTGCAATTGAACAGCCCGAGTGTCCGGAGCTTCCCATTTGCCTTTGAAGTGATCTCAATAAGTATCTTGTCACACATCCGCCGACTCAGAGGATCGTCGACAACAAGTTCGAGCCATGGCAGAACATCGTCACGCAGCACATCTCTCAGAGATGTGCACGCTTCGCCCACGGCAATCAGCCTAGATAAGCTGAGATAAGGCAAGACCAGGAGCAGGGCCTCATGGGGTTGACCCGGTACTGGCGGCTCACCTATGTTCTCATCCTCGGGAGATGCATGATCAACATCGAATGATAGGTTGGGCATTTCTGGGTTCTACCAATCTTCTGACAGAGCATGAATCTTTGGATTTGCTGGTTTATGATTGAGAACAGAAGAAGAGAATGAGGCCTTGAGGGGAGAAATATGAACAAGAGCCTGTGAGGGGGATGTGATTGGATATATGGACTCCTAATGGGAACGTGGATAGATAATTTTTGTCTGGACTATGTGAAATGCGGGTCCATCTCAATGTAGCGGCTTCGGTAAGAGGCAAGAGATCATTTTGTTTTCTTAGTTGCCAAGAAAAGTGGAAGTAACAGGATTTATGTGTAAACCATGACTTGGGGCCAAATTAATTTAGATTCTATAATATTTTTGCTTTGCTCCCATGACTTTGACACTTATCCATTCATTCCAAGAAAAATAAGGCGTTTTTAGAAAATAGTTTCTAAAAAATCATTTTTTTTCAGAAAAATGGAAAATTTTTTGGCTATTTGATAAGGAAAAAAATTTTCTCCATGCACTTGTTATTAATAATTTTTTTTTTATTTTAAAAATTGATTTTTTATTATTTTATTTTATTTATTGAAAAATCAATTTTAAAAATTTTTTTTTTTTCTTTCTTTCTTTTTTCTTCTTCTTCTTCTTTGGCCAATCTGGCCAAAGGCAAGCTCAAGCTCACTACTAGCTCGTTGGCCTTAGGCCTAACCAGATTGATGAGTTTGAGCTCGCTTGTGGTTGATCGTCAGTCATTGTGGCGGGTGGCAACCAGCCAAAGAAAAAGGTGGAATAAAATAAAAGGAAAATAATTAAAATTTTGAATTTTTAAAAAAGAAAAAAAAGAAAGAAGAGGGGCTAATTGAGTATGAGATAAGAGAGTGAGTAGGGAAAATGTTTTCTATTTCCCCAACTTGAAAAGTATAAAACATTTTTCCCAATTTTAGAAGAATTTTTTTCCTTAATGAAAAATGTTTTCCCCAACTAGTTCATTTTCTGTTTAATAAACACTTAACAATCTAGAAAATGTTTTTCTACAAGTTGTTTTCTGCAAAATGAATGAAATTATTTTGACAATCAATCCCTCACAAGATACGAAGGAAGTTCTCAAAAGGTTAAAAACTCAAGCTACATTTAGTGGTAGGGATTAGCATTGGTATAGGATTAGGATACGATAGGTTAAGGACGTGGGTGTATGTTTATATTTGTAATATTTTGTTTAGTACATGACCGCATATGATCTAGACTAGTATTGCTCAATAAAAAATAAATAACCCAATTTACTATGTAGACGAAATGACCACTACTTGTAGCGGCCGCGATTACTAATGGCGACCTCCACGAGCAAGGTCTGCCTAACCATGGCAAACACCACCATTGTTTACCTCTATCGTGGTGGTCAACATGTGGTGGTGGGAGAATTACCAAAAAAGTTTAAAACCTATTGCAATTGTACCAATTCAGTCTTAAACTTTTTTTTAGCCAATTTAGTTATAAATCTTTTACAACCATGTCAGTTTAATCCATTCGGCTAAAATTGGCCGGGAGGCGTTGATATGGATGTTGGCCATCCGACGAAAGCCGACATGACCATTTTTTAATTTTTTTAAATTTTTGAAATTTTTAAATATTTTTTATTTTTTTGAAATTTTTAAATTTTTTGGAATTTTTGGAATTTTGAAATATTTTTGGAATTATTGAATTCTTTTTTTTTTTTTTTTTTTTTTTTTATCTTCTCCTTCCTCTGGCTAGCCAAGCGAGGGCCGGCGAGGGCCTCGTCGGCCAATGGCGAGGCTCGTCCCCGCCGCCCCTACTAGTGAAGGCGAGCCTCGCCTAGCAACAACGAGGCCGCCGTCGCCAGATCTGGCGAGGAGCCTCGCCGACCACCGGCGACGGTCGACCTCACCTTGGGAAGGCAAGATCAACCTCGCCATGGCTAGGGTGGGGCCGAGCCTCACCAAGACCAGATCTGGCAAGGCCTCACCCAACAATGGTGAGGTGGCCTCTCGCCTCCCAGAGGAATGAGAAGGTGAAAAAGAAAAAAAAAAAGAATTCAAAAATTCAAAAAAAAAAAGTTTTGATAAAAAAATTTAAAAAATTGCCATGTCAGCTTTCGCCTAATAGACGGGTGCGTTTGGGAAGACTTTTGGGAAAAGTCTTTAAGGAAATGCAAAGACCTTTAAGTTAAAGGTGTTTTCCAAAATGCAAATTGTGTTTGGTAAATTGTAGTTTGAAAGCCCTTTGTGAAGTACCCTTGAGCAAAATGGTGTTTGGGAGACAAAGGACTTTTATGATAAAAAAAAATTACCAAAAAAAAAAAAATTTGACTAGTGTGGGTCATAAATACGGACATTATGTACTTAAAATTTTAGTTAAATTCACATCAAAATAGTTTATAACTTATAACCTAAAATAAAATCCAAGTTTAGACTTTTTTTAATGAAATTCCGGTAAAAATCAAAGGTTTTTTGGGTCATTTTCCCAAGTCTGCCGCGCGGCTCCTTCTTCGCCCACCGGAAACCCTCGCCGGCGATCCCAACCTCACCACCCCCATGCCGCCGCCGCCTGCGTCAAGCTCCTCCTGGTCCCCGTCGGCGGTCTTCGAGGTCCACCGCCACCGGCTCACCCCGACCCACTCCCTCCCCCGTCGCCGTGGTACTCCGACGAGACCGCCCAAACCTCAACCACCCTCCCTTCTTATCTTCGAGCTCCTCCTCTCCTTCCCCGCCCGCGCCGTCGACCCCGTCATCGTCCACCTATGGCGCCACCTCTACCTCCGGCGGTCGCGCGAAAAAAATGACCCCGATCGACCTCGGTAGGTCGCGTGACCCCGATCGCCGTCGCCGACACGTGATTATAATAAGTTTTAAGACTCGGATTTTTTTGAGGAATTCTCGCGGGCGACCCCTCCCATGTGGTGGTCCTCATGATCGCCCGGGGGTGTCACCATCCAAATCCTCCCAAGGGTGACCACGCTCACGATTTCTAAAAAAAAAAAAAGTACATGAAAAGTGAAACTCTCAAGCAACCTCGCTGTCTAAAGGTCGTTTGAGAGTTGCAATTGCCGACCACCTAGCGATGGTCGAAAGGCCGCCACTGTGGTGCCGTTGGTTTGTGAGGCAATGTTTGTATCTGCTTGGGCATAGCAGAGGAGTGAGAAGGAAAAAGGAGGGCAGGATCTTTTCTTGGGGTGAGTTGGATCTCCACAAGCCAAGAATCCAATGATAGATGGGCGGTGACTAATGTGGTTAGGCAGCTGTCGCTTGCGATCAAGCAGAACATAGAAACAGCTGTCGCTTACCTATAAGCTTGCTTATGTCGAGTCTCTCGTATTATAGATAGGACATTGAAGAATGACAAATCATAACACAACCACCTAAATTTAAGTCTGGAACAAATAGAGTGTTAGACAACAGATAAATGGCTTAGATTCAATCCGACATGGGAAATTATTACAAGAATTGATAGTCACCAGTCCGCTGGCAAGCAGTTAGTGATGAATACCTTCGAAGTTGACGCTTGGAAGTTTCGCAAACCACAATTATACATACTAATCTAGGAAGAAAAACTTGTGATGGCGAAACGAGACATATAGAATGTCCAGATACAATCAGTGGTCCAAGGGCTCAACTGCTGTCTTGAAGAGAAGGATGTAAACCTTATCGATTGAGAAGTACAAGAAGCCTCCAAGCGAGTGCGTGACATAAGATCCGAAGCTAGTTCCCACAATGCAGTGCCAAGCTGGACCATATGAACAGTCGAACTCCTGCAATGCACAAACACGGGGAAACAAAGTGAGATGTTAGCTGGTTTAGAAAGCTATTTCTTTTGCTTGAAACAGATGGGAAGTAAATTTGCATTTATACACTGACTCCTCGAGACAGGTTCAACAAGTGGCTAAAAACATTCTTGACATTGCAGGTTGCACAATTCCGGCTTCATTACACCATAGAGGCAATACCCATTGTCCCCACATGCACAGATGCACACATTGCAGGTTGCACAATTCCAGCTTTCATTACATGATAGAGGCATACCCAGAGTCCACACGTGCAGATACACACATTGAAGGTTGCACAATTCCAGGTTTATTACCCGATAGAGGCATACCCAGTGTCCACACATGCATGCACACGCGTGGAGAGAGAGAGAGAGAGAGAGAGAATAAATCATGGTAGTGGCAAAAGAAGACATTCTGTTGATCAAATTCTTTAGTACACTTTCAATAAAGACCATAAAAAATTTTCAGAAACCAAAGGCCTGTACATCTTTAGACAGTTCTGCAACTGCAAATACAGTCTTCTGTCATATGTTAAGCTTAATCTAAAAGACTTCCCAGCACTGCTTAATGTAGGGCTACAGACCTAAAATTCACAGCCAAGCCCATCCAAATGGTAAAGTACAAGGATTTTTTGGTTAGAGAATTCATAAAAGAATCTTAAGACTTTGATGGGGTATCCACTAAAACCCACTGCAAATACAATTTGCCTAGGAATAATGGTCTAAGTTAGTAAATATCTTCTGCACAAAAGACTAGGATAAAATCAGATGAAAATCTGAACAGCAGGAAGATAGAATCACCAAGTGGAGCATCATATTGATTAAAATGTAGAATGGACTTGATGTGGCAAAAGACAAAATCAACAAGCACAACATCCAGCTTGATCCTTACCATAGACCATCAGAAAAGATGAAATTTCTTGCTTGATAACTATCCTTTCCTTCCATTTCCAGAAAGAAGCCATGTTAAGTTCATTTTGCTCATTCCACGAGCTCATATTTAAGTAGATAAATAGTGTGAAACAGACCAATAATGCTGATTTAATGGACCAACGTTTTCTATTGCAATAAACGCAGTAAAACACTACTCTAATTATATGACATTAACTGAGGCTTCTGCCTTAGGTTTTTTGCGATGGTCCAGAGCCAAAAGTCGAGGGTGAGTGTAGATTTTTAGGACTGACAAAAAAAATAAAAAATTTTGCCATTAACCGAGGCTTCGTTGGTGCGATGGTCCAGAGTTAAATGTTACCATTATGTGCTTTCATTACTTTTCTGCTAGACTATTTTCATTCAGCAGTTTACATGATGAAACTAGCAGAAAGTGGGGGAATATTGAAAACCAATTCATAAGAGCAGAAGTAATAATAAGATTATTTCACAAAACATACAAAAGGAATATGGACAGAGGAATGACAGGAAATGAGGTTAACAAAGTTACCAAACTAGTAAATAATTTTCCATATATATGCAAAAAGAAAATTAATATTTGACACCCTCACAAGTCATACAGGAAGCTCTACCATTCCACCTGTAGCAAATTTTGCATCACCAAGGGTAATAACACAGAGAGACGGAATTGTAGCCAAAACACTCATACACAGACAGGGACAGAGCTATTCTTTTAGCATGAACAAAAGTAATTACATAGACTGGGTCTACAATGGCATAATACATGTAGCTATAGGTATTCACAGTTCGGACAATAATGTAAGTCTGTTAAGCACTCTGACATTGTATGGTGCCAGTTGTTCCAGTGTCAGTGGCAAATTGATAGCCTTGGTATAATGGTCTTCAATTTGTTTCCTATAGTTTCCTATAATCAACATCAGCTAAATCTCTTGAACGTATCAGCATTAAAAAAATGGCTTAAAATAATTAGTACACTGTCCACAACATGCAACGGGGTTGGGGAGACCGACAGGCCATTAGATATTCACCCAACATGTGGACTCAGGATAACAATTCCGGGCATATTGTAATTCCATCCAGATGAAAAAAAAAATCACCTCATGCTTACAAACAAGTAGGAAAAAAAAATGTTCATCCTGTGAGACGTATCCCTAGAACTTACAAGAATATCTAATTTGAGAATGACAAACTCAGCCTGAAGATCACAAAGATGAAAACGATGCATACCCCCTCACCCAAATGCCAGATGATTAGTCAATATTATACTACCATCTTCATAGGCATGTCATCATACTCTAATTAATGAAGGATTAAGAAGAGTAATTATCTTGTGCTCGGGTGTACTATAACTGTTGTGGGAAATAGATTGAATGCTTGTACTATTGTAACTTGATGCACAAAATGAAAATTTTAGAACTTTAAGCCCACGAAATTTGACAAGTTCTAAGTTATAAATCATAAGCATCAGAAGCTGCAGAATCGAGTGGCGTGGAAAAAACCATCGATTGTAAATGGGGCGTGTAGCACGATTACTCAACCCACTTCAATTTGCACATGAATTTGATGCAGAAAATCCATGAGAATGCCATTGTACCCTTAAAGGTTGTCAAAAAGAAAAAATATACCAGTGAATTTGATGCAGGTACAGAGAAGCGAACCACTCATGGTGGGTGTTGCTGAAACGGCCACAACGTTTCCAGTAACTTGTTTAACTAACAATAACCAAAACATCGAAATTAAACAATCAAAGGAAGTAGAATAGACAACAGCCAATGTTCGACGCGACTGCGAACTCTCGACCCGACAAGAGACTAAAGCGTACGAAAATCCCGTAAGGATGAGTCCCAAGCAAGCAACACGCACAGGTAAATTGCGGGACCACATTTTCCAGTTGAACCGAGGCAAACAACGCCAACGAACCACCGACACGAACCACATAAAACTGGGCCAAAAAAAGAGCGGGTTTTTTTCACCTTCTTAAGGGCGAGAGCGATTCGCTTGCTGTCGAGCTTGCCGCCGCGCATGGCGTCGAGGTGATCGCGAGCGCAGCGGAAGGCCTTGTTCTGCAGGGGGACGGGCATGTCCGAGGCCCGCACGCGGACGTTAAGCCGATCGTGCTGGTCCTGCTGCTCGACCGCCTTCTTCTTCTGTATCAGGCTGCTCAGGAACTTGCTCCTCCGCTCCAGCTCCTCCTCCGCTCTCCCCGCCATTTATCTTCCGCCGCCCCCCCGTCTCACGCGCTCCCTCTCATAACTCGGCACGCGCCACCCCCCGACCCACCGACCACCCCTCCGTCCCCCACGCCCCCACGCCCTCACGCCTTCTTCAGGACGTCACTCGCATCCGCGCGCGGCGTGATGCCAGCGGCCGGAGCTCAAGCGCGCTTCCGGTGTTCGATCAAATGACCCAGAGAGGGAGAACAGTTGAGATAGAGAGACGAAAAAAGTAGAGCGGATAAAGAGACCAGAGACAGCAGAGAGAGAGAGAGAGGGTCCGAACGGGGGAGACACGGGTCTCGATACTGCCAAAGGAAAAGTCATCAAAAGCAAGATTGTCTTGTGCTGTGGGGGCCCGGGGGTGTTTCCATGGCTTCTCTTCTCCCTTCTCTCCTCTTTTCGAGCCTTTTTGGCATTTTCTTTTTCTTTTTTTTTTTTTTTTTTTGCCCCTTTTCCCAAGTACGTAAAAACTTGATGTTAGCTAACCACTGGGATTCGCCCCAGTGGCCACCCTTTCAACATGGAAGGGGGAGGTGAGGGGTTCAAATCCCCACCTTGATGGGATGGGGACGTGCAAGTTTTAGGAGTGGGTTTCGACGCCCACGCCCTGCAAGAGGCGGGGCAAAAATCTGAGAGTGAGTATAGAATGAGTATAGAATAGAACTGACAAAAAAAAACTTGATGTTAGCTGATTTATTATTATTATTATTATTTGGTCGATACATTAGCTGATTTATTAGATTACGTGCCCAAGTTACAAATGTTGCTCGTCCGACGAAAGATGAACAAAACTCAAGTGACCGTAATAACGACAAGGGACTTGTGTTCGAAACACCTACAACCGTTCCACGAATTATTTAATAAATCAAGTTTATAAATCAGTCTTAATAAATCATGTATTTTCCAAATCATTTATGTTTCATTAACAAGTGTTTGGGTGGTGCTTAATCAGCATGTGCTTATCCAACAATGTTTCTAATTTCCAAGTACTGAGGAACATTATTTAACGGATGCGAAACCTTTATAATAATACTCGGGACACTTGTATTTATAAAAAAGAAAAAAAAAAGGATGATTAAGATTATTTAAGCAGCCGACTAATTGTAATGGACGTGGCACTCCCTCCGCCAGATGGTTATTTGGAGTTAGTTTTACTTCATCGTTCATTAAATTAATTATACGGTACTTGTTAATGAAATCATTCTATTACTGTTTTTTTTTTTGTTTTTTTCCTTTTCTTTTCCATTTGTGTCAGTCAGTGGTTTGAACCCCTATTGACAAGGTCGTTGGGTTAGGTGAAGACCGCGGCGGAGGAGACAAAATCAAGTCGCAGCCCGCTTCGATTAGCGCAAAGCTGCCGACCCCAATCCCCGATGCCCCACTCCTCCCGCTAATCAATGACCCATCCCGAATATCCTATGATTCGAAAATTTTTTACCTAAGTAAAATTGTGAGTTGATTAATCGACGGTAATCATCCTCACGAACACATGATGGCGAACGTGAGCCAACGAAAGAAAAAAGCACGTCACGCCATGATTATTGCGACACCGTGGAACTATTGTTGTTGGATTAGTGCGTGTTTACATTTAAGCAATTTCTTTTTTTTTTCCTTCGCCAAAATTCAAAAAGATTATATGAATTCCAAAATTAATAAACGAAAAATTGTATGTTACTATGCGTGTACATTTAAGTGTCAAAAAAATTGATTGTTTGTTTAGCAAAATGCTTGGTTTACCATATCGAGCAGTGGCTTAATGACAAAATAGGTCGCTTGTCTTTCGGAGATTACGGATTTGAATTATAGATTTCAATTGTTTGCAGCCTTGTGTAGTGGTCGAGTGACGGATGGGTCGCACGTCCCCTCCGAAATAGTTATGACTCGAATGAATAGAAGGTAGTGGCTTTCAAGCACTTTCTACCTTTAAGTGGAGATATTTTTAGATTCGGCATGTTGCTTAGATATAGGTAATTGACATCAAGCCTTCAAGTTTCAAGTGCATTGAGTTGTTTCAACTCAAATAAAACATCAAACGATAGATGTGAGAACCTATGATAATGCTTAGAGTAATTGATGCCAATTGCCTTGCGTGGCATCTGATTAAAAGAAGTGAAAATGTTTAGCAAAGTCATACCGTTTTCCAATGCTTAAAATTCAACAAAGTGGAATGGATCTTATATCCAATGCTCTAGAATAGGTATTCATTGAGAATGAACAGTTTATTTTAGGGAAAATTGTTAAAAAAGTTTTAAGCTATCGCACTTTGGTTCATTCATAAAGATCTCGATTTTATCAATTAAGTCTTGAATATCTTCACATTTTGCTAGTTAAGTTTATTTGTCTAATTTTAACAGAAAATTGTTAACGAAGGAGTTGGAAGTGTCACATAGGACAACTAGCTAACATGGATAATTTTTTATAATTTATAATTTATTTTTTTTCTTTCTTTTCATTTTTTTTCTACAAATTCCAATGGGAGTTGGCCAAGCCTTTGCTAGGGTTGGAAGGAAGAAAGGAAGGAAAGAAGATTAAAGAAAATAAAAAGGAGGAAACAAATTTTAAAAATTATTTACATTAACGTCAACTATGTCATATAAAACGTCTCTCTCGCACATCAATTTTTTTGGGTAAAATTAGCTAGATTGACTAAATTAGTAAAACGTGAACATATTAAGATTTAATTGATAAAATTAAAAATTTTGGAATTGAATCGGTCAAAATATAATAAATTTTAAATTTTTTTGACAATTTTTTCATTCACGTCCACATTCAGCGGGCACATGAATGCACGTTTTGAAACAAGCCACCCGAAATTCATTCCTCAGATTCATAAAGTCCACCTTCAGAACTAAAATATGACCAACAACCCTTTACAGCCAATCAAAACAAACGAACTAAGGAAAACGCCAAAACAACCAGAAACAATAGGAAGATATAAACATAAATAAATAAATAAAAGGTTCATTGACCCCAAAAAAAAATAAAAAACAAATAAAAACGCAGAAAGTGCCGTTCCTCGCGGCGGGAAAATTTTCCTAGAGTCGGGACAAAGGAGGATGCAAATTAAGAAGAGAGGAAGGACATGTATAGGAGGCTGTGGATGTGGGCCCCAAAGACAATCCTCCTTTTGAAAGCTGGTCGGCTCCATTTCGTGCGGAGTGGGGACCGTCCGTTGACCGTCAAACTCAACGGGCGTGCCTTCTAATTGGACCGGACAGACGACGGACAGACGACGGACAGGTTTGATACGCCTTCGGAACGGACCCCGTGGGAGGGTAGTTTGAGGTCCATGGCCGGGGGTCGGATCGGGCTTAAACAGAGGGGGTTGAAGAAAGAGAGGGCACATTAGATATCGCTGTTGCGCCTCGATTCGGCCGATGTCTCGACGGAGGTGAGATCGAGCGAGAGGGACGGACGATGGTGGAAAATAGATGGGACCGTGGCCAGCAGAGAGCGCAATGGCGCCGCGAGTGGTGAAAATATAGAGACGATGATGACTATGGTGGGAAAAAGATGATTTGATCATTGGCGGGTGGGCTGATCGGCTTAAAGCCTAGGCCCGATCGGGTTCAAATAGCTAACTGAACCGAGCAAGCTATTTCCCTCTTGGCCCCCTTTCGACCCACCTCGGCCTGCGCAAAATCATCCAATTTTGATATTTGTTCAATAATGGGCGAGTGTACGGGCAAGAATTCGTGTCTAATAAACGGGCTGACCGGTTGATCATGTCCGGTGGAAAGCAGAGCAGTCGAGACACCGATGGCGGTCATCGAGCACCGTCGTTAAGTGGCCGATTTCTTCGGAGGTGGCAATGGTGAGCGACGGGGACGGGCAATAGGGTGGTACGGGAATTGCAGTTGGCGAATGTGGCTGGCTGAAGAAAAGAGAGAACAAGAGGCAGGGGGTGGGCTAAGGTAGTCCTCGGTCGGGAGGCGATCACAAATTCTCCATATCCATAATGATGGTGTTAGGATACATTCAGCACCTAACAACTTTATATTATATTACTTAGTATATTGATTATGCGAAAGCAATATAAGTAAACTCAAATCTGTCTTTCGCATCATTAGGATACACTAACAATAATGATTATGTAGTTTTAACATATAGCTTAGAGTCTTGTAAAAATGCTCGTTTCAGGTGAGCTCGAAATGATCAGCGCTTCATGCCGTTTTCCACGATTGGAGCCACTGGCTGCATTGGAGCCATTGCCGCCTCGCGATTTTGCCTCTCCACGCTCTTGACCCAACCTACACATACAAGGTATCTTAAAGTTCAATGATGCGAATATGAATTGGAAGGAAATATATCCTCAACATGATATTACCGAGGGACGGGTAGAATCCGCGGTTCCGGAGCTCGCGATACTCTTGGGTGAGGGCGCATGACTCGCAGAAGCAATGGATGATGAAGTCCTCGACGGCGTCCCCGTGTATCCTGTACTGCCGCCTCATCTTTAGACGGTAGAAGAAGGAAAAGCAGCGCGCATACCTGGTCAGCCAAGCGAGGACGAAGTAGATAGCTCCGTTTAGAACACAGCCTGCAAACACACCAAGTATGATGAATTCGAGAATAGGACCGATCAGCTATCATGAATAAATGTGTTGAAAATTCCCTAGTATGATTGAGTTATGCCGATCAAGACATGGTGGAATGAATTATACCGTGATATCATCCATCAAATTAGAGAGTGTTTAAATGTTAAATTACACTGACTAAGGAAAAACAAAGACATCAAATCAGACTCAGCAGTCCAATGAATCGATGAGTTTTTAATCTTTATATCGGAAAATTTGGATCAACCAAAGTTGAGAAAGGTTAAAGGGATAATGACATGCGTGGTCAATAAACTTTTGTTTAATGTTCAAATGTGGTTCTTAAACTATTTTCCTAATTAATCTACTCTTGGAACTTCCAAAAATCCAATCCAAGTAGTCTTTTTGTAGTAAGTTCAAAATTGTTAGCTGACATAGTCATAATTTATGTTAACTTGGTGTTAGAATTACCACTCCAGCATTCATGTAGCTTACATATAGTTTCATCGTCATAGCTCTCTTGCTCTCATGATTTTGGCCAAAAAAGGAACAAAATGACATGACAGTCCACCTCAATATTTTAGCCCAATGATCATTAAAGTGGCATCTCTCGTAATAAAAATATAAGTGTGTGTCGATATACTTAATGGAACGACCACGTTGAGTGAATATTGAAAGTTCAGAAATTTTATTCAAAAAAAAAAAAAAAAAAAAAACTAGGTATGGAAATTATGTTAGATATTGAAAAAAAATTTAAGAATCACTTGTGATTATCTCAAGTTAGATAAGATCGGACCAGATTTTAGTAGGTCAATGTAATTTTGATCATGACAGTATCCAAATCCAATAATTCAAGGTGGTCCAGGATATCAATTGGCCGCATTCGATGGAGCAAGTAGCCAGAAGGTAGTAAATTCATGGTCCTATGGGCACATGTTTGATGAAAGCTGTTGGCTTGTGGGGCTTAGGGCTTTTTTTTTTGGTAAAAGTTATTTCTGTCCCGAGAACAAAAAGTTTTGCTCGTTTGTTACGGGGAGCAGAAAAAGAATAGAAACTTATTTGGTAAAATTTTTGTTTTTAGGAATAATTTTTTTGTTCTTAAGAATAGATTTGGAACATAATTAAGAAGTAGAAAAAAAGTAGATTTTTATTCCCGTGAACAATTTTTTTTCTCTTCTTTTTTTCTCCTCTTTTCTTCTCCTCTTCTTCTCTTTTATTTCACTCTTCTTCATTTTGGCCGGCAATGCTGAGCCTCGCCGGCCCCAACAACGTCGAGCCTCGCCGTGGTTAGGCGAGGCTAACCTCGCACTGCCTGGGCAAGGTCAAGCCTCCACAGTGGCCTAGCGAGGCTTACTTGACCATCGAGGCCACCGGCGAGGCTCCGATGAGCTTGCTAGACCTCACCCAACCAATTGCTGATTGCTAATGTGGCTGGCCACCGGGCACCAAAAAGGAAGAAGGAAAAAAAGGAAAAATATAATAAAAATATTTAAAAATTAAAAGAAATAACAAAATTATACAATTTTATCAAATGCATTTCTCTTTTGGGAATAGAAATTTTTGCAATTACCAAAAACGTTCTTATATTCAAAAATTGTTCCCAACAATAGAAACGAAAAAAATCATTTTTTATCAAAAATTGTTCTCTAGAACAAAATGGTTACCAAACACGCCATTAGCCTACTGATTTGATAAGGCAAAATCAACTCCTATCTTCCCTAACAAAAAAAAAAAAAAAAAAACACACACACACACACGAATATCCCCCTCTTTTGAAGCTTCTTCAAGATCCAACATTACCCAATACCCTCCACTCGGTGTCTTCCTATGTAAACCTCGGATTTTCGTGACCTAACTTAGGATTTCGATTCCATCATCGAGCGCTTGTAGCAGAGTTAGTCTCTCTACAGTGCTTCTTAACGAGTCGAAATCAAGTTCCGACTCGCCGAGGAACAAAAAATCGGAACTAGGTACCATGTGCTAAGCAGCGATTTCACCATCTCTTTATTGAGTTTAAACCGGGGTTTTGATTTTACTTACAGGAATTTCCTTTGTCCACGATCTCTGCAATCTCGCCGAACGTCACGCAGGGACAAAAGAAGCTAAGGCAACCTGCACAAACCATCATCGATCAACTAATTATTGACTACTAAAACAACAGACTCGGAATCGAGAATTGCCATTTATTGTTTTAGTTTCACACAAATTCTGGTAGAGAAACAGCCTCGCTCATCACCCGTGCTTCAAGGAGTGACATCTATGAACTTACAGAGGTCGGGGTCGGCGAAGCAGTCGAACAGATCCGTGGACCAGGGCACGTAATCCAACGATGGAGCCGGAGCAACCACCGGAACTCCAGTCGCCAGCGGCGGCGGCAGCAGCGGCTCCTTCTGTGAAGAAGCAGCCTCGTCAGTAGACTCTTGGTCGTTTGGTGTGCCCATCTTTTCCACAGAGAGAGAGAGAGAGAGAGAGAGGGAGGGAGAGAGAGAGAGGGTTGCTTTGTTTGGATTTTGGAGGATGACCATTGTTGATATTACATAAGCATAACGAGGAAGACTGGCTTGTCTTTTACGGCAGTCAAGTGCTTCCAGCCATGCGCGTCTTCCTCGGCCAACTGACGGAGGTTCAAAGTCTTTGATTTTATGGGACGATTGCTAATCGAGACTCCGTCAACTAAGGTTGATTTTTTTTTTTAGCAAAAAAAAAAAAAAAACACACTGAACTGAAAAAAAAAGTAATCCAATTAGAATTTGGAATTCAAACTTAAAGTAAGTCTAATCCAAATCAATCTACTACAAATGATATTCTCGTCTTGAAAGTCCAATGGACTGTTCATGATTCCCGATATTTCTTGATGTTGGGTGATTCTTGCTTTTAGCGTATTGTCTATGTCAAATGTGGCGAGTGTTGCATGTGTGTTGAACTTTGGTGTCTCCTTTATCATTAATAAGTCATTTTGTTATGCATCTTCACATATCGCCACAAAAATTGATAACCGCCTTTTGACTTGCGCATTAGTCTAGAGATAGATTTATAATTGCTCCTAACCCTTTAGTTATAGTTATCCATTAGTCGATGAATCCTTCTGAACTCAACCTTTAACTTACTTTCATGTTTTGAGTTAATGGATCATTGTCACATAGCATAATCTTCACTTAAGCAATGCCCATTGGAAACCCGTGATCTATGAGTTCATCAAACATTCAATCGATTGATTTTGTGGGCCAATCGTATTGTTATGGCCTTCGTGATTGACAAGCTTGTTTACACAATCTATTAAGTAAATACAATGAGTTAAATATACTGTTATAACCTAATTTGAGCAAGTGACTTCTTTATGTCTGGGCTCATGAATTGATCCTACTATCAATATATATGTTTGGTGTTCGAGCTCAAACATGCATTAACTTTCTCACTCAAGCTCTACTCCTCTAGAAAGCTAAGATACTTGAGTTTGACTCTAATCAATTGCAATCAACTTCTAAAGACTCAAGCTATGTTCTAATGTTCTCGATTATGCACACGAGCCCGTCAAGGTGAGTTTTGGTGAGTTTGAGCTATACTTGACAAGATGCTCGATTAGTTCAACTCGATTCAAAAGTAGGTGAACCGATATGGAGTAATTACCAAGCTCAATTTTGTCCCAAATCATGGAGAAGAAGAGTGCCGTTATAATATGTTTCCTCAAGCACTTTTAGTTCCGCTAACTTTTAATATATCTCCAGATAAGCAACATGCCTATCGACAACAACTGAAAATTGGTCATTGATATGTTCCTTCAGGCAGAAAGATTTATCATGATGATATCCAATTGATGTTCCCTTTTCCATATACGTATCGGCCCTTTGTCTTTTGGACTTTTGGAGTATTACATCTTACGGTTTGATTTTCATTCTACTAGTTTGCCAAAAAATGAAAAAAAGAATTATCTTAATTTTAACAACAACAGTGGAAACTATATTCAGAATATCGATCAAAACCCTTTCATCCTATTTTATTTTCTATCAATTTTTTTTCATCGTTTCTGTTCACAAGTACCATTGTGTACTCCTTTCCTAGTATATATAATATACTAAACTATAGAAGGATCGAATCTTTGATAATGGATTGTACTGACATCTTTAGTCCCCCAAAACCGGATGACACATAATCATAAATGACTTTAACTGTTGACATTTATTTCTTATTTTTTTCAAACTTTTGCGGAAAATAAATGAGGAAGATATTTTTCTAAATATGATCATTTATATCACTTTTTTTTTTTGTCGGTCCTACTCTATACTTATTCTACACTCACTCTCAGACTTTTATCCTGCATCTTGCAGGGCATGAGCGTCGAAACCCACGCTTGAAACTTGCGCGTCTTCACCCCATTCCTCTCTAAGAAGGTGGGGGTTTGACTAATTATTGTCCAAAAAAATGTTTAGAGAAAATTGTTATTGGTATATTTTTTATTGACTAATTATTTCAAGCATACAAATGGTTTTTTTAAGAAAATATTTTTCCAATCATTTATTTTCTGCGAAATGAATGATTTGGAAAATATCTTTTTGCAAAAATAGTTATTCGTATATTCGTATTACTTGAAATAATTAGTCAATGAAAGATATTTTCATTATAAACAATAATGTATGTTAGAACAATTTCGTAAACAAAAAAAAAAAAAACTTTTCATTAATTTATTTTTGTAAGTAAAGTAAGTGATCATTTTGAACAAAATGTCAACAATGGTCATCCACCAAGTACAAGATCCAGACAAAGTAATGGGGCTACCGATGCTTAACATTGTTAGAAAATAAAGAAGAGGAGGAGGAGAGGAAGACACGTATTGGGGGAAAATACATAACACTGTTTGTTGTAATTAGAAAATTTATTGAGAAAATGATAACAAAAAAAACAACAATTGGAGGTGATGTACGGCTAGTCGAATCTCCTTAAAACGATTAGTTGCTACCAATGGTGCTAAATAGCTTCACGAACTTCACCTCTCAAAATACAACATCTCGAACCTATTGGTATTAGCACTATATGAATAAGACTCTGTTGAGCACTTCTTGAAACCAACACACTTAGAAAAACTTGAAGAGAAGAAACGTTAGTGATTTTTGCTCGTCAAAATGAAGATTTTACTGACCAAAAAAAAAATGAAGATTTTGAATTCTATTTATAGACTTTTTGAATTCATGTCGATACATAAACCATGAAATAAATAAATACAACTAGCTAACATGGAAATATTTTTTTTATAACTTTTTAAATTTTTATTTTTATTTTCTTTCTCTCTTTTCATTTTCTTTTTCCTAGAAAGTTCAGTGAGAGTTGGCCAGGCCCTCGCTAGGCTTGTAAGGAAAATAAAAAAAGAAACAAAGAAAATAAAAAAAATTATTTACGTCAATGCCGACGTGCCATACAAAACATTTATATTATACGTTGGCGGTTATTGACTAAAAGTAACCGAATGGACTCACTCGGCAAGACACGGAAAAGTTTAAGTTTCTTGAAATTGAATTGGTCAAAATGTAATTAATTTTAACTTTTTTTGACAACTTTTCCATTCACATCGACATTCAGCGGGCACATGAATGCATGTTTTGAAACAAGCCACCTAAAATTCATTCCTTAAGAGTCATAAAGTCCACCTTCAGAACTAATTTATGACCAAAACCCGTTAAAGGCAATCAAAACAAACGAATTAAGGAAAACGCCAAAACAACCAGGAACAATAGGAGGTTATAAACATAAATAAATAAATAAATAAGAGGTGCATTGAGCACCCAAAAAAAAAAAACGCACAGTGTGCCTTTCCCTGCAGCGGGAAAATTTTCCTCGAGTCGAGACAAAGAGGATGCAGATGAGAAAAGAAGAAGGTTGTAATAGGGGCTGTGGGTGTGGGCCCCAGACACTATTTTCCTTTTGAAAGCCGGTCGGCTCCCTTTCGTACGAAGTGGGGACCATCGTTGACCGTCAAACTCCAAGGACGTGCCTTCGAATTGGACCGGATAGATGGCGGACCGGTTTGATATGCATTCGAATCGGACCTCGCCGGAGGGTAGTTTTTAGGTCCATGGGCCGTGGTCAGGTCGGGCTTAAACAGAGAGAGACTACTCACATTGCTTTTATTCAAGGATTGAGTGAAAAGAAAGAGAGGAAGCGTTAGATATCTCCGTCGAGCCTCGATTCAGTCGATGTCGCGACGAAGGTGAGATTGAGCGAGAGGGACGATGGTGGAAAGTAGATGGAACCGTGGCCGATGGAGAGTGCAAAGGAGCCACGATGGTGAAAAAATAGAGACGATGACGACTATGGTGGAAAAAAGAAGAAGATTTTATCGTTGGCGGGCGGGCCAATGGGCTATAGCCTCAGCCCGATTGGGTTCAAATGGCTAACTGAACCGAGCAAAGCTACTCCCCCCTTGGCCCCCCTATGTACCCACCTCAGCCTGCCCAAAATCACCCAATATTTGATGTTTGTTCAATAATGGGCAAGTGCATAGGCAAGAATTTGTGTCCAATATCCGGGCTCGCCGGTTGATCATGTCCAGGGGAAAGCAGAGCAGTCCCAACATTGATGGCAGTCGTCAAGCAGCCGGGTTTTGTGGCGATTTCTGTGGAGGTGTTGATGGCGAGCGACGGGGCCGGGGATCTAGAGGTGGCTGGCTGATAAAAAGAAAGGACAAGAGGCAGGTAACCGTCAGTTGGGAGGCGGTCATAAACTCTCCATATCCATAATGATGGTATTAGGATACATTCAACAACTAACGGCGTTATATCACGATACTCGTATATTGATTTTGTGAAAGCAATATAAGTAAACTCAAATTTGTCTTTCGCATTATTAGGATACACAAACAATAACGATCACGTAGTTACAACATATAGTTTAGAGTCTTTTAACGATGCTCGTTTCAGACGAGCTTGAAACCATCAGCGCTTCATGCCATCCTCCACGACTGGAGCCACTGGTGGCATCGGAGCCATTGCCACCCCATGATTTTGCCTCTCCGTGCTCTCAGACCAACCTGAACATAAAATCATGTTGAATTAACCACTGTACAAGTATCTTAGAGTTCAACGATATGAATATGAATCGGAAGGAAATATGTCCTCAACATGACATTACCGAGGGACGGGTTGAATCCGCGGTTTTGGAGCTCGCGATACTCTTGGGTGAGGGCGCATGACTCGCAGAGGCAGTGGAGGATGAAGTCCTCGGCGGCGTTCCCGTCAATCCTATACTGTTTCCTCATCTTTAGACGGTAGAAAAAGGAATAGCAGCACGCACACCCGGTCAGCCAAGCGATGAGAAAGTAGATTGCTCCATTTAGACCACAAGCTGCAAACACATGATTTGACAATAGAACCGATCAGCTATCATGAATGAACGTGTTGGAAATTCCCTAGTATGAGTAAGTTATGCCGATCAATACATGGTGGAATGAATTATACCGTGATATCATCCATCAAATTAGAGTGTTTAAATGTTAAATTGCACTTAATAGGGAGAAAAAGAGACACCAAATCAGACTCAACAGTCCAATGAACCAATGAGTTTTTAATCTTTACATTGGAAAATTTGGATCGAACAAAGTCGAGAAAGGGTAAAGGGATAATGATATGTGGGGTCAGTAAACTTTTCTTTAATGTTTATTGTGGTTCTTTAATTTTTTTCTTTTTCAATCTACTTGTGGAACTTCTGAATATCCAAACTAGGTAGTCTTTCTGTTGTAACTTCAAAATTTTTAGCTGACATAGTCATAATTTATGTTAACTTGGTGTTGGAATTACCACTCTAGCATCCAAGTAGCTTCCATATAATTTTCATGTTAAATCTCTCTCGCTCTCATGATTTTGGCTAAAGAAGAATAGAATGATGTAATAGTTACCTCAATATTTTGGCCCAATCAATGCTAATGTGGCATCCCATGTCAAAAGAATATAGGTGTGCGGCGGTATACTTAATGGAAAGACTACACTAAGTGAATATTAAAAGTTCAGAAACTCCATTGAAAAAAAAAATGTTCGAAAAGCATACCAAACATTGACCAAAAAAAATAAATTACCACCCATGTCATTATCTCAAAGTTAGATAAGATCGGGACCAGATTATACTAATTCGATGTAATTCTGATTGTGATGAGAGGATCCAAATCCTATAACTCAGCGTGGTCTAGGGCTATTAAGGGTGTATTTGGTAACGATTATATTCCGAGGAACAATTTTTTATCAGAAATGGTTTTTTCTGATTTTGTTCTTGAAAACAATTTCTAAGTAAAAGAATGCATTTGATAATTCCACAAAAATCCTATTCTCGGGATAGAAATGTGTTTGGTGGGATTCTTAAATTTTTTTTTTTAATTTCTTTTAATTTTTTAAATACTTTTTTTTTCTTTTTCTTTTTCTCCTTCCTTCTTCTTTGTGGCTGGTCGCCGGCCACCATCATGGCCGGCGAACGGCTCAGTGAAGGTTCAGCAAGCTCGCTAGACCCTCGCCAGGCCAGGGTAAGATCTAACAAGCTCATCGAAGGCTTGCTTAGCCACGGTGAGCCTTGACCTTGCCCAGGCAACGCGAGGTCAGCCTTGCCCTAGCTTGGCAAGGCCTAGCCTCGCGCCGATTGGGGAGGCCAAGAGCTGCCGTGGCTTGGCGTCGCCTGGGGCTGGCGATGCGCCATAGCCGATGACCGGCCAAAAAGAAGAAGAAGAAAAGAGAATAAGAAAGGAGAAGAAAAAAAATTAAATTTTAGGAATTATTTCTAGGAATAAGAAGCTATTTTTTTCTGCTTATGGATTATGCTCCAAATCCATTTTCGCGAGCAAAAGAATAGATTTTTATTCTCAGAAAGAAATTTTGCCAAACAGATTTCTGTTTATTTATATATTTTTTTTGTTTCTCGAAACAAAAGAATAGAATAAGTTGTTTCGGGGATGGTTATCAAACATGGCCTAATTGGCCGCTTCAATGGAGCAAGTGACATGAAGGTATTAAATTCTGTGGGCACACGTTTGGATAAGGCTGTTGGCTTGTGGGGCTTACCCTGCCGATGTGATAAAGCAAAATCGACCCACATCTTCCCTAATAAAAAAAACACACGAATATCCCCCTCTTTCAAAGCTTCTTCAAGATCCAACACTACCCAATGCCCTCCACTCGGTGTCTTCCTATGTAAACCTCGGATTTTCGTGACGTAACTTAGGATTTCGATTCCATCGTTGACCGCTTGTAGCAGAGTTAGTCTCTCTACGGTGCTTATTAACGAGTCGAAATCAAGTTCCGACTCGTTAAGGAAGAGAATATCGGAACTAGGTACCATGTGCTAAGCAGTGATTTCATCATCTCTCTATTGAGTTTAAGCCGGGTACTTAACAGGAAGCTCCTCTGTCCACGATCTCCGAAATCTGGCCGAACGTCACACAGGGACACCAGAAGCTAATGCAACCTGCACAAACCATCATCAATCAACTAATTATTAGCGACTAATACAACAGACTCGAAATAGAGAATTGCCCTTTATTGTTTTAGAGCTTCAAACAAATCCCGGGAGAGATACAGCTTCACTCATCGCCTGTGCTTCAAGAAGCGACATCTATGAACTTACAGCGTTCGAGGTCGGAGAAGCAGTCGCAGAGATCCGTGGACCAGGGGACGTAATCCACCGACGGAGGCAGAGCAACCACCGGAACTCCAGTCACAGGCGGCGGTGGCGGCAGCGGCTCCTTCTGTGAAGGAGCAGCCTTGTCAGTAGAGTCTGGGTCGTTCGGTGCGCGCATCTTTTCCACGCAGAGAGAGAGAGAGAGAGAGAGAGAGTTGCTTTGTTTGAATCTTGTGTTCGGTGGATGACCAGTGTTGTTGATATCATATACGCATAACGAGGAAGATTGACTTGTCCTTCACGGAAGGTCAAGTGGTCCCAGCCAGGTGCGTCTTCCTCGGCTGATTGATGGGGGTTCATTTGTTGAGGTATTTGCTTTTATGTGACGAATGCTAATCGACACTCCGTCAACTAAGTGTTACTCTTCTCAAGTTACAACAGCCTACAGCAACTTATGAAAAACGGTCTCATCCAATGGACGATGATTGACTGATGACCAGTTAAGACATCAAATCCGACTTTAAATAAAGATTGGGTGAGTTCTAATACATCTTGAAATCCCAAGGACTTTACCGTAACTTCGAACTATTAGAATAATATATAGATGATGATTGGTAATAGAATTTGGACATGAACTCCTTGAAGGAAACCAATGAAGTATGTAGAGAAAGTAAAAAGCTTCCAAGACTTGGCCGGAAAGCTTTTATGACCAGAAATAAGTACACTGAATTAAACTATTAGCAAAAAAAAAAGTACACGGAACTTAAAAAAAAAAAAAAAAAAACCAATCTAATTAGAATTTGGAATTCAAACTTAAAGTAAGTCTAATCCAAATAAATATACTACAAATGATATTGTTGTTGAAAGTCCAATGAGCTGTTCATGATTCCTGATGTCTCTAGATGTTGCATGATTCGTGCTCATAGTGTATTGTCTATGCCACATGGGGTGGGTGTTGCGTATGTGTTGAACTTTGGTGTCTCCTTTATCATTAATAAGCCACTCCGTTATGCATCCTCACATTTCTCCACAAAAATTTATAAGCGCCTTTTGACTTGCACGTCACTTTAGGGATGATATATAATTGCTCCTAACCCTTTAGCTATAGTTATCCATTGGTTGATGAATCCTTATGGACTCAATCTTTAACTTACTTTCATATTTTGAGTTAATTGATCATCATAACATAGCATAATCTTCACTTAAGCTTTGGCCATTGGAAACTCGTGATCTATGAGTTCATCAAACATTCAATCCTATGGGCTTTGTGGGCCAATCGTATTGTTATGGCCTTAATGATTGACAAGCTTGTTTACACAATCTATCAAGTAGACACTACAAATTAAATGTATCATTATGGGCTCATTTGAGCCACTAGCTTCTTTATGTTTGGGCTCGTGAATTGATCCTAGTGTCAATACATATGCTTGGTGCTTGATTTCAAACATGCATTAACTTTCTCGCTCGAGCTCTACTCCTCTAGAAAGCTGAGACACTCGAGTTCAACTCATATCAATTGCATTCAACTTCTAAAGACAGCTGTGGTCTAATGTTCTCAATTAAGCACACGAGCTTGCCGAGGTGAGTTTTGGTGAGTTTGAGCTGTACTTGACAAGATGCTTAGTTAGTTCAACTCGATTTGAAAGTAGGTGAACCGATTTCTGAGAAATTATCAAGCTCAGTTTCATCCTAGATCATATATAATAAGAGTGCCGTTAAAATATGTCTCCTCAAGCACTTTAGTCCCGCTAGCTTTTAATATCTCTCCAGATAAGCAAAATGCCTACCGACAACAACAACTGAAAATTGGTCAATGATCTTATGAGTGCCACACTTAACCTACCCCTCGGATTATCGCTTTCAATTAATTGAAATAAATGTAAACGGCCGTTAAGAGCCTGCACCAGCCCTTTGTCTTTTGGACTTTTGGAGTATTACATCTTATGGTTTGATTTTTATTCTACTAGTTTATCAAAAAATGAAAAAAGAATTAGCTTAATTTTAACAACAACGGTGGAAACTATATCCGGAAAATGGATCAAAATCCTTTCATGCTATTTTGTTTTCTATCAATTAAACTTTTTTTTTCATTATTTCTCTTCACAAGTACCATTGTGGACTCCTTTTCTAGTTATATATAGTATATAGAAGGATAATCTTTGATAATGGATTGTATCGACATCTTTAGTCCCCTAAAACTGGATGACACGTAATCATAAATGACTTTTAACTGCTGACATTTATTTCTCATTATTTTAGATTTTTGCAAAAAATCAATGAGGATGATATTTTCCTAAATATGATTGCTCGTGTCACTTACAAAAATATAACTATTGTCCATAAAAATGTTCACACAAAATTGTTATTGGTATATTTTTCGTTGATTAATTATTTCAAGCATACAAACACTCATTTTCAGAAAAAATATTTTTCAAATCATCCCTTTTCTCCAAAATGAACAATTTGGAAAATATTTTTTTCAAAAATGATTTCTTAAATCGCTTGAAATAATCAATCAATTAAAGATATTTTTATTATCAATAATAATGTATGCTTGAACAATTTCATGAACAATAAAAATACTTTTCATTCATTTATTTTTGTAATTGATATAAGTGATCATTTTTAACAAAATATATTCCAAAAATTATTCATTTTTCACAATACAAAGGTAGTGTAAGGCTCCTTGTATTTTCCTTTTGTTTGCATTCTTTTTTTTTTTTTTTTTTTCTAACAGGCGCTATTTCTACACCCTAAGGGCACATTTGGTAACGATTCTGTTTCCGGGAATAAATTCTGATCAGAAATGATTTTTTTTTATTCTATTCCCGGGAACAGATTCTAAGCATTTTAAACCGTTTGGTAACTGTGCAAATTTTTTTATTCTGGAATAGAATTGCATTTGGTACCGTGCTCATTGATTCTGTTCCAAATCAATTTCTTTTGATTTTTAAATAATTTTTATACTTTTTTCATTTTTCTTTTCTTTTTTTCATTTTTTCCTTTTCATTTTTTCATTTTTCTCTTATTCTTCATCTTCTTTAGGTGACCGGCTAGACGAGGGCCGGCGACCTCACCGGAGCGTCGCCGGCCCTTGATAAGACTAGCCCTCATCGGCTGAGTCTCGTCCTCGCCGAGGCTGGGCGAGGCCTGCTTGGCCACCGGCGAGGTTGGGCGATGCCCGTGGCGAGGCTCGCCTAGCCTGGCCGAGCCTCGCGATGGCCAAGCAAGCCCAGTCGGGCTGGGCGAGGCTCGCCCCACCTCGCCGAGGCTAGGTGAGCCTCGCCGGGGCTGGCAAGGCTCGCTTGGCCAGCCTTGCTAGGGTTAGGCAAGTGTCGCTGGTGGCTAGGCTTGCCTCTAGCGAGCTCGTCGGAGTCTCGCCGGCGGCCAAGGCAGTCGATGAAGAAAAAGAAAAGAGAAGAAGAAGAAGAGAAAATAGAAAAAGAATAGTTGTTTCGATTCTTAGATTTGTTCCCGGAACAATAATCAACTTTTTTTTTTTATTCTTGATTTTGTTCCAAATCTACTTCCAGAAACAAAAAATTAGAAATTTGTTTCTAGGAAGAAAAATTTTATCAAACACGATTTTGTTCCAAAACTACTCCCGGGAACAAAGAATCAGAATTTGACACTGTTTGGCCGGTTGCCAAACAAGCCCTAAGTTGCTTGAGACACAACCTTTTATGGACATAAACACAATTATTAATTAAACTCGAATTATTATAAGCAATAAATCTTGAGGTGGTCCCATTACTAATTTTGATTTTCCATTAGTTTGGTCTCTGAATTCTATTTTCCAATAAATATTCAAACTCTAAAGGAGACTAGATTACTTTTCACATCCGATGAAATGGAACTTTTTATAGGCGAGTGTTAAAATATTTAAATAATAAGCCATATTTTCATTTAAAAGTTTAAATTTTTAAAAAAGTTGACAATAATCTCACAAAATTTCACATAGTATTAGAATAGGAGGTTTTGAGCCAAGTTTTTCTAGGACTCATATTTTCACACTTTAGGTTTAAACTAACACCAAAGCCTCACATAATCAGTTTTCTGAAGGGATATGAGTCTTGGAAAAGCATTGTAGTTTTCACATTAAGCAAATACATGTTACTAGTGTGCAAAAATGATATACTAAATGATGTAGAAGATTGCAAGTGATAATTTAAACATATGATTGACATTCCACACCTAACAATAACAGTACACATTACTCAGGAAAATAACACTAGAAGTGCCAAAAGTTATGTACAACGCTCACTTTAGTGCCAAAAGTTTTTTTCGAATCACTTAAGTGCCACTTAATAAAAAAAAAAAATCACTTAAGTGTCAAATATGTTATGAGTAATTAGAAATCCAACGTGGTCATATTTTATTAAATATTTAATCTTATATGGCTCGCCGACATACCTAGTCAGCATATAAACCTTAAATGATGTTTAAAGTTGTAAAAAGTGATCGTTTAAATGCCAAATTTTATTTAAAGTGAACACTTCAGTACCAATAATTGTTAAAAAGCAATCACTTAAATGTCAAACATACCATGTCAAAATGGTACATGGATTGGATTTCTTAAATAATATGTAAAGTTATATAAAATTTTTAATGAAAAAGGCCACATAATATTTTTGGTTCATTGACACTTAAGTAATCTTTTTTTTTTTTTTTTTTTTTTTTTTTCCAATTTGGTACTTAAGTGATCCAGTGAAAACTTTTGGTACTAAAGTGAACGTTGTATACAACTTTTGACACTTCTTGTGTTCTTTTACCCACATTACTCGTTTCATCAATTTTGTGAAGCAATATAAGTAAACTCTCATCTGTCTCTCACATTACTAAGATACACTAACAATAACAAATACATAGTCACGACATGGAGCTTAGAGTCATTTGATGATGTGTTTCAAACAACCTCAAAACCATCAACGATTCATGCCGTCCACCAAGACCGGAGCCACAGGTGGCAACGAAGCCATCATCACCTCGTGATTTTGCCTCTCCACGCCGTCAACCAACCTATACATGTTACCGTGTCAAATTAATCACTGTACAAGTATTTTAAAGTTCAATGACAAATATATAAATAGGAAGGAAATATGTCCTCAATATAATACCGATGGATGGGTTGAATCCGCGATTCTGGAGCTCGCGATACTCTTGGTTGAAGGCGCATGTCCCGCAGCACCATTAGGGGGCGAAGTCCTCGATGGCGCTCCCGTCGATCCTGTGCTGCTTCCTCATCTTTAGACGGCAGAAGGAGCAGCAGCAGCATGCACACCCAGTCAACCAAGCGATGACAAGTACATTGCGCCATTTAAACTACAGGCTGCAAACATATGAATTATGATGGATCATCTATCTTGTTTACATGCGTTAGAAATTGCCTAGTATGATTAACTTACGTCGATCGATACATGTCTGGAAGGAATTACATTAGGGGTGAGTGGTTTCAGATTTCGTTTAAGTTTCATCCAAAACCTACTCATCAAAATTAATTCTCTAATTTTTAAAATTTGAAATCTGCCTTGCATATCAGGAACCTATAACTTGCCTTGTAACATGTTTTAGGGTCGGTTCCAATGTCTATTCAGATTTTATATATATATATATATATATATATATATATATATATTATATATATATATATATATATATTCTTCATTAAACGATTGTAATGAATCATCACCTCTAACGACCACCATTTATTACAATTCATCGATCACAATTCTTATTTAGATACAAAGATTATGAAATTGCAAATTGCCTTTTAAGTGTTTAAGAGTCTCACACGTATCACTTTGGACACGGCTTCACTTGTCATTTGTGCTTCAAGGAGTAACATCTATAAACTTACAGTGTTTGAAGTCGAAGGAGTAGTCGCAGAGACCCGTGGACCGGGGGACATAGTCGAACTACGGAGGCGAAACTACCGCCGGAACTCTAGCCGCTGCCGGCAGTGGCTGCGAAGGCTCTTGAAAAGGAGTAGCCTTCTCATGAGCCTCTAGGTCGTTTGGTGAACTATCCTTTCGCGCGCCCGCACGAGGGAGAGGGGGAGAGCTTACCGGATGTGCATGCTTCATATTATATAAGCATACCGAGTAAGACTGGTTTGCTTTTTGCAGAGGCAAGTGGCCCAATCTTATTGCGTCTTCCTCAATTAATTGACCCGGTCCATTTTGTTTAGGATTTGCATTAATGTGATGAGTGCTCATTGGGTCTTCCTTGGAAAGATCGTTTGACATACACCCACCCCTGCCAACACCTTCTGAATTACGACAACTTATGCAAAACGGTTTCATCTAATTTTGAGGGGAAATTATCAAAAAAAAGTCATAAATTAATTGCATTTATACTAATTTAGTCCAAAACCTTTTTTAAAATTTGTCAATATAGTCCGTCCGATTATTACACTGAATTAATAAAAATATAGTAGATTTAGAATTTTTTACAATTACATGGAAATATGATGATGTCCAAATTTGTAGTCTACTAGAGGTTATATTTTCCCCAACAGTTGACTAAGGGTCTCTTTCTAGAGGCTCACATCACTCGGATGCAAACTTCAATGATTTTTTAACCTGCTTATAAATACCAGACCCAACAGAATAAAAAATTGGTATACGCTACCAACAATCTGATGATGCAGATAAACTAGTTTGACTTTCCCTAAATTTTCGTGTTAGCAAATTCCACATCACACCCCAAAGGTCAATTGAACTTGTCCGAATAATGACCATATAACAATGGAAAAAGTTGTAGCGTTGTCAGCATCTTGCTTTCAATTATAAATTTTCTATCAGAGTTTTGAAGAGTTCAAACCCCGTTTAGTTTGACTTTCACCAAAAATTGTAGCGTTGTCAGCATCTTTCTTTCAACTATGAATATTCCATCAGAGTTTTGAAGAGTTCAAACCCGGGGTTGCTTTAGGCCGGCAACTTGATTGTGAATAAAAGTTTAGGTATTGTAGTGGGAAGGTTCATGACCTAATTGCTTAGATTAAATCTCTGTCAATTTTTAGGAACGTCATCTTAATTCATTAGTCAAAACCTGATAGTCATATCCCATGCAGTTTCATGATGAATAAACTAGTTGTGGTTAAGTTATAGTTAACAATTGATGCAATGCTCAACTCTATGATTGTGGTGATTCATTTTTTGAGACACCTTTCTCGGCCTTGTAGTGGCTAAGCTACTCTATCATTGATAAGGTCGCAATCGAGATGAGCTTAGACAATGTAGTGCCACGCCTGAGATCAACTGGGCTTACATACTTGATGCTTGAGCTTGATTGACAACTAACTTTCTTGCTTAAACTCTATTCAACTAAAAATATCAAGATACTCTGCAACCGACTTATAAAACTCAAGCTCGAGTTTGACGTTCTTGAGTTCTTTGTAATTTTGACGATTTTACGCATGTCTTTACAACTATGGTTAATATTTTGAAAAGCCCCAAAATTGTGCACTTGTGACAATTTTACTTTTTGTTAGTTTTTGTTAAATTTTACAATTAAATTATTAAGTTAAATAACACATGACAGTTGACTGGTATACCAATTTGGGATTTTACGCTCCGTTTGTCACAGTTTACAATTTTTGTGGTATTAGTCCAATTTAACAAAGAGTATATTTGTCACAAATTTACCATTTTTGGGTTTTTAACCAACGAATAAATTAGTTTGGGTAAATTTGTTATAAATCTACCAATTTAGAGTTTTTTTATAATCAATCAAGGTAAATTTGTTAAAGGTATACCAGTTTGGGATTTTTTATGATCAAAAAATAGTTTTTAATAAATTTGTCACAAGTATATCAATTTGGAGCTTTTCAGGATATTAACCCTTATAATTATTATATAATATAATATATATATATATATATATATATATATAAATAGTTAGGCGCGTTTGGTAACGATTTTGTTCCCTAACTAATTCGAGTAAAAGAACGCGTTTGGTAATCGTCCAAAATTTCGATTCTCGGAATAGAATTGCGTTTGATAACGTGTTCATTGATTCTGTTCCAAATTAATTTCTTTTAATTTTTAAATAATTTTTTTACTTTTTTACTTTTTTTCTTTTCTTTTCTTCCTTTTTTCCTTTCCTTTTTCCTTTTTTCTTTTTTTTTTTTTCCTTTTTCTCCTATTCTTTTTCTCCTATTAATTATACTATTAATATTATTACTTATTAGTAATATACTTTAACATACTTATTAGTGATATACTTTAACATACTTATTATAATTCATATAATATACTTATTAGTAATATACTATACTAATAATTGGTATACTAATATATTATATTATTATTAGTATACTATAATAATATTATAATAATTAGTATATTAATTATTAACTATTATTATAATATTAATAATTACTATTAATAATAGTTTATATTATTATATTATATTAATAATTAGTAATATCATTAATAATATTAGTATACTTAATAGTATATTAATATAATTATATAATATTACTAATTATTAATTATAATTATATAGTATAATATTATAATATTTATTATACTAATAATAAATATTATAATATTATACTATATAATTATAATTATATAATAGTATATTTATATTAATAATTATACTAATATACTAATTATATAATTATATTATATATTAGTATATAATAATTATATTATAGTAATAATTAGTAATATTATATAGTAATAATTACTATATATATTATTATAGTGATATATATTATTATAGTAATATTATATATACTAATAATTAGTATAAGAATTTTATTGTGTTGATTCTTTTTTTTATTCTTGTACGCAGAATCAATTTTTTTTTTTATTCTCAAATCTTGTCCCAAACTGATTCCGGGAACAAAAATTTTACCAAACGCGATTCTCGTCTCAAACCGATTCTCGGGAACAAAAATCGGAATCGCCCACTGTTTGGCACGTTACCAAACAGGGCCTTAGCTTGATTAGGCTTGCCAGCTTGTCGGGTCGAGTTCTGATGAGTTCAAGCTATACTTGACAAGATGCTCAAGTAGTTCGAGCTCAATTTCCAACAAAGGGAACTAATCTCAAGTAATGCGCCGAGATCGTGTTACGTATAAGCTTGACTCAGTTTCCAATTGATCTGCACTGTACCCCTATAGTGACACGGTCTGATTGCCACACTTAACCTAATCTGCAAAATATCATGATTTTTAATCAATTAAAATAGAAGTAAATGGTTATTATCAGAATTTTGGAGTATTACGTCTCATCATCGTAGAGCCCTCATTCAACGCTCATCATTTTCTGAGCGGTTTGACTTTTATTGTGACATCATATGGCATGATTTTACTAGTATGTCATAAAATGAAAAATACCCATCTTTCGTTTCACAACTACAATTGAAACTATACTAAAAGAATGGATTAAAAAAAAAAAAATCTGTACATGCTATTGTCTATCTTAAGCGTCATTTATTTCATGAAAAATGAATGATTTGAAAAGCATTTTTTTAGAAAAGATCATTTATATCACTTAAAATAATTAGTCAATAAAAAATGTTTTTATTGAACAATAAAAATATCTGTCATTTATTCATTTGTAAGCAATACAAACAATCATTTAAATTATTTATTTTTCTCGAAATAAACGTAATTTAAGTAAATTTTGGGTGTCATTCATTTTCACAAGTATCACGTGTACTCTTCAACTATGGATATCCCTTGGGTGATGAATACTAGATGACTCGATCTTCAATTTTTTTCCAGGTTTCGAGTCAAATTATCTCTACATGTCACGAAATTCACTTAAACTCTATCCATTAGAAAACTTATGATCAATGAGCTTATTACACATCCAATTGATCAGCTTTATGGGCCAATCATATTGTTATGACGTTTATGATTGATAAGCTTATTTAGATGTCCTATCAAAGGGGCTTTATGGGTTTAGTGGGTTGTGATGTTGATGTTAAAAATAAGGTCTGGGCCCAAACATAAAGTAGCTAATTGAAATTATATTCATAAAATGGATCAAAATCTTTACATGCTGAGTTATTTTTTGTTTATTGAATTTCTTTTTTTATAATTTCTCATCACGAAAACCGTATGTACTTCTTTTCTAGTTATATGTAATTAACTAAAATCATAGAAGTGTGGAATTTTTCATACTAGGGTAGATCGACATCTTTAGTTCCCTAAATATGAATAATAAGAGATCTTTAATCACCAAAAAAAAAATAATAAGAGATCTTTAAAAAAAATTTAACTGCCGAGATTTGTTTCCCACTTTTTTATTTTCTTGGTCACTTGTTTTCTGCTTCTTTTTTCGCTTTTCTTTTGATGATTTACTAGTACCATTTAATTGGCCGCTGCTGCCATCGGCATTGCTAAACCCCATTAAGAATTTGTGTTTTGAATTAGGATTTCTTGTAAATTGAAGGCGAGGCCGATGGTATAGATTATGATTTTTTGTATTGAAATAAATCGAAACCTGGAAAATTAAATAAATGGATGGTAAAAGAAATATTGTTACACTTAACAAATAAGAAACTACATTCACTACTTTCTAATAAACAAGGATAAAGAAAAATGGCAGAGCCAGTGACAGATTACATTCAATTACCAATAGTAATAACATAAATTAGCAATTTGAAGACTAAATTTTTCATCACAGAAAAAAAAATGCAACTCTCCACATTAGGCAGGGTGACCTTTGCGCACCACTCTTTAAGATTTCTTGTCCCTTCTCTCGCCGCAGAGAGGAAAGTCAAGGGTGGGCCGAGAAGTACCCGAGCAGGCCCACGAGCGGGGCGTTGATGTAGGTCGTGGGCTCGGACTCCTGGAAGAAGGGCCTCGAGTCCGGGAAGGCATCCGTCACGTTGGGCCCGCCGACGACGGCCCCGACCAGCAGGTTGGGATTCGGGTCCGGGCTGAGGAAGTAGCGGGACCCGGCCTTGCACCCGATGCGGGCCGGGTGGGCCCGCACCGAGGGGAGCGAGCTGGCCCTGTGGTGGATCCTCTGCGGGTAGCGCGCGCCGTAGCCGACCATGTACGACATCCCCAGCGGATTATCCCCGAGAATGTAGTCCACCTGATAGAATATACACCAAAAAACCGGAAACATTATTAAACCGACCATGTCCGATGAAGAAGAGATCGAATGTGGGCAGTCGTCGCTGTATCTTAACATTAAAATATTAGAAGAATGAAGACCTGACGCTTGGCCAGCTGCCGGAGGAGGGCGGGAGAGGCAGAGGTGCCGCCGCAGGGGACCGCCTTGTTGGCGTGGCTCAAGTAGTTGGAGTAGGCCAATAGCAGGAAGGACAGCGAAGTCACGTGCTGCATGTTGCTCCCTCCCGCCTTGAATATCAACCCCCCTTTTTTTCCCAAGAAAAATATTCAAGAAATTAGGGCAAGAACGAGAATTAATCACAACCGCCCAAGAGAACGTACTATCGCAAATTCTTGAATTTCGATACGCGCTGCGGAAACTAACCATCCTTAAATCGGGCGTACGATAAATAGGCTGCTTTAATAAATAGATAAAAAGTGCAGTAGTCGAAGCGAAAATTGTACCGGGAGAGTACTGAACTTGAGGGTGAGAAAGGCCAGGCAAAACAGAGCAGATGAACCCATCCGCGTTCGCCTTGAACGACTTGAAGTAATCTGCCCTCCCCATCAGCACTTCCTGTAAATTCAAATCATGGAAATTAAGAAGACCCACGCTGAAGAAAAATCGTAGATCAAAAAGAAAAAATTATTAGGCGTAACAATGCCAGACGAACTGGTTCATCTTTCCAATAGCGAGAGGTGAGACCCAGCAGCAACTATAATACCAATCTATAATATTATTATTATTATTATTATTATTATTATTATTAGGATAGAAATTATAATGAATAATTTTTTAAAATTTCTCGAGTGACCCCGAAAACGGAAGGAAAAGGAGGAGCGATTTAGGTTGTAAAAAGCATGGGGAAGGGCCGTCGTCACAGGCTTTTTGCACATGCGCGGCGCAGTGACTGGTGCAGCTCGAGATCGGAGCGGGCCCCACACGTGGCGCCCACTTCGCCCCGTCAGTCAGTCGCCAGAACCCGCCCTCGGGTTTTGATTGGAAAGAGAAGGATAAAGAAAAGGACGCCTCCTCCCACCCCCCTCGCCCTTTGATTCAGCAACGTCGAAAGACAGAAATGCCCCTACCCCTACCCCCTAGAAATACGTGTCTAGATTTAATTCCTTGGAAAGATTAGAACGTGGCCCCCACTAAAAACCATAGAAGGAAAAAAAAAACGAAAGCCAAAAAGGCCAAGGTCTCGCCCAACATCATGTTCAATCATTTTGCTCCTGTTATCTTGGAAATTTTCCCGTATAATCCATGTTTGGGTCGAAATATAAATCTACGTATGATACAAACATCATGATTATTCACATGTTGATTTTTATCACATGTAAGTACTCGAGACACTCTAAATCTAAATATATATATAATCTAATGTACGACCCTCAAATGAGTGAAGCTACGTAGGGTCCTTAGAGCCCACAAACCAGGCACATCATCATCCTCATGCCCCTCCTTGAATTATTCAAAATCCGCTTTTCCCCACGATTCTTGACAAACGAGAGCTAAAGGCTACAGCCATGTCCCCCCTCCCCAAAAGCAATCCACATCTTCAAAGCCAATCACTCTCTTTATCTCTTCCTTTTTTCTCAGACGGGGGAATATACTTGCGGGCCCATCTCCAGACTTTTCCATACGCAGCTCACCCATCTCGGGTACATCACGTGACTCCGTAGCAGTACCACCCCATCCTCTCCCTCCTCCGAATCCTTCCAGTTCCCTCCATTCCAACTGCTCCCCATTAATGCATGTGAAGAAATGGAGGGATACCGCCAGCATTTTCTTACTTATTTTATCTACATTTATCCCCTCTCAGAAAAGATTAATGCCAGTGCCACTGGTCTGGAAAAAAGGTAGTGGGAGGGACTGACTCGCTCCATGTGACAATGAGCATAAACGGCACGGCACGAGTACAGATGGTGCTAGGTTCTGAGAATGACCGCTTTTTTTTGGCTATTTCTATTGGACTATGATGCCGACTTACCACTTGATTAAAGAAAATTCAGAATACCCATGAAAAAAAAATTTATTTACTCGTGTTTCCCGTTGGAAAATCGGCATATATTCTCCAAAGCAGGTACTGGTGATGGAATCGCATGTGAAGTTTTAGTGTGAAGAGTGTGTCGCTTTTTTTTTCCTAGATCCATGCACATTGATTGTGGAAATAGCGTGCGCGTTTGCCATAAGCAGGTGCGCATGTACTAATGAATTCTCCGAGCGACATTTGACTAAATGGTTCGAGCAATCAAAAAGAACTAACAATAATTAATTAGTACCTTGGAGATGAGGACGTTGATCCCGGCATGCTTGTTATCCCAACCGAACTCGTTGATGGTGTCGCCGGCGTGCAGCACCACCTCGTTCCGCATGATGTACTCCCTGTACAGCCTCCGCCGCGACGCCTTGTGCAGCCACGCCGCTCCCCACAGCAGCTCGTCCTGCGCCACCCTCGCGTCAATCCCGACGGCTCCGATTCGATTCGTTTCGTTCCGAAAGATCCAACGGCTAGGGAGGGGAGGGAGTGGGAAAAGCTTACCTGGTAACCGTTGACGTCGCAGTAAAAGGGGCACACCGCCCGGCGCAGGCTGCCGCTGTACGCGCCCCGGTACTTGTCAGCAAACGCGAACACCTTCACACCGAGAGACGCGAACCTCAAATCAGTGACAAAGAGACAAAAACAGACCGTTCATTACTACCCAAAACCTCAACGCGCCCCCACCACAACGGTCACTGAATATTTTCTCTCCTTTTCTTCTCTGTTTTCGTTTGCATTGTATGTTTCTGATCGAGTGACGTCGTTGGTCCCTCTCGACCTTGTCAAGTAGCTTGCTTCTCCACTAAAAATCAATGAGGAATGCTTCACGTACTCTACCCGAATACATTTTCGTTTCGTCAGATCACTGTGAATGATTCGGTTTTTCAGAGTAGCAACACTATAAAAAAAAAACCTCTCTTTTTCGAAAAGTGCAACTTTTGCTTACTTAATTCCTTAGTGAAATGTATTCAAATGCTTGTTAAATACAAGCCCTCTTTTGTACTCCTGTACCTAAAGCAGCATGATGATGCAGCAAGATGAAAACATTACTGGTTAAAGAATGGTGGGCTCCCACGAAACAAATGGCTGATGCCCCGGTAAACATTCTCGTTTGTCATAAGCAAATGATGGGCCAAGTTTCATCAATAACCACGAGATTACGACAATTCTTATCGTGCATCGGAATTCGGAATGTTTGCGTAATCTATGCTGTTGCCGCAATCCTGAACAAACTCGTGCAGCGTGCCAAAAAAAAAAAAAAGAATAGAAATGGTTTGCAGAGGCGACCGCGACCTGTTTTCTGACCAACATCACCATCGTTTCCATCCCCGCGAAAGATAAAGTAAAACAGAAATTGCCCAAATCAAGGACAAAGAAAAAGCTAGATGCATTTTGATTTTGCATCGTCTTTCCTATTTCCTGAATAATGAAGTAGAGAAAAGAGGAGAGACAGAGAGAGAACCAGAGTCGGAATTCAGAGAGACGGACGTACCTTAACGGCTCGGTCGAGCAGCAACCGAGAGTAACCCGGGTCCCGCAACCGGAACACGATGGAGGCTGCGGCGAGCGCGGCGGCGGTCTCGCCGGCCACGTCGGAGCCGGGGTGGGCCCGGTCGATGCGGTAGACCGTGCGGAGGGTGTCCATGTCCTCCGGCCGCTCCCAGCAGTTGTGGTCCGAGTAGGCGTCGCCCACCTGCACGTACACCACGCCGGGGACCGCCGTCGCCTTCAGCAGGTAGTCCGTCGCCCACCGCACCGCCTTCACGGCGTTCCGGAGCTCCGGGCCCATCGTCCGCCCGAAGTCTATCACGCTCCACGACAGCAGCGTCGCCGTGAAGGCCATCGGGAACCCGAACTTCACATTGTCCCCCGCGTCGTAGTAGCCCCCCGTCAAGTCCACCTGGCGATGCGGCGACGGACGCAGATCGTGAGAGATTGCATTATAATTTTCACACGTTCGTTTTTTTTAATCAAATCACATTTCTCACGTTGATGCCGGATAACATGTCGAAATGAACTGGAGACGCAGTGCATTTGCGAGAAAGGAAAAGAAATGGGCAAATGTGGGGGCGGGGTGGGGTGACTTACGCCGGCGGTGGCGCCGTCGTGGAGAGCGGAGTCGCGCCGCCACCGGACGCGCTGGTCGGGGGGGAGCTTGCCGGAGCGCTGGCCCTCGAAGAAGAGGATGCTCTTGTGGAGGGCGTCGAAGTACTCGTGGCCGCCGCCGGCCGCGGCGGCGGGGCGGAGAGGGTGGTGGAGGAGCAGGAGGAGGACGGCGAGGGCGGGGAGCGCCGGGGAGGCGGTCGGCGAGGGGAGGGCCTTTCGCGCCATTTCTTTCTTTTGCCGGCGGAGCGAAAGGTGGTGGCGATGTGAGTGTGGGGAAGCGGGAGGGACAGCGGCTTCCTTTTTATAACCCGAACCCAAAAATGGTTGCATTGGATTCCAGAGAATGGGCCAATTGGAGGGCGCCACGTGGACGGAGCAGTACGATTTCGTGCCGCTCGGCGGTCCCAATTCCAATGCAATCGCATGCTTGACCGGTTCGTCTTCGGGTCTGTGGACATCGTCGGGTCGGGTGGCCCGAGTCGTTCGTGAGATCGCTCCGAATTCGAGCTCTCGACTTGTCTGTCTATTTCTGGCCCAAGGGGAAAACTTATCCTCTACGCTGAATTGATACCGAATGACAAATTTAGCCAAAAATGGGTCGGCAAAAGACGCTTGGGCAAAATTGTCAATTTACTAAGAGATACGATGAAGTTATTTTATGAAATAATACATTACTAACACTTTAAAATTCGATGAATACTAAACGATTGGGATGCGAGCTCTTTGCCAAGTCTAATTTGAATCCTTCCCTTTCTTATGCTCAGTTTAATACTTATTACTGGAATAGCTCTAGTGGTAAATTGCAAATTCATAACACTTTGAAGGATGTGTGAGCCTAATTACAAAAAAAAAAAAAAAAGTATTCCTCACGAACTTAGGTACCCACAAAAAATATACCCAGCATATATACATAAATGTACACATCAGTATATATATAGAACATACCTTAAATTTTGCATTTTCTATTTCTATTGTAAATGATCTCTAATGGGGCTCATTAAATTTTTTTTTACAATTAACTTGAATAAGGATCAATTTGGATAGATTTTTACTTTTTAATTTTATTTGATCTAAATCTTGCGAAAAACATTTTTTATTCGACGATGGAGGTTTGATGGCCAATGAAATTTATTTCAAGTTTATGTTATAAATCATGTTTATTTGGTGTTGGCAATGCCTTTGCTATAGCACAAACTATCATCAACTCACGCTCTCGCATACATTTCTTCTTTCTCATATATGATTTTTAGTTTGGAGTACCTTTGTGTATTTGCTAAGCAATTAATTAAAAAAAAATACAATTTCCAATGCGTAATCCCTTCTTCAGAAATCAAAGTATTTATAATTGCATATCCTGATTGAACGCTCCAGAAGTATTGGTTATAGGGCTTTCGAAGCAAAAGCAAAAGAGAGAACGGAAAAAGTTTAGATGAAGGGACGGACCCAAAATCTAAGGGCTGCTCTAAAGAGTCAAAAGAAAGGAATGATTGACAGCATGTGGTCCACCGACGCATCGATGAGCGACGCGTGGCGAGGGAGTCCCATCACCGGTGGGCTCCACAGAGCGTAGGGAATCGCCACCTCCTAATGGACGGAACTGCCGCGGGAATGATGGGGAAGCGTCGGATGGCGCGCTGACCGGGTAGTAATTATGTATCATTACTCCTTCGGTGGGTGATTTACTGCGAATCGGAGGTGGCAGCGATAACCTGTGAATTCTTGTTGGGAACCATTTAATGATGTCATGTCCAAAAAAGAAAGAATATTAAGTTGTCGCGAGGGGCGAGTGTGGAATAATTCCCTTTTTTGAGGTCTTCTTTATAAAGTTTACGAGATTTTTGGATATTTGGGGTTGGGGGGTCCATGCATTGCACCGATGGCCATCAATTGGAGGGACGACGACGGGTCCTCTGGAGGATAGGGAGAGAGAGAGAGAGAGAGAGAGAGAGGGTCTTCGTGCTACGATCGGCCTAATCGTCACGGGCCCTATCGTCTTATCAGAATTTCACGGTGGATACAGCGCATTATGGGGCACTTCCCCAATCCAAGGGTCTCTAGGTCGAGTCACGACATCGTGGGCCGTCTTTTGCATGTGGCTCACATGCAAGTAGTTCCGTCTTTTCTCACCCAAATGCAACACCAATAATTTGTAACGGTAACCGATTACATGTCTTATAATATTTTAATAATAAATCACGCCTCTATTTAATCATTTAAATTTTTAGAATATTTAATGGTGGTTCTATAAAATCTCGCATGATATTAAAATTAGAGATCTTAAATTTGAATCTTTTTAGACCCCATAAGCTAAAAAAAGAAGAAGAAGAAGATCAAGTCTTCATCTAATAACAAGCTTTTACAATCGAAGTGATCACCTTTCGAACCTTTTGCTCCTACTAGGAAGAGCGATGTCCATGCGCTATGTCGAGACAAGTAATGCGAACGAGAGACAAAAGTAAATTGAAAGACAAATAATTCTAGACCCCATTTATTATAAAAAAAAAGTTTACGTCTTCATTTAATAACAAGTTTTTAGAAAAGTCGAAGTGATCACCTTTCGAACCTTAAGCTCCTACTAGGAAGAGCGATGTCCATGTGCTATGTTCAGACGAGTAATGCGAACGAGAGACAAATTCAACATCCACGGAGGAACAAATTGAAAGAAAAAGGGAATACATGGACAAAAAGTCACGTACGTCGTGAAAAGCCCATGCTGGATCACCCGGGTCCTAATGTAATTGCTGAGAACTAGGCGGTCGCGGGCTTTATACGCACAGCCTGCGTGGGCCTCTGCTGGGAGAAACCTTCTGGCGGGGGCTCATCATTGAGAGAACCCGGAAAAGATTTCATCCTTGTTTTGTCACTTGTTTTCCGGTACGAACAGTGTTCTCCCCTTCCTCTTTTGGGTGTTTGTTCCAGGACAATGATTCGCATTTGCCATGTTTTTACCGACCACCGTCCCGCAATTGCTGCGCTGACGACGCGGCTTTTGGTTTTGTTTTATCGCCAAAAGCAATCTGAGTCGTACTTTGGTCGTGATACGTACTGTTAAATGGCTAGTTGTCGATATATACTATTGCGGTGAGATCATTTTATATATCGTCACCTTCTGGATTTTTCTTTTCTTTTTTTTACCTTCTGGATTTGAATATTCAACATTTTTGTCCCCTAACTTTTGTTGATATATGAGCGCATTGAGGTCAAGGGTTCACATTTGCTGTACTTTTTCGGGGAAATTGTTTTGTTAATGCTATTAGCATTGTAAAGTTAGGTCACATGGTTGGATTTCACATTTTCATCGTTGTACTCAATACTTCCACGATGCTAGAAAGACAGCTTTTCATTTAGAATTTTGATCCACGAAGGATTGTTATGTGTGTCTTTGGGAATTTACAAAATTATTTTGACACTCTAAAACATTTGAGTGCGACTTGAGATTATTTGGCAAAAAAGAACTATAGAGCTTTTCACCGAAAAAAAAAAAAGAGAGAGAGAGAGAGAGAATTGCAGAGCCACTTTAAATCAAAAGCTGCTTTGGCAAAGCTCAAAATATTCAAGGACAAAAAGCACCACGGACCTTTACAATTACAGAACATCATAGAGGAAAAACAAACGGCCAAAAAATTCATTGAACCTATATAAAAGAACGGTGCAAATTATTAATGTGATTTGACCATCGTCCTGTGTCTCACACATTTTTCAACATAGCTTCATTTGTCATAATGAAAGGTACATGAAAGAGAGAAAAACTCTCGAAACCTCAAGTGACAGAGACAATTGATATCTCTCTAACGTACTTCAACATATTGCAATGTGGATATATACTTATATAGATGCAATGAAAGAGAAATTCCAAATAACGAATCCAATGCAAGCTATAAATCTCGTGAATAGTTCTTGATTTAGCGGCTGTAAAATTTAATAAAGCAAATCACGAGGTCAGCATGTGAAAAAAAAAAAAAAGTCAAGTCATTAACAAATGATTAAACAAGGACATTGCCTCGTCTATAAGTCTCGCATTCACATGATAATTAAACAGCATCAGAGAGATCCCTTTAGAATTGCAAATTTCATGGACCCTCTCCACGTTACAAACCGGTAGCTCGATTTTCACTAAGAACAAAGACATTGCGGCTTCGCTTTCATCGGGCCCGAGCAGAATCACGAAAAGGCCGGATGCTGACTTCTGCGGTCCGACAAGGACCACTCGCCCCGTGGGAGTAAGAAAAACAACAAAAAGAGAATGGAGGACCTCGTGAACTCGCGGCCACGCGGCACGATCGCTGTGGTTCTTTTTGCTAAGGACATCGACAGCGCACAGGCGCTGGCAGGCAGGAAGAACCCGAGGAGACAAAGACATTCGAAATTTTTAAGGAGCGACTGAAAAACCACACCGGTTCACGAGCCAACTTGGAAAAAGAATTATTGGTGCCGACTTGTGGTCCTGGAATGTCTGCCGTTCCCGGTTGGAACGGAGGCGGCTCGGCGTTTATTGGATTCGCATCCCACACCATCTTGATTGGAGAATGGCAGAAGCCGAATACAAATTAATCCATAAATTGATCTGACTCGATCGGAATCAAATTAGACTAAGAAAAGTCCACAACTTGAAACATATGAAATTAGTTTAATGTGATGAAATCGAATTATATCTAACCATTTAAGTTTGACTCAATTTGAAGTGGAGGTAATTTGAAGCTTTAGTAAACTGAATGTGACTTTTACCCCAGCCTATACAAAATTGAAACCGAACTAATCTATATAGTAGAACACATGAACCGAAAATGGTCACAATAGGTTTGACATAATCCAAGTTGGACCAACTTAAAAGAGGGAAACCTATTCTTTTATAGGAGAAACTCTCGTTTAATTTTCAACATTTTAGCTTGTAAATGTGTGTAATATTTTGCCAAAAACATGTATTGCTCAGAATCTGTGAAATGCATCTCAATAACTTGGGTTGCTTATTATGTTTATTTTGCTTCACATAGTTTTGTTTTCTTATCAATAGTTAAATACGTGAACATATTTTGCAATATGAAAGATCCATTGCTAATAGGTATTAAAATTGAATTTTAAAGTTCACATTACTATGAAGTAAGATACTATGAACTCACTCATAATTCAAAAGAGTTGACCTGTTAGTTCAAATTAATTCAATCATGTTCATACATGCAAAGATTGAAATCAAAACCAAAACCAAATCAAAACCGTGTTCACATCCTAGAGAACCCAAAACCAATAACTACTCATAGTTGATCTCAGCCTGTACCAGAAAATAGACAAATCTTAAAATCTTATAAATCGAAATGACCCGTGTCCAAATATGATTCGGAATCAAAATCAACCTAATCGATAATCGGTCCCACTAATTTCCCACCTCTATGCACGATTGTAACAGGACTTAAACGGGTTATAATTTTTCCTAACATAATTGCCGCTTTAAGTCTTGCTTCTCGTCTAGGATTGCTAAGGTCATAGATTTTTTTACGATAAATTGATAATTGATTTTTAAAATATCACATTCGACGATTCTATATGAATGGAGATAGATAATACACTAGTATAAATAAATAATCATCTAAAGTATGATGTCATGAATGACTCTAATAATGGTTGCTTGAGACGGCCTTCACCAGAGGGCTCTGGACTTTAAAGTTTTCAGTTTTACCGAACTGATCGGTTGAATTCGGCACGTGAAAAACAAGGACAAGTGGCAAAGCCGTTATATCGCATCACTGCGGAGGCTACCTTCGTCATTGTGCGGTGATCCGCCGGGAGTTTAAATTCTGCGCGAATTCCCATCGCTGCGATAACAGAAAAGGAGAGAAGCATGGCCATGATGAAGGCCCGACGTACTCTCGCGCTGCTCCTCCACATCGTCCCGATCCTCGCCGCCGCCGCCGCCGCCGCCACCGCTTCCCCAGACAACGACACCGACTTCATCCGCGCCAGCTGCGGCGAGACCCTCTACCCGGACGTCTGCTACAGCTCCCTCTCCTCCTACGCCGGCTCCGTACAGCAGAGCCCCGGCCAGCTGGCCCTCGCCGCCATCGCCGTCAGCCTAGCGAGCGCCCAGAAGATGGCGGCCTACCTCGCCAACCTCTCGCGCAGCGACGCCGCCGACCCCGGGGCCGAGCCGCCCCCCGCTTCCGCCGCGCTCCGGGACTGCCTCACCAACATGGGCGACGCGGTCGGCGAGATACGCGGCTCGCTGAAGCAGATGCGGCAGCTCGCCGGCGTCGGCGCCGCGAGCCAGGAGGGGTTCAGGTTCCAGATGAGCAACGTGCAGACGTGGATGAGCGCCGCCCTGACGGACGAGGACACGTGTACGGACGGGTTCGAGGACGTGCCGGACGGGCCCGTGAAGTCGGACGTCTGCGATCGGGCCGGGGAGGTGGAGAAGGTGACGAGCAACGCATTGGCGTTGGCGAACAGCTACGTGAATAAGGAGGCACCACCATGAGTGAGAAATTGGACATATTATTGTTGTTCTTTCTTTTCCCCATTATTTTGCATCCTCCCCCTTTTTTTTTTCACTGTCTGTAGTAAGCTCTCATATTGACTAAAAGGTTACTTATTATACTTTGATTCACGTGACCCTAATTTACACGGGACGAAATATTCGAGGGCCTTTTCATTCTTGGCCGACACTGAACATTTTCGGATGGACCTTTATCATTCTAGGGGGCACGTGAGTGTCCATGCCTACGCAATATAGAAAGCGCAAGCCTTAAGAAAGCATAGGTGCACATTTTTTGACATGGGCAGTCATGAGAGATTTAAGAATTAGTAATGTACATAAGTCTGCCAAATGCAAGGGTTTATATTCAAGTAGATGCCAATTCTATGGCCACTTATGCTAGCACTTTCTGTATGGTTTTGCTTCAACTCAATAGCAGTATCTAGCTGAGCATAGTTATGGATATTTTAAGCAAGTTTCGAAGTATAAAAATGAAAAGCCAAGCGATCTATATCGACTATCAATCAAACGACTTACGCATAAATAGCTTTTGAGTTATTTGAGCGATGATCACATGGATTTGCCGCCATCTGACCCATGCTATATGGAATTGGCCTGCATAGGTCAAGGCATTGTTTAAAAAAAGGTATATTTACTAGCCAAAAATGTAAAGGATGGATGCATAACGACGTCAACTGCAAACAACTTTATGTTTAGGCCAATCACCCGAGTTTCAGCTCATATCCTCATGAGGCTAGTAGAGCATTTTATGCGAAAATGCACGCATTGAAAATATGCTACACTCTTAAATTTATAGTGTCCTAATCCCTTTTCACTTTGAGCATCTTGTTTACTCAGGCAATTATTCTCCGAGAATGAAATCATATGACGTTGTTAGTATATTATTGTCCGAGGATTAGATATTCATACCGAAAAAAAATACCATCCGTGTCTGCCTGGGGTAATTAGAGCAGATCGTGATCTTTTGATCTCACATGCTCCTTGCGTTCCTAATCGATTTGAACCCTACCACTGCTTGTCCCACCAAGAAGGAGGTTTTTTGATTGCATGGTCTTCGTATAGTTGAGATTGCATATCACTGCTCTAGTTCTTACTCTATCTCGTGTATATGCCGTGCCATGTTCTTCAACGACGATGTTCCTCGTTTAAGATCTCTTAAAACGAGAAGACAAGCTGAAAGTGGTGATGCTATTGGCGCAACTAACCGGTTTACAAAATTGACATCCGGGCGACCGGGAAAAAGATAAATTCATGTCCTTGATGATTTTATTGACTATAAATGGGCTTTCAACAAGCGGGTCGTATTCAAAATGCTCATGTAGACCTACCACATCATTTGAATTCATATTAATAATCTGTACATGTGAACCACCACCCCTTGACCGAGGAAAGCGTCATATTCGGCATTCATCATGTCAAATACTAATGACCAATAGTGAAATTGAAGAACAATCATATTGGGTATGGAGACAAGGAAGAGGAATATTGTTCCGGTGGAACGTCTCTAATCTCTCGTGGGGTCAAGAAAAGCCAGAGTAGCAATTGCCGTTTTAATACTATTTGGAGAGAGTCGTCGCCATTGACATGGGGCCCTTCCCTCCATTTAATTAAATAGTCAAGGAAAAAAAGCATACACTAATCATCATGTTCTGCTTTTGTTTCAACGAACCACAGCGAATACCTGTTTAAAGCAACGAATGGTTGGAAATCAATTTGCGTGGAATGCGGGGACACTTAGGTGTCGACTCGTAAAATACGTGGAACCTGACACTTAAGAATCCTTACAATTAACAAAGCTCTAGTAAGGAGGAAGAATCTGATCAACTAGTAAATTTCGTAGCTGTGCAATAAAAAACGATAAGTTCGTATCTTGGATCAAATAATTAGAAATCTAGCGGGTTAAGTGGTTCCCGACTAATCTAAATTCCGAGGGGAGGGCGTGCGACGTTCGATCACTTGACAATTTTCAACGTACAAAGCTCGATCGCAGAGCGTGGTATCGCTATCCTGGAAGGCCTGTTTCGGCGCATTAGACTGCCAAATCACGTACGGCTCCATGATTGACATCCGAGCTGAATTCGAACGAATATAATATGCATGCATTGGAAGGATTATTTTGGCTTTTGGCGACGATGTAGACAAGCCGGATGCCTGCCCGTGAAGCGAGTAGACTAGTGAGAGAGAGAGAGAGAGAGAGAGAGAGAGAGAGAGAGAGAGAGAGAGAGAGAGAGAGAGATAAGGAGTTCACGCTTAGGCTTTTTGCGATCGTGGCTCAATTTGAGCGAAAAAGGTGCTTGACAAGGTTCACGGGATGGAACTCATCTGCCTCCTGATTTGGTCCTAGATTTGTAGAGCCATGTCCTCCACAGCTTTTTTAGGTTAGTTATAGGAGCTCTATCTTCTCTAGTTCTTAATCATAAGTGTTGATAATAATGGAGGAAACAAAAAGGCCGAGTTGTTTTTCAAAATGACGTGTCTGTCGGAGTGTTTATCGAACCCAAAAAAAAAAAAAAGATTGGAATCTACTCTATTTAGGGTTAAATTAACCTTTTCAATTTACTGCATCTAAGTAAACTGAGACATAAGCAAGTAAAAACTGGACTTTCCCATGTTATCACGATGCCCTCACGCTCCCGAAAAGAACCCACCCGTTAAATCTCGGTCTCGAACTTCTTTATCTCTTCGCACACAATATAACGCGGGTGCTGCGCTAATCTGAACTCCTTTGCTGGCACCAATGCAACCATCCCCAAAATTCTGCCACCTCTAGTCTCAGCCATCCGTCGTCATCGACCTCAGATCAGAGGTTGATGACAGTCCTCGAAGCCGAGTCGAGAATCAACCATCGCATGTCCATTGGAGCGCGTGTGGAGATTAGAGTTTCAATTAGGCTGGAAATGATGGCTTCCTATGCATTTAGTGGGATCTGATCAATCGTGACGATTGGATTCCAATTAAGCTGATGCGCCATTCATTTAGAGGTTTTTTTTATTTTTTATTTTTTTTAAGTCTACTTAGAAGAGAGTAAATGGAAGACGCTATGGAAATGGAGTAGACGCATATCCTCGTCTTTCTTATTGGGCCGGACTTATCATTTGCTGTCTAAAACCCAAATCACTATCGATTGTTTGATGTCAGCTCTGGAAGTGGATCGGCCCAAATTAGTTCAAGTGAAAAGTTGTCATATCATTTGCCACCAAGTCTAATTATCTTCCATCCACAATCAACACATACTTCTCTACCTTATGTCCTTTCAAGTTAATATATTCGAGATAGTCCACCACAGCTCTCTAGTTAATAATCGAAGACCAATACAAGTATTTTTCTACGCTAAGCAATATGGGAAATTGTGCATACAATGTAAAAGTCAGGATATACTAGCATAGGTTAAACATGATAGAATCTAAACGTAAACAAAATGACCATCTAAGTGAGAAGACAAAGGCTGCGTTTGGGAAGGCTTTTGGGGAAAGCCTTTGGGAAAATGCAAAGACATTTGAGTTAAAGGTATTTTCCAAAATGCAAAGTGTGTTTGGTAAAATTGTAGTTTGAAAGCCCATTTGAAGTATGTTTGAGCAAAATAGTATTTGGGAGAGTTAAATTTACAAAGGGCTTTGGTGATAAAAAAGATTATCAAAAAAAAAAAAAAGAGACCGGCAAGGGCAGATGGCCGGAAAAGGCAGGTGGCCGCCGGACGTCCATTGAAGACCACCGGCGAGGGTCGCCGGATGTCGGGCGACCCCGTCGCGACCCAGATCTGGCGCGGCGAGGGTCACCGGACGTCGGGCGACCCCGCCGCGACCTGGGAGCTCTGGCGCGGCGAGGGTCGCCGGACGTCGAGCGACCCCACCGCGACCCGGATCCGGGGCGGCGAGTTCCCCGCGACCTCGCCGCCCCGGATCCGGGTCGCGGTGGGGTCGCGCGACCTCGCCGCCCCGGATATGGGTCGCGGCGAGGTCGCGGAGGAACTCGCCGCCCTCGGATGCGGGTCGTGGCGAGGTCGGCAACCCAAACCTCGTCGCGACCCACGGCGATCGCCGCGACCCGGACGGGCGGCGTTTGCATCACTCCTCGGCGACGGTCGCTGGGCCACCGCGACCATGCCGAGCCGTCGCCGGCCGCTCGAGAGTAAAGCGAACGTCGTCGGCCCCCTCGCAAAGCAAGAAGAACCTAGGTGGAGGAGATGAACAGAACCTCCCAAGGGCAAAAGACGGTAAAACAAAATGTTCGTAAGGACAATTTCGGAAATATATATATATATATATATATATATATATATGAACAGTGACGCGCGGCATGCCGAAAATGCCGAAAGCCCAAGGCAGGTGCCTACCTGCCTTGGGCTTTCGGCATTTTGGAAGCCTAGCATTTGCCCAATGGCCCTTGAAGGAGTTTGCCAAACACCACAACTTTGCCTCAAGAGCCTTTGAAGGCCTAAAGATACTTGGCAAAGCCAAATCCAAACGCAGCCAAAGTGATTTTGAAAAAAATTTGCAAATTTCAGAATGAATTTCTCATTCTTCTTGTGTTATGAACTCCTTTGAGATGCATGTGCACCATTATAGCGGCAAATCGATCTATGTGTGATTCAAATATGATCATAAAGTAAGATTTTTAATTTGGACTTTTTTAGGTGCTATCGGAATATTACAAACATCGATCGCATGAAATGAAGTTGTACTGGCCATCAGGAGTACGCTCTGCACGGTCTAATGGCTGAGATACACAAGGACTAATGCTGGCGGCGGAGCATTTAAGTGTAAACCAATCTTACACACGCGTGAGAGGGATCGATAGCAAAAGATTGGGATCGTAATCGCCACTAGTTTTGTGGATAATTAAGTTTCTCCAAATCTGGGACCGCACCGTCTTGTATCATTTGGGAGTTTTCAAACTTGAAAGATGATGAAGCTCTCCACTTCAAAAAGGACGTGGGGGGACAAAGAATCTCTTGGCCATGAATAATGCATCAGGTGTACAGTAGCCGATTTCGATTGTTATATCAAGACCTTTCTACATTATGTAATGCTTGGAAGCAATCGGCATGCGGGAATATTTAATAAGTTTATCAAGCTTTCGAGGATGCATAATTTGGACAAATGCAATGAAATGCAAATTATAAGACGTGCTACCCTCTAAATTAAGTAATATTGTTTATCGATTGAACTTTGGTCACTTGTGCACATATCCCCGAAGGGGGATAAGGTTCTTATAAGAGACATGCTAGTGACAATTAATACTTCACGACTAGTATCCGTTAAATAACTAATCGTGCACGCATCATCTTGCTCATTGTTTTTTCAAAATTTACATTTATATTCAATAAGAATCTCGTGATATCACCTAAATTTGTGGGAAAAGATCACATATATTTTGAAAAATCCTCAACCTTCTCTCATCCGATTCGATTCTTCCTATTTCAGTTATCATGCTTGACGTCTTATAATCGACAAGCTATTGGACCCATTAATGTGATCTTAACCACAATTTCCTTAGAATATCTTTTTTCGAACAGGCTACTAATGGGCAGAGAGCCAACCATATACTAATATTAATAAGTTTTTGAGAGGTGTCCCGAATGGCTTTCCAACCTCTAAATTTGACTGAAACTTACACAACTAAGTCTTGATAAAAATTAAATCCTCTCATTATCCAAAGTCCAATCGACGGGACCTCTAAGCCGGTTACGTAATGCCATAAGAGCCCCGCCAACATAAGTGAGAAATACGTTTGTCGCCCACCTTCATGCAAATTGCCTTTAGAAATTCTGTTGGGGTGCCATAACTAGAAAGTACATGTCACACGAAGGGAACAAGAGTTTGCCTTTCAACGACAAAATTGATGGGATATTGCTAATAAAGATGGTAATAGTAATGGCATTGAGGTGGTTTGGTGGGTATTGGATTGAAGCGTCATAGACTTTTAATTAGACAAGTTGATGAAAGGATCCCATGATTATGATACAAACGCATGCACATTGCCATCATGTCCCTTTTGTAGATTTCCTTTACGTGCATACTTAAGCAGTTAATGTCAAAGAGTAAAGTCGACGTTGAGATGGTTCGTTGACATCCTACCTAACGTGACAGATAATCCCCTCTTAGATCTTATGATAAGATGCTCGAATTTCTATGAAAACGGGCTTGAAAAGGTGAAAAATGTAAGAGCAACATGTTCGTTTATACATATTTTATTATTTTGACTCTTTAAATATGTAGGAGTTATCCCAATCAATTAAGGTGATTTAAAAAAAAAAAATGGCACAAATACAAAGACCTGACTATTTAGAGACCTATGAAACACCTTACAAATCTTGTGAATTGATTAAGTTCAGAGCTTTAGCTTGCGTTAATGGTCCACACCTAGAGCTGTCTTCACGTAATTTTTGCGATTTGGACGGATAAGCTAGGCCTTCTAAACTGGAATTGACATCTTTTAAAGTTTTAAATGAACAACTACCCCCTGCGCGGGCCTTGTGAAGCTCCAGCACGGGTTCCAGCCTTGGTGGCGATGGGACTGCCGAGCGCACAGTTGGCCAACGTTGAAAGTGCCAAACGGCACTTGTCCATGACCATTTTTTTTTTTTTTTGGGGGACTCAACAAAATTTTGGTCAGATAACGTTTTTTTATTTTATTTTATTTTTCCTGGGACTCAGATTTTCACCCATAGAAAGCTTGGGATCTAACATTTTCGAAAATGTAGTCCGATCACAAAAAATTCCCCATCTCTACGATTTGAGCTAGACAAACGGTCATGGTGAAAAGTTGCGCATCATCCTCTCTATGAATCAAATTAAAGTAACTTTTTGTGCATTGAAAAAGCTCGTGAGTATATCCTATATATATATACACACACACACATTTGAAAAGGAGAATTCATAGACTTTCTAACACCATCAAGATTAGATGACTAGGATTAACGGATGAAATATTTTAAGATATGATAATTGAACTTAGACAACTTGTGCATTGTCAAAAAGCCTTTTAATAAATACTGCCAAATTATGCCACTCGACCAAATCATCAAAAGATATTGGCATAAGGCAACCAAATCAAACTTTCAAGAACTTTTAGTAGAAAATTTGAGGTGTCTATAACTATAAGCATGTAGCAAAATTTCTCCTTCTTGTGGAGTTTCCTTAAGCTTTATGCTCTCTTTTTTGTCGAAACTGGTATATAACACTTAGGTTTCGTTTGGCGATCGAGATAAAATTAAGATAGGATAAAATTTATCATATTTTGTGTGTTGCTTATTCAAGACATGATATTAAAACCTGATAAAGTCAGATATAAGAAGATATAGGTCGAATAAAATTATCCAATGAAAAAGGTAGGATAAAAATAGATTGGATTTTGAATATCCACAATAGGAAAGTTTTTTTCTCAAATAACAATTTTTTCTCAAATAACAAAACTTTTAAATTAAAAAATTTAAAATTATATTCAAATATAAATAATATTTGAATCCTAATATAAGAAATTAAGAAAAATAAAAAATAGAAAATTAGTTTTTAAATGTAATCTTATTTTATTTATATACTCCAATTTTCTACTTCATAAAATTTTATCGGAGAGTAACGAAGGGGAAGAAAGAGATAAATAAGAAATTAATTAAAAAAGGAGAGGAAAATAAAATCAAAAGGCAAATAAAAATAAAATGGTGTAGCGAGAGATTTTTAAAATCTCCGTTTGTAAAATTTGTGATTCATTTATGTTGATATGGCGTTTATACCAAACGATATATACGATATAATGTGAATATATTTGACTTTATTATCGCAATCACCAAATAATATATCTATATATATATGATATAATAAAATCTCATGGATATTACATTTTATTCTATTTAGTCCTAAATTGGTTAGAAATCCAAACGACCAAACGTAATTTTAAGAGATTTGATAAAAGCCAACTCAATTGTTAGCACTCAACTGGAGTAGCACATTCGACCAAAAAAAAAAAAAAAAAAAAAAAACTGGAGTAGCACAAAATTACTTTTGTAACATAAGATCTCACTTCCATTGATGGTATTCATATAAAATATTTCAGAATTATTTTAGTAAGTGAAAATCAAAAGATTAATCTATCGATTTGATGAAATTCACCACTCTTCATATGCCGAATTGGGCATTGACCATATTGTGAAGTATCCATCGTCACCTCCTAAAGGGGCTCTTTGAGCAAATATTTATCGAACCTATCTATCGTTGCTCAAGAGAAAAATCCCAAGGCATGATTAAGATCTCCGGCCTAAGATTTGTAAACGTTAATTGCCAGTCACTTCCTATGTACCTTCCCTATCGAGCAGATAATCAGTCGCAATTTCAGCTCCCAAAAGAAATTCAGACCACCGACAAAAAAAAAAAAAAAAAAGTAAGTCAGACGCCCTCGCAAAGGCGCAGTTGCATATGTCGATCAATCTTTTTCTACCGTCGCCTTTAGGCCGCCAGACACGCGGTGACACTTGAGGCTGCAGGGATGACACATGTCGTGAGCCGGGATGGCTGACACGGAGCCACATGTCAGGACCAGAACTTGAAAAAGTCCGGACGAGGTTTGTTGACCCCAAAGGTGTAGCCCGCATCGCGATCGAGCCCAAAGCTTCACGGGAAGATCATCGTCTCGTGCGTTCTCTCGAAAGAAAAATCGGTGGTGATTAACGAGTTCTAGTGAGAAGCTGCCACCTACGCTCATTAATGAAGGGAGATGATTGTGTGTGATTGATCGTGGATCGCAATGGCATTACGTGTACGCATAGCACTTAAGCAAAGGAAAATCGCATTGGATTTTAGATATTATCTGAATTTTTGCTATCATATTGGTGGTATTTGTCAAATTACAAGATTCGATTTCTATTTCCTCTTACTTGTGTGTACGCATGGAGACCACAAACCGATTACTTGTGAAGCACAGAACAAGCTTAGGATGTAGTTAGGAGTCTGGGTCTTATCTCAGTCCTGGTGCGGCTGATTATCCTCTCGAATTTGTTACTAATCATCGCCTTGATGAGCTATTGTCTCGTCAACTTGCTAATCAAACGTGAGCCTCTCATCGGGCAAGTTCTCCCTTTTGCTTCTAAGCCAACAAGGTATTAGTGGCCACTTTCAGTCGTTGTTCCCCTCTCATGGGCAGGTTACTTTCTTCTTCTTTATTTTATTTTCTCATTTTAAGTTTCATAAATGTTATCATCTTAAGTTCTTTAGAGCTATGTCATGTATATCTTTTGAAAAAGTAAAAATATTCTCTTCCATTTTCGAAGGTTCGAAGAGAAAGCAATAAATAGCTTTTAAAGCCGATAAAATTACACTGCGTGTAATTTCTTGAGATAATTTATTTTGAATTTTTATCTTTAAATGGACTTTCTTGCTGGCAATAGGTGCAATTAAAAAAAAAAAAAACGACTAAATCCATCTTAAAAAGCAAGTCAATGGTAATGAAAATCAAGAACCTATCCCAAGATGTACAAACCTGGTTTAGTTAGATAAATTTGTGAAATTTCTTCCTTGCTTTTGTATCACATGAAAATCTTATCATGATAATAAGCGTCTATAAGTTGCGCTATTGCTTAGAACCCCGTCCTCTCGAATACAAGGCTTGAAAACAGAGGCAAATCAAAATCAACAACGACTAAATTATTGAAACCCACTTGCACTCTCGGGTTGACCCACAATTTTTCCAAGTAAATGCGGTACTTTCAATGGGAAAATACTAACGAGAAGATGTCTTCCTCAATTATGCAGGAGCGACGACAAAGAATTGCCGATTCCATATGTCATCGTCCTCCACTACGCATTGGATTTTAATATTTTGCAATGTTATCTAAACCAAAACCTCTACACTTCTCGACACGGACGGAAAATCTAGGGCGTGGGGTCGACGGGGTTACGGGGTTCCGAAACCAGCAGCTCGTTCAAACCCCTAAGATAACTACGTGGCGTTCAAATCCAACCACGAGCTCTTGCCCGAAGCAAGAAGCCACTCCCTTCACGTAAGTGTCAGTGCATGGCCCCAACACACATTGGAAAATCAAACCCCACTAGCATTCTCAAACTCTCGATGGGTACGTACGTACCACAGCTCAAGTAAGATCGCCTATATAAGTCCAATCCCCTAAAACCAACCCCTGTATCTCACCATTTCCTGATCAAAAAACAGGCCATTTCGCTTAGAGCCTTCGATATGGATATGATGGTGCACAAACTTGTTCTTCACGCCTGCGTTCTGCTTCTTTCTTCTTCATTTGGGTTTGTCGTTGTGCGTGGTGCCCCGATCGCATCATGCGCTCAAACCCCGTTCCCCGAAACGTGCCACTATTTCATCGGCGCCGAGCTGCTGTCGGACCTCGACCGGACTGAGTTTTCTTTCCGCGACGTGGCCCTCAAGGTAGCTATGAGCGAAGCTCTGCGAGCTCATGAGCTGGTGTCCTCCATGGACCCGAGCTCCTTCAATGAGCGAGCCAGGTTGGCCTGGTCCGACTGCATTGAGCTCTATGAGGACTCGGTGCGGTTGCTCAATCGCTCCGTGAGCTCAAAAAGGCCTAGCGATTCTCAAACCTGGCTAAGCGCTGCGATCACAAACCACCGAACTTGCCAAAATGGGTTCGAGGAGTTCAACTTGGCATCTCACTTAGAATCCTTCCCTTTAATGTTGAGCAACTTCTCGAAGTTGCTAAGTAACTCCCTAGCGATAAATAGGGTCTCGTCTTCTTCTTATTCGCCAGCAAGGGTTTCGTTTAGTAAACAAGTCAGGGGTAGACGCTTGCTCGGCGATCACGAGAAGTTTCCATCGTGGGTTTCAGCCTCCGATCGGAAGCTTCTTCAAACGGCCAGGGCACCGGCCAAAGCCGACCTTGTGGTGGCAAAAGATGGCTCCGGGAACTATAAGACTATCTCGGAGGCGGTGGCAGCATCATCTAGTAAGAGAAGCGGGAGTTCGAGATTCGTTATATATGTTAAAGCAGGTGTGTATAGTGAGAATGTGGAGGTTAAAAGGTCCATGAAGAATCTGATGATCGTTGGAGATGGGATTGACGCTACTATCGTTACTGGCGATAAGAATGCTCAGGATGGTTCGACAACTTTCAGGTCCGCAACTTTTGGTAAGTTACATTGCCAAGCTCGATTATCTCAAAGTTTTCTAAGTCATAATCCATGATCTTTTTTAAACGGTGACACTCCCTTTTTGCGGATCCTCCAAGTCAAAGTATAGGAAACGCGTTTGCATGTGCAATCGGGAGAACAATACCCTCGTATATGTGTGTGTGTCGCTCTCTCTCTCTCTCTCTATATATATATATATCGTTTTCGATGATTGAAAAGTATTCTAAACTTGTCAGCCTCTTTCCTTTCTTGTAACATCACGACTGAGTCTTCACCCTTGGTTAATTAATATAGCTTTTTAGTCGCGCTTTTCAAATTTCAATTTCAATTTAGTTAACAAGTAGTGGTCATGGCCTCATAAACGAGACAGCCTTTGACAAGCGGGTTTAACCCGTCCATGTAACATAAGTCGTTTTCTATTTTGTTTTTAGTACAATCGATACGTGGCGTCTGAACTGAAAATTACCCATGCCCCATCTTTTACACCAAACAAAACATTACAATGATTTAACAATAATCAAGGGACGAACTGTAGCATTCGCAAAGCTTATCCTTTCCGAGGAACCGGTGGAAACTTCATGTTATATATCTTAGGGACAGACAAAAACTCCAAAAATGTGTATTCTAAGATTTGCAAAATGAACAACCTAGAATCGAAGGCATATAACATATTCAAGCACCTTAAACAAAACCAAATTCTAGTCACAGGTAGATACATGCATGCATACAATTCAAAAGGTGTGGCTGATACTTGTATTATGCTCACTTAAAAATTATGATACTCTCTCCTCCAGCTGTTATGGGTGACGGATTCATAGCACGGGACATAACCTTCCAGAACACGGCTGGGCCGCAGAAACACCAAGCTGTGGCGCTCCGCTCTGGTTCGGATTTCTCGGTCTTTTACGCTTGCAGCTTCAAGGGCTATCAAGACACCTTGTACGTCTACGCTCAACGCCAGTTCTACCGTGACTGCGACATCTATGGGACTCAAGACTTCATTTTTGGGGATGCCGTGACCGTCCTCCAGAACTGTAACATCTACATAAGGAGACCAATGAGTGGCCAGAAGAACACAGTCACGGCTCAAGGGAGGAGCGACCCGAACGAGAACACGGGCATCATCGTCCATAACTCTCGCGTTACGGCGTCCTCAGACATGAAGCCTGTGCAAGGCTCGTTCGAAAACTACCTCGGGCGGCCCTGGCAGAAATACTCGAGGACCGTGTTCATGAGGACCTTCTTGGATAGCTTGATTGCCCCTCAGGGCTGGACTCCATGGAGCGGTAGTTTTGCCTTGAGCACTCTGTACTATGGCGAGTACATGAACACTGGTGGCGGTGCAGGTACCGGTGGGAGAGTGAAATGGCCAGGGTATCATGCGACGATGAGTGCGACAGAGGCGGCGAAGTTCACAGTTGGGAACTTTTTGGCTGGAAACTCGTGGCTTCCAGCAACCGGAGTGCCGTTCTCAGCCGGCCTGTGAGATGATGTTGTGGGGATGGTTTTCTTTTAGGTCTTTCTGCAAACTCCCCTAGGAGTTGTGGGTATGTGTCAAATATATGTGTAAATATGATAGGGACATTCGCCATCAAGTTGGAAAAATGTGGACCGTCCTGTACTTTTGTGTAATGGTGTTGTTGCGAATATAATGTAAGGGAAGATGCTCTTGGTTTTCTTCACTTTGTCAATCTCTGAAAACAAATGAAGTACTCCAAAGGGGTTGTCCCTTTCGTCCCCCCATAGTTTCTTTGGTTCGAGTCTTTTTTTTTTCTAGGGTTAACGGTACTTTCACTTCAAATTATTGCTAATTGGAGATTTAAAAAAGTACATATTCAAAAACTTAAGGTTCTCTATTCGAATCTCACAAAGCGTATGCAAAGTATTTTGAATCATGGCTATCCACATAAAGTAAAGATATGAACTTAACCTATTTTTGGGATTGATAATGCATTTATAGGTCTCCAAATAACTGTCTCCATGCTTCTGTCCTGAATTATAAATAGGAAAAAGGATTGTGAGGCACAATGATCTGGAATTAATACAAAAGACTCAGCTTTTCTCATTATTAAGCTCGTCAATATTGAATAGTGGAGGAAAAAGGCTTACATGAGCATTATCATTATAGAGCTAGAGTTTATTTTCTACACGCATCTTGCCATCGGCGGTACTCATCTAGATGTTTTTTATATATCATCGCAAAGAAAATTTTCTTGGTCATTTTTTTTATTATTTTTTTATTGAAGAAACATCTTTTAGTATACACGAAATTACTTAAAAATCAAATTAGTAGAACGCGCCTCTTGTTAATTTTCCTGTCAAAAGAAGTTTTAGCGGGCAATGCAACTATTATTTTAGAAAAGTCGGTTCATTGCTATAGTCATGTACATTTAATTGGGGCAAGAGCAAGGTGATGCTGTGGACATCTGAAGTCGTTTTCATTCCTCCATTTTGACCTGTTGTAACATAGTGTCACTGGGGAACGAATATTGTGGATCTCGAGGACTCTGGGAATATACGTGGTCAGTAACATAAGAATGATGAAAGCCCTCTTCTTGACATCGAACCTCCCAAAAGTTTGAATCGTCACGACAAGGACTTACAATGTATATACAGACGTATCTCAGCATTATGTTTCCACATCTGAGTTACATTGCCTTTTAAGCAGGGTGGAATTATTTCCCGAAAGTCATTGATGTGTTACAGCCGTGCAGAACTAAGATAATACAATCATGAAATATTTATCGAACACTACTGCTATTAGATATGACGGTCGTGAAATATTTGTCAGACTCTTCTAATAAAAAATATCCCGTATTGTTTGTTTATGAAGATTATATGTCATTTATGAAGACGTGATTGTTGTAATTATTGATAATTTTCGGATTAGACATCTGACGAGCTTCAAAAGTTAAAAAGCGCCCACTTTCACATTGGGGTTCAAAATCGTAAGGAACGCTCTCTAGGCTCTGTGTGGGACAGCACTGTTTTAAGCCACGATATCCACTTACGACTTGGGATGGACGTCTATTTTCTAACAATGACATTTATTTTTTCTGCTTGCGTTCCTGACTTCATAGAAAATTTAGTCGATTCCATTTAAGAGCCGCCACAGATTTTGGACCCCTTAAGGACGGACCTCCAAGTCTTGGTCGAAGGGGGCACCCGCCATCCCTACAAATTTAATTCCTATCTCTACTAATATGAACATTGACTTTGCCAAGGATTCGGATAAGCAACGATGAGGTCGAATGGTTCTGCTGATTTCGTTGGGTTCCACATATGGTTGCGCATACCATTCTCAAATAATTTAAGCATGTCGACCTACCTAACCAAGATAAGCTTTTGACGGGACGCTCATGCTTGAAAATTGGAGGGCGCTTGGTTTCCAAATTAGAGAGGCCCGCGGTTCATTAATTGATTCATTAATACTTAGTCTTAAACTAATATAATGTATTTTCCAAATCTTGAGCTATCCTTAGATTTGCATCCGCTTAACCAGGAAGTAAAAAATTATCAATGCTACGACTGGCTGATAAGGACTCGGGATCGGAAGTCATCGTCTTCGCTGGCATTGATTTTTCATGATTTGGCCCAACTCGGCTGTTCTTATTTCGTTAGAAAAGGTGTCATCATCGACAACATCTCAACATCGATACAATAAGTAATAGGCAATACTTGAAATTTTAGCACTTTGGAAAAATTCATCGGGCTGCAACTGCTAGCGCTAGCAAGAGAAACCTGGTAAATTTGAAGCTGAACAGCAAGACGTCTATAAACTTGGAGCGAGCGGTAAGTGCCAACGATGATTCATCGAGCCTCCACACCAATTTGAGAGAACGAAAGACAATGCCAAACCGTACTGACAAAACAAAAGAGGACACTGAGAGCTACTCTGTGATCGCTGCTCGTCCCAAGCCTAGCATAGGTTCTTGGTTGCTCGGCCCTTGACATATTGGAATGCAGGAAGGAACACAAGGACCACAGCGTATGGCACGACTCACAGTTTTCCAATCATAAAGATGGGCAAGCCACGAAAGGAAAAGAGAATTTGAACACCTACCGATCACATCAAACTCTATAATGACCAATATAAAACTCCAAAGGCTGATAAATTGACCACCCACCAAATTTGTTACTTGGGATCTTGCGATTATTCCAAGCATCGCGCAGGAGTTTCTGTCGAATACCATCGACGTCGTTCCTGTAATGGGACCATGCCAGCTTGCAGTTTGCCCGGCAAACTAAGTCGCCTAAAGTGAATATTTCATCTTTGGGCCCCAAACGAATGTCCAAAGTACACTGAACTATATAACAGCCGAAAATATGCCTCTTAGTCTTATGGAAGGAGCACTTTGGCACAACAGATTTAGTATGCACAGCTCGATTAGCATCCACCGGGAACGCAACTGTACTTTATGCAATAAGACTGAATAGCACATATTATTTCGAGAACTTATTGTTAAAGATGATAGAGAGATCAAGCTGCGCCTCTCATGAAGTCAACCATATGAAGCAAACATGTGAAAGGTCTAGCAGGGTTGCCAACTGTGTAGAGAATTCTCTCATATTCGTTGAGTCGGCTCTTCCTGTCATTTAGTTAGCAAGCCAATCATGTGATGACTGTGGGAGCAGATCGGCCAGTAAATTCCTCCATCTTGGAGAGCTTGAGTGCGACATCCACCTGCAATAAAGCATAAACATCAGCCCAAATAAATCTGAAAAAGCTTGGGTCAGGAATATGCAGGGCTACTCACCAGAGGAGCTAAAGCTTCTTGAGGATCTCTCCCAGTTTTTGAGGGATCCTTCACATATTGCTCAATGTAAAGACGAATGGTTGCCCCTTCTGAGCCAGTTCCTGAGAGACGGAATATCTGCAAAGTACATATAGGAGGAATCATCCTAAAAGCCAACAACGTTGTTTCACAATTTACCCATAATTTTGACATGACATAGTGTTCTTCCACCCATACATCGAGTAAGAACACAAATGATAACAAAAACAAACAAGCATAAGTTGAGCATTGACCACGCAATAAATATACTAGTTCCACGAAAGATCTGAGACATTTATACTTCTATTAACAAACTTATTCCAACTAAGAAAATAAATCACTGCATAATTGGAGAATCACAGCCTCCATTCTTCCTATGGTTAAAATTGAACACAAGCTTAAAAAAAAAAAAAAAAAAAAAACAGAACCATTGCTGAAACATAAATACAAGAGAATATTATGCCACGAAGCACCAGAAGATATATCATATAAAAAGATGGACAGCAAACTTGTCACGTAATAGGCTTTGGAACTTTAGCATTGCTTAGGTACTAAGCATTAACAAATCATATTGATGAACCTTCAACAAAAAGTTCAGTCAAAACATATTAATCAATCTGAAGTTGTTTATGGAGTAACCTCTAAAGCAAAGCACAAAGATCTACTTACCAGGCGCGACCCATCTTCAAACAAATAACGAATACCCTGGTGCTTCGATATGGAACCATCAACAGGATCTTTGTATTCAAACTCATCAGCATGAACAACATTTGACACATCCGAACATACTCCCTTGACAATCCTGCAAAAGCAAAGAATTGCAGACATTGTCTTACACCATTCTCCAGTGAGTGTAAATTTCTCTTGCCATACCAATAGAACAGTGTGACTTCAGCCACAGTCCACCGCATGAAAAGGTCATATTTTGCGAAATTCTGAAACCCAATTGTCAATCCTTGTGGTAGTAACTTCACCTTCCAAGCCAAAAACATTGAAGCAAGGCCTATCATTCAATGTCTTTCTCAAACTGAAGGACAGTCCCTTGGACGTGAAGTGGGAACTTTGATCGGCCAAAATTTTTCTATATTTGCAATACATAGGGCGCAGATTATCATTATCTACTATTTTAATTCCTTGGAATTTGAGAATAAGAAACGCATGAACGTGAGCACATGGGGAACATCAAAAACCATCATCAATTATACATGCCAATCGCTTCCTAACATCTAAGCGGCAAAAACGATCATGGATGCCTCTACTTGGCCTATCATTCAATGTCTTTCTCGAACTGAAGGACAGTCCCTTGGACATGAAGTGGGAACTTTGATCGGCCAAAATTTTTCTATAATTGCAATAGTAGGGCACAGATTGTCATTATCTACTGTTTTAATTCCTAGTCAAAATGGAACTTTAGCTTTAATGGAAAACAGAGAACGCATGAACATGAGCACACAGGGTACATCAAAAACCACCATCAACTGTACATGCTAATTGCTTCACAACATCTAAGCGGCAAAAACAATCCATAGATGCCTCTACTTGGCCTATCATTCAATGTCTTTCTCAAACTGAAGGACAGTCCCTTGGATGTGAGGTGGGAACTTTGATCCGCAAAATTTTTTCTATATTTTTAATATGTAGGGCTCAGATTATCATTATCTATTATTTTAATTCCTTGGAATTCAAGAATAAGGCCATCAAAATGAAACTTTAGCTTAAATGGAGAACAGAAGAAAACACATGAACGTGAGCACACGAAGGACATCAAACTATACATACTAATCGCTTCACAACATCTAAGCGGCAAAAATGATCCATAGATGCCCCTACTTGACTTACACAATTGGTTCAAGCTTAGGGAAAACCATGCACATAGAGGAAAATGAAGTGCACATAAAATCACATTAGAACAATACACAGAATCTTGAAATAAGATGACAATCTTACTCATTAACTTCACCAAGGGAAGATTGCAACTTGACCAAGTATGCCATTAGTTCCTTTGCTGCCCCTGCGTCAACATTCTTCAAGAAAACAATGAAATTTAGTATCTAATAGACTAAATGCGATGGTTCAAAGGAAAGGATAAGAGGCATCTCGAGTAATTGACATATGGATACCTCATAATCATAACGAGTGTAATAGTGGCGACCATAAGTTGCCCAGTGCTGGCGAACAATATCTTCAACCGATACAAGCTTTCCACCGTTGATATTTTCCTTGTTCTTGTAGGCAAGGATGGAAAGCCATGCCAAAACAGCCCAGATACCATCTTTTTCGCGTATATGGTCTGACCCTGTTCACATATGCGATGGATTATGCAACAAGTGCCAACAACAAGAAGCTAATTCCACCAGGTGGGGTTACAATGTGAATCCTTTTACTCCATCATGCTTCCTTCACAAAAGCAGTACATACTCCAAATAAAAAACTGACCACTATTATGAAGTGTGATACAATAAATACTAACCAGTTCCGAAACTTTCTTCCCCACAAACTGAACATAATCCAGCATCCATTAAGTTACCAAAGAATTTCCAGCCCGTTGGAACCTGGAACCACCCATAGAAGGAGAAAACTATATAAATTTCAACTACTGGTGCCAGAGCACAAATAACTATTTGAGATCTTTTACATGAATACCTCAAAAAACTTCAAATTTAAATTTTTTGCAACAACATCCAAGGCAGCTGATGTTGGCATGCTCCTACAGGTAGTAAATGCAAAAACAATAATCAATACAACTACAAACAGATCCACAAGAGATTACTCAAATTGATTAAGTAAGATATTGAGCTTATGGTGACATTCAAGGCAACAGTCCAGAAATAAATACTCTTTACAGATACACTTGGAAGTGTATACGGACACTTCGAACAATGCAGACACTCATACATGAAAATCTGTACGTATACATAACCTACTGCACTAAATTCTTATTTCTCCATGAAGTAATTATCATACAAGGATCCTAACTCCAATGGGCTAATAAAGAGATGTATTTTGTCAGCCAACAACTATACCAACATAGTTTGACCCTGCACACACAATCAAAGCAAACGACCAAATAATAGTTAGATCAATGCCATAATTTTTAGTCATAGACCCTTCTATAAACCATACTCCAAAGTCTTTGGATCATCCAAGTTGCTTCAATCCATACATGTTCCTAGTTTTAGCAAAAGTACATGGGAACCTTGCAACTTGTGTCTGGCATCGATAAGAAAAGCAGAAGCTCAAATATTTTGGCATCTTGTTCTCATGAGGTTTTGCCTGTGAAGGCCCATTCACCTCCATGCCAAGGCAAACAGATAAGTAATTGATTGTTCTAACGGAAGTTTCCTTCATGTTTTCTTGGATTTCTGAAGATGGCATCTCCTAGAATGAACATTTTATGCCACCAAATAAAATATCTGTTAATTTAGTAATTATGTGACATCATAGCTGAAGATCCTACAACTCTGTAAGAAACAAGTCGCAGAGAAAACATTTTTTAATAGTACTTTGACAAGATATATAATATGGGTAAATTGTATATCTCCAAGATCTCCAATTCCTGCCCCTTGAATAGATCCATGATGTTAGCAGTTTAGTTAGGAACTTTCATCAGGCAGAACCAATGACAGAGAAGAAAAAGTACTGAAAAATGCTCGCATCCATATATACTGAAGATAGTTAAGTGTTAACACCTGGCAACTCCCTTTAAACCTCCGGAGAAATAGGGTATTGCTTCAACAGCATTTGCAGCAATGATAGCAACAGAATCCGATGGAGTAACAAAGAACCTATAGCAAAGGTTTCACATATTAAAGTTCAAAGAAAATAGTAATACACCTGAATTATATTACTATCAGCATCACCATCAGCCAATGCTACCTTTTTCCGAGAATCATATTACGATCAGCATCACCATCAGCAGCAGCACCAAATTCTGGTGGCTCATGCTGAGGACTCGACTTGCCCAAACCCATCTGTGCCACCAGCTCCTTTGCATATGTCAAATTTGGATCTGGGTGACCCCCTCCAAAATCCTCCTGTACACATTAAAACAAGTCCTGAGTTTTTGAGATTTACAAGATTCTATGAGTCATACTGTGGAAAACAAGTAGGCATCAAGACCTTAGGTGTGCAGTTCAATAATGAGCTCTCTTGTGCACCAAGCTCTTCTACAAATATGCGGTTGGCATATGCTCCAGCAACTCCATGGAGAGCATCATAGCTTTACATTAAAAAGAATGTAAGAATACACAGCCCTCAAATAAATGAGCATTAAAGGCCATAATCTAGAGACGAGAAAATTGAAGCTTGTCAACCTACCAGAAGGTAAAATTTGGAGATGAAAGCAGCTTTCGGATCGCCTGGAAGTCAAAAATTGACCTAGCTCATCAAACAAGAAAAGAAGATGAAGTGTCATTTATAGGAATAAAAGATGCACAAAAGGCAAGGAAAATAAGCTTTAGGATTCTCTTTCGTGAGCAACTATATAGCTTTACACATATTAATAGAGATGTCATTGTAGAAAATATCAGGGTAGTAGACTTACAGATATAGACAATAGATTACATTTTCCATCTCCTAGTTCCACAAGTTTATATCTGATTTTAAGCTTTCCACTAAATCCATACACAAGCTAATTTTTATTTTTATTTTTGGTAAGGTTATACACAAGCTAATTCTACTCTCCTTTCAGCCAAAAAAAAAAAAAGTACCCTTCCAATAGTTAACAAACACAGAATATTACATGGAAAACCTTGATGAACTTCAAATTACCACTAGAACAGAACCAGTTGTTTAGACCAGTGTAGTAAAAGGCACGCTTGAGTCACTAATAAGTCCCTAAAACGACCGAATCAAGAGGTGAAAAAGCAAAGCCCTTCAAACTAGCATTTTATCCATTAAATAAATTTTCCCTCTCACTACTTGAAGGTACCGTGTGACACATGCAGATAATTTTTAAGTGAGAGTTAATTGGAAAGTGCTCATGATATAAACAATACTTTTTCCAGCTTGTGAGCAACTAATAACTATGAGTGCAATTTCCATTGTACTAATTATCTTTTTTATGTAGTTCTCAATTCACATGCATGGTACACATTGATACTCTAGTGCATTTCTCGGAGTCAAGAGTAAATATGTTTTTGAATACTCCCTTTCAAATTGGAAGTGTATGTTCCTGCGCAAATTTCAGCAATCACAGATGCCTCTCAGGTTGATGCACAATACGCTAGGTAACAATTTGCAGTTTGTTCGTCAAGGAAAACAAATGCCAAATGCAATATGCATAGTTTTGCATCCATGTCTGTGTACCAAATGAAAACAAATTCTGTACTGCATGTATCTACCCCATGATTTTTCACACACTATCATCATTAGATCGGTGGTAACAAACATAACAATTTCTCATAACGTGCTTACTACTTAGAGAAAAAATTTCTACAAACAAGGATTAAGTTGCACACCAGGAAGCTTACTTCATTAATTTAACATAGTCACTGGCTGAATCAAAAACCTCAACATCGAATTGACCCTCCGGCCCCGTAAAGCTTGTGACACCAATTGCAGCAATATCCACCTAACAATGCATATTAGGAAAGAATGATAAACAAAGATGACCATGGGCAAAGATTTTTAGAGAGAGAAATGAAAATGCCAGGCTTGCAGCCCGGTAAGTCTTACATCAGGGAGATTTTCTGCAATTAGATATTCTTTTATTGTTTTTGTATTTTCATAGATCTTATCAGTGATCGCCTCAGGAGCAGGTCCACCATTTTCCATGTTATACTTGATTCCAAAATCCTGCAAGCAGAAGTGGGAGATAGAATTATGCACCGAGTGTAGAGTGAGTAAATGTAGGTTGGTCTTTTTTTTTTTGGTGTTCAGTCTCCCTTCAACGTCTCATCAGCCAATAACCATAAATGAAATTTTAAGTGTGCCTAGAAAATGCCTCCTAAAATCTACTTATTCAACAAAATTTTAGAGGGCTTTTTGACAGATAATTTATCCAAATCCCAGGCCACATTCTTTTTTATTGACTAGATTACTTTTTGACAACTATATGATTCTATTCGGGACCAAATTTTGAACACAAAAATTCACATTGCTCACATGACTAATAAAAAATCCTCATAACCAAGAAATTGATGCATGTCGCACAGGAAACAACATGAAAATATTAAGAAGCCCAAGAAGCAACAGATGTGCTAGCATTTGAACAACTAAAAACAGCTCATTAAAAAAATTAATAATAACCATAATAGGAGCATAATTGACAAGGGTCAAACAAGTGAAGCTATAGAATTAAGAATATACAATGTGATGACAAGTTACAATAACTTAGATAAGCCAATATATGGACTATGAAGCTATGATGGCCTTGTCATACATGGTTCACTCCTGCATAGAAAAAAGTACATAGGAACACTGCTCTTTAATGCTGCTTCATGAATGCTATACCACATCAGAAGCAGTTTACTATATTGGACATTTCAACACCCAACATTCCTTTAAATCCATAAGCCATACTAGGCATCAGAATTTTCCAAAATCACTAGCCAGGTCCGACCTCTCCAATCAAAAAATCTTGCAGACACCATCCTAAAACCCCAATAACTAAATGTTAGTGCCACCACAGCATCAATATTGGGATCACCACATAGTGTGCTCTTTATAATGGTATGGTCAAGACACCGGTTGAAGTCACGAGAACGGTGGGGGAAACACCGGGTACACTTGACAGATGCTGGCCATTTCAATTTTTGTTTAACAAACACCAAGAACCTTAAAACATAGATATCCTCCAACCCCAATCCATCCCCAACAACAGGGAAGAAGTAAGGAATAAGAATTTGCATCAATGGGAACATAACTAGGTTTGATCATACCCAGAAGGAAGAAAATCTAAATGATTTAGCTTCTACCAACCTCATGGGGACCACCGGGATTATGACTTGCCGTCAGAATAAATGCTCCTGTAGCCTTGGATCCCTGATGATAGATTGTGTATGTATTTGTTAGAGAGAACTTCATATCTAGATAATATTGTTGCATTGTGATTGCATAGTCAAAGAGTTATACAATTGGATATCACCAAGGAGGAAGAAATAGCTTACATCATGCCCAACTCTTTCACGGATCACAGCTGACACGGCAGGAGTGGAAAGTAATCCATTCTGACCTACCCAGACACGCCTTACTCCATTTGCAGCTGCCATCTTTATTATGATCTATGATTCCAGAAAACAGAAAGTTAGACAGTCAACAGAAGGACATCTAGTATTAGGAAAGAACAAGAATATGCTGCAAGTTAGGTGAAAATAATGTTCATTCACTACAAAAAGTGCATGCGCTAAAACCTTCATACAAGCAAGGTCTGAATGTAAAAAACAAGATGTGGATGTAATCACATCAAACAAAAGAATAAGTAAGTAGGAGCACAATGACAAGAAGTAATAGGCAGAACAGAAAAAAGAGTGATTGATAAAGATTTGAAGCACAAACCTAAAACTGAAGTATAATCTTAAACAAGAGAAGGGCCTTTAGGGAATCTCTATTACACGTAAACTGTAACAGAAAAATAAAAGCTATTACATGTAGGGCTGTACAATAGCTCTCATAGGTTTGGTTGTGATGGACATTCCAAGCTAATAACTAATAATGCAACCACAAATTAGAAATCAGGATATACCCAAAATTGACTTCTAATTTGATCAGTATAATTGCAGCCAAACACACCAAACCATTTCTAGCTTGGTTAGCTAATATTAAGCTACTACCCAAATCTCAAACTTGTACCTTCCAAGCAGCTATGTACTCATATTTGAAATATGCTCGTAGGCAAGTTCATTATGGCAATAAAACAAGTCATAGCCACCCATCTGCTAAACTAAGCAATAGAAATATAAGGAAATAATACACACCTGGATAGCATCCTTAGAGTAATAACGCCCATCACCAGAAACAACGAGTGTAGCTCCTGCAAAGACAAAATGTAAGTTCACTAAACTTTGCACGTCACGTGGAAACAAGTTAACAAGGTCAGTTCTTTTATGCATGATCAGCAACTAGATGAAATAATACAAGTCAATCAAAAACTCTAGACGAACTTAGCAACAGAATTCCACAACTTCAAAGTTTTTGAACTTTGCCTAGACTAAAATATTCTGATGGGTTTTTCATTCGTTACCAAAATATATATATATATATATATATATATATATATATATATATATATATATATTTTGCTCAAACTTTACCCAAAAAAAAATATATATATATTTCACTCAAAGATCTGCACGTAACTTGTGCAATGACATATAATTTCTTTTAATAGGCAGTTCAGCATCATAGCATTAGTGATTTTGTATTTCCGTCATACACATGCAACAGGAGAAAGGTGGAACTGGTCACTATACATATAGGGCTGGGGGAGAGACGCTAACCCCGAAAACCAAGTGGGCAAACCAAACCACAACAAAGAAGATAATTCCTCACTCACAAGCCATGAAATAAGCTCACAGCATATGCAATGCAAACAAGCAAATGTAGAAGTGATATTCTGGAAAGGATAGCGAAAACTAGTATTTCTCGACCTATGATTCACATGCTCTAGGACAGCTCACCAAACAAATATAACCCACAGAGTTGAATTTATAGTCTGCAGCGCAATTCTTCTAAAAATTTATGAATCTTGATTTAGCAGTGATTGATCTTAAGCCAAGGCAAAGTGAAATATTTAAACAAAGAAAGGAGTAAAGGTAGTTACTGCTTGAAAATGATCTCAATAGTCTTCAGTATTTTTCCGTTCAAAGAATCGACTCCTAACATCTCTTAGCAATCTTATTTTTCCTGAAGTTAGGACCAAGATTGTATTGGCTGCGCAAAGTCGAGCTTTTGTTTCTATTTCTATGACTACACTCATGACTATGATTTCTTTGAGGCATTTACTCAACAGCACAACTCCTGGTATTTCCTCAACACTTCTCAATCAGAGAACTTCAGCCAAGCTGCAAGCCTCAAGAGGCTCTCATTTAAGCTAACAAATTAAATGAGCCTAAGATCCTCAGAAACAATGATCCAAGGCAAGTTATTTCTTCGGAAACCCGAGTAGAAAGACTAAGAATTGAGGTAAAATTGTCTCTTAATCCACTTTGTGTGGGAGAGTGCTCATACCTTGGACTTTCTCAGCTGAAAGGGCATAAAATGTTGATTGCACAAAATTTTGCAAGTAATGGGGCTGGACAAAAACTTTCACCTGGAACAGGCACACCAAAATCAAATTACAAGGACAAAAAAAAAAACATCATGAGAAAACTTCACAAATCTTGTAGAGTTTCTTTCAGATGGTCGGATAGTAATACTGATACTACTTTGATGAGATCCCGTGGCATTTAGTGACACTTCTACAAGAGCAACATAATTTAAACATTAAAGTGTCTTGCAAATTAAAAAAAGAACAGAAACTTAAATACAACACACATGCACAAAAACCTTCACCTGTACAAGCACATGCTAACACGGAGACAACAGCAATATGCACGCATCTTGTGCCTATAACCAAATTTGACACTATTGACAATATGCAATGATAAGTCTCTTGAATAGATAAAACTCATACACCAACAAACAGAGGAAATACACACCTATTCAACTAGTCAAAGATACGCAATGACATTAGATATAGGAGGGAAGCAAGAAAGGAACAAAAGGAGGAAGAAAAATAAACCTGAGAAATATGCATCCTAGTAGATATGACAAGAGTATATCCAAAGAAAAGTGGGCAATGACAGGAAACTGTATCCACAGAACAAACTGCCCACCAGAACTATCCAACCAAAAAGAACCCAACATCTCGTAAGATACTAAGCAGTATCTGTGAGTTCTGGAAAGCCTAATGCGCCACTTCAACATAACTAGGTTATATGCAATCCCCATGCACATGCTCATTCCGATGCAGGATGAATTCTCTGGCCAGAAATCTGGGCTTTTTTTTTTCTCGCGAAGTTCTCCATTATAGAAAACTAATCAGTATCGGACCTTTGGCACTAAACATTTCACCGTCCAACAATCACATTCAACTAGATTTCTCGTTTACCGACCAAAAAAAAAAAAAAAACTAGATTTCTCGTTTGGTCAAGCCAAGTGTTCCCACCGTATATGCACTAAGACTTCAATCCGGCATTCAACAAACATCTAATCCCCTCCAACCTCAGCACCGCGCCCGATCGCGAGGCGGACCGACACAAACACGTTCGCTCGAAGCTCGATCCGTCGTCCACGGCATTGATCAACAAGACTCGCTCGCACCGCATCCAACGACAGCGCGATCCGAAAAAAAAAAAAAAAAAAACCGACAAGACGAAAACAGATCGCCGGGGGATATAACCGCCGGCTGTACGAATCGCAACGGGCGCATGAAAGGAGCTGAATCTGCATGCTCACGGACAACAGAGCAACAACCCGATGCGGCGGGAAAAAAGGAGAAATCGAAGATCGGAATCGAACGCCCGGAACACGGAGGGAGGGGGAGGGAGGAAGGACCTTCTTGCGGAGGCCGGACGTGCCGGGCTTCTGGCCATCGATGGGCGCGGTCTCCACTCGCGACACCTGGAACGTCACCATTTTCTGCCGATTCGCTTCCGCCGGGCAGGGAAACCAGAGAGAGAGAGAGAGAGAGATAATCAGTGCACGAACGAGATAACTCGCAGAAGAGAGAGAGAAGAGAGAGAAAGGGAGAGGGAGATCACCACGAACAGGGAGGATGTCGATGATGGTGCCAGGAAAGGTGGTGAGGAAATGAGCAAGGCGAGATGGAAGTTTTTTCAAATCTTGTCTGCAAATTCTATTTCCTTTTATTTATATATATATATATATATATATATATATTTTTTTTTTTTTTTTCTTTTTCGTTTATTTATTTGTTTTTTCTTGAACGATTCCCACGGCAGATCAAAGGCCATCCCCGAGCGGAGGGGAGGGATCCATAGGCACATGGATAAATAAAGAAAAATAAAATAAAGATGAATATATGTAAATATATATCCCAAGGGAATATCCGTTTTTTATCCTTCTTTTTTCCCCCTTTTTTATCCTCCTTTTTCTCCTTTCCGAAAGATATTCTATTTATGCGCGGCAAATATTGATCGACTTATTTGTAAAATTAAAATACAAACGCAACTGATTTTTGTGCACTGTAAATAGGCCAAATTTTTGTTTTCTATATAATTACTGCCTCCCGATATAAAAACAATTTGACTTTTGAAAGTATTAGCATTAGAGCTACGGTTACGGCCTAACTTAATTTTAGAATGACAATTAATCTAGAATCTGGGCCACTCTCCATTAATCTAATTGCTGCCTTTAAAATGTACAACTCCTTTTTCCTCAAAAAAGGAAGTTATTTATAAGATGATTTCGAAAACTTTTAAGATTCTTTCTGGATATATTCTTTACTTCTTCCTGACGGCAAAACTTTTAAGATTTCAAAATTTCTTCCTTTCTATTTCATTAATATTATGACACTCTTGTCTTGTCTTCGACAAAGTGAAGCTCTCCGGCTTCGCGATGGATGATGCTCGGCGGACGTCATAAAGGAATATCAAACCTAAGTAAGTCTTTCGTAGATTTCATGTCGGTCAAATCCAGGCATCAGGAAAATCGAGATGTAAAATACTAAAGGATACACCCTCCTCTTAAGGAAGAAAAAGATGTAGAATGAATTAGGGGCGTAAGTTGTGCGGGCATTGACGCATTAAAAAAAGGAGTGCGTCTGTGGAGCTCACCTCGCAAGAGGATAGGCCATAGAAGCTCCTGTAAAATGACTCCTCTTCCCTGGTGAGGTAAACACTATTAATTGCCACCCAAGATCCAAGGAAGACCGATGGTTATCTAATAATCTAGATTTTTTCACGTCATATATTGACTTTAAAGAAGAGAATAACACTGATTTTTTCGATATATTCTACTGATTTTGAAATTGATTTTCATGGCAACATCTTGTTCTAATGCCCAAAATGTTATTGTGGAGGATTTAAATAGGACTACGCTAAACCAAAAAGAATAGAAATAATCAGTTTTGACGCTAGCCGCCTTGCTCTTCCCCCCTCGCAATACGGTCATGATAGAAGGGTTTAATCATCCTCTTCAGCAAGGTACTGAGGGGGGTGCATGATAAAAAAAATTTTTATTCCAGAAATTTTCAGAATAGAAATCCATTTGGTAAAATTATTTCGTTTTTCTATTTCTGAGATAGATTCTTGTTCCAGAAATAGGTTTGGAATAGAAATCAGAAATAAAAATTTTCTACTTTTTTATTTTTGGAGCATAAATGAGAAATAAAAAAATTTTCATCGTTCATTGCCGTCGCTGCCGCTGATTGTAGCCTGCCTCTGCCATCGTCGGTCGCCGGCCACCGTCGCTGCTGTCGCCACAAGTCACCGGCCGCCGCCTGCCTCCGTCGCCGCCAATCGCCGCTAGCCGCCGTTGCTGTCGGTTGCCCACCATCGCTCGCCAACCGTCGCCGCTGTCGCCACTTGCTGGCCGCCACTGCCGCCGCCGCTCGCCTTCCGCCGCTGCCACCAGTCACCGGTCGGCCACCGCCGCTGCCATCCATTACCACTATTCGCCGGTCCGTCACCATTTGAAAGAAAGAAATTTTGTATCGTTATAAAACGGTTATTTTTCTTAGAAACTCTTCAGAAATGGAAATAGAAAAATTTATTTGTTTTAAATTATTTCGGAACATAATAGTTTTCATTCATCCCCTAAGCATTATCGAGTTTTCCCTGTGGGTTCAATTCAAAGATCCTCTTATCAGGAATTCCTTTTGGCATCCAGCATTTCGCAAACTTGATCCGAAGTAGTGTCAAGGATCAAAATTTGTAGTCTCAGATGATGAAGTCATGGGTGAACCTCCGACAAGACAAGCTGCGAGGATGGCCCGCATATGAAGCTAAGTGAGGAGGAAAAGGAAAGATTGTGTCAACCTTGGCATCAATCTCTATTTATCAAATTGCTGGGTCGAACTGTGAGATACAATTTGCTTCATAAGAAACTTTTGTATATCTGGTCCCCAAAAGAAGAATTGGTTGTGATTGATTTGGGCAAAATGACTTTTTCATTGCAAATTTTTCCCTGCTAGAGGACTATCAGTTTGTGCTTAGGGAAGGATCTTCCATAATCTTTCAACATTATTTTGTCAACCAGGAAATGGCATCCCAATTTCGATCGAGACGAGATAATAATCGATATGGTCACTACTCAGATTTGGTTTTCCAATATCTTTATCGAGCATTTTTATGAGGATTTTCTAATGCAATTTTGTTTAGCAGATTCTATTACAATGCTAGGAGCCAGAGGAAAGTATGCTTGTATTTATGTTGAAGTCCACACTTTTGATTTTTCATGAAGGAAAATATAGACGCGTGGAGTATGAAGTTACACATCTGATTTGTTTCAAATGTGGTCATTATGGCCACGGATCATATGACTGTAGGCCTAAAGGGGGTAGAATGGCAGAAGAAATTGGGAATGGTAACTTTATGATTGAACATAACAAAACAACAAGAAGTTCTAAGGGAGCCTAAAGATAAGTTTGGCCGGTGGATGGTTGTGCACAAAATCCAAAGGGGACGAAGACAACAAGTGAAAGAAGCGCCAGCTAATGGTCAAAAAGAAGGTTGGAGATACAGTTGCTCCAGGGTCCCCATTTTCAATGCTACCTCGAGCAAACTTCCTTGAGGATATGATTGGTTCTCCCAAGTAATAAGTGCATATTTCGAAGGAGGAAAACGCGGATAGAATCGAAGCTAAAAAGAAAGGTAAATTTGTTGGTTTCGATTATGAGGGCTACTTCATGAAAAATAGAGAGTTTGGGACCATCTCAACCTCAAGTGCAAATAACCAGAGTTGTGCAGGGGCTTCCTCCTAAAAACAATAACATGGGCTTCCAACAAAGTTCTTCAACTCCAAACAATTTATCCACATTGTCACTTAATTCCTTAAATCTGCACCCCTGACAACGCGGTGTTTTCCCTTATGCATCTCTCTAGTAAAAAGCTCTCTTCAAATCAAAATGCGTCGCTTCAATTAAGTTGAGCAAACTCATTAGAATATCTTTAGAAATATTTTGAGAAGGCAAAAGAACTCGTTGGCCAGAGTAGGAGACATTCAAAAGGTACTCGAGAAAGTTGCAAATCCCTTTTTGTTGAAACTTGAAGCGAAATTACAGAAAGAGTTTGTCAATATCTTATTATAAGAAGAAATCCACTGGTATAAACAAATCAAGACGCCAATGACTGCAGCGTAGGGATAAAAATATGAAGTTTTCTCATGCTACCACAATCATTCATGAAAAATAAAATTGGTGCTATAAAGAATACTATTGGAGAATGAGTGTTTGACTAAGAGGAAATGAAATTCATTATGGTAGATTTCTACAAGAACCGTTTAACAGAAGATGACCCAACCCCAACCGCAAAGAGCGCATTGTGTTTAGGAAAGTGAAGAGGGTGATTAGCTTGTGATTTTGTCATAGGAATACGTTCATCGACACGAGTAGAGCTTTGGGCTTTGTGATTGGGATTTAACTTCGTAAAACAACTTGATTTTCTTAAGATTATCATTGAGATTGACTCTAAATCCCTCACTGATTTTGTTATTGTAGAACTTATGATTTTTACAATTCGCCCTATTTTGTTTAAATATATCAGAAGACTGTCGCACTCTCATTTCGAGTTCTAAGTGCAATATAACTTTTGGGAAGGCAATCGCTTTACTGACCGGCTTGCCAATCTTGGAATCAATAAATACTTGGATCTTTTCATTATTGCCTATAGAGTTCATATATTATTATATGATAAGATAGGGATGGTAGATTTACAATATTAAACGCTTGTATTCGGTTTTAGTCCTTTTATACACAATATATTTATATATATACACACATGACTACACTAATTTTAACTGAAAAAAGTTAGATTTTGTAAAAAAAAAAAAAAAAATTTACTAAATAGATTGCTAGTTAACTTTGCCTTTCGATGTTCTTGTCATGAGCCTAACTCATCTTTGGAAATGGTTGAGATCATAATAAGGGCTTGTTTGGTAATGGGCATGTTTGGTAATGTTTATTTTTCTCAATTGTTATGTTTTTTTGTTCCTTGAAAGAGAATGAGAACAAAAATCCATTCGGTAACGTTAACTAATTTTTTATTCTCGATAATATATTGATGGCTAGGGATTAGATTTTGAACAAAAATAAGAAATAGAAACAACTTACTTCTTTGATCTTGAAAATAATTTTTGAAATGGGTCATTTTCTTTCTTTTTTTTCTTTTTTTCTTCTTCCTCCTTTAGGGATAGCCTTGTAGGCCCTCGATGAGGCTATCTCACCCGACCACGGTGAGGTAAGCTTCATTGACTGACTAGAAGAAGAAGAAGAAGAGAGAAAAAACAGAAAAGATAAAATTTAAAAAAAATATTAAAAAACTAAGAAACTCTAAATGATAAAAAAAATTTGAGAGTCATACTAAATGCATCTATGTTCTTTTTCTATTTCAAGAATAGAAATTTTGTGCGAGTTATCAAATACATCCGAATGCTCATAAATTTATCCAAGGAATAGAATTAGAAAATATTTGTTCTAAACAAAAATTGTTCCCAAAAATAAAAATATTACCAAACGCATTCTAAAGAACTTGAGAAAGGAAACAAGTTCGAAAATGATTGAATACTATCGGGTTATTTGCTAAGCAATTACATAAAAATTGAATTTTTAATGTATCATTCTCTTCTGCTACGTAGGATAAGCAATCTAATTAAAACATTCCTTATTAAATATGATTTCCTTCGTAAGCGTGTATTGTGGATACAAATTCTACAAATTATAAATGGACATGGATTTAAAAAAGAGAAATTAGAAGATTCAAACCGAAAAGAGAAATGAGAAAATTAAATTAAAAAAAAAAAAAAAGAAAGCAAAGAAAAACTTAATATGCGTTTATTTCGTGAAAATAAATTATATGAAAGATAATTTCTTAAAAATAATCACTTATATTGCTTAAAACAATGAGTCAGCAAAAATGTTTCATTATTGACAATAAATAATGCATGAAATTTTTTTAGACGATGATTTTTTTTTTTTTTCATTTCTTCATTTTTGTAAATAATATAAGAAATTATTTTTAAAAAATGTTATCCATATTATCAATCTTCCTCGAACAAATGGAGGCTTAATGAAGTAAGACAATTCTATAAAAACTTTTCAAGATGGTTATTTTCCGCTATAACACAAGTGGCTCTAACTAAAATACTACTCTAAGACACAATGCCGAAGAACACAATGTCAATGCACTTCGATGTTTTCTTCAATTATGATCTCAAGCCCACATACACCCTACGAAAGTATATTAGGGTGGAAAAGAAAAAAAGAGCCACAATATTGAAGATTTTATACTAGTTTCCAGCTCTCTTTTGGTCCTCCTTTTTTTTCTTTTTTGTCGAAAGAAAATTTCATCCATTTATTATAATCAAACATGAGAGGAACATAAAAAGCTTGCAAGTAAAGCAATTCTAAAAGGGGTGCAAAACAAAAGAGTATGGCTGGCCAAATTTTACATATTCTCATCCCAAAAGGCCATATCTATTATAACAACAAAGACAATCGGCGGCTGACCAAGATCTTTCCCTCCAGAAATTATGGCTTGTAGTGTACATCTAGATTTGGCATCCTCAACGCAGATCAAATGCTTCTAAAAGAACTCTTAAATCTATATTTCGATCGAGAGAGAAAAGCTTCCAAATTTATATCTACACCTAAATCGGGAGGGGAGAGTTTCTGTCGAATCTTGGAGAAGTCACACAACCACGTCTAGGGCATCCTACTAGTTGGATTGGTGATGACGCTCTCACAAAATTTGACTGCAAGTAGAGATATTCACTTTGACGAGCTAAGAAAAATAACAAAGAGCGAAAGGGAACGCCAAACGAGGTGAAATAAGACTCACAAATTAGATCCGAAGAAAAAAAAAAAAAAAAGGAAATCAAAGCCTGGAAAAGAAATTCAGAGCAAAACAGGCTCTTAGCTTCGCACCAGAAGTTTCCTTGAGGGAGGGTTTGTTTTTTTTTTTTTTTTTGGGGGGCGGTTGAGGGTGGCGTGAGGGAGAGGAAGGGTTGCTCTTTTGCTCTATTTGAGAAATCCACAAAATTGAATCAGTGTGTCCATAGCAAAATGTCACACCTTTTTAGATGAGTTTGTTTTATGGAAAATTTAAGATTTGAAAAAATATCTTCTAAAAAATGACTACACATATCACTTACAAAAATAAATGAATGAAAAATATTTTCACCACCTACGAAAATAATTAGGCATGATTATTATCGATAATAAAATATTTTTTTGACAAATTTTTTAAGTGATATATCAATCATTTTTCGAAAAATATTTTCTAGAATCATGAGTTTCTCGTAAATTAAACGCACTATTCATTGGATTGTTCTCTTACGCTAGTTTGTGCAACTCAATGACATCATTCATGGTTGGGAAATAACCACCCTTTGACACCAAAGGCTACTTGGGTCAAAGGTGAACATCAATTGGTCGATAGTTGATGTTAATATCACAAAAAATCCCTAATCGGTATTATCCGAGCCATATTTAACCCAAATTAGTATACCAATAATACATTTACCCCAAATAATTTTTTATCGGAAAAAATCCCAAATTAGTGTGCTTATCCCACAGTTATGCTTAAATGGTGCATCCCTGCCACTTTTACACCTAAAATCCCAAATTTACACATATATCAGTTTGGGTAAATGTGGCACAAGAAGTACCAGCTTGAGATTTTTGATAACACAAAAATTGATTTGGCGTAAACGTAGCACGGTACAAGTTTTGAGTTTTTATTACACAAAAATTAATTTTTGGTAATGTGTTGTGCATCCACCAATTTGGGTTTTTTTTTTAAGGTATTAACCTTAATAGTTATCGATCATTTTTTTCTTACTTTTTGTTTTCCTCCAAAATAAAATGCTTAAATATGCAATGCGTAAAATATAAAAATCAATCATGGCAAATATGACTTGTGAATAAATTATGTATTAGTATGTGTACAACTTTCCCCAAATTCTTTACCAAAAAAACTAAAGGTGCATTTTGCCTTGAACCTTTATATAGAATTTAAAACTAAAAGAATATATTCGCACTATATATGAATTCATAAACCCCCAGTGGAAGCACAACGCCTTGTGCAAGACTCTTAATATGAGTAGAGACAAAGTCAAATGTTGAACTATTGGTACTCCACTCCACTCAATTGCGGAGATTATGCCAATCGACTTGTATTGTAAGGAAATAGACCCCACCCAGACACACCAACCTACTAATGTATCATTGCAAAAATTTCATAATTAGGAACATAATACAAATAACTTATGAATTTTGGCTCAATGTTCAATATCGCTCTTATGTTTATAATTTGTTTAATAAAATCTATGAGTTTCTAAGAAATGTTCAATATGACCTTCAAATTTTTAATTTGGTCAAGATCCCTAAGATATCGGTGGTTATTTTTATATAGTAAAAAAACTAAACGAAACATTTGACAAAAATTTAAAAATTACATTAAACACAAATTAAAAATTTAAACACTACATTGAACATTTACAAAGAATTTAGAAATCATGTTAAGTAAATTTAAAATTTGAGAATAACATTACATATTAAGTTAAAATTCAATAACAATTTATATAATTATCCCCTCATAATTCTTAAACATTCAACTCGTGATGCGAGGCATTGCTTTCTTAAAGGCAGTTGTAGCGCCATCAGTTCAATTCAGAACGAAACCTCCAAAATGTACTCTCCAATTTTGCAGGGATGAAGCAAATTCGACCTACCCATTTTCCCGCTACCTTTTAAAACAGTTAGAACAGCCAAATCCTTTGACTCACGAGCGATTTCCCATCTATTAATTGCCTGAATTATAAGAAAGATCGTGACTTTTTGCTCTTGCCTAGACCGCTCCTCATCAAAAGTTTCAAATTCCCTCGCAAAACGAACATAAAAAAAAAAAAAGAAAAAGGAAAAAAGAAAAACTGAAACGAAAGAAAAAGGCAAAAGCGAAGAGTAAAAAGAAGGAACCCAAGAAGAAGAGCGTCGTGCTGTCTTTCCTTTTCCCACTACATGAAATGCAAAAGAAAAGGAGAGAATTTTAGATAAGAAAAAGGGCCCTAGAAAAAGCCTCCATCGCCGGGGTTGATACAATGTACATTCCAATTAGAATTCACAAAGAAACTTCCCTCCCTAAGAAGATCATCATCACTCACCTAAACAACACTCACCCACATTAAATTAAATCAAATTAGACGGAAAAGATAAAGGGCCTAAAGCTAAATTAGAAATAAAATAAAAAAAAAAAGGTGAAAAATTCAAAGGTTATCAGCACAGCTCACAGGGGTCTAACTAAAGTGATACACCTAACAAAAGTAACAAAGACCAAAGAAAAAACTAAAAAAAAAAAAAACTAATCTCCTCATGCTTTCCGCCCCTCCGGCTCGGCTCGCCCTCACGCCCCGACCGGCGCCACAGCCGGCTTCACCTTCGGCGGCCTCCCCCTGCCCCTCTTGACCCCTCCTCCGGCCGCCGCCGGTGCCGGAGCCGACGCCGCGGCAGCCGGCTTGCCCTTCGGGGGGCGGCCCCGCTTCTTCCCGGTCACGGCCGCCGAGGCCTTCCGCTTCGGCGGAGGGAGCGGCGCGTTGGGGTCCTTCGGCTTCGGGGGCCGGCCGCGGGGCCTCGGCGGGGAGACCACGGTTCCGGGAGGGAGTGGCTCCTTGGGCTTCGGGGGGCGGCCGCGGCCGCGCTTCGGGGGCGCGTTGGGGTCGCGCTTCATGTAGTTGTTCTTGACCAGCACGAGCTCGCCGCTCTGCTTCATCTTGTTGAGGTGGTGCGCCAGCAGCGTGGAGTGGGCGGGGGGCAGATCGCCGTAGGTGGACTCGATTTGCTTGGCGATGGCCGACTTGTTGGAGCCGCTGGGGTCGTTGAGGGCCTCGATCGCCGCCATGATCATCTGCACGCCAAGCAGTAGAAACAAAAAAGCATTAATTAACTTAGACAATCGGGAGCTCCCCCCGAGGAAAAACGTAGAGAGAGAGAGCGAAAGGACAGGAAGCGAAAGTTGCCGGTACTTCGGGATACTGCGGGAGCGCGGAACTAGGAGCGGCGGCGGCGGCGGCGGCCGGCGGCGGAGGGTTGTTGCCGGCCTCTTCAGTCGCCATTTTTAGAGAGAGAGTGGTAGAGAGAGAGTGAGAGAGTGGTATAGAGAGAGAGAGAGAGAGAGAGAGAGAGAGAGAGGAGCACAGTAGTGGGTGGAGAGCGAAGATGATGAAGGCGGAGAATTTAAAAAGGGGAAGGGGGGGGTGGTTCTTTCGAGGACGCGGATCTGAAAGCAAAAGCAGAAGGTTGGAGATTTTGGGGGGCGGGGGAGAGATCGGACGGCTGGGGTTGGACAGCGCGGGGGAGAGATCGGACGGGGATCAGCGGCTTCGGGGCGAGTCTCGTGGATCGATGACGTGGCCGGGGCCTGTCGGGGATTCTTTATGTACGGGGAAGTAGGGCTGACCGACCGAATTTACGGGCTTGACCCTTCGGAGGGCGAGGCTTTGAATTTCCATCGTCCCCCTCACGCAAGTCGCGACAAAGTCCATCGAGGCCCCGATCCGGTACTTCGCAGGCGTTGGGACAATCGGAAACGTGTCGAGGCGCGAGTGGGTCGATCCGCGGGATACACCGTTGGGGGGGACAATGTACGGACGCGGGATCGCGACAGCCGGGTGGCGCGCCGTGCGAGTGCGGGGGGCGCGATTCTTACCGCCCAGCGCGCATTTTGGAGAACCGGGTCAGACCTGGTCGGGGTATGGGAGGATATCTGGATAAATCGTGCTCGAATTGTTCTGGAGCAGGATCGAGCTGCGTGGGTTAGAGGTTGAACTTGAACGGCCAGGGGGGTTTGTAGAGTGATTCGCGCGTGTCCAAAGCGGTTGAGATTCTGCGCATGTGTTCCAGCTTCTAATTAATTTCGAAAATCTTATATTTTTCAATACACTGATTTTACTCTTGACAAGTGTTATCGATATTTCGAAAATCGCGTTGTTTGTTGCTAAGCATGTTTAACTTGTACAATTAAATCTCATTTTTTTAAATATAAATGAAAAATAAAAATTCTTATCATCACTTGTCTCGTTATTAATGTATTACCCATCTACTTTCATCCTGTCGCTTGTTACCCATCATCCTTTGCCTCTCGCCATCAATCGCCTCCCGCCGGCCACTTGGGAGAGAAAACTTTTGTGTCACTATCGGCTGAATTTTTATTTTGGAAATGAAGCTTTTGTATTATTATTTATTTTTATTCAAAAACTCATTCAAATGATAAAAACAGAAATATCTATTTCTAACAACCTCTTCTACCCATTCATGTCAATAGTAATCAATGTAGCTGAAAAAAATAAAGCAGAACCTCTTTCTGTAATTACCACATGTTCCCGTCTTTGCCGCAATCAGAGTCTCCTGCCCAAATTTCCTCTCGAGTTCGGTGGATAATGAACCGACATCGATGTTGACCACTGGTCAGCAATGGGCATGTCAACGGTGTCTCCCGAGATTCCAAGGTTATGGAACCGTACAACCCGCCACATCATTACGCCTATCGTTCACTTTGTGAGGCTGAGGCCCCGCGTTTTTATCCTCAATAAAAACCGAAATTAATGGGGGTTCGTACATTAAATAGATGGCTGAAGTTCAACGGATAACTATTTGATGAAATTGGCCAATTGGGTTTGTGGTCTCTACTTTTTCCCTTTCTTGCTAGGAAGAGTCTGGGAATATGTAGAGAGGAATTCTATGGCCCTAAAGGGATCCCCTCTAAAGATTGGACAGGAAAGCATATATGGTTCCTTTAACTTTAGCCTTCATTTTGTTCCTTAAAAAAGATTTATTCGGAGCACCTTCTTCAGTTGGGCGAGGCGAGACCCGGAAGCCTTTTCCCCTGTTGAGGCTGTTTTTGATAATGAATGCCAGGCATATATGCTGAATGAGTTGGGAGATAGATATTATATAGAAGATACCTGATCCTTACTCTGACGCCACGAAGAATACAACGTACGCGCCAACCATATGCAAAACCTTCACAGAATGTCGTTCGGTATAACTCCATTTGCACAATCCTCAATGCTCTATAGCATGCATCGCTTTCATTTGCTACAGTTACTTCAGAGGCTCACGCAAAAGCCAGAAGTCATTAAGGACTATAATAAATGGTTGCCCAACACAGCAATCAAAGTAGGCATCAAACAATCAAATCACATATTCATTGTCCTGTGAATAGCACAAGGTTGTATTTATTCCTCCTACTTACAAATCGCTGTCCAGACAGCTTACAAGACAAGACAACTGGCGGGGCAAGATCAAAAGAGTAACTGTGTCCTACATATTTTCAATCACATTCCCTCTCCCTCTATTCACTTCGCGTTGCATCCTCGCTGCTCAACCATGCAAACCATCCTATGCCTTGCACCCTCCTCTCTGACGGGTCCAAGAGTCTCTAATCTTTTCTCAAGTTGCACACTGAAAATCAACCGCGTGGACTAGATTACAGTTTGTACAAAATCTGACCCCGCATTACAAAAGCCCAGTGCTCCCGAAGGGATTAGTGGCTGGAGGCGGGTGAGAGGCAGAATTTGCAGGAAATGCCCCAAACCCAGGATCCCCAAAGGGATTGGCGTGTCCCATCATCAGGTGTTGCTGAGGCGGCTGCTGCTGCTGCTGCAGTGAATATGTTGGTTGGTATGGTCCAAAAGGATTGGTTTGCTGTTGGTTAATTGCTGCCATCTGTACTGATGGGGGTGGTGCGATCCCATTGGACATAGCAAAAGGATCCTGCACTTCAAACGGATTGGGGGCCGGTGCTCCATACACGGGCTGCTGGGAAGCTCGATAGGCCCCTTCATCATATAAACTGTGTAATGTGAGAGTATCCAGCCCACCAGCCTAACAAGCCACAGAAGAGGGACTTTCAAAATATAATCACATTAGAAGTAATCAAAGGTAACGTGTCCAGATCTGGAAAAAATCATGAGGCCAACAAATGCATATTGCTTTCTTCACCAGATTATGAAGCGAACAAACACACGCAGCAAACATGTCAACAGGTCCATATCAGTAGATTTAAACCCATTAACAGATTGACAGATGCATCATTATCCACTTCTACTCAAAGGTCTAGCAATCACTTCTTCATGCATTGATTTATACACACTGTTGGTTCTGGAAATATAACACCAGCCAAAACTACTCCTGGTTTAACAAAAGAGTACTGATGGAAGCAAATGCATGCTTATTTTTCTAATGCGATTGTTGTCATTGTCATCCTAGCAGACTTGCATCAATCAGTAAATTGCACATTCAGCAAATATACCACATGCCAAAAGCACAGTGGGTGCTTATTTTTTAAGTTTACTATGGCTCATCAACACATGGAAGATGCGTATGCCCACTATATCACTTTAACCAATGGGACTTGAGTGGTGGTGTTCTTAACCTTCGAACAGACTGTCAAAAGAAAGTCTTACGGGCAAGAGCAACATATCATATTCATGCAAAAGCAAAGATGCCGGTAACAGCAATCCCATATCTGGTGAGCATCAGTTGTATCGTGGCACTGCAGCCAAGTGCCGTGTGATAGAGCTAGAAGCTTCAAAACTGCAGAGGATATCCGGCCACCATAAACCTAAGTCTTAACTACTAGAAAACTCCATGAGTCAGAGAGCACTTTCTCACTCCATACATTCAAATTTGACAATAATTAACCGCCATTTTTTCTTTAGCCAAAATTAGCAGCAAATCGAATAAACCAGCTGTCCAAATTGAAAGTGCCATCTTGGTCTAGTAAAAAGCCGGACTGAGAAAGTGAATGTGAATACCATGTCTTTTTCTGATAAAAATAGATGCAACAATACCTAAACCCTCTAGATAAAGGAATACAAGTTGGAGGCTACTCGATTGCAGACGTGTAGAACACTCTGATATGTCTGTCCGCGACAATTTCACTGAGCAGATAGCTACTTTTCCACATGCCATTCTAACATGAACTAGATGTTAATTTTAACTACAGCAACATAGAGGCATTCACTCATGGATCGATATAACAAGTTAAGAATCATAGCTGATGCCAAGAGCAAGAGGAAATGATGAAACCGGTGCTCGAATATTACTTCTACCAACTAAGATACATGTACTAAAAAGATATGGGGTCAATTCAATTTAGTTGCTTAAATTCATGTATCCCTTCCTGGTTCTCACTCTATTTATCCATGTATCGTCCAATTGTAAGCAGATGTGGGTATCCATGTGCTAAAAAACATTTTTCTGGGAGTCTTAAAGCCTCAAACTAAACTATTAGTTCCCATTGAATCTATGGAGGCATAGTCATTAACAAAAAGACCAGAGCACCCAAAACAAAACTAATATAACAACATAACAGTGTGATGAATGACGAAAAGAACTGCTATTACTAATTCATAGTCTTTTGGACTATCGGGGCCAGAAGAAAAGACATTGAAATTGCCCTTTGAATGCCTAACCATGTAATAGAGTCAGGCAACAGCAGCAAACAAACAGTTCGTGATGTTAATGCTCAAAAAATTCATTTGCTACAGCATCATAGAAGATGAAGGCGGAGATTACCAGTTGTCTCTCATTAGCTGCGGAGATGTTAGTACTTGGGGTAGACACCAGAGCAAGTTCCCATCCAGTGGGATCAAAGTCTTTAGATTGAGTAGCACCAGAACCAAATGCCGAAGAAGCAGCACCTGTCACAACCCGCCAAACTTTGCTCAAGCAAGTGTAACACAAAAAAAGTAGACATGAGTACAGAAAATGCTTACCAGGCTCTGAGGGAACTATTGCCAAGGCTAAAGCATTCTTTTCCTCAATGAAAGAAGCATCAGGTGCGTCAAAACTAAGTCCCTGAAAAGCCAAAGAAATAAAGATCATATGCAAATGATTTTACACTAAACAAACATCAACAGACATCATAAAGTTAATGCTCATACCAGCAAATCTCCTGTGTCCAGATTATTTTGAGGTGGAGGAGGAGGAGGAGGTGGATCAGCAGCAGCAACCTCCACGGTGGATGCAGCAACAACATCCGAAGGAAGTGGCTCAGGTTCAACACCAGATGAATTGGCATCTTCATCGTGAACTTCTTCTGGTTTATATGTCAACTGAAGCTGTTAACAATAGTAAAGTATTAGCTACGCATATGTTTCAGAAAAAAGAATTACAAAAGAGAAGAAACGAACAAAAGGAATAATGTTCAACCAAAAGGAAAAACAAGTCGACCACCAAAAATAACTTTTCTATCTATACAATCCATTTCAGAAGCATAACATAATCAAACAGTACCATGTGTAAACAATTGTCAAGAAGGGTTGACTACTCAAGGTTGCTTTAAAAATCAAGCATGCAAGGATACCTAATTAAAATTACCACATACTGTCTAAATTATTACCCGTAAAAACAGCAAACAAGCTTCTCTGTCATCAGAAGTACCCTTCTCTTTGCTCTTCACAATAATTACATAAGTTCAATTGATACAGTGAATGAGGCCACAAATTAACTGGTAATAAACACCTGTCCCGTTAATAAAATTCATATTCCCCTCCCTCAAATCACAGCAGTAACATTAAAGATTATACATGTTAAAAGAAGCTTTCCTGTTAACTATTGAATAAAGAATATAGCAGCACTCTTCAACAGCAAAAAAAAAAAAAAAAAAAAAAAAAAAAAAACAAAACAAAAACAAAGGAAGAAGAAGGAAAAAAGAAGAGGAAGAAGAAGAAGAACATACATATAGCAAACTACCAAACACCCAAGCACAAAGTAAACTTAACAAACATAATGCTAAGTCGTGAAGAATCCCCCAGAGGTAAAGAGTTCATAACTAGGAAGAAGTAATTTCAATTTAAATTATATTGATGTGGAATCACAAGAGTTTTTATTTTTTTATTTTAACAGTAAATCACAAGTATATCAAATACTTAAATCAAAACAATAAGCAGCTCACGTGCGCCATTATGTTCAAGTCATTTTAATAATTAGACATGTTTTGAATCCGTATGACACATGGTCTACTAGACAAGAAAAGTAAAGAGGGAGATGGAATAAAACAGACTAGTTTCTGCAATAATATGCAATCCAGCATGTAAATAGATGCTATACTGACCAGTGGCTCACTTGGAACAGTAACCACTCGTGGCGCCTCTCTTATGTACTCTTCCATGGTCGCCAGAAATGATTGTGGAGGCTGCAAGAAGGGCAGATGAATTTAATCCAACATATGTAGACATTTACATATATATACGTAAATTAATGTACAAGAGGATTAAGAGGAGGGGAGATATTTAATCAACCATACAGCACATTACCTCTCTCAAGACCGGAAACTGAAAATTCCTTGCAAGTTCCAAGCCTCGGCAAACTTCATAAAAATCAGATAAGTTTCCAGCCTGCATAAAATAAGCACCTCTTAGGATATTAGAAGGAAAGTCACATCCACTAGTCAGATACCCCAATATAGGACCAGTACAGTCACCTGTTGGCCGGCGCGTTTGTAAACGTCCAGAGCTTTGACAGCTTCATGTCGAGGCATCTCAAAAAACTGGACAAAAATTGCAAATTTACAGAGTAAAAAGAACTTGCAAAGCTTGAAGAGAACTTTGCTAGAGGTAAATATGGTATTTTAAGTTACGGAGAGGTAAGCTTAACAAACCTTATCAACCAGATTAATGATTCCATCATTGACAGCACAGTAGATCTTGAAGCTCTCTTTCAACACCTGGAAACTAAATACAGTGAGAAGTACCCATCGCATACTCAATACTAAAACAATTTTTTTTAAATTGATGATCTTACCAAAGAACATTAAAAGACAAGCCTTTCATGAGAGAAAGGTAGTAACCTACCCAGCAACTTTAGGCAAACAAGCCATACACATTAAACAATCATAAGCGTTTTACACAGGAGATGTTGGGAATACAGCTCAAAGACAAGTGGCAGCTATTCCCCACAAAAATTTCACTAATGTTCATGCAACCTGCATTTCAGTCCATGCAACTTCTCATGCATATGTTTTTTGCTAAAATTATTTGCTATTTTAGTTTAGTATAGGAGATTTGGCCAGAAAAGTAAAACGTCTACAATAGATACTTCAATGGTAACAGAATGAATATACTTATTCACAAAAAAGCGAGAGTAGCATGTGTTTATCAGTGCTTTAAAAATAAATGAAAAAAGGCCAGAGGTATAAAATATACCAGAGCCAGGGCATACTGTATTAAATAATTGCCAACAGCTGCACCTTCAGGCTGTCAAAAATGTGTAAGAAGGTAGTTCATCAGTTAAAAAGGGAAATTTCAAAATGACCTGTCTCCTCCAAAACTTGGGAAAATAAACCACTCAGGTTTGTACCTGGCAACCAATAAGACGGTAAAGAAGATTCTGTAGAGCAGGCAACTGCTCCAACAACTCTTCGCTATCCAATTCCCTCGTTCTGCTGTAGCCCTACCAGTAAAAGATGAAAGATTAATGAAATAAAGCCATACTTAATAGAGGAACACCGCATACTTCTACAAGATCACATTTATATTGCACACACAGCTTATGCTTTCTTACTGAAAAGCTTTATGTGTTTTCATCGAACAACAACAGAACAAGTGACAACTCAAACAAAATAAAGTTCAGATGTTGCACACACCACTGAAACTGGACAATGGACAAAAACATAGTTAAGCAGACAAGAGAATAATGAAACTGCTATAAATTTGTTTCTTTGAAAGGACCTAGAGAAGCAATTGTTCACAGGACAAGGAAATTGGTAGAATTGGCTAGTGAAAACTGACATTTTTTACATATGATAGAAACATGCTCATATGAAACAATCATCCATACCATATGTGTAAAATGTATAATCTCTTTGAAGAATGGCTGTTACCACTTTCTATTTCAATGATGCATATCAATCCCCACAAGACCCTTGCAATTTTTGCAAATTTCCATTAATAATGAATTCTGATCCTTCCACACGCTAACAATAACTTGACTATCACATTCTATGGTACTAAAAATAAATGGGTGTCCGATCCTTATGGACTAACTGGAAAGGTACAACCTGTAAATCCAGCGTGGGGTGTAGAAGGTTTTGATCCTTTTGTTCCGGGAGGAATAGCCTCTCATCATATTGCAGCAGGTACTTTAGGCATATTAGCGGGCCTATTTCATCTTAGGGCTTGTTTGGTAACATTCCAAATAGTGCCTAATTCTATTTTTTTGTGCTCCAGAATAAAAAAAGAATACAAATCCATTTGGTAAATTTTTTATTCCTAGGAACAAAAATCCATTTTTTTGCTCTCAATAATAAATTTGGAACAGACTTAAAAAGTAGAAAAAAGTTACTTCTTGCTCCTGGGAACAATTTCTATAATCAAGTCTAAATTTTTTTCCTTTTTTTTCTTCTCTTTCCTTTTCTTCTTCTTCCTTTTGGTCGGTCACCATCCTTAGTCATAATTGGTGATGCCGAGGCACGATGAGGCTAGTCGGCCCGAGCCTTGCCGTGCCAAGCCATTGCTAGATTGGTGTCGCTCAGCCAAGGTGAGGCTGACTTGGAGGTGGCCCCAAGCCTCACTCGTGGCTGAGCTCGCTTAGCCTCACTAGATCGAGGCAAGGTTGACCTCGCCCAGCCAAGGTGAGGCCGATCCTTGCCTAATCGACACAAGGTTGGGCCTTGCAAGGCTAGGGTGAGGCTGATCCCATGCTGCCTGGGCAAGGTGGAGCCTCACCTAGATCTACGAGGCTGAGGCTCACGGTGGCCAGGTAAGCCTCCGACAAGCTTGCTGAACCTTACCACCAGTCACAAAGGAGGAGGAAGAAGAAGAGAAGAGGGGGAAAAAGAGAGAGAGAGAGAGAAATATAATAAAAAGTATTAAAAAATTAAAAAAACAAAAAAAAATTTAAATGTCTTACCAAAAGCATTTCTATTTTAAGAATAAAAATTTTGGGCAATTGCCAAGTGCCTTTAAGAACTCAGAAAATGTTGCTGGGACAAAAAAAAAAAAAAAAAAAAAAAAAACAAAAAATCATTTCTGAGCAAAAATTGTTTCCAGAAAAAAAATGGTTACCAAACACACTCTTAGTGTCCATCTGCCTAGTGTCTATATAAGAGATTACATATAGGCATTATTGAAACCGTACTTTCCAGCAATATTGCTGCCATCTTTTTTGCAGCTTTTTTTGTTGTTGCAATTATGTGGTTCGGTTCAACAATTACACCTATTGAATTTTTTGGTCCCACTCGTTATCAATGGGATTAGGAATACTTCCAGCAAAAAAATATTACTTTCAATGATGACAAAACTCATGCAAATATGATTCTTGTAAAACTATAGCTATAAATAAAAGGATAAACCTCAGAAATCAGCATCACAAGCCTCCAGATAGTTTCTTGGCCAACTTGGCTCCAAATATCAATCAAATCAAGCATGTTCTCCTCATTGAGAATTTATTCACTATTTTAAGGAAAGAAAATGAAGATACACTAAAATGTAATACCTTCTCCTGGCCTTGAGCAGGTCTTGGAAGACGCTCTGCTTCAATGTCATATTTTAATATTCTAAAGCATTCAAGTCGTTCCTCTAAAAACAGTCCATAGGTGCGCACCCAGGCTGAACAATCCCAAGCTGATACCGTGCAAAAAACAGTGAAAGCATCATATTCCATGTTTTAAAGATAAGAACAATGATTAGTGCAAGAAAATTAAAAGCTAATGCCATCACAAAGAGAGAGACAGAGAGAGAGAGAGAGAGAGAGAGAGAGAGAGAGAGAGAGGTAAACCTATGGGACTTGAGTCATCCTTAAAATTAGAAAGCTGAAGAATTCGTCCCCTCACTGAATAACTCAAAAGCTCTTCCCGAAATGTAGGATCTCCCTCTCTCAAGAGTCTGTGAATAACTAACAGTGTTTTCAATGCCACCTGTTAGAGCATGAAGGACTCAAGAACATTAGACAGTTAATCAAATGGAACATCAAAAAACTGCATACAGAACAAAATTTCACATCAAACTAACTTCAAGACTTCATAAAGACATTGTATCATTCATAATTTACAAGTGAACACTGAGTTAATAGAATTTACTGTTAAAAAAACCAGCACTTCTGAAAGATGCAAGTCAGAAGAGAAAAAAAAAAAAAAAAAAAAAAAACCATAATACTGACCGGAAAAACAACAAGAAAAACTGCTTTGATCTCACTTTTAGCTACTTCAATTTCTGCTTCTGCCCCTACATGAAAACCTACCTTAAGGTGAAGTAATGCGAAAAAAGTACTACACCACCCACCTTCACACCACAACTAATCTCCAATTACATACTTCGCCTTCAAAACTTCACACCTGTAATCCACTTTCTTCACACATGCTCAAAAAGGGTTATTTCCTTTAAGTTCAACAACTAACCCAAACCATTTGCATCTCTTTCTATCAGCATCGGTGCTTCTTCTCAACATATCAGGCCCTCGCATGGTGCACAGAGAGACTAGGCATAATAACATAAAAATAACATAGAAGTGATGACTATTTGAGGCAGCTCTTGTGGAAGATAAGAGTCACTGAGAAAACACAGGGTCATATCAACCGAAATTTCTGTAGAATGCTTTGTTCTTGCTGAATGAAGTATGATATCTATTCTTAACTTTTCTGAGGTCTCAATTACAAGAGTTAAAAAGTTAAGCAGCCAGGCTCATGTTATGTCTAGATGCACACAGATGTTGCAAATAGATCTCATACAGAACCCAGTCCGAGCTAGACCAGTTTGACATCTTTTTCCCCATTCCTCCATCATGAAAGCTCACAATGCAGTAACGACTATGTACAATCCTTCAGTTGTCAAGGCAAGACAAAGATCTCATGATGGATTATTCGCTCAAGGTGAATGTAAGTGTCGATCAACATAAGTCGCTGCTATTTAATAAAAAAAAAAAGTCTAAGCCTTATATTGATCGCTGCTTTAAGATCACAGGGCCCACGAAGAAGACGCGGCTACCATTTCAAGCTAGAAACAAACTTTCAAAGTACATAAAGGGAGCAATACGATCCACCTAAAAAGATACACGCTCTCAAACTCTGTTCTCTAAATTAAAATCAATCTGAAGCCATGATCCAATACATTCGAGGCTTACATGTAAGTGCAGCAGTGGCATCATTAGCATCAGTGTCAGCGTAAGTTCATTACATTATAATATACTACGTGCCGCGCTGCAGCAATGAGTAGTTATTACAAAACCAATCAGGCTAAGCAACCGTAAGAACAGTCGTTTTCCAATCCAAACAACGCATAGATCCACGCCGAACCACATCGAACTAGAGAGCATATCCGATCCGAGCAATACAAATTAAGGAACCGATCCGTACCGTCCAATTGTGCGTCTTGGCGAGCCTCCTGGAGAGGGCCTGGATACAGTAGGCGACGTCGGCCCGCGGGCGAACCGCCGAGGTCGCGATGGCAATCTCTGCAATCAGACGAGAACCGCCAATCCACGATCATTTCACATCCCATCCACACCATAAGCGCATCAACAACAACAACAACAACAACAACAAGAGCAGCAGGAGAGGGGGCTCATGGTATCGATCTGATCGGGGGAGGAATACTCACTGCGGAGGTGCCTCTCCTTGGGCGGGCACTCGACGTGGTTCGTGGCTTTGACTATGGCCACATCCAATTCCTATCAAACGCCAAAAAAGAAAGAAAAAAGAAAATCAGAAGACAAAAAAAAAAAAAAAGGCGCAGAAGGAGGAAGAGAGAGAGAGAGAGAGAGGGAGAGAGGGAGAACGGAATATCGATGGATGAGGATGAGGATGGAGAGGGTACGGCGTAATCGCTGTTGACGTGGGCAAGGCCGACTTTGGTGGAGTCCTTGAGGGCGCCGTAGGCCTTCCTCCATGTCTTGAGCGTGCCCATCCCTCCGTAACGCCCCTCCTCGCCTCCTCCGCCCGCTCAGATCGCTCTCCCGCCGCTCCCGCCGCGCCCGCCGGAGATGGCGTCCGCCTCCCCTCCCCGGGCGCTCTCCTCCGACGATCTCGCTCGCTCGCTCGTTTACGTGGTGAACAGCCCTTCAATCTCTCTCTCTCTCTCTCTCTCTCTCTCTTCTGTGCTGTATATTTGGGGGCGGGCTTCTTTTGACGGAGCAGTTGGTTGGACATGGAGAAGAAGGAAGAGAGAGAAAGGGATTTAGATTTGGAGATCTCGATCGAAGGGACGAGGGCTCGCGTCCACGGACTTCTTCCGTGCTCTCGCCTGAGAGGATTGTAATGACGGAATTAATTTATGTCTCTTTCTATTTTGCCTCATTTAATTTTTAGGTAATAATCCAGTGTTGACCGTTTCGCGATTTTTTTTTTCCTCCTTTTTTCGAGTGGGACGATGATGGGAAATTCCACGGTGGATTTTGCCTTTGGGGATGCTTTCTCTCTCTTTCTTTCGGTGCCTCCTCTCCTCCCGTCTCGTCATGATTTTCGCTTTCCCGCAGTGGATGGCAGCGGTGGACCCCGCTCTTTATTTCTTTTTTTAATTCGTGAATAAAGGGAGAAAGCATTTTGGAATGAGAATTTTTCATTGCTTGTCATAATTACTAGGGGGCTCTCCCCCATCTATGTAAGGCGATATGACAGCTTAGGAGGCCCCATGTCTTGCAGGAATATAATTATTCGGCAATATTTATGATGACAGAAACAAAAAGGAAAGGTGAACAAGAAAAACACATTTAATTAAATATTGATTTTTACTATTTAAAACTTCAACTCTTATTGAATATTGAAGTGGTCACTATTCCAATATGGAATGAGGAAGTGAGGGGTTCAAATCCCCACCTTCTCAGGAGATGGGTGGGAATGAGTAAGTTTCAGGAGTGGATTTCAACTCTCACGCCCTGTAAGAAATAGAGTGAGTGTTAGAGTAGGAATAGAGTAAGACTGACCAAAAAAAGAAAAAATGGACACACCCAATTTCGTGGGATACAAATATATATGTATATATAAACATTTATGGTTTGTGTAAGTTTTTTCGGCATTTATTTTAATTTAATTGTGTGCCTACCAAGGTAGTGATGTTTTTTAGTTCAGACGGAAAAATATTTATTGCTTCTTTTCAAAACTTATCTATGATTTAAAACAATAGATTATGGCGGTTGATTTGTGAGAAGATTATTCATTTTGCTTATCAAATTAAAACCAAAATGATGTCCAAAGATATGTATTTGATCTAGCTTATCAACTCCTTTTTCTTTTTTTTTTTCCAATAATAAGGAAAGACGATAAAAGATGGAATTATCAAATCTCCATCGTGCACCTCTCATTGCGCATTTACGTTCCTTATCCACGAAGCAAACACTTAAGGGATGAAGCCATTTGTGAATTAAATCTTTTTAGCCTCCTGAACAATGACATAAAGGTGCCGACCAAAAAATTAAATAAAAAACAATGACATAGAGGTTTTCACGTGTTCTTTTTTCACCACAAGCTAATAGAAAACTCGTTTGGTGCACCGGCACTTTTAAGTTTTATCATGTTCTTATAAAATTTTCCAAAAATTTGCTAATTCCCGTATGAATCATACTTGGTACAGAATACATTTAGCGATTGTAATCTTAGCATGAAATTTTTATCTTAGTGCCTCTTTTGATTTTTCATGAACTACTTCCGTTCATATTTATCCCATATATTGATGTCATAATTACATCTAGTTTGACGTAAGATTGCATGCCTCGCATTGATATCAAGAGCATTATGCACGTTTCCCCCTTGAAGGCCTATATTTATCTTGAACGAGCCTTCGTATGTTGCAAAATCTTCTTTATATGCCTGGAGCTGATTTCGTGAAAGAACAAAAGAAATTTGTACCAAGTAATAAAATTAGTGAAGTGCCGTGAATCAGCCGATTGAAATCAACATTATCAGCCGAGATAATCTAGTTTTAGAAACTTAAGCACGGCTTTATTATAAGTTGACATTTCACCTGCTCTTACTATCAGGCAATTATAATAATAAGGTGGGATTGTGTTGTAATTTTGAATAAGAGATCTGACCCTGAGCTTGCCATTGAATTAGTGTTTTTTTTTTTTTTTTTTTTTTTCAGGCCATGCAAAGGAAGCGTCATGCGAAAGGAATGTGGACCACGGAGAAGATTGGTATGATATATAGTCCTTGCCATGCAGGCAAGGCCTGTCTGGATTTGGGCAATTCAGACACGTTCGAGTAGTTTAATGATGGCAAAATGAAGAACCGATAGCCTGGATCCTCAATGAAAGCACGTGTGCAAAGGATGCACCGAAGGGATACTTCAAAAGATGGAATCGAGTTGGCACATGCAACGTGACCCTACGCAGCTTTAATTGATGACAAAATGTTCAATTATGATGAGTTTTGCGAATTGTAACCAAAAAGAAAAGGGAAACTATAACTAGGATGGGTGTGTTGAAAGCATCATGACGAGAGTGTCGTACTCATTAAAATAAACGCGTCTTGACTAAGGTTTAACCATTCGATTTAAGATGACAGATCTAGAAAGGATCGACTTATAAATGAGATGATGTCGACATGAAAAACACCTAAGTTTCGAATGGATAACTTTATAAAAACATAAAAGAAAAACAAGAAAGCATGCATCTTTGTCATGATAGTCTATAATTTGAGAGAGCCTATCTTGTATTTCATGAAATTGGACAATGGAGTGCACCTACTACTCAAAAAGCTAGAAATATCTCCCCAAGTAATTTCCCACCACAAAATTACTGGACTCTAGAGATCTACGAAAAAGGGACCTCGCTATTTTAATTTTTTTTAATAAAACCAAGTACTCGAATTCAAACAAATCCCTTGAATTGACTATATATGCAATCCCTCTTGAATTCATCGTACCGATACACGATACAAGGTAAGCATGAGATCTATCCTGCAGGGACCTAATCGGATCACAAATTTGAAACTCGAATAATAACGAGTAATCATAATTCAAATTAAACATCATATAACCTGCGAGATCTTTAAGACTAATGCTCACCCATAACCGTAACTACCCCAATCGGTTTATTAAAAGGAAAAAAGCCCCGGCCTCATAATCGCTTTCTTTCGGGCAGATCTGTGGCACTGCATTGATTCTTTGCTTCAAATTGAGGCTCTTGACTTGAGAACAGAAGAGATAGAATAATGGCAGCTTCTAGACGTTGAACAATATGACCAGACAGAGGACAAATTACGCTTTCGTTGACCAGATCGTTTCTCTCGAACCTGACCGTTCAAATTCGTATAAAAGTAATACCATGGGACGGGCTCTGTTGACCAAAGAAGAGGAAAAAAGGCATGTGGCCGACCCTAGATCACACAGACCACAAGCAATGCCCTTTTCCTCTTTGGTAAGGTAGTTGTCCCAACTTCGGATTTCTCAAATTGCCAACCGCAAGAAGGTCGCTTTGTTGACACTCCTTGCTGTCTTTTCATATCAGCCAAACTTTCTAACAGACTCACTCTGTCATTTTTTATGTCGGGACAGTCCGTTAGGACTTGATAACTCCGACCTGACGATTGAAAAGTGTGAACTGACGCCATAACGGCGCAGGGGGGAGCTAATGTAGGACCCTAGGGCTCTTCGAGCATATCGTTTCAGAAGCTTTTTGACGAGCAAACAAGGTGAGAAAGAAGGAGACGTTTTGTGAAGTCGCTTCGCTCGTACTCTGCAAGAAAGGAAGTAGAAAACAAGGACCGAGTGCTGAGATTGAGTCTCGTAATCTTCTGGGAAAGTAAGGGAACTTTCTTCACATGTATTTAGGGACCAAGCTACACGGTTCAATTGACATCGAGTGCCGAAGCAAATTGCTTAGTACACAGAGGAGCAATCCCATGCCAAAACGAAATTCATCCAAGATCCTTCCTGCTCCCCTCTGATACAACTTCTGGTAAACAGTGGCCATGTATCTTGACTCATAACGGAGCTCTTGCAAAGCAGGTTCAGCAATCAAAGCACTTCAGCCTTTCGAAATGCTACTTATGTGGCGAGATACTCTTCAGGTTACTCATGCTTAAGCTGATTCCCGATCAAATAGTCGAGAAGTATGATGCATAATGCACCCTGGCTAATAAGCATGGACGTGCAGGGTTGAATCCGCACACAACATTCACCTAATCAGGTCATCAAGGAATGGAATGCCAAACGGTAGCTTTATGGCACCAGATGCGACTAGAAACATAAGAACCCATACAGGCAAAACCCACTTGAACAGTGCTATTAGGATGCTCTTCCCTGCATAAAGAAGACGTATTTTATCAGACTTAGCATGGGTAAGTGCATGTGCGCTCCCACAGAACTTCCCAGAAAAGAACTGGCTAGATTGAAAGGAACAGATCAAGAATCTTTAAGGACACTAAACAACTCCTCAGAAAACAGACTCTCAGTAACGAACAAATGCACAAGTATAATTGAAGGCCTCGGGAAAAATTATTACCTGCAGATGCCGGGCGTCTTTCGGTTTGATCCACGATCCACTCTCCAGTCTCTCGGAGGTTCCTCTCCACCGAGCTCTCCACTTTCCAACCATCAGTTGGTAGCAGCCCATCCAGTACAGACCTCCTCTGCTCCACCTCCCTATACAATTCAATTCGAGTAAATTCACCCTCTCCCCTAACTAAGCATTGACACAACATGTAAATGCATCGCCGAATCTGATGAATTATCTAATCAATGCCAATCGAAATTAAGTATATCAGGTCTTTGCCTAGCAATACCGGACCAACTGGATCCATTGACTAAATTAATAAGTTGATCGATCACATCACCAAACGCAAAATATCTCATAGTTCAGGCCGTCCATGGGGACTTCGAACCGCGCCTTACCTAGTTTGGGAAATTAGCTGGATACTTCACGGGATGTGTTTACTTAGTTAGGCGGCGCCTGAGAACCATACCTTTGAACACAAATGAAGAAATTAAAAAAGAAGCAACAGAGGGAAGGAAGAAAGAAGTACTTGGGGTCGGCGTCGCTGAACCTGCCGGCACCAATAGCCCGCTCGATCTCGATGACGGAGGGCTGCTGTTTCTGGGTTGTCTCCTGCTTGTTTCCTGGTGGAGCTGGGGCGGTTCTGATTCTTGGGGATGAGGGCTTCGGGTCGACCTTTACACGGGGAACTGGAGGTACGGAGCTGTTGTCAGCGAGCGAGGCGCGAACCGATGCGTTCGGGGTGGCGAGGGAAAGGCAGGATAAGCAAGGCATAGCGACTCGGGCAAGTACTCAGGGAAGTAGCTACGAGAGACAGGGAAGCTGCTGCTGCTGCTGCTGCGGCTCAGTTTCTCTCTCTGGAGATGCGGATAACGTTTTCTAATGCAGCCACTGAAGTCACTCTGCGTTCATGGCTTCTTTTCTGCATGTGCTGCAAAATCAACGGTGAGATGTGGAGCCGAAGATTCTCCGGCGGCAACCGTGGAATTTCTTTGGCAATGATTGCCATATTCTATCTTGAATACACTCATTTGAAAGGGACAAAAAACAGAGGAAACGGAAAGCACAATTTCATCATTATCATACTTGATGAAACTTGTACTTTGCGTTTGGTCGGCTACGTTGGAATGGAAATCTTATTATTTTTGATCATATGTTCGGTTGGCCATTTCAGTTGGTTGGGCGAGATTGATTTCGATGGAATGCCAGTCCTCCCACAGCACAGAAAGAAATTTAATAAATTACCTATTTTTAGAAGTATATTATAAGTTATAACTTGATATTTTAATAAAATAATCAATGTTTTTGGAGTTCATTTTCGAATTAATTGTAACTCATTATCAACAAATTATAATTAATGAATAATAGGATTAACCTTAAAAGTCTAAGTAAAATACTATTAATGTAAATGCATAAAATTTAAACTAATAAAAAAAAAAATCTCATTCAATTGATGCCCATAAAAAAAAAAAAAAAAAAAAAAAAAAGAGAAAAATATTTTCCATAGTTTAGGGTTTTTGGTGGTTTTTTTCCCTAAAAAAATCTCACAACCATAACAACACACAGAGGTCATTCCATTCTATTCCGCAATTTAACAAACGAAGATGTCGAAATTGTTGCATTCCGTGTTGCACTCCATATGCTGATTCCATTATATTCAATTTCCTGATTTCATTCCATTCTATTCCATTCCATTCCATTACATCAAATGCAACATAAGATAGAAACGTTGCAATTGAACTATTAACCATCAATCAATCCTATTAATTATACAAGCAAATTATGATTTTTGAGAAGCTAGGGATCAGTATCCGACATGTAGAAGCAGGCGAAAAGATGCACATTGATCAGATTCCAACTCCTTTAGTATCCTTCATACTCTGGACTTGAATAATAAGAATAAGAAGAAAAACGTGTTAAGTGAGGGAGGTTATAAATTCTTTTGAAAATCTCATTGTTTTGAAAACAAGGTAACTCATAAAGAGAATGTGTCGGTTCGATGGTCAGAGGAAATCCGGCAAACTTTTCAATCAGGTCTGCACCCAGGTCAATAAGGCAAGAGCAAACACCAGATTACAGATGAGGAAACAACACAACCGGGATGTCGAAGTCGGAATACATACAGCATGGGAGACGGAAAATGCAAACATGGATTGATACGAAACCTCATTCCTCGAGCTGGAACTCATTAATCAATTTCGTTGGCACCGGCAGCGAACTCTAAACATGCTTGCGAGTATTCTGGTTAATGAGATCTTTATCGGGTATGGAAAGGATTCCCTCGACAGATTTACCTTCATGTTTGTTCTGGTCATCAAGGGAAGGACTTGCAATTGCATTGGATGAACCTTCAGCTGCAACTATGGACATCATGCACTTAAAACTCTACGAGCTATGAAGCAGTAAATTTATTCTTCCATGGAAGAAGCAATACAGACTTGTCGTCTTACTGGTTCCATGTAACATGTTAATGTCCAAAGATGAGAGATTTCTCAGCATACATCTTTGAACTTAGCATCTGTTTTTGGCAGATTGGGAACTGCCATTGGAACTAATTCATTTTATGGAGGAAGAGGCCTTGCTAGGTTTTCTTTTCCATCTCCTTCTTTCTTCCATGAAACTCAATCTTTCAACATTCTTTTTGCGAACTGCTCTTGAAGGGACAAAGAAAACATGTAATCTTGGTCCGTCCACAGAACTTCAGCTGCACCCGGTTCGCTAAGGTAGCTTTTCACCCTGCAGCCCCATTTCATGACAACCATAGAGAGAATGCAATTATGTAGTCATGAAACTCTATGAAGCACCTGACAGTCTGGGTGAAGCTCAAGCCACGCCGGAGTTAACCTGATGCAGGGGTTTCTACCACACGAATGAGCTAAAAATCCATAGGAACCGCAAGCCTCCTTTGACAGACCAGATCATGGAATTTCAAACACAGCATTTGTAATGCAGAGAGTTCTATAATGCAGATGGAATTTAGATCTTCCTCTGATGTTTCATATCAATCAAACCATCAGGAACACGACTAACTCGTGCTATACAGATTCTGTTTACATTGGTATTTCAACAAAAATGCTCTGCAACTACATTGACAAGCAGCACCAGCATGCCTCAAGAGAACAAAAGGGGCAAGGAAGAGCAGAGTCGATCAACAAAAAAAAAAAAGAATCCAAGCATGACCCAAAATGGTTAGTATGTTATATTCCATCGAAAGGGTGCCTACATTATCCCAGAGTTGAAGACATGCAGATCGAGCAAAGTATTGTAGTGACCCTTCTCGATTTCCTCCTCCTTCACCTGATGAAGAAGCAGGGCCTCGATTATGAAATCTTCCCAATCCACATCTATCGCTTGACTTCTCTTTCTTTTCTTCTTACCATGCACAGAACTTGATGTTTGGGAATCACAAATGTCGGTAGGACCAGAAACTGTGGGGTGCATGATCCTATTGATGCGCTGCTTAGCAGCATCAATCTTCTGTCTCCTCCTATCATAGGCGATACAGCTGTTGATGAAAGATGGCGGCATGGCGTCCAATCCCACGTCCTTTTCCAATATCTCCTTAAGCATCAACCGCTTGCTCAACGGTGATTTTCCCTCCCACCAATCTTTAGATGCATGAAAATCGAAGCTTGTTTGCCTTCTGCCATGAGCATTCGCATTTTCACCAATGCACGTGAGAGAGGCCCTTTCCTCCAAGAACTCTGAGTAAGCCAACGCCAAACACTCGTGTGAAATCTCAATCCTATCCAACTGATCCGCATCCTGTCCTCGATGATCATCACGTTTATCTTTCGCATCAAGGTAAAGAGATTCACCCTCCAAGTAAACTACATCGAAATCGTACACATCTTTTCTCAAACATTCACTCACCACATCGCCCAAATCGACCTGCCCGGCTCCTGAATCCTTCTTCTTCGCGCCTCGCTCCTCCATCGACTTCATCTCCATGTACTGGATCACGAGTGGAGCATTCTTCACCACATTCTTTACTGAAACCTCCTTCCCCCAAGGCAAGGCACGGGAAACCTCCACGAGCGCCTCCAGTAGTTCCTTATACCGCCGCCTGGAGGTTGCAACGGCAGCATGGAGCTCCCTCGAAACATCCGAAATCTCGAGCTCAATCTGGTTCAGCTTCGCGACGAGGACCAACACCGCGGCCACCACGGGAAGCGGCCTCCTCCCCGTGGTCAAGAACCACTTCACCGCGCACTGTATCAGGAACATGCCCTGCTTCCGCATCGTCTCGATCTTATCCCGAGGGAGCCTGGAGAATCCGGAGAAGCTCCTGACGGCCCTCTCGAACGCGACCGCGATGTCGTAGACGGGGAACTCGCCCCTCAGCTCGAGGAAATCGACGACGCGCGCGACCATCCTGCCCAGCTCGTGGCCGTCGCACCCGATCACCGACGCCGCCTCGGCGATCGGGAGGGACTGGCCCTCCCTCCTCATGACGACGCAGGCGCACGCGCCGATCAGGACCGGGAACCACTCGCCCCGCCCGAACTCGCCCTCCGTGACCCGGCAGACCATGTCCCGGACGTCCTCGGACCGGGAGCCGGACAGGCCCCAGCCGGAGCAGGAAGTCGTCGATCACCTTCTGGGCCTCGAAGACCTTCTTCTCCCGGTAGTTCAGGACGGTGCCGGTGCCGGAGGTGCCGACGCGGACGAAGGTGCCCTGGGGCCCGCTGATCCCGCCGAGGTGCGCCTGGAAGTCTTCGAGCTCGGCGACGACGCCGCACTCGGAGCACACCAGGATGCCCGAGACGTCGTCCCGGGTCAGGGATCTCGCGCCGCAGCTCTTGCAGCGCGATCTGTCCATCGACGACGGCCGGAGAAAGAGGAACTCCGATGATCGGGGAAGAGGGCTTTTTTTCTAGGGTTTCCTGATTCGGCGGGGGCCGGCGCCTGTTCGATTTTCCGGGGAAAGTTTTAAAATATTTTCCCAACAAAATTTTTCGAGCGTTTTCGGGGCCGTGTTAAAACCCTGGATGACGACGAGGGATTGAGGGCTTTTTCTCCAGTAAAGAGCAAAGGAAAAGGATCCCCCTTCTTCTTTTTTAACCGGACAAAAAAAAGCATGCAAATGCGTATTTGGAAAAAAAAAAAATTATTAAGGAAGAAAGAGGGTATATGCTGATTTGAATTATTCCAGAAATTGGATTTTGAATCCTATTATTTTAACAAAAAAGGTGGATTTATTATGAATTTATACAAGCATGTGAGGGATTTATGGTATAACTAAGAATCATGATTTTTCCCCCAAAATTACGGTTTTCTTTAATGTTCAATAGTTTTTTTTTTAAAACATTATGTTCAATAGTTCAAAGGTATGATATCACTCATTAATATAGGGGACCCTCATGAAATTTTTGAATAAAAATTTAAATAGAAAGATTTTTTTCTTTGGGTCGGTAAATAGAAATAGAAAGATATTATTCCTTACCAAAAAAAAAAAGAAAGATATTATTGAGTTTACTTTACGTGTATCGTTTTGCTATCCGAAGTTCACTTCTCATTCCTGATTTTCTCTGTGAAAGTATCAGTGCTTTACATATCTCATCAGTTCAAGCTCATCTTTGCAGGCTCTCCTCTAATTCGTAACTCGCCATCTGATTTCATGTGGTTTTTTAGGCTACAAGAGGTCCATTCATTCTAATCACGCGAGGTCGTGGCTTGCGGACGGATCTAACACATTGAACCCCTCTCGGAAGTGAGACGAGAGCGATGATGATACTTCCGAAGCTTAGGCCGACACTTATAACAATGACCCTTTGATCGAAGGCATCGTAAGTGTAACAATGCAAGTATCAAAATCTCGCAAAACTGGTGGATTACACGGCATCCTCCGCAATGCTCTTTTTACATGTACTTCGGTTTTCCTATGCATTTTTGAATTGACCATCAAGCTATACAGGCAATGTCCTCAGCAACTGAAGTGCCCTCGTCCACTGCGGTCTCTGTGCTAGAACGATTCTCCTCAGAGCAGGCACGGCTCCGGCTGCGATGATCGCCGGATGATTCTCGCTGTCCATGCTCAAATTATACAGTATCGACAGAGCCGCCTCAGATGCCCTCTCGGTCCCTTCTTCCAGGAGATTGACCAATGGGAAGATGCCGCCACCAGAAGCGACTGCTCTTGTGGAATCCACGACCCCCTCGGAGATTATCCGGTTGAGTTCCACGGCCGCGACCTCTTGAGCTTCTGGAGAGAAAGAGGCTTTCAGCTGTTCTATTAATCTCGGGATTGTTTCATAAAGAGTCACCTCCGCATTAATTGGATTCTCGAAATACTTGCTGAAACCAGAGAGCGAACTTAGTTTCACTAAACAAGCGGCCACCCAATCCTTACAGTGGACAGGGATGTTTGATTTGAGGACTTTCCGGAGCAAGGCAGTGAAATGGGCAGAATCTACACTCTTGCGGAAGTGATCAGAGTCGAGAAGCTTTGTTAGCAAGCGAGATGCTGCAGATATTGCGAGTCCAGCTTCTTCAACCTCCAAAGCATATTGTTCTGGCTGCTCTCCCTCCACATCAGATTCTGTGTCTGGTAAATACAAAGATGATTAATGTCAAAGGTATGAAGCAGGAACAGAAAGCAATGCCAAAAGGATGAGTGAGCGCAAATCATCAACCACACGAAGGAGGGAGCGTGCATCGGGAGAAGGCAATTGCAACAATAAATGGTCACCTGAAGACAAACAGGCAGAGTAAACAAGGACCTTACAGATCTGCTGGACAAGTCATAGGCATATTATGCGTTTCCTTGTCAGACACAGCAACAGAGAAACAAATAAATGAAGTGCTCAATATTGCGATAGTGATAACAGAGCAGGAAAGTCTTTTCCATTTCAGAGTAAACAAAAGGTTCAACATCATGACAGTGAGAACATTACCGGAGTCTCCTAAACTAATGCCGGAGTCTCCTACACTAATGCTCACGTAAAACATAAGCAACAGTGACTTAACAAGTATAATCTATGTATATGACTGACTCCATGGACATCAGAAGAAAAAACAGATTAGTTTTTGAGAGGTGCAAGCATAAAACCAGAAATTAGTCTTGCAGAATACAAACTCACTCCGGTTGCCAGATTTTTTCCTAGTCACTAAGCACAGTGCAGGCACTTTGTCGTGATCCTCATTAGCTTCAACTCAAAAACTTAATGAAGTCAGTTAAATCCCATTAGCTTCAACTCAAAAACTTAATGACGTCAGTTAAATCCCATGCTAACACCGCGGCAATTTACTCAGCAGTGAGTCCTTTAGAACAGGACCCAAGACATCAGGCTGCTCACTGGTTACATTAAACGTAAAATTGCTAAAAATGTAATCTTGAAATTTGAAATTCTCTCATCAAAAGCATACATTTTGCTTACCTTCCAAAACATTTAGCTGGAAGACTGCATCCAGGCCAGATTTAATGTCTGCAGGATCAACTGTGTCTACATTGGAGGTAACTGAATCAAATTCAAGGATTGAAGCTGCCTTTCTCTGTAGAGTTAATGATGACGTCTTCAAAATCTCAAAAAGGCGAGAAATGACAGCAGAGTCTAGCATTTGCACCCTGCAGTTTATTTTGAGGCATGCAAAAAGTAAATGCACTCATTCAAACAGATTCCACAGGCACCAATACAAGCAATATAATCTGAAACCAACACCATATTGGATCCGGATAACAATGCATTTGGCAAATCTCACTTCCAGTCCAAAGAATGATGAAAATTCAAACCTTACTTGTATAAATTGACAATATCACATTAGTTTCTTTGCTTGAGAGAGAGAAAATCTCGAACTCCTCAAACTTCTCATTTATCCACATTTATGTGTGCATACATGAATGCCTAGTCCAGAGTAGAAGCTTATCCAGAACCAGCAATACTTTTTATGCATTGTGCATCGACCCATCTTACAGTCAAATATAGCTACATCAAAAAGTGAATCGACAAGAGACTAAAAATCTCAATTATTCCCATATTGCCCACTTTTCCCTGTCAAGAACTATGCCTCCACCGGACGCTATATATATATATACAAGTGAAAATGGAGATCATCAGTATAGCATTGTTCCCCATCAAACTAATATGGGAGGCCATAGGCAAAGAAGAATAAGCTGTGAGACAGGATGCATAAGAACATGAAGAAGAACAAAGCCAGGCTAAGAAGAAGAAGATGGCAAATCAGCTATGAAGTAGTTGTCAGTTTCAGGCAAGCTGAGCATAAGACCACCGGGTGCAGTAGCAGCAGTCTCAAGATTCAGACTAGGAGACATATCGAGACAGTTGCAAAAGGAGCATGTAAAGTAACTGACTACTAAACTTCCTACCCTTTTCCTTTTTTTCCTTTTGCTGGTCCCATTATATTTTTTCATTGGACAGGCAGTCCATGCCAAATTCTAGGGAGGATTTTCTAGTTTATCTGCTCCAAAACATACTTTTTGTAGGAACCCAGTGCTTAATTAGATTTAACAAAACTATTATAAATATTGAGAGTAAAAGAAGACACTTTAGAATTCATTTCCCAACTTTTAGAATCTAAGTAGCGCAAGCACCACACAAATCTCAGGTCATGCAACGTTCGTTTAGTATACAAACTTGGCAAAGCTTACTCGGTTAACACATGAGGATGAAGATTTCGTTCATTTCAGATCTTTGTGAAATTCATGTGCTGTATTTGGCATTTAATACTTGAATTAAACAGTGTAATTTTCTGATGGCATAAAAGTCACGGGATTAAAGGGCAATAACTTTGACAACATAGGCATAACACGACATACATGAAACAAGAAGTATATACCAAGTAATAACTGATCAAGAATGATGAAGAGGCAAAAGTGTCTAGTTAGGGAGATCAGACTGAGTACCTTGAATTTGTTGTTGATATGGAATCCTCAGAGCACATCCCAGTAAACCCATTAGCAGCATCAGATCCACCAACTGATTCAGAACTTCTTTTTGATCCATTAACTGGTCCATCAGAAAGCTGAAGCATACCAGTAAAGATAGTCAGAATGTCGTCCTTTGACAAAGACCAATCTTGAATGAAAAACAAGAACGTAAGGACAGGACAAGTGACCTTGGATCTCATCTCTTTGGTGGGATCTAAAATCCTGGTAAGTAAATCCAGTGTCTGCCCATAAGAATAGAATGGTTATAGAAATGAAAAATTCCAGCAATTTAGGAAAAGAGGCAGATAAGTAAATGAAACTAAATAGCTAATGAAACCTTGTCCAACAGGGTATCAGAGATTTCTTTCTGCTTCAGAGTATTGATCAAAGGACGCAAAGCACCTTCAGCTTCAATGATCTGGCAAACACCATTGCTGCACCAGAAAATAACCAACATGAAAATTGAAAATAGATATAAGATGAAAAGACGTAAAAGAGTAAAATGCTGCTAAATCCAAATACTAAGTGGAAAGTGGCTGACAAACCACTTTAGATATCATAGACCACATGTAAGCAAACATGATAACATAAAACTGAAACAGTGAAGAAAGATCTAAGAATCTAAAGCCCAAACCCATTTTTTTCCAACTGGATGGAAAAAGGAAGGATATCTGAACTCATGCTGAATTAATCAATAACCAACATCAAAGAAGACAAGTGCAAACTATCAACGAGCCTCCTCTGAATTTATAATGCAAAAGAAGCAAAAGTGTGGAGCACTCCATGTTGTAGTTTTCAACCTACCTTAAGTTCTTAAAAACAATTCAATCAGCAGAGAGACCAACTTTCAAGTGAGTATCTTTCTCCAAAGTTCTCACCTCAAACATTATACTACCATCATCTTTCTAATATTAAAAGATTTCTTTTTCTAAAGAGAGAAGGATACATCAAAATATCTTGGACAATTGCTAGATACATGGAAAATGACACCTGTCACAGTGAGTTAAGGGCCTCGAAACATATAGAGGTGCATGTTACCTGAGGGACAATCTCTCAAGAGCATGGGTTGAAGCTATCTTTATAGCATCATTATCCCACTCTAAAAGCTTCACCAGATGCTTGATAGCACCAGCTTCTTTGAATGAGATGCGCATATATTCATTGATAGATGCATCAGAAATGGATTCAGCTGCTCTTGTTATTGCAGACTCGTCTTCAAGTCCAAGAATTAAAATAAGCCGAGCTACACCATCCACGCATGGCAAAAGTGTTAACCTCCCACCAGAAGAATTCTCAGGTTGGGATTGCCTTTCCTCTTCTAATTCAATAGCCCCAATTCTGGCAAGAAATTGTTGATGAGTCCGTCCAACTATCGCATTCATTCTAACTTCCTCGACATTCAGGTTTTCTCCATTTACATTTAATCCAAGCAGTAATTCAGAGGCACCGAACCTTGAAGGGCCCTTAGAAGTCTTTTCAATCTCTGTACCATCAGGCAAGCTAGGCCAAGAATGCAAAGATGGCCTATAGGATTTATATGCATGTGCACCGACCAAGGGAACAGGAACAAGGCCCTCTTCAATAATTAGAATTCGATAGTAATCATCCTTAGCAAGTTCCAACAACGTGCTTTTCGCTTCCTTCCGGATGACTTTGGATCCCTCCACATCAGGCTTTAAAAGAGCTGTTGCCTGGAATGCACCAAATAGATTAGCCTCTTGTAAAGGAAGACCAAAAGTCAAAGTTATCATCATTCAGATGAAGAGAAAAAAATTCCACTCGACTGACATGCTTATACTGAAGACTTATCCCACTTCAGGACAGAAGATCATCTAACAGACTCCAAAAAGTCCAGAGGTTTAGTATCTCTCAATCAGTTTCTCTCGGCATGAAAAGCAAAGAGAGTACAGGTCAATATTGCTCCAAGCCTCCTAGGGTCACCATACTTATTCATTGTAACACTGACACAAGACATATTTTAATACATGTAAAGTATGTTTCAATGCACATAACAAGATGATGACAAGAAAATGCTCCACAGATTAAAAAAAGAGGAAGAATTATTCATGGTTTACGCAAGCAGGTGTGTATCAAGTATTCAATCAGAAGCACTGTTTCAAAGTATGTCAGAATAATGGCATTGTACAAGTCAACATTTTTTTTCCAGTACATCTCAATGCTGGGTGGCAAGAACTTGAGACCATGCACTACTAAATTATTAATAGTTTGAAAAAGATGAAATTTCTTGAATAAATTTAATCCAACACTATTAATTTTGGTTCAAAGAACAATATGGTGACTTTTTTCAAGTTCGTTTTGTATTAGATATTTGGTCTGACATGTAAAGTGCCATTAAATTTTTGAGCACTATTAATTAACCATTGCTCAAGGAACCATGCAATTAAAGGAAGCCTCACCAATTTTGGGATGACACCATATTCAACCATGATTTCATGATTTGATTCACTTAGCGCCAAAGTAGATAATACCCCTCCTGCTGCCTCCTTCACTTTTATGTCCTCATCATCCAGGGATTTAATTATTAATGGCAAGACCTCAGAGTTTGCAATCTTCAATCTGAAGTTCTCATCCACTGCCAGGTTCCACAAAGTACACAAACATTGCTCTTTTACCTGCAGAAATTAGTTCATAAAATGTCTTAATTTCTCCTTCCAAGACCCATATACTCGTGGAGAGAAATTCTGCCAATAGATACCTCTCCCTATACCTCGGGAGTCAGAGAAGGCCGACTGAGCAAACCAGTTATCTCCTCCATGGCTCCCGCTCCAGCCACTGACTCTTTATATATATTTACAGATGATATCGATCTGAGAAGTCCTGCAGCTGCTTCACATGCTGAAGTTGAGTCTGATGTAAGAAGATTCACTGTTAGATTTATGCACCCATGAAATTGCATAATGGCATCGATCTGCTTCTTCCCTCCCAGTGAGTATTTCCACAGTGCCACTACTGCCTGTTCCCTGTCAAGAGGATCTTGGTCTAGCCCAAGCATCCGCACAAACAAGGCTACATAACCATCCCCGACGCTGGAATTTGCTACCATCTTTTTCCTCAATGTTCTGGATCTCAAGCAACAAGACAAGAGCAATTGTGAACCAAATAAGATAGCGCAATGTACGATACAGGAGGGAGATGATATGTCCAGTTAACAATCATATCTCTTTCAAATTCCTCTTGCCTGGTAATTAGGTGAAGGAAGATACATATGCAGGGGAGAATGACAAGAGAGAGACAAGAAACCACAACCCTCAGCAACTACCCTTACTGTCGTTGATGTAAACAAGCACATTAGACATCATATCAACAGAAAGAATGCACTAAAATCACTGCACATTCCAATGCGTTTCCTTGACAATTTTGAATGGGCCCATCCTAATTCCAAAGCAAAATGCAAAACAAGCAATGTAGTATTATCCGAGAGTGTTATATCATTACCTCAAAGAACCTACACAAAACCATGTATAAACAGTAGAAATATAAGACAAGCGCCTTTGCACTTTCATTACTATTAAACATAAGGGCATGCCCGTACCGTCCCTGTTCCTCATTTCAATAAACAATGAAAAGAAAAACGCGCATCCACCAACAAATGGCAGCTCAAATCGTTAAATCAACAGAATGAAAAACGACTGCCAACTCCCTATGTGCGACAACGGCAATATATCCTCTTCTCTTCCCAAATGCCAAAACAGGGACAATCCCATATCCCCTAACTCAACCGTCAAAAAAACCCTCCCAAGGAAAATGCACCCACACAACCCATATGAAATAAGCCAGTACGCCTAAATTAACCACGACCAAAACAAAAAGAAAACTTGAAAATCTTGAAAAAAAGAAAAAACTCCGCAGCAGAAACGGAGAGAGGCCACGGGGAAAGGGAACTCACGGAAGACGCGGACTGGTGCGTGGAGGCGTCGACGGCGCCTCCGCCGTCGCCACTGACCCGGGCGAGAAACGAACTGTCGGCATCGAATTTAGGACTGACCAGCGTCCACCTCCCCCTCCTCCTCCCGGTTCTGGTGCTCGGGAATCGAACGACCTCGGGACGAGAGCTCGAAAGAACGGGCTGCCGGAAACGGCGAGGGGTGAAGCTGAAGTGGGTCGAGATGGTGGCAGCCATCGCTGCGGCTGGAGAAGATGTCCGTGGACTCGCAGTTGATTGAGTAGAGACTCTGCACTCGGTTCGTACCGAGAAGAAGACGAAGAAGAAGAAAAGATATTTCGTCTTGCTAGCGTTTTCTCGCTCGAGGCCGCTCCAATGAGCCTTGGGCTTTCTAGGAATCTACTTGAAGTCTCTTCTTCTTTTTATTTTTTGAAAAAAAAAAAATTAATGTCATTTTTAAAGTTAATATCACAAAAAATAAAAAAAAAAATCCCAAATTAATATGTGTGTAATAAAGTCATCCAAAACTAACTTTTTTTTTAATAGACGAGGGATTGTCGAAGATCATCATTCGGGGATCATACGACCCTCCGATACTCAATATCACCGATGGAGCCTTGTTGCAAACTGTTATTTAGACATAAACTTTCGAGAACTAGCTCAAGAAACCACCTTTAGGACCCCCACTTAAGTAGTGAGCATTTGAAGATTTGAACTCATTTCCCTCGACGATGAAGTAGTAAAACTTAATCATCACGACTACCTATGGGTGGATATAAAAACTTTTTGATCTCAAAAATCTCAAACTAGTACCAATTTAAAAATTCTCCTGCTATTAATTTTTATTTTTATTGACGAAAAATAATATATATGTACATATATAGTGCTTAACTTGATTTTTGTACGGTTTGCAATTTATTGGTGATTTTGAAGGGAAATTGACAAAAATATCTTGATAGCAAATGCATTGATATCGAAATTATATATGATGAATCTATGTTAATTTAATGTGCTTTGAGTCATTCATGCACTTCAAATTATTTTTTGTGTAATTGATCAAACTAGATAAGTAGTTTCTTGAACTTTTGAAAGATGTCTCGGTATGGTAAATTTTTGCTAAAAAAAATTAACAAAAAAGATCGCACTCAATGTATATCTACTCATCTCATTGATACGGATAAGAAGTACATTTTAATAATAGATTGTTGCAAAATAGCAACACATTTTAGGACCAACAATAAAAATATATGCTACATCATATATCTGTTGATTTTTTCCTTCCAGATGCTTTTTAAAAGATTGTCAAAAGATGGTAAAAGTTCAAGTTGGAATTTCACTTTCTCCTTTAAATAAAGTTTGAATATATCCATACATATTTTTGTCAATATGTCAAATAATCGAATATTCTATTTTAATATAGTTTTCTTCAAATCCCTATTCCATCCATTGCTTTTCCAATCGGTGAATTACAAATATAAATACCACTTACTTTTACATTATTACAATCAATTTGGTCATTTAGATATTGTAAACATTATGCTTAAGCTCTAATAAATAAAAGTTTTTCAAAAAAATTCCATCCTCAACTCAGGCAAAAACATGCCATTCCTCAATTTAACAAAAACATAAATGTGACCTATTTTGTCGAATAAACAAAAGTTCATACTTGAAATTTATGTATTTGAATTAACTTATGGAGTTACTTAATGATTATGGAATAATTGACACGTGGTTTAAACATATGACTGGAACAATTCGATGTTTGAGTCACCAAAAGGGGTGGGTTCGTATTTTAATTCTACAGCTGTAATATAGATAAGTTCAAGACTTCTAGTATGGGCAAATTGCACTCACAAATCGATAAATACAAATAATCAATTTGAAAATATAACTGCTATAAATGACGGAATAATAATTTTTATAGTAATTTTATGCTCGAGTTCTCTACATTTATGGATCGTATTAGTCCCCAAAAATAATAAATTATGGATCAATCGCGTAGCAGCCCATTAGGATTCCGACTTGTGTCATAATAAGTTCATGAAATCAGTCAAGTATTTCACAGATTTGAGTTCACCTTCGAGAGGTGAATTTCTTGCCATAAATAAATAAATAAACATTGATGTCAGTTGTAGTCCTAAGAACTAGCAAGGGCGCTCCTTTTGTACTTTGATCCATTTAATTAGTATGCATGGTCTAATATTTATGATATCCTTTTATAGAAGGTTATAGCAGGTAACTAGGATAAAATTTATGCTATCAAATGTTTGATTCTTACTCGAAATAGGATAAAGTCAACTATAAAGGTATATAATCCGAATAAAAATATCTTATTGAGGAGATGAGATGAATGTGGAATGATTTTTTATATCCAAGACATAGAAGTTATTTCTTTCAAAAAATAAATTTCTTAAAAATAAAAATAAAAATAAAAATAATTTAAAAATAATATTTGGATTCTAATATAAAACATTCAAAATAACAACAAAAAGGAAAAGTTTCGTTTTTTATTTATTCTATATATATTTATATAGTACCTATATTTATTATATGTTTTGGGTATATTAATTTATATTATTTAATAATTTTTTATTAAGGAATGATGGATGTTAATTAAAAAAGTAAAAAAAATAGTGTGGAAAAATAATTAAAATAAACAAATAAAAAGGAAGTAGAAGAATCCCAATTTTGAATGAACAAATTCAAATTTGTAACAATTTTTCTAATTCACTTCATCTTCTTCTTATCTGTATCTTTGATTCATGTTGAAGCCTCATGACTCCTCTGTAGTTCTTTTTTCACCCAATTTTATAACATAACAATCCATTTAGTCACCTAGATATTGCAAAAACTATGCTTAGGCTCTAGTCACACGAGAACAAGTTCCAAAAAGACAAATTCCACCTTCGGCTCAAGCGAACATGCCCAAAGGCGCCACTAATTGAAATCCCTATTTTTGAATTAACTCATAGAGTTGCTTGATGATTATTGGATGAATCGGAACGTGGTTTAAACACACATCAGTGCGAAGTCCCACTCTATCAAGTACCAACGATTGGATGTATAAGTCGCCAAAAGGGCTGGGTTCATATTTTAATTATGCAACATGTAATATAGATAAGTCCTAGCGAGGGCAAATTGCACTCACTAATCGATAACTATAAATAAACAAATTTAGAATATGATCGCCATAAATAAACGAAACAGTAAGTGTCATCGTACTTCAAGCGCAAGAATGCTGCTTTCTATATCAAAAACAAATACGCTTGATTTCTCTACATCCATGGATCATAATAGTCTCCAATAATAATAAATCGTGGATCCTTGTTTAACTACCCATCAGAATTGTATGTTATATTAAGTTCTTGAAATGAGTAAAGTATTTCATAGATTTCAGTTCACCTTCTAGAGGTGGAATTGTTGTCATAAAAAAAAAAAATGTACATTGATCTCTATTTTAGACCTAAGAATCTAAGTAATATCGATATGAACACGTGACACGATATGATACGATACGCCGATGCATCATTTCTTAAAAAAAAGAAGAAGAGAATTTCGATACATTGAGATACGTTGTATACTAAATTATAAATAATAAATTATCATTTTATGATTATTTCAATCAAATTAATTTGATTCAAATTCATAGATAAATAAATAATTAAAAAAGCCTAGAACAAATTTACACTAATAATATTAATCTATCATTTGTTAATATAATTCATTATTTCAATTTGACAATTTCAACTCCACTCTAATAATTCATAAAACTTGGAGAACAAAATAAGCAATTTACATTCTAGACTCATGTATTAGACGTGTTAAAAGTGAAAGGAAAAAAAACTTGGGGATAAATTATACATCATAGGAAGTGGAATATTGAAAAGAATAAAAGATTAAGTTTTTCTTATTTCCCAATTTATTATTATTATTATTTTTTATTTTTCACATATATACATTTTAACTTCTCATTTATTGAAAATTTTAAAAAATGACCTCACCAGTAGGAACTATATATTAGAAATTTGCATATCTGAATTTTGACTTGATCATTAAGAAATGTTGGGAAAGTTGATCAGGTGTTGATTTTTTTCATATATGTGTTAATCGAGTGTCAAAAAATATTCAACATGTGTCAGAAAGTCTGACACAACACAAAAGCTTTCAGAGAGTATCGTTGCTTCCTAACTAAGAACTAGCACGGGCACTTCCATTGTACTCGACGCACTTCATATATCTGATTTTTTTAATAACCAACTCATGAACTTAATTCTTCACGTAGGAGAAATTATCTGGGGAATGTTCCACATACAAAACGCACTTTAGACTGTTTACAATGATTGGTTCCACACGACTATATAGATAGCCGTCAACCTGTCAATGTACAATAATACACGCTCACCCCACAATTATTCATATTGTAGCATAAAGTCTTCGTAGCTAATTCTACGAAAATACCACATAATTTATGTGATGAAACAATTTGTAAAGTTAATTCTATGTCTTAAGACATAACACACGATGAGACGATGCGTATGACTTGGCACACCGGCTCTCGCTAAGACCAGCCCGCCCTTATATAAAAACCCATCAAAGGAATTTTAGAGTTACGGGGCACACTACCTAAAATGCACGGTTCCAAGGGCATTTAGAATCATAAAAACAGTTCCATAAAGCTAAAGCAAAATTCTGAAACCCATTCATAAGCATCGAATATTCTCACCGCATATTTAGATTTTGAATCGTGCGGTTTACCTGTCAAGAGAAGGGAGAACGAAGAAAAGGACAATGACACAAAAGTCAAGAGCAAGTGGATAGGTGAACGGCGAACCCAATCAATCTCGCTCTCGCCTATTCCATGCTCTCATTCGCTATTACCTCCAAGAAGGCTCGAAAAGTGCTTGAAAAATCCCTCCTTTTCACCCCTTTTTCAAAAGACGTGGTACTCTCCAATTCATTACCAGTAAACGTCACGGACTTGTCCCAACAAAAGACAAGCAAAAGGCAATTGTGCTGCGGCTCAATGAGGGCTCCACCGTTGGTTTCCCAATTCGACTTTGAAACAACAAAAGACATCACACCTACCAAATACCAAAAGTAAAAGTTACCTAATTATGCGTCCGCTACATTCATTTCAAAGCAAGTGTTAAAAAGTTCAAACTTCTGACTTTACCCCATGATCCAGAGGATACAACGTAATTCTCGAAAGAAAAAAGAGGGTACTATCAAAAGAATCATGTTAAAGAATGTTCCCAAGACATTTATTAAGTTACATAATTTGGAATAATCCAACCTCCAATGCTTGATTGTGCATGAAACAAAGACAATCAGCGCAATTGAGATCATAAATTTTCCTTAACTAGTTGCTTAACAAGTGCCTCCACGAGACTCGCCAGAAAAATCACCGCCGAAATTTATGTTCTCAAGGCTCATCTCAGATTCAACTAAATAAATAAAAGAGCAAAACAAAACAAAAGATAGAAAACTGAGGTACGAAAAGCCTATTTTCACTCCTCAAACATTATTCTATCTAAGCCCATGTTCAAATGACAGGAGTTTTTCAGCTTTGATGCTACAATCCAAAAGAACTTTCGGCTTCTGACATCAACACCAGCTGAAACAAACCTTTGACCTCCCCCAACACGCTAGTGGTCCTCACACGGAGTCATGTGATTCATCCCATAAATGGCAGAGGGAACTCAGCGCAGACACCGTATCTAACCATCTGATACACACGTTTATTCAAGTAATAATAAGAAGATTGCAATTACAAAAGTTCAGGCTACTCAGTCAAGACTCTAGTATAATCATCAAGAAGTCAGTAAACCTGAACAATTATGAGCATACATGCCTCTTCCCGGTTCAGACTCGGAACCTCATGGGATATAACATACACGGACCAACAAATTAGTGATCCTGAGAAATTTTGAGCATACAAGCTTCTTCCTGGTTCCAGGCAGAAAGATTTTTTTTGGGAAGCAAAAATATTAAGATGCAACTAAAACCCCCAGAAGCAGAGTATTTGTGTGGGCGAAGCTCAAAGTAAATTCAAAAGCAACCAAAGCAATTTTATTCATTGGAAAGAAGTCTTCTGATCAACCACCATAACAAGGATTCCGAGAAATACCAAGAATGGTAAGACTAACATGACCAATTTGACCAAAAATAGAACGCGAAAGAAGCCACTCACAACCATGAGTAGGCCAATCATCTAATAAAGATGAATCCCTCAGTGGGAAGATACTTTGAGACTGAAGGACTTATTGATCCACGACTTCCAGCTTCCATTTCCCTTCCTCGCGATGCCAGCATCAGGGGACCTCCGGTCATCAGCCACCACGTCAGTCTTCGGTTTCTTGCATAGAAGGAAGTTCCGAGCTCCGGGCGACCCGATCATATCCCATGGACTGAGAGCTGAAACCAATTGCAAAAATCGTAAGAATCATAAGAGTCATATACCCAATTGCAGTCTGACCCAAAAAAAAAAAAAAAAAAAAAAAACCCAATTGCAGGATCACCACAATAGTCTCAATACACCGACAAATTCAAATTAAAACTTTCGGGCTCTACTGAATTAATCTGTAAACCAAATCTCAACACAGACTCGTATGATGTCGAATTCAACGAGGAAACAGACAACCCATTCATGTACTTTTCAGTTCCACGCATCAAAACTCAAGCAAGCATATTTTCACACCCCCAAATTTGTTCCCACGTAACGCACCATCTGATCCAGAAGTTGGGCAGTACAGCAGGAAATCGTTGAGATCCGACCCCAGGACGGGGAGCCTCCCCTCGCGGGCGTAGCACTTGAGGGCGGTGTCGATGACGGCGGCCACGAGCTCCTCCTCGCCCACCACGAACCGGATCGGGCCGGCGCTCCCCATCACGTTGATGCTGATGAGGAGCCTGTTGCCCTTGGCGCTCTGATTCTTCTTCTGCTTGTAGAGCAACATCTTTCGCGACCGACCCCGAATCCAAACAGTCTCAAAGAAACCCAAAAACAAGAATTAACCAATCCCGACGAAGGAATGAACGAAGGAAAAGGAAAGACGGGATCGAGAGCGCGATCCGGAAAGAGGGAGAGAGAAAGGGGCGAGGGAGGAGGCAAAAATCGGGAAGCGATCTCGGGGGAATCAAATGGTGGGGGTGGGGGTTTCAAGGGTCGACGCCGAGGCAGCGGTAGTACCAGCCCTCCTTGCAAGAACCGAACGCGAAAACGAGAGCGCTCGCCCTTGATCGGAAAAGGGTGAGCATGAAATCGCTACCGCCGGCCGAGATTTCCACCATTCACAACGAGTTGGGGCTCCACCGATTGATCCAGAGGAGAAGAGAGAGAAAAAGAGAGAGAGAGATCTAGAGAGAGAAACGATGGGGGGTTGAGGAAGGAGACGGCGGAAGGAGAGGCTTATAAGAATGGAGGAGCCGAGGAGGTGGGTGGTGGTGGGGTTCGGGTTAGGGTTTCCTCGCCTTCGTCGTCCCCCAAAAAATCGAGATCGGTTTTCGAGGGGCGGTTTTTCGCTTTTGCGCTTTGCTCTGGTTTGGCTGGGGTAAAGGGGGGGTTTTTAAAAGGAGGAGAGAGAGAAATGTGGGAGACGAGACGAGGGACAAGGGACGATGATGCGGTTTCGCGTGGCGTTCGTTTGGGTCGGCGATTTTCGCTTCGGTTCGCGCCGACTAATCGTGGAGATGCCCATCCGGCGTTTTCCCCAGGTATTTTGACCGTCGTCGCTGTCGCTGGACGTCCGCGTTTTCCCTTTTAGGACATCTCGCCGGCCGCGCGCTCGTTAACCTTTCTTTTCTAGAATAATTTCCGGTTTTAAAGATCCAAAAAAAAAAAAAAAAAACAACTAAAAGAAGTACCCTCTCCACCAGAAAAAATTTAATACAGAAAAAAAGGTACCTCGAAAAATCAAGAATTAATACGCCTACTAAGTCGGATTATACGTCATAATCGACAAATATCTAAATTTGAGTTAAAAGTATACTGATTTATGATTTTTTATAATATTAATTTAATTTAACGGTAAATTTGTTATAAATGTATCAATTCTTAATTTGTAATAAATATATCACAAGTGTCTTAGGTTTGGAGTTTCACAATTTAAACAAAAAATAAAAGTTGTCAATTTTCACTGGATCTACACATTCATCTTTGCATTATTAATGTCGGAAAGAATCGAATTACAAAACTAGCCTCGTGTCTCTTGTCCATTATTGAATGTGCAAAGATTTCTTCTTTTTTTTTTTTTTATTTACATTGATAACTGACTTCGCAACTATCTAAAGTTATAATTTTGTCTTAATTGAATACTTAATAGATGCCCAAGTACTTGCAAACAAATTCTATTTGCCATTCCCAAAAGGGGTGCGCACCCATATGTTGAGATGATTTAAAGCTTTTCTTTTTTCTCTTCTCAAATAGTATTGTTAACAAGCGGCTTAATGCACTTAAAAAATATATACATATATATATATATATATGTAAGATGATGAATATTTATTTATTTCCAAAATATCAGCTTGTATGTTTATATCATGGGGACAATTGACGCATCGAAAATTTTACTATCTTCCTCGTTTAAATGTTTAATGTAATCACATTACAAGAGATTCAATATCGTGCAAAACAACAAATTGATCTCTATCAGGTGTGATTATTTCGAATCATGTCACGAGATAATAATTCCTCCATAATCATTTGAGTCCCATGGGAATACTTATGCCTCGTCGCCACATGAAAAAAGAAAAATCATTGCACGATTCCATTTGGCTGTACTTCACTCAGCAACATATATCCAGCTAGTCTTGTCTTGATTTCGAACCATGTCGTAATATCTAACCAAACCACCGAAAGGGGGCCGTGGAGAAGGGACGTTTTCCGTACTTATTGGTATGTATTTTGGACGTGTATGGATTGGTAGATGATAGGGAGATGCTCTTTTTTATATATTTTAGTGGGGGGCGTAGGTGAGCGGTCGTTGTGGACCGAGCGGCTTGCCTAATTTCGGGGACGGATGGCAAAGATGCGGATTGCTTGTTCCCTTCTGTCACGGCATATTCCCGTTTCGGCATGTGGCACGCGATTCTGGAAATTTCGAGGAAGAAGTCGTCGAATTGACCGGTTTCCATTCGGCTGGCTCGGCCCGCCGCCCATGATGTGTCAACTCAACTGGACACTTTTCAAGCATTATTGCCGTGAGATTTTAAGACTTTCCACGGCATATTAAAATTGAGATCCACGCGACGATTTCACCGGTTTAAGAAAAATCCAGATTTCGTCTATTTCCTAAAAAAAACGAATGGCTTGAAAACGATTTCTCTTAAAAATAATTATTTTTTTATAAAACAAACAGAATTTTGAATATATGGGTAACATCCTTTCTTTTATTTTATTAATTTTCAAGTTTTGCAAAGCGTACTTATTCTTAACAAATACCTTATGGTCACCCGATACTATTTTTCTCGCTCTTTGGTTTTGAAGCTGACATAAGTTAAGGTAGTGTCAATATTTCAAAAAAAGAAAAAGAAAAAAAAAGAAAGTCAATTTGATGGGTGAAAATATTAGAAGTGATTGATTTTAGGATTAGGTGGTTCTCATCGCGGGACTAGGAACCGGATTGGCCAAGGTTTGATTCCATGCTCCTGGAACCAGAAACTAGATTGGTTGGTGGCAATCATGTTCTTGGATTGGATTGGAATCAACTTTTTTTTTGTTGTGGTTTTTTTGTAGTGGGTCACAATAGGCAAACTTGCACTGAGACAAAGATGAATTCTCTGCCATCATTAAATTGGTAGACTCAGCCAAAAGTAAATAAAATATCAACCATTAAGGAAGAGGTACATCCATCATTCAAAAATTTGATACTCTAGTAGAGATTGAACCATGATAAATTCCATGTAAAATAAATCTAGTATCATACGGCGATTAAGGGAGATGAATCGAAGATGAAGAGTTGAGTTCAAGCCCTAGATTCCATTTTAGGGCAGCTAGTTCCTAATCCGATCTGGTTTGTCTAGTTTTCAATTTGATTTCTTCAGTAGAACTAGGAACCACCTAGAACTAGTTGGTTTGGATCGATTCTCAAGTTGGACTGGGATTGGTACTTACTCCTAGAAAAGACAAGGGGAAAAGATGCTAAAAAAACCACCATGCAATTAATTTGCTCAACGAATAGTAGTTGGGTTCCTATCTTTACAAGTATTTTAATAGGTCACACCAACTTGTGAATTAAATATAATAGTCATGTGTGAACTGTTGACATATGAAAAAATTCAGTTAGTTATATATTGTCTAATATATATGTTAATCATTGTATAGTTAGCGTGTACAAATTTTGTTATATTGATGGGAAGCCTAATAATTATACTTGTTTCAGGAGATTAAAAAGTAATTCTACAAATTTCAAACAGTGTGATCCACGTGAGCAAGAGATCCTGCATCAGGTAATGCGTGATATGCTCATTTTTGAAAAATCAAAATAAGCATTTCTCAAGAGTTTTGTCACGATTTGAAAATCAACGTAATCCACGTGAGCAAGATGGCATATGCACAGTGCTTACAAATGAAAAAAGGGTTTTAATAAAGGAGTAAAGCTAACATGTGAAATTTGAATTGCTTTAGAAATTGATTTAAACTCTTACAAGATAAGGGAAATTAATTTAGATTTGGAATATATGAGAGATTTTTAGGATGACAAAAATATTCAAAATTTTCTCGCCGATTCCTTCTAGTCAGCCTCTCTCTCTCTCTCTCTAGAGAAAAGCAATAAGATATGGTTGCTATTTGTCTTTTATATTGTGGCTAGCATGGGCTTTTCACGGAACTTTTTAGCAGAGTTTTGATGCCACAGGACAATTGAGCTGTCTCATGCATTCCCCAAAAGAGAAAAGATGGAAAAGATGCCTTTTGAACAAGGTTGACAAGCTTTGGCATGTTTTTTTAAATGCACAGTCACGTCTACTTGAGGACCTCTCGGTGCGAAAAGTCACTGGACAGTGAGAAGCGTTCATATAGCAGAGGTGCGAAATCTCAAATGAAGTCGCCTTATTCAAAGAGGGAAATGTGAATGCTGTACTCATCATCAGACAAACAGGCCCCACAATTTCAAGGTACTTCTTTCAGCACGTGAGTTCATCTATTAAGCACTAATGGTTTCCACCATTTAGGGCGGATCCAGCAGAGTGCCAACCGAAGGTTTCCAACAACTGTGGCAATCAATATGTGGGTCATTTTCAGTGAACATATCTTGTAAGACACCGTGCCACCGCAACTATACATAGTACACGACATTGGTACTGGACGTGCATGTATCATTCCAGAGCAAGGAAATGTATGATTGAAGTACAAAGAAATTATGAATTCTAGTTGTAACGTAGGTTCAAATTACAAGTTCTTCAGTATCTATATAGTAATCCGTAGGGAAATGAACAGTTAGTTAAACAAGTAAGCTACGTAGCTTGCTAGTTGATAATGATTCTTCGGTGGGTGAAATCCTGAAGAATCTGTCGAGTTGCATTGGTCTTATTTTCGTTGGATTGGGGGCAACCAACTTAGTGGACGAAATCCCATGGATCTTGGTTTGCCGTTGAAGCTTCAGCTCCTCCAGGTAAAGTGTAAACAATCTAATGGGAAATACTCCTGCATCCTTAGGGAACTTGTCTTCATTAGAACAACTTTATCTTCCTCTAAACAACTTAAATGGAAGTACTCCTGAAGCTCTAGGAAATTTGATCAGAATAGCTGAATAAGAGAGACTGCTTTGGGAGCAAACGTGCTGTCTAGTTCAATTCCTCGTACGTTCATGAATTGCTCGTCCCTGGCGGAGTTGGACGTGACGCAAAATTGACTGCAAGGAAGTCTACTAGCAGACATAGGCTTCACACTTCCAAACCTTAAAATTTTCGCCATAACCCGTTCTCTGCGCCGATTGCTCCCTCGATATCTAATGCCACGAATCTAGTAGACCTCAAAACTATGATGAACAACTTTTCACGGGGTGTGCCTTCTTTGGAAAATCTGCACAAGCTTCCTTGGCTTTTATTTGCCTCCAATCATCTTGGAAGTGAAGAACGTTGCGACTTAAGCTTCCTTTGCTCTTTGGGAAAAGCCACTGGGTTGAAGACGTTGAGCATAGCTAACAACAGTTTCGGTGGGACTATGCTCGATTGCCTCATTAACTTTTCTAGGACTCTCACAAAGGTGGATCTTAATGGGAATAACTTTGAGGTAAGCATCCCTTTAAATTCATCCAAGTGCCAAAATCTCAATAGAGCTTGACCTTTTTGATAACAATCTGAGTAATACAATATCTCCAGAAGTTATAGGTCTCTCATCATTGTCGGTTCTTTTGAACTTGTCTTGGAACCACTTGATCGGAGTCCTTCCATTTGAAGCGGGGAATTGGAAACTTTTGGCTTACTTGAATGTCTCAAGTAATATGTTATGTGACGAAATTCCAATTAGCCCAAGCAATTGTGAAGGTTTTGAAAATGCAGGATTTACTTCTTTATGGTTCCATTCCCAAATCTATTAGTTCATTAAGAGGCATTGAAGAACTAGATTTCGCATAACAATTTATCGATTGAACTTTCTAAATTCTCAGAGGCATTTTACTTCCTGAGAATTTTGGATTTATCTTGTAATAATCATGAAGGGATGGTACTGATTGAAGGAATCTTTAAGAACGTGAGCACCACTTCTGTGATCGGAAATGACAAGCTCTGTGGAGGAATGCCCGAATTTCAGCTCCCTAAATGTTTTCTCGGTGCTTCCCAAACAATTCCATAAAATTGAAACTCATCATCTTTATTTTTCTCGGGATTCTTGTCATAGCTCTTCTTCTAGCTTCTCTATTTCATTATCAGCTAAAAAGGAAGAGGAAGGAATCAGTTTCCACTTCAGGTTTGAATGTGTCTCATGCAACAATTGTGCAAGTGACGGACAATTTATCTTCAGAAAACTTGATTGGTGTAGATAGTTTTGGATCCGTTTATAAGGGGATACTTCATGAGAATGGAAATTGAAATCTAGTTGCCATAAAGGTACTGAATTTACTGCACCATGGCGCTTTGAAGAACTTCATAGACGTGTGTGAGGTTTTTAGAAACATTAGATATCGCAATATTTTAGAGGTACTCACGGTATGCTCAGGTGTTGATTATTAAGGTAATGATTTTAAGGCTTTAGTTTATGAATATATGGTCAATGGAAGCCTTGAAGAATGGTTGCACCAGATCCTAGGCAAGATGGGAATATGGCTACACAAAAAAATTGAATTTCATTTAGAAGATAAATGTTGCCATTGATGTTCCTTTCGCGTCAGATTATCTTTAACATCAATGCCAAAGATCCCATGGCTCATCGTCTTAATTGATTACTTAATTGATGCCCCGGTGCTTGCTGACAAATTCTATTTGCCATTCCAAAAAGGGGAGCACACGTCATATGTCGAAATGATTTCAATCTTCCCCTCACAAGTGGCTTTAATGCAATTAATATACATATACATATATATATATTTATAATGATAAAACGTTCTATTTTCCCAAGTATATATATAATCCGAATAATCAATGCATTGAAAATTGTACCGTCTTCCTCACTTGAATGCTTAACACAATCACAAAAATAAGAGATTTGACAGAGCTAAAGTAATATTGATTTCTATTAGGTGTAATTATTTCAGATCATGTCGCAAGATGGTAATTCTTCCTTAATCATTTGATTTCACTGGACGTGAGCGGCATACTTCTACCTAATCATTGCATGAAAAAGAAAATCATCATTCGATTTATTCAATTGTAATTCACTAGCAACATGAGAAAAATGATACTGTGTCATAATTTTTTTTTAATCACTTAAGTATCATAATTTATGTACGCCACTCATTTAAGTGTCATGACTTTTTTTTCTTGATTATTTAAGTATCATATAACTTTTCAATTTATCACATGAGTGGTATTCACAATAAGTGTTATGTCACATCGGATTTTTGGCTTGTGGATGAACGTTTTTAAAAAGTTTGGCACTCAAGTAATTAATTAAAAGTTATGGCACTTAAATGAATTTTTTTTTAGAAGTTATAACACTTAAGTAGTCGGAAAAAAAAAGTAATGGTCCTCAAGTAAGTATCAAACAAAAGTCATAACATTTGCAGCGGCCTTATCCTACCAACATGTATCCAGCTCATTTTGTCTTAATTTTGAACCACACAGTGATTTCTTACCTAACTCCACAAAGAGCGATTATTCATCATGTCTTTATTCAACCGAATATTCTTTGACTGAGAAACTAAACTACAGGAGCAAAGGGCCATCAAAAATGACATTTCCCATACTTATTCTATGAACAGAACGGGCATGTGACATTAACGGTATGGAAATTCTCTTCATCGTTTCTTTAATGGGTGTGGGAAAGCTGTCATTGCGGACCGACCCGCTGTCTAATTTCGGGGCAGATGACTGGTTGCGCATGATTGTTCCTTCTGAATGGCATAACTCTCGTTCTCCCACGAGCCCCGCGGATTTAGAAAATCGGAGGAAACTCGTCGATATTGACCTGTCTTCGTTTGGCCGTCTCGCGCCACCCATGTGTTGATTAAGCAAAATTTTCAGGGGGATTGAATGTCAACGAATTTGGACATTTTTCGGCATTATTGTCATGGATTCGAAACATTCTACGATTCATTTAAATTGAGACACACGTGATACTATGATTCCACGTACTTCATAAAATAATTAAATTATATTTATTTCATGTAAGATGAATGATTCCATCCATTCCATGAAAAATTTAAATTATATTTGCTTCGCATAAGACAAATGAACACAAAAGAAACTTTTCATTCATGAAAATGTTTATACATAAATTGTTGTCGGTAATGAAAATATTTTTTATTAATTAATTATTTCAAGTAATATAAGGGATCCTTTTTAGGAAATTATTTTTCAAAACAATCATTTTTCATAAAATAAACGGAGTCTTAAATATGTGAGAAGCATTCTTTTTTATATTTCAAAGTTTTGAAAATCATACCTATTCTTAACAAATACCTTATGGACGATTGCTATTATTTTTCCTTTTCTTTAGTTTTGATGCTAATGTAAATTAAAGTAGTGTCAATATTTCAAAAGGAAAAAGAAAAAAATAAAAAAGAAATGTCAAAATTTTTTTTTTGGTCAGTGAAATGTCAATTCAAATCGTGAAAAGATTAGAGGTGATTGGTTTCAAGGTAGGTTCCCTCCTCAAAAAACATACCTTGTGGAGTGGCTCTGGTTTTTCCTTTTGTTTCTACTTTTTACATATTGAGTTACAATGGTCAAACTCGTAATCAGGCAAACATGAACTCTCCACCATTACAAAATTGGTAGACTCAGCCAAAAGTAAACCTAAAATGAACAATTAAGGAAGAGGTAGAATAGTCATTCAAAAATTCGATACTCAACTAGAGATAAAACCATAGTAAATTCTAAGTAGAGTAAATTGAGTATCTTATTACAATTACAGGAGATGAATCCAAAACTGAAGAGTGGAGTTTGAGCCCTAAATTCTATTTTATAGCAACTAATTTCCAATTCGGTTCCTTTAGCGGAATCGGGACACACCTAAAACTGGTGAGTCAAATTTGGTTCTTGGGTTGGGTTGGACCAGTGCTCACGCCTAGAAAAGATAAGAGGAAAAGACACTTAAATAACACCATATAGTAAATCAATTGTACTAATAGTAGTTGGGTTCCTATTTTTACAAGTATTTTATTAGGTCCAATGCCAATGTGTGAGTTGATTAAAATATTGACGGTGGAATGATTGACTCGTGAAAAATTGGGCTAGTTAAATATTGTCTAGTATATATGTTAATCATCGTACAATCAACGTATACGTATTTTGTTATGTTGATGGTGAGCCTAACAATTATATCTACAAATTTCAAGCGCAATTTAAAAAAGTTGTGATCCTCATGAGCGAAAGATTTTGCAACAAGTGATACATAGTATGCTCATTTCTGAAAATCAAAAAAAGCATTTCCAAAAGTTCCGACATGATTTGAAAATCAGTGTGATTCAACATGAGCAAAAAATCCAGTATAATAACACGTCGGATTCCAGAAATTAGCAAAAATGGCATACGCACGAGAGGTAAAAATTTTTAAAAAAAAGTGTTTTAATAAAGGGAAAAAGCTAATGAAATTTGAATTGCTTTAGGAAATTGATTTAAATTCTTACAGGATAAGGGAGATAAATTTAGATTTGGAATATATGAGAGATTTTCAGGATGACAAAAATTGTGATGTTGCTTAGTAATCATTGTTTGGTAAGATATGGTTGCTATTTATCTTTTATCTTGTAGCGAGCATGGGCTTTCCATCGAAATTTTCAGCTAAGTTTTGATGCCACAGGACAATTGAGCTGTCTCATGCATCCTCCCAGAGAGAAAAGATGGAAAAGATGGAAAATGTGCCTTTTGTTTTGAACCAGGTTGACAGCCTCGGGCATGCTTGTTTAAATGCACAGAGTCGTGTCTACTTGAGGACCTCTCAGCGCAAAAAGTCGCTGGACGGTGAGAAGCATTCATATAGCAAAGGTACGAAATCTCAGATGAAGTCACATTTTTCAAAGGGGAAGATATGGATACTGGATTCATCACCAGACAAACAGGCCCTACAACTTCAGGGTACTTCTTTCAGCATGTGAGTTCATCTGTTAAGCACCTGTTGGGTTTGTCCATTTGGGGCATATCCAGAAGAGCGCCAACCGAAGGTTTCCAACATCCATGACAATCACCATGTGGGTCTTTTTCCCGTGAACATATCTTGCAGGATACGACCCCACAACTGCACGCAGTATACGACGCTGGTACTTAAACTTGCACGCGGATCATTCTAGAGTAAGGAAATATATGATTTAATAAGATGAAATTAGGAATTCTGGTTGTAAACAAGAGATACTTCAAGGTTCAAATTGCATTTGCAGATACCTAGACCCTTTGCATGGGAATTGTGTACTCATTTTTCTAGGCATTTAGTAGTGCACAAGTTCATCATTCCTAACCTTTGGTTCTCTTGCTCTTTGCCTGTTTGGCTTGTTACTTGGCTCCCCTTCACTCTTTCTACTGTTGCAGTTAGAGTGTAAGTTTTTGGTGCCAGTTTTTGTATATTGTTCCAAAGCTCTATAAAGTTTCTTACCTTTTACCAAAAAAAAAAAAAAAAAAAAATTATCATTCCTATATCACAGCAATCAGTAGTACCTGAAAATACATATGAGCCTGCTTACACAAGATTGAGAGGAAGCGAGAGCAATAGGCAAGTGCAGAAATAAATAACACTGGACTTCTGAAAAGAGCACGGGCAGTCAGTCGTTGCTAAGGTATTTCATCTCTTTTCCGGTCATGATCATCCATGGAAACCAGATGCGTAGAGTTTGTTCCTGATCAAACGCAGCTGAACTGCAACTTCGGTGATGCTCACCCGTTCTCTAGGCGCCACAACGGAGCAAGCAAGTCCAATTTCATATAATGTCGCCAAACTCTCTTGAATTATGTCTTTTGTCTTGCAATGCCCATACAGAGGACCACCGGGGCTCATACAGCTCTCTCTTTCTTGCAGAAGAATGTCATCAGTAATCTCCAAGACACGTCCAGGCACAGCTTCTGCAACAAAATTGCGAATACTATAGTTGTCCTTTAACATCTCGTTTGTTGGGCTCAATCCTGTGAACATCTCTAATAGGAGGACGCCAAAACTATAGACATCTCCTCCTCTTGAAACATCGCTTCCCATTGCATACTCTGCAGTCCATAAATATTGACACAGCAATTATTATGCGGGAATGTGTGGGGGTGCACGTGCGTTTGCATGTGCGCATGAGAGAGAGAGAGAGAGAGAGAGAGAGATATACCAGGAGCAGCATACCCAACTGTTCCTCTTACACCAGCAAAACTCATCTCATTGGCTGAAGCATCAGAGGAGGTATTGAGGAGAAATTTTGCTAAACCAAAGTCACCAACATGTCCAACCATCTCAGCATCCAAGAGGACATTGGAAGGCTTTAGATCACAATGAACCATGGGTCTTTGACATTGGTGATGAAGATAATCTAATGCAGAAGTAACATCAATAGCAACATTTATCCTCTGAACAAAATTCAATTTTTTGGTATAGCCATTTTCCTCATCTTGCCTATGTAGCCAATCTTCTAGGCTTCCATTGACCATGTATTCATAAACTAAAGCCTTAAAATCATTACCCTGATAATCAATACCTGAGCATACAGTGAGTACCTTCAAAAGATTGCGGTGTCTGATGTTCCTACAAGCCTCGCACTCGTCTGTGAAGCTCTTCAAAGCGCCGTAGTGCAGTAAATTCAGCACCTTTATGGCAACTATGTTCCCATACTCATGAAGTATCCCCTTGTAAACAGATCCAAAACCACCAACACCAATCAATTTTTCTGAAGAGAAATTGTCTGTCGCTTGCACAATAGTTCTATAAGACACATTCAAACTTGAAGTGGAAACTGATTCCTCCCTCTTCCTTTTCAGCCGATAAAGATACAGAGAAGCTAGAATAAGAGCTACGCCAAGAAACCCAAGAAAAATAAAGATGGGGAGTTGCAATTTACGGACAAACTTCTTTGTTTGGGAAGCACCAAAAGAACATTTAGGGAGCTGAAATTCGGGCATTCCTCCACAGAGCTTGTCATTTCCGATCACAGAAGTGGCGCTCGTGTTCTTAAAGATTCCTTCGATTGGTAGCATCCCTTCAAAATCGTTATAAGATAAATTCAAAATTCTCAGGAAGTCAAACACCTCCAAGAATTTAGGAATTTCACCCGATAAGTTATTATGTGAAAGATCTAGTTCCTCGATGCTTCTTAATGAACTAATAGATTGGGGAATGGAACCGTGAAAGAAGTTATACTGCATTTTCAAAACTAACAATCCTTCACAATTGCCTAGGCTGGCTGGAATTTCGTCACGCAACACATTACCAGAGACATCCAAGGAAGGCAAAAGTTTTAAATTCCCCACTTCAAATGGAAGGACTCCGGTCAAGTGGTTCCATGACAAGTTCAGATAAATCGACAATGATGAGAGACCTACAACCTCTGGAGGTATTGTACCGCTGAGATTGTTATCAGAAAGGTCGAGCACCATTAAGTTTTGGCACTTGGATAAATTTGAAGGGATGGTTCCCTCAAAGCTATTCGTACGAAGATATGCTACAATCAACTTCTCTAGATTTCCAAGAGAGGATGGGATTACCCCAGAAAGTTTGTTATCGCCCAAGCTCAGCATAACTAGATTTCGAAGGTTCCCTATATTGGAGGGGACGCCACCCGAAAGCCCGTTGGACTGCATATATAATTTTGTCAAATTCACCAGGTTTCCAATCCCTCTAGGCATCTCCCCAAAAGTAGGATTCTCGCCTGTTTCCAACGCAGTGAGGGTCGTAGAAAAATTACTGAGGCAATCGGGCATAATCCCACCGAAACTGTTGTCGTCTATCCTCAACTCTTCCAACCCAGTGGCATTTCCCAAAGAGCAAAGGAAGCTTAGGTCGTGGGGTCCTCCACTTCCAAGATGATTTTCGGTAACTAAAAACCTCTGAAGCTTGTGCAGATTTTCCAAAGAAGGCACGCCTCCTGAAAGATTGTTCTCCGAAATTTGGAGATCTACTAGATTTGTGGCATTAGATATCGAGGGAGGAAATGGTCCGGTGAAGTGGTTAGAGCCTATCCCAAAAAGATTGAGGTTGGGAAGTGTGAAGCCTATGTCTTCTGGGAGAATTCCTCGCAGTCGATTTTCCACCACGTTCAACACCGCCAGGGACGAGCAATTCAGGATCGTACGAGGAATTGAACTGGACAACGAATTTTCTGCCAAAGAAATCTCTCTTATTCTGATCAAATTTCCTAGAGCTTCGGGGATACTTCCACTTAAGTTGTTTCGAGGAAGATAAAGGATTTCTAACGAAGACAAGTTCCCTAAGGATGCAGGAATATTTCCCATTAGATTGTTAAAACTTACCAGGAGGTACCGAAGCTTCGACAGCAAACCAAGCTCGATGGGAATTCGTCCAGTAAGTTGGTTGGTCTGCAACCCAAGGCCAATAAGGCTGGAGCAACTCGACAGATTCTTCGGGATTTCACCCGCCAAAGAATTATTATCAACAGACAAGATACGTAGCCTGCCTAACTGCCCTGCTTGTGTAGGGATTTCACCACCAAAATTATTGTTCCAGAGAATCAATTTCCTAAGGAAACTCAAGTTTCCAATGTGCGGAGAGATGGACCCCGAGAGGTTCTTGGATCGAAGGTCCAGCCCAGTGACTCGTTGGCGCCAGAGACTACACGCGACACCATACCACTTGCAGAAGTGGACAGTGTCATTCCATGAGCGCAGCACCCCGAACGGATCCTCGGTTATTGCAACTCTAAATGCAAGCAATGACAGTTTGTCCGTTTCATTGGTAGCAGAAGAGCCCCGGTCCAAGTGCAGCGCAAAAGTAGCAAGAAAAATGAAACAGCACAGATGGAACTCCATGCAATTGAAGCATTGATGTCTCATTTTGCTGATATCTGGAAATTGGAACGAGGGATGAGTGAAGTGGGCTTGGGTTAACTTAGCTATTTATCAGCCTCATATAGTGGAAATTCAAAGATAGATGTCTCTGGACTTTCGAAGTAGCTCTTACGGGTCTTCGCACCAAACCATGTGTATCTTCCTGGTTGCTTCATTTGGCAGGTTTGAAGTTGTTAATGTACGGTAAGGCCCAGGGGAGACGGAAGTGAGTGACAAGGTCCTCTTTCAGTACTCCACCCTCATTTTTGAAGCCGGAGTTTTCCCCGCTATTTTCCTACTAAGAGGCCGTAAGATAATATTTGGTGCTCATTAATGCGACACTCGTACATCTAATCTAATCTAGGTAGGAATTGGGGTAATTTTCCCCGATAAGAAATATTACTTATGCTTCGAAACTTGTATATTTATTTATGACATGCTAAAAAGAGAATAGAGTTTCAATTTGTGATGTTCTTTAATGTGCATTAAAAATTCTTTTTCCTATCTTTGGACTGTTATTATGTACCTTCGGGTCACTTGTTATCATGCATAAATCTGACTCATTTTTAGTAATCATAGATAGAGAAATATGATTAAATGACAGTCTTTAATCTATTATGAGAATAATAGTCTGTTTTGGACAAAAAGAAAATCAACTAACAAATAATTATAGATTTTTTTAGGATCTACTCATTCAAAAATCCGTGAATTCACAACAAGTTATTATTCTTATAATAACCCAAAAACTGTTATGTTAGCAAAGTCATTATACATATCATTTTTCAAAGTTAAAAAAAAAATAAAAAAGAAAATTAAACTTGATTATTCCTTCTCTAAGCTGGACTCCTCATATGATTATATATATAAAAATTAAATCAGGCTTTATCTTATAAATAAACAACTAAATAATTTGGGAATAAACGAAACTTTTGACCTTCCCCGATACTTTCTCTAATACTACTCATAATAAAATTATTATTATTGCACATGCTTACCACACCCAAACCATTCGTCTTACACGGGGTTTCTCCATTAATTAACAATTTACTATCGTTGAATGCAATTGACCACATAAAAGTCTATTACGTGGAACTCTACCCAGAGTGTTTTTAACCGTAGAGTGTTTCTAACCGAATGAATATACCAAAGATTAAAAAGGAAAACTATAGAAACTTGACTCGAACCTCTAGCTTAGGCTTTAATTGTCAAAGATAATGGTAGTCTGGTAGATAGTCTGGTAGATAGTCTAATATCAGTTTACTCCTTCTCATTAATGAGGTCAATTAATTATATTATCAGATATACTTAGATTCGTGTTTATTTTTTCATTTGCCATATTTAACGGTGAATTTGAATTAATCGATTTGATTAAACTTGTGTTTCGCATTTTTCATTGAACACAAAAAGTGGCGATTTGGCCTGCAACACGAAAAGCTCATATGAATGACAATTCTCAGAGATAATATAGTATTATCTCAGCATATGCGATATCTCGGCATAAAATCGGAAGCCGATCCTGTGACTTATGGTTGAAAACATTGGTATCGAGAACCTGAATTGGCCGGTTCTCATCTCTGGAACCGGCCTAATTTTTGTTTTGTTAGAAAAAAATTAAATTTTTATTATAAAATATTAACATCGCACCATTTCACTACAAAATCAAATGCTGGTCAAGTGATTATATTGGTATTTGTTCATGTTGAAGACCATGGTTCGATTTTCCATGTGTGCAAAAGTGTTTATTATTTAAAGGGTTAATACCCTGAAAAACCCCAAACTAGTACACTTGTGACAAATTTACTCCAAACTATTTTTTTGACTATGAAAAACCCCAAACTGGTACACCTGTAATAAATTTACCCCGACTGACCATAAAAAACCCTAAATTGGTACCCCAAATTAATTTATTCGACCGCAAAAAACCCCAAACTGATAAATTTGTGACAAATATACCCTTTGCTAAATTGAATTAATACCACAAAAAAATTATAAAAATTGTAAACTCTAACAAACGGATCGTAAAATCCTAAATTGGCATACTAGTCAATTGTCACGTGTCATTTAACTTAATAATTTGATAATAAAATTTAACGAAAATTAATAGAGGGTAAATTTATCACAAGTGTACCAGTTTGGGGTAAATTTGTCAAAGGTATACCGGTTTGGGGTTTTTGGTGGTCAAAAAAATAGTTTGGGGTAAATTTGTCACAAGTGTACCGGTTTGGGGTTTTTCAGGGTATTAACCCTTATTTAAAAGACCAGTTCCAAATTGGTTCAATTCGGAAATCGTTGGTTCTGGCCCTTGAATCAACCCGGTTCCTGAGTTGAGTTAGACTTGGTGCTCACCCGTACTTCTATTACTTAAATCAAAGAAAAATCTCAAAAAAAAAAAAGAAAAAGAAAAAGAAAATACAAAATTAGTGAAAAAGGTAAGTTTTAGACTTGGACATTCCGCGAAATACTTACGGCAAACATTAATAGCTGTGAAGATGACTAATTTTCTCCATTTGGGGTCCCATTGCCGACGATAGACGCATGGTAATGAGTATTCAAAAGACAACTATCAAGAGAATGTCTCATGATAACCCCTAAAGGATGGAAGGGGTTATCATGATAACCCCCAAGTTGAGTCAAACCCGATTCTCACCTGTACCTCTATTACTTAAATTAAAGAAAAATATCAAAACAAAGAAAAAGAAAATACAAAAGTAGTGAAAAAGGTGAGTTTTGGACTTGGACATTCAACGAAATACTTACGACAAACAATTAATTGTTGTGAAGATGACTAATTTTCTCCATTTGGGGTCCCATTGCCGACGATAGACGCATCATAATGAGTACTCAAAAGACAACTGTCAAGAGAAAGTCTCATGATAACCCCTAAAGGACGGGGGGTTATCATGATAACCCCCAGGTTGAGTCAGACCCAGTGCTCACCCATACCTCTATTACTTAAATCAAAGAAAAAGAAAATATAAAAGTAGTGAAAAAGGTGAGTTTTGACATTCAACGAAACACTTACGGCAAAAAATTAATTGCTGTGAAGATGATTAATTTTCTCCACTTGGGGTCCCATTGTCGATGATAGGCGCATGGTAATGAGTACTCAAAAGACAACTGCCAAGAGAACGTCTCATGATAACCCCTAAAGGACAGAAGGGGTTATCATGATAACTCCTTGGTTGAGTCAGACCCAGTGTTCACCTGTACCTCTATTACTCAAATCAAAGAAAAATATCAAAACAAAGAAAAAGAAAATATAAAAGTCGTGAAAAAGGTGAGTTTTGGACTCGAACATTCAGCGAAATACTTACAGCAAAAAATTAATTGCTGTGAAGATGACTAATTCCCATTGCTGACGATAGGCGTATGGTAATGAGTACTCAAAAGACAACTGCCAAGAGAACGTCTCATGATAACCCCCAGGTTGAGTTAGACCCGGTGCTCACCCATCCTCTATTACTTAAATCAAAGAAAAATATCAAAACAAAGAAAAAGAAAATGCAAAAGTAGTGAAAAAGGTGAGTTTTGACTTGGACATTCAGCGTAATACTTATGGCAAACAAGTAATTGATGTGAAGATAACTAATTTTCTCCACTTGGGGTCCCATTGCCGACGATAGGCACATGGTAATGAGTACTCAAAAGTCAACTGCCAAGAGAACGTCTCATGATAACCCCTAAAGGACGGAAGGGGTTATCATGATAACCCCCAGGTTGAGTTGGACCCGGTGCTCACTCGTACCTCTATTACTTAATCAAAGAAAAATATCAAAACAAAGAAAAAGAAAATACAAAAGTAGTGAAAAAAGTGAGTTTTGGACTCGGACATTCAACGAAATAATTACGGCAAACAATTAATTGCTGTGAAGATGACTAATTTTCTCCACTTGGGGTCCCACTGCCGACGATAGACGCATGGTATTGAGTACTCAAAAGACAACTGCCAAGAGAACGTCTCATGATAACCCTTAAAGGACGGAAGGTTCTTTTAACATATCTCCATACTCAAGGACCACACGTCCGTTCGAGTGAGAAGCCGTAGAAGGCCCTTGGCGCGTTTCAAAAGGAGAAGACCCTTGCCGGAGTACAAAAGCAGGAGACCCTTGCCGTATTACATAATCTTCCATGCTCGCCGGCGGCTCCATTTTATAGATAGAGACCGCATGAGCTCAAACCTAAGTTCCAGCCAAAACAGCCCATCGTTCAGCAAAAGGTCGCGTCCTTCATTGTTCATTCCTCTCTTTCCAAGTCTGAGCACCCCTCCGCGGGCCCCTTTTCTCCACGGAATGTCTACGTCTCCAATAAATTCTCATTTGGTTTGAATTTTCAAAGATGCCGTTGGCAATTAAATTGGAATTCGATATCCAAGTTTGTTGGAAGTAGCACGACTATTACTTAAGATTCTTGTAAAATTTGAAAAAGTCATTGAAACGCAGAGATATTCAAAATTATATCAGTGCATATAAAAATAACCAATCAAGTAAGAGCACAGCATATGAATAGATCTGTCAAAAGTGGTTTATGACCCGCTTCTTAACTCACATACAATTAACTAAGCTGTTATGGGGGTTAAATAAAATTTGCAAAATGGGTTGATATGAGTCTACAAAAAGCTAAGCCCATCTAAATAGGTTTTAATGGGTTTGCACCATACCCATATTAGACCCAGCTGCAAGGTCGTGCACAACTTGATTAAGGGTGGGTTTGGGAACTACTTTGGGGAAAAGTTTTAGGAAAATGCAAAGAGTTTTGAGTTAAATGTGTTTTTCAAAATACAAACTGTGTTTAGTAAATTATACTTTGAAAGCCCTTTATGAAGTATGAGCAAAATGGTGTTTGGGGAATTATATTTACAAAGGAGTTTTATGGTAAAAAAAAAAAAATTATCAAAAGAAAAATTAAAAAAAATTGACCGACAAGGACAGTGGCCGCTGGCGACCTCCGGCGACCCTGGGTCTAGGGCGGTGAGGTTGCGCGACGCCGTCGCGACCTCCGGCGACCCTGGATCTGGGGCGGCGAGGTCGCGCACCTCGTGCGACGTTGCCTCAACCTCCGACAACCTAGATCCGGGGCGTTGAGGTCGCGGGAGGACCTCGCTGCCTCGGATTTGGGTCGCGGTGGGGTCGCGCGACCTCGCCGCCCTCGGATCGGGGCGGCGAGGTCGCGGAGATCGCGCAACGCCGTCGCGACCCAGATCTGAGGATAGCGAGGTCACGCGACCCAGATCTGGTCACCGCTCGACCCTCCAGCACCAGATCTAGTCACGACTAGACTTGCGACCAGATGGGTCGCGCGGCCCCGGCGAGCTCTGTGCAGAGGTCACGGTGCGGCAGGCGACGGTCGCCGACAACCGCATCTGGTCGCAACCAGATTTGCAACTTGCGGAGGTCGCCCGACTCTTCGACGACGATCGCCTAGGTCGCGGTGTCCCTCTAGTAGTCGCCAGCCCGGAGAAGATGAACAGTGTCTCATACAAGGACACGCACCCGAAAATATAAAAAATTTATGAGGCCAATTTCGGAAAAAAAAAATGAACAGTGTCATGTGGGCATGCCGAAAAAGCTGAAAGCCCAAGGCAGGTCCTCACTTGCCTTGGGCTTTCAGCCTTACAAAAGTTTGCTTTCTCATTAAGAGACTTCGAAAGTTGTTTCCCAAACACCATTTTTTTGGCCCAAGGGGCTTTTGATGTCCAAAGCTCTTTCGAAAGTTTCTCCCAAACACACCCTAAGATTGCTTAGGGTGGAGAGGGAGGGCTTAAATTGGAGTGGCTCATTTTTCAACCGAGTCGATGAGGTGAGGTGAGGTGGCTTGGTATGGTTCATATGTTTTTATTATATTTCAACGATTGAGGTCGACTTAAGGCACGCTTTTCTTTTCCTTTTTTCAGTTCTTTTTTTTTTTTCCCTTTTAATCTCATTTAAGTGTGCGTCAATTTTGCAGAAAACTCAATAAAAAAGGAAAATACTTTTTGAAAAAGTATTTTCAAAAAACATAATTAGTTTTCTTTTATTTGGTGATATATAGTCAAAAATGTTTTCTAATTGTTAAATCTCATTAAAAAATGATTTCAATTTCAGGCAAAAAAATCAACTTCTTAAATTATTTTTATTTTTTTAAAAAATTGAATTTTTAGTTATTTTAATTTTAATTTTTCATTTTTTAAAAAATTATAATTTTTCTTTTCTTTTCTTTTTCTTTTCCCCTCTTCCTCTACCACGACTGACCGGCAATGGCCACAGGCAAGCTTCATTGAGCTGTGAGCTCACTAGCCTCGATGGAGCTTGAGCTCACCGAATCTAGGAAGCTCGCCACGACCGGGTGAGTCGTGAGCTTGTCAACTTGTGTCATGTTTGGTCGCTGGGCTGCCAACTATTGTCAAGGCATGCGGTTGGTGAAGGAACAAGGATTAGGAAAAGAAAGAAAATATAAAGAAGAAAAAATAAAAGAAAAGAAAATTTTGATTTTAAAAAATAAAAATAATTAAAAATTCAATTAAAAAATATTTTTATAAGAATAAACATCTAATTAATTAAGACCCTAAGAATAGAAAAACATTTTGAACAACGTTTTTCCGTTATTTCAAAGGAGAAATCATTTCCTTGAAATTGAGTTTTTTTAGGAAAATTTTTTTCGTTGACTCATTTTCCTAAGGAAACCTAACATTAAAAAATAAGGAAAACATTTTTAGCAAAAAAAATAGACCCTAAATTATGGTTTGTTTATTTACGGCATAATGAAAATTACCAAGAAGAAAAGAAATAATGCGATTCACCATTGGAGTGGCGTGGGGCTACATCTGTACCTTTCCAAAGCAATTTTATGTGCATTTTGACTTCGAAGGAACAAACTTATTGACTTTGCGAATGAGTTTCCAACCAAATCACGACGCTTATGATCGCGCATCAGTAGAAACTAATACCATATCGATTACATTTTCAAACATTCCAATTATATTCATTATTCCATAACCAGTTAGGAAAAGAACAAAATTTGTTATTCATTAATCTATTATCGAACAACTTTCTATTTTTAATTTCAGCATTTAAGGAATTTAGTAATTTCAGCAGTTGGCTTTGGGCCTCCTCCCCTTCACGAAGGGGAGGGGTTCGAAACCCCAGCGCGTCGCAGGGTGACTTACGGGTGGCACGTGTGTGGTGGGTAGCACGTGTCGCGGTGGTTTACTCCCGGCATCGGCCGTGCGGGGTTCCCTGGGTCAATTGTTATTGACATTGAGAATTTACCAAATACAATGATTGAAGTGTGTATTTTTAGAAAAGCCCTAAGACTCCCCCCCCTTCTCTCTCTCTGAATTTGAGCTCATAACCTTAGGGTATGCATGATAACCATTATGTTTATATTTTTTTCTGTTTCCTGAAACAAAAATAGAAATCCATTTGATAATGTAATTTAATTTTTCTATTTCGATGACATATTTCTAATCCAGCAATAGATTTGGACCAGAAATGAACAGTTAAATTTTTTTGTTTTTTTTATTATTATTTTTGAAACAAAAATGAGAAATGAAAACTTTTTTCATTGATCATTTTCATTATTGCCCACTACCCACCCACCTCTCGTGAGATGCCGAAAGCCCACTGCTGATGGCCGGTTGTTGGATGCTAGTTATTGGTCATTGGACGCTCGTCGCCAGTGGTCAACTGTTGAACGCCTGCCGTCGATGGCCGACCGTCGCCCCCCATCCGCTAAACATCGCCTGCCCGCCTCCTGCTGCCGATCATTGGACGCCTGCCACCCACCTCCTACCGTTGATTGCCAGACGGCAGCCGCCGAACACCGGACGCCTCGTACCACCACTTGGGAGAGAGAAATTTTGTATCGTTATTAAACGAATTTCTATTTTAGGAACAAAAATTTTATAAAGTTATTAAATGTGTATTTTTACTGAAAAATTTGGTTAGGGAGTCGAAATAGAAAAATCAATTTCTAGTTTTTTTTCTAGTTAGAAATTGATTTTTAGAACGGAATGATTATCCCACTTGTCCTTAGAGGTCCAACGCACAAAAGTCGAGATTACTGCTGCTAATGGCAGCCCTAATCGTGATTTGAGGTCGCAACCTGCCACCAGCAATGGCGGCATGGTGGCTCTGTTGCTGGTAGTGACACATGGCACGGCTTGATCAAAATGGAAACAAGAAATGGGAAAGAAGGAAAGAAAAGGAAGAAGAAACAGGGGAAACAAATCTAGACCATCCAATGTCTCTTGAAGTGTGAACTTCTTGGGGAGTAAATTTAAAATTGTTCGACCGAAAAATTTAAGATTGAATTCCTCTCCTAATTTCAAAGGATCTCAATCCTAAATTTCGTGGTTTAGCAATGGACGACCGGCTCGTTTATAGAAGAAAGAAACCACCTCATCATCAAGCTCCATCAAGAGTAAAACTACTATAGTGCATGTTGATTTCGAAAGGACATGAAAAGCTCGAGCATCTCGCCAGTTTTTATAAACTAGTCTATAATAATTTGCCAATCTGGACCTTTGATCAATTATTCTCGAATAGCAGCTGCTCCCGAGCCCGTTGAAGATTCTGCCCAAGCCCGTAGAAGATTATGACTGCTCAACCTTAAAACGAAGCATGCCGGTTTAGTAGGTTCGATGCATGTTTTAGCGATATGTTCTGTCACACCCCCAACTTTACAAGTACAAGGGCAATGACATGTCACCATTCCATTAGAAAGACGTAGTTTCAAATGTATTTATCTTCAATTTGTTATCGAAATATACATCCACATATCTAATTAAAGACTCATACATCAAAAGGATATTGATATCTCCATCTAACAATTAAACTTTGAAGTTCATACAAATAATTCATACCTAAAAATTCCACTATCAAGATGTCCTTTTGATAATGTAAACACTCTTGTGTTATTTGTGACTAGTTGAAGAACATGAAAAGCAAATAAGATAAATAGAATGAGCAACCACAAACTAGTAAGCAATACATCTCTTCTAAACAGGTTGAACATTCATTGTGCATATTTATAAACTGATACATAATTCATCAATCCCAAAGTCAGTACACGATAGACGTAAAATATCAAGAGTGAATGATATCTTTTCAACAAAACTTTTTACGTATAAGATCAATTACAAATCAACGACCAATGACTTATTCTGTTGATTAATCTCAATCAAATTAAAGGTCATTAGTCTATTCTAATGACTAATCTAATGCTTAGTATCTAACTATGGTCACGCTTAACGCCTGTGACAAGGGCGACCAAGTTTTTTTCCTTTGGCTAGGTCTTCACTTTTATCAACGGATGGTTAATCCCATAATTGATGCCTTAATAATAGTATCTAATCATGACAACATGAGCATAATTCATCCACCTCAATCTTCAATAACTCAAAACCGAAACCATAAACCATATCAAAACTTTGGTTTATTAACCAAAATATATAACTTTTACTATTTGAGCTCTGTTTGTTGCATGGAAAATAACTTCTTTGGATTTTCTGATGTTTGGTTCATGGAAAATAAACAAGTTAAGGAATACATTTTCCATCAATGGAAAAAACATCTTTAAAAGTGAGAAAAATGATTGCCTTTTGTTGAAGAGAGGAAATATTTATCCCTCTTCTTTCTTTAATCACTAAATTTAATTACTTATTATTTCCTTTTTTCTTTTTTTAGATTCGATTTTGTAATTATATTTTTTTCTTTTCTTTTTTCCTTTTTCTTTTTTCTTCTTATTAGGCCGATCGCCACTGCGTTAAAGGTTGGTGACTGGCCATAAGTGAGCTCGAGTGTGCTAAAGGGTGAGAGGCTCGAGCCTAACCGCATTGGCGACACTTGGGTGTCGTCAAAGGCTAGTGAGCTCGTCTTTCAGCTCGTTGGCCATTGCTGTGGTCGGTGATTAGTTAAGGAAAAGAAAAAGAAAAAAGAAGAAAAAAGAAATGAAAAGAAAATAAAAAAAATTAAAAATTTATTTTTTGAAAAGGAAAAATAGATCGAAGGGAGTATATGGAGGAAAATCAAATCGAGATACCAAACTGGGAAATATTTTCCACTTCATTTCCAAGATTCAACCAAACACCAAAAAATGTTATCATTTTCCTTAAAAATGGCTTCCTCGAAATCTTTTTTTGTAGAAATAATACATTTTCCATGAAACGAACGGAATCTCAATATATATTGAAATTCCTTTCATAAAGCATATTCATAAATCATGAACTTTTCATGATTTTTTCATAAAAGGCTTCACAAACTATTTAAAAGCAATTCGTTACCAAAAAAAAAAAAAACTATTTAAAAGCAATTAACTCAAATTGTAATAAAAAATAATCTTGCCATTTCATAGAGACAAAACTTTAGTAAATGCTAGATCCAGTTGTATGCAACAAAAAAAAGTCATTTCTTAACTCATAATCTAAGTGTACAAATGTGAAGAAGAGATAGTATCACTCACCTGGGAAAATTGAAAACCATCTTACAATAATTACTCGAATCGACACATTCGTATTTTTATCCATTTATTAAAAAATGATATCAAAATTTGAGCGATACACTACTCTAATGAATGAATTGACTAAACTATGCTTATTCATCTATAAAATGGCTTTTGTGCACTAACGAAGAAGCTCATTTATAGTAAACATTCATTTTTGTCTATTACACATAACTCACACGTTATGATCACACCATAATTCAGAATCAATTTTTGTCAAACCCTATGGCTCCACAATGCCTTGAACTATCATTTCCATATAAACTCACAGCTTAACAACTCATTAATCGAACTTCACAGTTCAAAATTGACCCAACTTCGAATTTATGACCTAATTACAAGAATTATCCCGATTAAATGAATAATGGACTTGAATACTTACCAGATGTTGCAAAGCAAAGTTAATTCGACTTGTCGGACGTCCTAAACTGTACATGCAGAAATTTCTCTCTATTTTCTTCTTTTTCTCTTGTCCTTGTTTTGTCGCTCAATGGCGTTTGAAGCCGTTGAAGGCGAATGGAGGGTGGGTTACATGAGCTGAGGTCAAACTTCAAGGGCTTGGGCTTTCCATATAACATTTGGCCCAATATATATTACATGTACCAAATCCGAACAGTATCCAGAGGGGAAGAATATCCCGTTTTCATCTTCCTTGCATGCGCATGAAATATCAAACTGGAATGACAAAGAAGATGACCAGTTCAGAACAAAACAACAAAAATATCTCATCTCTTTGGAAGCTTGTTTTCAGATATTTCGACACTTTGCAGATATTGGAATTGTGAGGTTACCATTGAACTTACCTCCACTCTTATCTTCTCGTACATAGAAGAGTATAGTTTTCTCTTCGCAGAAGGGGGGAAAATCAGCATTTAGCAATAAATCTTGCGGAGTTCTGTGACAATTTTGGACTTCAGCTTGGAGGACACTGGCGACATGGCATCCGCTTCCCCATCCTCGATGACACTTCAGAACACGAGCGCCCAGAAATCAACGATTATCCCCTCCTTCCCCACAAAACCGTTAGCGACGAGCCTCAGAGTAATATTTATGTGCCCTTCAATAAGGAGTACTGGAGTTAGATCGTTGAGGGTTGCGAAGTACGATGAAGTTGTGGTTGACGACGAAATTGACAAGATCCGGAGGCTCCAAAATGGGTCGGACGTGCGCGGTGTCTCACTGGAGGGCGAGCAGGGCCGGACAGTGGACCTGACGCCGCCAGCTGTGGATGCAATTGCGGAGAGCTTCGGGGAGTGGGTGATCAAGGGCTTGGAGAGCGAAAAAGGGAGGCTGGTCGAGGACGTTAGGGTTTCCCTTGGGAGGGACCCCAGGATTTCTGGTGCGGCGTTGAGCGTGGCCGTGTTTGCTGGGCTTTCAAGAGCCGGTTGCATGGTGTTCGACATGGGGCTTGCAACGACACCGGCTTGTTTCATGAGCACCGTGTTGGACCATTTCTCTTACGATGCTTCCATTATGGTAGTGTAACAACGCGCGGTTAGCACTCTTTTTCTTATCAGTTTGTGTTGATAGAATCCGGCCACAAGGCATCCACGCTATACGTTTTTCATATCAAGAACCTTAAACTAGCAGGAGACCGGCCTCACGTTTATTAAGCATGTTTCTTAACTGCTCATATAGGGAGAGTAATTCTGTACTTTATTGGCAAAATTGCAAAAGCATAAAAGTCAAGAGGCTTTTGTTTACTCATGTTCATGAACAAGTGAAGTTCGCAATTCATTTTCAAACAGAAAATGAGACGACTGAAAATGTGTTTTGCCATGGCAGATGACAGCATCTCACTTGCCTTACACCCGCAACGGTCTGAAGTTCTTCACGAAGAAAGGAGGGCTGACCTCGCCGGAGGTGGAGGAGATATGTGACCGGGCCGCCCGCAAGTATGCAAATCGGCTGGCGAAGGTGTCGACCATGCTCGCCACTCCCCCAACCCGGGTCGACTTCATGAGCGCCTATGCGGCCCATCTCCACAACATCATCAAGGAAAGAGTGAACCACCCGACTCACTACGACACGCCCCTCAAAGGCTTCCAGGTACATTATCTCGACTAAATTGCTTTTCCCTAGTTTCCCATTAAAATAAGTTTTCTTACAAACGTAGTAAGTCTTCTGCAATCTTATCCTGTTCTTGTGGCCTTGATTCCTAGAGTTCTTTTTGTCCTCTCTACACAAACCTTCCGGTTGATATTTGAATTATCGCACTACGTTAAATTCTGTACACAAATTCCTTATCTTGAAAAATACTCAGGCTTTGGTTTATCTACGAGTGAAAATAAAATTTAGCTTAGCCATTTGAATTGTTGACACTGAGCCTGAATTTGCATATAGGTCATAGTGAACGCTGGGAATGGCTCCGGAGGCTTCTTCACATGGAACGTGCTGGACAAGCTCGGGGCCGACACCTTTGGCTCGCTCCACCTCAACCCGGACGGCATGTTCCCCAACCACATCCCGAACCCTGAGGACAAGACTGCCATGGCCCTCACTCGGGCTGCCGTCCTAGACCACTCGGCCGACCTTGGGATTGTCTTCGACACCGACGTGGACCGCAGTGGTGTGGTCGATGCCAAGGGCAACCCGATCAATGGGGACAAGCTCATCGCCCTCATGTCGGCAATCGTCTTGAGGGAGCACCGGGGACGACAGTGGTGACTGACGCTCGCACGAGCGTGGCCCTCACGAGGTTTATCACGGAGAGAGGAGGTCATCACTGCTTGTACCGGGTCGGTTACAGGAATGTCATCGATAAGGGGGTTCAGCTCAATCAGGACGGGATCGAGACTCATCTGATGATGGAAACGTCCGGCCACGGCGCACTCAAGGAGAATTATTTTCTTGATGATGGTAAGCTACGTTTCTTTTATAGGTTTATCGTTTGAGGAAGTTTGTATCCGTCCATTCCTCCAGTCCAACCATGTGTCAGATTGGCGATTTACCAACATGGACATTACTAAATAGAAAAGTCGATAAATTTAAAAAACCGATTAAACTTTTGTCGGTAGCTCAAGTAAGAGTTGTTAATTATGTAAGCATTTTTGGTAATTAAATCTGATAAAAGTTGTAAGTCACTCTCATTTAGGTCGGTAATTTTTTGTAGAAGTTAATGAATTCAAAGTGCTTAAAGAGATATGCACATAGAAATTGGTAACTGAGTACAAATTTAGTAATTTGAAAACTACAAAAATAATTGTTAACTTCATAAACAAGTCGGTAAGTTCTCAGCAAATTATCTTAAAAGAAATCCCCGATCATTTTATTTATCAATAGTTTTTGGCAACTACCAACATTTATTGAAATTTAGCAACATAGACATAGTCCGTATTTATGCGTGTCATCGTCTGGGTAGGTTTATCTAGTTTTCAAGGTTTTAGAAAGCGTATGCAAACTAGAGCGCTTTACTTGTTTCCTTCACAAACATATTAATAGGAAAAGAAATTGAAACAACTGAAATAACACTTCGATTGTTTCAAATTACGAGGTTCTTATTAAATTTTGTGTGCCATTTTCTTCAATGAATTGGCCCTGCTAGGCGCTTACATGGTCGTCAAAATCATCATCGAGATGGTACGGATGAAGCTCGCGGGATTTAATGACGGGATCGGCAGTCTCATAGAAGATCTCGAAGAGCCATTGGAGTCCACGGAACTCAGAATGAATGTCATCGCTGAGCCTAGACATGCGAAAGTGAAGGCTGTTGAGGCAATCGAGGCGTTTCGACAATACGTCGAGGTACAAATTACACAGCGATTAGTGCGGTCATCGTCAACCAGACCACGTATAAGGAAATCCATTGATCCTAAAAGAACTAACATTGGAGTCACTGTTTTTTTGGCAGGAAGGGAAGCTTCGGGGATGGGAGCTGGATTCCTGTGGAGATTGCTGGGTGAGCGAAGGTTGCCTCGTCGACTCGAATGAAACGCCGGCCGCCATTGATGCTCGAATGTACCGGTATGACAATGATCAGCTTTCTCACTTTTTAAATTCAGATTAAGAATAGAAGTAATCTTGTTTAATCCATTAGTTGATAAGTTGCATAGTTCTAGTAATTAGCAAAAAAATTAAGCATACAAGAGATAGTATATTTCATACAGTATACTTATATGTAGCAGTCTTCAATTTATCAGTAGATTAGCTACTTGTAAATACATTGATCAATATATCTTCGTTTTTACACTGACGGTATGCTTATTATATGGTTATCTTTATTTAAAACACAGGGCAAAGGTTTCGGACGAGAAAAATGGGCAATTCGGTTGGGTACACCTCCGGCAGAGTATTCACAATCCGAATATTGCTGTAAATATGCAGTCGACAGTGCCCGGAGGTTGTCGGTCCATGACTGCAGTTCTTAGAGACAAGTATGTCACATTAATCTTTACATATATAAATATATACTTTATGCCCTTATTATATTTGGAATCTAAATTGCTCTCCCTTTTTGGTTGATTAATTTCCTTGTTCTTTTTGTCTTTCAGGTTTCTCCTTGCGAGTGGAATGAACAAGACCCTCGACATTAGTCAGATTGACAAATACTTAGGCAGCTAAAATTATTAATTATACGTGCAACTCCCGCAGAAGTTAATATTAAAAGTTGCTCGAGAAGACTCTATTTATTAAACGTATACAGGACACTTCATGCTGCATATACGTTATTGTATATAGAATACACTTATTCGTTATTCCTTTCGGGGGCATCAAACCATCCGATCAACCTTCTTTACACTAAAGAAAGCAAAAAACACAAAAAGAAAAGGTTTATTATTTATAAACTATATAAACCAAATCATCTGAATTATTGATCGTGTGAGCCTCCTCATGGGCTTTGCATAAGTACGGGTGTAGATGAACTTCGTCCACATGATCTACAGTTTTTGCATTATGAATTTGTCTCCGAGTTGTGATATTTAGGTGTCTTCTAGGAAATAAGGGTAGTGCAATAATTCTTTATTTTTCTTTGACAAATAAGACCATTGTCGTCGGAAGGAGTCATTTATTTGGTAACTCCTAAAGATCTATTGTTTCCTCAGTGGCTAAGCGGTAGAGCGACCTGCTGGTAATAGCATCGTGCAATGGGGGAAGCAAACGAGATGGCAATAAAACCATATTTCCAGGAAGGATAAAGGCAGTTGAAGTAATGAACGTTCCATTAAATTTATATGTGTGTGATGTCCATATTTGTAAGTCATCCGATGCTTGATTGGACAAACCCTTCGGCAATGTGAGTGTAGCCAATTTAATTAAAACGATAATATCTATGTGATATATAAGTGTTTAGATTCAATAGAGGGCCACATTATTCTCCCTTTATGATAAGAGGGAATTTTCTCCAAACTAGTTTTTTGATTAGAAGATTATAAACATAGATACCGCCTGTATTTATTTTTTATTATGTTTGCATGTCATGATATTCATATCTGTAGTTAGAAATATATTTTCTACTTAAAGAAATAGAAAAACACATTCTCTGATGATCGAAACAATGTCGTGTGGACAAGACTGACACTCATAGGTTTAGAGCACCATCATATTTGGAGTTATTAACCACTCGAGACTTGATAACTGACATGTTGCATTATTTATGCACTAAATATGCCCTATCGTTGTCATCTTCTATTAAATATCAACAGACATCCATATAATTTCAACTCTGTTATTCGTAGCCCATAATACAACGTGATTCACAACACCATCGTGCTCATAAGTGGTAGCACGATATATGTAGAAGTCAATTCAAAGCTAGTAACTTAATCGGAGAAAAATGGGTAAAGTCACTCTAATTAAAATTGGTAATTTGTAAAAAGGTTGGTTGATTTAGGTGCTGCATGGTAACATTTCTGCTTCTCCCAATTTCTGTTTTTTTGTTAGGAATAAAAAAGAGCAGAAACCGTTTGGTAACGTCGAGTTGTTTTTTATTCCAGGGAACAAAAGTTAGCCGGGAATAGTTTTGGAACAAAAATCGAAGTAAAAAAAAGTTGCTTACGGTTAGAACAAGTTTAAGAAATAAGTGAAATTTTTTTTTTTTTAATTCTTCTTTGCACACGGCCCATTGACCGCCGTTGACCGCCACTCGCCGCCGCACGCCGCCGGCCGACCACCGCCGGCGGCCAGGTGGCCGCGGAGGTGGCGGTGGCGGCGGCGGCGGCGGCGGTCGATCGGCGGCCGGTGGTCGGGCGGCAACATGCGGCGGCGGCGGCGGCCGGCGGCGGCGGCGGTGTCCGGCGGCGATCGGCCAACAAAAATAAAAAACAAATAAATATAAAAAGAAACTGTTTTTTACCAAACGCATTTCTATTCTTTTTCTATTTCTAGAGTAGAAATTTTGTGTAGTTACTAAACGGATTTTTTTACCCGAAATTGTCCCCAGAATAGAAATAGAAAAGAAGCATTTCTAAAAAAACTACTCTCAGCCTTTGAAGCGTTGCCATGCGGTACCTTAAGGTTTTATAGGGATATGCAACTAAAAGTTTGTCAATGATAATGACTATTAAAATCAAATAAATCAATGGTAATGACTATTAAAATCAAATAAATATCGATAAGTAACTCAAATGAAAGTAACCTAGATGATAATATAATGGAAAAAAAGATAGTAAGTCATGCAAATTTAGACTAGTAATCCCTAAAAAGACTTTATGTATATGGGGTTGCTAATCAAGGTAAATAAAAGTTGGTAACTCAATAAAAAAGCTGGTAAATTAATAAAAAATTGAAAGTTGGTAAGTAATTCAAACAAAAATTGATAAATTAAATTTAGTTCATAATTTAATTTGACAAGAGTTGATAGAATTTTCTAATTTAAGTTGGTAGCTTTGCATAAGAGTTACTATATTCGAAGCTTAGTAAGTTAGATAAGTGAAACTGGTAAGTTAGTACAAAAATTGGTAATTGGCAAGTTGCAAAAAATTATTAGTAATTTTCCAGCTAGTTTCTTGAAAAATAAAATCAAATTTAGTGGTTATCTATTTTACTAACAGTCATTTGACATTTACCAGCACTAATCGAAATTTACTAGTACGGGAAAAAATCAATCTGATACTTCGGAACAAAAGCACCCAGCGAATATATACACAATAAGCACACCGAGAACTTTATTTAGCTTCGCAATAAGATAAGATTACACATTGAACACAATATCGACACAAGCACACACGTACGCACGGCGTAATCAAGCAAAGATCATCTTCTGCGGCAGCGTTTCTCTCGTGCAAGCGGCAGCGTGAAGATGCCCTGCTTCACGCGTTGAGCAGATGAGCATCGACGTCTTTAGTGATCTTGACGATGGCATCGGTGTAGCTTTTAGGCTCAGCAACGGATTCGTTCAGCTTCTCGTAGTCAAGGGTCCACTTCACTGTGCTTCCGTTGCCGTCGGCTTTCGCAGCTGCCTGCCCAGTGGCCTTGAAGCTCTTGAACTCCTTCAGTATATCTCCTTCCATGACATTGAACGTGATCGACTTGTTCCCATCGTCGACTTGTTCCCATCGTCTACTTCGACCTTCTCCTTCACTGTCAACGACTTCCCATCTGCAATTTCCAGATTTCGGTCAAGCCAATTACCAGACTCTGTTAGCCTCTCACTGAAAATGAATATCCAAAGTCTCAACCTGGCATCCGTACAAGGGTCGAGAATTATATTGGCCTATCTATTAGTCCATACATACATACATATAAGACGCAAGTCGAGACAAAGAGGTCCCATACAAGTAGGATCGTTTCAAGGTCAAGCGATTCCTTCTGAGACTTGTCCGCAAGATGAAACCCGGAGTTGGAGGAACTTGTACCAGATTGAGCAGCGAAAGTTTCCTGGGGTAATTAATCAATGAGTGAGCGTTTTGAGATGGTGTACCTACCTAGTGTGTAATTACAATGCTTGATGGCGTCGCTGGAGTTCCAGTCGCCATCATGGAGCTCCACCTTTTGGATAATATCGGAGGAAATGGTGGGGAGGTGGTAGATTTGGCTCTTGAAGAGGTTGTAGAACTTATCTGCGGATGACTGGATGTCGATTTCGACCTCCAGCTTCCCCTCTAGACTCATGGTTTTTGTGGAGAAGACGACACAATAGTAACACCCAAGTAAAGAATCAGGATTCCGGAGACTAGACTTGCAGCTTTTTAGGTACTAAGCGCAGACTTATATATAGAGAGAAGGCGTTGTTTGCATCGTCACCAACGAGTGTCTCAGCTAGGGAGAAGGCGCACACACCTAAAATCTCCCACCTATGTCTGGGCTGCCTACTGCCTAGGGATCAATCATCAGAAAATTCCAAAACTTATTATACATATATATTTCAATTTGATGCTAAACTTTTCCTATATCGTTTATACGCTAATACAGTAATTCCAATTAATTTTGATTGAAAATCGCTGATATAGATATTGACTATCTTACGAGACACACCAATGCTCTATAAGTTTTGCAATTTCTTATAAAAAATTTTTAACTTTTATTTTGTTTATTTTGTTATCTTTGTTAGTAAGAGCTAACAAGTCCATGCAGATCTAGACAAGGCTCACCTTGCCTACCGCTGACGAGAGTTTCTAAGCCCTCACCAATCACAATAATAATAAAAAAAAATTGATTTTTTTTTTTAAATTGCAAAAGTTATCCACGTCAATAATTTGTGGCCAAATTGTCGGAAGAACTATATTAGCAAATCATCCAAAGTTTTAGGATTAAGTTGGCCAAATTAAAATGTTTATAATTGAATTGATATTCATATAAAAAATTTAATTTTTTTTTGGTAATTATCCCTTGATTATCTTGTGGTTCACGACAACTGGGGAAGGTTGGGGAATAACGCTTTTGCTAGAGCATCCAGATTTACTCTATAGCGCTCAATAGATGGCTTGATCGGCGAAGGGGAAGCTAAGGTCGGCTCGGTCAACCTTCACCGGTGGAGTGCCGGAGAGAGACCAGAGATGGGACTAATAGGAGGACGACGGCGACGATTGACGACATAGTGGTGGCGCTATAGTGTAGAGGCGACGAGGATAGTCACTGGTGGCGCCGTAGGTGGGGGGAGGAGCGCTAACTTCTTTTTTTACGTATATAAATATTTCAGCAAATTTTCATTAACCCTAGTTGATAGGTACAAGACATTGAATTGAGATAGTTTTAAGAACCCAGTTCAATCGATGAAAATTGCAGAAATAACATTGCACATGAGACAATTTTAGGGATCTAGTTGCAATAGCTCAAAATTTAAGGAGGATATTGCACATTAAAAAAGTTTAATGATTCCCATCGTTGTTAGCTATTTTATATAAATGTTATATACATGTGTGTGTATTATGAGGAGGAAGCCGCCTAAATGGGTAAGCACAGGTGAAATGCCACCATAAAGTCAAAACGAACAGTCCAAAATATAGAATTATTTGCATTTGATGAGTTAGAACATCAAATGTAGACTATCAAATGTGTACTGTGCTCCACGCCTTGCGGATTTGAGTTGAAGTTTTGTTGATAGCATTATAAAAGTAAAAGTTTGGGGAAGCTTGTCCTTAAGATCGTTCGGGTAGTTGAGATGCGCAAAAGTTAACTGAAATGCAATTCGACCGTTCTACTAAAAGGCAATAAAATATGAAATTCGATTTTAAAATTTACTATCTTCTTCCTGTGTTTGTGGTTTGGGCTTTACAATGTCAAACATTTAGTAAGGACAAAATTCACGAAACTATACTAGGATACAATTTTTGGGAAAACCTTAAATGTATAATGCAAGAAAATGAAAGGCGGTGGGGAAAAAAAAAACAAAAATAAACACGAGGGTGCATTATAACTAGGTTTCCTTTTGGCTTATTGTAGAGTGCCTAGGCTTATTTTTTATGGCAGCAATTTGTTGCAACCAACACAAAAACAATTTTGCAATCACGAGCATACTAAATATTCAGATACTGTACCTCAAATAATAGAGGACTTTTTCTTGGAATAGTTTATTCAATAGTGCATTATTTTCCACATAGCTTTGGGCAACGTAAGTTGGCAAGTAGAGTGTAAGATTTTAAATCGTGGAACAAGAATTGGAGACATCAAACAACATATAAAATGTATGTATTGAAGCATTTGATTTCGAGATATACCATAGTTCTCTATGGTAGTTAATAAATAAATTTAATATACAGATGCCAATTTAATATAAACTTTTAATTTTATTAGTTTAGTTTTAAACTTTTACTTGAAATTTCAATATAATTATTTTGATTAATTTTCGTTAGGAATTGCTAACATGATGATTCAGTTATCGCTAGCCATCCTATATGGCACATTAACATTAGTAATTTTCAATGAAATGTCTAAGACTTAATTTTGGCATTCATACATTAAGTTTATGACTTATAGGCTTCGATTCAAATGTATTGAGATATTCAATAAAAATTGAGATTCAAAAGAGAAGTAAAATTAAATTTAAAGAGTGCCCATACAAACAAGTTGATTTATAATAATCCGCAGATAAGATTTGCAAATCTGCCTTTCTCTACAAAGCATGTTGAGGTGTCATTTATAATCTTTTCTCTTCAAGCGTTGTGCCATCGTGATTGCCTCATACCAAATTGTACACATCAGGTCTCATCTAAGTTTTAAAACTATAATTAGTGACAAGTTGATGTTACCTTATCGTACTATTGATTTTTATTTTTCCATTTCTAACCGTTCATTTGATGTTTGCCGATGTGTGACTATCTTTTTAGTTGTTTTTTTTTTTTTTTTTTTTATCTGCCTCCCGATTTTATTTGCTAGTGCCCATCGCCATCGTTGACAAAAGAGTATCGTAGTGACCCAATTCTCCATTCAAACTCGATCGAGCTTGATGTCTTGAATATCACCACCACCGGGTTTTAGAAGTAAACTTAGGTTTATGCTTGCGCTCGACTCAAACTCAGAATCCAAATTTTGGAAATCGAATCAAGTTGGAATATAATACTGCCCGTTTGTTTATGATGTCAATAAGCACATGTAGTTTTTACTTAAAAGGGTAACGAAACCATCAGCTCCTGAGTTTTTTTATTTATTTAAATAATTGGGTCCTTAGACTAATAATCGAATTGTTATATACCAAAGCAAGAAAAACTCATCATTTTGATGAGATCCGTCTCTTGAATTAAGTGTAATAGTACATTGAAAATTATTTTTTTTTCTTATTGAGTAGTTGACAAGACACTTAGCAAAATGTTGCCCTGTCGATCAAGGCGCAAAAAGCCCGTGGTCGAACTAGATGCGGAGGTTGTGAGCCATCGTATTATTATTAACTGTAAGACTGCTATTGGCAAATTGGGTTTATACTAAAGGGCGTAATTGTCATTGTATTGTTTTAGCCCTAAACCCTATGTATATATTGTAAATTACTTCATTAATGCAAGTCGGTTTTGCCCAATCTCTACATGGTATCAGCGCGACGATTCTTGAAACCTTCTCTCATGTCTCTCTTTGGCTTTCTTGCTTGCAATTATTGCTGCTGCTAAGGGAAGAGGCCATAGCATTGATGCCGTGCTCCAACGGAATGGCTCTGATCGAGTGCTAGGGTTTTTTTTCGGCTGCGTTTTCGACAATATTGGCTTTCTTCGATTACAGCCAGGATTCCTTACGGCCAGGATTTCTCTCTCGTTGATTTCCGTTCTCAGTGGTCACACCATCTTTTGATCCTTGAAAAGCTTTGACCCTTGAAGCCCGTCCTCGAATAAGGAAGCGCCCGTTCGAGGAAGCATCATCGAGACCCCATTGAGACCCCATTGAAGCGCCCGTTCGAGCAAGCATCATCGAGATCCCGTTCGAGCAAGCATCATCGAGCGCTTTGGGTCCTTCATAGACCAACCACGTCAGCAAAGCCAAGCAAAGTTCGCATCTTTGCCCAAGCAGATAAATTCATTAGATCACTTTCAAGGTTTCTTTCGCATTTATGGCTTTCAATTGAACAGTTGTTCCATAGGATCTGCCAAGGTTTCCTTTGTTTCTTTACTCAAAGCCAACAGCCGCTCTTTTGGCCGCGAGTAATCATGGCAATCGAGTCTCAAAACTCTTCAGCCACTGTTCCCGCACATGAGCAGGTGAGCAGCCCTTATTTTTTGCATCATTCTGACAATCCAGGATCTAATCTCATTGGCATGGTCCTTACGGGTGACAATTACAACAATTGGTCTCGTGCCATGGAGATTGCCCTTTCCGCTAAGAACAAGATGGTGTTTGTTACTGGAGAAATAAAAAAGCCAATTGCAACAAATCCAGCCTACGCGTCTTGGATTCGTGTGAACAATATGATTCTATCTTGGATCCTTAATTCCATCCATCCAGATTTGGTGCCAACAGTTCTCTATACAGAGTCAGTTGCGGATGTCTGGGCTGATCTTCGTGAACGTTTTTCGCCATCGAATGGTCCTAGAATTTTTCATCTCGAGCAAAAGATATGCACTCTTGCTCAATGTGACGATGCTGTGACTAAGTACTACAACAATTTGCGAAGTTGCTGGGATGAATTGAATAATTTGGATCCATTACCGCAATGCTCTTGTTCGGCTCATTCTACCATTACCACACAACAAGAGAATCGACGCTTGTTTCAATTTCTCATGGGTCTCAATCCGAGGTACGCTAATGTTATTAGTCAGATATTACTAATGAATCCATTACCTAGTGGTTGCATGTGCATATGCGCTGGTTCTTCAAGATGAGTCACATCGCCATATCCAATTGGACCGCCCACTATCTGACCAAACCAGCACTTTGCTTAGTACTCACGGAAATAATCCTCCACGGCTTGGTGCCCTCGCTCCGTCCGCTAACCTAGCTAAATAGACGAACACATCTCGCAGTCGAGAAAGATGTGCCCACTGTGGCATCCCGGGACATACATGGGATATGTGTTATCGACTTCATGGCTTCCCTCCTAACCACAAGCAACGCCGTGGACAGCCATCTACTTCCTCCCGGCTCATGGATAACAAGTCCAGTCATACTTCTGATGCGACATCTCCACCATTGACAAATGATCAGTATAAGCAATTAATGCACTTGTTGCAAGAGGTAAACATCCCGAAAGCCAACCTCTTAGGTAATGTTCTCGGCTTAACTTCGAATTCATTTAATTCCAATACTTGGGTCATTGACACTGGCGCCACCAATCACATCACATTTGAACCCCATTACCTTACAAACTAGACATACTATCCCTCTCTACATCCTATCATTGGAATTCCGAATGGTGTTGGTGTCCCTGTGACATCACACGGTTCCGCCCACCTTACCTCAACTATCTCCCTTAATAAGGTTACCGTCTCTATGATCTTCAAGACCAAACCATTTTTACCAATCGCGACGTCATTTTCTATGAACAAGATTTCCTTTTCCGTCAAACCATCAAACATACCACAACCGAACAGACCTCAATAATTCCATTACCCATACCTGACCTTGGTGAAACGTATCCACCTCCCTCAACCCCAGTCCTTGCACCAACCTCAACTCCTCAACCTCCTGCACCTACAATTGCACCATCACCAACTAAACCCGTCGCCCTGCCTCGGCCATCTCGGCAATGCCATCCACTCGGATATCTTCGAGACTACCACTGCGCTATTGTGGCCTCTGATCAATCCTCTTCGGACTCTAAGGTAGCTGAATCAGGTACTCTTTACCCTTTATCAAACTGTTTATCATACTCACGGTTTTCACCCACTCACCGTGCCTTTTTAGCCTCCATATCCTCTGAACAGGAACCTGAAACTTATGACGCTGCGTGTCAATCTCCCAAGTGGCGGGAGGCAATGTCTTCTGAGATACAAGCCCTTGAACAAAATGGCACTTGGGAAATCGTTCATCTTCCTCCTAACAAACATCCCATTGGATGTAAATGGGTTTACCGAATCAAATATAATTCTGATGGCACCATTGAGCGTTACAAGGCTCGGCTCGTTGCGAAGGGTTACACTCAAACAGAGGGGATTGATTATCATGACACATTTGCACCTGTTGCTAAGATGGTAACTGTTCGCACTTTATTAGCTCTTGCTTCAATTCGTCATTGGCCTCTCTATCAATTAGATGTGAATAATGCTTTTCTGCATGGTAATCTTGATGAAGAGGTCTACAAGAGGTTTCCACCGGGTTTTCATACTAAGGGGGAGAATTTAGTTTGTCGACTCAAGAAATCACTCTATGGCCTTAAACAGGCATCGAGGCAATGGTTTGCTAAATTCTCTTCTGCACTACTTGATGTTGGTTTTCAACAGTCAAAGGCAGACTATTCACTTTTTACATTAGTCCGTGGCCCTCTCTTGACCATTGTCCTTGTTTATGTTGATGATTTGGTTATAATGGGTGATGATGAAGTTATGATTCAACTTCTCAAGCGATTTCTTGACACACAATTTCGTATTAAGGACTTGGGTACCCTAAAATATTTCTTGGGCATTGAAGTTTCTCGTTCCAAGTCTGGGATTTTCTTGTCACAAAGGAAATACGCTCTTGATATTTTGTCTGACATTGGTCTTCTTGGTGGACGTCCTATTGATACTCCGATGGAACCCAATATACAATTTTCGGGGTCCTCTCCAACTCTTAAGGATCCAGGTTCATATCGACGACTTATTGGTAGATTATTATATCTTACAGTAACTCGTCCAGATTTACTCTTTGCAGTACAACATCTTAGTCAATTTATGCACTCTCCTCATGAAGACCATTGGAATGCTGCCCTTCGCATTGTGCGGCATCTCAAGCATGATCCTGGCACTGGTTTATTCTTCCCATCTCGATTCAACTCTCCAACTTAATGGTTATACTGATTTCGATTGGGCGTCTGTTCTACATCCCGACGATCTGTTTAAGCTCGGCTTGCATGTTTCTGGGTTCTTGTCCTATCTCATGGTGTTCCAAGAAACAAACCACTGTTGCCCGTTCCTCAGCAGAAGCCGAATATCATGCTATGGCGTTTGCAGCATGCGAAATCAAATGGCTTCACATGCTTCTCTCAGATCTTCATGTCAACACTACCACTGCCAATCTTTTTTGCGATAATAAAGCGGCCATCCACATCGCCACTAATCCTGTCTTCCACGAACGAACCAAACATATCGAGATTGACTGTCACTTGGTTCGTGAAAAAATTCAAGATGGCACTTTGCGTACTCTTCATGTTCCCAGTCACTCACAACTCGCAGACTTGTTCACGAAACCAGTCGCACGTGATTTATTTTGTAATTTTAAGAACAAGTTGTTGACATGTTTACATTCACCAACTTGAGGGGGAGTATTGGCAAATTGGGTTTATACTAAAGGATGTAATTGTCATTGTATTGTTTTAGCCCTAAACCCTATGTATATATTGTAAATTACTTCATTAATGCAAGTCGGTTTTGCCCAATCTCTACAACCGCTGGAATTTTGGAGAAATTATAACCTTTTTCCATGCCGGAGTGTACCCTTTTAACTCTTTCTCCGGGAGTGTAGCCTCGTTGCTTCTTGTTGCTGGGGAGCTTCATCTTCTCGCTCATCGGCAAATTGATAAACCACTTGCTCTTCTCGAAAACCTCATCTTGTACTCACGGCTTATTCCGTGGTTTACACGTAGAAGAACCTGCAATCCAAGCACGCCTATACGCATGCAAAACGATATCGAACTAGGAATTAATCGCCAACGCTGCACTCGCCGACATTGCGCCTCATGCAGAATTTCTAACACAAAAAGCGGAAAAAAAAAGGGCGAAGAAGAAGAAGAAGAAGAGCGATTGAGGACCTGGTTGAGTAGAGCGACGGATTGGTGAACATTGGATGTGGAGTGATCCATATAGTTGAGGTCAGATATTTTGGTGACTTCGAAGACACCATTTGCTTTCTCCAAGCTTTCAGATTAACGTTTTCCTTGTTTTCTTCCTTACAACAATTACGGGGTCTCAGGTTGTTTTGCAAACCGAACCGAAATGTCAATGTAGCCATTTTTTGTTTTTACTTACTATCTGAATTGGAATTAAAATCGAATTGAAAATATCCGAAATTTTTTGTATGGATAGGTCATTATTAAAGCTGCTAGTTTACATCGTTGGCTTTGAGCGGAGCTCTTGCATTGAGTGGGCCTAATTAACTAATAAACTTGCCAGTTTTTGGGCTAGCCCATGAAAAGCCCACATTTGCGTCACCCTCTCAAAATGAGGTCACGTGCAAGAATGGAGATGCAAATTATTTAAAGTTTGAAACTACAGACAAATAAGAAAGTTTACGGAAGTGAAAGCCCCATTCTTTCAAGCATTACAATTTATCGAGTTGTATTGGGTTAATTTTTTATTTGGATAAACTTGCGTACCTAAGCATAAAGTCAAATTGACATATATATGAAAAGTTTATAAGAACTAGAAATGATGCATACACATTGCGGGCGCAAAAAAAGAGAAAGGGTGGAGTGGAGAAAAAAAGGCAATCTTAGGGTCCTCCGTTTGTTTAAAGAGCAAACTATTTTTCGAAAATTAATTTCCAACTTTCTAATGTTTAGATAACAAGAAATTAATTGATCTATAGAAAACATTTTCCATGGACCGAAAGAACCAAACTTAGAATGGGTGGAGACACTTTTCTCTTCCAATAAGAAAGAAATAATTTTCCCTAAAATTTTTGTTAAAGATCTTCATTGGCATTACAATGAAGGTGGTATTTTAACTCAATATCTCATTTTTGAAAAATCTATTGTACCTTGCCCGATGAACTTCCTCGTGATTGAGTTTATTTCGGTCAGATTGACCAATCATCAGTCATCAATCAATAATTAAAACGTTGGTGAGAAGAACGCATAGAAAATATTACATTGAAACCAAAATAATATGTTGCAAAGGTGCCAAGAGAATATACTGATGCTATTCCTTACGCATGTGCTCACATTCAATGCGATTTAACTCACTATCTCATTTTTGAAAAATCTATTGTCCATTGCCCGATAAACTTCCTCGTGATTGAGTTTATTTCGGTCAGATTGACCAATCATCAGTCATCAATCAATAATTAAAACATTGGCTAGAAGAACGCATAGAAAATATTACATTGAAACCAAAATAATATGTTGCAAAGGTGCCAAGAGAATATACTGATGCTGTTCCTTACACACATACGTTCAATGTGGTTTAACTCAATATCTCATTTTTGAAAAATCTATTGTCCTTTGCCCGATGAACTTCCTCGTGATTGAGTTTGTTTCGATCAGATTGACCAATCATTAGTCATTCATCAATAATTAAAACGTTGGCGAGAAGAATGCATAGAAAATATTATATTGAAACTAAAATAATATGTTGCAAAGGTGCCAAGAGAATATGCTGATGCCGTTCCTTACGCATGTGCTCACATTCAATGCGGTTTCTCACACATGCGCGCGTTTACTTTTCCGATGCTCGCTAGCTGTGCGCATTCCTCTCTCTCTCTCTCCGTCATCAAAAGTCTCGAAGCTGACGTCACTCGCACTTGCGTTTTCTATTGGGCAATTCGCAGCAACTGGAGGCACGCCACGATTGCTCTAGTGTCGGTTGGCTGTTCTTCATATCTTCCCATGGCATGCACACTCTCGTCGAGAAGTTAGAGAGAGCATCGTTGGCGTATGTTCATGAATATTAGATAATATGCTATTACGAATATCATTAGAGGTATTATTAAATAATAGCAATATTATTAGATATTTCGATATTTTCTAAAATATCTAATTTCCTCATTAGATTAAGATAACTACAAAGTAGATGACTTCATTCTCTCTCTCTACATATTCAGATATTGTTTCGACATAAGAAGTCTATTAATTGTAAGATATAATCAAATCAAGTCAATTGAGTAACGACATGGTCTTTAACTATTTCCCCTCTATGGTAACGAGGGATGAAGGTGTTTGGGTTTCATGAATCATGTATAGTTAAAATTAATAAAAAGAATGCAGCAGAAACAAAGATGATATATTTTATATATGATTCTCCGAATGTGTTGTTTATACATTTTAATAAAAAATCTACATATAAAAAGAGAGTTGAACGAATTATCTCTCGAAGCGCACTTTAAACGAATTGGTTCGAATGTTCTTTAGTTCGAGTCCCATAAACATCGGACCTCTAGTTCAGACACACCAACAATAGACGTCGAATGGAAGAGAGAATTTTTGGATAATCACCACTATGATCATATTACCAATCTCATGAAGACAATCCGCTGTATCCTTAATGTTTTAGTCACGGCCTGAACTAGAGAGAATTCCTTTTCTTTTCGTGTCTCTAAAAACACAAAACAAATGCCCACTTTCTCTTTGTTCTTGTTGGCAACCTTTTTCGAACTTTCGGTAGTGTTTTTTTATTTTTTTTCACGAATCAGTAACGGTTGTTGATCATGCATGAACGTGCACGAACATGCACAACCGTGCATGATTTTGTGCATGTTGCTGTCCATCATTGTGCATGCATGTGCACGAATTTTAATTTTTTTATTTAATTGAAAGAAACGCACATGGTGTGTTTATTTAATTAAAAAAATTAATTAATCAATTCCTAAAACAAAAATAAAAAAGAACATAATCTTTGTGATCTTTGTGTGTGCATTAGGGTACATTAACATGCATTCACTTTGGGCGCATATGTTATGTTGCACGGACATGTTACATGTGCCTCCATGTCGTGTCTGACATATGTCAAAGTGTGTCAGACACGTCAACATGCTCGGACACGTTTGGACACGTGGTCAACGCGTGTCGAATTTGTCGACATGGGGTCAATTTTTGTCGACACATTTCGACACGTGTGTCCAAGGGTGAGGGAGGAGAGATGAGGCCGCGAGCCGAGTTGAAGGTGAGCCTGCGATGGCAAGAGATGGCTAGAGAGAGAGTATAGACTGAGGCGAGGGCCGTGAGGAGGAACTTCACGAGGGAGGTGCGCGTGGGGAGGGCAGCATCATCGAGTGGGGTGGCGGCGGCGGCGGCAAGGGGGAGGAGGAGGAGGAGGAGGAGTTCATGGCGGTGTGCAGCCTCTCGGCGCACAGGGACCGCGCATTCCATCCCTGGCAAGTAGAAATCGAGAGGAAGAGAAGAGGAAATGCGTCGGGCGGCGAGGAGGAGGAGAAGAAGCGTTGCTAGGATTTTGAGAATAAAAGAATAAAAAAAGGGATTTGGCGTATTGGAGGGAGGGAAGTGATAGGAGGGAGGGGGAAGTGACGATGTCAGGTGGCAAGTGGAGGGAAAAAAAAGTGAAAAATTTGGGGGTGGTAAAGAAACGAGGGAAAAGGGAGTTTGGGTGCGCGGGGGTGTGGGGGCTTTTTATTTAATCGAAGGGGTTGGGGGCTTTTTATTTAATTGAAAAAATTGTTAAATAAAATTAAAAAATAATTTTGAAAAATAAAGTACTGTGTGTTAAATGATTAGTGTAAATTCTTTGTAGGTTTTTTTAATTAATTAATTATTTATAAAATTGAATCAAATTAATAAAAAAAATTTCATTTAATATAAACGTGTCGGAACGTGTCAAAATTCTCTACTTTTGAGAAATGACGTGTCGGCGTATCGTGTCGTGTCGTGTCGCGTGTCGCGTGTCCGTGTCCTTGCAACCTAGATCATATGTGAGGAGGCTCGTGACTATAATGCAAATTAAATTAAATCTCATTTAATTTAATTTCAAATTGACTCAATTCGATTGCAATAATTACAAACACATTTGCAACAATATTTCTCTCTTGTTCCACGTTATCCTAATTGTTTATTGTATGTAACATCTCTAAGTTTATCACTAAGTTGGTAGTAAGACTTGTACTAGCACATTAGTACTCCCAAAAGAATTGATTGTCCTGATAAATATTTAGGTGCTACAAGCCATGATTGACATCTAACAATATGTCATGGCTACCAAGATAGTCTGAATGCTTTAAGAATATAATGAACCTGTCAGTTTTGCCTACAGTGCAATTTAATCCCTCTGTCTTACTATGTCTCAATCAAATAAAGATCATGGAATATTTGTCAAGTCATTAATTCGATCATATGTACAAATTTAATTGACATGCATTTTATTTGAGACATAAATAATTTATTCTCGATCAAAAACCCGGCCGAGGATTTCAATGCGGTGTCATAATTAGATCACATAGGACATCATTATTATACCATGCATGTAACAAGGAGATTGATTCCATATTGCGCACACGTGCAACTTCGTATATGAATAAATTATGACCATCAGGTATAAAAACGGATCAACAACTTGGCATTACGTGCACCTGTGAACCATAGTTGTTCAACACATAAGTTAACATTATGCCGCAGGTCTAAGGATTATTTACACAAGACCGAAGTATGAACAATTAGATATTGACCATGCTAAAAGCTTCCATGTCCCTAATCATTCCACATGCGTTATATTCAGTGAACTTGTCTAATACAAACACCCGTGTTCTAACTCATGCATCATAATACCCAATGACATGCGATTCATCATTTTCTTAACTATCCAATACTTATTAACGATGAAGTTAATAATACAACGGTCTCGACAGGATTATGAATATTCACTCAATAATCCATTGACTAGGAACAGTTTAAAGATTCTTAACGTCTCAAGAATAGGTTTAGTTGCAACTGATCTTATGGAATCATTCACATATATAAAATAATTGGACAAATGAATGAGTACGTCACTGCCATCAATTAAATAATAATAATAATGATAGTACAATTGAAATCTCTAACATGTAACTATTACATAGTAGTTTTAGGGCATACATCCAATAGAAGGTAGGTGGTGCTATTGTAGTTCTCACATGCAACAAGGTGGAGATTCAAGTCGAGACATTTCCTACTTGACCCTTTTAAGTCAAGTAAGTTCACTTTGGCTTGAATTTTGGCTCTCTCTATTAATCTTCTTAAGTGAAGGTATTGGAGAAAGTTATCGGGTTTTGGCGTGCGCTTCCATAAGTAGTATAAGAGCCACCAAAATAGATCCAAACCAAAATACTAAACTTTATCTTTCTTCTTATTGTTGGTCTTTGAAAAAAAAAAAAAACCAATATAAAACCCATGTATCTGTCATTGTGTTTCTACTCTAACACAGAGACTATTCTTATATTAAATATATTCTACATTAAATCATATTAAACCACAAACCCTCCAGAATATCGAGATTCATAATACTTGTCATATATGGGGTGTAGAAAATTATCCACATAAATGATTAATTAATTAAGAACAATTAGATCCATTTATGATTGTGAAACACCAAAATCGATATGCACAACGGAATTAAAACATACTTGTTTGAGCTATTCCTTCATTTAAAGAAAAATAAATTGACGTGCGGACCCCTAGAATGCCATAACTTTGCACAAAAGGACACTTAAGTGCCATAACTTACGAAAAGTAAACTTAAGTGCCAAAATCAAAGTAAAATGGATCCCTTGAGTGTCAATCCGGTGAAAGTCCGGCTAAAATGCCGACGTGGCATTTTTCTGGTAAAGCGAGCCCAAAACAACGCCGTTTTGCATGCTGACGTGACCAAATAATGCAAAAACGGCGTTGTTGTGGGCTGATGTGGTAAAAAATAATATAAAAATTAATTAAGTTAAATTTAAAAATGATTTAGCTAAAATATTTTAAAAAATAATAATTTCAAAATTAATTTAGTTAAAATATTAAAAATAATAATTTTAAAATTAAAAAAATTTCAAAAAATTATAAAAAAGGGGGAGGCAAGGCGAGGGATGAGCCCCAGTGCCGCCGCCGCCGCCACCGGGAAGGGCCGGCAACGATGGGGGAGGGTCGGCCGGGGTCGGCAGGCCCGGCCGGGGCCGGTGACCTTGACCGACCGGCGGCGAGGGTCGTAGCCCTCACCCCAAATCGGGGTGAGGGCTTGTGAGCCCTGCCACCGGTCGGCCGTGGTCGCCGGCCGACCCTCCACCCACCGTCGTCGGCCCTCCCAGCGACGGCGGGGAGGCGGCTCAGCCCTCAACCGCCTCCCGGCCCCCTTTTTTTTAATTTTTTTTTAATTTTTAATATTAAAATTATTATTTTTAAATATTTTAACTAAATTTAATTTTAAATTAAATTAAATTAATTTATATATATTTTTACCACATCAACATAAAACGACGCCATTTTTGCATTATTTGCCCACGTCAGCATGCAAAACGGCGTCGTTTTGGGCTCGCTTCGCCGGAAAAATGCCACGTTGACGTTTTGGTCAGACTTTCGCTGGATTGGCACTCAAGTAATTCGTTTTTTTCGAATGTGGCACTTAAGTGTACCTTTTGTGAGTTATAGCACTTAAGTGTGTCCCTTTGTGCAAAGTTATGGCACTTGAAGTATTCTTTTGCCAAAATAAATCGATATGTTTATAATTAGAATTTTATTGGAATATCAGATCTCCATCTTTATAACATATTTCAATGCAGCAACTTTTAATGAGATAAAGCGATTGATAGGCATTGTCTACTATTTTATAAGCTAGAGAGGGGATCTAGTCAATAATGTATCATTTGGGCCCTTCCTATTATGGGTTTCAGTTAAACACAATTATTTACACTTTATTGCTCAACTAGACCCGTTATTAATAGATGCCAAAACTCAATTCAATAAGATCACTTAAGGGTTTAACATATATTGACCTGATTATTTAAAATAGAAAATCAATTAATTAATGTAAGCCCATATTATAGGAATCTCCAATATTTTCCTACTTGGACTACATTAATTAACTTATTATTATTTTGAAAAGATTTTATATTGAAAACGACACTCTCAGATTAATAACTGAAAATTTGTTTTATGTGGCCAAGACTTAAAAAAAAAATAAAATAATAATATTCCAATAACGGCATCTCATAATCAATATAATCCTATATAACATTTGTATATGACTATGGGGATTAATGTCAACACACGACTTTCCATAATCATATATAATAAGTATTATATTTTCATGAATCATGGGCCTAGTAGTGTAATAAAAAATAGTGCTAACAAGTGATCAAAATATACACTATTACTTTTTGGTTTTCAATGCTTTCTAAATGATATGAAATTGCATTAGCGCAATTTCTAAATAATATAAAATTGCATGATTATGTCACAATCTAACATGAGATTTCATAATTAATGACATCCAATCGTCTTTAAATTGAAAATTTGTTTAAAGATGTTTTATATTTCTATTTCTTAGTCAATAGGAAAACGAATAAAAATAGAATTAACAATTATGATCATTGAAAATAAATACTTTAATAGATATCATGAAAGTATTATTAGTTTGCATATGACCATAATATCCGGAAATACAAATTATATAACTCCCACTAACAAAAGAGATCAAAAGAATCTAAAACACTCATATTTTTTACATGTTCTTTATATAAAATGGGTCATAAACCTTTTGTTAGAGAATTATCTAACATGGATTTAGTTATGATATTCTCGATCACAATGTCTCCCTTTTGACCAAATCCTTAACAGTATAATATTTGATCTTCATGTGTCTGAACGCATTGTTAATCTTGTCATTTTTGGAATAAAACACAATTGCAGTTTTGTCACAATAAATCACCATAGATCCAGCAATAGAGTTTACAACTCACAATTCTGAGATCAAATTTTTGAGCTAAACAGCTTGAGTTGATGCGCCGAAACACGCTACATACTCAGCATACATTGTAGAGTTCATAATTAAAGTTTGCTTTATACTCTTCCAAGAAATAGCATCTCCAGCCATCATAAAAATATATTCAAAAGTTAATTTTCTCTCATCCGAATAACTAGCAAAATTAGCATTTGAATATCCACTCACCTTTAGGTCCTCTACTCTGCTATACACGAGCGTGAAGTTTTTTGTTCGTTATAGATATCGCATCACTTTTTTAGCTGCAACCCAATATTTATGATTTGGATTCAACAGATATATTCTAAGAGTATTCACAGCAAAAATAATATCAAGTTTGGTACATATTTGTGTATATATAAGACCGTCAACTGCACTAGCATATGTAACATTCTTTATTACTTCTTTTTCAATATCATTCTTGAGGCATTGTTCTATACTCAGTTTATCTCCTTTCACAATAGAAGCTCCACTAAACTTGCAGGTTTGCATATTGAATCTTTGCAAAACATGATCTATATAACTTTTCTGAGATATCCCCATAATCTTCTTAGATCTGTCACGATAAATCTCAATGCCTAGAACAAAAGAGGCTTCCATAAGGTCTTTCATATCAAACTTTGTAGATAGAAAACTTTTTGTGTAATTCAATAGATCAACATCTCTACTAGCAAGCAAAGTGTTATCTACAAAAATTACTAAGAAAATATATTTACTCCCATTTACTTTTATGTATATGCATCAATCAAACTTGTTTTCTTCAAAGCCAAATGATCTCACAACAAATACCACTGACATGATACTTGTTTGAGGCCATAGATAGACCTCCGAAGTTTGCATACCATATACTCATTTTTGGCTTCTTTAAACCCTTCAGGTTGTTGCATATATGCTTCTTCATCCAGATCTTTATTTTGAAATGCTGTCTTGATTAAAAATGCTACACTAAACTTGTAGGTTTGCATATTGAATCTTCATAAAACATGATTTATATAACTTTTCTCAGATATCCTTATAATATTCTTAGATCTGTCACAATGAATCTTAATGCTTAGAACAAAAGAGGCTTAAATTTTTTGTGTCATTTAATAGATCAACATCTTTACTTGCAAGCAAAATGTTATCTACAAAAATTACTGAGAAAATATATTTACTCCCACTTACTTTCATATATATATGCATCGATCAAACTTGTTTTCTTCAAAACCAAATGATCTCACAACAAATTTCACTAACATGATGCTTGTTTGAGACCATAGATAGACCTCTGAAGTTTGCATACCATATGCTCCTTTTTGGCTTCTTTAAACCCTTCAGGTTGCTGTATATACTTATTCATCCAGATCTTTATTTAGAAATGCTGTCTTGATATCCATTTAGTGAAGCTTTGAGTCAAAATGAGCCACCGATGCCATGATTATTCGAAATGAGTCTTTAGTAAATACTGGAGAACATATTTCAGTAAAATCAATGCATTCTCTCTATGTGTACCCCTTTGTGACTAACCTTACCTTGAATCTCTCTATGTTGCCTTTATTGTCTTTCTTAGTTTTGAATACCCATTTGCAGCCAATCAGTTTATGCCAATTAGGTAAATCAGTAAGTTCTTATACTTGATTATTTGATATGGAAACCATCTCATCCTTCATCACTTCTAATCATTTATCTACCTAATCATTATTAAGATCTTCTTTGAAGGTCGCCGGATCAACTATATGTCCAATGTCAAAATTAGCTTCTCCAAGATAAACATGATAATCATTTAGAGGCGTTGATTTTCTTGGTCGCTGTGATCTTCGCATAGGCATTTCTTGAGCCGCATCATTTGTTTAAGGAATTTCATTTGTAATAGGAGGATCTATAGTCATATTTCCAATGTCTGCTTCTTATTGAATTTCGACTCTGCAAGTCTCGCATATAATCATAATTCAAGATGGGCAATGGAATAAATACCATTTTGTTTGGTTATTCCCTTTAAAAAAATTGAAAAGAACTCTCTTCAGCAACATTTAATTCTAGGAATTGGCAGTTTAGGATTTAACGATCCTAGTGCCACGAGTAGGACAATAGAACCTATACCCTTTGGAATGATCAGGGTATCCAATAAAGTAACATCTAATAGTCCTGGGTATGATATTCGTTTGAGAAGGATCATAAATTTTCACTTCTGCAAGACACCCCAAAACTCGAAAGTGATTCAAGCTTGGTTTCCTCCCCATCCATAATTCAAAAGGTGTTTTCGGCGTTGATTTACTAGGTACATGGTTCAATATATAAGTTGTTGTTTTAATTGCATCACCCTATAAGTATAAAAATTAGAATTGCCCATTATACTTTGTTTCATCTCCATGAGTGTGCGATTGTGCCGTTCAGTTACACCATTCTGTTCAGGATTACCATGCATTGTATATTGAGCGATAATTTCACAATCCTGCAAATATTTAGCAAACAATCTCATTTGTTGTCCAATCTTTGTATATCGCCCATAATACTCACCACTACGATCAGATCTGACAATCTTGATAATTGTGCTTGACAAGTGATATTTCCTTGAAGATCGAGTAGTACCCGTTGTTTGAGTTGCTATCTGAAGTCTCAAGATTAATTTGGACATTCTTTAATTTTATTTCCTATAGTAAAATTAACCTAGCATGCTTCCATATCCTAAAGACCTAACGTGTTTCTATAGCTTGAAGTCCTTTCTATCGACATAGCATGCTTAGGTAACCTAGAGTATATCGACATGGTGTGCTTCCATAGCCCGAAGTCTCTTTGTTAGCTCGATATCGACCTAGCATGCTTCTGTAGCCCAGAGTCTCTTGACATGACATGCTTTTGTAAGCCGATGTTCCTCTTAATTGACATAGTGCGCTTCTGTAATCTAGAGTCTCTTCATCAACTCAATGTGCTTTCATAGATCGGACTCTCTTTCTATTGACTCGGCATGCTTTTGTAGCATGATGTCCCTCTTAATTGACACGATGTTCTTCCATAGTCTAGAGTCTCTACATTAGCTTGACATGTTTTCGTAACTTGGAGTCTCTTCATTAACTTGTCATGCGTTCGTAGCTCGGAGTCTGTTTCGATCGACGCAGCGTACTTCTGTAACCTGGAGTCCCTTTTATTGGCACAAGAGATTTTCGCAACCTGTGGTTTACAAAATTTTTTCGTATTTAAGTTTACTTTCTCAAATCCTCAAGTGAGTAACTAAAGATTAGCATTTGCATTATATTTCATTACATTAAATTAAGAAAATGGGCATGAGTTCATCAGAACACATGTTAGAAAAAAAAGATTCATCACATTGCATTTGCGTGACCAAAATTTAGATATCAATTTATCTTTGAGTACAACTTCTGCGAGCTCATCTTCAAAGAGAGATTGCTATTGACACTTAAATTTTGACAACGCAATTAATCATTCATTTATTGCATAAAAAAAATAGGGATCGATTATGACTTCTAAACAAAAAAAATTAATTACATAGCATATACTTTTAAGAGCATTATATACTGCATTAGACCAGTGATGGATGGGTTTGAATTTATGATTTTGAGTTTTAATTTGATTAGTTGGACTAAACTCACAGAGAGAGGCACTAAGTGGTGAAGAACAACCGAGGACAAAGCACAAGACACATCCAAGAGGCGTGAGTCAAGAAGTCTTCACGAGCTCTTTTCGGCTACTATGAAGATCTATGTTCATCAACACCCTAAATAGTATTGACATCGATACATGATAGGCAATACAACACAATACGGCAACATGTTGTTTCTAAAAAAATAAAGAATTTCAACATGTTAAGACACGTTATATATTAAATGTATATTTTGATATATACATGATCAATTATCATTTTTATGATTATTTTAATCAAATTAATTTGATTTAAATTCACAAATAAATAGATAATAAAAAAATCCTAGAATGAATTTATATTAAAAACATTAATCCACAATTTGTTAATATCATTCATTGTGTTAATTTGACAAATTTAACTCCATTTCAATAATCCACATAATCTGGAGGGGAAAAAAAGGAATCCACATTATAGATTCATGTGTCAGAGCGTGTCAGAAGAGAAGAGAAAAAACAAATTTAAGAGATGAATGTATGTCATAGGCAGTGAGAATAAGAAGAGAAGCAAAAACTAGGTTTTTCTTTTTTCCTCTTTTATTATTATTATTTTTTACATATTTATATTTTGATTTTTCATTTATTGAAAAATTTTAAAATTAACCACGTGTGTCGAAATTAATTTTGAACTCATATGTTGAAATTCCGGACTCGCATGTCGAGAATGTCAAGAGAATTGACTAGGTGTTGAATTTCTTGATACTTGCTAATCAAGTGTTAGAAAATGTTGAAGAGAATCAAACACGTGTCAAAGTATCCGACATGATAGATTTCCGACACAACACGAAAACTTTTAGAGAGTGTTAGTGTTTCTTGGTCAACACCTCATGTTTGTGTTCTCTACATAACCAAGGAAAGGCAAATTGAGGAAAATGTGGAGAAAGAGGAGAGCTGTACCACACCCACTAGGGGGTTCCAATTTATTGGAACTAGTGGGTACTAGTCTGATTCCCGATTTCAAGTATAAAACCGCCCATCTAGATCGAATCGGTAATATATAATATATATTTAATTTTTATTTTAAAAAATGAAAATTTTGAAATGTCTAGGCTACTTACTAATATTTATCTTCGATAATTGTCTATTTTTGCCCAGTTATAACAAATTTGATGAGTGCTTTTTTTACTTACACTTCCTAGCATATTAATATTGATGGTTTATTAACTCTAACTGGGAGTGTTTTTGATGAGGTGATTCAATTGTGTAATTTTTTGTTGCATATTACAGTACTAATGCATAAAGTTTGGTGGGATCGGTTTTATGGACCTACCCGAGAACTGAACTGGACAAATGGTCTGGTTTTTTGGTCGATCCACGGAATCAATGCAATGTTTTCAACTCCAAATTTTTGGAATCGATTTTTAATAGAAGGTTCTCGAATCTAGGGTAGGAAGTGCTCATCCGGATTATGCTTACTCCTAACATCTAGTGAGATGATTTCCACAAGGAGAAAATGCGAAAAGTCAACACAACCACTGTTTTGTGCGCATGCCAAAATTTACCTATTTTGTCTTTTTTTCTTTCTCCTTTCTTTTTCTCACCTTTTCTCCAAGAGTCTTTCGCCCAACGCCAATCGCAAGGCAGACTTCTAGACTTCCTTGACAAGTCGTATGGATCGTGAGCACGCAAAAATTGATATATTTTTTTTCCGTTTTTATTCCTTTCTCCTTTCTCTACTTCCCTTTCTCCTCTCTTTTTCTTTCCTTTCCCCCGAGTCAGCTCTCGGTCCACTCTATCTCTCTCTCTCTCTCTCTCTCTCTCTCTCTGTGCGCTGCTTTGAGATGTAGTCCACTTGTCCTTTTCCTTTATTACTTTTGGACGTTTTTATCTTTTATTTTTTTATTTTTGCTTTTCTACATTTGACTTTCAAAGCCTTTATATTATGGAGAGGCCCGAGAGCGTGGAGGGAGATTGAGCGAATAGCCGAGAGCCGAGAACGAGCGTTGAACGTGAGGGAGAGAGCCGAGGTGGCCATCACGCCTAGGGGTGTGCAAAAATACTCGGAACCGCCCGGACCGCCCGGAACCGGACCGGAACCGCCCGGAACCGGCGGTTCTTGAGGGAACCGGTCCGGTTCCCGGTTCCAATTTTCGGGAACCGGTGGGAACCGGTCCGGTTCCCGGTTCCGTGGGCGGATCCACCCGCCCGCCCACCCGGACCGGACCGGTTCCCTTTTAATATAAAAAAAAAAACTAAAAATAAACCTAGCAAAAAATCTAAACCCTCTCTCTCCACTCTCTAACCCTCAAACCTCTCTCGACTCTCTCGACTCTCTCGACTCTCACCTTCACCTCTGCGATCTCCCTCTCCGCTTCCTCCTCCCCCGCAGCCGCCAGATCTCCGCTCCTCCCCCGTCCTGCCACGACCAACAGAGCCGCCGGCGTCGTCACCCAGCTGCGACCCAACTCTCAACCCTCTCTCTGGAACCGACCGATTTTGGGGTTTAGGGTTCGTTCTCTCTCTCTCTCTCTCTCTCTCTCTCTCTCTCTGTGCACGACTTCAATCGCGAAGCTCTGAGCACATCGCTGGTCGCTATATGTATCAGATCTTGGCTTAGTCCCCACCTTTTTCCTCATCGTTAGTTTGCTAGATCTGTATTTTTTTTTTTTTTTGTAGCGGCGTGCCTTTCACTTCCGTTTAGGACTCATCTAGTGTTGTTTGGCTCCGTTTGAATTTCGTTATATTCCGTTTCTCGCTTTATTGGATTTTTATCGGTGTAATCTCGCCATAGCTAGGATTTCTACGCAGGTTATTCCTTGTTTCCATTGATCTCGCGACGAGGAATATCTTTTAGGTTCTCTCTTCGTTTGGGTTACGATTCCTTGATTGAATAAAGGTTCTCTGGTCATATGTCGTTGTTTGCCTACTCTTATTTCCAACAAGATATCTTTTTCAAATTCTCCAGGCATTTTACCGAAATCTTTTTGTCCAGACACACATGTGGGTGCCTGCGCACGCCTGCACGCGTGCATAATTTTGCATTTGATTGATTAGGTCCCGTGGTCATAGCTCCGCCTCTCACTTTGGAACCAAAATCCACCTTCTTTTTTCATTTTATCTCTTTCGAAAGATCACCTAATCATGTAACCAGCACCGTGTGTATATTACATTTTCAGTTGCGATTCTCTCGAGTTTGTTCCTGATGTTTTGATTGCTCATTGACTGAATACTTTCATTGTGGGACATTTGGTTCTTTTAGATTGATCATGCATATTTTAAGTTTTAGATTTTGTATAGAAAAGGTACTTGCTCAATAGTTTCAATTATTCTCTGGATTATGGCATCGTTGTATGGTGATGTATGTGACTTACTTAAATAAAGGACATTGCTTGAAAGTGATATTGCATAATTTTTGGCATGCCGTCGGCATGAGATTCCCAAAGGTTTTTGTCCTTGCCGATTGAAGCCAAGATGTCTAGCATGTGATTTTTCTTTGCATTCTTATTTTTTTCTTTGTAGTCCGAGCTTGAGGTTATCCGAAGCAGCGATCGTTGACTCGCCTGCACTAGCATCGCCTTTGGATGAGATTCGAGGCTTAAAACTGGGAGCTGGAAATGGTTGCACAATCCGAGGCTGCACAAACAAAGAATGCAGAATCGGCAAATATGGAGCTCCGAGCTTGAAGGGGAATCTGGCCGACACTCGTCACCGGTAGAGAACATGAAAACCCAGCTTAAAGATTGCAAGGAATCGAAGCAATGGCCCTTAATTGTCTCGCGGAAGTTGGATGCCAAGAAAGATTGTAAATATCGAACTTTTCTCTCTCTCTCTCTCTCTCTCTCTCTCTCTCTCATTGTGTACATTGAGACCGGTTCCATGGATCCACCCGGGAACCGGACCGGACCGGCGGTCCGGTTCTCGGGTGGATCCATGCAACGAACGGGTGGATCCCGGTTCCAATTTTTCGGAACCGGTCCTTAGCGGGCGGTTCCCGGTTCTAGGTCGGGAACCGCCCACCCGGACCATGCACACCCCTAATCACGCCTGAACAGCGGCCGCCTACCCGCCGGGGCGTCCTTTTTCTCGCGCCAAAGTCACGGTAGGTCTCCTTTCGGTTTCTTCTCGATTTTTCAGATTTGGGGTCGATTTGCCAAGGATCCTGGCTCGGAGTCGTGCGAGGCGACCGGACATAGTCCGATTTGTCGAGCTCGTCCCCATCCGCCGTCGCCAAGCCGGTTAGGGATCCAAGTTTGAACATTCACCATGATTTTTTTGCCATCCCTCGGCTTAACCGGGGCCAAGACTGGTTGTCTTTCGTTTATAGTTGTGCCAAGTGCGAACAATCGTCACTGTTCTTTAAAATGCCTAAACTGAGCCAATGTCTCTCTTCCGAATTTAAGAATATGTTTTTGTTGTTCTTTGTTGCTGTCTGTCCCTGTTGTCTGAATGGTCGTGGGTGGTGGCCGGGGAAGATGAGCAGCGGCGTTTTTTTATGAGGGGTTATCGTTGTTGGAGTCTTTGTTGACCGGTGAAGGTCGTTGGTGACTGGAGATGTCGTATGTGATCGGCTGAGCAGCAGCGTTGGTCCGGCGAAAGCCGACAATAGTCGGAGCCGGAGCTCGGTCACGGTCGCTGTTCCTGGCTGTCTTGGGCAAGTCAACGATCGAGGGAAGAGGGTCGTAGGAAAAGGTTTGATTAGGTGGAACTTAAGTTGATTTAGTGGGCTGGATTAGGCCTTAGGGAACAGAATGGGCTCGGTTAGACTTAATGGACAGTAGGTCTAAATGGGCTTGGTTCAGTTTAATGGGCTTAGGGCTTGGATGAGTGTGTTTGGTTTTGTTGGATGAATTGAGAGGGGGCTTGTCATGGGCGCTCAGAAGTTTGGGCTAGTGTCAACGTGGGCTTGGTTTAGTTTTATAGAGCTTCAACTTGTTAAATTAGCTTTGGGCCGAACTTGATCTGTTGGGATTGGCTGGAGGAATTGGGCTTAATTGTATAAGCTGAGCCCAATTCGTTTTTAATTAAAGGCCATTTCGTGTCCATTACCCCAAATTTGTGTGACCTGCGGAGGCCCATTTTCCGACTGAGCCCAAGGGCCCGGCCCAGGTACCTATTTTCGGATTAAAAAATAAGTTTTTCAAAAAAATATACATTTTAAAAATTTTTAAAAATTAAGAAAAAACTTTTATCTTTATAAAATTTAGGGAAAAGCTTAAAAGTTAGTTTTTGAGTAGTCTTCTCTTAAAATGTGTGAAAATCCTTGACAAAAAATTTAACCCAAAATTGAATAAGCCTTTAGAGCTTGACAATACAGTTTTTTGAATGCTTTATTTTTTTAGAGACAATGTTAGGTCGCTATTTGTGCACTTTTAGTTCATTTTCTATTTGATTGTGCTTTTTCAATACATTCTATCAATTTTCACTTTTAGTATAATTAGGTTAAATCATTGGGATTGTAATAAAACACTTATCACCTATATATCTTAATTGACAAAAATTTTAAGGCTCATAATTACTAAAAGGACTCCCTGGGCACTTGAGCAAACAAACGATCAAGCTTAGAGATCGAAAAAGCATTAATTAGACAAGAAGTGTAATTGAGTTTTTGATTTCTAAATCTCTGGTTACATAAGAAGTGAGGTATATTCTGATGTCTCATTTGTTTTTAATTGACTCTAGCAGGCTTGGCATTTTGTCAGTTGAAAATTTCAATTGGACTTAACATTCAATATTCCAATGTTGCGGGAGGTAAGAGTTTGGGAGAACTCACGTCTAATTGAGGGATGTAGGTCTGTTTTTAATGCAATGCCTTTAAACCCCAATTTCTTTTCTTCTCCTGATGGAAAAGGCAAGTCGCGTCACTCATTATCTAAGTGAACCAAATGCCAAAAAATGAGAAAATATTTTTTGCGAAACAAACAGAGCATAAAAGTCAATCTCTCTTGCCCGATGAACTTTCACGTGACTGAGATCATTTTGGTTAGATTGACCAAACATCAGCCATCGATCAATAATAAACATTGACGATAAGAATGCATAGAAAATGTTACAACGAAATGACAACAAAATGCTTGCCAAGGTGCGAAGAGAATATGCAAATGCAGTTCCTTGCTCACATGCTTACATTTAATGCAATTTTTGGCGATGCGTGCGTTCACTTTTTCTCTCGTGAGGTCGGACAGTTTGCTGAGCTTTTATCCGATGTTACAGGGAAGGTGCTACTCGAACTCGAATTTGGCGTATTAAAATTCTCTCTCCCTTGCCTGATGAACTTTCCGGTGATTGAGTTCATTTCGGTTGGATAATATCAGTCATTGGGTCTCATGGACAAGCTGAACATGTTGAGGCGAATGACGCTAGTCATAATTGCAGTTGTCGGTTGCCTAATCTTGATATTTCCGGACAATGGGCACACTCAAAAGTTGATTGAGAAGATTGACCGTTGGTCTATGCAAGCTTGCACGGTTTATTTCCTCTATTACTTTTTGTATGCGTTCACTGGGAATACCATCGGACCCAATTATGCGAATTTTTACCAATGGTGAGCATTCTAATTCTGTCAGATCGATTGCTTTCGCTACGAAATTGGGGCTTGCTTTGTAGCCTTTTGAGTGCCTTGACAGTTGTTTTAACTGTTTTTGAGAACAATGTTTGCTTTCACAGGTACATTGCGGGGATTTTAGGGGCCGGTCTGTTTCATTTCCCCAGTTTTGAGCCAATAAGAGCGGATTTGAGAATGTATTTCTTTTTATTTATGACAATATTTGTCTTCTCTATTTTATTTGTCACTGTCTTCCATATAGTCTTCCATATAGTATATCTTGTTCTTCGGTATATCGGACTTGTATCTCCTGCGACTGGAACAATACCAGAGCTCTGGAACACTATACAGAATTGTGCGGTCAGTTTGAGGATCCGTTTCTTTTAAGATTATATAGCATTTGCCTTTCCTTATGGGTGTCTAACATAATGCATTTCATGTTTTGTGCAGGTTCTAAGCATTGCCTGCTGTGCATTTTATTGTCACTGCGGGAACCGTGCTATTTTGAAGCCAAAACTTGAGGGAAAATGTTCTGATGGGTTCTCTGTTTGGAGGATGGAAGAAATAAGCACAATGATCTCAAAACTCGTTTGGATGAATGAGTTTGTAGACGAGATTTGCTCATGTTGGTTTGCTCCAGTTGGGTCTGCTAATGATTATCCCCTCTGGACGAAGTGGTTCATGTTCGGGCAGGTACAGAATGGAGGCTATTTTTCACGGATAAATTGCCATATACCAACTTACTTGTTATTAATTTCTTGTTTTCGTCTGTTGCAGGGTGCGGGCTCTTCTGACGAAATTTCTCCTTTATACTCGTTATGGGCAACCTTCGTAGGCCTTTACATTACCAATTATGTCTTGGGAAGGTCAACAGAGTGAGTGACATTTTGTTAGTACTTGATAATGGGTGGATACGGTCGGATTTAATCGGCTCAAAAATGATTTTAGTCCAAATTGACTCATTTGATTTGTATTTATTCATTTCTATATAATATAATTTTAGCAACTCGTAACTACCCAATTTAGCTCAAACCCATATCTAAACCAATCTAGACATAAAAAACAATTAAAAAGAAATTAAATATGAAACAAAAGTAGCAAATAATAAATTATTACAAAAATTTGACAAGCGAGATTGAGTGAGGGCAACAGAGAGTGTAAAATGAGTCACAAAATTGTAAGTGGACATAAAAATGACTGAAATTGAGTGAGGATAAGAGTGCAGGATGAGTCATGGAATTGCAAGTGGACATAAAAATGACGTATAATAGATGAGTTATCCATTAAATTTTAGCTTATTCATATTCCATTCAACCCACTAAATATGAGTTAAAAAACCCATCTTGACATCTCTTTATTTGAATAACTAACAAAACTTTGGGTCCTTGACTTGGACATAGTTTTATGATGGATAATCGTTCATATTGCCGTTCTAGTGCAATATGAACCTTGGCTTGCACCAAAGGTTTTTTGACTAGCCAATTAAGAGCCATACCTGAGGAAGTCTATAGCCTGAAGATGATGGATGATTCGACTAGTTATTATTTTTCTTGATGCAGTTGAAAATTTCGGCAGTAGAAAAGTACAGTGGTCTTGTGCTAATAGATGCTCTTGGATCCGTTCAGCTCATTTTTGCCTGTCATCATAGTCTTCTTCACCGCTCTGCGGAGGTTGTAACTTACTTCGTTAGAATTTTATAACAAGCAGGTGGGTTCTCGCTCATAAGTCAGATGAAAAAGAAGAGGAAAAGAAACCAAAATTTTTGGACATGGTTCCTTGGTATTCTGGGTATACGTTTCCCTCCTCTTTCTCCTTTTCTTGTTCTTTTTTCGGAGGATCTTGTAGTATTTTGTCCTCATACAGTTGTTGTGTACTGCAGAACTTCAGCTGATCTTTTAAAGACGGTGTTTGACCTCCTAGTGTCGGTAACCGTCTTTCTTGGCCGCTTTGACATGCGCACGCTGCAGGTAAAGTTCCAATTTTCTAAGCTCGATGTGCTTAATTCATGGTGCACTCTGTCTCTCTTGTAAATCATCCTCTTAATTGCGGCGTTACGTCTCTCTCTGTCTATTGATCTCTCAAGAAGATAGTTGACCTGTGGAATAATTTCAGTAAATTTTCCTTCATACTCTTTCCTTGTTGGATCCTAACAGAAGGAAAATTAGGAATCCTATGCATCACCAACATAGCATCAAGTTGAGCTTAGGTTATCGGATCATTTCCTTTATGTTGTTGTCCAACTTAGGCACTTGTTTCAGACTCCAAAAAAAAAAAAAAAAAAAAAAAAAAAAAAAAAACACACACACACACACATAAAAAGGAAGGTTTTTAGATAGTTTGAAGATTGCATGAGTATTTCGTGCTGGCAATCGATCTAAAATTGGTAATTGTGAACTTTGATTGTCAATGTATCTTTTGGATAATTTATTTGCAAAATCTCCATCTTTTCATCGGATCAATCTATTGTCACTATACTGCAAATGGAAAAAGTGTTTATCATATGACAGGTGACTAGTAAACCTTTAGTTTCTCTAATTAAATTAAGCCTTTTTTTTTTTTTTTACAAAAAAAACCATGCATATAAGCCTTTTGATCCCGCTCAATTACAAAAAAAACCATGCATATATAGTTAATGCAGTGGCTCCATTGTTTTGTCGTTCTAATTCATCAGGCAGCAGCGAACAAGGACGAAGATAGAGTTGACCAGGATTTTTTCTATGATCACTTCAAGGAAAAAGATGAGTTTTGGTTTGATTTCATGGCTGATACTGGTGATGGTGGGAACTCTTCCTACAGCATTGCACGGCTACTGGCTCAGCCTAAACTGAATGTGGAGACCAGTAGTGACTCAGGGCTTTCCTTGCCACCTGGGAACCATCTCTTAGAACGAGGGCACTTGCTTCTTATTGGGGGCGATCTAGCGTAAGTCAAGCACATGTTAATCTATTCACAACGTGACAATATGCATCAGTTTAAGTTGTTTTGTTGCTTTCATTTCATTCTATCTCCTGCATGAACTAGAGCATGTAGAGCATCATAATTTAACTATTCATGGTTTTTAAATAGGGTTAATACCCTGAAAAACCCCAAAGTGGTATATCTGTGACAAATTTACCTTAAATTATTTTTTTGACCATCAAAAACCCCAAACTGATATATCTTTGACAAATTTACCCCAAACCGATACACTTGTGACAAATTTATCCTATTTTAGTTTTCGTTAAATTTTATCGTCAAATTATTAAATTAAATGACACGTGACAGTTGACTGGTATACCAATTTAAGAATTTATGCTCTATTTGTCACAATTTACAATTTTTGTGATTTTTTGTGATATTAATCTAATTTAGCGAAAGGTATATTTGTCATAAGTTTATCAGTTTAGGGTTTTTTTGCGGTCAAATAAATTAGTTTGGGGTAAATTTGTCATAAATGTACCAGTTTAGGGTTTTTTATGGTAAAAAAAATAGTTTGGAGTAAATTTGTCACGTGTGTATCAGTTTGGGTTTTTCAGGGTATTAATCATTTTAAATAACATTGGACTATTAGTCATAGAAAAGGAATTCGTATTTTCAAACCAACTTGAATCAAATATATTTAGTGGGTCCAATGGTCATGATAAGTAGTTCTTGTCTATTAAATTTCAAATTTAATGGACTGGTTTGTTTTCTAAGTTTGACGCTGTGCTGAACTTTGCTCTGCTGAACTCAATGTAAGTTTAACCAATATTCAATTTTATAAAATTATGAAAAATATATACGTAAATTTGCTTGTCAATATTTATTATTTTGTGATAGTTTAAAGTGGCTAAAATTAAAAATCAAGTCAAAGTCCCCCCACCGCAATTTTTTATTTTTTTATTTTTAAAAAAGCCACTCTGAACACACCTTGATTTTCTATCCCATGATGCAGCCGGTACATGTTTTTTGTTTTTGGGAGAATATTTATATCTTGAGCGAGGTAGTTAAACTCCGCTTTGCATTTAGGTTTACTTCATCATAAAATTGCGATAGTGAATCGCAACACTTCTACATAATTAAAAGATTAGGTGGAATTTGAGTCTTATGCATGTTGATCATAAACTCCAACCTACTATATTACCCTATAGGGGACATTAAATGGTTCCATGCTCCCAATCTCATATAAATATTAAGAAATCAAGATGTCAACCAAATTAAGAAAAATTAAATTAAAAAACCACTCAAATGATAATTGTAGTTTACAGTTTTAATTGATGAATAAATATGCGCAAGAATTCAATGGAAACGATTTACTTCGCATTACCTATGAAGTTAAAGTTCATTCAACATGCAATCTAGACTACTATGTAGACTAGACTTTATAGAAATATTTAACAAACTTCAGTTTCAGATTTACTGAAGGTGATGGTAAAATGCCACCGTAACAATAAATCAAGAGATTACTTCATTCAAAGTAACATTGACTGATGGCTAGTTCTGCCGGAGTATCACTTTTCACCATCGAAGTCCCTCTACGGTGATGTAGCAGATGGTCGGTGTTGACATGTTTGAAGTTGTTGAGCAAAGAGACCAAGACAGAGAGAGAAGAAGAGACTTTCCTGATGTTTTATTCCCCTGAATTATCAGTTGCAGTAAACCAGAAGTTTAGCGAAACTCACAATCTCACCGAATCAATTCAAGTCTTCTAAGTGAAACATGAGTCAATACAAGGGAGATGGCTAGTTTAATGATTCTATCGAGTTGATTCGCTGTTTCACTCGATGGATAATTTTATAAGCTAGTTGAGACGGTATCATGATTAGGGCGCGTTGGAGGCTATAATGATCTTGTTAGATTGCGGAATGGTGGGCGAGTGTGTGTATCGTGTGAGCTATTCATGACATGGAACAGAGAACAAGAGACGAGGAAATAATGACCTTTTCTGAGTGAGAAATGATTACAAGGCTAGGCTATGGGATTAATTCTTAAGCTGAAGTGTGTCGCTATCCTTTAGTTGGTCTTTTCTGTGCAAAGCGTGAGCTCCTCAACTCTATTGTTCGCTTGACACAACCGACATATGGTACAAGTAGTGTTCTCAAGTGCTTCAAAGTGGACTCTTCCCTTATTGTAAACTCACTACTTCGCTAGTGTTTTGAGCCACACATCTTGCCAACTTCATACAAGAGACACTATTAGAATTTAATCGGCTGTTCTAGAAGGTCAAGAAAATGGACCATTTCTTTATACTCAAATTCAATCCCTTTTCGTGATCCTTCAAACATAATTCTTAATGTCCGAAATTTTGCTCGTGGTAGCGCCTTAGTAAATATGTCCCCGACTTGTTATACAATCTTGCCATATCTAAGCTCAGTCTCTCCATTATTCTATACTTCTCGCATGAAGGGCTATTTGATGTCAATATATTTGGTTCTTTTAGTAGGTTCTGTCTGTACTTCTCCAATGTCTTCTAATATTCTCTAAAGTCATAGTACTTGATTGGTGGTCATAGCGGCTACAATATACTTAGCTTCTATAGTAAATTGTACCACTAAGTTTTGTTCTTTGGATGCCCAAGAAAACATTCTAGAAACGAGAGTGAATGCATAGTCAATAGTACTCTTCTGGTCATCAATTGCATCTGCCCAGTTAGTATCTGTGTAGCTTATGAGCTTAGCCATTGCACTTGATTGATATCAAATGTCATAATCTGCAGTTCTTTGTAAGAATCTCAAAATTGGTAGCTCCAAAGTGAATTTGACTTGGACTTTGCATTAATCATGATAGTAGACTTGTTGCGTACATGATGTACAGTGGTGTAGCGGTGAGATATAGTAGACTAGCAATCAAACTTCTGTAGAGAGAAGCCTTAGCCTTTTCTGCTCCATTTTCCTTTAGTTGCTTTTCATTTGTCATGAGCGGTGTAGTGACATATTTACAATAATTCGTCTTAAATTTCTTTCAGAGATTCTCAAAATATTTCTTCTATGAGATGAAAATTCCTTCATTTTCGTCAACTTCGATGTTGAGAAAGCAGTGCATCAACCCAAGTCTATCATCTCAAATGTCTTTGTCATTTCTTCTTTGAACTCTTGAGTCATCTTCTCATTGTTCGTATATATATATATATATATTATCTACATACATAGAGACAATAAGAGTCAAAATTACCTTGAGTCTTGATATAGAGTGTTAGCTCGCTCATACTCCTCCTAAATCCTTTTTCAATGAAGTATTTGTCAATTCTACGGTCCTACACTAATGGTGTTTGTTTTAGCTCGTAAAGGGTCTTCTTGAGCTTTAGAACATTTTCTTCTTGGCCTTTGACGTTAAAGCCTTGTGGTTGTTCTACATATAATTCTTCTTGAAGATGTCCATTTAGGAATATTTGCTTCATATCCCATTTCTGGATCTTCCATTGTTTTTGTGCTACTACAGCAAAGAGTACACAAATAGTATCAAGAGGAGTAACGGGAGTGAAAATTTCAGTATAGTCGATACTAGGTTGCTGCAAGTATCCTTTTGCCACATACCTTGCCATATGTTTGTGAATGAGTTTGGTCTTGTAGACCCATTTATTGCCAATGATCTCCATATATTTGAGGCAATCATCAAGCTCTCGAGTTTCATTCTTTTCTAGCATCTTGATTTCTTCCTCCATGGTTTTAATCCAAACTTCTTCTTTGGATGCCTCTTTGTAGTTTTCTAGTTTTAAAGTGGCAAAGTCACTTGTGTCATAAATTCTTCTACAAGATTTTACCCTCAGTATTGGTGAAATTAGAGCAAATTATTCTTGCGTCACTCTTAGAGAAGATGCTGGAATTACATCTTAAATGGTGGAATTTAATGGTTCTATTTCTTCTTGTGTTGTTGGTGATATGTTTGTCAAGGTGACACTTCTTCTCAATCTTTTCTTCCTCCCGATTCTGGGTAGCATTCTTGTCAAACTCGACATCTCGGCTAATTATCAATTTCTCCATTCTTTAGTTATAGACCTGATATCCTTTAGATTGGTCACTATATTCAAGGAATATTCCTTTTTTAGTCTTCTGGTTGAGCTTACTCCTCTTTCGAGCAGGAATATGGACGTAGCATGTGCAGTCAAATATGTTGGAATGCTTTGCTAAAGGCTTCCATCTACTCAATGCTTCGATTGGAGTTTTATTTTGAACAGCTTTTGCTGGAGATTTGTTTTAGATGTACACTGCCATGTAAATTGCTTCAACTCATAACCAATTAGGAAGATCTTTCTCCTCAATCTTGCCATCTCTATAAGATTCCGTTCTTCCTTTTGGCTACTCCATTTTGTTATAGAGCATAACTAGCTATTGATTGATAGATGTATGCCTTCATCTTCATCTTCATCGATTTTTTTTTTTTTTTTTTTAACTCGTTAGAGTTATACTTGGTACCTTTATCAATTCTCAGGACTCTAATTCTATGACCACCTTGATCCAAGATGTGGTTCTTAGATTTCTTAAAAATATAGAAAGCCTATGACCTTTCTTGAAGAAAGTAGACCTGCGTAATCTTAGTATAATCGTCAATGAAGCGAATGAAATATTTAATTTTGGCTAGGTGTTGGGGTCCTCATTGTGTTGGGTGCAGATTATGCAACCCCAAGATCTTCATAACTAGAACAAGAACACACATCCAAAGAGTAGAAGATTAATGCACCTAATTTAGGATCCATTGTTCTTGAAAGCGGAAGCGGAAACACAATGTTCCTTGCGCAAGTCCTTCTCCTCTGTCGCCTTCCGAATCACTGGCTCAATGAGGCGACCCCTCACAATTGACGTTAGAATAACGTCCCTTAGGTGAGGATATGTGATATTAGGGTTAGAGGAGAGACTTGAGCACTATTTATAGAGTTTCCAGCCAGTCCCTCTCATTACGGGTCAGGCTCAACTCGGCCCACACTAGCCAGTCCCATGTTAGACTAATTAAGAAACCTTCTATCTCACCTTAGACCAAACCCCGTAAAACGGTAAACGTTAAACGGTAAATAACAAAGTCAATTAATTTAGTCCACATATTAGGAAAATTCTAACACATTGAACCACATACATCTATGTGAAATCAGTTCCAATGACTTAGCTCTCCATGGACCTCTAGATGGGTAGGATTGTCTTTGTTGTTTTCCAAGAATACATCTTCACAATCATCTGAAAATATCTCCTCATATCTTTATGATGGAGAATTTTGGGCCCACCGAAGATTTATTTTGTTTTTGGTCAAAAGCCCACAAAGTTGAAGTGGCCAAGTCTTGGATGCCACACTAAGAATCATCAACTTGAGCTTTCATAGGTATGTCACTGAAATATTTCCATCAACTAGAGTTGAAAGTTCCAATTCTCCACTTAACAAAGGCCATCATATTTTTATATATGTCATATATAGCACATGTATCTCCTTTGAAGTATAAAGAGTATACATTTTGTATATTTGGTCCACATTGAGTACATTTCGAGCAAGATTAGAGACTAGATTTGCATTATTAATATATTTTGGGCATTTATTTGTTTCAATGGTGATAGTGTATTTTCCTTTCACATCGACTAATGCGCCATTGCCCAATTTCACTTGTGATTTCACTGATGTATCAAAGTTAGTAAATACAGATTCATTCCCCATTATATAATAACTACACCAACTATCATGTTTCTCACCATTTGCTGCTTGGCCTACATTATCTTCTTTTTCTTTTTCTTCAATATAATTGGCTCAATAATTTCTTTTTGAGCGAGTCTATGTGGCCATACTTTTTACGAGAGTGGCGTTGTTGCTATCCCAAAATCAGTGATCTTTCTCCAAATGATTAATTCTTCTTGCAAAAATTGCAAGGTGGATTTTTTTTTTTTTTTTTTTTTTTTGAGTTTTCTCCTCTTCTATTTTTCCATGAATTCCTTCCACCACTTTAAGATTTATGAGACCACATGCTTATTTTAGACTGAAAGGTGCTTTCAACCAAATCTTTATCTTGTGCCATCAATCTCTTTTTATATGCTTCTAGAGAGTCTATTAGTTCACTCACGTATGGGGTCTTTAAGTTTCTTCTATAGTGGTGACAATAGCATTATATTTTGTAGTAAGTGACACCAATAATTTTTCTACAACACTTTGGTCCATGATTCATCTCCATAGGCTCTCATTAGTCTTCCACAACAGTCTCATAAATTTTCATTTTAGAATGCTTAAATTCTCTTCCCAAAGTTTGAAGTTGAATAGTGCGTACCTTTTTCGTGCCTTGAAGTTCTTCTTGTAGTATCTCCCACCTTCTTCACTATTTTTGCTCCCGTTATTCTCGGAAATACCATTTCCAAGAGTGCTTGTTGAATAACACATAATGACCATGCTTCTTTTTGTAGTTTTTATTTGAGAACAGTTGCACCTTCCTGCCGAAGCAACATAACCTCTTTTTATGATGTCCCATAAATTTTGAGCCACAAAAAAATAGTCATTTTAATGCTTCAATAATCATAGTTATGTCCATCGAAGATAGAAATAGGAAATGCAGATGAGGGAGAGTTGATCATAGTTTTGATATTAGAAATTTAGGAGGGTGATTTTAGTGGATGGTGTTTAGGACAAGTGCCCAAAACCAACCAAACAAGGCTATGATACTATCGTAAAATTGTGGAATAGATGTGCAAGAGTTTATTGTGTGGGCTATTCACTAAGGCTTTGCCATTTCAGGGTTGGTCCAAATTTCATCTAGAACCTGCCTTGTTGGAATCGGTTCTTTAATTTTTTGAACTTGGAACCACCCTACATATCTGGGAACTTAAAACCTACCCTATGCATTGGTTCCAAGGTCTACTTGGAATCCAGCGAATTTCTTTTTTTATTTGTTTCATTTTTATCTTCCCTCTTTTTGCTTTATTTTTAATTAAGCAAAATGAAAGTAAACGCAACAACCAAAATCCTGATTTGTCAATAGCAACGATTCATAAAAGATGAACACTTAATCAACTAATAGTAGTTTTAAATTAAAATGATTATTAATTAAACTAAAACAATTGTTAGAAAACCTCACCACATATATTCATTCTATTTCGGCTCATAAACTCTATTTACTAATAATAACCTCAGCATTAAAATAATCTCTATCTATAAAGAGAGGCATTATTTGTTAATGTTAGCAAGAGTAAAATGAGAATTTAGGCTTAAATCAGGTTCGTTTCCAGGTTCTAGGTTCCCAATTTCTGGTTCCAAGTTCTCGGTTTAGTTCTTACACAGGAACCAGAAACCAAACCACACAGTATCGGTTCCACTTTTATGGGGATTGGTTACCGTGAGAACTTGGAATTGTACTGATTCCTATGATCAGGTTGGTCCGGTTTCTGGTTCTACCCTAGATCCATGCTCATCCCTAGTATTCATGGCAAAGAACACAGAACATGAGACACGGAAAAAATATGACTTCTCTTGAATGAGATATGGTTACCAGGATTGGCTATGGAACTAGTTCAAACCTCAAGGGTGTAGCTATCTTTTAGTTGGTTTATTCTTCGCAAAGCATGAGCTCCTCAATTCTATTTATAGGCTTGACACAACTGACATAGTACAAGTAGTGTTCTCAAGTGCTTCGAGGTGGACTCTTCCCTCGTGGCAATCTCTAATTACTTCGCAAGTGTTTTCAGCCGCACATCTTACCTATTTCATGCAAGAGACAATTCTAGAATTTTATGGGCCGTTCTAGAATGTCAAGGAAATGGATCACTCTTTAATAGATCTTGAGGATTTTTGTGGATACTTTTAATTGATAAGTCTTCGCTTTATGGCTGGAAAGCCAACTATGCCTTTATATTATCTGTCAAAATTGTAAGTTCACACTGGTCTGCTTGTACTTGTTTCCTTTCATTTCGGTTGTGTTGAACATTACATGTTTCTATCCGATCACATTTGTTGCTGAGTACGAAAGGAGGTATCAGCTGGTTTGATTTAAAAGAAGCATGGTGGACGGAGAATTAGGCATCATTTGCTTGTATAAGTGCATCGTTTTCAGGATCTGTTCATTCTCTTACTCAAAAAAATATTGTGCCTCTCTTGTAGATATCCAAATCCGTCCTCATTCACTTACAGAAAGAGGTTCTTTCGTCCTTTTAAGTATGCTCTTCGGCCTCCAGCTGAATATGAATTACAGCAGATCCCTTCGAAGAAGACTATTCCATCCGGATTCTCTGAGCTAGAGCAATATAATGGGCCCCAGGCTTTCATAATTCCTGGAAATCATGGTCAGTTTTGGTTTTCATCCTGAACCTTGCTTAAGTTATCTGTTTGGCTCTTGGAGATCACCTTGTATCATTTTTGAAACTAATATTATTGCATAGCTGTGCCTATGTCATTATTTGATTTTCTTATTAGAAGTTTCTAAAACAGTGCTTTTATAAAAATGCAAGGGATACCTCACAAAATCCTCTGTTAATGTGGCTTTACAGATTGGTTTGATGGACTTTGTACTTTCATGGAGTATATATGTCATAAGAGTTGGTTAGGTGGGTGGTTTATGCCTCAAAAAAAGAGTTATTTTGCTTTGCAACTCCCAAAAAATTGGTGGGTATTTGACCTTGATCTGGCACTCCATCTCGATGTTGATGCAGACCAATTTATTTTCTTCTCAAAGCTGGTAGAGGAGAAGGTACTTCCTTCATTTTTCTTTGCAGTTTTTGACAACCTTCACTAGAGATGCAAAATAAGAAAAAAACAGACAACAGAACTTCTTGAGTTGAGGGATCCAGCATTGGAGACATAGCTGATCTGTGGTTGAGTTGCATACTGTTGGGCATGTATTTTTCTGCTAATGATTTGCTGAGAGAGGAACATAGTCTTATTAACTCTGAATCTTATGGAAATGGTGTGTGTTGAAACATGATAACCTTACTGTGTCTTCAACTGAATCTCAACTCATATAGTATCAGGATTTGTTTCATGGCCTGTACTACTTCTATCAACTTGTATGTTCCACAATAGATTATGGTGTTTCCTTCATGTTTCTAGTACCTCCAAATGCACCTTTTAATCACTATAGTGAAAAATGGAACTTTTTCTAAGGGACTAAAGCTAGTCGAACAACTTCTATATCATAATATGATATCTACAGTTGTCTCTTGATTCAGTGAGGGTCTAATTCCACATTCAACGCAGGTTGGGGTTAAGGACTCTGTGATCATACTTACGCATGAACCTAACTGGCTTCTTGATTGGTACGAGAATAATGATTCTGGAAAAAAAGTCTCTGGAAAGAATGTCTCACGTTTAATACGTGATTATCTGAAGGAAAGATGTAAACTTCGAATTGCTGGGGACTTGCATCATTATATGCGTCATTCATCTAAAACTTCTGATGGGCCGGTTTGTGTGCAACATCTGCTTGTGAATGGTTGTGGTGGGGCATATTTGCATCCAACCCATGTATTTAGCAACTTCAAGAAATATTGTGGAGCTACTTATGAGACCAAGGCTTCTTATCCATCTTTTGAAGATTCTAAAAGGGTATATGACAAGACAGAGTCTATCTCGTTTGATCAATTAGTTTTTGAGCTGTAGTGCAAAATCTTACTTTTATCTGGTTATATTGCAGATTGCTTTTCAAAATGTCTCAAAGTTTCGGAAGAAAAACTTGCAATTTGATGTTATTGGTGGTACTATCTACTTCGTACTGGCTTTTTCTATGTTCCCACAAGTGAGTATTGCTTTAGCTGAATGTGATTTATGCATTCAGATTCTTCGTAGACTGGTATCATGTCGCCTAGCACTTAGTGTATCCCTTATTTATTAATTCTGTCCATCAAAATCAGGATGTTTTTATTTTTCTCAACTCTTCCCTGTAAACCCCTTGTAAGTGTTCAAAGTTCTCATGAGAAAGTTCCAGTTCTTCTGCTTGTGCTTTAGACGGTACCTCCAACAAATAGCATGGAACCTACTTTATCCTGCCGTTTATTGGTTATTATGTCGATATGTTTGAGCAGTTGGCTTATTATTAGGCTTCCTTCGCAGTGTCAACTCAATCAGATGTTACAAGATGACTCCGTTTCTGGTCTTTTAAGGAGCTTTAATGTCACTGTATGGGCTGCTTTCAAGTACTTGCTGGAACAGTCTTATGTATCGCTAGCAGGTGCTTTGCTATTGCTAACTGCATCAATCCTATTTGTACCATCAATACGGCCGTGGAAGCGAGTGATAATTGGTGTAGTTCATGTTTCTGTGCACTTGACTGCTGCACTATTTCTTATGATAATGATGGAATTGGCTGTAGAGACCTACATCGGACCTATACTTTCACCAACTTCAGGTTAGTCTTCATGTTTTCTGCTGTATGAGTACTTCTGTGGCAACCTTGTCATATTTACATGCTTTTAAAGGCGGCATGACTCGGATGTCGATTTCCATGGATCACTAAGTGCTCGATTTGATCCTCTGCTTTCACATAAAGGAGGAGTGTCTCCAGTGGAAAACTAATGTTCTATCAATGAACATAACTCTGTTAATTTTCCTCTTGTAGGCACTGCTTTTTTCTTAAATTTGTGTGTCATGTCATTGTGTCGGTTAAGTAAGCATTCACACAAACGTCTGAGATGCTGACCTTGATTTATACCTTAGGTTATGACAGATCATACGAGCAGACATTGGGTTTTCTTTCTGCTTGCACCGAATTTATCAAGTCTGCTTTCGATAGCCTGGAGGTTTGTATCCTTCCTATTTTTCCAGGGGGCTGTTTTTCATATATGGATATCTCATGTCACATTATATTTCCTACAGTATGATTTTTTTTTAATTTTTTTGGGGGCGATTGAATTGCTAGGTCATGGCTGTATCACGGAAAGACATTTGCCAGAGGGGAATGGAATCAATGTCGCGTGGCATTGCTGCAGTATATTATGCTTCTGTGTTACATTATTTCTGGGTCATTTCCAATCCTGTTGTCTCTCTAGTTTTTGGAAGCTATTTATATGTTTGTGTTAATTGGCTTCATTTACACTATGACGAGGCCTTCTCCTCACTTCGAATTGCTGATTACAAGGGGTTTACTCGATTCCACATAAACAAGAAAGGTGATCTCGAAGTCTATACGCTGGTAGTTGATAAGGTAACTCGTCAGAACCATCTGCAGCTTTAGTTACACAGACAGTACGCTCGCTAGTAGTATGAAATACCATTAGCTTATTCTTTACTCTGTCATCGATACTTTAAGCAATATGATTTCTTTGCGAGCATTTCTACTGAAAGCCTGTGGTCCATTTAAAATTGAAGCAGCGCAATTTGCCAGGTGTCTTGCATTGCTATTGTTTATTTATTTATATATTGCACTATTTTGTTTTGATTACGTATGCTATTGTCTTAAATTAAGAACTGGCAGAAAATTTTGAAGATCTTCTGCTGCTTAATGGCTTCCCTACTAGTATCTTCTCTATTTGTAATTATGTAAAGTACTTATAGTTAACTAAGGACAAGTCGAGGCTTTTATATTTGTTTCTGATTAGTAGACAATTCTAAGATGGTGCTTCGTCAAGGGAAACGTGAATAAGAAAGAAAAGCGTCTAAGAGTTTGACCTAGTGCATTGTGTTATGAAGTGGTCTCGTGTTGTGTTGGGTCCTTAGATTCGAAATACTCGCTTTTATGCGGATTCAGAGTCGTGGCTTGTTAAATATATCTGGAAGAGTTTTGACTTAAATGCATTGTTTCGGGAAGGGTCAGCACCCACAGGTCATGAGATATGCATTTTGCTCAGTCTGCTTCAGTGGTAAGGTCTGTCAATCATATGTTGCTCCCCTATCGAAGGCAAAAAAAAAAAAAAAAAAAAAAAAAAAATGAGAGCAGATATGATACCCTGCATGCCTCCAAAAAAGCCGGCCATAATTAGGGATTCTGCTGTAAAAACCTTATTGGCAGAATGTGTTGGCGACATAATACGTATTGAGCATTATCTGTCAGAAAATTTTGCGTTCTACAATTGATTATTTCCTGGTTACTAATTGCATTCTAGGGCTAGAAATTATCAGCATGGCAAGTGGTTGTGAGATTAACTTGCACTCTATGCCGTAGACTCAATTTTGGATTTTGACTGGCACAAACTTTGTATGGGAAGATAAATGGAAGAATGGTTACAGAGATTTGGATCCACTCATCCAGAACTGCCTGTATGCCCTTGACATGTAATGGGAAACTTCCAAAGTTCAAAAGTCTATCTGAATACAATATTTACCCAATTCAAAGGGTCTTTTTTTTTTTTTTTTTTTAATATATATATATATATATATATATTTATATATATATATTTTGTCCAAACTTTAAACGCATCATGTCTTTCCAGATTTTATAACGCTTTCCTGCTCAATTTGTGTAACTATTGCCAACGACAGTGACTTGAAATAGCGGGAAGCAATTTGCGATTCTGCTGTAAAACCTTAGGCCAGCTGCATGTGTTGGTAACATAATACCTTTTGAGCATTCTGTGAGAAACTTTCAGGTTCTATAGTTGATCATCTCCATCAGTAATTGCAACTAGGGCTGTAGAAATGATCGGCATGGCAAGTGATTGTAAGACAAACTTGCGTTAAGAAGGATTAGGATTTTTGACTGCTAAAGAAGATTTGGAAATATTAGTGGAAGAATGATGACAGAGATTTGGATCCAGTAAGGTTATTGATACTGTCTGTATGCCCTTGACATGTAATGGATAACTTCCTGCTTAATTGTGTAACTGTTACTGATAATAGTGACTTAACCTTTGTATACCAAACCTTGAGCTTATTGTGAGGTTTTCTTGTTCTTTCAACTGGTAATGCAGGTTCCAGAGGAATGGAAGGTGGATCCTGATTGGGAGAAGGAACAAAATCAGCAAGGGACGAGGGAAAGCCACCTTAGGGCGTATCCTAGTAAGTGGAGTTCTGCAGATCCCTCTAAGGACCCAGTAAAAAAAGTAAGAATCGTAGACTACTTTGTCATAGACCGGAATGGTGAAAATCATCAAGAAACTCCAGTCTCTGAACCTGCTCAACCAGAACCAGAGAAGCAAGAGGAAGCCGCACCCTCAGTTGAACCAGAGCAAACCCTGCGGTCTGAGAAGGAAAAGGAAGAAGAAGCACGAAGGAAGAAGGGCAAAGAAAAGGTAATTGAAGAAGAACCAGAGAGGTCTAATGCTCTGCCTCCTGAGCGAGAAACAGAGCCAATCAGACATAGTGACGATGAGAGGCCTCGTGGTGAAGGAAAGAAAGATGACCATGATGAGCACATCGATGCCGAGTTTGAGCAAACCAGTGGTTTGTCCCAGGTGCCTGAGAAGAAGGCAAAAGCTGAGGGGGAGCCTAGTGAGAAAAAGGAAGCTGAAAAGGGTGAATCTACCAACGGCCAGGTTATGAGTGCGATCCAGGAGCTGAAGGACGAAATTATCAAGGTAGAGAAAATGGTTCGATCCTTGTCCTGCTTCAACCTTGATAGCTTTTATCTTGATCGCCTGTGACCCTTGAATTCAACCATTCCTCCACAGCAGATAAAGAAGGAGAAAAAGATCTGAATGTTGTTAAGTTTGACGACCCCTTTTTTCTTCTTGTTATGGATTGTTTTTCTGTTACTTTTGACTGACCGGATGAAGTGAATGAATACTTTTGATGTTTATCGTTTTCTGCTCGTAGTTAATTTAACTGCTTTTGACGTTTTCTGCTGTTAGTTAATTTGCTTTTGATTATAACAGAAAAGGAGAGAAAAAAATGCAATGGTGTTGGAAAAGAGATAGAAACATATAAATACGTAGGAACAGATGGGGGAGAAGTTATAGATAAATACAGATAAAGGCGATATGATAATTAAGCAGAAGATGCAGGATATTTAATCCTCCGAAGGTGCCGATTGTGTAGAATCTTTTTGCAGAAGGCGCTTTATCTGCCCATGTCCTGTGATGAAATAGAAAATTAATCTGCTAAAAGCAGTAATTCTTATTATATTTTGAAAGTGCCTATGAAATATTCTTTTAAATTGATCAGAAATCAAATAATTTTAAGGTACGGATCCGTAAAAAATCCCCTAGAGAAATATCAGAGCAAAGATGGATGGCCTCCTGAAGCAGAAGCCTCTCAGTCCGAACATGCAGTTTGTAGGTCTGCCATCTAGGAAAGTGCGTTCAGTGGAACCTTTGACATAGAGAAGACTTTCAACGGTGAGGATAAAAGACTGGAAGATTCTTTATAGGCTTCGAGGATTATTGAGGAAAGGGGAGGAACTCTAAAACTTGTATTCCCCGTCCTTGAATCCTCTTGTGCTCGGAACTGTAAAATACTGCTCGTATTCTGATTTGTACTCTCTATAAGGGTCGTGGGTATTGTGATCTGGAAATAGAAAGTTCATAGTAATGGAGGTGCTTGTGAGTTGTGATTTATAGAGTTTTCTACTAAGTTTCGAGTAGAAGTAATACCTTCAACGTTCACAAAAGAGTATCATAGGGAATTAATTCTCCATTCAAACTCAATCGAACTTTGATGTCTCAAATATGACTACGACCGGGTTTTAGAAGTAAACTTAGGTTTATGCTTGCGCTCGACTCGAACTCAGAATCCAAATTTTGGAAATCAAATAAAGTTGGAATATAATACTGCACGTTTGTTTATAATATCAATAAGCACATGTAGTCTTTACTTAAAAGGGAACGACACCATTAGCCCTGAATTCTTTTTTTTTTTTTAATCAATTGGGTTCTAAGACTAATAATCGAATTGCGAGTGAATATGCTGAATGTATATATCTGTCTCTATAAGCTCTTTATTGGTTTCGGAAACATTTTGAGCAGATAAAACAATTCCCAAATCGATTTGAGAGCAAATTTGCGCCAGATAAATTTGAGTCCAAGAGCCCTTGCCTTAATTCTTCGTATAGTTTTGCAGTAGCATTATCAATCACTCTAAAAACTTTTATAGCACTGGTTAGTTTAACAAAGGGATTTTGTTAACAAGTATACCTGAGGAAATTGTTGTTGGAATATAATCCAGAGAAAGCAAACTGTTTGTTGTAATTAGAATATCAATGTAATGGAGGTAAGATACAGATATCCAAATCCCCTTAAGGTGATTAATTCTTGCCAATGATGTTTATGCGTCCTAAAATACAATACTTCGAACATGTTTGAATTAAATCAGCATACTCAGAAAAATTAGAAGAATAGAATAGTATTTCAAATCTCTTTTGGAATCGAATTTAAAAAACCCTATGAAGCTCTATGCTCCTATATATTTATAGAGTTTTAAAGTGCATGCATATAATAGATACATGAATTAAATAAACACATGTATCCAATAAATTCATGAATTCAGAAACATGTGAGTTCAAGAGATTCGTGAACTCAATAAATACATGAATTAAAAAATATGTGAAGTTAGGAAATTCATGAATTCAATAGGTACGTGAGAAAAGTCTAGAAAATTCATTATTTCAATAGATACGTGAACAAAAAAGATGTATATTAATTTGTTGGCTTTCATTGGTCCATTAATTATAATTATTACAATTGTTATATACCAAAGTAAGAATAGTTCATCATTTTGATGAGATCCTTCTCTTGAATTAAGCGTAATTAGTACATTGAAATTTTTTTTTTCTTATTGAGTAGTTAACAAGACGTCTTCGCAAATTGTTGCCCCGTCGATCAAGGCCCAAAAAGCCCGTGGTCGAACTAGATGCGGAGGTTGTGAGCCATCGTATTATTATTAACTCTAAGACCGCTGGAGTTTTGGAGAAATTATAACCTTTTTCCATGCCGGAGTGTACCCTTTTAACTCGTTCTCCGGGAGTGTAGCCTCGATGCTTCTTGTTGATCGGGAGCTTCCTCTTCTCGCTCATTTGCAAATTGATAAACCACTTGCTCTGGTCGAAAACGTCGTCTTGTACTCACGGCTTATTCCGTGGTTTACACGTGGAAGAACCTGCAATCCAAGCACGCCTATGCGCATGCAAAACGATATCGAACTAGGAATTAATTGCCGACTTTGCACTCACCGACATTGCACCTAATGCAGAATTTCTAACACAAAAAGCGAAAAAAAAAAAAAAAAAAAAAGGGCGAAGAAGAAGAAGAGTGATTGAGGACCTGATTGAGTAGAGTGATAGATTGGTGAACGTTGGATGTGGAGAGATCGATATAGTTGAGGTCGGATATTTTGGTGACTTCGAAGACACCATTTGCTTTCTTCATGTTATGAGCTTGTAGATTAACGTTCTCCTTGTTTTCTTCCTTACAACAATTACAGGATCTCAGGTTGTTTTGCAAACCGAACCGAAATGACAATGTATCCATTTTTTGTTTTTACTTGCTATCCGAATTGGACTTAAAATTTAATTGAAAATACACGAAATTTTTTGTTTGGATAGGGTATTATTGACGCTACTAGTTTATATTGTTGACTTTGAGCGGAGCTCTTGCATTGGGTGGGCCTAATTAACTAATAAACTTGCCAGTTTTTGGGCTAGCCCATGAAAAGCCCACATTTGCATCACCCTCTCAAAATGAGGTCATGTGCAAGAATGGAGATGCAAATTAGTAAAAGTTTAACCACTGGAATTCGCCCCAGTGGCCACTCTTCTAACATGGAAGGGGGAGGTGAGGGGTTTAAACCCCACCTTCTCGGGGAGGGATGGAGTGGGGACGCGCAAGTTTCGGGGAGTGGGTTTTCGACTCCCACGCCCGCAAGAGGCGGGGGCAAAAGTCCGAGAGTGAGTGTAGAGTATGTATAGAGTATAACTGACAAAAAAAAATTAGTAAAAGTTTGAAACTACAGACAAATAAGAAAGTTTACGGACTACAAAATGAAAACCCCATTCTTTCAAGCATTACGATTTATCAAGTTGTACTGGGTTAATTTTTTATTTGTATAAATTTGCGTCCCTAAGCATAAAGTCAAATTGACATATACATGAAAAGTTCATAAGAACTAGAAATGATGCATACAGATTGCGGGCACAAAAAAGGAGAAAGGGAAAAGCAAATTATATTCTAAAAATTATTTTCTAACTTTTTAATGTTTAGATAATGGGAAATTAATTGATCTATAGAAACAGTTTTCCGTGGATCGAAAGAAACAGATTTAAAATGGGTGGAAATGCTTTCCTCTTCTAGCAAGAAAGAAATAATTTTTCCTAAAATTTTTATTAAAAAATCTTCATTGTTGTTATAATGAAGGTGATATTTGAACTCAATATCATTTTTAAAAAATCTATTGTCCCTTGCTGATGAACTTCCTCATGATTGAGTTTATTTCGGTCAGATTGACCAATCATTAGTCATCAATCAATAATTAAAACGTCGGCGTGAAGAGCGCATGAAAAATATTATATTGAAACGAAAGTAATACGTGGCAAAGGTGCCAAGAGAATATACTAATGCTGTTCCTTATGCACGTGCTCACATTCAATGCGGTTTCTCGCACATGCGCGCGTTTACTTTTCTGACGCTCGCTAGCTGTGCGCATTCCTTTCTCTCTCTCTCCGTCATCAAAATTCTCGAAGCTGACGTCACTCGCACTCTCGTTTTCCGCTGGGCAATTCGGAACAACTGGAGACACGCCACGATTGCTCTGGCTTCGGTTGGCTGTTCTTCGTATCTTCCCCATAGCATGCACACTCCCGTCGAGAAGTTAGAGAGAGCATCGTAGGCGTATGTTCATGAATATTAGATAATATGCTATTACGAGTATCATTAGAGGTATTATTAGATAATAGGGATATTATTAGATATTTCGGTATTTTCTAAAATATCTAGTTTCCCCTTTAGATAAAGGTAACTACAAATTAGATGGCTTCATTCTTTCTCTCTCTACATATCTAGATATTGTTTGGGCATAAAAAGTCTATTGATTGTAAGATATAATCAAATCAAGTCAATTGAGTAACAACATGGTCTTGACCTATTTTCCCTCCATGGTAATCAAGGACGAAGGTAGGTGGTGCCGTTGTAGTCCTCACATGCAATAAGATGGAGATTCAAGTGAGACATTTCCTACTTGATCCTTTAAGTCAAGTAAGTTCGCCTGGGGTTGAATTTGGGCTCTCTCGAGTAATCTTCTTGAGTGAAGGTATTGGAGAAAGTTATCGGATTTTTGCCGTGCAATTCCATCAGTGGCATCAAAGCCACCAAGAGAGATCCAAACCAAAACACTAAACTTTATCTTTCTTCTTATTGTTGGTCTTGATAAAAACAATATAGAACCCATGTATCCATCATTATGTTCTTATTCTGACATAGAGATTGTTCTTATATTAAATATAGTCTACATTAAATCATATTAAACCATAAACCCTCTAGATTATCGAGATTCATAATACTTGTCATATATGGAGAACATATTTTTGTTCTATAAAATCAATTGACAAACTCAAAATCTTGTTGTAATAGAAGAAACATAATAATAAACAAGTTTGACGCTCCTTTTGGGTTTTCTCTTATTTTGATTTGCTTGTAAGTTCAACAGTTTTTTGAGTTTTTCTTTGGTGTTACAGTGAAGGACATATCCAAACTCAAATTTCACATGTTAAGGCTATCTTCTCCCCTGCATAGTAAACTTCCTTATGATTGAGTTTATTTAAGGTGCATTTGGTAACGCTTTTATTCTCTGAAATAATTTCTAAGCATTTTAAGTTGTTTGGTAACTATCCAAAATTTTAATTCTCGGAATAGAATTGTGTCTAGCACTATTCTCAAAATTTCTACTTCAAATCATTTTCTTTTAATTTTTAAATAATTTTATTACTTTTGTTTTTTCCTCCTCTTCTTCAAGGTTGTTGGTCACTGGCCTTAGGATAACCGGCGACCAGCTAGACGAGGGCCGACGACCTTGTCAGAGCATCATCAGCCCTTGCCAAGGCCACGTCTCGTCGGCTGAGCCTTGGCTAGGCGAGCAGCCTCGCCCAGCCACTTATAGGGCTCGACCTCACCAAGCCACCGTGAGGTCAACCTCGCCTTGGCCGGGCAACGCCGACCTCACGGTGGCCCAATGAGGTCAAGCCCCACTGACGATTAGGCAAGCTTGGTCTCGCTTGATTTGGGCGAGGTCGAGCCTTGCCTAGCCATGGCTCGGGTGAGGCCCGCATAGCCACCGGTGAGGTTCATCAGCTCCAGATTTAGCGAGGCCGCGCCTCGCCAGTGACTGGGTAAGCTTCCAACGAGCTTGTCGAATCTCGCCTTGGCATGGTGAGATCGCCGAATCTTGCTAAACTAGTCGCAAGCAACCACCGGCGGTAGCGACGACAGTAGTGGCGGTGGTTGAAGAAGAGAAGAGAGGGAAGAAGAACAAGATAAAAGAAGAGAAAAGAATAAAAATAGATTGGCTTGATTATGAAATTATTCTCAGGAACAAATAATTAACTTTTTTTTTTTTTTTTTTTACTTTTAGATTCCGTTCCAAATCTAATTCCCGAAACAAAAAATAGAAATTTCGAAACAATTAAATAATTCAAAACTAAAATCCTATTATGTCCCATCAAAGCTTAACATTACATAACTCCTTTTTAACCTTAATTAATCATAACTTAACTTAAACCAATTCCTTAATCCAACTTATAATTAAATATACTAATCTATCCACCTAAACTCACTTGATTTAAACTAAACACACTTAGGGCATCATTAACACTCTAATCAAGGTTTAGTGAGTTAAACTCACTCAAACAACGAGCCGAACAGACCAAAACAATGAGGACGATGAGGGGGTCAACTTTCTCCAAAGTGGGCCAAGCATCGGGGTCGTGAAGTCGGCCAAAACGAGCCAAAACCGAGCTGGAATGCCCATTTTTCCAGCTACTGTTTTGGGGCCGAAGGAGGTGGTTCCGGCGTCAGTTGAGGCGGAGGAGTGGCAGAGGAGAGGGGCGGCTGACCAGGCGGCGGCTCACGACGGCGGCTGGCGAAGGGCGACGGCGACGGAGCAGGCGCGGGCTGGGCAAAGCGAGGCGGCATCGACGGCGCACAGGCGAGGCGAGGCGAGGCGCACGCGGGGTTGGCGGGCGTGGGACGACGCGACGGCGACGGCGGCTCAAGACAACAACGGAGGGGCGGCCGATGGCGCGCACGGCAGGGGGGGTCGACGGCCGGGCTGTTGGTTTGCTTCCGTCGGCCCTCCTCTCTCCCCTTCCTCTCTCAATTTTCCTTTTCCTTTTCAAAAATCTAAGGAGGAAGATGAAGTGGTGGGGCCCTCCACTTTTTGCGGATTAATCTACACCCTGCACTTGTCAACACCTTAGCAACTCTTGCCCCACACCATGACATCATTTATGATGTCACAATCCACTAACTCAAATCATCCACAACTATCTTCAATGGGTCTATTTTATTTTTCCGCCGGGGCATGAAACTTTGTACATTAATTTCTTTAATTTAATTCAATTCTCTTCCAATTGAGTCCAATTGAAGTCCATAAAATTAATCCAATGTCACCACACTTCAATTCACATCTTCACTTGTCCATAGAACCAACTTAAGTCCCAAAAGCGCAATCAAATGCGAGCCTACTAATTTCTCGAGCCAAATTAGCCACTCTCGATTATTTTTGCTGAAAAACTCGACATGCATGAAAAATCTTCCGAAGGTGAGTCAATGATCCTAAAATGATTTGTGACGTACAATGACTTCCAATTTCTAAATTCGATCTCAATTTTCACGGTTAAATTCAATTTGATGCGATTTCAACGGGCCTAGTCCACTGAGCAGTTTTCAGGGAAATTTTCTTACATCCGACCCGAGGGTGATCAGTCCCCAAGTCTGACGTATCAATATCCCTTAATTGCTTCACCCAATAGACAAGTTCCTTCGTGAGTGGCCGACTCAGAGAGACGAACTATATGCACAGATGAATTGCTCGACTCAATTGACTGAAAATAAAATTAAGAAAAATCAGGATGTCACAATCCTCCATGACTCGTCGTCATATCTTTGAGAAAAAAACTGAAAATCAGTCAAATCGTTGACATGATCAGCAAATTGGAATAATTTTGCTAACTAGTACATATTCCCTTAATTAGAGGTAAGCTAACAAAGACGCAACAATGGTAAAAGAATTAAAATTTCAATGCTAGATGGACAATACATGAATAAAAGAAATTTTGTTTTGTTAGTCCAAATATTCAAGTATATGCTGACGTGATGGAAAATTACATATATAATTAGTGGAAATCCCGTGCTAACAATATTTTGACTTCTAGTTTATAAAGGAAATCATGAGATTCAATTTGATTTTTGAAATTATATCAAGATGAGAGTGTTCTAATTTACTTATAGAATGTGTAAAAGATCGATGACATAATGCATTAGAACTTCCAACCCAAATTAAAACATAAATAATTATTCCAAATCTAAAAATGCTTGGAGGTGAATGAATTGACTCACAATGTATGGTCAAGATAGAAAATCCAGAAGTAAACTAGACCACAGTTTTGGAAGCAGGGATGGATCGAGTCTTTGAGAAGAGAGGGGGGGGAGGGGGGAGGTAGGTGTGGGGGACATGATCCTTAAAAAGTGGCCTATTTCCATCTCCACATAAGTCCTGTTAAATTGATTATCTTAATTCTAAAAAGTGCAAAAATTTTAGTCGAGTCATCTATATTGACAATTTTAAGATTAAGTTCAAGCACTCATTAAAGAAGGAAACATGAAAGTTTTTTGATGTATGTTATACATGAAATTGCATATACAATACTTTAATGGGATGGTTATTATGTAAGAAAAATCACAATAACTCTGTTTAATCGGCTTAACGACAAATTATACTTGGAGCTGGGATATTTTTAGTCATAGCCCTATTTTTGGGCTAGCCCATGAAGAGACCCTATTTCCATCATCCTCCGAAACTGAAAGTCAGGGCAGAAAAATAAGAAAGTCTATGGAGAAAAAAGTAAAAGCCTCATTATTGAGCATTACAATTCGACATATTTTGTCATGACTTGAGCTTATTAAGTTCAATTGGGTTGATCTTTCATTGGACAAACTTGTTTCACTAAGCTCTAAAGTCACATTGACATATACTTGAAAGATTTGTAAATATTGGAAATATTGGAAATAATGCATACATGCTACATGCGCGAAAACAGAGAAAGTGGGGAGGCGATAAAAAAGAGAGGCAATATTAGAATACTAATAGCTATTAATAATAGATAGTAAATTGTCAATGATATATATATATATATATATATATATATATATATATGGATATGACATAGATTTTATAATATATAGATTTATTTTCTATGAATATGGCTCCATTTGGTTTATTTGATTTTTGCTAGAGTCGGAAGATGAACTGCTGCAAACCATCAAGCTCAAGAGAGACAATCTCACTGTTTGAAGATAATGTACAGGTTGAGGAATCTCCTTTTGAAGCTAATATAACAAACTACATGAACCACTGACGATCAGAATACAAATACGATTAAAAATGAAACATAAGTGAGCACATGTGAGCCGATCTATCTCGAGAGAAAAAAAAAAAAAAAAGATTCAAAGCAAATACATCTTGATAGATGATATGAAAGAGTGAGAGAAAGGAGCCACATTGAAGATTAAACGTTGACTGTTAGACACGAAAACCATCACACTTAACCTATGTGATAGTCATTAATACTTAGATTATAATGGAGATTAGATTTAACAATTGCTAGTGCAAACAATACTATAATTAATAAAGTGTTGTAATGTGAATCTTATATGAATTATACTCTAAATTGAATCATATTAAATCTAGAACACTTCAAATAGATCGAATTTATAGTACCTCTCATATTCATGAAACATGTTGTTCGTTGAAATCAATCAACAAACTCAGAATCTTGTCATAATATTGTATTCTCGTATTGATGAGCAAATTTGCCACTCCTTTTTCTTTGTCTTCTTATTTTGTTTCTAATTTTCATGTGTAAAGTCATGAAAGTAATATGCTTAAGCTTTGATAGTTTGTTGAGTTTTCCTCCGATGTTGCAGGGAAGGTGGTATTTGAATTCAGAGTTTTATGTTATTAAAATGTCTATTGTCCCTTGCTCCGATGAACTTCCACATGATAGAGTTCATTTTGGTTAGATTGACCAATCATCGGTCATCGATCTATGATGAACATGGACGAGAAGAATGCATAGAAAATGTAAGGACGAAATGAAAATAATATGCTGGCCAAGGTGCGAAGAGACGTGCAATAGAAAAAAAAAAAAAAAAATGGTGCGAAGAGAATATGCTGATGCGGTTCCTTGCGCACGTGCTCACGTTTAAAGGCGTGCGTTGACTTTTTCTCTCCCTCGCTTGCCGCGCGCATTCGGCTGTCTATCCATTTCTTCGTCATCAAAATTCTAGAAGCTGACATCACCCGCAGCCTTTTATCGACTGGGCAATTCGCAGCATTCGACTGGGCAATTCTTCGTATCTGCCGATAATATGCACTCTCTTGTTGAAAAGTTAGAAAGAGCATTGTTCAACAATGTCTATAATTGACCACCCGCCGTGGTGGCTTTTTTGGATAGGCTTCGAAGCTTCCTTTCGCTAAGAGGTCTGGAGTTCGAAACCCCGCGACGCAAGTTGCGGGGAGGCTGCGTGAAACATTGGTGACTTACCGGGTGGCATGTGTGTCTTTGGTTGCTAGCACGTGTCGCCCCAGTGGTTTATCTCAGGCTGCCGGCCGTGCGGGGTTCCCGGGTCATCAAAAAAAAAAAAAAAAAACAATGTCTATAATTGTTAGATAATGTCCTACTGACGAATATCAATAAAGATAGGGCGCCGCTAGGATTACTGTTCACTGCTAAATGATAATGGAACAGTCACTGAACAGCCAGAAATTCATTTTGTGGAAATCGGTGGAGTTCTTAAACCAGTTTCAATTTTAGAACCCGTTTCCCCCTTTTTTTTTGGGACTTCGAGACAAAAATCAAAAGGGAACCCACTGAATTAATGTTCTTGAATATGAAAGGGAAAATAAATTAAGTACCAAAATATAAATAATTATAAGTAGAAAAAATTCACTTATTAAAAGAAATCATTAATGTCATTATAAAGATTAATCAAATTTAAAAAATGAAAAAACAATTGAAATGTTAGCTTTACAACTAATAACAAAAGACCGACAAAAAAAAAAACTAATAACAAAAATTATCGACCAAAAAATAAAAATAACAAAATGGCTCCTCATTCCTTTTGCTCGAATTAAATTGCTATAAAAGAATTTTTCAATGACAAAAAATTAAGACCAATCATATCAGTTATGCATAAAATAAGAATGATTTTCTAGTCTTATGCAAAGAAACTAATCAAAGTAATAACATTTAAAAAATTGATTTGATGGGCTCTCTTTTGATTTTTGTCTCTATATTTAAGTTTGTAATAAGGAAATATAGAAGTAAAAAAAAAAAAGGAAACGGAGTAAAAAATTAAAACCGGTTTAAGAAGTTCAACGGTTTCCACAAAATGAATTTGTGGCTGTCTTGTGACCGTTACACTGTCATTTGGTAGTGAACGGTCATGCCATCATTTCCCATAAAGATATCATTTGACATTTCATTATTTTCTAAAATTGCTGACTTTCTTGTTAGATGAAGATAGCTAATTACCTTATTATATCAAATTACTTTCTTTCCTATATATATTGTTCGCGGGTAAATATCCATTGACTGCAACACAATATAAAATCAAGTTAGTAAGGTAGCATTTGACTATTTTTTCTCTTCCTCTCTCTTTAATCTCACGACCAACACAGTCCTAAGTACCGTAATTATCAAAGCCACCGATAGAGAGAACCGTAGCTTTCTTCTTAATCTTATATTTGCCATCATCATTTCTACCAAGAGACTGAGACCATCACCATTCATTATGGGCGGAGTTGTCGTTTTTAGTGGCATAGTCATCTTGTCGCCGGCATCCATGTGCTGGTGAAGTCGCCACAAGTCGTGCCTCTTTTTTCTTTAGCTTCAATCCGTCCTTTATCCTTCTTGATCATGGTCATTGGTTCTACTTCTTCGTCAAAATCACGTTACTGTCCTTGTTAGTTTGTTGGTTCTCGTCTTAGTTTTATCCTTTTGCTTTTTGTCCTTGTTGTCATCTTAACTTTCCGATTGAGTTATTCGTTGTGGGACTGTATTTCACTTGAGGGCATTTCCTCGCTCGCCATCAAATGTCCAAGCAGTCCTAAGTACCGGAGTCAAGCATGCTTTAATGCGGTTCAGTTTGCCACAATCCAAATTGGGTTCCCATATGATTTTATCAAGTTGTGTGAAAATGAGATGTCAACTTCTTGGTCATGCATAAATGCTTGTCAAATCCCATGATGATGTGGATTACATTTAATTTGTTGCATAAGGTTCGACTTACACAATTGTCATTGTCTTGAATCTAATTTGATGTGTTACATCTTTGCCTAGGCGGTTACATAGTAGACTTTGAAAAGAAATTACTCTTAGTCATCTGCTAGCTCGATACTCCCATTTGTGTGAGAGAATTGAAATATATTTGTAGATATTAGAGAATATCATTAGAAATATTGTTAGATATCAAGCATATTCTTTGATACTTTGTTATTTCTAAAACTATTAATTTTTTTTCTTAGATTAATATAGCAAATTTCCTTTACTAGATTAGATTACTTCCTTTTCTATACATGTTGTTTCAGTACAATTTTCCTTTGTAATATAGTCAATTGAAGAAAGATGTGGACTTTTGATTATTTTCTCTCCTCCTCTTTCTCGAAGATTCTACAATATCTGTTTGTTTAGTGGAAAATGAATGGTTTGAAAAATAATTTTTGAAAATGATCATGCACCGCTTGAAATAATTAGTTAATAGAAAAGTTTTTATAATCAATAAATATTCCCTGACTAAATATTTTTGCGAACGAAAAAAAAAAAAAAAATTTCATTCTTTATTCATTTTTTTTTTTTTTTTTTATGATCCAGGGAATCCCCGCACGGCCGACAATCGGAGAGTAAACCCGGAGTGACGCTAGTGGAGGACCCACCACCCCGATGCCACACTTAAGAATCCCTAGCGACCGTTTGGGGATTTGAACTCCTCTTTTACATTAGGAGGAGAGAGCTCAAACCATCGCAGCCTACCGCAAGCGGTGGTTTCTTTATTCATTTTTTTATTTTCGTAAACGATATAAATAATTATTTAAAAAAAAAAACATTTTCAGTTCATTTTTAGCAGAACAAAGGGACTCTTAGCTGGATTTTTCTCTCTTTCTTCACATACCATTCCCATTTTATGCAGTTTTTGGCACATGCACGCGTTGACTTTCTCTCTCCTGTTCCAGTAGCTCCTTCACGGACCATTCCCATTTTATGCAGTTTTTTCGCCCCTGCAGGCTTTCACTTGTCTCTCTTCCCTGTTTCAGTTGTTCCTTCCTCTCTCTCTGGCTCGCTTTGCGCATTCATCCGTTTCTTGATTTCTTCGTCATCAAAATTTTCAAAATGACAAGCAGCGAACTGAGGATCGCGAGTGTGGGTCTGACAATGTGGCGGATGATGACTACTCCGTGGCGGCATTCGAAACTTGTCACAATTATACTTGTCGGTTGCCTAATCTTGACATCTCCGGATAATTGGCACGCTCTTATTGAGAAGTTGGGTAAGAAGATCAACCAGTGGTCGATGCAAGCTTGCTCGGTTTATTTCCTCTATTACTTCTCGCCTCCATTCAATATCATCAAGCCCAATTATGCGAATTTTAACAGATGGTGAGCATTCTATTCTATCGCAAACCGAAATGATTGCTATGAGAGGGGGGTTTGCTTTGTAATCTTTTGAGTTCATTGACAGTTGTTTTAACTGCCTTTGAGAATAATGCTTGCTTTCACAGGTCCCTTGCGGGGATTTTAGGGGCGGCTCTGTATTATTTTTCCAGTTTTGAGCCAATAAGAGCGGATATGAGGATTATTTTGTTTCTATATTTGACAATATTTGTCTACTCTATTTTATCCCTTACGGTCTTCCATGTAATGTATCTCGGTCTTCGACTAAAATGTTCTGCGGATGGAAGAACACCAGAGCTCTGGAACACTATAAAGAATTGTGCGGTTAGTTCTGAGGATCCATGTCTTTTAACACTATATATCATTTGCCTTTTCTTGTGGATTCTAACATAATGCATTTTATGTTATGTATAGGTTCTAAGCATTGCCTGCTGTGTGTTTTATAGTCACTGCGGGAACCGTGCTATTTCAAAGCAAAGGCCGTTTGAGAAAAAATGCCCTGACGGGTTCTCCGTTTGGAATAAAGAAGTAATAATCACATCGATTTCGAAATTCGTTTGGGCGAATGAGTTTAAGGACGAGATTTGCTCATGTTGGTTTGCTCCGGTTGGGTCTGCTAATGATTATCCCCTCTGGACGAAGTGGTTCACGTTCGGGCAGGTGCAGAATGAAGGCTTACATTGATAATATGCCATATACCAACTTAATTGTTACTAATAGCTCGTTTTCGTCTGTTGCAGGGCGCGGGCTCTTTTGATGAAATTTCTCCCATACACTCATTATGGGCAACCTTTGTAGGCCTTTATATTGTCAGTTATGTCGTGGGAAGGTCAACAGAGTAAGTGACATTTTGTTAGCATTTGATAATGGGTGGATTCAGTAGTTGAAAATGATTCCAGTATAAATTGATCCATTTAATTCGTATTGATTCATTTCTATGTAAAATAATTTTAGCGATCCATATCCATCTGACCTAGCTCGAATCCATATCCAAACCAATCCAGACTTCAAAAAAAAAAATAAATAAATAAATAAATAAATAAATAAAAAGCAATTAAGCATGAACAAAATTAGCAAATAATAAATTATAAATTTTTTTTGATGAGTCACACTAGTAGAATACATCTCCTGTTATTTCTCCAGGTGTTAGAAATTGGATTTAATTTCTACTGTCGTAAGCACTAAAAGATTTGAAAATACTCGACTAGATTTGAAAGAGGGACATAAATACTAGCCATTGATCTACTAGGTTGCGGCGGTTCTCTCTGGCGTTTGGCGGAATTACATAAGCTCTGGCTCTGTTTGTGGTGGAGAAGCATCAGATGAAGTGGCAATGGGAGAGTGGGGCGCAGAGAATGCCCAAACCAAAAGAGGGACAGGCAGGGTGAGGCTAGAGTGCAGAGCGACCGAGCAAGCAAGATTGAGTGAGGGCAAGGGAGAGTGTGGAGTGATTCACAAACTTGCAAGTTGACATAAAAGCGATGTATAATAGATGAGTTACCCATTAAAACCCATAAAAATCCATATATAGTTGGGCTTTGTTACTCTACACATATGACAATCCATTCTTTAAATTTTAGTCAATTCATATTCGATTCAACCAGCTAAATATAAGTTAAAAAGTGGGTCAAACTCCCATTTTGACATCTCCAATAGTTAAATTACTAACAGAACTATGAGTTCTAGGCTTGGACATAGTTTTATGACGGATAATAGTTCATATTGTCGTTCCAGTACAATAGTTAGTACTTGAGGTGTTTTGATTAGAGGATTAAGAGCCATACCTGCGGAAGTCTGTAGCCTGAAGATGATGGATAATTCGACTGTGTGATATTCTTCTTGATGCAGTTGAAAATTACGGCACTAGAAAAGTACAGTGGTCTTGTGCTAATAGATGCCCTTGGATCTGTTCAGCTCATTTTTGCCTGTCATCATTATCTTCTTCATCATTCTGCGGAGGTCGTAACTTAATTGGTTAGAATTTTATAACAACCAGGTGGGCTCTCACTCACCATTCATCAGTTGAAGGAGAGAAACCAAAATTTTTGGACATGGTTCCTTGGTATTCTGGGTATACGTTTTCCCTCTTCTTCTCCTTGAATTGCCTTTTTTTTTTTTTTGCGGGGATCTTGCGCTATTTCCCTCATATGGTTGTTGTGGACTGCAGAACTTCAGCTGATCTTATTAAGACGGTGTTTAACCTCCTAGTGTCAGTAAACGTCTTTCTTGGCCGCTTCGACATGCGCACGATGCAGGTAAAGTTCCAATTTTCGAAACTCGATGTGCTTAATTCATGGCGTACCCTGTCTCTCTTGTAAATCTCCCCCTTAATTGCGAGAAAATATACAGTGGTTTCAACCGCTATGTAATTGCTAACGTGGTGTGCGTTTTTAAATCATGTTTAATAATAAGACAAAGCGCGTTTGCTGAGTTAGAATAAAAATGTAAAGACCAAATTCTCCATTCTTCCTCCTCCATCCTTCGTTCTCCTCCATCCCAACCCGACAATAGAAAAACTCAAGCAGCACCGATGAGGGATCTACGACTCCAACGAAGCAAAGAAACTTCCATTGTCAACATCGTTCATCCATTGACGAGATTTGGAGCTCGCTGTCAAAACTCATGGCCATGGACAATCCGCGGTCGCTAGATCTATGGATGAGGCTCCTCGTGAGCCATGGACAAGCAAAGATTGCATCCATGGATGATGGAGGACCCCTTCGACATTGCTTGCGGTCAGCCTGAGCCTTCCCTCTGACTTTGTTTTTTTTTTTTTTCCCAACCTCTAGATCTGGCATCATATCCCTCGTCCATGGCCGTTGTCACCTTCGTCGGCATCGCTCGCCAAATCTCCAGATCTGGCCATTCATGGCTGAACATGTTTAGGCATTGAGTCGCTTGTCCCTGGCTGTCGTCAATGTCGAGCAACGCCGGAAGGGGTGGCTAGATTTGGAAGTATGGCGAGATCTGGAGCCATGGCTGCAAGCGATGACGGCTTGTTTGGCCATGGACGAGGGATGCTGATGAAGGTGACAAGGGTAATGGACAAGGGACGTCGATGAACATGACGACGGCAATGTCCGTCCATGGTCACCTTCCTACTGTCGCTTGAAAGATGGAGGAGGAAAAAGGGAGAATTTGGTCTTTTACATTTTTATTCCAACTTAGTAGACATATGTCATCTTATTATTGGATGTGATTAAAAAATGCGCGCCAGGTACGGTTTGAAATCACAGAATATTTTCTCATTAATTGCAGTGTTACGTCTTTCTCTATCTGTCTATCGATCTCCCTCGAACATAGTTGACCTGTGAAATAATTTCAGTAGATTTTCCTTAACACTCTTCACTTGTTGGATCCTAATAAAATTAAAAGTATGAAATTTATGCATTACCGACACAGCATCTCAACTCGTATTGTTGTCCAACTTAGGCACTTGATTTTAAACTAAACAACAAAAAAGAATCCCACAAAAAAAGGGAAGATTTTTTTTTAGATATGAAAATTGGAATAGTATTTCGTGCTGTATACCGAAAAAAAAAATAGTATTTCGTGTGACAATCGATTTAAAGTTGCTACTTGTGAACTTTGATTGTCAATATTTCTTTTGGATCATTAATTTGCAAAATCTCCATATTTATTTTAGATTAATCTATTGTCACTATACCGCAAATGAAATCGGTTGTTGTTAGAATATTTAAATATTAAATCATATTTTTATTTAACAGTTTAAATTTTTAAAATGGTTGATAATTATTTCATAAAATTTCACAAGTGTTTATCATATGACAGGTGGCTAGTAAACCCTTAGTTTCTATAACTAAATTAAGCCTTTGGATCCCGCCCAAGTACAAAAAATCCATGCATATATAGTTAATGCAGTGACTGCATTGTTTCGTCTTTCTAATTCATCAGGCAGCAATGAAGAAGGCCGAATATGGAGTTGAGCAGGATCTTTTGTATGACCACTTCAGGGACAAAAAAGGAGATTTTTGGTTTGATTTCGTGGCTGATACTGGTGATGGTGGGAACTCTACTTACAGCGTTGCACGGCTACTGGCTCAGCCTAAACTTACCGCGATGAACGACCGTGGTGAAGAGCGTCGCTTACCACGAGGGAGCTTACTTCTCATTGGGGGCGATCTTGCGTAAGTCGATCGCATGTTAACCTATTCTACAACGTGACAATTTGCGTCAGCTTAAATTGTTTTGTTGCTTTCATTTCATTTTATCTCCTGCATGAACCAGAGCAAGTGGAGCATCATAATTTAATGATTGATGGTTCTTACATAGCATTAGAGTATTAGTCATACAGTTAGACCATTTTAATGCTCAGTTTATTTTGTGAAAAATGAATGATTTGAAAAATTATTTTCCAAAAAATAATAATTTATATCACATGAAATAATTAGTCAATAAAAAATATTTTCATCATCAATAACAACTTATATCTAAATATTTTCGTGGGCAATGAAATTATTTTTCACTCATTTATTTTTGTAAGCGATATAAGCGATTATTTTTAAGAAAATGTTCTCTAAATTATTTATAAAACAAAGCCTAAATCAAATCTATTTAGTGGGTCCAATGCTCGTGGTAAGTAGTTCTTGTCAATTAAATTTCAAATTTTAATGGATTGGTTTGTTATGTAAGTCAGATGCTGCCCTGAACTTTGCTTTGCTTCTCTTCTCTCAAGCGTTACGCATTAGTCAGTCCTAATAACACGAAACAGTACCCAACGTTTTGGTTGCCCAAATGTTGCATCTAACTTTTTCTGCTCTGTTCTATACGTTATTGCATTTAGATCGGCTGTTCTGCACTACTTTTCTCGAGGTTAGGATTTCAGATATATGTGGTGCTCATTGAGTTTGAAACTCTCATTGGCCACTTCGGGTGGGAAAATTACCAAAAAAATCCTAAACCTATTGTAATTTTTCCAATTCTGTCCTAAACTTATTTTTGACTAATTAAGTCCTAAACCTTTTACAATTATTCCAGATTAGTTCATCCGGCTAAAATTGGCCGGACGGCGCGACGTGGCGGCTGGCCGGCACCGGCGAGCGTTTTTAATTTTTTTAATTTTTAAAATTTTTATTAATTTTTTTTTTTTTTTTTTTTTTTCCCTCCTTCCTCTTCCTCCCTCCTCCCTTCTCCTTCCTTCTACTCCGGCGATCGGCCAGCCGGCTGGCCGCCGGCCGAGGCGATCCGGCGGGGAGGGCTCGCCAAACGCGACGGCGAGCCCCCGGCCGGATCCGGCGAGCCCGCCGGATCCGGCGAGGGGGCTCGCCGTCGCGTCTGGCGAGCCCTTGTCGCCGGATCGGCGAGGAGCCGGGAGGCCGTCGCGTCGGGCGAGCCCCCCAGTCGGATCCGGCGAGGGCTCGCCGGGCGTGATGGCGAGCCCTCGCCGATCCGCGGCGAGGGCTCGCCCGCCGGATCGCCTCGTCAAGCGGCCGGCCAGGGCTGGCCGATCCGGGAGCGAAGGAAGGAGAAGGGAGGAGGGAAAAAAAAAAAAAAAAAAAAAAGGAAAAAAATTAATAAAAAATTTAAAAATAAAAATATTAAAAACGCTTGCCGGCGCCGCCACTGCCACTTGTCAGCACCGTCCAGCCAATTTTGGCCGGATGGATTGATCTGGAATAATTATAAAAGGTTTAAGACTTAATTGGTCAAAAAAATAAGTTTAGGACTGAATTGGAAAAATTGCAATAGGTTTAGGACTTTTTGGTAATTTTCCCACTTGGGTATGTGACTTGATTATCTCAAGGTTTGTGTGCTTTGACATATGAAAAGCTGAAAACAGATTTTCACTTTCTACGCCAAATTTTTTAATCGATAATCAAATTTTAAAAAATTATGAAAACTTGTCAACATTTATTATTTTGAGAAAGTTTCCAGTGGGTTCAAACCCCCACCTTCTTAGGAAGGAATGGGGTGGGGACGCGCAAGTTTCACGAGTGGGTTTCGACGCCCACGCCCTGCAAGAGGCGGGGCAAAAGTCCGAGAGTGAGTGTAGAATAGGTATAGAGTAGGGTTGATAAAAAAAAAAAGATTAAAACAAATCAAGTCAAAGTCCCTGCACCGCAGATTGTGAAACTAAAAACAAATACCGAAGCTAAAGCTACTCTAACACACCTTATTTTTATATTTCACGAAGCAGCCGGTATATGCTTTTTTTTTTTTTTTTTGAGAATTTTTCTTTTTAAGGTTTACACATCATTAATAAAATTGGGATTATGAGATTGAATTTACATAATTAAAAATTGGGTGGAAATTTGAGTCTTATACATATTGATCATAAAAACTCCAAACTACTAAATTACACTATAGGGGACATTACATGGTTCCATGCTCCCAATCTCATACAAATATTCTGAAATCAACTAATTGGAGCTGTCAGCCCAATTACGAAAAATATTTTTAAAAAACACTTAAATTATAACCGTAGTTTATAGTAGTTGATGAATAACTATGTGCAATAGCTTAATGGAAATTATTCACATCATCTACCAAGTTAAAGTTCATTCAAAACGAAATCTAGACTAATATGTAGACTAAGCTGTATACAAACATTTAACAAACTTCCGTTTCAAATTTACTGTAAGGTAACAGTAAAATGCCACCGGACCAAAAATAAATCAAGAGATTAGTTCATTCAAAAGCAACATTGATTGATGGCTCTTTAAAAGTAACATTGATTGATGGCTAGTTCTCCCAGAGTGTCACTTTTCACCATCAGAGTCCATCCACGGTGATGTAGCGGATGGTCGGTGTTAACATGTATGATGTTGTTGAGCAAAGTGACCAAGACAGAGAGAGAAGAAGATACTTTTGTGATCTTTTATTCCCCTGAATTATCATTTGCACGAAGTTTAGCGAAGCCGCTTCACCAACGCCTGATCGACTGACACCGAGTATTTTTCAGTTTTTGGCTTCAAGTCACTCGAATTAAAATCACAGGGAGTCAATTTAGTCTTTTAGGTGAAAATGAGTCGATACAAGTGAGATGGCGAGTCTTAGTGATTTTATGGAGATGATTCGCTGTTTCACTTGATTTCACTAGATGTACAATTTTTTGTGCTCGTTGAAACAAGTATCTTGATTTAGGTTATAATTTTTAGGGATGATTGGTTCCTGATCTGGTTCGGCTTCCGATTGGCCCAATGAAACCAATAATAAATCAATTATCCCTCCCCTTTAAAATCAAGCATTTGCTCTTTACCCACGTAAAGATCAAAATGCTACAAAAATTGTGTGAACTTCACACACTTAACGAATATTATACTTAAGAATGAATGGGCATGCAAAGAATATAAGAGGAGTTGTGCATAAAAGCCACCAAGTCATGCTTCATCCAAAGCATGCCTTTCTTGGCCTTTGTCTAAATGTTTGCATCTCAACGACATTTAGAAAATTATAATAATCAAAAGTTAAAATTATTTTTTAATAATTTTGTAGAAATAAACTTAAAGTTTCAAAAACTAATCAGTTGGGGTGGTTTTATCATTGGAATCGGAAACCGGACCAATTTCATCGATTCCCATTTTTAGGGAATTGGGAACTAGATGGGCCCTTTGGGGTCGGTTATCCGAGCGGTTTTCGGTTCGGTCATTCCTTTTGTTAATCCCTAATAATTTTATGAATTGAAGCGCATTGTGAACTATATTAATCTTGTTAGATTACGGAATAGATGTGCAAGGGTGTGTATTGTTGAGCTAATCATGGCAAGGAACAAAGAACAAGAGACAAGGAAATAATATGACTTTTATTGAGGGAGAAATAGTTACAAGGCTAGGCTATGAGATTCGTTCTTAAGCTCAAGTGTGTAGCTATCTTTTAGTTGACGTCTTTAGTTGGTTTCCTCTGTACAAAGTGCGAGCTAGTGGACTTTGACAATAACTAACCCTTCTAAAAATTTAAAAGAATATTTAACACTGATATCATATGAAATTTTAGGAAATCATTATCAATTGTTTTAAAAATTTAAATTATTAGATAGAATGTTCTAGAAAGTCAAGGACTGGATCGCTCTTTAATAGGTCTGGAGGATTTTTTAATCGCGGAGTCTTCGCTTTATGGCTGGAAAGCCAACTGTGTCTTTATATTATCTGTCAAAATTGTAAGTTCAGACTAGTCTGCTTTCACTTGTTTCCTTGCATTTCGGTTGTGTTGAACATTACTTTTTTTATCGGATCACCTTTGTTGCTAGTACGAGAGGGAGGTGACAGCTGGCTTGATTTATAAGAAGCATGGTGGACAGAGAATTAGGCATCATGTGGTTGTACAAGTTCATCGTTTCTTCATTGTTTTCTCGAATTGTTCATTATCTTACTTTAAAAAAAAAAAAAAAAGAATATTACGCTCCTCTTGTAGGTATCCAAATCCGTGCCCAGACACTTACAAAGACAGGTTCATAAGTATTTTTAAGGATGCTCTTCAGCCTCCAACTACGTACAAATCACAGCAGATCCCTGTGAACAAGCCTATTCCAAGTGGGTACTCTGAGCTAAAGATCTATGATGGGCCTCAGGCTTTCATAATTCCTGGAAATCATGGTCAGTTTTGGTTTTCATCTTGAACCTTGAACCTTGCTTAAGTTATTTGTTTGGCTCTGGAAGATCATCTTGTGTTATTTTTTAAAAGGAAAATGATACAATCTTTAAGCTTTAGCCTAATATGAAATGTACTTATAACTTTAATTTGTTCAATATGACTCATAAACTTTAACCTAATATGTAATGTTGTCCATGAATTTTAAATTTATTTAATATAGTTCCCAAACTTTTGATACATATTCATTTTAATTTATAGATTATATGGAAATATTTAATATTGTCATTCCATTAATTTAAGTTTAGTAATAATATTGAATATTTTCATATAGTTCAATGATTAGAGTGAATATAAACCAAAAAATTTGTGATCAAATTGAAGAAATTAAAAGTTCAAAAACAACATTGCACGTTGGAATAAAGCTAAGGAACCTCATTTAACAAATTCAAAATTTAGGACCACATTATATATCGTGTTAAAATTCATAAATCATTTTTGTCATTATTCTTTTTCGAACTTGATTTTATTGCATTGTGCCGTGCCCATGTCCTTATTTGTTTTTCTTATGACAAGTTTCTAAAACAGTGGTGCTAAAAAAATGCAAGGGCTACCTTATAAATCCTGTTTATGTGATTTTACAGATTGGTTTGATGGGCTTCATACTTTTGTGAAGTACATATGTCATAAGAGTTGGCTAGGTGGGTGGTTTATGCCTCAAAAAAAGAGTTATTTTGCTTTGCAACTCCCAAAAAAATGGTGGGTGTTTGGCCTTGATCTGGCACTCCATCACGATATTGATGCAGACCAATTTATATTCTTCTCAGAGCTGGTACAGAAGAAGGTACTTCCTTAATTTTTCTTTGCACTTTTTGACGACCTTCGCTAGAGGATCCAAAAAAGAAGAAGGAGAAAGGATGATGGAACTTCTTGTGTTGAGGGATCCAGCATAGGACACGTAGCTGATACGTGGTTGAGTTGTTTATTGTTGCACAAGTTTTTTTCTGCTAATGATTTGCTGAGAGAGTATCATGGTCTTATTAACTATGAACCTTATGATCTCTCTTCTGTGTCGCAGCTAAGACGTGCATATGAAATTATGGTTTGTGTGGAAACATGATAACCTAACTATAGAGAAAATTACCAAAAAGTCGTAAACAACCCGGATCGATTTAGTTCTAAACATTTTACATTTGTATTAATTTAGTCCATCTGGCCAATTTTAGCCAGAAGGCATTGGCCATTCGACGGACATGGACGTAGAGAATATTTTAATTTTTTGGAATTTTTAATTATATTTTCCTCTTTCTTTCTTTTTTTTTTTCCTTCCTTCTTCCTTTGATTGAGCCAGCCACTGGCAAGGGTGAGTCTTGCTGGCCTTGGGCAAGGCCTTGCCAGCCATGGTGAGGCTTGACCTTGCTGGCCATTGATGAGGTCGACCCTCGCCATGGCGGGAGCGGCCTCGCTAGTGGCCAACCTTGCCATTGCCTCGCCGACCAAAGGAAGAAGGAAGAATGAGGGGAAAAAAAGATAAAGAGAGAAGGAAAAAGAAGAAATTATTAAAAAATTATTAAAAATAATAAAAAAGTATTAAAAAATTATCCATGTAGGTGTTCATTGGACTCGACGTCCATATCGGTGTCGGCCTACTAATATTGGTCGATGGATTGAACATAAACAAATACAAAATGTTTATGATTGAATTGTTATAATTACAATAGATTCAAGATTTTTTGGGTAATTCTCTCCCTAACTATATCTTTAAATGATTCTGAAATAATATATTGTCAGAATTTGTTTCATAAACTTTACTACTTAACGCAAGTTATATGTTCCACAATAGATTATGGTGTTTTCTTCATGTTTCTAGTACCTCCAAATGCACCTTTAAAAAATGGATTTTTTTTTTTTTTAATGGACTAAAGCTAGTCGAAAAACTTCTATATCATAATATGATATCTACAGTTGTCTCTTGATTCAGTGAGAGTCTAATTCCACATTCAACGCAGGTTGGGGTTAAGGACTCAGTGATCATACTTACGCATGAACCTAATTGGCTTCTCGATTGGTACGAGAATAATGATTCCGGAAAGAATGTCTCACGTTTAATACGTGATTATTTGAAGGGGAGATGTAAACTTCGAATTGCTGGGGACTTGCATCATTATATGCGTCATTCATCTGTAACGTCTGATGGGCCAGTTTGTGTACAACATCTACTTGTGAATGGTTGTGGTGGGGCATTTTTGCATCCAACCCATGTATTTAAGAACTTCAAGAAATATTGTGGAGCTACTTACGAGACCAAGGCTTCTTATCCGTCTTTTGAAGATTCTAAAAGGTAGGTGACAAGACAGAGTCTAGCCCCGTTGATCAATTAGTTTTGAGCTGTACTGCAAAATCTTACTTCTATCTGGTTACCGTGCAGATTGCTTTTAAAAATATCTCGAAGTTCCGGGAGAAAAACTCACAATTTGATTTTATTGGTGGTACCATCTACTTCATACTGACCTTTTCTCTGTTCCCACAAGTGAGATTCCTTTAGCTGAATGTGATTTTTGCGTTCAGATTCTTGGTAGACTGGTATCATGTCACCTAACACTTAGTGAACCTCTTATTTATTAATTCAGTCCCTCAGAAGCAGGACGTTTTGATTTTGCTCTACTCTTCCTTGTGAATCCCTTTAAGCATTCAGAGTTCTCATGAGATAGTTCCAGTTCTTCTGCTTGTGCTTCAGATGGTGGCTCCAACAGATAGCATGGACCCTACTTATCCTGCTACTTGTTGATTATAATGTTGATATGTTTGAGCAGTTGACTTATTCTTGGGCTTCCTTCGCAGTGTAAACTCAATCACATGTTACAAGATGACTCCGTTTCTGGTCTTTTAAAGAGCTTTTATGCCACTGTATGTGCTACTTTCAAGTACTTGCTGGGAGAGTCTTATGTATCGCTAGCAGGAGCTTTACTATTGTTAATTGCATCAATCGCATTTGTACCGTCAAAACTCCCGTGGAAGAAACGAGTGATGATTGGTGTACTTCATGTTTCTTCGCACTTGACTGCTGCTCTAGTTCTAATGGTACTGATGAAGTTGGCTGTAGAGACCTACATCGAGCGTATAATTTCACCAACTTCAGGTTAGTTTTCATACTTTCTGCTATGTGCGTATTTCTGTGGCAATCTTGTCATATTTACATACTGTCAAAGGTGGCATGACTCAGATGTCGATTTCCATGGATCACAAGGTGCTTGATTTGACCTGTGCTTTCATATAATGGAGAAGGAAGCATCTCCAGTGGAAAACTAATGTTCTATTGATGAACATAAGTTTATTAATTTTCCTCTAGTGGACACTGCATTTTTCTTGAGTTTGTGTGTAATGTCCTTGTGTCGGCTAAGTAAGCATTCGCGCAAGCGTCTGATATGCTGACTTAGATTCATATCTTAGGTTATGACAGATCACACGCGTGGAAATTGGGTCCTTATTCTGCTTGTACCGATTATCTCAAGTCCGCCTTTGATAGCCTGGAGGTTTGTATCCTTTCTATTTTTACAGGGTGCTGTTTTTCATATATGGGCATCTCATGTCGCATTATTTTTCCGACAGCGTAATTTTTTTTTTTTTGGGATTGAATTACTAGGTCATGGCTGTATCGCAGACAAACATTTGTCAGAGGGGAATAGAATCATTGTCGCGTGGCAGTGCTGCAATGTATTATGCTTCTGTGCTACTCTATTTCTGGGTCATTTCCAATCCTGTCGCCTCTGTAGTTTTTGGATGCTATTTATACATTTGCGTTAGGTTCCTTGATTTGCACTATGACGAGGCCTTCTCCTCACTTCGAATGGCTAATTACAAGGGGTTTACACGATTCCGCATAAACAAGAAAGGTGATCTTGAAGTCTATACCCTGGGAGTTGATAAGGTAAGTCGTGAGAACTATACCCTCCCTAGTAGTACGAAATACCATTAGTTTATTCTTCTCTGTCATTGATATTTTAAACAAAATTATTTCTTCGTGAGCATTTCTACAGAAAGCCTGCAGTTCATTTGAAATTGAAGCAGTGCAATTTGCCAGACGTCTTGCATGATTTATATTGTTTATATATTTATTTATATATTGCACTATTTTTAAATTACGTACATTGTTGTCTTAAATTTTGCACTGGCAGAAAAGTTTGAAGATTTTCTGTTGCTTAATGACTTCCCTACCAGTGTCTTCTCTATTTGTAAATCTGTAAAGTACTTACAGTTAATGAAGGACAAGTCGAAGCTTTTATCTTTGTTCTGACTATAGACAATTCTAAGATGGTGCTTCTTCAAGGAAACATGAGAAAGAAAGGAAAGGTTCTAAGAGTTTGACTTAGTGCATGATGCTGTGAAATGGTCTCATGTGCTGGGTTCTTATATACGAAATACTTGCTTCTATGCGGATTCAGTGTTATGGCTTGTTAAATTTATCTGTAAAAGTTTGGAATTAAGTGCATTGTCTTGGGAACGGGTCAGCACCCAGGTGTTGTGAGATATGCATATTGCTCAGTCTGCTTCAGTGATAAGATCTGTCAATTATATGATGCTCCCTATCGAATGCTAAAAAATTGAGAGCAGATATGATACCCTGTATGCCTCGAAAAACAGCAGGATGTAATATGGGATTCTGCTGTAAAAACCTATCGAGCATTATCTGTCAGAAACTTTCGTGTTCTACAATTGATCATTTCCCTGTTACTAATAGCACACTAGGGCTCTAGAAATTATTGGCATGGCGAGTGTTTGTAAGACGAACTTGCATCATATGCCGCAGAGTCAATTTTGGATTTTTGACTGATAAAGGAGATGTTGAAAGATAAATGGAAGGATGATAACAGAGATTTGGATCCAGTAAGGTCATTGAAACTGTCTTTAGGCCCTGACATGTAATGGGAAACTTCCCAAGTTCAAAAGTCTATCTGAATCTGAGTCTCGCCCATGTCAAAGTGTCCCTTTTCTTGGGTCCAACCATTAGATGAGTCAGTTCTTTCCAGAATTTATGGCGCTGTCCTGCTCAACTCGTGTAACTGTTGCCAACGATAGTGCCTTATCTTTGCACGCCAAATCTTGAGCTTATTATGAGGTGTTCTTATTCTTTCACCTTGAAATGCAGGTTCCAAAGGAATGGAAGCGGGATCCTCATTGGGAGGAACAAAATCACCTAGCAAGCCACCTTAGGAAGTTTCCTAGTAAGTGGAGTTCCGCAGATCCTTCAAAGGACCCAGTAGAAACAGTAAGAATTGTAGACCATTTTGTCATACGCCGGAACGGTGAAAATCATCAAGAAATTCCAGTCTCTGATCCTGTTCAATCAGAACCAGAGAGTTCTGATGCTCGGCGTCCTAAGCGAGAATAGGAGCCAATCAGAGATGGTGACCATACGAGGCCATGTGTTGAAGGAAAGAAAGACGACGATAAAGAAATAAAGCATTTCTCTCAGTTTCCTGAGAAGAAGGCAGAGGCTCAGGGGAACGGAGTGAGAAGAAGGAAGCCAAAAAGGGTGAGTTCATCAATCGTCAGGTTATGAGTGCGATCCAGGAGCTGAAGGACGAAATTATCAAGTTAGAGAAAATGATTCGATCCTTGTCCTGCTTCAACCTTGATAACTTTTATCATGATCACTCGTAAATCTTGAAATCAACCTTTCCTTCTCAGCAGAAAAAGGAAGACAGAAAAATATTTGAATGTTGTTAATTTTGATGACCCCTTGTTTCTTCTTGTTACCAATCAATTTTCTGTTTCTTTCCACGGACTAGATGAAGTGAATAAAAACCTTTGATGTTCATTCTTTTCATCTCTTAATTATTTTTATTGCTTTTGATCATGACAAAAAGGGAAAGGAGGGACCACCCGCCATGGTGGCTCAGCTGGGTAGGCACTAGACTTCCATCGAGAAGGTATAGTGTTCGAAGCTCCCGCAACGCAAGTTGCGGGAAGGCTGACTTTGAGACACTTGATGACTTACCCGGTGGCACATGTGTGGTGGTTAGCACGTGTCGCTCCCAGTGGTTTATCTCCGACTGCCGGTCGTGTGGGATTCCCTAGGTCACAAAAAAAAAAAAAGGAAAGGAGGGGACTGGTCATTTGTTCTTTCTCGACTTACTGTTCATCTTCTCTCACAAGAGGGGCGATTTTCGCACTGTTCACTAGTTTCGGTCTTCGATCAGCTTGGGCGACTCAGCCATCCTTTTGCCCTGATTTTTGGTGTCCTTCCTCCTCTTGGCACTCCCTAACTCTTCATCGAACAGATTTGTCTTCTTTTGCCCCGAAGTGGAGAGCTCATCTACCCTAGTTTCACGAGTTCACTTGGTTCGACGCTACAGTAGTGCCTGCTCGCGGGAGCTGCTCTAGCTTGTCCGAAGCTTGGCCTGAGACTTGTGGTGGTCGTGGTGTTCCTCAGTGTTCGTTCTCCTCTCACTTAGGCCCTGGTATGGATTGCTATAGGGTCTGAGTGTGCTGTTTGAGGATTTGTTGGGGCACGATGGCATCCCCCTTGAATGTTGGTTGTCAAGGTGATGGGAAGGGGAAGGGCCTGAGCTCCCCCACTTGTTTTCCCGCTGGTTGGTGAGCTGGTAAGCCGACTCAAGATTCTCGACCTTTTGGAGGGTCCGTCTCAGTTGAAGGTGGATCCAACCGTGGGCCAACTTCTAGGCCATCTCGAGAGGGGCGGTCCAGGGGCTGTAGTCGGTCTCGTGGCCCTTCCAATAGGGCTCTGAGTAAGCCAACAAGCTCCTCAAGACCTCCCCAAGATCTTAGGCTGATGTGACGTGGCTGGCCGCGAAAGGCTATTAGTGGTCCTATGTTCCCTCGGCTGTGGTGGGGGAGAAATATGTTGTTAACTTGTTTGCTGAGGTGTTACAAGCCGTTGACCCTAAATGGAATGAGTTCTTGGTGGGCCATTATGTGGGAAGGCGACTCCCTTTTCAGCTCACCGAACAAGCGCTAAAGAGCACATAGGATCTGAAACTAGTAGATGTGCTAGCCGATGACCAAGGATTCTATTTTTTCCACATCCCCGATCCGGCGTTCAGGAGGAAGATCCTTGAGGAGGGACCTATCACTGTGGCTAGGGTGCCACTCATTCTACAACAATGGAAACCACTCCTGGATTTGAAAAAGAGCAAGCAATCGGCAATGCCGGTTTGGACAAGGCTCAAGAACCTTCCGCTTGATCTTTGGTCTGCACCGGCAATAAGTGCTTTAGCTAGCTCCATTGGGAAACCGCTCCATGTGGACCATCGCACCGATGGGAAAAGGATGATTTCCTTCGCCAGGGTGTGTGTTAAGATCCAAGCAAAGCACCCGAGGGTCTCAACGGTGGAAGCTAATGTGGATGGCGTATTCAGGTCCATAACTGTGGAATATGAATGGAAGCCCGTGGAATGCCTCAAGTGTGGGGTATTTGGCCACAATTGTGCTACTACCCCTAAGCCCTCTCGGCCTCCTACGGCCCCGAAGACTAATCCTTCAGCTCTACCCCTTCGGAGCCTGCTCAGGCCTCTACCCCGTCCCTGGATGCTCCAGTGATCTCCAAGCAAGGTTGGAAACAAATGAAGAGTAGGAAGAAAAAATCTCAACCTCAGTGGGAGGGAAACTCCTCTATGCCAGGTGTGAGCGAAGAGCTGAGGCCCTTGAAACTCAAATCAGCAATTGTGGTGGAGAGGTTACCTGGCACCTCTATGTGCAAACCCCCCAAAGGGCCTCTGACCTTTTCGGAGCAGGTGGAAGTTGCTCCATCTCCCTCGGATGACATAGTTAGTCCTTCCGAGCATAGTGATCCAACATTGGTCAGTCCGCCTGAGGTGTTAAGAGGAGTGGAGTTCCTTTTTTCTTCGGATAATGACCTCCTCTCCCCATGCCCCTCTCCGAAGGTAGCTATGGTGGATAGGAGGCTAGCTCCAATTCCAGATCCTCCCCCATCGACATTGCAGGATAAATTGCTTGCTTTGGTGCCGGATCCTCCCCCTCCAGCGACCCGGCCAGCTACACCCTACACTCGACACAGTCCATCCAAAAGGAGATAAATCCTCTCCTTCCCTCTTGTAAATATGTATATAGGATGTTGGAATATTAGGGGGCTCGTTGCACCTCTTAAGCAAGCAAAAGTGAGGAATCTGGTCTTCACGAACTGTTTATCCTTAATCGGGCTAATTGAAACCAAAGTTCCTCACAATCTTTTCAATGCCATTTCTGGGAATCTGTTAGTAAACTGGTGTTAGCGAGCTAACTTGGAATACTCCGATAGGGGTAGAATATGGGTTGGTTGGGATCCTATTGCGGTTTCCTTTGAACCTCGCTCGGTCTCTGATCAGGTGACTCATGGGGAGCTTTGTTGGTTGGGCTCAAGTATGACCTGTGTGGTTTCTATTGTTTATGTTGAACATTCATTTTCTTCCCGGTGTCTATTGTGGGAGGATATGGTTTCTAGAAGTGCTGCTCTTCACGATAGGCCATGGCTTGTAATAGGAGACTTTAATGCGATTAAGGATCCCTTAGACAGACTAGGTGGCAAGCATCTTTGGTTACCGAGTTTTGATGAGTTTGGGCTTTGTCTGGACTAGGCGGAATTGGATGACCTTAGGTACGTGGGGTTTCGTTACACTTGATCCACGTCTTCAGGCCCTAAGCGCAAGGCGAGGAAGATCAATAGGGTCCTGGTTAACCCTTGTTGGAGCCAGGTTTTTTCCTTTTCGAAGGCGTTCTTTCTCACACTTGGGATCTCTGATCACTCATCTATGGTTGTAAAAGTGGAGAATCCGGTTCTTCGAAGGAAACCATTTAAGTTTTTTTTTTTTTTTTGGATGCAACACCCAGACTTTGAATCAATTGTGAAGCAAGTTTGGGAGGCTCCAGGGTCAGGGGTGCCTATGTTTAGGCTTGTGCGCAAGTTGAAGGCCCTCAAAGGTCGACTTAAGCAATTGAATAGGAATTCCTTTGCTAACATATCCGTTAGAACGTTTGAAGCAAGGGAAGCCTTGAGATAGACTCAAGTTGGTCTCCTTCAAGATCCCACAAGTGTGGTTCTAGCTGACTTGGAGAGGGTGCAACAAAGATCCATAGTGGAGCTTTGGTCTCAGGTAGAGTCATTCTTTAGGCAAAAGGCTAGAGTCAGATGGCTTAAGGAAGGTGATCAGAATATGAAGTTCTTTCATCGTTACGTCAATAAGAGATAGTTAAGGAACAAAATTCTCTCAATGGTGGATGCTTCGGGTAACCAAATCACTGAGTCTCAGATGGTTCAACAGCATTTTGTAGACTACTTCCAGGATCTTTTGCTGCCAAGGCTAGATTATGAGTCCTCATCGGCGTCAAATCTAAGAAAAATTATCCAATCTTGTCTGAATGATGATCAGGTCGCCGCCCTTGATCGTCCGGTTTCTGACCTAGAGGTTGGCGACACACTTTTTCTCCCTTGCTCGGGGGAAGGCGCCCGATCTGGATGGCTTCACGGTGGAGTTCTTCAAGGAGAATTGGGACACGGTGGGTCAACTGGTCACGGAAGCTGTGAAAGATTTCTTTATTTCGAGGAAGCTCCTTAATGAAATCAATAACACCATTCTGGTGTTGGTTCCGAAGGTGCCCAGTGCGACTATTGTTGACGACTATAGGCCTATCGCTTGTCGCAACACGGTCTACAAGGTTATTACTGAAGTGCTTGCAAATAGGATTGCTGCAGTGCTTCAAGACCTTATAAGCCCTCATCAAAGCGCCTTTGTCAAGGGTCGTCACATTATGGATAATGTCCTCTTGGCGCAAGAACTTTTCGCTGGTTTTCATGTGGAACCTTATGCACCTAAATGTGCTAGAAAAGTTGACTTCAAGAAGTCCTATGACACCGTAGACTGGCGGTTCCTTAAGAGTGTGCTACTTGCTTTTCGATTTCCTGATCGGCTAGTTCACCCCATCGTGACTTGTGTGAGGACTCCTCGGTTTTCCATTGCATTAAATGGGGAGCTTCATGGTTTTTTTCCTAGCAGAAGGGGCCTGCGCTAGGGGGATCCCATATCTCCCTACTTATTCACGCTGGTTATGGAGATACTCTCTGGGATTCTTGGGAGATGCTCCCATCAGCCAGACTTCAGGTTCTTCTGGAGGTGTAAGTCTAGTAGCCTTTCGCACTTGTTCTTTGCAAACGATATATTTCTTTTTTGTGAAGGTCACTTGCTTTCTATTAAGCTGCTTAAAAAAGGTCTTCAGAGTTTTTCATTATGGAGTGGCCTTATTCCGAATCAAAGGAAAAGCGAGTTATTCCTCTCTAGTGGCCAACCGACTCTTCGGGATCAAATCCTACTAGAACTCGGATTCCATGAGGGGCTCGATCCAGTTCGGTACCTGGGCGTTCCAATCATCTCCTCGAGGCTGGGGAAAGCGAACTGTGTGTTACTCTTGTCAGGCGTATCACCTCTAGGGTGGAATCCTGGACACATCAGTTTCTTTTTGTAGTTGGTCGTCTTCAATTGATCAAGTCAGTTCTTCATGTCATTCAGGCCTACTGGGCGAGTTTTTATTCTGCTCGCAGCAATGCTAGATAAGATTGAGTGAATCCTTAGGCAATTCCTCTAGAAAGGACCTTAGTTGGATAGAGGGGGAGTCAAAGTATCCTAGGAGGATGTTTGCCTTCCTAAGGTGGAAGGCGGTCTGGGTATCCAGAGGTTGCGTGAGTGCAACAAGGCGACTATGCTCAAACATATCTGGATCTTATTTTCAGATAAAGAGTCTTTTTGGTGCAGATGGATCCACTCAACCTTCTTACAAGGGGGGAACTTCTGGGTGGTGAAGTAGCCGACCTTTTGTTTTTGGGCTTGGAAGAAACTACTATAACTCAGGACAGAATTCCGGCTCTGCTTCTACTGGAGGATAGGCGATGGTCTTTCCACGTCTCTTTGGTTCGATAATTAGCATCCCAAGGGCCCGTTGAATCTAATTTCCACAGATTCGCTCATCTATAGCTCTGATCTTTCTAGGTAGGCTTCGGTAGCTGATCTCTTCTCGGAGGATGGCCAGTCTATTAGATTGGTGATTCAGACATGGGGCTCACCACTTCCCACCTTGACTAGTGTTGTGGATCAGTTTTGTTGGAGGGAGGCTTCTTTGGGCGTGTTTTCGGTGGCCTCGGCTTGGGAGCTTATAAGGCGAAAGAGGGAGAGAGTCAGTTGGCACAGTCTCATCTAGAACAATGCCATCCTACCTCAGTACCAACTGAACCTTTGGCTCATCACTAAGCGCAGGCTACCTACACAATCCCTTCTTATGTCTCATGGCAAGATTGATGTTATGTCTTGCCCCTTTTGCAATGAGGTGCTGGACTCGGTCGATCACCTCTTTTTTGGTTGTCGTATCACCTCGACTGTTGCCTTTTTTTGGGCGACTAGATGTGGTCTTCCTTGGAGTAATAAGCCTTGGAAGGATACGCTTAGTTGGGCTTCAGCCTTGCTCTCGGGCAAGGAGTTTTATAAATGCATTAGTCGATTCTCTTTTGGAGCACTCTGCCAAATCATTTGGAAGAATAGAAACGATATTCTCTTTAGGGGTGTGCAAATTTCTACTTTGGCTATGAAGAAGCACATTCTAAAGGTTGTTAAAGATAAGGCTTGCACCTTCAAGAATGTGGAGGATTCCCCAAGAAATAGAAGAGTGCAACGTTCCCGGGAAGTGGACCTTGCTATCTTCGACATCTGAGTTGGCCTTGCTTAGGTAGACACCTGGTGCTGCTTTGTGTCCTTCCTTTGGCGTGTTTTCTTGTTTTGGTGTTGTTGGCTGATTGGCCTTTTTTTAGCTTCCTTTCACTCATCATGAGCTTGTTCATCTTAAGTGACGGTTTTTTTTAAACCGTTTGTCTATAATTTTGACCTTCCCCTTAATATTACTTACTTTACAAAAAAAAAAAAAAAAAAAAAGGGAGAGGAATATGCAACCGTGTCGGAAAAGAGATAGGAACATACAAATAGGTAGAGACAGATAGGGGGAGAAGATATAAACAAAAACAGATAAAGCAAAATGATATTAATTATGATTATGACTGGATTGTTGATTCAGGGTGTTCGAGTCATATGACTGGAGATCAAGGCAAATTGTCAAACATGCATAATTATACCGGAGGACGTGTTGTTATTATTGCAGACGGCCCGAGGTTGCCGATTACTCATATCGGCGAGACGATGATAACTCCTCGATTCAATTCACAGCAAGTTGAATTGAAAAGTGTGTATCACGTGCTAGGAATGAAGAAGAATTTATTGTCTATGTCCCAGCTCACAGACTCAAGTAATTATGTGGTGTTCGGTCCATGAGATGTTAAGGTGTACCGAAGTTTGAAGCCCACTCGTCAACCAATCATGGAGGGATGTCAGCTGGAGTCCGTTTATGTGATGTCTGCTCAAACGACATACGTAAACAAAACCCGAAGGAATGATACACCCAATTTATGGCATGTGTGGCTTGGGCATGTGAGTTATCACAAGTAGAAGGTGATGATGCAAAAGAACATGCTGAGGGGTCTTCCTCAGTTGGAAGTGCAAGAAAATGTGATTTATGCCGGGTGCCAGTACGGAAAGGCACATCAACTTCCATATAAGGAACCATCGTTCAAAGCTCGGATGCCTCGCGAGCTCGTTCACTCGGATGTGTTTGGTCCAGTGAAGCAGCAATCTATTAGCGAATTCAAGTATATGATCACTTTTATTGACGACTTCTCCAGGTACGTCTAGGTTGATTTCATGAAAGAAAAATCTGAGGCGTTTATCAAATTTAAGGTGTTTAAGGAGAAGGTTGAAAGTGAAGTAGGTAGAAAAATTTGTTGCCTACGCACCGATAACGGGGGAGGGTACACTTCCTACGAGTTTACGAAGTATTTGCAAGAGTACAAGATATGTCGACAATATACTTGTCCGTATACGCCGCAGCAGAACGGTGTTGCCGAAATATAGAATCGACATCTAGCTGAGACATGCAAGAGCATGTTGCATGTGAAGAATGTTCCACCGAGGTTTTGGGCTGAATGTATGAAGACGGCGGCTCACGTGATCGACAGGCTACCACAAGCAAGGCTTGGTTTTATGTCTCCACACAAGAAGCTACGGAATCGCAAGCCGTGATAAGTCACTTTAGAGTTTTCGAATGTGTTTGTTATGCATTTGTGCTTGATCATCTTTGCAGCAAATTCGACAAGAAGGTGGTCCGCTGCATGTTCATGGGATATGATGATCAACGAAAGGGGTGGAAGTGCTGTGACCCTACAATAGAGAGGTGCTATTCTTCAAGGAATGTGGTGTTCGATGAAGTGTCGACTTGGTGGTCACCTCAAGTAGTTGAATTGCCAAATTCACAGCATTTTGACGAAGAGGTTGAAGAAAGGCTGAAAGAATTCGATGAGAATCAACCTGTTGAAAAAGATGTCAAAGCACAATCACTAGGATTGACAAGTTCATCTAGTGAGCATCCAAGGTCGACAGAAGAACTTTGACCAAGTCAGGTCGAAGAACTTGAAGAGGAGGAGCCTCAACTTCGGAGATCAACGAGGCAAAGGAAGCCGAACCCCAAGTATGCCAATGCAGCATTGACTAAAGATGTTGGCATGGTTGAGCCTTCGACATATGAAGAAGCCTCGAAGAGTACGAGAATGGAGGAAGGCCATGGAAGAAGAAATCCTTGCACTAAAGAAGAATGAGACATGGGACTTGGTAACAAAACCTAAAGAGGTACGTCCTATTTCTAGCAAATGGGTTTATAAACTTAAAACTCGACCAGACGGGTTGATTGAGAGGTATAAAGCACGTTTAGTGGCTCGAGGATTTTCGCAAAAATATGGGGTTGATTATGAAGAGACCTTTAGCCCGGTGGCAAAGGTTACCACTGTTTGAGTTCTATTAGCACTTGTAGCAAGCAAGTCGTGGAATGTGTGGCAAATGAATGTGAAGAACGTTTTCCTACATGGAGAACTCGAGCGAGAGATATACATGGAGCAACCGGATGGCTTCAAGAGCAAAATTCATCCAAAATATGTCAGCAAGCTAAAGAAAGCATTGTATGGCTTGAAGCAAGCCCCGAGAGCGTGGTATGGAAAAATTGCAGAATTCTTGTTGAAGAACGATTATAATGTAGCTCCAGCAGACTCAAGCCTGTTCGTGAATGTAGGAGATGGAAAGGTTGCAGCTATGCTAGTTTATGTGGATGATCTCATCATTACTGGAGATGATGAAGATGAGATATGTCGAATTAGAGCCAACCTCTCTGTGCGGTTCTAGATGAAGGACCTTGGAGAACTAAAACACTTTCTGGGGCTTGAGATTGATAGGACAAAGGAAGGATTATTCTTATGTCAACAAAAGTATGCACGAGATCTCTTGATAAAATTCGGAATGCTTGATTGCAAACCTATATCTACTCCGTCGGATGGGAACGCAAAGCTGTGCGCTGAAGAAGGTCGAAAGCTAAAAGATTCACTATGTATAGGTAACTGGTAGGTAGTCTAATTTACCTTACCATAACTCGACCTGACATCTCTTTTGCAGTGGGAGTAGTGAGTTGATTCATGGAGAAGCCAAGGAAGCCTCACTTGGATGCAGCCAAGCGTATCCTAAGGTATGTAAAGAAGACTTTTGATTTTGGGCCTTTGTATAAAAAGGGATCATCGAGTGAGTTGGTCGGTCATTATGATGCTGACTATGCTAGAGATCAACACACACGACGATCAACTACTGGATACTCGTTTAATCTTGGATCAGCAATAGTGTCCCGGTGCAGTAAAAGACAGTTGACTGTGTCTTTATGTACAACAGAAGCTGAATACAGAGCAGCAGCAATGGCGGCTCAAGAGAGCACATGGCTAGTGCAGTTATTGGATGATCTCCATCAATCAATAGGTTATTCGACAATTTGTATTGTGATAATCTATCCACTATAAGCTTGGCAGAGAATCCAGTTTTCCATGCTAGGACTAAGCATGTGGAAGTCCATTATCACTTTTTGCGAGAGAAAGTGTTGGAGGATGAGATCAAGATGAAGTACATCAAGATAGGTGATCAAGTTGCTAATATCTTCACCAAAGGTCTTGGAGTTGCAAAGTTTGAAGAGTTTCAAGCTCAGCTTGGTTTGGTCGCGAGGACTATCCTTAGAGAGAGTAGTCGGTGAGGGGGAGTATTGAATATATCACCACCTATCTCTCGTGACTCTTCGTGTTTTGGTCGAAAGGCTGTTCAGTTTCCAATGAAAGCTGTTTCGGCACACATATTAAAGTGTCTTTATTACTATTTATACATGTTGTCTTTATTACTATTTATTTAGACATGTCTTTTCATATTTCTAAGGAATGTCAAGAGTCATGTTTTAAGCCTATATATAAACAAGTCTTGTAATCGTTTCAAAATAGAGAGTAAAAAGTATTTTTCAGCAAGTAGTATATTCATCTCATTCCTTAAAAAGCTTCTCTTGTGAGAGTGTTATCAGAGCTGTGCGACTCTAATATTCAACAGTTGCATTATTTATGCACTAAATATGCCCTATCGTTGTCATCTTCTATTAAATATCAACAGATATCCATAAATTTCAACTTTGTTATTCGTAGCCCATAATACTATTGAAGAAAAATCCCTTGGAATTTTGAAGTTGACAAAACAGCCTCAAGAGTAAGGTCTGAAGAATCCAAGACTCAATCGGTTCAGTTTGAAGAATTCAAGTCCCAAAGGTTTTCCGTCTGAAGACAGTCAGACTCAAAGTTCGGTCTGAAGTTTTTCCATCTGAAGATAGTTAAGACTCAGTTTCAGTCTGAAGACCTGTAAGACCCAAATCTAAGTCTGAAGACAGTTTGTGATTTTGACAAGCTGGCAACAGGTTATTTTTATGGTTAAGGAAAGTAAGATTTGGATATTATATTCCCTAACTTATCCATGGAATATCTCTGGCTGAGATCACGAGCTCGGAAGATTTATTCTTCGGATTTTTATCTGTTGAAGAACAAGTGAATTTTTGGAACGATCTAATTTTGGGAACTCAAGATCCTGATTGTATGGGCGAGCAGGATTGACGAGCTATTGTCTACTTACATTTTCGGCGATGTGGAGATCACTTAAATTGATTCAGTCCAACGGGTTGATTGGATGAATTCTTGGAAAGTGCCAACGGGTATGAAGGCACGGAGGCTATTTAAGGTGGACTGGTGTTGCTCGAAGAGAGAGAGAGAGACTTTATAGAAAAATCTCGATGTTAGAACCTCTGAAATCATTTGTTCTCTAGAATCTCTCGTGTTCAATCTGTGTATCAAAGAGAGTTACTTAAAGTGCGAAAAAACAGCAAGAAGCTATAGGAGAGACTGTCTTTCGAAGAAGTCTAGTTCGTGAATTGTAACATCTCTCATTTGCTACATAGTAATTACAGCCGGTTGGCTGCTAGCGTGGAGAGTGGACGTAGGCTTGGAATAAGCCGAACCACTATAATCATCGTGTCAATTCTCTTTACCCTACTCTATTTACTTTGTGAATGCATGATCTATTCATTGTTGATGTTTTTCAATTAAAAGATTCCAAAAGAATTCCGTAATAACCTATTCACCCCCCTCTAGGTTAATTCACTAGCCAATATCAATTGGTATCGAGCTCTGGGTTGCTTATTTATTGGAAGTGTTTATTATTTCTAAAGCAAAAGATCTATGGCTAGTGTTTTGGCTCCAGGTTTAATTGAAGGGCAAAGCAATACCATACCTCCCTACTTCGATGGAAAGGAGTACAACGTATGGAAAAACAAGATGAAGGCATTCCTAAGATCCAAAGATCCTATGGAATGGAATGTAGTGGAGAATGGAATCGCTCCTAAAGCTGCATCAATCATAGGGAAAGAATTACTTGATGGAATGGGAGCATCGCACACTAATATCTCAAAGAGACAAGCCCTTGATGCAAAAGCTATCTACTCTCTATATTGTGCATTATCTCCTACTGAATATAATAGAATTTCATCTTGTGAAACAGCCAAAGAAGTTTGAGATAGATTGCACGTCACCTATGAAGGAACAGATCGAGTCAAAGAAACCAAAATCAATATCCTTCTTGGTCAATATGAAGCCTTCAAAATGAAGCCAAGAGAATCAATCATGGATATGTTTCGATTTATAGAAATTGTAAACGGCTTGGCATACCAAGGACAGCCAATCTCAGGACCTATGAAGGTCAATAAACTGTTGAGAGGACTCTCCAAAGATTGAAATCACGTCAAGATATCTATAAGAGAAACACAAAGGATCATGCCTCTTTCAGTAGATGAATTGGTCGGCACACTTCAATCTTATGAAGTCGAGTAATTCAATGAGGAATTTGACACAAAAGGTAAGAAGTCAATTGCTTTAAAATCTAATGATGATTCTGATGCTACAGATTCAGAAGAGGACTTGGATGATGAGGAATTAGCACTTCTGATTAGAAAATTCAGAAGGCTAAATAGAAAAGGCAAAAGGTTCAATGGAAAGAGACAAAACAATCGAGATCGCAAAAGAAATCAAATGAAGAAGAAGATACCAGCAAATAAGTTGTTTACTTTGAATGCAAGAGGAAGGGACACATTAGACTCAACTGTCCCTTATTGAAGAAAAAGAAAGGAAAACCTGAAAGGTTCAAGAAAGCACTCAAAGCTGATACTTGGAGTGACACTGAACGTGAGGAGAGTGATGAAGAGTATGCGAATATATGTCTTATGGCGAATTCAGACTCAGACTCAAATTCAAGCTCAGACTCAGACTCGGACTCAGACTCAAACAGCGGTATCAAGGTTAGAAATTTAAAAATTCCCACCAAAGTATTAAAATACATTGATGAACTTTGTCTCAATCTTAAAGGCTCTCTTAAAAGGATTTCTGAACTAAGAAGGAGAATTCCAAACTGAAACAACAAAAAAAGATATTAATTGAAAAAGTTGAAGGTCTAGACAAGTCTCTTGCTGTTTCAAAAGAAAATGAGAATGAACTTTCAAAAGAAAATGTTTGCTTGAAAGAAGATTTGTTGAAAGTTACAAAGAAATTTTCAATGGATTTTGAAAAGTTGGATGAAATTCTTTCTATTCAAAGACCTTATTTTAATAAATTTGGTCTAGGAATGACACATGAAACTATTCATTTGATTGATTTCCCAAAGGTAAAGGAAAGAATCAAAAATAGGCAAATAAAATCGTTTTATAAGAATCATTTTCAAAAGGTTTTTGTAAAGCTTGTTGGTAGAAATGCTCTTACATGTTCAAAATATAAAAGTGTAGAACATTTTGAGAAGGAGTATCCCAAAGTTTGGAGACCCGTTAAGAAGAGCTGGGTAAAGACTATTTATGCTACTAACAATGATGGACCCAAGAAAGTTTGGGTACCAAAGAAGACTTGAGTCTTTCATTTAAATGCAGGTCACTATCAAGAAGAAAATCAAGTGGTATTTGGATAGTGGCTGTTCAAGACACATGACGGAGACTCAAATTGTTTCACAAAACTCTCTCATGTAAAATGAGGAAATGTTTCTTTCGATGGCAACAACAAAGGAAAAATTGTTGGTCGAGGAACCGTGAAGATAGGAAACCTCACAATCAACAATGTTTCTCTTGTTGGAGGATTGAACTACAATCTATTGAGTATTAGTCAACTATGCGATACTAGATACAAAATCAACTTTCAAGAAGATACATGTTCTTGAACAAGCAAATATCTCTCACAATCCTTTACTGGACGAAGACATGGAAACATTTATTTGCTAGATGTAAAGTCTGACAGTCCTCAATGAATCAAGTGGTATTTGGATAGTGGCTGTTCAAGACACATGACGGGAGACTCAAATTGTTTCACAAAACTCTCTCATGTAAAAGGAGGAAATGTTTCTTTCGATGGCAACAACAAAGGAAAAATTGTTGGTCGAGGAACCGTGAAGATAGGAAACCTCACAATCAACAATGTTTCTCTTGTTGGAGGATTGAACTACAATCTATTGAGTATTAGTCAACTATGCGATATTAGATACAAAATCAACTTTCAAGAAGATACATGTTCTTGAACAAGCAAATATCTCTCACAATCCTTTACTGGACGAAGACATGGAAACATTTATTTGCTAGATGTAAAGTCTGACAGTCCTCAATGCTTGATATCAATTCAAGATGAAGCCATTCTTTGGCATAGGAAACTTGGACATGTCAATCTAAAGCAAATTGCAAAAGTTTCATCCAAAAGCTTGTTCGGGGACTTCCTAACCTCAAGTATCAAAAGCATGATCTATGCACTCCTTGTGTACTCGGAAAACAAGTTAGAAATTCCTATAAATCTATAAATCAGGTATCCACTAATCGTGTTTTGCAGCTATTACACATGGATTTGTTCGGGCCAACAAGAATTCAAAGTATTGGAGGTAAAAGATATTGTTTGGTTATAGTTGATAATTATTCTCGTTTTACTTGGGTATTCTTTCTTGCAAATAAATCTGAAGCTTTACCTTATTTTACTAAGTTTGCAAAGAAAATCCAAATTGAGAAAGGGTATGCAATTTCAAGTATTAGAACTGACCATGGCAGAGAATTTGAAAATCATGATTTTGCTAAATATTGTGATGACTATGGTATTCAACATAATTTTTCATCCCCATACACTCCACAACAAAATGGAGTTGTAGAAAGGAAAAATCGTTCTTTGCAAAAAATGGCAAGAACTCTTTTGATTGAAAGTAATATTTCTTCTCATTTCTGGGCTAAAGCTACTTCAACTGCTTGCTATATTATAAATAGAATTTTTCTAAGACCTATTTTAGAGAAAATACCTTACGAACTGCTTAAAGGTAAGAAACCTATTATTTCTTATTTTCATGTATTTGGTTGTAAATGCTTTATTCTAAAGAATTCTAGTGATCAAATTGGTAAGTTTGAAGAAAAATCAAATGAAGGAATCTTCCTTGGCTACTCTATGACGAGCAAAGCTTTCAGAATTTTCAACAAACGAACTCAAACTGTGGAAGAATCCATGAATGTGAAATTTGAAGACTTAGTACAAAATCAGACTCAACCTGAAGATTATGAGTCTGGCCAAGTGTCTACAAATTCTTTTGAAGAAAATCGAATCTCAGATACTCAGTTGCAAACCAATTCAGTAGTTCTAACTGAAAAAGAGCTTCATCAAAATGACAAACCAACTACAAATTGGAAGCACAAATCAAGTCACCCTGCAGATCTCATCATAGGCAATATTGATGAAAGAGTTCGTACAAGATCTAAAAGGCGTGAAGAATCTAGTGCTCTTGCACTCATTTCTGAGATAGAACCTAAAAACATAGAAGATGCATTGAAAGATGAAAGCTGGATTGAAGCAATGCAAGAAGAATTGAATCAATTCAAAATCAACAATGTTTGGGGGCTAGTTCCTAAACCAAAAGGTAAATCAATTGTTAGTACCAAATGGGTTTTCAGGAACAAGCTTGATCAACAAGGAAAAGTGGTAAGGAACAAAACAAGACTTGTGGCAAAAGGTTACACACAAGAAGAAGGTATCGACTATGATGAAACCTATGCTCCGATGGCAAGGTTAGAAGCTATAAGATTACTTCTTGCTTTTTTTTTTAAAAAAAAAAAATTCAGGTTATTCCAAATGGACGTGAAAAGTGCATTCCTAAATGGAATTATCCAAGAAGAAGTCTATGTGGAACAACCATCAGGATTTGAAGATCCTAGAAGACCAAACTTTGAAGAAAACTTTATATGGCTTAAAACAAGCACCTCGAGCATGGTATGAAAGGTTAAGTAATTTCTTAATTCAAAATGGTTTCTCTAAAGGTAAAGTTGATACTACTTTATTTATAAAAAGAGAAGGCAATGATTTCATACTTGTTCAAATTTATGTTGATGATATAATATTTGGTTCTTCTAATGAAAAGCTTTGCAAGAATTTTTCAAAGTGTATGCAGAATGAATTTGACATGAGCATGATGGATGAATTAAACTTCTTTTTGGGACTTCAAGTTAAACAATCAAGTGAACGAACTTTTACCCACCAAGAGAAGTATGCAAAAGACCTTATCAAGAAGTATGGAATGGAGAATTGCAAGAAAACAGAAACTCCTATGTCAAGCTCATCAAAGTTGGATAAAGATGAAGAAGGAAATAGTGTAGATCAAAAGCTATACAGAAGTATAATCGGGTCACTTCTTTACCTTACAGCATTTAGACCTGATATTTTATTTAGTATTTGCATATGTGCTAGATTTCAATCTGATCCTAAAGAATCTCATATGACTGCTGCGAAGCGCATTATTAAATATGTTGCAACTACATCTAAGCTAGGTCTGTGGTATTCCAAACAATGAGATTTTACTTTCCTTGGATATTTTGATGCTGACCTTACTGGTTGTAGAGTGGATAGAAAAAGTACTACAGGTACATGTCAACTATTAGGAAACAGGATGGTGTCTTAGTTCTCAAAAAAAAACAGGGTATCGTGACTCTTTCAACCGCTGAAGCAGAGTACATAGCTCTTGAAAGTTGCTGCTCTCAAATCCTATGGATGCAACAACAATTGAGAGACTTTGGAGTTGAGGAAACGAGTACAGAAATCAAATGTGACAACACAAGTCCAATCAACCTCACAAAGAATCCAATACTTCATTCAAGAGCAAAGCACATTGAAATCAAGCATCATTTCATTCGAGATCATGTTCAAAGTGGAGAAGTGGTAATTCAGCATGTAGATTCAAAGAATCAATTAGCAGATATATTTACAAAGCCCCTAGAAAAGGCTAACTTTGAATCAATTCGCTCAAGACTGAGTATCATAAGTTTTGAAGATGTTCAGACTCAAAATTAAAGTCTTGAAAAGCTCAGACTCAACGCAAGGTCTAAAGGTGTTTCAGACTCAACGTAAAGTCTGATGGCTCTCAGACTCAAAGGTAAAGTCTAAAAAGAGTTCGACTCGAGGTAAAGTCTGAACAACTATCGACTCTATTTTAAAGTTCTTTTACGTATCTCTTCGCATTATATTGTTTTTGTTAATTACTTTTCGAATTTTCAAAATCTCTTTTTACTCAATTTCTAACATGCAATTATGGCGGTTTATATTTTTAAAGGCAGTTTTCTTCTTTTCGAAATTATGGTTTATTTTTAGTAGTTTTTATCTTTACTTTTTGGCGACGATTTAGTTTCCGGTTTTATTTTTATTTTTATTTTTATACACTCGAATCTTCACTTTCATCCGCTACTACTCTTTTGCAATTCATCTCCATTCTCATTCGCTTTTGAAACCCTAAAAGCTCCATTTGCCATTCCTGTTTCATCATCTTTTTTCGATAAAAATCTCATCTTTTTGACGAACAAGTTGAGCTTTCTCCTGTGCTCCAAAAATGTCGTCTCGAAAGTCTTCCAGAATCGCAAGCAGGGGACCACAGAGACAACCAGAGGGTCCTACAAGGGTGGACCTCACAGGCGAGGAATCTCCTCAAAGGGAAGCCGAAAGTCAATATTTTGAGGAAGGGATCACAAAAGCAGAACCGGTAATAACTCTTAAACCGAATATTGCTTTTGATCTTTACAAAAGGCTTAAAGATGGAGGAGTAAGTCTAGAGACGATTGAGGATTATCTAAAAGAAAGAGGATTCAAGAGTGAGTATCTCTTCTTGTTTGAAATGGAGAAGTTGAAAATCGTTAAGGAAGGAACTGCGCAAAGAACGCTTGAAAACATTTCGAGTAATTCGCTTGAAAATACTCCAACCGAGACCCTAGATGATGATGAGAGACTTTTCTCTCACTTCCAGCCACGATTTGGTGTGGCTGTTAACTCTGTTTGTCCTTCGGGAAGTTTGTTTCGGTCTAAAGAGCATGAGCGAGTATATATGAAGCTATTGAAGAGGGGTGTAGTAAATCCAAGAAGTGTGGATTTTGACTTCCTTGATTCGTTGAAGATAAATCTTAGAGGGAAGTTTGCTATGCTGCAATTGGAAAGTTTCTGCACGGATACGACTAATGCCCATTCTGAACTTACGGCTTATTTTTACTCAAATTTGTCGTTTTTGGATGCGAATCAGTTGTCTTTTTCTTTTATGGACAAGAATTATATAGTTGATGTTGATATGCTGGCTGATATTATTGGGGTGGAAATAAGGAGTTTCCAACCAATAAAGGTGTCCACAGCCTATGCAACTTTGGAGATTGTACGTAACAGATCTGTAGAGGGCAAAATATCCTATACTAGGATGAATGCCACAAATGTATTGCTGCACAAAATCATCATCAATTGTATCAGGCCCAAGACAACCTCGAAGACTAATGTATCCAAGACCGAAGCCAAGCTGATATTTGCCATCAACCAGGGCAAACCCTTTTCTCTCCCACATGTTATTCTTTTCCACATGCTATGTAGCACCGACACGCGACACGCGACACGTGACATGACACGATACAACACGCGATACGTCATTTCTCAAAAAGTAGAGAATTCCGACACGTTCCGACACGTTAAATATTAAATAAATATTTTTATATATACATATGATTATTTCAAAAATAAAAAATAGTCAATTTATTTAAATAAATTTATAATTTTTTATGATGATCATAATTTCTTATTATTCAACATTATTCATTTTTTTTTTTTGAAATCACCCTCCATCCTCTCCCTCCGAAAAGAAAAGAAAAAAAAAAAAGGACAGATCCCGCCCAGACGAACATCCCATTTTATTTTATTTTGGCTCTTCATGACACCATCATTTTTTATTTTTATTTTACCTGCTCTTCCTTGAAAACCCAAACACTAGCTACCTCTTTGGAAACCCAAACCTAGCTGTCTCATCCTCCTTTGACTCCTCCTTTACGGCACCCCCCTCCTTGGAAAACTAAATCGTAGCCTCCTCCTCCTGTGCTCATCCTCCTTGCACGGCACCCATTCTTTTATTATTTAGAAACCCTTCAAGAGCAGCCTTGAAAAGTCTCAGAAAACGGCCGCTCCTCTTCCTCTCAATCCCTACTCTCTCTTGGTCATCTTGTTGCAGCTGCTCGCCTTGCCTGCCCGGGTCCCTCTCTTTTTTGCGGTCGTACCCTTGTCTCCAATCCTCTCGTCGCGCCATCTCGGTCGCCTGGTTCTCTCTTCCTCCAGCCTTCTCTCACCGTCGCGGCCTCACCGTCGCGGCCTCACTGCTGCTGCTGCCTCGCCTCCGCAGCGTTGCTTCCTCGTGCCTCGCCTCGTCTTCACCCTCCATCGCCAACGATTCACTCTCCCTCACGCTTGCAGATCCGCTCTAGAAACCCAGCCTCTTGCTCGGACACGCTCCGACTCGCGTGTCAAGAAGAGTTGACCACGTGTCGGAAAACCCGACACGTGTTGACCGCGTGTCGGAATGTGTCCGAGCGTGTCGGACACGCCGACACGTGTCCGACACGACACGGAAGGTTCCCAAGCGTGTCCGTGCTTCATAGTCCACATGTACAGGATTGTGATTAAGGACAAGGTTCAATTGCCTTATTCATCGATCATCACCAAGTTTTTCAGGCATTTTGATATTCAGATTCCTGCTCCTCTATGCCTAACCAAACTAAATCCGATGCTTGTTGGTCAGAAGATGGTGATGAAGATGAAGCTTCCAGAGCTAAATGTTGCACTGGAAAGGTTGAGGGAAGAGACAGCTTCCAAGGAGATCCCTGCTACTTCATCAAAGAGAAACGGCAAAAAGCCCATGGCTGAGAAAAAGTGTCGAAAAATCATCCTGTAAGATGAAGAGGATGAGGATGATGCCATGATCTTGTCAGCTCTCTCAAAATTGAGGAGCCTTGTTAGTTTGAGAACAGAGGCTGGAGAGAGGGCAAGAAAAGAAGCAGAGGAGAAGGAAGCTGAGAAGCAGAAGAAAGAGGAAGAGAAACAGAGGAAGAAAGAAGAGGAAAGGAAGAGAAGAGAGGAAGAAAGAAAAAGAAGAGAAGAGGAACGAGAGAGAAGAAGAGGAAAGACAGAGGAGAGAAGAAGAAGAAAGAAGAAGGGAAGAAGAAAGAAGAAGGGAAGAAGGATGAAGAGGAAAGCGAATGCGGGAGGATTTGGCTGCAGGATTTGAGCCATCATTCGCTCAATCTGGGAAGAGACCGAGAAACATCACAAGTGTTGATATAGATGTAGGCGAGGAATTTTCTACTCCACCCATTGGCATCAACACAGGAGGAGCTGTTGCAGAGCAAGGAACAATTTCGCCTTTACATTTTAGTGATGTGAGTAGATCAGGTGCTGATCCTGAGGAAGTCTATGCATCTCATTTCCCAGAGCATGAAGAATCCTCACCAATAGAGAAGGAAATGGCTGAAAAGGATGCTCCGAGTTTCCAAACTCCTAAAACTGAATCTACTGGTCCTAGTGGAGGTAATGCAAATTCGATAGCTTTTACACAACTGTTGGATGTTATGTTGGACCTTAAGAAGCAAGTGTTTGGAATGGACTTCGAGCTAAGGGATTTAAAGAAGGCTATGCTGAGTACTTCTGTAAATATGCAAGATCAGATCAACTCACTGAGAGCTCAAGTGGAATCAAATCAGAACAGTGCAGAGTTGGTTTCAGTGAAGGAAGCTCTCGCAAATCTCGAGAAGACATTATAGGAGCTCAAGAAATTTCAGCTTGTCCGTTTCCCTGGAGAACCCTAAATCATTTCCAAAACCATCTCTTATTCAATCTACCTCCTTTGATGGGACAAAAAGGGAAAGAGTTTGCAGATTTGAAGCTTTTTTTCTAAGCTTGTTTTTTATTTTTGAAATTTTATTTCGTTTGCTGTTTTCATTTTGATTTGGATTTGGATTGGACTGTTTGAATCTTTATGACTTTATCCTGATGATTTGATATTTGGATTTCTAGACTTGTGGATTTGCATTGCAGGATCATTATATTTGTGAGGATAATTGTTATTGGATTAACACTCTATTTTGCAGAAATAATCCTCAATATATATATATATATATATATATATATATAAATATATATGAGTATTCCTTGCAGGTTTAAAATTCGCAAATCTGCTGAGAGTTTTGTCACCATCAAAAAGGGGGAGATTGTTGAAGAAAAATCCCTTAGAGCTTTGAAGTTGACAAAACAGCCTCAAGAGTAAGGTTTGAAGAATCCAAGACTCAGTCGGTTAAGTCTGAAGAATTCAAGTCCCAAAGATTTTCCGTCTGAAGACAGTCAGACTCAAAGTTCGGTCTGAAGTTTTTCCGTCTGAAGATAGTTAAGACTCAATTTCAGTCTGAAGACCTTCAAGACCCAAATCTAAGTCTGAAGACAATTTGCGATTTTGACAAGCTGGCAACAGGTTATTTTTATGGTTAAGGAAAGTAAGATTTGGATATTATATTCCCTAACTTATCCATGGAATATCTCTGGCTGAAATCACGAGCTCGGAAAATTTATTCTTCGGATTTTTATCCGTTGAAGAACAAGTGAATTTTTGGAATGATCTAATTTTGGGAACTCAATATCCTGATTGTATGGGTGAGCAGGATTGATGAGCTATTGTCTACTTACATTTTCGGCGACGTAGAGATCACTTAAATTGATTCAGTCCAACGGGTTGATTGGATGAATTCTTGGAAAGTGCCAATGGGTATGAAGGCACGGAGACTATTTAAGGTGGATCGGTGTTGCTCGAAGAGAGAGAGAGACTTTATAGAAAAATCTCGATGTTAGAACCTCTGAAATCATTTGTTCTCTAGAATTTCTCGTGTTCAATCTGTGTATCAAAGAGAGTTACTTAAAGTGCGAAAACAGCAAGAAGCTGTAGGAGAGACTGTCTACTGAAGAAGTCTAGTTCGTGAATTGTAACATCTCTCATTTGCTACATAGTAATTACAGCCAGTTGGCTGCCAGCGTGGAGAGTGGACGTAGGCTTGGAATAAGCCGAACCACTATAATCATCGTGTCAATTCTCTTTACGCTACTCTATTTACTTTGTGAATGCATGATCTATTTATTGTTGATGTTTTTCAATTAAAAGATTCCAAAAGAATTCCGCAATAACCTATTCACCCCCCTCTAGGTTAATTCACTAGCCAATATCAAATACAACGTGATTCACAACACCATTATGCTCATAAGTGGTAGCACAATATATGTAGAAGTCAATTCAAAACTAGTAACTTAATCGGAGAAAAGTGGGTAAAGTCACTCTAATTAAAATTGGTAATTTGTAAAAAAGGTTGGTTAATTTAAGGTTTTATAGGGATATGCAACTAAAAGTTTGTCAATGATAATGACCATTAAAATCAAATAAATATCGATAAGTAACTCGAATGAAAGTAATTTAGATGATGATAATATAATGGAAAAAAAGATAGTAAGTCATGCTAATTTAGACTAGTTATCCCTAAAAAGACTTTATATATATATGGGGTTGCTAATCAAGGTAAATAAAAGTTGGTAACTCAAAAAAAAAAAAAAAAGCTGGTGAATTAATAAAAAATTGAAAGTTGGTAAGTAACTCAAACAAAAATTGATAAATTAAATTTAGTTCATAATTTAATTGACAAAAGTTGATAGAATTTTCTAATTTAAGTTGGTAACTTTGCATAAGAGTTACTATATTCGAAGCTTAGTAAGTTAGATAAATGAAACTGGTAAGTTAGTACAAAAATTGGTAATTGGCAAGTTGCAAAAAATTATTAGTAATTTTCCAGCTAGTTTCTTGAAAAAATAAAATTAAATTTAGTGGTTATCTATTTTACTAACAGTCATTTGACATTTACCAGCATTTCCCGAAATTTACTAGTACGGGAAAAAATCAATCTGATACTTCGGAACAAAAGCACCCAGCGAATATATACACAATAAGCACACCAAGAACTTTATTTAGCTTCGCAATAGATAAGATTACACATTGAACACAATATCGACACAAGCACACACGTACGCACGGCGTAATCAAGGAAAGATCATCTTCTGCGGCAGCGTTTCTCTCGTGCAAGCGGCGGCGTGAAGATGCCCTGCTTCACGCGTTGAGCAGATGAGCATCGACGTCTTTAGTGATCTTGACGACGGCATCGGTGTAGCTTTTAGGCTCCGCAACGGATTCGTTCAGCTTCTCGTAGTCAAAGGTCCACTTCACTGTGCTTCCGTTGCCGTCGTCTTTCGCGGCTGCCTGCCCAGTGGCCTTGAAGCTCTTGAACTTCTTCAGTATTTCTCCTTCCATGATATTGAACGTGATCGACTTGTTCCCATCGTCTACTTTGACCTTCTCCTTCACTGTCGACGACTTCCCATCTGCAATTTCCAGATTTTGGTCAAGCCAATTACTAGACTCTGTTAGCCTCTCACTGAAACTGAATATCCAAAGTCTCAACCTGGCATCCGTACAAGGGTCGAGAATTATATTGGCCTATCTATTAGTCCATACGTACATATATATAAGACGCAAGTTGAGACAAAGAGGTCCCATACAAGTAGGATCGTTTCAAGGTCAAGCGATTCCTTCTGTGACTTGTCCGCAAGATGAAACCCGGAGTTGGAGGAACTTGTACCGGATTGAGCAGCGAAAGTTTCCTGGGGTAATGAGTGAGCGTTTCGAGATGGTGTACCTACCTAGTGTGTAATTCCAATGCTTGATGGCGCGCTGGAGTTCCAGTCGCCATCATGAAGCCCCACCTTTTGGAATATCGGAGGAAATGGTGGGGAGGTGGTAGATTTGGCTCTTGAAGAGGTTGTAGAACTTATCTGTGGATGACTGGATGTCGATTTCGACCTCCAGCTTCCCCTCTAGACTCATGGTTTTTGTGGAGAAGATGACACAATAGTAACACCCGAGTTAAGAATCAGGATTCCGGAGACTAGACTTGCAGCTTTTTAGGTACTAAGCGCAGACTTATATGTAGAGAGTCACCAATGAGTGTCTCAGCTAGGGAGAAGGCGCTCCCACCCAATACCTCCCACCTCCGTATGGGCTGCCTACTGCCTAGGGATCAATCATCAGAAAATTCGGAAACTTATTATATATATTTCAATTCGATGCTAAACTTTTTCTTTCGTTTATATACTAATATAGCAATTCCGATTAATCCTACAAGACACACCGACGCTCTATAATTTTTGTAATTTCTTATAAAATTTCTGAACTTTTATTTTGTTTATTTTATCCTTGTTGTCAACAAGATCTAACAAGTTCATGCAGATCTAGACAAGGCTCACCTTGCCTACCGCTGACGAGGGTTTGTAAACCCTCACCGGTCACAATAATTTAAAAAAAAAATTGATTTTTTTTTAAATTGTAAAAGTTATTCACATCAATAATTTGTGGCCAAATTGTCTGGAAGAACTATATTAGTAAATCATCCAAAGTTTTAGGATTAAGTTGGCTAAATTAAAATGTTTATAATTGAATTGATATTCATATAAAAAGATTTAGTAATTTTTTTGGTAATTATCCCTTGATTATCTTGTGGTTCACGACAACTGAGGAAGCTTGGGGAATAACGCTTTTGCTAGAGCATCCAGATTTTACTCTATAGCGCTCAAAAGATGGCTTGATCGGTGAAGGGGAAGCTAAGGTCGGCTGGGTCAACCTTCACCGGTGGAGTGCCGGAGAGAGACCAGAGATGGGACTAATAGGAGGACGACGGCGACGATTGACGACATAGTGGTGGCACTATAGTCTAGAGGCGACGAGGATAGTCACTGGTGGCGCCGTAGGTGAGGGGAGGAGAGCTAACTTATTTTTTAACGTATATAAACATTTCAGCAAATTTTCATTAACCCTAGTTGATAGGTACAAGACATTGAATTGAGATAGTTTTTGGAACCCAGTTCAATCAATGAAAATTGCAGAAATAACATTGCACATGAGACAATTTTAGGGATCTAGTTGCAATAGTTCAAAATTTAAGGATGATATCGCACAATAAAAAAGTTTAATGATTCGCATCGTTGTTAGCTATTTTATATAAATGTTATATACATGTGTGTATTATGAGGAGGAAGCCGCCTAAATAGGTAAGAACAGGTGAAATGCCACCATAAAGTCAAAACGAACAGTCCAAAATATAAAATTATTTGCATTTGATGAGTTAGAACATCAAATGTAGACTATCAAATGTGTACTGTGCTCCACGCCTTGCGGATTTGAGTTGAAGTTTTGTTGATAGCATTATAAAAGTAAAAGTTTGGGGAAGCTTGTCCTTAAGATCGTTCGGGTAGTTGAGATGCGCAAAAGTTAACTGAAATGCAATTCGACCGTTCTACTAAAAGGCAATAAAATATGAAATTCGATTTTAAAATTTACTGTCTTCTTCCTGTGTTTGTGGTTTGGGCTTTACAATGTCAAACATTTAGTAAGGACAAAATTCACGAAATGATACTAGGATACAATTTTTGGGAAAACCTTAAATGTATAATGCAAGAAAATGAAAGGCGGTGAGGGAAAAAAGCAAAAACAAACACGAGGGTGCATTATAACTAGGTTTCCTTTTGGCTTATTGTAGAGTGCCTAGGCTTATTTTTTATGGCAGCAATTTGTTGCAACCAACACAAAAACAAATTTGCAATCACGAGCATATTAAATATTCAGATACTGTACCTCAAATAATAGAGGACTTTTTCTTGGAATAGTTTATTCAATAGTGCATTATTTTCCACATAGCTGTGGGCAACGTAAGCTAGCAAGTAGAGTGTAAGATTTTAAATCGTGGAACAAGAATTGGGGACATCAAACAACATATAAAATGTATGTATTGAAGCATTTGATTTCGAGATATACCATAGTTCTTTATGGTAGTTAATTAATAAACTTAATATACAGATGCCAATTTAATATAAACTTTTAATTTCATTAGTTTAGTTTTAAACTTTTACTTGAAATTTCAATATAATCATTTTGATTAATTTTCGTTTGGAATTGTTAACATGATGATTCAGTTATCACTAACCATCCTATATGGCACATTAACGTTAGCAATTTTCAATGAAATGTCTAAGACTGAATTTTGGCATCCATATATTAAGTTTATGACTGATAGGCTTCGATTCAAATATATTGAGATATTCAATAAAAATTGAGATTGAAAAGAGAAGTAAAATTAAATTTAAAGGGTGCCCATACAAACAAGTTGATTTATAATAATAAGCAGATAAGATTTGCAAATCTGCCTTTCTCTATGAAGCGTGTTGAGGTGTCATTTATAATATTTTCTCTTTAAGCGTTGTGCCATCGTGATTGCCTCGTACCAAATTGTGCACATCAGGTCTTGTCTAAGTTTTAAAATTATAATTAGTGACAAGTTGATGTTACCTTCTCGTACGATTGATTTTTATTTTTCCATTTCTGACCGTTCATTTGATGTTTGCCGATGTGTGACTATCTTTTTAGTTGTTTTTTTTATCTGCCTCCCGGTTTTATTTGCTAGTGCCCATCGCCATCGTTGACAAAAAGAGTATCGTAGTGACCCAATTCTCCATTCAACCTCGATCGAGCTTGATGTCTCAAATATCACCACCACCAGGTTTTAGAAGTAAACTTAGGTTTATGCTTGTGCTCGACTCGAACTCAGAATTCAAATTTTGGAAATTGAATAAAGTTGGAATATAATACTGCGCGTTTGTTTATGATATCAATAGCACATGTAGTTTTTACTTAAAAGGGTAACGACACCATTACCCCTGAATTTTTTTTTTTTTTTTTAAAACAATTGGGTCCTTAGACTAATAATCGAATTGCAAGTAAATATGCTGAATGTATATATCTGTCTCTATAAGCTCTTTATTGGTCTCTAAAACATTCCAAGCAGATAAAACAATTCCCAAATCGATTTGAGAGCAAATTTGTGCCAGATAAATTTGAGTACAAGAGCCCTTGCCTTAATACTTCATATAGTTTTGCGGTAGCATTATCAATCACTCTAAAAACTTTTATAGCACTTGTCAGTAGTTTAACAAAAGGATTTCGTTAACAAGTACACCCAAGGAAATTGTTATGTACCAAAGCAAGAATAGTTCATCATTTTGATGAGATCCCTCTCTTGAATTAAGCGTAATTAGTACATTGAAAATGATTTTTTTTCTTATTGAGTAGTTAACAAGACACTTAGCAAAATGTTGTCCTGTCGATCAAGGCGCAAAAAGCCCGTGGTCGAACTAGATGCGGAGGTTGTGAGCCATCGTATTATTATTAACTCTTAGACCGCTGGAGTTTTGGAGAAATTGTAACCTTTTTCCATGCCGGAGTGCACCCTTTCAACTCGTTCTCGGGAAATGTAGCCTCGATGCTTCTTGTTGCTCAGGAGCTTCATCTTCTCGCTCATCGGCAAATTGATAAACCACTTGCTCTGCTCGAAAACCTCATCTTGTACTCACGGCTTATTCCGTGGTTTACACGTAGAAGAACCTGCAATCCAAGCACGCCTATACGCACGCAAAACGCTATCGAATTAGGAATTAATCGCCTACGTTGCGCCTCATGCAGAATTTCTAACACAAAAAGCGAAAAAAAAAAAGGGCCGAAGTAGAAGAAGAGCGAATGAGGATCTGGTTGAGTAGAGCCACGGATTGGTGAACATTGGATGTGGAGAGATCGATATTGTTGAGGTTGGATATTTTGGTCACTTCAAAGACACCATTTGCTTTCTTCATGTTATGAGTTTTCAGATTAACGTTTTCTTTGCTTTCTTCCTTACAACAATTATGGATGGTCTCGGGTTGTTTTGCAAACCGAACCGAAACGTCAATGTACCTATTTTGTGTTTTTACTTACTATCCGAATCGTAATTAAAATCGAATCGAAAATACCCGAAATTTTTTGTTTGGATGAGGTATTATTGACGCTGCTAGTTTTTATTGTTGGTTTTGACCGGAGCTCTTGCATTGAGTGGGCCTAGTTAACTAAGAAACTTGCCAGTTTTTGGGCTAGCCCATGAAAAGCCCACATTTGCGTCACCCTCTCTCTCTCTCTCTCTCTCTCTCTCTCTCTCTTTTTATATCAGAGTCACCCTATCAAAATGAGGTCATGTGCAAGAATGGAGATGCAAATTATTTAAAGTCTGAAAATACAGATAAAGAAGAAAGTTCACGGACTACAAAGTGAAAACCCCATTCTTTAAAGCATTACGATTTATCAAGTTGTACTGGGTTAATTTTTTATTTGGATAAACTTGTGTCCCTAAGCATAAAGTCAAATTGACATATGTATGAAAAGTTTATAAGAACTAGAAATGATGCATACACATTGCGGGCACAAAAAAGGAGAAAGGGTGGAGTGGAGAAAAAGGCAATCTTAGGGTCCGTTTGCTTAAAAAGCAAATTATATTCTAAAAATTATTTTCTAACTTTTTAATGTTTAAATAATGAGAAATTAATTGATCTATAGAAATCGTTTTCCATGAATTGAAAGAAACAAATTTAAAATGGATGGAAATGCTTTCCTCTTCTAGCAAGAAATAAATAATTTTTCCTAAAATTTTTATTAAAAAATCTTCATTGACGTTACAATGAAGGTGATATTTGAACTCAATGTCTCATTTTTGAAAAATCTATTGTCCCTTGCCCGATGAACTTCCTCATGATTGAGTTTATTTCGGTCAGATTGACTAATCATTAGTCATCAATCAATAATTAAAACGTTGGCGAGAAGAACGCATAGAAAACATTATATTGAAATGAAAATAGTATGTTATGATAAAAAAAAACGAAAATAATATGTTGCAAAGGTGCCAAGAGAATATACTGATGTTGTTCCTTACGCACGTGCTCACATCCAATGCGGTTTCTCGCACATGCGCGCGTTTACTTTTCTGACGCTCGCTAGCTGTGCGCATTCCTTTCTCTCTCTCCGTCATCAAAATTCTCGAATCTGACGTCACTCGCACTCTCGTTTTCCGCTGGGCAATTCGGAACAACTGGAGACACGCCACGATTGCTCTAGCTTCGGTCGGCTGTTCTTCGTATCTTCCCCATAGCATGCACACTCCCGTCGAGAAGTTAGAGAGAGCATCGTCGGCGTATGTTCATGAATAGTAGATAATATGCTATTACGAGTATCATTAGAGGTATTATTAGATAATAGGGATATTATTAGATATTTCGGTATTTTCTAAAATATCTAGTTTCCCCATTAGATAAAGGTAACTACAAATTAGATGACTTCATTCTCTCTCTTTCTACATATTTAGATATTGTTTGGGCATAAAAAGTCTATTGATTGTAAGACATAATCAAATCAAGTCAATTGAGTAACAACATGGTCTTGACCTATTTTCCCTCCATGGTAATCAAGGACGAAGGTAGGTGGTGCTGTTGTAGTCCTCACATGCAACGAGGTGGAGATTCAAGTCGAGACATTTCCTACTTGACCCTTTAAGTCAAGTAAGTTCACTTGGGGTTGAATTTGGGCTCTCTCAAGTAATCTTCTTAAGTGAAGGTATTGGAGGAAGTTATCGGATTTTTGCCATGCGATTCCATAATTGGCATCAGAGCCACCAAGAGAGATCCAAACCAAAACACTAAACTTTATCTTTCTTCTTATTGTTGGTCTTGATAAAAACAATATAGAACCCATGTATCCATCATTATGTTCTTACTCCGACATAGAGACTATTCTTATGTTAAATATAGTCTACATTAAATCATATTAAACCATAAATCCTCTAGATTATCGAGATTCATAATACTTGTCATATATGGGGAACATATTTTTGTTCTATAAAATCAATTGATAAACTCAAAATCTTGTCGTAATAGAAGAAATATAATAATAAACGAGTTTGACGCTCCTTTTGGGTTTTCTCTCATTTTGATTTGCTTGTAAGTTTCAACAGTTTTTTGAGTTTTTCTTTGGTGTTACAGTGAAGGACATATTCAAACTTATTTCACATGTTAAGGCTATCTTCTCCCCTACACAGTAAACTTCCTTATGATTGAGTTTATTTAAAGTACATTTGGTAACGATTTTGTTCTCGGAAATAATTTATAAACATTTTAAGTTTTTTTGTAATTATCTAAAATTTTAATTTTCGAAATAGAATTACGTCTAGCACTATCCTCAAAATTTCTACTTCAAATCATTTTCTTTTAATTTTTAAATAATTTTATTACTTTTTTCTTCTTTTTCCTCCTCTTCTTCAATGTTGTTGGTCATTGGCCTTAGGATAACCAACAACTAGCCAGACGAGGGCTGACGACCTCGTTAGAGCATCATCGGCCCTCGCTAAGGCCATGCCTCGTCAGCCGAGCCTCCTTGCCCAGCCGCTAATAGGGCTCAACCTCACCAAGCCACCGTGAGGTCAACCTCGCCTTGGCCAGGCAACGCCAACCTCGTAGTGGCCGATGAGGTCAAGCCCCACTAGCGATTAGGCAAGCTTGGCCTCGCTTGATTTGGGCGAGGTCGAGCCTTGCCTAGCCATGGCTCGGGCGAGGCCCGCATAGCCACCGATGAGGTTCGGCCGCTCCATATTTGGTGAGGCCGCGCCTCACCAGTGGTTGGGTGAGCTTCCAGCGAGCGTGTCGAATCTCGCCATGGCATGGTGAGATCGCCGAATCTTGCCAAACTAGTTGCCGGCAACCATCGGCGGCAGTGGCGACAGCAGTGGCGGCAGTTGAAGAAGAGAAGAGAGAGAAGAACAACAAGATAAAAGAAGAGAAAAGAATAAAAGTAGATTAACTTGATTCTGAAATTATTCTCAGGAACAAATAATTAACTTTTTTTTACTTTAGGATTCTGTTCCAAATCTAATTTCGAGAACAAAAAATAGAAATTTATTCCTATAAATAAAAGGTTTAGTAAATGAATTTTTGTTCTAAATTTACTACAGGAAACAAAAGAAAAAGAAATTGTTACTATGGCAAGTTGCCAACCCACCCTTTAATATTTTCATACTTGCATGAGTGGACTCTTCTCTCTCCCCTGTTTTTTTTTTTTTTTTTTTTTTTTTTTTGCTTGAACTAACTCTCTCTCCCCTGTTTCGGTTGTTCCTTCTCTGACCATTCCCATTTCATGCGGTGTTTCGCACATGCACTCGTTGACTTCTCTCTGCCCTGCCTCAGTTTTTCCTTCACACACCATTTCCATCTTTTGCGGTTTTTTGCACAAGCAACCTTTGACTTCTCTCTTTCCCCTGTTTCAGTTGTTCCTTCCCCTCTCTCTCTCTCTGTGCGCATACAGCCATCTCTTCATTTCTTTGTCATCGAAGTTCTCGAAGTGACAAGGGACAGGCTGAGGACCACGAGTGTGGTCTGCGAAGCAGTCCATGGGTCACCTTGACGTGCTGTGGGTCTGGCTGTGGCGAATATGGTACACTATAATAGCTGCGGTTGTCGGTTCCCTATGCTTCATATTCTGGGATGATAAGCACACTCTTATTGAGGTGTTGGATAAGAGCATCGACTGGTGGTCTATGTGTGCTTGCTCGCTTGATATCTTCTTTTTCTTTTCGTCTCTGTTCGTCGAGAATCCCATTGAGCCCGGTTATTTAAACTTTAGCAGATGGTGAGCACTAATTTATCGCAAGCCTACCTAAATGATTGTTTCTGCTATTAAATTGGGGCTTGCTTAGTGATCTCTTGAGTGCTTTAACAGCCGTTTTAACTCTCTTTAAGGGTAATGCTCGCTTTCACAGGCACATTGCGTGGATGTCCGCGGCCACTCTGTATCATTTTCCCAGTTCTCAGTCAATAGGAGAGGATTCGAGGATGAATTTGCCTTTATATTTGACAATTTATGGCTCCTCTATTTTATTCCTTACTGTCTTCCACATAATATTCATTGGTCTTTCGTATATCGGGCTTGTATCTCCAGAGGCGAGAAGAAGACCTGAGCTCTGGAACCTTCTACAGAAGAGCACGGTTAGTTATGAGGATCCATTTCTTTGAAGATTAATACAGCATAGGCTTTTTCTTGTGGTTTTTAGTATAATGCACATTACGTTATGTACAGGTTCTAAGCAATGCCTGCTGTGGATTTTATAGTTTCTGCGAGGACCGTGCTTATTTGAAGCAAACGGCGTTTGAGGGAAAATGTTATGGCTGGTTCTCTTTTGGGAAGAAAGATGAAAGGGACACATTGATCTCGAAACTCCTGCGGATGAATGAGTTTAAGGACGAGATTTGCTCGTGTATTGCTCCGGTTGTGTCTGCTAATGATTATCCATTCTGGTCGAAGTGGGTCATGTTCGGGCAGGTACAAAATGAACGCTTTCTGCATTGATCATAAGTCATGGCTACTCATCGCTTTCTTGTTCGTTGCAGGGTTCTGATGAAATTTCTCCTTTATACTTGTTTTGGGCAACCTTCACAGGTCTTTATATTACCGATTATATTCTGGAAAGGTCAACCGGGTGAGTGACAATTTGTTTGTCTTTGATAGGTCGGTACAGATTTGGTAGGTTGAAAATATGTCCGATCCAATTCGACCTGTTCACCCCACTCATTTTTATGCGATGTAATTATAGAGATCCATATCTGATTTGATACTATTTGACCCAACCTGACTCGGACCCCGGATACATACTAAATTCAATCTAAGCTCCAATTTCAAGCAATTTTTCTCATTTAATATGAAAAGTAGTACGTAAAAAAAGTAAAAATAAAAAGAACATTAGAAATTTATAAATAAGAAATTACCATAACATTTTAGCCTCGAGGTATCCAGCTGCTAGAGTATAATCTCCTATTATTTCTCCCGGTGCTAGGAGTTTGATGAAATTTCTGCTCTCGTAAGATTTGAAATACTCAAAGACTAGAAAGACTAGCCATGGGTCTCGTAGGTTGCGGCGGTTCTCTCATAATCTCTTAGGAGAGCTTTGGAGAGTAGCGGAGGAGGTAGCAGTGAAAGAGTGAGAAGTAGTAACAAGACCTTACTAGATAACAATCTTTGAGTCATTATAAAAATAACAAGCTCGTTATAAGTTATAAATTTTTGAAAGAGTAGACCTCACAATAAGGTATAATTATTTGTTATTTAATTTTTTTAAAACATATTATTATTTTCATAGTAGATTACATACTGTTACCAATTATTTCTTATTTACTTATTTTAACATATCTGGTAGTTTTATTGTTAACAGAACTTTGCCGCCTTGTCTTAGACATAGTTTTGTGATGGATACTCGTTCTTATTCTCGTCATGGTGCAATAGATTACACTGTTTGTAAGGGTCCGTTTGTTTCACGGAAAATATCATGTTTCGAAAAACATTTTCGGAAGTCATTTTCCAGAAAATGACTCTATTTTCGGTGTTCGACCAAAACTTAAAATTTGAGTGGAAAATATTTTCCACCGTTTGTTAACTCATTTAATTGTTTGGGAAAAATTATCAAAAGTTGAATTTTAATATTTTTAATTGACAAAAAATTAATTTTATTTTTTATATTTTTTTTAAAAATGAATTTTTAATTATTTATATTTTTAAAAATCGAAATTTTTATTATTTTTCTTTATTTTTCTTTTTCTCTTCCTTCCTCCCTTCTCCTTCCTCCTCTTCCTTCCTCCGCTGCCATCTCCTTCCTCCTCCTTCTTCCTCTTCCTTCCGCCGCCGCCTCCTTCCCCGCTTGACGATGGCGGGGCCGCCCGGCTCGCCGGATATGGCGAGCCGCGAGCTCCGCCGCTAGATCCGCGAGCTCGCGGCTCGCCGAGCTGCGGCTCGCGGCGAGCTCGGGCGAGGCTCGAGCCCCACCCATCTCGCCGGATCGGCGAGCCGCAAGCTCCGCCGCCGGATCCGGCGAGCTCGCGGCTCGCTAGATCCGGGAAGCTTCCGCGGCGAGCTCGAGCGAGGCCCGAGCCCCACCCGGTTCGCCAAATGTAGCGAGCTCCGCCTAGGCCGACAAGAGCTTTGCTCGGCCGACCGCCGGCTTGCGGCCGGTCGCCGGACGCCGTCATGGCGGTCGGCGCCCGCCAAAGAATAAGGTGAAAAGAAAAGAAAGAAAAGAAAAAGAAAAGAAAAGAAATTAAAAACTCAATTTAAAAAAAAAAAAGAAAAAGAAAGCAAGAAAATAAAATAAAAATGTATTGATAAAAAGGAATAAGAAGGAAGAAGCCATGGAAAACGTTTTCTACACTTTAAAGGTTGTTTTTTCCAATGGTGGAAAACATTTTCCTTAACTAGTTCATTTTCCGTGAAACGAACACCGAAAAACATTTTCTCGGAAGTTATTTTCCGTGATACGAACGGACCCTAAGTGTTTTGATTAGCCAATTAAGGACGCCACCTTGATAAAGTCGGTAGCACGAATATGATGGACGACTATTTGTTGGAGTTCTTTGTGATAATGCAGTTGAAAATTACGGCAGTAGTAGAAAAGTACAGTGGTCTTGTGCTTATAGATGACCTTGTATCGGCTCAGCTCATTTTTGCCTGTCATCAAAATCTTTTTCACCTGTCTGCGGAGGTTGCAACTTAATTCGTTAGAATTTTATAACAAGCAGGTGGGCTCTCACTCACCATGTATCGGCTAGAGAAGAAGAACAGCAAATGAGACCTTTATCAGTTGAAGAAGAAGAGCAAAGGAGACCTTTAGCGGTTGAAGAAGAAGAGCAAATGAGACCTTTACTGGTTGAAGAAGAAGAGCAAATGAGACCTTTACTGGTTGAAGAAGAGCAAATGAGACCTTTACCGGTTGAAGAAGAAGAGCAAATGAGACCAGATTTATCGAACTTGGTTCCTTGGTATTCTGGGTATACGTTAAAGGAAATGAAATCAGAATTTTTGGACATGGTTCCTTGGTATTCTGGGTATATGTTTTCCCTCCTCTTTCTCCTTTTCTTGCCCTTTTTTCGGGGGATGTTGAAGTATTTTTTACTCATACAGTTGTTGTGTATTGCAGAACTTCAGCTGATCTTTTTAAGACGGTGTTTGACCTCATAGTTTCAGTAACCGTCTTTCTTGGCCGCTTTGACATGCGCATGATGCAGGTTAAATTCCATTTTTCTAAACTTCATGTGCTTAATTCATGATGTACCCGGTTTTCTCGGAAATCTCCCTCCTATATGCAGTGTCATGTCTCTCTGTATCAGCCTATCGATCTCTCTAAGAAGATAGTTGACCTGGAAATGATTTCAATAGATTTTCCTTCACACTTTTTCCTCGTTGGATCTTAACAAAAGAAATATTATGAAACCTAGGCATTACAAACACAGCATCAAGTATAGCTTAGGTTATCAAATCATTTACTTTTTAATGTTGTCTAACTTAAGCAATTGTTTTTAAACTCGAAAACACACACACACACACACACACTCAAAAGAAAAGGAAGAAAAGGTGTTTAGATAGTTTAAAGATTGAATGAGTAATTTGTGCTGGCAATCGATCTAAAGTTGCTGTTTGCAAACTTCGATTGTCAATGTTTATTTTCAATCACTTTATTTGCAATCTCTCCATCTTCTTATCAAATCAATTTATCATTGCTATAGCATAAATGTAATCGGTGTGAATAACCTTTTGCTTTCTCTAATTAAATTAAGCATTTTGGTGTTGTTTAAGTACTGAACCATGTGTGCATAAAAAATGCAGCGGCTGCATCATCTCATCATTTTTTAATTCATCAGGCAGAAGTGAGCAAGGTCGAACACGGAGTTCGACGGGATTTTTTGTATGACCACTCCAGGGATACAGGAGATTTTTGGTTTGATTTCGTGGCTGATACTGGTGATGGTTGGAACTCTTCTTACTGCATTGCACGGCTACTGGCTCAGCGTGAACTTGAAGTGAAGACCATTAGTGATCCAGGGCTACGCTTGCCACCTGGGAACCTAAAACGAGGGAACTTGCTTCTCATAGGGGGCGATCTTGCGTAAGTCAATCACGCATTTTTCTATTATACAACATGACAATTTGCATCAGTTTTAAGTAATTGTTTTGCTGTCATTTTATTGTATCTCCTGCATGAACCGGAGCATGCAGAGTTAAAAGACCGATGGTTCTTATATAGTATTTAAACCATTAGTCATATAAAATTAGTGGGTCCAATGCTCATGGTAAGTAGAAAATGAAACAGTACCAAACATTTTGGTTGGCTAAATTTTGCATTTGAACTTCTTCTGGTCTGTTTTATATGTTGTTCTATTTAGACTGACTGTTCTGCATCTACTTTTCTTGAGGAGGAACATATTAATTGGCTTAACTTGCCTTTATCGTACCATTACGCTTCCAGATATATGTTGTGTTCATCGAGCTTGAGACTCTCATTTGCCACTTCGGGAATGTGATTTGATTACCTCGGGGTCGGTTTGCTTTGACTTAAGAAAACCTGAAAGCGATTCTTACTTTCCCATGAAATTTAAAAATATTATTCGAATTTTAACAAATTATTAAAATTGTAAGTTCAGACTAGTCTCCTTCACTCGTTTTCTTTCATTTTGGCTAGTGTTAAACAATACATTCTTTATTGGATCATATTGGTTGCAGAGTACGAAAGGAAGTGTAAGCTGATTTGATTTTAAAAGAAGCATGCTGAACAGAGGATTAGGCATCATTTGCTTGTATAAGTGCATCGTTTTCTAGAAATGTTCGATCTCCCACTCAAGCAAAATATTATGCTTCCTTCCTTTGTAGATATCCAAATCCGACTCCAGACAATTACGAATACAGATTCTTTCGTCCTTTTATGTGTGCTCTTCAGCCTCCTCCAACTTGGTACAAATCAGAGCAGATCGATGTGGACAAGCCTGAGATTCCACTTGAGTTCCCTGATGCACCCCGGGCTTTCATAATTCCTGGAAATCATGGTTAGTAGTCGTTTCATCCTGAACCTTGCTTAAGTTATTTGTCTGGCTCTTGGAGATCACCTCGTATCATTTTTGAAATTGACACCGGTACTTTGTGCTGAATCCATATCATTCTTTGCTTTAAAGGAAAATTACCAAAACAGTCCTAAATTTATTGCATTTTTTTCAATTTAGTATTATTTTTTTTTACCAATTCAATCTTAAACCTTTTGCAATTATATTAATTCAGTTCATTTGGCCAAATTTGATCGGCCGATGCTAACGTATCACTTTTTAAATTTTTTTTGACTCTCTCTCTCTCTCTCTCTCTCTCTCTCTCTCTCTCTCTCAATGGCCGTACCTCGCCATGGCTGGGTGAGTCTCTCTCTCTCTCAATGGCCGTACCTCGCCATGGCTGGGTGAGGCTGGGCGAGGCTCGTTTAGCGATGGCATGGCCTCACCCACTCGTGGCGAGGTTGAGCAATGTTGTCACTGGTGAGGTTGAACCTTGTCAGATTGGCCTCGCCCAACGATGGGACCTTGCCATCGATCTAGTAAGGCTCACCCTCACTAGTGATTGGCGGGGGTGAGCCCGCTGGCCAACACCTCGGTTGGTCATCAAGGTCTGGCAATTGGCTAGGGAAAGAAGGAAAGATGAGAGATAAAAAAAAAAAAAAAATTAAAAAAATTAAAAAAAAATGACATGTTATCATTGGCGGGACGATTGGTTCCCGTTGGCATCCACTCAATGTCGATAAGCCAAATTTTGCTAGATGGATTGAATTGATATAATTGTAAAAGATTTATGACTGAATTGAAAAAAAATTAGAATTAAATTGGAAAAATTACAATAGGTTTAGGACTATTTTGGTAATTTTTCCTTTGTTTTTAAAACTAAACCAGCGGTGCCATAAAAATTGTGATGGTTACCTCAAAATCATCTTAATGTGGTTTTGCAGATTGGTTTGATGGACTTCATACTTTCACGAGGTACATATTGCATAAAAGTTGGTTAGGTGGGTGGTTTATGCCTCAAAAAAAGAGTTATTTTGCTTTGCGACTCCCAAAAAATTGGTGGGTATTTGGCCTGGATCTGGCACTCCATGAAGATATTGATGTGTACCAATTTAAATTCTTCTCGGACCTGGCGAAAGACAAGGTACTTCCTTGATTTTTCTTTGCAGGTTTTATCAATCTCCGATAGAGGTGCCAAAAACAAAAACAAAAACAAACCGGATGAGGGAACTTTTTGAGTTGAGGGACCCTCATAGGACATGTGTCCGATTGTTCGTATCTCTCTTTAGGATCTTCCATAAGGTTGTTTACTTGTTGGACAAGGATTTTTCATAGTAATTTGTTGAGAGAGGATCAAACTCTATTAACTATAGATTTTATGAACATATGAGCAATGATGTGCGTTCATGATAATGTTAACTGCATCCTTAAATGAATCTCAGCTCATTTATCATCAGAATTTGTTTCATATCCTATGCTACTTCTAGTAATTTACATTTTCCACAATAAATTATGGTGTTTTCTTCGTGTTTTTAGTACTTTAGGATACACCTCTTAATCACACTATAGTATAAATTTGAACTTTCTTTCGGGGACTTAAGCTAGTCAACAAACTTTATATTATAACATGATATCTACAACTATTTTTTGATACAATGAGTATCTTATTCCACATTCAATGTAGGTTGGTGATGAGGGCTCTGTGATCATACTTACGCATGCACCTAAGTGGCTTCTTGATTGGTACTCGAATGATGTTTATGGAAAGAAGAGAAATAGAAAGAAACCCTCTAATGAATCTGGAAAGAATTTCTCTCATTTGATACGTGATTATTTGAAGCGGAGATGTAAACTTCATATTGCTGGGGACTTGCATCATTATATGCGTCATAGTGTACCTGCAAATACGCCGGCTTATGTGGAACATCTACTGGTGAATGGTTGTGGTGGGGCATTTTTACATCCAACCCATGTATTTGGCAACTTCAAGGAATATTGTGGAGCTACTTATGAGACAAAGGCTTCTTATCCGTCTTTTGAAGTTTCTAGCGGGGTATATGACAAGACGGTATCTAGCTTCTTTGATCAATTAGTTTTGAACTGTAGTGCAAAATCTTACTTTCCTCTGGTTACATTACAGATTGCTTTGCGGAATATCTTGAAATTTCGGAAGAAAAACTGGCGATTTGATATTATTGGTGGTGTTATCTATTTTGTACTGGCTTTTTCTATGTTCCCACAAGTGAGTATGCCTTTAGCTGATTGTGATTGTTGCATTCAGATTCCCGGTGGACTGGTGTCATGTCACTTTAGCACTTAGCACTTACCATTTCCATTATTTATTAATCCAATCCATCAGAAGCTGGGTGTCTTCATTTTACTTAACTCTTCTTTGCGAATCCCTTTTAAGCTGTCAAAGTTCCCTGGAGAATTGAAGTTGCAAAGATGACTCAAACAAATAGCATGGAGCCTACTTATCCTCCTGCTTATTGATTATTATGTTAGTATGTTTGAGCAATTGTCTTATTCTTGGGCTTCCTTCGCAGTGTGACCTCGATCAAATTTTACAAGATGACTCTGTTTCTGGTCATTTGAGGAGCTTTCCTGTCACTGTATGGGCTATTTTCAAGTACTTGCTGGAACAGTCTTACGTGTCGCTAGCAGGTGCTTTGCTATTTCTTATTGCATTAATAGCATTTGCACCAAAAGTGTCGCTGAAGAAACGAGTGATGATGGGTTTGCTTCACTTTTCTGCGCACTTGACTTCTGTTCTAATGCTTGTGCTACTGATGGAACTCGGTTTAGAGGCCTGCATCAGGCATAAATTTTTGGCGACTTCAGGTTAGTTTTCAAGCATTCTGCTGTACGTGTAATTCTTTGGCAATCTTGTCATTCATATGTACTTTGGAAGGTGGCATGACTCAGATGTCGATGTTGCACGGATCACTGGGTGCTTGATTTGATTGTCTGCTTTCACACAATGGAGAAGTGAGCGTCTCTGATGTCGGATTGATTGATATAACTTCATGAATTTTCCTCTTGTGGCACGTTGGACCATTCCTTTTTCTTGAGCTTCGGTGTCATGTCCTTGTGTTGGCTAAGTAAGCATTCACTTAAGTGTCTGAGATGCTGACGCAGATTTGTATCTTAGATTATCACACATTGTACCAGTGGTACCGAACAGTGGAGCGTGAGTACTTTCCAGATCCAACAGGCTTTCGAGTTCGTATGGAACAATGGACATTCGGTCTTTATCCTGCTTGCATCAAATATCTCATGTCTGCGTTTGATGTCCCGGAGGTTTGTATCATTCTTATTATTTCAGGGTGCCGTTTTTCAAGTATGGGTATCTCAACTTGCATATCTTGTCTAGAATGTGACTTTTTTGGATTGAAAATTACTAGGTCATGGCTGTATCACGGACAAACATCTGCCAGAAGCCAATGGAATCATTGTCGCGTGGCAGTGTTGCAATATATTATGCTTCTGTTTTTGTCTATTTCTGGGTCTTTTCCACTCCAGTCGTCTCTCTAGTTTTTGGAAGCTATTTATACATTTGCGTTAACTGGCTTCATTTACACTATGACGAGGCCTTCTCCTCACTTCGAGTTGCTGATTACAAAGGGTTTACACGATTCCACATAAACGAGAAAGGTGATCTTGAAGTCTATACCCTAGCGGTTGATGAGGTAAGTGGTCAGAACTATCTGTTGCTTTAGTCACATAGACAGTATGGTCCCTAGCAATATAAAATACCATCAGCTTATTCTTTACTGTCATTGATATTTTAAGCAATATGATATCTTTGTGAACATTTCTATAGAAAGCCTAAGGTCATCAGAAAATATTCTGGAATTGAAGCAGCACAAGTAGCAGGACATCTTGCCCTATTGTGATTGTTTATATTGTTTAATATATTGCACTATTGTTATATTACATGCACCATTGTCTTAAATCAAACACTGGCGAAAAAATCAATGATTTTCTGTTGCTTAATGCTTCCCTACCAGCATCTCATCGTTTTTAAATTTGAAGTACTTGTAGTTAATAAAGGACAAGTCGAAGGTTTTAATCTTTGCTTCTGTTTATTAGACATTTTTAAAGATAGTGCTTCATCAAGGGAAACATCAGCAGGAACGAAAAGGTTCTAAGATTTTGACTTAGTGCACTGAGTTGTGAAGTCATCTCATGTTGTACTGGTTTCTTCGATATGAAATATTTGTGTCTTCGGGGATTTAGTGTTGTGGCTTGTTAGATATATCTGGAAGAGTTTTGACTTATGTGCGTTGTGTTGGGGACTAGTCGTTGTAACATACGCATCACTTGCTCAGTCAGATTCTGTGATAAGGTCTGTTAAATATGTGTTGCTCCCTATTGAACGCTGAAATAATTCAAGAGCAGACATGATACGTTGTCTGCCTTGTAAAAGCCAGATGTATCTTAGGATTCTGCTGTAAAAACCTTAGACCGGCAGCAGTGTTGGTAATATAATACCTTTTCAGCACCATCTGTCAGAATCATTTGTGTTCTCTGATTTAATGATGTCCCTGTTACTAAAATTTCAACTAGGGCTGTAGAAATTGTCGGCATGGGAAGTGGTCGCTAAACAAACTTGCATTAGGAAGAATATTTAGACGACAGAAATTATACGCAGAATCAATTTTGGATTTTTGACTGAAAAAGAAGATGTGGAAAGATAAATGGAACGATGATAACAGAGATTTGGATCCAGTAAGGTCTGTAGGCCCTTGATAAGTAAGGGGAAACTTCCAAAGTTCAAAAGTCTATCTGAACCCAAGTTTTGCCCAGTTGAAAGAGTCTTTTTTAGGTCCAAATGTTAGATGCATCATCTCTTTCCAGGTTTTACGGCGCTGTCCTGTTCAACTTGTAGGACTGTTCCCAACAATAGTGAATTATCTTTGCATACCAAATCTTGAGCTTATTATGAGGTGTTCTTATTCTTTCACCTTGTAATGCAGGTTCCGAAGGATTGGAAAGTGGATCCTCTTTGGTGGAATGAACCACATCGGCCAGATAGGAGCAGCCACCTTAGGAAGTATCCTAGTATGTGGAGGTCCGCAGATCCCTTAAAGGACCCAGTAGAAACAGTAAGAATTGAAGACTACTTTGTCATACACCGCAACGGTGAAAATCATCAAGAAACTCCTGGACCTGCTCAACCAGAACCAGAATCAGAGCAAAGCCTGAACTCTGAGAATGAAAATAATCGAAGAAGAACCAGAGGGTTCTGAAGAATCATGGGGAGCCGAGTGGGAAGAAGGAAGCGGAGAAGCGTGAATCTATCAATTGTCATGTTATAAGTGCGATCCCAGGAGGTAAAAACCGAAATTAACGAGGTAGAGAAAATGATTCGATCGTTGTCCTGCTTCAACCTTGAAAACCATTATGACGATCACTCTTAAATCTTGAAATCGACCCTTCCTCTTCTGCGGCAGAGAAGAAGATGAAAAGATTCGAATGTTGTCAAGTCTGATGACCCCTTGTTTCTTCTTATTACGAACTGTTTTTGCGTTGGAATGACCGCGAGGTGAAGTGAATAAATACTTTTGATATTCGTTGTTTTCCACTCTTTGTTATTTTTATTGCTTTTGATTATGACACAAAGGGAGAGAAAAGTATGCAACTGTGTTCGAATAGAAGGAAACGTAAAAGTTTTCTTATGTATCATCCAACAGACGTATAATATACATGAAATTGCATATATAATTACTTTTAATGGGATGATTATTATGTGTGAAAAATCACGTCACTCTATTTATGAAGGTAACTACAGAAATGATAAGAAAGTTTATGGAGTACAAAGTGAAAGCCTCATTATTTTAAGCATTTCAATTTGACATATTTTGTTTTGACTTGGACTTATTAAGTTCAATTGGGTTGATTTTTCGTTGGATAAACTTGCGTCACTAAGCTCTAAAGTCAAATTGACATATATATATATATATATATATATATATATATATATATATATGAAAGAGTTGTAAATATTAGATATAATCCATTCATGTGGCGTGCGCAAAAACAGAAATGGTGGAGTCGAGGGGAATCAAGAAGAAGGCAATCTTAGAATACTAATGGCTATTAATAGTAGACAATAATTTGTCAGTTATATATACGTGGATATTATATAGATTTTAGGGTTAATACCTTAAAAAATCCCAAACTGGTACACTTGTGACAAATTTACCCCAAACTATTTTTTGGACCATGCAAAACCCCAAACCGGTGACACTCCGTGACAAATTTACCCCGACTAACTATAAAAAACCTTAAACTGGTACATTTATGACAAATTTACCCCAAACTAATTTATTCGACCAAAAAAACCCCAAACTAATAAATTTGTGACCAATATACCCCCCGCTAAATTAGATTAATATCATCAAAAATCACAAAAATTGTAAATTGTGACAAATAGAGTGTAAAATCCCAAATTGGTATACCGGTCAATTGTCACGTGTCATTTAACTTTATAATTTAACAAGAAAATTTAACTAAAACTAACAGAGGGTAAATTTGTCACAAATGTACTAGTTTAGGGTAAATTTATCAAAGGTATACAAATTTGGGGTTTTTGGTGGTCAAAAAAATAATTTGGGGTTTTTGGTGTTCAAAAAAATAATTTGGGGTAGATTTGTCACAGGTGTACCAGTTTGGGGTTTTTCAAGATATTAACCCTAGATTTTATAACATATAGATTTATTTTTTACGGATATGGATCCATTTCGTTTATTTGATTTTTGCTCGAGCTCATATGATGAAACGTCAGCTGCAAATCATCAAGCTCAAGAGTAGCGATCGAAGATAACGTACAGATTGAGAAATCTCCTTTAGGAGCTAATGTAAGAAACTACAGGAGCTCCTGACGATCAGAATACAAGTATGATAAAAGGGAACATAAGTAAGCACATGTGAGATGACCTATCCCGATGGGAAAAAAAAAAAAGTCAAAGCAACTAAATCTCGGTAGATGATTATGGGTGAGTGAGAAAAGGAACCACGTTGACGATTGAACGTGGACCGTCGGACACGGAAACCATCACGCTCAGCCTATTTCATAGCTATTAGTACTTTGACCGTAATAGAGATTAGATAATAACAATAGCTGGCGCAAACAACATCATATTTAATAAAATCATGTCATGTGAATCTTATGTGAAGTATAGTCTGAATTGAATCATATTAAGTTAAGAATGCTAAGAAAACACGTTATTTGTTGGAATCAATCAACAAACTCGAAATCTTGCCATAATATAGGAAATAATAATAAACAATTTTGACGCTCGTTCTTTTGGTCTTCTCGCATTTTGTTTCTAATTTTCATGTGTGAAGTCATGGAAGTAATCTGCTCGTCAGCTGTGACGATTTGCTGAGTTTTTCTCCTGTGTTATAGGGGAAGGTGGTGTATGAACTCGAGTCTCACGTTATTAAAATAAAATCTCATCTTTCTTGCCCCGATGAACTTCCATGTGGTTGAGTTCCTTTGTTTAGTTGACCTCCTGGATCAATAAGAACATACAAAATATCACCACGAAAATGAAAATAATATGCTTGCCAAGGTGGGAAGAGAATATACTAATGCAGCTCGTTGAGCACGCAGTTTTTCGCACATGCTTGCAATTACTATGTTTTCTTTCCCCTCGCTGGCTGTGCGCGTTCATCTGTCTCTTCACTTCTTCGTCATCAAAATTCTAGAAGCTGACATCACTCGCAGTCCTTTTTCGACTGGGCAATTCGTCATCACAACGTTTATGGATACTAGATAATTTCTTATTAGTAAATATTAATAGAGATGTATTAAATATAAGAAAATGTTATTTGATACTTTGTTATTTCTTATAGCTAGCTTTCTTGTTAGATTAGGATAGCTAATTATCTTATCATGTTAGATTACTTCCTTTTTTGTATAAATTGTTTGCGTATATATAACCATTGATTGCTATCACTCATTATTAAATCAAGCCGGTGAGGTAGCATTTGGCTATTTTTGCTCTTCCTCTCTCTTTTTAATCTCATGACCAACGCAGGCCTAAGTATCTTAATTATCAAAGCCACCATAAGAGGGAAACGTAGCTTTCTTCTTAATCTAGTATGGGCCATCATTGTTTCTACTCTGAGATTGAGGCCATCACTATTCATTGAGGGGGGGAGTTGTCGTTTCCTGGGGCATCGTCATCTTGTCGGTCGCCATCGAGTGCCCAGGCAGCCCAAGTGGTTGGAGTCGAGCATGCCTTGATGCTGTAGTTTGCTGCAATTCAAGTTGGAAAACTCGCCTTGTTTTATCAAGTTGTGTGATAACAAGGTGTCAACTTCTTGATCATGCATTTATAAAATGCTTGTCAAATTTGGTGATGATATGACTTACATTTAATTTATCGTGTAAGGTCGGGCTTGCACAAATGTCATTGTCTTGAATCTAGTTTGATGTATCACATCGTTGCCTAGGTGTTTGCATGGCAGACATTGAAAGAAAATTGCATCATCATGCAAAAGCTCGATACTCACCTTTGAGTGAGAGAGTTGATATATATATGTCTGTGTGTGTGTGTGAATATTAGAGAATATCGTTAGAAATATTATTAAATATCAAGCAAATTATTTGAGACTTTGTAATTTTCTAAAATAGCTAGTTTTTTTTTTCTTGGTTAGATTAAAATAACTAATTTCCTTTGTTAGATTAGGTTACTTCCTTTTCTATGCACATTATTTGAGTACAAATTCCCTTCTTAACATATTAATAAGTAAATTGAATAAAGAAGTGAGTTTTCTTATTATTTTCCCTCTTCCTCTCTATTAAAGATTTTACAATATCTGTTTATTTCGTTGAAAATAAATGATTTGGAAAATAATTTCCTACAAGTAATGACTTGTATCAGTCAATGGAAAAGTTTCTCGACAATAATTCATATTTAAATATTTTTGTGTACGATAAAAATATTACTTATTTATTTATTTTTATAAATGATATAAGCTGCGTAAGCAATCATTTTTAGAAAGATAGCTAATTATCTTATGATGTTAGATTTCTTCCTTTCTTGTATGTATTGTTCGCGTTTATATAACCATTCATGTGATTGCTATCAATCATTATGAAATCAAGTTCGGTGAGGTAGCATTTGAATATTTAAAAAAATATATATATTTTCATGTACGATCAAAATATTTATCATTTCCTGTTGCTCCTACTTTTCATTGTGTCCACACGGACGATTCCCATTTTATGCATTTTTTTTCGCACATGCACGCGTTGACTGTCTCTCTCCTGTTCCAGCAAGCTCCTTCACAGCCCATTCCTATTTTAAGTTGTTTTTCGCCCATGCAGGCTTTCACCTGTCTCCCTTCCGTGTCTCAGCTCTCTCTATCTTTCCGTTGCTCGCTTTGCGCATTCATCCGTCTCTTCATTTCTTCGTCATCAAAACTTTCAAAGTGGCAAGTGCCGAACCGAGGATCGAGAGTGTGGTTCTAAAAAGCAGTCCATGGATCTCCGGATGATATGGCGAATGACAACTATTCTGCGGCGGCATCCGATGCTTGTCGTAATCATACTCGTTGGTTACCTAATCTTAATATCTCCGGATCATGGGCACACTCTTATTGAGAAGTTGGGTAAGAAGATCGACCGGTGGTCTATGCAAATTTGCACGGTTTGTTTCCTCTATTACTTTTCGTCTCCATTCCATGGGAATACCATCGAGCCCAGTTATGTGAATTTTAACAGATGGTGAGCATTCTATCCTATCGTGAGCCAAAATGATTGTTTTAGCTATGAAACTGGGGCTTGCTTTGTTATCTTTTGAGTGCATTGACGGTTGTTTAAACTTGTCTTTGAGAACGATGCTTGCATTCACAGGTACATTGCGTGGATATTGGGGGCGGCTCTGTATCATTTTCCCACTTTTGAGCCAATAAGAGCGGATTTGAGGATGAATTTGTTTTTATATTTGACAATATCCGTCTCCTCTCTTCTATTACTTACTGTCTTCCATATAATATATCTTGGTCTTTGCTATATCGGGCTTGTCTCTTGTATGCCTGGAAGAAGACCGGAGCTCTGGGCCACCATACAGAATTGTGCGGTTAGTTCTGAGGATCCATGTCTTTTAAGATTATATAGCATTTGCCTTTTCTTGTGGTTACTAACGTAATGCATCTCATGTTATGTACAGGTTCTAAGTATTGCCTGCTGCGTGTTTTATAGTCACTGCGGGGACCAAGCTAATTTGCAGCAAATACCCTTAGAGGGAAAATGTTCTCAGGCGTTCTCTATTTGGAAGAAAGAAGATAGAAGCATATTGATCTCGAAATTCGTTTGGATGAATGAGTTTAAGGACGACATTTGCTCATGTTGGTTTGCTCCGGTTGGGTCTGCTAATGATTATCCACTCTGGTCGAAGTTGTTCATGTTCGGGCAGGTACTAAATGAAGGATTTTTACATTGATCATATGTCGTATGCTGACTTTTTTTTTTTTTTTTATGACTTTTGTAAGAAAAAATTCCATATTCCAATAAATGAAAAATATGCCCAAAAGATTCTTGAATCACTAATCGAACTGGGCATATTACATTTTGGAACATAACTTATTTCTACATATTAAATGCCTTGATTGCAGCCTTGAGAAAGAGAGAGAGTTCTTCTTGTTTTTGCTTTTTGAGTCAGCGAAAGAAATGGCTTTGTTTTTTTTTTTTTTTTCTCTCTCTCTCTCTCTCTCTCTCTCTCTCTTTTTACTTTCAAAGTGAAAGAACGTTACTCCCAAAGGCAATTAAATCACGTTTAAAAGCAAATAACTGCCTTTGGCAGTTACATTTACAGGTTATGGGCTAGGTTAGCCCAACATAGGCGGCCCACCCATAAAACCCATCAACTTTCAACATTGATTTTGTCATGTACCAACTTAATTGTTGTTGACAACTCTTTTATATTTATTGCAGGGCGCGGACTCTTCTAATGAAATTTCTCCTTTATACTCGTTATGGGCAACCTTTATAAGCCTTTATATTGCCAATTTTGTGTTGGGAAGGCCATCAGAGTGAGTGACCTTATTTTAGCATTGAAATAATTAATAGAACTTTACCACCTTGTCTTGGACTCAGTTTTGTGATAAATATTTGTTCATATTCTTGTTCTAGTGCAATACTACTTTAGGCGTTTAATATTAGCCAATTAAGAGCCATACCTGAGGAATTCAGTAGCCTAAATATGATGGATGATTCTACTATTTGATAGAGTTCTTCTATATGATGATGCAGTTGAAAATTGCAGTGGTCTTTTACTACTAAATGCCCTTGTATTTTCTAGCTCAAATTTGCCTGTCATCATAACTTCTTCACCATTCTGTCTCCCAACTTTCGAATTTTATAACAAGCAGGTGGTTGCTCAGTCACCCTTCATCAGATGATGAACTACCAAAATTTGAGGACATGGTTCCTTGGTATTCTGGGTATACTGTTTCCCTCCTCTTTTTCCTTTTCTTGCCCTTTTTGGGGGATCTTGCCAGTATTTTTTTTTCCTCATACAGTTGTTGTCTACTGCAGAACGTCAGCTGATCTTTTTAAGACGGTGTTTGACCTCCTAGTGTCAGTAACCCTCTTTCTTGGCCGCTTTGACATACGCATGATGCAGGTAAAGTTTCTTTTTTCTAAACTTATGTACTTAATGCAGTGGCTGCATCGATTCAACTTTCTAATTCATCAGGCAGCCATGAACAAGGTCGAAGATGGAGTTGACAAGGATCTTTTATATACACACTTCAGTGAAAACGATGACTTTTGGTTTGACTTCATGGCTGATACTGGTGATGGCTGGAACTCTTCCTACAGCATTGCACGGCTACTGGCTCAGCCTCAACTGAATGTGGAGACCACTAGTGATTCAGGGCTTTCCTTGCCAGCTGGGAACCATCGCTTAGAACGAGGGCACTTGCTTCTTATTGGGGGCGACCTTGCGTAAGTCAATCGCATGTTTTTCTTATTGGGAACTTGCTTCTTGCTGGCTCAGCCTTCACTTAATGTGGCGGATCTTCTTTCCCGGCGGCAATTGAGTCGAATTTACCAAGTGCCTTTTCCTTTCCACTGTATTTTTTTCTCGGGCTTAATTCACAATATATTATGATGCAAAATATCAAATAACCCTGAGTAACATTTATTGAATCCACATGGATTAACAATTGTTGACCACACAGATCTTGGGGTAGAGCTAAGGGAGTTAACTCGGATCTATGTTATTTTGCTCTTTAGTTATTGACTTATGCCTTGACTCACTAGGCTTGTTAATCTCATTAGGATATTAATCTACCATCCTACGTTAACCGTGTTGACTTGCGTATCTCTATATATGTTTTCTTGTCTTGACTCTGCGTCCTTGTTTCCTGAAAACAATGCCGTAGGAATCATTGCCTGTGCCATGAAATGCCCTGATTTTGTCGTTTCTGACTTAATAAAGCAAAGCAAAGTCGGAAGAACCAGCTTTCTTTGGGTCGGATTTATCCTTTATTTGAAAATTCTGGCCTCGGTTTATACTTCTATTTCTTTTTATGAAATCAAACAAAATCTGAAAAAAAGAAATTGACCTGTGAAATTTCAAATAATGCAATTCGTACCAGTTCGAAATGACATTATTTTTCATCTTTACGATATTGAGAACATATTATTATGTGTTTAGTTTTTTTTTTTTTTTTTGGTCGGATATTATGTGTTTAGTTTGGTTTGATTGTGGGTGTCTTAGGACTTTGAGGAAGTCATTAGTAATTGCCAGGTCTCAACATTTTGCATGGATGTATTTTTCACGTGCATGCGGTGGTACCACATGCTTGGGACAAACGGAGTCAGAAAAAGAACTAAAGCTACTGAATTAAATCTTTTTGTAATTCTAGAACCAAAGTATCTAAATATGTACAAAAGTGTAAGGAATTAACTTCTCACACATGCTTAAGTATCATTGATGCTAAATTGCTAATTCGCAGTGGGGATAATGGGACAAATAGTCCATGACCTTTGATCTAATGTACAACACGATTTTCGGATTTTTAATTTAATCAATGGGGTCCCTAAAGTTTAGCCTAAATTTAATGTGGTCCCGGAATTTGTTTAGTGTGATCCTTGAACTTTTGATATACGATCAATCTAGTCCCCGAATTATATGAATATGTTCAATGCAGTCATTTCATTAATTCAAAAACAAGGATAATATTGAACATTTTCATTTTTAATGACTAAATTAAACATGTATCAAAAGTTTTAGGACTACATTGACAAATTAAATGTTTAGGAACCACATTGCACATTTGACTAAAGTTTATGGATCACATTGAACAAATTAAAAGTTTAGGAATTACATTGCATATTGAGCCAAAGTTCAAAACCTTTCACAATATAGAACATAGTAAGAAAACAAATTTGCATTGTTCCTCGTTTGAGTGTGTTTGGAGTGGTTTTTACCTTTTATTTGTTGTTCTTTTCAAATTTTGCGACGCACACATTTTGGATATCAATAATCTTAAGCACCGGAAACTTTCACAATACGTGAGAATATATTTTCATACTTAAATTGTTATCTCCAGGAAATTCAACGTCCGTGAGTCTTATTTTTGTAAATACCTAAGTGCGTGAATGGCCTTTCATAATTTTAAGAAACAGTACTTAGTTAAATCTGCGTGTTTTATTTTTATAAGAATAATTTATTTTTGGATCATAAACTGAAGAGCTTGAAAACATGCATATCTAACGTAATTAATTAAGAAATCACAACACACAAATGCTTTGAAATTTTATCTATCTCAAAAGTCATGAACGAGATTTAGATTAATATAAGTACAAGTAACTATAAATAAATTACTATGGTTTCTAGATATTACTACAAAAGCACCTAGATATAAATTAGGAAAATTATTAACCTGATACAATTCTAAATGAGGCTTTACTTTTACTAATAGAAAGATATAAGATTAAACTCACTTAAATGGAACTATCTTAATATCTATAAAAACTAAAAAGATAAAAAGTTAATAAAAAGATGGCTATTTTTTGTTGATTTAGGAAAGAATTAAAAGAACATTTAAACCGGACAATAGTATAATTATGAAAACTTGTTAATAGTATCAAAAGACTGATGTGACTTTGTTGGGGAAAGTTGAGGGACTAGATTGAATAGTTCCAAAGTTTAGGGACTAAATTGCAACATTTAGCAATAGTTGAGGGAGTAAATTTCGTAAAAGTTTAGTAACTTGTGATGGCTTTCTCCCTTATTTAATCAAACAAAAATATAACATTAATAGTTCAAGGCTGCATGAACGATTTGAAGGTCAAAAATCATTATTGAATATTTGACCAAAATTTAGGGACTATCGATATAAATCTTCCTCCATCTCCAGCATGAACCTGAGCATGATGGTTCTTACATAGTATTTGACTTTTTGTCCTAAAAAAGTAATAGGTATTTTTAACAACTTTAAATGAAATATCTTTAGTAGGTCCAATGCTCATGGTAAGTAGATCTGGTCTATTAAATTTCAAATTTTGATGGATGTTTTTGTTCGGTAAGTTTGACTATGCGCTGAACTTTGCTTTGGTCCTCCTCTCAAGCATTAAGCATTAGTCAGTCGTAACAATATGAAACAGTACCCAACTTTGTGGTTGGCTTAATGTTGCGTTTGAAGCTTCTGGTAAGTTTTGTATGTTATTCTATTTAGACTGATTGTTGTGCATTCTTAATCACAAAGAGAACACGATGGTGGTACATAACTTCACTGCCTCGGGGTTGGTTTGTTTTGACTTATGAAAAGTTAAAAATAATTTGACTTGCCTTATTTCCAATTCTTATTGACCACTGACGTCCATTTTAGTCCATTGTGGGCCATATTCTTGATTTAAGATTATTTCTTACCTTTTTTTTTTTTTTTTTTTTTTTTCAATTTTTCTAGAGACCAAACTACTTATACTCCTCTCAAATAACATTTATTAAGGTGAGCTGTGGGGCACATTGCATAGATTTATTTAGCAAACAAGACAGAGAGAAGGGACTTTCTGATCTTTGGTTCCCCCTGAACTATCATTTGCAGTAAAATCAGAAGATTAACGAAACTCACCATTTCACTGACGCCTGATGGATTGCGCGATTTTTCTTTAGTTTTTGGGTTGTAAGCCAAATTATCTAATTAAAAGCACTTAGCTAAAAGCACTAGGGGCAGAGATAAACTATCCCACTAAGTCAATACAAGTCTCATAGGTAAAATTTGAGTCAATACAATTCAGTGATTTTAATGAGTCAACTTGCTGTTTCACTCGTTTCGACAATGAGCTATATTTTTTATGCTAGTTGAGACGATTATCTTGATTTGGATCGTGATTTTTACATGATCTTAATGATAACTATCTTGAGGATTTTTCACAATACTTTTAGTGGATGGGTCTTCGCTTTATGGGCTGGAAAGCCAACAATGTCTTTAGACAATGTGTCGTTACTGTAAGTTCGGGTCCTTTTCTTTCATTTCGGCTGAGTTGAATATTTTGTTTCTTTTTGTTTTTAATCACATTTGTTGCTGAGTAAGGAAGGGGGAAATGTGTCAAAAAAGTCCTAAATCTTTTTTATTTGTGCTAATTTAGTTTTAAATCTTTTGTTGGTGCCAATTTAATCATAAACTTTTTGGTTTGGTGCCAATTTAGTCTTTCTGATTAATTTTGGTTAAATTTTGTTAATCGGGCACCGATTGACTGACGTGACATGATTAGTGCTGATATGAACAACTTTTATAATATTTTAATATTTTTTTTGTATTTTGTATTTTTCTATTTTTATTCTTTTATTTTCCTTTTCCTTTTCCTTTTTATTTTTTCCTTCTCCTCCTCCCTCCTCCCCTTCCTCTAGCTGGTTGTCGAACCTTGATGATTGGCCAAAGGCAACGATCGGCAAGGTCAAGGTCGATCTTCACCTACCATTGGCAAGGCTCGAGCCCTCTCCAGAGATCGTGAGGTCGCACTTGTGAGGGCTTTAGCCCTCGCTGGTGGCTAAGTGAGGCTCCACCTTGCCGCATCTGGTGAGAGCAAGCCTTGCTAGCCTATTGCAAGGCCGCCCTCGCGACCTAGGCGAACTTGAGCTAACCTTGCTAAAGGCTAGGCGAGGCTCGACGTCGCCAAATCTGGTGAGATGGGGCTTTGCCCATGGCCGGTGAGGCTTGACCCTCATCAGATTTGGCAAGGGCGAGCCTCACCGCCTCGAGCTAGCTTGGCCGGATCTGGTGAGGTTAGGCCTTGCCCATGGTCGGCAAGGCTTGATCCACGCCAAATTTGGCGAGGGCGAGCCTCATCACCCATTGTGAGCAACCTTCGCGGCCGCTAGCGAGGGCTCGAACCTCACGAGTGATCGGCAAGGTCGACCTCAACGTTCCCGGGCATCACCTTTGGCTAGTCATCAAGGTTTGACGATCGGGCTGGAGGATGGGGGAGAAGAAGAAAAAATAAAAAATAAAAAATAAAATAAAAAAAAAATATTAAAATATTAATAAAAGTTATCCATATAGCATCAATTATGCCATGTCAGCCGATTAGTGCTTAATCAGCAAAATCCAATCAAAATTAGTCGAAAATGACTGAATTAGTACTAAATGAAAAAGTATATGATTAAATTGGCACCAAATGAAAATGTTTAAGACTAAATTAATAGTAATAAAATATTTATGACTAAATTGATATAAATGCAAAATGTTTATTATTTTTTTGACACTTTTTCCGTACGAAAGGAAGTGTCATCTAGTTTGATTTTAAAATAAACATGGTGAACAGAGAATTAGGGACTATTTGCTTGTACAAGTGCATTGTTTTCTAGAAATGTTCAATCTCTCTCTCTAACAAAAGATTATGCTTCCTTTGTAGATATCCAAATCCGAATGCATCCAATTACGAAAACAGGTTCTTTCGTCCTTTTGAGTCGGCCCTTCAGCCTCCAACTTGCTACAGACCAGAGCAGATTGCTGTGAACAAACCTGAGATTCCGCTACAGAAATATGACGGGCCCCAAGCTTTCATAATTCCTGGAAATCATGGTCAGTTGTGGTTTCATCTTGAGCCTCGCTTAGATTATTTGTTTGTCTCTTGGAGATCACCTTGTATCTTTTTTTTGAAATTGATATCATTATTTTTTTTTTTTTTGTGTCCATGTCCTTATATTGTTAGAAGTTTCTAAACCAGTGGTACCATGAAAATGTAATATTTACCTCATAAAATTATCTTTATGCGGTTTTACAGATTGGTTTGATGGACTTCACACTTTCATGAGGTACATATGCCATAAGAGTTGGTTAGGTGGGTGGTTAATGCCTCAAAAAAAGAGTTATTTTGCTTTGCAACTCCCAAAAAATTGGTGGGTATTTGGCCTTGATCTGGCACTCCATCACGATATTGATGTGTACCAATTTAAATTCTTCACGGAGCTGGTAAAAAATAAGGTACTTCCTTTATTTTCCTTTGCAGTTTTTATCGTTCATTGATAGAGGTGCCAAAAATAACAAAACCGAATCAGGGAACTTCTCGAGTTGAGGGATCCTGCACAGGACACGTAGCCATTGTCCGTATCGCTCTTTAGGATATTCCTCAGGATCGTATAGCATCTGTCTGCTTTTTTAGTCATCTTTCAAGAGATTTTCTAGCGGTGAATTATTTTCCATGGGCCTGCAGTCTGATTTGCTGTTGGGCTGTTAACTTATTGGATATGTATTTTTCTGCTAGTAATTTGTTGAGAGAGGATCACACTCTTTTATTAATAAATCTTATGATTTATCATCTATATCATAGTTAATTTGGACATATGAGGGGAGGTGGGGGTTTGAATCCCTACCTTCTAAGAGAGGTTAAGGTAGGAATGATTTGTTTCGGGTATGAGTTTCAACTTTCATACCTTATAAAAAGATATAGTAAAAATCTAAGAATGAGTTGAGAATTAAAATATGATTGACAAAAAAAAAATGGATATAGTGAGGAATGATGTGCGGTTATGATAACCCCAACTATATCTTAAGTGAATATCTACTCATTTATCAACATCTTGTGCTACTGCTAGTAACTTATATTTTCCATAATAGATTATGGTGTTTCCTTCATGTTTCCGATATCTCTAAATACGCCTCTTAATCATGTTGTATTATGCATTTGAACTCTTTCTTAGGGACCAAAGCTAGTAAAAACTTATATAATATCGTAACATGGTATTTACAGCCGTCTCTTAATAAATTGAGTATCCAATTCCACATTCAATGCAGGTTGGGGCCAAGGACTTTGTGATCATACTTACGCATGAACCTAACTGGCTTCTTGATTGGTATGACAATAATGTTTCTGGAAAGAACCTCTCTCATTTGATACGTGATTATTTGAACAAGAGATGTAAACTTCGAATTGCTGGGGACTTGCATCATTATATGTGTCATAAAGCACGTGCGGGTGCGCCAGCTGATGTGGAATATCTGCTGGTGAATGGTTGTGGTGGGGCATTTTTACATCCAACCCATGTATTTGGCAAGTTCAAGGAGTATAGCGAGTCTACTTACGATACCAAGGCCTCTTATCCGTCTTTTAAACATTCTAAACGGGTATATGACTAGACGGCATCTAGCTCCTTTGATCAATTAGTTTTGAGCTGCAGTGCAAAATCTTACTTTTGTTTGGTTACTTTGCAGATTGCTTTGCGGAATATCTTTTTTTTCGGAAGAAAAACTGGCAATTTGATATTATTGGTGGTATTATCTACTTCTTACTAGCTTTTTCTATGTTCCCACAAGTGAGTATTCCTTTGGCTGAATGTGATTTATGCATTCAGATTCTAGGTAGACTCTGGTATCGTGTCACTTCACAATCAGCAATTAGCAAATATCTTATTTATTAATCTATTCCCTCAGAAGCAGGACGGTTTCATTTTGCTCAACTCTTCCTTGTAAATCCCTTTCAAGCATTCAAGGTTCCCAGGAGACTGTTCCGGTTCTTTTACTAGTGCTTTTAGGTGGTAGCTCAAACAAATAGCATGGAGCCTACTTATCCTGTTGCTTACTGATTATTTTGTCGACATGTTTGAGCAGTTGGCTTATTCTTGGCTTTCTTCGCAGTGTAAGCTCGATCACATTTTACGAGATGACTCCGTTTCTGGTCATTTGTGGAGCTTTTTTGTCACTGTATGGGCTGCTTTCAAGTACTTGCTGGAACAGTCTCATGTATCGCTAGCAGGAGCTTTGCTATTTCTTATTGCATTAGTCGCATTTGCACCGTCAAAAGTGTCGCGGAAGACACGGTTGATGATTGGTGTACTTCATGTTTCTGCACACTTGACTGCTGCGCTAATGCTTATGGTACTGATGGAACTGGGTGTAGAGACCTGCATCAAGCATAAACTTTTGGCGACTTCAGGTTAGTCTTCATGGTTTCTGTTGTGTGTCTATTTCTTTGGCAATCTTGTCATATCCTCTGCTTTCAGATATTGGTGAAGTGAGCATCTCCAGTGGAAAACTGATGTCCCGCTGATGAATGTATCTTCATTAAATTTCCTCTTGTAGCACATCGCACATTGCCTTTTTCTTGAGCTTGTGTTTAATGCCTGTGTGTTGGCTAAGTAAGCATTCACACAAGTGTTTGAGATGCTGACCTAGGTTTATATCTTAGGTCATCACACATTATACCAGAGGTACCGAGCTGTAGAGAGTGAGCACTTTCCGGATCCAAAAGGCCTTCAAGCTCGTATGGAACAATGGACATATGGTCTTTATCCTGCTTGCATCAAATATCTCATGTCCGCCTTCGATATCCTGGAGGTTTGCACCGTTTGTTTTCTTTCAGGGTGCTGGTTTTCAAATATGGGTATCTCGTATCGCATTTTGTGTCTACAATGTGACTTTTTTGGGATTGAATTGCTAGGTCATGGCTGTATCACGGAGAAACATTTGCCAGGAGGGAATGGAGTCATTGTCACGTGGCAGTGCTGCAATATATTACGCTTCGGTGTTCGTCTATTTCTGGGTCTTTTCCACTCCCGTTGTCTCTCTAGTTTTCGGAAGCTATTTATACATTTGCGTTAACTGGTTTCATTTACACTATGACGAGGCCTTCTCCTCACTTCGAATTGCTAACTACAAGGGGTTTACACGATTCCACATAAACAAGGAAGGAAATCTTGAAGTCTATACGCTAGCAGTTGATGAGGTAATTGGTCAGAACTATCTGCTGCTTTAGTTACATAGACAGTAGGGTCCCTAGTAGTATGAAATACAATTAGCTTGTACTTTACTGTCATTGATATTTTAACCAATTTGATTTTTTATGAACATTTCTATAGAAAGCCTACGGTTCATCAAAATAAATGTTTGAGATTGAAGCAGCACAATTTGCCAGGCATCTTGCACTATTGCTATTGTTCATTCATTTGTTTATATATCGTACTATGGTTATGTCAAGTACACCATTGTCTCAAGTCAAACACCGGTGGAAAACTCTTGACGATTTTCTGTTGCTTAATGGCTTCCCTACCCGTATCTTCTCTATTTTCAAATTCGAAGTACTTTTAGTTAATTAGGGACAAGTCAAAGCTTTTATCTTTGTTTCTGGTTATTAGACATTTCTAAAGATTGTGCTTCATTGGAAACATCCGCAAGAAAGAAAAGGTTCCAAGAGTTTGACTCTAGTGTATTGTGTTGTGAAGCGGTCTCATGTTGTACTGGGTTCTTAGATATGAAATACTTTGGCTTCTATGCGGACGCAGTGTGGTGACTTGTTTATAAGAGTTTTGATTTAAGTGCATTGTCTTGGGAACTGGTCAACACCCAGGTGTTTGTAAGACATGCATCGCTTGCTTAGTTAGACTCAGTGAAAAGGTCTGTTAAACATTTTTTTTTTTTGGTAAGGACCGTTAAACATATATTTTTTTTTTTTATAAGGTAAGTAATATATTGACTGTTAACTACAAATTATACAGCAGGGTTCTTTGCACCAAAAAGCTTACGCTCATAAAAACAAACATGTCAAAATGAATGGAAACTGTTAAACATATGTTGCTCCCTATTAAATGCTACAAACAAAAAAAATAAAAAAAAAAATTAAAGCAGTTATGATACCCTGTATGCCTTGAAAAAGTGGAGGCAATTTGCGCAATGGCTGTAAAACCTTAGACCGGCTGCATTTGTTGGTAATATAATCCCTTTTGAGCATCATCTGGGAGAAAATTTTGAGTTCTTCAGTTGATTATCTCCCTGTTACTAATTGCAACTAGGGCTCTAGAAATTATCAGCATGGCAAGCGGTCGTAAGACAAACTTGCGTTAAGAAGGATTTTTTATTGGTAAAGAAGACGTCGAAACATAATGGAAGAACGATAACAGAGATTTGGATCCAGTAAAGTCATCGATACTCTGTATGCCCTAGACATGTAATGGATAACTTCCATAGTTCAAAAGCCAATTCAAAAGTGTCCTTTTTAACATCAAACGCATCGTTTCTTTCCAGATCGTATAACGCTTTCCTGCTTAATTGTGTAACAGTTACCGACAGTAGAGCCTTAACCTTTGCATTCCAAAGCTTGGGTTTATTATGAGGTTTTCTTATTCTTTCACATGGTAATGCAGGTTCCAGAGGAATGGAAGTGGGATCCTGATTGGTCGAGTGAACAGAACAGCCAGAGGGCGGAAGCCACCTTAGGAAGTTTCCTAGTAAGTGGAGTTCCGCAGATCCCTTAAAGGACCCAGTAAAAACTGTCAGAATTGAACACCACTTTGTCATAGAGCGGAACGGTGAAAGTCATCAAGCAACTCCAGGCACCGACCCTGCTCAACCAGAACCAGAACCAGAGAAGCAAGAGGAAGTAGTGGCTAGGCCATCTAACCTTGAGGAAGTACAAGAAAGAGAAGCTCTCCCATCTGCGAGCAAGGCTCAAGCTCTCGAAGATCCAGTCATTGAAGAACCTATTGAGCCCGAGATTCAAAAGGAACCAGGTGCCGTTCCCTCAGTTGAACCAGAGGAAACCCTGCGGTCTGAGAAGGAAAAGGAAGAAGAAACCCGAAGGAAGAAGGGCAAAGAAAAGGTAATCGAAGAAGAACCAGAGAGGTCTAATGCTCTGCCTCCTGAGCGAGAAGCAGAGCCAATCAGACAAAGTGACGATGAGAGGCCTTGCGGTGAAGGAAAGAAAGATGACCATGATGAGCACATCGATGCCGAGTTTGAGCAAACCAGTGGTTTGTCCCAGGTACCTGAGAAGAAGGCAAAAGCTGAGGGGGAGCCTAGTGAGAAGAAGGAAGCTGAAAAGGGTGAATCTACCGACGGCCAGGTTATGAGCGCGATCCAGGAGCTGAAGGACGAAATTGTCAAGGTAGAGAAAATGATTCGATCGTCGTCCTGCTTCAACCTTGATAACTTTTCTCCTGTTGCAAACCTTGAAGTCGACGCTTCCTTCTCAGCAGCAGAAGAAGAAAGGAGATAAAAAGATTTGAATGTTTTTAAAGTTTCATGAGCTCTTGTTTCTTCCTGTTATGAACTGTTTTCGTGTTTCTTTGAACTGACCGGATGAAGTGAATCAATAAGTTTGATGTTCATTGTTTTGCACTCTTAATTATTCTTATTGTTTTTATTATGCCAAAGAGGGAGAGAAAAATACGCACTGTGTTGGAAAAGAGAGAGAAACATATACGTAGTAGGAACAGAGAGATGGAGAAGATATAAATCGATACAGATAACGCGAGATTTTAATCAATCACCAGGCGCAGGATATTTGATTCCGCATAAGGCGCGGGCTGTGTAGAATCTTAACCATCATTTTGCAAGAGGCTCTAAACAGAAAATCGATCTGCCAAAAGTAGTAACTCTTACCAAATTATTCTAATTTGAGCTAAATTCAAATTAGGTTCTAATAGCCAGTATTGAGGTCTTGTAGAAACCACACTGGAGAAAAGTCAGAGCAATATTTCCTCTTTTGTGCAGGCATCCAGAAGAGTCAATAGCTTGCTGAAGCAGAAGACTCTTAGTCTGACTCTAAACATGTAGTTTGTAGTAAGGGCATGCAAAGGAACTAGGAATCGTCTGGACCGCCCAAAATCAGAGTAGACTGAACTAGACTGGCAGTTCCCATGGGGGCTGGTCCAATTCTCAATTCCAATTTTGGTGGAGTCGGTAAGTATCGGTCCAATTCCTAGTTCTAAACATGGAACCGCCTATCCACCCACCCGAATTGAACCGGTAACTATACACTTTAAAAAAGAAATTGTATCTCAGTTACTTAGTTATTTTGTAGTTTTTCAACTAAATATATGTGTGTGTGTGTGTGTGTGTGTGTGTTTGTAGTTATTAGATATTATTTACTAATTTTGTCTCTTGGGTGTAATAAGATTACCCCTTACTTTTTTTTTTTTTTTTATTTTTATTTTAATAATCGATATAATTGCTTTCTCAACCAAAACAAAATAAGCAAACATAGGCCTCGTTCTTTTCACCGAAAATAAGTTATGGGAAAATATTTTTTGGATTTTCCAGCATTCGTTTCATGGAAAATAAATTGCTTGGGGAAAACATTTTCCATAAAAGGAAAAAAGTTTTTTTTTTTTTTTTTTTTTTTGGTGAAGAAAAGGAAAGAAGTTTTTTAAACTAGGAGAAAATATTTTCCACTTTTAAAAAGTAAAAAACATTTTCCTTACTTGATTTTTCTTATCTCACACCTATACAAGCCCCCCCTCTCTCTCTCTCTCTCTCATTCGAATTATTTTCTTTCCTTTCTTTTTCTGCTTCTTCTTTATTTGCTAGTCACCAACGACGACAATGGTTGACGACCAATGATAGGCAAGCCTTGAGCTCACCAGCGAGCACGAGGCTCGCCTATCTCTAATGAGCTCAGGCTCGCCGCTTGCCAAATCGAAGAGTGTAAGCATCAAGCTTAGGGCTCGTCGATCTGGCGAGGCTCAAAGCTAGCAAGCTCGGAGCTCGCCGATCCTGGTAAGGCCCAAGGTTGGCGAGCTCGAGGTTCACCAAATTTTTTAGCGCAAACCCCACCACAAGCTTGAGTTTGCTAACCTTGGGCCTTGCCGCTCACTAGATTGGCAAGCATGATCGGCGAGCGGCAAGCCTGAGTTCACCAATGGGCGAGCCTTGTGCTTACTAGTGAGCACGAACAGCAAGCAATGAGCTTGAGCTCGCCCACTGGTTGGTTGCTGGCCATCACTATGGTTAGCGATTGGCCAAGAGGAAAACAAAGAAAAGAAAAAAAAAGGAAAATGAAAAGAAAAAATTTAAAAGAAATTTAATAATTGATTTTAAAATTGATTCTAAAAAATAAAATAAATGAAAAAGAGTGCACGGAGGAAAACATTTTCCTTACTAAATAGCGGAAAATTTTTTCCACTTCATTTTCAGGTTTCACTCGAACACTAGAAAATAATTACATTTTCTTGGAAAATATTTTCTAGAAGCATCATATTTTTGGCAAAACAAATGGACCCTAATTTTCCACATGTTTCTAGCATCGAGAAACTTTAGGAGAATTACATCATGACCTTTACAAAAATTAAGTTTTTAACTAACGACTATTATCTATTTGTTCCACCCTATAGTTGTCAATTATCAATTAAAATTAATGACTCGCAATTCAACTTGAATACACCATGGTATTAATTGATGAATGTAATTTTATAAGAATTTGGGATTGATTCCATGGACCAATTTGAAAACTAGAGTAGAACGAACTGACAGCTTAGTTTGGACTGATAGCTTGGTTTTCAAGTGGATCTATGGAACTAATGGGTAGGTCTTGATTCCAATTTTTTAGAACTAGTCCTTAATGGGCTATTTTGGTTCTAAAGTGGGAACCACCCATCCGAACCATGTTTACTCCTAATTTGTAGGTCTACTAAGGAGTGTATTTCAATGGCTAGCAAATAGCTAGGAAGATTATTTTAAGGGTTCAAGAAGAGTTGATGAAGGTGGCAGATATTTAGAACTTCCATTCCCTTTGTCTTGGAATACTCTTGTGATCTGAATTGTGAAATATTGTTTGTATTTTGATTCGGATTCTCTACAAGGGTTAAGGGTATTGTAGTCGACACGCAGAGAGTTCATAGTAATGGAGGTGCTTGTGAATTATAAAGTTATCTACTAAGCTCCGAATAGAAATGATATCTTTTCAAATCTGTGACTTCTTGCAATTACCAATAAATTTCAATCTGATTCGTGATTGTGAGAGAGTGGAGTGGGTCAAAGGGATTAGCTGAATCACTATATATCTATTTGTACATATCTGTATCTTTTCAACTCTTTCATTATTTGTTAGATAGATATATATTATATGCCCAATTGTTTTCATTGTACATGAAACGGTCTTCTACAAAAAATTTTAAAGAGACCAATTCACCTCCTTCTTGATCTTTGTGATAGCCTCTTTAGGTCGGAGAAGGGCGATTCAAGTAATGGGCTTTCCCATTCCTTTGCATGTAAGTGATTTTGAGATAGATGAGGTGTAAAATAGAAAATTGGTGGAGGAACTCTTTCGTAATATGAACACGGTCAACCTAACTAAAACGCGGAAGTCTATGTGATATAAGTACAAGATAAAGGGCCATGTTTTTTTATTCTATTTTTCATTGGAGGAAGCCTCCAATTAGTCTTTTGATTAATAGGTTATAAACATTATAATCATCTACATTTTTTTTCAGTTAATTATATCTGCATATGGGTGACGTTCGTATTTGTGACTCACCAAATTAAAAAGATTCTCTCTATTTAGAGATGAAGGAATCACATCCTTTAACGATTCACGTCTCTTCATCAGGAGGCTTAATCCGCGTTCATAATTGTAGCACTATTCATTTAGAAGTCAATTTTGGCACCTACCATGCCCCCTTTCCCTTCCACAATCGTGAATCACGATCTCTGATTTTTATTAATATTTGGCCTTTTTGATTCCGTTCATATCAGATTTGACTCATCTGTCATAATCCACGCCCGCAATTTCCTTTATAAAGAGAACATTGGATACCAAAAGTGATATAATGGACAAAAGCCCGTCATAGTGAATTGTCGCAATTTACTGTAATAAATTAGCAGGATGAAGATTGCTAGCTCTCTCTCTCTCTCACACACACACAAACGAGCACAGAATCGAAATTTATTAGCATAGAAGAAAACCTATATCTTTTGGGCGGACCAAAACAGCTATGCTGGTTCAAGATAAGCAACTTTGGATTTACAGCAGTGCTTAATAGAATACAAACCTAAATGGAGGAAAGGCCTCTTCCGCATTTTTTTTAAAGTACCTATTAAAGAAGAATAAAGCTAGAATGAAAGCAAAAGTAGCTCACCTCTTGGACAAGTTCAGGTGCCCGAGTATTGTAAACGAGAGGAAAAAAATAATAATAAAATTTTAAAACTATGGCATTGGTATCAATTCAATCTCAAACCTATCAATTAGATCAATTTAGTTTTAAAACCTTTCCATATTAATACCAATTCAATCATTCTAGCTAATTTTGGCCGGAGGCACTTGACAACCCGTTCAACTTCAAATAAGAAGGAACCAAACACTTTTGAAGCCATTTCATGAGTCTTAAAGAAGTCACATGGAACACAGTTTTATGGAATTCAAACGTAGGAAGACAGACATGGCGCAAACATTGTACCTTTCGACGTTCATGTATTCGCCAAGAACCACACCAAGAAGTTTATTTTAGCTCCACAAGGTAAGCACATATATAAATCCACAAACACACAAGACACACATAGATATCATTTCGCCATAAGAACACCGCGAATCGGTCACACGTTGTTGATGATATGAGCATCTGTGTCCTTAGTGAGCTTGACTTCAAGATCCATGTAGGCATTAGGGTCGGCGACGCCTTCGTGCAGCTTCTCGTACTCCAGAGTCCACTTCACTATACTTCCGCGGCCATCGCTTTTCGCAGTCGTCTTGACGATTGCCTTGAAGGTCTTGAACTCTTCCAGGAGATCCCCTCCTATTATGTTGAAGGTGAGTACCTTGTTCGCATCATCCACCTGATTCCTCTCCTTGACCGTCAAGGCCTTTCCCTCTGCATGTTGAGGTTCGTCGAGTTACAAGCACATACTGATACAGCAATGTCCAGCTTTTCTAAGAATATATTCAGCTGGAAAGATTTTTCAGAAGATTTTCTTTTCACGAACAGCTTCTCATGGTCCTAACAAATAAGACTTGAAATTGGACATCTACTGTATGGGACATATTTCTCAGTAAAGAGAAATTACCAAATGAAGCTAATACATCCACTAAATGGAGCACAGAGGGTAAATGATCCAAAACTAGACTCATCGCACACATGTTTTGCGGTTGAAATCTCGGGCAGTGAAATCAGAATCTAACATAGTATGCGCTAATGATAACGGCGATGCCAACACAAAGGGAAAAAAACAAAACAAGTCACTCGGTCGATGGTGAGGTGATGCATCACTCACCTACGGTATAGGTCCAGAGCTTGACAGCATCTTCCGAGTGCCATTCGCCTTCATGGAGCTGCACGCTCTGTACCGCGTCAGAGCTCGCATTTGGCAGGTGGTACATGTGGTTCCTCCAGACGTTGTAGAACTCATCAGCCGACGACTGAACCTCTACTTCAAACTCTAGCTTTCCCTCCAAGCCCATCCCTTCTCCTGATGAAACGAATAAGTTCACTCGTAGAGAAACCAAAGCCCTAGTAGAAGCAAAAGCTACAATTCAAGAACTGACGACCGAAGCTGTCTCCTTTCAGTTGCAAGAACAGAAGTCTAGTTCGCTTGGCCTTTATATGGAGATCAAGATGGCACTTTGCAGTTTTCTAATACCGCACCGAGCGTCCCCATCATTTTGATTAAAGCTTATCGTTTACGAGATTCACATGTAAGAGGATTTTCTCCTCGGGGAAGATGTTCCGTTAAATTAATTTTGTAAACAGGAGTGGCATTGTTTATCCAACTTCAATTATTGGGGAGATTTGTCATCAATCACTTAGTCGGCTATTTATAGGTTAGAAAAAAGAGGAGTAAAGAACACCCCAAGTGCCATAACTTGGCACGGGGGACACTTAAGTGCCATAACTTTTTTCGGTACACTTAAGTATCACTTTTTTAAATGGAACACTTAAGTGCCAATATCGGAGTAAAATGGAACACTTAAGTGTCACTCCGGCGAAAATCCGGCCAAACGGCCGACGTGGCAATTTTCCGGCGATGGAGGTCCAAAACGGCGTCGTTTTTGCATGCCGACGTGGCAAAAAAATGCAAAAACGACGCCGTTTCGCGTCGACGTGTAAAAATAATAAAAAATAATTAAATTAAATTAAAAATTAATTTTAATTAAAAATACTCTAAAATTTAAAAAAAAAAAAAAAAAGGGGGGACGAAGGGGCAAGCGGGCGAGGGCCGAGCCCTCGCCGCCGCCGCCTCCCGCCATCGCCGGAAGGGCCGACGACGGAGGGGGTAGGGTCGGCCGGGGTCGCCGCCCCCCGGCCGACGGCGGCGAGGGTGGGCCCTCGCCGCCTCCCGCCGTCGCCGGGAAGGGCCGGCGACGGAGGGGGAGGGTCCCGGCCGACCGGCGGCCCTCGCCGGATCCGGGCGAGGGCTCGCGGGCCCTCGCCGCGATCGGGCGAGGGCTCGCGGCCCTCGCCGCCGATCGACCGGGGCTCGGCGACCCCGCCAACCCTACCCCCTCCGTCGTAGGCCCTTCCGGCGACGGCGGGAGGCGGCGGCGGCGAGGGCTCGCCCTCGGCCACCCGCCCCTTCGTCCCTTTTTTTTTTTTTTTTTTTTAAATTTTAGAGTATTTTTATTTAAAATTAATTTTTAATTTAATTTAATTATTTTTTTTATTATGCAAACAAAGTGTCGTTTTTCTTTGAGTCGGCGGCTCGACTCTCGGCGAGCCACGCAAGCATTAAAAAATAATAAACACGTGCCACGTAGAATTTCCAAAGCAAGGTCGCCGGAGGTGGCACTTAAGTGTCCCATTTGAAAAAAAAAAAGTGGCACTTAAGTGTACCGAAAAAAAGTTATGGCACTTAAGTGTCCCCCGTGCCAAGTTATGGCACCAGGGTGTCCCAAACTCGAAAAAAAAGAGATGCCAAAAGAATCTGGAGTGCCAAAATTTCACATGGGAATACTTAAAGTCCATTTAGTAAGGTTTCTATTTTGAAGAATAATTTTTTTTTTAAAAATTAGTCTTTTCTATTTTTATTTTTCTAAATAATTTCTTAATAAAAGAACGTGTTTTCTAATTACACAAAATTTCCATTCTTAGAATTGAAAAAGGATATAAATATGTTCGCTATGATCCACAAACTTTTTTTGTTTCTTTTAATTTTTAAGATTTTCTTTTCTTTTCTTATTCTTCCTTGCCTGACCATCATTGACTGCTACCTGTGGCCCTTCATCGATGAAGTGCGATGACGAAGATCGGTCGGCGGCAAGTGGCGTGATCGGCTGCAATTGGCTAGCGAGCGAGTGGGCGGCAAGCAACAACTAGCGACGGCCAATCGGTGACGGCCTTTGGTGGTCAATTAGCCACCATCAACGGTGGCTAGACGGGCGCGGGGGGGGCGGGCGAAAGAAGAAGAAAAGAAAAATAATTTATTTCTAAAAATTGTTCCTAGGAGCAAATTTTTTTTTTTTTTTTGCTTATTTCTATTTGAAATCTATTTCCTAATCACTTGTCTATTCCGGGGGATAGAATAATTAATTGACGTTACTAAATAGATTTATATATTTATTTATTTATTTATTCCAGGGAACAAAAGAATAGAAATTTGGAGAAATGGAAACATTGCTAAACAAAGCCTTAAGTGTCATAGTTATTAAAGTAATACGTAAGTGTCAAAATAGAAGCAAAATGAATCGGTTAAGTGTCAATGGCGAGAAAATATAATCAAAATTCTAACTTGGTGATTTTCCAAAGAGACTAGCACAAAATAATGTCGTTTTTATATACTAACGTGGCTAGATAATTCATATAAATATTAATTAAATTAAATTTTAAACTAAAATTGTTTATATATTATTATTTTTAAAGGAGAAGAGGAAGAAGATGAAGATTACAAGCGAGTCAAGGGCTCAACCCTCACCGTCGCCTACCTGTCATGGCCAGAAGGGGGTCGGCCCTTGACTCGACTAGGCAAGCACTGGCGACCCTCGCCAAATTTGGGGAGGGGTGCGACTCTTGCCTCAGAATTCCGTGAGAGCTTGCGAGGCCTTCGCCGTCGATGGGGTTGCCGGCGCCGGCTAGGGCATGGCGACCCCAATGACCCTTCCCTCGCCTCACCTTTTGTCTCCTCCTCTTGTTACTCTTTTTTTTTTGCCTAAATATTTTAATTTAATTAATATTTATATTAAAATTTTCTTTTAAAAAAAAAAAGATAAAACGATATCATTTTAGTTCTTCGTCGTTGACTTGGCTCTCGGATGTGTCACGTAAGTGAGTTATATTATTAAAAAATTGCCACTTAGGATTTCCAGTCACCTTCGTGTGACTTGACACTCAATTGTCATATTCTTTAAAAAAAGAAAAAAGAAGAAGTGTTATTTTCGTAACTTTTAGTATTGAAGTGTGTCTCTATGCCAAATTTTGGCAATCTAGATATCCGACACTCAAAAAGATCATATATCTTCATCTTGTAAATACTCGAATTTAAAATTAGATATTCTATCCATAACTCATCATCATATTTTGATATAGTTTAAGAACTCAGTCATTCTAATTGTTGAAATGATAATTAATTTAGAGCTGTTTCCCTAACTAGCATCTATTTCTTTTATTAGATATAATAAGTTAAGCAAACACACAACAACACTGAAAATATGTTAATGTCCAAATATTCAATTCAATGTTGACGTGATGGTGAATTACATAGTTATTAATTAACGGAAATCCCACCCTAAAAGTATTTTGATGTTTAGTACAGAAAGGAAACACGATCTAAATTGGCTAATAAAATGATAAAAGATATGAGCGATCTAATTTAGTTTTAGAAAGTGTAAAAGCTCCATAATATGAATGTATTAGAACTTCTCTCGTAAGTCTTCCAACCTAATCAAAACAAAAACAAGTATTTGAAATCTAAAATTCTTGGTTGTGAATGATTTGACACACAATGCAAAGTCAAGACAGAAATCCCGAAATAAATTGAGACCCCATAATTTTGTAAAAAATGAATGTTTTTTTTTTTTTTTATAATTTTTTTAAGCAATATAAGTGAACATATTTTAGAAAGTTATTTCCAAATCATTAATTTTCTACAAGTCAAATACACTCTAATTTTGAAAGCAAAGATGGATAAGATTAGGGTTTTTGGGGGCCGGGGGGAGGGGTGGGTGATCCTTCTTTTTTTTTTTTTTTTTTTTTTTTTTTTTTTTTTTGTTCTGCCCTACTCTATTCCTACTCTAATACTCACTTTTAGACTTTTGCCCTGCCTCCCTGTAAGGCGTGGGAGTCGAAACCCACTCCTAAAACTTACTCGTCCCCACCTCAATCCCCTTTGAGAATGTGGGGATTCGAACCCCTCATCTCCCCCTTTCACGTTGAAAGGATGATTGATCCTTAAAAATGACACAAATTTCAATTGAATTATCTATATTAACAGCTTATATTTTAATATTAATCACCCATTAAAAAAGGTTACATGAAAAATTTCCGATGTATCGTCCACCGGATGAGTAAAGTACATGAAGTTGCATAGACAATCTTCCAATGGGATGGTAATTATGTATTAAAAATCATGCACCTCTGATTAGTCAGCTTAATGACAAATTATAGATAACAAAGAGTAAGGGTTGCTTATGTTGATTTAATAGGAGAGCTGAAGGGAGGAAAAGAAAAAGAAAGCATCAAATGTTGCATCCACAGGGCCTTACAATCAACTGACAAAGTTTTCCTGTTTTTGGGCCAGCCCATGAAGGGCCCTCGTTTCCTTCATCATCAAAAGTTGGGTCATGGGCAAAAATGAAGATGGAAGGGATTGAAAGACTCTTAATTACAGAAAAATGAGGAATTCTTATGGAAACCAAAGTGAAAACCTCATGCTTTTAAGCATCACACTTGTAAATTGAGACTGGAACTTATTAAGTCCTATAGGGCTAATTTTTCGTTTCGATAAAGCTATGTTGTTAAGCTCCCACATCAAATTGACAATATGTGTGAAAGATATGCAAATATTGAGAAATAATGCAAGCACGTTGTGTGCGTGACAAAAGAAAAAAGGTGGAGTTGAGAAAAAGGGCAATCTTAGAATGTGAATGACCATTAATAACCAATAGTAATTGATAGATGATTATTGTCACGACCTACCTCTTGGGGAAGGGAATAGGTTTAGGGGTTTGCCTAAAGGACGGGCTCATAAGGCCCATGATTAGACATGGACTCTCCCAAGCGCATACTTAACGCGACATTGGGGTTTTGTTTAAGAATTTTACAATAATGAGTTGTCACTAACCTATTAGGGTTCTAAAAACCAAATGAGGCATAAGAGTACACCTTACTTTCTACGCAACCAAAAAATCTAGGATCGGAGACTTAATTATACTAATTAATCAATTTGTGTCCTTTCAGTACCTAATCTTGTTCATTTTTTTAAAAAAGATTTTTATCAGGTAGTTTGGATTAACTTTAAATCAATCCGCTAACATGTAAAGTGATCATACGGGTGCACAATCATTATACCAACAATTAGCAATCAAGCAAAACGTTTAAATAAATTGCATTGGATAGTAAAAATTTAACATCAAAGAAAAGATAAATACTAATCCTAACTAGGTTTAATGGAAGCCAAAATCAACATACCAAAATTGCATAATCAAAGGTATTCGTCTTTAAGGACAACTAGAACCTCTTGAGCGGGATTCTAAATTAAAAGACTTCCATTTTTTTTAAGTGAAAATAAATCAAGAGATTATTTTTAAACTTTTTGAAGATTTTTTTAATTTTTAGAATTTTGGGGATTTTTTGGAAATTTTGAAATTTTGAAATTTCCAAAACATTTTGGTTTTTTTTTTTATCTTTTTGAATTTTTTTGGTGTCTTTCTAATTACTATTGAAATGTTTAGACTTTTCTGAATTTTGAGAATTTTTTAATTTTCCTTAATTTTCTAATTTTTCTATTTTTTAATTAAAAACTTGAATTTTCAATATATTCTGAATTTTTTTGAATTTTTGTTATTCTTTGAAACTTGTTGAATTTTCGGAAATTTTTTTGAATTTTTACTATTTTCGAATTTTTTTTAAAATTTTTTTTAAATTTTAAAATTTTTCTTGAAATTTTTAATATTATAATATTCGAGGGAACAGGTTCGGACCGAATAAACCGGATCCGACCCAATCGGACAAATTTTTCTAAAATTTTTAGTTTTTCATTTTTTTTTCAAAGTTTCTATTTTTTCTATTTTTCCTCTTTTTGCCTTTTCCCTATTTTGTCTTTTCTGCTGCACTCCTTCTTCTCCACGCCTTCTTCGCCGAGGGTTTCAATTCACTGTCCCATTCTTTCCTTCTGTCTTTTCATTTCCTTTCATCACCTCTTTTATATTTCTTTTTTTTCTTTTGCTTTATATTTTTCGTATTTCGTACCTCTTACTTGGTATTAGGCTGCGTTTGGAAAGCATTTTGGGAAAAGTCCTTAGGAAAATGCAAAGACCTTTGAGTGAAAAGTGTTTCCAAAATGCAAAGTGCGTTTGGTAAATTATAGTTTGAAAGCCCTTCTCTGCAAGTACCCTTGAGTAAAATAGTGTTTGGGAGACAAAGGGCTTTTGTGAAAATAAAAAATAAAATAAAAATAAAAAATGAAAACCTAAGCAAGGGCAAGGGTGTGGCCGGGCGGCGGCGGCGACGCCAACGACCTCTGGCGACCTCCGGCGACCGGATCGGGACGGCGAGGTAGCGCGGACGCCGTCACGACCTCCGACGACCCCGGATCAACGGGTCGCCGGGAGGCGGTCCGGTCACGCGACCTTCGCGCGACCTCCGGCGACCGGGATCCGGTCGCGCAGAGGTCGCGCGACCTCCGGGATCCGGTCGCGCCGAGGTCGCGCGACCGCGCGACTCCGGCGACCCGACCTCCCGCGATTTGCATTTGGGTCGCCGCGAGGACCCGCGACCTCCGACGGCCGCCGGAGTCGCCCGACCTCCCGAGGCGTGTGGCGTGGGGAAGAAGAGGAGCGCGGCGTGGGGAAGAAGATGAACAGTAACCCTACAAGGGCACGCACCGGAAAAACAAAAGATTTGTGAGGACAATTTTGGAAAAAAAAATATGAACAGTAACCCCGGGCATTCCGAAAATGCCGAGAAGCTCAAAGCTGCCTTGGGCTTTCAGCATTTGGGAGGCCATACATTTGCACAAAGGCCTTTAGCATTTATTTGCCAAACACCTCAAATTTCTCCCAAAGGCCTTTGAGGGCCTAAAGGACCTTGGAAATGCTCCTTCCAAACGGAGCCTTAATCTAATTGAGAGTCTCACCTTGTCAAGTTCTCTCGAAATTGGACTTCTTGTCAATTTAAGTTCTTGATCAGGACCAACTTTTTCTCCTCTTTTAGGCTTCTTCTCCCTCGCGCATTCTCCACACGCCCGAAGCCATTTTTGTTTGCTATTTCTCCAATTTTTTTTTTTTCACTTTTTCTGCATTTATTTTTTTTTTCTTCTCTACGCCTATCTTCTTCCTTCTTCCCCGACGACTCCCCTCTCTTCACCGAACACTCACCTGCAGCTCTCCTGCCCGAACCAACGCCACCGCTACGACGAGCCCCTCACCGGTCTTGAGTCCACGATGGACTCGTCTCCTGAACAGCAGCTTCTCTTCCACGCCCGAGCCTCCACCAAGCCCCACCGCCTAGACCAGCCGAGAAGCATTACCGGCGCCCCCGACCTCCACGTCCGACCACACCTGGTGCTCGGCGAGTCACGGCCGACAACCTCGGCCGTCGCCGGAACCCCCTTGCCCTCGCTGGCATCCTCACGGTGGAGCCAAACCTTGCCCCGAACGGCCAAACCGAGACCCAATCTCTAAGGTTTCGACACACCCCTACCGTCCGAAAACCACGCCTCAGCGACGCTTGCCTCCGTCGGCTCGATCAAAGGAAGGGGCAACGACGGCCACAGACGAAACGACACGACGAGAACGAATATTCCCCACACAAACCTTCAGATCCAGTTCAGGCATTATATCAAACAATTGGGGCGCGCTACTATAACGAGGGATTTTTGGGTCAACCGAAGCTCGACCCCCACTGGGACTCTCGACACGCGACGAACAAGACATCGGAAACAAAACGCGGGGCGACGCCGGCCGGAGCTCGCGGGAGCCGGACGGCCGGGAGCTCCGGCCCGGCGCGCCCAAAACAGCGCAAGAGCAGGGGCGAGCTTACCTGTTCAGCTTACGGGCGTCGCCAAGAAGGTCGTCGGACGGGTCTTTGCGCGACCAAGGCGTTGGCCGAGGCTCCCTCTCTCTCTCTCTCTCTCTCTCTCAGTCGCTCGGATCTGTCACTCTATGCTTCCCCCCGTTCTCTGGCTCCCTCCTTCTTCCTCCAAACGAGCTAGCTTCCCTCCGCTTCCTTTTCTTCTCTCCTCTCTCTGTCCTTTCGTGCGGCAAGGATGCCCCAGCTGGCTCTGCTGGCCTGCTTTACGACCACCAGCTACAGTCGAGCGTACCCCCTGCCTCCTCTGCCTCTGTCCTTGCTGCTGTCTTCTTCCTTTTTCTGCAGGTCCCGCGCGGAGCTCGTCCGGAGGGAGAAGGCAAGTTGGGATGGGCCGGGCCCACGCGGGGAAGGGAAGGAGAGGCGGGGCGGGCCGAGGTCTCTTCCATTTTTTTATTTTTTTAAGTATCTATTAAAGAAGAATAAAGCTAGAATGACAGCGGAAGTAGCTCGCCTATTGGACAAGTTCAGGCGCCTGAGTATTGTAAACAAGCGTAGCAAAAGTTAATCCGAGATTAACAATCCGAGTTGACTTCTCATATTATTCAAAGTTATATAGAACACTACGAATTTCATACGTTTTCACCATATCGTCTAGGGCACAATTAGAATTATAGGATTAGTGTCATCGTCATATTCTTTAATTCAATATGTACTAAAATGTCGATCTCAAATCCTTGAAATGACATCCGCAGATTATAGATTACAACATTAAACCTTGAGGGGCAAGCTAAAGTGGTGGGTTCACACCTAATAGCCGAAGTTTACAAGTTACGCAAATAAAACGAGCCAATTCCATAAAAAAAAAAAAAAAAAAAAAAAAAAAAAAGCACGAACTTTAGGTATTGTTCCAAATCTGGTCCAAACTTTATTTGAGATAAAATAAAGTAAGTCTATTACAAATAGGCTTCACATATCTATTTAACTACTAGATGCACACACTTTTAATATCTCGTTGTAAGGCAATGTAATCTTCTGTTTCCAACCCAGCTTCTGATACTGCAAACAGCTTGTCAATTGTTAATTGATCTAATGGCCCTAGCTATGTGCCTCGTCCCCTAGAACTGAAGTTGTTGAATTATTTTTACCATAAGAATCATCTGTAAAGTTCACCTTATTGGAGAGCAGACTTAAATTTAACACTTTCTCCAAACACTCGAATGTAGCATCGTTTTGCTGTGTTGGATACTATTACTGACGTGGAAATGCCACGTCACATGACTGTGGAATGAGAGTTAACAAAGGGCTAGATTTGGGACACAAGGGAAATTTCGTGCTTTTTTTTTTTTTAAGACAAAATAAAGTTTGGGTCAAATTTTTGACAACATCTAAAGTTCGTGCTTTTTTATGGAATTAGCCCCAAAGAAAACTTAATGGTTTAACATATAAATTGCTAATTTAAAAACTGAAAAAAATCGACAATCACATTAAAGCATTGGTAAGTTACCAAAAAATTACCTACAAAAAAAGTAATTATTTATTTTTTTATCTACAGAGTTTTTGACACTTATAAATAATTATTGAAATTTATTGTGATCGGGAAAAATAAATCAGCATTTCTAGGTTGCAAGGATTTGAAAATCCGTTCAACTTCAGATAAGAAGGAGCAAAATACTTTTGAAGCCACTTCACGAGTCTTACATAAGTCACATGGAAGACAGTTTCCTCGAACCCAAACATAGGAACACAGACATAGCACAAACATGGTACCTTTCGACGTACATGAATTCACCAAGAGCCACACCAAGAAGTTTATTTTAGCTCTGCAAGGCAAGCACATGTATAAATCCACAAACACACAAGACACAGAGATATCATTTTGCCCTAAGGACACCACGAATGACTCACGCGTTGTTCATGAGATGAGCATCTGCGTCCTTAGTGAGCTTGACTTGGAGATCTATGTAGGCGTTAGGGTTGGCGACGCCTTCGTGCAGCTTCTCGTACTCCAGAGTCCACTTCACTAAACTTCCACGGCCGTCGCTTTTCGCAGTCGTCTTGACGATTGCCTTGAAGGTCTTGAACTCTTCCAGGAGATCCCCTTCTATTATGTTGAAGGTGAGTACCTTGTTTGCATCGTCCACCTCAACCCTCTCCTTGGCCGTCAATGCCTTCCCTTCTGCATATTGAGGTTCGTCTGAGTTACAACCATAAACCGATACAGCAATGTCCCACTTTTTGTTAAATACATTCAGCTGGAAAGATTTTCAGGAGAACGCCTTCACAAAATTTTCTTTTCACAGACAGCTTCTCATAGTTCTAACACATATAAGACTTGAAATTGGACATCTACTGTAGACATATTTCTCAGTAAAGGAAAATTACCACATGAAGCTAATACATCCACTAAATGGAGCAAATTGAGGGTAAATGATCCAAAACTAGACTCATTGCGCACATGTTTTGAGGTTGAAATCTCGGGCAGTGAAATCAGAATCTTGCATAGTATGCGCTAGTGATAACGGTGATGCCAACAGAAGAAACAAAAGACATAACAAGTCACTCAGTCGATCGTGAGGCCATGCAGTACTCACCTAGGGTGTAGTTCCAGAGCTTGACGGCATCCTCCGAGTGCCATTCGCCTTCATGGAGCTGCACGCTCTGTATTGCATCGGAGCTCACATTCGGCAGGTGGTAAATCTGGTTCCTCCAGATGTTGTAGAACTCATCAGCCGACGACTGAATCTCTACTTCAAAGTCTAGCTTCCCCTCCAAGCCCATCCTCTCTCCTGGTGAAATGAATAAGCTCACTCACAGAGAAACCAAAACCCTAGTAGAAGCAAGCTGCAATTCAAGAACCGAAGACCGAGGCCGTCTCGTTTCAGTTGTAAGAGCAGAGGGCTAGTTCGCTTGGCCTTAATATGGAGATCAAGATGCCACCCTCCAGTATTTCAATATTACAACGTGCGTTCCCACCATTTTGATTAAAGCTTATCGTTTGCTAGACCGACATGTGGGAGGATTTTCTTATTGGGGTAGATGTCCTTTAAATTAGTTTTCTAAAAAAGAGTGGCATTGTCCATCCAGCTTCAATTATTAGTTTTCAATTATTGAGTTAGAAAATGGATTGTAGAGCTTCATTTTGTAACTCGAATTTAAAATTAGATATTCTATCCACGTGATCCTCTATAACTCGTCATCGTATCTTCGATATAGATTAAGAGCTCAATCAATTACATTTTTTTGACCAAAAAATAAAAAATCACATTTTTGAAATAATTATAGATAATAAGCTAACCAAACACGCAACAACGTCTAAAATATGCTGTTGTCCAAGTATTCAATTTCAAGGCCGACATCATGGATAATTACGTAGTTAATTAACAAATGTCTCACGTTAAAAGTATTTTGATGTTAAGTACAAAAAGGAATCGGTGAGATCTAAATTGATTAATGGAATGGTATAAGACGAGAGCGATCTAATTTAGTTTTAGAAAGTGTAAAACTCTATAATATAAATTTATTAGAACCTCTCTTGTAAGTCTTCCAACCCAAATTAAAACACAAACAAATATTCGAAACCTAAATTTCTTGGGTGTGAATGATATGGCTCACAATACAAAGTCGAGATAGAAAGTTCAAGAGTAAACTAACACTCCATTTAGTTTGCAAAAATGAATGATTTGAAAAATATTTCCTAAAGATAACGACTTACATCACTACAAATAATTGGTCAAAGAATAATATTTTCATTATAAATGATAATTTATTTCCAAATGTTTTTGTGGACGATAAAAGTATTTTTTATTTACTCATTTTTGTAAACAATACAAGTGATCATATTTATGAAAATATCTTTCAAATCATTAATTTTCCGTAAATAAAACACACTCTAATTTTGAAAGCAAAGATTAATGAAGCTTGGGGGGGATCCCTTCTTTCATCTTCACATGAATTATCTTCTGAACAGTACACAAATTTCAATTGAGCTATCAATATTAACAGTTTAAATTTAGTTTTAACTACTCATTAAATAATGGGAAAATGTCACAAATGGTCCCTATATTTTTAGTCAATGTGCAATTTCGTCCCTGAACTTTCAATTCGCTCAATTTGGTCCATGGACTATTGATAAATGTCCGATTTAGTCCCTGAACTTTTGATTGACTCAATTTGGTCCCTGAACTATTGATAAATGTCCGATCTAGTCCTTCGTTATTATTTTTCCTTTTTTCCTCTCCTTTCCTCTTTGATAAAACGAAGGACTAGATTGGACATTTTATCAATAGTTCAAGGACCAAATTGAGCCAATCGAAAGTTCAGGGACTAAATCGGACATTTATCAATAGTTCATGGACTAAATCGGACATTTATTAATAGTTTAGGGACCAAATTAAGCGAATTGAAAGTTCAGGGACGAAATTGCACGTTGAATAAAAATATAGAGACCATTTGTGACATTTTCCCTTCAATAATGTCATATGAAAGTTTTCCTATGCATCGTCCACCATATCAGTAAAGTACATGAAGTTGTATGGACAATCTTCCAATGGGATGGTAAGTTATGTATGAAAAATCATGCACCTCTGATTTGTCAGCTTAACGACAAATCTAGACAACAAAGAGTAATTATAGGATTGCTTGTGTTGATTTAATAGGAGAACCGAAGGGCGAAACAGAACAAGAAAGCATAAAATTTTGTATCCGCAGGGCCTTATAATCAGCTGGCAAAGCTTGCCTGTTTTTGGGCCAGCCCATGAAGGGCCCACGTTTCCTTCATTCTCCGTAAGTTGGGCCACGTGCGAGATTGAAGATGCAAAGAATTTAAAGACTTTTTTTTTTTTTTGAGCAAAAAAGAATTTAAAGACTTAAAACTGTAAAAAGATGAGGAAGTTTTATGGACTCCAAAGTGAAAACCTCATGCTTTTAAGCATTGCACTTGTATCTTGTGACTTGGACTTATTAAATCCTGTTGGGTTAATTTTTCATTTCAATAGACTTACATCGTTAAGCTCCGGCGGGAAATTGACAATAAGATATGTAAGTATTAAAAATAACTCATGCATGTTACATGCGTAATAGACAAAAAAGGTGAAGTCAAGAAAAATGACAATTTTAGAATATTGATGACTGTCAATAACCGATGATAATTGTTAGATGATTATGGGAGAGTGGGAGAAGAGAAGCACCTTTTCGATTACACATTGACCGTGTCATACATGACAATTGTTTCACCGAGCCTATGTAATAGCCATTAATACTTCGATTGCAATAGAAATTATACGACAATAATTGCTAGTGCAAACAACTCTACATGTAATAGAACAAGTGACGTTAATATTATGTCCGTTCGTTGGAATCAATTCACAAACTCAAAATCTTGTCAAGACCCAAGAAATTGCAACAAGTAAATTCGACACTCTTATTTTGTTTTCTCGCACTTTGTTTCTAAATTTCCACGTGCAAGCTTGCTAAAGTAAATATGCACGCGAGTTGTGCGTTTCTTGGGAGTTGCATGAACTCAAATTCTCGCGTATTAACTCGAATTCGGACCTATCTGGGGGTCAGGATGGACCAATCACCAGTCATCAATCGATGGGAACCGTTTGACGAGAACAAGGAATCGATCGAAAACAATGGCACTGTCGAAAGGGGAAAGAAAAGGATGGGCTTGCAGGAACGCAGAGAGAATATGCCGAGGAGATGTGCGGTGCGGACATTCTCAGATTCCTCGAGTTGGTTTGGTTTGACCTTGCTTCTCAAAGACGCAGTCCCACGTAATCCCCCCCAACCATTCCCTGCAGAGTCCTTCGCACATGCACGCTCTCTCTCTCTCTCTCTCTCTCTCTCTCTCTCTCTCCATTTCTTCCTCGTCAAGATTCTCGACGCCGGCTTCGGTCGCCGCCGCCGCCGTTCGATTGGCCAATCTCCCCCGTTGCCCAATCTCGCCCCGCCCCGTTTCGAGAATCTCGCGGCGGCCGGAGCTCTGAATTCGTGGCGGTTTGCGTCGGCCGCCGGCGAAAACCCTAGTGCTCTGCTTCGCGGTTGAGGGAAGCTTGCGATCGAAGTAAGCCCTTTCTCTCTCTCTCTCTCCCCCGCGTGCGTCGATCGTTTGCTCGGGTAGCTAGAATTGAGCGCGTGACGTGAAGTGGGTTGCGTGTTGCCGCGCTTGCTGATCGGTTGGTGCTGGTGTTTTCGGTTGTCGTGCGGAAGGAGCTGGAAGCGGCGGCGAGGGGCGAACTGAGGATCGCGAGTATGGGGTCCGAGAGGCAGTCCATGGGTCTCCTGGGCACGCTGAAGATGAGGACTATCCTGACGCACACGTATCCCTACCCTCACGAGCATTCGAGGCACGCCGTGATCGCCGTGGTCGTCGGCTGCCTGTTCTTCATCTCGTCGGACAATATGCACACTCTCATCGAGAAGCTGGACAATAACATCAAGTGGTGGTCCATGTATGCTTGCTTGCTCGGTTTCTTCTATTTTTTTTCTTCTCCGTTCATCGGGAAGACTATCAAGCCCAGTTATTCGAATTTTAGCAGATGGTGAGCACTCTGTTCCGTCCTGAGCCTAAAGGATTGTTTTTTTTTTCTTTTTTTTTCCCTTTTTTTTGGGCTGTGGAATGGGGCTTGCTTTGTATTCTTCTGAGTGCGTTGGCAGTCGTTTTAACTGCGGGGAATAATGCTCGCTTTCCACAGGTACATTGCGTGGATTTTAGTGGCGGCTCTGTATCATCTTCCCAGTTTTCAGTCAATGGGAGTGGATTTGAGGATGAATTTGTCTTTATTTTTGACGATTTGCGTCTCCTCTATTATATTCCTCATTGTCTTCCATATATTATTCCTTGCTCTCTGGTACATTGGACTTGTATCTCGTGTGGCTGGAAGAAGGCCGGAGCTCTGGACCATTCTACAGAATTGTGCGGTTAGTTCTGAGGATCTATTTCTTCTAAGATTATATAGCATTTGCCTTTTCTTGTTTTTTTAATATAATGCATTTCATGTTATGTATAGGTTCTAAGCATTGCCTGCTGTGTATTTTATAGTCACTGTGGCAACCGTGCTATTTTGAAGCAAAGGCCGTTTGAGCGAAAAAGTTCTGGCTGGTTCTCTCTTTGGAAGAAAGAAGAAAGGAACACATGGATCGCGAAATTCCTTCGGATTCACGAGTTTAAGGACCAGATTTGCTCATCTTGGTTTGCACCGGTTGGGTCTGCTAATGATTATCCACTCTTGTCGAAGTGGGTCATATACGGGGAGGTATAGAATGAAGGCTTCTTATATTGGTCACATGTCATGTACTGACTTAATTGTTATGACTCTTGACATCGATAATTCATCATACATCAACTTAATTGTTATTAATATCTCTTCTTTGGTTGTTGCAGGGCTCGGGCTCTTCTGATGAAATTTCTCCTTTATACTCATTATGGGCAACCTTCATAGGCCTTTATATTGCCAATTATGTTGTAGAGAGGTCAACAGGGTGAGTGGCATTTTGTTAGTTTTTTGAATAATTTATATGACTTTGCCCCCTTGATGTGGACATTGTTTTGTGATGGATAAATTGTTCATACTCTTGTTTTAGTGCAATAGTTTGCACTTTAGCTGTTTTGATTGGCCAATTAAGAGCCATACGGTAGGCTGGATGCAATGGATGATTCTACTATTTAATAGAGTTCTTCTTTATGGTAATGTAGTTGAGAATTAGCCAGTGGAAAAGTAGAGTGGTCTTGTGCTAACAGATGCCCTTGTATCTTTTTAGCCCAACTTTTGCCTGTCACTATAATCTTCTTTACCATGTTGTGGTGATTTCAACTCAATCTGTTCGAATGTTATAACAAGCAGGTGGGCTCTCACTCACCCTTTATCAGTTGAAGAATTCGAAAAGTTGAAGAAAAAGCAAATGAAACCAAACTTCTTGGGCATGGTTCCCTGGTATTCTGGGTATGCTGTTTCCCTCTTCTTTTTACTTTTCTCTCCCTTTTTTCTTTTTTTCTTTTTTCTTTTTTCTTTTTTCTTTTTTTTTTTTTTGGGGGGGGATCTTGTGGTTTTTTTAACTTATGCAGTTCTTGTTGTGTACTGCAGAACTTCAGCTGATCTTTTTAAGACAATGTTTGATCTCCTAGTGTCAGTAACAGTCTTTGTTGGCCGCTTTGACATGCGCATGATGCAGGTGAAGTTCCATTGTCTAAACTTTTTGTGATGAATTTATGTTCTTGTCTCTCTTGTAAATCTCCCTCTTAATTGCCATGTTACGTCTCTCTCTATCTGTCTATCAATGTCTCCAAGACGATAGTTGACCTGAGAAACAATTTTAGGGATTTTCCTTCACATTCTTTCCTCATGGGATCCTAACAAAAGGAACATTATGAAACTTTTGCATTAATAACACAGCATCAAATTATGCTACTGACAGCATCAAATTATGCTTAGGTGGTTGTATCATGTACTTATTTTTGTTGTCCAACTTAGGCACTTGTTTTTAAGCTCCCTCTGAAAAAGAAGAAGAAAAGGCGAAAAAAGAAGAAAAGGTTTTTGGATTGTTTGAAGTTTAAATGAGTATTTTGTGCTGGCAATCGATCTATAGTTGCTACTTGCGAACTGTGATTGTCAATGTTTCTTTTCAATCATTTATTTGCAAATTCTGTCTTTTTATCAGATCAATTTGTTGTCAATATAGCACAAACAAAATCATTGTTTAAGTACAAAACCACGTGTATATAGTTAACACGGTGGCTGCATTGTTTCATCTTTCTAATTCATCAGGCAGCAATGAACAAGGTCGAGCATGGAGTCGAGCAGGATTTTTTCTATGATCACTTCAGTGAAAAAGATGATTTTTGGTTTGATTTCATGGCCGATACTGGTGATGGTGGGAACTCTTCTTACAGCATTGCACGGCTACTGGCTCAGCCTTCACTTAATGTGACAACCAGTGATTCTACGCTTTCCTTACCACGCGGGAACTTGCTTCTTATTGGGGGTGATCTTGCGTAAGTCAATCACATGTTTTTCTATTCTACAACATGACAATTTGCATCAGTTTAAGTAGTTCTCTTGCTCTCGTTATATTCCATCTCTTGCATGAACCAGAGCAGGTAGAGTAGCTCACTTTAATGATTGGCAGTTCTTGAATAGTATTAGACTGTTAGTCGTAGAAATGGAATGTGTTATAAACCACTTTAAATCTAATCTATTTAGTGGTTTAATGGTCATGGTAATTAGTTCTTGCCTATTGAATTTCAAATTTAGATTGGTTAGTTTGTTTTGTAAGTTTGAGCCTGCGCTGAACTTTGCCTTGCTTCTGCTCTCTCAATTGTTAAGCAGAATTTTCTCTTTCAGCTAGCGATGGACTGGACCGATGTTTCTTCATTCTTAATTATATGAAACAGTACCAAACTTTTTTGGTCGGTTAAATGTTGCAATTTAGCCTATTCCGGTCTGTTTTATATGTTGTTCTGCTTGTTCTGCATCTACTTTTGTAGGCGGAGCATTTCAATTGGCTTAACTTGCCTTTATTGTACCATTAGGATTTTAGATATATGTTAGTGTTCATTGAGTTTGAAACTGTCATTGGCCACTTCAGGTATGTGACTTGATTACCTTATGGTCGGTTTATTTTGACTTATGAAAAGTTGAAGCAATTTTAACTTTCCTGCCAAAATTTTAATTAGTTGTTAAATTTTAAAACATTATGAAAAATATGTATGTGAATCTATGTGTCAACATTTACTATGTTGTGAAAGTTTCAAGTGGTTAAGATTAAAAAACAAGTCAAAGACTGTGCACACATCATTTGAAAAAAAAAAAGCAAAAAGTAAAAATAAAGCCACTCTGGACACATCTTATTTTTCAGCCCCATGAAGCAGCCAGCACATGCTCTATTTTTGGAGAGTAATTGCATCTTGAGTGAGGTAGTCAAGCTCACTTTGGTTACTGACATCGTCATAAAATGGGATTCTAAGATCAAATCATAACATTTTATGTACTTAAACAACTAGGTAGAAGTTTGAGTCTTATACTCCAAACTATCAATTTAAACGATTGGAGAAATTAAATGGTTCCATGCTCTCAATGTCATTCAAATATTCTGAAATCAATTATATTAAAAAAGTCCTTAATATATAAGCATGGTTTATAGTTTTAGATAGTTTTAGACTAATCTGCAGGCTAAAATGTATAGATTTATTTAACTTGAAGTTATCAGATTTTCAGTAAGGTAACAAGTACAATGACGCTGTACCGATGAGATTAGCTCATTTATGAGTAACAATCATTGATGCCTATTTCTGCTGGAGTGTCACTGATCACTTTCAAAGTCTCTCCATGTTGATGTAGTGGATGGTTGGTGTACTCATGTATGAAGTTGTTGAGCAAAGACATTGAGACAGAGAAGAAGGCACTTTTTTGATTTTTTGTTCCCCCTGAAAATTATCATTTGCAGTAAACCAGTAGTGGATCTCTCTTCAATTTAAAAAGAAAAAAAAAAAATCCCATCAAGCATTAGCAAAACTCACCATTTCACCAACGCCTGATGGACTGATGGAAGTATTTTTCAGTTTGTGGCTTCAAACAAGCCAAATACTCTAACTAAAATCACTGGGGCAGATATAAACAATCTCATTGAGTCATACAAGTCTTTTAGGTAAAAGAAGAGTCAATACAAATTATATCGTGAGTTTGGTGATTTTGACGAGTCAGCTCGCTGTTTCACTCGATTTCACTCATTGAACAATTCTGTATGCTAGTTGAGATGATTACCTTGATTTGGGTTGTAATTTCATGAGTCAAAATGTGTTGTCAACCACAATGATCTTGAGGTTTTTGTCAATACTTAAAATGGACGGGTCTGCGCTTTTTGAGCTCCAAACCCAATTATGTTTTATATCATCTGCCAATATTGTAACTTCAGGCTAGTCTACTTTTACTTGTTTTCTTTATTTCGGTTATGTTGAATATTACATTTTTTATTTGATCACATTCGTTGCTGAGTATGAAAGGAAGTGTCAGCTGGTTTGACTTTAAATTAAGCATGGCGAACAGAGAATTGGGCATCATTTGCTTGTATAACTGCATCAATTTCTAGAAATGTTCATTTTTTCTTAAACAAAGTATTATGTGCTTCCTTTGCAGATATCCAAATCCATCTGCATTTACTTATGAAAAGAGGTTCTTTCGTCCTTTTGAGTGTGCTCTTCAGCCTCCACCTTGGTACAAACTAGAACAGATTGCTGTGAACAAGCCTGAAATTCCAACTGGGATTTCTGAGCTAAAGCAATATGATGGGCCCCAGGCTTTCCTAATTCCTGGAAATCACGGTCAGTTTTGGTTTCCATTGTGAGCCTTGCTTAAGTTTTTTGTTTGGCTCTCTGAGAACCCCTTGTATCATTTTGAAACTTGAAACTAATATCATTGCATTGTGCTCTCCCATGTCCTTAGTTGTTTTTGTTATTAGAAGTTTCTAAAATCTGGTGCTTTGAAGATGTAATGGTTACCTCATTAAATTTTGTTTATGTGATTTTACAGATTGGTTTGATGGACTTCATACTTTCATGAGGTACATATGTCATAAAAGTTGGCTAGGTGGGTGGTTGATGCCTCAGAAAAAGAGTTATTTTGCTTTGCAACTCCCCAAAAATTGGTGGGTATTTGGCCTTGATCTGGCACTCCATGGCGATATTGATGTGTACCAATTTAAATTCTTCTCAGAGCTGATAGAGAAGAAGGTACTTCCTTAATTTTCTTTGCAATTTTTTGTCAATCTTTGTTAGAAAAACAATCAGATAAGGGAAATGCTTGAGTTGAGGGATCCTGCATGGGACATGTAGCTGGTAGTTTCTATCACTCTTGAGGACATTCCTCTGGATTGTATAGCATCTTTCTGCCTTTTGAGTTGCCATTTTAGATATTTTCCAGCAGCTTATTTGCTATTGTCATGCGGTCTGATATGTTGTTGAGTCGTTTACAGTTGGACATATATTTTTCTGTTAGTAACTTGCTGAGAGAGGATCATGGTCTTTAATTTCTATTTTTATCAGAAGTCTTTTGAAGAACTGCACATTTATCTATCCTTTGTTAAGTTATTAGCTTGTGATATACTCCTGTTGGCGCCAATAATTCCAGCCTCTGAATGACAACTTTAGTGCTATAATTCAAAATATTCCCCAAGAGAGCTTATCGATATTATCCTTTGCTAATGGCCTCAGTGTTGATGTTAGTCCTGTTTTAAACTTTTTTTAGATCTGATTTAGGTCCGAGTGAGAAGTCCTCTATCAATGCCCTCAGTGTCCTAGGATAAAGTCTGTTTAGCCACAGCATTTTGCTTTATTACTACCATGTATGTAGCTTAATTTGGAGTTTGGACATTTGCTCTTGTATGAATAGGAATCATTAAGTAGTGATCTTATGATTTCTTATCTGTGTCACAGCTAATCTGTGCATAAGGAGAATGGTGTGCTTTGAAACATGATAATGCTAATTGTATCTTCAGCTGAATCTAAACTTATAGATTATTGGAATTTGTTTCATATCCTCTACTACTGCTAGCAACTTACATTTCCACAATTGATTATGGTGTTTTTCTTTTCATGTTTCTGGTACCTCTACATACACGTCTTACTCACTATAACACAAAGTGGAACATTTTATAGGGACTAAAGCTAGTCAAAAACCTCTACATCATAACACGATATCTACAGCTGTCTCTTGTTATAGTGAGTATCTAATTCCACATCTAATGCAGGTTGGGGATGAGGATTCAGTGATCATACTTACGCACGAACCTAACTGGCTTCTTGATTGGTATTGGAATGATGTTTCTGGAAAGAATTTCTCTCATTTGATATGTGATCATTTGAAGGGGAGATGTAAACTTCGAATTGCTGGGGACTTGCATCATTATATGCGTCACTCTTCTGTACCTTCAGATAAGCCAGTTTATGTGCAACATCTACTTGTAAATGGTTGTGGTGGGGCATTTTTACATCCAACCCATGTATTTGGGAACTTCAAGGAATATTGTGGAGCTACTTATGAGACCAAGGCTTCTTATCCATCTTTTGAAGATTCTAGCAGGGTATATGACAAGACATTTCTAGCTTCTTTGATCAATTAGTTTTGAACTTTAGTTTTGAACTCTAGTGCAAAATCTTACTTAATCTGGTTGCTTTGCAGATAGCTTTGGGGAATATCTTGAAATTTCGGAAGAAAAACTGGCAATTTGATATTATCGGTGGTATCATCTACTTTGTTCTGGTTTTTTCTATGTTCCCCCAAGTGAGTATGCCTTTAGCTGAATGTGATTTTTGCATTCCGATTCTTGGTATATGGGTATCATGTCACTTAGCACTTGGCAGTTAGCATATCCCTTATCTATTAATCCAATCCGTCAGAAGCAGGGTGTTTTCATTTTACTCAACTCTTCATTGTGAATTCCTTTTTAAGCAGTCAAGGTTCCAAGGAGATAATTTAAGTTCCAAAAATAACTCAAACAAATAGCATGGGGCCTACTTATCCTGCTCCTTATTGATTATTATGTTAATATGTTTGAGTAGCTGGCTAATCCTTGGGCTTCCTTTGCAGTGTGAGCTCAATCACATGTTACAGGGTGATTCTGTTTCTGGTCATTTGAAGAGCTTTTTGTTCACCGTATGGGCTGCTTTCAAGTACTTGCTGGAACATTCTTATGTATCACTAGCAGGTGCTTTGCTACTGCTGATTGTATCTGTCATATTTGTACCATCGAAAGTTTCGCGGAAGAAACGAGTGATGATTGGTGTACTTCATGTTTCTGCACACTTGACTGCCGCACTTATTCTTATGCTACTTATGGAACTGGGCATAGAGACCTGCATCAGGCATAAACTTTTGGCAACTTCAGGTTTGTCTTCATACATTCTGATGTGTGTGTATTTTTTTTTTTTTTTAACTCAAGATGTTGACTTTGCATGAATTGGTGGATGCTTTAATTGATCCTCTGCTTTGACATAATGGAGAAGTGAGTGCGTGTCCAGTGGAAAACTAATGTTTGATTGATGATATAATTTCGTTAATTTTCCTCTTGTAGCACATCTACACCGCATCTACTCTTAAACTAAGACACTGCAATTTTCTTGTGCTTGTGTGCCATGTCCTTGTGTTGGATAAGTAAGCATTCACATAAGTGTCTTGAGGTGCTGACCTAGATTTTTGTCTTAGGTTATCACACATTGTACCAGTGGTACCGAACTGTAGAGAGCGAGCACTTTCCAGATCCAACAGGCCTTCGATCTCGTATAGAACAATGGACATTGGGTCTATATCCTGCTTGCATCAAATATCTCATGTCTGCCTTTGATGTCCCAGAGGTTTATGTCCTTTATATTTATTCATAGTGCTGTTTTTTGGATATGGGTATATCATGTGACATTTTTTCTACAATGTGACTATCTTTGGATTGACTTGCTAGGTCATGGCCGTATCAAGGACAAACATTTGCCGGAGGGGAATGGAATCATTGTCACGTGGTGGTGCTGTGATATATTATGCTTCTGTGTTTCTCTATTTCTGGGTCTTTTCCACTCCTGTTGTCTCTCTAGTTTTTGGAAGCTACTTATACATTTGCATTAACTGGCTTCATTTACACTTTGACGAGGCCTTCTCCTCACTTCGAATTGCTAATTACAAGGGATTTACACGATTCCATATAAACAGTGAAGGTGATCTTGAAGTGTATACCCTAGTAGTTGATAAGGTAACCAGTCAGAACTATCTGATGTTTTAGTTACATAGACAGCGTGCTCCCTAGTATTATGAAATACCATTTGCTTATTCTTTACTCCGTCATTGATATTTTAAGCAATATGATTTCTTTGTGAACATTTTTTCAGAAAGCCTATATTTCATCAGAGTATATTTTAAAATTGAAGCAGCACTATTTGCAGGATGTCTTGAATTTTCACTATTGTTTGTTTATTTGTGTATATATTGCACTATTGTTAAACTACATACACCATTGTCTAGAATGAAACACTGGCAGAAAAGTTTGATGATTTTCTGTGTTAATGGCTTCCCTACCAGTATCTCCTCTGTTATTAATTTGAAGCATTTTAGTATATTAAGGACACGGTGCTTATGGGAGGGAAAAATCAGCATTATAGAAAGGATTCTAAGAGTTTGACTTAGCGCATTGTGTTGTGGAGTGGTCTTATGTTGTACCGGGTTCTTAGATAAGAAATATTTGCTTCTATGTGGATTCAGCATTGTGGCTTGTTAAATATATCTGGAAGAGTTTTGAATTAAGTGCATTGTCTTGGAAACTGGTCAATACGTAGGTGTCGTGAGATATGCATCACTTGTTTAGTCAGATTCAGTGATAAGGTCCCTTAAATATATGTCGCTCCCTTTTGAATGCGAAAAAAAATTAAGAGCAGATATGATTACCTGTATGCCTCGAAAAAGCAGGATACAATTTGGGATTCTGCATTAAAACCTAAAATTGGCAGCATGTGTTAGTAATAATATGACTTCTGAGCATTATCTGTCAGAACATTTGTGTTCTACATTTCATTATTTCCCTGTTGCTATTAGGCTTTTGAAATTATCGGGATGGTAGGTGGTTGTAAGACAAACTTGCATTAAGAACGATAAATGACTACAGAAATGGAGAGTTGGTTGTGGATTTTTTACTGGTAAAGAAAATATAATAATATAAATAGTAGAATGATACCAGATATATGTATCCAAAGGTCATCGAAACTCTGTATGAGCTTGACTTGTAATGGAGAATTTCCATATTTCAAAAGTCTATCTGAAAACAGTTTTTACCCAATTCAAACTGTCTTTTCTTTGGTCCAAACATTAAATGCATCATTTCTTTCCAGATTTTATGATGCTTTCCTGCTTAATGGTGTAACTTTTACCAACAATGGTGATTCACCTTGTAATGCAGGTTCCAAAGGAATGGAAGCTGGATCCTGATTGGGATGAAGAACCAAAACAGCCAGAGCAGTTAAGCCACCTTAGGCAGTTTCCTAGTAAGTGGAGTTCAGCAGCTCCCTTACAAGACCCAGTAAAAACTGTAAGAATTGTTGACCACTTTGTAATAAATCGGATGGCGAAGACTCAATCAGAAGCCCGTGGTCAGTGAATTGCTGATGATCATCACTCAGTCGGGTATAAAATTCCAATACCTTGTCATTCATGAGGCAAAAGCAAGGGATTTGGTCTTATGCAGGAAATGTGCGGGATCTGTATGTCTCATAGCATGTGGATTTTGCCAGTATGGTTTGAGTTGTTTCAACGCTGGCATGTGCTCTCCACATTTTCGGTTGTCCTGGCATGAGAGAGGACATGATCGAGGCTGGCCTAGCATGAGACAAGATCAAGAGAGTGAATCTTGAATTGATTACATGACTCCTTGATCGAATTAAAATCAGTAATGGATGTTTGCCACTTTGCTTCTGACGCTGGATGAGATTATGAGGCACTCATTTAGGCGACACTTGCAACAGCAAAGGTGACTTCAACTTTTTAGGTACTCTTATAGTTCTTTACTAGAAGTAGATTATGGTAAAATTGTACATAAGGATGTTCACACTCGTAATTCCTTTGGTAGAGATGGGCTAGTTGAAGGTTCACCTCTGCTGTTAGCTCACTACTGCAATCTGTAAAGAAAATATCAAGCCATAATTCTGTAATTGGTCTTTAGATGGGATGGTAGTGCGATGTAATATTTGATCAAGGAATGATATCAATGTACCATTGGATTCTGCTTAAATGACGAGTAGCTTCTTTTGCTGGTCTTGCTTTCAATTTGTTCAATTTGTTTTCCTGCAGAAAAAGACAGAGAAAGCTATTCAATGCTTTAAATTTAGCTGTTAAGAGTGGAATAAGACATGATCACATTTAAATGCTGCTTTGATTGCTGGAAGGATAAAGAGAAACATAGAAGAAGGAAAGAGTGAAAAAATTGAGGAGGACAACTAAAGTAGAGGTAGAATAGAGCTCAGAGTGAATCATACTGGCATAAATTATTGATTGGTGGGCTTTCAAATGGTCTTTTCTTTTTCGAATTGAAGCTCAGAAATACTTTGGTGAATTAGACTTCCATGTAAATATCCAGCACTCCAATTTTCGCAGCTGGTAATTGTATGTGAGAATTTGAAGGTAATTGATTAGAAGTTTCCATGATTGACCGTTAGCTCCTCCCTGCAATTTGTAGCTCTGGAACTCTTCAAGGAATTTAATTACAAGATAAGGCATGCGGCAATGTTTTAACATGTGAGAGCTGGTGATTCTTGCCAGCTTTAGTTCTGCACAATAGTAAACCCACAGCATCGCATGCTGAATCACTGATACACATCTCAGAAATCGGAAGCTGTAGCTTCTCTTTGTCTCACCGGTCGGTAAAACGCGTCCCTCAGGACATCCTCTTTGAGCTCTTTTTATACCCCTTGTTTGGCTCAAGCATTTGTCGAGATCTTTGGAGGCATTGATGACAAACTGGAGATAATTGTGCGGCTCACCATCGGTCTCCTTGAACTTCTCATAGATCAATGGAATCTTCACCGTTCCACACTCCCCTTGGGGAAACCTGGTAGACGATATTGTAGACCTTGTACTTTTCAAGGGCGGATCCACCCACAGCCGCCAGCGTTATCGTCTTCTTTTCCTGATCTATTTCCACCTTCTCCTTGAATACCTCCTGTAACCCATATGCAAATTGGTCCCGCTTTCATTCATTATAAAACACAAACACTTCAAATAGTCCAAGAGCTTTTTATTATATTGTGCGTTGATCGACGACAAAATAAACATATCTACAGGTATATATTTACAAGCCTGAAGTACCTATCACAGGGCACAATTTGGACAGACCTCGGATTAATCAACGTTACTAGGTTCCTAAGTACCGATGGTATAGTTCCAGAGTGACGGAACCCGGATTAACCCAGTCGCCCTATGAATTTCAGCTCATTGGACTTTGTCCAATGAGGCATCAGGAAGATGGAGGAGGTCGGAGCTCAAACGTTTGTAGTACTTGTCCTCTGGCTAGTTGATCTCGAACTCTTCTTCTAGCTTTCCCCTCAAGACCCATTTCCTTTCTCTACAAACGCAAGTGAATAGGGCACGAGCTTCTTTAAGGGTCAAAATGTTCATCAGTGGTACCAATGATCTTTGAGTTGATAAAGACCAGGAGCATCTCCATGATACAACTTGTGGATGAAGGACCAAAAGTTGAGGAACTTTGTAGTTTTTTTTTTTTTTTTTTTGGTCGAAAGGAACTTTGTAGTTGAGTTGAGAGCGAAGCCACAACCTTTGGAAGGATTGAAGGTGGAGTTGGGGCGACCTAAGCCAACTCAAAGTAATATGGTGATCCATATGCTTTTTCAGGAAGTGGAAAACTTGCCGGACAACATGGAAGTAGCTAATCTGAAAGAGTTGCTTATGGAATGAGTTGGGATTAAAGAGTCATCTAGTTGACAAGTCAAGAAAGGAAAGATCAAGTTGCATCGGAGTTAGAAGAATCACCAGCTTTTGAGAAAAGCGACAATCTGAAGGAAGGATGCCTTCGGGCAAGTGAAAGACTTTAAGTTGAGAGCACCATCGAGCTCGTTGCTTGATTGGGTGGGAGAGAATGTTAAGGTCTCAAGGTTTTCAAGCCTTGATGTAACAAGAAATGATCCAAGGAAGCAGGATAAGCCTTGAATTAATAAAAGCCTAGGGTTTCTCGCAAATGTATGTTTGCATTCAATATTTCTTGTATTTAATGAGGCGGATGGTGGTCTTGTGTTTCATAAAATAGATGGTAATTGAAGCGGCAGTAATTAGAAGGCTTTATGTATATATAGGGGTTCTCTCCTCCTTATTAATATGGTTCAACATTTGAGTAATAGAAATCTATTCTTTCCCAGAGCTCCTATCTATGGATCAAGCTAGTTAATAAGCAAGAGATTGACCCTCGACAAAGAGGAACAAATAAAAGAAAGCATAAGTTGCCGCACCGTGTCAATCTCAAGTATTGACCCATCACATCAGGACCCAATAGAAGCTGTAAGAATTATCGATCATAAACTGGACATGGCAAACTCATCAGATGCTTGTGACGGGTCAGTAGATTGCTAATGGTCATCGCTTGAGTTTAAAATTCCAATACCTCATCATTCACAAGGCAGTGACAAGGGATTCGGTCTTCTATAGGAATGGTCTGAAATCTGTTTGTCTGCTCGCTAATCTATACCGAGTACATTTGGGCAATGTGGTTTGAGGTGTTTCCAGCACACTTTTAAGTTTTGCAACTGGATTTGTATTTGAGTCACTAAAAGCTTTGATTAAAGTTTCCAGTAATTATTGTTAGCTCCTTGCAATGTGTAGCTCCGGAACTCTTCAAGAAATTTAAGGGAAAAATACCAAAAAAATCCTAACCCCATTACAATTGTGCCATTTCGGTCCTAAACCTATTTTTTTGATCAATTGAGTCTTAAACCTTTTACTAATTCTCCCCGATTAGTCCATCCGGCCAAAAATGGCCGGCCGACACCGACGTGGCAGCAGCCGGCGTCAGCAACATTTTTTTAATAATATTTTATTTTAAAAATATTTTATTAACTTTTTTTAATCTTTTTTTTTTTTTTTCCTTTTTATCTTTTTTCCCCTTTCCCTCCTTCTTCCTCCTCTCCTCTTTCTTCCCTTGGCTTCGATGATCGGCCGAGGGGAGGACTGGCTGGTCGCCGGACTGAGGCTGTCGGCGAGGCGAGCCCTCGTCAGATCCAGCGAGGGGGACCTTGCCGTCACCGAGTTTGGTGAGGAGAGCCCCACTTGATCTAGCGAGGGCTTGCCTCGCTAGTTGGCACGCACCCAGCGACGGTGGGGTGAGCGCCCAGCAACAGCAGGGTGAGTCCCCGCCGGATCTGGCGAGGCGAGCCCTCATCGATTTGCAGGGAGTTGCGGTTTCTCTCCCCCCCGCATGTGATTTCAAGGGTCAGCTTCCACCGCGTACAATGGTGGCTGCAGTGTCAACATTGATGAACCCTAATAAGGCGGCGGCGGCGACAATAGCGAGGGCGACAGGTCAAGGAGGAGGAGGCAGTGAGGGTTGCGTGAGGCCTTCGAGGCTGCCACTCTGGCGAGGGCTTGTCTTGAAGAGGAAAAAAAAGTAATAAAATATTTCAAAAAATAAAATATTATTAAAAAAATTTCGCCGGCACTGGCTAGTTGCCATGTTAGTGCCGGCCGGTCATTTTGGCCGAATGGACTGATCGGAAATAATTATAAAAGGTTTAGGACTCAATTGATCAAAAAAATAAATTTTTGATTAAATCGACACAATTATAATAGGTTTAGAAGATTAGGCACACGTTTCTGTTTAAACCACATGAAAAGATGGTGCTTACAAGCTTTTATTCTGCACAATAGTAGACCCACCGCATCACACGCTTAATCACTGATGCACACATCCCATAAGTCAGAATCAGTGGCTTCTCTTTATTTCGCCACTTGGTACCACACAAGGGACTTACGACATCCTCTTTCAGCTCTCTCTATCAACCTCAACCTGGTTTTGGGGTCAAGTGTTTGTCGAGGTCTTTGACGAGATCGACGAGAAACCGGAGATAATTGTGTGGCTTGCCATCGGTCTCGTTGAACTTCTCATAGATCAACGAAATCTTCACTGTCCCCGACTCGCCCTTGGGGAAAACCTGATGTACAATCTTGTAGGCCTTATACTGCTCAGGATGTGTCTACCCACAGCCACCATCGTCATCGTCTTGTTTTCCTCATCTGTTTCCACCTTCTCCTTGAATACCTCTTGTACCCCGTCTGCAAATTGATTCCGCTTAGATGTGTTTCATTCATGGTAAAACACAAATGCTTCAATAATCTAAGAGCTTTTTATGATATTGTGCGCTAGGTATATATTCACGAGCCCGAAGTACCGATCGCGAGGCACGATTTGGGCATTACCCTCTAAAGATTAATTGACAACATATTAGGTTCATAAGTACCGATGGTAAAGTTCCATAGTTTGACGGAACCGGGAGTGACCCAGTCGCCCCCGTGAATTTCAGCTCCTTGGACTTTGTCCAGCGAGGCATCAGGAAAGTGGTGTTGTTCGTAGCTCAAACATTTGTAGAACCTGTGCGCTGGCGAGTTGATATCGAACTCTTCCCCCACCTTCCCCTCGACACCCATTATCTTCCGCAGTGTGTATTAGAACACGAGCCTCTTTCAGGATATTATACTACTTGAGTTTCAAGAATAAAGATTGGGTGTCTTGGCTCTGATCTAGATCTCCTACTTATAGATTCTCTGATGGGAGATCAATGATTTTTTGGATGCTTGTGCTTGTTTTGGGTATGCGTCAAGATCACGCACAAACATGCAGAAGCTCGGGTGCGCACCAATCGGTGACCCGAGGGCAGGTGGGGATAGTTGCTGGTCATATTCTAGGTCATATATATATATATATATATATATATATATATGTATATATATGTATGTATGTATATGTATGTATGTATGTATGTATGTATGTATAAATATGTATGTATGTATGTATATATTGGTTTGGAGTTTTTTCAGGCAATAACCCAACTTTTGTGAATGGAGCTTAATTAGATTTATATATGCATTATTAAACTATATAGTTATTTAAAATAACTTTTTTTCTATAAGAGCATTTCTTTTCATTTTCATATTGATTTATATAGCCCCTGTAAGATAACTACATTTTCCATCATAACATACCCCAAAAAGGAGACTTTGGTCGGGTATATATCGAGTCGGTCCTTGCTAGCTCTTGAATGTGGGTATGGTCCTAACGGACAGGGAATCAAACAAAATCCACCCAATATTGCCATGCCAGGAAGCTCTAAATTTGTTTATGAATTGTTATATCTCGAAACGGTATGCATCATAATGCATGATATGAGCTCGGTACGAAGGATTATGATCTCTAAACTCAGGATACGAACACATATTTTGAATTTAATCCTTGAGAGAAAGAGTCAAAATGCATTTAACTTTAATGGCCAAAATGTGGGTTTTTTCCTTATCTTCATGTTCACCTTTGTTTCTTTTTTCCAAAAAATTACAAAAACAGTCCTAAATTTATTGTAATTTTTCCAATTCAATTATAAATCTTTTTTTTTTTTTTTTGCTAATTCAATCCTAAACTTTTTATAATTATGTCAATTCAGTCCATACGATCAAATTTGGTCGGCCAGCGTTGATGTGGATGTTGGCCAACGCCAACTATCTGACTAATGCTGACGTAACAATTTCTCTATTAATATTATATATTTTTTTAATCTTTTTTGAATTTTTTTCTCTTTTTATTCCTTCTTCTTCTTCTTCTTCTAGCTAGTCGCTGAACCGACCAAAGGTTAAAATCGACGAGGTCAACCTTGCCAACCACTAGCGAGGGTGAGCCTCGTTGTTGCGACATTGGGTGAGCTTGCCCTCGCCTACCCATGGCTAGGCTCACCTTGGCCAGATCTAGGCGAGGGTGAGGCTTCGCCAATAGCTAGTGAGGTCAACCTTGCCAGCTGTAACCTCTGGCTGATCTGACGACCAACCAAAAGAAAAAGAAAAAAAAAAAAGAGAGAATAATAAAAAAATTGAAAAAAAAACATCATTAAAAAATTGCCACATCAGTATTGGCTGTCATCTATGTCAACACTAGTTAGCCAGATTTAGTTAGATGAATTAAATTAGCATAATTGCAAAGGTTTATGATTAGATAAGCCAAAAAAGAAGAACGTTTGAAACTGAATGGGAAAATTTGCACTAGATTTAGGACTGTTTTAGTAATTTTCCCTTCTTCTCTCTTCCTCATGACCAACTGCTCCTCTTCGTCCTCCTTGTCCCCAGTCAATGTTTGTCCTTGTTACTCATACTTATGGGCAAGAAAAAACAAATTAATCTGCGACCCGAGCCAAACCTTTTTGCAATTTGGTTTGGTTTCGTTGGGTTTAAAAAGTTTTTATACCCAACGACACCGTAAAAACGTATTGTACTACCTACTAATATTATAATTGTATGTAAGAATTACATATTAAGTCACTTCCTTTCATATGTGTAGTAGTTTGGATTTTCTTTTTGGGAAGAATTACCAATTCAATTAGGAAATCTACTTGGATCATGCTTCCATTACATTACGGGCTTAAACTTGAATCATATTTTCAACAAGGGCAATGAACAGCGAATTCTGATAGCAAAACCCTTTGGGAATTACTACCTGTACGGAGTGGATATAAGGAGATTAGAAAGATGAGAAATACTACGTCTACCCAGATTGATTAGTCAATTATAAGTGATGTGGCATATTATTACATTGTGTTGCATATGCTCTTCTTGTTTGAATGCACGCTTGCAACCTGCTTTGTCAAATAAACCCACCATCGCTCTAGTAAGATCTCAACTGGAAGTGAAGTGTATGAAAATCATGTAGTAGCTCAAAATTGCCGTTGGACGATTAAAACACCGTCTTCTATCCTCATCTTCATTCTATATTTATGGATCATGAACTTTGGTTATAGATTCTCAAGAGTGGGTTTCTGAATCCTACCACAAAAAGATAAGTACTACAGTTGAATCTGAAGTTTAAAATATAATTTTTGAGTAAAATAAAAGTGAATGAACATATTTTGTTTGATTTTGAAAATCATTTCTGTTATTACATTTGCATAACTTAAAGTACATCCTACAATAAATGGAAGCATTAACATTTAACTTCGTAAGAATTCTCGTAGGGACTTATTTGTGAGATTCTTGGACATAATCACACCTTTGGAAATATGAAAGTGCTTTTAGGTGATTCAATCGAGTTGGTATCAATATTGTACCCCTTGTCTCGTAATGAATCTTGCTTCTCTCTTGGACTTACTTCCTATCATCTGAACTACCCAAATGATGTGTTTAATTTACTCATTTGGTTTCGATCGGATTCCTGACTTCTTAGTAGAGAATCTAAGACCCATAAATTTCTACAACATAAAGATAAGCACTTTTTGAGTTCATATTGCATGATCGACAAATCACGTGGACTGAACCTGTCCAAAAGTAAGATGAACCTGGTCAAATAGCAGTTTCACTGGAACTTCTATGGCAATTTACAGAAACTCATGCTATCTCAACATTAATTAAGCGGTCGAAATGTTGATATAGCAACAATATATCAATATATATATATATATATATATATATATATATATATCTATAAAACATAATTGGAAGCTCAGTTTGCAATATTTTACTTATAACATAATCAGAGAAGGTGGATGATCCCCTTTGAACTCAATCAGCCTGGCCGGCAAGGTGCTCGTCGATGTCCTTAGCGAGGCTGGTCACGAACTCCATGTAGTCCTTCGGGTCGTCATGGCTCTCATGGTGCTTCTCAAAGTCAAGGGTGATCTTCGCGACCGCGGCCTCGCCGTTCGGGACAATGTGGAGGGTGACCTTGTAGCTCTTGTACTTCTCCAGCACGTGCCCACCCACGGCAACAAACGTCACCGACTTCTTCGCCTCGTCGACCTCGATATTCTCCTTGAATTCCTCCTCCCTCCCATCTACACACATATTTATGTGACAAAAGGAAAAACAAAGTGAAAGGTATTTCAAAATAATTAATAGTGCTCTCTCTTGATGACTGCAAAGTATTACTTACTGATGGTGTAAGTCCAGAGCTTGACCGATCCTGGAGTTTCCCAATCACCTTCATGCACTTCGATGGCGTGAACCTTGTCGGAGGAAGCGTTCGGGGCATGGTGGAGTTCGCTGCTCATACGTTTGAAGTACTTGTCAGCTGGTGACTTGAGCTCCAACTCAGTCTCCAGTGTCCCCGCTAGAGTCATCTTCTCTGTTCTCTCACTCAATAACCCTAACTAGCTTTACCTCTTACTCAAGATCCTTCTTGAGTAATTGTTAGAAATTAAATCAAATTCATTGGTGCCAATACTTCAATACCAAGACTATTGAATTGCCGATATTTAGACACTGAAATCTCAGAATTTATACCAAAAACTATTTGGTACCCGCATTGAAAAATAGTCATAATTGTTGTGTTACTTTTAATGAGTCTGTTTATATTTCTAGGTGTAGTGACTTTTATAGAGACATTATAAAATATGATGAGATGTAATGAGGTATGGTGAGATATGGTGAGCTATGATGGGATTTGACGAGATATAGTGAGATATGGTGATTATTGTAAGTTTCTAGAGAAAGGAAATGGGGAAGCTAGAGGAAGATTTTGAAATCAACTCGCCAGCGGAAAAGTTCTACAAACGTTGGAGCTACGAAGTCCACCATCTTCCTGAAGCCTCCCCGGACAAAGTCCAAGGAGCTGAAATTCATGAGGGTGACTGGGTCACTCCCAGTTCCGTCAAACTTTGGACCTATACCGTCGGTACTTATGAACCTAATATGTTGTCAATTAATCTCTAGAGGGTATATGCCCAAATTGTGCCCCGCGATAGGTACTTCGGGCTTTAAATATATACCAAAGGCACAATATCATAAAATGCTCTTAAATTATTGAAGCATTTGTTTTTTACCATGAATGAAACACATCTAAGTGGAACCAATTTGCAGATGGGGTACAGGAGGTATTCAAGGAGAAGGTGGAAATAGATGAGGAAAACAAGACGATGACGATGGTGGCTGTGGGCGGACACATCCTTGAGCAGTATAAGGCCTACAAGATCGTGAATCAGGTTTTCCCCAAAGACGAAGCAGGGACAGTGAAGATTACGTTGATCTATGAGAAGTTCAAGGAGACCGATGGCGAGCCACACAATTATCTCCGGTTTCTCGTCGATCTTGCCAAAGATCTTGACAAACACTTGATCCCGAAACAAGGTTGAGGTTGATAGGAAGAGCTGAAGAGGATGCCGCAAGTCCCATGTGTCGTCCCGTGTGGCGAAATAAAGAGAAGCTGCTGTTTCTTACTCCTGAGATGTGTATATCAGTGATTAAGTGGGCGACGCTGTGGGTTTATTATTTTGCAGCATAAAAGCTTGTAAGAATCACCAGCTTTTCATGTTGTTTAAACAGAAACGTGCGCTTTATCTTGTAATTAAATTTCTTGAAGTGTTCCGGTTACCAGCCGCAAGCCTAGAAGCTGGCCTCTCCTTGCCTAGGTTCTCGGATTCAGCCTTGGGACAAGTGGTTCGACCCTAGAACCGAACGTTCATGCTCTCATGAGAGCAGAATAGAACCGTTCTTTGAATTTTTTCTAGGTTTTCTTCTTAAAAAAAGAAGAAAAAATTCATTTTATGAAATATTTGCCAATTGCTTCTGCAGTTCTGATTATTTGATACTCAATGAAAATTTGATAGAAACAGAGGCGAGCAGTAGCGATATCTGAATGTTGACAGGGCATAACTTTTGGTATGGATGAAGTTATGAACACTGTAAATACTTATTAGAAAGCTTATTCAATGTGTCGCGGTGCCATCGGTTTCGGTTTTGAGTCTATTTTCCGACTCAAAATTCACTGCTTTGTCATGGATGAGCTACCTTATAATAATCTTTTGTCAGTCGCTTTAGTTTGTTTGGAAAAGTTTCTATTGCTTTGTTTAGTTTAGACTCAGATTTAATAGTTATAGTTTATAATTCAATTCAATTTTCAATATAAAAATAAGGGGGTAGGGCCCTATTTGTTCAGTTCCTTGGGTTACTAATTTTCTAGAACTAATTTCGGTTCTCTAGTTAGTTATAGGTTCCAGTGCTAAAATCGACCCAGTGGAATCATGCTTTTCTAAACAAAATGGATGCAAACTAACCAATACATGTAGATGAAGAAAATGTTGCTCTGATGGGAATGAAGAAATGAAAATAAAGTGCGAGACTTCACCTAAGTGTCATATCTTGTGAAAGACTACGGTCAATTACTGCGATAGTTATAGCTGTCATCGGCACATTTGGTTAACATTAGGGTGTGTTTGTCTAAGTGAAGGGATTTTCTGCAAATTAGTTTTCTAGACTTTCACAAGTTTGGTTTGCTAAAAATGATTAGTTAATAGAAAATCATGTACGGTCCAAGGAAATATGCTTTTTTTTTTAAATTAAGAAAAAGAATTTCCTAACCTAAAAAAGGAAAACATATTCTTAAAAATTGATTTCCTGACAAAAATTTTCTTTATTGTGAAATTTTCTTCAAAAGAAACACGCCCTTTAACTTCATATAATGAATATTTACCCAAGTTTTGCAAATTCCATTACGGATCTTTATTACGTATATGTACACCATCTATATTGACTGTGAACGAACATTTTTTCGTTATCAATGTCTCGTGAATGATACTTGCCCAGAGACGTGTTTAGATGGTTAATTATACTCTTAATTATATTATGACGGAACATAAGGAACATTTACATTTTCCAGCGGTTAGTATAGAATGAAAGTTGAAGGAAACCTTATACTTTAGGGGGGCGAGTGATCACTACTTTGGTGTGCATCCCCGGGAGGCATGGGGTCTTCATCATCTTTAGATGCTCCATGCAAAGTTGTCCCGTGGGGACGTCGCTAGTGAACTGCCCTCATAATTGCGTTAGTGATTTATAACATCAGCACGATATTTATGTGTACGTTGGACGAAATATGTCCACAAAATCGGATCTCATATCGACTTTGCTCACTTTGTTTTTTTGTCCCGTGATAGAGATCTCACACGTTTGGATAGCTATGTCTACTTCTGTCCCCCACTTTATTGATTTAGTCAAAAAGACCTTCTATTTCTATATATATTGGATATGGAGATAAAAGAAAAACTGAAGAGAAAAAAAAAAGACTACCGCCTTTATGTTGTGGAAAACGTTGATGCTGAGGATTGAGATTTCGGGCAATTACGAGGGCGATGCTGTGTTGGCTGGAACCCTCTTCTTGGGCCACTGTTGGAGAGAATATCAGACTACCTCTCTTTATGGACGAAATAGGGGACCCAACCGAGCACGGGCGTGAGAGATTTGTGGAAGCATGTATTCGCGATTAGCTTTGGCGGGTTTCTCTATTTCCAGATATTTGATGCCAGCTGTATATTAGACCAAGCCTGGCCCCACGATGACTTGTCCATCATCGAAGAAGATCCGCTCTAAATCTTCGAAGCACATTGTTTTATGTCGTTCCTAGTGTGATCGGAGATGGATTGACACATTGACTAATATCAGATGATGAAAATTTAAGCCAATTTGCGTGGGAATATTAAGTTATGTGCATTGTTTGGCTACTTTTCTAGTGGTTTAAACTTTAAGGAAAGACAGTTTGTCTAAGATGGTATTATAGCACAGGTCAATGATTCAAATCCCGCTACTCATTCTTTCTCATTTTTCTGTTGCCTATGATGCGCGTGTAAGGACCGGCTTACACTCGAGATGAAGTGTTAAATCATATGATTATATGTATTGTTTAGATATTTTCTAACATTTTAAACTTATGGGGGAAAAAAGCAGCTTGTCTGGCAGAGATTGTATGACTTTAATAATCCTAATCAAGTGGTTAAAAACATCACTAAGGTATATGAAGAGATAGAGAGCGCTCAACGTGAAGAATTCAATCTCCACATGTCAATTTATTTTTCCTCATCACTAACAAAATATATTTTGGCACACGTGCTTATAAGTTGTAGTCTCTAACACAATTGAGCCAAGTACCATAGTTCTTGGAATGTGACCTGTACGGGAAGTACAACATTTCGGTATGTTTGCAATGAAATCTGAACATGTATTAAATTGAGTTTGGTTAGATCCAGAGGAATCCACGTAGTACCATTCTATCACTCAAAAACCCTAGCTACCTTTAGCTATCACTCGATATTTTTGGTTTTGTTGGATGTCTCGTTCATATCGTCAAATCAGATTGGGCAAGCGAGGAAAGCTTACGAACTCATACGGTGAATTTGAAGTGGATTTTTTTTTTTTTTTTTTTTTGGTCGAAGAAGTGGATGTTTAAATTACGGCCTCCGTTCATCATATTTTCTACAAGGTTTCACTTTTCAAAGTTTTCTACTTTCACAATACTGATTACAGTTTTCATGAATAATTAGTACGCCGGACACTATAATGTGTTTTAAATTTTTAGTTTCTAATTAACAAGAAGCACAAGGACGCTCATTAACGCCTGCAAAACTACAAAGTGGTACAAAGTCCATTTAGTTACCTACATGCAAGTTTATAGATTCTCTGTCATGTTTGCACGCTTCATCAATTATTAAAATCGGAACACATGCTCATTTCATAGCACTTATAAAATTCATATATGGAACTTTTTTAGTACAAATGGCGTGTAATAAATAGAATGATTGTGTTAGGTTTAGTACCCTAAGCACGCGAAAAAGGTGATCACCATCCTACAAATATTCTAATCGAAACGTCCAAAATGCATCGCATTATCTTTTCTCAACGTTGCTCAAAACTTTGCGCATAACTTTTCGAGGGATTTGCTTGCCTAAAAGACAGGGCGACAATATTCAGTATCATACAGCATTCGGTTTAATAGGCAACACATGCCATTGGTGCCGTCATAGTACCTTCACATTGCCTTTATATGGTTTTTAAATCACCTGAACAATAAAGGTTCAGACCACCAAAAAGAAAAACAGAACAACAAAACTAGGGAAAATAGAGAAGGCGCCAAATTGGAGCCCAGGACAAGTAGCACTAGCACAGCCAACCACCATACGCCACATCTTACCTCTGGGTTACATATTGTGCCTTTTTTTCTTCCTTTTTCTTTTGGACGACCCAGACTCCCGCACCAGCCACACTACGAGGGTCCAACCAGTCAGGCACCAACCAGAGGAGAACTAGCCCAGTCCCATAGACTAGCCTCCATGTAAGTCAAGGATATTGTAAAGTGGAGGGTTGAGGGACTTGAACTTGGGATTATCACCCATAAGCCCAAGCCCTTATCACTCCACCAACCTCTTGAGTTTTTTTTTTTTTTTTTTTTTTATATGTTCTACTCTAAATCTCAACTTACTCTCAAATTTTTGTTCTACCTCTTTATAGAACATGGGAATTGAAATCTATATCTAAAACTAAACGTCTCTACTCTCAACTCCTTGAGAAGGTGGGAGGTTTGAGCTTCCCACCTCCTCACTAGGCCAACTCCTAGTGGTTCACCAACTCCTTAATTACATCTTGCGCCTTGGTTTATATATAAATAAAAATGACACTAGGACCGTTAATTTGAACCAACCAAATAATTGAATCTTGTTTTCTTATAATTCTATCTTCTTCTCTTTTCCGATAAGAGACACTAAAAAGATATGTGTTGCATGGCACGACCCGCAATTAACATGAATCACCTCAAATTCAAAACAAACTTGTTGACTAATTTTTTTCGATTTTCCAGGTACTTTTTTTTTCCTTTTCGTTTTTTTCTTTTCTTTTCTTTCTTTCTACACTTTTCATCTTCTTCCATGCATCCTCATCTTCTTCCACTTAGTTGCCAAGGCGGTCAGGGAAGTCCGACACGTCAAGGCGGTCTCCATCTCCTTGTCTGAGCTAACCCTGAGGCCGTTGAGCCTCGCAAGTGCTTGGAAATGCAATCGTCGAGATGGGACTTCCGGTATCTTCTCTTTGGATGCGGGTTTTGGTGAAAAAAGCCGAAACACTGGCAGGGTCGGCCATTGAGTAGACCGCGAAGCGAGAAGTCTAGCGCTGAGGGAGTAAAAGAGGCAGACTTCTTGACGGTTCTAGAGAAGATTCTGGAAGATTTGCTCACCTCTTATTAAAAGGCTTTCTGCTACCATGTCTTACACCGTGAGATTTGCTTTTGCGTCGTTTTCCGGTGGCTATGACTAGCAGTAGCTCTTCGGCCCAATCAATGTCAGAGTATTCCCTATGAATCCTTGCTTGTGAATTCTCAATTTTATGTAAAGCCATGTAAACATTAGGGTTTATGTGATGCAGTCCGCATTGAAGACCAGCTCTCTCAACCAAGAAGATCGACTCGCATTCAAGCTCGACGAAACCTCTTGTCGATGAAGTTTGATGAAGTTGTCGATTCAACTGAGATGCTGTATCGATTTCTTGAATCCTTCTCGGAGGCTTGAAAGAAGACACCTTGGGAGCCATGAAGATGTTATGCTTTTACTAGTTTCTAGTTCCTAAGCTCTTTTCTATTTTTCTAGTTTCAATGTTCTTTAATGCTTTCAAGTTTCTATGCTCTTTCCTAGTTTCAATGCTCTGTTTTTATTTCTTTGACGATATAAGCCATCCAATTCCTTGTAGAAGACAGACGACTTTTGATGAATGAAAACTTTGCTTTCAAGCAAGTATCGTGAACCTCGCAGAGTTCATCCCCTTGAAAACCTAGAAGAGTTTTCGTTCCGTCCTTGAAGAATTGGAGCTTTTCGAAACCTACATCCTTGAAGAGTTGCAATCATCGAGCTAGAAGAATCGGTGCCCTCTCAACTTCCTTGGAGGCCTAGAAGAGCAACCAACGAAGTTTCTATCTTTTCCTGTTCTGTTCCTTATTTCCAACCCAAAATTCAACCATTCCACAATGCTTATTTTAGAAAACTCAAAATGAAGAAATTGTAGATCTAGAAGTCTTTGTTCATTTGGCTTTGGAATCAGGTCAATCCGATTTGTATCGGCAAAGATACGACTGTTCTCCTGAGCTTTTGTCTTGTTTCCTATGTGCAAGTCACTCTCCCGATCCTACTATTTGAGAAAGCCTACCCTTGGCTTGCATCATTTGGTATCAGAGCTTTGGAGGAGAGGACAATGCCTCCAAGACAAGCTAGACGTCGTGGCGGCAGAACCATTCCCCTCGATGAAGTGCACACACTCGCTGTTGGAAATATGAGGAGACCGATTCCGAGTATCAATCTGAGCTTCATTGATTGACTCAATTTGTTAGTGATTGGCTTGATTGGCTTGATAAAATAGGATATAGAATCAACATGTAATCAGTGTAATTTTCTTTCCCATTTTATTTCCTCTCACTAGAATTATAAGTGGAGGATCATTCTTGTACATCAGATATACAGATATACACAAAATCACCTTTCCTCTCCTTTTCTGTTATGGTATCAGAGCAGCTTGTTCTGACTTAGCTTCCGCAAATACTTCGAATTGCCTTCGGTAGTTTTCAATTGTTGTTGCAGAACCTCTTTTCTGCAAAACAAATTGACACACCGGTTAGGAATTTTTTTCAAACACCCATGGCTAGAAACCAAAGCAACGACGACCAAGAAGTTATCTCACCTATGGAGGAATCGCTAAACACCAACAATCCATCTGAAAATCTGCCATCAGATCAGATTGTTCAGACTCAGAATCTGCAGCCACAACTTTCGGTTCCATTACCGACACCTATTCAACAATGGCCGCATATTAGTTGGTACCCAATTCATGGCCAATGGGCCCCGGGACCTAGTCACGGGGTGGCTCAACAGAGCTTACCTGGAGAAGGAAATGAATCGGGATCCAAAATTCGACCCGAAGGAAATGGTGCACCACAGGGCACTCGATCTGGTGCTGGATCAGGCTGGACAGGACCAGATTTCGGAGCTGGATTGATTCCACCGGGGCTTGGGACGAATCCCTACCTAGTCCCTCAATCCGGATCTCAGCCTGCCTTCTTGCCATACGCATTCCCTTTCAACAGTGGCTGTCCTGAGCCTGGCGACCCACTCTATACGTCGCCAGCTGACGGACCAGAGCTACGGCTCATAAGCATACAACTTACCGGAGCAGACAATTACAACACCTGGGTTCGAGACTTTCGACGAGTGCTCGTGACAAAGGAAAAAGACGGCTTCATAGAAGGAACCGTTCCTTACCCGACAGATGAACGGCAGCAACGTCTTTGGCGAAAATGTAATCAACTAGTTCGTACCTGGATTGGAAACTGCCTCGCTCCAGACGTCGCGGTTGGGCTTCCGCCAACCGAGGACTCAAGAATGATCTGGGCGAACATTCGAGAAATGTACGGGCGGCTCGATCCGGCGAAGCTCTTCACTATTACTCAAGCCATCTCGGAACTGAAACAAGGGAACTCATCAGTTACCACCTGCTTCAATCGACTTTCAGCCCTCTGGAACGAGCTGGAAGCGGCCGAAGAACGCCTTGAGGGTCCCGAATCCACGCTGCAGCAGTATCAAACAATCAAAGAGAGGGAGAAAGTGACTCGTTTCCTACTGATTTTGAACGACACATACTCACCTTTCCGTTCGCAGATCTTGGCAATGGATCCTTTGCCCTCACTCGGCCGGATCTACCAACTGGCTGTCCAAGAGGAAAGCCAGCGGCAAGCCGCGACCGAGCACGGAAGAACGGGCGAAGGAGTCGCCCTCGCTGCTCTCCAAAGAAGTCACGACTCAGCAGAGGCGGCTCACCGTGGCGGTCAACATCTCGCCGGAGGAACAGAGATCTTCGGGGGGCAAGGAGGAGGCGCTGGCTTCGGGCTCGGGCAAGGAGGAGGATTTGGGGGTGCGAATGGGAATCGATTTAGGGTTCCCGAATCAAACCCCAGCCCTAATTCGCGATCCAACGGCTGGGATGATGGGAGAAGATCGGACGGCTCAGACTCTCTCACTTATCCGCTTGGATCCAACGGCTAGCAACAAAGAAGATCGGACGGCTCTCAATTGATCGCTCACTCGGTTGAATCGAGCGATCCCTACTTCGCCACGTCAGCGCCCGCGTACAGAACATCCGGCGGCCCACGAAATGCCACGTCATCCACAAAATCTGGTGGCCAAAATTTCAAAAATAAGGGTAAATATTGTGAATATTGCAAACGTCCTCATCATACTATTGACATGTGCTGGAAGTTACATGGAAAGCCAGGTGATAAAAGGGAAAAGAAATTGCTGCTTACCAAGTTTCAGCACGGAGGACTGATGGTGCAAATCAGATAATTACTCAAGATCAGTACCATAATATTATGAAGGCATTAAATCAGCTGTCAATTAATGACAAAACTGCAAGTTTTTCAGGTGCTTTTTTATGCAAGGCAAATTCAATATCAGTTGATGCATGGATAATTGATTCAAGTGCTAGTGACCACATAGCATGCAATGAACAATTGTTCTCTAGTTTTCAAGAAAGGTCATATTCCTCAATATCTGTACGTCTGCCCAATGGAAACATTATTCATGTCAGTAAAATTGGAACTGTCCAGCTTAGTCCAAACATCGTTCTCAAAAATGTCCTGTTCATTCCTGACTTTGAATTCAATCTTTTGTCAGTTTCCAAAGCTTGCAAAGATAATTCTTGTCATGCTGTATTCAATTCAAAAAATTGCTTCTTTCAGGACCCTTTGACTGGCAGTCTGATGGGCTTGGGTAGTGTCACAGAAGGATTGTATTTTTGGACCAGTCTCCAAAAAGATCTTGATTTCATGAATCAAAGCATTTCTTGTAATGCCATTGCTGATAATAAAAAGATTGTTTTTCATCAACATTTGGGTCACTCTGTACGTTTTCCCTATCCTAAATGTCCAATATGTCCATTAGCAAAACAGTCTCGAAAACAATTTCCTGTCACTACATCAAGAGCTACCAATGCTTTTTCATTACTTCATATGGACATTTGGGGACCCTATCACACTCCACATCGAGATGGATCTCGATTCTTTTTGACCATTGTTGATGATTATACTCGTGCTACTTGGGTTTTCCTTATGCAATCCAAGAGTCAAACTTTCTCTACTTTGTCGAATTTCTTATCTCTAATTAAAAATCAATTCGACAAATCAATCCAAAGGATTCGCACCGATAATGGACGTGAATTTTTTTCTGCGGAATGTGTCTCTTTCTTATCTTTTAGAGGGATATTACATGAGAGTTCATGTACCTACACACCCCAACAAAATGGGATTGTTGAACGCAAACATCGTCACCTCTTAGAAGTAGCTCGAGCCCTAAAATATCAAGCTTCTATACCAGAAAAATTTTGGGGTGATTGTGTGGTCACAGCAGCCTACCTGATCAATCAAATGCCAACTAGAATTCTTGAAGGACGAACTCCTTTTGAATTGCTTTATGGAAAGCAACCAATGATTGGTCATCTTCGAGTTTTTGGGTGTTTGTGCTATGTCGCAGCCCTAGGGCCACGAAGTAAGATGGATCCTCGTGCTATAAAGTGTATTTTTATGGGATATCCTTCTCTACAGAAAGGCTATCGAGTCATGGAAATTTCCACAGGGCGTTTCTTTGTGAGCAGAGATGTTGTATTTCACAAAGATACTTTTCCATTCCAAGAAGCAGCATCGTCATCCTCAACACCTGGTCATCAATCTTTTATGTCAGAAGATGATTTATCTGTTCAACCTCAGTATGTGATTCTTGCACCAGAACAACATATGCCGATCCCAACAAATGATTCAAACTCAGGCGATGACATACCAATTCCTTCACCTGGGAACATTTCACCATTTAATTCCCAAGTGACTTCCCCGCCGACGAATCATCAAAGGCTGCCTCCCGCAACATCAAGTGAACCAAGAATTGAACAGCCTCGGCGCTCTGGACGGTCTACTCGACCTCCTACATGGACAAAAGATTATATCTGTCCCACGATCGATTCTTCAGGTACACAATATCCTGTATCTTCTTATGTCTCATTTAGTAGGCTCTCACCAGAACACATGTGTTGCATTAGTAGAATTTCTGAAGAGCAAGAACCATCTTCCTATTCTGAGGCAGCACAAGATCCCAAATGGCAGCATGCAATGGAGCTCGAATTGAAAGCCCTTCATGAAAATCATACTTGGAATATTGTTTCACTACCTGCCGGACGAAAACCTATTGGGTGCAAGTGGGTTTATAAGATAAAATTCAAGGCAGATGGCTCCATTGAGCGATATAAAGCTCGTTTAGTAGCGAAAGGGTTCACACAACGGGAAGGTTTTGACTATCATGAAACCTTCTCCCTTGTGGCTAAAAAAGTCACTGTTCGCTCCTTTTTATCTGTTGCTGCTTTTCGCAACTGGCCGCTACATCAAATGGATGTTCATAATGCCTTCTTACATGGGGATCTAGATGAAGAAATTTATATGGAGCTTCCACAGGGATTACGCAGCCAGGGGGAGTCTCGTGTATGTCGTCTCCATAAATCCCTATATGGACTTAAACAAGCTTCTAGGCAATGGTATGCCAAGTTCACTGCTGCATTGACCGACGCAGGATTTCAGCATTCCAGACATGATTATGCTTTATTCACATGGACTAAAGGTACTTCGTCCATCTTTCTCTTAATATATGTTGATGACATTCTTATCATGGGGAATAATGAGTTAGCTATTGCAAAATTCAAGAAGTACTTGAGTGCCACTTTCCACATAAAAGACTTAGGACCTCCTAAGTATTTTCTCAGCATTGAAATAGCTCGATCTGAAAAAGGCATATGTCTTAGCCAACGGAAGTTCATTCTAGAAATAGTCTCTGAAGCAGGATTATCAGGATGTAAACCAGCCGTTATACCAATTGAACAAAATGCGAAGTTGACAACATATGAGTATGATGAGAGCTTGTCTTCACCTGTTGAGGATCCATTGCTCCAAGATCCAACAGGATATCAACGACTTGTTGGGAAATTGATTTATCTCACAATGACAAGACCAGATATATGTTATGCAGTGCAAATACTCAGTCAATTCATGCACATGCCAAAACAGTCACATATGAATGCAGCACTAAAAGTCGTGAAGTACTTGAAAGGATGCCCAGGACTCGGCATTTTTTTGTCTCGAGATTGTGATATGAAAATGACTGCGTATTGTGATACGGACTATGCTACTTGTCCGATGACAAGAAGGTCTATTACTGGTTTTTGTATCAAATTGGGAAAATCATTCATATCATGGAAAACAAAGAAGCAATCAACTGTATCTTTGTCATCAGCAGAATCAGAGTATCGAGCTATGGCAAAAACTGTTTGTGAAATAACCTGGATTCGAGGACTACTTTCAGCTCTTGGAGTACAAATCAATGGATCCAGCGAATTATTCTGTGATAATGATGCTGCGCTCAAATTGGCAGCTAATCCCGTTTTTCATGAGAGGACCAAACATATAGAGGTCGACTGTCATTTCACTCGAGACAAGATTCGAGAAGGAATCATAACAACGAGAGGAATTGGAACTGTTGAGCAACCTGCATATATCTTTACCAAGCCACTATGCCGAAGACAACACATATATCTATTAAGCAAGCTTGGTGTCCTCGACATATATAGGCCACCAGCTTGAGGGGGAGTGTTGGAAATATGAGGAGACCGATTCCGAGTATCAATCTGAGCTTCATTGATTGACTCAATTTGTTAGTGATTGGCTTGATTGGCTTGATAAAATAGGATATAGAATCAACATGTAATCAGTGTAATTTTCTTTCCCATTTTATTTCCTCTCACTAGAATTATAAGTGGAGGATCATTCTTGTACATCAGATATACAGATATACACAAAATCACCTTTCCTCTCCTTTTCTGTTACTCGCTGAGAATTTGCAGCAACGTATGTAACAACAAATTGACGAATTGACGCGAGATGTTCAGCGTTTGAGAGCTGAAGCAAATAATTCTCCACCCCATTCCAGGACTGAAGATTCCCATGGTGACTCTTCCTCTTCGGAGAGTGTTCAATCTATTCACGGTTAGAGGCATGTTCAACATCGTTTACAAATTATTCATGAGCCGGATTGGGAAAAGAAAGTCAAGAAAGATGTTCCAGAATTTACAGGTAGTGAGCCTCCTGATGACATTGTTGATTGGCTGACACTTGTGAATGAAGTGTTTGGGCATCAAAATGTTTCGGAGAATCGTCGAGTTAGAATCATTGCTATGCGATTCCGAGGCAAGGCGATTGCTTAGTGGAGATGTGAAAAACAGACTTGTCAAGCCGTTGGCAAAGTATCAATCACTTTGTGGAGAAAGATGGAGGGCAAGATTCGACTTCTATGCCCGATAGTTTGACTGTTGTAAACTTTTTTTAGCGAAATTCGTATCTATTATGTATAATTTTTCAAGAAGAATGCCATGGAAAAGATGTAGCTTCTCGAAAATTGTAAAAACCATGATATATCAACTTTTTCCATTGCATGGTGGTTGACGGTGACACAGCTGAGACTCATCGCTGGGGTGGTTCTTGGCTAGAAAGTACATCAAGGACTCTCGGGTGACCTGCAAAATAGAAACACCACACCTCTGTATGTCCTCCGTGTTGAGCATCCTCCGTCTTTTCTTCTCTATGAATGATTTATATTGAATAGAATAAGACTAATATTCTTAAAAACCATAAACTTTACACTTATGATAAATTTATCCGAAATTAATTTTTTTATCACAAAAAATCCAAATTGGTACACCTTTGATAAATTTACCTCAAACCAATACATTTGTAACAAATTTATTTTTTGTTAGTTTTTATCAAATTTTACTGTCAAATTATTAAGTTGAATGACATGTGATAATTAACTAGTGTATCAATTTGGAAATTTACTCTCTATTTGGCCCCATTTGGTTCGGCTTTCCCAAGGGGCTTTGAGCCCCTAAAGCCCCTCGGGAAAATTTTGTCAAAGTTATACAATTTTTGTGATTTTTTGTAGTATTAATCCAATTTAATGGATGGTATATTTGTCACAAATGTATCAGTTTGAGGTTTTAGCAGTTGAATAAATTAGTTTATGGGTAAATTTGTCACAAGTGTATCAATTTGAGATTTTTTATTGTCAACTAAGATAAATTTATCACAAGTGTACCAGTTTGGGGTATTTTATGATGAAAAAAATAGTTCGAGATAAATTTATCACACGTGTACCAATTTAGGGCTTTTCAAGATACTAACCCAATAGAATAAAGCCTAAAGGCTCCTTATTTCTTTTTCCTTTTTATCTTTTCACCGACTCCACTTTGATCTCCACGCACAGCTTGGACTTTTGCAGCTAGTGCATGTGCATGACATGTGACTTAGTTCTAAATTTTATCAATGCGGTACATATCCTAAATGTAATGCACATGCAAATCAAGTGAATTTAGGTTTTTATTTAGGAGTCTGATCAACCCTTAATTTTTTTTTTGTGTAATAAAGAACTAAACAAGATAATTAAAATTTAAGTATCAACAACTATCTAATAATACTCACATGATTAATGATTAGGATGATATTAGTTTGCATGATTTATTGGACATGCAATAACTTGCGTTATAAGAGAGGGATTCCTAAGATTTTCTCACGAAATTACAATGATGTTTGAGTAAGAATTCTTGTAGTGGCTTATTTGTGAGATATTGGGTATAATGCCTTCAGAAACATAGAAGAATGTTTTTAAGCAATTCAATTGAGTAATTTTAGGGCTTACATGACAAAATTTATGTTTCTTTATTTATGTACTTTTTTATATTTAGGAACATGTTTAGAACAGAATTCCGTTTGGTAACGTAATTTCATTTTTCTATTCATGTAATAGATTTATATTCTATAAATAGATTTTGAGCATAAATCAAAAACTAAAATATTTAGCTTTTATATTTCTGGAACAAAAGTGATAAATGAAAAGTCTTCTAATATTTCACTCTCGTCACTGTCTACTGCCCACCCGTCGTCCGCTGGATGCCCGCCAGACGCCAGATGCCCGCCAACCCCGCTAAAGATAGAAATTTGATTCTGTCATCAAACGAAATTCTATTCCAGAAACAAAAATTTTGAATCTTTATCAAAAGTGTTTCTTTGCTCATAAACCTGTCTAGCAAAGAGAAATTGAGAAATCAATTTCTTGCTATTCTAGAAATTTTGTCATGCGTGCCCTTAATTTCAATATTATACCGCTTGTTTCACAATGAATTCTCGCTCTTCTCGTCAACTTATATCCCATCATCTAAACCATGTAGATTTTGTTTTAATGTACTTCTTAGTTAGTTTTGATCGGTTCCCTAACATCTTTTAATGGAGAAACTAAGACCCAAAAGTTTTGCAACATTAGGATTGGTACTTTCGAGCTGATATTGCATAATCGACAAATCATGTGGACTGAACCCATTTGAAGGTTGGGAGAGGCTGGTCAAATAACAGCTTCATTTTGTTCTATGGTTATATAGAAGAACTTATGCTATCTTAACATTAGTTAAACTGTCGAAATGCTTATGTTTATTGTTTTCTGAATCTAATATATCATCGGCAAACCTTTAATCAAAGTAATCAATAATCACAAACAAAAGAGAAAGTAGATTCAAGAGATGGAGAGGGGCACGAAAATATATCAGAGAGTTCAGCACTAAGTAGTAGTGCCGATCACTCCCTATTTACTTATGCTTATTTATTTGGATAATCGAAACACAAGCAGACGTCATAGTTCCTTCTCCTCTTCTTTCGCAGGGCTCAAGCCTTGACGAGGTGAGCATCAATGTCTTTAGTCATGTTAACCATGACATCGAGATAGTTGACCGGGTGGGGCATGCTCTCGTTCAGCTTCTCGTACTCGATGATCACCTTGACGACGTCGGGTCCTCCATCCTTATGGACGGCCTGCCAGATGGCCTTGTAGACCTTGTAAAGGTTGAACAGCTCACCTTCGATGCCGACGTGGGTTGCGATCTTGTTCTGGTCGTCGAACTGTATCTTCTCCTTGAAGGTCTCTTTTTTCCCTTCTGCGCAAGTTCCACAACCCCACATGAAAATTGGAACGAACGAGCGAGTAAAGAATGATTCTTCATCTTTTCCTTTCATATATATGTTCCTGAGGTTATATACATCCAACTCTTCACATCGAAATGCATTAATCATAGGACCAATCAAAGAGAATTTGAATATCTTCCTGCGTCTCTTCTCGTGTTCCACGATCACTTTAGTTGGTGGCGGACTAAGTATATGAAATGTAGATAATATCAAGTGGTAGCTCCATACACAGCGCAGAACAGATTTAGATCTATAATTATGCATTTCGATGAGGTGGAATGGAATGACTGTAGTGAGAATGAAACGAAACATGTGCTTGTCAAATGTGCGTGATTAATCTGGGCCAAGCTAAAACGGAATCTCTCCAACACGAAACAGGGTGCTTACCCAATGAGTAAGTCCACTTCCTAATGGAGCCCTCAGAGTGCCATTCGCCTTCATGAATCTCCCCAGCGTGCACATCAGTGCAAGCATTAGGAAGGTGGTGCGGGGTGCTCCTGAAAAAGCCGTAGAACTGATCGGCCGATGATTTGAGATCGACCTCCACCTCCACCTTCCCCCTCACTGCCATCGTCTTCTCTTCTGAGAAAATAAGTAACCAACAAAATAAAACGACGATATGTAACTTTTCAAACTTGGAGTGTACCTGGTGGATGGCAATAGCTAGTTTGTGCCCTCTTTAAAGAAAGGACCTCATCCTTAAACCCAAGATTTTATTAATTCCTTGGCGACGTCTTTGCATTATTGATTGTATCAATTAAGATGGCCCTACTCCATTGAATTGATAATAAAATGAATTGTGAATCACGTGGTCTGGATTTGCTTCATTGAGAATCCACTCATCATCCTGATGGGGGAGATGTACAGCAAAGCAAGTAGCTCATGCTGCGTAATTTTATTTCAGTATGTACTAATCACTACGTAAGTTCGTAAGATTTGATATTAGTTAAGCATAAATTTTTTTTCTGATGCCATAAGGAAAACTGGTTATTCGCCTCTTCATTCCCATTAGTAATATTGGTATGTGTTTTGACTGGCACCCTGTTGAGGACAGCCTCTGCCTCATAACAATATACGGGCGAGACCCAATTTGTTGTATTTTTAGCTCATCGCTTACGATGTGGTAAGGCAGTGGTTGTCCTCATCACTGTCGGTGGCTGAAGTGGTGGTGTCGTCGTCAAAGCTCTGGAAGGAGAGAGAGAGAGAGAGAGAGAGAGAGAGAGAGATGTTGGGATTTCGTGAAAAGAGATGCCTATCTTTCTAACATGGATATTATTTGAGGTTTTTGTCATGTTTTTTGGGGTTCATACCATAACGTCCCCACAGCGTGTCACGGGTAACATAGTTATCCAACTCATTTCATATTTTTTTAAGCGTACGGAAGTGATTTAGATCAATAGTAAGAATGCATGCGGCATTATAAACCGGGCTAATGGATTTGGTGAAAAAAGGTGCCTATCTTTCTAACATGAATATTACTTAAAGTTTTTGTCATGTTTCTTGGCGTCCATATTGTGATGTCCCAACACGTCGCGGCTAACATAATTATCCAACTTTTTTCACCTTTTTTAAGGATGTGAAAGTGTTTTAGCTCAAAAGTAATAATCCAAAACATAGAAAATTCAAAGAATGCACATGGTATTATAAACTGGGTTAATGGATTTGGTGAAAAGATGCTCCTATCTTTGTAACATGGATATTACTTAAAGTTTTTGTCATGTTTCTTGGGGTCCACGCTGCAACTTCCCCAGCACGTCATGACTATCATACTTATCCAGCTTCTTTCACCATTTTTAAGCATGCAAAAGTGTTTTAGGTCAAGAGTCATAATCCAGAACATAGAAAATTCAAAGAGCTTACGTGGAATTATAAACCAAGCTAACATATTTTATTTCTTTATTTATTTACGTTAAGTGTCATGGCCGGTAACCGAGAAAAGAACATTACAAGTGCCATAACTTGGCACAAAGGGACATTTAAGTGCCATAACTTACAAAAAGTATACTTAAGTACCACATTTAAAAAGACGAAACACTTAAGTATCACTTCGGCCAAAATCCGACCAAAATGCTGATGTGTCAATTTTCAGCGAAGCGAGTGCAAAACAACACTATTTTGCACGCTGACATGGCCAAATAATGCACAAATGGCGTCGTTTTGGCTGACATGATAAAAAAAATAATATAAAAATTAAATAAATTTAATTTAGTTAAAAAAAATTTAAAAAATTTTAATATAAAAAAAAAAAGGAAAAAGGGGTGAGGCGGCTGTGAGGCCTCTTCGCCGTCGTCGAGAAGGGCCAGCGACCGCGGGTGGAGGGTCGGCCGGGGTCATCGGGCCCGGCCAAGGGCTAGCGACTCCGGCCGACCGGCAACGAGGTATTGCGAGCCCTCACCCAAATCGAGGCAAGGGTTGCGGCCCTCGCCGGCCGAGCAAGGGCTACCGCTCGCCGAGGCGACCCCGGTGGGCGGCAGCCCTCGGCCCGGCCGGGCGAGGGCCAATGGCCCCCCCCGAGTGGCAGCCGTTGGCCCGACCACACGAGGGCCGCCGACCCTCGCCGAATCCGGGTGAGGGCTCGCGAGCCCTCGCCTAGGGGCCGATGACCTCGGGCGACCCTCCACCCGCCATCGCCGGCCCTTCCGGCAACGGCGGGGAGGCGGCGGTGGCACCCTCGATTGCCTCCCCCCCTTTTTTTTTTTTTTTTTTTTTAATTTTGTTAATATTAAAATTATTATTTTTAAGTATTTTAACTAAATTAAATTTAAAATTAAATTTAATTAATTTTTATATTATTTTTTATCAAATCAGCCCAAAACAACGCCGTTTTTTTATTATCTGGTTATGTCAGCGTGCAAAACGGCATCGTTTTGCACTTGCTTCGTCGGAAAAATGTCACGTATGCAATTTGGTCGAATTTTGGCTGGATTGACACTCAAGTGATCCATTTTACTCCGATTTTGGCACTTAAGTGTACCTTTTGTAAGTCATGGCACTTAAGTGTCTCTTTCTACCAATTTATAACACTCCAGGGGTCCGCGTCTCACTAGGGATTTCAAAAACGCTCATCAAAAACTACATCAAACATCGCCCATGGTACCATCCCAACCTAGAGATATCCTGTACATGTCTTGTCACCTATCCTCCAATGCTAGTATGCCCAAAAGCCGTTGCATGGATCCAAAATATTGCTTCACCTCCCTACCCTTGCTTCGTTGATTGTACTGCTACCATCGTCGTTCCCATTGTCACCTCGGTGTGGGATTGGCCCCACGAGCTATTAGCCTACTCGTGCGAAGATTGCGAGGAAGCCCATAAGTACAGGGTTTGCCAGGACCCCTATGTCTATGGACAGAATGGCGATGCATCGGATGAAGGTAATAATCCGAAAAATCCAGATTTCCGAAGTCGAAAAACTGCCAGGTGAGGTCCACAGGTACCCCATAACTAATGGAAGTAGAAGCTTGGAGGATTGGCATAATTTCTGTTGATCTGAAAAGGTAAGATCAATAACCAGTGAGCCTGAATCCAGCAAGCGGAAGATTCATTAGTCCATACTACATAAATCAATCATCATACTGATAAGGAAAACATCAATATAAAGTATAGTAAATAATCAACTTACTTGGAAACCTTTTCAAAATAACATAATATATCGATAAAAGCAGTAGCTTTTCCTAACAGGTAATCAGTTAGTCAACTCAAAAGTACTAAGGCTATAGTCAATATTAATCCATGCTGCCATCATCTTCTAGGGAACCTCATTGCCCCAACACGGAACGGGGTGCTTACCCAATGAGTAAGTCCACTTCCTAATGGAGCCCTCAAAATGCCATTCGCCTTCATGAATCTCCCCAGCGTGCAGATCAGTGCAAGCATTAGGAAGGTGGCGTGGGGTGTTCCTGAAGAAGCCGTAGAACTGATCGGCCGATGACTTGAGATCCACCTCCACCTCCATCTTCCTTCTCACTTCCATTGTCTTCTCTTCTGAGAGAATATACCAACAAAATAAAAGCACGATATGTAACTTTCCAAACTTGGAATGTGCCTGGTGGATGGCAATAGCTAGTCTGTGCCCTCTTTATATAGAAAAAAGAAAGGACCTCATCCTTAGCCACAAGATGTTACTAATTTTCCAGCGACATTTTTGCATTATTGATTGTATCAATTAAGATGGCCCCGCTCCATTGAATTGATAATAAAATGAATCGTGAATCACGTGGTTTGGATTTGCTTCATTGAGAATCAACTCATTATCCTGATGGGGGAGGTGAACAGCAAAGCAAGTAGCTCATGCCGCGTATTTTCATTTTAGTATCATTACGTAAGTTCTTAAGATTTGATATTAGTGAAGCACAAATTGTTTTGTCTAATGTCACAAGGAAAACTGGTTATTCGCCTCTTCATTCCCATTAGTAATATCGGTATGTGTTTCGACTAGCATTTTGTTGAGGACAACCTCTGCCTCATCACATTATATGGGTGAGACCAATTTGTTGTATTTTTAGTTCATTGCTTACGATGTGATGACGCAGAGGCTGTCCTCATCACTGTCGGTGGCTACAGTAGTGGTGTCGTCGTAAAAGCTTTGGAAGAAGGGAGAGCTGAAAGAGAGAGAGAGAGAGATTTTGGGATTTGGTGAAAAAGAGGTGCCCATCTTTCTTGGGGTCCATACAAATTTGGGTAGGCCTTGCCTCCAAAGAAATGCAGAGTTGATTGATATTACAAGTTTCGGGTACTTCATTTCTTTCTGCTGCTGAAGTACTTCCATTCACAGGCAAATTATTTCCATTGGGGACTGCGATTGATCACTACCTCATCTGGAAATCACGGTCAGAGAAGTTATGACGTGCATAGAAAATATAATATATCATCTCATTACATGTACATCCAGATGTATGTGTATCTATCTACCGCTCAGAAGGCCTACTGTGCAAGCTCTCGGTGTACAGTTGACTAAAAGGACCGGTCTGAAGGTTATGTTTCATTGAGTGAAAATGAAATGCCGATGCATCAGCAACTTGGAACCACAAAGGCTGTATTTAGTTTAGCATTCGTAATGGACTTTGAATCTAATGCAAATACTGAAAATCCAAAGTCACTTAGGGAAATGCAATTGTGTTTGGTAAAATATTTTTGCAAATGGACTTTGAGTTGAATGTGCATTAGGTAAAAAAAACTTTTGCAATGAACTTTGATGGGTTATTTTTTTTTTTTTATTGTTTTTTTTTTTTTTAAAAAATTCAACTCAACCCTTTGCCGAACCGGCGAAGGGCTATGGCCGCTAGCGAGCCAGATTTGGTGCCGGCGGCCGTCGATTAAGGTTGCCTAAGGTCGGGCGACCTCCGGCGAGGTTCGCGCAACCCAACCGAGGGCCGCTTGGGTCGCGCGGCGCCTGGGTCGAGCGACCCTCGCCGAGGGTCTCCCGAGGTTGAGCGACCTCCGGTGGCCCTTGGCTGGATCGCGCGACCCACGCCGAAGGTCCACGCCGAAGGTCGCCCGACTTCGGTCTAATCAGTAAAAGGTTGTCTCCTTTTTCAATTAAATAAATAAATAAACAGGGGCAAAATCAGAAATATGAAAAATTAATGAGGGTAGTTTTGAAAGAAAAAATAATTTCAGTATTTTGAAGGCAAATTGAAAGCTGAAAACTAGCAAAAACATTGAACCAAAAGGCCCAGTAAACGCAGCTAAACACTTGTTTCGCGGTGAGTCCTGCTGTTAAAGTTTCTGTGCTAGATATCAACTTGATAAATAATAATCGACAGCATCAGCTTTGAAGAATCCAATAATGGTAATAGATAAGCCCATCGACGTGGAGTGAGGATGGCCGTTTCCAAAAGCCGAAAGCTCTGCGCGATCCGGAAGGAAAGCAAAACGAAGAGTCTGCCAGGAGAGCAATATAAAAGTCCGGACCCATCGGTCGGGACTCTAGCAGCCACGTCTCCAAGCATTCGGCCGAAAGGATCAAAACGCGGGCAACAAGCCAATTTATACACCCTGCTCGAGGGTTGCAACTTTTTGTACGTTTCAACGATTCAAGATATTGGAGAATGGCATTTGGTATCTCATATCTATGACTTTTTGCCCATCATGAGAAGATAGGTAGGATTGGTAAGTATCTATACCCTACGTATTCAACACGTACATGGGAAAGAACTTGAAAAATCACAGCGAGAGCTGGGGGCGCCTCACCAACTGGCCCCTCCCATGCTGCCGCCACCTCTGGCAATGCCAACATGAGCTACGGCCCAAGGACAGCGATGACCCCCGCCAGGCGTGCTCTTCCCCTAGTTTGCCTTCTGCACCCATGCCGCCAGCCACAATGGCCACATCTTCTCCAATGGCCTCATTCTTCTCTCTTCTCCTTACTCAATCTTTGCATCACTGCGGCAACCACCCTTTGACCCTTAAGAATACTGTCATCATCCTTGACGCTGCTGAGCCCTTTTTGACAGGGGCAAGGAAGAGAGAGCGATCGACAGACAGAGTTGTGGGGTGTTGTGGTGATCAGGCTTAGTGGCAATTTGGCAATGTACATCCAACAATGTGTCAAATATCATAAGAGAAATAGGAAGAGTAGCGGAGTGACCAATCGAATATGAAGAAATAAATTATAAGCTTTTGACTTTGGTGTCATTTTGAAATTAAGTTGTAACATCTAATTTTAGAAGCGTAAGCACTCTGCAGTGTAATTTGTACACTGTACAGGACACTGTATGATGAGCAACAAACTGTGTGACCATATTTTGGACAAATATGTTTGACTGATCAAATGCTTTGAACCTCGTTGATAAAATTTCAGAAAGAAATCTGATTAAATGAACTTCACAAAAATGTTTTTATCTTCCCAAATACAGAAACAGATTCTGCTTCTGTTGCCTTACCTCAAATAAGACCAACCTATAATCTGTTCCTTTTTCAAAATATTTGCATACTAATGTTGGAGCAGCAAGGGAAAGATGGGTCCCGACAAACAAAAGAAAGCAGATTTAGAGACGTAAAGAGCAGACAAGAGAAATGACTTACATATCACTAGACTATACAGCTGTAAATGCATATAACAGGGTCGATAATAACTTATCGGTCATACATATGGGAGGCCAGTGAGGTCTCCTAGAACCGTATGGCCAAAAAGATCCTCTTAGAATGGTTGTTCTCCTAAAAAAACTCAACAAATCAAACTGTTCAGATAGCAAACTACCATAAACACGTATTGTAATGTCAGTCACATTTCCAACAATACAGCAGAAGAACCACACAGCATAAATCTTTCACCCATGGAAATAAAGGCCCAGCGCTGGGCACACTGAAGAGAACCAGAGCCAAGAACAGATACCTTCAACGAGCACCAGATAGTACCTAATAAGAATACAGCAAGTTTCACTTTTATCAGAAATTTGAGTATTGCAGCAGTGTCTATAGAGCAGCAGAATTCAAAAAATGATGCTGATTGTCCAATTGACACAGCATCCTAACCCCAAAAGTTCAAAAGAATGGACCCTGTGATACCTACTTATGCAAGATTAGTCAAGTTTCACAAAGGAACTTTGCTGTATCCAAATGGAACACAGAAAAGCGCACTTACGATTGCAAAGGAATGCTGAAAAAACAAGATTAACAGACGCCAATTGCAGTTGCTAAGGCGATCTGCCATCCCCTTTGGCATTAACAAACAAGCAATCCTTCTTAGGGTTACCTTCACATGAAGACCTCTAAACCAACATCTCAAAAAGTTCTTGAACATGGAAACCGACATCAAAAAAAGTTCTTGAACATCTAAAACCTTTTGCTCAATGCCCATAGAAACTATTTCTGCAGTCAACATAATACCAGGAGATTGAACAAGAGAAACGGACTTCGTACACTTCTAATAGTAGAAAAAGTCCATCGTAGTCTAAATTCTCAGAAAAAAATATACATTATGCTGAAGAGAATTTATTACAAGATCTGCCCAATCTGATCTGTCCACGGAGTGATAGTGCCATAATGAGAGCAAATGCTTGTGCTTGTCAAAACCTTCTTCAAGCAACTCGTTTGTTAATCTGCTGACATAACTGTATCCGGAATCACTGAGGAAAGCATAATCTACATGCGAACAAGAAAAATTAAGAAACCATTCAATTTGCTACGCATTCACTTCTATGTATCAGCCAAAGAATAATCGTTTGCCTGCAGAATGAAGATTTAAGCATGGCAACAATGTCCCAAATCGACTGCCTCAAATTTCCTCAAACCAAACGACTTCATATACTTTCTGCAGGATCATGCAACCTTAACCTCTAGTCGCTTAATGGGTTCTGCTAATAAAATCCTTCTTTTATCTTAATTAACTAAATCGTAGTCGTTTCTCATGTGGAACAAAGAGTGTTGGTTATATCACTACTTGACCAAACACATCGTTTGATGTGTAGAATTGACACTCGTTGATAGTTACTATGTTCCTTTTACAGTTCACTTAAAATTTACCCTTTTACAATTCACTTAACAATTATGCTTCGATCGCTAACTGAGCCTAACCGACGCCAGTGATTATACGGAAGAGCATCTAACTCGAAAGCTTTTTTGATTTAGCGTATGTAAATAGTTGAACCTCTACATCGTAAATTAACCTAAGAGGGGACGATGATGCGACACCCAGTGGAGGTGAGCATACAGAAAATGGTCGACCTGGCTCCAATTTTTCAGTAGCATGAAACATTTCCTACTCGCTCAACATTTTGAAGGTAAATTGTCCTCGTGAACGACTTTAATTGGAGGATAAGAAAAAAACCACTTACTTCAGCTAAAATACAGATTCGATTTCATTAATTTAGCATTTTCAACTCAATCAGTGGTCAAATGTAGGGCCCCAAAAATATATTTCTACAAGCTAAGATTACAACATGTTTGTTTGAGAATGTCTACACTTTTCGAGCTAAGGTCCTCAGTAAGAGTTCTCCTGACATGGACTACATTTATTAATATCGTAATTTCCCTGGACATAAAATGCATTGAGGATATTCCCTCTTGGAGAAGAAAATGATACAGAGTACAGAGAGAAGCTTAGGGGTCTTGAGGGGTACGAGTACCGGCATGAAAAAATAAAGAATGCGGCCCTATTAGTTCTCTAAAGGATATCCTTTGAACAGGTGGGCCGGTCCTCAAGGGGGACTCTCGGGTCCGTGGTTAGGAACTCTCAAACCTCCGAGCATCCACAGGGTACCTCAATTTTTTTTCCCCTCCATATTTGTCAGTGTCATCCCCAGCATCGTTCTCAACCCCTTTCTTAGTACGTGTCAAATGATTAGCATAAGTCAGTGTTGCTATTTCTGTTATTTTTAAAATATTACAACATCAACGGCAGTCCCTTTTAAGATAACCTAATATCATGCAGTTGCAAGTTAGAATCATTTGGGGGATTTAATGTGAGCACAATTGCTTCAACCGACTCGTTGTTGAACTATTCAAAAGAAACGAAAAATTAAGAGCCTCATGTGAAACTCATAAATGGGCTCCACGACTTGGAAATAGAATGAGCATCATATTGTAAATGAATGTGCACTTAATATATAAATATTCTAACACCTTCGCTCATTCATAGGTTAGATTTTGGTCTAAACTTAAAGTATGAAAATACGTAAGTGCGAACATAAATAGGGCCTACAATAAATTAAACTCAAAATCTCCTACTCGATATTAGATTTCATGGAATTACTGACTATTATTTAAAAATTTTAATTTATTAAATGAAGGTATTATTTAATATTTAACTATTCTAACAATAACATTCTTTCTTAGGGAAAAGAAAAAAATCACGCTAATTGGTTCGATTTCGATCAAACTTAATCAAAACAAAAGCTGAAACTTTAATATATATTTGGTGGTCGGCCCAAAGAATATTTAAACCCTTTGTATATAAAAGAATTCTTGTTTTTTTTTTTTTTTAGTTCAAAATGGGTTCTTTTATTATGGAACAAATGAGTTTTTCATTTAGAGGGTTAACTTAAATTTGACATGACACGACGGTGGCACTAGAACACGATTTGCCAATGAGTATTACCTCAGGATAGATTTATGACAATGAACTGCGAGAGAGAGTAAATCAGACAAATAAACAAAGTATGTGGATTGAATTTTGGAAAAACAAAGATGATTCATGAACTTAACAGAAAAAATCACAATGAACTGACTGATAAAAGTTCAAGAATGGTAGTCAACCAAAAAAAAAAAAAAAAATCAAGAATGTCATCGAACAATCAGCTAAAGTTGACGAACCACCTGTCATTGCCCAAGGAAAGAAAAAAGAACATCATTCATCTCCCATGGAAGGATAGTTATAAGGCAAACTCGAAGTTCCTTCGGTCGAATTGCTATTTGGATTTCGCAAATTTATGTGTAGCTCAACAAGAAGAGAACTATCGATCTCTCAAATCTTGTGCAGGACCAAATGAAAACTAGACCGCCGGATGTTGCCAAAAAAAAAAAAGGTTAATTTTCTCTTGTGATTTTGTTTTTTTACCGAAATGGAATTACATTGTAATGCATGATGTGATCTCCTAAGGAAGGATTATGATCCTCTAAACTCAAGATTAGAACGTATATTTTATTGAATTTAATTCGAGAGAGAGAATGCATTCAACTTTAATTTCTCCTTCTTCCTCACGACCGACTTCCCCTCTTCCCCCTTGTGCATAGTCCGTCATCGCTACTCGCACTTACGGATAAGCAAAAAACGGTTCAAATCGGAAACTGAACCGAATTAAATTTTCTTTTGATTTGGTTTGGTTTTTTTTTTTTTTTTTTTTTAAAACGAACCATACCACAAAACTGTATAGTACTACCTCCTACTATTTTACCATATTTACTATTACATGAGGAGTAACATTTCATTTTTATCGCGACCTATTTTTCTTTTTTTTGGCCCTCGATTAGGTACGAGCGTCGGCGGAGGCTAATGGTTCGGCTAAATTTATTTTAGCCCCGGACTCTCCCAAGTCCACTAATTTTTTTTTTTGGTAAAGCTCCCAAGTCCACTAATTCACGACTTAATAGTCTAAGTTATTTTAACCTGTAAATTAATTTTAAAACGAAGTCGCCACTAATCGGTTTGGGGTAGATTGATTAAAAACCCAAGCAAAATATCAAGAGAAATACTCGCTTATGCGCAACTAGAAAAATTAAGACCGGGAACTTGATTACACTTAGTTAATCACTAATACCCTTTCGGTACCTAATTTTGTTTAAACCTTAAGGTTTTTTGGATGTTTGAGGGTTTTTCCATGCATTTTGTGGAGAAAAAACATTTTTTAGGTATTTTTATCATTTTTTGGACATAAAAAGCATTTTTGGATTTTTGATCTCTTTTCTGAAAATATAAATCATTTTGGCTTTTTTCTAACATTTTTAGCTTTTTTGGGAAAATAAAGGGTATTTTTGATTTTTTGGAAAATATATTATTTTTGGATTTTTTAAAATTAAAATATTATTTATATTAAAATAATATATAAAAAACCTACCCAAGTCAGATTCCCTGGATGGGACCAACCTGGGCCGTTCGCCCGTAACGCGTTGTGGGCCCGGCTTGGATTTTTTAAGCAAAAGCTCAAATCGACTTGGCCCATTTTCAATTTAAAAAATCTGGCCCAAGAAAAAGCTAACCCACGCGTAGACCTAGTCCAGACGGGTTAACCCGAATGGAGACCCGCATTTTGACCCAACAACTGGTTCCTACAAAACCCTACCCAACCCGGATCCAACCCGGCTCTTTCTTTGCGAACCTGGATTTTTGAAATCCTAGAGCCCGATGATCCGCGGTGCCGGGGTGGCTGGCTGGGACGTCGAGAGGCGGTGACTTGACAGCGGTGATGCGATGGATGATAGCTAGGGTTTCTAGGGGAAACGACGACGATGGGCGACTGTTGGTTTTTTGAGGGGGAAGCGATGGCGAGGGATAGGTCCCCACCTGGTGGCGACGAATCAGTTGGAGTCGTTGGTGGCAGAGAAGCGGAGCAGCAGTCTAGGCGACAACGGTGATAACAAGCCTTCAACTTCGCAGATTTGGAGTGACGGCGTAGACGGGGTAGTGACGGCAACGAAACCCTTGCTCTCCGAAGCCCGCTCAGATCTAGACGGCGTCAAGGCACAGCTCAGCATGGCGTCGGGGCTATGGTGGAGCTGGGGCGGACGGCGAGTAGCAGAAATCGAATGGTGATGGTGCGGGGGCGTAAGACGACGGCGACAGTGCTGATCTTGCAGATGCTTCCCTCATTCCAGATTCGGTGCCTAGATGGCCTTTCCCCTTCTCCGGCTGACCTCGCCCAGCCCCTACCTCGCGGATCCAGAACCCTCTCTCTCCCGACCTCGACTGCTCACGGATCTGGGTTCGCTTGCCACCGGCCTCCCCCAATGTCTCTCAGTGGGAGGTCGTTTAGCTTGTGACCAGATCTTCGCTCACTCTTTGATTCCTCCGCTGAAGTCTCTCAATGGGAAGCTCTCTGAGTTCGCTACTGTGTCCTTCAACGGAGGTGGTGGAGGCACTATTTATAGGCGAGAGGGTGGCCGGTCGATCAAGCTTCGACCCCCGGTCCTCACACGTCGAACGACATCCCCCAGCCGAACCAGCATCCTACCTATCGAGGTGGCTCTAGCTAGGCCGCCTCACTTTAAAGACGCGTCCCTTCCGCCTATAGCGTCATACGTCACCTGTGACATCCCGATTTTTCTAATTCTATTTTTAGTTGATTGAGTCGGGCATTTCATCTGTGCATATAGTTCGTCTCTCTGAGTTGGCCACTCATGAAGGAACTAGCATATTGGACGAAGTAATTAAGGGATTTTAACGCGTCAGACTTGGGGACTGATTACCCTCAGGTCGGATGTAAGAAAATTCTCCTGAAAGCTACTCGGTAGGTTAGGACATGCTGGAATCGCACCAGACTGAAATTAACCGTGAAAATTGAGATCAAATTCAGAAATTTGAAGTCATGGTATGTCACAAATCATTTTATGATCATTAACTCATCTTCAAAAGATTTTTCATGTAATCAAAGTTTTTCAATGAATTAAATCAGAGAATGGCTAATTTTGCTCGAAAAATTAGTAAGCCCACTTTTGGTCGTGCCTTTGGGACTCAAGGAGGTTCTATGGACAAGTGAGAGTGTGAATTGAAGTGTGGTGACATTGAATTAATTTATGGACTTTAATTGGACTCAATTGGAAGAGATTATAATGGAATTAAAGAATTTAATGTACAAAGTTTCATGCCTTGGCGGAGAAATAAATTGCAACCATTGGAAGATGTTGTGGAGGGTTAAGTTAGTGGAGTATGAGATCCCTTGGTGATGTCATGGTGTGGGGCAAGAGTGGCTAGGATGTTGACAAATGGAGGGTGAGGATTTGCTCTTGGAAAGTTGGGATTTCACTTCAACCTATCAACATCATCTTCTTCATTTGGCTTTTGGGGGAATTTTGAAAGAGGAGAGAGGGAGGAGCTCGACCGGACCAGGCCAGCCCGACGCCCCTTCGCCGCCCGCTCGCTCGCCGCCGATGGCCGCTCCTTCACCCGTCACACCTAGCCACGTGCAGCCGCGAGTCTAGCCTCTACTCTGCCGTTGTTCCACGTTCTCTGGTCGTCTACCTCACCATTCGTCAGCCATCAAGCCGACTGGAAGCCAGCCGAACAGCCCCTCACCCGCACGTCGCCGAAGTCCGTCGCCGTCGCCGCCCATTCACGCGTGTCGCCCCGTGCGCCAGCTCGCCGCTCTACCTCTGCCCGTGCAACCCTGAGCATCCAGTACCGTGGTCCATCGTTGCCAGTTGCTACTTGCCATCGCTGAGCTGCCACGAGTCGTCGTCCTACTCGCCGGAGGTTCGTGCAAGCCGCCCGAGCTCCCGTCGGTCCTCCTCCGCCTCAACCGACGTCGGAACCGCCTCTTTCGACCCCAAAATAGTAGCTGGAAAATGGGTATTTCAGCTTGATTTTGGCCCGTTTTGGTTGGCTTCCTAACCTCGGATGCTCGACCCGACTTGAGAAAAGTCGATCCCCTCGTCGTCCTCGTCGTTTTGGTCCGCTCGGCTTGTCGTTTGGGTGAGTTTAGCTCACTAAACCTTGATTAGAGTGTTAATAATGCCCTAAGTGTGCTTAGTTTAAGTTAAGCAAGTTTAGGTTGGTAGTTTAGTTTATTTAATTGTGATTTGGATTAAGAAGTTTGTTTAATTTAAAGTGTGTTTAATTAAGGCTAAGAGAGTTAATTAATAATAAGCCTTGATGGGACACAATAGGGTTTTATTTTTGAATTATTTAATTGTTTCGAAATTCTGGAAATTTGTAATATTATATTATATTCCGAAATTATTAAAATATTATTATTTATAAAAAAAGGAAAAATTATTTTTGACCCCGGTTGCTCAGAATTTCGTGCCGATCGCTGCTATGCATTTAGAATTTGAAATTGATGATTGGTTGTGGCAAATTGAGTGTGATTGCGATAAATATGGATTCTTTTTACAAAATCCCAAGTGTCGGAATTTGATGGAAAAATAACCGTGAAGTGGTTATGAGTGAACTTAGAAAGTCGCCGAAGTATGGTTGTGCTAGTTGGACCGAGAGTTGCCACCAAATTGAATTTGGTCGCGCCTAATCGGGCCCTGATTCGCCACTTGATAAAGGTCGGGCCCAATCGGACTGTGATTTACCACCTATTAGAGGTCGTGCCCATCGGGCCGGGATCTACCACTTTTTAAAGGTTATACCGAGTGGGGCCGTGATGCCACTAATTCTAAATTTGCTGAGTGGGGCCGTGATTACTACTAAATGTTAGACTTACCTGTAAGGTCGCGATTGAAGGCAGTAATTGAATAGTTAGAATGACCGTATGATGATCTCACTTACATGTAATCGACTAAGTCGATTAATCGCTGAGACAATCCGAGTAATTGAATTGTTTGGATGATGTGATTGTCCTACAATTATTTGGTTCTTATAACTGCACATGATTGAAATATATAAATTGTACTAACCTGCAGGTAAGGACTAAGACGAGGTAAGTCTTCTTGATATTGTGGCTAGGCCACCTTTGGGCGTATTCTCTTTCAAATAGGGGTTTAGGGAGTTGAACTTGCTGAAACAATGTCTCACCCCATTGTGGGCCAACATTTTCAGGTCCCCTGTGGATGGAGCGGCCAGTTGGTCTAGTTGGCCTTGTGGAGTTGCAGAGGTGAAGTTTGAAGGATTATAATTTGTGTTCGACGGTCGTAGGACGGTTCCTTTTTAAAAGCTAGTCTTTTGTAGACTTTTGGCTGTAAGCCTTCGTCTGTAACTCCGTCGATTTATGAAAGTGTACTGTTGTGAAATTACTTCCTGCTTTTCTATCTCATATTTTATTATCAAGGGTTTTATAATATGCTTCCGCATGTGCATTAAAGAACTGAATGGGTCAGTGACTTAACCTGAGAACGTCGCATTTGTTTGACCATGGTGGGATGTTGGCGCGCCCGAGGTTCGGAGCGTGACATCACCATCCTTTCCTCCCCTCCCGCATCGCGCACTTTCGGTCTCCAGATCGTGCTGCTTGGAGATGAAGACAACGTGAGGAAGAAGACAAGGGGCAGAAAGGGGGCCGGGCTGGAGGAGAAGGGGATTGGGCCATAGGGGCCCATGCGAGGGGGAGAAAAAAGGAGAGGGGATGGGCCTTCGGGCTGTTAATTTTTTTGTTTCCTTTTGTTTTTACTATTGGTTTGTTTTTATTATTTATTATCCAAAAATACATAAATATATAAATTAAGGCCTAACTAAAGATCTAATCAAAATTTAGGCGCCAACAATTTTAAATGTGAAGCAGTTTAGATGTGAGCTTATGAATTGGTTTGAATATGAAGTTTGGTTTCTATAAGAATTTAATACTCTCTCTTAACTACTTTTAGTGAATTAAGATCATAGTATTACTGAAAAAGATAAAGACATAACTGTGAAAGATAGAACAAACGATTTGGTTTGATTCCAAAATTGAACCCAACCAATTCGCAAAAAATAGTCTGATTCAGTTTGGCTCCAAATTACTATTGGTTTGGTTTGGTTTGGTTGGTTTTCTTTCAGTTTTGTTCGACACCGCATACTCTCTCAACAAACTAAAGTCTTCCGCCAATAGGGTAAAGAAAAGATAGCGGAAGAAAGGGCTTATATCTGGTACATACATACATGTATATATATATATATATATATATATATATATATTTATTTATTTATTTATTTATTTGAATTTTTCTTCTCCACCACACCGAACAGTCATTCCCGAGTTTTTTTATTCCTTTTTCAATTCAAGACATGCCACGTCAAACTTATTTTCCCGAAACTACTTTGAAAATGATATAACTCGTGTGACGTTAGAATATTCGATATTAAGTTAAAATGATATTATAAAAAATTTTAAATAAGGAGTCATCATTAGCCTAGGAATCAGCTAAAAATTGCATACGCAACCAGAAATGGTGAGTATGAAAAGTTTGTTACACTAGATTTCTCTAATGCATTTTCAGTATCGTTCTTCTCATAAAAAATATTTAGCAAATAGCTCAGATTCATTTTAATTTATCCACTAACATGAGGAGTTGATTATGCCGGTGTATAGTCATTAAAATGATAATCTTTAACCAAAGTAACAAGTAAATTGCGAGAATAGAAAGAAATTTAAATACCTTGAAGCAAGCAAAGCATAGTAATCAATTCCCAAGTTTCTGCAAAGTATTTATTAAAAGAACACTCATACGTAACACGAACATTAATTCTAATTGTTTATGCAATTCTAATTAACTTTTTTTTTTTTGGGCGGATTTTCTCATTTTTGCAATGTCAATCTAAGTCTAAATGCAAAACATGACATGCATTCTAATTAGATGAATCTAAACATGCAATCTCTAAATGATATGCAACCAATGACATGGCACGGATGACATGGCATGCATGGATGACATAGCATATGACATGACAAGATGACATGGTATAATGACATGGCTTAACGATGATTGAGCTTGTCGCGACCCCTTTTTTGCGGGGGCGCCCGGCCGGATCGGGTACGGGCGCCTAAATGGGGCTAATGGCTCGGCTGGATTTAATTAAAGCCTGGACTCTCCCAAGTCCACCAATTCACGACTTTAAAATATTTGGTTTGTAAATTGATTTTTAAAACGGAGTCGCCACTAATCAATTTGGGGTAGCCCGATTAGAAACCTAAGCAAAGTATCGGGAGAAATATTTGCTCCTGCGCAACCAAAGAAATTAGGATCGGGGACTTGATTACAGTAGTTAATCACTAATGCCCTTTCGGTACCTGATCTTGTTTAAACTCTAAGGTTTTTTGGATGTTTGGGGATTTTTCATGCATTTTTGGAAAAATCACATTTTTTGTATTTTCTTCATTTTGGACATAAAAGGGCTTTTTGGATTTTTAGGGTATTTTCTGAGAAAATGCAAGTCCTTTTGGCATTTTATGAAAATTTTGGGCTTTTATGAATTTTGGCATTTTTTTTGGGATTTTTGACATTTTTTGATTTTTTGGAAAATATTAAAGTATTTTTTGGTTATTTTGGAAAATAATATTTTTTTTATTTTTCTAATCATTTTCGGAAATAAATGATTTTTGTTTTAATTTTTGGTTTTTTTGAAAATAAAAAAAAAATTTTAAAACATTTTTTGATTTTTTTGATTTTTTTTTAAATTAAAATGATTTTTAAATATATTTTAAAAATAAAATATTATAAAAACATTTAAAAAATGACCCGGGTCGGATCCATGGGTCGGATCCGCCCCGGCCGGTCCGAAACGGGCGTTTTGGAGAAAGGGGGCAAAACGACGTCGGGCCGGGCATGGGTAGATCCGCCCGACCCGACGAGCCGCGACCCGCTCCTCGCCCCAAAATGACGGCGTTTCGGCTTCGCCCAAAACGGCGTCGTAGCCGTCCGCTCCGGAAACCCGTGTCTCGAGGCGAAACCCTACCCGAATCCGGCCCGATTCACGACCCGACTTCCTTCGAAGCGGCTAAACGACGCCGTCTCGGGGGAACCGACCCGCCCGACCCGGCTCCGACCCGATCCGACCCGACTCTACTTCTCCCTACAAACGACGCCGCGGCAGGCCGACCCGCTCCGACCCGACGACCCGACTCGATTCTCTCCTCAAGACACAGGAACCCTACCCGGTTCCCAATCCGGGTTCGACCCGGTGTCCCGGGATCGTCACCCGGAAAGCCAGGAACCCTAGGGTTCCCGAATCGGGAGGAAAAAGGGGGTAACAGCGACGGCGGCGTTGATGGCTCGGCGAGGGAAAAGGCGCGACGATAGCGACGGCCCCGACGATACCTGCTTGCGGTGAAGACAGCGGCAGCGGTGGCGACGGCCAGACCCGTTCGTGATTCTGCGGCGGCGACGACAGACCCCGACCTTCCCCCCCTCTCTCTCTCTCTCGAAGCCGGCCGATCTCAGAACTGGTGCCGCTCATCCTCGGCCCCCCTTTCTGAAGTCTCTCAGGTGGGGAGATTCGAGGATTTGCAACCGGGATCGTCGATCCTTGCCGTTGCTCCATCTCGCTCTCTGTGCTCAAACCGAAGGGGGGGAGGAGGGGTATTTATAGGCCGCGGGAGGCCGGCCGATGAGGGCTCGACCGGGGGGGATGGCCGTGGCTCCAGCCGGCCGGACCGGCGTCCCATCCGACGCGTCCCGTCGGCCGGCTACTCCTCCCCGCTCTCCAACGTTCCCGCTACCGCCGTACGCCGCTCCGATCGTCGCAGCTCGGGCGCGTGCTACGCACGCACTTTCGGGTGAAGGAGACAACGCCCGCGGGTCGGGCGTCGGGTCGGGCTAACCCGCGGGCGCAAGTGCGGGCTTCGGACCACGAAAGCCCGTTGGGCCCCTTTTTTTTTTTTTTTTTTTTTTTTTTTTTTTTTTTTTTTTCAGTTTTTTCGGTTTTAATTCATTTTTTGCCGTTTTTTTTGGTTTTTTCTATATTTTTTTTTGCTTTTTTCAGTTTTAATCAAAATGCAATAAAAGCCAAAAATTAATTAGAAACCCCTAAAAATTAAAAACTAAAAATTAGGCGTCAACATTTTGCCCCTCTTTGAAGGTGAGCTCGCAGAGGTTGCATTCAAAGACAACCGATGCCTAATTTTTATCCGGCGTGGGCAGCATATTATATCTTATTTAGGACATACCATCCTACGGAAAAAGAGAAATATAACATTACATATACTAAGGCAGATAAGAAGATACCTGGAGTTACTTACCGGGAATGCGTGAGATAGGGTGTGAACCTCGGGTTTTTGGCAAGTATCAAGGTCTCGTCTTACCTGGTGATATGAGGAGGTTGCTTCTCCAGGACTCGAACCATTTCGATCGCCTGTTAAAATAGTAGGTAATTTATCTAGGACCCGAACCTTTCTTCGGTCGCCTTGACGAGAAATTACTTCTCCAGACCCGAACCATTCTTCGGTCGCCCGTTGAGCAATCGGGGTTGTCTCGGACCCGAACCATTCTTCGGTCGCCGTGACGGGAAATTACTTCTTCAGGATCCGAACCATTCTTCGGTCACCCGTTGGAGCAATCGGGGTGTCTCGGACCCGAACCATTCTTCGGTCGCCGTGACGGGGAATTACTTCTCCAGGACCCGAACCATTCTTCGGTCGCCTGTTGGAGCAATCAGAGGGGTGTCTCGGGCCCGAACCATTTTTCGGTCGCCGCGACGGGAAATTACTTCTCCAGGACCCGAACCATTCTTCGGTCGCCTGTTGGAGCAATCAGGGGGTGTCTCGGACCCGAACCATTCTTCGGTCGCCGTGACGGGGAATTACTTCTCCAGGACCCGAACCATTCTTCGGTCGCCTGTTGGAGCAATCGAGGGGTGTCTCGGACCCGAACCATTCTTCGGTCGCCGTGACGGGGAATTACTTCTTCAGGACCCGAACCATTCTTCGGTCGCCTGTTGGAGCAATCAGAGGGGTGTCTCGGACCCGAATTATTCTTTGGTCGCCTTGACGGGAGATGCGCCGACCTTTCTCAGGGCATCTCATTTGAGAGTGTCTGATTTGTATCGAGAACACCAATTGGTACCTGACCATTCTCAGGAGATGCGCCGACCTTTCTCAGGGCATCTGTTTTGGGGGGGTGTTTGACTTCTATCAGGGACACCAGTTGATACCTGACCATTCTCAGGAGATGCGCCGACCTTCCTCAGGGCATCTGTTTTTAGGGGGTGTTTGACTTCTATCAGGGACACCAGTTGATACCTGACCATTCTCAGGAGATGCGCCGACCTTCCTCAGGGCATCTGTTTTTGGGGGGGTGTTTGACTTCTATCAGGGACACCAGTTGATACCGACCATTCTCGGGAGATCCGCTCCGGAAGATACCCGGACATTCACGAGAGATATTAAAGAGTACATGGATATTCACAAGTACTAACTCGACGGATATTTGAGCTTTGGCGGCGTCGTAAGCATTGAAGGGGTACTTGGATGATCACAAGTACGAGTTTTAGGGATACTCGAACATTCACAAGTATCGAGAGGGGTATTTGATAATTGAAAATATGGAGAGCATACCTTAGGTATTTGTGAAGGTCTCTTACCTTGTGGGGATTTGGGAATATCGAGGGCGCACCTGTGATACTCGTGGAAGCTCCTTTACCTCTTGGGGACTGGGAGTATTGAGGACGTACCTCGCATATCCGTGAAGATTTCTCACCTCCTGGTAATGGGAATACCGAGGACATGCCTCGCATATTCATGAAGGTCTCTCACCTCCTGGTAAAGGGAATATCGAGGACGTACCTTGGATATTCATGAAGGTATCTCACCTCCTGGTAAAGGGGAATATCGAGGACGTACCTTGGATATTCATGAAGGTCTCTCACCTCCTGGTAATTGGGAATACCGAGGACATGCTTCACGTATTCATGAAGGTTTCTCACCTCCTGGTAAAGGGAATACCGAGGACATACCTTGGATACTCATGAAGGTCTCTCACCTCCTGGTAATTGGGAATACCGAGGACATGCCTCGCATGTTCATGAAGGTCTCTCACCTCCTGGAAAAGGGGAATATCGAGGACGTATCTTGCATATTCATGAAGGTCTCTCACCTCCTGGTAATGGCAATACCGAGGACATGCCTCGCATATTCATGAAGGTCTCTCACCTCCTGGAAAAGGGGAACATTGAGGGCTTACCTGAGATGTTTGTGAAGGCCTCTCGCCTCCTGGAACTTGGGAATGCCGAGGACGTACCTCGGATATTGGTGAAGGCCTCCCGCCTTCTGGAAATTGGGAACACCGAGGACATGCTTCGCGTATTCATGAAGGTTTCTCACCTCCTGGTAAAGGGAATATCGAGGACGTACCTTGGATATTCATGAAGGTCTCTCACCTCCCGGTAATTGGGAATACCGAGGACATGCCTCGCATATTCATGAAGGTCTCTCACCTCCTGGAAAAGGGGAACATTGAGGGCTTACCTGAGATGTTTGTGAAGGCCTCTCGCCTCCTGGAACTTGGGAATGACGAGGACGTACCTCGGATATTGGTGAAGGCCTCCCGCCTTCTGGAAATTGGGAACACCGAGGGCGTACCTGAGGTGTTCATGAAGGCCTCCCGCCTTCGGAATTTTAGAATGCCGAGGACGTACCTCGGATATTGGCGAAGGCCTCCCGCCTTTCGAAAATTAGGAACACCGAGGGCGTACTGTGGTGTTCATGAAGGCCTCCCGCCTTCGGAATTTTAGAATGCCGAGGACGTACCTCGGATATAGGCGAAGGCCTCCCGCCTTCTGGAAATTGGGAACACCGAGGGCCTCCCGCCTTCGGAAATTGGGAACACCGAGGGCGTACCGAGGTGTTCATGAAGGCCTCCCGCCTTCCGGAATTTTAGAATGCCAAGGACGTACCTCGGATATTGGCGAAGGCCTCCCGCCTTCGAAAATTGGGAACACCGAGGGCGTACACGAGGTGTTCATGAAGGCCTCCCGCCTTCGGAATTTTAGAATGCCGAGGACGTACCTCGGATATTGGCGAAGGCCTCCCGCCTTCTGGAAATTGGGAACACCGAGGGCGTACCTGAGGTGTTCATGAAGGCCTCCCACCTCCTGGAATTTGAGAGTGCCGAGGATGTACCTCGGATATTGGCGAAGGCCTCCCGCCTTCGGAAATTGGGAACACCGAGGGCGTACTCGAGATGTTCATGAAGGCCTTCCGCCTTCGGAATTTTAGAATGCCGAGGACGTTCCTCGGATATTGGCGAAGGCCTCCCGCCTTCTGGAAATTGGGAACACCGAGGGCGTGCCTGAGATGTTCATGAAGGCCTCCCGCCTTCTAGAAATTGGGAACACTGAGGGCGTGCCTGAGATGTTCATGAAGGCCTCCCGCCTCCTGGAACTTGGGGAACATCGAGGGCTTACTTGAGATGTTCGTGAAGGTTGCTACCTTCTGGCAATTTTAGATACAACGCGAGGCTTACCTGGATGGCCGTGGGTACGCAGTGTACACGTGTAGAGGAATATTTGGATGAACACAAATATTTAACAATATGATCGGGGACCACTTAACTGGTCCAGGTGTAAGGGTGCATACCTAGGTAATTGCAAGCGCATGATGTGGAGGAATGCTGGAGTGATTGCTAGCATTGAATGACATAATTTTGAGGACAACTCTGGCAGGTCGAGTGTCACAGAAATGGGGTACTCGAACAGTGGTCGATACCTTGAGATGAGAGGATACTTGGATGGTCACAAGCATCTAGACTTTAAAGACAATGTAAATAGGTCGAGTGTTAACAAAAGGGGCATTTGAGTAGCGGTAAACACTCGAAAACAGGGGGGAAACTTGGGCAACTGCAGATATCAATACCCGAGGGACCAACCAAGCTGAGCATGGGTACCTAGACAGCGGTAGGTACTTAAAGATAAAGGGATACTTGGTCAGTCACAAATATCAATACTTTGGGGACAACTAGCACAAGCTGAGCGTCAATAAGAGGGGGTACCTAGATAGCGGTAGGTACTCAAAGATTATCAAATACAAAGTTCCGGGAGTAGGGATGAGAATATGCTTTCTGGTGACATTTCTAATATCTATGAGCATGCTTACTATTTACACAATATGCACGTATGTACGCAATGATTGTATGTGCTGTAAACTTGTAAATCAAAATGCGATTTATGCATGATGACCATGTCAACTCTGCATCATTTGAATTCTATTGGGGAAGATTTTGAAAGATAACTTTTGTTTAGAATGTAGATGTCTTGAGCATGCCAGATGAGGGACTTTCAGTCTGAGAGGACTTTCCACTCACTCTCATGGGAAAGGCCGTTTTATCCCGACCATTGATGCGGGGTTTATAAGGACCACACCATCTCACTGTCATCATGTCAGCAGGGGTCCGAGTATTCTCGCAAATGATATGACTTTACCAATGTGAGAGGTCTTTTTTGGAGTTGTGATGAAGGCTCGGACAAAGGCTCATCAAGGGGGACCAATGAAGTCATGGCTTTGTAGGGAAAATGCTGCACGGTTATCTCGGGTTCGCAAGTCGAGGATCCCGTGAAAAGAGATAGAATAATCTTGCTCGCACTTCTTCGAGCGATGCTTATAAACATATGAAATCCTACGTTAATTGAAGTGCCCCTAGTTTGAAGAGACTTTTTACAATAGGACGTTGCCTAGGCTTGACTCTTGTGATAGCTGGTGATTGTCTTGGCGTTTGTCACCGATCTTTCCTCTTACAGTCTGGTGAAGGTTCCATGGATCTTGATGGCAACTCCTCTTGGGGATACAAATGACTGCCTTTTTGTTCGGGGCATCGGCCTTGCTTTTACCAGGCACACTGCTTTTTTATGCCCCCATTCCCCTTTTTTTTCAATTTTTTATTCACGGGCATTAACCTTGCTTTTACCGGTACACCGCTTTTTATGCCCCTGGTTTTTGTCTTTGTTGCTTGAGGAACTGGTCTTGACGAGTTCGAGTGCATGCCTTCACTAGACTTTGTTGGGTCTTCATCTTTTGCTGGCTCTTCGATTATCTTTGCTTGGATGACAGCTTCCGCTTTGTCTTTTTGTGAGGGTGATTTTACGACTCAATTGAGTTGTACAATGGTTACAAGTGCGTAAAGAAAGAATTGCTCTTCATGACTCTAGGGCACTTAAATTAACGCGAGTGTTCATATGCAATAAAGACACTCAAAGATTGATGCAAGTGCAAGCAAGAGAATTTCTACTCCTTTTCTCACCTTGTGCTACTGACTTGCCTTTGGCTTGCCCCAGTGTGGGGTGATTTTTTGACGGGGGGTAGGATGGAAATTTGGCCAGTGTATGGGGCTCAAGGTGGGTGATGGAATGCCTCCTACTGTTTTGGTCATCGTATCATTCGCGAGAGAACTCTTTACCCTGTAGTCACGGAATTTCCTACACTCATCTCACAAGTGTATAGATGGGGGGACTGTGTATGGGATACGGCTTGCCTATCATCATTCTGACGTGCCTCGTCCAGCATGCTCAATTAGTCTTGTATTCTTTACTTGGCTATCTGTTCTAATAATCCTTTGATAGAATCAAAGATTTAGACAGACGAAATCATCATGCACAATTCACATGGAAAAAGGCATGCAAGTATGTGATGTGAAAGAGTTTATGTTTTTCCAAAAACGAATGGCTTTTTACTCAAGAAACAATCTTCAAGAGAGTTTACTTGGTGAAATGGTATTTACAAATGTGTTTGAAACTTGAATATCAAAGAGGTTATTTACAAAGGGTTATTTACAGATGGGTGTCAATAAAACGTTCCTATTGGTTATGACACATGCATGATCAGCCGGGGATCGGTGATCTGATCCGGAATTTTTACTCTTGCTTTTTGCAGAAGAGACACTGTGGAAGTGATTCAACTGGTACGGCCAAGATTGCAAGCGACTTGGGGCTTGAGAGCTCTCGTCATCTGTTTTGGTGACATTTGAGATGCCATTCGTTTGGAAAGTTTATCGAGTCCGACAAAACTTTCATTGATCTATTTTCTCGTATCTTAGACGGTTAGGTGATCCTGTAAAAGACAAGAGGGGGTATGTTAGTCACGAATCTCTTTTCAGAAGTCAAACAATTGGAAGTGATACAACATTACTCTTCGCTGGTTTGCAGATGATCGGGTGGACGAGAGGGACATGAAGTCTCGTGCTTCCTATTTTGTCAGGTCGATTATTGACTTGTGGGTGACACCTCCTTTTACACAAAGTCGAGCATATTTGGTGCAAGTCATTTTCGCATACTAGCCTGGCCGGTATTGATTTACCAAATCTAACCTCTGAGTTTGGCTCTTGCGTTGTAATGCCTCCTGTCAAATAAGGAAAATATGTCAAAAGCGAGTCCAGATAATGAGAGTATTGGAAACGATACCAAGTTACCCTCCCCCAGAGTCTATCTGTGTTAGCTTCTGAGGATATTGATGATGGCCTCCTCATCTTGGCATATTTTAATGTTTCCTTCAGTCGGCCTTTTCCATTTGTGGTCATGTATGCATAGTTGTTGGTCATTAATTCATCTTCAACGCATTCCTTCGTGGAATTTCTCCTTTCGTCTTTGGCTATAGCATTATTGAGCAAAAGTCATGTACCTCAAGCTTCTATGGAATTTGAGATGGACACTCAAAAACCTCCATTTGTCTGGTGGCAATTACTCCTTGGAAGAATATGTGTCTTGAGTGAAGCTTCTAGACTTCAAAGCCATTGTCTAATGGTGTAGGGTCATGGATCGCCTTGACTGTCCGGGATTTTCTCCCCGTTGTCGGTAATCACTTTTAAAGGTAGAGAAGGAATTTCTTCCTCATGCTCCCGAGTCCGTCGGCCGTGGCACTGGGCCGTGTCGCGTGGCGAGATAGTCCTTTTGCTTAGGGGGGAGTGAGGCATGTCATGGATGCTTTGATTTCAACTCTATGCTTGTACCTATTACGTTTCATTTTCCGTATCTTGCGGCTGAGGATTCTTTTCATTGTTTCCCTTTTGAAAACTTTTCGTTCTGTCTTGGATTGTAGCGGCAATTGGGCAAAGCCATGCTCCTCAAGCTTTTTACAGAACTTGGGATGGGTAATCAAAAATCTCAAGTTATCTTATGGCAACTCCTCCTTGGGGAAAACATGCATCTAAGGCGTGGCTTCTATATTTTGAAGTCATTGTCCAGGGCATGGGCTACGATCGCCTTGATCGCCCGGATTTCCTCCCCGTTGACGGTAATTCCTTTAAAGGAGTTTCTTCCCCATACTCCCGGGTTTGTCAAAGCGCGACGCCCGGCTGGCCGGGCATGTCGTGCGACAAGATAGTCTTTTGGCTCAAGAGGGAGTCGGGCGGGAGCGAGACATGTCATGGATTTTCGGATCTCAACTCTATGCCTGTACCTATTATGCTTCATCCTTTGCATTCTGTCAATAGAAGGGAGAGTTTGTTATTTTCAATGTCATGTTAGGGGGATAAGACTTACTCTTTTTGAAACAGGATGATCCTTTATTGTTTGCCCCCATTTTCTTGGAATAATGTCTTCGTGTTTTGACCTGTCCACATGATGTGCGATTTCGATGCTTTCTATCACATGATATTTTGAGACATAAAGTGGGAGACAAACATGCTTTCATTTGTTATCTCATTTTGACAAAAACTTTTGGTAATGAAATACTTTTTATTTTCAAAACATTTTTTGGGGAGAAAAAAGCATGAGGAAGCCCCCGCCTCGCATTCTCCTTGGACGTCATTTTCTTTTCGTGGCTGGATAACATCGCGAGCAAGTTTGGAATACTTCCTCATGTTTTTCAAAACAAAGTACTGGAACTTATACATCAGAGTTCTTGGAATGAGAAAATACAACGCTAGCACACTAGACATGACATAAAAACAAGTAAAACCCATGACAACTCCTATGTAAGGGAATGCTTTGGTAGTGTCGGTCTTGGAGCTAAGCATCCTTGGATTCCTCGTCTTCAGCAGACTCGAAGTACTCGCATGCAATGACCACTTCGTTGAAGCTACGGAAGTGCAACCCGCGCAACGGCGCAAAGCGACAATCGTCGTAGGCAAGGCTTCTATAAACCTGTTTTTATCAATTCTTCCTTAGCCCTCGGGTGGATTTGCATTATGGGAGCCCTCCACCTCTCGGCATATGTTCGGAAATTCCCCATCCGTCTTCTTTCGAAATGGGCCGAGTCTCGCACGGCAGCTCGGTTCCGATCCGGCTTTGGTACCGATGCAGAAATGTGGAAGTTAGCTCGCTCCAATCTTCTATGAGATGAATATTTGCTGTGAAGAACCATTGCAACGTTGCACCTCGTAAGGGTTTCTTGAAATGCCCGAGTTGTGAGGATTGCTTGGGCCATAATACTGATTCATTTCTTCATAGAGATATTGCAAGTGAGCCACGGGGCAAGTTGTGCCATTATACTTGTGGAGGTTGGGTATCCACCTCTCTATGGGGGTCAGGATTCTATGGGTGTGAGACGAGCCTGATAGGTCTTGGTTAGGCCACTGGCTTTCCCATTGCATACCCATTGGGGTGTCGAATTCTTCTTCTTCAAGAACATTGGATTCTACTGAGATTACTCCATTGCTTTCTTCGGAGTTAAAATCACTGAGGGAGGATGGGGCGTTTAAGCTATTCTCACGGTCGGGCGACGAGCTTAGCGCTTCGTCGGGATCGTAGCGGATAAAGATGTATTCCTCCCCTTCTGACGGGCCTTCATCTTCGGATGAGAGCAGGAAACTTGATTGTAGGATGAACGTCGGCCTCGCCATTGAAATAGCACCGGAAGTCCTTGGGATGGTATTCTAGGGACGGGAAGTCTTCAGGATCATATTCCGGGGATGGCTGCCTTCAAGGTTGTATTCCGGGAATGCTCGGAGCTTTGGTACCGTAGCTCGTCGTCGGATGACGCATTAGTCCGGCTAGGCTTTCCTTTATTGGTCCCCGGTCCGGATCTTTGAGTAAGGCTCTATGTTTGGCTATCTCTCGCTTTGTTAAGGGAAGTGAGGGATACCGAGGTTTCGCCTGTCCGAGTCACTTTCCGAGGTTGATAGGGGTTGGTATCCTTTGGACCCCGGCTCTTGGAGTAAGCTTGGGGAGTTGTTTTGTCGTGCCCCGTCTCGAACAGTGCTCCGAACCCGTGATCTTATACAAAGGTTCCTTGCCCTTCCTAGTGGGGGTTTTCTCGGTGACTGGACGCTGTTCAATTGCCCACTCACTATGCAAGGCTGCGTTGGTATTTATCTCTCCTATCTCAGCAATCAATGGCCTTTCATACTCCACATTTATCGGTTCTTCGTAGGACAGGGCTATGTCGGGGCTAATGTCATACTCTTGGTAGAAAACGTGGATTAGCTCAATCAATGGCCTTTCATACTCCGCATTTATCGGTTCTTCGTAGGACAGGGCTATGTCGGGGCTAATGTCATACTCTTGGTAGAAAACGTGGATTAGCTCCTTCCAGGTTTTAAGGAGACTAATTTTTCTGACAATGTACCATCGTAGGGTAGGGCCGGTTAAGTCTGACTGATATGATTGAATCATCTTTCGAACCAGATAGGCTTGTAGGTAGGTTTCTGGGCGGGAGGTATCAGCATATCCCTCGCATTCAGGTGCCTTAAATTTTTCAGGGATCTCAAAACTGGCGTAATCGGATAAGTCAACGGGATTCTGCCCCTGTAGCTGGCCTAACTTTTTCATGATCTTTTTGAATTGTTCATGGTGTTAGCTAGTTCTTGGCGCGTTCGCAGGGGTTACGACGGTGCTAATTATAGAGTTGGGCTCATCTTGAGTGGACCTCATCTGTCTCGAGAGCTGTTGAAGGGCGATGGACATTTGCCCTACGCCGTCTTCAATGTGGGCAAGGTGATTCCGCACTTCATACTGATAGGACCCTATCATGAGAGGCCAATTGCGGGTGGCTGACGGTTGATGATTCATGATCACCTGTGGTGCGTGAAAACAGTGGATAAGCATAGAGTAAGCAAAGATTGACCCATGGCAATGGTCAATTTTTCATTCATCAAAAGGGAATTTTTACAGACTCCTGATGTCTAGGAATTGAAATGACAGAACCAAATACTTAAAGAAAAGTCCCTAGACAATGGGACAAGGTTTTCAAAAAAACTAGGGAAACACGACTAGATATGTGACAGGGGGTCTTGTAACGATTGCTCGCTTCCTTGACTCTCTCGAACCGGGTGACCGGCCTATTTCTTGTATCAATCGTATAAGGTCTGCTAGTTCGAGTAGGCCGCTTTCTCTGATGGACCGAGGGACCAAAGGCCTGCGCCTTTTCGAGATGTGATAATGATGGATGTAGGCCGCGGAGGCGTGGTGAGCTTTTTCTTCTCCTTCGAGTCCTTCAGGTACCACAATCCTTTTGCGATGGCATTTATCCCAGATTTCTTCGCAAGTGAAGATGTCGTATGCATAGCTATCGTTGGTACTGAAGAAGACCGGAGGGACTCTCCATCTGGAACGTGGTGGGATCTCCTGTAGGGCTCCGAATTGTCGTGCTACTCGAAATGGGTAATAGGGAACGGCGCCAGTCCAGCCAAGCAAGGGAATTGGATGGGTACGTCTGTAGGCAAAGCGAACCCTTTTTTCGTGGAACCAACCAACACACCACTGGAATGTCTCGGGAGCTGGATTTCTCAGGAAATCGACCCAATGCAAACTGGTTTGATTAGGAATATAAGGTCCTAAAGCCATGAATTTTTGTAATGGATGCTCAGAAGTGTTTGTTTCAGACGATCGCATGATGCCCCGGTATTCGCTCAAGTGAGAAAAGAACCAGACTTGCAAAATTTCTGGAGAGGCTTGCATGATTTTTTCTGTGTTGTCTTTAAAATGATTTAAGGATAGGAAAGTCTCAGCTAAAATCATGTTGACATAATTGGCTTCCCCCAAAATTTGATTGACGATCCAAACCATTTTAGGACTTATGATATTTCTTTGGTGAGGGAAAATGATGAGCCCGAAAAATGCTAGGAGGAAAATTTCGCCTTTTTTAGCCATGGGCTGATTTTGAAAACATTCATTCAAGAATTCAAAAGGGCAGTTATTATCGTTGTTCTCGAGAATTTGTCTCATAACATGAATTTCAGCTCCTAAAAACCGTGCCGGCCGCGCCATGGGAGGGCGCTGTTGATGGTCCGACCAGCTCTTTCCCAAGGGGCATTCCGGTGATGATTTTTGTATTCTTCTAGGGTCGGGGTTAGTTCAAACCTGCCGAACATAAAGGTGAGAGTCCTTGGGCACCAGAAATGTGCAATGCCTTGTATGACTTCAGGGCGAACAATTATTCTTATCAAAGAAAGGAGGCGGCCGAGATTGTCCTTCACAAACTCCTGGGCAGGCTGATTCAACTGACCCCACCATCTGAAAAGTTCCGCCTTGGGAGTAGGAATAAACTGGATGTTGTCTTCCCCCATCGCATATAAATCAGGGTTTTGGAAATTTTATCCTACATTGCCATGGGTCAATAAAAAGACTGAATAAATAAATTGCTTTGCTTTTAGGTAAAATGACAAGCACACAGACATGCACATGAGACGTGTGGCTCGATTTCTAACTCAAAAGGTTTGTTGAAATTAAAAGGGCATCTGCCGGTCGCAGTCTCGCGTTAGCAGCGTACCCTCTTAACCTCGGCTAAGAAATTCGGGGAAAAGAAGGGCAACCTCTACATGGCGTCTCGCTTTCGAGGCCGTATCCTTCTTAACACCATCCTAAAAATCCTATGGCGGCCTGAGTCCGGTGGCCGGGTTGTGTGTGCCATGTGTAGTGTTTTAAAACAGTAAAGCATGCATAGCAATTTATAATTACAGGACAATTTAATTTAAGCAAGCTTAAAATAAACTTATAAGCAATTGACCTGTAAAAAGAAAAAAAAAAAAACCTAAGTTAGTAAAGAATTTAAACAAGATAAATATGGCCTAAGTCCTCAAAGTCCCCGTGGAGTCACCAAGTTGTCGCGACCCCTTTTTTGCAGGGGCGCCCGGCTGGATCGGGCACGAGGCGCCTAAAGGAGGCTAATGGCTCGGCTGGATTTAATTAAAGCCCGGACCCTCCCAAGTCCACCAATTCACGACTTTAAAATATTTGGTTTGTAAATTGATTTTTAAAATGGAGTCGCCACTAATCAATTTGGGGTAGGCCGATTAAAAACCTAAGCAAAGTATCGGGAGAAATACTTGCTCTGCGCAACAGAGAAATTAGGATCGGGGACTTGATTACACTAGTTAATCACTAATGCCCTTTCGGTACCTGATCTTGTTTAAACTCTAAGGTTTTTTGGATGTTTGGGGATTTTTCATGCATTTTGGAAAAATCACATTTTTGTATTTTCTTCATTTTGGACATAAAAGGGATTTTTGGATTTTTGGGCTATTTTCTGAGAAAATGCAAGTCCTTTTGGCATTTTATGAAAATTTTGGGCTTTTTATGAATTTTGGCATTTTTTGGGATTTTTGACATTTTTTGATTTTTTTGGAAAATATTAAAGTATTTTTGGATATTTTGGAAAATAATATTTTTTTTATTTTTCTAATCATTTTCGGAAATAAATGATTTTTGTTTTAATTTTTGGTTTTTTTGAAAATAAAACATTTTTTAAAACATTTTTTGATTTTTTGATTTTTTTTGAAATTAAAATGATTTTTTAATATATTTTAAAAATAAAATATTATAAAAACATTTAAAAAACGACCCGGTCGGATTCGCCGGCCGATCCGAAACGCGGGCGTTTTGGAGAAAGGGGCAGCGAAATGACGTCGGGTCGGGCATGGGTAGATCCGGCCCGACCCGACAAGCCGCGACCCGCTCCTCGCCCCTAAACGACGGTGTTCCGGCTTCGCCCAAAACGGCGTCGTAGCCGTCCGCTCCGGAGACCCGGGTCCCGGGCGAAACCCCACCCGGATCCGGCCCGATTCGCGACTCGACTTCCTTCGAAGCGGCTAAACGACGCCGTCTCGGGGGAACCGACCCGGCCCGACTCGGCTCCGACCCGATCCGACCCGACTCTACTTCTCCCTACAAACGACGTCGTGGTAGGCCGACCCGCTCCGACCCGACGACCCGACTCGATTCTCTCCTCAAGACACGGGAACCCTACTCGGTTCCCGATCCGGTCCGACCCGGTGACCCGGATCGTGACCGAAAGCCGGGAACCCTAGGGTTCCCGAATCGGGAGGAAAAAGGGGGTAACGGCGACGGCGGCGTTGATGGCTCGGCGAGGGAAAAGGCGCGACGATGGCGACGGCCCCGACAATACCTGCTTGTGGTGAAGACAGCGGCAGCGGTGGCGACGGCGAGACTCGTCCGTGATTCTGCGGCGGCGACGACGGACCCCGACCTTCCCCCCCCCCTCTCTCTCTCTCTCGAAGCCGGCCGATCTCGAGATCCGGTGCCGCTCATCCTCGGCCCCCTTTCGAAGTCTCTCAAGTGGGGAGATTCGAGGATCTGCGACCCAGATCGTCGATCCTTGCCGTTGCTCCGTCTCGCTCTCTCGTGCTCAAACCGAAGGGGGAGGGGGTATTTATCGGCCGCGAGAGGCCGGCCGACGAGGGCTCGACCGGGGGATGGCCGCGGCTCCAGCCGGCCGGACTAGCGTCCCATCCGATGCGTCCCGTCGGCCGGCTACTCCCCCGCTCTCCCACGTGCCCCTGCTGCCGCTGTACGCCGCTCCGATCGTCTCACTTTTCTCCGATCGTCGCAGCTCGGGCGCGTGCTACGCACGCATTTTCGGGTGAAGGAGACAACGCCCGCGGGTCGGGCGTCGGGTCGGGCTGACCCGCGGGTGCGAGTGCGGGCTTCGGACCGCGAAAGCCCGTTGGGCCCCTTTTTTTTTTTCAGTTTTTTCGGTTTTAATTCATTTTTTGCCGTTTTTTTTTTTTTTTTTTATATTTTTTTTTTTTGCTTTTTTCAGTTTTAATCAAAATGCAATAAAAGCCAAAAATTAATTAGAAACCCCTAAAAATTAAAAACTAAAAATTAGGCGTCAACAGAGCTAAAAAAGTATATATGACATAGCAAATAATAATATAATTAAATTTATATGACATCCACATGATATTTTGGTATTTTTGTTTAAATTCGTAATTAGATTTGCGCTAATTTAAGCATGCAATTCAAACTAAGAAAAGAAATCTTATGTTCTAAGATGATGTTTATTTTTGGTATTTTTAGAACACGCTGTTCGAATTAAAGAGAGAGTCTTATCTAATCCACATGCGCAATCCACAGAAATTTCAAATTAAAAGATTGTGACAATCTAAAAATAAAATATCATCTCACGGATTAAACTAAAGATTATCACAATCTTAAGCACAACAATTATCTAATGTCAAGTCAAAGTAATGAAAAAGAAAGTGGTATGAAACCTTTATGGATCAAATTAGTAATTAAATTGGCTATCACAACAATGTCTAATTGGATAATGCCTAAAATCTCATACATCGCAATTCAATATTCATCAAGTTGGATAAAGATTGTTACCTAATCTGAACAACAATATTAGGATCGAGATCAATGGAAGAGGAATCTTGTAGGCAATTGTTTGTTTTTCATTTTCCATGACTTTTTGAATGTAATCCTCTCGTTCACACAAAATTACATGAATATTAAGCTATTAGACCACATCTATGCCCGATAGTTTGGCTGTTGTAAACTTTTTTTTAGCGAAATGCGTATCTATTATGTATAATTTTTCAAGAAATTTGCCATGGAAAAGATGTAGTTTCTCGAAAATTGTGAAAACCATGATATATCAACTTTTTCCATTGCATGGTGGTCGACGGTGACGCAGCTGAGACTCACCGCTGGGGTGGTTTAGGCTAGAAAGTACATCAAGGACTCTCGGGTGGCCTGCAAAACTGAAACACCACACCTCTGTATGTCCTCCGTGTTGAGCATCCTCCGTCTTTTCTTCTCTATGAATGGTTTATATTGAATAGAATACGGTTAATATCCTTTAAAATTATAAATTTGTACACTTGTGATAAATTTATCCCAAATTAATTTTTTTATCATAAAAAACTCCAAATTTGTACACCTTTGATAAATTTTACCCCAAATCGATATACTTGTAACAAATTTACTTTTTTTTTAGTTTTTATCAAATTTTACCGTTAAATTATGAAATTGAATGACATGTGACAATTAACTAATGTATCAATTTAGAATTTTACTCTCTATTTGGTCCCATTTGGTTCGGCTTTTCCAAGGGGCTTTGAGCCCCCAAAGCCCCTTGGGAAAAATTTGTTATAGTTATACAATTTTTGTGATTTTTTGTAGTATTAATACAATTTAATGGATAATATATTTGTCATAAACGTATCAGTTTGAGGTTTTAAGCGGTTGAATAAATTAGTTTATGGGTAAATTTGTCACAAGTGTATCAGTTTGAGGTTTTTTATTATCAACTAAGGTAAATTTATCACAAGTGTACCAGTTTGGGGTATTTCATGATTAAAAAAATAGTTTGAGATAAATTTGTCACACGTGTACCAATTTATGGCTTTTCAGGGTATTAATCCAATAGAATAAAGCCTAGAGGCTCCTTTTTTCTTTTTCTTTTTCATCCTTTCACCGACTCCACTTTGATCTCCACGCACAGCTTGGACTTTTGCGGCTGGTGCATGTGCATGACATGTGACTTAGTTCTAGATTTTATCAATGCGGTACAGATCCTAAATGTAATGCACATGCAAATCAAGTGAATTTAGGTTTTTATTTAGGAGTCAGATCAACCCTTAAATTTTTTTATGTAATAAAGAACTAAACAAGATAATTAAAATTTAGGTATCAACAACTATTTAATAGTACCCACATGATTAATGAATAGGATGATATTAGTTTGCATGATTTATTGGACATGCAATAACTTGGGTCATAAGAGAGGGATTCCTAAGATTTTCTCACGAAATTACAATGATGTTTGAGTAAGAATTCTTTTAGTGGCTTATTTGTGAGATATTGGGTATAATGCCTTCAGAAACATAGAAGAATGTTTCTAAGCAATTCAATTGAGTAATTTTAGGGCATACATGACAAAATTTATGTTTCTTTATTTCTTTGTTTTTTTATACTTAGGAACATGTTTCGAACATAATTCCGTTTGATAACGTAATTTTATTTTTCTATTTCTGTAATAGATTTCTATTCTATAAATAGATTTTGAGCATAAATCGGAAACTAAAATATTTAGCTTTTATATTTTTGGAACAAAAGTGATAAATGAAAAGTCTTCTAATATTTCACTCTCGTCATCATCTCACGCCCACCCATCGCCCGCTAGATGCCCACCAGACGCTGGATGCCCGCCAACCTCACTAAAAATAGAAATTTGATTCTGTCATCAAATGAAATTCTATTCCAAAAACAAAAATTTTAAATCTTTATCAAAAGTGTTTCTTTGCTCATAAACCTGTCCAGCAAAGAGAAATTGAGAAATCAATTTCTTGCTATTCTAGAAATTTTGTCATGCGTGCCCTTAATTTCTATATTCTACCGCTTGTTTTACAATGAATTCTTGCTCTTCTCGTCAACAAATCATGTGGACTGCACCCATTTGAAGGTTGGGAGAGGCTGGTCAAATAACAGCTTCATTTTGTTCTATGGTTATATAGAAGAACTTATGCTATCTTAACATTAGTCAAACAGTCGAAATGCTTATAGTTATTGTTTTCTGAATCTAATATATCATCGGCAAACCTTTAATCGAAGTAATCAATAATCACAAACAAAATAGAATGTAAATTCAAGAGATGGAGAGGGGCATGAAAATATATCAGAGAGTTCAGCACTAAGTAGTAGTGCCGATCACTCCCTATTTACTTATGCTTATTTATTTGGATAATCGAAACACAGGCAGACGTCATAGTTCCTTCTAATCTTCTTTCGCAGGGCTTAAGCCTTGACGAGGTGAGCATCAATGTCTTTAGTCATGTTAACCATGACATCGAGATAGTTGACCGGGTGAGGCATGCTCTCGTTCAGCTTCTCGTACTCGATGATCGCCTTGACGACGTCGGGTCCTCCATCCTTATGGACGGCCTGCAAGATGGCCTTGTAGCTCTTGTAAAGGTTGAACAGCTCGCCTTCGATGCCGACGTGGGTTACGATTTTGTTCTGGTCGTCGAATTGTATCTTCTCCTTGAATGTCTCTTTTTTCCCTTCTGCGCATGCTCCACAACCCCACATGAAAATTAGAACGAACGAGCGAGTAAAGAATGATTCTTCATCTTTTCCTTTCATATATATGTTCCTGAGGTTATATACATCCAACTCTTCACATCGAAATGCATTAATCATAGGACCAATCAAAGAGAATTTGAATATCTTCCTGCGTCTCTTCTCGTGTTCCACGATCACTTTAGTTGGTGGCGGACTAAGTATATGAAATGTAGATAATATCAAGTGGTAGCTCCATACACAGGGCAGAACAGAATCAGATCTATAACCATGCGTTTCGATGAAATGGAATGGAATGACTGTAGTGAGAATGAAAGGAAGCATGTGCTTGTCAAATGTGCGTGATTAATCTGGGCCAAACTAAAACGGAATCTCTCCAACACGAAACAGGGTGCTTACCCAATGAGAAAGTCCACTTCCTAACGGAGCCCTCAGAGTGCCATTCGCCTTCATGAATCTCCCCAGCGTGCACATCAGTGCAAGCATTAGGAAGGTGGTGCGGGGTGCTCCTGAAAAAGCCGTAGAACTGATCGGCCGATGATTTGAGATCCACCTCCACCTCCACCTTCCCCCTCACTGCCATCGTCTTCTCTTCTGAGAGAATAAGTAACCAACAAAATAAAACGACGATATGTAACTTTTCAAACTTGGAGTGTACCTGGTGGATGGCAATAGCTAGTATGTTCCCTCTTCATATAGAAAAAAGAAAGGACCTCATCCTTAGCCCCAAGATGTTATTAATTTCTCAGTGACATCTTTGCATTATTGATTGTATCAATTAAGATGGCCCCGCTCCATTGAATTGATAATAAAATGAATCGTGAATCACGTGGTTTGGATTTGCTTCATTGAGAATCCGCTCATCATCCTGATGGGGGAGATGGACAGCAAAGCAAGTAGCTCATGCTGCGTAATTTTATTTCAGTATATACTAATCACTACGTAAGTTCGTAAGATTTGATATTAGTTAAGCACAAATTTTTTGTCTGATGCCATAAGGAAAACAGGTTATTCGCCTCTTCATTTCCATTAGTAATATCGGTATGTGTCTTGACTGGCATCCTGTTGAGGACAGCCTCTGTCTTATTTCATTATACGGGCGAGACCCAATTTGTTGTATTTTTAGCTCATCGCTTACGATGTGGTAAGGCAGTGGTTGTCCTCATCACTGTCGGTGGCTGAAGTGGTGGTGTCGTCGTCAAAGCTTTGGAAGGAGAGAGAGAGAGAGAGAGAGAGAGAGAGAGAGAGAGAGAGAGAGAGAGAGATGTTGGGATTTCGTGAAAAGAGATGCCTATCTTTCTAACATGGATATTATTTGAGGTTTTTGTCATGTTTCTTGGGGTTCATACCATAACGTCCCCACAGCATGTCACGGGTAACATAGTTATCCAACTTCTTTCATATTTTTTAAGCATACGGAAGTGTTTTAGATCAATAGTAAGAATGCATGCGGCATTATAAACCGGGCTAATGGATTTGGTGAAAAAAGGTGGCTATCTTTCTAACATGGATAGGGCTAATGGATTTGGTGAAAAAAGGTGGCTATCTTTCTAACATGGATATTACTTAAAGTTTTTGTCATGTTTCTTGGGGTCCATATTGTAACGTCACAGCACGTCGCAGCTAACATAGTTATCCAACTTTTTTCACCTTTTTTAAGCATGTGAAAGTGTTTTAGGTCAATAGTAATAATCCAGAATATAGAAAATTCGAAGAACGCACATGGTATTATAAACCAGGTTAATGGATTTGGTGAAAAGAGGCTCCTATCTTTGTAACATGGATATTACTTAAAGTTTTAATCATGTTTCTTGGGGTCCATAATGTAACGTCCCCAGCACGTCATGACTATCATAGTTATCCAGCTTCTTTCACCATTTTTAAGCGTGCACAAGTGTTTTAGGTAAATAGTAATAATCCAGAACATAGAAAATTCAAAAAGCTTACGTGGAATTATAAACCAAGCTAACGTATTTCATTTCTTTATTTATTTATGTTAGGTGATATGGTCGGTATACTAGGGATTTCAAAAATGCTCATCAAGAACTACATCAAACATCACCCATTGTATCATCCCAACCTAGAGATATCCTGTACATGTCTAGTCACCTATCCTCCAATGCTAGTATGCCCAAAAGCCGTTGCATGGATCCAAAAATATTGCTTCACCTCCCTACCCTTGCTTCGTTGATTGTACTGCTACCATCGTCGTTCCCATCATCACCTGGGTGTGGGATCGGCCCCACGAGCTATTAGCCTACTCGTGTGAAGATTGCGAGGAAGCCCATAAGTACAGGGTTTGCCAGGACCCCTATGTCTATGGACAGAATGGTGATGCATCGGATGAAGGTAATAATCCGAAAAATCCAGAATTCCGAAGTCGAAAAAGTGCCAGGTGAGATCCACAGGTACCCCATAACTAATGGAAGTAGAAGCATGGAGGATTGGCATAATTTTTGTTGATCTGAAAAGGTAATATCAATAACCAGTGAGCCTAAATCCAGCAAGCAGAAGATTCATTAGTCCATACTACATAAATCAATCACCATACTGACAAAGAAAACATCAATATAAAGTATAGTAAATAATCAACTTACTTGGAAACCTTTTCAAAATAACATATTATATCAATAAAAGCAATAGCTTTTCCTAATAGTTAATCAATCAGTCAACTCAAAAGTACTAAGGCTATAGTCAATATTAATCCATGCTGCCATCATCTTCTAGGGAACCTCATTGCCCCCATGGGCATGTCACACCCATCTAGCATCGCCAAGACATCTGGGGGAATCAAGTTACACCCCTCAGGCATCTAAAGGAATCCAGTTACCCCTCCAGACATTCCTATTACAACTCAAGGCATCGTCATTCTAAGGACCGATAGTATTACCAATCACACATTCATGCCATGATACAACAATTCCATAATTCAATTTAAAAAGAATTTTCACATAACTATTACCGAGGAACTCGAGCATAAATCTAATAAATCCTCAGTAATTTTTATCCCCTATATATATATATATATATATATATATATATATATATTCACCCGTGCCTATATTAGATGAACTATGAGAAGAATTCCCTATCCAAGTTCTTAAACTAACTTTATAAGGCCGTCTTGTGCCCCTCTAGAAACTACAGTAATTGTCTATGTAAATGAATTTCAAAAATTACGAAACTTTAACATAAGATAGACAAGATCTAGGGAAAATGTTCTAAATAATTTTTAGTAAACCAAGCCAAAACAATAGGTAATTCCCAGAACGTGATGGAGCAGAAAGATAAATATTTCATAGATTAAATGAGAACGAAAAATCATGGAAATTTTCTATGTCAAAGTATAGGATGTACTCTACAACTTTCATGAGGGACGTGTGCTAGAATTCTTGATAAAAAATTTTGTGGAAAATGGAAAGTAAAACTAGGTCAATTCAATAGCCCTAAAAACATATTTCAAACTCAATAGTTTTTCAAATATATATTTGTCGTACAAAGTTGGAAAAATCTAAAAGTTATAGTATGTCATAGAACAGCCAATAAGGGATGACTTTTGTGAAGAATGTCCCATGAAATTTGCATGACACAAGTCAGTATGAAATTAACAAAATTGAAGGTCAAACCAAACCGAACCTAACCTTGATAACCTTTTCCCATTTTGGCTTAACTTCAGTACCTTTAGTCCAAGTATGTATGCAAATTATATAATGACCTTTGTCTGAAACCTGCAACTAGGTGCTAACATCTCCAAAATCACTATATTCAAAGGATTTCTAAGTAAATGCTCCTTAGCACATGACCAACGATCGAGGATAGAACAAGGGATATCATGTCACACCCAAAAACCATCAAGAATGGAGATGACAAATCACCAAAAATCCAATCCTCAAAATTCCCTTGTCAACATCACTCTTGTACTACTTATTGCTCGCTAAGGAACCTAAAAAAGATTAGAAAATAGATGGATGAGCAACTACAGTTCAATGAGGAGTGCATCTTTACTAAGCGGATCGAGCACCCACCACGCATATTTACAAAACTAAACCACAATTCTTTTAACCCAAATCTAGAATATAATAAACATACAATAAGAAATTAAGTTTACATATGCTTCAACATTGCTATCTATGGCAAAAATAATCACTTTAAATAATATCAAAACAAACATCAATGGTCTAATCCATTGATCAATATTATTAATTCACATGACAATGGTCTATTACATTGATTAATCTCATGTCACACATCAATGGTCTAATGAAATCACACATTGATGGTCCATTCCAATGACTAATCTCATATCATACATCAATCATTCATTCCATTAACTAAACTCAAATCATATGTCAATAGTTTACTCTATGGACCAAACTCATATCACATGCCAATGATCCATTGCATTGACCAATTTATTGCTCAATATCACACCATGGTCACGACACACCACCTAGTGACAAGGTGACTACGATTCCCCGCTTAGCAGGGTCTCTACTTATTATTAGCCGGTAGCTTAATCTAAAAAGATATCCTAAACTAGTATGGGCATACCCACAAGCCACACACCAGACTCACAATGATCTTGAGCATAATTACTAATCCATAACATCCTTGTCGCGACCCCTTTTTTCGGGGGCACCTGGCCAGATCGGGTTCGAGCGCCTAAAGGAGGCTAATGGCTTGGCTAGATTTAATTAAAGCCTGGACTCTCCCAAGTCCGCCAATTCACGACTTTAAAATATTTGGTTTGTAAATCAATTTTTAAAACGGAGTCGCCACTAATCAATTTGTGGTAGGTTGATTAGAAACCCAAGCGAAGTATCGGGAAAAATACTTGCTCTGCGCAACGGAGAAATTAGGATCGGGGACTTGATTACACTAGTTAATCACTAATGCCCTTTCGGTACCTAATCTTGTTTAAACTCTAAGGTTTTTTTTTTTGGATGTTTGGGGATTTTTCGTGCATTTTTGAAAAAATCACATTTTTCGGGTATTTTTCTCATTTTTGGACATAAAAGGGATTTTTGGATTTTTGGGGTATTTTCTGAGAAAATACAAGTCTTTTTGGCATTTTATGAAAATTTTAGGCTTTTTATGAATTTTGGCATTTTTTGGGATTTTTTTGATATTTTTGGATTTTTGAAAAATATAAAATATTTTTGATTTTCTTTGATTTTTGGAAAATAAAATATTTTTGTATTTTAAGTATTTTCGAAAATAATATTATTTTTATTTTGATTTTTGATTTTTTTAGAAATAAAACATTTTTAAAACATTTTTTGATTTTTTTGAAATTAAAATGATTTTTAATATATTTTGAAAATAAAATATTATAAAAATATTTAAAAACCGACTGGGTCGGATCCATGGGTCGGATCCACCCCGGGCCGACCCGAAATGTGGACGGGAGCCGCGTTTTGGGGCAAGAAGCCAAAACGTCGTCGTGCCGGGCGTGGATGCCCGACCCGGCCCGACGACCCGTTCGGACGACCCGGCTCCCATTCAACGTGAAACGACGCCGTAGCGATACACGAAGCGACGCCGTTCTGACTCCTCGCGAAACGACACCGTGGAGAGGACGGGTCGTTCGCAACCCGCGGGTCACGCGTTCGACCCGCTCCACGACCCGGTTCGTCGGGCGATACGGCGCCGTTTCTCCGGCGGCTCTACCCGCACCCGACCCGACGACGACCCGACTTCCCGCAAAATGTGAAACGACGCCGTTTCACGGATATCGAACCCGGCCCGACCCGCTTCGCGACCCGGCTCCGATCCTGCCAAACGACGCCGATTCCCCGGCGGTTCTACCCAGATCCGACCCGGCGACGACCCGACTCCTAGTCGCCCTAAACGTGCGAAACGACGCCGCTCCATCGGCTACCCTACTCGGCCGGATCCGACCTACGACCCGATCCGACTCCCTCCTCAAGACACAGGAACCCTACTGGTTCCCGGTTCGGGTCCGACCCGGTGACCCGAGATCGTGACCCGGTAAATCGGGAACCCTAGGGTTCCTGGTTCAAGGGGGCCGAGCGGCGTTGGTGATGGCGGCGGCAGCCGGTGGTGATGGCGGGATGCGGGGGTAGGTGGCGATGGCGACGATCTCAACGATTACTTGCTAGCGGTAAAGACGGCGGCAGCGGCGGGATCTGGCCGCGCCCTCCTTTCCTCTCTCTCTCTCTCTCTCTGCAACTCCTTCTCTCTCTCTCTCTTGGCTCCAGCGAGGTCGAGACCGGAGCTCGAGACCTCGGCCCCCCCTCTGATGTCTCTCAGCGGGGTTCCTAAGGCTCGCGAGCTTCGCTCTCTTCCCTTGCCGTTGCCCTGTGTCTGTGTCTTGAAATCGAAGGGGGAGGAGGCCTATTTATAGGCAACGGGCGGCCGGTCGGCGAGGGCTCGACCGGTGGCCGCCGTGGCCGAACCGACGTTCCATCACCCCTGCGTCCCATCGGTGGCATTCCGCTTTGCTCCACGTGCTTCGATCACTTTGTTCCTCCCGCTGCCATGCACGCCATCGTCTTCCTCGCTTTTCTCCGGCCGTCGCGGCTCAGGCGCGTGTAGCGCACCGAACCGGGCGAAGGAGGAGGTACCCGCGGGTCAGGCGCTGGGTCGGGCCGACCCGCGGGTTTTGGGCCGCGAAGGCCCCCCCTTGGGCCGATTTTTCTGTTTTGTTTTTCTTTCGGTTTTTTTTGCCGTTTTTTCCTGTTTTTCTAATTTTTCTCTTTTTTTTTTTTTCGATTTTAATCAAATAAAATAAAATAAAATAAGAAGAAAAACATTAATAAAAATTAATTAAAAATAAAAAACCAAAAAATTAGGCGTCAACAGCTGCCTAATTTTTACCTAGCGTGGGCAGCAGATTATATCTTATTTAGGACATACTACCCAATGCGAAAAGAGGAATGTAACATTATACTAAGACAGATAAGAAGATACCTGGAGTTACTTACCGAGAGAGAGTGAGATAGGGTGTGAACCCCGGGTTTTTGGCAAGTATCAAGGTGTCGTCTTACCCGATGATATGAGGAGGCTGCTTCTCCAGGACTCGAACCATTCTTCGGTCGCCTGTTAAAACAGTAGGTAATTTGTCTAGGACCCGAACCTTTCTTCGGTCGCCTTGACGGGAAATTACTTCTCCAGGACCCGAACCATTCTTCGGTCGCCTGTCGGAGCAATCAGGGGGTTGTCTCGGACCCGAACCATTCTTCGGTCGCCGTGACGGGAAATTACTTCTCCGGGACCCGAACCATTCTCCGGTCGCCGTGACGGGAAATTACTTCTCCGGGACCCGAACCATTCTTCGGTCGCTGTCGGAGTAATCGGGGGTGTCTCGGACCCAAACCATTCTTCGGTCGCCGTGACGGGAACCATTCTTCGGTCACCGTGACAGGAAATTACTTCTCCGGGACCCGAACCATTCTTCGGTCGCCTTGACGGGAGATGCGCCGACCTTTCTCGGGGCATCTCATTTGGGGGTGTCGATTTGTATTGAGAACACCAATTGGCACTCGACCATTCTCGGGAGATGCGCCGACCTTTCTCGGGGCATCTGTTTTGGGGGTGTTTGACTTACGTCGAGACACCGGTTGAAACCCGACCATTCTCGGGAGATGTGCCGACCTTTCTCGGGGCATCGATTTGGGGGTGTTTGACTTCCGTCGGGGACACCGGTTGATACCTGACCATTCTCAGGAGATGCGCCGACCTTTCTCAAGGCATCTGATTTGGGGGGTGTTTGACTTCTGTCAGGGACACCAGTTGGAACCCGACCTTTCTCGGGAGATGCACCGACCTTTCTCAGGGCATCTGATTTGAAAAATATCTGAACATTCACAGAGATATTAGAGAGTACATAGATATTCACAAGTACTAACCTAACAGATATTTGAGCTTTGGCAGGCGTCATAAGCGTTGAAAGGCGTACTTGGATGATCATGAGTGCGAGCTCTTAGGGATACTCGAGCATTCACAAGTATCGAAAGGGGTCTCGATGTTTGGAAGTATCGAGAACATTCCTTCGGTATTTGTGAAGGTCTTTTTCTTTCTGGGAATAGGGAATATCGAGGACCTACCTCTTGGGAGTTGGGAATATCGAGGGCGCGCCTCGCATATTCATGAAGGTCTCTCACCTCCTGGTAATGGGAAATACCGAGGACATGCCCCGTGTATTCATGAAGGTCTCTCACCTCTTGGTAAAGGGAATGTCGAGGACGTACCTTAGATATTCATGAAGGTCTCTCACCTCCTGGTGAAGGGAATGTCGGGGACGTGCCTTGGACATTCATGAAGGTCTCTCACCTCCTGGTAAAGGGAATGTCGAGGACGTACCTTGGACATTCATGAAGGTCTCTCACCTCCTGGTAATGGGAAATACCGAGGACATGCCCCGTGTATTCATGAAGGTCTCTCACCTCTTGGTAATTGGGAATACCGAGGACATGCCTCGTGTATTCATGAAGGTCTCTCACCTCCTGGTAAAGGGGAATATCGAGGACGTACCTTGGATATTCATGAAGGTCTCTCACCTCCTGGTAATGGGAATATCGAGGACGTACCTTGGATATTCATGAAGGTCTCTCACCTCCTGGTAATTGGGAATATCGAGAGCATGCCTCGCATATTCATGAAGGTCTCTCACCTCCTGGTAATTGGAATATCGAGGATGTACCTGGGATATTCGTGAAGGCCTCCCGCCTTCTGGAAGTTGGGAACATCGAGGACGTACTTGAGATGTTCATGAAGGCCTCCCGCCTCCTGGAATTTTAGAATGCCAAGAACGTACCTCGTATATTGGTGAAGGCCTCCCGCCTTCTGGAAATTGGGAACACCGAGGGCGTACCGAGATGTTCATGAAGGCCTCCCGCCTCCGGGTTTTTAGGAATGCCGAGGACGAACCTCGGATATTTGTGAAGGCCTCCCGCCTTCTGGAAGTTGGGAATACCTAGGACGTACCTTGGATATTCGTGAAGGCCTCCCGCCTTCTGAAAATTGGGGAACATCGAGGACGTACCTGAGATGTTCATGAAGGCCTCCCGCCTCCTGGGACTTGGGAACATCGAGGACGTACCTGAGATGTTCACGAAGGTTGCTACTTTCTGGCAATTTTGGATGCAACGCGAGGCTTACCAGGATGGCCGTGGGTACATAGGTATACACAGTGGAGGGATATTTGGATGAACACAAATATTTATCAATATGATCAGGGACCATCTGACTGGTCCAAGTGTGAGAAAGCATACCTGGGTAATCGCAGGTGCATAGTGTGGTGGAATGCTTGAGTGGCATTCAATGACATGATCTTTGAGGACAACTCTGGCAGGTCGAGTGTAACAAAAATGGGGTACTCGAACAGTGGTCGATACTTTGAGATGAGAGGATACTTGGATAGTCACAAGCATCTAAATTTTAATGACAGCATGAATAGGTCGAATGTTTAACAAAGAGGGCACTTGAGTAGTGGCCAACACTCGGAAACAGGGAGATGCTTTGGGCAATTGCAGAAATCGATATCTGAATGACAAATCAAACTAAGCATGGGTACCTAGACAGTGGTAGGTACTTAAAGATAGAGGGATACTTGGCCAGTCACAAATATCAATGCTCTGGGGACAACTCGCACAGGCTGAGTGTCAATAAAAGGAGTACTCGGTGAGTGGGGGGTACTCGAAGATTATCAAACATAAGGCTCTGAGAACAGGAATGGGGATATGCTTCTTTTTGGTGACATTTTTCATTTTTATGAGCATGCTTGTCATTTGTACAATGTGCATATGTGTATGCAATGATTGTATGTGCTGTAAATTTGTGAATAAAGATGTGATTCATGCATGATGACCTTGTCAGTTTTGCATCATTTGAATTCCACTGGGGAAGATTTTGAAAGACAACCTTTGTTTAGAATGAAGATGTCTTGAGCATGCTAGATGAGGGATTTTCAGTCCGAAAGGACTTTCCACTCACTCTCATGGGAAAGGCTGTTTTATCCTGACCATTGATGCAGGGTTTATAAGGACCACACTATCTCACCTTTGTCATCATGTCAGCAGGGGTCCGAGTATTCTCGCAAATGATACGACTTTACCAATGTGAGAGGTCTTTTTTAGAGTTTTGATGAAGGGTGGGTCAATGGATCATCAGAGGGGACCAATAAGGTCATGGCTTTATAGGAAGGATGTTGCATGGTTATCTCCGGGTTTGCAAGTTGGGAATCCTGCGAAAAGAGATAGAATAATCTTGCTCGTACTTCTTCGAGCGACGTTTATAAACATATGAAATCCTATGTTAATTGAAGTGCCCCTAGTCTGAAGAGACTTTTTACAATAGGACGCCATGTAGGCTTGACTCATGTGTGAAAGGGTGAGAGCTGGTGATTGCCTTGGCGTTTGTCACCGATCTTTCTTCTTATAGTCCGGTGAAGGCTCCATGGACCTCAATAGCAACTTCTCTTGGGAATACAAATGACTGCATTTTTGTTTGGGGCATCGGCCTTGCTTTTACCAGGCACACTGCTTTTTTTATGCCCCCATTTCTTTTTCAATCTTTTCATTTGTGGGCATAGACCTTGCTTTTACTAGGTACACTGCTTTTTTATGCCCCAGGTTTTTTGTCTTTGTTGCTTGAGGAACTGGTCTTGACGAGTTCGAGTGCATGCCTTCACTAGACTTTTGTTGAGTCTTCATCTTTTGCTGGCTCTTCTGATTATGCTGCTTGGATGATAGCTTCCGCTTTGCCTCTTTGTGAGGGTGATTTTACAGACTCAATTGAGTTGTACAATGGTTACAAGTGCGTAAAGAAAGAATTGCTCTTCATGACTCTAGGGCACTTAAATTAACGCGAGTGTTCATATACAAATAAAGACACTCAAAGATTGATGCAAGTGCAAGCAAGAGAATCTCTATCCCTTTCCTCACCTCGTGATGCTGACTTACCTTTAGCTTGCCCCAGTGTGGGGTGTTTTTTTTTTTTTTTTGATGGGGGGTAGGATGGAAATTTGGCCAGTGTATGGGGCTCAAGGTGGGTGATGGAATGCCTCCCACTGTTTTGGTCATCGTGCCATTCGCGAAAGAACTCTTTACCCTGTAGTCATGGAATTTTCTGCACTCATCTCACAAGTGTATAAATGGTGAACTGTGTATGGGATACGGCTTGCCCTGTCATTATTCTGACGTGCCTCATCCAGCATGCTCAATTAGTCTTGTATTCTTCACTTAGCGGTCTATTCTAATATTCCTTGATAGAATTGAAGATTTAGACAGGCGAAATCATCATGCACAATTTACAAAAAAGAGGCATGCAGTATATGATGTGAAAGAGTTTTGTGCTTTTCAAAAATGAATGAATGGCTTTTCACTCAAGAAACAACTTCAAGAGAGTTTACTTGGTGAAATGGTATTTACAAACGTGTTGAAAATTTGAACATCAAAAAGGTTATTTACAAAGGGTTATTTACAGGTGGGTGTCAATAAAATACTCCTATTGGTTACGGACATGACACATGCGTGATCAGCCGGGGATTGGGGATCTGATCAGGAGTTTTTACTCTTGCTTTTTGCAGAGGAGAAGCTGTGGAAGTGGCTTAAACAGTAAGTGACATGAGGCTTGAGGGCTCTTTTGAGATGTTATTTTGCTTTGGAAAGTTTATTAGACAAGACTTTTGTTAATTCATCTTCCGTATCTTGGACGGTCAGGTGATCCTGTAAAAGGTAAGAGAGAGTGTGTTAGTCACAAATCTATTTTTGGAAGTCAAACAATTGGAAGTGATACAACATTACTCTTCACTGGTTTGTAAGTGATTAGGTGGACAAGGGGGACATGAAGTCCCGTGCTCCCCATTTTGTCAAGTCGATCATTGGCTTGTGGATGACATATCCCTTTACGAAGCCAAGTGTATTTGATGCAAGTCATTTCTACACCCTAGCTTGGCTAGTACGAGTTGTCAAACTTAACCATTGAGTTTGGCTCTTGAGTTGTGACGCTTCCTGTCAAATAGGAAAAATACGTCAAAAACGGGTTCAGATAGTATGGGTATTGGAAACGATACCAGATTACCGTTCCCCAAAGCTTGTCTGTGCTAGCTCTTAAGGATGTTTTGAACGTTGAGGATGGCATGGTTCGGTGTTTCCTCCCGTTGGCCTTCCATGTATGCATGATTGCTGGTTGTTGATTTATCTTCAACGCATTTTTTTTTGTGGAATTTCTCTTTTCTGTCTTTGGCTATAGCATCATTGAGCAAAAGTCATGTACCTCAAGCTTCTATGGAATGGACAATCAAAAACCTCCATTTGTCTGGTGGCAATTACTCCTTGGAAGAATATGTGTCTTGAGTGAGGCTTTTGGACTTCAAAGTCATTGTCCAAGGTGTGGTGCTATAGATCATCTTGATTGTTTGGATTTTCTCTCTGTTGACAGTAATTACTTTAAGGAAGAAAAGGAATTTCTTCCTCGTGCTTCTGGGCTTGTCGAAGCATTTGTGACACCTGGCTGGTTGGGCGTGTCGTGTGATACGATAGTCCTTAGCTTAGGAGGGAGTTGGGCATGAGTGAGGCATGTCACGAACGCTTTGATTTCAACTCTATGCCTGTACCTATTATGCCTCATCCTTCATATCCTGCAAATAGGAGAGAGGGGTTGTTATTTTCAATATTATGTTAGGAGGATAAGACTTACCCTTTTTGAAACAGGATGATCTTTTCTGTTTGCCCCCATTTTCTTGGAACAATGTCTTCGTGTTTGGCCTCTTCACATGATGTGCTAATTTCAAACGCCTTTTGTCATGTTGAATTTCAGGGGACGATATTCTGAGACATAAAGTGAGAGAGTCAAAATGACAAACATGCTTAAATTTATCATCTTATTTTGACAAAAGCTTTTGGTAATGAAATACTTTTTATTTTCAAAACATTTTTGGGGAGAAAAAAAGCATGAGGAAGCCACGGCCTCAGTATTCTCCTTGGACGTCATTTTCTTTTCGTGGCTGGATAACATTCTTGAGCAAGTTTGGAATACTTCCTCATGTTTTTCAAAACAAAATACTGGAACTTTATACATTAGAGTTCTTGGAATGAGAAAATACAACACTAGCACACTAGACATAATAAGAAACATGACATAAAAACAAGTAAAAACCCATGACAACTCCTGTGTAAGGGAATGCTTTGGTAGGGCCGGTCTTGGAGCTAAGCATCCTTGGATTCCTCGTCTTCAGCAGACTTGAAGTAATCACATGCAATGACTACTTCGTTGAAGTTACGGAAGTGCAACCTGCGCAGCCAGCAGCGACAGTCGTAGGGCAAGGCTTCTATAAACTGTTTTATCAACTCTTCCTTAGCCAGGTCAGGGTGGATTTGCATTATGGGAGCCCTCCACCTCTCGGCATATGTTCTGAAATTCTCCATTGATCTTCTTTCGAAGTGGGCCGAGTCCTTGTACGGCTGCTCGGTTCCGATCCGGCTTTGTGCGATGCAGAAATGTGGAAGTCAGCTCGCTCCAATCTTCTATGAGATGAATATTTGCTGTGAAGAACCACTGTAAGGCAGATCCTATAAGGGTTTCTTGAAACGCCGAAGTTGTGAGCATTATTGGACCATAATACAGACTCATTTCTTCGTAAAGATACTACAAGTGAGCCACGGGCCAAGTCGTGCCATCGTACTTGTGGAAGTTGGGTACCCACATCTCTATGGGGGTCAAGATCCTATGAGGGTGAGACGGGCCTGATAGGTCTTGGTTGGGCCACCGATTTTCCCACCTTTGCATACCCATTGTAGCGTCGAATTCTTCTTCTTCAGAACATGGGACTCTACTGAGATTACTCCATTGCTTTCTTCGGAGTTAAAATCACTGAGGGAGGATGGGGCATTTACGTTATTCTCACGATCGGGCAATGAGCTTAGCACTTCGTCGGGATTGTAGCGGATAAAGATGTATTCCTCCCCTTCTGACGGGCCTTCATCTTCGGATGAGAGCAGGAAACAGTTATAGGAAGAACTGTCAGTCTCGTCATCGAAATAGCGCTGGAAGCTTTTGGGATGGTATTCTAGGGGCGGGAAATCTTCAGAATCATACTCTAGGGGATGGTTGCCTTCAAGATTGTATTCCTGGGAATGCTCGGAACTTTGGTGCGTAGCTCGTTGCCGGACGACGTATTAATCGGCTAGGCTTTCTTTTCTTGGTCTTTGGTCCAGACCTTTTGAGTAAGGCCCTACGTTTGGCTAGTTCAACTTTATCGCGGGAAGTGAGAGATATTAAGGTTTCACTGTCTGAGTCACTTTCCATATTGATAGGGGTTGGTATTCTTTGGACTATGGCTCTTGGGGTTAGTCTAGGGAGTTGCTTTGTCATGCCCCAGTCTTGAACAGGCTCTAAATCTGTGATCTCGTATAAAGGTTCATTGCCCTTCCTAGTGGGAAACTTTTCGATAGCCGGATGTTGTTCAACTATCCATTTATTATGCAAGGCTTCATCGCTACACTCCTCTCTGTCTCGGCAACTAGCGGCCTTTCTTGTTCCACGGTCATTAGCTCTTTGTAGGGCGGGGTTATGTCGGGGCGCGTCGTATTCTTGGCGAAAACACGGATTAGCTCTTTCCGGGTTTTAAGGAGATTGATCTTTCTAATAATGTACCATCGGAGGCCGGGGCCGGTCGGGTCGGCGATATGATTGAATCATTTTTGCACCGAGTAGGCCTGTAGGTAAGCTTTCGGGTGGGAGGTACCAGCATATTTTTCACATTCGGGTGTTTTGAATTCTTCGGGGATCTCGAAATAGGAGTAGTCGAGATAAGTCGACGGGATTCTCGCCCCGTAGCTGGCCTAACTTTTTCATGATCTTTTCGAATTGATCATAGTATTGGCTAGTTCTTAGCACATTTGCGGGGTTACGACGGTGCTAATTACAGAGTTGGGTTCATCTTGAGTGGACTTCATCTGTCTCGAGAGCTGTTGAAGGGCGATGGACATCTGCCCTACGCCGTCTTTGATGTGGGCGAGGCGATTCTGCACTTCATCCTGATCAGACCCTATCATGAGGGGCCAATCGCGGGTGGCCGATGGCTGATAATTCATGATTACCTATGTTGAAAGCGATGAATGAGCACAAGATAGACAAAGATTGACCCATGGCAACGATCCACTACTTTCATTTAAAAGAGGGTTTTTACAGACTCCTAATGTCTAGGAATTGAAATGACATAACCAAATACTAGACACTTAAAGAAAAGTCCCTAGACAATGGGACCAAGTTTTCAAAAAACTAGGGAAATATGACTACATATGCAACAGGGGGTCTTGTGACGACTGCTCGCTTCCTTGGCTTGGCTCCGAGCTGAGTGTCCGGCTTACTCCCGTATCTTTTGCATGAGGTCAACTTGCTCGTGTAGGCTGCTCTCTCTGATGGACCGAGGGACCGATGGCTTCCACTTTGCAGGGATATGATATTTGCAGAATGCAGAGGCGTGATGGGTTTCTTCTTCTCCTTCAAGCCTTTCAGGTATCATGATCTGTTTGTGGTGGCACTTGTCCCAGATTTCCTTGGCAGTAGAAATTTTGAGTGCGAAGTCATGGCTTGTGTTGCAAAGGATCGGAGGGGTTCTTCTTCTGGAAGGCGGCAGGATCCTCTGGAGGGCTCCAAACTGTCGTGCCGGGTGATGGGGAATAGCGCCGGCGCAATCGGGTAGCGGAATTGGGTGGCAGTGCTTGAAGCGAGCCCTCTTTTTATGGAACCGATCGGCACACCACTGGAATGCCTCAGGAGCTGGACTTCTTAAGAAGTTAATCCAATGCGAAGAGGTTTGATTAGGAATGTAAGGTCCTAAAACAATGAATTTTTGTAATAGATGCTCAGAAGTGTTTGTTTCGAACGATCGCATGATGCCCCAGTATTTGCTCAAGAACCAGACTTGTAAAATTTCGGGAGAAGCCCACATGATTTTCTCCGTTTTGTCTTTAAAAAGATCAAGGGACAAGAATGTTTCAGCTAAAATTAGATTGACATAGTTGGCTCCTCCCGTGATTTGATTGACGATCCAAACCATTCTAGGATTTATGGCATTTCTTTGGTGGGGAAAACGATGAGCCCGAAAAATGCAAGGAGGAAAATCTCGCTTCTTTTAGCCATGGACTGATTTTGAAAACATGTATTCAAAAATCCTAGTGGACAGTGTAATTGTTGTTTTTGAGAATTCGCTTCATAACATGAATTTCAGCTCCTAAAAACCGTGCCGACTCACACCAAGGGAGGGGGCTTTGTCAATAGTCGACCAGCTCTTTTCCAAGGGGCATTCCGGTGATGATACTTTGTACTCTTCCGGGGTCGGGGTTAGCTCAAACCTACCAAATATAAAGGTGAGTGTCCTTGGGCACCAGAAATGTGCAATGCTTTGTATGACTTCCGGGCGAACAGTAATATGGATTAGTGAAAGGAGATGGCCAAGCTTAGCCTTCACACGCTCGGGCGAGCCGATCCAACTGTCCCCACCATCGACGAGTTCCGCCTTGGGAGTAGGAATAAAGGCGGATGTCGTCTTCCCCATCACATATAAACCGGGATTTTGAAAAGTTTATCCTAAATTGCCATGGGCCAATAAAAAAGACTGAGTGAAAAGTAAATAAATTACTTTGCTTTTTAAGTAAAATGACAAGCACACAGACATGCACATGAGACGTGTGGCTCGATTTCTAACTCAGAAGGTTTGTTGAAATTAAAAGGGCATCTGCCGGTCGCAGTCTCGCGTTAGCAGCGTACCCTCTTAACCTCGGCTAAGAAATTCGGGGAAAAGAAGGGCAACCTCTACATGGCAGTCTCGCATTCGAGGCCGTATCCTTCTTAACACCATCCTAAAAATCCTATGGTGGCCTAGGTCCGGCGGCCGGGTTGTGTGTGCCATGTGTAGTGTTTTTAAAACAGTAAAGCATGCACAGCAGTTTATAATTACAAGACAATTTAATTTAAGCAAGTTTAAAATAAACTTATAAGCAATTGACCTGTAAAAAGAAAAAAAACCTAAGTTAGTAAAGAATTTAAACAAGATAAATATGGCCTAAGTCCTCAAAGTCCCCAGCGGAGTCGCCAAGCTGTCGCGACCCCTTTTTCGAGGGCACCCGGCCGGATCGGGTTCGAGCGCCTAAAGGAGGCTAATCGCTTGGCTGGATTTAATTAAAGCCTGGACTCTCCCAAGTCCGTCAATTCACGACTTTAAAATATTTGGTTTGTAAATCAATTTTTAAAACGGAGTCGCCACTAATCAATTTGGGGTAGGTTGATTAGAAACCCAAGCGAAGTATCGGGAGAAATACTTGCTCCTGCGCAACCAGAGAAATTAGGATCGGGGACTTGATTACACTAGTTAATCACTAATGCCCTTTCGGTACCTAATCTTGTTTAAACTCTAAGGTTTTTTTTTTTTGGATGTTTGGGGATTTTTCGTGCATTTTTGGAAAAATCACATTTTTCGGGTATTTTTCTCATTTTTGGACATAAAAGGGATTTTTGGATTTTGGGGTATTTTCGAGAAAATACAAGTCTTTTGGCATTTTATGAAAATTTTAGGCTTTTTATGAATTTTGGCATTTTTGGGATTTTTTTGATATTTCTTGGATTTTTGAAAAATATAAAATATTTTTGATTTTCTTTGATTTTTGGAAAATAAAACATTTTTGTATTTTAAGTATTTTCCGAAAATAATATTATTTTTATTTTGATTTTTGATTTTTTTGAGAAATAAAACATTTTTAAAACATTTTTTGATTTTTTTGAAATTAAAATGATTTTTAATATATTTTGAAATTAAAATGATTTTTAATATATTTTGAAAATAAAATATTATAAAAATATTTAAAAACCAACCCGGGTCGGATCCATGGGTCGGATCCGCCCGGGCCGACCCGAAACGCGGACGGGAGCCGCGTTTTGGGGCGAAGCCAAACGGCGTCGTGCCGGGCGTGGATGCCCGACCCGGCCCGACAACCCGTTCGGACGACCCGGCTCCCATTCGGCGTGAAACGACGCCGTAGTGACACGAAGCGACGCCGTTCTGACTCCTCGCGAAACGACGCCGTGGAGAGGACGGGTCGTGCGCAACCCGCGGGTCACGCGTTCGACCCGCTCCACGACCCGGTTCGTCAGGCGATACGGCGCCATTTCTCCAGCAGCTCTACCCGGACCCGACCCGACGACGACCCGACTTCTGCAAAATGTGAAACGACGCCGTTTCACGGATATCAGACCCGGCCCGACCCAGTTCGCGACCCGGCTCCGATCCTACCAAACGACGCCGATTCCCCGGCGGTTCTACCCGGATCCGACCCGGCGACAACCCGACTCCCAGTCACCCTAAACGTGCAAAATGACGCCGCTCCATCGACTACCCTACCCGGCCCGGATCCGACCTACGACCCGATCCGACTCCCTCCTCAAGACACAGGAACCCTACCCGATTCCCGGTCCGGGTCCGACCCGGTGACCCGAGATCGTGACCCGGTGAATTGGGAACCCTAGGGTTCCTGGTTCAAGGGGGCCGAGCGGCGTTGGCGATGGCGGCGGGCGGCGGCAGCGGCGGTGACGGCGGGATCTGGGGGTAGGTGGCGACGGCGACGATCTCAACGATTACCTGCTGGCGGTAAAGACGGCGGCAGCGGCGGGATCTGGCCGCGCCCTCCTTTCTCTCTCTCTCTCTCTCTCTCTCTCTCTCTTGGCTCCGGCGAGGTCGAGACCGGAGCTCGAGACCTCGGCCCCCCCTCTGATGTCTCTCAGCGGGGTTCCTAAGGCTCGCGAGCTTCGCTCTCTTCCCTTGCCGTTGCCCTGTGTCTGTGTCTTGAAACCGAAGAGGGACGAGGCCTATTTATAGGCGACAGGCGGCCGGTCGGCGAGGGCTCGACCGGTGGCCGCCGTGGCCGAACCGGCGTCCCATCACCCCTGCGTCCCATCAGTGACTGTTCCGCCTGCTCTACGTGCTCCGATCCTTTGTTCCTCCCACTGCCGTGCACGCCATCATCTTCTTCGCTTTTCTCCGGGCGTCACGGCTCAGGCGCGTGTAGCGCACCGAACCGGGCGAAGGAGGAGGTACCCACGGGTCGGGCGCTGGGTCGGGCCGACCCGCGGGTTTTGGGCCGCGAAGGCCCCCCCTTGGGTCGGTTTTTCTGTTTTGTTTTTCTTTCGGTTTTTTTTTTGCCTTTTTTCCTGTTTTTCTAATTTTTCTTTTTTTTTTTTTCGGTTTTAATCAAATAAAATAAAATAAAATAAGAAGAAAAAAATTAATAAAAATTAATTACAAATAAAAAACCAAAAAATTAGGCGTCAACACATCCTCCAAAATCCACAAAGCCAAATGCAAAATTCATTTCATTTTTCACAAAAAGCTTTCGCAACTCAACTCATTCGTTAGAAACACATTTTGTAGAACATTTCAAGACTTGTCTCATAAACTGGTTTTACAAACTAAATCAAATCAAATACATATCATAAAGCATTTCACAAGTCGATATCTCTTGACTTCGTTCCTCCTATATCTCTTGACTTCGTTCCTCCTTTGTCAAAAAAAAAAAAAAAAACTTCATTCCTCAAACAGAACATATTTTTCCACCAATCATTTCTTGCACCATTCACAAATATCAAAACACAGCCAATGCCCGATCCAAATTTTATGCGACAAACATACTTATTCATATCTTGCCCAGCCAGCGATGCCCTTGGCTCAACTAGGTAAGGGCCGACGACCCTCATCGAATCTGGGGGAAGGTTGCAACCCTCGCCCCAGATCTGGGCAGGGGCTTGCAGCCCTCATCGCTAGTTGGCCAAAGCCCAGCGATATTGGCGACCCTCCCCCCACCGTGGCCGGCGACAATGGCGAGGTGGCCGCAAGGGCTTACATAAGCCTAGCCATTCTGCCATCCACCATTTTTCTTTTAATGATTTAGTTTTAAATTTAATTTAATTAATATATATTAAATTGCAAACCAAGTCAAAACGACGTTGTTTTGAATCCTCTTTGCTGACTTAACTCTCCGGCGAGCCATGTGGGATTTCCAGCCAAGGTCACCAGACTTGGCACTTAAGTATCGCAATTTTTTTATTTAAAAGAAAAGGTGGCACTTAAGTATACTTTTCATAACTTTTTATATTTAAGTGTCTTCCATGTTAAGTTTTGGCACTTGTACTATTTTTTTACTCACCTAAACTATCATTTCTATATAAATACGCAACTCAACGACTCAAAAACCGTATTTCGCCGCACGAATCTCCAATAATTATGAATTTCAAGGTTTAAGTCCGAAACTAATTCAATTGGATGAACATATGGCACAAGTGCTTATTGAGCATTGCATTACGTAGTTAAAGACTTGGCGAGACTTCCTTGATGAGAACGCGCAAAACCCTGTTTATCTTTTGCTTCTTCTTCTTTCTTTCTCCTTCTCCTTTCTTCCTTTCTTCCCCGCGCTCCTCCTTTTTCTTCTCTCTTCTTTGACTTTTCAACTTTTATTATATTTTATTTTTTTCTCCCTCTCTATGTCTCTTTCTCTCTTCTTTTTCTTCCTCTCTCCTAAAGGCTCTCAGTCCCTCCTCCTTCTTTCTCTTCTTTTCTTCTTCCTTTGACCGCTCAACTCTTTCTCCTTCTTTTTTTCTCTTATTTTTGACTTGGTCAAAACCCATATTTAACGTATCCACTTGCCTTGGGTCCTAAGATATCGTAGTTGCGGCTCGGCGGGGTGACGGCGTGACTGACGGTGGGGACGCACACCGCTGCAATGGAGAGGAAAGCTGCTGGTGGTCGTGAGTTGAGGCAGTGCGCAGAAGAGGAACTTGAGGAAGAGGGCGTGACCGTGAGCTGAGGGGGAGGAGGACCGTTCAATGGGCGAAGCTGAAATGAGAGGAATTGCTGCCTTGCTTTTTATCTTCTTTCTGCATTACTTCTTCTCACCGCTTGCTATTGTTGACTTGTTGCAGCTCTTGGGAAGCGGTGGGGGGAGGATGTTGCAATAGGGTGAGCGATCGAACAATAATATAGACGGAAGAAGAAAATAAATCAGACGCGGATTTACGTGGTTCAGTCGTAAAGACCTACGTCCATGGAGAGAGCAGCAGCAAATTTCACTACAGATCAAGCGATACAAAGAGATTACACACTCAAGTTACTCAAACACTCTCTCGGTGTTTCCCAAGCCCCAATTACACCCAATACACCAATCTTACTTGGATGTAAATCACAAATAAGCTTTGCTGCACGAGTGTCACGACCTAATTTTTCCGGGTGCACCACCTAGAATTTAGGTTAATGGATTACTAAGCTTAGACTCAGCTCGAGCTCTCCTAAGCCCATACCAATTCGCGACTTAATTTCAAATATCTAGCATGTAAAAAGGAGTCGCCACTAATCAGTTTGCAGTAGGTCGATAGACACCTAAGTAAAATAACGGGAGAATTATTTTACTTCTACGAACCAGAGATTTTGGGTACGAGGACTTGGTTACGTTAAATTTCTCTAACGCCCTTTCGGTACCTTTCTCTTTTAATTTTGAAAAAATGTTTTGTAGGCAGCTTGAATTGATTTTAATTCACTTTCCTAACATGTGAGGTGATCATGCAGGTGTGCAAACCACCAATTTAGCACTCAAGAAAGCAAATAAAAAAATGCAACACTTATCTCATAGCAACGAAAAGCATCTGCATTGTTAAATCAGAATTCACATCAGCAATCCTTGATTTGATTTCTAATTAACAAGCAATCACTCAATTTTTGGGTTCACTTTATTTAATGAAAATCATGCAGTGCATCTAATCTAACATGAAATGGTATGGCATGACAATGTGTCCTAAACCGTATGACATGAGTAAAATAATTTTTTTGTGTTTTCTTAATGAACATGCAATAATTAAATATGCAAATCTAAATTAACAAAATGACCTAATTCTAATGACGGACAATTTCTGATTCAATGAACTTAATAACAACTAAATGATGTGCATTTGGTATCTCTATTCTTAAAATGCAATCTATTCTAACAATTGAGTCTAATTTATGTAGAGACAGATTTTATTTTTCATTTTTATTCATGAAATTCGAAATTTAAGGAAAAATGCAAAAATGATCTAGCTAGATTAAGATTCTATCTAATTTAAGCTAAGGATTAAGTCATATTAAATCTAACTTAAACTAAACATTATCTTAATCTAAAATGCAATTTATCTAAAAAGATGACCTAAGTTAGAATGGAACATGCAATTCTAACCTTATATGCACAATGATTTTTTTGTTTTTTTCTTTATGAAATTTGAATTAAAACTAACACATGATTAAACATGCAACTCAAATAAAAAACTAACAACCTGAATAAAATCCCTATTCTAGATATGCAAGTTAACAAAAAATATTCGAAAACAAACTAAATCCTAATTTAAATATTTTTTTTTTGGATTTTTTTAGTGGTTTACCAAAACAAGCAATTATCAACTAAACATTAAATCTAAACAATCAAGATATTCAACAAATAAAGGATTAAAATAATCAAAAAAATAACCTGTTGTCTCACAGGTCAAATTAGCGATTATTCTAACCCTAATGATCATGACAAAGATATTCAAAATAATTAAAAATCTAATCCGAAGTCTTACGAATCAAATTAATAATTATATTGATTATCTAATCTAAATCTTGCTAAAAAGCCCAACAATTAATATAATTAGAAAAATGACCCAATGTCTCTCGGGCCAAATTAATAATTAAGATAATTCCGGACTAAACCCCTATGGATAATGCCTACAAAACTCACAAATATTAGCATTCAATATTGCAACTTAAATTAATAAACTTAAAAATATAAACAAAATAAAATAAATAAATAAAAAACTACCTAATGTACTTTTCTTTTTCTTTTATCTTTTCTTTTTTCCCTTCTAGTCACGTGCTTGTGGATCTCTAGGCCGCCGGTGAACAGCACATCGTCGGATCGGCGGGGGTCGTGTCGGATGCGGCGGTGGCGCGATCGGGTCGCGGATGCAGCGGAGCTGCGGTGATGGCGCGGCCGGAGGGAGGAGCAGCAGTGCGAGCGCGGCGGCGCGGGCACGATCATCGGAGGCAGCAGAGAGAGGCATTGGCATAAGCGTGTGGGGGTGCGTCGTTAAGGGGGCTCACCGAGGAAGAGAAACAGTAAAATTGATTTTTACTTCTCTCTTCTCTACTTTTTCTCTCTGTTCACACGTCTCCTTCATGATTCCTTTTTCTCGGGCTCTGTACCTTTTTGCAGAAACCTCAAAACCTGTTGACTTTTTTCTCTGGAGCCGAAAACTCCCTTTTTCTTTTGTGAATTTTTTCTTTTTGTGAACGAATCAAAACCCCGCTCTGGTGCTAAAAATTATGGCCCTTTTATAGTGATTTTTAGACGGCCACTTTTTCTAGCAACTTTCGGATTTCCAGTTTACGTTGCATTAAATCAAGGATGTAAATCGAGCGTGATTTCGCAATCAGCTCGATTTTGCTCGAGATTTCTTCCACTTTGTAAAATCTTTGCCATTTTTCACTTGATTTCAAAATTGTTGCTGCATTTAACAAAATCCGGACATCCATCAGAATTGCATATTTCCTTGCATAATTCAATCAAATCAATTTCCCCATTTTTATTTTCATCTCACAAATATTGCTTATAACCTCATGATCACAACAATCCTTATCTCATGAATATTCTTCCCCGATTTCACCATCTATTGATAAAGATAAGATTACCATGCGATTTTCTTAATTTCCAAAAATCATCATAATATCGCATCAAATCTTAATTTTTCACAAGATATAAAATAACGACGGGCTTGGGTTAATTTTCTCTTTTCGTGGGCTTAGCCCGGCCTGCCGAACTAAAGCTCAAAAGTAAGAAAATTTGAACCCCACCACCGGCCCAATAAAATATAAAAAGTTAAACTAAAGTGAATGCACCTAAACTTATGTGTTATGCAACTAATTAATATTTTTTCAAGGATAAAATTAACCCTTAATTTTCTTATGCAATAAATGATCGGACCGCCAAAATTTAGGTGTCAACAACGAGAAACACGAAGACCCCCTATCAAGCACCCAGCGCCTACCAACGTCTCTTACAAACAGAGAACACCCACGGCACTCAGAGTAAACGGCGCTTCAATATGTGGCTTCGCTCAACGATCGTGTGCGACTTCGTAGGATTTTTCTCTCTTTTGCAACAAGCTTCGTTTCTCTCGTGGACGTGTGGCAGCAACACACCGAAAAGAAGAAACCCTCTAACGTGCGGCTTCTCTCTACGTAGGGTTCTTTTACATAGGTCTTCGTGCACGCCGAAAAAGGAAATACGTGTGTGCCCAAGAAAAGTCAAATTCTTGACTTGGGCTCACCTATTTTGTCTACATGCAGGGATTTCTTCATTGGGCGTGGATTTCTTCATGCAGAGGGACTTCACGCGGCTTTCCTCTTCTGTTCTTCAATTCGGATTCTTCAAGCTTCCATGCAGCAAAGAGGAAACTTTGTTTTCATTTATTTTTATATTTCCTCTTTTTGTAATTCCTTTGCGAGTCCACTGAATTGCACGTTTTAGCAAACGCTCAAACTCGAGTCATATTTAACAATCTCCACCTTGGCTCGAGTTTGAGCCAAATTACAATCGCTTCACAAAAAATCAAATTCTGCCGCTACTTTCCCGTAGCCCCCGATGGGCTCAACCACCACAGATATTATCTAAGTTCAAGCCTCGCTTGAACTTCTCCATAACCGAAGACCTCATCAAAATACCAACTCCACATGCACTTTTAACTACTCCACAAGAATTTTCTGACATAACCTCCTCAACCACAAATAAAGCAAAACCATTGTTGCATCCATATCTGCTAGGAGATCGAATACATACCTTGTCAATATCAGCAGTTATAGCAACCATTGGCTCTATAGGCTCCACCTCGCTATGAGCACCATCTGTGTCAATTACTTTGCTAGTACTCATACTCGCTATCTCAAGAGTTTCTGGTCGCAACTCCACCTCAAGCAAAACACTGTTCAGATCTATATTAACACTGCCACAAACACTCCTAGCCAGAAGTATCGTAGACTCATCAAGGGTAACTTCTCTGCTGTAAACAGGTGAATTTATATCCGGGCACCACAACTGATCGCCTCACTCACCTTGTGCATAGCCATGGAATATGCACCTTACCCTTCCATCAAGCTTACCATCACTCACTCAAAAATAACACGAGCAACCAAACATTCTAAAAATAGAAGAATCAGCAATATTACTTGACCACACTTCTTCAGGAGTCTGCCATTCAATAGCAGTTGATGGGGATCTATTCACCAGGCAGCTTACCTTACTTAGCACATCAGCTAGAATTCTCCTAGCAACACCAGCACTAAAGATAATTTTTCGAGTCGTCTCTAGTAATGTTCTGCTCATCAATTCTACAAATTGTTGTGATTTACTGGCACTAGTGCGGTGTTTCACTATGCTCTCTTTCATGCAGAATTTATTTGCCAGCTCCGAGCGTAACTCCATGCTATTGTCGGCCCGCACATGCTTGATCAACTTACCAGTCTCCGTCTCGATCAAAGCTCTTGACTGCGTGATCCTGACACCAGCATCAAACTTGTGCATTGGCACAAACACCCAGGTCTTCTTCGAGCAGTCCATAGACTCTCGAATAGATGCATCCAACGTCTCCAGAGCGAAACCTGTCATTGTCTCACCTTGAAGTTTATATAGGCCTCCGTGCTTGATTCCTTTCATTATCACCAGCGCACCTCAAACAACCTTCAGAACTCCACCTTTTGAAGAATACCCGTAACCAGCTGAATCTATGGCACCCAAGGAAATTAAGTTCTTCTTCAACTCTGGAACATGCCTCACTCCAGTCAATGTCCTCACGATACCATCATGCATTCTGATTTTAACATCACCAACTCCCACAACAATGCACTCAGCGTTGTTCCCTAACTAGACTCTACCACTACTAGTGCACTGATAAGTGATAAACCAATTTCTATTTGGTGTGACATGAAAAGAACAACCAGAATCCATAACCTAAGGGATGAATAATTAGCGACAGACAAGACATAATCGGCATTATTTGCTACAGCTGCAACATTATCTGCAGAGTCAACTATAATTCCATTACCATTTTCATTCTTCAGCTTAAGGCAATCCCTTCTAAGATACCCCCTCTTGCCACAGCTCCAACAGACAACATTAGCAGTCCTAGACTGACTATGCCTGTTCATATTAGTACTACTATTACCCACACGTGTTCTAGATCTTCCTCTATTTTCACCTACTAAAGCAGTAGATACAGATTCGCCAGATTCTCTTCTACAAATGTCCTCGCTCAGAATCAAATCTCAACTCCATCAAACGTCAAACTTGTTGACCCAGAGGAATTACTAACAGTAGTAACAATAGTATTCCAACTATTAGGCAATGAGGATAATAGAATCAAAGCACGTACCTCATCTTCAAAATCAATCTCAACTAAACTCAATTGACTAACAATCACATTGAATTCATTGATATGATCTGCAACTGACGCACCTTCGCTCATCTTCAAATTAAACAAACGTTGCATCAAATAGACCTTGTTGACCGTAGAGGGCTTCTCGTACATATTCGACAGGGCTTGCATCAAATCAGCAGTGGTCTTCTCCTTCAAGATGTTAAACGTGACATTACGAGCCAACGTCAGCTGAATAACACCCATAGCTCGTCTATCCAGCATATCCCAATCAGCTTGCTTCATCGTCTTTGGTTTCTCCCCAGACAAGGGTAAGTGCAGTTTCATCTGGTAAAGATAATCTTCAATCTGCATCTTCCAGAAACTAAAATCCTTCTCATCAAATCTGTCGATTCTCACTTTTACTTCTTCTGTCGCCATCGATTCGCTTCAACTTAACCAAGCCTGGCTCGATACCAATTGTTGTGATAGGGTAAGCGATCGAACAATAATATAGACGGAAGAAGAAAATAAATCGGACACGGATTTACGTGGTTCAGTCGTAAAAACCTACGTCCACAGGGAGAGCAGCAGCAAATTTCACTATAGATCAAGCGATACAAAGAGATTACACATTCAAGTTACTCAAACACTCTCTCGGTATTTCCTAAGCCCCAATTACACCCAATACACCAATCTTACTTGGATATAAATCACAAATAAGTTTTGCCGCACGAGAAACACGAAGACCCCCTATCAAGCACCCAGCGCCTACAAATGTCTCTCACAAACAAAGAACACCCACGGCACTTAGAGTAAACGGCGCTTCAATATGTGGCTTCGCTCAACGATCGTGTGCGACTTCGTAGGATTTTTCTCTCTTTCGCGGCAAGCTTCGTTTCTCTCATGGACGTGCGGCAGCAACACACCGAAAAGAAGAAACCCTCTAACGTGCGGCTCCTCTCTACGTAGGGTTCTTTTACGTAGGTCTTCGTGCACGCCGAAAAAGGAAATACGTGTGTGCCCAAGAAAAGTCAAATTCTTGACTTGAGCTCACCTATTTTGTCTACATGCAGGGATTTCTTCATTGGGCGTGGATTTCTTCATGCAGAGGGACTTCACGCGGCTTTCCTCTTCTGTTCTTCAATTCGGATTCTGCAAGCTTCCATGCGGCAAAGAGGAAACTTTGTTTTCATTTATTTTTATATTTCCTGTTTTTGTAATTCCTTCGCGAGTCCACTGAATTGCACGTTTTAGCAAACGCTCAAACTCGAGTCATATTTAATAGAGGAGAAGACACGGTGGCTGCTCTGTCCAGCGCATCTCACATGAGCTGGGATAGACACCGCTCACTGTTGACTCGATGGACGCGCGACACCGAGAAGGAGTTGGCTGTCTGGGTTGTTCGTCGAGCGATCCTCGTAGCTGCAGAAGGCGATGTCAATTGGAGAGCAGCATGACGTCACACGATGAAAGCGGAAGTCGGAGTTGTTGGCAACGAGGTAGGGGTAGTGGCTCGGTGATGCGGATGCATCATTGAGTGAGGTGGAAATGGTATCGCTCAATGACGACGCGGTAATATGTGAATGGCGCAGTCCAACGACAAACTCGTTAATATGGCGTGGGCCATTAAGCATTTGGGGCTCGTTATATTGTCAAGCGAAAAATCTGGATGTCACCCGTACAAAGTTAGGTAGGCCTTGCCTACAAAAATGCAGAGTCGGTTAATATTACAAGTATTGGGTACTTCATTTCTTTCTGCTGCTAAAGTACTTCCATTCACACGTAAATTATTTCCATTGGGGACTGCGATTGATCACTACCTCATCTGGAGATCACAGTCAGAGAAGTTAGACGTGCATTGAGAACATAATATATCATCTCGTTGCATGCACATCCAGATGTATGGGTATCTTTCTACCAATCGAACGGCCAACCGTGCAAGCTGGCGGTATACATTTGACTAGAAGGACCGGTCTGAAGGTATGTTTAATTGGATGAAAACGAAACGCCAGTCAGCAGCTTGGAACCACAGAAACTTGTTTCGTTGTCGGTCGGATGCGGTAAGAGCACCGACATCCAACCAAGATACAATTATCCACAGCCTGTAGCTGGTTTGGCTGACCTGCGGTTGAATCTGTCCCAAAGTGTAGGGATCATCTTGACATTGTCTCTCATTTTCTAAAATTATAAATCAATTTTACAAAGATCTGACGATATGTTTGTATTGATCAGACAAATACTTTTCATTAATTAACTTTTTTAAGCAATACAAAATAGTAAAACCTAGAGGAAAAGGTCTGGCATAGCAGTTTCCCATGAAAAAGAATAACACTTTACTTAAGTGTTATAAACTTTTCTTTTTTTATCACTTGAGTATCACGACTTCTAAAAAATATTCATTTGAGTGTCACAACTTTTTAAAAAATGTTTACCTCAAGTATCACAAATCCAACATGGCATTATACTAGTGGTGAATGCCTCTAAAAAATTATGGTGCTCAAGTGATTAATAGAAAATTATGACACTTAACTGAACGGTTTTTAAAAGTCATGACACTCAAGTAAACATTTTTTTAGAAGTCATGGCATGGCATACAATAAGACATCTGGTTGACCCCTTTTTTTTTCTTTTTTTTTCTTTTTTTTTTTTTTTTTTTGCGGAACTATATCTTGGACAAGTCACTCCTAAGGAAAAAGAACTTCAATAAGACAACGGCGAATACCTCCCTAGTGCAACGCAACGTCCCGTTCATTTCACACTCAGACCCAGTTTCTTTCAATATGAGAGGGGAGAATTCTCAAACATCCCAAAGAGATCACAAATTTTTACTTGGGAGATAACAACACCCATCAATTTTCTATCAATGCAAATTGAAGAAGACGCTCAACATCTTACATCCGCAATGCTATTTTTCAACTCGGGCCAAAAAAAAAACTCGGTTTGAGAAATCTAACTTTTTCAATTTAGGGGTAGACTAGTCCTTGATCCAAAATACTAACAAACAAGGTCGTTTCGCTCGCCCGGATGAAAGTTTTTGGCGCTAGTGTTTTTGTCCATTAAGTAAAAGCTTGTGTAATTTTTTGGGTTGTTCAGAAAACGGAGCTATTGTCGTCCCGTGATTTTTTATGTTTGTTTTTGTGTGTATGGCTGACACCAAATTCTATGACAAGCCCACCTTATTTTAACGGTGGAGACGATGGAGAGACTAATCTATTCGTTTTTCATGAGTTGAGGGGTAAATTTTTTAAAATTTAGTGTTTGAATAACTTTTTTTTTCTTTGCTTAAAAGATCAAACAAAAATAAATGATGGGTGAAAAAGGGATTCGAGGGAGACCGATGGAAAGGCGAGATAGGTCTCTTCTTGTCCTTAACTTCTTTTTTGTCCTTTTCATTTGGTTTTTGTTCACTCACAAGGTAATCATCTCTTGAGCCCGCATTCGAGACAAACCTACCATTTTGACGTTTAATATGTACAAGCTGATTTTGAGAACTGCAAATGAAAAACTTGTATGATTAAACATGTTTCATTTTCTTCTCCTAATCATCGTATTTATAATTGCAATTTCTTCTTTCTTCCACACGCTACCTTAAAACATCAGCTCCTTCCTAGTGGACTTAATTTGTGGTTTCATTATGAGGAAGTTGGACTGGTGATGACTCAACTCATGCATTATTCTCAGCCATCAATATTTGATTGTCAATGGCGCTTTTCAAGTTAATTCGACTTTAGATCTATGGCATAGCATTCTCTTAACTTGACACAATAGTCCCACCAAGCGTGCCAAAAAGATATTTTGCCAATTTTGTTTCCTGCGAAAAATCTTTCACCAAACGATGTGTTTTGATTTTATTATAAGAGACTCAGGTTCTATATTGAATCTGAAAAGAGATGTCAAATGCAAGGATAAATTTTATTCTTGACTTGTATATACAACTTTGACAATTGATACTCTGACAACTCAAAAACTAATAACTTCTGGGGACAAATTACACAAATATTTAATTAACGATGTAATCTGAACACAAGTAGCTAAATAAGCCTAAACTTCAAGTTCAAACTATATCAGAATTTAATCTACAAGACAGCTTGTTTTAGATGTATAATTGGATTTCAATCAACAACAGTACCCCTGGATGGAAGACATAACACTAAAAATTAATCGAATATTGGAATTTAATCGACGATACTGAACCGGATAAAGAGACACATCGGAATTTAATCGACGATGGGAATCTTTGAAACTACAGCTAATAGTGTGATAAAGTAAATAAAGTAAAGATAGTTGTTGTATTGTTTGGGTAGAGCCTCTTCGTTGAACAAGTTACGGTATTTATAGGACGAACTAGTAGCCATCAATCGATTACTTTCCTTGGGCACCACTCTTAGCGTTCCCCGTGTTTTCCTTTTCTTCTTGGCAATCTCATCCATAAGCAATTGTTTCTTGACTTGGTGACACTCGCACGACTTACCTATCAAGTGAATAATGGCTTCCCTATTTTTATGTGCATTTTGCACGGCAGCTATTCTTGCCTAAGCTCTAATGCTAATTCCACTTAAACTCTAAGTCTGATGCATTCCTCTCATAGCTTGACACATGACAATTAATTACCTTGTCATCGACTCCAGTATATATGTCTAGAATCCCGTTGACATTTAGCTCAAATATCCTCATAAACACTAGTTGCCCTCAACTTTCATGAACAAAATGAGGTGTATCACTCTTATTATTCTCCTCGTGGCCAGCACATACAACAGAGGTAATTTCGGGTGTCAACACTTTGTTCTTTCTTTTTAATGATAGAGATCTCACACGATCACATTTTTTTTTTTTTTTTTGGTCGGAAAAGGAGCTAAGTCTATTCAAGGAGGGAAAAAAGAACAACCCTTCACAAGGGCATCAGTACTTAACAAATCCAACATAACTTGAGGAGGGTAAAGAAGCCAAGATTGAGGAAGAACGCCTTGACCGTGGGCCTTCGCAGCCCAGTCAGCTAGGGCATTAGCATCGCGACGTACATACTTGACGGAGAGAAGAGGAACACAGGGCAGCAAGGCTGCGATTTCTATCCCTTATATTGTTGATTTTCGGACGCATGACCTTTCAACTGACAAAGAAAAAAGACCTTGTAAGTAATATCTATCTTGGATTGGGAGACAGAAAACAGAAAACGAAATTGCAAAGCATCAACTAAGCCTAACTATACAATGACCTATCCATTATGGAAGAGGATCTGCCGCAAATCTTCGAAGCGAAGTGTTTGATGCAGTTCACGTTTGATTGGAGATGGTTCCTTACATAGTCTAATATAACATGACGAAAAGTCAAGCCGATTTATGTGGGAATGTTAAGTAATGGAATAGACACCATACATTGTTTGGCTCGGTTTCTAATAATTTAGACTTTGAGGGAAAATAGTTTGTTAAAGATGGTATTCGAATATGGGTTACCGGTTCAAATCCTAACATTCAGTCTGTCCATATATCTCTTACCGGAAAATAGTTTGTTAAGATGATATCGGAGTGTGGGTCAACGATTCAAATCCTAAACATTCAGTCTCTTTCATATATCTCTTACCTATATTGCCCGTGTAAGGACTGGATTACATCTGAAGAGGAGTTTTAAAAAGATACGTTTATATGTGTCGTTGGGCTGTGTTTTTTAAAATTTTGAACTTTTGAAATTATTGAAAAAAAAGTTGAAATTACAAAAGAAAAGTTTGTTAACAAGGACTGTATAACTTTGTTCCTGATCAAATCTTCAAAAGCAACAATAAGTTAAAGCAAGAGATGGAGCGCTCAATGTCCACCACGAATCTTCACATATCAATTTATAATCAGCCATCACTGACAAAATTTGTATTGGCACGTACGCTTATAAGTTGTAGTTTGCAACGTATTTGAGCCAAAAGTACCATAGTTTTTCGAATGTGAATTCCTATGAAATACGATATTTTGGTTTGTTTGGAATGAAATCTGAGCATGTATTAAAATGATTTTGGATCGTTAGATCTGAAGGAATCCATGTGTGATCCACCATTCGTTCTTTCACTCAAAAACCCTAGCCACCGTTAGCTCTCACTTAATATTTTCTTGTATACCGGGTTGCTTTGGAAGCCCTTGAAGGGTTTGGTTTCGTTGGGTCTCATTCATATTGTCAAATTAGATTGACCGATAAAGGCAGTAAACATTAAATCCCATGTAGGTAGTGCGTCCAAAAGTTGATTGACGATGTATGACCCAGAAATCGTGATTCATGAGGTTTAGCAGTTGAGTTAAGATAGGAAACCTTACGAAATCGCATGTTTTAAATGGATGTTTAAATTAAAATAATCTTATTAATGAGTGCTTTTATGGCCTTCGTTGGAAATATTTTGTAAATGGTCTCACTTTTCAAAGTTTTCTATTTTCGATATACTTTTTATGATTTTCAAAAACAATTAGTACGCTTAAAACTGTAGCACTTTTTTTTTTTAAATAGTTTTTTTTTTTTTTTTAACAAGTAGCATGGAGACACTGCTCGGACTAGATTCTATCTCTGTAGGCTCTCCGAATGTGCGCATTGATAATTGAGCGATGTTGTTTTGTTCTTTAGTTGACAAGATGGTTACATAGCTTCTTTTAAACTTATAAATGATGAGACAGAAATTAGAATTTTTCTGTAGTGTCTCTGTATTGTTTCATTTGGTCTGGTATAAAGAGGTGGTTTTTGCTAAACCCCTTTGCTTGCTGTGTGGAAGCATTGTTGGAGTTAATGCCTTTCAATAGGACAAGCTATCGACTTTATCTTTAGTTAATATCATGTTCAATTCAAGCCGGTTCCACCATCGATGTTTTCTTCTTTTAATTGCCGAGATTACAAGGATCTTGATGATTTTGCTCAATGTAATATGATCAACTCTTTCCACAGATTGGTTAGGGTTTCACGTCATTTGTTTGCTAAAAGGTCAAGTTTGGTAGATATTTCATTTGCTAAATGTGGAGGACAGAATGAAGTTTTAGAACAACAAGCACTTTTATGTGATTGGTTTCATTGGACAGGACTAGAACCGGACCAAATCGGACCAGGAACTGATCATCCCTTGTACAAAGACTTATAAAATTTGTATATTGAATTTTTTTATACAAATTGCTAATAATATAAACCTAAATTAATTAGAATGATCATATTTAGATCAGAGAAATGGAGTTCAAATTATTGGGAGAATAATGACAACCCGAATAAAATCATATTAGCACTATCTCCCTTTGTATACAACATAATAGGAACCATACAATAAAGTAAATACCAAGCACCCACAAACACCAACAACTCTACTTGGAAAACCTCCCCAGTATGAGGAGATAAAAAAGGGGGACTGAAGTCCACCCAAAATCATCACTATCAATAAAATTGGGTAAACAAAGCTTTTGCCTAGCTAATAATAACAAAGGTAAAGGCAACAACAATATCAAAAACACAATTCTTGGTAATACACAGGCACTTCAAAAGAGATTAAGGATAGATCTCACTAAAATACATGTTTGGTTCAATCTTCAAAAAACTTGATGTAGGAAGCACGTATCAACCTCTAATTGTCGGCTTGAAGAAAATCGAACAATACCCATTTTTCCAAATTTTCTGCTCTCTTTCTCTCTTGCTACAGTCTCACATTAATCACTATTTGCAGCTACCACATGAAATAGAGATTTGAGGCCAATATAGCATTCCATTAATTTTTCATATGGATTATCATTAAGACTCAAGCTTTTGAGCTTGCGTTTCATTGGGCTTCCTCTACAGGGAACGGAACCATCCAAACACAAATGTCAGTAGCATCATTCGAAGATAGCCTTCCTTCTGGTCTTGGCCGAGGTGTCGGTTCCTTGATTGGCGGCCCGAATGAGTGCTTCTATGACAACATTGCGATTGCATTGTAGCAGGATTTGGCTAGCAGACTTGCTCTGCTGTTAACACATTTTCAGAAAAATTTAGGCACATTTCCAACATGTAAACACTTCGTGAATCACGTGTAATAGGTTTGCTTCATATAGAATCATTCATTCTACCGGTGGGGAAGATGAACGATAAAAGCAAGTAGCTTTATTTCACAATGTACTAATCACTATGTAACTACGTAAGATCTTATGTATGTTGAGCACAATTGCTTTGTTTGATGTGATTAGGAGAATTGGTTATTCGCCTTCTTCATTCTCGTAAGTAGTAAATATCAGTGGTGATTTGACCAAAATTCTGTTGAATTTATTGGGGTTGTGTTTCTTATTAAATAGGCGAGACCTATTTGTAGCATTTTTAGCTCGTGGCTTTACAATGTGCTTACTTAGTTGGAGAGCTCTTCTTACGTTATCTTGGGCTTCTCCATCATCAATAGCGACCAACCTCCGCCGCGGACGACGACGAGCGAAGGAAGGAGACGATCAAAGGAGAGGCAAGTGGCTGAGAAGAAGAGTGGGTTTGTGAGGTGTGATTATGACATGGCGGGCAAGTCTTTTACTGGTTTATTTTCATTGGCTCCGTGAGGATCTTTTAATAAATACTCGAAATGGGGTAGATCTAGCCATAGCCATACCCCCAATTTCTTTTCCCTCCACATATGTCGGTGTCATCTCCTGCATTACTCTCAACCCCTTTCTTAGCACCTGTCAAATGAATAGCATGGGTCAATGTTACTATTTATGTTATTTTTTAAGTATTGCAACATCAACAGCAGTCACTTTAAAGCTAACCTAATATGCTGTAGTTGCGCGTTAGAATCGTTTGGGTTATTTAATGTGGGCACGGTTGCTTCAACTGACTCGTTATTGAATTATTCAAAAGAAAATAAAAAATTGTGAACCTTATCTAGAAGTCATCTATGGGTTCCACGACGTGAAAATAAAATGGATATCAAGTTGTAAATGAAGGTACGATTTAATATTTAAATATTTCAACGTTCAACCTCATGCATAGGATCTTGGTCTAAATTTAAAGCATGAAAAAATACGTAATTGGAAATACAAGTAAAGGCCTACAAAAATTTGAACCAAGACCTTTTACTCTGATATTATATAAGATTTTGTAAGATCTCTTGTTGTAGTATCATATGAAATTTTTGGGAACTATTGCCTATTGTTTAAAAAATGTAAGTTATTACAAGAAGGTGTTTGTCGCGACCCCATTTTTCGGGGGCGCCTGGCCGGATCGGGTTCGAGCGCCGAAAGGAGGCTAATGGCTCGGCTGGGTTTAATTAAAGCCTGAACTCTCCCAAGTCCGCCAATTCACGACTTTAAAATATTTGATTTGTAAATTGAATTTTAAAACGGAGTCGCCACTAATCAATTTGGGGTAGGTTGATTAGAAACCTAAGCAAAGTATAAATACTTGCTCTGCGCAACCCGAGAGAAATTAGGATCGGGGACTTGATTACACTAGTTAATCACTAATGCCCTTTCGGTACCTAATCGTGTTTAAACTCTAAGGTTTTTTGGATGTTTGGGATTTTCCATGTATTTTAGGAAAAATCACATTTTTGGGTATTTTCCTCATTTTGGACATAAAAGGGATTTTTTTTTTTGGATTTTTGGGGTTTTTTTGGAGAAAATACAAGTATTTTTGGCTTTTATGAAAATTTTGGGCTTTTTATGAATTTTGACATTTTTTTTTTGGAATTTTTGACATTTTTTAGATTTTTTTGGAAAATATTAAAATATTAAATATTTTTGGATATTTTGGAAAATAATAATATTTTTGATTTTTCTGAATATTTCCGAAAATAAATAATTTTTGTTTTGATTTTTGATTTTTGGAAATTTAAAACATTTTTAAAACATTTTTTTGATTTTTGAAATTTTAAAATGATTTTTGAAATAATAAAAATATTAAAAAACTCGACCGGGTCGAATCCACGGTTCGGATCCGCCCGGTCGATCCGAAACGCGGCAAGGGGCCGCGTTTTGGGGCGAGCCAAAACGACGCCAGAGCCAAGCGCGGACGCCCGACCCGGCCCGTCGACCCGGCTCCGCAACCCGGCTCCTTCCTTTCTCGCAAAATGACGTCGTCCCCGCCTCTTCGTCAAACGGCGTCGTATTTCCTCGGCCTAGAGACCGGGTCCTCGGGCGGAACCCTACCGGATCCGACCCGGTTTTCAACCCGATTTTACGTGCGGCGACGAAACGACGCCGTTTTGAGGGACAGACGACCCGACCCGACCCGACGATGACGACCCGGCCTCCCCTTCAGCGAAAACGACACCGTACCCGACCCGGCTCCTCAAAACGACACCGTCTGACTCGACTCTTTACACCGCGTGGAGCGACGCCGTTTTTACGGACACTCGACCCGACGACGACCCGACCTCCCCTCTCGGCGCAATACGACAACGTGTCGGGGGCCGACCCGATTCGATCCGACGACGGCATGAGACGATGCCGTTTCTCCCACGCCCGGCCCGGATCCGACCCGACTCTCAACCCGACCTCCAATCCCTCTTTTGTGTGTGGAACCCTACCCGGTTCCTGGTCCGGGTCCGACCCGGTGACCGGGATCGTGACCGGAAAACCAGGGAACCCTAGGGTTCCAAATTAGGAAGAAATGGGCGACGGCGACGACGGCGCGACGGCGGCGGTGGGGGAGATGATGGCGAGGGTGGTTGTGGCGGTGGTTACCTACGGCGGCAAGGCTTGGACGGTGGCGAGGCTCCTCCGCCTTCCTCCTCCTCCTTCGGTCCCTCCTCTCTCTCTCTCTCTCTCTCTCTCTCTCCGCGACTCTCGCGGCCCCGGCGAAGTTGGGATCGGGAAGTCGCGAGCTTCTGGCCCCCCTCTGAAGTCTCTCAGCGGGGTTCCAGGAGCTGCGAGTCTCCTTCTCCTCTCTGCCGTGCCTCGGTGTGTCGATTAACGAAGGGGGGAGGGCCTATTTATAGGCGACGGATGGCCGGTCGGCGAGGGTTCGGCCGGGGTGGGTGCTGCGGCTTCCGCCGGCTGAACCAGCGTCCCATCGGCCGTCAAGCTTATCCGACCACGTCCCCTCGCCGTTGCTGTTCATCTGCACCTTCACGTGCTCGCCATACGCCGCGTCGTCCACACCGCCGCTCGCCTCTCTTTTCTCCGGCCGTCGCGGCTGCTCGCGCGTGCACCGCACGCGATTTCGGGTGAAGAAGGCGGGTCGCACGGGCGCGGGCGCGGGCGCGGGTCGACCCGTGGGTTTTGGGCCGCGCGGTCTTCTGGGCCGTTTGGGCCGTTTTCTTCCGTTTTTGGCCGTTTGGCCGTTTTTTCTGTTTTTTTTTCGTTTTTTGGCTTTTGGGCCGGTTTTTCCGTTTTTTCTATTTTTTGTTTTTTCAGTTTTAATCAAAATAAAATAAAATGCAATAAGAACCAAAAATTAATTAGAAACCTATAAATAAAATTGAAAATCAAAAATTAGGCGTCAACAGCTGCCCCTCTTTGAAGGTGAGCTCGCAGAGGTTGCATTCAAAGACAAACCGATGCCTAATTTTTACCCGGCGTGGGCAGCAGATTATATCTTTTAGGACATACTATCCTATGCAACAAGAGGAATGTACGAGATAAGAAGATACCCGGAGTTACTTACCGGGAATGAGTGAGATAGGGTGTGAACCCGGGTTTTGGTAAGTATCAAGGCGTCGTCTTACCCGGTGATATGAGGAGGCTGCTTTTCGGGACTCGAACCATTCTTCGGTCGCCTGTTGGAGCAATCAAGGGGTTGTCTCGGACCCGAACCATTCTTCGGTCGCCGTGACGGGAAATTACTTCTTCAGGACCCGAACCATTCTTCGGTCGCCTGTTGGAGCAATCGGGGGGTGTCTCGGACCCGAACCATTCTTCGGTCGCCGTGACGGGAAATCACTTCTCCAGGACCCGAACCATTCTTCGGTCGCCTGTTGGAGCAATCAGGGGGTGTCTCGGACCCGAACCATTCTTTGGTCGCCGTGACGGGAAATCACTTCTCCAGGACCCGAACCATTCTTCGGTCGCCTGTCGGAGCAATCAGAGGGGTGTCTCGGACCCGAACCATTCTTCGGTCGCCGTGACTGGAGATGCGCCAACCTTTCTCAGGGCATCTCATTTGGGGGGTGTTTGACTTCTGTCAGGGACACCAGTTGGTACCTGACCATTCTTAGGAGATGCGCCGACCTTTCTCAGGGCATCTGTTTTTGGGGGTGTTTGACTTACGTCGGGGACACCGTTGAGACCCAACCTTTCTCGGGGATGCGCCGACCTTTCTCGGGCATCTTCTCACGGGGGGTGTGTGACCTCGTCGGGGACACTGTTGAGACCCGACCTTTCTCGGGGATGCGCCGACCTTTCTCGGGGCATCTTTCTACGGGGGTATCCGGACATTCACGAGACACATTAAAGAGTACATGGATATTCACAAGTACTAACCGATTTGGATATTTGGGCCTTGTGCATCATAAGCATTTGAAGGGGTACTTGGATGATCACAAGTACGAGTTTTAGGGATCTCGGACATTCACAAGTATCGAAAGGGCTTTTTGATAATTAAAAATATGGAGAGCATACCTTAGGTATTTGTGAAGGTCTCTTTCTTTATGGAAATAGGGAATATCGAGGACGTACTTGAGATATTCGCGGAAGCTTCTTACCTCTTGGGAGTTGGGAATATCGAGGACATGCCTCGCATATTCATGAAGGCCTCTCACCTCCTGGCAGTGGGAATACCAAGGACATGCCTTGCCTACTCATGAAGGTCTCTCACCTCCTGGTAAAGGGGAATATCGAGGACGTACCTTGGATATTCATGAAGGTCTCTCACCTCCTGGTAATGGGGAATATCGAGGACATGCCTCGCATATTCATGAAGATCTCTCACCTCCCGGTAAAGGGAATATTGAGGACATGCCTCGCATATTCATGGAAGTTTCTTACCTCTTGAGAATTGGGAATATTGAGGACATGCCTCGCATATTCATGAAGGTCTCTCACCTCCTGGTAAAGGGAATATCGAGGACATGCCTCGCATATTCATGAAGGTCTCTCACCTCCTGGTAAAAGGGAATATCGGGGGCTTACCTGAGATGTTTGTGAAGGCCTCCCGCCTCCTGGAACTTGAGAATGCTAAGGACGTATCTCGGATATTGGTGAAGGCCTCCCGCCTTTTGGAAATTGGGAACACCGAGGGCGTACCTGAGATGTTCATGAAGGTTGCTACCTTCTGGCAATTTTGGATGCAACGCGAGGCTTACCTGGATGGCCGTCGGTACGCAGGTGTACACGGTAGAGGGATATTTGGATGAACACAAATATTTATCAATATGATCGGGGACTATATCGACTAGTCCAAGTGTGAGAAAGCATACCGGGTAATCGCGGGAGCATGATGTGGTGGAATGCTTGAGGAGCTTGCTAGCATCCAATGTCATGATTTTGAGGACAACTCTAACAGGTCGAGTGTCATAAAAAGGGGTACTCAAACAGTGGTCAGTACTTAAAGATGAGAGGATACTTGGACAGTCGCAAGCACCTAAACTTTAATGACAGCATGAATAGGTCGAGTGTCAACAGAGGGAGCACTTAAGTAGTGGCAAACACTCGAAAACAGGGGGATGCTTGGGTAATTGCAGATGTCGATATTTGAGGGACAAATCAAGCAAGCTGAGCATCAGTACCTAGATAGTGGTAGGTACTTAAAGATAGAGGGATACTTGGCCAGTCACAAATATCAATGCTCTGGGGACAACTCGCACAGGCTGAGTGTCAATAAGATGGGGGGGACCTAGATAGTAGTAGGTACTCAAACACAAAGTTCCGGAAACAGGAACGGGGAAATACTTTCTGGCGACATTTCTAATCTTTATGAGTATGCTTGCTCTTTATACAATATGTAGACATGTATGCAATGATTGTATGTGCTTGTAAAGATGCGATTTATGCATGATAACCATGTCAACTCTGTATCATTTGAATTCCACTGGGGAAGATTTTGAAAGACAACTTTTGTTTAGAATGCAGATGTCTTTGAGCATGCCAGACGAGGGATTTTCAGTCTGAAAGGACTTTCCACTCACTCTCATGGGAAAGGCTGTTTTATCCTGACCATTGATGCAGGGTTTATAAGGACCACACTATCTCACCGTCATCATGTCAGCAGGGGTCCGAGTATTCTCGCAAATGATACGACTTTACCAATGTGAGAGGTCTTTTTGGAGTTGTGATGAAGGCTCGGATAATGGCTTTTCAAAGGGGACCAATAAGGTCGGGGCTTTGTAGGGAGGATGTTGCATGGTTATTTCCGGGTGTTTGCAAGTCGAGGATCCTGCGAAAAGAGATAGGATAATCTTGCTCGTACTTCTTCGAGCGATGTTTCTGAACATATGAAATCCTACGTTAATTGAAGTGCCCCTAGTTTGAAGAGACTTTTTACAAGAGGACGCTGCGTAGGCTTGACTCTTGTGACAGCTGGTGATCGTCTGGGCGTTTGTCACCGATCTCTCTTCTTACAGTCTGGCAAAGGTTCCATGGATCTCAATGGTAACTCCTTTTGGGGATACAAATGACTGCCTTTTTGTTCGGGGCATCGGCCTTGCTTTTACCAGGCACACTGCTTTTTTATTACCCCATTCCCTTTTTTTCAATTTTTTATTCACGGGCATTGACCTTGCTCTTACTGTGTACACCGCTTTTTATGCCCCAGGTTTTTGTCTTTGTTGCTTGAGGAACCGGTCTTGACGAGTTCGAGTGCATGCCTTCACTAGACTTTGTTGAGTCTTCATCTTTTGCCGGCTCTTCGATTATGCTTGCTTGGATGACGGCTTCCGCTTTGCCTTTTGTGAGGGTGATTTTACAGACTCAATTGAGTCGTACAATGGTTACAAGTGCGTAAAGAAAGAATTGCTCTTCATGACTCTAGGGCACTTAAATTAACGCGAGTGTTCATATGCAATAAAGATGCTGAAAGATTGATGCAAGTGTAAGTAAGAGAATTTCTATCCCTTTCCTCACCTCGCGATGCTGACTTGTCTTTGGCTTGCCCCATTGTGGGGTGGTTTTTTGACAGTGGGTAGGATGGAAATTTGGCCAGTGTATGGGGCTCAAGGTGGGTGAGGGAATGCCTCCCATTGTTTTGGTTATCGTACCATTCGCGAGAGAACTCTTTACCCTGTAGTCATGGAATTTTCTGCACTCATCTCGCAAGTGTATAGATGGGGGACTGTGTATGGGGTACGGCTTGCCTGTCATCATTCTGAGGTGCCTCATCCGACATGCTCGATTAGTCTTGTATTCTTCACTTGGTTGTCTATTTTGATAATCCTCAATGGAATCAAAGATTTAGGCAGACAAAATCATCGTGCACAATTCACATGGAAAAAGGCATGCAGTATGATGCGAAAGAGTTTTGTGTTTTTCAAAAATGAATGAATAGCTTTTTATTCAAGAAAGACTATTAATAGCTTGAATGGTATTCACAAATGTGTTGAAATTTGAGCATTAAAAGAGGCTTTTTACATATGGGTGTTAATAAAATGCTCCTATTGGTTAGGGACATGACACATGCATGATCAGCTGGGGATTAGGGATCCGATCGGGAATTCCTATTCTTGCTTTTGCGAAGGGAAGCCGTGGATGTGGCTCAAACAATAGGGCCTAGATTTAAGCGACTTGAGGCTTTGAAGGCTCTCTCGTCATTTGCTTTGGTGATACTTGGGGTGTCATTCTCGCTTTGGAAGGTTTATCGAGTTTGACAAGACTTTCATTGACTTATTTTCGTATCTTGACGGCCAGCGATCCTGTAAAAGGCAAGAGAAAGTGTGTTAGTCACGAATCTCTTTTGGAAGTTAAATAATTGGAAGTGATACAACATTACTCTTCACTAGTTTGCTTAAGTGGACGGGGAGGGTTGAAGTCTTGTGCTTCCCATTTCGTCAGGTCGATCATTGGCTTGTGGATGACACATCCTTTTATGGAGCCAGGTGTATTTGATGGAAGTCATTTATGCATCCTAGCTTGGCTAGCACTGATTTATCTAACCTTTGAGTTTGGTCCTCGATTTGTGAAGTTTCTTGCCAAATTGGGAAAACATGTCAAAAACGGGTTCAGATGGTAGGGATATTGGAAACGATACTAGATTACCCTTCCCTAGAGCTTGTCTGTGCTAGCTCTTGAGGATGCTTGAATGTTGAGGATGGCCTATTTATCTTGACACGGCTCGGTGTTTCCTTCCGTTGGCCTTTATGATTGCTAGTCGTTGATTCATCTCCAACGCATTCCTTCTGTGGAATTTTCTTTTCTTTGTCTTTGGCTATAGTATTATTGAGCAAAAGTCATGTACCTCAAGCTTCTATGGAATTCGAGATGGACAATCAAAACTTCCAGCTTTTCAATAGCAATTACTTCTCGCGAGAGCACGTGTTTGGAACAAGAAGTGAGGTTTCCGGATTCTAAGCTGTTGACCGAAAGCTCTTTCGACTTGGAGTGATTCTTGAATGATGCCTCTTTTGTGCCGAGCTGGATGAAGTTGTCACGCATCTGCTTGGGTAATGTCGATTTGCCTGAGTTATGTCATTAAATTTGCTATTCGATTTTCGACACTTCCCTAAATGCTGGTGGTTACCATTTAACCAAATGCACATTTCTCGTGATGGCGTAAATATAACACTCATATAAAGAAGATGCATAGGCATTTTCATTCGATAGAGAAATATTTGGCAATGCTAGACGGTGAACATTTTTCAAGGGTAGTACTTCTTTAAAGCATCGAATTCAACGGCTTAGAAAATTCTCGCCCATCCATCTCGGTTAGGATCAAGGCTCCTCCGGGAGTATCTTCTTTATTACATAAGGACCCTTGTAATTCGGGCGAACTTGCCTCCGGGCTCGGAAAGATTGGTAGCGTCTTCCTTAAGACTAGCTCATTTACTTCAAGCGCCCGGGCCGCACTTTTTGATTAAACGATCGAGCTACCTTCGTTGATAACACCGGCCGTGAGAGAGCTTTCGATCGCTTTTCCTCGATCATGTTCAGCTGCTCAAGCCTTTGTTGTGTCCACTCCTCCTCGGATAAGCCAGCTTGGGATAGAACTCGTAGGGAAGGGATTTCTACTTCCACAGGCAAGACCGCCTCCATACCATAAACCAGGGAAAAAGGGGTTGCCCTAGTAGAAGTTCGAATCGAGGTTCGGTATGCTGTTAGTGCAAAGGGTAACCTCTTATGCCAGTCACAGTAGTTTTCATCCGTCTTGGCTAAGATCTTTTTGATGTTCTTGTTGGCGGCCTCTACGGCTCCATTCATTTGTGGTGATAGGGTGATGAGTTCAAATGTTGGATTTTGAACTTAGAGAATAACCGTTCGATCAGCTTGTTATTCGGGTTTGTCCCATTGTCGGTGATGATGGAATCGGTACACCATAAAGGGCGATTATGTCGCGCTTGATGAACTTCATGACATTCCGTGCGTCACGCCGGCATATGATGTGGCCTCAATCCATTTTGAAAAGTAGTCAATTGCCACCGGGATGAATCGATGTCCGTTCGATGCCTTTGGGTTAATCGGGCCAATTACATCGATCCCCACATTGAGAATGGCCATGGCTCAAATAACTGATGTAGTTCAGTTGGAGGGACATTTACCTTGTCTTCGTGAATCTGACAACGATGGCAACTTCGCACATGCCGACGGTTACTCTCTAAGGGGAGCCGCACAACCCAGTCTCATTATCTCCTTGGCCAACATACGTCCATTCATGTGAGGGCCACATACTCCCTCATGTACTTCTTGCATTATTTGTATGGCCTTGGCTGCATCCACGCATCTTAGCAGGACTGAGTCATAGGATCTCTTGTACAGATTTTCACCGTTGACGAAAAACCTTGAAGCCATTTTCATTAGGTACTTTCGATCAGAGGGTGTGCTTTGTTCAGGGAATTCTTGCTTCTGGACATATCTCATGATATCGTAATACCAAGGCTTCCCATCAAGCTTCTCAGTTATGGTCATGCAGTGGGCTTGTCTTGCCAGAACTTCGATCTTTAGAGGTTCTACTTCTAGCCCTTTCGTTGCTTGCAACATAGATGACAGCGTTGCTAGTGCATCGAATTAATTATGAATTCTAGGCAAGTATTCAAATGAGATGTCTTGGAATTTCCCGCCAACTTTTCCAAGTAACCGTGATAAGGCACAAGCTTAGCATCCTTTGTCTTCCATTCGCCCACCGTCGACAGATTATTAAAGTAGAATCACCGAACACCTTTAGCTTGGTTATTCCCATTTCAATAGTTTGCAAGCCGAGGATGCATGCCTCATACTCGGCTATGTTGTTAGTGCACGGAAATACCGGTTTTGCAGCCACGGGGTAATGTTGCCCATTTGGGGATATCAAGATCGCCCAGTCCGGAGCCTGACAGATTCGCGGCTCCGTCGAAGAACATGGTCCACTTGTCTTCTTCTATGGCGAAAACCTGGTCATCCGAGGGATTATCCTCACGTACTTCTTCAGGACAGTCTGCTAACATATCAGCAATCACCCGCCCTTTAACTGATTTCTGTGGCAACATCTGAATGTCAAATTCTGAAATCAGGATTTGCCATTTGGCAGATTTTCCTATCAATACCGGACGGCGAGAGATATTTGATTGGATCGCTTTCGGTTACAAGGAAGGTTTGGTAATGCAAGGTATACTTGTCGGAGTCGTGCAATACCCATACCAATGCGGCACACGTCTTCTCTGATGTGGAGTAGTTTTGTTCTGACATGGTGAACTTTTTACTCAAATAGTAGATGGCTCGCTCTTTCTGTTCACGAGGTCCCTTTTGTGCCAGCATGGCACCTAGGGATTCACTGTTGATGGTAAGGTATAGAATTAAAGGCTGCCCCGGGACCGGAGGTACCGGATCGGGGTTTCATCAGAAATCTTGTTTCAGGTCTTCAAATGCTAATTGGCAATCCTCATCCCATTTAATTTGTGCATCTTTCCTGAGAAGCTTAAAGAAAGGTTTTGCAGTTTCAGAAAGCTGGGAAATGAATCGTGCAATGTAATATACTCTTCCCAGGAGACTCCGGACTTCTTTTATAGTTGAAGGAGGAGGCATCTCAAATATCGCCTTGGTTTTTGACGGATCTACTTCTATTCCTTCACGGCTTACAATGAATCCTAGTAATTTGCCGAAGTTGCCCCAAACACGCATTTTCTTTGGGTTCGGGCGCAATTTAAACCGGCGAAGTCGCTCAAATAGTTTCTCCAAGGTCTTTACGTGGTCTTCTCCATGCCTGGTTTTAGCGATCATGTCGTCGACATATACCTCAATTTCTTTGTGCATCATGTCGTGGAAAAGGGTGATCATGGCACGCTGGTAAGTTGCCCCAGCATTTTTCAGGCCAAAAGGCGTGACTTTATAATGAAAGGTTCCCCATGGAGTAATGAATGCCGTTTTTTCTTTGTCTTCTTCCTTCATCCTTATTTGGTTATATCCCGAAAATCCATCCATAAAGAGAAAAGTCTGAATCCCGATCTTGTCTACAAGAACGTCTATGTGAGGCAACGGAAAATCATCCTTCGGGCTTGCTTTGTTCAAGTCGCGATAATCGATACAAACACGTATTCGACCATCCTTTTTCTTTGCGGTACGATGTTTGCCACCCACTGGGATATTGCGAGACCTCGAGGAAACCCACTTGGAGTAGTTTCATTACTTCTTCTTCAATCTTTTCGACAATTCGGCTTGGTCCTTCTCGGCCGTTGCTTCTTGGGAGTTATATCAGGGTCAGTTGGCAGGCTGTGCTCCACAACTATTGGATCAAGGCCTGGCATATCCGCGTATGACCATGCGAACACGTCTTGATACCTCCTTAGAAGGGCAATTAAGTCCGCAGCTTCTTTTTCAGGGAGGTTGGCGCCGATCTTTATCTCTCTCGGATCCTCTGTGGTGCTTAAATTGACAGTGATAGTGTCTTCGATGGTAGGGGGCCTTGTTTCTTCATGCCGCTCCCAATTCCGTTGGATTTCATTGGAATTATCAAAGTCATCTTCCGAGCTATCAGAGTGGCTATCCATCTTTGTCGGTTTGGATCGTCTTGACTGTTTGGATTTTCTTCCTGTTGTCAGTAATTGCTTTAAAGGAGTTTCTTCCCCATACTCCTGGGTTTGTCAAAGCTGCGACGCCTGGCTGGCCGGGCATGTCGTGCGACAAGATAGTCTTTTGGCTCAAGAGGGAGCTAGGCAGGAGCGAGACATGTCGTGGATTTCTGGATCTCAACTCTATGGCTGTACCTATTATGCTTCATCCTTTGCATCCTGTCAATAGAAGGGAGAGTTTGTTATTTTCAATGTCATGTTAGGGGGATAAGACTTACTCCTTTTGAAACAGGATGATCCTTTCTTGTTTGCCCCCATTTTCTTGGAACAATGTCTTCGTGTTTTGACCTGTCCACATGATGTGCTGATTTTAGATGCTTTCTATCACATGATATTTTGAGACATAAAGTGGGAGACAAACATGCTTTCATTTGTTATCTCATTTTGACAAAAGCTTTTGGTAATGAAATACTTTCTATTTTCAAAACATTTTTTGGGGAGAAAAAAAGCATGAGGAAGCCCTGCCCTCAGTATTCTCCTTGGACGTCATTTTCTTTTCGTGGCTGGATAACATCGCTGAGCAAGTTTGGAATACTTCCTCATATTTTTCAAAACAAAATCTTTGGAACTTATACGTCGAGTTCTTGGAATGAGAAAATACAACTCTAACACACTAGACATAATAAGAAACATGACAAAAAAACAAGTAAAACCCATGACAACTCCTGTGCAAGGGAATGCTTTGGTAGTGCCGGTCTTGGGGCTAAGCATCCTTGGATTCCTCATTTTCAGTAGACTCGAAGTACTCGCATGCAATGACCACTTCGCTGAAGCTACGGAAGTGCAACCCGCGCAACCAGCAGCGACAGTCGTAGGGCAAGGCTTCTATAAACTGTTTCATCAATTCCTCCTCGGCCAGTTCAGGGTGGATTTGCATTATGGGAGTCCTCCACCTCTCGGCATATGTTCGGAAATTCTCCATTGGCCTTCTTCCGAAGTGGGTCAAATCTCCGCATGGCAGCTCAGTTCCGATATGGCCCTGGAACCGGTGCAGGAATGTGGAGGTCAGCTCGTTCCACTCTTCTATGAGATGAACATTTGCTGTGAAGAACCACTGTAATGCAGAACCGGTAAGGGTTTCTTGAAATGCCTGAGTTGTGAGTATTCTTTGGGCCATAATAGCGACTCATTTCTTCATAGAGATACCGCAAGTGAGCCACAGGGCAAGTCGTGCCATTATACTTGTGGAGGTTGGGTATCCACATCTCTATGGGGGTTAGGATTCTATGGGAGTGAGATAAGCTTGATAGGTCTTGGTTAGGCCGCTGGCTTTCCCATTGCATACCCCTTGGTGTGTCGAATTCTTCTTCTTCAGGGATGTTGGACTCTACCGAAATTACCCCATTGCTTTCTTCAGAGCCAAAATTACTGGATGAGATATTTAAGCTATCCTTACGGTCGGGTGGTGGGTCTAGCACTTCGTCGGGATCGTAGCGGATAAAGACGTATTCCTCTCCTTCTAACAGGCCTTCATCTTCGAATGAGAGCAGGAAACAGTTATAGGATGAACTGTCAGTCTCGCCGTTGAAATAGCGATGGTAGTCCTTGGGGCGGTACTCTAGGGGTGGGAAGTCTTCAGGGTCATATTCCAGGGGATGGCTGCCCTCAAGGTTGTGTTCCTGGGAATGCTCGGAGCTTTGGTACTGTAGCTCATCGTCGGATGATGTATCAATGGCGAGGCTTTCTTTTATTGGTCCCTGGTCCGGATCTTTTGAGTAAGGCTCTATGTTTGGCTATCTCTGCTTTGTTAAGGGAAGTGAGAGATACTGAGGTTTCGCTTTCTGAGTCACTTTCCAGGTTGATAGGGGTTGGTATCCTTTGGACCTTGGCTCTTGGAGTAAGCTTGGGGAGTTGTTTTGTCGTGCCCCAGTCTCGAATGTGCTCCGAACCCGTGATTTCATACAAAGGTTCTTTGCCTTTCCTAGTGGGGTTTTCTCGGTGACGGACGCCGTTCAATTGCCCACTCACTATGCAAGGCTGTGTTGGTATTTATTTCTCTGTCTCAAAGCAATCAATGGCCTTTCATACTCCGATTATCGGTTCTTTGTAGGATAGGGCTATGTCGGGGCTAATGTCGTACTCTTGGTAGAAAACGTGAATTAGTTCCTTCCGGGACTTAAGGAGACTAATCTTTTAATAATGTACCATCGCAAGGCTGGGCCGGTCGGGTTCGGCGGGTATGATTGAATCATTTTTTGGACCAGGTAGGCTTGTAGGTAGGCTTCAGGGTGAGGGGCATTAGCATACTTTTCACATTCAGGTGTCTTGAATTCTTCAAGGATCTCGAAGTTAGAGTAGTCAGATAAGTTGATGGGATTCTGCCCCTATAGTTGGCTTAACTTCTCCATGATCTTTCTAAATTGTTCATGGTGTTGGCTAGTTTTTAGCATATCTGTAGGGGTCATGACGGTGCCTAGGGTAATTACGAGTTGGGCTCATCATGAGTGGATTTTATCTGTCTTGAGAGCTGTTGAAGGGCAATGGACATCCGCCCTACGCCGTCTTCGATGTGGGCGAGGCGATTCCCGCACTTCATCCCGATCGACCCTATCATGAGGGGCCAATCGCGGGTGGCCGATGACTAACGATTCATGATTACCTGTGTTGAAAGCGATGAATGAGTACAAGATAGACAAAGATTGACCCATGGCAACGATCGACTACTTTCATTTAAAAGAGGGTTTTTGAGACTCCTAACGTCTAGGAATTGAAATGACGTAACCAAGTACTAGACACTTAAAGAAAAGTCCCTAGACAATGGGACCAAGTTTTCAAAAAAAAAAAACTAGGGAAATATGACTACATATGCGACATGGGGGTCTTGTGACGACTGCTCGCTTCCTTGGCTTGGCCCCGAGCTGAGTGTCCGGCTTACTCCCGTATCTTTTGCATAAGGTCAACTTGCTCGTGTAGGCTGCTCTCTCTGATGGACCGAGGGACCGATGGCTTCCACTTTGCAGGGATATGATATTTGTGGATGCGGAACGCAGAGGTGTGATGGGTTTCTTCTTCTCCTTCAAGCCCTTCGAGGTATCATGATCCGTTCGTGGTGGCACTTGTCCCGCATTTCCTTGGTAGTAGAAATTTCGAGTGCGAAATCATGGCTTGTGTTGAAAAGGATCGGAGGGGTTCTCCCTCTGGAAGGCGGCAGGATCCTCTGGAGGGCTCCAAACTGTCGTGCCGGGTGATAGGAAATAGCGCCGGCGCAATCGAATAGCGGAATTGGGTGGCGAGCCCCTTCTTTATGGAATCGATCGGCACACCACTGGAATGTCTCAGGAGCTGGATTTCAAATGTAAAGGTGAGTGTCTTTGGGCACCAGAAATGTACAATGCTTCGTATGACTTCCGGGCGAACAGTAATATGGATTAGTGAAAGGAGATGGCCGAGTCCTGGGCAGGCTGATCCAACTGACCCCACCATCTGAGAAGCTTCGCCTTGGGAGTAGGAATGAACTGGATGTCATCTTCCCCCATCACATATAAACCGAGGTTTTGAAAAATTTATCCTAAATTGCCATGGGCCAATAAAAGACTTGAGTAAAAAAAACTGAGTAAATAAATTACTTTACTTTTAAGTAAAATGACAAGCACAAAGACATACACATGAGACGTGCGGCTCGATTTCTAACTCAGAAGGCTTGGTGAAATTAAAAGGGCATCTCGCGGGTCGCAGTCTCGCGTTAGCGGCGTACCCTCTTAACCTCGGCTAAGAAATTCGGGAAAAGAAAGGCAACCTCTACATCGCAGTCTCGCGTTCGAGGCCGTATCTTTCTTAACACCATCCTAGAAATCCTATGGCGGCCCGGAGTCCGGCGGCCGGGTTGTGTGTGCCATGTGTAGTGTTTAAAACAAGTAAAGCATGCATGACAGTTTATAATCACAAGACAATTTAATTTAAGTAAGCTTAAAATAAACTTCTCAAATTATTGACCTGTAAAAAGAAAAAAAAAACTAAGTCAGTAAAGAATTTAAACAAAATAAATATGGCCTAAGTCCTCAAAAGTCCCCAGTGGAGTCGCTAAGCGTCGCGACCCTCTTTTCGGGGGCGCCGGCCGGATCGGGTTCGAGCGCCGAAAGGAGGCTAATGGCTCGGCTGGGTTTAATTAAAGCCCTGGACTCTCCCAAGTCCGCCAATTCACGACTTTAAAATATTTGATTTGTAAATTGATTTTTAAAACGGAGTCGCCACTAATCAATTTGGGGTAGGTTGATTAGAAACCTAAGCAAAGTATCGGGAGAAATACTTGCTCCTGCGCAACCAGAGAAATTAGGATCGGGGACTTGATTACACTAGTTAATCACTAATGCCCTTTCGGTACCTAATCTTGTTTAAACTCTAAGGTTTTTTTGGATGTTTGGGGATTTTCCATGTATTTTAGGAAAAATCACATTTTTGGGTATTTTCCTCATTTTGGACATAAAAGGGATTTTTTTGGATTTTTGGGGTATTTTCGGAGAAAATACAAGTATTTTTGGCTTTTATGAAAATTTTGGGCTTTTTATGAATTTTGACATTTTTTTGGAATTTTTGACATTTTTTGGATTTTTTTGGAAAATATTAAAATATTAAATATTTTTGGATATTTTGGAAAATGATAATATTTTTTATTTTTCTGAATATTTCCGAAAATAAACAATTTTTGTTTTGATTTTTGATTTTTGGAAATTTAAAACATTTTTAAAACATTTTTTTGATTTTTGAAATTTTAAAATGATTTTTGAAATAATAAAAATATTAAAAAACCGACCCGGGTCGGATCCACGGTTCGGATCCGCCCGGGTCGATCCAAAACGCGGACAAGGGGCCACGTTTTGGGGCTAGCCAAAACGACGCCGTAGCCAAGCGCGGACGCCCGACCCGGCCCGTCGACCCGGCTCCTTCCTTTCTCGCAAAACGACGTCGTCCCCGCCTCTTCGTCAAACGGCGTCGTATTTCCTCGGCCTAGAGACCCGGGTCCTCGGGCGGAACCCTACCCGGATCCGACCCGGTTTTCAACCCGATTTTCTGTGCAGCGACGAAACGACGCCGTTTTGAGGGACAGACGACCCGACCCGACCCGACGACGACGACTCGGCCTCCCCTTCAATAAAAACGACACCGTACCCGACCCGGCTCCTCAAAACGACGCCATCGACTCGGCTCTTTACACCGCGTGGAGCGACGCCGTTTTTACGGACACCCGACCCGACGACGACCCGACCTCCCCTCTCAGCGCAATACGACGACGTGTCGGGGGGGCCGACCCGATTCGATCCGACGACGGCATGAGACGATGCCGTTTCTCCCACGCCCGGCCCGGATCCGACCCGACTCTCGACCCGACCTCCAATCCCTCCTTGTGTGTGGAACCCTACCCGGTTCCGGTCCGGTCCGACCCAGTGACCGGGATCGTGACTCGGAAAACCAGGAACCCTAGGGTTCCAAATTGGGGAAGAAATGGGCGACGGCGACGACGGCGACGACGGCGGGCGGGGGGAGATGATGGCGAGGGTGGTGTGGCGGTGGTTACCTACGGCGGCGAGGCTTGGACGGTGGCGGGGCTCCTCCACCTTCCTCCTCCTCCTTCGGTCCCTCTCTCTCTCTCTCTCTCTCTCTCTCTCTCTCTCTCTGCGACTCTCGCGGCCCCGGCGAAGTTGGGATCGGGAAGTCGCGAGCTTCTAGCCCCCCCTCTGAAGTCTCTCAGCGGGGTTCCAGGAGCTGTGAGTCTCCTTCTCCTCTCTGCCGTGCCTCGGTGTGTCGATTAACGAAGGGGGGAGGGCCTATTTATAGGCAACGGACGGCCGGTCGGCGAGGGTTCGGCCGGGGTGGGTGCCGTGGCTTCCGCCGGCTGAACCGGCGTCCCATCGGCCGTCAGGCTTATCCGGCCACGTCCTCTCGCCGTTGCTGTTCATCTACACCTTCACTGTGCTCGCCGTACGCCGCGTCGTCCACACCGCCGCTCACCTCGCTTTTCTCCGGCCGTCGTGGCTGCTCGCGCGTGCACCACACGCGATTTCGGGTGAAGAAGGCGGGTCGCGCGGGCGCGGGTCAACCCACGAGTTTTGGGCCGCGCGGTCTTCCGGGGCCGTTTGGGCCGTTTTCTTCCTTTTTTGGCCGTTGGGCCGTTTTTTCTGTTTTTTTTCGTTTTTTTGGCTTTTGGGCCGGTTTTTCCGTTTTTTCTATTTTTTGTTTTTTCAGTTTTAATCAAAATAAAATAAAATGCAATAAGAACCAAAAATTAATTAGAAACCTATAAATAAAATTGAAAATCAAAAATTAGGCGTCAACAAAGTGTTATTTAAAATTTAACTATTCTAACAATAACATTTCTTTCTTTCTTAGAGAAAAGGAAAAAATCACACTAACTAGTTGGATTTCGACCAAACTGAATCAATTGCAAGACCTCGAAACTTTAATATATATTTGCTGATTGATATAAGATTCAAAATGGGCTATAATATTGTGAAACAAATAAGCTTTTCATTTAGAGGATAAACTTAAATTTGGCATGGCGTGATTGTGACACAAGATCGCGATTTGCCAACTAGTATAAACTCAGGCAAGGTCTACCACGTGCACATGTAGAGAGAGAGAGAGAGAGAGAGAGAGAGAGAGAGAGAGAGAGTTGTGCAAATCAAGTGAATTTACGTTTTTATTTAGGAGTCGAGATCAACCCTCAATTTTTTTGTGTAATAAAGAACTAAACAAGATAATTAAAATTTAGGTATCAACAGCTATTTAATAGTACCCATGATTAATGATTAGGATGATATTAGTTTGCATGATTTATTGGACATGCAATAACTTGGGTCATAAGAGAGGGATTCCTAAGATTTTCTCACGAAATTACAATGATGTTTGAGTAAGAATTCTTGTAGTGGCTTATTTGTGAGATATTGGGTATAATGCCTTCAGAAATATAGAAGAATGTTTTTAAGCAATTCAATTGAGTAATTTTAGGGCATACATGACAAAATTTACGTTTCTTTATTTTCTTTTTTTTTTTTAATACTTAGGAACATGTTTGGAACAGAATTCCGTTTGATAATGTAATTTCATTTTTCTATTTCTATAATAGATTTTTATTCTATAAATAGATTTTGAGCATAAATCGGAAACTAAAATATTTAGCTTTTATATTTCTGGAACAAAAGTGATAAAAGAAAAGTCTTCTAATATTTCAGTCTTGGCACTGTCTACTGCCCACCCGTCGCCCGCTAGATGCCCGACAGACGCCGGATGCCTGCCAACCCCTCTAAAAATAGAAATTTGATTATGTCATCAAACGAAATTCTATTTCAGAAACAAAAATTTTGAATCTTTATCAAAAGTGTTTCTTTTCTCATAAACCTATCCAGCCAAGAGAAATTGAGAAATCAATTTCTTGCTATTCTAGAAATTTTGTCATGCGTGCCATTGATTTCTATATTGTACCGCTTTTTCACAATGAATTCTTGCTCTTCTCGTCAACTTATATCCCATCATCTAAACCATGTAGATTTTGTTTTAATGTACTTCTTAGTTAGTTTTGATCGGTTCCCTAACATCTTTTAATGGAGAAACTAAGACCCGGAAGTTTTACAACATTAGGATTGGTACTTTTGAGCTGATATTGCATAATCGACAAATCATGTGGACTGAACCCATTTGAAGGTTGGGAGAGGCTGGTCAAATAACAGCTTCATTTTGTTCTATGGTTATATAGAAGAACTTATGCAATCTTTACATTAGTTAAACAGTCGAAATGCTTATAGTTATTGTTTTCTGAATCTAATATATCATCGGCAAACCTTTAATCGAAGTAATCAATAATCACAAACAAAATAGAAAGTAAATTCAAGAGATGGAGAGGGGTATGAAAATATATCAGAGAGTTCAGCACGAAGTAGTAATGCTGATCACTCCCTATTTACTTATGCTTATTTATTTGGATAATCGAAACACAAGCAGACGTCATAGTTCCTTCTAATCTTCTTTCGCAGGGCTTAAGCCTTTACGAGGTGAGCATCAATGTCTTTAGTCATGTTAACCATGACATCGAGATAGTTGACCGGGTGGGGCATACTCTCGTTCAGCTTCTCGTACTCGATGATCGCCTTGACGACGTCGGGTCCTCCATCCTTATGGACGGCCTGCAAGATGGCCTTGTAGCTCTTGTAAAGGTTGAACATCTCGCCTTCGATGCCGACGTGGGTTACGATTTTGTTCTGGTCGTCGAATTGTATCTTCTCCTTGAATGTCTCTTTTTTCCCTTCTGCGCATGTTCCACAACCCCACATGAAATTGGAACGAACGAGCAAGTAAAGAATGATTCTTCATCTTTTCCTTTCATATATATGTTCCTGAGGTTATATACATCCAACTCTTCACATCCAAATGCATTAATCATAGGACCAATCAAAGAGAATTTGAATATCTTCCTGCGTCTCTTCTCGTGTTCCACGATCACTTCAGTTGGTGGCGGACTAAGTATATGAAATGTAGATAATATCAAGTGGTAGCTCCATACACAGCGCAGAACAGAATCAGATCTATAATCATGCGTTTCGATGTGGAATGGAATGACTGTAGTGAGAATTAAACGAAGCATGTGCTTGTCAAATGTGCGTGATTAATCTGGGCCAAACTAAAACGGAATCTCTCCAACACGAAACAGGGTGCTTACTCAATGAGAAAGTCCACTTCCTAATGGAGCCCTCGGAGTGCCATTCGCCTTCATGAATCTCCCCAGCGTGCACATCAGTGCAAGCATTAGGAAGGTGGTGCGGGGTGCTCCTGAAAAAGCCGTAGAACTGATCGGCCGATGATTTGAGATCCACCTCCACCTCCACCTTCCCCCTCACTGCCATCGTCTTCTCTTCTGAGAGAATAAGTAACCAACAAAATAAAACGACGATATGTAACTTTTCAAACTCGGAGTGTACCTGGTGGATGGCAATAGCTAGTTTGTGCCCACTTTATATAGAAAAAAGAAAGGACCTCATCCTTAGCCCCAAGATGTTATTAATTCCTCAGTGACATCTTTGCATTATTGATTGTATCAATTAAGATGGCCCCGCTCCATTGAATTGATAATAAAATGAATCGTGAATCACGTGGTTTGGATTTGCTTCATTGAGAATCCGCTCATCATCCTGATGGGGGAGATAGACAGCAAAGCAAGTAGCTCATGCTGCGAAATTTTATTTCAGTATGTACTAATCACTACGTCAGTTCATAAGATTTGATATTAGTTAAGCACAAATTTTTTGTCTGATGCCATAAGGAAAACTGGTTATTCGCCTCTTCATTCCCATTAGTAATATCGGTATGTGTCTTGACTGGCATCCCGTTGAGGACAGCCTGTCTTATTTCATTATACGGGCGAGACCCAATTTGTTGTATTTTTAGCTCATCGCTTACAATGTGGTAAGGCAGTGGTTGTCCTCATCACTGTCGGTGCCTGAAGTGGTGGTGTCGTCATCAAAGCTTTTTGAGAGAGAGAGAGAGAGAGAGAGAGAGAGAGAGAGAGAGATGTTGGGATTTCGTGAAAAGAGATGCCTATCTTTCTAACATGGATATTATTTGAGGTTTTTGTCATGTTTCTTGGGGTTCATACCATAACGTCCCCACAGCATGTCACGGGTAACATAGTTATCCAACTCCTTTCATATTTTTTAAGCATACGGAAGTGTTTTAGATCAATAGTAAGAATGCATGCGGCATTATAAACCAGGCTAATGGATTTGGTGAAAAAAAGTGCCTATCTTTCTAACATGGATATTACTTAAAGTTTTTGTCATGTTTCTTGGGATCCATATTGTAACGTCCCAGCACGTCACGGCTAACATAGTCATCCAACTTTTTTCACCTTTTTAAAGCATGTGAAAGTATTTTAGGTCAATAGTAATAATCCAGAACATAGAAAATTCAAAGAACGCACATGATATTATAAACCAGGTTAATAGACTTGGTGAAAAGAGGCTCCTATCTTTCTAACATGGATATTACTTAAAGTTTTTATCATGTTTCTTGGGGTCCATACTGTAACATCCCCAACACGTCATGACTATCATAGTTATCCAGCTTCTTTCACCATTTTTAAGCATACACAAGTGTTTTAGGTCAATAGTAATAATCCAAAACATAGAAAATTCAAAGAGCTTACGTGGAATTATAAACCAAGCTAACGTATTTCATTTCTTTATTTATTTACGTTAGGTGATATGGTCGGTATATTAGGGATTTCAAAAACGCTCTTCAAGAACTACATCAACATCGCCCGTGGTACCATCCCAACCTAGAGATATCCTGTACATGTCTAGTCACCGATCCTCCAATGCTAGTATGCCCAAAAGCCGCTGCATGGATCCAAAAATATTGCTTCACCTCCCTAACCCTTGCTTCGTTGATTGTACTGCTACCATCGTCGTTCCCATCGTGACCTTGGTGTGGGATCGGCCCCACGAGCTATTAGCCTACTCGTGCGAAGATTGCGAGGAAGCCCATAAGTACAGGGCTTGCCAGGACCCCTATATCTATGGACAGAATGGTGATGCATCGGATGAAGGTAATAATCCGAAAAATCCGGAATTCCGAAGTCGAAAAAGTGCCAGGTGAGATCCACAGGTACCCCATAACTAATAGAAGTAGAAGCATGGAGGATCGGCATAATTTCTGTTGATCTGAAAAGGTAAGATCAATAACCAGTGAGCCTGAATCCAGCAAGCAGAAGATTCATTAGTCCATACTACATAAATCAATCATCATACTGACAAGGAAAACATCAATATAAAGTATAGTAAATAATCAACTTACTTGGAAACCTTTTCAAAATAACATAATATATCAATAAAAGCAATAGCTTTTCCTAATCATTAATCAATCAGTCAACTCAAAAGTACTAAGGCTATAGTAATATTAATCCATGCTGCCATCATCTTCTAGGGAACCTCATTGCCCCCATGGGCATGTCGCACCCATCTAGCATCGCCAAGACATATGGGGGAATCAAGTTACACCCCTCAGGCATCTAAAGGAATCCAATTACCCGTCCAGGCATTCCTATTACAACTCAAGGCGTCATCATTCTAAGGACTAATAGTATTACCAATCACACATTCATGCCATGATGCAACAATTCCATAATTCAATTTAAAAAGAATATTGACATAACTATTACCGAGGAACTCGAGCATAAATCTAATAAATCCTCAGTCATTTTTATCCCCTAGATTAATATATATTCACCCGTGCCTACATTAGATGAACTATGAGAAGAATTCCCCATCCAAGTTCTTAAACTAACTTTATAAGGCCGTCCTGTGCGCCTCTAGAAACTACAGTAATTGTCTAGGTAAACGAATTTAAAAAATTACAAAACTTTAAAATAAGATAGACAAGATCTAGGGAAAATGTTCTAAATAATTTTTAGTAAACCAAGCCAAAACAATAGGTAATTCCCAGAACGTGATGGAGCAAAAAGATAAATATTTCATAGATTAAATGAGAACGAAAAATCATGGAACTTTTATATGTCATAGTATAGGATGTACTCTACAACTTTCATGAGGGATGTGTGTTAGAATTCTTGATAAAAAAATTCTGTGGAGTATGGAAAGTAAAACTAGGTCAATTCAATAACCCTAAAAACATATTTCAAACTCAAAAAACATATTTCAAACTCAATAGTTTTTCAAATATATATTTGTCGTACAAAGTTTGAAAAATCTAAAATTTATAGTATGTCATAGAACAACGAATAAGGGATAGATTTTTGTGAAGAATGTCCCATGAAATTTGCATGACACAAGTCAGTATGAAATTAACAAAATTGAAGGTCAAACCAAACCGAACCTAACCTTGATAAACTTTTCCCATTTTGGCTTAACTTCGGTACCTTTAGTCCAAGTATGTATGCAAATTATATAACGACCTTTGTCTGAAACTTGCAACTAGGTGCTAACATCTCCGAAATCACTAGATTCAAAGGATTTCTAAGTAAATGCTCCTTAGCACATGACCAACGATCGAGGATAGAACATGGGATATCATGTCACACCCCAAAACCATCAAGAATGGGGATGACAAATCACCAAAAATCCAATCCTCAAAATTCCCTTGTCAACATCACTCTTGTACTACTTATTGCTCGCTGAGGAACCTAAAAAATATTAGAAAATAGATGGATAAGCAACTATAGTTCAATGAGTAGTGCATCTTTACTAAGCGGATCGAGCACCCACTATGCATATTTACAAAACTAAACCACAATTCTTTTAACCCAAATCTAGAATATAATAAACATACAATAAGAAATTAAGTTTACATATGCTTCGACATTGCTATTTATGGCAAAAATAATCACTTTACATAATATCAAAACAAACATCAATGATCTAATCCATTGATCAGTATTATTAATTTACATGACAATGGTCTATTACATTGATTAATCTCATGTCACACATCAATGGTCTAATGAAATCACACATTGATGGTCCATTCAAATGACTAATCTCAGATCATACATCAATCATTCATTCCATTAACTAAACTCAAATCATATGTCAATAGTTTACTCTATGGACCAAAGTCATATCACATGTCAAAGATCCACTGCATTGACCAATTTATTGCTCAATATCAAACCATTGTCACGACACACCACCTAGTGACAAGGTGACCACGATTCCCCCCTTAGCAAGGTTGCTACTTATTATTAGCTGGTAACTTAGTCCAAAAAGATATCCTAAACTAGTATGGGCATACCCACAAGCCACACACTAGACTCACAATGATCTTGAGCATAATTACTAATCCATAACATCCTCCAAAATCCACAAAGCCAAATGCAAAATTCATTTCATTTTTTACAAAAAGCTTTCGCAACTCAACTCATTTGTTAGAAACACATTGTCGCGACCTAAAATTTCCTGGTGTGAACCACCTAAGGTTTGGCTAATAGATTGCTAAGTCTAGACTTAACTCGAGCTCTCCCAAGTCCATACCAATTCGCGACTTAAGTTCAAGTTCTTAACATGCAATTATTTTTAAACTGTGAGTCGCCACTAATCTATTTTTTTGGTGGGTCGATTAGAAACCCAAGTAAAGTAATTGGAGATTTACTTTACTCCTACGAACCAAAGATTCTTGGCACGGGGACTTGGTTACACTAGATTTATCTAATGCCCTTTCGGTACCATTCTTTTATTTTTGAAAAATGTTTGGCAAGCAACTTAAATTGATTTTAATTTATCTCCCTAACATATGATGCAATCATGCGAGTGCGCAAACTACCAATTTAACACCCAGATAAAATAGTAAATAAATTGCTAAAACTTACCTCATAGCAACGAAAGCATCTGCGTTGTTAGATCAAAATTCACATCATCAAACCCTAGATATGATTTCTAATTAACACGCAATTTCTTTTTTTTTTTCACTTTGTTTAATGAGAACTTAATCTATATGCAATGCATGCTAATAATCTAATATAACATGGCAACATGACCTAACATGATCTGAATTATTTGAGATGAGTAAAGTAAATCCTAAAGAAATGCAATAATTAAATGCAACCTAAATGACCTAATTCTATTAATGGATGATTTTTAATTAAATGGGCCTAAAAAAAAACTAAATGACGTGCATCTCAATGAATCTAATCTTAATGACGTGCATATGATTTTTCTTTTTCCTAAAATAATGCATTTTATTCCTATGACATTTTTGTATTTTTCATGAAATTCAAAATTAGGTAAATGCAAAAATTATCTAACTAGGTTAAGATCCCATTTAATTTATATTAGGAATTAGGTTGAGCCAAATCCTAACTTAAACTAAAATATTATCTTAACCTAAATAAACCTAAAATGCAATCTATCTAAAAAAGTCTATCTAAACTTAAAATTAGTTAGAAAGTAAAATTAAACATGCAATCTTACCCTAATATGCAATTACATGCAAAAGATACCCTAATTCTATATGACATATGCATGATGATTTTTTGTGTTTATTTATGAAAATTTGTAATTAAAATCACTAAAAATAAAAATCTAACTAAAGTGACAGATTATCTATTCTAAATGCCTTCTAAACATGCATATTAAAAAAACTAACCTATCATGCAAGCATTTCTAATCTAGATGGAATGCAAGTGCAATTTTTTGTATTTTCAGGATAAATGGAACAATTAAAAGATAAACACAAAATCACCCATGGTCATCAAAAATGTTATCCATATCCGAATTGAAATCCAAATTTGATTATTTCGCTAATAAAACCGATAAATTGATCTTGAAGATCAAGATATCAATTTTATTCCCACGTGATTAATTATTCCATCTAAAGTCTTATAGATGGAATAAAAAATATGCATGTGGTTGCGAATTAGGCAATAAATCATAATTGGGAACACGCCCAATAATTCGAATATGCACGTAATTTGAATATGCACGTAAGATATTGAAGAGCATGTATTAGGCAATAAAATATCCAAATCAAATTTAGATAAGATAATTACGTAATCCAGCAAATAATATTGCCGAATTTGAACTCATCAGAATTCGCTCAATGGATGACCGGCGGTGTGTGGTGGTGTTCATCGGAAAGCTTCGATTAGTTCAGAACTCGCTGAGGCTATGGACTCTGGATTCTCTTTTGTTATTCCTTCTTCGAGGGTGTTCTGCATGTGGCCAACGTAAATGGATCCTGTTGAAGAAAGTCAAGACATAGCAGAATATAAATATCATATAAAGATGAAGAATCGGTCTCCACTTAATCCATCGTTTTGTTCTTAGTTCTTGGGTCCCTCGTATGTCGCGGGGTCGTGCTTTAGCCAAAGATTTCCTCAAAGAACCTACAAAACATAAACGTGGCTAGATCGGTGTTGAAAGCAGTAGCTTCGTCGAAAATCTGCGGGGCTGCTGCTGTGGTTCGGATCCGAGTGGGCATGTTCGACTCTTCAAAGGCTCCGCTGGAAATCAACAGAAGAGGGGAGGCAGTGACATGTTGGAGGAGTCGGGCTGGTCAGCAATCGGGTCAGCAGCTCATCGCCGTGGGGACCGGCAGTAATAAGCCTCGCTCATGAGGGAACGGGGTGCTCCGTGGAGCTTGTTGGAGATGGCTTGATAATCACTGGATGAGCTCCACAAGACCTGCGAAATAAAAATTTGTAAGCTCAGCAAAGGGACTCGACGGTGGATGGCGAATCTTGGTCTCCCACTGTTGGTTTTGTGGAATTTGGTGACGCAAGGAAATCCACTAGCCTTCTGACAATCCCACCGATTGTCAAACTTTGACCTTCTAAAACCCACACTTAAATTGTCAACCTCCAAGGAAAGACTAGTCTCCTTTGTGCGGGGCGTGGCTGCTTCGTCGTCGATGCAAGGGCGCTTTATTGGACTGAACCGCGGCTGACGTCGTGGTGGAGAGACCAGGGCAGCGTTTTGATAAAGCACCGAGATCAACGTCAATTGGAACTTGAAGGCGTGCCCTTGGGAAGGAATTTTCGACTTGGGGTATTGACCTCTCTAGAGAAATCTACAAGAAAGATAACGAGCAACAGTAACCTGGGCTATTCGAACTGGGGGAGTTGGGATCTAATCTTGCGAAAATCTGGAAACGACCATGTAGCTGCTTTCTTCAACCACGGCTGAGCGGTTTCGGCGGATCACCAGGGGTCGGGTCGCCGGCGTTCGGGATCTCGGCGATGGGGCGGCAACCAGTGTGCAAGCACACCGGCTCGGCGGAAGGGTCGAGTGTCGTGGGTGGCTGCTGCGACGGCGAGCAATGGCACGGGGTCTTCGCAGAGGGAAATTATAGGGGGTGCGAGCGGCGAGGGAGACGATGAACAGTCGTCCATCTGCCCTCGTACTTTCCCCTTGTGTTGATTTTTCACTTTTGGTGAACGAATCGAAGCCCCATAGCTCGGAGCCGTACGCCCTCTTTTATAGGCCAAAATAAAATGCAATCTTTTTATCGATATTTCATCGGACGAAAAGATTGCCAATAACCTCTTGATCAAAAAATATTTTATTCTCCTCATCTATTAAATATTCTCAACTGATTTCACCTTCTATTGATAAATATAAGAATACAATGCGATTTTCTTAATTTCCAAAATCATCATAATATCGCATCAAATCTTAATTTTCCCCAAGATAATTAATTAATTAAAAATAACGACGGGCTTGGGTAAATTTTCTCTTTTCGTGGGCTTAGCTCGGCTTGTCGAACCAAAGCTAAAAAAATATAAATTCGAACCATTCAACCACTGGCCCAATAAAATATAAAAAGTTAAATTAAAATAAATGCACCTAAATCTATGTGTTATGCAATTAATTAATAATTTTAATGACTAGTAAAAATTTAGGTGTCATCACACATTTTGTAGAACATTTCAAGACTTGTCTCATAAACTGGTTTTACAAACTAAATCGTGACATCTCAATTTTTCTTGATTTTATTTTCAGCCAATTGAGTCGGGTAATTCATCCGTGCATGTAGTCGTCTCTCCGAGTTGGCCACTCACAAGGGAACTAGTCAATTGGGTGAAGCAAATAAGAAATTTTAATGCGTCAAGCTTGGGGACTGATCACCCTCAGGTCGAATGTAAGAAAATTTCCCTAAAAGCTACTCAATGGATTAGGCGCGCTGAAATCGCACCAGATTGAATTTAACCATGAAAATTGAGATTGAGTTTAGAAATTGAAGGTTCGATTATGTCACAAATCTTATTAGGATCTTGGATTAATTTTGTGGACTTTAATTGGACTCAATTAGAAGAGAAATGAAAGAAAAATTGAAGAATTTGGACGTACAAGAATTTGGACCTCGGCAGAAATTGAATTGCAACCATTGAAGAAGTTGTGGGAGAAGAGATAGTGGATGATGACATCATGGGGGTGATGTCATGGTAGGTGGCCAAATTGAAGGGGATCTTGACAAGTGTAGGGCTAGCATTTGCCCTACACCCATCAACATCATCTTCTTCCTTGGATTTTTGGTTTTGTTTTTGAAAAGGAAAAGAAAAGTGGAGAGAGGAAGAGGAGAGGAGGACCAACGGAACCAGCCCGCGCAAGCCATCCACCACTCCTCCGTCGCCATCGTTGCCGTGCCGCGCCACCGTCGCCGCCGCACATCGTCCCGCGCCCGCACGCCCGTGCGCCGTCGACGCCGCCGTGCTCCGCTTCGCTCGCTCGTGCCAGCCGTCGCCCTCCGTCAGCCCAAGCCACCCGTCGTCACTGGAGCCACCACCTCACCGCACGAGCCGCCGCCTCCCTCCTCCGTTCACGTAACCGCAACCCCTCCCCGTCGCGCCTCCTCCGGCCTAGTTCAGCAGAAATTTTTGTGGATATCCCAGCCCCTTCTAGGCCCGTTTTGGTTGTCTTCCCGGCCCGGGAAGCTAGGCCGCCTTTGGAGAAAGTTGATCCCGACATTGCCCTCATCGTTTTGGTCCAAGCGGCTCTAATCGACCCACCAAAAATAGATTAGTAGCGACGAGTTAGTCGAGTGAGTTTTTTTTTTTTTTTTGTCAATCCTACTCTATACCTACTTTACACTCACTCTCAGACTTTTGCCCTGCCTCTTGCGGGCGTGGGCATCAAAACCCACTCCCGAAACTTGCGCGTCCCCACCCCATCCCTCCCCGAGAAGGTGGAGGTTTAAACCCCTCACCTCCCCCTTCCATGTTGGAAGGGTGGCCATTGGGGCGAATCCGGTGGTTAGTCGAGTGAGTTTACCTCACTAAACCTTGATTAGAGTATTAATGATGCCCTACGTGTATTTAGTTTAAATTAAGTGAGCTTAGGTGGATAGATTAGCATATTTAGTTATGTGTTGGATTAAGAGATTTGTTTAATTTAAATTGTGATTAATTAAGGCTAAAAATGGGTTAATTAATGATAAGCCTTGATGGGACTTATTGGGTTTTTATTTTTGAATTATTTAATTGCTTCGAAATTCTAGGGATTATAATATTATATTATATTCCGAAATTAATTAAATATTATTATAAAAAGGAAAATTATTTTTGACCCCAATTTTTCAGAATTTCGTGCCAATCGCTGCTGTGTATTTAGAATTTAAATTTGATGATTGGTTATGGCAAATTGAGTGTAATTGCGATAAATAGGAATTCTTTATAAAATCTCAAGTGTTGAAATTGATGGAAGATTGGCCGTGATAGACCACCTATTAGAGGTTGTGCCCAATGGGACCGTGATTGACCACCTATTAGAGGTTGTGCCCAATGGGGCCGTGATTGACCACCTATTAGAAGTCGTGCCCAATAGGGCCGTGATTGACCACCTATTAAAGGTTGTGCCCATCGGGCCGAGATCTACCACCTAGTTAAAGGTCGTTCCGAGTGGGGCCATGATTGCCACTGATTGTTAAACCTACCTACAGGGTCGTGGTTGGAAGCAGTGATTGATTTGCTAGAATGACATGTAATTGGCCGAGTCGATTGATTGCTGAGACGATCTAAGTGATTGAATTGCTCCGATGATGTGATTATGCCTCAGTTGTATGATTATCATAATTGCACGTGGTTGAATTATATAAACTGTGCTAACCTGCAGATGAAGACTAATGCAAGGTAAGTCTTCTTGATGTTGTGGCTAGGTCACTTTGGGGTGTATTTACTTTCTAATAGGGGTTTAGGAAGGGTGAACTTGCTGAGATAATGTCTCACCCCGTTGTGGGAAAAATATTTCAAGGTCGTAGATGGCGGCACCTCCGGAGAGAAGTGGCATCCCGATGGAGGTTCATGAGACGACGCAGTGCTCCCGACCCGGGAGTCCTTGGGTCTATCACCCGGTTAGGTCCACTTGTCGAGGTTCAGGAGATTATGGAGCTCAGAGTGCCGAATATGTTTAGGGCTTGGTTTCGTTCTGGGGCCGATAGCATTAGAGTTGGCCCACTAGATAGCATGGACATCCCACTAGCCGTGATGGACGCCATTTTGGGAGAAGGCATGACGGATCTTCGTGATGGTAGAGTGGTCAACGCTTCGCCTCCGGTCTCATGGGTGGCAGAGCCTGAGGATGAGGGATCGACGAATGAGTCCGACTAGTGGTCATAGGACTGTTCCTTTTTTTTGGTGGACCGATTCCTAGTGTGCAGACTGACCCTTTTTGATGCACATAGCCTCTGACCCATTTTGGTTGTATGTAAACCTTGGTTGATTATATGAAAGTATGTTTGTATTGAATTGATTTTCTTCCTGCTGTCCTATCCCGTATTTAAATTGTCAGAGGTTTCTTAATACGTTTCGCATGCGCATAATAAATTAAATTGGGTCGGTAACACTACCTGAGAATGTCGCATTTACATAACCATGTTGGGTTGTTCACGTGTCTTGAGGCTCGGGGTGTGACAAAATCAAGTCAAATACATATCATAAAGCATTTCACAAATCGATATCTCTTAACTTCGTTCCTCCTTTGTCAAAAAAAAAAAAAAAAAAAAAAAACTTTGTTCCTCAAACAGAACATATTTTTCCACCAATCATTTCTTGCACCATTCACAAATATCAGAACATAGCCAATGCCCGATCCAAATTTTATGCGACAAACATACTTATTCATATCTCGCCCAGCCAGCGATGCCCATGGCTCAACCAAGTAAGGGCCGACGACCCTCATCAAATCTGGGGGAGGGTCGCGACCCTCGCCCCAGATCTGGGCAGGGGCTTGCAGCCCTCACCGCTAGTTGGCCAAAGCCAGCGATGTTGGCAACCCTCCCCCCACCGTGGCCGGCGACAATGGCGAGGTGGAGGCGAGGGCTTACACAAGCCTAGCCATTCTGCCATCCTCCATTTTTCTTTTAATGATTTAGTTTTAAATTTAATTTAATTAATATATATTAAATTGCAAACCAAGTCAAAACGACGTCGTTTTGAATCCTCTTTGCTGACTCAACTCTCCGGCGAGCCACGTGATGAATTATATAAATAAAAAATTATCATGTGGGATTTCCAGCCAAGGTCACCAGACTTGGCACTTAAGTATCGCAATTTTTTTTATTTAAAAGAGAAGGTGGCATTTAAGTATACTTTTCATAACTTTTTATATTTAATTGTCCTCCATGTTAAGTTTTGGCACTTGTACTATTTTTTTACTCACCTAAACTATCATTTCTATATAAATACGCAACTCAACGACTCAAAAACCGTATTTCACCACGCGAATCTCCAATAATTCCGAATTTCAAGGTTTAAGTCCGAAACTAATTCAATTGACGAACATATGGCACAAATGCTTACCGAGCATTGCATTACGTAGTTAAAGACTTGGCGAGACTTCCTTGATGAGAACGCGCAAAACCCTGTTTATCTTTTGCTTCTTCTTCTTTCTTTCTCCTTCTCCTTTCTTCCTTTCTTCCCCGCGCTCCTCCTTTTTCTTCTCTCTTCTTTGACTTTTCAACTTTTATTTTATTTTATTTTATTCTCTCTCTCTCTCTCTCTCTCTCTCTCTCTCTCTCTCTCTTCTTTTTCTTCCTCTCTCCTAAAGGCTCTCGGTCTTTCCTCCACCTTCTTTCTCTTCTTTTCTTCTTCCTTTGACCGCTCAACTCTCTCCTTCTTTTTTTCTCTTATTTTTGACTTGGTCAAAACCCATATTTAACGTATCCACTTGCCTCGGGTCCTAAGATATCACAGTTGCGGCTTGGCGGGGTGACGGCTTGACTGACAATGGCGACGCGCGCAGCTGCAATGGAGAGGGAAGCTGCTGGTGGTCGTGAGTTAAGGCGGTGCGCAGAACAGGAACTTGAGGAAGAGGGCGTGACCGTGAGCTGAGGGGGAGGAGGACCGTTCAATGGGCGAAGCTGAAATGAGAGGAATTGCTGCCTTGCTTTTTCTCTTCTTTCTGCATTACTTCTTCGCGCCGCTTGCTGTTGCTGACTTGTTGCGGCTCTTGGGAAGCGGTGGGGGGAGGAGAAGACACGGTGGCTGCTCTGTCCAGCGCATCTCACATGAGCTGGGATAGACACCGTTCACTGTTGACTCGATGGACGTGCGACACCGAGAAGGAGTTGGCTGTCTGGGTTGTTCGTCAAGCGATCCTGGTAGCTGCGGAAGGCGATGTCAACTGGAGAGCGGCATGACGTCACACGATGAAAGCGGAAGTCGGAGTTGTTGGCAACGAGGGAGGGGTAGTGGCTTGGTGATGCGGATGCATCATTGAGTGAGGTGGAGATGGTATCGCTCGGCGACGACGCAGTGATATGTGAATGGCGCAGTCCAACAACAAACTTGTTAATGTGGCGTGGGCCATTAAGCATTTGGGGCTTGTTATATTGTCAAGCGAAAAATCTGGATATCAGGCGTACGAAGTTAGGTAGGCCTTGCCTACAAAAATGCAGAGTCGGTTAATATTACAAGTATTGGGTACTTCATTTCTTTCTGCTGCTAAAGTACTTCCATTCACACGCAAATTATTTCCATTGGGGACTGCGATTGATCACTACCTCATCTGAAGATCACAGTCAGAGAAGTTATGACGTGCATAGAGAACATAATATATCATCTCGTTGCATGCACATCCAGATGTATGGGTATCTTTCTACCAATCAAACGGCCAACTGTGCAAGCTGGCGGTGTACATTTGACTAGAAGGACCGGTCTGAAGGTATGTTTAATTGGATGAAAACGAAACGCCGGTCAGCAGCTTGGAACCACAGACACTTGTTTCGTTGTCGGTCGGATGCGGTAAGAGCACCGACATCCAACCAAGATACAATTATCCACAGCCTGTAGCTGGTTTGGCTGACCTGCTGTTGAATCTGTCCCAAAGTGTAGGGACCATCTTGACATTGTCTCTCATTTTCTAAAATTATAAATCAATTTTACAAAGATTTGACGATATGTTTGTATTGATCAGACAAATACTTTTCATTAATTAACTTTTTTTAAGCAATACAAAATAGTAAAACCTAGAGGAAAAGGTCTGGCATAGCAGTTTCCCATGAAAAAGAACAACACTTACTTTACTTAGTGTTATAAATTTTTCTTTTTTTATCACTTGAGTATCACGACTTCTAAAAAATATTCATTTGAATGCCATAACATTTTAGAAAATGTTTACCCCAAGTATCACAAATCCAACATGGCATTATACTAGTGGTGAATGCTTCTTAAAAATAATGGTTCTCAAGTGATTAATAGAAAATTATGGCACTTAACTGAACGGTTTTTAAAAGTCATGAAACTCAAATAAACCTTTTTTTTACAAGTCATGGCATGCCATACAATAAGACATCTGGTTGACCCCTTTTTTTTTATGACCTAGGGAACCCCGCACGGCCGGCAGCCGAAGATAAACCACTGGGAGCGACACGTGCTAGCCACCACACACGTGCCATCAGGTAAGTCGCCAATGTCTCACGCCAATCTCCCTGCCACTTGCATCGCAAGGGCTTCGAACTCCAAACCTCTTAGCAAAAGAAAGTCTCGAAGCTTACCCACGAGAGCCACCACGGCAGGTGGTTTGTTGACCCCTTTTTTTTTTTTCCTTTTTTTTTTTTTTTTTTTTTTTGGCGGAACTATACCTTGGACAAGTCACTCCTAAGGAAAAAGAACTTCAATAAGACAACGGCAAATACCTCCCCAGTGCAACGCAACGTCCCGTTCATTTGACGCTCAGACCCAATTTCTTTCAATATGAGAGGGGAGAATTCTCAAACATCCCAAAGAGATCACAAATTTTTACTTGGGAGATAACAACACCCATCAATTTTCTATCGATGCAAATTGAAGAGGACGCTCAACATCATACATCTGCAATGCTATTTTTCAATTCGGGCCAAAAAAAAAATTCGGTTTGAGAAATCTAACTTTTTCAATTTAGGTGTAGACTAGTCCTTGATTCAAAATACTAACAAACAATGTCGTTTCGCTCGCACGGATGAAAGTTTTTGGCGCTAGTGTTTTTGTCCATTAAGGGTCTGTTTGTTAATGTTTCTTATTTTTGTTTCTAAACAAAATTTCTGTTTTTTTGTTCCCTGGAACAAAAAAAGAACAAAAATGCATTTGTTTGCGTTTTTGTTTCAAATCTATTTTTTTGTTCTCGGGAACACATTTGGAAAGTAAACGAAAAACAATTTTTCTTCTTTCTTATTTCGGAACGAAATTTAAGAATAGATTTTCTCTCTCCTCTATTTTCTTCTCTCTTTTTTCTTCTTCTTTTCTTTTTCTTTTTTTCTTTCTTTTTTCTTTGGCCGGTTGCCGGCCCGCCATGGCCAACAACCGGCTGTTGAGGGCTAGCGACGCCGTCGAGGGCTGGCGACCTCGCCGAAGCGTCGCCGGCCCCGGCAAGGCTCGGCCTCGCCTTGGCCGGGCGAGCCGGATCTCGTCGGATCCGGGCGAGCTCGAGCTCACCGGCCGTTGGGCGAGCTCGGCCTCGCCGGATCCGACCTCACGCCGACCCGGATGAGCTCGATCTCGCCCCAGATCCGGCGAGGCCAAGCTCGTCCAACGGGCGGCGAGGCCCTTGGCTTGGCCAGCGACGGCGACTTGGCGGTGGCTCGGTGACGCCGAGCCTCGCCGGCCACCGGGTGAGCTCGGCCTCGCCGGATCTAAGCGAACACTTCGCCTAGCGGTGGCCTGGTGAGGCCGAGCTCGCCCGGCCGAGCGATGAGGCTCGACCTCGCCGGGCCACCGCAAGGTCGGTGTCGCCTTGCGGTGGCTCGGTGATGCCAAGCGTCGCCGCCCGGCAGGCGTGAGTACGGCGAGGCTTAGCCTCGCCGAGGGCCGGCAAGCCTCACCTTGGCTAGGTGAGGCCGCCGGCCAAAAGAAGAAAAAAGGAAAAAGGAAAAACAAATAAGAAAATGAGAAAAATAAGAAAGAAAATAGGAAAAATAAAATAAAAATATTTAAAAACTAAAAGAAATAGAAAAATTTATACAAATTTACCAAACGTGTTTCGTTGTTTTCTATTTCGGAATAAATTTACCAAACGCGTTCTTTTATTTAAAAATTGTTCCCCGGAGTAAAAATATTTTTTTCTATTTATGTTCCCAAAAATAATTTTTGATCGAAACGTTACAAAACGCACTTTAAGTAAAAGTCCGTGTAATTTTTTGGGTTGTTCGGAAAACGGAGCTATTGTCGTCCCGTGATTTTTTATTTTTGTTTTTGTGTGTATGGCTGACACCAAATTCTATGACAAGCCCACCTTATTTTAACGGTGGAAACGATGGAGGGACTAATCTATTCGTTTTTCATGAGTTGAGGGGTAAATTTTTTTAAATCTAGTGCTTGAATAACACATTTTTTTCTTTGCTTAAAAGATCAAACAAAAATAAATGACGGGTGAAAAAGGGATTCGAGGGAGACCAATGGAAAGGCGAGATAGGTCTCTTCTTGTCCTTAACTTCTTTTTTGTCCTTTTCATTTGGTTTTTGTTCACTCACAAGGGAATCATCTCTCGAGCTCGAATTCGAGACAAACCTACCACTTTGACGTTTAATATGTACAAGCTGGTTTTGAGAACTGCAAACGAAAAACTTGTATGATTAAGGGTCCGTTCGTTTCACGGAAAATAACTTCCGGGAAAATGTTTTTCAGATTTTCCGGTGTTCGTTTCACGGAAAATGAACTAGTCAAGGAAAATGTTTTCCATCATTGGAAAAAAACAACCTTTAAAATGTGGAAAACGTTTTCCACTTTTCAAAAGTGGAAAACGTTTTCCATGGCTTCTTCCTTCTTATTCCTTTTTATCAATATATTTTCATTTTATTTTCTTGCTTTCTTTTTTTTTTTTTTTAAATTGAGTTTTTAATTTCTTTTCTTTTCTTTTTTTCTTTTCTTTCTTTCCTTTTCACCTTATTCTTTGGCAGTGGCCGGCGACCAGCCACGACGGCGTCCGGCGACCGGCCGCAAGCCGGCGTCCCCGGCGACCGGCCGCAGCCGGCGGCGGCAAGGCGAAGCTCTCGTCGGCCTAGGCGGAGCTCACGGCTCGCCGGATCCAACGAGCTAGCGAGGCTCGGGCCTCACCCGAGCTCGCCGCGAGCTTCACCGGGCTCGGTGAGCCGTGAGCTCACCGGATCGGCGGCGGAGCTCACGGCTCGCTAGATCCGGCGAGCTGGGCGAGGCTCGGGCCTCACCCGAGCTCGCCACGAGCCGCCGGGCTCGGCGAGCCGCGAGCTCGCCGGATCTCGGCGGCGGAGCTCGCGGCTCGCCAGATCCGGCAAGATGGGCGGGGCTCGGGCCTCGCCCGAGCTCACCGCGAGCTTCGCCGGGCTCGGCGAGCCGCGAGCTTGCCGGATCGGGCGGAGCTCGCGGCTTGCCAGATTCGGCGAACTGGGCAGCCGGCCATCGTCAGGCAGGAAGGAGGCGGCGGCGGCGGAAGGAAGAGGAAGAAGGAGGAGGAAGGAGATGGCGGTGGAGGAAGGAAGAGGAGGAAGGAGGAGGGAGGAAGGAAGAGAAAAAGAAAAATAATAAAAAAATTTCGATTTTTCAAAAATATAAATAATTAAAAATTCATTTTAAAAAAAAATATAAAAAATAAAATTAATTTTTTGGTCAATTAAAAATATTAAAATTCAAATTTTGATAATTTTTCCCAAACAATTAAATGAGCTAACAAACGGTGGAAAATATTTTCCACTCAAATTTTAAGTTTTGGCCGAACACCGGAAAATAGAGTCATTTTCCTAGAAAATGACTTCCAAGAAAATGTTTTCCGAAACATGATATTCTCCGTGAAACGAACGGACTCTAAACATGTTCCATTTTCTTCTCCTAATCATCGTATTTATAATTGCAATTTCTTCTTTCTTCCGCACGCTACCTTAAAACATCCGCTCCTTCCTAGTGGACTTAATTTGTGGTTTCATTATGAGGAAGCTGGACTGGTGATGACTCAACTCATGCATTATTCTCAGCCATCAATATTTGATCGTCAATGGCACTTTTCAAGTTAATTTGGCTTTAGATCCGTGGCATAGCATTCTCTCAACTTGACAGAATAGTCCCACCAAGCGTGCCAAAAAGATGTTTCGCCAATTTTGTTTCCTACAAAAGATCTTTCACCAAACGATGCGTTTTGATTTTATTATAAGAGACTTAGGTTCTATATTGAATCTAGAAAGAGAATGTCAAGTGCAAGGATAAATTTTATTCTCAATTTGTATATACAACTTTGACAATTGATACTCTGATGACTCAAAAACTAATAACTTATGGGGACAAACTACACCAGAATTTAATTAACGATGTAATTTGAACACAAGTAGCTAAATAGCCTACACTTCAAGTTCAAACTATATCGGAATTTAATCTACGAGACAGCTTGTTTTAGATGTATAATTGGAATTCAATCAACAACATTACCCCTGGATGGAAGACATAACACCAAAAATTAATTGACGACACTTAGCTTGTGGAATAATATTGGAATTTATCGACGATACTAAACCGGATAATGACACACATCGGAATTTAATCGACGATGGGAATCTTAAAAACTACAGCTAATAGTGTGATAAAGTAAATAAAGTAAAGATAGTTGTTGTATTGTTTGGTAGGACCTCTTCGTTGAACAAGTTACGATATTTATATGACGAACTAGTAACCATCAATTGATTACTTTCCTTGGGCGCCACTCTTAGCGTTCCCCATGTTTTCCTTTTCTTCTTGGCAATCTCATCCATAAGCAATTGTTTCTTGACTTGTCGATAACACTCGCACGACTTACCTATCAAGTGAATAATGGCTTCCCTATTTTTATGTGCATTTTGTACGGCAGCTATTCTTGCCTAAGCTCTAATGCTAATTCCACTTAAACTCTAAGTCTGATGCATTCCTCTCATAGCTTGACACATGACAATTAATTACCTTGTCATCGACTCCAGATATATGTCTAGAATCCAGTTGACACTTAGCTCAAATATCCTCATAAACACTAGTTGCCCTCAACTTTCATGAACAAAATGAGGTGTATCACTCTTATTATTCTCCTCGTGGCCAGCACATACAACAGAGGTAATTTCGGGTGTCAACACCTTGTTCTTTCTTTTTAGTGATAGAGATCTCACTCGATCGCGTTGCCCAGCATATTTATTGGGTAGTTTGGTTGGTTACGTCTACTTCTATCCCTTATATTGTTGATTTTCGGACGCATGACCTTTCAACTGACAAAGAAAAAAGACCTTGTAAGTAATATCTATCTTGAATTGGGAGACAGAAAACAGAAAACGAAATTGCAAAGCATCAACTAAGCCTAACTATACAATGACCTATCCATTATGGAAGAGGATCTGCCGCAAATCTTCGAAGCGAAGTGTTTGATGCAGTTCACGTTTGATTGGAGATGGTTCCTTACATAGTCTAATATAACATGACGAAAAGTCAAGTCGATTTATGTGGGAATGTTAAGTAATGGGATATACACCATACATTGTTTGGCTCGGTTTCTAATAATTTAGACTTTGAGGGAAAATAGTTTGTTAAAGATGGTATTGGAATATCGGTTACCGGTTCAAATCCTAACATTCAGTCTGTCCATATATCTCTTACCGGAAAATGGTTTGTTAAGATGATATCGGAGTGTGGGTCAACGATTCAAATCCTAACATTCAGTCTCTTTCATATATCTCTTACCTATATTACCCGTGTAAGGACTGGATTACATCTGAAAAGGAGTTTTAAAAGGATACGTTTATATGTGTCGTTGGGCTGTGTTTTTTAAAATTTTGAACTTGTGAAATTATTGAAAAAAAATTGAAATTACAAAAGAAAAGTTTGTTAACAAGGACTGCATAACTTTGTTCCTGATCAAATCTTCAAAAGCAACAATAAGTTAAAGCAAGAGATGGAGCGCTCAATGTCCACCACGAATCTACACATATCAATTTATAATCAGCCATCACTGACAAAATTTGTATTGGCACGTACGCTTATAAGTTGTAGTTTGCAACGTATTTGAGCCAAAAGTATCATAGTTTTTCGAATGTGAATTCCTATGAAGTACGATATTTTGTTTTGTTTGGAATGAAATCTGAGCATGTATTAAAATGATTTTGGATCGTCAGATCTGAAGGACTCCATGTGTAATCCACCATTCGTTCTTTCACTCAAAAACCCTAGCCACCGTTAGCTCTCACTTAATATTTTTCTTGGATACCGGGTTGCTTTGGAAGCCCTTGAAGGGTTTGGTTTCGTTGGGTCTCATTCATATTGTCAAATTAGATTGACCGATAAAGGCAGTAAACATTAAATCCCATGTAGGTAGTGCGTCCAAAAGTTGATTGACGATGAATGACACAGAAATCGTGATTCATGAGGTTTAGCAGTTGAGTTAAGATAGGAAACCTTACGAAATCGCATGTTTTAAATGGATGTTTAAATTAAAATAATCTTATTAATGAGTGCTTTCATGGCCTTCGTTGGAAATATTTTGTAAAAGGTCTCACTTTTCAAAGTTTTCTATTTTCGATGTACTTTTTATGATTTTCAAAAACAATTAGTACGCTTAAAACTGTAGCCCTTTTTAAAAAGAATAGTTTTTTTTTAACAAGTAGCATGGAGACACTCATTTAATGAATGTAAAATTATAAAGAGGTACAAAGTGGGGGTGAGTAAAACAAACCAATTGAATTGGAGACTGCTAGGACTAGATTCGATCTGATTCCTAAAAGTGGAATTAATGTCCGGACGGTCTAGTTCCAGGAAGGAACCGGATAAATTATTTTCATTATTTCTTCAAAAAAAAATGGAGCCTTCATCTTTGTAGGCTTCAAAAAAAACATAGAAACGCGGATGAAAAGTAGTATTTTTGTCATGTTAGATGGAGGCTTCTATCTCTGTAGGCTCTCCGAATGTGCGCGTTGATAATTGAGCGATGTTGTTTTGTTCTTTAGTTGACAAGATGGTTACATAGCTTCTTTTAAACTTATAAATGATGAGACAGAAATTAGAATTTTTCTATAGTGTCTCGTGTGACATCCCAATTTTTGGGCCCTAATTTATGACCGGATAAATAGGGTCGTTTTCGTTCAATTGAAGCCGGGATTATGAAATTGAGGAATATGAGGGATTTTTGGATAAAGAAAATAATCAATTTGATAAGTGAGACATCAATTGATTTTTTTGGAGTCAATTTGAATTGAATTAAAAGAAATTATAAGGTTCGCCTATGGTCGTACTTTTAGGATTTAAATTGGTTCTATGGACGAGCCAATGTGTGAATTAAAATATGGGGACATTGGATTAATTTTATGGACTTCAATTGGATTCAATTCAAAGGAAAATTGAAGAAATTTGGAATGTGCAAGAATTGGACCCGGCGGAAAATTAATCGCACCCATTGAATTAAGTCATGGAAGGGAGGATAGTGGACCATGACATCACTATGATGTCATGGTGGGCCACTAGAGGAAAGAAAGAAAGAAAGAAAAAGGAAAAGGAAAAGAAAAGGAGGAGAGAGAAAGTCATCTTCAAGCTTGGGAAGAGGGAGAGAGAAAAGGAAAAAGAGGAGAAGAGGGGGGCTCGATGGGGAGACCCGCGCGCCACCGCCCGTCCGCCGTCCACGCCGCGCGCGCAGCGCGCCACCGCCACCCCGCCGCTCCGGCTCGGCTGCCGCAGCCCCGCCTCCGGCCCACCTCGCTCGCCGTCCGACGTCGCCCACGCCGCCCCGCCCTCCACCAACCACGGTTCGGCCCTCCTCCGGCCACCGTCGTCGGCCGCCGCCCCTCCCTTCGCCTCTCCACACCCGAGCCGCCGCCGTGAGCCTCCGTCGCGCCCTCCTCGGCCTCCTCACAGCAGCAACCGTGAAGACCCAAAATGGGTATGGCAGCCCGCTTTGGGGCCGTTTTGGCCGCCTTCCCGGCCCCGGATGCTAGGCCCGCTTTGGAGTTTATCGTTCCCCTCGCGCTCGTCGTTTTGGTCCGTTCGGCGTGTTAATCGAGTGAGTTACCTCACTAATCCTTGATTAGAGCGTTAATTATGCCCTAAATGTATTTAGTTTAAATTAAGTGTGTTTAGGTGGTTATATTAGATTATTTTATTATAAGATGAATTAAGGAATTGGTTTAAGTTAATTTGGGTTTAATTAAGGTTAAGAATGATTTATTTAATGTTAATTGTGATGTGACTTATTTAGATTTTAATTTAGAATTATTTAATTGGTTGGAAATTCGGATTATTAAAATAATATTAAAATATTCCGAAATTAATTAAATAATATTATTTAAAAAAACGGAAAAATTTATTTTTAGCCCTAGGTTGCTCGAATTTCGTGCCGATCGCGCTGTGATGTCGAATTTAAATTTGATGCTTGATTGGTGGCAAATTGAGTGTGATTGCGTAAATTAGGTGTTATGTGTAGAAATTCCAATGGTAGAAATTGTGCGGATTTTTGCGTAATTGACCGCCTATTAGAAGCCGTGCCGAGTGGGGCCATGATGCCACTAGTCGTTAACCGCCTATTAGAGGCCGTGCCGAGTGGGGCCGTGATGCCACTAGTCGTTAACCGCCTATGAGATGCCGTGCCGAGTGGGGCCGTGACGCCACTAGTGTTGAACCACCTTTTCGAAGGTCGTGCCACGTGGGGCCGTGATACCACCGATTTGTTGAGTCTACCCTTAGGGTCGTGGTTGGGAGCATTGATTGGTTTGTAGAATGACATGTAATCGGCCGAGTCGATTGATCGCTGAGACGATCCAAGTGGTTGATTGATTGATGATGTGATTGTGTCGTGCTTTATTTAATCGTCATAATTGCACGTGATTGAATGATATGAATTGTACTAACCTGCAGGCGCGGACTGTTGCAGGGTAAGTCTTCTTGATGTGTGGCTAGGTCATGATGGGGTGTATTTTCTTTTTAATAGGGGCTTAGGAGGGGTAAACTTGCTGAGACAATGTCTCACCCCGTTGTGGGAAACACATTTCAGGGCCGTAGATGATGATTTCAGCGGAGTCAGGTGGACTGCCGGTGCAATTGGGCAAGGAGTCGCAGAGCCAAGAAGATGGAGGATCGACGATCGAGTCCGACTAGTAGTTTTAGGACTGTTCCTTGTTTTTGGTTTGGCCAATCCTTAGTGTGTAGACTCCGACCCGTTTTGACTGCATGTAAATCTTGTTTGATTTTGTGACAGTATGTTGGTTTGTATTAAATTGATTTTTGTTCCTGCTGTTCTATCCCGCTTTTAAATTGTCAGGGGATTCTTAATACGTTCCGCATGCGCTTAATAAATTAATTGGGGTCGGCGACACTACCTGGGAATGTCGCAATTTCACGAGCATAGCGGGTTGTTCACGTGTCTCGGGGTTCGGGGCGTGACAACCCCGTTTAAGTAGTATCAGAGCATGGTCAGTGAATGGAGTGATAAGGGCGATGAGTCATGAGATAGTTAGTAGGAAAGGCTTTAATATTCTAATGCATGTGATTGATAGTTGTTTGGTAGCTTGCTTGTATGGTTGCTCGGTGTTTGTTTTGGGAAGCGGACGTCTATGTTGAGCCTATTGCGTGAGTGACCGTGTGTCGAGGGCCGCCCAGTGAGGGTAATAGGCCCTGTGTTTCGGGGCAGGCCGCTGTTGAAAGTTGGTGCCCGTTGTGCCCGGGTAGAGCGCAAGTTGGGGCCAGTGCGAGTGGTGAAGCATTGTCTCTAGTCAATGCTGGGGTAGTAGCCCCCGAAGGTTTAAAGTTTGCTCGGTTTTTGTGGATGCTTGAGAGGTTGGGAGACAGAATGGTCAGTAGGCCGCCGTTTCAGTCGCTGTTGCCGCCGTCACCGTCAGTGCCGCCAAGGCCGTAACCACCGTTGTTGTCGTTGTTTCTACCGCTGTCAGTGTTGTGACTGTTGTTGTGACCATGCCTGTTGAGGCCTGATATGGAAATATGATCGAGGATCAAGCCTTCATATCTGAGTTGAGGTTCAAGGTTTGCCCCGTTATTGAGAATGAATTATTCCTGGTATCTGGTAAAGGTGTAGGTCTTGCAAATGATAATCCTCTGGAAGCAATTGCTGGAAAATGCCACGTCATCTGCACTTCAAAGGACACAAGGAATCCGCAACCTTCACGTGAAGATCTTCAAAAGCTGACTTCGTCTTTTCTCGTACATTTGATGTCGCGCATCTCAAAATAATGGATAAGATAAAAAAAAAAAAAAAAAAAAAAAAAAGGTGTTAAGGACATCTTTAATAGAAAAGGTGTTAAAAAGGTTATCTGTCATGACAAAGTGGATGAAGACCCTCACAATAATGCGTTGCTAAGTGAGGCAATAGTTAAACCATTGGACGATCACAATAGGCCATTGAAGAAACGAAAATTGGATGCTTCAGAGATATTCGTGGGGGATGAGCTCAAGAATGATGAAGGCAAGTCAATTGATGCTGTCGAGCATCAGGCTCCGTTACAAAGTGGAAGTGCATCTGAGAATAAATTGAGTAAAAATCTCAATGAATCTCCGAAAGGAGAGAGAGACCTCTTTTTGAAGCCAGAGGAGAAATGGATGGAACTCTCTCATGGGAAGTTGGATGAAGTGTCCTGTCATCAATCTCCTCAAAAGGATGACAAAAACAACTATGAAGCATTGCAAGCTCCTTTGCCAATTGATGTTAACAAGAACACATGGCTCAAGAAGCTCTCTATTAGTTTGAATCGTGACAGTGTTATAATTCAGTTTGTTCAGTTAACGTACGGAAGTTTGGAATCATTGAAAGTCAAAGAGGGACTTAAATCCTTGTAAATCATAATGGAAGATGACCTGGTTCAGTTCGTTAGTTATCAAATCTACCTAGCAATTGTAATGGATGCATCAGTTGAGGGGTCGAATATGGAAAACACGATTGTGGTACAGAAAGTTTTCTAAAAGCATGTTGTCGAGAGTTGTCAGGTTTGTTGTCAGGTTCGTCGTCGGGAAGAGAAATAGAGTCGTGATTGAATTAATACCCGGAACAGAGCTGGTCCCTAAGGCTCCTTACCGGATGGTGTTACCTGAGTTAGAAGGACTGAAGGTGCAGATGCAGAAATTTTGGATAGGGGATTCATGTGTTTCAGTGCATCACCTTGGGGAGCACCTGTTCTATTCGTGAAGAAGAAAGTTGGTTTGTTGTGGTTGTACATCGGTATTTCTCAAGACCGACTGGAGGTCAAAGTGTCATCAGTTGAGGATCAGGAAGAAGGACATACTGAAGTTGGCATCATGCATTCAATACAGCAGTCATGAGTTCACTGTAACGTTGTGTGGCCTGACGGATACCTTAGCTGTTTGTTTGGGTCTTATGAGCAGAATGTGTAAGGGTACTTGAATCAGTTGTGATTGTGTTCAGTGAAGTTATCCGGGTGTGTTCAGAGAATGCCGAGGGGCACGAGAGACATTTAAGGACGATACTTCAGACCTTGAGGGCTCTTGAATTTTGTGCTAAGTTTAGTTAGTGCAAGTTTTGGATGGCTTGTGTATCGCACGTAAGTCACGTGATTTCAGGCGAAGAAATCTTCGTGGACCCCGTCAAGATTTAAAGCAAGTGAAGTTGATTGGCCGAGATTGACTACGGTGGCGAGAGATCGAAGTTTCGGATTGAGCGAGTGTTACAAAATTCGTATATGGGTTCTCTTTCAATGATAGCATCGCAGTTGATAAGACTACTGAGGAAGGAAGAAAGGTTCGTGTGGACAGATGAGTGCGGGTGTAGTTTTAAAGAGCCTAAGAAGAGGCTGACAACTGCACCTATGTGGGCCATTCCGTTTGGTCCTGGAGGATGTAAGATCTTCAGTGACGCCTCATTTAAAGAATTGGGTTGCTTAATGAGGCAGCATGTTGCGGTTGTTGCATATGTGTCCAGTCAGTTGAGACCTTATGAACCGAATTACCTGACAGACGACTTGGAATTCATAGCAACAATTTCCACTCTGAAGATCTAGAGATGTCATTGGTGTAAAGGGGGACTCCAGATCTTTATCGATTGTCAAAGCCTCAAAGTATTTATTCTTCTAGGAGGAATTGAATGAGATAGCGCTGTGAACCAGATCTTTTGAAGGACTTGGATAGTGGTATCTGGTATCACCTGGAAGGATGAAAGAAGTCACTGATGCTTTAAGTCGAGAGTCTTCAATTGCGCACAGACTGGCTAAAGTATAGATTTTATTTAAAAAGGGTTCAAAATTTGGTTTTCAAAATTGAGGTAGGCTACCCTTTGAATTTTATAGCCGCCCTAAAAAAAAAACATTTGAAATTTTTAAAATTGAACCAGATGCTCTAGTTTTAATCGGCGCTTAATCGACAGACAGAGATGTTCGGAAAGTCTGATAAGAGGATGCTAGTAAGAAAGAGATTGACTTTGAGATTTCTGAGGATGGAAAGTTCAGGTTCCATGAGCAATTGAATACACTTGATAGTGTAGCACTCAGAGAAAAGATTTTGTCAGAAGTTCGTTACGGTATTGCGGTTGGACCAGATGGTACAAGTAAGTCAGAATCAGCGTCAGTTAAATTGGTAGGCGGTTGTGAAGATGGATATTGCCAGGCAGGTAGCAAGTACCAGAGTTGTCAGTAAGTGGAAGTTCAGTAATGCAGACTCAGAGAATTTTAACATCACTCGAGAGTCCAGAGTGGGGATGAAAATATATCACAATGGGACATTGTGATGAGCTTACTAAGGATTCAGGAAATTACTGATACCATTTGAGAATAGTGGTCGATTGATAGATGGAGTTGGTCTGCTTTGGTACAATACGAATGGATCTTGTTTTGGGTGTGCAACATCCAGGTTTATGGATTCTGACTTTAACTAGATAAGTTGGGCATTTCATCGGCGTAGTGTTTTTCTCTGAGTTGGCCACTCATGAGATAACTAGACTAGCTAGGTGAGTCATTAAGGACTTTAAGGCAAATTGACTTGACGATTCGACCAGGAATCGACTTCTCGACCATGTTCATCTTTAGAGATCATTACGGCACAGTATAAAATCGAATTAAGATCAAAGATAGGTCAGTTCGACTGAGATGAATGACCAATCGTGGGTGACCCCACTGAATTGGAAAACTCTCATCGATCGACACTAATTTGATTTTTTCGTCGTTTTGGTACCATGTGTCCGTATTTGAATCCTCGAGATTTTCACGACAATCGAGAATCGACACTGTGTCGAGTGGGTTCATTGTGGCTCAAAGGAAATCGACCACGGGTCATTTGTCCTAAAAAGTTCTGAGAACTACCTGGTAGCCTAGGTCACACCAAAAGTGCGTCAGAGTGAAATTAACCGCTAATCTAAGTTCGATTTCAGAAATTTGAAGATTTTGTTATGTTATGGACTGGGGTATATCGAAGCATGTGGGCATCGGATAATTCACCAGCATAGAGTGTCGGGGGTGATTTATATTTCGAATCCAAATCAGAGATTTCAGGTTTGGCAGAATTTCAGGGGGGTTCTTTCTTAAGCAGTGTATAACAGAGGGTACAGAATTCAGTGGTAAAAAGAGAAAGTGAAGAAAGATCACAGACCAAAGTCGGCTCAAAAATCAGTGTTTGCAGTGGTCAGATCAGTGTCAGAGGGAATGCTAGACAGAATTGTCAGAAATTTTCAGTCATTGAGCTTCAGGGGTTCATTGGGGAGTTGAGAAGAAGAGATCAGATGTTAGCGACAGAGTGTCATATATGAGAAGTTCAGTTCAGTTGTCAATTCAGAAAAGGGCAGATTTGGTATACCAAGATGGTATCCTGGATCAAAATGGTCGGACAACACCGTGAGACCGAAGGATTAGCTTGGAATAGTGAGACTCGGTGAAACGAAAATACCCCCACCTTTTGTATAAGAATTGGTAAAGGTTTAAATTTCGAGGAAGAAATTTTTATAAGAGGGGAAGAGTTGTGACATCCCGATTTTTGGGCCCTAATTTCGACTGGATAAATAGGGTCGTTTTCGTTCAATTGAAGCCGGGATTATGAAATTGAGGAATATGAGGGATTTTTGGATAAAGAAAATAATCAATTTGATAAGTGAGACATCAATTGATTTTTTTTTGGAGTCAATTTGAATTGAATTAAGAGAAATTATAAAGTTCGCCTATGATCGTACTTTCAAGATTTAAATTGGTTCTATGGACGAGCCAAGGTGTGAATTAAAATATGGGAACATTGGATTAATTTTATGGACTTCAATTGGATTCAATTGAAAGGAAAATTGAAGAAATTTGGAATGTGCAAGAATTGGACCCGGCGGAAAATTAATCGCACCCATTGAATTAAGTCATGGAAGGGAGGATAGTGGACCATGACATCACTATGATGTCATGGTGGGCCACTAGAGGAAAGAAAGAAAGAAAGAAAAGAAAGAAAGAAAGAAAGAAAGAAAGAAAAAGGAAAAGAAAAGGAGGAGAGAGAAAGTCATCTTCAAGCTTGGGAAGAGGGAGAGAGAAAAGGAAAAAGAGGAGAAGAGAGGGGGGCTCGACGGGGGAGACCCGCGCGCCACCACCCGTCCGCCGTCCACGCGCGCCGCGCCGCGCACCACCGCCACCCCGCCGCTCCAGCTCGCCGCCGCAGCCCTGCCTCCAGCCCCGCCTCGCTCGCCGTCCGCCGTCGCCTGCACCAGCCCCGCCCTCCACCAGCCACGGTTCGGCCCTCCTCCGGCCGCTGTCGTCAGCCGCCGCCCCTCCCTTCGCCTCTCCACGCCCGAGCCGCCGCCGTGAGCCTCCGTCACGCCCTCCTCGGCCTCCTCACAAGAAGAACCGTGAAGACCCAAAATGGGTATGGCAGCCCGCTTTGGGGCCGTTTTGGCCGCCTTCCCGGCCCCGGATGCTAGGCCCGCTTTGGAGTTTATCGTTCCTCTCGTCGCGCTCGTCGTTTTGGTCCGTTCGGCGTGTTAATCGAGTGAGTTACCTCACTAATCCTTGATTAGAGGGTTAATTATGCCCTAAATGTATTTAGTTTAAATTAAGTGTGTTTAGGTGGTTAGATTAGATTATTTTATTATAAGATGGATTAAGGAATTGGTTTAAGTTAATTTGGGTTTAATTAAGGTTAAGAATGATTTATTTAATGTTAATTGTGATGTGACTTATTTAGATTTTAATTTAGAATTATTTAATTGGTTGGAAATTCGGATTATTAAAATAATATTAAAATATTCCGAAATTAATTAAATAATATTATTTTAAAAAACGGAAAAATTTATTTTTAGCCCCTAGGTTGCTCGAATTTCGTGCCGATCGCCGCGTGATGTCGAATTTAAATTTGATGCTTCATTGGTAGCGAATTGAGTGTGATTGCATAAATTAGGTGTTATGTGTAGAAATTCCAATTGTAGAAATTGTGCGGATTTTGGCAGTAATTGACCGCTTATTAGAAGCCGTGCCGAGTGGGGCCGTGATGCCACTAGTCGTTAACCACCTATTAGAGGCCGTGCCGAGTGGGGCAAAGGATGCCACTAGTCGTTAACCGCCTATGAGATGCCGTGCCGAGTGGGGCCGTGACGCCACTAGTGTTGAACCACCTTTTCGAAGGTCGTGCCACGTGGGACCGTGATACCACTGATTTGTTGAGTCTACCCTTAGGGTCGTGGTTGGGAGCATTGATTGGTTTGTAGAATGACATGTAATCGGCCGAGTCGATTGATCGCTGAGACGATCCAAGTGGTTGATTGATTGATGATGTGATTGTGCCGTGCTTTATTTAATCGTCATAATTGCATGTGATTGAATGATATGAATTGTACTAACCTACAGGCGCGGACTGTTGCGAGGTAAGTCTTCTTGATGTGTGGCTAAGTCATGCTGGGGTGTATTTTCTTTCTAATAGGGGCTTAGGAGGGGTGAACTTGCTGAGACAATGTCTCACCCCGTTGTGGGAGACACATTTCAGGGCCGTAGATGATGATTCCAGCGGAGTCAGGTGGATTGCCGGTGCAGTTGGGCAAGGAGTCGCGGAGCCAAGAAGATGGAGGATCGACGATCGAGTCCGACTGGTAGTTTTAGGACTGTTCCTTGTTTTTGGTTTGGCCGATCCTTAGTGTGAGACTCCGACCCGTTTTGACTGCATGTAAATCTTGTTTGATTTTATGACAGCATGTTGGTTTGTATTAAATTGATTTTTGTTCCTGCTGTTCTATCCCGCTTTTAAATTGTCAGGGGATTCTTAATACGTTCCGCATGCGCTTAATAAATTAATTGGGGTCGGCGACACTACCTGGGAATGTCGCAATTTCACGACGATGGCGGGTTGTTCACGTGTCTCGGGGTTCGGGGCGTGACACTCTGTATTGTTTCATTTGGTCTGGTATAAAGAGGTGATTTTTGCTAAACCCCTCTGCTTTCTGTGTGGAAGCATTGTTGGAGTTAATGCTTTTCAATAGAACAAGCTATCGACTTTATCTTTAGTTAATATGATGTTCAATTCAAGCCGGTTCCACCATCGATGTTTTCTTCTTTTAATTGCCGAGATTACAAGGATCTTGATGATTTTGCTCAACGTAATATGATCAACTCTTTCCACAGATTGGTTAGGGTTTCACGTCATTTGTTTGCTAAAATGTCAAGTTTGGTAGATATTTCATTTGCTAAATGTGGAGGACAGAATGAAGTTTTAGAACAACAAGCACTTTTATGTGATTGGTTTCATTGGACAGGACTAGAACCAGACCAAATCGGACCGGGAACTGATCATCCCTTGTACAAAGACTTATAAAATTTGCATATTGAATTTTTTTATACAAATAGCTAATAATATAAACCTAAATTAATTAAAATGATCATATTTAGATCGCAGAAATGGAGTTCAAATTATTGGGAGAATAATGACAACCCGAATAAAATCATATTAGCACTATCTCCCTTTGTATACAACATAATAGGAAGCCATACAATGAAGTAAATACCAAGCACCCACAAACACCAACAACTTTATTTGGAAAACCTCCCCAATGTGAGGAGATAAAAAAAGGAGGACCGAAGTCCACCCAAAATCATCACTATCAATAAAATTGGGTAAACAAAGTTTTTGCCTAACTAATAATGCCAGAGGTAAAGGCAACAACAATATCAAGAACACAATTCTTGGTAATACACAGGCACTTCACAAGAGATTAAAGATAGATCTCACTAAAATATATATTTAGTTCAATCTTCAAAAAACTTGATGTAGGAAGCACATATCAACCTCTAATTGTCGGCTGAAGAAAATCGAACAGTACCCATTTTTCCAAATTTTCTGCTCTCTTTCTCTCTTGCTACAGTCTCACATTAATCATTATTTGCAGCTACCACATGAAATAGAGATTTGAGGCCAATATAGCATTCCATTAATTTTTCATATGGATTATCATTAAGACTCAAGCTTTTGAGCTTGCGTTTCATTGGGCTTCCTCTACAGGGAACGGAACCATCCAAATACAAATGTCAGTAGCATCATTCGAAGATAGCCCTCCTTCTGGTCTTGGCCGAGGTGTCGGTTCCTTGATTGGCGGCCCAAATGAGTGCTTCTATGACAACATTGCGATTGCATTGTAGCAGGATTTGGCTAGCAGACTTGCTCTGCTGTTAACACATTTTCAGAAATATCTAGGCACATTTCCAACATGTAAACATAAAAACACCTTTTTTTATATTATAAAACAAATAAAGTGGTTGGAGTTGTGTATAGGAACTTCGTGAATCACGCGTAATGGGTTTGCTTCATATAGAATCATTCATTCTACCGGTGGGGAAGATGAACAACAAAAGCAAGTAGCTTTATTTCACAATGTACTAATCACTATGTAAGTACGTAAGATCTTATATATGTTGAGCACAAATGCTTTGTTTGATGTGATAAGGACAATCGGTTATTCGCCTCCTTCATTCTCGTTAGTAGTAAATATCAGTGGTGATTTGACCAACATTCCGTTGAATTTATTGGGGTTGTGTTTCTTATTAAATAGGCGAGACCTATTTGTAGCATTTTTAGCTCATGGCTTTACAATGTGCTTACTTAGTTGGAGAGCTCTTCTTACGTTATCTTGGGCTTCTCCATCATCAATGGCGACCAACCTCCGCCGCGGACGACGACGAGCCAAGGAAGGAGACGATCAAAGGAGAGGCAAGTGGCTGAGACGGAGAGTGGGTTTGTGAGGTGTGATTATGATATGGCGGGCAAGTCTTTTACTGGTTCATTTTCATTGGCTCCGTGACGATCTTTTAATGAATACTCGAAATGGGGTAGATCTAGCCATACCATACCCCCAATTTCTTTTCCCTCCACATATGTCGGTGTCATCTCCAGCATTACTCTCAACCCCTTTCTTAGCACCTGTCAAATGAATAGCATGGGTCAATGTTACTATTTATGTCATTTTTAAGTATTGCAACATCAACAGCAGTCACTTTAAAGTTAACCTAATATGATGCAGTTGCGCGTTAGAATCGTTTGGGTTATTTAATGGGCATGGTTGCTTCAACTGACTCATTATTGAATCATTCAAAAGAAAAGAAAAATTGTGAGCCCTATCTAGAAGTCATCTATTGGTTCCACGTAGTGGAAATAAAATGGATATCAAGTTGTAAATGAAGGTAGGATTTAATATTTAAATATTCCAACGTTCAACCTCATGCATAGGATCTTGGTCTAAATTTAAAGCATGAAAATACGTAATTGGAAATACAAATAAAGGCCTACAAAAATTTGAACCAAGACCTTCTACTATGATATTATATAAGATTTTGTAAGATCTCTTGCTGTAGTATCATATGAAATTTTGTGGAACTATTGCCTATTGTTTAAAAAATGTAAGTTATTACAAGAAGGTGCTATTTGACATTTAACTATTCTAACAATAACATTTCTTTCTTTCTTAGGGAAAAGGAAAAAATCGCACTAACTAGTTGGATTTCGACCAAACTGAATCAATTGCAAGACCTCGAAACTTTAATATATATTTGCTGATTGATAAGATTCAAAATGGGTTATAATATTGTGAAACAAATAAGCTTTTCATTTAGAGGGTAAACTTAAATTTGGCATGGCATGACTGACACAAGATCGCGATTTGCCAACTAGTATAAACTCAGGCAAGGTCTACCACGTGCACATGTAGAGAGAGAGATGTGCAAATAAATAAAGTACATAGATCGAATTCCGGAAAAACAAAAATGAGAGAGAGAGAGAGAGTAAATTGTGCAAATAAATAAAGTACATGGATTGAATTTCGGAAAAGAAAAAATGAGTCATGAACTTTGTAGAAAAATCACACTGAACTGAATTATATAAGTTCAAGAATGATGAAAAAAAAAAATCAGGAATGTCATCGAACAATCAGCGAAAGTTGACGAACTACCCGTCATTGCCCAAGTAAAAAAAAAAAAAAGAACGAACATCATTCATCTCCCGAGAAAGGGTTGATATAAGGCAAACTCGAAGTTCCTTCAGATCGAATTGCCGTATCGATTTGACCGACAGCTACATTGATTCGCACATTTATGTATAGCTCAAGAAGAAGAGAACTATCGGTCTCTCAAATCTTGTGCAGGACCAAATGAACAGTGGAATTAAACTAGACCGCCAGATGTTGTTACAAAAACAAAGGCTAATTTTCTCTTGTGATTTTTTTTTTTTACCGAAATGGGCTTACATTGTAATGCATGATGTGATCTCCTAAGGAAGGATTATGATCCTCAAAAATCAGTATTATAACATATATTTATCGAATTTAATTCGAGACAGAGAGCATTTAACTTTAGTTTCTCCTTCTTTAACCGACTTCCCCTCATCCTCCTGGTGCATGATTCGTCAAAAAACGGTTCAAATCAGAAACTGAACTGAATCAAATTTTGTTTTGATCCCTTTTTTTTTTTTTTTTTTTTTTTTTTTGGAAACGAACCCTAAAACAAAACTGTATTGTACTACCTCCTACTATTTTACTATATCTACCATTACATGAGAAGTAACATTTCATTTTAAATGTGAAGCAGTTTAGATGTGAGCTTGTGAATTGGTCTGAGCATGAAGTTTGGTTTCTACAATAATTTAGTCCTCTCTCTCTCTCTCTCTCTTATGAATTGATCTGAGCATGAAGTTTGGTTTCTACAATAATTTAGTCCTCTCTCTCTCTCTCTCTCTCTCTCTCTCTCTCTCTCTCTGTGAACTATTTTTAGTGAATTAAGATCATAGTATTACCGAAAAAAGATGAGGACAGAACAGTATAAGATAGAACAAACGATTTAGTTTGATTCCAAAACTGAACTGAACCAAACTTAAAAAATGATCTAATTCAGTTTTGTTTGGTTTCATTTCATTTTTGTTCAAACCTTGTACTCTCTCAACAAACTAAAGTCTTCCGCAAGTAGGGTAAAAAAAAGATAGTGGAAGACAGTGTTGGTTCATAAACATATATTATGAGTGAATATATCTGAGATACAGACATTTAATTGAATCTTTCTTCTCCACCGCAAGAACAGTCATTCCCGAGTTTTTGTATTCCTTTTTCAATTCATGACATGCCCATCAAACTTCTTTTCCTGAAACTACATTGAAAACGATAATTTGGGGGTATCTTTTTTATGAACTCTCGAACGAAGCAAGATTCGACTAGCAACGTTGTCTGACAGCTTTTATGCGGTTTGCTTTGATAATGTAAAAATAGAACAAAAAGGAAGCATCACCTTACTCACCCCTATTCGCACCCCTCTCTCTCTCTCTCTCTCTCTCTCTCTCACATTTGAAGTCGCCAGCCTTAGGCAACCCCAGATTGAAGGAAGGTTAGATGCTAAATCTGTAGTGTGGATCGAGCGCCCTTGAATGAGGAGACAATGGTGGCGATGTGTCACTTGTGTTGGAGATGTTAAATTTGAAAATTTTTAAATAGGTAGTGGATCTTGCAAGCGCCCTTGAATGAGGAGACAATGGTGGCGATGTATTACGTAAAAGAAATGCAGCATTCAATTAGGCAGTTTAAGAAATAAGTGGCATTCTCCCAAGCTCATATACCTCATGCAACATTGGAATATTCGAGATTAGATCAAATTAACATTATGAGAATTTTTAAATGGGAAGTCGCCAACAAAAATAAAAAACCACTGTTTTTTACCAAAGCCTATTTCAAAATTGACTAAAAATCTAGAAAGAAATGAGGCATATAAGTGTACCCACTTCCTATGCAACTAAAGATTATGAGTATGAGGACTTAGTTATACTAATTTTCTCTAATGCATTTTCAATATGGTTCTTCTTATCAAAAATTATGTAGCAGGCAGCTCAAATACATTTTAACCTATCCTCAAACATGTAAAATTTTTATACAAATGCACAGTCATTAAAATAAAATCAATAATCAAAGCAACAAATAAATTGCAAAAATAGGGAAGAAATTAAAATACCTTAAAGCAAACAAAGCATGGTAATCAATTCCTAAATTTCTGTCAGTGTTTATCAAAAAACGCACATGCCTAACCTAAACATTAACTCTAATGGTTTATGCAATGCTAGTTAACTCTTTTTTGGCATTTTATTCATTTATATAATGTCAATCTAAGTTTTAATGCAAGTGTTCTAACATGACATGTATTCTAGATTAACCTAAACATGCAATGTCTAAATGACATGCAATCAATGACATGGCACGGATGACATGGCATGTATGGATGACATAACATACAACGTGGCATAATGATGATGCAACTAAAAAAAAACTATATGACATGCACATAACATGGCATAGTAAATAATAACACAATTAAAACTATATGACGTACACGTGATATTTTTGGTATTTCTATTAAAATTCGTAATTAAATATGCCCTAATTTTTGCAATTTGAACTATTTCTATTAAAATTTTTCGGTATTCTTTTTTATGGAAAATGAATATAGGGAAAATGCCCAAAGGAAAAAAATTTAAGGGAAAATGCACTTTTTGAAAAACATTTTACAAAAAATCTACAAATCTTCAATTTCTTCTTCCCATTCTAAGATGATGTTCTTTTTTGTATTTTCAGAATATGGTAGAAAATATTTTTCGTCTGAATTAAACATAGACTATCAACTAATCAACACTTGCAATCCAACGAACCCTAAGATGATTTTCTTTTTTTTTTTTTCAGATTATTTCAAATTAAATTAACAGATAGATTATCAACTAATTGACACTTGCAATCCAACGAAATTTCAAATTAAAAGATTGAGATAATTTAAAAAATAACGTATCATCTAATAGGTTAAATTAAAGATTATCACAATCTTTAGGCACAATAATTATCCAATATCAAGTCAAAGTAATTAAAAAATGATCCAAAACCTTTATGGATCAAATTAGTAATTAAATTCACTATCATCAATAATGCCCTAATTGGATGATGCCTAAAATCTCATATATCGCAATTAGATAACCAAATCACACAGAAATTAGTTAATATTCAAATCAATTCGGATAAAGATTGTTACCTAATTTGAACGACAATATCTGGATTAAGATCTAGGGACGCTGGGATTGCGATGGCGGTCGATGGTGACTTCACTGAGATTCGCCCATGGAGTGGTTCTCGGCTGGAACGTTCAGCAGGGACTCTCGGGTCACCTGTAAAATAGAGACACCACACCTTTGTATGAACCCCTCCGTGTTGAGTATCCCGCGTCTTCTCTTCTCAGTGAGTACTTTATGTTGAATAGAATAAAGCGCAGGCGCTCCTTATTTCTTTTTTTTTTTTTTTTTCTTTTCACCGACTCTACTTTGATCTCCACCCACGGCTTGGACTTCTGCAGCTGGTGCATGTGCATGACATGTGACTCGTGTACGTATCAGTTCTAAATTTTATCGTTGCGGTACGGATCCTAAATGTAATGCACATGCAAATCAAGTAAATTTATATTTTTGTTCAGGAATCAGACCAACTACTAATTTTCTTATGTAATAAAGAACTAAATGTGGCAGTCAAAATTTAGGTATCAAACAACTGTCCAATAATAGTATCCACATGATTAATGACTGAGATGATATTAATTTTCATGATTTATTGACCATGCAATAACTTAAGTCATAAGGGATGATTCTTAAGATTTTCTCATGAAATAACAATGATGTCTAAGTAGGACTTCTTGTACTGGCTTATTTGTGAGATATTGGGTATAATGCCTTTGGAAACATAAAAGAGTGTCTTTAATTGATTCAATTGAGTAATCTTAATTTCTATATTAGGTCGTTTGTTTCGTAATGAATTTTTACTCTCCTCGTCAAACTTAGGTTCCGTCATCTAAATCGCGCAGATTTTGTTTTAATGTACTCCTCTGGTAATTTTGATCGGTTTCCCAACGTCTTTTAATGGAGAAACTAAGACCCCGGAAGTTTTACAACATTAGGATAAGTACTTTTTGAGCTGATATTGCATAATCGACTTGTGGACTGAACCCATTTGAAGGTCTGGAGAGTCTGGTCAAATAACAGCTTCACTTTGTTTTTATAGTTATATAGAAAAACTCATGCTATCTTAACATTAATTAAACTGTCGAGAAATTGTTTTTTGAATCTAATATATCATCGGCAAACCCTTAATCAAAGTAATGAATAATCACAAACAAAAGAGAGGGTAAATTCAAGAGAGAGGTAGAGAGACACGACAATAGATCAGAGAGTTCAGCACTAAGTATGCTGATCACTCCGTATTTATTTATGCTTGTTTATTTAGATAATCGAAACACAAGCAGACATCATAGATCCTTCTCCTCTTCTTTCGTAGGGCTTAAGCTTTGACGAGGTGAGCATCAAGGTCTTTAGTCATGTTAACCAGGAAATCGATATAGATGACTGGGTGGGGCATGCTCTCGTTCAACTTCTCATACTCGATGATCACCTTAACGACGTCGGGTCCTCCGTCCTTATGGACGGCCTGCCAGATGGCCGTGTAGATCTTGTAATAGTTGAACACATCGCCTTCGATGCCGACGTGGGTTACGATCTTGTTCTTATCGTCAAACTGTATCTTCTGCTTGAATGTCTCCTTCTTCCCTTCTGCACAAGTTCCACACTCCCACATGAAAATTGGAACGAACGAGCTAGTAAAGGGTGATTCCTCTTTTCCTTTCTTATATATGTTCCTGAGGTTATATACATCCAAGTCTCCATGTTTCATCTAAATGCATTAATCATTGGAACAATCAAAGAGAACTTAGATATCTTCCTGCGTCTCTTCTCGTGTTCCATGATCACTTTAATTGGTGGCGGACTAAGAATATGGAATGTAGATAATCTCAAGTGCTAGCTCCGTACACAGCGCAGGACAGATTCAGCTCTATATTCATGCATTTCGATGTAGTGGAATGGAATGACTATAGTGAGAATGAAACGAAGCATGGGCTTGTCAAATGGCAATTGATTCGGTGCGTGATTAATCTAGGCCAAACTAAAACGGAACCTCTCCAGCACAAAAGAGGATGCTTACCAACTGAGTAAGTCCACTTCCTAACGGAGCCCTCAGAGTGCCATTCGCCTTCATGAATCTCCCCAGCGTGCAGATCAGTGCAAGCTTTAGGAAGGTGGTGTGGGGTGTTCCTGAAGAAGCCGTAGAACTGATCGGCCGATGACTTGATATCCACCTCCACCTCCATCTTCCCTCTCACTGCCATTGTCTTCTCTTCTGAGAGAATATGTGACCAACAAAATAAAAGCACGATATGTAACTTTCCAAACTTGGAATGTGCCTGGTGGATGGCAATAGCTAGTTTGTGCCCTCTTTATATAGAAAAAAGAAAGGACCTCATCCTTAGCCACAAGATGTTACTAATTTTCCAGCTACATTTTTGCATTATTGATTGTATCAATTAAGATGGCCCCGCTCCATTGAATTGATAATAAAATGAATCGTGAATCACGTGATTAGATTTGCTTCATTGAGAAGCAACTCATTATCCTGATAGGGGAGGAACAGCAAAGCAAGTAGCTCATGCCGCGTACTTTCATTTCAGTATCTATTAATCACTACGTAAGTTCGTAAGATTTGATGTTAGTTAAGCACGAATTGTTTTGTCTGATGTCACAAGGAAAACTAGTTATTCGCCTCTTCATTCCCATTAGTAATATCGGTATGTGTTTTGACTAGCATCTTGTTGAGGACAACCTCCGCCTCATCACATTATATAGGTGAGGCCAATTTGTTGTATTTTTAGTTCATCGCTTACGATGTGATGACGCAGAGGCTGTCCTCATCACTGTCGGTGGCTGCAGTAGTGGTGTTGTCGTAAAAGCTTTGGAAGAAGGGAGAGCTGAAAGAGAGAGAGAGAGAGAGAGAGAGAGAGAGAGAGAGAGAGAGATGTTGGGATTTGGTGAAAAAGAGGTGCCCATCTTTCTAACATGGATATTACTTAAAAGTGTTTGTCATGTTTCTTGGGGTCCATACAAATTTGGTAGGCCTTGCCTCCAAAGAAATGCAGAGTCGATTGATATTACAAGTTTCGGGTACTTCATTTTCTTCTGCTGCTGAAGTACTTCCATTCACAGGCAAATTATTTCCATTGAAGACTACGATCGATCACCGCCTCATCTGGAGATCACGTTCAGAGAAGTTATGACTTGCATAGAAAAAATAATATATCATCTCGTTACATGTACATCCAGATGTATGTCGATGTACATGTATCTATCTACCGCTCAAAAGGCCCATTGTGCAAGCTCTCGGTGTACAGTTGACTAGAAGGACTGGTCTGAAGGTAATGTTTCATTGGGTGAAAATGAATTGCCGATACATCAGCAACCTGGAACCACAAATACTTGTTTCGTTGTCAGTTGGATGCGGGTAGAGCATCAACGTCTGACCAAGATACAATTATCCACGGCCTGTAGCTGTTTTGGCTGACCTGCTGTTGAAGTTTCTGTGCTTGATATTAACTTGATAAAAAATAATCGACAGCATCAGCTTTGAAGAATCCAATAATGGTAATAAATAACCCCATTGACGTGGCTCCTTTAAAGCCATGACGTGAGGATGGCCGGTTCCAAAGACCATGAGCCTTGCGCGATCCGGAAGAAAAGGAAAAAGGAGAGTCTGGATGGCGGAGAGCAATGAAGAAGTCATCCCTGACGACTTCCTTGTTTGTAGCGTGCAAAGTACGGAGAGCAATAGAGAAGTCATCGAGCTCTACTGCTCTTGTTGGAAAAAGCAATCTCCTCCAACGGATAGATGCGGAGGTTCTGCTAGAGACAGATTGCAAATCTGCTGTGCAATTTCTCTTGGGTAAAGAAGAATGTCCGTGGGCCTTGTCTCCAATTGTGGATGATTGCCAAATGATGTGGGCCAAGTTGAGGCCCATTAAAATCACTGTGTTTAATAATCATTCCGTTTCTTGAAACAACTTTTAATCAGAAATTATTATTTTTTATTTTATTCCCAACAATAATTTTTAAATATGAATTGCATTTGGTACCATTCTTAAAATTTGTAATCCAAACCATTTTATTTTAATTTTTAAATAATTTTATTACTTTTTTTTCTTTCTCTTCTTTTCTTCTTTTTTTTCCTCTTCTTATTCAAGCTTTGGCCAGTCGCAATCTCGAAATGATCAGCGATCGGCAAGATGAGAGCTAACGACCTCACTGGAGCATCACCGGCCTCCAGCAAGGCCGCACCTAGCGAGGCCACACCTCATCGGTCAAGCCTTGCCAAACAACTAAGGGAGGCTCACCGAGCCTTAAATGCAAGAAGCCTCACTCGGATCTAGTGAGGTCGAGCCCCATTGGCCACTGAGCGAGCTCGGCCTTGCCTAGACATGGCTCTTTTGAGCCTCGCTCGACTAGGCGAGGCTCGTTGGTGGTGAGGGCAGCCCCGAGCGAGGCCCCTTGGCCACTAGCGAGCTCATTGAACCTCGTCCAATCGATAGCCAACGATCGGTGGCGGCGGACAACGGCCAGCAATGGTGGACAGGGGTGGCAGCAGTGAAAAAAGAAGAGAGAAGGAAGAAGAGCGAGAAGAAGAGAAAAAAGAAAAAAATAAAATTGGGCTAGTTTTGATTTTGGAATTATATCAAGGAACAAAGAAACAACTCTCTTTTTTTCTCCTTGATTCTGTTTTAAATATTTTTTTGAGAACAAAAGAACATAATCAAACACTTGCAAAACTAATTCTACTGCCGATTGGGTTGCTAAAGGTTGCCGTTGAAATGCTCTTCCTCCTAACTGGACGACTAACCCTACGGAGCTCTTATGAAATATTTTGTCTTCGAAAACTGTTACATTTGATTCGAAGTTTCTTCACAAATGATTTAAAGGACCCAAAAAAAGTACGGAGAGCCCAGAACTAGATAAATGAGGAATTAGTGTGAGGAAGGTTGAGCTGCGGCCTTATTCACATTTGACTATTACCGATAATAAAGGGGAAGAAAAATGCAAATATACGCCTATAACCATAGGCGTTAGAAAATTGATACTATGCTCAAGAGTTGCGGCTTATTTTTATATTTCGAGGATTCAAGATATTGGAGAATGGCGTCTGGTATGTCATATCTATAACTTTTTCCCCATCATGAGAAGATAGGTAGGATTGGTAAGTATATATACATTACATATTAAACACGTACATGGGAAAGAACTTGTAAAATCACAACGAGAGCTGGGGACGCGCCACCAACGGGCCCCTCCCATGCCGCCACCTCTGGCAATGCCAAACATGAGCTACGGCCCAGGGACAACGTTGACCCCCGCCAGGCCTCTTCCTCTAGTTTGCCTTCTGCACCCATGCCAGCGACCACAATGGCCACATCTTCTCCGGTGGCCACATCTTCTCCAATGGCCTCATTCTTCTCTCTCCACCTTACTTTGTCTTTGCCTCGCTGCTACCACCACCCTTCGACCCTCAAGCTTACTGTCATCACCCTCGACGCTGCTGAGCCCTCGTTGATAGGGGCAACGAGAAGAGAGCGGCAGACAGACAGGGTTGTGAGGTGTTGTGGTAATTCGGCAACATACATCCAACAACGTGTTGAATATCATAAGAGAAATAGAAGAGTAGCGGAGTAACCAATCGAATATGATGAAATAAATTCTAAGCTTTTCACTTTAGTGTGATTTTGAAATGTAGTTGTAACATCTCATTGTGGAAGTGTAAGCACTCTGCAGTGTAATTTGTATGTTGTATAATGTGCAGGACATGGTATGTAAAGCAACAAAACTACGTAATAATATTTTGGACAAAATTGTTTGAGTGATCAAATGCTTTGAACCTTGTTGATAAAATTTCAGAAAGATATACCGTGAAATGAACTTCACAAATATGTTATCTTCCCAGAAACTTAAACAATCTTATCTCAACTTTAGCAACAAGAATGATCTTACAGAAACAAATTCTGCTTCCGTTACCTTACCTCAAGTAAAGACTTCCGTCACCTTACCTCAAGTAAGACCAACCTATAATCAGTTCCTTTTTTGAAAACCATTACATGCTAATGTTGGATTAGCACGTAAAGGATGGGTCTCGACAAACAAAAGAAAGTAGACTTGGAGAAGTAATGAGCAGACAAGAGAAATGAATTACTTGTCACAGGATTATACAGCTGTAATGCATACTACAGGGTCGATAATAACCTGTCAGTCAAACATATGAGAGGCAGGTGAGTTCTCTTAGAACCGTATGGCCAAAATAATCACTCAGAAACGGTTGTTCTCACGAAAACTCAGCAAATCAAACAGCTCAGATGATGAACTACCATAAACATATATTGTAATGTAAGTCGCATTTCCAATAATACAGCAGAAGAAGCACACAGCATAAATCTTTCACCCGTGGAAAGAAAGGACTTGACACTAGTCACACTGAAGAGAATCGGAGCCGAGAACAGATACCTTCAACAAGCACCAGATATTACCTGACAAGAATACAGCAAGCTTCGCTTCTATCAGAAACTTGAGTATTGCAGCAGAGTCTAAAGAGCAGCAGGAATCAAAATGACCCAGATTGTCCAATTGACACAACATCCTAAACCCAAAAGTTAAAAGAATGAGCCCTGTGACAGCTACTTATTCAAGATCATTCAAGTTTCGCGCAGGAACTTTGCTGTATCCAGATGGGGCGCAGAAAAGCACACTTACAGTGGCAGAGGAATGCTGAAAAAACAAGACCTACAGATGCTAATTGCAGTTGCTAAGGCAATCTGCCATTCCCTTTGGCATAAACAAACAAGCAATCCTCGTTAGGCTCACCTTTACATGAAGCCTCTAAACGGACATCTCAAGAAGCTCCTGAACATCTAAAACCCTTTGCTCTATGCCTGTAGAAAACTATTTCTGCAGTCAATATAAAACCAAGAGATTGAACAAGAGCAACGGACTTTGTACACTTCTAATAGTAGAAAAAAGTCCATTGACGTCACTTCTAATAGTAGAAAAAAGTCCATTGACGTCTAAATTCTCAGAAGTACATTATGCTGAAGAGAGATTATAACAAGATCTGCCAATCTGATCTGTCCAAGAAATGATAGAGCCAATGTCTGTGCATGTCAAATTCTTCAAGTAATTTGTTCGTTAATCTGCTGACATAACCGTGTCTGGAATCACTAAGGAAAGCATAATCTACTCGCAAAGAAAGATTAAGAAACCGTTCAATTTGCTATGCATTCACTTCTATGTATCAGCTGAAGAAAAATTGTAAATCGTTTGCCTGCAGAATGGAGATTGAGCATGGTAACAATGTCCGACATCGACTGCCTCAAATTTACTCAAAACCAAATGACTTCATATACTTGCTGCAGGATCATGCCAACCTGTCTCTAGTCGCTCAATGGGTTCTGCTGATAAAATCCTTCTTTTATCGTAGTCGTGTATAACAAGGAGTGCCGTCCTATATCGCTGCTCGACCAAACACATCGCTTGATGTTTTGAATGACGCAGTCAACAATAGTTGCGGTGGCCCTTTTACGATTCACTTGACACTATGCTTCGATCGCCGAGTCTTAACTGATGCTAGTGATTTATATGGAAGAACATCCAACTCAAAAAGCTTTTTTGATTAGCGTATGTATCTAGTTGAACCTCTACATCGTAAATTAAGAGGGGACGATGAAACATTTCCTACTCGCTCCACTCTTTTAACGTAAACTGTCCTCGTGAACGACTTTAATTGGAGACGCAAGGGAAAAAACGATTAATTCAGCTAAAATACAGATTCGATTTCTTTAATTTAGCATTTCCAACTCAATTAGTGGTGAAATGTAGGGCCCCAAAAATATATTTCTACAAGCTACGATTACAACATGTTTGTTTGAGAATGTCTACACTTTTCGAGCCAGGGTCCTCTGCTTTGTTGCATGCTGAACAACCTTTTCCTCCACAGGAAGGCCTTTTCGCCGCCTCACGGCATCAATCAGCTTTCTCGCTGTATTGGGAAGTACACTAGAACCATCTCCAAACTCCTCAATTTCCTCTTCAGTTTTGGGCACAAAGAAAGGATCCTCAGGAAGCGCTTCCCAGTGACTAAGTACTAGCAAAGCACTAGCAGCTCCACCGGTCCATCTCCTTAGCTCATCTGCAAAGCCAAAACTTTCAGCAACCGGAACATATGCGTTGACTGTGAATAACGGTGACCCTTCCTGCATTTCCTCCTTCAGAACACGAGCCCTTCTCCTACCCAAAACAGCATACATTGATCCCAAGTTTTCGGTTGGAGTGTTTAATTCGCAGAAATACAGGGCTTCAACGAGTCGGGGTTTATTTCGGAGAACTGCAGCTCTACAGGCATCTTTGACTGCCGCCATAACTTGCCCAGTGAAGATGGCGTGCTGCTCAGGCTGCTGATTAATTTCAGGTTCATCAGATTTGCCAGCCAAAGGAGAAATATAGGCCTCAACAACAAAAGCTAAGCCCCACATTGGTTCATCACACAAGGGGCCAGATGATGTAGCCAGTTGAAAACCAGATACAATACCACTCTCAAGACTCTTTGCTTCATCGTACAATTCTTGATTAGATTCTACAAATTGCTCTGCAGCTATATTATCACAATCAGGAGTATCCAGAAAGCCTAATTTCTCAGATACATAGGCTGACCCTCGAACGAGAACAGATTTATCAGAAATCGTTCTCTTGAAGTCTGGAGTGAAGAGTATATTTGGACCTACATGCCTAGGCCCAAGTGACCAAATCCTCCTAAGGAGCTTAAGCCACTTTGCTCTACATTTATCAGCATGATCCTTGTCGTTCTCAGCCGCTGAGTTGATCTCACTATATATCGCATCTATTATACGTTTCTTAAGTGCTTCAGTTGGATTTTCCTCTTCCTTCGTTCCAGGTTGCTGTGTTTCCACTATTTTACTGCTCAATCCTTGCTTACCACCTATAACATCCCCAAGGAGGTCGGCACTTTCGTCAAGCACCTTAGTTAGCGCAGGTGGCAGTTTCATGACTTGCACTCGAATATTACACCTTCCATTCGAAGTAGTCTTCTCAACATAATCTGAGCTCTTAGATAATGACTTCAGGTTTTCTAGTGGATTGGATTGATCGCCCTCAATAGTCTCTTTATAGGAAACGAGGGGCGGTGAGACTTCTAATCTTACCTTAGCAAACCTCTCCTTCAAATCCTTTATGCACCTCTCTAAATGAACCTCTCCTGCAGCAGACAGCACATGTTCACCTCTACCAGAAACACTGACTTCTACAAATGGGTCTGCTCGATTCAGAAGCCTCAATCCTCTCATAAGGGAACCCATATCTGCTGGGTCAGATGGCTCAATTGCCACTCGGAGGGTTGGAGCAACTTGGAAAGCCATGCTTGAGAAGGGCCAACAGTTCATAGTGGATGAAAGGGTCGCACTTTTCAATATATGCTGACCAAGGCCACGGATGGCTACAATATTCCCTGCCTTTGCAGAGGAAACGGGTTTTAAGCCTTGACCCATCATCAAGTACAATGAATGCAACTCAGCTACCTGCACATGCTTTTGCTTCGATTCTCCCTTGAGGGGATCATACAAAGCCGAAAGCACAAAAACTCTCTGCCCCGAAGAAAGAACCCCACTAAAAATCCTAGCAAATGCAAGAAAGCACTCATCTGATTCGCCACCTGGGCCTTCATCGTTTGCATTGTTCAGCACTTCCCCCTGTGGACCTCTTAGAGGTAGCATTTTCATTGGGATAGCAAACATCTTGGATACAAAAGCAACACATGGTGCGTCGGAGCTACCATCACAATTCTCAACAGATCTTCTAACAAGTTCTGCCTCTGCAAGCACGTCTGAGTCAACTCCACTACCTAGAACTTCTCTCTTAGGAAGCAATCGTGAGATGCGAAATGATTGGGCGGCTATTGGATCCGGCATAAACCTAACAACCATGGATAAAATTGCATCGGAAAGAGGAAGCCAGCGGCTCATTATAGCTTGCAGCATTACTTTAGGGTCCTTATTCTGGAGCTCACGAGGGGGTATGGATAAATTAAACGATTTGATGAGCTTCTCAAGCATCTCCTTCTCCCCATCAGGTTCTAGAGCTGCCTGGTAAACCTTCCAAAGTGGCTCCAGCACAAACTGGACAAACATGGGTTTAGCCTTATTGCTTCCTCCACCTAATGCCTTCTTGCCCACTATCATCTTCGTTTTGTTATTGTAGTACCTCGGACCCCAAAGTGCTTTCTGCAGCGTGGCGGCACTGGCTCCGAGCTTCGAAGCATAAAACTTGGCAAACTCATTAATACTAAAGCCCCACCCATCTAATGCACACACGAACGCCACATTCCCTTTCTGGGGTTGAAAGGTATCTTCCTCGTCGTCCTCGATCAACTGCAGACTCTCGTCATCAACCACGCCGCCCGCGGAACCCGCGAGCATCGAGTCCACGTCCGACAAGTACTTCTCCGACTTATAAGTGCTCACGATCCCATTAACCTCATGGACTATCCTCAACAACCTATTGTAAGCCTCCACGGGGCTCAGCTTCAGCTCACAGATCAACCTATCGATCTTGTTGAGCACCAAGCAAGGAGTGAGCTTCTCGATCCAAGCCTGGCGCAGCACGGCGTGGGTTTGGATGTGGACGCCCTCCACGGCGTCCACCAGCACCAGCGCCCCATCGCTCAACCGGGCGGCGGTGGACACCTCGCTGCAGAAGTCCATGTGACCGGGGGAGTCGATGAGATTAACCGAGTAGTCCCTATAGGTGAGAGCAATCGAGGAGCTCTTCATCGTGATGGCACGCCTCTGCTCCTCGTCTAGAAAATCCATGAACCGGAGCTTACCTGCGAGCTTTGGGTGGAGCAGGCCGCCGCCGCAGGACGCGATCAGGTGGTCGGCGAGGGTGGTCTTGCCGTGGTCGACGTGGGCGAGGATGCAGATGTTCCGGACCTTCCTGGCATCGCCGGAATCGCCCATCTTTTCTTCTTTCTGCGCCTGCCCTTGAAGCAACGTCGAATCGCGAAGAGGGGAGGGGAGAGCTCCTGCGAATTGGGAAGACGGAGCCGGGGACGGGCCGCGGCGGCGTTCAGGCGGCGAGCTTTGGCGGCGAGGTTGGAGGAGATGGAAGTGGCGGCGGAGGATCGAACTGGGACGATTCGGTCGGCGCTGGTTCTTCTTCGGTTGCGTGAATCATTGTGGTTTTGGGTTTTCGGGGGAACTCAGGACGAGGAGCAAGAAAAGAGTAATTAGAAAACATTTAAAATTTTGGTAATAACAAATTTTTATAAAATAATCACCAAAAATTACTATAAAAAAGAGCAAATCTCGTTTGTTAACTTTAAATCCTTTTAAATGTAAGTATAACGAATTTTTACGAAATAATCTCGGAAAATTAATATGAATTATGATTTGAGAATTCATTTTTTCATATTATCATCCTATCATTTTAAAAGAATCGAACGATTTTATGATGTGTATATTTTGCTCTTGACCAAACAAAAAACTTTTCTAATCATTGGGATCACCCTTCTAATATGGAATGGGAAAGTGAGGGGTTCAAACCCCCACCTGAAAAGGATGGGGTGGGGACGCGCAAGTTTCAGGAGTGGGTTTCGACGCCCACGCCCTGCAAGAAAGAAGTAGGACAAAAGTCTGAGAGTGAGCGTAGAATAGGTATAGAGTAGGACTGATAAAAAAAATAAAAATAAAAATAAAAACAAAAAACTTTTCTTTTGGCTTTTTCAAAAAAGATACTAGAACTTTCAGAAATTGTTTTGTTTCTACTCACTAAATTAAATAAACCAAATATGCTTTTTAATAATTTGAGGTGAGGGTGTGTAAAAAGTTAAAAACGACACACAAATGGAGAAAAGTGTCAAATTTGACAATTGCAAAGTGAAAATTAAATGATTCATGATTGAGATTTGCAATAAATATAAAATTAGTATTCGATGCATATTAGATAACAAAACAAGTTGACCATTACATCATATTATTAGGAGACTTGTACAATGCGTGGAACTTTAAAAAAAAAAAATACTATAAAATATTATGTAATTGAATTAGAACATTAGAGTTATATTCCTTTTGTATGACCAATATCAGTACCTTGGTCTGATTTTTTTTTTTTACTTAATCCAGATAATCTTTCAAGGATATAATCAACGCCAATCTAACATATATCAACTGTACTTTATGTATATATTTCATCTTTAATATTTATTTATTTTTGTAAAAGAATATCATATGTAACATTTCCGTATGAGCTTAAATGCTCTCATCAACTGAAAAACAAAAACAAAGAAAAAGGAAATGTATACATTTTATCTTTAATCAATGACTTTTTTTTTTCTTTTTTCTTTTTTTGTTCAGAACAATTTTAGTAATTTCTCACTGTGCAAGTATGGACGGGCTCGTTTTCCCAAAAAAAAATAGTATGGACGGGCTCAGGCGGGGTTGCTCGAGTCCGAACCTTCAGAGGCTCGGCCCAAGGAAAAACATGGACGGGTCAGCCCATCTGGCCACGATTCTGTTTCTTTTTTTTCTTTTTCTTTTTAATTTCAGGTTAAAAATAGATAAAGCTGAAAATAAAGGGAAAATGATTTTAGGACTTCGCGTTAATTCATTTTATTACTTTAGCTATGAGTTTCATGGTATCTTTTCTCTCTTGTTTTAGAATTTGAGCTTTTTTTTTTTTCCTATTTTTGTTCATAGGTTTTATATATCAAGGTGAAATTATTAATAAAATAATATTTTATTGATTTTCAAATAAGTATGAGTGGAATTATCAAGTATCCAGCCACAAATGCACAATATGAATAGTATGTTTTGGTACTTTTGTGCAGTCCGAGGACAGTATAACAGAAGCTCCACGCGGTCCAACATTGTCCGTGCAAAACATTTTATAGACCCTCAGCATACCTCTTAACAATTGTATTTCTTATTCATCGAGAAAGCTTATTTTTTTAAATAATTACATGTATCGTTTACAAAAATAAATAAGAAAAAAATAATTTCATTATTCATAAAATTGTTTAGATATAAATCATTGTCAATAACTAAAAATATTTATTATTGACAAATTGCTTCAAACAATAGGATCGATCAATTTTAGAAAATTGTGTTCTAAATCATTGATTCTTGTGAAATAAACGGAACATTAAATTTTACATCTTGGTCCTCGCAGAGTAATGCATCAGTGCGGTGAGCATCAATGTCCTTTGTAATGTTGACCATAGCATCAAGATTGGCGATCAGGTGAGGCATGCTCTCATCTGGCTTCTCGTCCATGGCCGTGCCTTCGATGACGACGCCTTCTCCTCCATCGGCCTTTGGCACCGCTTGCCATATCCCCTTAGCGGATCTGTAGTACTCGAACACATCTCCTTTGATTCCATCGTGAATCACCTAGACTGATTTAAGCACATATTAAGTATGTAGAACAAAATAGAACGAATCAAAATGGCCTCGCATCTAAGGGTTCGTTAAAGCTAAAAACAGAGGAGTAGATCACGCAACGCATTAAAGCCACCACCCAAAAAAACCTTATGAAGGTAACAGACTATCAACATCATCATATTAGAATATAAATAAGAATGGGAAAGAAACAAGGGTATCCAATTCAAAATCCTAATAACAAGCAACAGCTAGATTTTGCCACGGAGATGAGGATAAAAGATGAACCGGCTCAAGGAAAAAAGGATCGGAGTCAGGTGCACTGCACAGATAGGTGCAAACAAAAGCTCATTCAAGTCGAGTGAAACCAAAACCTGCACTGCTCACAGAATAAACAAGAAACGATAAATGCAAATGAATGGCACTGCTGCACAAACACATGCGTACCATTTGCCGTTTGGAATCTTTCATCAAGCATAAAGTAGCTGCTGCCGTCTATTTCCCCTTCCTGAGATTGAGGAACAGAAAAGCGCCGCAAACGATCGTCATCTTTTTGTCACGGTCCAAGAAAGTGAGATGATCCACAAAGTTTCTGTACGTAGGATTGTGACTGATCTACGAACATCTTCCAAGTTTTATGGTTTTCTTGAGTATTTTAGAATACTCCTAGAGTTTATGCCACTATAATTGTACACTTTTATGATATATGCGAGTGATTTGGTAGATAAAAATGATAAAATCTCTACCGCCAGATCGATGAAAGATCCACGGCTATAGCTGAGCATATATTGATATCTCCCCTCATTTGTAACCATCTTATAAGTAATAAAATCTTTAGAGTTTCTATCTCCATAGACTCTCTTTTTACAGTTTTTGCAGATGGGGAAAACTAGATCGTGACACTTTCATCCATAAAACAAATACCGAAATTCCAGCGAGCAAGACTTCAAAATCTCAACAATTAATGTGCTTGCACAAACATATGAATGAAAACATCTGATTCAGCATCGTGAAAGAAACTGCAACCCAAAGAATCTTCATATACATAATTCATCACAATATGGCCAACCTCGAATATCAATGATAATTTAATCTCCCTCGTAAAAAATAAGAGCGTAGCCAATTCATACATTTTTTATGCTATTGGCATGTAGGATAACACGTATGTTGACACCTAAATTTTAATGATCCAATAACTATTAATTACATAGAAAATTAAGGATTAGTTTTTTGATCCCTAAACAAAAAATTAGAATTAAATTGTATAGCATGTAGTTTTACAAGCATTCATTATTTAATTTATATTCTTCAATTAATTACATTAACATTGGACCAGTGGTCAATGGTTTTGAGCTTAAAATTTAATAAATTGAGCCCATGAAAGGATAGAAAATTCGGCTAAGCTTAGGGGAGGTGGTAGCCAAAATTCAGGCTTGAAGGGCTTTAATTGGCCTAATTTGAACTTAATTCAGCCCATCAAGAGTTTAATCAAGGACAAACCTTAAGTTGTTAGAAGCCATTACATTAGAAAGGGCTTGAGTTAAGCCCAAGATATTAGAGTTAAGCTGGGTTTAATGCATTATACTTGTCGGCAATTAGAATTCCGGAGGATATAGAGAAACACATGAGAGAGAGAGAGAGGGGGGGTTTAAGTCGAGTTAGAAAAGGAGAAAATTGATGCCAGTTTCAATAAGTTTTCTATGCAAATGTTATTTTCCATTAGATCTGTTTGTTTGGTGTGCTCGGAATCCTTGAATGGACTTGGGTGGGGCTTATTCGGGCTCGAACCTTTGGAGGCCTTGCCCAAGAGAGAACATGGGGGGCGGCCATCGGGCCACCTCTCAATTTTTATGTTTTAAAATTCCGGCTTCAAAAACGAATAAAACTAAAAAAATGAAGGAAAATTAAATTTAGGACCTTGTGTTATTTCATTTTAATACTTTACCTCATCGTTACATTTGATCATTCAAATATTTTTATTAGACAGGATAAGGTCAGATAGGATAAAGAAATAATGGAATTTTGAATCTCCTATCTAATGTTTGTTAACATCTAGATATAATACAAATTCAAATCAAATGTTGCAAATGAGTGTTTGACATCCATCAAAAAAACTGGATTAGACATTGAAAAAGATCTCCCAACATGGATTGGCAGGTTTATTGCCTAGGTCTGTCACAACTACCTATGCCGTCTGAATGAATGAAAGAGAGAGAGAGAGAGAGAGAGAGAGAGAGAGAGAGAGAGAGAGAACACCAACACCATTCACCTCTACTACAACCCATATTGTGTCATGACTTTGCTATGTTTCTTGCTTGTCCCTCTTCTCTGTCTTGCACCTCTCTCTTTATATCGTCCTTCTCCATTGCACCCTCATTTGTTCTCTTTACCTTGTTGTCATCGCTGTCAAGAAGGCAAGGTGGTAATGAGACAAGCCCTTGATCTAGGGCTTAGATCGAGCATGAACTTTATATTTCAATTTGTCCATGCTTGATCCTTGCCCTCTGGTCATCCTTGGCTTGTTAGTGCTCAAGGTTGACCGAAAGGTTATGTCCAGGCTATGTGTGACAGAGCTAGAAGCAACAGTCTAAGGCGATGTCAGTAGAGAGATCAATTGAGGAGAGCAAATATGTTGCCTCAAAGTAAAGAGTGAATGAAATATTATCAGAGTTTCTCATAAAATTTGAAACTTCAATTATGGAATAGAGGAAGAAGAAGAGAGTAAGACCGTGGCCCAAAATTCCAAAACTTCACTTTTTACTTTTACTTTTTTTTTTTTTTTTTTTTTGTGGATTTTGCATATCCTATTAAGTCTATCCCATTCCTTATGTGGGATTTTTTAACCCAAATGATATCTAGTCATATTCAGAATTTGTAGTACGCCAAACATTGAATACAATAAACGTTACCCTATTCAGAATTTTATATGGATGACCAAATGCAGCCCATGGTTTAAGAATTTTAGCATAGCTTATCCCATTAGTGTTTGTAAAATTTAAATATCAGGGTAGAATTTTTAATAAAACATTCTTTTATAGATTGCTATACATATTATGGGTGGACCGGGCCTCAAGGTTCTTGCCCAGGCCCAGCCCGCCCACGGACCGAGCCTGGATTTTTTGTCAAGGCCAGCCCAACAGGCCTACAAATTCCAACAGAGCGGCTTGTCCGGGCGGGGCCGTGAGGTCTATTATCCACCCAAAAGAACAGTAACAGCGGCAAGCAACAGCAATCAACGCTGTTGCTAGCAATTGTAGGCTCTTTCTCCGCACATAATCTTTACTGCTTCCTTGACTTGGAAACCATGTGCGAGCATTGAACGAGATCGAGAACTGATTGATACTATTTATTTGCCCAGCCTATCTAGGCTAGAGCTATACGCAGGAAGCTAGCTCGTAGTACCCAACACGGAGTGAATAGGGCATCTGCAGAAACCCAAACGGTTTACACAAATCAACTGCAATAAGACATCACGAATAGCATGGACATCACTGTCGAAAACCGGCACGGATACGACCCTCCCATTAATTAACCCATTAATAATACATAGGGGCCGTGTTGGGCGGTTGCTATTCAACTACTTTAGTGACGGATGATCGAAGTTAGAAATGGGGCGGACAAGCGCACAGGCCTCGTGGGTCCTCGACTTTTAAGCCCTTGGCTTCCCTCATTCATGATAGACTGTGCCAATGATATGATGCAGACAGAAGCGAGGAAGATGTGTTTTGCGAAGAGTCGGCCTGGAGGGGAATCGGAACGACCCAGATCACGAGGCGGAAACGGAGTAGGGCGTCGACGTGGCGGTGGGTGAGAGCAATAAACCCTGGTTTTATTATCGGACATGAGCCGATGTTGCGATAGAGAGAGAGAGAGAGAGAGAGAGAGAGAGAGAGGAAGAAAGCAGAAAGAGAGAGCAGAGAGAGAGAGAGGGTAGTTGCCCGCTCTTCATCACTCACACAGACACCCACTGAAGAATGAGGGCATTAAAATATACAGATGTAATGGCTCCATAAAGCAGACATTCATTTCGTTTGGAAACAAGCCCATCTTCTCTTTCACAGGAACGAAGCCTTCGCATCCGCTGCCTCGCCCCAACAGAATCTTTTGGGACAATCAAAAACTTATGTTACGAGGAAAAAAAAAATTGTATAACGCACCCCTCTCTCTCTCTCTCTCTCTCTCTCTCGAGCTATATCTTAGGGTTTTTATGAGGGTTCGTTTGACTAAGAGCTGATTCCAACGAAGTTTCCATACAGGCCACACCCTTGTTTAATTCGTCGCAGATCCCTTCTCGGAAGGATGGACTTTTATTTTGTCTGAAGGCGACATTGAGACTGCCTAACTTAGTTTTTTTATTCAACCTACATGGGTAAGCACACTATGCGACTTTATACTTAATGCACATGAGAGTGAATGACCTATACATGCGGTTGTTTTGCTGAGGATGTTTGATTGATAAGTGATTCTATGAGGATCTTAATTAAGATGGAGCGAGACCCTACCCTCAAACGAAGCAAAGACATTCGCCAGAAAGGCAATAACGAAATGGAGGCATGGCTTTGGGATGGTATGCGTGGTTCCTAGGGTTTAAACCTAGAGGGTTGTGTTCTATTTGTGTGCCTTCTTATGCAAACACAAAAAGCGTTAGAGCACCTCTGATATTTGATGTGGCCATCTTCAAACCTTTTTCCCCTAATTTTAGAAATTAATGCTTACTTTTTAGTTTCAAATCAATCAAACATTTTTGTGTAATTCTTCTTGTGTCTTATATTTTAGAAGAGGTAGATCCAGTTTCGATGGTACATAATTAGAATGTACAAAGTACTAATATATCTAATAAGTTTGAGTTTAGAATTTTGCACAGGGCATCGCGTTTTAGAAAAGAAGTTTTCAAAGTATTGTGAGTCAACTCACAACTTCCTTATCTAAAATAAGAAATGCTCATATTAATATGATCGCTCGGTCCGATTGGTAAATTCTGTATATTCAAAGCACATTTAAATAAGGCTTAACAAGTATTCAAGGGATAAGTAAAAATCACTTAGGTCAACATTACTAGGCCTGACCCAAAACATTATTCTAATGGCCCCCCAAAATGACGGTTTTAAATGTTTCGTGCGGACACATAAAATAAAAGATAAAAGATAATAAGAAGAAAGGGCATTAATTACGGCTTTTTTGGGGTCGCATTTGTCCTGAGAGCCTTGAGAAAGCGTGTTGGCGCCAGCAAAACCGGCGAGCGAGACAGACAGGCATCCTTCCCCCCAGCCTCTCGCTTTGAAGACCCCCCAAATTTCCAAAGGCATTAAAGTCAAAGAAAGGTCGGGAGAGAGGAGGGTATGGGAATCGGTGTGGTCACCCCTCTGGGGAAAAATCAATTTATGGCCCGACCCAGCTTGGCCAATCGCATTCCCCCAGCTGCCTCCCGGCTTGGCCCCCTGGTGCAGCTTGAATTGAAGCTTTGGGTTTGGATGGGTGCACACGACCTTTGTTGTACTGGACCACATGCACTTCTTATTCAACGGCCTCATTGATCATTTCAAAATAAATCACATGCATGCATCCATCAACCCATACACACACACACATTTATCACCTAGAAGAAAAGGAACATTAGTGAGTAAACGCAATTTCGTAGAATTTACATTGTGAATGTAATCATTTCCAGATCTTCTCTTTACGTGCATTCCTTCAATCTTTGTGCATATGGACGTATATGCTTCGAATAATATATTTATCAAACATTGTCGTGCTCACACGTTCATTCTCTTTGAGTCTTGCATGGTAAGTTTATAATGTTTGAAATATGTTATAATGAGTCCATTATCACGAGGATGTCCTTGGGACTCCCATACGTCAGGAGGGAAGCAACTTACGAGGTTACATTACGTCAACTTGGCAAATCGGATTTCCATGTCGTGTCGATGTGGTTTTAGCTATTATTAGATATGTGGTCAGATCTCTTCAGCGTGTAATTTTGTCTATGCGATCTCGTAACGTAACCCACGACCACGACACGAACCTAATTTTTCTTGGACCTCAAAACCTAGAATCCTACTCTAATTACACATCCCCCGGAGCCTCCAATCTGACCATCTCCAAGCGGTTTTCCCTTTTAAGCAAGCAAGGAACTAAATGTCGACAAAAAGTCCAGATGAAGATCAGAGATATAGGCCGACCAAACAGGTTTATGCGTTATTATGAAACAATTATTCTAGAGGCATTTGCGCCAATATCTTTAATTAATTTATAAGGTGACACAACAGCATGACTAACTTAAGTCATCGTTTGCATATCGTCGCAGCATGCTTTAAAGCAACTCAATTTACTGGTTTCAATGTCTCTTCCATTGTTCTTTACTTAATATCGATGGGTCTTGGCAAAATATAATAATGTAAGGATATGGTTATCAAGTATCTCTTTGTCACTTGTTAAGAACTAAGATAAGATTTTCTGGTTTCAATGCATAGTTTTATTCGCGGACTATATGTAGTTAACATTGGAAATCGAAACGTTTGTCATTGGAAAATATTCTAGTAGATATCCTGGACACATTCATTAACATAACCTCGAATTTCAAATACCATGAATCATTTGAATACGTATAGGGTCCATTATTTTCTGAAAAGTTAACTACAAACTCCTGATGTTGCTCAAGATGCAAGATGAATATACATATAGAACATCATCGTTTGACAAAATTCAAACACGATGAATTAATGCTAATAGAACTGTACAGAGGAGGAATACAGAAGAAGAAGAAGAACAGCGAAAAGTAAATAGGAATCAAGAGCATTAAAGCCTAGCCTCTTCATTGTCTGTCTCCCTCTCTATTTGCAACAACTGCACAGAACCACATTAAACATCGACTGAAAAAGGCTAGACTGATGCTCTCATTCACTCCTACCATTCTTAGTTAAAACCGAAAATAAATTACAAATACTGATGACAGGAAGATGAGATCACAGTTATATATTTTCGCTTGGACTCCCAGCATTAAATTTTTGACAGTAGCTAAAGAAAAGCTACAAAAATAAAACGAAGTTCCTACCAACAGCTAGTGACTTTATTTTATTTTTTTTCCTCAGTCTTCTTCCTCTAGTTGTGAAGAGGATTTGGACCTGTGTGAATTATCCTCTTATCTTCTTCATACACCGTGTCTGGATCTCCACTGCCATTCGCAAGCTCATCGCTGCTAGGGTTGGAGGGTGCGTGGACAGTGACTGCGTGAAACGTCTTGGCCTTTCTCGGTAGAGACCTAACGGCGCTGGCGGCAGATCGGTCACTGCTAGTCGTCGCTCCTATTTTATCAGACGCCTCCGAGGAGACGCTTCTACTAGTTGTCGCCCTGGTGCTCTTATCTTGCACAGCAAGAAGCAGAATCAGCTCCGCCGAGAAAACCACGACGACCCATAACAAGAAAACCGCGCTTCTGGCTCCAATACAGTGTCTCCTTCCTGTTCTTGCTCTTGCAGACTCTGCAGAAGCTGTCATTGCACTGACTTGAGTAGAAAGTCCAAAAGTGAGATCTCTAACGCTGAACCAGACTTGAGAGTGCTATCAAAAGTGGGGTTTTGACTGAATTCTGAGAAGAGAACCTTCTGTGGGAATTTTGAGAGAGAGAGAGAGAAGGGACACAAAACCTAGGTTCTTGCGTATCTTAAGGGTCCAGTCACATGACCCTTGATTCCTGGAACCTTCTTATAATTTCTTACAGTGCAGAGGGGGTGTGTTGTGAATATATTGGAGTTGGGGAAACCCTCGTTCTGAGCTTTGATTTTTGGGTGTTTTTTGGCATCTGGTGGGTTGGTTGCTTGTGGGTTTGGTGCGGTTGTTTCCTTTCTTTTTTTGTACTGGTATTGCTCGAAGAGGGTGCTGCGGGACTGTCCAGTATTAATAGCCGTTGTCTCCGGAAATTTTTATAAATCCTGCTGTATTTTATTCCCCAAATTTGCGTAGTACACTGTAGTGAAGTTTGAAGAGGGCATGGGGTCAACAGAACATTGGCTCAATGGACCCCACTTCTGTATTCTTTGCTATGATTGGTCATAGCAAGCTGTGCTCTTGTTGAGCTAGCATAGATTTTTCGTGTCTTTAACGCCCTTATTAATCAAGAATCAACAAAGTATCCTTTTGTGATAAAAAGGTTGAGTTTGGTTGTTTTTCATAGTTATTATAGAATCATGAAATGTTATAAGGGCTAAAGACACAAATAAATATAAAAACCTGCACATGCACAAATAAGTTTGTGCTTTATCACATATTTTAAATGTATTCACCACTCATAATTATCAAATAAAATTTTCAAATGGAGTTAGTAACGCACTAGACTAATCTGGTCTGCAGAATCTGTGGAAATTACCTTTTTTTGACTTAATCTTTTAATAACTTAATAGCACGGCATAGAGACTTGACTATCTGAAACTTATGCAACACCTTACAAATTAATTTTAAACCATAACGATTTGCATGCATTCGATTGGGCTCAAACCAAGTGACCTCCAGCTTACGAACGGGAAATCTTCCAAAGTCCCAAACCAATTGCGCCAACCTTGAAGTAGTTTTGCAATTGGGACTGCAGTCAGGATTTATGACCGTGCACACGGAAGATTTGCTCTAAAAGCATTCTCGAACTAAACGACTGGGCCTCAGAGCAAATGAACTCCCCATAAGGGCTGAGGAGGGTTAAGAGCCCAACTAGCTCACGGGAGAGATTTCCCTCTCTGGGCTTTAGCGACCCAATCCGAAACATTGCCAGCTTCGCGGCGGAAATGGGCTTCATTTTGCTTCGGACCGGCCCATCCATTTTATATTTGGACATCGTAGGCCTAGGGCCCAAAAGGACGACACACTTTTAGGCCCAAACGTGTAAGCCAGCCCCTGAATTTGCCCACGCGATGTTTCGAGCTCCGGCGCTGTCGGGTTCTCTTAAATCAACACAAGCACTCCTATAATTACTCTTTGTTGTCTATGATTCGTCTTTAAGCTGACCAATCAGAGGTGCATGATTTTTCATTCATAATTTACCATCCCATTGGAAGATTGTCCATACAACTTTATGTACTTTACTGATATGGTGGACGATGCATAGGAAAACTTTCATATGACATTATTTAATGAGTACTTAAAACTAAATTTAAACTGTTAATATTGACAGCTCAATTGAAATTTGTGTACTATTCAGAAAATAATTCATGCGAAGATGAAAGAAAGGACCCCCCCAAGCTTCATTAATCTTTGCTTTCAAAATTAGAGTGTGTTTTATTTATGGAAAATTAATGATTTGAAAGATATTTTCATAAATATGATCACTTGTATAGTTTACAAAAATGAATATTTTTATCGTCCACAAAAATATTTGGAAATTATTATTTATAATGAAAATATTATTCATTGACCGATTATTTGTAGTTATGTAAATCGTTATCTTTAGGAAATATTTTTCAAATCTTTCATTTTAGCAAAATAAATGGAGTGTTAGTTTACTCTAGAACTTTCTATCTCGACTTTGTATTGTGAGCCATATCATTCACACCCAAGAAATTTAGGTTACGAATATTTGTTTGTGTTTTAATTTGGGTTGGAAGACTTACATGAGAGGTTCTAATACATTTATATTATAGAGTTTTACACTTTCTAAAACTAAATTAGATCGCTCTCATCTTATATCATTCCATTCATCAATTTAGTTCTCATTGTTTCCTTTTTGTACTTAATGTCAAAATACTTTTAGCATGAGACATCCATTAATTAACTACATAATTATCCATCTTGTCAGCCTTGAAATTGAATATTTGGACAACGACATATTTTAGACGTTGTTGCGTGTTTGGTTAGCTTATTATCTCTAATTATTTCAAAAATATGATTGACCGAGCTCTTAATCTATATCGAAGATATGATGACGAGTCATGGAGGATCATGTGGATAGAATATCTGATTTTAAATTTGAGCGTTTACAAGATGAAGCTACACGATCCATTTTTCAACCCATATCCGCTATCAATCAAACGGTCTGACTTAGTGATTGATGACAATCCTCCCCAATAATTGAAGTTGGATGGATAATGCCACTGTTTTTTAGAAAACTAATTTAAAGGACATCTCCCCCAATAAGAAAATCCTCCCCCATGTCGGTCTAGCAAACGATAAGCTTTAATCAAAATGGTGGGGACGCACGTTGTGATATTGAAATACTGGAGGGTGCCATCTTGATCTCTATATTAAGGCCAAGCGAACTAGCCTTCTGCTCTTACAACTGAAACGAGACAGCCTCGGTCTTCAGTTCTTGAATTGCAGCTTGCTTCTACTAGGGTTTTGGTTTCTCTGTGAGTGAGCTTATTCATTTCAACAGAAGAGAGGATGGGTTTGGAGGGGAAGCTAGAATTTGAAGTAGAGATTCAGTCGTCGGCTGATGAGTTCTACAACATCTGGAGGAACCAGATTTACCATCTGCCGAATGCGAGCTCCGATGCAATACAGAGCGTGCAACTCCATGAAGGCGAATGGCACTCGGAGGATGCCGTCAAGCTCTGGAACTACACCCTAGGTGAGTACTGCATGGCCTCACGATCGACTGAATGACTTGTTATGTCTTTTGTTTCTTCTGTTGGCATCACCATTATCATTAGCGCATGCTATGCAAGATTCTGATTTCACTGCCCGAGATTTCAACCTCAAAACATATGCGCAATGAGTCTAGTTTTGGATCATTTACCCTCTATTTGCTCCATTTAGTGGATGTATTAGCTTCATGTAGTAATTTTCCTTTACTGAGAAATAAGTCTCTACAGAAGATTTCCAATTCCAAGCCTTATATGTGTTAGAACTATGAGAAGCTGTCTGTGAAAAGAAAATTTTGTGAAGTTGTTCTCCTGAACATCTTTCCAGCCGAATATATTTAACAAAAAGCGGGACATTGGTGTATCGGTTTATGGTTGTAACTCGACGAACCTTGATATGCAGAAGGGATGGCATTGACGGCCAAGGAGAGGGTTGAGGTGGACGATGCAAACAAGGTACTCACCTTCAACATAATAGAAGGGGATCTCCTGGAAGAGTTCAAGAACTTCAAGGCAATCGTCAAGACGACTGCGAAAAGCGATGGCCGTGGAAGTTTAGTGAAGTGGACTCTGGAGTACGAGAAGCTGCACGAAGGCGTCGCCAACCCTAATGCCTACATAGATCTCGAAGTCAAGCTCACTAAGGACGCAGATGCTCATCTCATCAACAACGCGTGAGTGATTCGTGGGGTTCTTAGGGCAAAATGATATCTCTGTGTCTTGTGTGTTTGTGGATTTATACATGTGCTTGCCTTGCAGAGCTAAAATAAACTTCTTGGTGTGGCTCTTGGTGAATTCATGTACGTCGAAAGGTACAATGTTTGTGCCATGTCTGTGTTCCTATGTTTGGGTTTGAGGAAACTATGCTCCATGTGACTTATGTAACACTCGTGAAGTGGCTTCAAAAGTGTTTTGCTCCTTCTTATTTGAAGTTGAACGGATTTTCAAATCCTTGCACAGTAGAAATGTTGATTTTTTTTTCCCGATTTCAATAAATTTCAATAATTATTTATAAGTGTCAAAAACTTTGTAGATAGAAAAATAAATAATGACTTTTTTTGTAGGTAATTTGTTGATAACGTACGAATGCTTTAATGTGACTATTGATTTTTATAGTTTTTAAATTAGCAATTTATATGTTAAACCACTAAGTTTTATTTGGGGTCAATTTCATAAAAAAGCACGAACTTTAAGTGTTGTCTCAAATCTAGCCTGAATTTTATTTTGTCTAAAAAAAAAGCACAAACTTTAAATGTTATCTCAAATCTGGCCCAAACTTTATTTTGTCTTAAAAAAAAAAAAGAACAAACTTTCACTTGTGTCCTAAATCTAGCCCTATGTTAACCCTCATTCCACAGTTATCCGACGTGGCATTTCCATTAGCAATAATATCCAAGATAGCAAAACAATGCTGCATTCAAGTGTTTGGAGGAAGTGTTAAACTTAAATCTGCCCTCCATTGAGGTAAACTTTACAGATGATTCTCATGGAAAAATAATTCAACAACTTCAATTCCAAGGGACAAGGCACATAGCTAGGGCCATTAGATCAATTAACAATTGGCAAGCTGTTTGCAATGTTAGAAGTTGGGTTGGAAGCAGAAGATTACATTGCATTAAAGCAAGATATTAAAAGCGTGTACATCTTGTAGTTAAATAGAGATGTGAAGCCTATTTGTAATAGACTTACTTTATTTTGTCTCAAATAAAGTTTGGACCAGATTTGGGACAACACCTAAAATTCGAGCTTTTTTATGGAATTGGCCGGTTTTATTTACATAACTTGTAAACTTCGGCTATTAAGTGTGAACCCACTTTAGCTTTCCTCTCGGGGTTTAATGTTGTAATCCATAATTTGTGGATGTCATTTCAAGGATTTGAGATCAACATTTTAGTACATATTAAATTAAAGAATATGACGATGACACTAATCCTATAATTCTAATTGTGCCCTAGACGATATGGTGAAAACGTATGAAATTCGTAGTATATGTTCTATATAACTTTGAATAATATGAGAAGTCAACTAAGATTGTTAATCTCGGATTAACTTTTTGCTACGCTTGTTTACAATACTCAGGCGCCTGAACTTGTCCAATGGGCGAGCTACTTTCGCTTTCATTCTAGCTTTATTCTTCCTTAATAGATACTTTAAAAAAAAAAAAAAATGGAGGAGGCCTTTTTTCTCCGTATAGGTTATATTCTATTAATTGCCGTTGTAAATCCAAGGTTACTTATCTTGAACTAGCATAACTGCATTGCTCCGCCTCAAAATATATGGATTTTCTTCTATGCTAATAAATTTCGATTCTACGCCCATTTTTGTGTGTGTATAAGACAGCCAGTTATGTTCATTTTGCTAATTTGTTACAGTAAATTAGACGGTCCTATATTGTGGTGGACCCTTGTAAAATAAAACTAGTTATCTATAATGAATATGCTTGATGCATTATGTCATCTAAATAACAATTCGCTATGATTGGCTTTTTCCATTATATCACTTTTGACATCCAATGTTCTCTTCTAAAAGAGGAAATCGCAAGCGTGGATCACGACAGATGAATCAAATCTGATAGGAACACAATTAAAGAGGCAAAATATTAATAAAAATCAGATATCGTGATTCACGATGGTGAAAGGGAAAGGGGGCACAGCGGTCGCGACCGGAGTCGGCGTCGAGAATCTTGACGAGGCTAGGGACTCTACAGGAAATGGTTGGGGGGAGAATTACGTGTGAGTGCGTCTTGAGCAGTAATGTCAAACCGACTCGAGGAATCTGTGAATGTCCGCAACGCACATCTCCTCAGCATATTCTCTCTGCGCTTCTGCAAGCCCATCCTTTTTTATTTTTTCCCTTTCGACAAAGCCATTGTTTTCGATTCCTTGTTCTCGTCAAATGCTTCCCATCGATTGATGACTGATGATTGGTCCATCCCGACCCCAAATAGGCCCGAATTCGAGTTGATACGCGAGAATCCGAGTTCATGCAACTCCAAAGAAAAACACAACTTGCGGGTAAATTGACTTTCGCAAGCTTGCACGTGGAAATTTAGAAACAACGTGCCAGAAAATAGAGGAAGAGCGCCGAATTTAGGTGTTGCGGTTTGCTATATCGTGATAGGATTTTGAGTTTGTAACTCAATTTCGGCAAACGACGGAATGTTCCCTACATATGTAATCGATCTATTTTAGAGTGGCCATGGCTTAATATGATTCAATTTTGACTGAACTACACATAAGATTCACAACACATGTTCTATTACATGCGGTATTGTTTGCACTAGAAATTATTGTAATGTAATATCTGTTACAATTAAAGAATTTATAGCCATTACATGGGCTTAATGTGATGGTTGTTGTGTTTGACGTAGCCAGCGTTTAATCAAGAAGGTGCTTCTCTTCTCCCACAGAAGGTGCTTCTCTTCTCCCACTCTCCTATAATTGTTGACACCTAATTTATTTTTTAAAATACATAATTAAAAAAATTATTTAAAAAAAAAAAAGCGAGAGAGGCCGGGTCGGGCCGGATCCGACCTCGGCCCCCCCGCCTCTCCTTCGCTTACCCGCGTGGGCCCGGTCCTTTTCCCCTTTGGCCCGGCCCATCCCAACTTGCCTTCTCCCTCCGGACGAGCTCCGCGCGAGACCTGCAGAAAAAGGAAGAAGACAGCAGCAAGGACAGAGGCAGAGGAGGCAGAGGCAGGGGGTACGCTCGACAGGAGCTGGTGGTCCTGGAGCAGGCCAGCAGAGCCAGCTGGGGCGTCCTTGCTGCACGAAAGGACAGAGAGAGGAGAGAAGAAAAGGAAGCGGAGGGAGGCTAGCTCGTTTGGAGGGAGAAGGAGGGAGCTAGAGACCGGGGGGAAGCATAGAGTGACAGATCCGAGCGACTGAGAGAGAGAGAGAGAGAGAGAGAGAGAGAGAGAGGGAGCCTCGGCCAACGCCTCGGTCGCGCAAAGACCCGTCCGACGACCTTCTTGGCGACGCCCGTAAGCTGAACGGGTAAGCTCGCCCCTGCTCTTGCGCTGTTTTGGGCGCGCCGGGCCGGAGCTCCCGGCCGTCCGGCTCCCGCGAGCTCCGGCCGGCGTCGCCCGGTGTTTTGTTTCCGATGTCTTGTTCGTCGCGTGTCGAGAGTCCCAGTGCGGGTCGAGCTTCGGTTGACCCAAAAATTCCTCGTTAGAGTACCGCGCCCCAACTGTTTGATATAATGCCTGAACTGGATCTGAAAGTTTGTGTGGGGAATATTCGTTCTCGTCCTGTCTTTTCGTCAGTGGAGGCGTGGTTTTCGGTCGGTAGGGGTGTGTCGAAAATTAGAAAATTAAGGAAAATAAAAAAATTCTCAAAAAATCTCAAAATTCAGAAAAGTCTAAACATTTCTGTAGTAATTAGAAAAGATACCAAAGAAAAGTCTTCCATAATCATCGGTTATTGACAGTTATCGATATTCTAAAATTGTCATTTTTCTTAAATTCACCTTTTTTCTCTATTACACATGCAACATGTATGAATTATTTTTAATACTTACATATCTTTCACGTATATTGTCAATTTCACGTTGGAGCTTCACGACGTAACTTTATTGAAATGAAAAATTAACCCAACCGGACTTAATAAGTTCAAGTCACAAGATACAAGTGAAATGCTTAAAAGCATGAGGTTTTCACTTTGGAGTCCATAAAACTTCCTCATCTTTTTTACAGTTTTAAGTCTTTAAATTCTTTGCATCTTCAATCGTGCACGTGGCCCAACTTACGGAGGATGAAGGAAACGTGGGCTCTTCATGGGCTGGCCCAAAAACAGGCAAGCTTTGAGCTGATTATAAGGCCCTGCGGATGCAAAATTTTATGATTTCTTGTTCTTTTTCGCCCTTCGGTTCTCCTATTAACCCCGTCCTTCGTAGGGTTTTGCAGCTCTCGCAGAAGAGTGCACAAATCTGTCTTCATCCCTCTCTCTCTCCATAGGAGCTGCCGGGGCCTGAGCTTTCCCCTCACTCGGTGAACAATGGACGGTGGAGCTTCCGGTGGTGCCGGCGAAGGGTACGTGCCCCCGCCGGAATACGTGGAGGATGCGAAAGATGCTCTGGTCGATCTCGACGCTTCCGACTCCACCGAACTTTGGCTCATTCAGTGGCCTCGTGACATGGTACCGTGAACCCATTCGCAGCCCTTGGCCTCTGGCTTTGTCTGAAGGAATTAAGAACAACGCCGAATGGTAGCACATGGCTTGTCTAGTCTCTTTGCGTCAAATTGCGTTTTGCTTTTCTGGGACTTTTATGTTGTTGGATTGTGAGGATTGGGGAGATACCACACCAGTTCTGTTTTCAGCTAGATGGTGTGGGTCTGCTCTTTTTCGCAGTTTGTTTTCGGCTCAAAAATTCTATCTTGAGTATTTCTTGTTGGCATGGATATGATTGTGGTGATACCCTTCTGTGGTCATTGCAGCCTCCTGATTTGGGTGGCCAAGAACTCAAGCTCAAACTTCATCGTGACGGGAAATTGGGGAGTTTTGAGGATTCATCTGGTAACCGTTATTATCCTTCTCAAACAAAACAAATTTTTCTTATGCTAAGTGGGATTCTATTCGTATCTTTAACTTGCTTACCTGTCTCAATGTGTTGTTGCTCTCTGTTGAAGGCAAGGAATATGATGTGGTTAGTTTTGCTGCTCAGGAGCCCGATGCAACAGTTTTCACGGCCTCTTCCTCAGGTTCAGGAATTGGTATGCGCTACTGCTCATGTTGATGCACTTTTTCTTAAACCAAAACCTGTGCATATGTTATTTATTTTCTTCTGAGTTTTTGGGCTGTGCCTTGAGTATGGTACTTTAAGGCTATCTCTATGTTAATATGTTGTACGAAATATATCGTGTTCATTTGCCATATGTTTTGCCCATGTCATTCTTGATATGTCCTAAGGTGAAATCTGCGAAAGTAGCTACCTCGGATATTTGCTCTTTGCAATTTGCCAATGTGAGTCACCAATCACTTTCCAGAAGCGGGAAGGCATAAAAATTAAGACAAAACAACTTGCTGGAGCTGAACTTTACTGTAATGGAAATTATATTCTATAAATTGCAAGAATTTTATCAGCCAATTTGTAGAGCTAGGAGTCAAGGCAAAAAAAAATAATCTGAAATCCATAATTACTCGCAGGCTAGATACAAGCAAGCTATGACCTTTGACATTGATGGCCAACTCATGATAAATTAGGCACTTGTACTTTGTAGTATCGATTGCTCTATATTGTTCTTGTCTTTTCATTTTTGGATGCACTGGTTTTGTATTACTCAGCTCTCTTTGATTTGAAAGACGTCTTGTAGTGCATCTGCTTAAAGTGTACAGTATCGATTGAGGTTACTTGGTTGGAACTGGATTGAATGAGGATTTCCCTTGAACACTTCTTTTGCAAGCTTTGCCATTCAATTGACTGGATACTTTCTTAAATGGTACATTTCATATTGTCTCTCCATTGTTTGATTCTATGACATCCTGTGCCTGCATTTGCTTATATCTGGATTTTCTTGTATTATGATACATCTAGGCAGAGGTATTTTTGTTAAGTATCATCAATTTGAACAGTTGTTTTTTCCAAGTTCAGTACTCAAATTGGGATGGTGGGATGGATGTTCTCTCAGCCAGCATCATTGAGTTTGGCTGGTCTTCAGTCGGTTGTAGTTGACTTTGCTTCTATTTTTGACAGTTGGGAAGATTTCAAGAAGAGTCTCCCTGGTCCACTACCCAGATCCTAATGAGCTCGAGAAACTTGCTTCCAAAGTCGCATCCGGTAGATTTAGACCCGGAACGTCGCTTACAAATGCCTCCCATCAATTTTCCTCTGTGACACCAAACAGTAGACTGAGAAGTTCACGCTCATCCAGAGGAAACACATCCTACACTCGTAGCAGTCGGCAGAAAAGCGGCGTAACTGATGCTGGGGAGACATCAAAACCTTATAAGAGGAGGTATCCTCAGGAATCCACTGACTCCTTGGGATTGATGAATAGTACTCAAGACTCTGGGCGGAATCATAGCAGTGCAACGACTGCAGAGTTCTCAGAGCTTTCCCGAGATCACGGTTCAGCTGCTTCATCTCAGTCAATTGAGCATTCTGACAGGAAATCGAAGAAGAAGAAAGAGAGAAGTGAAGAATAAAACCGCTTGGTCTTTACTACGTAGGTTTCTTGTGAATTGTTTGTGCTTTCTCACCGAGAATGACTTCTGAATGCCAGGGGGTATGTTCATTACTATATGTTTCGTTCTTTTCATAATGGAGTCTTCCTTGAGCCAGGGTCTTGGGAAGGCATTCTAGATTCACCAACCCATGTCTTTGTTGGTGATTCACTGTCGATTTCTTCAACTCCCGAGTCCTGGCTATAGTTTTTGTTTTTTTACGGGTGAAGTCTCTTGCCTAGTCCTGTGATCCATCATCGACTTTTATCTTCCTCGGCGAAATTACCGACCCCATGCGACATGCTGAGGCCTCATACTAGATACAATGATTTGCTGTTTTCTACTCTTTAGAAGAGCTCCCGCAGCTTGCTGTTAAGAAGTGAAAGTATGAAAGTGGCAACTGGCATCGAAGAAGAGAAATACAGAATAATAGTTAATGGCATTCTCATGATCAACAGCTCCTTTCATTAAATATGAGAGCAAGATTGGGTGCAAACAATCGCATGGGGTTTGTAATTGCGGATTCTGGTCTTTATAAAAAGCCTTCATATCTCGGTTCGGTTATCTGATTCTACTAATCCATTTGGTTGAGTAAAGTGGTCACGCGATCGCGCTCAACACAACACTATTGCTATTAAAGCCAGCCCGGCAAGTAAAATGACTCGAACAAGACCCAAGACAGGGTTCAAGATCTATTTACTAACAGATCTTTCATCGGTAGCTGATGCGATTGAGATCCTTTTTAAGACGACCCAACTCATAAGCAAATGCCGTGCTTTCGCCCATTACGACTCGGACCAGAACCCACAAGCATAAGAAACTTAGATCGTCCTCATAAAAGCACGACCATCATGGTCACGTTCCCCCATCATATAATGCAAGATAATCCCAACGAGAGTAAAACAGAGAGCAGATAGTTAATCACCCGCGAACAGGGTTAATCCAATAACTCCATTTTTCCAATCAATCTCACCCAAGCGCTGCATTTAGAAGGAAGTTAGGATGGAAATGAGAGGAAACGACAAGTTACAATTTCACGTCGTTCGGAAGAATCGAGCTCTACGGTCTAGCATTAAACAGGAGGAATCGCACCGGATACAAATTGGTCTCATTGACTCTTAACAATTTCGAGCTCGACAACGTCGTTCGACATCGAGTGAAAGAATCCGCCCAAAATCCCCACCGACCGGCCGACCATACACGGACCGGGATCGATCAATCGTGCAGCGTCCCCAGGATGTCTTCATCCCTGTACAGGTGGTACTCCTTCTCTCCCAGCTTCACCTGCGTCCCTCCGTACTCCGGCAACAGCACCGTGTCTCCCTCCTTGACCGAGACCGGGACCGCGTTCCCGTGCGCGTCCCTCGCCCCCGGCCCCACGGCCACCACCTTCCCGGAGTTCAGCTGTTTTTTTTTTTTTTTTTTTTTTTCAAAAGAAACACGGTGAACGGCTCGAATCAAATCGAATCGAGAAAACGAAACGAAACGGAGGAGGATGACGACGCATCTGACTTGACGCATGTACGGAAGTCAGTTACCTTGGCGGATTTCTCGGGGAGCAGGATGCCGGCGGTGGTCTTGGAGGGCGGGACGATCTTCTCCACCAGCACGCGGTTCAGCAGCGGCACCAGTCGCTTCGCCATTCTTAGGGGATTCGAGGTCCGGAGCTAGGGTTTACGGGAGGGTTTGCGAGCTGCAGGAAGGCGACGGGGAACGGTCTCCGAGGGGCTATAAAACCGAGAGACTTGAAGCTTCGTGAAGGAAAAAATGGAAGGTTCTAGGAGCTAGGGTTTCTGGTTGGGGGGCGACGGTTTAAGGGACGGATGCGGGAAGAAGACTATATGGGCCTTGCGTTATGGGCCATCAGCCCACAGTTGGGCTTGACTGCAGCTGATGGGCCTCTCGACTCGACTCTCGGTCCTGATCGACCTGGATGTCTCCGTCGTATTATGACTATGTACTGGACTTGTTAAATGGATGATTCACATCGGTTCACAAATTATCCAACCTAAATTGACTCATTTAACCTATTTATGATCTATTTATCATAATGCAAATTTCTCGAACCATATTCAATTCATATCGACCTGACTCATTTAACCAAATCTATGAAATATTATTTCTTATGAGCTTTTTTATAATTTTTTTTATAATGAGGCTCTTTTTGTTTCTTGAAAAATAAAAATATTTTTCTAGGTTTACCTAAAATATGAAAGTAAATTTATATTTTTTCTTTTTTTTTTTTTCTTTTTTAAAAAAATTGAATTTTTAATTATTCTTAATTTTATGTTTTTTTTTTTTTTTTCATTATTCTTCAATCGGCCGCCGGCCACAGCGATGGCTCGCAACTAGTCATAGGCGAGCTCGAGCCTCATCACAAGCTGGCAAGGCTGGAGCTTGCCCAATTCCAACACATTGAGCTGAGCTAGATTAGCGAGCTCCTCCATCACTTGGCCGATTGCCAATTGTAGAAGATGGAAGAAGGAGGACGAAAGGAAAAAGGAAAAGAAAAATAAAACATAATTAAGTCCTTTTTAAAAAAAAAAATGTAAGGCTAAAGAGGGAGAGAGAGTGTTTGTGAGCCTTGGGTTGGAAATGAGTTATAAACTCCACCTATTTAAACCCATTTATTTTAGGTTTTAAACTTTCTAACCTATTTAAAGAAAATTCTTTAAAATTGAAGTGACCCATATATGCCCCATGTATGATTTAAATGGGTCATATATGGATTTAAAACTCATTTTGACAGATCTACTATGTACTCACGATTTAGCAACACCGAATGACCTTTTTTAAATGGTCACTACATCACGTCTCCTCCTCTCTTAAAACCAAGGTACGAATTGCAATGTTTGCCAAATTTCTAAAGGTGATCAATTCCCGATCCGATCTTATCCAATGTGTAATTTGTCATTTAGGATCCGTTTGGTAACGATTTTATTTCTGGGAACTGATTTTGACAAGAAATGATTATTTTTTATTCTGTTCCCGGGAATTGATTCTGAGTAAAAGAATGTGTTTGGTAATCGTCCAAAATTTCGATTCGGAATAAAATTACGTTTGATAACGTGTTCATTGGTTCTGTTCCAAATCAATTTCTTTTAATGTTTAAATAATTTTTTTTACTTTTTACCTTTTATTCTTTTCTTTTTTCTTTTTCTCCTATTCTTCTTCTTCTTCTTCTGGCCAGTCGCCGGACCGGCGACCTCATTAGAGCGTCGCCGGCCCTCGGCGAGGTCGACCCTTGTCGGCCGAGCCTCGTCGGTGGCCGAGCCGACCTCGCCGGGCCGGGTGAGGCTTGCCCGGCCATCGGCGGGCCGGGCGAGGCTCGCCCGCCACCGCAGGGTTGGGCGTCGCGAGGCTTACCCGGCCTCGCCGATGGCCGGGCGGGCCTCGCCGAGGCTCGGCCAGCCCCCGCCCGGCCACCGACGGGCTGGGCGAGCCTCGCCGGGGCTAGTCGAGCCTTGCCCGGCCCGGCGAGGCTCGTCGATAGTTGGGTTTACCTCCGGCGAGCTTGCTAGAGCTCACCCCGACGGGCGAGCTTGGCGAGCTTCCAGCAAGCTCGCCGGACCGATGGACGGCGGCAGCGAGCAATGGTGGACGGCGGTCGCGAGATGGCCAAAGGGAAGAAGAAGAAGAGTTGATTTTTTTATTCTCAAATTGATTCTCGAAACAAGAATTAACTTTTTTTTTTTATTCTTGATTCCACTCCAAATTTGTTCCCGGGAACAAAAATTTTACCAAACGTGATTATATTCCTAAACCGATTCCAAGAACAAAAAATCATAATCTGGCACTATTTGGCACGTTACCAAACGGGGCCTTAGCAAAAATATTAAAAAATTTTAAAAAATTAAAATACTAGAGTTGTTTTTATTTTAAGGTTTATTGTTATTTTTGAGAAATTTAAATATATATATAGATATTTTAAAAGAGTCAGTCTAGTTTATTGGTTTGATTCGATTCGATTTTCCCCCATAATCGAGAATTGTATGAACACCGCTGGGAACCAGATCAAATCGGCCAATTGGAGCGATTCTTGATTTGATTGATCCGATATACTCATCCCAATAACTCTCTTTACGTTATTGCGCGAATACAGGCTCATTGGACAATTAAATGGGTCATATATGAATTAATACCTATCTTGATAGCTCTATTATTTAATCATGATTTAGCACATCGAATGACCTTAAAAAGGTTGTTTCAGTGGTCAACGCATCGCTTGACGTTTGGTTGATTAAGTGATTGCTGAGTTGGGCATTTGGGCTTTCTAATCAAGTGAGACTGTGTAGGAGCAGTTTTAGGATGGGACATCCATCTATTAGTGGAGTATACGACCAATTAGATTGCACATGTCCTACCTCGATAATTTGCTTCATCGCTAGCCACTGCTATGACAATGATTACAATGTTTTCAACTACTTCCCTTCCTCATTTGCTACGCCTGCCTATATGTTATTTCATCTGCACGTGTGAAATTCGTAAGCTTGCAGCTTTTTTTCTTTTTTTATAATTGAGGACTCCACCACGGGCAATAATCGAGGACTCCACCATGAGTCCCCCGTGCCCGAATGGCTCCTAAGGGCCGGACCTCTATACCTCGAGGGAAAATAGCCCAGCAATTAATCGCCAGAGCTCCCTACTTAAATCGCTAACAATTATGGATTTTTAACTCTCGATCTCAGCGATGAAGGAGAAACTTTCAATCAACATAACTACCCACGGATGGGTGTAAACTTGCAGCTTTATCACTTGTTTGTGGCTCAAAATCGTCCAATATAATTCTTACCTTTTTCCAAAAAAAAAAAAATCGTTCAATATAAAATATGGTTTTCGGCATATTAAATATGATGAACTAGTTGCATTAGATTTAACGCTCCCTCGTGTAAGTCGGTCCTCAAAAAAATTACCAAAAAGTTCTCCCATTGGCCTTTGTTAATGGCTGAGCAAAGCCACCTCTTGCTAAATTTGGTAGCCGTCTTGGAAGGAAAAAACAAAATAGGAAAAAGACATAAAAAAAATAAACAATGAAAGGAAAAAAAGAGAAAAAAGAAAAATTCAGAAAATTTTCAAAAATTATAAAAATTATCAATGTTAGCGCTAGTTATCTCAACCGATTGTGCTACCTAGAACAAATGGTGCTGATTGAGCCACCATGTTAATAATTTCCAATCAATGTTGACTGGAATGACTTAATTGGTAAATCATCAAAAACTTTAAGACTTAATTGACAAATCCCTACAATATTTAAGAATCAATTGACATAATTAAAAGATTTATAACTAAATTAACTAAATTAAAATGTTTATGACTAAATTGGTATAAATGTAATAAATTTAGAGCTTTTTTGATAATTCTCAAATCAGTTCTCACACGTGCGACAACCTATATGGAGGTAAATGCACTTATAGATATCGTAGATAGAAAAATATTCGAAATAACAGAAACAATATGCAAGAGAAAGATGACTGGAAGTATTATGATATGAGCTCTTGATTGATGATGTTAGATATACTTTTATTATTATTATTATTATTCAAATTTCAAAACGAACCAAACTATATATTTATAGCGTAGTTACTTAATGGACAGAAAAGAGGTTCTCTAAACCTAGGTCAAGGCCTGTATTAACCATAATAAAGGAGCAAATTTCACATTCATTGATTTGTATGGGTATAATATGAACATTATATTAGTTAGAAAGTCATAGGTAGAGCATAGAAAGCTAAAGAACATGTAAATCATCATATCAATATATAAAAAACGTTACCCACATTGGGACTCCCCCAGCGGGAAGCGTGGAGGAAGCTGATAACGAAAATAATTTTCAATCGATTAGCCTTATTTTATTACTGTCTTCATTAAAAGAGAGGATGAAAGTTCAAAGTTCTTGCTAAGTTTACACAAGCAAAAATCATAATATAGACTATTATGGATCCATATTTATAAATTGAAATTTTTAGTGGGGTCAAACGTAAAAATAAAAAATAAATAGCAAAGCACGCTTAAAGTTTTCAATAAAAACACACATAAACTTTAGAGAAAATGACAAAAATGATTCCCAAATTTTGGCCTAATATATAATATTTTTCTTGAATTCTTAATTTATTTAATGTGATCTCTAGACTATTGATAAATATTAAATTTCGTCCTTCATCTTACTCGAACATCAAATCAAACGTTACATGAGTTGGATGTTTAAAAATAATAGCATTAATATCATAAAAAGCCCCAAACCGGTATACTCATGATAAATTTACACCAAACTAATTTTTTATTATAAAAAATCCCAGATTAATACATTTGTAACAGATCTTTTCATATCCTTATTAACCTCTCCTGCTATAAATTTTCATGCTTAGTCTTAAACTAAAGTCCAATTTATGCACAAAGAGGAGTGCTAGAATATAAATCACGCCTTCTTCTGTCAGAACCTCAAGGGTGGCAAATAAGGCATTGGGAAAGATTTGAACTAGTGATCTCATATTGTAGGAGTATTGCTAATTATTTTAAAATTTTAAATTAATAAATAAAGATATTATTATTATTATTTAAATATTCTAATATTATTGCACTTTTTGGACGGTGAACTTGGCTTGATCCGGCGACCAATCAAATTTCCAAAAGATTTGTCGCGAAAGAATTGCGAACTAACTCGACAAGACAAGTGTTCAAGGTTTCTATCTTTGCTTTGACACATGTACTTTCATACGCCTCTCTATGAGGCTTGCTCTTTAATTGTTTTTGGTGAATTCTCTGGAGAATGCATGGACTATGAACCACACAAAAGAATATAATCAGAATCATTAAATACATGGGTCCATTATAATCCGTATGTAATCAATGATTCCGATAAGTTTAGTCCACATTGCCTATTGACTATGCAGTATCTTTTCATTTAGCTTATTTATGGCCATGGACATTTTTCCACCTTGCTCAAACTACATAAATTTGTGGTCTCTATTTTGTTGGTGTTGAAAGAACAGTGAAATCAAAGAAACATTATCAACAAGGTAATCATATTTTAGCCGAAAAATCGATGAGACATGTCGAGACTAGATGCAAGTTCATCTAGGGGAGGGAGTGAGGATGACGTTCAATATAATTATATTGTATGGCCACATCAACAAGAACAACTTGCTAATAATTCAAATGATCACCTCATACGCAATTTCTATTCTCAAGTTAATCTCGCCTCTTATTGAGTCCATGACAAATGAATCATCATTCAGTAGGGACCGATTGCCTAAATGGTCAACGTTGGCAGGAAAGGTATATTTTCTAAGGGCCAAATCGATTAAGGAGAAGAAACTCGATGCCTTCCAGATTCTGCAAGAACCTTTTGATGTGATGCATGGGGCAGGTTCAAAAATAGTAACTTTACCGTAGATATACAAAAGAATTATATTTTGACTTATAAAATATTCTTAATCTGATTGATGAGACAAGATGTCATGCGATAGGGGAGTTACTTTTTATTTTCAGAAGAATAAATACTACATCGACTTAGTAGGGATTACATCACGCAACGTGACAAATCGCTGTGAAGCTCCATTGCCATTTCAATGATGAGCCGGTGACAAAAAGTATAAAATGGATGATGACGATGACAATAACAATAACAATATGGTCATATAATATTGTGAACACTTGCCAGACTAACCAGGGTAGATCTAACTTGATAGGATGATCAAACCGTGGATGTTGGGTTTCCTCTTAATTGGGGTACAGATAGGAACATGAACCTGATATGAATTGAGTGACATTTACTCATTCACTGGTTTAACCTTACTAGAACGTTGAATTAAAACGCTTTAGTAATGCGCCACTTGATTAGAAGCCCACCTTGCCGCTTTGACTACATAATTAAAGACCATGGCGTACATGCGGCTTCTAGACTCCGATTGCACTGAGGAATTGATTGCACTATCAACAAACACATCCGTATCAGCTATCCTTACGTTAACGTTCATATTTGCTTGTAATATACAAACCCACTACTTTTTTCCTCTTTAGAGTTCTGTGAGTCCAATTGAAGGAGATAATGCGGGCACGAAGAGAGACCCCAGCAGAGCCACTGTGCAAAGAAAACGGTCCCAGAAAAGCAAAAACTGAGCTGCTGCTGCTGCTGCTTCTGCTTCTTCTTCTTCAAATTGGGAACCTTTTTGAACCACAAAAAGAGGCCATACGTATGTAAATTGCTTTTTGCGGTGGTATCGTGGGCAAAGATCTATCATGATTGCAAGAATATGCATGTGGTCCAAAAAATGTCAACCATACCTCAAAAGTAGAACATTTTCTCGGACCCCCCTTTATTGTTTCTGGTACTCAAAAACAACCAAATGGTGGAGAGAAAAAGAAGCAACTCCTTTCATCCCACAAAGTCGGTGCCATGACACCAGGTCCTAAAAGCTTTCCCTAAAGATTAGATACAACGTGAGAGAGAGAGAGAGAGAGACACAGACAGACAGACAGAGAAATGGCCGAATGTTGTTCGTAGCTAGGAGTGGTCGAACTTGTGATAACTACCTTGGAATCTAACTCTGAATAGCTTTACCCTGAAAATATGTGGTCTCAAGGTGGATGTATATATATCTACCAAATAAGCTGGGTTCCTAGCTTTTGAAGCTCCTGGAGCACCTGCTAGTTCCCACTATTTAAGAGTTCATCTTGGTGTTGGAATCTCGATCTCGTGTGCAACGATGGGCGACCACAACAAAGATATGCGTAGCGCTAGGTAATCCTAAAACTACCCTACAAGTTTGACATACTTTAGTCAACATGGAATGTTACAAGAGAGTATTTCAATAAGTGAGTCATCTTCGACCCGATTATAGCTAGAGGATAGCACTAGTTTAGTTTGGTTTGATATCTTCTCACATTAAACCAAACTCATCATGGGGGCTTTCATTTTCATGAAAAGTCTCTAAAAAGTCTTAAAAATGTTGTAGGACAATCAATTAAATCATAAACTTTTTAATTGTATCAATTCAATTTTAAAAATTTTGATAATTTGTCAATTTAGCCCTTAAACCTTTTTTTTTTTTTTTTTTGTCAGTCCTAGTCTATACCTATTCTATACTCACTCTCGATTTTTGCCCGCTCTTGCAGGCGTGTGGCGCATCGAAACCCACTCCTGAAACTTGCGCGTCCCCATCCCATCCCTCCCTGAGAAAGTGGGGATTTGAACCCCTCACCTCCCCCTTCCATGTTGGAAGGGTGGCCACTAGGGTAAATCCCAGTGGTTGCCCTTAAACCTTTCAATTGTGCCAATTTGGACTTAAACATTTTAATGATTTATCAATTTAATTCTAAACATTTTTAACGATTTACCATTTTAGTTATTTTGATCAATTTTGGTAAAACTGCTAATGTGGTGGTCTAATTAATATTGATTGTGCTTTGCTGATATAAACAATTTGTGCAATTCTTTTTTTCTTTTTATCCTTTCCTTTTTGTTTCTTTTTCTTTTCCCTTTCCCTTTTTCCCTTCGCTAGCCATTGACAAGCTAGCCCTCACCAACCCTTGTTGATGGCTGGTAAAGGTCATTGGCTTCAAGCGAGGGCTACCCTTGCTGACCTTGGGCAAGGGATGCCCACATCTGGGCCGGCAAGGGAGAACTTGCTTAAGTTTGCCCTTGCTAGCCCAGACGAGGGTGAGGGTTGGGAAAAAGAAAAAAGAATAGAAAAAGTAAAAGGAAAGGACGGGAATGAAAATAAAAATAACAATAATAATAATAATTTCTTGTATTAGTGATGATTGTGTCACGTAAGATGGCTGGTGTTGATTAGATCGTCACGTCAGCAATATCTAAATTGACAAATCGTTAAAAGTTTAGAATTAAATCGACAAATGATCAAAATATTGATGATTGAATTAACACAATTAACATGTGTTGGACTAAATTTATACAATTAAGAAGTTTAGGAGTAAATTGGCCACCAAATAATAACTTTAAGACTTTTTGAACTATTTTTCCCATTCTTGCCTTCCCCTTTTTCACTTTACTATCCCATGTTGAGATTCCTTTCTAAAGCAATAAAAGAGATGGAAAAAAAGATCGCTTGATCTCTATCTTCCTCGTCGTTTTCCATCATGTCCTGTCTCATTTACATTCCAACTATACCAGCATTATGCAAGAAGCTCATCGTCTCGGGGAGAGGATCTCCAGATATCATTCTTAATCATTAAAGGAAGTGAAAGCTTGCTTTACGGCCTTTTCTTCCCCAATACCCGAATCCCTTCTTTATCGTCGCTAACTCACCGGGTCGGCGGAGCGTGAGTACCCCCACAACGTCGGTCGAGCTTATCTCTAGAGCTCTCTTATCTGAGTTGCATCCGACCCTCAAGTCTAGTTGGCGAGTAAAGTTAACTGCTTTGCTAGGATCTCAACCGTACCACGATTTTTGAAAGTATCATGCCGCACATGCTCCATGTTCGATTTAATTTAGGTCCAATTTGAATTTTTTTATCCTTTTTGCCATCGAATATTTGGGATTTGATCATATGACTGGTACTCAATCGGCCTATCCAAACAAGAAATAAAGTAATTCCACTAGAGGAGAGAGAAAAAGGGCTTCTCTCCTTTTTGCTAGATCATGTAAAGATCTGGCCATATGGGATGGTCCTTGAGGGTCAAATTGGGTCAGCCCCTTTTAGGCCGTGTCCTTTTATATTATAATTTTCGCTATTCTGCGCATTTCGCATTACGGGACAAATGAAATATTTAGGTCACTTTAGGATGTGGAGGACCTTTGTGACCGCAGGAAAAGAGAAAGAGAAAGGAAGCCAATAGAAAGGTAAAGGTGTGTGTGTGTGGGACATACTCTTAACTTTCACGACACAAATTCGACTACCATTGTGATGTGTCTGGGAACAAGTTGGTATGATATGAGATGAGATGATTAAGAGAATCTTGCAAAAATATTGCTTGAACCGGTTAGGTTCGAGCTTTTGGTTTATGCAGTTGAGTCTAATCCAAAACTGTTTTCAATCCAATTAGTGAAATTCAAAGGATATCTTTCAGTTTCTTAATAGAAAATCCCGATGCCCCCCATTAATTGCTGTCAACTTTGAGGGGTTAAATTTAAGGTATTTATTTTTTTTTTTTAAATGTAGCTGTTACAAAAGAAAACATATTGAAGAATTATGCACATCATCTTTTACATCCAGTACTCTCAAGTTAGGGCATTAAATGGTTCATCCCCTCTAACCCCCCTCTCTCTTCCCTTCTTCTCCCGGCACAAAATACATCTAAAAATTTACCACTATTCCACAGGATCTGACATTTATCATGTAAAAATTTTCATACAAAAAAAAAAAAAAATAGACCATCATTTCCTCTTGCCCACTTTAAAAATTTGTCCAGCCAATAAGGTAATGGAAAGAAAATATAAATTGCGAAGATTGATCGTCCACATATTTCTCCAAGGGCAACCGACAGTATCTCTTGGTCGCTGAAGCAAGAACCCACAGCATATCAGGAAATCAGGTGATCAATGATATATTGACACTTCATCGAGAGTTCTCACGAAAATATGTCTTTCTTTCTTTTGGTTGAAATGAAGAGTAAAATCATCCCTTCCGTGGAAAGCTCTCACTTGAGACGAAGAGACCTCCACTCGTCTGAGTGTTGCAGAAATATATGGATAATCTCGGCGGAAATGACTTGTGGAGTTGTATCTTTAAGCTAATAATGAAAGGCGGAGTAGAAACAAAATGAAAATAATGGGGGAAGCAACCAAAAGCAGAGACACAAGCAGGCTTTTTCCAGCCTTGTTCTTATGCATGGTTGCATGTGGGGATTTGAATCATTGAGAGACAAGGCCCACGAACATCATTTCTGCTCAAGAACGTTAAACAAATGCTAGAAAACAAGCGATCCATGTGGCGTCCGCTCATAATACGTCCAGACACGAGGCCGATTGCGTGATCTACATTCTGATTAATTTTCGTAATCCTGGGGGGACAGCTTCTCTTCGATATCGCCCCGTCGTAATTAGACACAAACTCGTGACTTCTCGGGTCTATCCAGGTATGAACACACACACACGCACGCATAAATATATGGCCTTTGCCGGTCGCCGATTCTCTCTTTTAATTACTCACTTTTCGGCCTTTTTCTACGCAGACAACTTGAAGTTCATAACCAAAGTCTCGAGAACCGCACCATCACCCACCCAATGGAGAGGGACGTCACTCCATTTCTCCGTCTCTAACCCACGCGTGCCGGACAGACCTTCTCCACGTGACTCTAGCCCGTTCGTGGGAATGCTCTTCCCCACCCCAAAACATGACGCATCAGGTTATCACCATTGGGTGCTCGAATGAATACACCTAGGGGTCAGCGCTGTACGTTACAGAATCTCTTTTCCATCCGAGTTATTATGGTCCTTTTATTTGTCCAGATTTCGAGGTAATGCATGTTACGAATTTATGAGGACGAGGGAGACGAGTTGCATGGTCAAATGAATCAATGCTTGCTAATATCAAGCATCCAACATATGCCCGGAGTGTGGCGATGTTAGGTGTAGCCGTAGAAAGGTTATATTGCAGACATTGATTTGACACCATGAACGTCGCATGCACAGTTGATCGATGCCTGAAAATACACACTAACTCGGGATTTTCCTGTCCACAAATGAAGCGTGAAAGAAGGTCCTTATTCAACAAAGACACCTTACTTAAATGAGGTTCTCATGCCATCATATTCCTACCTTAAAAGGGAGGAAAACAATAATTTCCCTTTCACTAACACAATCTCTCTCTCTCTCTCTCTCTCTCTCTCTCACACACACACACACACACACACACACATGCACAGAGACAGAAGTTTTGTTTGGTAGCGGTCTTCAATTGATCCGGTGGTACCGCTCCATCGCATGATAAAAAGCAAAGCCACTGGGTTCTCAAATCATAAAACCTTCAAACCAAAGAGTAGAAACACTAGAACTCGCCCCTGCCATTAACACATCTCTCTCTCTCTCTCTCTCTCTCTCTCTCTCTCTCTGTGGCGGTCACATGGATCCAAACCCTAGTCATGACACGACGAAGACGACGACCCTCGGCCCGCAGTCGCACTGCATGGAGATAACGGCGATGGAGGCGCACAGGGTGGTGGCGCCGCCCGCAAGGACCATGGCCCAGAAGCTGGGGTCGAGGCTGAAGGAGACGTTCTTCCCCGACGACCCGCTCCGGCAGTTCAAGGGGCAGCCGGCCAGGAGGCGGTGGATCCTCGCCGCCCAGTACGTGTTCCCAATCCTCGAGTGGGGCCCCAACTACAGCTTCAAACTCTTCAAATCCGACGTCATCTCTGGCCTCACCATCGCCAGCTTGGCCATCCCTCAGGTACATCACTTGCTCCTCATGTCAAGGTCGTCACCTAACCTCTCGCAACATATGCTTTCGCTTGACAATATGCGACACTCGGTCGCTCTCGAAAATGATTGATATCCTTATCAAGTCTAAGTTCTTAAGGGTACACCGACTTTGAAAGCAGCTGCTAATACTTTTGAGATTTGTGTCTGTCTTTTGGACTCAAATGGGCAGGGAATAAGCTACGCGAAGCTAGCGAACTTACCACCCATCGTGGGTCTTTGTGAGTGGACTACTCTCCTCCTCCTCTCCTTGCTCGCCGCTTCGAATTACGCACTGTTTCATCAAAAAGATGTTTTGCTTTCTGATATATCTGTTTCTCGCCTTTTGTGTTGTTGGGTGTTGAATATGTCCTGGGAATCAAGATTCGAGCTTTGTACCGCCTCTGGTGTACGCGGTTCTGGGGAGCTCCAGGGATCTGGCGGTGGGGCCGGTGTCGATAGCGTCGCTGATCATGGGGTCGATGCTGAGGCAAGAGGCGTCGCCCACCAAAGACGCGCTCTTGTTCCTCCAGCTCGCCCTCTCTTCCACCTTCTTCGCTGGCCTCTTCCAAGCTTCTCTGGGACTACTAAGGTTCGGTCGCTCGCTCTATCTCAATTCCCTCGGATTTCGCCGTACTGATCTTTGGCAACTGACAGGCTGGGATTCATAATCGATTTCCTGTCGAAAGCGACTCTCATCGGGTTCATGGCGGGGGCTGCAATTATAGTGTCGCTGCAGCAGCTGAAGAGCCTGCTTGGGATCACGCATTTCACGAACCAGATGGGTTTGGTCCCTGTCTTGAGCTCCGTCTTCCACCACATCAACGAGGTCGGTCATTCATTCATCTAATTACCCCCATGTTTTCAGCTGTGTCGTATCTCATCTTTGACCGACCACCAGTCAAATTCAGTTTACTCTCCCCTTGTCGGAGTCAAAGTTCGTGAAAGGGAAAAAAAAAAAATCAGAGCTTTAAAATTCCCTTGTCGCTTTCAAGTTTATGTCTCTGCTTTTGGGATCCGCGGGATTTAATCTGTTCGACTTGACCTGCCCAGGTAAGAAAAGCAGGATAGCCCATTAATCACCCGCGAGCAAAGGCACCGTTTTTTATCGTCTTCTTCTGGAAAAATGGATTTTTTATTCGGGATTTGAGTAGAACAAAACGCTCCCCCACAGGTCGTCTGAAATTAAGGCTGACAACCTTTCTCAGCATAAGAATTTCTATTCTTTTCTTCTTCAGAACAAAAATAAAAATAAAAATCTAATTGATAACGGCAAGTTTATTTTTTATTCCCAAGAACAAAAAGTTAGTCCAGAAATAGTTTTAGAATAGAAATGAGAAGTAAAAAAAGTTATTTCTTATTCTTGGGAATAAATTTCAGAAATAAGCGAATTTTTTGTTTATTCATCTCTTGCTGTCGCTGGTCGACCGCCGCTCACTGCCGCCGACTGACCGCCGCCGGTCGCCGCCGGCCGCCGACCGCCACCGCCGATCACCGTCGCACGGCCCATCGGCCACCACCTCCCGCAGCCGACGGCCAGGTGGCCACGGGAGATGGCGGCCGATGGGCCATGCGATGTCAATCGACGGCGGCAGTCGGCGGCGACGTGCGGCGGTCGGCCAGCGGCGGTGGTGTCGGGCGGCGATCGGCCGGCAAAAATAAAAAACAAACAAATATAAAAAAAGAAACTGATTTTTACCAAACGTATTTTTATTCTTTTTTTATTTCTAGAGTAAAAATTTTGTGTAATTATTAAACGGGTTTTTTTACATAGAAATTGTTCCCAAGAATAAAATTAAAAAAGAAGTATTTCTGAAAAAAATTACTCCCCAACCAAAAAGTGTTGTCATGCGCGGTCTAAACTACTTACATGCACTTACAAATTTCCCTGGCTACATTCATGCCTCGAGAGGGGATCAAAAGCTGTTGACTTGGAGTTGAACTTGGGGGATGGCTTGTTTTGCTTCTTGTGTGCAGTGGTCGTGGCAGACGATACTGATGGGGGTGTGCTTCCTGGTGCTGCTTCTGGTGGCGCGACACGTCGTAAGTAAAACCCCTCCTCGTCATCTCCTTCAATCAATCAGTCAGTGGGTCTCTCAGAGTCTGAACCACAAGCGGTCTTCTCTCTCTCTCTCTCTCTCTCTCTCTGTGAAAATACGCACTAGAAAACCGCCGACTGACCGACACCAGCATCGCACGCGTCGTTGCGTCATTCGCGGCCGACTTCGATTTGGGCCACCGTTTCTGCGTGCCGCCGACGACGATGCATGTCACGTCACCGCCCTCTATTCCTGTACTAAAAATTTCTGTACTTGCGGAAACTTATTTTTTGGTTGATTTTCCAATATGCTTTTATTTGTAAGAGATTGCGGGTAATGTTTTAAATAATTCTCTAACATAATTTTTTCATCAAAACATTAGTTATCATATCATATAAATGGACTTCTCACCGTAATCAGTTGAGAATATATATATATATATATATATATATATATATTTTAATGTGTAGTTACATAATACAAGGGCATTTTATAACTATTTTAAAAAATATGATATAAAACAATTCCAAAATACTGTCTACATGTAAACTAATAATTATCTTTAAACATTTATTTTCGAAATATGCTGAGATCTATTATTTCTTGTACATTCGTCAGAGATTTATTACCAAATAGGCATGAGAATTGTAAATTTGCTAGAATGACAATCAAAAGCAAATTACTAGATAAAACTAGCAAGTAAACGTGCCGAGTAGCTCAACTTCACTCGATTGATATAAATATTGTGGATACAGCCCTTTTCGGTGTAAAATTGACATTGTTTCTAAACATGGACGATCAGATTAGACAGAAATTAGAAGCTAAGAAAAGAGCAAGGAGAATACTTACGACATAAGGTATATGAATAAGCTACTAATTTTATTTTGAGGCCGTTTACTAAAACAAATCATACTTTTTAAATAATTAGAGGAAGAAATTGATTGATGAAAGGAATTTCAATGGTTAATAAATCATTCGAGAGAAAAGGTCATGCATGACTTCCATAAGAATCATGCTTACGTTTTCATTATCTCTTTCATTCATCTATATTCGAACACAAATATAGCGAGGTTCATATTTTTAAGGAATCGCTCTCTTTTTGTCTCTCCGCCAAAAGCAGATGTGTACGCAATCTGAAATTTTCACTTTACGAAATTGGAAGGAGAGGACCCTTAAGTACTATTAACATACGAAAACGACTATGGCTGAAATTTTTCTTAGATTCGCAAAAGGAAAGAGTGTGGAATGTTTGGGGTGTGTTGATGATGACTGGGTGTGGTGGAACTCCGTGCAGAGCATGAGAAGGCCGAAGCTGTTCTGGGTGTCGGCGGGCGCTCCGCTCATGTCCGTCATTCTCTCCACCCTCCTCGTATTCGCCTTCAAGGCTCAACGCCACGGCATCAGTGTGGTATTACAATCTATTTCCTCTCCAGTACCTGTAAATAGCTTTGTTTGTAACGTCTGTTGATTCGTGATCATGTCATGTTCATGTTCACGTTCGTTTCGTTGGTCGATTATTAGATTGGGAAATTACCAGAAGGCCTCAACCCTCCCTCCTGGAGCATGTTGCAATTCCATGGTAGCCATCTGGGTCTCGTAATCAAGACCGGACTCGTCACCGGCATCATCTCCCTCACTGTGAGTGGACTTTAACTTGGTTCCTTCATGAGCAATGCTAGGGATGCCGCGAATTTTCACTAGAACTGTTAAAGTTAACGTGCTCTTTGCCTCCATTGGAGTTGCGATACCGAGATGATAGCCCTGAGACTCTACTTTCGGCTATACATATAGTTACATGAAGCTCAAGGTAGATGAAGAAAATACGTGAAGCATAAAGCGAGTATCTCTAATTTGAGGTCTGTTACATTCCAGGAAGGAATTGCAGTGGGAAGGACATTCGCTGCTCTGAAGAACTACCAAGTGGATGGAAACAAGGAGATGATTGCAATCGGCCTCATGAACATTGTCGGTTCCTCTACTTCCTGCTATGTCACGACAGGTTCGATTTCCTCTTAGAGGCCTTCGGCTTCTATTTTTGTCGGAATACTTTTCATAGAAAGAGCATGAAAGGAGTGCATGAGAGAAGCGGGACATTGGAGCCTAAAAAAATATGTTTCTTTTTAGGTGCTTTCTCACGGTCGGCCGTGAATCACAATGCGGGAGCGAAGACAGCAGTGTCAAACATTGTGATGTCTGTGACCGTGATGGTTACTCTTCTTTTCCTCATGCCTCTGTTCCAATACACGCCCAACGTCGTGCTGGGAGCGATCATTGTCACCGCAGTGATAGGCCTCATTGACATTCCTGCTGCTTACGGCATTTGGAAGATTGACAAATTCGACTTTGTCGTGATGTTGTGCGCGTTTCTGGGCGTCATATTCATCTCCGTCCAAGATGGTCTTGCTTTTGCAGTAAGCTTCGTATTTTCTTCAATTACACGAGAAGATTTAAGCTGCTGTTCTTTTCTTGAACTCTGTCGATTTTCATGACAAAAGGGCAAATCTGATTACAAGACGAATTAGACATGACTACCCAAACAAGTGACAATGGTGTTTTTGGCAGGTTGGCATTTCCCTATTCAAGATCCTCCTGCAAATCACGAGGCCGAAGACGGTTATACTGGGTAATATTCCTGGAACAGACATATATCGGAATCTTCATCACTACAAGGAAGCCATAAGAGTCCCCGGTTTCCTCATTTTGAGCGTCGAAGCTCCAATTAACTTTGCTAATGCTACTTACCTCAATGAAAGGTAAATTGTCACTGCATAAGCTACTCTACCGTTCAACCAGTTTTATCAGTAAAGAAAAGGGATGCACATGTACCGGTTTTTCTGGATTTTGGATGTAACAGGATCTTAAGATGGATAGAAGATCACGAGACGGAAGAAGATGAGAAGCAGCAGTCGACCCTGCAATTTGTGATTCTGGACTTGTCAGGTATGTTTATCTTCCATGTTATGGATAGCTGACAAGCAAGATGACGAAAAGATCAAGTTAATTCGTGTGTTCCAACAAACACGAATTTTTTTGCATTGTGTGACTCAAGTGTACCATAGAGATTACAAGCCTTCGAACCAGGTAAATGATTTTGAAGCATAACAAATGTCCTCGTTGCCATCTCAGCTGTGAGTGCCATAGACACAAGTGGAGTATCGCTCTTGAAGGATCTGAGAAAAGCCATGGATAAGAAGGGCGTCGAGGTAAGTACTCCAGAAACTGCGTTCTTTTCGGCTAATGACACAACGTCGGTACAATTTCAATCTGTCGAGAACTTGAATCTCGGGTGAACGTTGAACTCGTGCTGCGCAGCTCGTGCTGGTGAATCCTCTGGGAGAGGTGATGGAAAAATTGCAAAGAGCAGATGAAGGGCAGGACCTGCTAAGGCCAGATAACCTCTACTTGACGGTCGGAGAGGCCGTGGCGTCTCTTTCTTCCTCAATCAAGGCTCAATCCACAAGCCATGTCTGATCTGTGATGTTTCTTTTGTTTTCTTTTTCGATGTTTGCTTCGCTGCTCCTCCATTATACTAGCGTTTCCTTGAAAGCAGGAAATCAAGGAGGAGAGTGAAGGAAGTAAGTTAGAAAAAAGTTAGTCAGATCAGTGTTGAGCATCTAATCTCTTTATATAACTCCTCTATATGTCTATGCACACACACTAACCTCTTGCTCGTGCTAGAGACGATTCACAGCAAAATTCACCAAACTAATGGTGGGATTCAAATTCAACCAAAAAAAAAAAAAATGGTGGGATTCAAATTCAATCATAATGTCGGTTTTCTTCTTCAGTGGCAGCTATGGATCAGAGGATTCCATTTGCTTTGGCCGGAAATAGAGGATTAGATTAACCTAAGGAGTTTGGACTGATGATTTTTGGTTAAATCTCAACACTGATGCACATCTGTCTGCCGGTCTATATGGCCCGTAATTATTGTCTAATGACCATGGTGATGCCGACCGCATCGGAAATTTTAATCCCGTGATCTATTATATGATGGCACGGGAAAAAGCATATGCAAAACGAATGTGATCTTAAATATGAGGACAATGGCACTTAATTAATGAATGCCGAGTCAATTAGATTAGAAAATAGAGATGTCGCATATTATGATCATGTCATGTTACTAAGACAATTATTTTAATCCCGTAATCTATTGTATAATAGCACCGGAAAAATATATATATGCAAAAGAAATGCGACCTTACTTACGAGGATAGAGGACTTAATTAACAAATGCCAAGTCAATGAGATTAAAAAAATAGAGATGTTGCACATCATGATCGCACCGCGTTATCAAGACAATCGCGATTTTTCTATCTTGACAACATGGTAACGGGCTGAATCTTTCGAATTTTAAAATTGGGGGAGACTCGATTGGGTCCAATGAGAAGAGTGGGCTGGCGGGGACATCTTAAGTTGCACGGCAGCAAAAGGGTGGAAAATGGTTTGAGAAAAGCCGATCGCACGTGGCTAACATTAACATTGGATCCGATGCGGCCCTTCCCCTACTTATTTTATCTCGGTTCGCGTGAGCCTTTTTACAACGTCCCCACCCCAATCAGACTCATCTCTGACACCAAATCGTACCAAGCAAAGTCAAAACACATGCACATTCACGAGGAATGGTCAGATGGTAACTATTATTTGGTCATCCATCTCTCTCCTTTTTTTTTTTCTAAACCTATGATGTTGAAAATATATATATTATACACACACACAGAAGACTTGTCAAGTTCGACTACCCGTTAATGTCTAATCAAATGAAGTCTTATCTTCTACGTATTCTAAATCCCTTCCGGAGGATACTTGACGATATTTTTTTTTTTTTTGACAAAAAACCCACTTTAAATAAGTAAATTTGGCCATTCATAATGAGGGTATAAATTTCACTTCACAACCAGCTAGATTTTTTATCAGCAACATTTACTCATTGTAAATTTTTCCTATGAGAAATATATTTCTCAGGTCCTTTTGAGCTACAATGCAGACTATTTGATCATCCTTCGGGGTAACTATTAAACGATATACCAAAAAAAATTATGACTTTGGGATGGTACAATATTATCCGTTCGCATGCTTTGTTGTACTTTATTTTCTTCAGCCGCAAGGAGTGACGCCATATTAGTTGTGAAGGTTAAGTAGTTTGAAAAGTCCTGAATTAGTTGTGTGATGGTTGATTAAATTTTAAACTTGCAATTTTATTAATTTAGTAATAAACCATTTGATGATATTTCGATATAGTTGATTGAAAATCATTGACATAGCAATTCAGTTGGTACATATGTATTACGTGGCATGACTAATGTTAACTTAGACTATTTTTGCAATTTTTAAAAAATTTATGAATTTTATTTTATTTCTTTTATTTTTTCTAGTTCCAGCAATGGCCGCATTACCTCTGAAGAAACAATAAAAAAAATCTTTAAAAAATGCAAAAATTATCCACATCGGTATTGGACAGTCATGTTAAAAATTTTCAACCAAAATTGGCTTGATGTACTATATTGAAATATCATGAAAAATTTTATGGTTAAATCAAAAAGCTTCCGATTGAATTAGCCACCAAATTTAGGTTATTTGGATAATTACCTTATTTACCAATGTACAAATAACACAATTATGAACTCAGATCATCACCAGCCTTCTTGTGGCGAGGGATAAGGTTTGACTTTTAGAGTGCATTTAATAATCATTATGTTCCCAAAAATAATTTCTACTCAAAAATGATTCTTTTTTATTTTATTTTTCGAACAAATTTCTAAGTGTTTAAATACATTTAATAACTATTTAAAAATTTTATTCGGGGTAAATGCATTTAGTGCGACTTTTAAATTTTTTTGTGAGTTATGACTTTTTTTAATCTTTTAATGCTTTTATTATATTTTTCTTTTCTTTTTCTTTCCCTCTTTTTCTTTAGCCTATTGCCGGCCATAGCATAGGTCGATGATTGATTGGATGAAGTCCAACGAGCTCCCCTAAACCTTACTTGGCTAGTGCAAGGCTGGCCTTGCCCTAACTTGGTGAGGCCGAGTCTCGCGAAGGTTGGGTGAAGCTTGCCTCACCAAATTAGAGCAAGAGCCTCGCCCAGCCATCGTGAGGCCAAGCCTCGCTAGGCCAAGGTGAGCTCAAGCTCATCGATGGCCAAGTGAGCTCTTCTAGCCATTGACGAGGCTCAGTCATGCCCAACTGGTTGCCTGGCATTGCCGTGGCGAGTGACAGATAATGAGGAAGAAGAAGAGAAGAGGAAAAGATTAAAGAAAATAGAAAAAAAAAATGGTTTGCCTTAATTCTAAAGTTGCTCTTGATAGCAAAAAAGCAACTTTTTATTTTTTTATTTTTTTATTTTGTTCCAAATCTATTCTCAATATTTTGTTCACAAATAGAAAAAATTTACTAAACGGATTTATATTATTTTTTTATTCCAAGGAATAAAAAATTATAATCATGCACTGTTTAGAGTGTTAATAAATAGGCCCTTACCGGTTAGAGTTTAGACTTGAGATTCCACATCAAAAGTATAATTTTAGGTTATTCTTACTTTCAATCTATGCATAAACATATACAACTAATTTTATTTAATATTGAGCCATTTATATTATTACCACCACCACTACTACTATTATATCAGCATTGCCATTTAAAGAATAATCTTTTCATTTAAATTACATATCATGAATGGGAAAATTTTCCGAAAACTATAAATTTATTATATGGAGACCAATTCATTCATAAACTTTTAATTTGTGTCGATTTAATCGTGAATTTTTTGATAATTTGAATGGAAATTTAGTTAGGATGATTAAATTGGTAAATCTTCATAAAACTAAATTAATAATTGAAAAATTCATGATTAGATTGATAATTTTTTTCGATCATATTCTATATTTCAGAATTTTATTCTGCTTCCTTGCAGAGTGTGGAAGTCGAAACCCGCTTTTGAAATGAAATCGTCTTTCCTCAATTTTTTCGAGAATGTGAGGATTCGAACCTCCCATCTCTCTTTTTCACGTGAGAAGAGTAGTTACTAGAGCAAATCTTAGTAATTAGATTAATAAATAATTAAAAAGTTTAAGTTATTAAAATTGAAATGTTTATATTTAAATTCTCGAGTTTGATGAGTCTATAATCTCTTTGACAACTGTCCTTGTAATGAATAAAGCCGCAATGATGTGGATTGACACGAATCTCTAAGCGATCGGAAATAATTCCACCCGATTTCAAAGCGTGGGGCCAGCCGCCGGTGCTTTATTTTTCTTGCATGGTGGACCTGAGAAAAACTGCCGAAATACGTGTCCCAAGGTAAACCCCGAAAGCAAAAACAAAAAAGAAAAGAAAAAGAGAAACCGGTGTACTCCGTCTCAACCCTCGAGTCAAAGTGACTTTCACATCTTCAATGTTGCTCCATTTATTTTATTAATTTTATTTTTTATTTTCTGGGGGTTGAAAAAGATGGTATCCTCTTTTTACGCGGACAAATTGTTTATTATAAAGAAATGGCGATGAGACTCCGGAGATGATTACCTTTTATGGTTATAAGTCGTCGATGGAAAAAACGAGTTTTGCCAAAAAAATTTATGATCGTGGGTCCCACGAAATATTTCCGATATCTTGTACGCCCAGTGGCATCGCTCCTCTTATTGTATACTTTCCCATCGAATCGATTTTCCACTCCCGCATGCTTATTTCTTTAATCGATCGTTTTCTTGAACCAGTATTTTAAGGGGCACTTAATTAGATAAATCGAACGAAAGAAAAGTTTTGTCCATTTTCAGTCCGGAGACTTTTCTCGACTTACGTGCGGCCAATATTTATACACTAAAGAAAGTTCGAAAGATAATAATTAACACAATCTTTTTATAAGGACCTATGAACGCATTTAATAAGTAGGAAGAAAGAAATATTTTTTTTTTCCTGATTTTGCCTTGAACAAATCGGCAATAGGTCTGAAAAAGTATCTAAACCCGTATCATCTTGACTTGATTATGATTTCTCTATTTTTTTAAGAATGCCGCATCACAAACTTTTTTTGTTTTCACAACAGAAAACTTCTTCCCCACTCGGACCTATCCCCCAACCTAGAGTAGCTAAGTGGGGAAGTAAAATTAATCCTTGTTCATACATGGGCTTTTCCGATATAAAATGAGCCACTTCAAAACTACTAAACGGTAGTATTGTTTTTGGTTGTTCGTCAATTCCAAGGATAAAAATTTTCAATGCTTTAAGCACTTGCTGGCCCATCTCAATTCTTTGATTCAGATAAGATGGATTTTTGAGAATTGAAGGATTTTTGATTTGGTGAGTTCAAATAAGGATTTTTTGGTATCCCTTACTTTTTTTTCTTCATTTTTAAGGGATATCAATTCAGTTCAGATGTAGGGTACCTATCCAGAAGTTTTTGCAACTTCTATCAGAGAGGGATCTTAGCCTACCGGTGACCGCTCATTTCATTTAAGACGCGAGATGAAAATCCAAATATGAGTAAAAGTAGGTAAACGAAGGGATCGGATCATATAGACTAATGGATGAGGGAACCCGGAAATAGTACTTCAAGATCCATTTCATCTCCAAGGCCCGTAAAGTTTCGTTGTTCGTTCCGTCGTCAACCCTCGGATAGTTCTTTCCAATCAAAAACTTTCTGAGCATTTAAATCCGCACGAAAAGGGCACACTTGGTAACCATTTGTTTTGAAAAATAATTTTTGATAAGAAATAATAAATTTTTGTTTCTGTTATTGGGAACAATATATGAGTAAAAAAACGTGTTTGGTAACTTACCAAAATTTCTATTATTAGATAAAAATGTGTTTGGTAAAATTCTTAGAATTTTTTTATTTCTTTTAAAGTTTTAATTCTTTTATTATTTTTTTCTTTTTCTTTTTCTTTTTGGCCAATCATTAGCCACCGTCGTGGCGCGCGACTAGTTGGGCAATGTTCGATGTGCTCGCCGGAGCCTCACCAGGCTAGGGCAAGGCTCGGCTCGGCTCGGCTCACCCAAGTGATGGGAGGTTGGCGCCGAGCGTCGCCGTGGCTCGGCGTCTCGAGGGTCCGTGATGCTCCGGTAAGGTTGCCAACAACCGGCAAAAGGAAGAAGAATAAGAAGGAAAGAAAAGAAGAAAAAAAAAGAGAGAAAATTTGATTTTAGAAACTATTATTGGAAACAATAAATTATTTTTTTCTACTCATTGTTTCTATTATAAATCTATTCCTCGACCGAAACAAAAGTTTTTATCAAATATGTTTATATTTTTTCGGTTCCCTGGGACAAAAAATTAAAAAATTTTGTTTTGGAGAACATAAATTGTTTTTAACAAACGAGCCCTAACGTACGAAATTTTTATTCCTTGAAGAGGAATGCATTTGGTACAATTCTAAGAAAATTTTACGACTTAAAATTTGTTTTTATTTTTAATAATTTTATTCCATTTATTACCTTTTCCCCCTTTCTTCTTTTTCCTCCTCTTATCGATCACCAGCCTTGGCCATGGATAGTGACCTCACATGGACTTGGGGCAATCAGCTAAAGGAAGAAGAAGAAGAGAAGAAAAAAAAGAAAGAAAAAAAGAAGGAAATGCTTGATGAGTTGTTTTTAGATATTAAGAATAAATTTTTAAATTTTTGATTTTGTTTAAAATCTGTTCCCAATAAAAAAAAAAAAAATTACAAGCGAATTTCGATTCTTTTTTTTTTTTTTTTTTTTTAGGGAGTAAAAGAATAGAATTATACATTGTTTAGCAAGTTACAAAAAAATGCCCTATTTGATATATTATTATTTCTTAGAATATCTAGTCCTCCTCTCCATACACACTCTTTGGGCATGAATACTCATTAATTGTAAAAAATTATGGTGTTCGGTAATAAAAATAATCCTGTTTTTTCAATTATCGATTTTGACTGAGAGAGATACGTAGTACGCATATCGTTTTCACTAACTGTCCGAGCTTTTTTCAACCCTCGGGGCCGGTAATCGAGAAATGGACCGGGGCGTTTGAATCAAGCTCGCTCCATACAAGTTACTATCTCGACAAGACCGAGCACAAATGAATTCATACCGTGGCATCTTATTTGGTGTATATCTATCTATATATATAATATTTGGAAATTATTATTATTTTAATTATTTTTAAATGTTGGTGGTGATGGAAGATGAGGTAGGGTGATGATTAATACGCATCATAACAAAAGGTGTGGATTCCCCCTCCCCCACTTCGTAATGGACTCCCCCCACAAAAGTCAACGCTCTCTATCTTCTTCCTCTTCCCTTCCCCAGCGCACTACTGCCTTTTTTTCTTTTTATTTTTCTTTTCTTTTTTTGGTTCTTTTTTTAGTTTTTCGGGGTTTGGAGTTTAGTGCGCCCCTCCGCGTGCGCACTTCACCGATCCCCAGGGGGAGCTACGCTAACCTGCGCTCCCCCTTTCCCCCTCGCCCCGACCTTAACTCGCGGCCGCTCTCCTCCGCGCGCGTCCCCACCGGATCCCCGTGCACCCTCGTCGCCTGCCTACGTCGGTTCGTACGACTTTTTTTCAGCAGGACTCGTGGACGACGAAAAACGACTGAAATAAAAGAAATGGACTGGCCGAAAAGGAGTGGTTGTCCCGAAGCTGGTGTGGTCATTTTCGCGAGCTGGCGATTGACTCCCAAAATCATGTAGCTTGGACCCCTACAACTATAGATCGCGGGAAAATGACAGGAATAATTCTTAAACTTTACTTTGAGTTTTAAAATTTTTAATTTATTTTATATGACCCTTGAATTTTGGGTAGATGTTAAATTTAGTTACTAAACTTGATAATCTAAGGACTAGATTGAATCAAAAAATAATAACAATCATTGACTAGATTGAATATTTACAAAAAATTCACAAAAAAAATAATCTAAGGACTCGCTACGCTTCGACTTCCCACATAAGTCAATGTGAATCACCTGCTTGGGTTTGAAAACCCAAATGGTCCTATTTTGGTTTGGTGGGAGGGAGGTTTTGACCAACAATGTTGATAGGGATGGATGGACTAGTTCGTGGATAGAGCATTAAAGTTGAAAATAATAGGGAGTACCCATCTTTGAAAGTGTAAAAAAAGAAGTCAAAACAATGGAAAATATTTTGCCGAAACGCCTGTATTAAGTAGCGCCTAATTTTGGAAAAGATAACAAAGAGATCATTTGAAATGTTTGAGTGCCATTGACGGAATTACGTTAAAAGTTGAAGTTTGGTATTAAATATATATGGCCACTATAAGGCGGGTCATCGGGAGAAAGTCGTAGCAATAAATATTCTTTGCCTTGAAAATATAAAAGTAAACGCTCTCTATGTTTGGCAACTGCTTTTTTGTATCTGAGTGCACAATTATCTGCACATATATTCAAATTGCAATTATGGTGACCGACTGCATATTACTATTTACACGTATATGTTTTGTCTTTCTCGCTAGTTAACAAATTGATTGTCCGAATTTCAATCCGATAGAATTCAATTTCGCCGATTTGCATAGCCCCAAAGGAACACAGCTTAACGTGGGACGCATCGCCACATCAAATGACCCTGATTCCTTTTCAATTCGGGTTACGCACAAGACGATACATTTAACCTTTCGATCTCCAATGAACGGAGGGGGAGCCCGCGAGGGGACGGGAAACTTACGGTACACTGCACCGCACCCAAGCAGCCCCCGCGGCCCCAAAAAAGTGACGGTAGGGGGGGGGTGCACTCGGATTATTTATTTCGAAGAAAGTCAACCCTGCGGCCAGGGGGGGTGCGCGCGAGGCCGTGCGCAGGATAAGAGAAAAAAAGAAAGGGAGGAGAGAGAAAGACCAGAAGGAGGAGAAGAAGAAGAAGAAGAAGAAAAGCTCTGTCTCCCTCTCTGTCTCTCTCTCCTCTTTCTCTCTCTGTGTATAAGCGTTACGCATCTCCCTCGGCTGGCGTCCAATTCGGTCGTCCTCTGTATTCCCTTCGCAGTGACGCAGAGTCACGCGCGCAGCTTTGGAATGTTAAAAGGTCAGCGTCACCCTCCCTCTCCCTATAAACCTTCTCCTCACTGACTCTCTTTCTTCCCTCTCTCTCTCTCTCTCTCTCTGTGTAAAGCTCTCGCTTTTCGGGCTGATAATTCGACGGGTTTTCCCCTTAGGCGCAGTGGAGTGACGGAGAAGAAGATGGACGGACTGCCTCCCGGTTACCGCCCCAACTTCGGCGTCTGCCTTATCAATTCCGACAATCAGGTCCACCCCCCCGACACGTGATCCCCGTTTTTCTTTCCTACTTCGATGTTTCCGCCCGGAGTAGGTGATCGTGTTCGTTAGTTCGGCGATCGTTTCGTCTGCAGCTCGATCTGCATCTGGTTATGTGGGATTGTCGTGCTTCGGCCGGATTTTTGGGCCTGGACGTGCTCGTTGCTTATGTGTGCCTGTTCTGGTGGCTTGAGGTGATTCTGAATTTGAGTGCAAGGTTCTGGTTAGATTCGAGGATTCCTTACTTGTCGTTCGACGAATTTGCTTCTTGGATGTCTGGGGGTGGTCTGTAAATTCCTTGTTTTTTTGAATGGAAGATGGCCGGGCGTTTCTGGGCGTGTACTGATTTTCGCTGTGCTGTTGTTGTTTCCGTGGTAAATCATGGAAAGTACAAGGACAGAAGCTTTCGTTGTGGGTCCGTAACAACAGTATTTCTGTATTTTCACCGTGTCGTGAGTGACTCGGAACCGCTGATTTTCATCTTATTCGAGCAATTTAGTTCAGTCACTTCTCATTTTGGAGTGAATAACGTGCCAGGCAAACAGAGTATATGAAGGGCACGAGACCATGGAAATTTTTCTTGTGGAGTACCTCGCTAATTACGGAAAAAAAGTTTACCCAAAAACGTGGCTTCCGGGGGGAAAAAAGATGCGCTTGCGCTATAGTTTGGACCGCCGTATAAGGTTTAAAATCCACTTCGCATGTTAGTTGCGAAGAGACTAAGAAAAGCCAACCCATGCTTGTTATTGTTCCCTTCTTTTTCTTTTTTCCTTCTCTTTTTGGTGGTTTGGTGTGGTTTAATTGCTGCGAAATGCTGATTTGGCGTTGCGGTGAGATTCGACTCAGTTTTTGAAATTTTGACAATGACAAAGGCACGAAAGATCAGACTGCATAGCTCTGAATTTTATTTTATTTTGATATAAATGAGCAACTGGAATTCAAAAGTGCATTCTCCTAGGTTCATATTCAAATGAAAGGAGCTCCGGTGCTCATTACATATATCATGTGAATTTTTTTGCTCGTGTAAACTTGTATTAGTTATAGTAACAAGTTGAAGCCACCCCACGTTAGTTTTCCACTTAGACGACACTGTTGGAAGTCAATTATGGGAAAGCAAATGACACGAAGTTGTTGTTGCAGGTTTTTGTTGCGTCCAGGTTAAATGTTCCAGGAGCTTGGCAGATGCCTCAGGTGAAGTGCAATAGCTTTTTATTCATCCTCTCCTTATGTTTTACTGACGTTTCCAGCAAGATAGTGATGGTCCAATGTCAACGGACAGGAGCATAGTGAATGATTTTGTACAGTGTTCTGGATCTATCAGAAGCATTCACTGTTTTCCCTTTTGGAGTCTCTTTTTATTTGTTTATTCACGGTTTGGAGATCAGTTTCAGCTGCTATGAGAGTGAGTTAGTGTCCTCTTTCAAAAGCCTTTTGTGTCTTTTGCTGCAATTGAAGGCATTTTCTGATTGAGGGGAAAAATAAATCCCAACAGACCTTTTCCATAAGTTTGTCAATGATTTCCAAATTGCTTCATTTGTCTCCATAATGGATTCACTTGGTGGTTCGATTAGTCATCATTTTTCTAGTACCTTCCAGTTCTTATCAGTTTCTCAAACACAAAGATTTGGGTAATACAGAAAGACTATCGTTTCCTTGGAAAACTTTGTATGTCCGTAATTTCCTCCATACTTTCATACACTTAATGAACAAGATGGTTTTCGATGATGAGATCCAGCATGACACGTGCATTGGGCCAGCTTAAGTTCATATCTTTTTTACCTCAGGACAGCTAAAGGTCTTCAGAGAGGAGATGCTAGGCTTATAACTGGGTTCATATTATCCTAATCATTCCAATATCTGATTCTAGTCAATGTAATACCTTTTCGACTTCTTAATACATTGTTGTCTTCTAATCATTCAATCAAATTTCTTCATGTTGATGAGTGTTTTTGGGACAGGTACATCACACATGGGACTTACAATTCAAGGGAAACACATATTAGCTTAATTTTTTTTCTTTTTTTTCTTTTTTATCTTTGCCTGATTTTTCTTGATAAATAGAGAAGCAATTGTACTTTTGTCTGAGCTCCTAGAAGCATGCATGAAAATAAGTTTCTTAAACTGCCTTTTGACAATATGAGTGGTATCAGGGGGCCATTGAAGATGATGAGGAGCCTAAACTTGCTGCTATCAAGAAACTACGTGAAGAAACTGGTGTAGTGTCTGCTGAGATTATTGCTGAGGTCTAGATTTTCTTACTCTGCTTTCTTCTCTTCTTTGGTGATTTATAAGTAATATATTTAGAAAATATTATGCTGAGAAATTTAAGAATGAAAAGTTATCATGGAGTTGCGTAACGATACTCTTCTGGTTTGTTGTTGGATGCTTTCAAAATTTATTTAAATGAGGAAAAAGGTGAATTTGTATGATGTAGAAAGTAAAATTGCTCATTTTAGGTAACAAGACTGGAAATGAAAGGAAGGTGAAGAGAGCTGAAACCAGCAAGGCGTGTTTCTTTTTTCTTTTTTTGTTTAAATTTGCCTCTGTCGCATTTCACCTACATACTATTTGTTCGCCTCCATAACTAAAAATTCCAGCTACCATAATTCCCATGTAATTCCCATGCTGAAGGTATAATGGTTATTTTAACCTTTTCACACCAAATTTTGTCTCTTCCAATCTTGTTTTAAGTGTTTTAGTGGAAGTCTTAGGGGTATCTTCTCATTAGTTATTAGATAACAATTAATTGAATGAGTGGTTAAATTTGTTCCCCTATGCATTTTTGACAGGTTCCAAATTGGTTGACCTATGACTTTCCTCCCGCTGTGAAGGCCAAAGTGAATCGTCTCTGGGGCGGCGAGTGGCATGGGCAGGCGCAAAAGTGGTATGCTCTCCCTTCCTCCCTGCTAAAGCATACTTCAGTCATGTCTTCTTCTCTTATACTCTGAATGTTCATGAAATTCATAGCAACACACTGCTATTTATAACCTTTATCTCACATATCTTGCCTGCATGTTTTCTTCCCTTTGACCATCTATTTTTACCTGATATGGCCATACCATGTAAGGCACACGACTGGTGGGCATGTTTATCTTTGGAAAGCTGTTCATCTGCACTGCCATAGTTTAGATTAGGACCTTACTTTGATTTGGTATGTTCAGATGGAGTTTCTGGTGTCCTCGTGAACTGAAAATTTTAAACATGACAAGAACTCTTAAACATGACGTGCATTTGACTTTGAAAATCTGCAAGCAACAATGGTGTCTCTGATTCTCTTTCCGGTGGGTAGCATCTTGTTGTCCTTCCCTTTTTTTTTCTTTTACACGATTGATTCAACAGTGTCTCTGGTACTCTATGGAGCCCATGACTATGATTTCTCTGAACTTGTTGTATTCTGGAGAGTTTCTACGTCCACTATAAAGAATTGCACCGTTGCAATTTTGTTTTCTTATAATGAGATAATGATGATTTTTGTCCATCTTCAGGTAACTACACTCACTCTTATGATCTATGTGATTCTTTTGAAGTGAAAGGAAAATTGACGATTTAAGAGTTTGCTGTTGATTAGTCTGAGCTTTTGAATGTACTCTGTTAATTGGCAGGTTTCTCATGAGACTGACAAAAGACAATGACAGTGAGATCAACTTAGCAAATGGTGAAGCCGACACAGAGTTTGCAGAGTGGAAATGGGCAAGCCCGGAAGAAGTCATAGAGCAGGTGTGTTTTGACGACTGTCATGTTTAATTCATTGTTTATTTCCAAAAATGCTTTTGTTACGGAAGCTTATTTTTGAAACGAAATCATTGACAGGCTGTGGACTACAAGAGGCCACAATATGAGGAAGTCATGAAAACCTTTGAGCCCTATCTCAATGGAAGCGGCATATCAGCTAAGTGTAAATCAACTAAATGGTAAAATTTTAGGTGTCGTGGGTAGATCTCTCTTTTGTTAATAGGTAAAAGGTTTGAACATAGTAGTACTCTGCTCTTTGTAAATGAACAAGCCGGTTTAATTTGTAAGCTTTGGAGGTCAACTTTAACATAATCCTGTCCTTTAGTTTTGCTAATCAATCCGTCTTTTTTTTCCCCACCGGTGCCTCTGGCATGTAGTCTGTGAACTTATTCGTGTCCTAGCTTGCTTGGAGACTCCCCAGGAACGAAATTAAAGGATAAATTCAGTGTCCGCTGGCGGCCATTTTTTAACTTCAAAGCTTCAACCATGTTCACGAAATGAAAGAAGGATCAAGGGAGTCTTTTGGGGAAAGGAAGACTTAAAGTCTATTCCCTAGATTGCTGTTGGCCAAACACGGGCTTTAAGTTGCTTCCATCTGCTACTCCTGTTCGTCTAGCCTCTGCAGTCCGATTTCCACCCCCCCCAAAAAAAAAAAAAAAAAAAAAAAAAAAAAAAAAAAAAAAAAAAAACGGACAGACTCTCAGGCGTCGAAATCTGGTGAAGTTTGAGGTTCTGCTGCCTTTTGTTCTTATGGCTTGCCTATTCACTGGGAACAAATTTAAGGTTGTCATGCTAACAATACTTCTGATAAAACGAAACTTAATTCCAAGCGGCTTCCTTTACCAGAAGAATAAGCTCGAATCAACAGCAATTCCCTTGAAATGGAAATGTGGAGGAAATGTGATTCCAAAATGGGGAAAAACTTGTACCACAGAACTCGAGTATAGTCGAAATCTTCGACTATAAATGATACAATTCCTACCTGGAAAGACTAACCATTCGTGCGCTTAGAATTGTTCCATTTTGAAATTTGTGGCCCATTAACTTCATTCTCAAGCGCGGTCGTGGAATCAACATTGTCAATGACCGATACGCTCTGAATAATTTTGAGGTAGTTGTAAGCAATGGTGGACTTATTTATCATACCCTTTGTGGGGCAGCTTAAACGTAAAACTCAGAAAAATCAAATTTGAGCCTCGCCCATTCACTGCTTAATTCGAATTGTCAATCGGGTTAATGAGGCACTTCTTCAGCATTGCTGGATATTTCCATGCAGAGACCCAACTTCCATTCTAATGTCAACTGATTTAAGGGGACGGGATCTTGATGTGATCATTCACAAGTGTCAATTCGACCTTTTCGTTTCTCTAATGCCAACCCTCCCAATTACGGAGGCTGAAGACCAAGTCAATTACTTACAAAATAAAGAACACAAAAGTCAAATTGAACTCTCATCATCACGGGGTTCATTCATAGTATGGTAGCCATCACATCGGCTTAGTCCAGACGTTTTTGGGAAATAACAATTCAAACCAAGCTAAGTTTAACAATTTACATTTGTATAGTCAAGAAACGATCATTTGGATGTTGATTGGCCATTGATTATGTTTAGACATGGTGATACGTCCGAAGCAATATTTGGTAGTGGTACTAGAAAAATATTAACTAAACTCGGTCTATATAGATTGAGTCTCATTATAGAACTCACATGATCAACAACTATAATAATATAGGTATACTTAAAATCAGTTTACATCATAACTTCTCCGTATTAACACGTCTATATATAGAATCGAGATTTTTTAATAAAGATTTTATCTCGATTTCTATGAGGTCATTTGGATAAGGATGTACCATTAAAAGATTTATGGTACTGCGGCTTTGTACTCTGATGATTAAGGCACCATCTTGACATTAGATTATGTTCTAAGCTGTTTAATACGGTTCCGTACATTCACAAGCAAGTTTTGACCAATAATGTCAACGAACGTTTTTAGGAGTTTCATGAGCACGGGAACAAAAAACCAAAGGAAGGCTTGACTAATTCTCATGTCGAGTTCTCCATTTTCGACACTAGCTTGTCTGGATTTGCTAGAAAAAAAGTGGTTTATCTAAATTTTGAAAGTTTTAACACAAAACCATATATATATATATATATATATATATATATATATATATAATTGTATAAGAAATGATATTTGAAAAAAATAGGTCTGTCTTAGCGAACGGACTGTCATTAATGGGGGCCTTTTTTTTCAACTTTTTCTCTATACAAATTATTTTATGGCCCCTTTTCAACGTTTTAATTTAATTTGATGACTCTTGGAAATTTGGCTATCTCAAAATTTTTCAGAACATCCAATCATTAACATATAGTATCATGTGTACTAGTTTCATAGTTTTCTCAAATTTCTAAATAGAAAGTTGTGAGCTAAAATAACATAAAAATTTTTCATTCAATTCATTTATTTAACTTGATGATCACATTAGAAATTAAAGTACATGTTCCATAAGGAAGCAAAAGATTTTGTTACGAAGCACGTCTGATAAAAAGTTTTAATCACCATATGATTACAAAAATAATGATAGCATTAAACTTCATAAAGTTATTTTTTGTTTAGTTAATTAAAAAATATTTTAAGTGCATCAAAAGTTTTCAAATTTATCGAGAAAATGAAATCGAGCTCTAAAATTCGTAAAAAGTCTAATAAAGTTTTAAAAATCATTAAATCGATACAATTAGGTCTTGTGCCGATTCGATAGGTTGTAAGATTTGATTATATATTTTGAAAATTTAAAAATTCAACTTTACCCTCGTGCTAGGTTTTGGGAATACAATTACGTTTTCTCCAAAAGAAGGTTAATACATATTTAAGACGGAGCACTGTGTCGGTTCTCCGCGTAAAACGTGGAGTCTCTGTTCATCTCCCCAACGGCCCTGCTTTTTATATTTACTTTGCCTTGCCTTAACTGGGGGAGGTGGATTCTTCAAAGTCTCTGAGATATAGGGGCCCCCACCATTTCCGCTTCTGATCACCCCTCTCTCTCTCTCCCCTCGAAATCGTCCAAGTAGCGGGGGGAAAGTTCCTTCCTTTACGTCTTCGCTGTCCCCATCTCGGCTCCAGGAGTCGCCCGACGACGTCGTTTGACCGCTCTCTTCGTCGGCAGGCGGCCGCTGCTTCGCAGAAGGGTGGGCAGGGGAGAAAAAGCCTATTTAGGGTTTTCAGCTGAAGTTGGATTTCTTTTCCCCCAATTCAGATCAGATTCAGCTCCAAGAGAGGACTGCGTCGCGAAGGAGGAGGAGAAGAGGAGAAGAGGAGGAGGAGGAGGAAGACAGGGTGGGTGGTTGGCGCGCGACCTGCAGCGAGGATAAGATCCGGGATCAGAGGCCTCCCCCCGCCCTTTCCCCTCCACCCATATTCGCTCCCCCATTTTCTTGGGTCGTGTGTCCGATAAGATAAGGTCCGATTTTTGATGCGCATTCAATATTTTGTCCTTTACTTTTCTTTTTTCTGGAGCACGATTATTCTTCCAATTCCTGAAACTCCTATTATTAAAATCGCTGCGTCGAATTTGTACGACTTTTTATTTTTATTTTAAAAAAAGAGGGAATTTTTGGTACGATTTGTTCGGAAGCTACAGCTGTCTTTGTTGGGTGGGCGTCGTTTGTCTGTCCATTTTATTTATTTTCGGGGTTATTTTTATATGTGCGGGAGAACTGGAGATAAGATGGACTAGTTGTTGTAGTCGTTGCTGGTGTTGTTGTGGTTGATTCGTTGATGACGAAGACATTTCAGTCCACCCGCGATTTTGGATATTTCTGACGCGCATGATTTGATCACCACAGGATCGTTCGGCTCTCTCCAGCGTCATTTTCCCTTGTATTTATATACGTTTCTTGTTCCTTCGCTTTGAACATATATAGCGAATTTCGAGATAGCCGGGGCGTTGAAGCATTTCTTCGTCCGGGCTGGTATCTATCCGTTGGGTTTGGAGATTGTCGAGAGGTTTTGTGACTACCCAGATAGTTCACCTTCTGGATCGAATTGCTAAGGCCCGGAAAGAACAAGAAAGGTGTTTCTTTTTTGGGTTATGTCTTGTCTCTGTTCTTTTGGGGCTACTTGGCTTCAACCCTTTCTTCAACGCCCTAGCTTCTGGGCTTTTATAGTTTGAGTGGTCGTCAGATAATTATGTTGTCCCTGCTATCTGTTTATTCTGTAAATTTTAAGTTTAAAGAATGTCGACCGAATTGGTAATATTTTGGCATACTAGAACAGCTCCAAGTCTTGTGGCATTGGGTGGTAGGTGCAGAAGCAATTGATGTCTACTTGTTGATCTGTGAGGAGGCAGATATGTGAGTTTACAGCCATCTTATTTGGCATTTACTCATTCGATCTTGATTTTGGCGTTTCAGATGTTAGGTTTGTGTTATAGACTGTATACGATTTTGTTGTGGTGCTGCTACTTGATAGGTACGGATCATTAAGGAGTTAATTCCTAACTTGCAAGGTGTGCTACTGAGCTTTTGGCTAAAACAAATGAAGTGTATTACCGAGTTATAGTGTCCTGAATTGGTGCATGCTTAAACTTGTTAGATGTATATCTTCATAGTGAAACTCTACCGGACAATGCTGTAGTGCCTATGCTGGTTCTTCCTCATGTAATTCCATGTCGAATTCCTGTCATGACCTCCCTTTTCCAGGATCTATGCTAGGTTCATGTTCATAGATTCATGCTCTGTCCATTCCTTACCTTTTGAACATGTGAATGGAAAGATCGAATTCATATCAATGCTGCGTCCCTTCTTTTTACAGCTAGCAGAAGGGGTGTGATACTCTTTCTATTTCTATCCAACTTAATGTGGTCCTATGTAGCACTCACTTTGAGGCTCCTTTTCATACCAAGATTAACCTTACAGCTTCAATTACTCTCTATTTTTTGGTTGGGACCTGCACCGGTGGACTAGATTTGGTAGTTTATGTAGTCAATTAAAAGTGATGACTGAAAGGTTTAGAAAAGGGAATTTCTGGCTCATGCTGTATTTGTTTGAGAAAATTTATTCAGAAATAAACGAAGTGACAATATCCTTAAAAAATGAGGATAAATGGTGTATTTTTCTCGTATTGTCAATGTTTTCTGGATGGCAGTCATAATTACAATCAACTCCATAAGTCCAATGCACATGACATGACTAAGCAAAAGGCCTAGGAGTCCCCTTGGAAAGCACAAACTACCAACATGAGATCTATCACCAAGATGATCAGTACACTGTCTCGGCACTTGGAACCTATTATATTTCTACCATCAAATAATCATTTATCTGTCTTTTTTTCTTTAATCTTTCATCTGTGAGTTCAATCCTTTGTTATCTGGGGTCCTGATAATCTGATTTGACTCAGATAATGCCGGACAAAGAATTCTTCACGGAATACGGTGAGGCTAGTCAGTATGAAATTCAGGAAGTAATTGGCAAGGGAAGTTATGGCATTGTTGCATCAGCAATTGACACTCATTCTGGAGAAAGGGTAGCTATCAAGAAGATCAATAATGTTTTGGAGCATGTTTCCGATGCTATACGCATTCTTAGAGAAATTAAGCTGCTCAGGCTGCTCAAACATCCTGATATAGTAGAAATAAAGCATATAATGCTTCCTCCATGCCCAAGAGAATTTAAGGACATATATGTGGTCTTTGAACTGATGGAGTCTGATCTTCACCAAGTAATTAAGTACAATGATGATCTCAGTCCTGGCCACCATCAGTTTTTCTTGTACCAGCTTCTCCGAGCCCTGAAGTATATACATTCAGGTTGGAACCCACTTTTTGATGATGGACCATTTTTTATCTTCTTCTTTGCATCGACTTTGTTCAGATTTTTTCTTGACTTCTTTTCCTAAAGTGTTCTCTGTTTATATAATTGCTCTAATGTATTCGTTTGCTTTGCAGCCAATGTCTTCCATCGGGATCTGAAGCCAAAAAACATACTTGCTAATGCAGACTGCAAGCTGAAGATTTGTGATTTTGGGCTTGCTCGTGCTTCATTTAGTGATACACCAACTGCTATTTTTTGGACTGTATGTGCCTAAGTGATTTATTGTTTAATCATAAAATTGGTGATGTGTGGATATGATACAGGTTTCCAGTGAAATGATCTAATGCACGAACATGGATTATGAACCAGAGCCTACATAATTGAGAATTTATTAGTATTAACTTGGTTCGATTGCTGATAACATGACATAAGCAGGAATTAATCTGATAACCTCATGGTAGTTCATGTACCTGAAAGGATCTATTGTGAACATTGTATGAATGTACGTAGGTTTTTCGTAAATTGCAAATAAAAAATTTGGAGTATCTTCTGTTATCTTTCGAAAGTTAGAAATTGTGCTATTGAGAATTAGTACCGTCAATGTATTTCCAAATAGCATTTAAACATCAATTCTATTGCATGTCTAAGCTGATTACTTGCGATTTGCTCATATAGTTTTAGAAGGACATGTTGGATAATGTTTTGCCAGCTATTAAGGGTTATCTAAATACTTGGTAGACCTGGACATGGCTTAAGCTGAAGTGAACTGAAAATTCAATCTTTTCCGCCTATTGGATATGGTTTTTGGGAGTAAGTGTATTTTAGATATGGTTTCAGTTCCTGCTGCCACATATCAAGAAAGATTTATTCTAAAAGGGGGGCAACTTTTTGATAAAAGTGCTTCCATTGATCCAACATTGTTTAAGACTCAGTAATTAATTGAGGCACAGATTTTTCATAAGTAGTTGATTGCTAATCGTAGTTATTTTTAAAGGATTATGTGGCAACTCGATGGTACCGTGCTCCTGAACTGTGTGGCTGTTTTTACTCGAAGGTAAGTAATTCGCAGTCCTATAGAATCTAGTCACTATTGTTATTTGCTATCACATGCAATCTTTTTCACACATGATTTTTTGTTTTCTTATGCTGCGAATTCACTTTGGTTTTCGATCTATTTGAGTTCCTTAGATGCTTTCACTTTCAGTCTGAAAAAGGGGAAGTTCTTTCACTGCAAAATGCTTATTCCATGCATCATACTCGACGGTTACACAGATATTTTCACATTTATCAGTGCAATCTTGATTAAGCAATTATGTACTGGTCTAGAAGGGGATGGCTGTAGAATTCAATCCTTCAATGCGTGCTTCTCATGATCCATCGACATCGAGTGTTTTGGTTTGTTGACAAACAAGCAACATAATGGCATTATGCTCTTATCAACGAGTTTTCACCATTTGATATTGCAAAATTAGTTTATATCCTAAAGAAGAGTTGCTTTTAGTAAACAGCCACATATCGTGGTTTGACATTGCCCAACCAGCCGTGAGTATTGCACAGTACTCTTTATGCATCAGAGATTGCATATGCAGGTGCTATGTTTTCATTAGACCAACTGCACGAGAAGGAACTAAACCCTGTTGCTGTTCTGAAGATCTACAAATCTTGCTCGTAGAGGTTGATTTTTCAAACTCTTTTAACTTTTGGTGTGTTGGCCATTCAATTGGGACCAAACATGTCCGAAGATGCTTTCTTATACCTAGAGGCTAAGAATCTGGAGTGGGGCCTTCCTTAGAGATTGAGACTCTAGGCTTGGCCTGATTTTGGAAGAAATTTAGCAAAGTTCTTTGAAACTGTACTTTTCGCAAAATTTTGGTGTGATCCTGATGTTGGTTATGAGGTTTTAAGCAGGCACCATGCCAGCAAAATTTCAGGTGCTAATTATGACTCAGTAATTAGTTGTAACTTAATACTGAAGGCACACTTTTTTGGGCACTGATATTTCTTCAGCAACTTAAAAGTTACCTATACGATTTTGTTGTAAGTTTGACTGCTCTTGTCTTGATGAACTGAATTGTGCTGAACTGTGCATATTTGGTTGCACGAAGCTGCTTATTTGTATAGTCCAAGGATTCCTTTCGTTGGGGGTGATAAGCAATAATTTCGAAGTTTGTTTCACGATTGTATTGCTTTTGTTTCGTATTCCTCGTCAGGCTAACTGGTGGATTTAGAGAAGACACTGTTTCTCTTGTTAGCTTGTAAATAGTATTGTCGATTGGAGTTTATCAAGGTTTGCCATTGTTTGAAGCATGATATGTCAAAGCTTGTCATAGCCATAAAGTTGGTATGGCTAGCTCATGCTGTCTATGCATTTTTCTCACATTAACCATCCTGATTTGTGTGATTCTTGTCAATGTTGAGGTGAGGGCACTTCACTAGTTTGATTACGGTCATGGACCTAAACCTCAACTTGGAGGGGTTGCTGTCAATATGTTAAGCTTGTAGTTCCAATGTGAGATAACTTGAGGTTTACATTCATTTTTTGTTTTATATAATGACTTGTTGCAGTACACCCCTGCTGTTGACATCTGGAGCATAGGATGTATATTTGCTGAAATGCTCACAGGCAAACCTTTGTTTCCTGGGAAGAATGTCGTACATCAATTGGATCTCATTACTGATTTGCTTGGCACCCCTTCTTATGAATCGATTGCTAGGGTTTGTTTCTCCTGTTGCATTCTCTTATTTTCTTTTTATTAAACTCTCAGAAGAGATCAGGAGAGCTCTTTTGTGGTTTCTGCAGTCCTGGTTACAGTGACATGTCTCTCTGTCAATCTGCAGATACGGAACGAAAAAGCTAGAAGATATTTAACTAGTTTGAAGAAGAAGCATCCAGTTCCCTTTTCACAAAAATTTCCTGATTCAGATCCATTGGCTTTGCGTCTGCTAGAACGTTTGCTTGCTTTTGATCCTGAAGATCGCATTTCTGCTGAAGAGGTGAGAATAACCCAATTAAGAGCAAAGTTTTTGGATTGTGGGTTTTTTAAAATTAGAGTTCTTTTCTTAAAATGGTTGTTTTGTGTACAGGCTTTAGCTGATCCGTACTTTCAAGGGTTGGCCAATGTTGACTGTGAGCCGTCGATGAAACCCATTCCAAAGCTGGAATTTGAGTTTGAGCGGAGAAAACTGACAAAAGATGATGTGAGGGAGCTGATCTACCGAGAGGTATGACTGTTGGTTGTGCTCATTTAACTTTTAAAGGTATTGATGTCCTTAAGATTTTATTTATGTCAAATATCTAATTTTGCACTATGCTGAAAGGACTACAGATTTTGGAGTATCATCCACAGATGTTGAAGGAGTACCTTCAAGGGGCTGAGCAAATACATTTCATGTATCCAAGGTGAGGTGAAAATATCTTTTAGTTGTGATTGGACAAGGAGAAATGGATAGAAATAAAAATGACTTTATGTATCGAGGCTGTGATGATGAGAATCAAATTTCAGTCAGACTGAGAATTAGATTGCATTACTTCCAATCTCAAAAGCATCATAATTTGAAGTTGCATGCTCCATGTTATGCGTTAATGTTGAAAAAATCTTTCTATGTGCTTGCCAAAGTTATAGGCAGCCATAAATTTTGTGTGAAAAATGTGCTTCTCTTTGGAGTTTTGAAGTGGGCAAAGGTGAAAAATTATGTATTATTTTTCAATATGTCTGCCTTGTCAAGGAGTAGTTCTTGTATGGACTGGGTACCATCAGTCCATCATCATAGGAGTCAAGGTTGCAACAGATATTGTCCCTCAGTTTCCATGAATTCAATATATACGCTTCTTGTGAATTAAGCCTGGACAATAACATCAAACTGTCTTGCTATTCATCCCCTGCTTTTTCCTGCGACTAAAATTGGAGAACGTGAAATGGTTGAATCCAGTAATTGGTCCCTACAGAATGCAGTTGTAATGCAGATATGCTCATGTTAAAAACTATAATTTGCTATCCAATTTTTTCTATTGCTTTATGTAAAGTCCTGTATCTCTTAGGGTCATGCTTTCATGGAGGGAAAAAGAAAAAGAAAGGAAAAGGGGGGTTTGTTTACTAGAGCCACTTCATTGGTGTTTGAGCATGGTTATGTGTCATGTAAAAAGAACAGTGGAATTGATAATTGTTATGTGGCGAGAGAAGTGAAGTGGTCACTGATGTATGCAAATGTTCTGTGAAACACAGTGGAGTTGATCAATTCAGGCAACAATTTGCTGAACTTGAGGAGCACCCTGGTAAATCTCGAAGAAGTACACCACTACACAGAAAGCATGCCTCCTTACCCAGGTGATGCAACATATCTGACACTATCATTCCAGATGATTGGTATTTCAAAGACATTGGCCCTATTGATTGTTTGATTACCTTTTAGGATGAATAATGTCCATTGCAGTTGTAGGTTAACATTGTTTTGGTCTTATTGGATCTTTGATACCATCATATGTTTGCTCAATTAGTTGCATATTAATTGAAAATCAATATGCCAAGCTTCTTATGTAATTATTATGTGAAAGGAACATGCATGTGCGAATCCAATAAATGCGTGGGAATTCCAGATACTTGTCGATGTCAATGATTGTTCTTTTCCCTTTTGGCCTGTGGATAGATGAAAGCTTTAGCATTGCTGACTGTAATCGCCCTTTTCCACAGGGAGCGGGTATGTCAACCCATAGAGGAGACTTTGGAGCAAAGCAACGAGTCTGGAAAGCATACCTCTACTTCCGTTTCTCGTGCATCACTCTATAGTCCTCCAGGTCTACAAAGTATCGGGAATCTGGAATCTGCTTTAAAAAATGGTTGTAGTGTTCAGGATGGTTTGACCAGGCCCAGATACAGCTCTCATATCCTTTCAAGGAGCTCCAGCATGGGTGCTTACACATGCTCAAGCATGAAGGGAAAAAGTTGCGAGGTAATTGATCTCTAAACCTACATCGAGAACAATATTGCTAATGGTGCCTAATCATACACGGACCTCATGGCTGAGTTTGTAGAATCTCAAAAGTTATATTGATATGTGATGACTGCAATTATGATTATCTTTTGGCTACCCTAGCTTCCTCTGTCACTCATGAAGGCCTACTGTTTCCAATTTTGAAGAGCAAAGAAGGCTTCGATGCTTATATTTCTATGATTGTGAAATTCATCTCTCATTGTCTAGCGTCATGTCAAAGTTACCGTACACTAGCCACATAATTAATCATGCTAACCCTGTATCTTCTCCAGGCTGATTCGACTTTCAACCGAAATGGAGAGCTGGTGAAGGGTTTCTAGTACAAGGGGAAAAGAAGTGAAACTCTTCATATGTAACGCAAAGTACCGGCGACATGCTTTTTGTGTTTGGTCTCTTGGTGCTTATCTAGGATAATGGTGACTTGCCTCCATTCACGCAGCATTAGCTGCTGCAATTTGTATGCTGACTATCAGCCCATTGATGATGACGAAATATAGACCTGTTTAGTTCCTAGGGAAATAAGAAATAGGCACTAGCACATGCTTGGTTTCTATGTCGAAATGGAAATTCTACTTTGGAGAGGACCAGAAAGTTCAGCCAAAGTAGATGCTTTTATTGTAGGGTATGGCAGCAGACAAAGGCGATGGTCTCCTTTACGCTTTTTATGGCTTCTGTAATTGAATGCTGGAACCTTTTCAAGGTTCATTCCAACTTAGTAGTTAAATTTAATCCTCTGAAAGTGATCTTAGATCATTTGCCTCTCTCTTCTTCGGATTTTGATATGTTGATTTAGAGCTGTTGCCCCAAAAAGAAATGAGCGAGAAATTTGAGGGTAGCTGTTCATTTAAAAGGTCGGGACGTATGGTTTATATATCGTTTTCAATTTTCCTCTCCGTAGAGTAGTTAGTTTCCGCATCTCTACCGCCTAATGGTGATTCTTTCCTTTTCCCTAGAAGCGGAAACTTCAATAATGGATTTGTTATGAACTCGAGGCACATGCGATTGTCCTGAGATACATCACTGTAGAAGTAGACGGATTAGAACTATTCACTGCAGAAAGCTAAACCGGTGGTCGTGTTTTTCCTGCGTCTCAGAAGAAGGAAACTTCTGTCTTCGTTTTGGGTCGGCCACGCGACAAGGGAAGGTCGCCGTCCCATCCTTTCCCCATCCGTTTTTCCAACTGGAGGAGGTCATAAGCAGCAAATCAATTTCCAGAGCAGCGTGTGGAAGGATAACACAAAGTGCGGAGGGGACTCTTTCAATCAATTGAACTCCTATGCCTCATTTGTTAGCCTCGCAGCGTTTATATTTCCATTCCGGTCCAGTTGGGGAACACAAAGCACATCTCGATCTTGCAACTCCTGACGATAAAAAGCTTTCACCAGAAAATGGAACAATATCCACATACCTTTTTTTCACTGAGCTCGACTCCATTTGTGGTCGTTGAAGTTCTTAAACACATTCTTACTTTTTTTTTTTTTTTTTTTTTTTTTTTTTTTTTGTGGAATGTGAATGAATTCCTACTTTATTTCTATTATGAGAATATAAATTTTATATAGTTACCAAATACGTTTTATTACTTAAAAATTATTTCAGGGAGTAGAAATAGAAAAAAATTATTTATGAAAAAAATATTTCTTGGAATAGAAATGTTACTATTCGCATTCTAAAAGTTTTGTTCACTTGTTGATCAAATTAAAGTTCAGTAACCTACTCAAAAAATGACCAATGGCCACCACTGAAATTTATCCTCTACCTCTAGATGGACAATTAAGTAAATAAGAGAAAGCAGGATGCGGAATGAACACCAATCCAAAACAGGGCAACAATAATTGATAAGAAGCAATGACAAAATCCCTGAACAGCACGATAAAATCATACTCTTTTTATTTATTTATTTATTTATTTTTTTTCGACCAAAAAAAACTAGTATATGTTAAAACTACTACCATACAGCATATTAATTGTAAAAATAAGCCACGGGCTCTTGGTTTTGCAATTTTTAACAAAATCCAAACAGGAAGCTGTTCCCTTTATCCTGCTTTTCATTTCTACACAGTCCAACATATAAATCTCGCAGTATCAGCGTTTTCCCTCTATCCAAATCCATTTAGTTGTCCAAGGGAGAGAAGGTGTACCACATATTGCGGCAGCATAGAAAAGAAAGACCAAATATGAGGAGCAATGAACTTTGCACTGTGAGGTTGACACTTTAAATGCAAGAGTGTGCTTAAAGTTGGAATTTGCGAATACTAGGATTAAAACATTGACCTCTCAAATGAGAACTCCCTCTTCAATCTTCATTTCTTCTTTCCAATGTTTATATGCAGGTAATTATGTATAACAAAGTTAATTGGCATCGCAAGCTTCAGTTAGACAATTTTTTAGGATCTTAGATCCTTGATTCATACTAGAATCCTATCTTTGAAGATGAAAGAATCAGAACCGACGAAGGATCCTGATTTGCACAACCCTGCCATGCACCAGCAGCTTAATTGTGTAACATCAAGTTTCAGTTTCAAGTCTTTCATGACAGTTGCTAAGAGTTTCACTGCACCATTAGGATAAGAGAACACCTAATCTACGAATGAGCAATTATTCTTTTCCTCTTAGTTCTTGACTTTTATTATGATTCAGTTCAATAATCACCATAATGTCAAAGCATTTCCCTGAGAGCAACTGTTTTTTTCTTTTCCTTCAACATCAGGCAAGCCATCAAGCCACAAAACAAAGGCCCGCATGGTAAGGACGATTAAGCTGAGGAACCAAAATCATTTGTTTTAAATTAGCAAAGAAAGGGAAAATTATTGTTTCCTCCATCTCCAAAAGCTTGGTTTTTTCTGATCCATACATACACAACAATATGAAAGGGGAAAAAAGAAATATTCCAACTTTCAATTGTAACAGTCAACCATTGTGGCTTCAACGTGGTCCATAAAAGAACAAAGCACTCTTCAATTATCCTCTCCATCGATGACAGCACATTCATCATGACAGGAGTAACCTAAACGAGAGGAATGCAAAACCAAACGAGTATATCGACATTTAGGAAGCTAGTCACAGCGTGATATGCATATGGCGCTTTTTTTCGGGTGCCCGAAGTGCTTGGACATGATGCAGAACTTGATGGAACCCCACTCTTCCACTTCAAAGCAATTGCCAAGAGCAGCTTGGTACAACTATGCCCAAATTCATTAATCAGACATAGGTAGTAAATCATAAACAACCAAGGAAAATGCAGTGTAAAGTAGAAAGTGCCACATAATCAGAGCACTAATAGACATTATCCGAATCACCAAATAGCTCGGTTCCGGCCAGGTTAGCCGCATAATACTGGTCTTCTCTGTAAAATATGGGTTTTGACCCAGTCAAAAAATAAAAAGGAGAGAGACCAAGAGTCTTCGGGAGAGAAGAAGAAAAAGAAGAGAGAGAGAAGGAAAGAAAAGAATGAACAAGGGAAAAAAGGAGGAGATAAAAAGGAAAGAGAGAAGGAAAAAGGAGGAGAGAGAGAAAGCGAGATGAGAGAGCTTGCGCTCAAAGAAAGAAAGAGGAAGAGAGGAAGAAGAAGAAGGAGGAGAAGAAAGAGGGTTTTGTGCATTCTCATCATGGGAGCCTCGCCAAATCATCTTAAGTTAATGCGTGTAAGTGCTTGTGCTACTCGTTTATTCAGTTGGAGTAATTTTGGACCTAATTATTGAAATTCGGAATTTTGAGAAAATTGAGTGGCAAAGTATGATTTTTGAGTCGTTGAGCCACGTATTTTTATAGAAATGATAGTTTATGGTATTTTGAAGTTATGAGATTTTACGGATCGTGATTTGAGTTTACGATTTGCCCGAAACAAAATTTTGAAATTTATCGCATGTGATGGATAGTGTGCGACTAGGACTTCGGGGCCATAATTTGTTAATTTTTGGCTTGATTTTGGGTTGGCTAAATTTTAAGTTCTTGTAGTATGTTGGATAGGCTTTTCATTGACTATAAGTACGTTTGAAACGGAGTTTGGTGGACAAAATTATGGTATGATAAAATTTCGTGCTCAAGCTTCATGCTATGGACAGCTTTGAGTAATTACTTTAGTTGAGTGATTTATTGGCACGTGGGAGTCATTTTCTAAGCACTTACACTTAGTTTAGTCAAGTCATAATTGAGGTAGCGTTGTACTCGATTTTAAGGTTGTTTCTTGTTTATTTGATAAGGTCGTGAGTTCGACGATTTGAGTAACGCTTGTTATTTGATTGTAAGTATTTCAAGGTTAGTGGTGCCATGTCTTCTAAGAATTTATAAGCTCATGTCTTTAAAATGATAAATGTTTGATATTTTATGAGTTATGAATAAACATATTTGTTGCATAAAATTTGGATTGGGCATTTACTACGTTTTGGTATTTGTGAATGGGAAAATTACCTAAAAAGTCCTAAACCTATTGCAATTTTTCCAGTTCAGTCCTAAACTTATTTTTTTGACCAATTGAGTCCTAAACCTTTTACAATTATTCCAGATCAGTCCATCCGACCAAACTTGGCCGGCCGGCGCCGATGTGGCGATCGGCCCAAGACCGGCGAGCATTTTTTACTTTTTTTATTTTTTATTTTTTAAATTTTTTTCCTTTTTTTTTTTTTTCCTTCTTTCCTCTCCCTCCCTCCTCCCTCCTTCTTCCTTTGGCTCCGGCGGGGCGAGGCCTCCTCGCCGGATCTGGCGAGGGCTCGCCCCGCGGTCGCCGCGTGAGGCAAGCCCTTGCTAGATTCGGCAGGGAGCTCGCCAGATCCGGCGGGGGGGCTCGCCGTGCAGTCCCTCGCTCGGCGCTCACCTCAGCCCGGCGCTCCTCCTTCGGTGATTTGCGCCTCGCTTGTCACCAACCCGCGACTCCTCCTCACCTGCGAAGCCCGTGCGATCTGCAGCTGCCGCGAACGCCGTCCTTGCCCAAACACCCACCAGCAGCGAGCCGCACCTCAGTCCGCGTTGCCTCCGCTCCGCTCGCGCTTCACCCACTCACTGAAGTCGTCGTGCGTCGACATGATCCGCGACTACCGTGCCAAGATCGAGGCCGAGCTCTCCAAGATCTGTGATGGCATCCTCGGCCTCCTCGACTCCCACCTCATCCCCGCCGCCTCCGTCGACCTCCTAGACCGTTGGCGAGCCCCCCTCATCGGATCTGGCGAGGGCTCAGTTGCCGGGCGAGGCGAGCCCTCGCTAGATTCGACGGGGGCTTGCCCCGCTGTCGCTGGGGGCACGTCGACTGGCGAGGTGAGCCCTCGCCAGATTAGGCGGGGCTTGCCTCGCCAAACCCCGCGACGGCGAGGCCCCCCTCGTCAGACCCGGCGACGGCGAGGGCTCGCATCGCCGACTGCCTCAGTCCGGCGGCGCGGCCCTCCCCTCGGCGGTCGCGGAGCCCGTGGAAGAAGGAGGGAGGAGGAGGAGGGAGGGAGAGGGAAAAAAAAAGGAAAAAGGAAAAAAAAAAATAAAATATTTCAAAAAAATAAAATATTATTAGAAAAATATCGCCGGTGCCGGCCGGTTGCCACGTCGGCGCCGGCCGGCCATTTTTGGCCGGATGGACTGATCGGAATAGTTGTAAAAGGTTTAGGATTCAATTGGTCAAAAAATAAGTTTAGGACTGAATTGGAATAATTACAATAGGTTTAGGATTTTTTAGGTAATTTTCCCATTTGTGAATAGTGTAAGAATTTGATTGTGGAAAAATATAATCTGTTTGAGGAACGAAGTTTGAAAAATATTGTATATTTCAGGTTTTTGAAATCTTTTTACAAAAAGCTCTTGATTTTGAGAGATATCGATTTGTGAAATGCTTTATGATATGCATTTGATTTGATTCGGTTTGTAAAACTAGTTTATGAGACGAGTCTTGGAATGATTTGGGAAATGGTTTATGAAAAGTATAAGTTGAGTTGCGAAAGATTATGCGGTTGATTTCTGAAATGTATTGTGATATACGAAATAATTTCTAGATTTGGCTTTGTGGATTGTGAAAGATGTTGTTGTGGATTGATATTGATGCTCAATATCACTGTGATCCTAGTGAGGGGCTTGTGAGTATGCGCATACTAATTTAGGATATTTTTGTGGCCCAAGCAACTGGCTAATAATAAGTGATGACCTTGCGAATGAGGAATCTTTGTCGTCTTGTCACTAGGCATTGTATCGTGATCATGATTTGATATTGAGCAATAGATTGATCAATGGAGTGGACCATTGACATGTGATTTGAGTTTCGTCGTTGGAATGGACTATCGACGTATGATTCCATATGAGATTGATCAATAGAATAGACCATTAATATGTGACATGAAATTAACCAATGGAATGGAGTGTGAATTAATGAGATTGATTAATGGATTTGACCATTGATGTTTTGATATTATTATGAAAAAAATATTTCTAATTGCATATGTAACTTATTCTCTTATTTTATGTTTGTTATATGATAGTTTTGAGTTAAAAAAGTTGTAGTTTGATTTATAAATATGCATAGTGGGTGTTTGATCCACTTAAAAGAGATGCACTACTCATTAAGCTATAGTTGCTCACCCTTCTATTTGCCAATCTTTTTCAAGTTCCTCAGTTAATGACGAGTAGTACGGGAGCGATATCGACAAGTGGACTTTTAGAAGTTGGATTTTGGGAGCTTTGAGGCTGTGTCTTTCAAGTGGAAGGGCGGTCGTGTCATCCCTCGTTTATGATGGTTTTGGGTGTGACATTCTCTAGAATACCCAACTCTAGTACTGCAACAACGATTATGAAAATATAAGAATTAGCTTTGGAATCTGAAGAGCAAGGGAGAAAATTGTTCAATCGAGTTGGGAAAAGGATGGCAAAGACTCACGTGTTGTTGGTGTAAGCATAGCTCAAGATGGCAGTGAAGCAGTAAAACACAGAGTACCTTACGAAACTCTTGAACTTTTGAATCTTGGGAATGTCCTTGAGCCCTTCATAAGCCATCATCTTCGATAATCTAATTCTTTGAAAAATCTTTCTCCTCAAGCACATTTAATCAAACAGGTGGTGGGCATTTTGAAAAAGCTTCATAACAAATAAAGAGGAGGAACTCAGGCCCTCCAAAAGTAAGGAGCAAAGAGAAGATGGAGGTTGAGTGCGAAGTTTCAACGAGCGAGTGTCAGATTATGAAACCTTGGCCAATGGAGAAGATGGATGCGAGCTTGAGTCAGTGCTCACCGTGGTCAATACATTTTGCGAAATGTCGGATTTCCCAATCAGGCATAGTTGAAAAGCAGTACAAGCCCACCCGGCCCATGATAGTGAACTCGGGTCCAGTTAAAGAGTAGAATGGGCTAGCCAAGCAGGCCAGGCCTGATGAAATATCTGGGCTGTTGCTATTTTGGTTGATTTCTATTAGTTTTTTGAATTAAATATTATGAAAAATCCTAAATTGTTATATTTATGACATATTTACTTCAAATTAATCTTTTGATAATGAAAAACCCAAATTGGTACATTGTGACAAATTTATCTTCCGTTTGTTTATGTTAAATTTTACTATCAAATTGTTGAGTTGAAGGACGCGTGATAGTTGACGGGAATAATAGTTTTTACCCTCAGTTTGTCACATGTGCACCGGTTTGTTATTTTTCGTGTTATTGATCTAATTTAATGGAGGATAATTTGTCACAAATGTACCGATTTATAGTTTTTCATGGGTAAAAAGTTAGTTTGGAATTTGCGGGTTTTTGTGATATTCACCCCTTTATTTAAACTCATTATTAACCAATGGGCACTTGCTATCAGGATTGCTTTTGGGCTAGGGGATTCTGAAAGATTCATGAATCGGAGCAATAGAAAAATCACATGCACTTCAACTGCCCGCTTTTGCGGTTCATTGCGACATTTAAGACGTTTAACACGCTCATCACATGTTTACCAAAGGATTGAAACATGGTCATCCCACTTACAATCCTAGTCTTGGCATGATAAGCAGTAGACTTGTATCCGTAAAAGACTCGCAAAGAAAAGGATTAAGAGTTATATTGTAATATTTGAGATTTTGACTAGGTCAAAAAATAAGGTGGTTGGACCCACTTTCAAACAAAAAAAAAAATTGACAAGTCAACCACGGAAAGCGAGGAGGAAGTGAGCGCTAGGAAAATGAAGGAAAAATAAGGCTCCGTTTGTTTCGTGGAAAATAATTTCCGGGAAAACGTTTTCCGGATTTTTCGGCGTTCGTTTTACGGAAAATGAATTCATTGGGGAAAATGTTTTTCATCAAAGGAAAAAAGTCTTCTAAAGTAGGGAAATATTTTCCACTTTTGAAAAGTGAAAAATATTTTTCTCACTTGATTTCTTTTATTTTACGCCTTTACAAATCCTCACTTCTTCTTCCCATTTCTTCTTCTTCTTTTCTTTTTTTATTTGAATTATTTTTTAATTTCTTTTTTTTTTCTTTTCTTTGTTTCCCATCTTCTTCTTTCTTGGCTAGTCGTCAGATCAAATGAACCTCAAGCTCGTCGATCTCAAACTCGCGTTCGTCGATCTAGTGAGCCTTGAGCTTGACGCTCGCGTTCGCCAATCTGGTGAGCGGAAAATATTTTCCTTAAATATTTTCCTTACCGAACACCGGAAAATATTTTCCGATACATTTTCAGGTTTTAGCCGAACACCATAAAATATTGTCATTTTCCTGGAAAATGATTTCGGGGAAAATATTTTCTAGAAATGACCCATTTTTCGCGAAACGAATGGATGAGATAGGGAAAGAAAGAAGAAGAAGAAAAAGAGAAGAGAAAGGTCTTTGTAAATACAAGCTATTGAGCCTGACACAACTACGTATCACAATGTTTAGTAAGTGCTCGCGCCCCTCGTTCATTTGATTGGAGTAGTTTTCAAATTTAGTGCTTAAATTCAGAATTTTGGGAAATTTGAGCCATGTAATCCTTTTGTTGAGTTGTGGAACTTTAGGAATTCAAGGGAATGATGGTTTTCTGGTGTCGTCGTGAGTTTTGATGTTAGTCATTTTGGCACAACGGTTTAGTCGGAGTGAAATTTTAGGGTTTCAAGGTTGAGTTTCGTGTTGCGTTTAGGTTTATGTAGTCGTTTCGGGTGAACGACTTGTTAGTGTGTAGGAGTCGTTTTGTTAGCGTTTAGGTGACGTTTAGCTAATTCGTAATTGTTGTAGTCTTTTATTTGGTTTTAATGTCAATTCTCGTTTAATTAATAGGATTGCAAGATCGTTGGCTCTTTTAATTACGTATTGTTAAGTTTGGGCATTGCTAGGTGAGTGGTACTTTTAGACTATTGCATACATTTAGGCCCAACATGGTCATCACATGCTTATTAGAGGACTATAGTCCTTTGCTTTATGAGTCTTCCACAACACGCCAAAAGTAGGATTGCGAGTGGGATAGCCATGTTTCAGTGAGTCTTGGTCCTTTGCTTTATGAGTCTTCCGCATCATGCCAAGAGTTTTAGTCTTTTGCTTTATGAGTCTTCTGCATTATGCCAAAAGTAGGATGTGAGTGATGTTTCAGCGAGTCTCAATCCTTTGCTTTATGAGTCTTCCACATCATGCCAAGAGTAGGATTGCGAGTAGGATGGCCATTTTCAGTGAGTCTTAGTCCTTTGCTTTATTGAGTCTTCTGCATCATGCCAAGAGTAAGATTGTGAGTAGGATGGCCATGTTTTGGTCTTTTGTTAAGCGTGTGATGACCATGTTGAGAGTCTTAAAACCAAGTAATGGTCTAAAATTGAACCCCGCGCAAGAAGTTTGTTTGTTTTTTTTGTTTTATTTTTTTTTCTAGCGAGAGACTAGACTCACATACTTTGCGTCTTCCGCATCACGGCAAGAATAGGATTTCAAGTGAGATGACCATGTTCATAATGACAATCTAGTTGCCGAGAGACCAACGCGAGCACAAACCTTATGCTCGATCTCGGCGTTGGAAACAGTTGGAGGCGAAGGGGGTTGGGAACCAGCTGCGACTGGTGGGGCTCTTGGAGGAGGCGACGTGCCAGAGGTAGATGACCGGTGAGGCTTCTTGGAGAGGCGGAGGCGGAGGCGGAGGCGGAGGCGGTGGAATGTAGCTCGTCCACGAGGAGAGAGAGAGTCCAGAAAATATTCAAGTGAGGAGAGAGAAATTTTAAGCAGGATGTTGCGCATTTATTATCCATTCGCTCGTGCTTTCTTTTGCTCAGCCGAGCCGAGCAGAGCCACCAGTCGCGGAGTTACTTGGGAGAGAGGAGAGAGAGATGCGCGAGAAAAGTGAAGAGGGCCGACGTGAACCTGCCGCTGGACAGGTGTCGAACGGTGAATCATTCAGAATACCGATGACGTGGTCCTTCGAAGATACCTAATATTTTCTCGAAATTCTTTGGAGGAAAATGAAAGACGATGCTTTGGGCGGCTCCCTTAAATGATGCCACTCGAGCAAAAAAGGGAAACAAAGATAGTTTTCTCGTCTTGACTCTTGAGCAGCTTCTTCGGTTATTTATTGATCTTTTTGAGTTAATATTGCGAAAAATTCTAAATTAATATATTATGATAAATTTATCTCAAATTAATTTTTTGATCATTAAAAATCCAAAATTAGTATATTTGTGATAAATTTACTCTCCGTTAGTTTCCGATAAATTAGGTTAGTATAATGAAAAATCACAAAGCGATACATTTATGACAAACAAAGAATAAGCTTAAAATTAGAATAATTTCTGAGTAAAATTTAACGGATACTAATAGAGAGCAAAGCTGTCATAGGTTTACAACTTTAGGGTTTTTTTTTTTTTTTTATTTTATTTTTTTTTTTTTTATGGTATTAACCCTTTAATATTGTACCCCCAATGCAATTTACATACGTTAAGAATATAAGATTAATGGGAAACAAATGGATCCAATTAAAGATGTTATTTACAATTTGGACATCGACATTCTAGGATTAATACATTTATAGGAAAAATTATGTAAATATTATGTGATTAGCAAAATTGGGGTATTGCTCTCCGTTCTCTTGCCATTTTTGAATCGTTTCAAAGTTACAAAAAGTCCTAAATTATGCTTATTGTGACATATTTATCTGAACTTGTAACACATTTACTCTAAACTTTTTTTTTAGTATAAAAATCTCAAACTTATACATACGTGACACATTTACTCTATCAAAGTTTTGTTAAATGATTTTTTTAGTTAAGACAACATTGTTTTAATTTCACTGAAGCCATTGATCAACACAATTTGCTTTACGGCTTCTATGTAGGTAGATTTTTAATGGTTCTTATTAAAGATAGAAGATAAATGTGTTACATAGGTACAAATTTAAGGTTTTTGGTGTCATAGAAAAAAAGTTAGGGCAAATATGTTCCCGTCGACATAGTTTAGGTTTTTGGTGGCTTTTGCCCTTCTTTTCATAAGCGAAGCACTCTAACTTGACTTATATGACTTTAGAAGCAAAGGTCTTTCAATTGGCATAGTGATAAATGTGTCACAAGTTCAGTTTACATCATGTATGCCGTCATTGTGTGGAGAGACTTTCTAACTGTTAGGATCTTGGTTGAGTTGCAAAATCGCTAATTTCGGACTTCGAATCACGAGCGTTGCGAAAACTATTATGGTTCGGTTTGACCATTCTATAGCAGACGAGGGATCTTTATCTTAATGCTCCCACTCTGCCCTTTTTACTTGTCAAACCGTCCTATTTTACCGATTCGACTGTTATCCATAAAACATACAGAGAGCCGCAAAAAATAAGCTGGAGATCCATGCGGACTGTCACTATTTTGATTGATTTCTGTTAGTCTTTTCAACTTATTAGGAACCAAGACTTACTACCGAGACTGCTGTTGGGCGATTCATGAGTCAAAACAATAGTGGAAAGAATCAAACGCGCACTTAAACCGTCTGCTCCTACGGTTCATTGCAGAGGTGGCTTTTGCCGGTGGCTACTAAATTTATAACTCCAGAAGACACGTTTCGACTCTCCCCTCTTGTTCTTTTCCAGCATTTCATTTCATTTTTGTTACTTCGCTTTAGTTTTGTCTTGCGAACGTGTAGCGTGTGCCCAAGTAGTAATGTTTCCTGAGTCGATCGCAGGAAGTTTCTTGGCGAACCAGCAAACTCGATGTGGTGAATAGAGCCAATCGAAGATGAAAAACTGCACGGAAGCTTCTATTTTTCAGTGGGACCTTATATGAATCCCACTCTCTTTTATGTGGAATTGGCATAGTGTGGTTTCGGTTTTCAGACCATTGCATACTTTTAAGATGCTCAACATGGTCATCACACGCTAATCAAAGGACTGAAACATGGTCATCCCACTTGGAATCCTACTCTTGGCATGATGTGGAAGACTCATAATTGTGAGTAGGACATGCTTATTAGAGGATGTTTGTCATCCCACTTACAATCTTGCTCTTGGCATGGTGCGAAAGACTCATTGTTGTGAGTAGGACACGCTTATCAGAGAACTGTGGTTATCCCACTCGCTACTGTCCTGATTGCGAGTGGGATGACCATGTTTCAGTCCTCTGAACTCATAAATAGGACGCGTTTATCATGGTCATCCCTCTAGCAACGTGTCCTGATTGCAAGTGGGATGCCGGGGCTGTAATATTTGACTATGTCACCAAGTGGATGGACTAAGCAAAAGGAAAAAGCAAGTTGGTAAGTCAACACAACAGGAAAGGGACGCTCGGCTCAGAATAAAAGAGAGACGGAGAGCTTGCGTGCGGAAAAAAAGAGAAAAAGGAAGGAGAGGAAAGAAAAGAAAGAAAAGTCGGAGGCTTTGTGCATACTTGTCACGAACGCTTCGCCAAGCCGATTCGACTTCGTATCGCAATGTTTGGTATGTGCTCGCTCCCTTCTTCTTCCAATCGGAATAGTTTTCACAGTTAGGGCTTAAATTCGAAATTTTGTGAAAATAGAACCGCGAAATTTGATTTTTGAGTTGTTGAGCTTTGAAATTTCATAAAAATAGCGCTTTATAGTGTTGTGAAGCCGTAGAGTTTTACAAGAGTCGGTTTAGAGAAATGTTTGGTCAGAGTGAAAATTTTGGGGTTTCGTGTGTGCATTCTCCGTTGTGTTTAGGTTTGCGTAATTGCTTTGAGTAAATGATTTTTTAGCACGTAGAAGTTGTCTTATTAGTTTTTAAGCTTAGTATAGTTATTTTGTAGTTGAGATAGAGTTTCACTTGGTTGTGACGTCGATTCTTCTTTGATTGATAGGATTACGAGACCATCGACTGAGGTGGAGTTTCACTTGGTTTTGACATCGATTCCCATTTAATTGATAGAATTATGAGATCATTGACTTGTTTAGTTATGCCTTGTTTGGTTTGGGTATTCTCAAGTGAGTGGTACTATTTCTTCTTCGAGTTTGTTAACTCATATATTGAAAATGAAATGAATTAATTATATTATAAGTTAAGAACGAGCATATTTCTTGCATAAATTGGATTGAGCATTTTCTATCATTTACGTATTAGATATGAAAATGTTATCTTTGGATTATAGTTTAAAGTGAAGGACTCACGAGAAGTCCTCGACTTTAAATATGGTTTATGAAAAGCTGATTTGTGAATTGATTTACGAAATGGAGTTTGATATTATTTGAGAAACGTATTGTGATACATAAAATGGTTGTTGGATTTGGCTTTGTGGATTGTGGAGGATGTTGTTTTGGAATGATGTTGATGCACATTATTATTGTGAGCCTAATGAAGGGTTTGTACATATGCATATTAGTTTAGGATATTCTTGTAGCCAGCTACTAGCAATATATATTTTATTGATTTAAATGAGTATTTTGTTATGAATATCTTATATTGAAATAATATATATAACTCATTTTAGATCTTGAGGTTTGTTGTATTTTGAATTTAGTGTGAATGAGTTATGTTTGTACTTTAAATGTGCAAAGTGATGTGCTTCATCTATTTAGAAGAGATGTATTACTCACTGAGCTATAATTACTTATTCCATTCATAATTCGTGTTTTTCAGATGCCTCGTTAGTAGCAGATTGAATGTTATTGGTGGGGAACTTTTGAAAGTTGGTTTTTGGTGGTTTTAGATTGTATCGTTCGGGTGGAAGGACAACTGTGTTGCTACCCCTATTCTTGTAGGATTTGGGGTGTGAAAGAGGCTGTGGTCAAAAACTCCATCCATTTCTTAATAGATAGTGTTCAAAGGGGGCCAAAAAACTTGCAAGGATGAGTTCTTTCATGTCTTTCTCAATCACTTCTCTCTGTCTACTTTCTTTCGTTACATTGGTGGTGCCAATGCCTTATTGTAGAGCAATCTCAATTCCTAGAACCAACAAAACCGATCAAGATGCATTGCTCCAATTCAAGGATAAGATATCCGATGATCCATTCGGGGTTTTTAGCACGTGGAATGACTCTATCCATTTTTGCCAATGGCACGGCATAGCGTGTGGCCGTCGGCATATGAGGATAATCCATTTGGTACTTCCATCTATGAAACTTGTAGGGTCGCTGTCTCCTTTTATTGGAAACCTGAGCTTCCTCCAGAAATTGGACATCAAAAACAACAGTTTCGTTGGCGAAATCCCCTTGGAGATCGGTAACTTGTATAGACTCAAATACTTAAATCTTCTGAACAACTCATTCTCTGGTCAAATTCCAGCCAACACCTCAGGTTGCATTAATCTTGAACATTTGGGACTAAGCAAAAATATGCTAGTTGGTGAAGTTCCGATAGCAATTGCTTCTATGTTGAAGCTAATAAATTTTTCAATACACTTAAACAATCTCTCTGGAAACTTCCCTGAATTCGTTGGGAACCTCACATCTCTGGTGTCCATCTCAGGGGCATCTAATAACTTTGTGGGAAGAGTTCCGGCCTCGTTGGGCCGTTTGCAAAATTTGGAGATTCTTTATCTTGGTGGAAATGGACTCTCTGGCACTCTCCCTTCCTCCATCTTCAACATATCTTCTCTTGTCGGCTTTGATTTTCCTATAAACCAACTTGAAGGGAGTCTTCCTCCAGATTTAGGAGTCACTCTTCCTAATCTTGCAAGGTTAAATATCGGGGAGAATCAATTTACTGGGCCAATTCCTGCTTCCATCTCAAATGCCACTAAATTAATATGGCAAATAATCCCGATGAATAGAATTTCTGGAAGCATACCTACTATGGAAAAGCTAAATCGGCTGCAGTGGATTAGTGTGTCATTCAACTACCTAGGTAGCGGAGCGCAAAGCGACATGAAATTCCTTGAATCGATCAATTCGTCAAGCTTGAGCTTCCTGGAAATGAATCACAACAATTTCGGAGGTAATTTACTTGAATCCATAGGCAACATATCCTCCCAGTTGGATATAATGTGGATCAATGAGAATCAATTATATGGAAATATCCCTTCAAGCATTGGGAATTTACAAAACCTAGAATGGTTGGAAATGGGCAATAACGAGTTCACGGGCAGCATTCCCATTACCATTGGAAATCTCATCAAGCTGAAGAAGTTAGTTGTTGAGATGAACAAACTCACCGGGAATTTCCCTTCCACGATAGGGAACCTAACAGAGCTACAAGAACTCATCTTGAGAGGGAACAATTTTCAAGGGAGCATCCCTCCAAGTATCAAGAAATGCCAAAACTTGATAGGGATCGACCTTTCGTAGAATGATCTAAGTGGAATCATACCATCTCAAGCTTTTACTATCTCTTCTCTATCTATCTTTCTTGATCTATCTGAAAACCAATTGAGGGGTTCCTTACCAGAAGAAATCGGTACATTGAAAAACTTAGCCAAGTTAGACGTACATGGCAACCAACTATCTGGAGAAATCCCTAGTAGCCTCGGTAGATGCACCAGCTTGGTGGAGCTTCGTTTTCAAAATAATCTATTCAAAGGGAATATATCTTTGTTCTTGAGTTCCTTGAATGGTCTTCAGTACATAGACCTCTCGAGCAATAATTTATCTGGCCCTATTCCGACATATCTGGAGAAATTTCAATTGCAGTACCTGAATCTATCTTTCAACAACTTTGAGGGTGAGGTACCAAGCAAAGGCGTATTCTTGAACACTAAAGCGACTTCGCTTGAAGGAAACGATAAGCTCTGTGGCGGTATGCCGATCCAACATTTGCCAAGTTGTTCGACGAGCAAAGAAAAACGAGGATCATCTACCTCCCGTTACATTATCATTGCAGTTACATTTGGGATAGTAGCGGCGCTGATTCTTCTGTTGCTACTGATGACGTTTTATTGGCTGGGGAGAAAGAAAAGTGAGGCTTCTCTGGAGACTCCATCAATGGGGGGAATTCAGCGAGTGTCTTACGCAAACATAGTCAAAGCAACAAACGGGTTCATCTCTAGCAATTTGATCGGAAGGGGTGGTTTCGGCTCCGTGTATAAAGGGACCCTAGCCGATGAAAACAAAATAGTGGCTATTAAGGTTTTTGACTTGAAGCAACTAGGAGCATCCAAAAGTTTCATGGCAGAGTGCGAAGTCTTGAAAAACATTAGGCATCGGAATCTTGTTAAGATTCTAACAGCTTGTTCTAGTGTTGATTTCCAAGGCAATGAGTTTAAGGCTCTGGTCTACGAGTTCAAGGAAAATGGTAGCTTGGAGGAGTGGTTGCATCCGGACCTTGCACCAAATGGGACACCAAGGCATAGGTTAAGTTTTGTTCAGAGACTAAACATTGCTTTTGATGTAGCTTGTGCAGTGGATTATCTCCACCATCAATGCCAAACGGTGGTGATCCATTGTGACCTCAAGCCAAGCAACATTCTTCTGGATGCCCAAATGAATGGACATGTTGGCGACTTTGGCTTGGCTAGGATATTCCCAAATGCCATTGGTGATTTGCCTGCGAGTCAAACAAGCTCAATTGCACTTAGAGGAACCATTGGCTATGCTCCTCCAGGTATGTATACTTGCAGTAAATCCAATGTCAATCCTCCTCTTATAAGCTCTTTACCTGATGGTGCATATAGGGAACTTCTTGTCTGCAAACTTTTGTAGGCAAGTCAGACTCGTTCGTTCTCTGTGAAAAGTTGTCTCAGTTAATTTTCCTGTGCCTTATTGGAATAACCATAACCATTAGAGTTAAGTTTCAGTTTAGTGCAATTATTTTGTCATTCCTTTGATTCGATTGTATATTCTATTCATAAAAGTCCAAGGTTATAAGAGTAGAAAATCTGACTTTGACAAATCATGCTTAACATGCTATGTAACTTACTAATATTGACAAGAATTCATAATTGCTTGCCCCTAGTAATTTTTTCCCCTTGCATCTATACGTGCCTTCTCTTCATTGTCCTTATGATTTGATAAGCTGATCAACTCATGGGTCAAGTAAAATTCAACTGTAGAGTATGGAATGGGAAGCGAAGTGTCAAAAGATGGCGATGCGTACAGCTATGGAGTTCTGCTGCTAGACATTGTTACGGGAAAGAGACCCACCCATGACATGTTTAAGGATGCTTTCAACCTCCATGATTATTGCGCGGTGGCTTTGCCAGAAAAGGTCGCAGATGTAGCGGATCAGCAGCTCCTATTGTGTGAGACAGAAGAATCATCAGTTGCAAAGACAATGAGCAATCACAGAGGCATCAGTGCTCATGTTCAAGAGTGCTTGGCGATGATATTTGAAATTGGAGTTGCTTGTTCAGCAGAGCTGCCCCGAGAGAGAATGAAGATAAGTGACGCGGTGACAAGATTGCGTTCACTGAAAGAGAGAGTCAACAAAATGGTACTCTGCTAGAAGCGATGGAGAGATATCCACAGCATGGGAAGATTAGGAGTTTGATTGCTTACTATTTCTTCAGTTCCTCGTTGGGAAATGTGGGTATGCGACATGTTCCATGTTTTATTTTTTTGATCAGTTCTATTCCATTCCTACTCTAACATTCTAACATGTTCCATGTTGATTAGTTACTTTTTTTGTAGTTTCACGTTTTAGAAGCAGTAGATATGTCCCGACGTGCTAAATCCTGATAAAGGAGTACTTGAATAAAACACTTCAAAGACCCATGTTCTATCATTAACAGCTCCATTTGCATATTCTCTTGTTGTTCATTTACGCCTTTGTCACATGAAAGAGGAGCGAAAAATGCTAAGATTGAGGAATCAAAATCAAAGAATCCTCAAACAGTGACTCAACAAAGCCTAGACTGCACCACTGCTTGCCCAGAACCATCTCCGGCATCGAGTTTCCTCGAGAAAGGAGAAGAAAAAGGGATAAAAATCAAAGAACAGGGGACGAGGAATGTAATGGCATTTGGAGGCGGGTTTGTGAAGAGGTGAACAACCGATGGTGATGAGGAAGAGGAAAGAGAAGCTTTCAGAGAAAACCCTTGAAAAGCTCCAACATATCCTCAACCAAGCACCGATTGATTCGGCACGAATCCCGTCCTATGATGCCATCTCGATTTTCTTGATGTTCAGGGCCTGGGGTTGCGGGGCAACCTGTAGAGAACCCACAGGTGCTTCAGAGCCATCGATTTCTCGTCGCTCTGCCCCAGTTAACCTCCACCAGCCCTCGGCTTCCATTCTCCTCTCTCTCGCCCTCGCTCTCTACGACAGTCGACCGGGAAAACCCTGAAGTGTTCGCTCGCCATTTTGTTCGCGTAACTTCTGGGATGGAGATAGCGACAATGCACAGTAGAAAATGGCGTGAAGCCTGTGCGGAAGTCTTCCTTTTTTAGGTTTCAGCCCAAACTTAGATCCAGCTACGGCCTGCCCAGCTTATGTCTTCTCAATGTACGGGCCTAGGCAACTGTTTCTAAATCTGACTCGACGAGCTGAAATTTGAATGCCTTGGAAATTCCTCTCCGTCGTGCCGCCTTTCACCCTCTTATCCTTTTGGGAAAAATGGGGCAGTACACTTCCGGCACTTCGAAGCGCCGTGGCGGCCCTGGAAGCAAATGCTTCGTTGATGCCCAGTCAAGTCGTGACACTTTGCAGTGTAAGCACAATGTCGCACAACTTTGGCCTCGAGCTACACAGCCTTCGAGGCATTGGCCCATGCCGCGTGGCACATGCTCGGACAGATGAACAATGCTGGCTTTGTGCTACGCAGCATTAGTGAGGAAAACGTAACAATAATCATGCATGATATTTTCATCCGATGTCTGATTGATCCAATTCTTGCATCATGGATGAAAGCTTGTGACCCAAACTTTTTTAGAAGAGCCAACGTTTTCTTTCCCCCTCGCTTTAAGGAATGAAGTGGCAAAACTCAAGTCGAGATGCAACGAGCAAAATTGGGATAATGCAATGCAGTCTAGAACATAGTAAGACAGGCTCAGTTCGTACCGTCTCCAAGGCGCCATCGAATTTCGAGGAGAACTTCGCGGCAATGACACAATTTATACCGTCTCCGAGATTCGGGTTCTACCCGGCACAAATGGTTCCAATTGCATACGCAGCTCCGAATCCAAAAACCGCATCCACTTTCACTGTAAACAGCAAGAACGCGCAACGACAACAGCCAAAGCAGGAACGAAAATGTTGGATCTTTAATGTCTTAGTACTGCTGATGTTTTGTTTTACTGAAGTTTATGTCCTCTGTTTTTCTTCCTCTGTTATGGTTTATTTCCTGCTTAGTTAGTTATGCAATGCAGTTTTTTTTTAAGTGAGTACACGACTAGGTGCAGTTATGTATTGCACGTGTATAGTGAGTGAGCAGTTACTACTCTTGCTTAAATTGTTCCTTGGACTTGACAGTTTCTTTTAGAGAACTAAATGTATGATAGTTGGTGTTCTGTTCTCTCTGTTTTCTTCTCCTTCTTCGAGTTTCATGGTTCAGGTTTTCTGTTGTTCCTGTTTTATTACTTAATCAGCAACAACAGTGGTATCAGAGCATCGAATGATCTTGAGGGACTGTGAAGTGAAGCAAGTATTGTAGTGCAAAGAGGTCAGAAGGTGATGGAGACAGGTTCAAGTGGTTTTTCTGCGATGGCTTCTCCAGTATTTACTGGAGAGAATTATCAAGCATGGGCTGTTAAGATGAAAGCATTTCTGGAGGGTCATGATCTGTGGGAAGCTGTGGAGGATGATTATGAAGTTGCTCCACTTCCAAACAATCCGACTATGAATCAGATCAAGCTTCATAAAGATAGAATCACAAGAAAAGCCAAGGCAAAATCTTGCTCGTATCTTTGCTGTCTCGCCTACCATCTTCACAGAATTATGAAGTGTGACTCGAAGGCCATATGGGATTTCTTGAAGGAAGAATATGAAGGAGATGAGAAGATAAGAGGTATGAAGGTGCTGAATCTCTTGAGAGAATTTGAGAGACAGCAGATGAAAGAGTCTGAGTCAGTGAAGGAATATTCTGATAGGCTAGTGGGGATAGCTGATAATATCAGAGTGTTGGGGACTGACCTGAAGGATGACAGGCTTGTTCAGAAGATCCTGGTGTCTCTTCCAGAGAAATTTGAGGCTACTATAACTTTTTTGGAAAACACAAGGGATTTGGCTGATATAAAACTTGCAGAGTTGTTGAAGAGAAGATTAATGAGGAGAGAAGAACATGTGGAAGGGGCATTGCAAGCCAAAGTAAAGCAAAATGATGGAGGTAAAGGGAAGAAATGGATTCAACATAGAGGAAATGTTGCTGATTCGAGGTTTTTATCAAAAGAAGGGAGTGCTGGTGGATCCAGTAAATGGAAAAACAATAAAAGGCCATGTCAGTATTGTGGTGGAATCAATCATCAGTCTTTTAGATGCTGGAAAAGACCAGATGCAAGGTGCAGAAGATGCCACAAGTTAGGTCATATGGAAGCTATTTGCAAAGGGAAAACCTATCAGCAAACAGGAGAGGCACAAGTGGCAGTAAGTGAAGCTGATGAAGAACACTTATTTGTTGCTTCAGCTGGTGAGTATTCAGTCGAAGATAGTACATGGCTGATAGATAGTGGTTGTACTAATCACATGACTAGAAACTTAAAATTATTCAAAAACATAGACAAAATAGTAAAGTCCAAAGTCAGAATTGGCAATGGACAGCATATTGAAGCTTAGGGTAAAGGTGTAGTTGTTGTTGAAGGAAATCAGGGGGTGAAGTTAATCAGGGATGTCCTCTTTGTGTCAAACATTGATCAGAATCTGTTAAGTGTTGGTCAGTTAGTGAAGAAGGGCTATATAGTGAAGTTCGAAGGAAGGGAATGTCTCATTAAAGATGCTGACAGCAATGAAGTCTTGAGAGTTCAAATGAGGGATAAAAGTTTTGTGTTCAAGCCAAATGAGATGCAACAGATGGCTTTGAAGTGTAAAGAAGAAAATATAGAGTTGTGGCACAAAAGACTGGGGCATGTTCATAGGAGGAGTACGCTGGTTATGCAGAAAAATGGCCTGGTAGATGATTTACCAAGCTTGGAGGAAGAGCTTCCACAATGCAGAACCTGTCTTCTTGGCAAACAAGCTAGATTTCCCTTCAAAGGAGGAGTCTCGAAGACATGTCAAAAGCTGGAACTAGTTCACACTGATGTGTGTGGACCTATGTCTGAACCCTCTCTAAATGGAAGCAGGTATTTTATTACTTTTACTGATGATCTGACTAGAATGAGCTGGATCTATTTTATGCAAACTAAGGCTGAAGTAGCTGATGTATTTATGAAGTTTAAAGCATTAGTTGAAAATCAAAGTGGGAAGAAAATCAAAGCTCTCAGGTCAGACAATGGATCTGAGTATACAGCTAACAAATTCAAACTGATTTGTGAGCAAGCTGGAATTGTACAGCAATTTACAGCCCCTTACTCACCTCAACAGAATGGGATTAGTGAGAGGAAGAATAGAAGCATTATGGAGATGGCCAGATGTTTGATGCAAGAAAAGAATTTGCCTAAAAGGTTTTGGGCTGAGGCAGCAAACACTGCTGTATTTCTTTTGAATAGATTACCTACAAAAACTCTAGAGAAACTAACACCTCTCGAAGGCTGGCAAGACACTAAACCTTTTGTAAAAAATTTGAAGGTTTTTGGAAGTTTATGTTATACTCATATTCCTGATGTCAAGAGGGACAAGCTTGATAAAAAGGCTGAGGTTGGAATTTTTGTTGGATATAACCTTCAATCAAAGGCTTACAGAATTTTCTATCCAAAGATAGGGAAGATTACTGTGAGCAGAGATGTTATGTTTTTAGAGGAAGATGAATGGAATTGGTTAAATGGAAGGAACACTGAATTGAAGCATTTTGAAAGACAACCTGAAACAGATGTGGAGACTAATGAAATTACAGGGGAAATGGAAGAAAATATAGATGATGAACCTGTAAAAGGCACAAGGTCACTTGCTAAGATCTATGAAAGGAGTAATGTGGCAGTGCTCGAACCATCAAATTTTGCTGAAGCCAAGGAAGATCAGAAGTGGTTTGCAGCAATGCAGGAGGAGATGACAATGATTCAGAAAAATCAGACTTGGGAATTGGTAGACAGGCCATTAAATAAGAATGTAATTGGAGTTAAGTGGGTCTTTAGGACAAAACTCAATCCTGATGGCTCTGTTAATAAGTATAAAGCAAGGCTGGTTGTGAAAGGCTATGCTCAAGTATGGGGAGTAGACTATTCTGAAACTTTTGCTCCAGTTGCAAGGCTAGACACAGTAAGACTCCTGTTAGCTGTTGCAGCCGAGAAGGGTTGGACTATTTTTCAGCTCGATGTCAAGTCTGCATTTCTAAATGGTGAGCTTCAAGAGGAAATTTTTGTTGAACAACCTGAAGGGTTCAGTGTTAAAGGGCAAGAAGAGAGTGTATACAAATTGCACAAAGCTTTATATGGACTGAAGCAAGCTCCAAGAGCCTGGTATGGAAAAATTGATCGATATCTACTGGATTTAGGTTTTAAAAAGAGCTTGAGTGAGTTCACTCTTTATATTAAGAAAGTGAATCGCAGTGTAGTAGTTCTGTCTCTATATGTGGATGATCTTTTGGTAACAGGAAATGATGTTCAGTTGAGAGAAAGTGTTAAGCAAGGTTTATTTGCTGGTTTTGAGATGACAGACTTAGGAAAAATGGCTTACTTCTTAGGTCTGGAAATTAAGCAAAGTCCTTATGAAATCTTCATTTGTCAGAGAAAGTATTTAAAGGAAATTTTGAAGAAGTTTCAAATGGAAGATTGTCGAAGTGTCAGTACACCTATGGCAGCTAAGGAGAAGTTGCAGAAGAGTGACGGAACTGAAACTATGGATGCCTCGATGTACAGAAGTCTAATAGGTTGTCTCATGTACCTCACAGCAACTAGACCAGACATTCTATTTGCTGTAAGTGTTCTATCCAGATTTATGAGTGAAACAAGTCAGCTTCATTTGATTGCAGCAAAGAGGATCTTAAGGTATTTGAAAGGAACCATATTCTTTGGTGTGAAGTTTCAAAGGTGTCAAGAATTCAATCTACAAGGTTATTCTGATAGTGATTGGGCTGGCTCGATGGATGATATGAAGAGTACATCTGGATACTAGCAGGAAATAAACCATAACAGAGGAAGAAAAACAGAGGACATAAACTTCAGTAAAAAAAAACATCAGCAGTACTAAGACATTAAAGATCCAACAAACTCCTCCTTGGATTAGTAGCTGCTGCATACTCCAATTTTCTTTCTCAATGCTTCGAATCTTCCAACTTGAAGTGGTTTTGTGAAAATATCTGCAAGTTGTTCTTCAGATCTGCAATATACCAGCTTGACTTCATCATTCTGTTGCACCTCACGAAGAAAGAAGAATTTAACCTTGAAATGCTTAGTTTTGCCATGAAAAACTGGATTCTGAGATATTGCGAGTGCAGCTTGGTTATCCACATTAATTCTGATACAGCCATTGCAGTTCAGCCATAGGTCTTTCATTATCTTCTTTAGCCACAAGGCTTGATTTGCAGCTGCAGTAGCAGCTATAAACTCTGCTTCTGCAGTAGATTGAGCCACAATTTCTTGCTTTTTAGAACACCAAGTGAAACAAGCTGATCCAAGACTGAAACAATACAGTTTTTTTTTTTTTTTAAGTGAGTACACAACTAGGTGCAGTTATGTATTGCACGTGTATAGTGAGTGAGCAGTTACTACTCTTGCTTAAATTGTTCCTTGGACTTGACAGTTTCTTTTAGAGAACTGAATGTATGATAGTTGGTGTTGTTCTCTCTATTTTCTTCTCCTTCTTCGAGTTTCATGGTTCAGGTTTTCTGTTGTTCCTGTTTTATTACTTAATCAGCAACAACAGAAAAGCCAACCATGACGCCAAGGAGCTCCACAAGTTCATGTGGAGCTCCAGCGCATCCCCGGTGTCCAAAGGAGGTGGACTCATCTGTTCGGGGGGTGGAACTCGGCCCACTTGGAGCAATCCGGACGGTCGATCGGGCGCCAAGGAGATCGGATGATTGTTGCCGACCACCCGGCCACCGGCGAAACCAAAGTTAGTCCCTTTTTTTTTTTTTTTTTTTTTTTTATGTTACGGGTTATCAACTCGATAATTTAATACCATCCGCCGTGGTGGCTCCGCTGGATAGGCTTTAGACTTCCTTTCGTTGAGAGGTCTAGAGTTCGAAACCCCTGCGACGCAAGTTGCAGGGAGGCTGGCGTGAGACATTGGTGACTTACCGGGTGGCATGTGTGTGGTGGCTAGCACGTGTCGCCCCCAGTGGTTTATTTTCGGCTGCTGGCCGTGCGGGGTTCCCTGAGTCATTAAAAAAAAAAAAACTCGATAATTTAATGATTAATCTTGCTATCAGGGGCAAAACAATTTCTGCTTGAAGGAATTGTTTTTAAATTATTAATTTTTCGTTTGGTTCGCATTACTAATTTTTCTTTCCCTCTGTATTTCTAAACATTAAATTTCGAACGTTACAGAGTTGTGATGGTGATGTAAAAGGTTGCGGAAGCTGAGGGCTTGGCCAGGGGGATAATTTGAGCTTCGGTGGAAAGGGCGACGAGGAGAGGGAGAACGAGGAGGGCCCCACCAGGGCTGACCAAGCTCAGGTCGAGCTCCACGGCAGAGCTGCACCAGAAGGCCTCAGCGGGGGTGGCGGCGGGGAGAGCGGCAAGCAGATGCCCCCGGCGAGCGCCATGACCTGCCTCATCCTCATCATAGTGTGGCGCAAGCTCATCTGCAACCCCAGCACCTACTCCAGCCTCATCGGCCTCAATTGGTCGCTCGTCACTTTCCAGTGAGCCTTGAGACTCAAGTAAAGATTTATCAAATTCCCAAATTTCGAAATCACATGTCACGACGACGGTGTTGTTGTGGATGATCTATCAATTGGATTTGAAAGTGGAACTCCTATGCCTCATCAATTGTTACCCTTGCAGCATTTATATTCCCATTCCTGTCAAGTTGGGGAACACAAAGCATAGCTCCAGACGATCATGCAGCTCCTGACGATAAAAGGCTTTCACCAAAAAAATGGAACCAGATCCATACCTCTTTCTCACTGAGCTCTACTCCATTTATGGTCAATGAAGTTTGGATAATCATTCAATTTCGATTTCAATTACTCAATAGACGAGTAAAGAACACCCGGAGTGCCATAACTTGGCACGGGGGGACACTTAAGTGCCATAACTTTTTTTCGGTACACTTAAGTGCCACTTTTTTTTTCAAATGGAATACTTAAGTGCCAATATCGGAGTAAAATGGAACACTTAAGTGCCACTCCGCGAAAATCCGGCCAAACGCAATTTTCCGGCGATGGAGGTCCAAAATGGCGTCGTTTTTGCATGCGACGTGGCAAAAATGCAAAAACGACGCCGTTTCGTGTCTCGACGTGTAAAAATAATAAAAAATTAATTAAATTAAATTAAAACTTAATTTTGAATAAAAATACTCTAAAAATTAAAAAAAAAAAAAAGGGTGGGGACGAAGGGGCGGGCGGGCGAGGGTTGAGCCCTCGCCGCCGCCGCCTCCCCCGCCGTCGCGGGAAGGGCCGGCGACGGAGGGGGAGGGTCGGCGGGGTCGCCAGCCCCGGCCGACCGGAGGCTCGCCGGATCGCGGTGAGGGCCCGCGAGCCGGATCGCGGTGAGGGCCCGCGAGCCCTCGCCCGGATTTGGTGAGGGCCGTGAGCCCTCGCCGCGATCCGGCGAGGGCTGCGGGCCCTCGCTGCCTCCCCACCGTCGCCGGGAAGGGCGGCAACGGAGGGGGAGGGTCGGCCGGGGTCGCCGGCCCCGGCCGACCCTCCCCCTCCGTCGCCCGGCCCTTCCCGGCGACGGCGGGGAGGCGGCGAGGGCTCAGCCCTCGCCCGCCCGCCCCTTAGTCCCCCCCTTTTTTTTTTTTAATTAAATTTTAGAGTATTTTTAATTAAATTAAGTTTTAATTTAATTTAATTAATTTTTTATTATGTAAACGGCGTTGTTTTGCTGAGTCAACGCCGACTCAGCTCTCCGGCGAGCCACGCAAGCATTAAAAAATAATAAACACGTGCCACGTAGGATTTCCGGCAAGGTCGCCGGAGGTGGCACTTAAGTGTCCCATTTGAAAAAAAAGTAGCACTTAAGTGTACCGAAAAAAAGTTATGGCACTTAAGTGTCCCTCTGCCAAGTTATGACACTCCAGGTGTCCCAAACTCTTCAATAGACTGATCTTTAAAATTTTTCTTTTTATTTTTATTTTTTCAATCGAAGCACGTCAAATGAAATCCAGCCGATTTCCTTGATGAACTACTGACATCGCTGATATGTGGCCAATTTTAGAATGCCGAATCACATGAGCGCAACATGTCGGCATTTTGTTGGAAATAAGTTGGATTCTGGACAAAATGCGACACTGCAAGAAACTTAAAGTTTGGTTCATTTGGTGATTAAATCAAAGTTCAGCACTCAAAAAATGACTAATGACCACCACTGAAATTTATCCTATACCTTTGGATGCACAATGAAAGTATAAAAGAGAACATAGGATGCGGAATGAATACCAATCCTAAATAGAGCAACAGAAATTGATTAGAAGCAATGATAAAATCCATGAACAGCACGATCAAATCATACTCTTAATCTAAAACTTAATTTTTGGAACTAGCATATGATAAAACTAATAATACCATACAGCATAATAATTACAAAAATTAGCCACGGGCTCTTGGTTTCACGATTTTTAACAAATCCGAACAGGAAGATATTCTCTCTATCTTGCAATTTCCATCTTTACACAGTCCAACAAATAAATCTCTCAGTATCAGCATTTTCCCTCTATGCAAATCCATCTAGTTGTCCAAGGGAGAGAAGGTATGCCGCATATTGCTACAGCACGGAGAAACAGAGACCAAGTATGAGAAGCAACAAACCTTGCAGTGCGAAGTTGAGACTACAAATGCAAGAGCGTGCTTAAGTTGGTATTTGTGAACACAGGGATTAAACCTTGACCTCTCAAATGAGAACACACTCTTTGATCTTCATTCCTTCTTTTAAAGGTTTATATGTAGGTAATTATGTATAAAAATGTTTATTGGCACCACAAGCTTCAGTAAGACAAATTTTCAGGATCTTAGATCCTTGATTCGTACTAGAGTCCTATCTTTGCAGACCAAAGAATCAGAACCAACTAAGCATCCTGATCTGCACAACCCTGCCATGCACCAACAGCTTAAATGTGTAATGTCAAGATGCAGTTTCAATTTCAAGTCTTTCGTGAACGCTGCTAAGAGTTTCACTGCACCATTAGGGTAAGAGAAGATGACGCAGAACACCTAATCTATGAATGAGCAATTATTCTTTTCCTCTTAGTTCTTGACTTTTAGTATGACTCAGTTCGGCAATCACAGTAACGTCAAAGCATTTCCCTGAAGGCAGCTGTATTTTTCACTTGAACATCAGTCAAGCCATCAGGCCACAAAACAAAGGCCTGTATGGTGACGACGACTAAGATGAGAAACGAAAACCATTTGTTTCAAATTAGCAAAGAAAGGGAAAATTGTTGTTTCCTCCATCTCCAATAGCTTGGGATCCATACATAAACAACAATACAAAGGGGAAAAGAAAAAAAATTCCGACTTTCAATTGTAACAGTCAACCATTGTGGTTTCAACGTGGTCCATAAAAATACAAGGCACTCTTGAATTGTCCTCTCCATCGATAGCAGCACATTCATCGGGAGTAACCTTAAACAAGAGGAAAGCAAAACCAAACGAGTATATCAACATGTGGGAAGCCAGTCGCTTAAAGCATGATATGCATACGGCACTTTTCCTTGGCGCACGAAGTGCTTGGACACGATGCATAACTCGATAGGACCCCACTCTTCCGCTTCGAAGCAATTGCCAAGAGCGGCTTTTTACAACAATGCCCAAATTTATCAATTAGACATGAGCTGTAAATCATAAACAACCAAGGAAAATGCAGTATTAGTTAGAAAATGCCACATGAACACAGCACGAACAGACCTTATCAGAATCACCCGATAACTAGATTCCGGCCGGGTAAGCCTCATATAATGCTGGTCTCCTCTAGAATACCCACCTCTCGTACTGCAACGACGACAGTGAAAATATAAGAATTAGCTTCGGAATCTGAACAGCAGGGGAGAAAATTATTCAACCGAGCTGGAAAAAACACAGCAAAGACTCATGTGTTCTTGGTGTAGGCATAGCTCAAGACGGCAGTGAAGCAGTAGAACACAGGGTACCCCACGAACCTCCTGAACTACTGAATCTTGAGAATGTCCTCAAACCGTTCATAAACCATCATCTTCGATGATCTGACACTTTAAAAAAATCTTTTTCCTCAAGTGCATTTAATCAAACAGGTGGTGGGCCTTCTCAAACGCTTCATAACAAGTAAAGAGAAGAGGAGCCCAGGCCCTCCAGAAGTAGTGAGCGAAATGGAGAAGGAGGGTAGAGAAGATGGAGGCCGAGTAATAAGTTTCAAGGAGCGAACGAAGATCAAGCTAGTCTCTGTTCCTCTCCCCTCTGCTTTTTATTTACTTGCCTGACTGGGGGACGTGGATTCTCCTTTGTCTATCCATTTATTTTTATCCGTGCGGAGAATTGGAGATAAGATGGGCAAGTTGTAGCTGTTGCAGGTGTTGTTGCGGTTGATTCATTGACGATGAAGACAGTTCAGTTCACCAGCGATTTTGGATATTTCTGACGCGCACGATTTGATCACCACAGAATCGTTCCGCTTCCTCCAGTGTTATTTTCCCCTGTACTTATATACGTTTCTTGTTTGCTTCACTTTGAAAAAATATAGCGAATTTCGAGATAGCCGGGGCATTGAAGCATTTCGTCGTCCGGGCCCCGTATCTATCCGTTGGGTTTGGAGATTGTTGAGAGGTTTTGTGATTACCCAGACAGTTCACCTCCTGAGTCGAAGTGCTAAGCCCCGGAACGAACAAGAAAGGTGTTTCTTTTTCGGGTTATGTCTTGTCTCTATTCTTGTTCATTTCTTCGGTTTTGGGGTACTTGGCTTCAACCCTTTCTTCAAGGCCCTAGCTTCTGGGTTTTCATAGTTTGAATGGCTGTCATATAATTGTGTTGTGCCTGCTATCTATTTGTTCTGTAAATTTGAAGATTAAAGAATGTCGACTGAATTGGTAATATTTTAGCATCCGAGAGCAGCTCTGAGTCTTGTGGGATTAGATGGTAGGTACAGAAGCAATTAATGTCTACTTGTTAATCTATAAGGAGGCAAATATGTGAGTTTAGAGCCATCCTTATTTGGCAATTACTCATTCGGTCATGATTTTGGTGTTTCATATGTTAGGTTCGTGTTATAGACCGTATACAATTTTATTGTGGTACTGCTAGGGGTGAGCATGGTCCGGGTTGGTCCGGGCCACCTCTTAACCCTAGGATCAATCCGTACAGTGTCGGTCCTCAATTTTTAGGACCGAGAACCGACCCTATTGAGTCTGGGACCAAGGGCCGGACCGACCCAATGGGTTCGATCCGGTTTCAGGGTCAACTCGGGACCGATTGATAATTTTTTTTCGTTTTATTTTTTATACTCCCTAAAAAAGCAAACCTACGAATTTCAATTACACATCTATCGACAATGCGGCATTGTACAACTAAACTATAAATCCAATACATATTTAGCAAATTTAAGATGACACAATAATAGAAATTTTGTACTTGCTAACTGCTCATCGAGATATGGCATAAGATGGAAAGTTCTTATAATCATCTATTTTTAATATTCATAACACCATATGCAAAAGTGTTTCCTTGCATTTGATCATGTAGAGTCTACTCAATTAAAAAATGAGCTTCACACCACTTAATTAGCATTTGATCATGTAGAGTCCACTCAACCAAAAAATGAGCTTCACATCACTTGACTAGCAAATCACCATAGTAACTGCAGTACTACTCTACTCTTCAAAAACTTCTATCATTTGACACAAATTGAAAAGCAAAGTGTAGTTGAAATTCATTAGTAAAATATAATTAAACCATAAAAAATTCAAAATACTTAATATAAATCTTGAATATATAACTTCACATTTTGTTAATTCACTTGAACTTCTAAACACCTAAAAACGAAACAAACTACACATAATTAATACTCAACAAAAGTTTTAAATTGAAATTATTATTAGTGCTATTGATATAACATCTCAATATAATACAATATAACAGACATTTTACTTAGGTTTGAATATATAAAAGAATGATATATATAATATAATATAATATGATATAATATACAGGGTTGGACCGACTCAAAACTTTTAGGACCGAGGACCAACTCGTACAGTGTTGGTCTTGGAATTTCAGGACCAAGGACCGACCCAATCCCCTTGAGAACCAGACCAGGATCAGCAGGGTTGGGCCGGTCCAGGGTCAGTCCAGGGTCGACCCTAAACCGCTGCTCACCCCTAGGTACTGCTGCTTGATAGATACGGATCATCAAGGAGTTACACTGTCCTGAATTGGTGCATGCTTAAACTTGTTAAATGTATATCTCAGGGAAACTCTACCAGACAATGCAGTAGTGCCTATGCTGCTTCTACCTTGTGTAATTCCACGTTGAATTCCTGTCATGACCTTCCTTTTCCAGGATTCATGCTAGGTTCATGTTCATAGATTCGTGCTTTGTCCATTCCTTACCTTTTGAACATGTGAATGGAAAGATCAAATTCATATCTATGCTGCGTCCCATCTTTTTACAGCTAGCAGAAGAGGCGTGATGCTCATTCTATCTCTATCCAATTCCATATGGTCCTATGCAGCACTCACTTTGAGGTTCCTTTTCATACCAAAATCAACCTTAGAGCTTCAAATTACCCTTTATTTTTTTGTTGGGACCTGCACTGGTGAAATAGATTTTGTAGTTAGTTTATACAGTAAGTTAAAAATGATGACTGAAAGGTCTGGAAAAGGGAACTTTGGGCTCATGCTGTATTTATCAAGGAAAATAAAAATAAAAGAAGTGACAATATCCTTAAAAAATGAGGATAAATGGCGTATTTTTCTCGTATTATGGACGATTTCTGGATGGCAGTGCTAATTACAATTAACTTTAGATCAATAAGTCCAATACACATGACTAAGCAAAAGGTCTCGGAGTCACATTGGAAGGCACAGACTGCCAACATGAGATCTATCACCAAGTTGTTCAGTACAGTCTTGGCACTTGGAAGCTATTATATTTCTACCTTCAAATAATCATTTATCTGTCATTTTTTATTTAATCTTTTATCTGTGTTTCAATCCTTTGTCATCTGGAGTCCTAATAATCTGATTTGACTCAGATAATGCCGGACAAGGAATTCTTCATGGAATATGGTGAGGCAAGTCAGTATGAAATTCAGGAAGTAATTGGCAAGGGAAGCTATGGTATTGTTGCATCAGCAATTGACACTCATTCTGGAGAAAGGGTAGCTATCAAGAAGATCAATAATGTTTTGGAGCATGTTTCTGACGCTATACGCATTCTTAGAGAAATTAAGCTGCTCAGGCTGTTCAAACATCCTGACATAGTAGAAATAAAGCATATAATGCTTCCTCCATGCCCAAGAGAATTTAAGGACATATATGTTGTCTTTGAACTGATGGAATCTGATCTTCACCAAGTAATTAAGTACAATGATGATCTCAGTCCTGGTCACCATCAATTTTTATTGAACCAGCTTCTGCGAGCCCTGAAGTATATACATTCAGGTTGGAACTCACTTTCTGATGATGGACCATTTTTTATCTTCTTTTCTTCATCAACTTTGTTCAGATTTTTTTTTTTTTTACTTTTTTTTCCTAAACTGTTCTCTGTTTATATAATTGCTCTGATTTTTTTCCTTTTTTTTTATTGCTTTACAGCCAACGTCTTCCATTGGGATCTGAAGCCAAAAAACATACTTGCTAATGCGGACTGCAAGTTGAAGATTTGTGATTTTGGGCTTGCTTGTGCTTCATTTAGTGATACACCAACTGCTATTTCTTGGACTGCATGTGCCTAAGTGATATTTTGTTTAATCATAAAATTGGTGTTGGGATATGATACAGGTTTCCAGTGAAATGATCTAATGCACGAATATGGATTATGAACCAGAGCCAACATAATTGGGAATTTAGTAGTATTAGCTTGGTTTGATTGCTGATAAATGTACTCGAAAGGATCTATTGTGAACATTGTGTGAATCTACATAGGTTTTTTGTGAATTGCAAATAAAAAAATTGGAGTATCTTCTGTTATCTTTGGAAAGTTAGAAATTGAGCCATCAAGAAATAGTACCATCAATGTATCCCCAAAAAGCATTTAAACATCAATTCTATTGCACGTCTAAGCTGATTATTTTTGATTTGCTCATATAGTTTTAGAAGCACATGTTGGATAATATTTTGCCAGCTATTGGGGTTTATCTAAATACTTGGTAGACTTGAGGTGTGGACATGGCTTAAGCCGAACTGAACTGAAAATTCAATCTTTTCTGCCTACTGGATATGGTTTCTGGGTGTAGCGTATTTCGGATATGGTTTCAGTTCCTTCTGGCACATATCAAGGAAAGATTTACTCTAAATGGGGGCCAACTTTTTGATAAAAGTGCTTCCTTTAATCCAAAATTGTTTAAGACTCAGTAATTAATTGAGGCACAGTTTTTTCATAAGTAGTTGATTGCTAATCGTAGTTATTTCTAAAGGATTATGTGGCAACTCGATGGTACCGTGCTCCTGAACTGTGTGGCTGTTTTTACTCGAAGGTAGGTAATTCACGGTCCTATAGAATCTAGTCACTATTATTATTTGCTATCACATGCAATTTTTTTCCGACATGATTTTTTGTCTTCTTATGCTGCGAATTCACTTGCTTTTCTATCTATTTGAGTTCCTTAGATGGTTTCACTTTCACAGTCTGAAAAAGGGGAAGTTCGTTCACTGTAAAACGCTTACACCATGCATCATACTTGACGGTTACACATATGTTCACATTCATCAGTGGAACTTTGATTAAGCAATTATGTACCAGTCTAGAAGGGGAATGACTGTAGAATTCAATCCTTCAATGCGTGCTTCTCATGATCCATCGACATTGAGAGTTTTGGTTTGTTGACAAACAAGTAACATAATGGCATTATGCTCTTGTCAACGAGTTGTTGCTATTTGATGTTGCAAAATCAGTTTATATCCTAAAGAAGAGTCGCTTTTAGCAAACAGCCACATATCGTGGTTTGGCATTGCCCAACCAGCTGTGAGCATTGCACAGTCCTCTTTTATGCATCAGAGATTGCATATGCAGGTGCTATGTTTTCATTAGACCAACTGCACGAGAAGGAACTAAACCCTGTTTTTTTGTTCTGAAGATCTACAAATCTTGCTCGTAGAGGTTGATTTTTCAAACTCTTTTAACTTTTGGTATGTTGGCCATTCAATTGGGACCAAACATGTCCGAAGATGCTTTTCTTATACCTAGAGGCTAAGAATCTGGAGTGGGGCCTTCCTTAGAGATTGAGACTCTAGGCTTGGCCTGATTTTGGAAGAAATTTAGCAAATTTCTTTAAAACTGCACTTTTCACAAAATTTTGGTTTGATCCTCATGTTGGTTATGAGGTTTCAAAATAGTGGGCACCGTGCTAGTTAACTTTTAGGTGCTAATTATGACTCAGTAATTAGTTGTAAGTTAATACTGAAGGCATACTTTTGTGGGCACTGATATTTCTTCAGTAACTTAAAGTTACTAATATGATTTTGTTGGTAGTAAGTTTGACTGCTCTTGTCACGGTGAATTGAATTGTGCTGAACTATGCATATTTGGTTGCACGAAGCTGCTTATTTGTATAGTCCAAGGATTCCTTTTGTTAGGGATGATAAGCAGTAATTTCGAAGTTTGTTTCATGATTGTAATACTTTTCTCTTTTATTCCTCGTCAGGCTAACTGGTGGATTTAGAGAGGACACTGTTTTTCTTGTTAGATTGTAAATGGTACAGTTGATTGGAGTTTATCAAGGTTTGCGACTGTTTGAAGCATGATATGTCAAAGCTTGTCATTGCCATAAAGTTGGTATGGCTAGCTTATGCTGTCCATGCATTTTTCTCGCATTAACCATCCTGATTTGTGTAATTCTTGGCAATGTTGAGGTGAGGGACCTTCACTTGTTTGATTACGGTTCATGGACCTATACCTCAACTTGGAGGGGTTGCTGTAAATATGTTGTTAAGCTTGTAGTTCCAATGTGAGATAACTTGAGGTTTACATTCATTTTTCGTTTTATATAATGACTTATTGCAGTACACCCCTGCTGTTGACATCTGGAGCATAGGATGTATATTTGCTGAAATGCTCACAGGCACACCTTTGTTTCCTGGGAAGAATGTCGTACATCAATTGGATCTCATTACTGATTTGCTTGGCACCCCTCCTTATGAATCGATTGCTAGGGTTTGTTTCTTCTGTTGCATTCTCTTATTTTCTTTTTATTAGACTGTCAAAGGAGATCAGGAGAGCTCTTTTGTGGTTTCTGCAGTCGTGGTTATAGTCGCGTCTCTGTCAATCTGCAGATACGGAATGAAAAAGCTAGAAGATATCTAACTAGTTTGAAGAAGAAGCCACCAGTTCCCTTTTCACAAAAATTTCCTGATTCAGATCCATTGGCTCTGCATCTGCTAGAACGTTTGCTTGCTTTTGATCCTGAAGATCGCATTTCTGCTGAAGAGGTGAGAATAGCCCCAATAAGAGCAAAGTTTTTGGATTGTGGGTTTTTTAAAATTAGAATTCTTTTCTTAAAATGGTTATTTTGTGAACAGGCTTTAGATGATCCGTACTTTCAAGGGTTGGCCAATGTTGACCGTGAGCCGTCAATGAAACCCATTCCAAAGCTAGAATTTGAGTTTGAGCGGAGAAAACTGACAAAAGATGATGTAAGGGAGCTGATCTACCGAGAGGTATGGGTGTTGATTATGCTCATTTAACTTTTAAAGATATTGATGTCCTTAAGATTTTGCTTGTATCAAATATCTAATTTTGCATTATGCTGAAAGGACAACAGATTTTGGAGTATCATCCACAGATGTTGAAGAAGTACCTTCAAGGGGCTGAGCAAATACATTTCATGCATCCAAGGTGAGGTGAATATATCTTTTAGTTGTGATTGGACAAGGAGAAATGGATAGAAAAAAATGACTGTTTATGTATCGAGGCTGTGATGATGAGGATCGAATTTCAGTCAGACTTGAGTAGTAGATTGCAGTACTTTTAATTTTAAATGCATCATAATTTGAAGTTGCATGCTCCATGTTATGCGTCCTGTTGAAAGAATCCTTGTATGTGCTTGCAAAAGTTATAGATAGCCATAAATTTGTGTGAAAAATGTGCTTCTCCGTGGAGTTTTGAAGTGGGCAAAGGTGAAAAATTATATTTATTATTTTTCACTGTCTGCCTAGTGGAGTAGTTCTTGTATGGACTGGGCACCATGAGTCCAACATCATAGGAGTCAAGGTTGCAACAGATTGTCCCTCAGTTTCCATGAATTCAATAAATATGCTTCTTGTGAATTAAGCCTGGACAATAATATCAAACTGTCTCACTATCTGTCGCCTGGTTGAATCCAGTAATGTTCATGCTCTAATGCTGCCTCATAAATGTTCATGCTTTAATGCCGCCTCATAATCGACAATCCTTCACTCCGAAATTTTTGTTTTGGTTGAAAATTCTGTGAATGCATAATTATTATACAAAAAAAGGGGGGTCGGTTTTCTTTGCTACAGCCACTGCATTGGTATTTGAGGATGGTTTTATGTCATGTAAAAAGAACAGTGCAGTTGATAATTGTTATCTGGTGAGAGTAGTGTTCTGGTCACTGATGTATGCAAATGTTCTGTGAAACATAGTGGAGTTGGTCAATTCAGGCAACAATTCGTTGAACTTGAGGAACACTCTGGTAAAGCTCGAAGAAGTACGCCACTACACAGAAAGCATGCCTCCTTACCCAGGTGATGCAACATATTTGACACTATCATTCCAGATGATTAGTATTTCAAAGACAATGGCCCTATCAATTATTTGATTACTTTTTAGGATGAATAATGTCCATTGCAGTAGTAGGGTAACTTTAAGTCTTATTGGATCTTCGATACTATCATATGTTTGCTCAATTAGTTGCCTTTTAATTGAAAATCAATGTGCCAAGCTTCTCATGTAATTATTATTATTTTTGGGTAAGATCTTCTTATGTAATTATTATGTGAAAGGAACAGGCATTTTTTTAATTCCAATAAAATGTGTGGGAATTCCAGATACTTCTCGATGTCAGTGATCATTCTTTTCCCTTTTGGCCTGTGGATGGATGAAAGCTTTAGCATTGCCGACTGTAATCACCCTTTTCCACAGGGAGCGGGTATGTCAACACAAAGAGGAGACTTTGGAGCAAAGCAACGAGTCTGTAAAGCGTACCTCTACTTCCATTTCTCGTGCATCACTCCATAGTCCTCCAGGTCTACAAAGTATTGGGTGTCTGGAATCTGCTTTAAAAAATGGTTGAAGTGCTCAGGATGGTTTGACCAGGCCCGGATACGGCTCTCATATCCTTTGAAGGAGTTCCAGCATGGGTGCTTACACATGCTCGAGCATGAAAGGGAAAAGTTGCGAGGTAATTGATCTCTAAATTTACATCGAGTACAGTATTGCTAATGGTGCCTAATCATACAAAGGACCTCATGGCCAAGTTTGTAGAATCTCAAAAGTAATATTGACATGTGTGTGACGGCTGCAATTTTGATTATCTTTTGGCTACCCTAGCCTCCTCTCTTATTCACGAAAGCCTACTGTTTCCAATTTTGAAGAGAAAAAAGGCTTCGATCCTTATATTTCTATGATTGTGAAATTCATCTCTCATTTTCTAGCATCATGTCAAAGTTGCTGTACACTAGCCACATGAAAAATCATGCTAACCTTGTATCTTCTCCAGGCAGATTCGACTTTCAACCGAAATGGAGAGCTGGTGAAGGGTTTCTAGTACAAGGGGGAAAGAAGTGAAAATTGCTCTTCATATGTAATGCAAAGTATCAGCGACATGACTTAATATGTATTATGTAATGCAAAGTACCGGTGACATGATTTTTGTGTTTGGTCTCTTGGTGCTTATTTAGGATAATGGTGACTTGCCTCCATTCCCGCAGCATTAGCTGCTGCAATTTGTATGCTGACTATCAGCCCATTGATGATGACGAAATATAGACATGTTTAGTTCCTAGGGAAATAAGAAATAGACAAAAGCATATGCTTGTTTTCTATGTCGATGTGACAGCCTCTTCTCTTGTCCCACATCACCTAGGGAGAGAGGTCTTGGTTAGCTTATAAGACTTGGGTCCCTCTAATCTGTGTAACGCGTTTTAAAGCCATGAGGAAAAAGACCATGGTTGGGATGGCGGTTCGTCCGCTCCAGGGCGGGTGAGCCAAAGCGGACAATATTACATAGTGGGGCCCGGGATATTATAAGTGGTATCAGAGCCAACTCCGACCGCAAGAATGCTATTCCGATGCCCGAGGGGCCACAACGAGGACGCTCTTCTGTTAAGAGGTGGAGAGTGTGACAGCCTCCTCTCTTGTTCCACATCGCCTAGGGAGGGAGGTCTTGGTTAGCTTATAAGATTTGGGTCACTCTAATCTGTGTAACGCGTTTTAAAGAGTTGACTCCCACAGCGTGTGGGGCCACAGCGAGGGCACTGTGCCTTAAGGGGGGAGAATGTGACGACCCAAACCTGGGATAGTACGGAGGGACGGACTAAGATCGCCTCGGCAGTATGCGGGCGAGGCTAAGGGCATTTCTTCTGTCCCACATCGCTCTGACTCCCGCAGCGTGTGGGGCCACAGCGAGGGCACTGTGCCTTAAGGGGGGAGAATGTGACGACCCAGACCCGGGATAGTACGGAGGGACGGACTAAGATCGCCTTGGCAGTACGCGGGCGAGGCTAAGGGCATTTCTTCTGTCCCACATCGCTTAGGGGGGAGTCCTGGGAGCCCTTATAAGGCTTGAGTCCCTTAATATGTGTGACGCGTTTTAAAACCATGAGGGAAAAGACCATGGCTAGGATGGCGGTTCATTTGCCCAGGGCGGGTGACCCAAAGCGGACAATATCACACAGTGGGGACCCAGGTCCTTACAAATGCATGAAAATGCGGGTGAGGCTAAGGGCATTTCTCCTGTCTCACATCGCTTAGGGGGGAGTCCTAGGAGCTTTTATAAGGCTAGGGTCCCTTAATATGTGTGACGCGTTTTAAAATCGTGAGGGAAAAGATCGTGGCTGGGATGGCAGTTCGTCCGCGCCGGGGCGGGTGACCTAAAGCGGACAATATCACACAGTGGGGGCCCGGGTCCTTATAACGGTATCAGAGTTGACTCTCGCAGTGTGTGGGGCCACAGCGAGGGCGCTGTGCCTTAAGAGGGGGAGAATGTGACGACCCAGACTCGGGACAGTACGGAGGGACGAACTAAGATCGCCTCAGCAGTACGTGGGCGAGGCTAAGGGCATTTCTCCTGTCCCACATCGCTTAGGGGGGAGTCCTTGGAGCCTTTATAAGGCTTGGGTCCCTTAATATGTGTGACGTGTTTTAAAACCATGAGGGAAAAGACTGTGGCTGGGATGGCGGTTCGTCCGCGCCAGGGCGGGTGACCCAAAGCAGACAATATCACACAGTGGGGCCCGGGATGTTACAAGTGGTCGAGGGGCCACAGCGAGGACGTTGTTCTGTTAAGAGGTGGAGAGTGTGATAGCCTCCTCTCTTGTCCCACTTCGCCTAGGGAGGGAGGTCTTGGTTAGCTTATAAGACTTGGGTTCCTCTAATTTGTGTAACGTGTTTTAAAGCCGTGAAGGAAAAGACCGTGGTTGGGATGGTGGTTTGTCCGCGCCAGGGCGGGTGACCGGGATGTTACAGGCGAAATGGAAATTCTACTTTGGAGGGGACCGGAAAGTTTGGCCAAAGTAAATGCTGTTATTGTAGGGTATGGTGGCAGACAAAGGCGACGGTCTCCTTTACGCTTTTTGTGGCTTCTGTAATTAAATGCTGGAACCTTTTCGAGGTTCATTCCAACTTGGTAGTTAAATTTAATCCCCCTGAAAGATCAGAAAGTGATCTTAGATAATTTACCACTCTTCTTCGGATTATGATAAGTTCTAATCAAGTTAGAGCTATTACCCAAAAAAAAAAAAAAAAAAATCGGCAAGAAATTTGAGGGCAGCTGTTCATTTTTTTTTTTTTTGAACGAAAGGATAATATATTTATAACTACTCGGAAATTACGACTTCGGTGGGGGGTTACAATCAATAGCCATTATCTCGAAAAGGGGAGGAGGAATTAAAGAGGTCCAGCAATGAGACAGTTGGCTTACTCGATGGTGGCGCGCAACCCAGTCGGCCGCACGATTGGCTTCGCGTGGGCATGATCGAACGGTCAGGGATGGGAGGCGCTTCATTTCCTCTCTACAGGCGAGGATTGATGCATTGATGTTCCACGGGGGATGGGCCCGGCCCATGACACACTCGGCAAGGGTAAAGCTGTCGGTTTCACAAACTGGAACAAGAAACCCCTTCAGTTCCGTGTCTTCCTTCTCTCTCCTGAGTTCCGCTTCTCTCTGCTCTCTCTCTTCGACAGTCTTCTGGAGAAAACGAAACCCTACCAGCAACGCTTCCGCTTCTGCTTGTTGAGCCGAGGAGGCTCGAATCTCTGTCGCAAAACCATCCAAGAGAACCCCATCAGCATCTCGTAAGATTCCTGTCGCTGATCCCAGAAACTCGCCTTGCTTCCACGATGCATCAACGTTTAGCTTTATTTCGTTTTTCGCCGGCGGAACCCAGAACGGAGGTAAAGGTTTATCTTTTTTGGGGTTTCTGCTTCACTATCTTCTCGCTCATGATATTTTGGGTTTGCTCTCTTGCCAGATCTAGAACGGCTAGGGGCTGCGGTTTCCGATTTCTGAAGACCCACGCATTGCGTGCCTTCCATGTCTGCCATAAGGTGAGTACCAAGAAGATCTGTGTAGGTAAGTCTGGATTTGCCATGAGGAACGCCTCTAACCACTTATTGAGTCACTGAACAGTTGTGCTTGGATGATGACCCTTCAAACTCGATCCATCCGATCGTTTGTGTCCATTTACATAAAAGAAGTATGTGTTCCACTGTCTCCACTCCACGGTGGCAGATCTGGCAAATAGGGTCCTGTGCAATGGTTCTTTTGTACAGGCTATCCTTCGTCGGCAGGGCATCCTGACAAGCCCTCCATAGGAAAGTTATGATCTTCGGGGGTACTGGTAAAGCCCAGAGTTTCACCCACAGTTTCCGGCTAGGAACGAAGGAGGAAGAGGGCGGTTGTGGTGTGCTATTCCGTTGCCTTGCTCTATCCCGATTGTATCCACTTTTGACAGTGTAAGATCCCGACGCATTCCCGCCCAAATCAAGGTATCGGTCGATGGGTTTGAGCCCGGAGGTATGGCCATGACTTCGTTAACAATGTTTGGTGGGAAAACTTGATCCGGCGTTTGCTTCTTCCATATTCGGTTAGTCCCGTCTATGAGATCTCGCTACATATTTCATCGGTGGTTCATCGGGAGGGTCTGGTAAGGGTTGTTGAAGCCATTTATCCTCCCATATCTTTATAGATCTGCCATCGCCTACATTCCATCGGATGTCTTTTGTATGAACTCACGCCCTTTCATTAAGCTCTGCCATCCCCAGGATGATCTTCGCTTTGGAGATGCCTTCCATACATCGCACGATGGGAAGTAGATACTTTTGAGAACCCGTACCCACAACGCCTCGGGTGATCCGTGGAGACGCCAGACTTGGCGTCCTAACATCGCATCATTAAAAGTCGGTAAGTCCTTGAATCCAATACCCCCGATTCCTTTCTATTTTTGAGGACCGACCAGCTTTTCCAATGTGCCCCGAGACTTATTGTCTCCTTTTTTTCCACCGTAAATTTGCTATTTTGCTCTCTATGCTTCGGCAGACTGAAAGAGGAAGCTTAAAAAGCGCCATGGCATAGGACGGTAAGGCTTGGATCACACTCTTTATCAGCACTTCTTTCCCCGCCTTTGTAAGTAAATTTTCCTTCCACCCCTCCATTTTTGACTGTATTCGGGATAGTATCCAACCACAAGCTTCCTTCTTTGATCGTCCCCATACTGTCGGTAGACCTAGATAAAGTCCTGTCTTCTCATATGTTGGTACTCGGAGTTCATTTGCCAAATTCCTCCTCAGAGAAACAGGACATCCCTTACTGTAAGATACCCCTGACTTATTAAGATTGATTGCTTGTCCAGTAGCATAACAATACTGAGCCAAGGTGAGTTGTAGGTTCTGGCATTCCATAATGGTTCCTTCTAGAAAAAATATAGCATCGTCGGCAAATAATAGATGAGATAGTCTGGGACTTGTCCTTTTTAACTGTATTCCTTTGATCATGCCTGCTGTTATATCATGTTTTATCATCCAGGATAGGACATTAGAGACAATAATAAACAAGTAAGGGGACAGTGGGTCACCTTGTCTCAACCCCCTTGATGGTTTAAAGTAAGCTGTTGGTTTGCCATTGATTTTGACGCTCAGGGATGTCGTAGTAATACATTGCATAATGAGCTCCACCCACTTCTGTGAAAATCCCATCTTAAGCATGCAGGCCCTGAGGAAGTCCCATTCTACTCGATCGTAAGCTTTTCGCATATCGAGTTTTAAAACCGCATAGTGTTGTCTCTTACGGTTCGTAATCCGTAATTGGTGAAGAACTTCCGCACAATCGAATCTTGTCTTGTATTTGTCTCCCCTGGATAAATGCACTTTGCTCTTGTTCAATAAGGGTGGGCAGCCATTTCTTGAGCCTGTTAGCGAGCACCTTTGAGATAATTTTATAACTAAAATTACATAGGCTGATTGGTCTAAATTGACTCACTTTGTTTGGGACATTTCACCTTCGGAATCAGCACTAGGTAAGTCCCTGTTGAGGGTTGGTTGCATCACCCCGAGGTAATAAAACCTGTTCACCATATGGAAAACATCTTCCTTTAAAAACTCCCATGATTTCGATAAAAGTGTCCATTATATCCATCGGGGCCGGGCGCCTTATAAGCCCCCGGTTGGAAAGCCGCCACTTGCACTTCCTCCAAAGTTAGTTCACTCAAAGCAAAGCATCATTAATTTCGTGTAATCGGTGATTGGCATTTCTCTAAAATTGGGTCAAGATGCCGCTGCCCCTCCGAATGATATAACTATTGATAAAATTCATAGATATGGTTCTGGATAGTATAAGGGTCACGACTCCATTCTTCCTCTCCCACCTGGAGCATTGTGATATTATTCCGACGCCTTCTCTGAATTGTAGATGCATGGAAGAACCTGGTATTCCTGTCTCCCCACCTCAGCCATTTAATTCTCGACCTCATTCCCTAATAACATTCCTCTTGCTGATATAATAAGTCTATCTGTTTTGTCAAGGTGCGAATCTGCTGCTGGTTATGGGCTGGAAGGGCATCATTGGTCAAATGGGTAAGCTGTTCGGTTAGTTCCTTTATCTGTCTTAATGCATGGCCAAACCTCTTGCGACTCCATTTTGTTAGTGACTCGAGTGGTTTCCCTCGTTTATCCAGGGAAAGTGCCCTTCTTGCGCTGCCAAATCGATGAGATAATTTCTGGTATTCTTCACTTTCCCCCCAAGTATGCCTCGGTTTTAAATTCCTTATATCTCCATGGCCACTTCCTATGTAAGGAAAGAACCGAGAGGACTATGGTCCGAGCCTATAGCGGGCGAGCTTGGACCGTAGCCTCGGATATACCGCCCGCCACTCAACATTGCTTAACATTCTATCAAGCCTTTTTTTAACTAACTCTTCCCCTTCCCTTTTGTTTGACCGGTATACGCACAACCATTGCTCTCCATATCCATTAGCGATGTCTCATCCAAAGATACTCCGAAAGCCTGCCATACGGTAACCGTCCGCTTCCCTCTTACCTTCCTTTTCCCATACATAGAGAACCTCATTAAAATCACCCATACAGATCCAAGGGGTCGACGATGGAGGTCGAGTGGTCTGAAGATGCTTCCACAGCTGCAGCCTTTCATTGAAGTTTGTTGATGCGTGAACACAGGTAATCAACATTCCTCGAGTCGACCCTTCCTCCTTATATTCAACTGAAATATGTTGCTTGGAAGTCTCAATAATAATTACTTTTGCAGGATCCCTCCACATGATTGCCATCCCACCCGCCGCCCCCTGAGGTTCCACCAGGTAAATGTTCTGGAATTGAACTTTTTTACTGATTTTCTCCACCACCGACTCTTTATTTTTAGTTTCCATCAGAAAGATAAAGCTGGGCTTTTCATTTTGGGAGAGAGCCTTAAGCTCTCGAACCGTCGGGGTTGCCTTGCCCCCGACGGCCCAAGCGATAAGACTCATGGCTTGTGTGGTGGCTTATTAGGGCCAGCCACCGAGCCCGTTCATCATCCTCCCTCGCCATGCGAATTGGGGTATCCATCAACTCACATTCATTCAACACGAAAGGTGAGTTTCCGCCGCACACTTCTTTTTTTTTTTGCCCTTTGCACTTTCATATTCTTCTTGCTTCCTTTCCCGACTTTGAGCATGCTAGAAACCGGCTCATCTATTTTGAGCATACCTTCCTTTGCTTTTGCCCATCTTCAAAGGTTTCTGGGCTGAATCCTCCATTATCATTATCTGTTTTCCCCTATCATTAGAGCACGCCAGAGGCATAACATTCTCATATTGATTCGCATGTTCCTGTTCCAGCTCTGGTCGTTTCTTATTGCATGGGACAATCTGCATGTTCCTCTCCTCAACAACAGGATCTGGTGCTGGTTCTTGCTCCTCTGTGACCTCCACAGGTATAGTTTCTTCCACACGAAATTCCTCATCAATTTCACCATAGAAAGTATTCCAATAAGGGCTGTGCTCAGTGGCTTCCGTCTTTAGCCAGGGACCAAAAGGGCCTACCTGATTATTGTACCAGGGAGACTCCTTGGAAGGAACAACTGGACATTCTGAGGCATAGTGGCCTATCCTGCCACAGGAGAAGCAGAAAAAAGGTAACCTCTCGTATTTGAATTCGATCCATAACCATTTAGATCCAATGTCTAGCACAGCTCCTGATTTAAGAGGGGTTGATAGCTCCATTTCTATCTTAACTCGAGCTTCTTTCCGAATGATAGGTCCAGGGGACTCCAATTGAACTTCGTGAACATGACCAATGCGACTTCCCGGATCCCGATAAAGGCGAAGGAATGCGCCATCCGCAGTATGCCCCCATTTTAACCCGGAAAGATGCCTTTGAAAAATCATAACGGTGATGCGGGATTGTTGGGTCGCAGCTTGCAAGACCGGCAGATTCGGGAGTAGCACCACGAGGATTCTGAAGGATTCTATCTCTATCCGCCTTTGTTGGGAAGACAAAGGTGAATGACAGTGCTTTTGAATACTCGAAACTTCGATCTCCATGACCTTTTCATAGTCGAGATAAATCTTTGTGTAGTTCACATCGGCCTAGAATAGAGTTTACCCAGTGCTTTACGGTTACATTCATCTAGCTTCTGTGTTGAAATCACAGGGTTTACTACTACAACGTCATCTTCAGACCACATGTTCCCCAGTTTCTTGCATAATGCGGCCACCCTCATCTCATTAACATCTGGCTCCTCCATTACAAGACTATAGGAGTAACGCAACCCAGAGCAGAAACAACAACCAAGTAGAGGCAACTCACACCCACCGATCTAAGAGAAAAAACCCACACACTGTCGAACCTACAGACTTCCCATCCAGTCGAAAGAGGAGATTACCCGATATTCATCGCAGCAGATCTACCATTCACCCTCCGGATCCTTTGAGAAGACTCTCCCAAGCAACGAGATCGACGGATCATGATGAATCGCCGCAGGAAAATCTCAAATCGCACGGGAGCTCAAACCCTAGACGACAAGCCTTTGTTCCATCGAGACAAAGGCTAAAAGGAGACGACAAGAGCGAAGAGCATTTTGTATTTTTTCCTTTTTCTTGCTTAGAAAAAACTAGGAAAGACTGAATGTAAATCAGAAAAGGGGAACGAAAGATTAGGGTTTATCCCTCATTCATCTGGAGAAGAGGGGGAAAACACTACCATGGGAGTAGAGAGAAACTCGCCTCGAGCGAGAGAGGTATTCATTTGAAAGGTCGGATTTATGGTCTATATATTGTCTTTAATTTTCCTCTCGGTGGAGTAGTTATTTTTCGCATCTGTACCACCTAATGGTGATCCTTTCCTTTTACGTGGAAGCGGAAACTTGAACTATGGATTTGTTATGAACTCGACGCACTTGCGATTGTGAACTCGACCCTGAGGTACATCACTATAGAATTAGATGGATCAGAACTATTCACTGCAGAAAGCTACAGCGGTGGTCATGTTTTTCCTGCATCTCAGAAGAAGGAAACTTCGACCGAAAGAAAAAGAAGGAAACTTCTGTCTTCGTTTTGGGTTGGCCCGCGACAAGGGAAGGTCCCCGTCCGATCTTTCCCCATCCGTTCTTCTAACAGGAGTAGGTCATAAGCAGCAAATCAATTTCCAGAGCAGCGTGTGGAAGGATAACACAAAGTGTGCAGGGGACTTTTTCAATCAATTGAACTCCTATGCCTCATTTGTTACCCTTGCAGCGTTTATATTTCCATTCCATTCCAGTTGGGGAACACAAAGCACAGCTCCAGACGATCTTGCAGCTCCTGATGATAAGAAGCTTTCACCAGAAAATCGAACAATATCCACATACCTCTTTTTCAAAGAGCTCTACTCCATTTGTGGTCGTTGAAGTTCTGATGATCATTCAATTTTGAATTCTGATCTTTAAACTCTGTTTTTCTTTCCTTTTTCAATTGAGGCAACTGAAATGAAATCCAACCGATTTCCCAATGAACTACTGATGTGGCTGATAAGTGGCCATATTTTAGAATGCCAAGTCACATGAGTGACACGGCAGCATTTTGTTGGAAGTAAGTTGGGTTCTGGACAAAATGCAACAATTGCAAGAAACTAAAAGTTTGGTTCATTTGGTGATTAAATCAAAGTTCAGTAACCTAATAAAAAATGACTGATGACCACCACAGAAATTTATCCACTACCTTTGGATGCACAATGAAAGTAAATGAGAACAGAATGCAGAATGAATACCAATCCAAAACAGGGCAACATAAATTGATCAGAAGCAATGATAGAATCCCTGAATAGCACGATCAAATCATACTCCTTTCATTTTAAACTTAATACCTTAATCCCTGAACAGCAAGATCAAATCATACTCTTTTCATTTTAAACTTAATATCATACAGCATATTAATTATAAAAATTAGCCACGGGCTCTTGGTTTTACGATTTTTAACAAACCTAAACAGGAAGATGTTCCCTGTATCCTGCAATTACCATCTTTACACAGTCCAACAAATAAATCTCGCAGTATCAACATTTTCTCTCTATCTAGATCCATCTAGTTGTCCAAGGGAGAGAAGGTGCGCCACATATTGCTGTAGCAAAGAAAAACAGAGACCAAATATGAGGAGCAATGAACTCTGTGATGCAAAGTCGACACTTGAAATGCAAGAGTGTGCTTAAGTTGGAATTTGTGAATACTAGGATTAAAAACTTGACCTCTCAAATGAGAACTCCCTCTTTGATCTTCATTCCTTCTTTGAAAGGTTTATATGCAGGTAATTATGTATAACAAAGTTAATTGGCATCACAAGCTTCAGTTAGACGATTTTTCAGGATCGTACTAGAATCCTATCTTTGAAGATAAAAGAATCAGAACCAACTTAGGATCCTGATCTGCACAACCCTGCCATAGGCCATCAGCTTAATTGGATAATGTCCAGTTTCAGTTTCAAGTCTTTCACGACAGTTGCTAAGAGTTTCATCGCACCATTAGGGTAAGAGAAAATGACACAGAACACCTAATCTATGAATAAGCAATTATTCTTTTCCTCTTAGATCTTGACTTTTTATATGAGTCAGTTCAATAATCGCAGTAATGTCAAAGCATTTCCCTGAGGGCAACATATATATATATATATATATATATATATATATATATATATATATATATATATATATGTATGTATGTATGTATGTATGTATGTATGTATGTATGTATGTATGTATATTTAACACCTTCAACATCAGTCAAGCCATCAGGCCACAAAGCAAAGGCCCACAAAGTAAGGACGATTAAGCTGAGAAACGAAAACCATTTGTTTTAAATTAGCAAAGAAAGGGAATATTATTGTTTCCTCCATCTCCAAAAGCTTGGTTATTTCTGATCCGTACATACAGAACAAAAAATTCCGACTCTCAATTGTAACAGTCAACCATTGTGGTTTCAACGTGGTCCATAAAAGAACAGAGCACTCTTGAATTATACTCTCCATTAATGATAGCACATTCATTATGACAGGAGTAACCTTAAACAAGAGGAATGTTGAACCAAACGAGTATATTGACATTTAGGAAGCCAATCACTTGCAACATGATATGCATATGGCGCTTTTCCTTGGTGCTCGAAGTGCTTGGACATGATGCAGAACTTGATGGGACCCTACTCTTATGCTTAGAAGCAACTGCAAAGAGCAGCTTTATACAACTATGACCATATTTATTAATCAGACATAGGTTGTAAATCATGGACAACCAAGGAAAATGTAGTACAAGGTAGAAAGTGCCACATGATCACAGCATTGAAAGACCTTATCAGAATCACCCAATAGCCCGGTTTCGCCGGGTAAGCCTCATAATACTGGTCTCCTCTAGAATACCCAGCTCTAGTACTGCAACAATGACGACGAAAATATGAGAGTTAGCTTGGAGTCTGAACAGTAGTGGAGGTTATTCAATCGAGTTGGAAAAAAACAGCAAAGACTCACGTGTTGTTGGTATAGCATAGGTCAAGACAGCAGTGAAGCAGTAGAACACAGAACACCCCATGAACCTCTTGAAACTTCTAGATCTTGAGAATGTCCTTGAACCCTTCATAAACCATCATCTTTGATGATAAATCTTTTTCCTTGAGTGCATTTAATCAAACAGGTGGTGTGCCTCCTGGAAAAGCTTCATAACATGTAAAGAGAAGAGGAACTTGGGCCCTCCGAAAGTAGGGAGCGAAAAGGAGAAAGAGGGTAGAGAAGATGGAGGCCGAGTACGAAGTTCCAAGGAGCGAGTGAAGATCAAGATATGAAACCTTGGCAAGTGGAGAAGATGGATGCGAGTTGGAGTAAGTGCCCACCATTTTTGGTACATTTTGCGAAATACCGGATGTACAACCCCGCCGGGCTCGTGATAGTGAACTTGGGTCCAGTTAAGGAGAGAATAGGCCCAGCTGAGCGGGCGAGTCCTGATGCAATATGTGGGCTATCACTATTTTGATTGATTTCTATTAGTTTTTAGGTTAAATACTAGAAAAACATTAAATAGGTACACTTATCTAATTTTTTGACTATGATAAGCCCAAACTGATATATTTGCGATAAATTTGCTCTTCGCTTGTTTTCGTTAAATTTTACCGCCGAGTTGCTGAATATGAAGACACGTGGCAGTTGACTGGAGTACCGTAATTATCCTCCATTTGTCACATATGTACCGGTTTATGAATTTTCCTGATATTAATATAATTTAACAGAGAATAAATTTATCACAAATATATCGGTTTGGGATTTTTGATTATTGAAAAGATTAATTTAAAGTTTGAGGCTTTTTCATGATATTAATCTTTAATTTTTTTTTTCTCATTACTAACCATTGCTTTTGGTGCCCAAGACTTGCTATTGGGATTGCTTTTGGGCCAAGGGATTTTGAAAGATTCGTGAATCAAAGCAATAGAAAAATCACATGCACTTCAAGTGCCCTCTCCTACGGTTCATTGCGACTTTTAAGACGCTCAACATGGTCATCACACGCTTACCAAAGGAATAAAACATGGTCATCCCATTCGTAATCCTACTATTGGCATGATGAGTAGAAGATTCGTAAAGCAAAGGACTAAGACTCATATGCTTTTTGAGTTTACCGTAGAAGACTCGCAAAGCAAAGGATTAAGATTTATAGTGTAATATTTGAGATTTTGACTACGTAAAAAAATAAGGTGGTAAGACCCACTTTTAAAACATAAAGAAAAAAAAGTTTGAAAGGTCAAGAAAAGAAAGTAAAAGGAGGGAGTGGACGCTCGAGAAAAGAAGGAGAAAGAACAGAAAGGGAAAGAAAGAAGAGGAAAGAAGAACAAGAAGAAAAAGAGAAAGAGAAAGGATTTTGTGCCTACAATTTACAGACACCTTGCTGAGCCTAACGCAATTACGTATCACAATGTCCGATAAGTGCTATCGCCCCTTGTTTGTCTAACCTGAGTATATTTCAAATTTAGTGCTTTAATTCGGAATATAGGGAAATTTGAGCCATGTGAGCCATTTTTTGAGTTGTGGAGCTTTGGGACTTCATTGGAATGGTGGTTTTTGGTGTTGTGGAGGCGTGAGTTTTGATGTGAGTTGTTTGGTGCAATGATCTAGTCAGAGCAAAATTCTAGGGTTTCAAGGTTGAGTTTTGTGTTGCGTTTAGGTTTGTGTAGTTGCTTCCAGTGAGCGATTTGTAAGCGCATATGAGTCTTTTTGTTAGTGTTTAGGCGACATTTAGCCGATTTTTAATAGTTGTAGTATTTTACATGATTTTAACATCGATTATTGTTTAATTGATATGATTAAAGGTCGTTAGCTCTTTTAGTTACGCGTTGTTAGGGTTGGGCATTTTTAGGTGAGTGGTGCTTTTAGACTATAGTGTACATTTAGGCCTGACATGGTCATCACACACTTAATAGAGGATTGGAACATAGCCACCCCACTTGCAATCCTACTCTTTGCATGATGCGAAAGACTCATGAAGTAAAGGACTGAGACTCATATGCTTTATGAGTCTTCCTTAGAAGACTTAGAAAAAGCAAAATACTAAGAGTCATATAATGTGCTTTATGAGTCTTTTGCGGAAGACTCGTAAAGCAAAGGACTAAGACTCATCTGCTTTATGAGTCTTCCGCATCATGCCAAGAATAGGATTTCGAGTGGGATGACCATGTTTCTAATGAACATCTAGTAGCCGGGGCTTGTGGTTGAAAACTCCGTCCATTTCTTAATAGACATTGTTCGGAGGGTGAGGGGCCAAAAAACTTGCAAGCATGAGTTCTTTCTTGTCCTCATCAATCACTTCTCTCTGTCTACTTTCTTTCATTACATTGGTGGTGCCAATGCCCTATTGTAGAGCACTCTCGATTCCTAGAACCAATATAACTGACCGAGATGCATTGCTTCAGTTCAAGGATAAGATATTCGACGATCCGTTCAGGGTTTTCAGCACGTGGAACGATTCTGTCCATTTCTGCCAATGGCACGGGATCACATGTGGCCGTTGGCATTCGAGGGTAACTCATTTGATACTTCCGTCTTTGAAACTTGTAGGCTCGCTATCTTCTTTCATTGGAAACCTGAGCTTCCTTCAGAGATTAGACATCTTTAACAATAGTTTCGTTGGTGAAATTCCCCCCGAGATAGGTAAATTATTTAGACTCACAGCCTTAGGCCTAGTAAACAACTCATTCTCTGGTCAAATTCCTGCCAACATCTCAGGCTGCAAAAATCTGAAAGCTTTAGGACTGAGCTATAATATGCTAGTTGGTGAAGTTCCGATAGCAATTGCTTCTATGTCTAAGTTAACCAGAGTTCTTATACATTGCAACAATTTTTCTGGAAACTTTCTTGAATTCTTTGGGAACCTCACATCTCTGGTGAGCATTTCGGCGGCATATAATAACTTTGTGAGAAAAGTTCCAGCCTCGTTGGGCCGTTTGCAAAATTTGGAGGAGCTTTTTCTTGGTGTAAATGGACTCTTTGGCACTCTCCCTTCCTCCATCTTCAACATATCTTCTCTTGTCGCCATTGATTTTGGCAAAAACCAACTTGAAGGGACTCTTCCTCCAGATTTAGGCGTCACTCTTCCTAATCTTGTTTCTCTCAGTGTCTTAGTTAATGAGATTACTGGGCCCATTCCTGCTTCCATATCAAATGCCACTAACTTAAGGAAGCTATCAATCCCGATAAACAAATTTTTTGGAAACGTGCCTACTTTGGAAAAGCTAAATCAGCTGTCGTTCATTAGTATTTCGGGCAACGACCTAGGTAGTGGAGCACAAGGTGACTTGCAATTCATTGAATCAATCAATTCTACAAGCCTAGGATTCCTGGGAATCAATCACAACAATTTTGGAGGTACTTTGCCTAAATCCATAGGCAACTTATCCTCCCAATTGAATAACATGTGGATTCATGGCAATCGATTGTCTGGAAATATCCCTTCAAGCATTGGTAACTTGCGAGGCCTAGAACGGTTGACTATGGGCTATAACGAGTTCACAGGCAGCATTCCCGATGGCATCGGAAATCTCATCAAGTTGAAGGAGCTATGGGCTGAGATGAACAAACTCACTGGGAATTTCCCTTCCATGATAGGGAACCTGACGGAGCTACTAGAACTCATCTTGTATGGGAACAATTTTCAAGGGAGCATTCCTCCGAGTATTGGGAAATGCCAAAGCTTGCTAAAGATCGACATTTCGCAAAATGATCTGGGTGGAATCATACCATCTCAAGCTTTCACCATCTCTTCCCTATCTATCCTTTTTGATCTATCTGAAAACCAATTCAGGGGTTCCTTACCAAAAGAAATTGGTACATTGAGAAGCTTAACCGCATTACGCATGAGTGGCAACAAACAATCAGGAAAAATCCCTAGTAGCCTCGGTCAATGCACTAGCTTGGTGGAGCTTCACATGCAAAATAATCTGTTTGAAGGGAATATCTCTTCATTCTTGAGTTCTTTGAATGGTCTTCAGTACATACATCTATCGAGTAATAATTTCTCGGGTCCTGTTCCGACGTTCCTGGAGAAATTTCAATTGCAGTACCTGAATCTATCTTTCAACAACTTCGAGGGTGAGGTACCGAGCGAAGGGGTGTTCCAGAACACGAGTGTGACTTTGCTCAAAGGAAACGATAAGCTCTGTGGCGGTATGCCGATCCTAGATTTGCGAAGTTGTTCGACGAGCAAAGGAAAACACGGATTATCTACCTCTCGTTATGTTGTCATTGCAATCACATGTGGGATAGTAGTGGTACTGATTCTTTCGTTGCTGCTGATGACATTTTATTGGTCGAGGAAGAAAAGTGAGGCCTCTCTAGAGACTCCATCAATAGGGGGATTTCAGCAAGTGTCTTACGCAGACATAGTCAAAGCAATAGATGGGTTCAACTCTAACAATTTGATCGGGATGGGTGGTTTCGGCTCCTTGTATAAAGGGACCCTAGCAGATGAAAACAAAATAGTGGCTGTCAAAGTTTTCGACTTGAAGCAACGAGGAGCATCTAAAAGTTTCATGGCAGAATGTGAAGTCTTGAAAAACATTAGGCATCGGAATCTTGTTAAGATTCTAACAGCTTGTTCCAGTGTTGATTTCCAAGGCAATGAGTTTAAGGCCCTGGTCTACGAGTTCATGGAAAATGGTAGCTTGGAGGAGTGGTTGCATCCAGACCTTACATCAAATGGGGCGCCAAGGCATAGGTTTGGTTTTGTTCAGAGACTGAACATTGCTTTTGATGTCGCTTGCGCAGTGGATTATCTCCATCATCAGTGCCAAACGGCGGTAATCCATTGTGACCTCAAGCCAAGCAACGTTCTTTTGGATGCCCAAATGAATGGACATGTCGGCGACTTTGGCTTAGCTAGGATATTCACTAACGCCACTGGTGATTTGCCCGCAAGTCAAGCAAGCTCAATTGGACTTAGAGGAACCATTGGTTATGCTCCTCCAGGTATGTAAATGTTGAAAATTTCATTAAGTGCGGAAGCATGGTCTTGATATTAATGATAGTTTTTGGTTAGTAATGTGTATGCAAGTATACATGTGTACGATAGAGTTAATGTAGGAATGAACAAGGGTAGGATATATTGAGGAACATAGGCAAGGTTTACGGGACAAACATATTTTATTTAGCTTAATAAAATAGTTTGGTGGAGATGTGGTGTTGGAGCTACATGATGTGGAGTACATTTTGATGCTCCTCACACTCTTACAAGAATGATTTCTATCCCTTTTATAGAGCGTCCACTATCATGATTCAGCAACAATTATCTTCCCCATAGCCTCAGATAGTGTGGACTTCTCTTTACAGCTCATCTCCAGCCATCAACTTGTAGCCATTCTAGACTTAGTCAGCCACCGCCTAGGACTCTTATAGCTGCATCGCACGCACAACCTCCGAGCTAGAGATTTGCTGCACGTTCTCTAGGCTTCTCTAGATATTAACTAGTTGTTACAGGTTCTCGACTCTTCTTTCTTCATGATTGAGTGAGTAGTTTTCAGATTTTGTTGAAAATGGATCACAATTTCCAACAGCATACTTGCAGTAAATCCAATGTCAATCGTCCTCTTACAAGCTCTTTCCCTGATAATGCATGTAGGAAACTTCTTGTCTGAAATTATAGGCAAGTTAGGCTCGTTCATTTTCGTGAAAACTCATCTCAGCTAATTTTCCCGTGCCCTGCGGAACTAACCAGAACTCCAGAAACTTAACAGAGTTAAGTTCAGTTTAGTGCAGTTATTTTGGTCATTCTTATGATTCGATTGTACATTCTATTAATGAAAGTACGAGGTTATAAGAGTAGAAAAACTGACTTTGACAAATCATGCTTAACATGCTATGTAACTTGCCGACATCGACCAGAATTCGTAACTGCTTCTCCGCATTAATTTTTTCCCTTTGCTTCTATACGTGCCTACTCTTGTCCTTATGATTTGACAAGCCGATCAGCTCATGGTTCAAGTAAAATCCAACTGCAGAGTATGGAATGGGAAGTGGAGTGTTCAAAGATGGCGATGCGTACAGCTATGGAGTCCTGTTGCTCGAAATTTTTACAGGAAAGAGACCCACCCATGACATGTTTAAGGATGCTTTGAACCTTCACGATTACTGCGTGGCGGCTTTGCCAGAAAGAGTGGCAGATATAGCAGATCAGCTGCTCCTACTCTGTGAAACAGAAGAAGAATCAAGTGCAGATGCGCCAAGCAATCAAAGAAATATTAATGCTCATGTTCATGAGTGCTTGGTAATGATATTGGAAATTGGAGTTGCCTGTTCTGCAGAGCTGCCACGAGAGAGAATGAAGATAAGCGATGCAGTGACAAGATTGCGTTCGTTGAAAGAGAAAATCAACAAAATGGGATTTTGTTAGAAGTGATGGAGAAATATGCGCAACATGGGACGATCAGGAGTCGATTACTTTACTATTTCCTCAGTTCCTTGCTTGGAATTGTGGGTTTGCGACATGTTCCACGTTGATTAGTTATTGTTTCCGTAGTTTCGTATTGTAGTGATTGTAGATATGTCTCGACTTGCTAAATCCTTAAAAAGGACCGTATTTGAAAAAAACACATCAAAGACCCTGTTCTATTGTTAACAGCTCTATTTGCGAATTCTCTGATTCTTCTCTTACGCCTTTGTCACACGGAAGAGAAGCAAAATGCTCGTATTGAGGAATCAAAAATGGAGGAATCCTCAAACAGTGACTCAGCAAAGCCCAGACTCCTCCACCGTTTGCCCAGAATCATCTCCCGATAAGAGTTTCCTCGAGAAAGAAGAGAAGAAAAAGGCTAAAATCATCGAAGAACGGAGGATGAAATATGTAAAAGTGCTGCCTTCCCCCCTCTTAATAAACACCGTGTTAATCCAAAGTGCCGCTCAAAACAATGAAGCACGCTCCTCTCGAGGTACGAGTCCTACGGGATGGGACGAGAATGAAGTGAATTCCACTTGAGATACTTGGGACTCTGTGAAGTGTGAAGCCTTTTTTTAGCCAGCCTGGATTAGAAATCTAATTTTAACGTGAAAAAACTACTTTAATTAATTTCTTACTTTATCAAACATATCACAATTCCTGATTAGATATGAAACTTCCATCAGGATCGGGGCCTTTTCACTACCTCAAAATCAAGACATAATGTCAAAACTTTTATTTAGCTACCTTTTTTTCTATGTAATTGCTGATTCATGATGATTCATTTTGTTAGGCTGCAGGCTTGGTTTTGTTGGCCCAAAAGGAATTTTTTTAAAAAAAAAAAAAAAAAAAAGGGGAACTTAGAATCTTGTCTTTGATGCGGTGATGCTTGAGAACATATTGTTTTTTTAATTGCTAGTATTAAGGGAAGGCATCAAAAGCAAAAAGATTGAGGATAAAAAAGAAAAGAAAAGTGCGGGATGTTACGTTGGCACTGGGCTTACCTCAACGTGGCATCTGAAAAAGTAATCTGGGTCTTAAGAAAGTGTCTGCTTTTATGTTCCAGGGCTCTCGGCTGTAGCATGTTCTTACATTGCTGATGCTGTGAAGATTGTTGTAGATGCACACTCGTGCTCAAGATAGATAAGAGCGAAGTTGTCGGGTGCATCCCTGCATAAAGTGGGTCAGTTCAGCTAATCGGGTTTGCTCTGTTCATTTACTTCTCTGGACATTGATTCTTCATTGCCAATGTCAAATGACTTACAGCACTTAGCAATCAATTGCTGTCCGAAACCTTTAAGATCGCTTGGCGATCACTGCAGGGGCCAAGGATTTTTCCTTCTATTGAGTCGCCCGCTATAAAGACTTGATCCGACTTTTGCTCCTAGCAAGATTTTCGTCTTATGTTTAGGGCACTTTGTTATAATAAGTCAATAACTTTGGAAGAGTTCAATAGAGTAACCTCTCACTCTTTATTTTTCATTGCGCAGTTCTAGCAAAAGGATTTGAACTTGGATTGTTGATCATCATCCGTTTGGAAATTCCCATTTCTCGATCGATTGATCAAAAATCTCAACATTAGTTTCTTCACAAATTCTGTATGCTAGCAATTTTCATCTTGAGGCCTACTTACAACTTCTCGGCCAATTTTCATCTTTATTTTTAACTGGACTTGAGTTCACTATCATGGCCGTGGCAAGGCCACGGCGAGACTGGCCTCGCCCAGATCTAGGCCAAGTTGCCTTGCCCGCGGCCCTGGTCGAGGCTGAGCGAGGGTCGTGACTCTTGTCGGCGGCTGGTGAGGGCTTCGCAGCCCTCGCCTCCACCCTGGCGATGGCCACCATGGCCTCGCCAGCCGCGGGCGAGGTTGGCCTCACCCAAATTCGGGCGAATCCGCCTCGCCGGCGGCCCTAGGAGAGGCCGGGCGAGAGCCGCGACTCTCGCCGGTGACAAGCGAGGGCTTCGCAGCCCTCGCCCGGTGGCGTGAGCCTCACCGGAGGCTCGCCGACCATCATTAGGAAGAAGAAGCTAGAACAGAAAATAATAATAATAACAATAATAATAATAATAATAATAATAATAATAATAATAATAATAATAATAATCAATAAATAATCAATAAAAATTAATAAAAAAATTTGAAAAATAATAAAAAAATCATAAAAATTGCCACGTCGCCTTCTAGTCACCGACCGACGTCCACGTTAGCACCAGCTGGCCAAAATTGACCGGATGGATTGAATTGGTACTAATATTAAAAGGTTTAGGACTGAATTAGTCCAATTGAAAAGTTTAGGATTGACTTGATATCAATGCAGTAGGTTTAGGACTTTTTTGGTAATTTTCCCGTCTGCTCCTATGATTCATTGCAAAGGTGGCTTTTGCAGGTGGCTACTAAATTCGTAAGTCCAAAAAGACACGATTCGACTCTTCCCTCTTGTTCCTTTCCAGCATTTCATTTCATTTTTGTTACCTTTTGCTTTCGTTTTGTCTTGCGAACATGTAACGGGCACCCAGGCGGTAATGTTTCTTGAGTTGATCACAGGAATTTTTTTGTGAACCAGGGAACTCAAGGACAGATAGACTCACCGTATGAATGAATGATGCAGTGAACAGAGCAAATCGCGGATTAAAAACTGGATGGAGCTTCTATTTCTCGGTGGAACCATATGTGAATCCCGTTCTCTCTTTTATGCGAAATTGGCATAGTCTATTGGACTGAGCCTATGGAATAACTTCTCCAGTGGGTTTTCGTAGTTAGACTATTGCATACTTTTAAGACACCCAACATGGTCATCACACGCTTATCAAAGGATTGAAATATAGTCACCCCACTCGCAATCCTACTATTGGCATGATGCGGAAGACTAGTGGGATGGCCGTGTTTCTTTTCTTTTGATAAGCGTGTGATGACTATGTTGAAACCCTTAAAATCACACACTAGTCTAAAATAGAAACCAGTGCAATAAGTTTGTTTTTTCGCTGGCGATGTACTATAGTCACATATTTTGCATCTTCCGCATCATGCCAAGAACAGGATTCTGAGCGGGATGACCGTGTTTCTAATGGGGTCGTAATTTTTGACTAAGTGACCAAGTGGTGAGACCAAAAACAACGAAAAAAAATGGCGAGGTACTACAATCACATATTTTGCATCTTCCGCATCATGCCAAGAATAGGATTCCGAGCGGGTTGACCGTGTTTCTAGTGGAGGCTGTAATTTTTGACTAAGTGACCAAGTGGTGGGACCAAAAACATAGAAAAAAATGGGTTGAAAGTCAACCAAACAGGGAAGGGAGGCTCCGCTTGGAATAAGAGAGAGGGGGGTGGGGGGCTTAGAATAAGAGAGAGAGAGAGAGCTCGCTTAGAAAAGAAAAAGGAAAGAGAGGAAAGAAGAGAAGGAAACAAGAGAGAAGGAAAAAGAAAGACGGGGTTTTATGCAATACTCGCTATGAACACTTCGCCAAGCCACAACGTGCGGTAAGTATTTACACCCTCGTTCATCTAATCGGAATAGCTTTTGAGGTTAGGGTACAAATTCAAAATTTTGTGAAAATCAAGCAAAGTCTTGATTTGGCATTGTGGGGCCGTTGGGTTTGTTGAGAAGTGGTTTAGATCAACGGTTGGTTGGGAGTTTGGGACACCTGGAGTGATATAACTTGGCACGGAGGGACACTTAAGTGCCATAACTTTTTTTCGGTACACTTAAGTGCCACTTTTTTTTCAAATGGGACACTTAAGTGCCACCTCCGACGATCTTGCCGAAAATCCTACGTGGCACGTGTTTATTATTTTTTAATGCTTGCGTGGCTCGCCGGAGAGCCGAGTCGGGCCGACTCAAGAAAAACGACACTTGTTTGCATAATAAAAAAATAATTAAATTAAATTAAAAATTAATTTTAAATAAAAATACTCTAAAATTAAAAAAAAAAAAAAAAAAAAGGGACGAAGGGCGGGCGGGCCGAGGGGCGAGCCTCGCCGCCGCCTCCCCGCCGTCGCCGGCCCTTCCCGGCGACGGTGGGAGGCGGCGAGGGCCCGGCCGACCCTACCCTCCGTCGCCGGCCCTTCCCCGCGATGGGAGGCGGCGGCGAGGGCCCTCGCCGCGGCCCTCGGTCGGCCGGGGGCCGGCGACCCCGGCCGACCCTACCCCCTCCGTCGCCGGCCCTTCCCGGCGACGGCGGGAGGCGGCGACGGCGAGGGCTCGCCCTCGCCCGCCCGCCCCTTCGTCCCCCCCTTTTTTTTTTTTTTAATTTTAGAGTATTTTTAATTAAAATTAATTTTTATTTAATTTAATTATTTTTTATTATTTTTACACGTCAGACTCGAAACGGCGTCGTTTTTGCATTTTTTTGCCACGTCGCATGCAAAAACGACGCCGTTTTGGACCTCCATCGTCGGAAAATTGCCACGTCGGCCGTTTGGCCGGATTTTCGCGGAGTGGCACTTAAGTGTTCCATTTTACTCCGATATTGGCACTTAAGTATTCCATTTAAAAGAAAAGTGGCACTTAAGTGTACCGAAAAAAAGTTATGGCACTTAAGTGTCCCCCCGTGCCAAGTTGTGGCACTTGGGGTGTTCTTTACTCGTTGGTTGGAGTGAGAATTTTGGGGTTTTGTGTGGAGGTTTTGTGTGCGAGTTCTGCGTTGCGTTTAGATTTGAACAATCACTTCGAGCGAGTGATTTATTAGTGCGTAAGAGTTGTCTTTTTTAGTGTTTAAGCTTGGTATAATCATTTCATAATTAAGGCAGAGTTTCACTTGATTTTGACATCGATTCATGTATAATAGGATTACGAGATCGTCAGCTCGTTTAGCTAGCATTGTTTATTTTGGGCATTCCCAAGTGAGCGTTGTCTTTGAATTTGTAAACTCATTTTTTGAAAATGAAATAGATTAGTTATGTTATGAGTTAAGAATAAGCATATTCCTTGCATAAATTGAATCAAGCATTTACTATTATTTACATATTAGATATGAAAATGTTTGTCTTTAGATTACAATCTAAACTAACTGCCAAAAAATAAGTTTGTGAAACCTTTTGGGAAAGACTCACAAGAAGTCCTTGACTTTAAATATGGTTTATGAAAGGCTATACCCCGATTTGTGAACTGGTTTACGAAATGGAGTTGGAAATAGTTTGAGACACGTGTTGTGATTTATGAAATAATTTTTGGATTCGGCTTTGTGAATTGTGGAGGATATTGTTGTAGATCGGTGTTGATGCTTAATATCGTTATGAGCCTAATGAGGGCCTTGTGGGTAGAAATACTAGTTAAGAATATCCTTGTAGGCTAGTCATCGGCAATATAGGTGGAGGCCTTGCCAAGGGGAGCAGCTGCCTTGTCATGATGTGTTATGCATGATTATGGTTGATATCTAAGCATGAGATTGGCCAACAGAATGGACCATTAGCGTGTGATGTGATACGAGTTTGGTCCATGGCATGGACCATTTGCATGTGATTTTGACGAGATTGATTAATGGACTGCACTATTTATATTTATTTTGATATTATTAATTAAAAAGAGTATCTATGCTATGAATATGTTATGTTGAAATAATATATATAGCTCATTTTAAATCTTAAAGTTTGTTGAATTTTAAATTTGGTGTAAATGAGTTCTATTTGTGTTTTAAATGTGCAAAGTTATTGCTCCATCTGCTTAGAGGAGATGTACTAGTCATATCTCATGCTTTTCAAGTCCCTTGTTAGTGGCCGATAAAACGAGAACGTTATTGGTGGGGAACTTTTGGGAGTTGGTTTTTAGTAGTTTCAAGCTACATCCTTTAGGTGGAAGGACGACCGTGTCACTACCTTTATCCTTGTAGGATTCAAGGTGTGATAGGGGCTGTGGCCGAAAACTCCGTCCATTTCTTAATAGATAGTGTTCAGAGCGTGAGGGGCTAAAACGCTTGCAAGCATGAGTTCTTTCATGTCTTTCTCGATCACTTTTCTCTGTCTCCTTTCTTTCATTACATTGGTGGTGCCAATGCCTCATTGTAGAGCAATCTTGATTCCTAGAACCAACAAAACCGATCGAGATGCATTGCTCCAGTTTAAGTACAAGATAACTGATGATCCCTTTGGGGTTTTTAGCACGTGGAATGACTCGGTCCATTTCTGCCAGTGGCACGGGATCACGTGTGGCCGTCGGCATCCAAGGATAACTCATCTGATACTTCCATCTATGAAACTCGTAGGCTCGCTTTCTTCTTTCATTGGAAATGTTGCGATAGGGCAAGCGATCGAACAATAATATAGCAGAAGAAGAAAATAAATCGGACAAGGATTTACGTGGTTCAGTCGTAAAGACCTACGTCCACGGGGAAAGCAGCAGTGAATTTTACTATAGATCAAGCGATACAAGGAAATTACACACTTAAGTCACTCAAACACTCTCTCGGTGTTTCCCAAGCCCCAATTATACCCAAAAACGCACATAGTGTTTAGCCCCAAAATTCCTCACAAAATAATCTCTCAATCTCATGAAGGAATTACACGCAAATCTTACCTCAAGATTTGTATCAGCTACAAACACTAAATCTTCTTAGATATAATTGCACGAACAAGAACGACAAAGAAAATCCCTCCCAAGCACTCGACGACAAGACGGCGCTTCAAGACCAAATCTTCATGATTAACGGCGGAACACCAAGCACTCACGCGGCGCTTCAAGACAATTTGTGATCCACACCTATCACCCACATCCACAGGTCTATATATATAAGTGAAACCCTTGTCCTTTTGCCAACTTCTCATAGGATTATGTTTCCTGTTTTAAATGATTTTATCCAAAACATATCTCTATATATTTTGAAGAAAATCCAAATCCAAGTCGAAGTTGGACTTTCCTATTTCAGAAAATCCGTTCCAGCGAAAAACTCGAGATATAATTTTAACAATCTCCACCTTGGCTCGATGTTTGAGCCAAATTGCAATCGCTTCGCAAAAATTCAAATTCTGCTGCTACTTTCCCATTGCCCCCGATGGGCTCAACCGCCACAGATATTATCCAAGTCCAAGCCTCGCTTGAATTTCGCCATAACTGAGGACCTCATCAGAATACCAACTCCACATGCACCTTTAACTGCTTCGCAAGGATTTTCTAACGTAACCTCCCTAACCACAGATAAAGCAAAACTATTGTTGCATCCATATCTGTCAGGAGATTGAATACATACCTTGTTAATTTCAACAGTTACAGCAACCATTGACTCTATAAGCTCCACCTCGCTATGAGCACCATCTGTGTCGATTACTTTGCTAGTACTCGTATATGCTACCTCAGGAGTTTCTGATCGCAACTCCACCTCAAGCTGAACACTGTTCAGATCCGTATTAACACTGCCACATACACTCCTAGCCAGAACTATTGGAGACTTGTCAAGGGTAACTTCTCTGCTGTCAACATGTGAATTTATATCCAAGCACCACAACTGATCGCCCCACTCACCTTGTGCATAGCCATGGAATATGCACCATGCCCTCCCATCGAGCTTACCATCACTCACTCGAAAATAACATGGGCAATCAAACATTCTAAAAATAGAATAATCAGCAACGTTACCTGACCACACTTCTTCAGGAGTTCGCCATTCAGTAGCAGTTGATGGGGATCTATTCACAAGGTAGCTTATCGTACTTAGCACATCAGCTAAGATTCTCCTAGCAATACCAGCACTAGAGATAATTTTTCGGGCCATCTCTAGTAATATTCTACTCATCAATTCTGCAAATTGTTGTGATTTATTGGCACTAGTGCGGTGTTTCACTATGCCCTCTTTCATGCAGAATTTATTTGTCAGCTTCGAGTAGAACTCCATGCTATTGTCAGTCTGCAAATGCTTATTCGACTTACCAGTCTCCGTCTCGATCAAAACTCTTGACTGCAAGATCCTGACACCAGTATCAAACTTGTGCCTTGGCACAAACACCCAGGTCTTCTTCGAGCAGTCCATAGACCCTCGAACAGATGCATCCGACGTGTCCGCAGCGAAATTTGTCACCGTCTCACCTTGAAATTTATACAGGTCTCCATACTTGATTCCTTTCATTATCACCAGGGCACCTCGAACAACCTTCAAAACTCCACCTTTCGAAGAATACCTGCAACCAGCTGAATCTAAGGCACTCAAGGAAATTAAGTTCTTCCTTAACTCTGGAACATGCCTCACTTCAATCAATGTCCTCACGATACCATCATGCATTCTGATTTTAACATCACCAACACCCACAACATCGCACTCAGTGTTGTTCACCACTACCCATGCATTGATAAGTGATAAACCAGTTTTTATTTGGTGTGACATGAAAAGAACAACCAGAATCCATAATCCATCCATCAAGTGATGAATCATTAGTGACAAATAAGACATAATCGGCATTATCTGCTACAGCTGCAACATTATCTGTAGAATCAACTATAATTCCCTTACCATTTTCATTCTTCAGCTTAAGGCAATCCCTTCTAAGATGCCCCCTCTTGCCACAGCTCCAACAGACAACATTAGCAGTCCTAGACTGACTACGCCTGTTCATATTAGTACTACTGTTACCCACACGTGCTCTAAATCTTCATCTATTTTCACCCACTAAAGTAGCAGATACATGTTCGCTAGATTCTCTTCTACAAATATCCTCGCTCAGAATCAAATCTCGAACTCCATCAAATGTCAAACTTGTTGACCCAGAGGAATTACTAACAGCAGTAACATTAGTATTCCAACTATCAGGCAATGAGGATAATAAAATCAAAGCACGTACCTCATCTTCAAAGTCAATCTCAACTGAACTCAATTGACTAACAATCACATTGAATTCATTGATATGATCAGCAACTGACGCACCTTCACTCATCTTCAAATTAAACAGACGTCGCATCAAATAGACCTTGTTGATCGCAGAGGGCTTCTCATACATATCCGACAGGGCTTGCATCAAATCAACAGTGGTCTTCTCCTTCAAGATGTTAAACGTGACGTTACGAGCCAACGTCAACCGAATAACACCCATAGCTCATCTATCCAACAAATCCCAATCAGCTTTCTTCATCGTCTTTGGTTTCTCCCCAAACAATGGCAAGTGCAGTTTCATCTAGTAAAGATAATCTTCAATCTGCATCTTCCAGAAACTAAAATCCTTCCCATCAAATTTTTCGATTCTCACTTTTGCTTCTTCTGTCGCCATCGATTCGCTGCAACTTAGCCAAGCCTGGCTCTGATACCACTTGTTGCGATAGGGCAAGCGATCGAATAATAATATAGCAGAAGAAGAAAATAAATCGGACAAGGATTTACGTGGTTCAGTCGTAAAGACCTACGTCCACGGGGAGAGCAGCAGCGAATTTCACTATAGATCAAGCGATACAAGGAGATTACACACTCAAGTCACTCAAACACTCTCTCGGTGTTTCCCACGCCCCAATTACACCCAAAAACGCACACAGTATTTAGCCCCAAAATTCCTCACGAAATAATCTCTCAATCTCATGAAGGACTTACATGCAAATCTTACCTCAAGATTTGTATCAGCTACAAACACTAAATCTTCTTGGATATAATTGCATGAACAAGAACGACAAAGAAAATCCCTCCCAAGCACTCGACGACAAGATGGCGCTTCAAGACCAAATCTTCATGATCAACGGCGGAACACCTAGCACTCACGCGGCGCTTCAAGACAATTTGTGATTCACACCTATCACCCACGTCCACAAGTCTATATATATGAGTGAAACCCTTGTCCTTTTGCCAACTTCTCATAGGATTATGTTTCCTATTTTAAATGATTTTATCCAAAACATATCTCTATATATTTTGAAGAAAATCCAAATCCAAGTCGAAGTTGGACTTTCCTATTTCAGAAAATCCATTCCAGCGAAAAACTCGAGACATAATTTTAACAGGAAACCTTAGCTTCCTCCAGAAATTGGACATCCAAAACAACAGTTTTGTTGGTGAAATCCCCACAGAGATTAGTAACTTGTATAGACTCAAACAACTAGGCCTAGGGAACAACTCATTCTCTGGTCAAATTCCTACTAACATCTCAGGCTGCAAAAATCTTGAAGATTTGAGAGTGGGCAATAATATGCTAACTGGCGAAGTTCCGATAGCAATTGCCTCTATGTTGAAGCTAACAACAATTATTTTATTCTCCAACAATCTCTCTGGAAACTTCCCTGAATTCTTTGGGAACCTCACATCTTTGGTGTTCATCTCGGCTACATTGAATAACTTTGTGGGAAGAGTTCCGGCCTCATTGGGCTTTTTGCAAAATTTGCAGTATCTTTATCTCGGTGCAAATGGACTCTCTGGCACTCTCCCTTCCTCCATCTTCAACATTTCTTCTCTTGTCGTTGTTCAATTTGCCCAAAACCAACTTGAAGGGAGTCTTCCTCCAGATTTAGGAGACACTCTTCCTAATCTCACTGTGTTAAATGTCGCGAAAAATAGTTTTACTGGGCCTATTCCTGCTTCCATATCAAATGCCACTAACTTAATGCGGCTAACAATCCCATTTAACAAATTTTCTGGAAACGTGCCTACTATGGAAAAGCTAAATCAGCTGCAGTGGATAAGTATTTCGATCAATCGGTTAGGTAGTGGAGCGCAAGGTGACCTGAAATTCCTTGAATCGATCAATTCTACTAGCCTGGAGCTCCTGTTAATCAATGACAACAATTTTGGAGGTATTTTGCTTGAATCCGTAGGCAACTTATCATCCCAGTTGAAGACAATGACGATCGATGACAATCGATTGTTTGGAAATATCCCTTCAAGCATGGGAAATTTGCACAGACTAGAAATTTTGGACATGGGCAACAACAACTTCACTGGCAACAATCCTGATACCATCGAAAATCTCATCAAGTTGAAGGACTTTCGTGCTCATAAGAACAAACTCATTGGGAATATCCCCTCCACAATAGGGAACTTGACAGAGCTACTGGTACTTGTCTTGAAAGAGAACAATTTACAAGGGAGCATTCCTCCCAGTATTGGGAAATGCCAAAACATGATAAGGATCGATCTTTGGCAGAATAATCTAAGCGGAATCATACCATCTCAAGTTTTCACTATCTCTTCCCTATCTATTGATTTTGATCTATCCGAAAACCAATTCAATGGCTCCTTACCAGAAGAACTCGGTAGATTGAATAACTTAGCCAGATTATCCATACATGGCAACAAACTATCGGGAGAGATCCCTAGTAGCCTTACTGAGTGCACTAGCTTGGTGGAGCTGCACATGCAAAACAATCTATTTGAAGGGAATATCTCTTCATTCTTGCGTTCCTTGAATGGTCTTCAGTACATAGACATCTCGAGTAATAATTTCTCTGGACCTATTCCGACATTCCTGGAGAAATTTCAATTGCAATACCTGAATCTATCTTTCAACAACTTCGAGGGCAAGGTACCAAACAAAGGGGTGTTCCTGAACACGAGCGTGATTTCACTCGAAGGAAACGATAAGCTATGTGGCGGTGCGCCGATCCTAGATCTGCCAAGTTGTTCGACAGGCAAAGGAAAACACGGATCATCTACCCCTCATTACGTTATCATTGCAGTTACTTGTGCGATAGTAGCCGCACTGATTCTTTTGTTGCTAGTGATGACGTTTTATCGGCTGAGGAGCAGGAAAAGTGAGGCTTCTCTAGAGACCCCATCATTAGGAGGATTTCGGCAAGTGTCTTATGCAGACATAGTCAAAGCAACAGACGGGTTCAACTCTAGCAATTTGATCGGAATGGGTGGTTTCGACTCCGTGTATAAAGGGACCTTAGCAGATGAAAACAAAATAGTGGCCGTTAAGGTTTTTGACCTGAAGCAACGAGGAGCATCCAAAAGTTTCATGGCAGAGTGCGAAGTCCTGAAAAATATTAGGCATCGAAATCTTGTTAAGATTCTAACAGCTTGTTCCAGTGTTGATTTCCAAGGCAATGAGTTTAAGGCTCTGGTCTACAAGTTCAAGGAAAATGGCAGCTTGGAGGGTTGGTTGCATCCGGACCTTGCACCAAATGGGCTGCCGAGGCATAGGTTAAGTTTTGTTCAGAGACTGAACATCGCTTTCGATGTAGCTTGTGCGGTGGATTATCTCCATCATCAATGCCAAACAGTGGTGATCCATTGTGACCTCAAGCCAAGCAACATTCTTCTCGATGCCCAAATGAATGCACATGTCGGCGACTTTGGCTTGGCTAGGATATTCCCAAACGCCATTGGCGATTTGCCCACGAGTCAAACAAGCTCAATTGCACTTAGAGGAACCATTAGCTATGCTCCTCCAGGTACACATACTTGCAGTAAATCCAATGTCAATCATCCTCTTATAAGCTCTTTCCCTGATGGTGCATGTAGGGAACTTGTTGCCTAAAATTATGTAGGCAAGACAGATTCGTTCGTTCTCTGTGAAAACTTGTCTCAGCTAATTTTCCTGTGCCTTGTTGGAATAACCATTATCATAGAGTTGAGTTCAGTTTATTGCAGTTATTTTGTCATTCCTTCTATTCAATTGTACATTCTATTCATAAAAGTACAAGGTTATAAGAGTAGAAAATCTGACTTAGACAAATCATGCTTAACATGCTAAGTAACTTACTGATATTGACCTTAATTCATAATTGCTCCCCCCCAGTAATTTTTTCCCCTTGCGTCTATACGTGCCTTCTCTTCATTGGCCTTATGATTTGATAAGTTGATCAGCTCATGGGTCAAGTAAAATTCAACTGCAGAGTATGGAATGGGAAGCCAAGTGTCAAAGGATGGCGATGCATATAGCTATGGAGTCTTGCTGCTGGAGATTTTTACGGGAAAGAGACCCACCCATGACATGTTTAAGGATGCTTTGAACCTTCACGATTATTGCACGGCGGCTTTGCCAGAAAGGATGGCAGATATAGCGGATCAGCAGCTTCTATTTTGTGAGACAGAAGAATCATCAGTTGCAAACACACTGAGCAATCAAAGACGCATCAGTGCTCATGTTCAAGAGAGCTTGGCAATGATATTTGAAATTGGAGTTGCTTGTTCAGTAGAGCTGCCCCGAGAGAGACTGAAGATAAGCGACGCGGTGACAAGATTTCGTTCACTGAAAGAGAGAGTCAACAAAATGGGACTCTGCTAGAGGCGATGGAGAAATATCCACAGCATGGGAAGATTAGGAGTTTGATTGCTTACTGTTTCCTCAGTTCCTCGTTTGGAAATGTGGGGATGCGACACATTCCATGTTGATTACTTACTTTTGTCGTAGTTTCACGTTTTAGGGGCAGTAGATATGTCCCGATGTGCTAAATCCTGATAAAGCAGCACTTGAATAAAACACTTCAGACCCCTGTTCTATCATTAACAGCTCTATTTGCATATTCTCTTGTTGTTCATTTACACCTTTGTCACACGAAAGAGAAGCAAAAAGTGCTCAGACTGAGGAATCAAAATCAAGGAATCGTCAAACAGTGACTTAGCAAAGCCCAGACTGCACCATTGTTTGCCCAGAACCATCTCCGAAACCAAGTTTCCTGGAGAAAGAAGAGAAGAAGAAGGGTTAAAATTAAAGAACAGGGGACGAGGAATGTAATGGCGTTTGGAGGCGGGATTGTAAAGAGACGAACAAACAATGTCGGAGGGAGAGGAAAGGGAAGCTTTCAGAGAAAAACCCTAGAGAAGCTCCGACATCTCCTCAACCAACCACCCATTGAGATTCGGCACAAAACCCGTACTATGATGCCATCTTGATTTTCTTGAAGTTTAGGGCTTGGTGTTGCAGGGCAACCTGTAGAGGACCCACAGGTGCTTCAGAGCCATTGATTTCGCGTCCCTCGGCTTCCATTCCCTTCTCTCTCGCTCTTGCTCTCTCGCTCGCTAGCTCGCTATCTCTGCAACAGTCGACTGAGAAAGCCCTGAAGTCTTCGCTCGCCGTTTTGTACATGTAAGTTCTTGACGGAGAGAGCGACAAAGCACAATAGGAAAATGGCGTGAAGCCTGCCCGAAAGTCCCCCGTTCTAAGTTTTCAGCCCAAACTCAGATCCAGCTACGGCCCGCCCAGCTTCTGTCTTTCTCAATGAGCTAAATCTAACCCGACGGGCTGAAATTTGAATGCCTTGGAACTTCGTCTTTTTGCGTGCCTTTCACACCCTCTATCCTTTTGGGAAATAGGGGCGGTACCCTTCCGGCGCTCCGAAGTGCCGTAAGCGCAACGTTGGACACTTTGCAGCGTAAGCACAATGTCACACGACTTCGGGCTCAAGCTACACAGCGTAGGCCTGAAACTCCGAGGCATTGGCCCGTGCCGCGGAGCACATGCACCGCATATGCACAATGCTGGCTTTCTGCTACAAAGCATTAGTGAGGCAGAAACTTTTTTTCTTTTTTGAAAAGAAAAGCTAACGAAATGAAGTGGCAAAACTCAGATCGAGATGGGATGAGCAAAATCGTGATGATGCATTGCAGTCTAGAACACGGTAAGGCAAGCTCATGGGCCTAGTTGTCCGAGATTCACATGGGCTTTGGTAGGTCGTAAACATTAAATAACTGGTTAACAATGCAAATAAAGAACATTATCCTTGAAAATGACATCCCCAATCAATCTTTTGGGAACTTCCTTTTGAAATGCCGTAAATTTGATCCCGTTTTTTATTTTCGGGGTTTAATCGGTTCGCTTCACAAATGAACCAGAAGGTGATTCCTTCCAACGTTGGGTACCAAATCCCTTGGCAACTGTCATTTAAAAATGGTTAGTAACTTAGTATTTCCACTCCTAAATGGGATTCATCATGCGCCGGTTGTTTAATTGATGCAAGGGCTCACTCGAAACAAAAGTCAAGCCTTATTGGGAGCTCCTTAGGAGTAAAATCCTAATGAATTAGGCCAATGAGGAGAAATGCACTCTTAAAAACATCAGAGAGAGATGGTCCAATCGAATTATGCAAAAGTTGACTTGGACACTACTTGATTACTAAAAAAACAAGAGAGTCCTATACTACGTAATAACCAGCCCATAAAGCAACCAATATAATCTTCATATAAATTATTTGCTAAATATAATACTCATGAGAGATTTAATGTAGAATTCCTTTATCTCTCTTTTGAATTGATTATCAAGCATCGAGCTCTCTAATCTACAAAATTTGTCTCACTACTACTCCATTTCAGACACTTCTCATTGCTTAATATAATGTTTTTGGAATGGGTTCATATCTATGACTATGTCATTGCTCCTTAATAGATAATCAAGAAAAGATAAATCAACACCAATGCCATTTAGGATTCTCTTAATATATGTTAATTTGACCAGGTCCTCTTTTAATCTACTGTTTATAAACAGCGACAGCAAGTAGATAAGATTAAGAGTAGCCTCTCTCTTGAAGGCCAACCTATCTAGAAGGCAAAAGGAAGCGAACTTTCTGAGGTATGTTTTATGTGCAACGTACGTCGATATCTGCAAGCTGTTTTCTAATACGATTACATATAACTGTGTTGGTGAAGGTGACTGATGTCTACTCATCAAGACTCTCATCTTCCATTTTATTCTCTTTTATATGATATGTCGTGATCATTAGTTGAAGGTAGGTCCCATTGTACTAATACAATAGACAAATTAATCAGTACTCGAAGCCTTTTCCTGCTTTTTTTTTTTTTTTAAAGTCGTTATATATTGACTGATGATGGACATATCCTTTAAAAAAGAAAAACCAGAAACCCAAAGTTAATTATTCATCTAATTTTAAGGTCATAATGACAAAGATTATGCGGGAGTCAATGGGGAGTCAAACTGACGTGTGGCATAGCCAGCCAACTCCTTTTAAGTGTTGTAGACGATATATATGGGAAAGTATCACTTTAACCCGGTCACTTTTCGCTCCATTTTCGTTTAGCATTCTCCATTTTTTAAAGTACCATTCTCCATCCCAGAACAAGATTCGTGAGGCAAAAATATCAAATCACGCTCCTAAACATCAGGCAAATCTCAACTCTGAGATTGCAACAAATCTTGGCCCCGAAATGCAAAAGCCCAAAAGCCCCTACACCAACATACGGAGTCAAAGAAAATAGAGAAAGCAAAGAGCGGAGAGGGAGGGAGGGAGGGAGGGAAGGGGGAGAGAGAGAGAGAGAGAGAAGCGGAGAGGGCGACAAGCAAGGAAGAGGGGAAGAGCGAGCGGCGATGTGAAGCATGGCATAGCATCGGATGGAGGCACTCGTTGGCAGTAAAGCGAGACGAATGTGAGGTTACGGTGGCTAGGGTTTGCATTTTCTAGTTGGAGTTTAGTTTTAATGGGTTGAGCCAATAAGAAGAATGACATTTGTTGTGAATAACCATAAGATATCGCCTGATATGAGATGCGATGAAGTACCTAATATGAAATTTGAGGATGTAAAATGGTCATAGTTTAAAAAAAAAAAAGAAAGAAGAGAAAGGTAATTAGTATTTTCTTTAAATATATGTCACATTTGCATGATTAAAGGGTGCATACCCGCTACGGGCAACATTTCGAAAGCAAGATGCAACTGATTCGACAATTTGGTCATGATTAGAGACGCCATCACAGACATCTCACGATGCACATGATCTGGTAATGAGCATATCACCAGCCTTCCCATGCTTTGTGTTTTCTAAAGCATGCTCGAAGGTGATGCTCTCTTAATGAAGAAAACAAAGTAAGAAAGAGAAAAAGAGAGGAAACAGGAAAGAAGAGGGAAACACAGAGCCGATCAACTTTTCAGGTGCGGATTAAGTAGGAAGCAATGCATGTTTGGAAAAGCACCAGGGGAATTGGGGGGACCCTGCCTTTAAACAAAGAGATTAGTTTAGTTGCACCCAGTTTGATTAAGCCTTTTTGACTTGGAAATTGAATCTTTTGTCGCCTTATAAGTTCGGGAGGAGCTGCCAATCAACTCGTAATGCTACGGCAATTAAGTCGTCACCTAGTGATTGTTTAATAATTGAGAGTCAGGGGGCTTTTAGACCTTGAAGTAGCTGATTTTTGCGCAGATTTCTTTTCCTTTCTAGTTTACAAATTAGGCAATTACTGAAATACTTTTGAAAGGCCTAAATTTCGAGCAGTGTACTTAGAAGTTTAACTTGGTTTGTTGACCGGGGGTTCCAAATTCCAATTTCGTAATGCTTCTTTTTTTTTTTTCCTTTGGCATCCCTTTGTAGAAAAATAGAGCATACACCATTTGTGTAAAGATAATTTTGCATAGGCGCCCTTATCCACCATTGACTTAATATTTACAATTACCAATTCCCTCAACTTAATGGTGTAAAAAGTCACTTACACAAAATCTTTTTTACCTTGGAGGTATATTTCTTAGTGATTCTTTTATATTGTGTGATTTTGTTACTACGGGAGAAAACACTAGTAAGAAGGATCTCCATAAGAGAGTGTAAGGAGGGGAAGCAAAGTTATAGTTAGAACAAACGAGGTCATTAGTGTGCAGAGGGCAGATAAGCTTCTAAAATAAGGTAGTGTGTTAATTGAATTTTATTAATACACTACTACTAAAATGTTTCAATCAAGACTATGGCAAGACATTCTCGAGTAAATATTGGATATTCAATAGAGTTTATTAGTAGGCAAATGAGGAATACAATCGGCAAGATTCTAGCGCCATTTTATTGAAATTAATTGGAAGATGCAATGGAACTCGATTATGAGCCCAGCGGAGTTTTTTAGCGGGTTGAGCAAAGCTACTCCAAGTAATGCATTTGTCTGGACAACCAGGAAAAAAAAAAGTGAGTCTCCTACGATGGTGAAATTGTGAAATTAATGGGTCAACCCGGAACGAATGAAAATCCTCTTGGAGAGAGAGAGAGAGAGAGAGAGAGAGGAAAAGGGCCATCACACGTCATTGAAATTTCCCAAGCCACATGTCCCCAGCGCCACGTGTATCTCAACCCCACCCACCCTCGGGTTAGCCCAACCAGAGAACGTGGTTAAATCCCTCCCTATCTCTTAACCCACCTCCCTCCAGTTCAAAAGTTCACACGAGGCCAGACATTGGTCCCCCAATCCAGTTCAAATCACCCAGCACCACTGGCTGCAGCCTGACCCCGCCCCTCTCTCTCTCTCTCTCTCTCTCTATATATACGCGCTCTCTCCTCCATACTTTGCGAAAAATTCACCTAAAGACTCTCCGTCTCTCTCCTCTCTCCTCTCTCCCTCTCTCTCTCTCTCTCATCAGCAAAATCAGAGATTGTTGCAGAAAACACCGTCACTCACGAACACTCTGCTGCTACTGAAGAAGAGAAAGAAAGGAGACCCGGTACCATCGTCCATCCTTTCGCAGGTAGTTACTCAACGGTTATTGGCCCCCCGGCTTTCCCCATTTTGCCCCTCCCCTCCCCTCCCTCCCCCGGCGGCGGCGAAGAAGAAGAAGAAGAACCGCCGCCATGATCACGTGGCACGACCTCTACACCGTCCTGACGGCGGTCGTCCCCCTCTACGTCGCCATGATCCTGGCCTACGGCTCGGTGCGGTGGTGGAAGATCTTCTCCCCCGACCAGTGCTCCGGCATCAACCGCTTCGTCGCCATCTTCGCCGTCCCCCTCCTCTCCTTCCACTTCATCGCCAAGAACGACATCTACGCCATGAACCTCCGCTTCATCGCCGCCGACACCCTCCAGAAGCTCATCATGCTCGCCGTCCTCGGCCTCTGGGCCAACTTCACCCGCAACGGCTCCCTCGAGTGGATGATCACCATCTTCTCCCTCTCCACCCTCCCCAACACCCTCGTCATGGGCATCCCCCTCCTCGAGGCCATGTACGGCCCCGGCGCCTCCAAGCGCGACGACGCCGGCGGCCTCATGGTCCAGGTCGTCGTCCTCCAGTGCATCATCTGGTACACCCTCCTCCTCTTCCTCTTCGAGTACCGCGGCGCCAAGACCCTCATCATGGAGCAGTTCCCCGAGACCGCCGCCTCCATCGTCTCCTTCAAGGTCGAGTCCGACGTCGTCTCCCTCGACGGTCGCGACTTCCTCGAGACCGACGCTGAGATCGGCGACGACGGCAAGCTCCACGTCACCCTCAGGAAGTCCAACGCCTCCAGGCGGTCCCTCGGCCCCGGCTCCTTCTCCGGGCTGACCCCGAGGCCCTCGAACCTCACCGGCGCCGAGATTTACAGCCTGAGCTCGTCCCGCAACCCGACCCCGAGGGGTTCCAACTTCAACCAGTCGGACTTCTACTCCATGATGGGGTTCGCCCCGAGGCGGTCCAACTTCGGGTCGGCGGATCTGTACTCTGTCCAGTCGTCGCGCGGCCCGACCCCGAGGCCATCGAATTTCGAGGAGAACTCCGCGGCAATGGCACAGTCCGTGCCGTCTCCAAGATTCGGGTTCTACCCGGCACAGACGGTCCCGACCGCATACCCGGCTCCGAATCCAGAAATCGCATCCGCTTTCACCAAAAACAGCAAGAACGCGCCACAGCATTTGCAGCCAAAGCAGGAAGGAAAAGCCAACCACGACGCCAAGGAGCTCCACATGTTCGTGTGGAGCTCCAGCGCGTCGCCGGTGTCCGAAGGAGGGGGGCTCCACGTGTTCGGGGGGACCGAACTCGGAGCGTCGGAGCAATCCGGACGGTCCGATCAGGGCGCCAAGGAGATCCGCATGATTGTCGCGGACCACCCACCCAATGGCGAAACCAAAGGTAGTTCCTTTTTCTATGTTATTGGTTATCGACTCAGTTAATTTAATAATCAATCTTGCCATCGGGGGCGACAAAATTTCTGCTCGAAGGAATTGTTTTCAATTAGTGATCTTACGTTCGGCTCGCATTACTAAGTTTTCTTCTCCTCTGTACTTCTAAATTATTAAATTTTGAACGTTACACGGTTGTGATGACGATGTGAAGCGGTTGCGGAAGCCGAGGGCCTGGGCGGGGGGGATGACTTCAGCTTTGGTGGGAAAGGCGGGGAGGGCGAGGAGGAGAGGGAGAACAAGGAGGGCCCCACCGGGCTGACCAAGCTGGGGTCGAGCTCCACTGCGGAGCTGCACCCGAAGGCCGCGGGTGCGGCGGAGCAGCTGGGCGTCGGCGACGGTGCTGGTGGCGAGGGCGGGAAGCAGATGCCCCCAGCGAAAGTCATGACCCGCCTTATCCTCATCATGGTGTGGCGCAAGCTCATCCGCAACCCCAACACCTACTCCAGCCTCATCGGCCTCACGTGGTCCCTCGTCGCTTTCCGGTGAGCCTTGAGCTGAATTCGAAATCAAATACCACGGCAACGGCGTCGTCGTTGATGATCTATCGATTGGATTTGCAGGTGGAACGTGACAATGCCGGTGATAATAAACGAGTCGATCGAGATACTGTCCCGTGCCGGGCTGGGAATGGCTATGTTCAGCTTAGGTGAGTGCCCCAGTTGGGGGGTGTCATTTACTTCGGTAGGCCTTTTCGTTCAGGTTTTCCCACACAATAAATCTGCACAGACCCAGCATGCTACGCCATAAGCTCGTGTTCGTCCCGAAAGGGCAAACCACGACCCACCCCATGCTCTGTAATTTACTCCCAAGGAAGAGAACACGAATCGTAATCTTATCGAGACGACGAAAGCGATTAAGGAAATTTCTTCGCATGAAGAACCGGATACTTCGTCGGCTTTTTTACTCGACGGTTCCACGTTTCGTTTGTTTGCTTGTTATTTGTTTTTGTGTTCTTGTTTTTTTTTTAGCCATTTTTTTCGAAATGAAATATTGGAGGGGGATGTTGGTGGCTGACTGGGCTATAAATGTGCGACGGCGACACTGTCGCGGGAAAGGGCATGATCACGTGCTACGGGACTGCAGTGTTTTTTTTCTGGTGGTCACGCACTCGCGCGAGAGGCCTATCGTCGTCTACGTCGTCGTCGTCGTGGGTATTGATTGTGGGGCGATTGATGATTTGGGGACCAGTGAAGGGTGGGGCCCTTGTTCCCGGATGTCGCTTGCGGTCCTGCGCTGGTGGCATCATTTTACCCATTAGATGCCCGTTTCTTAATTTTTAATGTGATGTCGGAGTTTATACAAAGTCTAGCGTAGAAAATTCATCGCTATGCCTTAAAAAATTGATATAACATGTCTTATCAACGCTTTCATGTCTCTAGAAGATATCCTTTCTTTTTTCTTTTTTTCTTTTTTAAATTTAGTGTGAGGAGATGTTTGATTGAGGTGGTTGTGTGATTGGCAGGTCTGTTCATGGCTTTGCAGCCCAAGATCATCGCATGCGGGAACTCAGTCGCCTCGTTTGCCATGGCGGTGAGGTTCCTCACTGGCCCGGCCGTGATGGCCGCCGCTTCGATCGCCATTGGCTTGCACGGGAGACTCCTTCACATCGCCATTGTCCAGGTGCCGCTTCTAATCTCTTATCCAAATTTGCATTGCGTGATAGTCATCAGCAATCTCGACGTCGGTTAGGCCTAATTTGTTTGTTCTGGTGCAACAGGCTGCGCTTCCGCAGGGCATCGTGCCGTTCGTGTTTGCCAAAGAGTACAACGTTCATCCAGCCATTCTTAGCACAGGGTAAAGTCTTTTCCTTGCAAAGACGATGCTGCGAAAGTTCACCTAACAAATTATACGTGACCAATCGTTTCCGTTTCTGCATTTTCCAGGGTGATTTTCGGGATGTTGATAGCACTGCCGATTACCCTAGTGTACTACATCCTTCTCGGGCTGTGAGCTTTCCTCGTCAGGCTCGAATCGACTGACTTTTAGATTGAGGAGCAAAAGGAGGAAGGGCAGCAAACACTAAAATACTCAGTATGATGCATCTTAACATGAGGAATTCCCGGAGGAGGAGGAAGAAGGGAAGATTCCCAAAATGCTTGGAAGCAAAGAATATAGCTTTGACCCTAATACCAGGATTGATGCCTCCCCCCAGAAGGCCAAACGAGTGTTTTACCTTATTCTTGAAGACCCTCTTGAAGAGAACGCCTCCAAAGCTCGGCCTGCTTGAAGGAGACATGGAGGAGGGAAAGAAGGAAAGAAAAAAACCGATAGGCGGAGTCAATCAATCATTATCTTTTTTTTTTTTTTAACTTTTTTGAAAGGTCTTCTTCTCTCCAGGCTAGGAGAAGAGAACGACAAAAACGATGAATGGATTGTTAGTTTAAATCAAAAGAAGATGAGAGGAGGGGGGGAATTTAGTTTCTTTATCCCTGTTAACCTCTTTTTTAATTTTTCTTCGTTGGGTTTTTGGTATCTAGCGGTGTTGTTCCGTTGTCCGTAGATCAGGCAATTATTTGCGCTTGTCGTGTTTCTGAACTATTTCCCTTTTTTTTATTTTTTTTATATGGTTGTCGTAGTGTTCTTTTACTTAAGACATCGTGTGCACGATGAAAAGGGGGTGGTGTTGGATTTGTGGGCAGTAGTAGGGAGCCACTTGAGCTTAAGCTTTTGTTAATGATGAGATGACGTTTTGCTTTTCTTGTAAGAATAAAGTGGTGTGGTGCAACGTCGATTTAAGTGTTTTTTTCTTTCTTCTTTTCTTCTTCTCTCCTCTTTAAAGCTTTGCTTTCGCCGAATCGGAGAGTTCAATTATGGAGGGCCGAAATCAAATGAAAGATCCGACATCATGTTTCAACTTTTGGTGAAAGGCACGTATGATTTCTTGCCACTCGGTGTGGTCTTTTATGACTTCTTTTTTTTTTTTTTTTTTTTTGCATGGAGCCCGTCTTGGACCCCCCCTCTCTCTCTCTCTCTCTCTTCTCTGTGAGATGATATGATGATGATGGTGATAAAAGAGCGGAAAGGGTGAAGTCAAAGGTGCTTTATATTCGGCATTTTTGCCCTTTTTCGAGACTTTTAGTCGCCCGAAATGTGACTTTTGCTAATGAAATCGTTTCCACTAGATCAAGTTAGTCGCCTTTCTTTTTCTCTTTTTTGACGAAAATAAGACTGGTGAGACGACTATGACGCCGGATTGTTCTTCTTTTTGTACATGATCGTTCTTGTATTAGAAGATCTTTTTTTTTTTTTTTTTTTTTTTTTTTGGCGAATACCAGGCGTCCTCTTCATGTCCCCAACATCGCATTCACTCAGAAAATATATTAAAATGAATTATTTTTTTTAAAATAATAAAAAATTGAAAAATAGATTAAAATATTATTAGAAATTATCCAAATTACCACTGATTGTGCCATCTAAGACGGTTGGCGTTACATTAGTATGTTTTTTTTGCTAAAATTGACCCGATGGACTTACTTGACAAAATGTAAAAATATTTAAAACTCAATTGACACAATCAAAAGATTTTTGATTAGTTAGTGGTGACCCCACAAAATTTCATATGATATAAGAACTGGACGTCGTAAATTCAAATTTTCCAGGCCTTATTTGCTTCCTCAATTAAATATGTCCACCCTTAAGGCTAGACAATAGACAAATAAATTAGACTAAACATGAGGGGAAGTGATACAATAATTTAATATTAAATTGTGCATTCATCTAATAGTTGAAGTTTTTAGAACAATTTTTCCAAGATTCCATTTGCCTCTTCAATTAAATAATATTAAATCGCGCATTCATCTAATAACTTAAATTTTTATAACAATTTTTCCAGGCTTCATTTACCTTCTCAATTAAATATATTAAGAATTAGATTAAGTGTGGAAAAGTGCAATAGATTTAGAAATTTTTGGACAATTTTCCTGAGTAGGCAGCATTTGATGACAATTGCTGTGGCCGGTCAAATTTTTCATCTTTGTGCATGCACAAGACTGGTGAAGAAAGCTACTTTCTTTATGCTCAGGTTAGGAGCCTGTCAATCGGCACTTGGAGCTTTCACTCGATATCTACGAATTTCCACTGAGTTAGGTTAAATTTTGGTGCTCCAATGGCCTTCCTCCCACTTTTTGCAGAGGGCTACTACTTATGTCTCGCTACACCCTTCCCAAATCGCGTCGAGTCTCGACCATGAACACGTGATTTGGCAGAAGCATGACCGAATTTTGTTTGGCCATCAGAATTCACTGGCATGTTTGATTGACTCGGATGATGTAGAAGAGATCCTGAAGCATTTGGATGAAAGTGCAAGGCCAGTTCCACCTAAGAATTCAATTTTGCTGCTTGCGCAGGCCCTGACTTCTAAAATAATTAGTTTGTAATGGTATTGGTGAACAATTAGAGGTGAGTTCATATATGTGTGTGTGTGTCTTCACCATCCATGGTGTCCATATTCACCCTAATGGTAAATAGTTAGAGTAGGCCATGTAACATAGGATGACCGGCGTTGACGTGGACAATTTATACAATTCTTTAAAAATTTGAATTTTTTTGAGTTTTTTCTTTCTTTTTTTCATTATGGCTGGCAGGGATCATGGCCCTTATCGATCTAGCCCAAGGCCATTGCAGCCCCATCAAACACGAGGAAGACAACCCTTGCTAATGGTGGATGAGGGCTTGCAAGTTAGCGTGAGCGGTTTCAAGTTCCGTCAATGTTTCACCTGTAACCTAATTGTCAGAACATGTTTATAATTTATGGACCTCAAAACCTACTCTACATACTTAGAAATGTAAAAGTCTACCCAAGTCCCAAGATCTACCCAAGTTCTACTTGTATTCTTAATTGAACGATTGCAGTGAATCATTAACTCTAGTGATCATCATTTGCTACAATCTACTTATCACAAATCATATTTAAATACACAAAGATTATGAATATTAATAAAATAAAAATTTCAATCATAGATATTTTAGAAATAGAAGCTCGGACTAGTAGTTTTGGATTACGCACTTGCCATGAAATGCTATAGTATCGCGTAAAAATATAGAACAAGAAAAACACAAATAGTTGTTTTAGGTTTGAGGTTCTAGGTTCCATTTAGAACTTAAAGCTTACCTGCCCATGGAGCAAGTTCTCTAATTTTTGAAACTTGAAATTGCATCAATTCTCAAGTTCTAAATTTTACTCCAAAACCAGGCTTAACCCTACTTGCAAGCCTAGACCTAATGGCAAGAGGGACAAATAGAAAAAGGAAAATAAAAATAAAAATGTTTAAAATATTTAAAATATAATAAAATTTGTCTATGTTAGTGTCAATCATACTATATAGGATGACCGATGTTCATCTTAGCAATTTTCAATCAAAATTGATTGGAAGAATTAAATCGAGAAATTGTCAAAAGGTTTAGGATTAACTTGGTTAGATTGAAAGGATTATAACTAAATTGACATTTATATAATAAATTTAAGATTATTTTGGTAATTTTCTTAACTTTCGACCGGTTTATATGAGTGAAAGTCAATAGGCAGGTCGATATTAAAACATTAGATAGGTTTGAGCTTACCCAATTTTATATATTTCATCTAATAAAAATTGACACATGGCAATATGTTTCTTTTATTTAAGACATAAGCTAACTGCGCAACCCCCTCCCCATCGCAACGCCGCTACCGACCTCAGCCTTTGTACACTGCGGATTTCTTTTTAGAGATTTTCTCTCTCTTTCTACAACTTTGCCTCGCCAATCTTCATTCGGGTGGGACTAGGAATAACACATGCAAAAGTAATAAAATTTTCCAATTCTTTTTAGCAACAGTACACTTATCCCGTTTGAGAATATGTAAAGTTTCCATAGACGTTTAGGCTGCGCATGATAAAATTTCTACTTCTCTATTTTTCTATTTCTCTATTTCTTGGAATAGGTTTGGAATAAAAATCCGTTTGGTAACGCAATTTGATTTTTTTTTTTGTTTCTAGAACAAATTTCTATTCCAGAAATTGATTTGAAGAAGAAATCGACGCTAAAATTTTTAACTTCTCAATTTCGATCGAGAAATCAATTTTTGTATCAGAAATTTTGTTATGCGCACCCTTAAATTTTTTCGGTGTTTTTGGGAACTCTTCATTTCAAAGGTACATTTTACCAAATCACCAAACAAGCAGTTTTCACGGAAGTCTCTCAGTTTGGTGGATTTGGAAGGACAAAAGTAGGTCGTATAGCCCCCTACCGTTGAATATCTTTCCTTCAAAATTCGTGGAATGGAAAACTTGTACTTAAATACAACCGACAAGGTCGTTCGATAATTTCCAAGCACGAAACAGAGGTTGGGGAGAGGGTACATTGAGCCAAAGAATCTAAGCGGTAATCGGGCGTGTTTATGGTTGAAAAAGAAAAAATGATATAGCAAACGAAAAGGAAATTAGATCTATCAAAGGTACCAAAATTTATTTCTTTTTTCAACATTGATTGTGCTGACATCTTATAACCATTTTCACAACGGACCTATTCATTGCAAATGCTAGTTTGAACCGTCTCCATAAATACTTTTGTAATTGCACCCCAAGTCAAATAAGATAACGTAAAACTCGCGAATTCATGAGTTTTGAGGCGGGAATTGGGTCGAATATTCAGCTCTCTACACACGGGCAGGGGCGGGAGGATGGATGTTGATGGCTTTGCTGCCATTGACCGCCAATTTCGTTAGTTCTACTGAAGACACGTATATTATTTTTCCTTAACCAAGTCCTTTTAGGTGGGGGGCTCCACCTAATGCAAGCATTTGAAATATGCCACGAAACCGATAAATTCCTATAGATTGAATCTCTCCACTAATTAAGCGCTGGATTAAAACTCCACCTCCGAAGGGTTTCTCAAAACCTCCCCCCCTCCCCCTCGAACGGACAACATTCCACGAACCAAGGTTTTGCCGAGTCCGACGTGAAATCGGGGGAGTCGACAAACCCAGGACCACAATTCGGTTTGGTGTAGCACCGGAAGGGAACACACGCACTACATCACGACTTGGGAAACCGCAGCGATTAGAGCTACAAGATTTGGTCCGCAATCCCATCAAGATTAGTCGCGCGAATTACGACCCGAGATCATCATCCTAAAATTCCCCTTTGACTAATCACCGCTCCCGATGATTGCACCGGATCGATGGGGGAGGAGACGGGGGCGGCTTTTTCCATGGCTCCGTTTCTGGAAGGCGTGCACTGTCTCGTAAGACCAACATGCCCTCGAGAGAGAGAGCGACGGGGAGGGGTGGTGCGACTGGGGACAGGGTCATCGGAGCCAGCTCGGACTCACATGGCCCTGTAGGAAGGTCGCTCCAAAACCCCACGTGTGTTGAGCCTCGTTTTTTCCAATGCCATCCATCTGGGTCTGGACCATCTCTCGATTTCGACATCGAGCCCTCCCTCACTCCCACTTCCAGGACCATTTCCATCGCTTTGGCTTTAATCATTTCCCTCCCGCTTGACTTTACCATCTATCTTGATGGAGAGTAGTTCTAGTCTCGATGTATTGAAAAATCGCAGTGAAGTCCGTCTCCATGAGGGTGGTGGATCGGTTCCGTTTAAGAATTTTAAGAAGATTGAGCCGAAGATAGGTAACAATGCTTTAAGGCCGAAGATAGGTGACAATGCTTTAAGCTTCATTGGCCATAGAAGATGTTATAACCTTATGGAAATGTGTGCTAATATGTGACTTGCCAAGATAAGATCTTATTATGTGCAGTCTCTCGACAAGACCTGAGGAGCTAATGAACTACCTGCTGAAATTCTTGAGGAAATTGAGAGGTTTCAGGTTAGATCTTTACCAAACATCCAGCACACTGAGACCAAAGTTCTTTATAGGAGGTTCAGATCAACTAGTATGGAGAAAACGCACTTACAATTTCCATATATTCCACATTTTCCTGTGGGATGCACGGAAATTTTAGCTTATGGCTCATGGGTATGGCAAGGTAGCGTCATTTGTTACTTCTGTTAGGCACCCATGTATGTCAAATCAAAAGCGATTCATGCTGACCCCCCCATTATTTACAAACGACGACAGTATCGATCCAAAGAAATTGTTCAATGAACAATATGCGTGCACAAGCTCTACAAGTTTGGTACAACCAATTATATGAATGATTTGAACTGTTTAAGGACCTGACAATGGGTACAAGTTATGTGCTAAAGACCCAAAATTAACGCAGCCCTAGAGATGTCCTGGTCATGCGTACAACTGGGACCGGCTCAGATCACCCTTCTCCAAATCTCTTCTAACGTTAATTCACTTTCGCTAGCATATGTATACGTACGCCCCTCTGTTTTCCTCTCTCTTTTTAAAGACCAAAAGATGGGAATGAGGCGGCCGATGTCGGCAAAACCCTCAGGCGTGATCGCGAGATTGTTCCTCGCTAATTATAACGTGGAACGCGAGTCATCTCTAAACGAGAGAACCTATGCTATGTACATCACGATCTAATTACAGCGAAGAAAAAAAGTGGGGGCTATAAATGTTAAACCATCCAAAGCCGGTGGGGGGCGACTTATAGCCAAAAGGCGCTGTCCTGTGCTGGGCCCATGCTCATATGGATGCCCATAACGAGGTCATGTGGGTGGATGTTATATCGGCTCGCTAGGGCTTCCCTTCAACAGCGACTGAAGCCGAACGTGCATGCAAATGCGAGTGCGCGTGCGTGCGTATGTGTGCGTGTATTATTGCAGAGAAAAAGAGAAGGTAGGGAATGGATAGGATCCAACTAAGGTAGGGTCTCCTCTTCCTCACAGATTTCGACTCCTTTTGACGGGCATCATCTCTGCGGACTTTTGAAGTTTTCTCGCTCGAGCTTTCCCTCTTTTTCCTCCTCTTACTTATGTGCACTGCCCGGCCTTTTTCTTAGGTTAGGTTTCGGCCACGAAAGAAGTCGGCCCCACCACTTGACATTTTGACTTCACGTAGGGGGTCCTACTGCTGCTGCTTCTCTGAATACTTCTTTACCTAGCATGCATAACTTGTGGTGACCGATTTCCTCATTTCTTTCTCTCTTCTTTTTCTTTAAATTCATAGATACTTTTCGATGGCGGCTTCGTACGATTCCCCGCCGTGTGCGAAATCTTAGGGCCATTGGCTAGGGCAACATAAATGCTTGATGGGATATGGGAGGACGAGCTCCAACCTTTCATTCCTTCACTCTTAAAGATAAGTTCTTTGTCGAAAGACCAAGGCATATGTTGTTACTTCACAGAACGGTTCAATGTTGAATGGACCACATCACACGCACACGCACAGAGAGAAGGGTCCATTTTGTACCGTGCATGCGTTGCTTTGCTTGGTGCGCTCTGCGAGCATAATCACTGTCATTCAAATAATTTATAGTACGATACGAAGATGATGGACTTAGGGGAAATTTCATGCTCCTGTTGCTCTTTCCCGAAGCTGAGATACTATTATAAAGGTGTCCTCGATCATCAAAGCCGCACGAGAAGCTTTTTCTTACCTTTTTCAGGGTTGGCCGCATGTGTACGTACTGACCGATCGACTGATCACCTAACAATAATTGAGAACAGAATCCATGAGACATCACGAGCCGAAGCGCACTATTGTAGCTGCGATCACATTGCGTCCAGCAAGTAGTACGCTTTAGGCGATTCAGATCCGTACGTGTTTGGCTTGGCAACTTGTGGCTTGGACGTTTGATGCGAGTCGCGACGGATGGCAAAAGAACAGGGATGGATGGATGGATGGACGCAGTCAAGATAGGAACAGAGTGATATTTAGAGCCGTAAGTGAAACGCCAGAAAATCCATGAGAAATTGGAGAAAAGTGCGATCTAAGTGGATGCGTATGGTGGTGTCCCCGTGTGCGTGGCTTCATTCTCCGGCATTCATGGGGGACCGGAATGCTTCCGCAATGGTCGCTCATCGACATCGATCTCACCAGGGACTCCAAATAGAAAACCCCCATCTGCGTGTTGGTTACCAATAATGGAAGCAAGACTCGACACGCGAGAATGGGAAATATCTTCTTCCTTCCCTTTGTAATATGTTGATATCTATTTGGGATTTTTGGACCATTGCAGACTGCCCCTTGTAGCTAGTTTCAATACTTACAAAGGCATTCGGTAGCATAGGATTCCGATATAGTGAAGGACCCCTATGACGCACGGAAAAATCTAGTTTGATAAGATGATATCTTCGAATTCTTGATAGAAATTTCAATCGATACAATCGAAATCTAGTGTTGTCTAAATGAAATATGCTTGTGATTGGATAAGCTCAGAAAATGTCATTTGTTGATAGATTTGCAAGAAGAAAGTTCTATTGATGCAATTTGATTTGGGATAAATGTCATGCACTCTCAGGTTGCATTTGATTGCCTGAATTTTTAACTAAGATATAATTGGATAGGATATAATATGAAATTCATGAATTTTGTCATATCCTATTCATTTTTGGTAAATGACAATAATAAATTTGGATATTTTCATATCCTATCATGTCCATTTTTTAATATGAATGGCATATCGATGTAAATGATCTTGAAAATATACAAACAGAGATGATAAGAATTTCTCACCATCCACTACTAAAGAAACCACATATGCACATGGTGAGGCAACCTCTATGAATAAATCCATAATTATTGTACAACTAAATCTTAAATAGTATTCCAAAGCCATGGGTTAGACAATGCCAAGAAATATAAATGTGCTATGGCAATATCAATGAGGTATATCAGTTAGTGAATGTCAAATTTAGTAAGAGAGAGAAAAAAATCATTCATCTTCATGATTTCAAAAGGTATAATGCTTTGATTTTCTCGTCTACTTCATTTTTATTTACTAATTATTTTTTATTTTCCCCTTTTTTTTACTTTATTTTTTATTTTTTATTCCCTTCCATCATTCCTATTATTAAATAATAAACTATACTGATATACATGAAATATTTAATAAATATAAATACTAAATATTTATTGAATATATATTATAGGATAGAAAGAAATTCAAATATATAAATAAAAATGGGAATAAATAATATTTATTGATTTGTTGTTATTTTTATTTATATTAGAATTAAAATATTATTTATATTTATTTATTAAATAATTTTATTAATTTAAGGGATTTGCCATTTAGAAAAAAACTTTTATGTCATGACTGTAAGAAATCTTATACACATTTATCAGATATCATCATTGTGATATTTTTATCCATATTATATCTCTCTTATATCTAAATTTATCTTATCTTATATATGAACCAAACACGGGGTAAGATAAATTTCATCATTTTCTAAATTTTATTTTGACTATCAAGGCACAAACTCCATCTTCTTATTCACTTTACATGTTCACGCTAATCAATTATATTCCACATGTGGTCTGCGACCATATTAAGTAAGTCAAATCACAATGTGTATCATTATGAAATTATAAGCCAAGATAAATTGGGAGTTCTAGTGAAGAAAAAGTGTAAAACATGGGAAAGAACTAATCAATTGAAAATTCCCAAGTAACCGCATCATCAATTTGCTATTATCTCATTCTTTCAATGCCCAGTAATATTTAGTTTGGGGAAGAAATAAGAATGGTACACATGGAATTTGTAAATGAAAGATGAGAATCATTTTGTCTGTAAAATTGTCTAAAATTAGGGTAAACTATTATAAGAATTTAAACTTTTAGATAAAACTGTGATTAAATGTTTTAATATTCTAACGTTGTATTTATTAACTAATATTTTAGACCTTAGGTAAGCAAATAATAATGTTTATATGTAAAAGATACTGGAATAGGAGAAAAAATTTAAAAAATTAATAAAAAATTAAAACCCTCAATAAGACTTATCACCCTTTAGCTATTAGATCCATCTTACTTAACATATCGAAATCTTATTTTAATAAGTTTTGGTTTGTTAAGAAGTAGTAAAAAGTGTGGGAATTAAAAAAATAATAATTTGCTGAAATCACCCACGGTCTCATCACCTTTTTTTTTTTTTTTTTTTTTCCTAGTTCCATTCTTTATTTGATTGAAACTGCCCAACTTAGATTCTTAAGCATGTTAGAGTGGCATGACTGCCTAATCATTACCTGTTCCATAACCATCAACCATCACTCTTTAAGTCAACGCTAAATTAGGAAACAGAGGGATAATCCAATCAAAAGTTGGTGAAGAGAAAAACCCCCCTCTAAACATGGGATGGACAGATGTTGTCTATTTGGATATATTAGAAATGACCATCTCTTTATACTTTTGAGAAAAATATCCTATTGGTGCCCAAAAAGTACACGATATTAAATTCTTTGATAAAATGTGTTGAAAACCAATGGGTGAAATTGTAGTGTAAAATTCTCGAGATAATTTTCGTCCATACCAAATGTCATCTTAATTGAATTTTCTCATCTCTTATAGCTTCCCAAATGAGTTTCCTAGAATGATTTAATGTCAAAAATACTTCGACGACTTTCATACCATAAATTGCGACTAGAAAGAGAGGGGGGGGATCTCTACAGGTAACCTCATCCACCTTCAAGACCTTTTTCTCGACGCTTGTGATCATTCGACTGGGGGAGAGACGCGCATCGTCCCACCTGGTGTGACGGATCAGGGTTTCAATTATTCTTCAAAAGGTATAGCTAGGTTCGACAAGACTTTTGGGTAATGTATAAAGCTTTCGTTTTCCCGAGAATTGCAATCATCCACATTCCGCAAGTTGATATAAGGACCAAAGAGTATTTAAGCCACGGCTCAGATGGGTATAAATACAAGCCAACAAAAACCACACGTCAATACATCGATCGATCTAGAGAGAGAGAGGTGTCATGTTCAGTGTAGGGTTAACCACGGACAGGAGCGGGAGAGATAGGACCGGGGGATGAGCGAGACTGGTGTGGAAGGGTGTGCTTGGGGAGGTTGGGAGTTGAGAGAGACAAGTGCTAGAAGAAAGTAAGGGGGAGAAGATAAAAAAGATAAAAGAGAGGGAGTGGACTTTGCTTTGCTTTTCATCATCCTGATTGAACACCTCCCCCATCAATCCTCCCACCCTTCCCATCAATCCTCCCGAGCAAAGCCACATGCTCCTTTTGGTTTCAGCCTGCCATTTTGGGTTCATCTTCTTGGCCTGCTCCGATTTCCTCAATTTGGCCGCGAATGGGAAGTTTACGCCGCTGTCCTCTCCCTCATGTCACAGATTTTCTTAAATCGATGACGCGAAAAAAAGTGATTACACGAAAAAAAAAAAAAAAAGTGATTCCGCACTTTAGCTGCTTATTAGATCCATCTTCTCTCGTATTTATCTAGTTGGGCAACTCTACTTACTGCTGGAGCGTTGCTATTATTTCGCCTAACTAAGAAAGAGAGAATTTCTACGTTCATGAAAAAAAAAAAAAAATTAAGAGGATGGTGTTCATCTCACATGCCTATTCATGTAAAGTATACAATCTATTTAAACTCTATTTATTGATATTACAATAGACATAGCTTTTTATCGCCAATAATGAAATAAGTGCATTGTTGATAATCTTTCTAGGCATGATCAAGTCCTATTATCTATGGAATTTGATTGGATGATTTGTATTGATGTATTTCGGGATAAATTTAAAATTTAATAATGATATCGTAAAATACTGCAAATACTTGAAATTTTTTGTGTTTTCCAATTGAGAATCTGAACTTTTGAAAAGCCATTAAATATGGTGTTATAAAAATTGCCAATTCATGGGTACTTGCTAAGGTGGCTTGCTTACTTAACAAAAATAAACCACAACTACCGAGGAGGTTCTCTTGCTCAACAAAAGTGATGCCATCTCATTTTAAAATGAATTAAATAACGCTATATCTTTGGGACATCAAGGTGAAGAAAGTTGTGAAGCAAACCACTTTCTTGATATTTTTCCTCGCCTCTCTTATTGCAAAAATTTCAAGAAAAGCTCAAACTGTCATTCCCCTAAGTCTCGCTCCCTTTCCCAGACGGAGCATAAAAGCTTTAATGGTGGAGCGCGGTCGGAGCCATATTGCAGTACCTAGGAACCCAAGAAAATGAGCATTGATTAGGTGAAGGTGCTTTTGATAAAGGAAGTGGATGCTCCCTGCTGAAAAGCCATTGATTTGATCGATCCATTGTACCAAGGGGCTGGCAGGACCTCCCTGACTTTTCAAGTGACTAAAGGACGAGGACATCCCTGTATCGACCTAATTGCAATGTTTCCATAAGGTGCCGCAGAGAAGGTATTTTAGGTGACGATTAAAACACGCAAGAGGGAAGCGTAGTACAAAAAAATTATTAAAAGTGGGATACCTAATAATTATGATATCGAATCAGACCAGATGAGACTTATCCTAACACGGGTGATACGATGATATGGCTTTTATCATAACATGTCATTATTGCGACGTGATAGATCTATGTATTTTCTCCACTCGTGCTCCGGATTATTACATGGGTTATGATTATTTGTTCCGGTACTCTTGCATAATTCTTTATAGACTCTCCCTAAAGTGAGGAGGATCTGAAATTTCGTTCATACTTGCTTCGCCGCATATGGCTCTGTTCTATTTAACAACCGATTTTTAAACATAGGACATAAATATAAAGATGACGGCACCATATACTCTTATAATTAAACTCTAGGATCTGAGAAAGCTCAATAATAGGGGAAAACCTACCCCGGGAACCAGGGCCTGGCCATCCTTCACTTGCTGTCGGCCTTACAGCTGAATGTTTCGACTGGATTCGATTTGTGATCGTATCTTCAAACCTTTTCCCGTGGCCCGACAGCCTCCCCCCAGTCCAGGTGCATGACAGGCCGAGTCCATCTCTGATGGCAGACTCGTTGCTGCTGCTGAAGTGGATTTGAGTCCTCACATTGCGACACAACCTGGCGCATGATGATGGGCTATAATAAGGATACAACAATCGACGTTCTAAAGCCTGTTTTGGTCCAGCAACGTATCTGGGATCTTCACATGGAGATAATTTGGGTCGTCTGGAGGAAGATTTAGGCCTTGGCTGGGCTGCCACCTCATGCACTTTTGCTACTTAGCCTCATCTTTTTGGAAGCTTTCCGTTCGTTCTCTACAATGGCTGGTCATTGAGATCTTTATTGATCAACCTCGATGGGCTTTGCTTGAATTGGGCCACATCCAAGAGGAGCGATGCATGTTCTGTTCAGTGCGCCTGCCACATGAATAAGAGCTTGCTTCCTTGTCATTGGAATCCATCTAGTGTTGAAGTCTTCCCAAATCCACTTAAAAACTCCTTATGTCAATATATATTCGTAAGTTATTATATCATAAGAACTGACCTTCATATTCCATTCATGTATGAACATTTAAAAAGCTGAAAAGGAGGATTGTGGCGGGTTCGCCAAGTGGGCCAGAATCTTTTTCAAGGCCTGGATCCTGGTCTCTATCCAGTCTATTCCTGGAAGCCAAAGCCTTTTAAGGTCTTGCTTAGGACCAATACTTAATACCTAGTTATGCACTTAATACTTAGCTCCATTTTCTTTTTGTCAAATAATTTTTCATTCATTTTCCCAACAATACAAAAGAGAAACAATGCAATCCGATTGCAAATTAAGACAAATCCTAGACAACTTCTAAACAAGAAGAAGCTCCACATAACAAAATTAATCATCAAAACAAGGTTAGTGGTCACATAATCAAATGTCATATCTGCAACTTCTTTAAATTAAAACTGGCGGTCGATCAACGAATCCGTTTTCAGTAATGAGCACATATTGAGGCCCCCATCTCTAGCTATTAATACAATTTTGCTTTTTGATGGTGCGCCCCAAGGTTAGGCGGCCCCGACACCTTTGCTATTCAAAGCAAATATGTTGAACAAGCACAGATTTAAGGTCTTTGATATTGAAGTCTTCACAAAATTTCTTTAAGCCCCTTCAAAACTAGACTTGTACAACAATGACAGAGAATGAATCGAAACCTCAAAATCATACATGCAAAAACCCCAAATCTAGATTAAATAAAGGTAGAAATCTCTTCGAAATGAGAAGGAGAATCCTTTGGATCTAAACTAGATTGCAAGAGAAAAGTTTTTTAAAATAGGAGGAAAGTAAGACAGAGAAAATAGAGAACCAAAACCATCAAAAAGAAAAAGAGGGAAAAGGGGAAAAAGTGAGGGGAGGGGAGAAGTAACTCAAACCCTCTTCTTCTCCATGGAGGTTGAAGAAAGTGGCTGCTTGAAGATGGGAGGGAGAGGAGTGAATCTAGGGTTTTGCAAGCTCCACTTGTTTTGCCGAAATCACTTATAATGAATTGATAGAAAATTATTTTCATATTCCATGAGAATATTTAGACATAAATTATTGCTTGGAAATGTAAATATCTTTCATTGACTAATTATCCTAAGAGAAACAAACGGTAATTTTTTGGCATTAATTTTCTGTGAATCACCACAAATTCTACATTAAGGCACATTTTTTTACATAATGTCTACATTTACATAATATGCTACAAGTATACATACTGAGCTCACGTCTAGATTTTTGAAGCATAGTCGAAGGATCGACAACGGTACTTGCCAGAATTTTGCGCATATGATCAAACACCTCAAGGGAAATCGATGCTTGGAGCAGGGTATCCTCTGTTTCGAACATCGCAGTCAAACAAAGCAAGTATCAGAAACTCTTTCGAATAGCCTTGTAATCCATCAAGCTGGTGTTGATGGCGATCCGATTTCTTTATCTCCTTCGAGCGTTACACGGTTTTCTCGATGAACTGACGGTGTAAGTTGTGAGAAAAAAGTTAAACCTCGACTCGTTGCTTCCCCAGCGCAGGGAACGGAGTTAACCTCGGTTGCAGCGCAAGAAAATGATTAAAGATCTGTGAATTAGATCCAGTTGCAAGTTCATCGTTTTCTTAGGAATTTGATTGGTTTTCCGGGTATCAGGAGCGCGTTTAGTGCATTCAAATTATGGATCTCTCCTACTGACCAAAAAACAGAGTTTCATCGTTGTCCCATAAACCAGAGCGCAAAATCTACTTTTCTTTAGCATCTTCAGTTTAATCAGACGGATATGAACAAAAACTACTAGAAATCATGAATTCCGTCGAGCTTGAGAATTTGCTGCTCTTGTCAGTGTCGTCCGTGTGAAGCTACCTAGTACCTACATATCTGAACTTATGTTTCTCTGAGAATGTTCTTCGTTCACATCCTTTCGCATCACCATTTCGATAGATTCTCTCCCTTCATAAAAAAATAAAAATAAAATGGCGGAAGATCACTCTAAACTTTCTGGCCAACATTATAATTCATTTCAGTAGTAGACACCTACATAAGACTCATTCCACAATAATTTACCTCAGGGAATAAAACTGAAAGACAATTCCATCACTCTTAACTTAGCTCAGCATTAAGTACAACAAAAACGAGAGGCCAGTCTCCACAATCATGACCATTGATTCTCGGAAAGGCGCTGCTGACGACTCCGTCTGATGTAGGGGCTTCCGGTAGTAGAACGGGAAGTAAGGCAAGATGGGGTCGGGCGGCGGTGGAACGTAGAAACCATCACCGTAAGGGGGCGGAGGGACGAACGGAAAATTCCCTCCCGGTGGAGGGAAGTAATCGGGAGGCGAATTCCCTGTTTGAGAAGGCGGTGTGGTCGTCACTGGAGTAACCGGCGTCCCGGTGCCAGTGGGGGGCGGGTAGCACGGATAGGGGCACGGCTCGTCGGACCTCGCTCTTCCGGCTAATTCCGAGAAGACGGAGACCAAGAAGAGGGTGGAGACGAGCTTGGTCGCTTTTGTGGCCATGAGTGAGGATAGCGATGAGAGGGAGGAGGAGGAGAAGTGAGGAGGAGAGGATGGCAGATGACTTCGAGAGGGAGGGGCAGGAGTTGGTGGTGGTTGAGTGATTGAGCTAGGGCCTCACTGTTCGGGGGGACTTGATTTCGTGGGTTTTGTCATTGTTCACGTAAGCCGAAGGAGCTCATGATGCCTTGAAAACCAAGTTTTAGCTCCTACACAACTGGACCCCTCTCTTGGTTGATCAAAGTGGTCGCACCGTCTTTGCCCTCGCGCTCATTGAAAATCACCGGTTTGGCGTGTTCTAGTTCTAGGGCTCCAGCTTGGGGCGGCCTCAACAGCTCTAATTGAGACTCACCAGTCTCGAATGTTCTAGTCCTAGGATTCTGGCTCGGGACGTCCTCAACAGCATTAATTGATGCTCACCAATCTAGCATGTTCTAGTTCTAGGGTTCCAGCTCGAGGCATGTCTTGATAGTTGCCTCGAGCTAAGCTGAGCCAAGTTAGGCCAAGCCATGTTTAGAATATTTCACGCAATATATCAAGTTCAAACAATGATATATTCAGATTATGCCATATGAATAAATTTTATTAATTACAAAGCAATTCGAATTCTATTTAACCCTGGGGAAGGTTTGGTGGACCCTTTTCCGTAAATAGGGTTTTCCAGCTTCGTTGCTTAAACTCTCAATAACATAGTTTGTTTAGTCCCAACGTCATCTTTACTAAGATCTTGTCGCGGGGAGAAAACAGGGGAAACATGCAGAGCAGGTAATCGTCACTAAGAATGTTATAATCAAACCTTCAATTATTCCCCAACAACCCGAATACGGGAAGGTTGTCTTCGACTATGATGGGTCGGCTTGATTAACTTCTTCTCGATTTCTCATCTTCTTCGCCCTTTTCTTTATTTCTATTTTGACCACTGAACTCGCTCACCACATTTTCCACGCAACGGCCCTTGGAACTTTCAACGAAACCCGCCCCCACGAAGTCGACTAATTGCCATCCTCCATACGAAAAGCGGGTTGGCATCTTGGGCCCTCGGGATCGCATGTGCATGGCACTTGCATCTGTTTCTTTAGGTCATATCTGGTGGCGCATTATGTCTATAACCTCTAACTAAAAAAGCCCTGGGTCCACCAATGAGAAAATGACTCATCTCCCATCTTGTTCAAACTATAATGTTTCGATCAAATCATTGAGGAACATCCGTGCCCCTTACGTCGTCGATTCGATTTTCCATTTGATGTTTGCCGAGCGATCGGAAGGACGAGATTGAATGAAAATTTTTTCCACAGGGTTTTGAGATTTGTCCGGAGCTGATGGAGCTAGAAACGAAGGAAGCACCACGTGGATGACGAGATGATGGACGGAAACAAGTGGAGGAAATTGGAAGAAAGTGTACAAAACTTGTTGCTGACTTTGAAAGTATTGACTCGATCCCGAGAAGAGGAACGGGTTGCTCACGCAATACGAAGAAAAAACTGGGAAAGAGAGGACGCCCCACAGCTGGAAAGTTCGATAAGGTTGAGTGAAGATGAATGATAGGCTGCGTGTCGCGGCCTCATTCGTTCGAAGAAAAGTAGCACTGCCATAAATCATCATGTCCTTTCTAGTATTTATCTGCTTCAGCAGGGAAATTAAGGACTTTAATGGCATGCTATACGGTAATTTTTTTTTTTAATGTACATAAATGGAAATGGAAAGGTCTGGATTTTAAAAGCTGTCTAATTCATCTTATCTATATGAACTTTGTTCCCTGTTGCGGGAAATATTCACTATCTGACCACCTAAATGATGAGTATGAATTGAATTATGGCAAAAAATATCTAAAAAGTCATAAACATACTACATAGGAGTCATTCAGCTCTAAACCTTTTTTTATATCAATTTAATTCTAAACTTTTGACAATTTATTAATTTAGTAATTCTGGTCAAATATCCAAATAATAAATTTATAATTAAATTGATAAATTTTTTAAAAATTTAAAACTAAATTGACGTAAAGAAAGGTTCAGAAGGATAATTATTCCTTCAAATTACATTTGTCTTCTTGATTAGTTTAAACTCTGAAACCTCTCTTCCCTTGGAGCATCTTGAATCTTTTTTTCAAAACTTTCTACTCCACTTATGCCACAAAAAGTGGCCTTTGAGCAGAGTATCGCTTTCTAGATCACTTTCCCTTTTCGCCTTTATAAGCGGCAAGCGCCTTTTTTTCGATTTTTGCTTTTACAGGCTGTTGCATTCTATTGCCGTCAGTTTGACGACAAAATAAAGAAATATGAAAAGATACTCTCGGTTCCTTCCTTCTTAGCCAATGTGTATATACAAATATATATTCTGATAAAGTCGAGAAAAGGCCGAAAAGAAGGCACAAAGAAGACTTTGGGGGTCTTTTTCCAGGTATTTTTACATGATTTATGCACTTTAGCTGGTCCAATTTCATGTGAAGATGATGTGAAATTTTTAAACACGAGTCGTCTTGGACAAAATATCAGCACTACCATAATGCATTTTATATTTGACTGCCCAAGATGCTGTATGCATACTCATCATTAGTCAAGCAGTGGAAAATTGTGGTGGCATTGGGCACCGACGTTATGACTTTTTAATAAGGCACTATGGAGAAAACACAAAAAATAAACAATGTCTAGAAGTAGAATATTATATAAATACATGGGCTTTTGCTTTGTCACAAAAAACATGCATTGAATAAGGTTTTGCCCACACAATAGAGTTTTAAAATCATAAAAAAAGTTCTAAACAAATGGGATCTTACAATTATGTTTAAATATTATCTAATTTAGCGGGGGGTATATTAGTCACAAATCTACCGGTTTTTTTTTCGAATAAACTAGTTTGGGGTAAAATTATGTTTTTTTTATTTAATTCAAAAAAATTGGGGTAAATTTTAATTCGGTTTGGGTTTTGGAGGTATTAACCCAAAAATAATCAATGTCTAGAAGTAGAATATTATATAAATACATGGGCTTTTGCTTTGTCTACATGCATTAAGTAAGGTTTTGCCCACACAATAGAGAAAAATCACAAAAAAAGTTCTAAACAAATTATATTTATGTCAATTTAATTCTATATTTTCTTTCTTTTTCCCCCTAATTGAGTTATAAGCCTTTTATATTTGTATCAATTTAATCGATTCGGTTAATTTTGGGCATCGGCGATTGACATCGGCATGGATGCTAATTATCTTATGTAGCACCATGGTACCGATGTGGATAATTTTTAATAATACTATAATATTTTTTTGATTATTTATTTATGTATTTTTTTTTTTCACTTTCCTCTTCCTCCAATTGGTCATTAGCTAATGATCAACTAGAAGTAAGGTCAGCGAGGTCTTGCCAACCATGAGGAAGCTTGTCCATGATTGGGTGAGGTATGAGCTCATAGCATCCGACTCCAATAGTCTGATGGAGCTTGTGATCGGGAAGGAGGAAGAAGGGGGCAATAGACGGCGTGTGCTGGACTGTGAAGGCTTGCGGCTCTTGTACCATCATGGTTGTGTAGCACTCAAGAAGGAAATGAAAAGATCGTTTAGAGAACAACATCAGAGAGAGACACAAATACACAAATGACGTATAAACAACTCCTCTCAATCAAATGAATAACTCAACAAACAGACATCTACCTAACATCATCAATGCCCTAACCATCACCACTAACCTCAATTCCTCTCAACACCCCCCGCGGGACCCACTTCTATATTAAGTATCCGTCCAAAAGTACAAAATACGACAAAGTAGAAGAATACATGTAAAGAACAGGCGTACCCCAAGATCACCTAACGACAAACGGCGTCGCAGCGCATGGAGAGAGACAAGACAAAAGAGCCACCGAATCGACCCAAGACCTATCTCCCCACCTTCGTCGGTAGAAATTGGCCCCACCGCGCGTGGCCGATTCCAACGGCGAGCGCCCACGAAGTAGCGGGGCCCCATCGGCGGCTAAAGTTTTGGTGAAACCAAGGTTGATTTCGTGTACTGAACGAACGAACATCTGAGCCTGACGCTTGGAAGAGTCGAGTCAGTGCTAACGTCTGACACATCGAATCGGATCGAACGGCTGATGACTTCCCCCCAGCTTCCCCCACCTGCTCGGTTGGCTTCGTGGATGCCATACCATGTGCTTTCTTCAATCGTTGCGCATTTGGGGATTCTTAAAGCCTACTTTTTCTCTCTCCTTTTTCATATTCTTTGCGATGAGATCAAAAAAGAAGAGGAGGAAAAGGTCAAGAGGGATATGGGAATTTGGCTCCATTCCTTGGTGCACATACATGTCATGCATATGCTGGAAAGGGCCAAATGCTGCGGTTGGCCTGTCGGTTTCAGGTTTGATTAAATTGCTGGAGATTGAATAAGAAGGGCCTCAATTTTGTTCGGTTTGACATTATCTTAATCCGTATCGAGATTTTTCAAAACTCCCGAAATTATGACATTTTTAAAAACGTCATAACTCGTTTATTTTATTTGTGTGATGCGATTATAGGTCAGCCAAATCCATTCGTTGCCTTTTGATATAACGGTTGTGATGTAACAGGATATTAATTCAACAGCGACTTAATTGAAAAGGGAAATTTGAAATTCCGTGCGCAGCGATTGATATTATTTCGGACTTCTGATATACCATCTCATTGATGCTTTTCAAGTCTTTTTTTTTTCTCTAATAAAGTAATCAACTCCAAGAAAACTCGAATTGAACTTGAACCTATTTAAGAATTTTGGTGATCAAAAGAGGGATTCAAACTAAAATTGCCAACCACTTAACCCATACAATGAATGAGAATCATTCGCTCTAGCGAAACTTCCACATGCAAATTATAAATTCTTATTAAGCGAGGCTTTCTTTTTTTTTTTTTTTTTGGTAATATCACGACGGCCGTCCTCAATAAATATTCCCATGCATCCGAAAATAATATAACACCCACCTTAATTATAATAATCAATAGCGGTGATAGTGCCAGCCACTAGTAGACATGAAATTGCTCGATTAAAGCACATCAGCCAACCAACGGTGGGACTCCACTGAAAACAACGTATTTAAATCGAGACGTCAGGGGAAGCGCAAGCTTCTCGACGACCCATATCATCTTAAAAGAATAAAAATAAAAGATAAATCAAGAATTATACGAAATAAGCAAAGCACGAGCGCCGACACTGACCGAGAAACAGAGCTCGGGTTATAACGAGTAAGAATCATACAGTGCCCTGGAAAGATCGTGAAGAATTCACTGTTAACGTATCGAAGAGAAATCGATTTCGGCGAAATGATATTTCTTGATATATATATATATATATAGAGTATATCGGAAGGATCGAATTATTGAACAATTGGATGATGGAGCGAGTACAGGGAGAGAACACGACAAGAGGATGAAGAAGAAGAAGAAGAACAGGGAACTAAAGGTTAAAAGAAGCATATGTCCCAGCTTAGCGTACTCACTTCCCATTAAAAAGTACAAAAATTTTCTTCGTCAAATCGCCTTCCGTCCTTGGAAATCATCTGAGCCATACCAGGTTGTCCCTAAAAGTATTCCGGCCCACCTTATGCTTGATCTTCTCCTGTCCTTAAAGTCGAGAAAAGAAAGAGGTAAGAAGATAGAAAGAAGACCGTCCTATTTGCTTCACCAAAGAGCCAGAAGACCCAACAGCCCCAATACAACCAAGAGTGGCGCGCCAGCGGCGAAGCTCCGGCCGGCACCATTGAAGCTTTGGTCGATAGGGTACAAACTTCCGGGTGGGCCTGTGATGTATATATAGCCCGACGGCGGCGGCGGCGACAGGGGGCATTCTGAGCATGGAGGAGGCTTCTTGTGTTTGGGCGGGGGAGGTGGCGGTGGGCAAGGGATGGGTGGGGGCGGCGGCGGCGGGCAAGGGATGGGTTGGGGCGGCGGCGGCGGCGGAGGGGACTGCACGCAGGAGCCGCAATTCTGCGATCCGAGGGCAGAGGCGTCGTCCAGCTTCCGCGAAGTCAATCCACTAGTCGGGATCGCAACGGCCAGAACTAGGACCAACAGGAGACCCAAATTAGCCATCGATGAACTTGTCTGGAAATCTTGTGATCCGATCGGAGAGACAAACTAAAAGGGTGAATCTAGAGAACTGGAACTTCTCGTGGGATTGGTGAAGAATCGGACCTTGCTTAGGGTGACGTTATTAGGTGCATGGAAAGTGCAAGAAAGAATTCGAAGGGCGACAGGCTTTTCGGGGGAGTGACATAGAAGGCAAAGAGGACTAGGAGTGAACGAGACGCGTTCTTACACGAGGCTTTGTAGGGAAAGGGTGGGGGAGGGTGGTGAGGCCTTACCTTGTCCGATAAGGCAATGGAGAGGGCATGTGAATGGTCCATGAATTGGGGGGCCCCCCCACTTTGATGATGCTCTAATCTTTTATTTTAATGGTGAATTTTCGTTTTGGCACGTATTGGGTAGGATAGGCTCTTCCAATGATTGTACTTGGTTTATGGATCATCTGCTTTGTTTATTGATTTTAGCCCGTAGTTAATGGATCATGCTATCTGATGCCACTTTCCATGGCCGATTGATGGCACCAGTTGAGCCTCTCATTCTCTTTATTTTTTGAAAGGAAAATAAATAATGAGAAGGGAGCTTCTTTCCTATTGAAACATTAATCAGCTAGATTTAAGAGATTGTGTTACAAATATATGACTAGATCGGTCCACTGTTCCCTCGTGTTATTTTTCACAATAGGACTAGCAAGGGATATTTAAACATAGTAAAGTTCATAGAAAAATTTTGCGTTGGTGTTTTGCATACAACTTATTCAGTGTATAGCACTTTCTCAATGCAATGATGAATTCCCACATTCCGTCGGTTACACATAATCTTTAATGTCTTCACTATAGAAAAAGCTTGTAAAACCTGGGGATTTCCTTCAAACTTCACTCATAAGCAATTCGGCACGCAATATGGCTCAGGTACAGGTTGTTGCATGAACAGAATCTTGACGAAGGAATCTTGTTCTTACTTTTTAAAAATACATATGCTCATAAAAGCTATGCCTTTTATACTAAGTTATTCATGGACAGCCCATGATCGCCATGAAATATTTCCCTTTACATCAAATTATGCACTAATCAATCAATTCACATGGCCATTAGGGGGGTGGGGCGGCGGTCATCTATGTCAAGGCTCAAGATCAAGAGAAACATTGCAAAGCTAATTTGTACTATTTTACTCGTGATGTATAATCTTCTGCATAGTCGAACAGGGACACAATCATGCCATCCTTCTTTTCCCTGGGGAAACCCTAGTTTTCTAATAGCTTGTCACGTTGCAGTTGTTACACGACTTGATTTGCGCCCTGTGTCATCACTTCACTGGCATTTTTCAAAGTGATGTCTGATGGCAGGTTAGAGTCAAATGTTGATCGAATTCTGCAGGAAACTTGCATGAATCTTTCAATTTTCCAGAATAGTCCAACATACGTCGTTGTCTTTCTTTCTCGGCTTAATCTATGTTTTAAGTCGCAGATGATGCGTACGTCAAGAGAATCCTATGCTCATTATCTGGCAGGCTGAGGCTAAGAAAACATTCATAAAAGTCGGTCGCTTTCGTGGACTATCGAATCTCTTTCAATAATGTATATACGAGCTCCTGGTCCAACATCGCCTTACCATCTTTTACTTGTATCTTTATTTCTCGATCCTTCTTGAAGGATAATATTCTCTTCTTTTTCGCCATTAGCTAGCTTTTTTTTTTTTTTTTCCTATCTTTGATCTGTTCCTTTCTTTCTATAGAATGAGATATTTCTAACTAGTTTTGGAAATTTTCTCCGTCAATTGTGATCTCTCTATGTGGGAAAAGGGTAAGGATTAATACACCGCTAACACAACCTATTGAATGGACAAAGTTAGCCGATTACAATGGCAAGGTTATGTGCTCGATGCCTTGAAACAACGATATAAAAATTTGTATCACTATATATCGCACTGGATTCACTAGATCAAATTTACAAATTCATGTTGCATAAATATAAAGAAACCCATCTTAACAAGCTCTTTAAAAATGGAGGCACATGGTTATCTTAAGCCTAGAGTAATCACAATTTTAGTTCAAGAAGTTCTAATACAAATATGAGGTAATTAAAATTAGGTAAAATCACCCAAAATTCGGATATAATTCATGAATCTGACAGCTAATTGGGGGAATAGGCTGAAAATGCTTGATGCAGGTGATTTATTTATATATTCTGTAGAAGTATAATTTGGTAATTCTATTCCTTAGGCGTACTGACTACAGAGGTGGAGCCATGAGGTAGCCATCGATGCGAAATCGATGGGAACCGAGAAAGAGGGTCAGTTCAAAAACTTGGAAATTGGAAAGAAAAGTTGGGTGAAAGTGGACGTTTCTAGGAAATGTGCAGGGGACAAGAAAAGTTAGGAAGGAGTGGACGTGGATGAGCAGACGTGGAAGATGAGGTTAGTTGTGGGATAGGGAGAAAGCCCACCGTCCATTTTCTTTCTTAAGAAACATGTTCTTTCCATGTCCTTCTCTCTCTCTCTCTCTCTCTCTCCACTGCTTTTAATTCAAGTCAGCTTCATCAAGTCAAGCTTCAGGACTTGTGAAGTTTTACGTAACTAGGCCGAACATTTCTATTGGAACTTCCTTGCCTCGTACCAATCATCTCACTGGGGAGTAACCGGGGGTGAGGAACATGCCTATCGTGTCTTCCACGTCGGGGCATCGATGGAATTGCTGAGGGGCTTGAGCCTATTGACATAGGTCACGATCGGGGTATACCTCTCTCTAGGATCGAGACTTTGTGGGCAGCGATTGTGCTTCTTATTTTTTTTCCTCCTTTTTCCTGTCTAGGTCAACATCTGTGTCCAAATCGAACATATTGTAGTAGGTGTGAGACTCTTGTACTATTATTAAAAGAGATTGTTGTGACTGACCGTCTCTTCTCACTATTTCTTTTTTTAGGTCGGAGTGTCTCTCTCCACTTATAATTGTCCCTCTTATAGAATTTGTTCTCAAGAGACGATCTATCTCTATCAATGTCGACAATTGAGAACCGAGAAAAGTTCTCATTTTCTTTTGGTTGAAATAGTATAGAAGTTACATGACTTTCTTTGTCCATGGTGTATGGAATTCGAATTTTGATGGTCCAAAACTTCCTTTGGTCAATTAACATCAAAAGATTATGAACACGACTCGGTTGCATCTGTTTGGGCCTCATGAGAAATGAGAAGTCGAAATTGCAATCTCCCGACATCATATTTGGGGACAACTAGCCCGTGCGACTATGCTGCCCCCGAAATTGCCGCCGGCGGTAAAGCAATTCTAGTGGGTTAGAATAGGGACAAAGTGGGCTGGTCCAGAGGATGGCCTCCTCCACAATAGCAAGGCCGGCCCAGTCTGAAGATTGAGCTTGATAATGAGGCCACCGGCCATAGGACACGCTGTCCAACACGTGTGGTTCGATTACAATTATCTTGCACGGGTTTGTGCTCAAGGAGAATCTAGATCTAGCGGCGTGTAATGAAAAGGTCGTCAGAAAATGTTTTTAACTCCTTTGTGTTTTTGACTCTGCTTGAGGAATGGTCAAATACTACCAATGTCTCCTCCGAAATAATTTTTTTTACGCATCTTCACTTTTGCGATTGATGCTCAAGAGATTGCAAGTTGCTGCCCGAGAAGTCAGAATCGAAATCTTAGCGTGATACCACACCTTTAACTCAAAATATATTTTCAGTAAGTTCTTTTAGAAGAAATATTATTTATAAGTAATCCTAAAATATATTTTGGCACATATTATGAGCAAGTTTTTAAGTTTCAATGTTACCGATTAGACACGTGACAAGACTTATTGGTAACGTGACATTCCTATAGTAAACTGATTTTGTAAGTCCGTCCAACATGCGGGATGGTCGAAAAGTAACTTTCATGTCATGATATATGTCCCAAAATTATTTAAAGGCGCACCTCATCTTTCCACGTTGCAAGTTAATCCCAAATTCCATTTCTCTTTGATAAGGACAAGGAGTCACCACCACTCGCCAACTGTTGTCCGGAGGCCCACACCAGGGCCACCACCGCCCATACGCAGCAACCAGGACACACAATAGATGCAGAGGGCAATTAACAACTCGACAGGAGAAACCGGACACTAATCCGATTTCAATACTCGGATCTGGGATTTCTACATAATCTCGGCTCGTTCCCAATAGAATTCCCCAGTCAAAAAATCAAGAACCAAGCCAACCGCTTGATAAACAAGATCAAGGACAAACACACTTCCCATTCATTATTCATGAGAGCAATTTCGAATGTGAACCACTGCTGTACATAACATGCCTCCTCTCAATCGAACAAACATGGCTGAGGCCATTCCGATACTTTTGTACAACAAGAGGGTTGGGGCGATCCGCACAGCAAATACAAGCAACGACTGCTCACGTTTTTGCCATTCCCAGGCGTTTGATACCAGTAGTCGCATCGAATGCTGTCATGAGCTCTTCACGGAAAATCTCTTTTGATGTTTCCCTCTTTCTCCTCCCCGCGTGTACTGGAGTAAGTCTCAATGGCAATAACGACTGCTTGTTTTGTACATCCCGAACCCCGATACGCGCGAATGCGATGTGTCTGGCATCAAGTCTAATTCGCACCGTGCTCTCTTTGAGCTCTTGTGGTCCTCAAAGATCATAGCTTCAGGTGACCAAGGCCCAAAATCAAACCCCTCCGCCATCTCCATGAACATCGTTTGCAAATCTTCCATGCTATATTGTTTCTCCTGAGTTACATTTCAGATAAGGAAAAACACCCCATTAGGCAGGAAGAGACTTCAAAAACCACATGAGGATTTCGAATAAGAGCCTACCAATTATAACTCTACATTAGGCAAATATTATACAAGATACGTGTTGCTTGAAAACCCTTTGCCCCTCCACCCGGAAACAGAGATTACCCATTTCTCAACTTTTTTCTGCTTTCGAGAACTAAAAATAAGAACATATGCGCATCGCCTCTTATCAAAGACATCGTTATCTCAAAGCTCGAATTTCGTGAACAAAGTAGAAATCGCAGACCAAAAGAGAAACTTCGTGCAAACATCTCCGACCATGGCTAAACAGAGTTTAAAGCTTCGGAAACCAAAAAAGAAGCTTTGTGCAAACATCTCCGACCATGGCTAAACAGAGTTTAAAGCTACTGAAATGGAAAAGAAGCGAGAAAGAACTCATGTGAACGCATCATACCTCTCTGCTGGCCTGTCCCATGAGAGACACCATCTCTTGCAGAAAGTCACAGAACCCCTGAAACAACGACGAGCAACAGATTCAGCACCCTCTTTCCAGGCAATAGACATGATCTGACAAATGGACGGACTTGGTTAGTTCCCTCGATGGCTTACCTCATCTGCTTCGTCATTCGGATCGTACAACCCCGCATCGTATAATGTCCTCTTCCTCTGGTCTGACAATACTGTTCCATCAAAACGAGAGAAATCAGAAAACGGTGAAAACGCCCCCCTTCATAATCGAAAAAGGCAACGGGGAAGAGAAAAACAGGGGAGAGCACATAATTTACCTTCGTAGGCTTCCTGAATCTGCTGAAATTTGCGCTTGGCCTCGCCCAACAGAGACGGGTTCCTCGTCCACCGGTCAGGATGCCATTGCTGCACCGAAACGAAACGCCCAGGAAACATTAGACTCCGACATGATTCATCCACTCAGAAAAAGCTCGATACTTCAATCAGCCGCAGCACATTTAGGCGCAACCCAGTTCTGAAATTTCCCATCTTTCTTCGCCAATCGAGTTCGTCTTTGTGGACTTACCATAGCGAGCTTGCGATAGGCGCGCCTTATCTCCTCCAAAGAAGAGCCGGGAGCGACGCCGAGGACGCCGTAATAAGACCGCGAGCTCTGACCGCCCTCCACCTCTTCCCCCCAGCCCTCCATGTCTTCCCCCCCCGCCCTCCTCACCCACCATCACGCTCAACGAAAAAACCAGAAGCAAGAACGACAAAGAGGACCTTCGTAAATCGAAACGGAAGCCCGCGGTCGCCCTCCCACAAGACCTTCGTCGCTCACGCTTCGCCACCGGACACTAAGCAGCGGAAGCAAGCGGGCGTTCATCGTCGCGTATATATAAGGGAGGTCCAGAAGAGGGCGACGATGGCAGGCTCAGAGGGAGAGCCACGAATCGAGCCGAGAAAAATATCTGGGAGATTGTTCTAGCAGGTGGGGGCGTGGGGGGCTTTAGAACGTTCCGGAAGCGACGTCGGCGACAACCTTTTCTCGTCGAACCAGATATTTTTTTGGGGTCGGGGGGGAAGATATTATCGAGCGCCCTCGTGGTTCGGGTTTCCGGATAGAGAAAGGGCGGGCCCCGCCCGGGTCTTCTCGACACGGACGGTGGAGGTTTGCTGGGTTCTCTGCGGAAGTGACCTGATGCCGACACGTGTGCGCGCTGCTCCGCACGACGGAATCGTCTCAGAGGAAAAAAAAAAAAAAAAAAAGAGAGAGATCATTAGACCCTTCGAGTCCAAGAAAAAAAATCCTAATTTTTTTATATTAAAATAGGCTTTCGGATATTTTTATTGTATTTAAATAAATGAGGGGAGTTTTTCCTGTGCATTAGATATTTCAAAGTTTTGTAGATAACAAAAGAAGAGTTCTGACACTTCCAACGCGTTTAACCTTGATGAGAGAGGTGATTCCAAAAAAAAAAAAAAACCTTGATGAGAGAGGACCGACCAACAAAAAAAAAAAAAAAAGAAAAATAAAGAAGAGTTTCTTTTTACAAATAAAATATAAAATTTGAGATACATTTTTATGCTCTCAATCTAACTTTAAACATCATACTGTAATACTATATTCATCAAACTAAGAACAACTATGTTATAAGAAAAAAAAATACTATAATATTATGTCGATTCGTTATGATTCATAATATATATAAGGGGAGTTTCATTGGGATATGCACAATAATACCATATGTATTCTCATTCCAATTCTGTAAGAGTATAACAAAAATATTTTGTTGTTTTTTTAACTAAGAAAAAATAAGATGATATAAATAAGTAGCTTTTACTATTAGGTTTCGTTTGTCTCACGAAAAATGAACAGTCTAAAAAATATTTTATTCGAAATAATCACTCGATCGCCTAAAATAATTAGTCAATATATCTAAATATTTTTGTGAATAATGAAAATATTTTTTTTGTTCATTCATTTGCAAGTGATATAAGCGATCATATTTTGAAAATATTTTTTAAATAATTTATTTTTCACGAAATCCACAAAGCCTCGGTCAATTTCATGGAAAACATTTTCCTCATTTTATGATATTTGATTCGCTTAGAAAAATGAGTCAACGAAAAACTTATGTCTAAATTTAGGAAAATAGTTGCCTTGTTTGAAAACTGGAAAATATTTTCCAAAATATAATTAAGTATTGACACCGAACTCAAGACTCTATGCTTGGGCTCAAAAATCTTAACATTGGTTCGCCGACCCTAGGTCCCAATGTTCAAGACTAGGTTGTTGGGGCTTGGAGCCCACATCGGGGTCCTTTGAGGTTAAACCTAAACCTGAACCTAAACCCCTGGTAGTCGTGCTCGATTCCCCTGCACTAGACCCTAGATCTATAAAGGCCTTGCTTGGGTTCCGAATACTTGAGCTCTGGTCCATGAAGGCCATGCATGGTGGCGCTCGGGCTCAAGTCCTTGATAAATGAAATGTTCGTTTTAATACAAATTTTGAAAAAAATTAAAATTTTAAATATTTTTAAAGTTCAATGAACAAAGGGAGGGAAAGGGAGCAAGGATTTGACAAAAAAAGAGAGAAAAAGGTTAAAAAAGAAAAGAAAAGAAAAGAATAAGAACAAAGATATCAGATTGAAGGAAGAATCATCTTCTTCCTCAACTGGTGTACCAAGTTCTTTGTAGGCTCTCAACATTTCAAGTCAACTCTAATATAAGAAACGAAGTTTGATTTATTATTGTTGAATGTAGGAGAAACTTGAACGCAACCACATTGATCAATCTCATGTTGTGTGTCATCTTCATTACTGTTGTTAGTCAACTTCTATAGCTTCTTTTCAATAGTGTCATAACATTTTGCACTATGAAACCGGGATTTTGTTTTCAATTAGGAAGTTATTTGTGAATTGGAATGAAGTGTACCACATGCTTATGCATCACAGATTCTACAAGAACCTTGTCTCGATGAAAACTATAAAAGAGCTCTCTATCATCACACGACTGCTAACTCCCACTTCCCTTTTCCTCTGCTTCTTCATTCCTCTACTTCTTCATGTTTTTTGAATCATTGTCTAGTAACCATTATGCTTATATTTCTGGTTTGTGCAATTCTTATATAATTAGATGATAAGTACCTAACTGAATATTGCTCAACAAAACTGTCGCGACCCCTTTTTTTCGGGGGCGCCCGGCCGGATCGGGTACAAGCGCCTAGGGAAGCTAATGGCTTGGCTGGATTTAATTAAAGCCTGAACTCTCCCAAGTCCGCTAATTCACGACTTTAAAATATTCGGTTTGTAAATCAATTTTTAAAACGGAGTCGCCACTAATCAATTTGGGGTAGGTTGATTAAAAACCATGCGAAGTATCGGGAGAAATACTTGCTCCTGCGCAACTAGAGAAATTAGGATCGGAGACTTGATTACACTAGTTAATTATTAATGCCCTTTCGGTACCTAATCTTGTTTAAACTCTAAGGTTTTTTGGATGTTTGGGGATATTCCATGTATTTTGAAAAAATCACGTTTTTTTGGGGTGTTTTTCTCATTTTTGGACATAAAAGGGATTTTTGGATTTTTTGGGGTATTTTTTTGAAAAATACGAGTTTTTGGTATTTTATGAAAATTTGGGTCATCTTGTGAATTTTGGCATTTTTGGGATTTTTGGCAATTTTTGGATTTTTTGGAAAATATAAAATATTTTTGGATTTTAAGCATTTTTTAGAAATAATATTATTTTGATTTTTCTATTTTTTTTTAAAATTTAAAATGAATTTTGGAAATAAAATATTATCTTTTATTTTTGAAAATAAAAATATTAAAAAACGACCGGTCGGATCCGCTCGGGCCGGCCAAACGCGACAGAACCCGCGTTTTGGGTCAAGGCGCCAAAATGGCGTCGTGCCGGGTGTGAAGGCTCGACCTGGCCCGACGACCCAGCTCCGCAACCCGGTTCCAGCTTTCCCTACAAAACGACGTCGTGCCTGCCCCCGTATCCAAACGGCGTCGTATCTGCTTGGCCCAGAAACCCAGGTCCTGGGGTGGAACCCTACCCGGATCCGGCCCGACTTTCGACCTGATTTTCATGAAAAGACGAAACGACGTCGTCTTGGGGAATAGCCGACCCGATCCGACCCGACGATGACCCGACCTCCCACTTCAGCGAGAAACGGTGCCGTTTTCACGGACACCCGACCCGGTCCGACCCGACCTCCAATTTCAGCAAGAAACGGTGCCGTATCCTACTCGGCTCCCCAAAACGACGCCGTCTGACCCGGCTCTTTACACCGCGTGCAGCGACGCCGTTTTTACGGACACCGGCCCGGATCTGACCCGCTTCGACAACCCACCTCCTGGTTTCTCATGATACGACGCCGTTTGGCCATCCGACCCGGACCCGACCCGACCTCGCGACCCGATGCTCAATCCCCCTTTTTTAAGCTACGGAACCCTACCTGGTTCCTGGTCCGGGTCCGACCTGGTGACCCGGGATCACGACCCGGAAATCCAGGAACCCTAGGGTTCCGAATTAGGGCAGGAAGAGGCGGCGGCGGCGATGGCAAGGGCGACGATGACGGCGGCCGCCGGCCTGAGGGCAGGAGGTGTGGTGGAGACGGTGCGGGGACTACTTGGGGTGACGCGATGAGGCCGGAGGCGGCGGCAATGGTGGGGACTCGCGCAGCACCTCCCCCGTGATTTCTCTCTCTCTCTCTTTCTCTCGGCTCGACTCCGGCGGAGCTAGGGTTCTCAGCCGTGAGCCCTCGCCCCCCGCTGAAGTCTCTCAGTAGGGTAGTCGAGGGCCACGACTTTGATCCAGCTTCCTCCTTCGCCTCTACCTCGGTGTGTCGATTAACGGGGGGGAAGAGGGGTATTTATAGGTCGAGGATGGCCGGTCGACGGAGCTCGACCGGGGAGGACCGCCGCGGCTCCAGCCGGCCGGACCGGCGTCCCATCCGATGTGTCCTGTCAGCCGGCTACTCCCCCTACTCTCCCACGTGCCTCTACTCGCCGTACGCCGTGCCGTTCACACCACCGTTCGCCTTGCCTTTCTCCGGTCGTCGTAGCTCAGGCGCGTGTAGCGCACCGAACCGGGCGAAGAAGGAGATGCCCGCGGGTCGAGCGCGGGTCGGGCTGACCCGCGAGGGGGGGAAGGGCGTGGCTTTGGGCCGCAAAGGCCTAGTGGGCTGCTTTTTTTTTTTTTTTTTTTTTTTTTTTTTTTTTTTTTTTTGTTTTCTCTGTTTTTCTCCTTTTTTGGTTTTTTGCCGATTTTCTATTTTTTCTATTTTTTTCGGTTTTAATCAAAATAAAATAAAATGAAAAAAGTAATAAAATTAATTAATAACCCAAAAATAAAAACCAAAAATTAGGCGTCAACAGCTGCCCCTCTTTGAAGGTGAGCTCGCAGAGGTTGCATTCAAAGGCAAACCGATGCCTAATTTTTACCTAGCGTGGGCAGCAGGTTATACCTTATTTAGGACATACTATCCTAAAAGAGAAATATAACATCACATATACTAACACAGATAAGAAAATACCTGGAGTTACTTACCGGGAGAGAGTGAGATAGGGTGTGAATCTCGGGTTTTGGCAAGTATCAAGGCGTCATCTTACCTGATGATATGAGGAGGCTGCTTTTCCAGGACTCGAATCATTCTTCGGTTGCCTGTCAAAACAATAGATAATTTGTCTAGGACCCGAACCTTTCTTCAGTCGCCTTGACGGGCAATTGCTCCTCCAGGGCTCGAACCATTCTTCGGTCGTCTGTTGGGGCAATTAGGGGGGATGTCTCGGACCCAAACCATTCTTCGGTCGCCTTGACGGGGAATTACTTCTCCAGGACCTGAACCATTCTTCGGTCGCCTTGACGGGAAATGCGCCGACCTTTCTCAGGGCATCTCATTTGTGGGTGTCTGATTTGTATCGAGAGCACCAGTTGGTACCTGACCTTTCTCAGGAGATGCGCCGACTTTTCTCAGGGCATCAGTTTCGAGAGGTGTTTGAACTTTGTCAGGGACACCGGTTGAAATCCGACCTTTCTTGGGGGATGCGCCGACCTTTCTCAGGGCATCTACTCTGGGGGGTGTTTGACTTCTGTCAGGGACACCAGTTGTAACCCGACCTTTCTCGGGGGATGCGCCGACCTTTCTCAAGGCATCTTCTGGGGGTATCTGGACATTCACAGACACATTAAAGAGTACATGGATATTGACAAGTACTAACCTGACGGATTTTTGGGCCTTGGCAGGCGTCATAAGCATTGAAAGGGTACTCGGATGATCACAAGTACGAGTTTTTAGGGATACTCGAACGTTCATAAGTATCGAAGGGGTTTTTGATAATTGAAAATATGGAGAGCATACCTTGGGTATTTGTAAAGATCTCTTGCTTTCTGGAAATAAGGAATATCGAGGACGTACCTGAGATATTCGTGAGGGTCTCTCATCTTCTGGTAATTGGGAATACCGAGGGCGTACTTGTGATATTCGTGGAAGTTTCTTACCTCTTGGGGATTGGGAGTATTGAGGACGTACCTCGCATATCCGTGAAGGTCTCTCCCCTCCTGGTAATGGGAATATCGAGGACGTACCTTGGATATTTATGAAGGCTTCTCACCTCCTGGTAATTGGAAATATCAAGGACATGCCTTGGATATTTATGAAGGCCTCCTGCCTTCTGGTAGTTTGGAAATATCGAGGGCGCACCTCGCATATTCATGAAGGTCTCCTGCCTTCTGGGAATTTGGAAGTACCGAGAATGTACCTCGGATATTCGTGAAGGCCTACTGCCTTCTAGTGATTGGAAACACCGGGAATGTACCTGGAATGTTCATGAAGGCCTCCCGCTTCCTGGAAATTGGGAACATCGAGGACGTACCTGAGATGTTCATGAAGGCCTCTTGCCTCCTGGGAATCGGGAACACTGAGGATGTACCTGAGATGTTCATGAAAGCCTCCCGCCTCCTAGAAATTGGGAATACCGAGGATGTACCTGGGATGTTCATGAAGGCATCCCGCCTCCTGGAAATTGGGAACATTGAGGACGTACCTGAGGTGTTCATGAAGGCCCCACGCCTCCTGGAAATTAGGAACACCGAGGATGTACCTGGGATGTTCATGAAGGCCTCCCGCCTCCTAGGATGTTCATGAAGGCCTCTCGCCTCCTCGGGTATTTGTGAAGGTTTCCTACCTTTTGGATTTTGGGATGCCGAGGATGTACTTCGGCTATTTGCGAAGGCCTCTCGCCTTCTGGAAATTGGGAATACCTGAGGACGTACCTTGGGTATTCATGAAGGCCTCCCGCCTTCTGGAAGTTGGGAACATCGAGGATGTACCTGAGATGTTCATGAAGGCCTCCCGCCTCCTGGGGATTGGGAACATCGAGGACGTACCTGAGATGTTCGTGAAGGCCTCCCGCCTTCTGGAAGTTGGGAAGATCGAGGATGTACCTGAGATGTTTATGAAGGCCTCCCACCTCCTGGAGATTAGGAACATCGAGGACGTACCTGAGATGTTCGTGAAGGCCTCCCGCCTACTGGAAATTGGGAATGCCAAGGGTGTACCTCGGCTATTCATGAAGGCCACTCACCTTCTGGAATAGGGGGACATTGAGGAAGCACCTCGGGTATTTGTGAAGGCCTCTCGCCTTCTTGGAATTGGGAACACCGAGGACGTACCTCCTGGTAGTGGGAATGTCGAGGACGTACCTTGGACATTCATAAAGGTCTCTCACCTCCTGGTCAATTGGGAAGATCGAGGACGTACCTCGGACATTCATGAAGGCTTCTCGCCTCTTGGAATTTGGGAATACCGAGGACGTACCTCGGATATTCGTGAAGGTCTCCCGCCTTCTGGATTTTGGGAATACCGAGGGTGCACCTCGTATATTCGTGAAGGCTTCCCGCCTCCTGGGAATTGGAGCTACCAAAGGCATACCTGAGATGCTTATGGAGGTTTCCCACTCTCTTGCAATTTAGATGTAGCGTGAGGCTTACCTGGATGGTTATAGGTACACAAACGTACAAAGTAGGGGAATATTTGGATGGACACAGGTATTTGACAATATGATCAGGGACCACTCAACTGGTCCAAGTGTAAGGAAACATACCTGGGTATTTGTAGGCGCATGATGTGGAGAAATGCTTGGGAGGTTGCTAGCTTCCAATGACATGATTTTGAGGACAACTTTGGCAGGTCGAGTGTCACAGAAATGGGGTATTCGAACATCGGTCGATACCTTGAGATGGGAGGATACTTGGATAGTCACAAGCATCTAAACTCTAATGATAGCATGAATAGGTCGAGTGTTTAACAAAGAGGGTACTTGAGTAGCGGCGAACACTCGAAAACAGGGGTAAGCTTGGGCAACTGCAGATATCAATACCTAAGGGACAAATCAAGCTGAGCACGGGTACGTAGACAGTGGTAGGTACTTAAATATAAAGGGATATATGGTCAGTTGCTAATATCGATACCCTGGGAATGACTCGCATGAGCTGAGTGCCAAAGAAAGGGAGTACTTGGTGAGTAAGGGGTACTCAAATATAAAGCTCCGGGAACAAGAATGGGGATATGCTTTCCTAGCGATATCTCTAGTCTATAGTAGTGTACTTATCTTTTGTACAATATGCAGACATGCATGTAATGACTGTATATGCTGTAATTTTGTAGTTTAAAGTGTGATTTACGCATGATGACCTTGTCAGTTCTGCATCATTTGAATTCCACTAGGGAAGATTTTGAAAGACAACTTTTGCTTAGAATGCAGATGTCTTGAGCATGCCAAATGAGGGACTTTCAGTCTGAAAGGACTTTCCACTCGCTCTCATGGGAAAGGCTGTTTTATCCTGACCATTGATGCAGGATTTATAAGGACCGCACTATCTTTCATCATGTCAGCAGGGGTTCGAGTATTCTCGCAAATGATACGACTTTACCAATGTGAGAGGTCTTTTTTTTTGGGATTGTAATGAAGGCTGGGTCAATGGCTCATCAGAGGAGGACCAATAAAGTCATGGCTTTGTAGGGAAGCTGTTGCATGGTTATCTTCGGGTGTTTGCAAGTCGAGGATCCTGCAAAAAGAAATAAAATAATCTTGCTCGTACTTCTTTGAGCGATGCTTATAGACATATGAAATCCTACATTAATTGAAATACCCCTAGTTTGAAGAGACTTTTTTACAATGGGGTGCCACATAGGCTTGACTCATGTGTGAAAGGGTGAGGGTTGGTGATTGCCTTGACATTTTGCCACCGGTCTTCCTTCTCACGATCTGATGAAGGCTTCATGGACCTCAACAGCAACTTCTTTTGGGAATACAAATGGCTGCATTTTTGTTTGGGGCATCGGCCTTACTTTTATCAGGCACACTATTTTTTTTTATGCCCTCGTTTCTTTTTTCAATTTTTACTCACGGGTATTGACCTTGCCTTTACCAGGTACACATGCCTTTTTTATGCCCCGGTTTTTTATCCTTGTTGCTTGGGGAACTTATCTTGACAAGCTCGAACGAATGCCTTTACCAGACTTGTTGAGTCTTCATCTTTTGCTGTCTCTTCTGATTATGCTGCTTGAATGGCGGCAGCTTCTGCTTTGCCTCCTTGTGATGGAGAGTTTACAGACTCAATTGGTTTGTACAATACAAGCGTGTAAAGAATTGCTCTTCATGACTCTAGGGCACTTTAAATTAACGCGAGTGTTCATATGCAATAAAGATACTCAAAGATTGATGCAAGTGCAAGCAAGAGAATTTATATCCCTTTCCTCACCTCATGATGCTGACTTGCCTTTGGCTTGCCCCAGTGTGGGGTGATTTTTTGACGGGGGGCGAGATGGAAATTTGGCCAGTGTATGGGGCTTAAGGTGGGTGATGGAATGCCTCCCACTGTTTTGGTCATTGTACCATTTGCGAGAGAACTCTTTTACCCTGTAGTCATGGAATTTTCTATACTCATCTCACAAGTGTGTAGATGGGGGACTGTGTATGAGATATGGCTTGCCTGTCATCATTCTGACGCGCCTCATCCAGTACGCTCAATTAATCTTGTATTCTTCACTTGGCAGTCCATTCTAATATTCCTTGACAGAATCAAAGATTTAGGCAGACAAAATCATCATGCGCAATTCACATGGAAAAAGGCATGCAATGTATGACGTGAAAGAGTTTTGTGTTTTCCAAAAATGAAAAAATGGCTTTTTACTCAAGGAAGACTATTAGCAGCTTCAAGAGAGTGCTTAATTAGTGAGATGGTATTAACAAATGTGTTGAAATTTTGAACATCAAAAGAGGTTATTTACAAAGAGTATTCACGAAATGGGTGTCAACAAAATGCTCCTATTAGTTAGGGTCATGACACATGCATGATCACCGGGGGACCAGGGGATCGATCAGAATTCCTATTCTTGCTTTTTGCAAGCGGGAAGCTGTGGAAGTGGCTTAAAGAATAGGGCATAGATTGTAAACGATTTGAAGCCTGAGGGATCTCCTCCATTTGCTTTGGTGATACTTGAGATATCATTTTGCTTTGGAAAGTTTATCAGAATCTGACAAGACTTTCATTGATTTATTTTCCTTATCTTGGACGGCCAGGCGATTCTGTAAAAGGCAAGAGAAAGTGTGTTAGTCACGAATCTCTTTTTGGAAGTCAAATAATTGGAAGTGATACAACATTACTCTTCACTTGTTTGCAGATGATTAGGTGGATGAGGGGACATGAAATTTGGTGTTCCCCATGTCAGGTTAATTATTCCCCTTGATTGGTTTGTGGATGACACATCTCTTTACGAAGCCAAGTGTATTTGATGCAAGTCATTTCTGCACCCTAGCTTGGCTAGTACTGAGTTGTCAAACTTTAGCCATTGAGTTTGGCTCTTGAGTTGTGACGCTTCCTGTCAAATAGAGAAAATATGTTAAAAATGGGTTCAGATAGTAGGGGTATTGGAAACGATACTAGATTACCGTTCCCTAGAGCTTGTTTGTGCTAGCTCTTAGGGATGTTTGAATGTTGAGGATGACCTATTTATCTTGGCACGGTTCGGTGTTTCTTCCCATTGGCCTTCCTCGTATGCGTGATTGCTAGTCATCTTTAACGCCTTCCTTCTGTGGAATTTCTCCCTCTGTCCTTGGCTACAGCATTATTGAGCAAAAATCATGTACCTCAAGCTTCTATGGAATTTGAGATGGACAAATCAAAAACCTCCAATTTTGGTGGCAACTATTCTTTGGAAGAGAATGCCCCTAGAGTGAAGCTTCTGGATTTCAGAGTCATTGTCTAATGTGTAAGGTTATAGATCGCCTTGACTGTCTGAATTTTCTCCCTCTTGACAGTAATCACTTTTGAAGGTAGAGAAGGAATTTCTTCCTCATGCTCCTGAGTCTGTTGAAGCTGTGGCACCTGGCTGTGTCGCGTGACGAGATAGTCCTTCCATTTAGGGGGAAGTGAGGTACGTCATGGATGCTTTGATTTCAACTCTATGCCTGTACCTATTACGTTTCATCTTCCATATCTTGCGGCTGAGGATTCTTTTCATTGTTTCCCTCTTGAAAACTTTTCTTTCTGTCCTGGATTGTAGCAGTATTGGGCCAAGCCATGCTTCTCGAGCTTTTACGGAACTTGAGATGGGTGATTGGGCATGTCGTGCGGGAAGTTGGTCCTTCGGCTTAGGAGGGAACTAGGCAAGAGTGAGACATGTCATGGATGCCTGGATTTCAACTCTATGCCTGTACCTATTATGCTTCATCCTTTGCATCTTGTCAATAGAAGGGAGGGTTTGTTATTTTCAATGTCATGTTAGGGGATAAGACTTACCCTTTTTGAAACAGGATGATCTTCTCCATTTGCCCCCATTTTCTGGAACAATGTCTTCGTGTTTGACCTGTTCACATGACGTGCTAATTTCAGATATTAAATCAAAGGGAATGATATTCTGAAACCTAAAGTGAGAGAATTAGAGAGACAAACATGCTTAAATTCATCGTTTTATTAAGACAAAGGTTTTTGGTGATGAAATATTTTTTATTTTCAAAATGTATTTTCAAGGAGAAAAGGCATGAGGAAGCCCAGCCCTCAGTATTCTCCTTGGACGAAGTTTTCTTTTCATGGTTGGATAACATCGCTGGGCCGGTTTGGAATACTTCCTCATGTTTTTCAAAACAAAGTACTGGGATTTATACATTAGAGTTCTTAGAATGGGAAAATACAACGCTAGCACACTAGACATAATAAGAAACATGACATAAAAATAAGTAAAACCTATGACAACTCCTGTGTAAAGGGAATGCTTTGGTAGTGCCAGTCTTGGAGCTAAGTATCTCTGGATTCTTCGTCTTCAGCAGACTCGAAGTATTCGCATGCGATGACTACTTCGTTGAAGCTGCGGAAGTGCAACCCGTGCAGCCAACAGCGACAGTCGCAAGACAAAGCTTCTACAAACTGTCTTATCAACTCTTCTTCGGCTAGCTCAGGGTGGATTTGCATTATGAAAGCCTTTCATCTCTCGGCATATGTTCGGAAATCCTCCATCGGTCTTCTTTCGAAGTGGGCCGAGTCCTCACATGGCAGCTCGGTTCCGATCTGGCTTTGGTACTGATGCAGGAATGTGGAAGTCAGCTCGCTCCAATCTTCATGAGATGAACATTTGCTGTGAAGAATCATTGCAATGCAGACCCTATAAGGGTTTCTTGAAACGCCTGAGTTGTGAGCATTGTTGGGCCATAATACCGACTCATTTCTTCGTAGAGATACTGCAAGTGAGCCACGGGGCAAGTCATGCCATTATACTTGTGGAGGTTGGGTATCCACATCTCTATGGGGGTCAAGATCCTACGAGGGTGAGACGGACCTGATAGGTCTTGGTTGGGCCACTGATTTTCCCATTGCATACCCATTGTAGTGTCGAATTCTTCTTCTTAGGGACATTGGACTATACCGAGATTACTCCATTGCTTTCTTCGGAGTTAAAATCATTGAGGGGGGATGGGGCATTTAAACTATTCTCACGGTCGGGCGACGAGCTTAGCACCTCGTCGGGATCGTAGCGGATAAAGATGTATTCCTCCCCTTCTAATGAGCCTTCATTTTCGGATGAGAGCAGGAAACAGCTATAGGATGAACTATCAGTCTCGCCATCGAAAAAGCGCTGGAAGTCCTTGGGATGGTATTCTAGGGGCGGGAAGTCTTCAAGATCATATTCCAGGGGATGGCTGCCTTCAAGGTTATATTCCTGGGAATGCTCGGAGCTTTGGTACTGTAGCTCGTCGTCGGATGACGTATCAATTTGGCGAGGCTTTCTTTTCTTGGTTCCCGGTCCGGATCTTTTGAGTATGGCCCTATGCTTGGCTATCTCCATCTTGTTAAGGGAAGTGAGAGATATTAATGTTTCACTGTCCGAGTCACTTTCCAGGTTGATAGGGGTTGGTATTCTTTGTACCCTGGCTCTTGGGGTAAGTCTGGGGAGTTGCTTTGTTATGTCCCAGTCTTGAACAGGCTCTGAATCTGTGATCTCATACAAAGGTTCATTGCCTTTCCTAGTGGGAAACTTTTCGGTGGCTGGATGTTGTTCAACTGTCCATTCATTATGCAAGGCTTCATTACTACGCTTCTCTCCTGTCTCGGCAACTAGTGGCCTTTCTTGTTCCACGGTCATTAGCTCTTTGTGGGGCAGGGTTGTGTCAGGGCTGACGTTGTACTCTTGGAAGAAAACACGGATTAACTCTTTCCAGGTTTTAAGGAGACTGATCTTTCTAACAATGTACCATCGTAGGGCAGGGCCGGTCAGGTCGGACTGATATGATTGAATCATTCTTTGCACCAGGTAGGCCAGTAGGTAAGCTTCCGGGTGGGAGGTATTAGCATACTTTTCACATTCAGGTATTTTGAATTCTTCAGGGATCTCGAAATTGGAGTAGTCAGATAAGTCGATGGGATTCTGCCCCTGTAGTTGGTTTAACTTCTTCATGATTTTTTCAAATTGTTTATGGTATTGGCTAGTTTTTAGCACGCTTGCAGGGGTTACAACGGTGCTTAGGGTAATTATAGAGTTGGGCTCATCATGGGTGGATTTTATCTGTCTTGAGAGCTGTTGAAGGGCAATGGACATCTGTCCTATGCCGTCTTCGACGTGGGCGAGACGATTCTATACTTCATCCTGATCAGACCTTATCATGAGGGGCCAATCGCGGGTGGCCGATGGCTGATGATTCATGATTATCTACTTTGAAAGCGATGAATGAGCACAAGGTAGACAAAGATTGACCCATGGCAACGATCCACTACTTTTATTTAAAAGAGGGTTTTTACAGACTCCTGACGTCTAGGAATTGAAATGACAGAACCAAATACTAGACACTTAAAGAAAAATCCCTAGACAGTGAGACAAAGTTTTCAAAAAACTAGGGAAATATGACTACATATGTGACAGGGGGTCTTGTGACGACTGCTCGCTTCCTTGGACTGTCTCTGAGCCGAGTATCTGGCCTACTCCTCTTCGCAAAAGCTCTGCTCGTGCGGGCTGCTCTCTTTGATTGAGTGATGAACCGACGGCTTCCACTTTGCAGGGATATGATATTTGTGGATGTAGAATGCAGGGGCGTGGTGAGCTTCTTCTTCTCCTTCAAGCCTTTCAGGTATCATGATCTGTTTGTGGTGGCACTTGTTCGAGATTTCCTTGGCAGTAGAAATTTTGAGCGCGTAGTCATGGCTTGTGTTGAAAAGGATCGGAGGGGTTCTCCTTCTGGAAGGCGGTGGGATCTCCTGTAGGACTCCGAACTGTCGTGCCACCTGGTACGGGTGATAGGGAATGGCGCCGGTGCAATCGAGTAGCGGAATTGGGTGGTAGTGCTTGGAGCAAGCCTTCCTTTCATGGAATCGATCGGCATACCACTAGAATGTCTTAGGAGCCGGATTCCTCAGGAAGTTAACCCAATGTAAAGAGGTTTGATTAGGAATATAAGGTCCTAAAACCATGAATTTTTGTAATGGATGCTCAGAAGTGTTTGTTTCAAACGACCGCATGATGCCCCGGTATTTGCTTAAGTGGGAAAAGAACCAAACTTGTAAAATTTCGGGAGGATCTCGCATGATTTTTTCTGTATTGTCTTTAAAACGATCAAGCGACAAGGATGTTTCAGCTAAAATCAAGTTGACATAGTTTGCCCCCCATAAGATTTGATCAACGATCAAAACCATCCTAAGACTTATAGCGTTTCTTTGGTGGAGGAAAATGATGAGTCCGAAAAAGGCTAGGAGGAAAATCTCACTTTTTTGGGTCATAGGCTGATTTTGAAAACATGCATTCAAAAACTCTAGTGGGCAAGTATAATTGTTGCTTTCAAGAATTTGTTTCATAACATGAATTTCAGCTCCTAAAAACCGTGCCAACTCACGCCATGGGAGGGGGCCTGTTAATAGTCTGACTAGCTCTTTCCCAAGGGGCATTCCAGTGATGATGATGTACTCTTCTAGGGTCGGGGTTAGCTCAAACCTACCGAACATAAAGGTGAGCGTCCTCGGGCGCCAGAAATGTGCAATGGCTTGTATAACTTCTGGGCGAACAGTAATTCGGATTAATGAAAAGAGATGGCCGAGCTTGGCCTTCACAAACTCCTAGGCAGGCTGATCCAACTGACCCCACCATCTAAAGAGTTCTGTCTTGGGAGTAGGAATGAATTGGATGTCGTCTTCCCCCATCGCATATGAATCGGGATTTTGAAAAGTTTATCCTAAATCGCCATGGGCCAATAAAAAAGACTATGTAAAAAGTAAATAAATTACTTTGCTTTTTAAGTAAAATGACAAGCACAAAGACATGCACATGAGGCGTGCGGCTCGATTTCTAACTCAGAAGGCTTGTTGAAATTAAAAGGGCATCTGCTGGTCGCAGTCTCGCGTTAGCAGCGTACCCCCTTAACTCCGGCTAAGAAATTCGGGGAAAAGAAAAGGCAACCTCTACATGGCAGTCTCGTTTTCGAGGCCGTATCTTTCTTAACACCATCCTAAAAATCCTATGGTGGCCCAAGTCCGGCGGCCGGGTTGTGTGTGTCATGTGTAGTGTTTAAAACAGTAAAGCATGCACAATAGTCTATAATCACAGGACAATTTAATTTAAGCAAGCTTAAAATAAACTTCTAAGCAATTGACCTGTAAAAAGAAAAAAACCTAAGTCAGTAAGGAATTTAAACAAGATAAATATGGCCTAAGTCCTCAAAGTCCCCAGTGAAGTCGCCAAGCTGTCGCGACCCCTTTTTTTCGAGGGCACTCGGTCAGATCGGGTACGAGCACCTAGGGAGGCTAATGGCTTGGCTAGATTTAATTAAAGCCTGGACTCTCCCAAGTCCGCCAATTCACGACTTTAAAATATTCGGATTGTAAATCAATTTTTAAAACGAAGTCGTCACTAATCAATTTGGGGTAGGTTGATTAGAAACCCAAGCGAAGTATCGGGAGAAATACTTGCTCCTGCGCAACCAGAGAAATTAGGATTTGGGACTTGATTACACTAGTTAATCACTAATGCCCTTTCGGTACCTAATCTTGTTTAAACTCTAAGGTTTTTTTGGATGTTTGGGGATATTCCATGTATTTTGGAAAAATCACACTTTTTTTTTTTGTGTGTTTTTCTCATTTTTGGATATAAAAGGGATTTTTGGATTTTTTGGGGTATTTTGTGGAAAAATACGAGTCTTTTGGTATTTTATGAAAATTTGGGTCATCTTGTGAATTTTGGCAATTTTGGGATTTTTGGCAATTTTTGGATTTTTTGGAAAATATAAAATATTTTTGGATTTTAAGCATTTTTTAGAAATAATATTATTTTGATTTTTTGATCTTTTTTGGAAAGATAAAACATTTTTTAAACATTTTTCTGATTTTTTTGAAATTTAAAATGATTTTTGGAAATAAAATATTATTTTTGATTTTTTGAAAATAAAAATATTAAAAACGACCCGAGTCGAATCCATGGGTCGGATCCGCCCGGGCCAGCCCGAAACGCGAAGGAACCCGCGTTTTGGGTCAAGGCGCCAAAACGGCGTCGTGTCGGGTGTGAAGGCCCGACCCAGCCCGACGACCCGGCTCCGCAAACCGGTTTCGGCTTTCCCGCAAAACGATGTCGTGCTCGCCCCCTATCCAAACGGTGTCGTATCCGCTCGGCCAGAGACCGGGTCCCAGGGGCGGAACCCTACTCGGATCCGGCCCGACTTTTAACCCGATTTTCATGAAAAGACGAAACGACGTCGTCCTGGGGAACAGCCGACTCGATCCGACCCGACGACGACTGACCTCCCATTTCAGCGAGAAACGGTGCCGTATCCGACTCGGCTCCCCAAAACGACGCCGTCTAACTCGGCTCTTTACACCGCGTGGAGCGACGCCGTTTTTACGGACACCAGCCCGGATCCGACCCGCTTCGACAACCCACCTCCTAGTTTCTCATGATACGACGCCGTTTGGCCATTTGACTCGGACCCGACCCGACCTCGCGACCCGATGCTCAATCCCCCTTTTTTAAACTACGGAACCCTACCCGGTTCCTGGTCCGGTCGCAATCCCGGTGACACGGGATCGCGACCCGAAAATCCAGGAACCCTAGGGTTCCGAATTAGGGCAGGAAGAGGCGGCGGCGGCGATGGCAAGTGCGACGATGACGGCGGCGGCCGGCCTGAGGGCAGGAGGTGTGGTGGAGACGGTGTGGGGACTACCTGGGGTGACGTGGTGAGGCCGGAGGCGGCGGCAACGGTGGGGACTCGCGCAGCACCTCCCCATGATTTTTCTCTCTCTCTCTCTCTCTCTCTCTCTCTCTCTCTCTCTCGCTCGACTCCGGCGGAGCTAGGGTTCTCAGCCGTGAGCCCTCACCCCCGCCGAAGTCTCTTAGTAGGGTAGTCGAGGGCCACGACTTTGATCCAGCTTCCTCCTTCGCCTCGCCTCGGTGTGTCGATTAACGGGGAAGAGGGGTATTTATAGGCCGAGGATGGCCGGCCGACGGAGCTCAACCGGGAGGACCGCCGCGGCTCCGGCCGGCCGGACCGGCGTCCCATCCGACGTGTCCGTCGGCCGGCTACTCCCCCTGCTCTCCCACGTGCCTCTACTCGCCGTACGCCGTGCCGTTCACGCCATCGTTCGCCTTGCCTTTCTCCGGTCGTCGCGGCTCAGGCGCGTGTAGCGCACCGAACCGGGCGAAAAAGGAGATGCCCGTGGGTCGAGCGCGGGTCGAGCTGACCCGCGAGGGGGGAAGGGCGCGGCTTTGGGCCGCGAAGGCCCAGAGGGCTGCTTTTTTTTTTTTTTCTCCTGTTTTTCTCGTTTTTTGGTTTTTTGCTGGTTTTTCCGGTTTTCTATTTTTTCTATTTTTTTCAGTTTTAATCAAAATAAAATAAAATGAAAACAGTAATAAAATTAATTAATAAGCCAAAAATAAAAACCAAAAATTAGGCGTCAACAAAAACATAATAGCAACCAAGGGGACAAACTTTTCTACAATAGTTATCAAACAAACAAAGTTTTCAAAAGAGGATTGTAACATTGAGTCGTCTAAGCATTTACCCTGGATTAGATCCTATGGAAAAGGAGATAAAATTCAGTTCACATTAAGTTATCAAAGTCTTTTCGAGAACTTTATCCTCTAGGGATTGCTATATCATGAAATGCAGTGCGAGTTTTTATGTTATGCTTGTTACATTGGTTGTGTTCAAGTTTCTCCCACTTTCAACCATAACAAATCAAATTAGATAATGGATATATATATATCTCTCTGCCTCCTTGATTTATCCATTGGCTCCCCCTATAATGGCTTTTGTTACGTGAGCACTGGTCTTCTTCCTAAGTAGATATTTCTGCATTATGGTGGTTGTTTTTTGTTTTTTGTTTTTGTGTTACTTGAATTATGCCATTCTTTTTATTATTTTGTGAAAACTTTGTTTGTTTGATAATTGTTGTAGAAAAGTTTGTCCCTTTGGTTACTATTATGTTTTGTCAACTAATATTCAATTAGGTACTCATCATCTAACTATATAGGATATTGGACAAACAAGAATTGTAAGCATGATGGTTACTGGACAGTGGTTCTACAAATTTGAAGAAGCAAAGAAAATGGGAGGTGGAAGTTAGTTGTGTGACCATATAGAGCTCTTTTATAGTTTCCTTTGAGATAAGGTTCCTGTAGAATCTATGATGCATAAGTGTGTAATACATTTCATTTCAATACACAAGCGACTCCCTAATTGAAAACAAAATCTTGATGTCATAGTGCAAAAGATTTATGACACTATTGAAAAGAAGCTATGAAAGTTGACTAACAATGATTATGAAGATAACAAACAACATGAGATTGATCATCTCCTTCAAAAAACCTTAAAATGTTTGGCCGAAATTTGTGCTCCTACGAGCTTAGTAAAAGAAAAATTAATTATGCTCATAACCTCTCTGTATTAGTCCAATTAGAATACGATTCATGTGGGCTTCTTTCTATTAAAAATGCTTCTAATATGCAAGTTATAAAATATTTTCGATTAGAGATTACGAATGACTTTTAATTTTCTATGCAATAAAATGCCTAAATAAATTGTCAAAATTTAAGTATCAATATAGTGGCAAATAGCCATTGTGGACATCAACAATAAAAAGCAACAATGATGGTTGTGGTTGGACACAAACCAATTGTATGTTTTCTTTTGTTTCATTTATTTTCTTTTTCAATTGTGCTTAAATTTGCCGAGTAAATGAATTATGTTAGTAAAATTATACGACATGAAAATTTATTTAATGAAAGCCTCGATTTGAGCAACATATCCTAAAAGTTAATTGTGCATTGATGTACTTTCCTCACCAGTGAATTTAGCTTGAAGCTTCCTTAGTAATGTAAAGATTATCTAATGGTTTTTAGATTAATGTGTACCTTACTATTAAAGGTGAAATAAAATCCTCCTCTTTTACCCAAGAAAAAAATAAAAGAACTTACACATTGTGGTAATTTCAATCTTCCAATTTTTATTCTTTGATAGTCCACATCTATTTAATGTGTCGATAAAAGTTTCCAAATTGCATGCTGACTTTGCTTCAAACAATGGGAATTGAAATTTTAGTACAAAATACTTTTTATCATTTATGTGGTTGTTGTGACCTTACCTCTAGTGCACCACCTTGGATTTGGTTAATAGACTATTAAATTTAGACTTAACTTGGATTCTCACAAATCCATACCAATTCACAACTTAGGATTCAAGTTGTAACAGGCAAATGATTTCCAATTAGGAGTTGCCACTAATTCATTCTTTGATAGGTCAAGTTGTAACGGGCAAATGATTTTCAATTAGGAGTTGCCACTAATTCATTTTTTGATAGATTGATTAAAAACCCAAGTAAAGTAACGAGAGATTTAATATCCTTTTAAGTATTGTAATTTTATCAAAAAATGTTTAGCAAGTAATTTTGGTTCATTTTAACCTATCCACTAATATGTAAGGTGATCATGTAGGTACGCAACCATTATATAATACTCAATAAAGCATAGTAGTAAATAAATTGCAAGCACAAGGAGGAAATATTTATCTTGGAGCAACGAAAACATCTGTAATATTAGTTAGAAATATCATATCAATAACCTAATTATGATATCTAATTAACACGCAATTCACTCGATATTTTTCTTAGGGATTTCACTTATTTAAATGAAAGATAACCTACATGCAATGCTTGTAATGAAATTAATTTAAATGTAATTACACACAAAGTATGTCTATTTTAACTCAACATGCAATTTCTAATGAAACTACTCTACGTGAGATGCAATTTAATAAATGAATTAATATATAATTTCTAATGACATACAAAATTGATATGCAACTATTTAGCATGACATACAATTTCATAAACCTAACATACAATCACTAAAGACATGCAAGCAATGACATAACATATATATACATATACATATATAATCACATGGATAGTGTTTAAGTAGCATTGACACTGACACACGATAGCGACACGCTACGCCACGCCGACACGTCATTTCTAAAAAAACAAAGAATTCCGACACATTGAGACACGTTGGATATTAAATATATATTTTAATATATATATACATAATAAATTGTCATTTTTATGTTTATTTCAATCAAATTAATTTGATTCAAATTCATAAATAAATAATTAATTAAATAAATAAGCCTAGAATGAATTTACACTAAAAACATTAATCCACAATTTATTAATATCATTCATCGTTTCAATTTGACAAATTCAACTCTATCCCAATAATTCATAAAACTTAAAGAAAATACAAGTAATTCACATTCTGGACTCGCATGTTAGATATGCCGGAAGAGAAGAAAAAAACTAAAATAATGAATTGAATATCACAAGAAGTGAGAGTCAAAAGAGAAGAGAATACTAGGTTTTTCTTATTTATTTATTTATTTATTAATTTTATTATTGTGTTTTTTTTTTTCACATATATATATATATATATATATATTTTGACCTCTCATTCATTGAAAATTTTTAAAATGGACCTCGATAGCGGAATCACGTGTTGGAAACTCGTATGTCGAAATTTCGACTCGAGTCTTTGGGAAAGTTGATCGGGTGTTGGATTTTCCGACACGTGTTGATCAAGTGTCGGAGAGTATTCAAGAGTGTCGGACACGTGTCGAAGTGTCCGACACGACACGAAGGCTCTTAAAGTGTCAATGCTTCATAGGATAGTGATATGACACATCACATGGTGTTGATGATGTGGCACTATGACATAGCAAGTTGACATGGCATTGTTAATGAGGCAAAAAGTGATGCATGGATGACGCAACTAGACCTACATGGCATGCATTTAATTCGTATTTAAAAATAACCGTAATTTAACCATCAAGTTTAGGATAATATCAAACTTAAACTTGGAGATAATCTATGTTCGGTCTTAATTTAAATTTAAATATAATTCTATCCTTCCAAAACCCACCTAAATATGCACTCTATCATAATATCCTAACTTAACAGAAATTCTATCTAGCATGATTCTACCCTAATATTATCTCTTAAAAAAAATCTATCTAAACATTCGAGGTTATCTAACAGAATCTAACCTCCCTCTCTCTCTCTCTCTCTCTCTCTCTCTCTCTCTCTCTATATTCAATTATAAAAATAATAAAATAAAAGATAAAAACCCATTATCAAACGATATTCACACAATCAGCAAAGAATATCACATCTGTTAAAATTTGGAAACAAGATAAATCTAAATGGTTATGGATAAGGTAAAAGACTTTAGTGCATGAATCATATCTCATGACTGAGATTAGATGGTCCTCTATATGCACCTTGCTAAATTAGGGAACATATATTTTCGCTATCTTATGAAACGTGCAGTGTCACTCAATAATCAAATTAAATAGTGAAATCGGTCAAATTGAACGACAAAATATTCAAATTAATATCAGACAAAATCGTTACCTAATTCGAAATATTGTGTGCATATCGATTATAGATTGGACTCGATGGACAGCGATGGACTGTGGCACAGGATCACGATGATTCACGATGGAGGTGCGGCGGCTCGCATGGCCGACGGTGGGTTTCTCAGCCAAGGGGGTGCTTTTGGCTTGGCTTACGCGAAGGCGGTGGATCACACGGTAGGGGCCCCTCGGGTCGTTAATTGAATTGCTGCAACGGTGTTTCCCCAATGACCGGCGTGGCTGGGCTAGAGTAGTGATGAGAAAGCACCAACGGACGGTGAAGTTCCTAAATCGTTGCCGGGAGAACGCTGAGACAAGCTGCTGGTTCACCGTGAATTCACAAGCACGACAAAGCTCTTCGTTAAAGAACCTTGACCTTTGGCCGTGTTCTCCTGTTGTGGCTGCCCCGAGAGAAGTTATTGTTGCCCGTCCACCTGTTTGTCTGTCGAAGTGGGCTGTTGCTTCGCTGGGTGATGGTCAGCAAACTTCTCTGGTAATTGCACATCGATGAAGGCGTGAGGGGATGAATCCGTTGGTCGCTCCGTCGGGCACAAATGCGAGGCACAGAAAGGACACGGTGAGCAGGAGAGTTGCTGACCGTGAGCAAGAGCGTCGGTCTCCGTGTCAACGAGGAAGCGACGGCAGGAGCTGGACGTAGCGCTGGATCTTCACCGGTGCAGGTCGGCTTTGAGGCAAGACGAAGCGGCCGGGGGTGCTCGACGAGGGACGGCAACCGCGAGGAAGGGACTCGGCCCTGAAGCTTATCTGGATGTTCTCCTTTCTTCTCAATGCGGCCGCCTCTCGCTTTTAGCCGTGTCTATTGTGTGCAGCCCTCTCCCTCAATTCAAAATGTGAAGCCCTAGTGCCAAGTCTAGGATTATAACTTTCCAATTCAAAATCTTAAAAGATACGCCATATCTCCACGAAAGAAGACTCCTTTCTCATCAAATCTAATTGTGATAATATCAAAAGAAATTACTCAATTATTCAATATTTTCCAACATGGCTTTTTTAATGAAAAATTCGGCTCCTAATAATGTTCATGGGCTTGGTTAAATTTCCTAATTGACTCCAGAATTATCCATTCAACTCTATTCGCCACCGATTCGACAACTATGTATTTAAATGAAATATGCTCATAATGACTATATGCAGTTTAATAAAAATTGTGTTTGCTAGGGGTCAAGATCGATTTTTAATTTTCCTAATGCAATGAATAATTGAACAGGTCACCAAAATTTAGATGCCAATAGAAGTTATATTGATTAATATTATCTAGTATATTATATTTTCTAAAATAGATGATCCAGAAGTCCATATAAACATAAGTTTTTTTTTTTTTTTTTTTTACCACATAAACATAAGTTGAAATATCGTAGAATAATGCCATTTTCTTTTAGTCCGAATTTGTTGGAGCTTCAACACGTGAAAAATGGAAGTCCAGTGCTTGTGTCGTGTAAGTTGCCACATCATCACATTCCATCCAATAAACAAACGAGGTACTATTTATTCTTCATGTGTTCCATCTTCGCTTCAAGTTTTTGTCGCTTGCCCGTCCCTACGCCACCCCCAACCCCCGGTCCCCCCAACACCAAAAAATAAAAAATAAAAAATCTAAGCTTGTGATTTCACGCATCGCAAGCAGAGGGAAACCCTCCAAAACCACCCATTTACATCATAATCATGATGATGCGCTAATCATAAGTTGGATGCTCATTTACATTTTTTTTTTCCCTTTCTTGTAGCTGCATCCTGTGTATACAGTTAAAAGGAATGATATTCTTTACTTGTGATTGCCAAGTTGGAGATAATGAGAATGGATATCATACAAGACAAAGTCATAAATACACACAAAGTACATGGACAAGCTCCAGGCGACATTAGCTATATACATCAGATATTTCCATTAAAGCAGAAGCGGATTCATGATACGGTAATTGAGAGAGAGAGAGAGAGAGAGAGAGAGAGAGAGAGAGAGAGAGAAGACAGTACCTAGTCCACTTCTTGACAACTTACCTCCGGGGCTTTGCTCATTATCGAGGTTCGTATGGTACACCAATATCAAACAAGGAACTAACTAGGGTTTAAGGGTGCTGAATTCCATGCAAACACCCGTCAACTGAGAAGCCTCATGCTCCTACCTCAAATTCGTTGTCTGTCCAACCTCTATCAGAATATGTCTTGTTCGAGACTACAGCAGTCAATTTTCTTATAAGGAAGACTCAATGACATCAATTTAGTGATTCAAAACTCTAAAGATTTTCAGCATTCATAGATGATCTTATCAAGCAATGACGGATGAATTTTGGCTTATAATATCAAATGTAGACATACTATATGTAGAAAAGAGAGATTATCATGATATTATTCTTATTTAGAAGAAGTGTTTCGTTGGCCTTCTCCTACAATGTATTTGCAAAAGAGGGTTATCATGATGCAAGTTTGGCTTCATTTAGAAATTACTTCTATCCCGAGGTGCTCCAGATAAAGATTTGACTGCATGGTAAAAGAACAAGAAGAAAAAGACCTTTTAACTCCAGTAGGAGGAAAATGGCGCTGTCACAAAAAGTTCTGGTGGTCCAAAAAGCTGATATGACACAATAATTGTAAGGTCCTGTCGGGAAATGATAGGGAGAGTGAGAGCTATAGGGTCTCCAGGCACTTGTAAGAGTTTATGGAACAGAATTCCCCGATGCGAACTCAGTAAAGCCAGATGATTCACATGCGAAATTTCAGTGACCAGTACCACGACTCGCTAATCTCAGGTTTTCTTGTAGGTGGTTCAAACTATTACGAAGAGATTAGATGTCCCTTATATTGTTTGATTTTCGACCATGTCAAAGTATTCAACATTACTTATATAAATAATTTATAGTCTTCAAATAGATATAGTCTTCCTCCACATAGCAACTTAACATTTCTAATCATACACAAATTGAAAATAGTACTCTTGTTCCAAAAATTTTTATTGGTTGAACATATCTCCTTGCAATTTTCAAAGTCTTACGTGTAAGATGTATACATAGCTCATTGTTCGCATTTACTGGCTAATCCAATAACCTTCTACTTCTTATCAATCAATTCCTTACTGCTTTAAATATCTTACGTCTGCAAGAGTTATGTAGATCTATGAATCATTATCTTCTCCCACGCTGTATCATCTAGTGGCACCAGTTCACTGTATTTTTTAATCCTAATTTCTGTCCGTCACAAGCCTATTGGAGTGAAGTCCGTGGCAAAATAATCAAACCACGGTCGCTAAAGAAAGAAGTGACGAAGTGCTGACCTCCCCATGAGCTATAGCTTTCTTATCAATTCAATCTCCCTTACATAGCTAGCTTTTTACTTGGAATGACCACATATCTATGTAGACATTAAAAAGTACACACCAGTTAAGGGCGACCTTGTTCCTCTACTTCTTACTTGTCGTTCAAACCCAAACACGCTCAACCGCCAAAAAATCACTCATGGGTGTGTCCTCAAAATAGTTTGATGGAATATAGGACACAGGCTACAACCGTAACATATGGACTGATCAACCGGCCAAACTTTCTAACATAAGATACGACAAGCAAGTCATTTCTTACGATATAGAGAACTCCGTGCGTGTGTGAGATCATATGTAAGAATCACAGGTCAATCGGAGATACATGGTTGATTTGTCTTGAGGAAAAATCAAAGACCTAACACGAGATTTTTATGGCGATGGCTCCTAAAAGTGATTTCTCAAGTCAAACGATTTAAACTGTTCGAAGATGGACATGATTGTGCTTGATATATTAAAGTGGCCTTCGGAAGATTCAAGCTTTTGTTAGCTTGGAAAGATCAAAACTAGGTTTTTCCCAACAGTTGAGATAGGAGGAAAATCCAAAGAACGAACACGAGATTTAGAGAACTCCATGCGAGTGTGAGATCATATGTAGGACTTAACAGTCAATCGAAGATATTTGGCTGATTTGTCTTGAGAAAAAAAAAAAAAAAACTGCTAAAAAAGATTTCTCCGGTCAATAAATTTCAACCCTTCGACGGCGGATATGATTGTACTTGATATCTTAATCTGGTCTTAGGATGATTCAACTCGTTTTTAGGTTGGAAAGATCAAAACTAGGTCTTTGCCAACAGTCCCGAACACATATGATCAGGTCGAACAGACAACGAAGCAAAGGACAAAGCTGCAAAAGGCCACTCACTTGAAGAGCGTCGCATAGAATTCACTCACCGGTTGAGTTTGAACGTATGCTGAGCACAACAAGCTCGATCTGGTAACATGTTAATCTGTGCCGAGAACATCTGAGAGCAAATAACAACACCAGCTAATCGGAGTTAACACTTGAACCAACACATGCAAGCTTTAAACCTTGAAATCACGATGAACTTATGGAAGGTGGCCCAAAAAAAAGGAAACGACGAAGAGAAGATAAGCATGGAAGAAGAATAGAGATAACTATGATTACCAAGTAGGCGTTGCGCTATCTGGGAGAGAGAGGTTGAGGCAACAACTTGCGAAGCCGATTTTTTCGCCGATAAGATCTACAATTCTTTCTTTAATAGAGAGAAATTGAAAGAGAGAGGGAGAAGAAGAGATAGAGAGAGATTTCAAGCGTGTGAGCTTCTCAATAATTTCTTGCTTCGGCACGCGCGGAGAGAGCTTTGACTCGCAGGTGAAATGTTTTCGGTGATGGAGATATGTGAGGAGAGGACTTGCGGTGCATGTAGGTCTTGCGCTCACCATTTCTTTTTCTTTTTTAACCCCCAAACCCCAACACGAGTTTAATAGTATTATCGTCTCCTTTATTTTCTTCCCTTCTTTCGGGGGGTTGATGTAAACCGACGCGACATTTGCCAGAACTTGGAAAGCAACATCTTCATTTAATATATGTTGATGAACCAATCCTAGTTACTGATAAAGGTTTGTTAAGATATTTATCAGAAAGCTGATAACCGTGCTACATTCTAGGCATATATATTTAAATATATACACATTTTGTCACGTATGATGCTCCCAGATGAACCGCTAGTCGCACTTGTGTCTTGTCCTTGCAGACCGGTCACATTGATTGAATGTATGTCATGATTTGGAGAAACTCTTACTCCATGTTCCAAAAGAGATTATTATAAAAATTTTCCTGACGTGGACTACATTAATTGTGATTGTAATTTATCGTTTTACGGGATTAGTCTAATAAGATAAGACATAAGATTTCTTAATAGTCAAATATAATTTGGTTTATGTGGATTGAGTTGAGCTTGGCCGTGATAAGAGAGTCTGAAAACTTTGTAAATAGCACTAAGGTCTCTCCTATAACCCTCATTATTTCATGAATACTCTTACCTCACATAAAGAAGCTGTGAGAGGCGGTCTCATCATGCTAGGATTTGAGGGTCATAGAGGAGAAGAACCTAAACGTTAAATTGTTCCTCATAAAGAACAATGGATTCCAAACCAAGTACGCAAATCTTCGTCTTCTCCTCTAATATGTTCGAGTTTCTAGCTATGTTGATCTTGAGATGCTGCTTTGACGGCCAACAACTATTATATATGTTGATTTTTTTTTTTTTTTTTGGATGAGGACCATTATATATGTTGTTTCTTACTCCACAATCCAAATAACTTGCATCGTGCGTGTTTGCTTATGGTGATCAAAATGGTTGTTTATCAAGATTGGCATATTAAAAAGTAGCAAGTTTAAATTAATCCTTCGTAAATATAAAGATAAGATACATTTCTTTTTCTTTTTTATGATTAAAAAAAATCAGCCTTGATATGGAAAAACTTGTACGAAAATTAACAACTTGAAATCAAGGATGGAAAACATTATATGAAAATATCAAGAATGACCATCCAAAAATTAAATATTTTGTTTTTAGTTGAACCAAAGGCATCTGGCAGCTTGGTTTGGTTTCAATAACCAAACCAAACGGCCAAATTATATAGTACTATCAATTAATTCATTTTCTTTGTTGTATTTGTAATTTACTTATGAAGTAACTTTTTCCCCTTATCTAATTGTGAATTCGCTAAGATTTCTATTTTGAGTGAACATAATTTAGTACTATCTATTTGTTCTTTGTCAAATTAATACCCTTTCAATATTACTTCCAATGGATTAGGGCGCGCATGATTGCCCACAATTTCTGTTCCAGAAATTGTTTTTCTATTCCAGAAACAATTTTGGAATAGAAATCCATTTGGTAAAATTATTCCACTTTTCTATTTCGAAATAGATTCTTATTCCGTAAATAGATCCGGACTAGAAATCGAAATAGAAAATATTTATTTTTCTATTTCGGAACAAAAAATGAGAAATAAAAAAAAATTTTATCGTTCATCGCCGCCGCCGCTGCCGACCGCCGCTGTCGCCGCCGACCACCGCCGCGGCCGCGCCGCCGCCGGTCGCCGAACGCCACCGCCGGCCGCCGCCACCGCCGTTCGAAAGAAAGAAATTTTGTGTCGTTATCAAACGGTTATTTTTATTTAGAAACTCATCCAGAACTAGAAATAGAAAAATCTATTTCTGTTCTAGAAATCATTTCTGGAATAGAAATGATTTCATGCGCGCCCTTAAAGATCATCAAATTATAAAAATGTTAAAGACGAACAAATAAAAGATAGAACAACAAACCAAACCAAAAGGCGATCCAAAGTACAATCGGTTTGGTACAATTTCATTTTCATTCAATGTGTCAAAATTTTCAAGCATTTTGGATATTTAAACCGGTGAGCCATATACTTATACTTGCAATATCTTTCAAGTCATTTTATGAATCAATATCCGTATCTCTATTATTAATTTTATCTTAGCTCGTGAAGATTTTTCATTATGCTAAACCTTTCACGGTTCTTGGATTTTTCTTATCTTCTATTTTACATATAAATCGTGTGCTTCCGTAATAGACCGCTAGAAATAATAACGGAGTCATCTAACAGGTTTTTAGGATACTTCATATTGAGCTCGACTCGATCATATTTGGTTTGTGACGAAAATCCTTACTCCTGGACTAATGACAACTCATCAACTTCTTTACTATCGTGGCCAAAAGTCAAGTATTTCCTTTCGTCTCCACAGAATAAAAATATAATTATGCCAAAGAAAATTTAACAACAGTAGACTTTTCTGAATAAGTAATTTTGAAAAGGATTGGCTGGCTGAATATCAGGTGCAAGAATAAGGAGATTTACTACAATAATTTAACAGATACAGATGCTAATAATGACATTTTAACAGATACAGATGTTCATGATTTTTAGCCAAAAAAAAAATTATCATATAGGTAAGAACTCTAAAATTGTAATTTTGGGATGCTTATTGTATAATTGTCAACCTCTGGGTGGCGGCCACGCCTTTGTTTGGAATGTAACGCGTCGCATGGGTGAATGATGACGTTTCTAGATCAAGGTAATCATGGGACCCCTTCAGCTAACTTTTCTGTTTTTATGTTTTTTTTTTTTTTTTTTTTGGCCCGGCCGGGGGAGAGGGGGGGAATGTACCTCATGCGTTTTTAATGTGACCTTCTGTGTGCATCCATAGCGATTAATAGAATAAAATCGATATTCGTCTTTATCTCGGAAAAATTGAAATTTCATATACATTATGCTATTTAAAGTGGCAAAGCTTTGGTTATTTGTTCTTTACATTGAAGTGATATCAATAATACTTGTTTACAAATATTTGGTATTTGGTTTAGCTTAAACAATAAAGCACGACTCTTATAATTGTCATAATATAATAATTCGTCTAATCTAGATCTCCTAATTTAATCAGTAATCATGAAAGTACATGTTACATTATTACATATTACTCATAATGTAACTTGTAAGCAAAATTGTTAACTAGCTAATAAAATAAATGATAAAAAAATGTAATTACATAATATTGGAGGGAAGGACATTTTGGATATTCATTTCTATTCCTTTAATATTACAACGTCAAATGAAACAAAGTAGTAGATATTTACTCTCAAGGGGTTGATTGAGCAATCAATCACTTGCTTTAAATTAAGCAAATTCTTGCGTTTAAATTACAGCATCGCTTATTCATATTAACTTTGGAGGGCAAGCCTTATTTGATGCACATAGATAGGATAATTTGTGTGTATCTGTCAGGTTAGTTGAGAAGCAAGATTCGAATATCCTATCTTATGAAGAAGGGAAAAAAAAAATACAATAGGCAATTGTACTTAAATGAGCGGCATTTTGATTACGGCTATACATTCCCTTACAACTCTAAATAATAATTTAACCAAACGTAGAACTAGTGGTGTTCGATATATGCTTTTGAGGAGTTTATTTGTCGGTGGGTTAATGCGAACACTTGTAGTGCGAGAAAATGTTGTGGTCTTGGACTCAATATCAGCCTATTTGATTAGTTTTGGTCGTAGACAAATATTTATTTTAATGAAAGGCTTTATTAAATTTATGCTAACAAGTTTTATGATTTCCTCACGTTCTTGCAGTCATGTTAAGAAACATATTTGATTTTTCCTCATATATACAAGGATAAAGAAGACGGACAACATGGTCTCGTTGTCGCTGTAAGATCACTTGCCCAAAGAACAATAATAGAACCCCAATTTGACGTTTATGATAACACGAGGATTCCAAAATGATATAAAATATTTAAGAAAGATAGGTTAAAGAAAGTGAGGATATTAATTTTGAAAGTACATGACGTAGCTTTGAAATGTTTTAAGTTTTCAAAAATGATAAAAAAGAAAGAAAGAAAGTATAAATAATTTTACATGTTTGTAGTCATGTAATTGAAAGGTTGCGAAAAATTCATTTTCATCAAAAGACTAATTGTTAAAGCTACACAAAATTATGAAAGAGAATAATTATCAGTCAAAATCTCTTCAACAAATCCTATAATCAAAATTATTTTGAAATATTTATTTAGATACAAATTATGTGTATAGGAAAATTGTCCAAAAATTTCTAACCCTATGGTGCAGCTGTTGATTCAGCCCTAAACTTTTAATTGTACCAATTTAGTCATAAATCTTTCAATTGTGTCGATTTAGCCTTAAACCTTTTGATGATTTTGCCAAACTAGTGCTAAATCTTATAATGATTTGCCAATGTAGTAGTATTTTGGCGATTTCCAATCAAAATTATCAGAAGAACTACATTGGTAAATTACTAAGTGGTTGCGGATTAGATTAATAAATTATCAAAAGGTTCGGAACTAAATTGATACAATTGAAAGGCTTAGGAATAAATTAGCACAATTAAAAGGTTTATGGCTGAATTAGCCGTCATGTAATAGGTCTAGAATTAAATTTTAATAATCAATAAATTTAAGACTAAATTGGTAATCATGCAATAGATTTATGATTTTTAAGATAATTATCTCCTATAAAATCAAATCATAGAAAACTAATGGAGTTTTGGATTGTGATAACTGAATAACAATATTGTCCATGTCAATTGTTTCATGAAGTAAAGAGGACTTCGATCTTGATTTCATCAAAAACTTTATTATAATTATCTTTTATATAGAGTTATGCTCAGAACAATTTATTTAATAGTTGTAGATCTCCGTTCAAAAACAATGATTGGGCAATAGAAATTCAGAAACAATCTCTGGTAAACTTTTCTGCTAATTTGACTCTCTTTTGCTAGCAAAAATCAATTTGAAGTACAAAAAAGGCTCATTTATAACATTACTTTTTACAATACCGTAACAAGGTTTAGGTGGGCGTTTGATCCAATGGATTTTTTTACATCTAATGAGACTCATTATATCGAGCTTTGCTCACAAACAAACAAAAAGAATTTGCACCTTTTTCCGACTTTCAACTTTTTACAATTCTTTTTGTAATCCGTACCTTCTTATGACCAAAAAAAAAAAAGATTCCGTTCCTTCCGAAATAAAAATTAACAAAAGTTAATTTGAAAAACTGCTGACCACGAAATTTTTCTGTACTTTGCGCAGCTCTTGTTGGATTGATTTTAAGTTGAGTTGATCCAGACAAAACAGAAGGATGCAGCAATAATTTTGATGTTGCTCACGCACTGCCAGGTAGATTTGTCGCTATTCCTCTCCGAGGGAATGAATGTCGGAAGACACAAATTCTACTTTTTATTTTATTTCTCTAGTGTTTATTCGACTGTGAATAGCCTTTCCATTTAATTAACCGGCTTATCCTATATACCTTACGCATGTTAATGGTAAGGCTGTAATATAATAGCCATCGCGGTTGTAATATAAGAGAACTTCAGTAGCCATCACAGTATCAATTCAGATAATGAAATACTACTATTACACTATTTGATTTAAGACTGTAATAGAGAAGAAAAATGGTTACATTATCTAAAATGTCATTACTCTTTATTATATTCTCTCAGTTTAATAGTTTTCATACTTTTTATAGTATGAGTAATATATTCCGGTTATAGTATGAATGATACATAATTAAATGATATCTGACTTACTTTTTCAGTGCGTAGTTCAATAAATACAAATTATATTAAAAAGGGACATTTTAATAGTACTAAGATAATTTCATTATGATAAATAGTTATTAATTTTTTTTTAAAAGTGTTGTTCACTTATTATCTCAAATAACTTAGTCATTATTAATTAGCTAAGTGATAAATTATGAGAAAGTATATTATTGACATAGTATGAAATAGTAATTTATAAATATTATGATTAAATTTATATAACATCCAATGTCAATAATTTAAAAATCAACATGTTATCACATTATTTACAATATTATGAAAATCATCGATAGCATCTCAATGTGCATTCAAATTATCATGTCAGTGGGTTTCTATTATGATTAGAGAAACACTAAACTTTTAGTAAAGTGAGAAGGACAGAGAGGGAGGAGAATAAACTATTTCACTTGGTGGTAACATGTACTATATATGAATTGTCGTTTAATGGCAATTTGAACTCTGGTTTTAATAAGGTCGGTGTTATAATAAATGCTATTACAAGGAAATATTGTGATATGTAATAGATATGGCTGCATCATACCTATGATATACATGAACATTGGATTTTATCCATTTAAGATGAAATTTCACATCATCAAGGAAATGTAAATCTACCCCATACATCTCTAGGCCACTGCATAACAACCGACTAATCATCATCGAAAGAGATAATCTCCTTCTATAAATTACATGAGAGAGAGAGAGAGAGAGAGAGAGAGAGAGAGAGAGAGAGAGAGAGAGAGAGAGGACCTGATCCATCGGTAACTTTGGGACTCTTGAGGACCGGAAAGGATCGGAGAGTGTTGATTTCCATGCAAATTCTTGTCAAATAAGCAGTCCTTCATCAGCATCCCACATTCGTCGACAGTTCGACCTTTAAGATCCTGTTAGGCCTAAGCTTTCTAGTGTTTATGTTGGTAAAGACCTTTTTACTTTATCTTTCTTTCTAGACTTGACGAAAATAATTAACTTAATAGGAATTAGCAAAAGGTAAAGGACCCTTGTGAGCAACTCTCCTTTATATGGGTATTGACTTTATTTTATCATATAAAAAGAATAATCGAAGGGAAGGTGCCCTGTGTCCCTAGAAATTCCGTAGATAGAAGAGCAAGTACCAACGGAGTTTCCAACGTCGTCTTACTTGCTCGTCATTTCCTAAATAGGAATGTCCGTTGAATCCCCAAAGAACCGAAGAAAGTAAAGCAGACCAGCTATTTTATATAATCTTATTCCACCATATAATCTGACTCATGCTTTTAAGATCTATTCGGAAGATTCCAATGGTCATTGACCCTGCGTACTTAAATCTTTTCTTTATATGCTCCATTGAATTATCACCTTTTTCTTTTTTTTTTTTTGTATATCTCGACCCATCATTTGAGATATCATGATTACACTATAGGATTTAGTATCATATACAAACCGGATGTAGAACTAATCAACAGTGTCTACGACAAGATCTCCTCCTTCCTGACGCCTGAAAGCAAACAAAAGAGCTTCCTTCTTGAAAAGTGGGTGTTATGAGACAACGATAGTTGCTAATTGTTTTTCTACTGTAACCCATGAAGCACCTAAAGGATCTATACAGGTCAACCCTAATCAATTGAAAGGCCGAATGAGCTTCTGATTATTCTTCCAGTCCTTTCACCGTTTCTTTTGTACATGGGTTTCCTTCTTGAATGAGGCAAGCCATATACATCTCTTGCATTTCTTTCACTGTTAACCGTCTCTACCTCAATGAAGACCAACCAATCTTGGCCGGAAAGAAAGAAGAGACCAACATTACGGGGAAAAGCCCTAAATTCTGGAGCAGGGAGTGGCCCATGTTTCCTCCATTATCTTTAGTTAGAGGAAACTTCTTTCAATCAGACCCCTGATTGATAGATTTTTTTCTTTTTTCCTTTTTTTTTGGTAATACCCGTCTTTGCATTTAACCTATTAGAGGAAGTTTCTTCACTATAGATTGCACCTTCCTAGTGATGAAACATCCAAGAACTATTTGGGAAAAAAATGATATACCATGAGAAGTTGAGAAACAGTGCGAGAATATATCTTGGAGTGACGTGGAGATCTGGTTATATCCCTGAGGAAACCGAAGTTCATCTCCAACCGCGGACTCGTTTACATCAGCCAGTCTTATATCGCTAATATACGGGTTAAACTAGAATCAACAAACAGTGCAGGGATTACTTACATCTAATCAATCAATACGAACTTATCATGATGGAAGAAAAGTCTGTTCCAAAACTAGGGTTTTTATGCAAGTCCTAACATCATGTGTGTTCAAGGTCGAACAGACAACGAAAGAGAGATTAACCTGCAAAAGGACCGCTCACTGGACAAGCATCGCATGGAAACCTTTCACCCATTTTCTGAAGGCGTAGTCGATCACTTCCCCAACTCTAATTGAATCCTCTCTTGACCCAGGTTCGCCTCGAACATCTCAGCCATCCGTCAATCCTTTTTGATGCGAAACACACAAAGTGGAGATGGGAAGATGAAGATGACGAGGGAATCAAATATATATGTTGTAGCTGATGATAATGAAGATGATCAACTCAGGAAGGAAGGTATATTTGTGACGTTGGAAAGGTGCAACCTGAATTTATAGAGAAGAAAGGTCATTGAAGAGGGTGGAAGCGTGCGAGAGCCTGCTGTTTGTATCTACTTCCCTTTGGCACGTGCGAAGCTTTTGACTCACGGGTGAAGCAATAAAAGGAAATAAATGTTCATGTGCAGTTGCCCTTCCGTAACAACCCTCCTATAAGAAAATTGAGAGAGAGAGAGAGAGAGAGAGAGAGAGAGAGTATGGTTGCAGATATTTTCTTGGTAAATAGGAAGCTGTCTAAACTTGTATCATTTCAGAATTGAAAGAGAAATGTGGATATGAATAATCTTTTTTGAGCAACGTATCTGAATCTTTTCTGGAGCTCGTTGATTTGTTTGCCGTAGTCATTTCAAAAACATAAGCCACCACTTCCCGGACTCGTTGCTGCGTCTGTCTTGCGGTTACTCGGCAGCATCATTGAAGGCTACCTTCATGACAATGACCAGCAGCGCAACTCCGCAACTGGTGAGCGCACACGACCACTTCTATCACCACACGCACTGCAAGACCAAAGTCAATGGATGATTAGATGAATCAGACTTACCTGACCAGCTCGACCAAACCAAGCCTCAGACCTAAATAACCTTTTTTCACAAACTCAGATTGTAATACTAGAAAAGTATGTGTACTTTAATGAAAACTTTTGGGACAGAAAAGTTAGCTTCGGCCTCAAACTAGAGCCAGGTATTTAAGCTCGTCTGCCTCAATAGCATTTTGTGTCAGACTTAATTGATGAAACCCAATTTCTTTTTTCTTTTTTTATACAATGAGCGAGTCTATCGAGCCAATTGAGCTGATTGATGATCGATCCAACTGTCAAACCTTCATCATCATTCACCGCTATCCTTGGTTGTCATCTCTAGCTACCCCTGACCAATCTCTCTACTTCCATTGCCAACAAGAACGATGGGCAAGTGGCCTCCACGAGCGCTGCAGTCCACCAATCATCACTTTCCGAGATTCCAAAGTATGAAGAATTTGCACAGGACATAGGCAATGCAAACTCCAGAAGAGTTCCTTATGTGCACAGCTCGTTATGGGCAAATGGTACTTACTACAATGCGATTACTCTTAAGGTCACGAACCCTCTGGGACAAATGTGTAGCTCCTGCATGATCGGAAATTGTAAGGTTGATCTAGTGTACAGGACAAGGCTCTAATTACGTATCTCTAGTTTGATGGAAGTACTCTATCATCAAGACTGTCCCACGACTCTCCTTCTAGGCGGTTGGCTTGAACACAAACTCGAGTTACAAAAAAACTAGTTTGTGACAGGCGTCAAATTTTGCTTCACGGATTGAGTAGAAGAATTCCTAATAATCTGATATATGGAAGGATAAATATCGCAAAAGGAATTGTGTTTCTTTTTTTCTTTTTTTACTTATACTTCAATATTGGGTGAGCTCATATATGAGAATGGGATATGGACTCATGAATCAAAACGTAGCCGTGAACTGTTTTTGAGAAATCAAATTAATGAGCACTCACAAATTGAAATACATGCATCATCTGTGGCTGTCTTTGATGAACGATTCATCTTTAGGGTTTAAATTGAATCTCCTGCATGTAGCTCCGGATCTTAATGCTTGATGAGAAGATATTCCATTTACGCTATAGAGAGAGAGAGAGAGAGAGAGAGAGAGAGAGAGAGAGAGAGAGAGAGAGAGAGAGGGAATGAAGGAAGTGAAGAGAGGTTAGTTGTGCTCGTGTGATTCTCTGAAGTGTTGATAGGGTGAGTCTACAGATCGTGGAGGCCAACCTCTCATCCACATGGTGCCACTTCTATCTACCATCCTCCCCACAACTCTAGATATAAAAAAATCTCTAGGAATAATAAAAGGACGTCCAAATCCTTTGCACCATCGATGTCTAGATCATCACAGTTGTTTGTACGAATGAAATATATTTCCGTGCGAAATAGATACATGGGCCAAAAATTACAATTTATTCCATTTCGCTCCAATTTTTCTTCGACTTCCACAGCGATGCTTCCTCCGACACCAATCATTTTCGTAGGTACCATCAGTACAACCCTCCATAAGGGGCTCAGGAGGTACTAGATTTGCAGATGTCGACTATTCATAGGTCGTCGGAAGGGTTTCTGAGCTTCCTTCCTAACTTAAAAAATCTTCGTGAATCTACAAGCAATGTATTTTTAATGGTTTGACGTGCATTATTGTAACTTGCCCTTCCAAGCTTCTTTCCTAACTTAAAAAATCTTCGTGAATCTACGGGGAATGTATTTTTAATGGTCTAACGTGCATTATTGTAACTTGCGAGCTCCTCTAGATCTGCTTGCGGATCTAAAATCGATGCTCTTAATACATTTCTTTCCCTAAATAGATGTGCAAATGTTTCGTCACTCCCCTTACGAGAAACTTGGAGTTGGACTGCCCTTATTCTTCTCCATTTTCTTTTTCATTTGATGGCCGCTTTTAGTGGGTTGGCCCTAGTTATTTGGTTGCAAGTGCATCTATTGATACATAATTGAGGAGGAGGATTCTTGAGATTTTTATACCTTCCCCAGACAGGGCAGCTTTTGTCTTTAGTTGAGCACTTGATTATAACATGTATTAGTCATTAGTAATTACTTAACAATATAATGGACAAATGTAGTGACCTCAACAATGATGTAACGAAAAAATTACATTTCCTATACGAATTGGATTGATGGCCGTTGGTCAATTGAGTCTGTGATGCTTTATAATGGTTAATTGCATCATTAACGCTTTAATATAAAATGTACATCTCAAGTGACGTTTTATAATGGTTAATTGCATCGTTAACACTTTAATATAAAATTTACATGTCAAGTGCATCTGCAGAAGACAAGGCTAGTCTTAGAAACTAAAAAGTCAATACTTTGCCGCTGCTTACTCTGCTACCTAAGACTTATCAGCCATGTTTCCCGTCTGAGTGAACCTTAAACGTTGGACGGATCAATCTTACAATTGAGTAAGCAGATCGCAATGTGGGAAACAACCCATCCTCGACTAACAATCCGTCATGCCATGAAATGAACGTGCGCGGGCAACCCTAATGTACAGAATTCACTTTGAAATTTCTCGAACGATCTCATGACCCACTTTGTAATTCTACTTACGGAAGGTCTATTCACTTTATCACTTTGAATTCTGACACCAACTTTGTTAATGACCTGAATCTTCACTAGATTATAACAAATGATATGCATAACAAATGGATGTACATATTACAAGGCTAATTCAGAAACGAAAACTCATTCCAATTCGGTTGTGCCCTCTACACGAGTGCAAACACAAAAGTGGGCAGCCTCACAGGATCATCGACTCAGAAAGCAATCCTCATCGCCTCAACAAGTAACATTATCATGCACGGAAAAGAACATGTACAACGAATTTACAAAGTTTAAAATATGATGCCTACAAGTGGCTTGCGATAAACTAACTATATGCTTCAATAAGTTATTTTCGTACATCCCAAACGCACATAGGTGCGCCATAACACATACATGATGAGCATATCAACTACACCCTCGACAACAGAACACATACATCAATTGTGCTGAACTCGATGCCCTTAATCCTAGTCCATATCACTTAGAGACATTATGTAGGTGATTCAGTTCATTCTTTTCCCCATTATCATCCTGAAAGCCTGTTAGAAGTCATTCTTTGTTCCAATTCTCTTTGCCCTAGGCAAGTCATTGATCTCTCTCATCTGACTGGTTAAATTATACATTTACTCTTTATTTGGTTTACCTCAAATCACACCCTTCATTTAGATTTGATTGAGAACGAAGAAGGATCATAATTTGGAGCTTCAATATAGCTAGTGAAGTATATAGTTTGTGTAGTACATCCCTTCTTACTCTAATGATTAGTATAATCACGCATTCATTCTATGTACTTTAGATTGAGCATGCCGTACATAACGCTTTAGTAATTTCTTTAAGTTCTTAGTAATAGTTATAGATTGACAACTTTCTTGCAGTAATGAATCGTCGGGAATGCAGCCATGTGAATTTAAAAGATTCAAACGTAGTAGGGCTTTAACTATGCATGTGGAGAAACTTTGTCCACAGCTAGTGTTCCAAAGAAAAATCCATGAGGTCAATCATCAGCGGTTAACCACCTGGAGATTCGCCCTAGTGGCCACCCTTCCAACATGGAAGGGGAAGGTGTGGGGTTCAAACCCCCATCTTCTCAAAGGGAATGGGGTGGGGACGTGCGCAAATTTCGGGAGTGGGTTTGAGCCCCACGCCCGCAAGCGGGGCGAAAGAGAGAGTGAGTCAGAGTAAGTATAGAGTAGGACTAACAAAAAAAAAAAAAAATCATCAGCGGTTACGAAGATGCAACGTGCCTCTCTGAGAATGCTCTCTCAGCCAAAGTACAGTGATGGCACCTAGCGGGATCAACCTAGGTCGATCAGTTCGCACGGTTTATGTTATTGGACTGAGTCGCGTTCGTGTCGTTTGGCTTTATCATGGCCCTCCTTCAGCACTTGTTGCAAACCTTAAATTTTCCAGGAATCGAAAAGCACAGATGTAGATTGCTGACCAGTAGAGAAACTTTGTCGCTACCATGTGAGATGGTAGGAGGCGTTTGTGAAGGAGAATTGTCATAGTGTGGTTGGAATTACGTTAAACTTTAGAATCACAACTCCCAACAAAACCAAACTCCCCGCACGAACTCCATCCCCACCAACCACCAATATCAACCAAGGCCACATATAGCTTGTAACTACCCACTTTTACATCCCTTGAAAGCTGGATTGCACTGTCCCTGTTTCGCATTAATTCGGAGGAAGACTAGCCGAGCACACAAAAGAAGGTAGCAATATTTATTTAGATTAAATATATTGTATATCCCAAGCCATCATTTTATCAAGAAAATTTTGTGTGGCGGCTAGTTAAATACTAAACATTAATGCACCAATTTAGTCATAAACTTTTTGGCAATTTATCAATTTAGCCTTAAAACTTTAATTGTGCTAATTTAGTTATAAACATTTTGAAAATTTACCAATTTAGTCCTAAACTTTTTAACTATTTGTCAATTTAGTCATTTTGGTTAATTTTAATAGAAAATCAATAATGCGGCGATCTAGTCAAGGCTGGCCGTGGTGCACAATTTTTGGAATTTTTCTTTTCTTTTTTCCCCCCTTTTTTCCTCTGCTTACCATCGCTGAGCTCATCGATCTTTCCCTCTCTCTTTCTTTTATCCCATGGCTGAGCTCGATAAGCCGTCAAGCTTGATGGTGGGATCTCAGTGGCCATGGAGGGGCCAATAAGGTTGACATTAGACATGACGAGGTCGAGGGACCAGAGGGACCCCTGGCTTTGGTTGACAAGTCGTGGGCTCTGCTAAGGCCTTCAGCGGCGAGTGGCGATAATATGACGGGCGTCAACGGCGCATGGGAGGAGAGGGGTTTAGCAACAGGGTGGATTAGGATTTCGGATTAGTGGATGCTCTTTAGAACCAATTTGTAATGGTGAGTAGGGCGAATTCCAAATGAAAATGGTAAATACGTAAATAACGCCATATGGTGGATGTGACATGAAATGTAATGGGGCAAACAAGAGAGAATTATTAAAAAAAATTATAAATATATTGCAATTGTGCCAATTCAGTCATAAACTTTTTTTTTTTTTTTACCAATTTTGTTGTAAATCTTTTACAATTGTACCAATTCAGTCTATCCACCCAAAATTGACTGACCAGCGGTGACGTGAACGCCAGCGTAGAGGGCGGCTAGTCGGCGAATGCTAATGTGACAATTTTTTAATATTTATTTATTTTTGAATTTTTGAATATTTTTTTGAATTTTTGAATTTTTTTCTTTTTTTTTTTTTTCCCCACATTCTTCATCCTTTGGCCGGCCAACGGCGAGGGTTGGCAAAGTTAGTCTCGCCGGCCACTTGCAAGGCTTGCCCCCGCCGGCCACCGGGCGAAGGCGAGCCTCGCCCGGCGACGGTGAGGCCACCGTTGCTAGATTTGGCGAGGTCGAGTCTCGCCAAATCTGGCGATGAGGCTTGGCGAGGTCGAGCCTCACCAAATCTAGCGACGGCGGCCTCACCGGCCGCCAGCGAGGACCCTTGCTAGATTTGGCGACGGTGGCCTCGCCGTCACTGGGTGAGGCCTACCTTCGCCAATGGTTGGCAGGGGGGGCCTCGCCAGTGGCCGAAGAGGTCCCTCGCCTCTGCTCAGCGCCGGCTAGCCAGAGGAAGGAGAAGATGGGGAAAAAAAATTCAAAAATTTTTAAAAAAAATTAAAATTTAAAAATTGCCACATCGGCGTTCGCCGGCCGTCTTTGTCCTCAACAAGCTTCCACGTCAGCACCGGCCGGTCAATTTTGGCTAGATGGATTAAATTGGCACAATTGTAAAAGATTTATGACTAAATTGGCCCAAAAAAAAGTTTAAGACTGAATTAACATAATTACAATAGCTTTAGGACCTTTTTAGTAATTCTCCCGAGCATATGAATGTGCTAATCATAGGGTTTCAAATTTGAGAATGCAAATTGACATGTGAACACTAATGTGAGGATGGTTTTGATTGTAGGAATTGGATGACTATTTAATGGAGTTGGTGTAGTGGCAATGGGAAGTTATAGACAAGTATGAAATGATTAGTTACTTGATGAAATGAGTTCAGTGACTTGGAATAATTGAAACTTTGTGAGTACTTCATGCAGCCTAATGCAAAATAGAAGTAACACTATGCTTGTTCGTTTTGATATCACATGATATGATCAAACTATTGCTGAATCATGGTTGAACATAATACGGTGAATTGACTATGTCTATGAATATCGACATAAGTTAAGAGAATCCAAGTGCCTTTGCTCGAGCAATAAGTCGGGATAAAAAAAAAAAAAAGAAAAGAAAAAAAGATCAGGATGGTCGTGAAGCGGCTTGTAGAAAACCGGGCCCTCCAATGTTGTCCTCAGTTGGACCATCCACGGTAACCCTCTTAACTTTTTTCTTGTGCTTTCAAACATAAGAAAAGAATCATGTGCTTTAGACCTTTCGTGGTCCACTTTGTACCGCTCTCTCTTTTTTAACCACTTTAGAAGGACCGGGTATATATATATAATTTTTCTCTGAAAGGAAATATCACACATTCTCTAGTTGGTGGTACCATAGCTTATAGGCCCTTTGTTTTCTGCATTCCGATTTCGAGGAAGGCCCCAGACATGATAATACTACACGTGGAAATAGAGAACTTATGTTATTTTTTTGTCCACCTGCCGCCACTGGCCCAAACTGTAGTCAAAAGACCTCTAGCTCATGGTGTACGGAATGACCATATAAACCCTATTGTCAAGTGATGTGAGATGTTGTAACATAATGATTGCTGCTTTCTTATCATAATGGGAAGGTGGGACTTGAGTCTTGAAGGGTAGGGACAAAACTTGTCTAAATAATAAAGCTCTACACGACTGTATTAAATTCATGAATTTCTGATGCGGATCTTATGTTATATAATCAATTACTTATATATGATTGTTTTGAGACTCTAGCATCAATATAACGGGAACATTACTCATGAAACCAATTGATTATGTTATCTCTAACACAATTCCAATGCGGTAGACAGAATCAATCATGGTATATAAATCATATGAAAACACATATGAATTTTCTTTTCATAGTTTTTCTTAATACATTAGTCAAATAAATTAAATTAAGGCAAATCTTCTCATACAATCAGGATTTTTGCTATCGCAAGAAATTAACGGTAGCCGGTCCCTATATGCTTTATTCGTTCATGAAGAATGCTGTAATAATACACACCTTTTGACAAAATTGCACTCATGTTCTCACAATAAACAGAAATAGCTCTGTGCTTTATTCAATTAGGGATAGCTAGTAAATACGGGCGCAAGAAATCACATACAAAATTGGCCAAGAAACAGGGTTGCAAGGAGTTTCTCGTTGCAACATCTAAAGCACTCTGATTCTGAATACAGTCTACCTACAAAACCTCAGTGCACGAATCCGTTTGCGAATGTGCAAAACCTTGAGGCGAAAAAAAAAAAACAGAAAACAAAAAAGGAAAACAAGAACGAACAAGCTTCTCTTCCACGGCTGGGAAGATGCAAAAGAACAAAGAACATCGACCATGAAAAGAAGAAGAAGAACAAAATCAGGAGTAAGTATGCAAAGAAGAGGTTTGTACATAGAAAGTTAGGGACAGTTAACGTAGTCAGGTGTGAAGGACGACGAGCTGCCGCGAAATGGGCTGAGCCTATTGTGACACTTGGAAGGCCCGGAAGGAGGCACCGGCCCCCTTGGGAGCTTGCCTTCCCACAAGTATTTCCAAGAACCTCCTCCATTCATAGTCTTCCCGATTCTCGCACACCGTCCCTCCGTCGCAAATGCTAAAGTTAGAACCGCGAGGAGCAAGAGAGACTTCCAAGTCGATGGAGATCTCTCGCGAGATGCCATTGTTGCTCTGCTTCTTTTGTTGCTGCACAGCTTTTTGTTTGGTTGGAGAAGGAGATGCAGAGAGAGACGCAACCGAGGGATAACGTGGCGTTAAGTGGTATCAATGCCGTACGTTTTGGACTAAGAAAAGCACATCAGGTAATGTCAAATCTTTGATATTATATGTGCATGTGGGGGCATATGAAGCTCGACGCCAAGTGACAAAGGGTGCTATCGAGAGTCGACCAAATCCCTTTTGAATGTTTGAAGTGACTTAGTTACGTTGAAGGGCGAAACATCAGCCAGCCAACTTAGAAATTAATGGTGTGAAAAAGCTACTATGAGTGGCTGCCCTCAAATGTTTCAACTCTCCACTTTTCCAATAGTCATTACGTTATGTGTCCGAGAAATCTTAGATCGTACAAGATTAATTAAACATGTACATGTCAAAGATAAGTTTTTCCGCTCTTCGCCCGCTCTACGTGCATGCGGGCTTTTACATTAGGAATGAACGCCTGTATCACGTGCTTTGACCTCGAATGCAGAAAGAGAGAGAAACAAGAATGCGAAACTACTGCGCGAAGCCCCGATTTCATGGCCACCCGATTGGGTAATAGTCTTGAATTGTCAAGATAAACGGATACGGGCTAAATTTCAAACTTGGTGCATACACACGGCATGTCTTAGAAAAGAAGTAACAAAGAGACAAATAATAGGGAGAATTTCTAAGTATCTTTCACAACTTACTTGATAAACTTGATAACTAGTTACGTCGATGTTTACCTAAAATTGGATTAGACGAGGAAGAACGGTCGTCTTCAGCACTTTGATTTTCAACTCGACCGACCTTTATTTAAGATAGGAGTCTGAAATTTGATTGAATGTATTTAATATCTAGATGGAATCGCCAGACGCTAGCTAACGATTATCGAATCCGGACAGAAGGACAAGAAGGAGGACAATAGCTGAATGGGAAAAGTAGTCCCTCTTGGAAGCTTGAGTTAAACGTGAAAATTTAACCTTACTACTTAGCCGATGATGATTGATTCCAATTCTGTGAGCGGCTTCACGGTCGCAATCTCAATAAGGCGGCTAGCAGCCGTGAGTCAAGATTTTTCTTTAGACTAGAAAGAAGGCCCAATTTTGGTGGGGGATTTTTTTGGGGGGGGTGTGGTGGGGAAGGGTGATCTCTGATATCTGTACAAATTAAATCGAGCAAAGAAGATGGGAATGCAGGTGCCCAATTTGCAGCTTGAATTCTAGCTTAAACTCTATTTATTTCATGGAAAATATTTTAAAGGTTTGGATTATTTAGAATAAAGAGTTAATGGAAAAAGTTTATTGGTGAAAAGTAATGCTTAAATTCATCATGATGATGATGATGATTTTTTTTTTTTTTGAAAATTGAAAAATTGAAAATCATTTTTCAAAATATGATTAGAAGTCGATGTTTGGATTAGAAACCCCATGTTTGAGTATAGGCATCCCAAAGCTCGTTCCTTGGCCCTTGGCAATGAGGTTGGGACTAGAGGTCAGGGGTAGCTCTACCAAGGTCCATCAAGGTCAAGCTCAGGTCCATTGAGGCAAGATCCAACACTACAGTTCCCGCACTCACGATTTTGACACTCATGCTTAGGACCTCTGGGCTCAAGCTCGGGATCCAACTCCCTGGCCTAGGTCAATCTAGGCCATGCTCAATGACCCAAGTTGCCACGCCTCAATCCATCAAGACAAGCTCGAGACACTAGTGCCTAGGACGTTGGGCCTAATCCTTGGCACTTGGCCTGGGTCCATTGAAGCCAATCCCTAGGCCTTGGCTTCGGTGATCAAGTCCATCGAGGTCAAGTACCAGATTTCAGTCTCAACGTGACAGAGACAAACCCAAGTCGACCCCTATTCAAACTCAAATCCTCTTTTAGACACACTAGAATTCAAAACATCAAAATGAAAACTAACACGAAGCACCATGCCTCCACCTAAAGAGAGCTAAACTAGCTAACGAACATGCGCGCACAAAGCAGAAGAAAACTCAAACGAGGGAATAAGAACGCTTCAAGTGCCATAAGTTGGCACAAATGGACACTTAAGTGCCAAAAGTTACGAAAGGTACACTTAAGTACCACATTCGAAAAAGAAAGGGACACTTAAATGTCACTCCGGTCAAAATTCGGTCAAAATGCCGACATGTGCAAATTCCAGGCGAAATAAGTGCAAAACGACGCCGTTTTGCACGACGACGTGGCCAAATAAGTGCAAAACAACGTCGTTTTTGCATTGACGTAACAATAAATTAATGTAAAAATTAATTAAATTTAATTTAAAACTAAATTTACTTAAAATATTTAAAAATACAAATATAAATTTTTAAAATTTTTAAAATTTTTTTAAAAAAATTAATTTTAATTTTAGTTTAATTAATTTTTATATTATTTTAATTTTTGCATTGACGTGGCAACTTGTTTTTTAAAAATTTTTTAATTTTTTAGCTTTTTAATATTAAAATTTGTTATTTTTAAATGTTTTAAATAATTTAAATTTAATTAATTTTTATATTATTTTTTTTCCACGTCAACACTAAAACGACGCCGTTTTACCTTTGCCTCGCCGGAAAATCGCTACGTCAGCATTTTGACCGGATTGGCACTCAAGTGTACCATTTTGCTCCGATTTTGGCGCTTAAGTGTACCTTTCGTAACTTTTGACACTTAAGTGTCCCTTTATACCAACTTATGGCACTCCAGGGATTCGCGTCCCCTCAAACAAGACTAGTCAATTAATGATTTAAGCTCTTTTAGAGCAATGAACTTTCAATCCGAACTCACGATCTTCCACCAAGCGAAAGAGGTCGCCTGTAGCGAAGCTCCAATAACACGGTAGCTCCGATTAAATCAATTTGATGCAGGTCGAGTTTTATAGGGTTTTAGCTTTGGAGTTTGCGCTCGTAGAGTGCTCAGATAGAGCCGGCAATTCGTGGTCATTTTTATAATCGTGTCGAGTGTGTTATTGAAAAATATAAAAACTTTATTTTTATTAATTATGCCCTAAGACTTATGTATATTAAATTATTGTCAATTGGTACTATTTTCGAATTTGTTCAATAGTACTACAGTGAATACAATACGAAACGACGCGAAGTGTCCCCGGCCTTCGTCCGTCCTTCGGACACGTTTGCACATTCATTTCGATATGTATACCACCGTGCATTTCTTATGTATATTGCGATTTGCCTTCTAGTACTTATTTTGTCCTCGACATTAAAAGGAAAAAAAAAACAAAAGAAGAAGGTCAAAATATTAAAAAAAAAAAAAAAAAAAAAAAGGAGTAGGGATGCTTCGTGTGCGTGGAGCGAGAGCAAGAGGAGATAAAGAATGCACCGAGAGAGAGCGAAGGAGAAGAAGAAAAAGGGGGGTGATTTTCCAATCCTGATTCGAAGGCCAAGCGTCGTTGAAATTAACTCAAATTTCAATATGTTATTTATGAGATAGAAAGTTATGAGTTGATCAGTTTTATTTATTGAAAATTTTTTTCGAATTCTCTTATCACAATTAAGATTTTTTTTCTCAATTTGTGGTAATTTAGCTTCATGTGATAAAAATAGTGTTATTTTATTAATGTTCTCTAAAGGGTGTGGCTAGATTTTTATTTATTTATTTATTTATTTATTTATTTATTTATTTATTTATTATTATTATTATTATTATTATTATTATTATTATTATTATTATTATTATTATTATTATTTTGTGCATCTTACAATTCTTGATGATTAGTGAAAGAGTTTTGGCTGTCCGTGATTTTCCCTTCTTGGATTTTTCACATAAAATCTTAGTGTTGTTATTAGCTTTGTTTTCTTATTATTTCAGCATTGTATTTACAATAAAGGTTGTATTGGTTGGTTATTGCTAGGGTTAATTCGGTTTTGGTCAGTTTATAAAGTGTAAATAGTCAAGAATATAATTAAAAAAAAACGTTAAATTGAACATAATTTTTTTTTTTTTTTTTTTGGTAACGACGTTAAATTGAACATAATTTGTTTACAATAAGTCTAAAAAGAATGATAATGTGGATGTTGCAGTGCAAGTTGCAGAAATATGCCAGATCTCTTGAACCTATGTATATAACTCATAAGCCCACTTTAAATGTGGGGGAAAAGACATTGAAAAAGCCCAAATTATGTCCATTGTGATATATTTACCTTAAGTTTTTTTTTTAATAATGTCAAAAACTCCAAACTATGCTTACTATAATATATTTACCTTAAACTTTTTATTGTGATATCATAACCCCAAATTTGTAGTCGCGTGATACATTACCTACCATAAGATTTTGCAAAAAACAACGCTGTTTTTATTTCACTTAATACACGAAAGTACCACGTCAACACCATTTACTTTCTATCATCCATATAGACAAACTTATTACGGTGCATATTGATGGTTATTTGATGGAAAGTAAATGTGTTATATAGACACAAGTTTGTGATTTGGTGTTACCCAAAAAAAAAAAAAATTAATGTATCATAGGGGGTATAATTTGAGATTTTTGGTTTTTATTTTTTTTTCCCCTCTAATGTAAACACCTCATATGGAGGTTCTTTCTCTACATTGAACGAGTCGTGTTGAAGTGCATTCTGTGTTTTAAGCAAGATGTAAGCTCATAAGTCACGAAGTACCTTTCATTTGCCCTACGTTATGCAAATTACTTCTAGGAATGGTTTGGAATATTTACATTAGCTCGTAAATTACATTCCGAGCTTTGGGCATACCCGATTCATCCACGAAGTAAGCAGAGTATGTAAACTCAGGTAGACTACTACGGATCTGTTGGAACACGTCAATTGATTCATGAATCTTACGGTGCAAGTGCATAAGGTCTCTTAAGTTCATCTCCAATATAGATTTCTCCTTTTAATCTCGATAATCTGGTTGAATTAGGTCTCTCGAGTTGTCATACTTTTGAGTTCTTGAGAGAAGTTAAACACACGATAAAGTTCAAGTAAAGTAAATTTCACAGCAAATTTGCACATGGGCTAATTAGAATAACCATATCCGCGATTCCCCATTTCATATATAAAGAACAATATTTGACCTGCGCTAGACTAGTACACTAATTTTCTCAGTCCGTAGTCATGAATGTACTCCAAAATTTACAGAGCTGACTTCAGGTCCTCTATTAGTTCAGTATTCCTGCTCTATTGTTCCTAAGAAGCCATGGGAACATGCTCGATCTTCAACGACTGGTGAGAACCTTACCCGGTTCTGCAGTTACAGAAAATTATAAGTACCCAGGCTGTAAATAAAGATATAAGATACGTGCGCTTAAACAAAATTTTCCATTCTTTATTTTCCAGTATGAAGTGCAAGAACTTGAACAAGGTCCAGTCGTAATGTTGCGAAACTAAGTTCATGTGCTAAATTGAGGAAAGAGATTTACTAACTTTAAAAGCGGAAGGGCTTTTTGAGGAAAATAATGTTGTAATGATCCTTTGGACACAGATGCGTGATAGCAAGAAACGAAGATGATTGTCTCAGGATATTTTAAAATACCTCTCGAGCCTTCATGACATCCTTCGACCCGTCCATGGCAATTACCCTTCGTCCAACAAGTCCTTCATTAGTGTCATTAGCACTCACTAATGCAACATAAAGCTCCATTATCTTGTCGGTGACCTCAGCCTCGTCTTTGCTTCCTTTGATCAGCTTCTCCACTTCAGCTTTCGGAAGTCTCATCTTCAACCTCAACCCACCATGCCCATTTCCTTCTTTCGACAAAATGGTGGCCCTACTCATGGTAGAAGGATCAGACACCAGTCGCCGAGCTAGCACAAAGCCATCGAGCCGATCTTTTGCTCTGGGCTTGTTTCCAAGCTGGAAACCTCCGCCGGCTTCATCATCGTTTACCGCCTCTTTGGGTAACTCCACCAGGAAATACAACCGCTCGTGCTCCAGTTCTTGGTGCGGTTCCAGTGGTCTCGATTTGATCCCGAGACTCTTCACCGACTGCGACTCTAGCAACATGTGACCTGGGTAGTCCTTGACGACGTCTCCGGCACGCACCGGCGTGCTCAGTTTCAGCGTTTCGCCAGTTTCTTTCATAATTTCGACTGTTGTAGCTCCTCCCAGAGCGTTTCCCATTGATGTACGGCGACAATAAGACAAATGGCCCGAAATTGTCTATTAAAAAAGGAGAATTAGCTCTAACTTTAGGAGACAATTAGGGGTATCTTTATAGTTCTATCTTATAGAAGGTGTTGAGAGTCATTGGTCAATTAGGAAGCCAACTTTGAAATGTTCCGAGGAAATGTGTGTGAAATACGAATTGTAAGATATCTTGATCTTGAGCTGAATTCAGACTATAATTTTTGTTGTATAATATGGTGAGATGTGGAATGTGTTATGATTGTTTAATTCTTGCTACTTTCACATTTTAAGATATCTATCCCCGTTGATCGCGGGGATCAACATAAAGGAAGTTTAAGCTAGGTTTACAATGATGAGAAGAACATTCGATTTGTCTCTAGTTTTGATTTATAGCTCATATGCATCACAGGAATATCATCGGTTATATGACTCTTTCAAATGGAAAATTCTTTCTACGGCGTCGACTTTTGAGAGACTTTAGCCAGTTTTGGAAACTCCAAGACTTGGATTGTTATCAATGTTTGAACGGAGAGAGAATACTCCGCCAATCAAATTGGAAGGTCAAGTGGGTTTATTCCGGCGTTGGCGGGGAACAAGGACCGAGAAATCTATAGGAACCACGAACCGTTCCAAAATCATGGTACGCATAGAGCAATGTGAAGGGTACTGATTTTTGACTAAAATCTTTTTATCTAAATGATGACGTCATATACAGTACATGTATGGTCAAACAATTTCATATAGTCCTCGCAAAACGCATTTCAGGCATTCTTTAACTGATGTCATTGTTGACTTCATGGCCATCTAGTTGCTTGATTGAACCGTCGATATGGGTAATGAGACCCCGCTTAATCCGGGTTTAGACGATGGGACGGCGGCTTGGCTCCCCCAAGAAAACCAGACAGATTAGGGAATCCGGCACTGAGTTTTTCGTGGCCGTCTTGGAATGTGAACCATACTTCACAATACACCTTTTTTATACAGCTATGTTTGACACTTTTCTTCCTCATATGAACGTTGTTTCTAGAATCATTTTGGTCATTTAAGGCGCACGGAAGCAGCTTTAAAAGGCTGAGTATCGCGAACGTTTGCAAGTCAAACAGATGATCTCGAAATGAGAACTTGCGTGTTTGTGTTGCTTCGATAGTCATAATTCTTTATCTGACTGGAACGGAAGTACGAGGCATTTATCGGTGTTCCGACGCACTTGTCCGACACCAAGGTTTTGTTTAGGGTTAATACCCTGAAAAACCCCAAACTGATACACTTGTGACAAATTTACCCCAAACTATTTTTTTGACTACCAAAAACCCCAAACCGGTATACCTTTGACAAATTTACCCCAAACCGGTACACTTATGATAAATTTACCCTCTCGTTAGTTTTTATTAAATTTTATCGTCAAATTATTAAGTTAAATAACACGTGATGTTGATTAATATACAAATTTGGGATTTTACGCTCCGTTTGTTACGGTTTACAATTTTTGTGATTTTTTTGTATTAATCCAATTTATCGAAGGGTATATTTGTCACAAATTTACCGGTTTGGAGTTTTTTGCGGTCGAATAAATTAGTTGAGGGTAAATTTGTCATAAACGCCGGTTTAGGGTTTTTTTTTTGTTCGTCGGGGTAAATTTGTCACGATATACCGGTTTGAGGTTTTTCATGGTCAAAAATTAGTTTGGGGTAAATTTATCACAGATGTACCAGTTTGAGGTTTTTTAAAGTATTAACCCTTTTGTTTATCATGTTTTTCCCTCGAGCCGGCAATCTTTGTGGAATTCAGGCCTTTTTTCATTCAGCATTGGTTTGCATCATGATCGGCCTCGGGATTAAGGGACCGTAAATGGTTAACACCCATCAGCCCATTCAGAGGGCCCAAATCAGACATTCTGTGTTTAATGGGTTTTTGCTATGGGCAACCCAAATGAGGCGTCAGACATCTTGGATAAGGTTGCCATGCAACAGATCTTAAAAGTTGTTGCGTTCGCTTTCTGTTGGCTTAACTAAAAATGAAACAAATAAAAGAAGCCTATTCTTAGATAGACCCTTAAATCGACTGATAATGTAGGTTCTAAATTTCAAGATATTTAGATTAGATTCTATATTTCAAAAACTAGGAGACTGATTCCAATACGGTAAATTCCAAATTTTAAGTAAAATCTATACCTACCTGAAATTACTCACCCCGATTCGTGGGTACCGCCCACGAAGGAGAAAGTAATGCATTAGGCTCTATTGCTGGTCGTACAAAAGTCCGATTTACACCAAACAGCAACTGTTCTCCCACAGGGGACTTGCAGGTGAGAGTTATGAGTTAGAACCCAACGCATCCATGCATGCATCCTCTCTCTCATGAAATCTAGATATTGTGCGTGCCATCTACATTTTCAATCGAGTTTAACTACTCCTGCACAACCGTTACGATGTTGAGAAACTAAGGTCAAGTTTGCATAGTGGAAGTTTGGTTTCGTGTCCTAAAAGCACGCAAGCTCCCACCGACGTGCAGATGAGACTACAGCTGCATTGGATGCCTGTCCTGGGTACCCCTTACCTGAGCTTCACGTTAAAGTTTTGTTCCTTCAAATGAAAGGCTGTTGAGTTGTTAAGAGAATCGCAGCTTTTAAATTCAACCGTTCGCTGGCTCCAATACTTCAAAGCATGTGCTTTGGTTTCATTGTGCTTTCTTGGACCGAGTCTTTTTCATATTTGATGTGTTAGAAATCCCTGATCCATCAATGCTGTGGATGCATTCGATAAGAAAATGTCAGTCCTTCTCTAGATAACTCTAGCCTGCATCAGAATTAAGACATAGACTTGCAATAACACAGTATCTCCTCAGATGCGGTCAAATCAAGGACTATGAGTTCATTTACTACTACTGAAACTGGTAGATGCAAAATTAAGGTAATTATCATGATTTATATATGAATTTATAATTAAGTCAATTTTGTTGGCCATGCAGTTCTAGCAGTTCCATACTTGACCTAACACAATCCCATGTTATGCACAGGTGTTTCAAAGATTCCAAAGGGCTGGTAAAGGCATTTAGCCTGGTACAACGGTGGTGAAGCACTGCTGAGCAATCCGCCAAGTTTTCTTCTGAAGCAACTCCATTTACATCTATCTCAATCTTCTTAGTCATGTCTCTTACGCATTGATTACAAGCTTCGAATTGCTTTGCATGAGGGTAGCATCAATTATCTTTTGTGATTGTAATAGCTGAATTGTTATCCTGAAATATAGTAATTGGTCATTCGAAAGCAATTCCCAATCAAGATTTCAGTAAGAAACATTCTGAGATACACGGCTTCTCTTGCTGCATCATTGAGAGCTGCGTCTTATGCTTCCATAGTGGATTGTGCGACAGATTCCTGTTTCTTTCCAAGACATTGCACCATTCTCGAGTATCTAACCATCCTTGATAATCAGAATCCAAATAACCAATCAATTGCATATCCTCGCCTTGATACATAAGTCTGGTACTTCAGGTACGCTTCAAGTATCTAAAAAGCCATTTGAATAGCAACCCAGTGTGCTCTTCCCTGGTTGCTTGCTTGGTATCTGGTAATTGTACTTGCAGCAAAAGCAATGTCCGCTCTCATACAAATCATGAGATACATAAGACTTCCCCCAGCCGATGCATAAGCATACACGAGAGTATCTGTCTTCTCCTCTTCCGATTCTGGGCAGCACTTTGGGGAAGACGTCTTACGTTGTTATACGAAGTTTTTTCCAGTCACACAGTAAATTTGATATTTTCAAACAAAACATCAACGTAGTTTTATCAGGACAGACGGAGTTTTCCTTAGCTACGGTTCCTTTCAATTTCAACGCTCAACATATATGTAGTTTCAACAAGAATAGATCAATAAATTTGAATGAAAATGAGAATAGATAAATGTTTGTCAAAGGAAAAGGACAAAACATAACCAAAAGAAAACAACAAAGTAAGGATTGCATATGCCGTTTCAATCCCGTTTTAAGACCGTGTCATACAGCGCAGACATTTTTAAGACCCTAACGCGGGGAGGTCAACATTGCTCTAGCATCACGCCTTAGACGAGCTCATGCGCGAAATTGACCATTTGCTGAAGCTACATCAACATTTCCTCCCTAGCCTTTCATTTCTCGGCTGTTCTCTACTCGTTTAATTACTTCTGTATTGGAAGTTGACTTACTAATTTTGTCTGGAATAGGTAGCTTTCGATAGAGATATAATTTCCACCGTTCCTAATTGAAACGATGGAGGAAATGTCTGGTAAGTTATAAGAAATGGACACCATCCATCCATATGCCAACTTCATAAAATTTGGCTCTGTTCGTTTCGCAGAAAATAATTTTTGGAAAAATATTCTCCGGATTTTTTGACGTTCATTTCACGGAAAATGAATTCATTGAGGAAAATATTTTTCATTAAAGGAAAAAAGTTTTCTAAATTAGAGAAAAATGTTTTCCACTTTAGTGAAAAACTTTTTCCTCACTTGATCTTTCTTATCTCACACTTTTACAAATCCTCACTTCCTCCTCCCATTTCTTCTTCTTCTTTTCTTTTTTATTCGAATTATTTTTAATTTCCTTTTTTTTTCTTTTTCTTTTTCTTTTTCTTTTCTTTGTTTCCCATCTTCTTCTTTATGGCTAGTCGTTGGACCAAGTGAACCACAAACTCGTCGATCTCAAATTCGCGCTCGTCGATTTGGCGAGCCTCAAACTTGACGCTCACGCTCGCCAATCTCAGGAGCAGAAAATATTTTCCTTACCGAACACTGGAAAATATTTTTCGAAATATTTTTCAATTTTAGCCGAACACCAGAAAATATTATCATTTTTCTGAAAAATGACTTTTGGGAAAATATTTTTCGGAAATGGTCAATTTTCCACGAAACGAACAGACCCTAGTGTAACATCTTGTAGAATCACTATCAAGTGTTTCAAAAACTTAAGTTATTAGATAAAAGTATGGTTCAATGTAGACTTGAGTGAAAAAAATATATAATTGGAGGAGGGGGGAATTAAAAAATTTTAAACTAAAGACCAAATGTTTTGATAAAATTAAATGGAACCATTGCCACTGTCCCAAACAAAACATAAGTTATTAGATGAAGTGTGTTGCATAATATTCAAACTTCTTAACACATTGATGTGCGTGATGTAACTCACTAATCAAAGAGCTGGTATTGGGGATGGAGGAAAACACGATCGGTTTTGGTTGTGAAAAAACAAAAAAGCATACTTCTCTCTACCTTGTAAAAAGCCATATCTTGCTCCCGTTCCTCATCTTTGGTCCTTATGAAACTATAATCTTTTTATTACAAGTCATAAAGACATGCAAATATGGATGGTGAGTATGTAAAAGTTCAGCATGCGAACGCTTGAGCCAAATAGCTTCTGTCTGGATTGGAGGAATACAGGTAGTATAATATTTCCCTTTTTTGTATTTTGTCAATACTTCAGTGGCAAAGGGAGGATCTTTTTTATCTTATGTTGCCTGCTCAGTTTACTATCCTTTGCTCAAACTTCAATTTTCAAGCTCAGAGGTTTACAAACTCTATCTGGACTTGATTTCTCGAGTCAAAACTCTAACTCATGGAGTATATCAAACTTCAACAGCTGAAAAGGAAATTGTGAACTATTTCAGAGTTCATATTCGAGTAGCATGACTTGAAATTTCGATCAGTAAGAATAATTCGTTTCATTGCACCCATTTTCTTCTCTCTTATTCTACTTTAAAACGACCATGCCAAAGTAGGAAATTCAACAAATGCAACAAAAGAATGGTAGCTAGAGATGGATCTAGGTATGAACTAGTCACTCAGGAGGAAAATGTCAAGAATTTCTCTCATACATTTTTTTAGTATGGTCAACTGAAACTGGTATACGAAACTCCACAGCGCTTTTCTAGATTAGTGGAAATGCCACTATCAATAGAGGTACAAAGAGGGGCTTGAATCACGTTTTCCATGGAATAAAACTTTGGTTGGAATGTCTGGTGGTTGTTGGTATTGACTCTGTCAGTCAATCCATTAACCATACCAACAACCATTAACCATTAGGGTTACCTCAAAAGATTTCAAGTTAGACCTCAAAATTAAAGCTTTGCATAGGTGACATGCTCCAGGCATTCAGTTGGAAGGATTAATTTTCTGAATGGAATCTTGGGTTATGTCCATATAATGCTGCCAACTTGCCCTACCCATAGTTGGTGCCAATATTTACGAGAAGGGATATTCAGAGGAACATAGGAAAAAAACTACGAAGCTCAGTATCTTCATCTGCTTAAGCGAGCTTAATTCTTACCATGTACTCGTACATGTTCTCTCTGGGCGTGTTCATCATGACAAGATCGATGTTCAGAATTCTTTTTTGTCAATAGCAATTTTCGTGTAATAGACGCATTGCATTTCAGAGATAGAAACTTTAAAGGTCATATAAATTCAGGTATTAGCTAATGATACATTTCAATCATAAATACATATATATATGTCTATGGCAGATCTCGAGTACAAGTATGTTAACAGAATCAAATCTACCTTCCTATTTAGCTGATTAAATTTACAATCGGCAGGCTCCCACCAATCTACTCTTAATACCTGATCCTTTTCAGTAATACATCATCAAAGCCCGTTCCACTCCAGAGATTATATTGAACAACTCTCTACAGGAGCGGGTCAATAAGATTCAACTCTTGACAGGCTTGAGCCCATTGCTTCTGTATATAGTTCATCAAATTAAGCTTGATGAATCATATCAATCCTTGGTAATTGATTTAGACTTCAGATATCGATATGTATCGGGAGACACCATCCCGTATATTGTCATTGAATCACCTTAGCTAGGTTGCCCTAATTTTCAAATATTCATCAGGGGCCTGCTCAATCTAATCTGCCTAGTAATTAATTGGTTTGCCCAATTGGTCATCTGAAGAGAACCAAAGCGGGTGATGTAGCAATTTCCGAGTCCCTTAACATGTCATGCTTATAAGAACAAGGTTTTTGCTCTTTCTCAATCTTTGCAGGCGAAGGTGACGGAATGCTAATTGTTAGGTCAAGGTTCAGGTCGGGCAACCTGCTAGGCTCATCTTCCAGACAACTACCAGCGTCTGAAACCTGGTCTTTGTCGCCACCGCAGGATTTTGGTCGTGGACTTTGATGAGTCTTCAATCCAGAAGAATTTGCACTAACAGAGACATTGTTCGAGCTCTGAAGGCGAGGTGGAGTCTGGTTGAGCCGGTGATTGTTAGGATCAATGCCCATGTTAATTAGTTTCCTCCTCAAATGTGAGTTCCAATAGTTCTTCACTTCATTGTCTGTCCGTCCGGGCAATCTCCCAGCAATTAGCGACCATCTATGTAAGAAAAGATACAGCTTAGGTCAACAACTTTTATCCAACAATAACTTCATACTGGAAAATATTACGACTAATATGATTCTATATGATGCTAATTTTAATGTCATAGCAACATAATTTCTTCAACAGCCACATTTTTGTTTGCTTGATAGCTATGTTTTTTTCTTGTTTACTCCTGTTGTGTTGATACAAAGCCAAATTCTCTAATGCCCTTTAAATGAAGGCCGTAGGCCTTTCTTATCTATGCCGCTAATATGTCCACTTACCTAGAAAAATAAGTGCATTTAACTTTCCAGATGAAGGTTGTGGCCAAGAAAAATGGACAATATGAAAGTAAGATGTGGTGAATCCTAGCATGTAAAGTCGTTTTCTTGTTTCGACCAAAAAAAAAAGAAGTCGGTTTCTTGTTTAAAAGCGCACCTACTCTGCTTTGGAAAAATTTCTGGTTTCTAACATGCAACTTGCAGAGGAAAAACATTTTATAGAATGGGATGAGGTGATTCACTGAGCTAATTAGGCTTAATTCGAGAAAGCGAACATATACGAAGCTATCCATAGGGTCTAGTATATTGCCATACCGGTTGCCTAGGAGAGCATGAAGCTTGATGATAAGATCCTCTTCATCCTCAGCAAAGTTGCCTCTTTTGAGGTCAGGCCGCAAATAGTTTATCCATCTTAGCCTACAACTCTTCCCGCAACGGAGGAGACCTATTCATTGCACAAGAAAATGAACACACATTTAGTCTTTGCTCCCCTTACATTTCCCAAAACACTAAATCTATCGAACATCATAAGTACTAACTAATTATAACGTCATCAGCGAGGCCAAAGAAAATGACATACCGGCAGCCTTAGGAAGAGTTCGCCAACATCCTTCGCCGTGCTTGCGAATGTAGTCGATGAGCTTCTGGTCTTCTTGCTTTGACCATGCTCCTTTGTTTGTGTCTTGCTTGTCACAACAAGGTTTTCTCATCCTTCCTTTCGAAAGAGAGAAGAGAAGAGCGGAGAAGTTTCAAGAGGAGAAAAAGAGCAGGCAATGGGGTTAAAGATGAAGCATGGAGGTATATATTAGGCTTTTCTTTTGGACGCACAAGGGCGAAGTAGGTTGACTTGGACCGGTGGTTTTGCCCATGCGTTGGTGCATGGCTGAGAGAGAGAGAGAGAGAGAGAGAGAGAGAGAGAGGGAGGGAGGGAGAAATTAGGGTTTGATAGTTGTTTCCGTGTGTTAGTTGCCGTTAAGTATAAGTCGTTTTCTTTCCTACCAACATGTGTGGTGATTGCTATTTGCTCATCTTCTTTGATCAACGTCACTGGAAGTGAAGTTTGATCATCATCCACCGAAAAAACAAGGCCCCCGTCGGGTCAAACCACTAGTCTTCTCGAATAGCCAATCAAAGGAGAGCGAAAAAAACACCCCCAAAAAAAAAAAAAAAAAAAAAAAAAAACAAAAACAACAGAGAAAGCCGCATCGAAAGTTGGTGCTGTCTCACTTGTTAACTTACGTTGACTGATAGTTTTTCCCGATATTTCTAACCTCGACGTGTAACCAACAGTCTTTAGCGCTGGTGGTGCTTTGGCCACCTCTTGAGTCTTGACGACGTTGGACGGGCTATTCTTGTTCTGTGAATTGATCTCCTCCAAACTGACCCCAAAAAATATAATACTACTAATAGAATAATCCATGCTTCTTCAGAGTCCTCGGATCCATATACGGTCTCGTAATCGATGGCTTTCGTTTTTCTTGCCAGTAACGTTGCGATGTCGATATTTTGCAAACTTGTAAAGCGAGATTCCGGAAGCTTCCCCACCACTAGCTTCTTGTAACCAGAGAGCGAGCGAAAGAGAGAGAGAGATTTATTTTTGCTGAATTATTCTGAAGTTCTGGATATGGAAAAAACTTACCTGAGCAACGCACTGGGACTTGCCCAATTACCGGAGAAAAAGAAAGAGGAAATCCGACCACATTAAAGGTCCACTTTATGCAAAGAAAAAGAAACCTACATGGAAAAGCATAATCGACAGTGAAAAGAGGGTTTATTCTCGTGAATGAGTTCGTTCGACTTTGCCGGTTCCATTATAGTTTTCATATGCTTCGCAATGGTGGTACTAATAAGCAAGCCGTTCTAGCCTGGGGGTAGCTATGGAAAACTTCCATCAGCAAATACAACAGTGGATTCCAATTATAGTTTCAAAAGTAGAGAAATTTATTATGTTACTTTTCTGGAACGCCCCTAATAAGCATGACGAGTGGAATGGATTCGAAAACGACTGCTCATTGCACAGTTGGTGGCACTTGTCGAAATTCTTTTGATCCTATTGGGGTGGACCCCTATGCAAATCTACTTACCTGGTTCAAGTCCTTGATATGGTATTTAAACCATAATATGACAAACAAATTTCCTTTTGATCAGTCAATGAGATTGAAGAAAAAGTTTTAAGTGTAGACATTGGTATGAAAAATTAAAGCTGCAAAAATATTCCTCTTGAGTTCCTTTAATGATTTGCCTGATGCTTTTAATTAACACTAGCGCTTCTCGAAAAAAGTTTTCCTACCTGTTCCTGAACAAGTTGTTATGGAGAGATACCGATTTATTGTATACAATTGCTGAAACCTTTTATATGAACCTATTTTCATTCTTTTGGGGACTTGTTTAATCGGTTCAAATTTGTCAGGCGAGTCATGGATCAATATATGCATATTTCAATATTAATGGCCCATAGTTCTTGTTGAAAGTGGAGTTATGGGCCATCAATTGTATTAGAAAGCTTATTCCAAATTAGACGGTATTCAAACCGAAATATACATTATGTGATGAGAGTTGAAAATTCAGAATTAGTTGATAACTCAATTGGAGAAAAATTGATAAATCACTAAATTAAAGTTAGTAGGTTCACATAAGAGTTGGAAAATGAAGGGGCAATGACAAAAGGTAAATGAATGGATGTTGGTAAAACAAAATGAAAATTGGTAATTAAAAGAAAATTAATCTTGGTAAGTAAGTCAAATGAGATATGGTAACCGGAAAATAGTTGTAATTTAATCAAAGAAAAAACTGTAATAAGATATGTAATCTCTAAGAAAAAGTGTGTAAATTTAAAACATTGTTAAGAAATGTAAATAATAGTTTATAAAAAACAAGAGAAGTTGGCAAATTAAGAAAATCCAAATAAAGATAATAACGAGTAACTCAAATGAAAGTTGGTAACCTAATTTTATATGATAATCTCATGGAAAAAAAGTTGGTGAGTCAGGTTAATTTAGGTTTGTAATCACAAATGTAAGGGATTTACAACCAAGTCAACAAAACAAATAATTGTCAGTATGCATCCCTAAGAAGAGTTGGTAACCCAAAATGAGTTAGTAATTTCATCCGTAAAAATTTGTCAAATCACTCTAAATTAGGGCAATAATTTCATACAAGAGTTAGTAAATTTGCAACATCCATTAATTATGCAAACGAAAGTTGATAGGCTAGTACAAAAATTGTTTATTTGCAAATTATAAATATTAAAAGCCAATAACTTCATAAAAGTATTGGCAAATTACCAACAAATTACCTGAAAAAAAAAAAAAAAAAAAAAAAAAAAGGCCACTGGTCTTTCCCATTAACTAACAACTTTTTGACATTTACCAATACTTGGTGGAATTATCAGTACGTATATTTAAAAAAAAAAAAAAATCGGTTTCTTAAATATGGGATTAGGAATTCGAGTCATTATCGTAGATTAATGGGACTAGGTCGCTAACGAAGTTGCCCTACATGTTCTTCAAATTAAGGAATCTTAACTAAGCTCAAGATGACTCAGCTGGAATATATCTGACTCAGTTGTAATTTTTTTTTTTTTTTTATCAGGGGTCATGTTGTTTTAGCCAGCATAGAGTGATTCGTCATGTAAGAATACTTTACGACAAACAGAAAGAGACTCCTCATGACCTTGTCACTATTTGTCCATGTCCCATTATATTATTCTGCTATACAATTCACTCAAAAGAAAGAGTAAAGAAACGAGTTCTGCAACTACAGATTCTCCTGACTAAAACCCGCAGCGACCGAGATAGTGAGATGTCAAGCCTCAAAATTAGGTGGGTGAGTTCATTAGTTTTCAGGCTTAGAAGAAACCGCAGCTACATACTAGGGACATCTAATCATTACTTCTCCTTCGAATTTAGGTGAAGAAACGGCAGGCTTAAAGAAGCCGCAGTTTTCGAGCAAACTGGATGGCTCAGATCCAAACTACTCTCTTTATATCCTTTTCCCATTCTGTTTCTTTTACTCCTTTTTTCTTTCCCATTTTGCCATTGGATACATCCGTTCACTGGCCGTGAATGGTGACTGTAGCTTGGTGGCAAGTCTAGGGATGAATGTGCATTAGTGTCGGAGATTGTTGGGGGCGGGATTGGATGTGATGTCGCATTTTGCGAAAACTCTCCTAAGGCATAGGCATATTTCTATCGAATTGTAAATCTAATGGGTAAATTTTCTTCCTATTGAATGGTAAATCTAATGAGTAATTTTCTTCCTAACTTTAGAGTATCTCAATTCGATATAGATAATGTTCTTTTTTATTTATAGTATTACATAAAGTAAAGAGGATCTTCTACTTTTAGAAGAAGTTAACCTTTTTTCTCCTTCCCAAAATGTCCTTAAAAACTTGTTCTAAGGAAATATTGAATTCAAACGCAAAGGCTTAAGTTAATAATTTTGTTAATCTATCTCGTGTTTTAACATTAAGTTCTTATTTTTTCTATCCAACAACAACCTTCCTTGAAATATTAACATATCTATATCTTTCCATGTATTATTATACATTTCCCTTGTAAATTGTGGACCTTTTCGTCTATAATTTCTTTTCACTATTAAATAATTCAGACATTTTAGCTAAGAAAACAATTTTGCCGGGCCTATCAATTATCAATTTTTATTTTCTTTTGCATGTGCATTTGCTGGGAACTAAATGAAAAGATGTACAAAGGCAATGGACATATGTCTAGAGGGGTGTGGTCCAAGATCACATGAGAGATCGAATTGCGTATTAGTCGCAACTCTTTAGCTTCGTGCTACCAGCATGCATGATGTAAAGTGAGATCGCGACAGGTAAGCACGCTGACGAAGAAGGCGAACGAAATTGGAGGCGGAAGGGCTGTTCCTGCTTACTTATCATTTTAAGAATCACAGGCCACGTAACTGTCCAGTCATGCGCCGTTCGATAAGGAGAATTCTTCAAAGCTCGAAGTTCATGTTTGGAATTGGATAAGATGGGGGAGGGGACATGACAGGCTGCTTATAACAACGACATGTAAGACACATGGGACATGTCCAACTGCCCCAGCAAATGATAAGCTTCTTCGGTCTTTTAATAAGTATGAAATACATATTTCCGGATTAGAACATTATAGTAAAGGGCTAGGTGACGATGGTGCACATGCGTCCCCCCAAAGTCCAATTGATCGAGCGACTTGCCGCTGGGACGAATCTTCTGCACCCGTCGGTGGTCTATCATGAGCTGAAATCGAATGGTGTAGGGTGGCTTTCCATGGCCAATTTGACTGGGGCTGTAAGAGCCGTGAATGGAAGTACAGGCGAATCTTTTAAGATTTGAACCTTAATCGAATCTTATAATTGTTGGGAACTTGTGTCTTTCCTCTGCCTCTTTTCTTTTCGGGTTTGGATACCTATTTGTCCGTATCGAGTTAGTTTTTTGCTCACACCGTTTAATTACCCTTTGATTCATTCCACCGCATGAGAAATCCAGTCTGTTTGGTCAATTCATTTCATCTTCGTTTTGGGCTGGCCATTAATCCCGGCACCTTCGAATCGAAGAATAAGATATATATATATATATATATATTTCTTTCTTTCTTTCTTTCCTTATTTCTTTCATTTTTTCCCCTCTCTTCTTCCCCAATGGAGCGATGGAGCGGCACGGCTCGAACACCACCCGCCACCCACCATCACACGCGGTTGCACCTCTGCTCATTCAATGCCGCTGCCACGCTGTGCTGCTACCTCAACTCTCCCCCACCCCCCTCTCTCTCTCGTTTCTCCTTTAAATGAAGGTTCTGTACTTGTTTTGGGTAAAATCCCTAGTGAATTTTTGGCAATACATGTCGTTCTCTTACATATTTTGATGTGTCTATTTTGCGACTCGTTAATGCTAAATTTTTTTTGTTGGGCAGAGCCAAAGAGGCAAATCTATATCAACCATGAACCAAAGATTTGACTCAGAAATATATCGCCAAAGGATGAGTGGATTTTCATCAACAGATGTGGAGATATTTTCCACTCATCTAGTGCAGCTTGGCAATTCAATAGTACTTCTCACTTATGCTCCCAACATATTGGCCCTACGATGACTCATTCCTCCTCTCTTATCCAAAAGTACTCCTTCAAAAATCCATCAGCGAATCCGTCTTTCGAGCAGTTTGCGGATTACCCTTAATAAAATTATTTCTGGAATTTGATATACTCATGGGGAGGGACAGACAAAATTCATCTAGATCTTTCCCTAGAAAAACTATGAATTAAACACCAAGTGCTTTATTTTCAGCTTCATTGAGTCATCTAGGCTCGTCACTCCTAACACACTAAGTCGATCACATATTAAGAATCAGTGAATCCACAGATAAATAAATCAATCCCCTTATAGTTTTTACAATCATGGCTTTGCCCACCTATAATCGTCTACTGAATGAGTTTTACATAACAAAGACTTTTCCTCTCGTACAAGGACGAACTAGGAGATGTTTCAACCTATTTTGATAGATCCATCGACTTGTGCACTTCTATACTTATCTTGGAAATCCTCTGAAATTGAGAATAACTGTAGGCAAGTGATGACTTGAATGCAATTTCTAGAAACAACATATAATTAGCCTCAGTTGTTCACACTATCTGCTAGCCAAGAGATTCAATTCTATATGGTTTACATCATATAATGGAAGTTTTGAAAAACGAATCCAAACAAAGCATACCGCCGATTGTGCCTTGGTCTATCATCATTTTAGAAATTTATCTACAACGGATGTCGTATCTACATGCCAAGCTCTTCAGTGAAATAATTGTATAAGGGACCCGAAAAGCACACTGCCAAAAATATATACCGATGTCAATATATTTTTGCAGAGTGATGACACGTGCCCTAGGGTTCGACTCAACCCCGCCATGCAATAATAGTAGCAGACCTTATCCACCAAACCCTGCAATCGCTTCATCGTGTGGAGCCACAGAACCTTAAATTTTCACATGAAGATGGATAAGATGAGACGCCTGTGCAGATAACATGTAAAACGAAGTCGTGGCGCGCACAAGTCGCGAACGAACATACCGGTAAAGACCTTTGGACTTCTTGATGAGCACGTGCTTCTCCTGCATGGGAAGAACGATGGATGAAACCGTCGTCTGATGCAATTTCTTTTCTTTTCTTTTTTTTTTTTTTGGTTCTCTTCATTGTTTTCTGGTTATATAGTCCTTTTCTTATTGGGACTCAACCATGGGTCAAACAATGCATTATTAACTCCAATAACTAAGTTGCCGAAATCAAGAAGCTAATTATATAGTTTATTGACTTCCAGATGCCTAGCCTATCTCACCAGAGGGGTTTCTCGGCCACACGAGTTATAATCTAATTGCATAGACTTTTGTCATAATGGATGGACCAAAACATCGAACGAGCAAGGACAAAGAAGTTGGGAAAAGTACCCCAAAAAAAAAAATGTTAAATTTATTACATTTGTACTAACTCGATCTTAAACCTTCTAATTGTGTCAAATTAGCCATAAATCTTCTCACATTGAGTCAGTTGAGTTAATCCAGCTAACTTAAGCCAGAAAATACCGACGTGAATGTTGAACGATTCCAAGTAGTACGGCCAGCATTTACATGAGTATTTTTTAATAATTTTTTAAATAATTCTTTTGAATTTTTCGTTTTTTCCTTCTTTTTTTGCTAGTGGCCGACGAGCGCTAGCATTGCCTGGGTGAGGGTTGCCCTCGTCACCACAAGTGAGGGCAAGTGTCGATGAGGGCAAGGATAGTCTAGACTTGCCTAGCAAGCACAACACCTAGAAAGACCGCCCTGACCCAAGCAACACTTGACAAGACAGCCCTAACCTAGGTGAGGGTCAACCTCGTTAGATTTGGTGAGGCTTGGCTTGCCAACTCTCACCAGCCATGGCTTGTGGCCGGTGACTGGCCATTGAGAAAAGGAAAAGGGAAAGAAAAAATGAAAGACAAAAAAAGAAAATGATAAGAAATGTCTATGCCAATGCCAATCGTGTTATGGAAGATGACTGGCATCCCCATAGACAATTTTTTGCCTAAATTGGCCGAATGAACTCAATAGACAAAAAATGAAAAAATTTAGAAGTAAATTAGCATAATCAAAAAGTTTATAGCTAAATGGCACAAATCCAATAGGTTTCGGACTTTCTTGGTATTTTTCCCCAAATGAGTTTTCTTTCAAAAGTTTAAACTTTGCATCTCTGCAAGGATGAAAATAGGAGAGGACACTACACTCCTCCTTTGGGCGATTAGCGAAATTATGATTGGTGTAGTTGCCTTTAGGTTCATCTTGATTTTGGAGAATGCAACACGCAATTTCAGGGAAAAGAGAAAAATTAATTTTTTTAATTGCGTGTTTCGATGTGTTTCGTACATCTTCGAAACTATAATCAGATATTATAACTTCTAAGTCAAACACATGTAGATCTATCTTGAAAATGAGTACAACGGGATAAAAAGTACACCGCATCCATCTTTCTCTAATCTCTCGACTTATTTGGATAGGCTACCTGCCCATTCGGCCGCTGCGCCCATCTTTGCAGCCAATTGTCCATCGCATCGGTGCCATCGAGGATAAAAACCCTAATCTCTCTCTCTGCGGCGCACATATATCGGTCGTCGGTGACGTCCTTATAGGGCTAGATCCAGCTCCGCCGTCCTCAATAAAGCCAGATCCGGCGAGAGAGTGAGAGAGAGTGATGATCCCTGTATATCCATCCATAAAAACTGTCACTCCACTAAAACAGCTCCGAAATTGCGTTGCCATAGGGTAGTTTTATTTGGAGCAAATTACCTTATCCATCATCATAGGAACTTCTGTTTTCTGTTCTTATGATTATGAAGGGAAACGAGATGCACGAGAAAGGTCATTGTGTCAGGAGTTCAATTGGTCAATTTCAGAACTCTAGGCGACTCTTAAGCATGAAACTAGAACTGTCAATTGACCACGTTTATTTACTCAGGCTGTATTTGGCAACTTGCCAAATAGTAACAATTTCTGTTATTTTGTTCCCTAGAGTAAATTTGGAACATAAATTCGTTTAGTAAAATTTTTATTCTTAAGAATAAATTTTTATTTTTTTGTTCCCAGAAATGGATTTAGAACAGAATTGAGAAATAAAAAAAGAATAATTTTTTATTCCCATGAATAATTCCAGAATTAAGCTAACCCATTTTTTCTATTTATCTTCTTTTTCTTATTCTTCTTCCCTCTCTCTTCTTCTTTAATTGCCATCGCGATTGCCAACGATCGGTGATGCCACTGTCCAACATCGCCGATCATCGGCAACCGGTCGGGCGAGCTTGCTAGCGTTTCGCTAGGCCAAAGCGAGGTTTTGTGAGTTTGCCGGAGGCACGCGTAGCCACTAGCGAGGCTCAGCCTTGCCATATCTAGCGAGGCCAAGCCTCATTGGTGGCCAGGCGAACCTCGCCCGAGCCTCCCCCAGCCAATAGCAAGCCTCGCCTAACCAGGCCAAGCTTAGCCAACAAGGCACGGCCTCACCGAGGGCCGGCGACACTTCGACAAGGTCGCCAATCATCCCAAGGCTGGCGATCGGCAATCTTGAAGAAGAAGAAGAGAAAGAAAAGAAAAGAAAAAAGTACTAAAATTATTTAAAAAATTAAAAGAAAATGATTTAGGTTAGAAATTTTCGTAACGGTACTAAACGCAATTCTATTCTCGAGAATAAAAATTTTGGACAGTTATTAAACGGTTTAAAATATTTAAAAATTATTCTCAAAAACAAAATTAAAAAAATCATTTTTGATCAGAAATCATTTCTGAAACAGAATGGTTATCAAATGCGTTCTCGGTGTCTGGAAAATGATTAAAGCTTTCATCTTCACCGAGTTGACAGATTAAACCAGACGCGCAAGAGAGATTGCAAGCGCAGAGGGCTATACGCAAAGTGAAGCTAAGGTATCCGGTGAAAATTGATGGCAAAGTTTTGATGATGACAATTGAGTTTGGACAGAAGCATCGGTCGGCGTGTCATACTCTCTGATTGGTTATTCAAATGAAATCCGTATGAGAGACCTCGAGATGATTCTTTCCCTCGAACCATTGGAGAGAAAACCGACATATTCTATGTACCTAAACCTCGTATGGGTCGTTCCATTTGCATAACCACGTCAACTTCACAGCAAGACGACATGATGTGAACTTGAGATTTTTCCGCTAAAGACGATATCTCATGAGACAAAATAGAAATCATAATTGGTGGTGATATATAATTTATCAATTGATTCGTGCCTAACTGTGTGATGATCGTTTGAGCTAAGAGTATAATATAGTGTCGTCGTCCATTTTTTTTTAGAAAATTAAATGACCAAATAGTACCTTTTTCATTGTTTAATAGTGGACTTATTTAGATTAGCAATTAAGCTCAAGGCAATTACGTTGAAATGCTAGCTTAGGATTTTTCTTCCTTTTTCAAAACCAGAATACATTATTTTCTGTTTTTTTGGGTGGGGCAGGTGATGGGCTCAACCTTGGATTTTCGAAACACGGGGCAGTGCAAAGCAATTATAAATGAAATAGAATATTTTGGAACGGGTGTAAGACCCTTATAATGACGTTCAAGAGAGGTTCTTAGCGCTGATCGCCCCTTTTCGGTCATCATACTCGCAAAAAAATAAAAAAATAAAATTGAGACGATGCAAATATATGATGCACAAATACAACGATAACATAAAAAGTCCGTTGGGCCCAAATCTGGAAGTAACATGAGAAACTCAATTCCCCAAGCGAGCGAACCCCAAGAGACGATACATGAGCAGCACTCTCGGCCTGTCAAGTCGCTGTTCTTTCCTCCTCTTCCTTTGATGATTTCTTCTGTTTTATTTTTAACTTAAAATGTTTTCTCTTTTTTTTTTTTAAAGTATTTAAAATGGTAACTCACGCCCATTTCATACTAGAGGTGATCACTAAACTGGATCGGATCAAAAGGGCGGAAAATGGCATTTCAATCTTTTTTATTTAAAAGTATTGTCCAAACTCGCCCATTTACCTTTCAAGTTTAGACAAATTATCCGTTATTTAATCATTTCGATTTTAGGCCTCGACTCCTCTTTCTTTGTACATTCCCAATTGAACTACTCTTAGAAAGAACATTGCCTTGGTATGGACATTTGAGTAGGAGGTATACTCTTTCTTTCTCTTCAAATAAAAAGCATTCATAGATTGAAAATGGTTCAAACCAGCGCATTCAATGTCACCTAATCTGGGCTTCACAGAAATGGTGAATCGCATTAGTCTGATTTTGTGAGACATACATTAGACTCATAGGATCAATTTCTTTGATTGACTGCTCAATGTTCATCCAATTTCCCGACTAGATTTTCCCAAACATTAGAGACTCGCATCCCTACAATGACCATGCGAAAATCGACTGAATGCAGTCCTTGGACAGTCTATATAGACAAATAAAACATGAAATGTGGGATATCATTCGAAAAAAAAGGAACATATGTGGGAGATCGGCTTCTCTTCTCTCTTAGTTGATTCTTTTTGCTTATTAACTTGATAGGTTTTGGAAACTTCTAATCTCGACACATACTTAATGTTTAGTTATTGTAATGACACTCTATGAGAAATTCTCAAAGGTAAGATACGATAATAGTCGAGATTTTTCTTGTTTTCTTTATGATGTTGAATGTTCGAGTCTCTTGTTAGGCCCCCATTAGCTGCATCATGGTTGCAGCCAATCCCTTGCTCCGTGAGTCCATGGCAACCAGCTAATCATCAATACCGAAGGGCATGTAGTCATATGCTTAAGTGACTCGCTTTCGGTGGAATCGAATGGAGTGTTCAAATCGTGTTCACACTTCTTGAGTAGTAAGGTGATGCCGAGTACGTCATGTCGAGACTTAACCTACTTGACGGGTCCTACCGGTGAGTAGAGTTGAAAATGGTTGGCACATATTCCGCCTCTTACAACCATGGCGAGTAAACATGTAGCTCCACCCGATCGTGAATGAGCCAAAACAAGAGGGAGAACTTGCACCTATAAATCAGTCTGCCATGAACCAGGCCTAAGGTACTTCCAGAGAGAGCACCTGGTTGCCAAATTCCATCCACATCGACAACAATACCGAACACGCATGTCATATGAACCGCAACTTTGCAAGACAAACTATATCGAACTGTAGTGTTATGTGCGCGATTCCAGCAATTCTTTTTTAATGTGGCAAGAACCCCTCATCTTAGAACTGTTGGGCGTGGATATATATTGCCATCACATGATGGAACAGGCATTGGGGTTCTCATCACTGAAGAGCGTGACAATCCGTTCGCCAGGGTCGGTCGGGCTAGGAAGGGCTTGGGCCACGTTCTTGACATAGCCGGCAGGCGCCTTCTTGTCATACGCCTGAGCTACGTACGGGTAGGCCACCAAGTTGTAGGGGATGTAGGGCCATAGCTCCGCCTTCTTGCCCGTGCTCTTCACCCTCTGTAAGACCTTGTTTGGCTCCACATGCCCCCGAACCGTCACCCGGCTTTGCTTCCTGTTCACCTCCACCGATTTCACTCCTGAAAATGGACCGTAGATTGAGCATCTGCCCGTTAATCAGGTTATGTTTGCTAATCGTTTCGCCAAACACAAGCTGTTTCAAACTGATTTCATAATCTATATATGACACATACTTGATGGATTTACAAGGATAAGGGCCGGGTATGTCGTAAACGATCTATAACTAATAATATATCAATGACAAATTGGAATCATATTACAACATGTGTGATGAAAAAGCTTATCATTGTGACTAATTAGCGCATTCGTGAAAGAAATCTATGAAATCAAGCTATCATAGTATGGTTCATATATTTTTTCTGCTCTCTTTCTCATCATATCACATGTGATGTAGATATAGCTAGGTATTAAAGAAGAAATATATGCGAGTGAAATGATATTCCTAGATCTAATCATAGGGCCTGGCAGCCCACTGGGCCATCTGGGTCAAGTGGTTTTGAAGTGTATTTTTTGGATGAGCTTGGGAAAGGCTATTTAGTTATAAAGCCCGATCCATCTCACAAATTCTATATATAAATTTTTGTTATGGACAACGCTAAACGACAAATTAAACTCTACTTGAGAGCCCGGCTAGATCCACACCCATCTGATATTCAGCCAGTGCTACTAATTATGTGGTTTTTTCTTTAATTTGGTTCGGATGTCTCCGATAAGGTAATCAAACTATCATGGTTTTTATGATTCCTACATACATAAAGATACTTTGCTAGATCTTGCATGGCATTTCTAATCTCAAGAAGTGATGGAATTAAAGAAAATGAAAAAGAAATATTGAAATAGCTAGGGAGCATAGCTGTGACCCGTAGTATGGCCTCTACTTTTTAGTTCAAATTCACAATACAAAGAGACAGGAAGGCAATATCTATGTCGCCAGTTTGCCGTTGCCATTATGATCCATAATATCACATATTGATGATTAAAGAAGGACGTTCGTGTATAAAGTTGTCGACCTTACTTAAATGCTCAATCAACTCATTTAGTAAACAGAAAGGATTTCCAGACAGAGGACTCATCGGGACAAGAAATTATGGCTCTAGTTACAGCGCAGTATTTATGATGCTAGGGTTTCTGGGAGGAGGTGGATGAAGGGAGGGAATGGGTCAAGAGTGACATTAATGTCTCTCCTTCAGCTTTTTGCTTTACCTTGTGGATGCTCAGAAGTTCTCTCCTTCCTTAACTACCGTGTCATGAATTTGTCATTACTCTCCTGTTTTTCATAAATAGAAAGTCTACCAAGCTTAAGTCAAATGAGTTCTGGGTCAGTAAAACACTACATCTATTTTCGATGATATCTCATCTTGCAGTCACAAGATTAACTGCTCGGTTGCCAAAAACCAGAATGTAAAGGACATAAATACTTATGCTGCAAATTACCAGCTCAGCATGTGAGCTCTATAGTGCTAGTCGAGATAACGTATTCGGTACCTTTCATGGACGAAACGACGCTGTTCACTCTCCTCTCGCAGCCATCGCAGTCCATTTTCACCTTGATTTCAACTGTCTGAAGAGAGAAGAAAGAAAATGAAAGAGAACTGTTGAAGCTAAAAACCACCCCTGTGAACTCTTACGACTACAAGCTGAAATCTCTTTGGTTTTCTTCTTTAGTTGTGATGGCGGACAGAGAGAAAATGAGTACCTGCATCGGCTTGCGCTTCTTTCTTGGGGTAGAAATGGTACAAAAATCGGATAAAAAATCAAGAGCCCCCATCTTCTTCTCCCCTTCCCAGTCGATGCAGACGCCCGGTGCGAACTCCAGGCACAAATAAACGCAGGGAGAGAGAGAGAGAGAGAGAGAGAGAGAGAGTTACAACGAAGTTAAGAAGCCCGCGAGGACATGAAAACGAAGTTATTAGTTCATGCTCAACCGCCGTCGTCGTGTCTTTTTATAGGCAGGTACATATAATGTTTTCAAATCATGCTACGTAGCCAAAGATATGTTTATCACAAGTTTGGTTTCTGCATGCTGTAATTGTGGACAGTAAGTGTGTGGACTACCAACTTTCGCAGGGTCTCGTTTTTTTTTTTGGTCAGTTTGCGGGTTCTCGTTGATACATCGAAAAACTTAACATTCCTCGGTCACTTATCTAGGGTCTTAAGGGCATTTATCGAAAAAAAGCATAGGATTCGGTACTTGGTAAACATCTCTGCAAAGAAAGTACATCATTTCCATTGCACTATCTTTATTTTGTTATGTGTAATTGGCATATTCAATATGAAAAAATTTATTATTAAGTATGGATGGCAAATATCTCGGGCCACTCGTTAACAAAACTCTAAGTGAAATTATCAGGCACGTAGAACATCCTAAAATTCGGTGGGATTAATTTCTTACACTAGTTGTAGACTAAATTAATGAGATGCCATGTTCTTGCAATCTTAATAGTTGTAAAGACACCTTGATTGGGCACTTGATTTTGGTCCTTCTCAAAGTTCCAAATTTCTGATGGTCGGAGGAACAATATCCCTAAATTTTGGACCATAACATCTGGACTAGAATGAAATATTTGAGACGTAACTAACGAGGGCCACTCTTATCAAAGACCATCATCAAACGTGAAAGATTGCAATCTGCGATCGCATCATCATTCAGGGCCTATTCTTCCTCTTAAACATTCTTGGCAATTCCCTCATATTGCTTTATGTATACCCAATTTTTTGGGGTGGCCGTTCTTTGAAGTGATGAAGATAGCGAGCCTTCGGGGACGAACACTTTAAGGGAGAGTAGCATGTCATCAATGACGTTGGCCCATCTAAGACTTACCATTATTGTGCGATGCAATGAGTATGTCCTAAAACGATTTTTGGCTTCCCCATCCTACCAGCAACTCATTCCATTTGTGCGAGAACAAGTAGAGCCGGTACAAAGCCAAAGTCGTCGGTCCACGGAATTTTGAGGACAGGCCATATCAATCGTGTATTTCGAGAAATAGGAAGACGTAAACTAATTGTTATACGGAATAATGTCGACCTTGTATTTTCCCTAGGAAGTTTAGGTCCTTTGCATAACGGTTGCATAACGGTTGATGATTTAGGCCAATTCCTTCCCTAGGAAGTTTAGGTCCTTGTCATCGTCGGGACAACATGGAAAGTAGCCAAAGTGGTAATTACCACGGCAAAAATGTTAACTAATTTGTTCCGTGAAGAGTGGGTAATGGTCCTATTTGAGAGATATAGATTGATTTACTTTAAGTATGGAGATCAAAGTAACCTAAACTTCTGCAATACAAAAAGGGAAATGGAAAAAGAAAAGAACCCAAAATAGAGATTTAGAGCAATATAGGTTTAGGATGTATATGACCCTAGGTGGGAACCGGTCTAAGTAAATCTAGTCTACTGTATCAAACACTTTGTAAGGTCTACCCACCCATATATCCACAGTAAACGAGGATTCAAAGTTGTTGTGGACATTTGTAGTCCTCTCCTACGATTTGAGCATACATATAGTTACCCAACTCATATTTTTGGGGGACCCAATTGGATCATAATGTTTTGTGGAGCCTCAGACGGTATGGATCAAATACGAATTTTCCAACCAAACTGGGATGAAATAGGCTATAATAAAAGTACTTACTTCTTATACTCGTTTGATGAATGATCAAATATAACACTAAATGGAGGCACATATATTCTGACTGGGTGTTACATGTTTATTTGATATAATTTGAAAATTAAAAAAAAAACAGAGAGAGAGAGAGAGAGAGAGAGAGAGAGAGAGAGAATAGTGATAGCTTTGCAAGGCAATGACCACTGCTTCGTTACACCGATGATGACATTGTAAAACCCTATTTAGTGTCATGTAAGTCAAATTTTTGAAAGAAGCATTCTGAGTAATTGCACCATGTGGTGACTCATGGATCACTCAACAAAGTCTTTGTCATAAAACTTCATCGAGCACAAGTCACTTGATGGAGTCTTTGCATAATCGAACTATAAAATAATAAATATAGCCTACGTCGCCCATCTGTCCAGGCACAAGTCAAGTTTGACCTCGTCATACAGCTTTGTTAGGTTTTTAATATTTGGGTTTGATTTGATGGTTTGAATAACTTGACTAGTTGAGAGGACAAAATTCCATTAGGGGCCTCGACTACCGGTCGGTTGACGGACCGTTGGGTGTAGTCAAGGGATATTTCCACCAATTAGGACCATTCTTGATAGTCCCCCAATGGAATGTCCAACAAGGCTGCATTCCTTATTCTTTTTTGCTGGAGTCCGCAAGCCTCACCCCCTTTATAGGAAGTGTGTATTTTTCTTCCCCATTGATAGGGAATATCAATAATTTTCCACTAAAGAGAAATTGAACATTGATAATTTCTTACTTCAATATCATTCCCGCACCGGGTTCTCCTTGGAAGGTTAATTGAATGTGTTAATCTTAGCCACTATATTTATTGAGGCGTAGTAGCCACCTCTTGTCCCATAAATTTTACGCCAAGGAAAATCCCAAATAGGAGTCAACACCTATCAACTGACTACATCCCATCAATGAATATAGCCCCATCATACAAACCTTTTAAGAACTTGCTTAGTTTCATACAAAGCTCTTCTATTTAAGCATAAGTCAAGTTTAACCTAGTCATACAACTTTGTTAGGCTTTGAATATTTGTTAACCTCATCTGTAGTTTTATTTTTATTTTTTTATCATGATGACTTATTGATGGGAGATTTGTGTTAAAGCTTTATTCAATCTTCAGGATTTTTTTTTTTAATCTAATCTATATCCCTCTTACACAAACCTAATGGACACTAGCATGATCAACAAACATAGAATTTCTATAAATTATAAAATGGTACTGATTTGTCAATCAAGGGAACAAAATCTGGAGACCACGAGCAGATTCTTAAAATGCTTAAAATTAAGGAATTGACGATTTTTGTAATATAATAATCATTCCATTTATTATTTCCCTTATTATATTGTTTCCTTGTGTAACGGAAACCGTCTCAAAAACAGTACGGTGAGATTTAGAATCAAACAATTTTGTTATTTATTCTTTTTATTGTTCAGATTTGTACATAACGACTAAGATGCGACCTTAATGATGTCCTATGGCAGACACAAAAACTTAGAACAAACATAGGCTTTGGGACCGCATAGTATACTGTATAATCTACTTGAAAAGTGATGATATTTCATGCAACTTTTATATCACAAGGCATCAATATGGAGTGCAACAAATTAATTTGAAATTGATTGCTTCTTAAATTTAAATGTCAAATAGGATGATAAGTATATTAGACGAGCATGGCGATGGTCATGCTGCCTAGGGGTGTGCATGGTCCAGGCGGGCGGTTCTCAACCTATAATCAGGAACCGCCCGCTAAGGACCAGTTCCGAAAAATTGGAACCAGGATCCACCCAGGAACCGGACCACCGGTCCGGTCCGATTCCCGGGTGGATCCATGGAATCGATCCTGACACGAAAAAATTTTGGTTTTCAACATAGAACGACTACGTGATATCAAAACAAGCCAAAAAAAGAAAAATCAAATTTAAGTATGCAGAACAAAGATTCATTTGTTGTAATTATAAATGTATCTCGTAGATAAAAAAAATGCGAATATATAGAATGCAACATTCTCCCATTTTGTACTTGCAAATAACCATAGATGGTTAAATTTTCTTTGACCAAAGGTAAAGATTCCCTAAAGAGTGAGATGAGATGTAGGGTTTCTTTTAGTAATTTTTTTCTTAAATATTAAAAAGGTTCCGGTCCGATCCGGGTGGGCAGGCGGGCGGATCCGCCCATGGAATCGGGAATCGGACTGGTACCCATTGGTTCCAATAAATTGGAACCAAGAACCAGATCGGTTCCCTCAAGACCCGCCGGTTCTGGGCGGTTCAGGTCTAGTTTCAGGTGGTCCGGGCGGATCCCAGGTATTTTGCACACCCCTAATGCTGCCTAAGTTGTATGACACGCTATCATAAGGATAATTGCCAAAAAAAAATTTAAATTTATTGTAGTTCTAAGCATTTCGATTCAATCAATTTAGTCATTAACTTTTTGCATGATAGCTAATTTAATCATAAACAATTCAATTATGTCAATTAAACAGCTAACCTTTTTGACATTTCAAAGTTTTTAATAATTTATCAATTTAATCATTCCCGATATTTTTATCCAAAAATTCTCAAATGATTATATTGATAAATCGATAAAAAATTCAAAATAAATTGATAAATTATTAGAAAAATTTTATGGCTGAATTAATATAGATAGAAAGGTGAGAATCAAATTGTCCAGTATACAATAAATTTAGAATTTATTCAACAATTTCCATCACTTTCCTTTCGTGACCTCGCTAGAAAAAATAAGGCTGAGTTTTACTTAGGAAAAAAACCCATCTTATCCTCAAAAACTCAAAAGTGGACACGCGTCTCACAGCGCTTAACTCCCAGCCCTCCCAATCCAGTCCAAGACGGCGTCGGACCGCGGGGCATCTTCCAACGTCCTTCCAAGGTGGCCCCCGCCGAGACTCTCGTCTACAAAATGACAAAGGGAGGAAAAATCCTCTGAAGCAGCAAGCGGACCATTAGCCGAAGAAGGCCGGGAAGCTCCGGTTACCTTACCACTGAGGAAGCGAGAGCACAGCGCCAGGGGGAACGATGGTGGGGCTTGGCGCGAAGAAGGTCGGCCAGATAGCGAGCTTTGGCGGGAAGGGCGCCGGCCAGGTCCTGGCGGCCGCCGCGGTGGCGCTCCTCATCCGCCTCTTCTCCGGCCCTGGGCCCGCCCTCCCGCCCGAGGACGAGGAGCCCGGGCGCGGCGACGGCGACGGCGACGGCATCGACGACGGGGGCGGAGAGGCTCCGGCCGCCGGCGGAGTCCGCCCGGTGACCATACGGTGGCGCAACATCACGTGCTCCGTCTCCGACAAGTCCTCGAAATCGGTGAGTTGCATGTTCTGGCCGTTTTCGGAGCTCCTCGCGTGCGTTGAGTGAGCGTGAGAGTAGCGAAAGTGGCGAAAGCCACTTAGGCGACTGCGGGTTTGAGTTGAGTCACCGGTTCACTCGGCTCGGACGAACCTGCGTTTGATTATGTTGATAATCTGGTGTGTGCTTGGATTGTCGTCAGCTCTCTCCTGGAGTGACCACGGGAGTGCGATTGCATGTTCAATCATTTCACATGCGTGGCCGCATTTCATCAAAAACTTTTAGTTAGAATATTCATGATTCTTCGAAATTAGTTGCTTGTCTGTGCACTGTCCGAGAACTGGAGACCTTAGAAATTTAGCTGTGGTTGCAAAGGGGTGATCCCTTGCTATCTTCAGTGTTGCTTTGATGGAGGTGTTGTTTGCTGGAATACCCTTGAATGACTATGTTTTGGTAGATTGACTTGATGCAGTGCATGGTGTCGCAGGTGAGGTTTTTGCTTAACAATTTGAGTGGAGAGGCGAAACCTGGAAGGTTGCTTGCCATCATGGGACCCTCAGGGTCAGGAAAGACCACCTTGCTCAATGTTCTAGCTGGTCAGCTGGTGGCATCGCCCCGATTGCACTTGTCGGGTCTTTTGGAGTTCAATGGACAGCCTAGAGCAAATAAACCTTACAAGTATGTAGTTGGTCTCACGGACTTTTTCACGGGATGTTATAGTAGTTCTGATATCGAATGTCATCATAGTCTCCATTTGGTACGGTTGTTTCAGGTTTGCTTATATACGCCAGGACGATCTTTTCTTCTCGCAATTGACTGTGAGGGAGACGCTGTCTCTTGCTGCTGAGCTTCAGTTGTCAGAGGTCTATTCTGTGGATGAGAGGGAAAAATATGTGAACAACCTCTTGTTTAAGCTAGGCTTGGTACGGACTACCATGAGATGTTTTCATTGTGCATGAAATTTGTGCATATGCGATTCAACATGTTAGCGTAACTGAAATGATTCTTGTCTATCTAGTTCACTGGGGATAAATCTGTTAGCTTTTCATGTCAAGAGAATGTGTGACTGATTGTTGCTCTGTTTTCCCCTTCTCCTCTTCATGTAGGTTAGTTGTGCTGAAACCAGGGTTGGTGATGCAAAAGTTCGGGGGATAAGTGGTGGCGAAAAGAAACGATTATCCCTTGCATGTGAACTAATTGCAAGCCCGTCTGTAATATTTGCAGATGAGCCCACTACAGGTATGAATGCTTCCATGAATTGTTGTTTGTGTGGCGTGAACATTATCTCTTTAACTCTATGTGTATGATGAGCCCATTACCGAGCTAGTGCATACAAAGTTAAGATGTGAATGAGCTCTAAGAGGTTATTTTGTTAAGATTATGATCAAGTAGTGTACTTTCCAAGTTGTGCATGCAAGTCTTATCACATTATACAAATAGCAAGCTTGTTTTAAATGTTGTAGCCCTTTCCTCACATTTTCCAAAGTAAGACAAATGGCTTGTGTGAGATTTGATGAGATCACTGTCAATTGTTCTACAAACTTAAGCTGTTCAATTTGTAGTTGTTAGTTGAAGGCATGGTTTATTATTTAGTATTTAAATATCCTAACACTTCACCTCCTTATGCTTAGTTTGGTTTTGTCTAGTACTAAATGTGGAAATTTAAAATGATAGGCAAATGAGGCCTGGAAAGATTCGAACTCAGGACCTCTAGCTCGTATATTATGTGAGATTTTGTGAGACTACTACGAACTGTTCTAAAAGCTTAAGCTATTAGATGAACACATAGTTTATTGTTTATTATTTAAATATCCTAATCGCTTGAACATGCTCGGTCCATAGTCATATTTTATTTTTTTATTTTTTATTTTATTTTGATGCCACGATTTATTTCTGCTTCAAGCATTGTCTGGTTACAGCGAATATGCACTCGACATGCTATTTTTGTGAAATCTATCTGATTCTGACTAATGAGTCATCAATGATTGTCAAACATTGATTAGTCTTTGACTTATATTATATTGGTAAAACTGTCGTTTATCTCCCTTGTGCTTCTTTCAGGACTTGATGCCTTTCAGGCAGAGAAAGTAATGGAGACCCTTCGACAGCTTGCGGAGGATGGACATACAGTAATATGTTCGATACACCAGCCCAGAGGCTCAGTCTATTATAAATTTGATGACATACTGCTGCTAGCAGAGGGCGCGCTTGTCTATTCGGGTCCTGCACGTGATGAACCTCTGGCATACTTTTCCAAATTTGGGTTTGATGCTAAACCTTGTCTTGCTCAAGTTGTGGTACATTTCTTTGGTTTACAGTTATCATCCCTCATAGGACTTGATGAGCACCTCCTCTTAAAGCATCATAAAATGTAGAGGTCGGCGTCGCCTGGCCTTGCAGTGGCTAGGCAAGGTTGAGCCTCTCCAGTGGCTGGGCAAGCTTGGCCTCGCCTTGGCTGGGTGAGGCTCTGAGTGCTGTAAGCCAAGTGTTGTGGCTGGGTTTGCTTTTTTGTTCAGGTCCAAGTAACAAGCTTTGCATTTGGCCACTTAGTTTGCATCTCTTCAACCTGCTGCTTTCCTTTGTGTAGGCTGTAAATGATAAGTCTAATATCATTGTTGGGTGTATGACTTTGCATTCTTCATATCCTCGGGCCATCTAGTAGAATGGTGCTTCTTTAACTAGCAGTCTTTATATATTGTGTAAGTGGTAAATAGGAAAAATCAAGGGCTTTCTCTGCTCAGCAAGAAAATTCTCATGCCCCCTTTTAGGAACAAGACAATCGGCCTGTTGGCACTTCTCTCGTGCTGCATAATGGAACTTTTGATGTCTAAATTCCATATCTAAATCCATTTCATATTCCTTTTATTTTGATATCTTATGGGTTTTGTCCCTTAAACCATTGTACTACTTTCTTCTTCTTTAGCAACCTTTTACTAAGTGACTTCCGAGTGGCATTTGGTATTTCTAGAAGCATTGACTGATTGGTCGTTCTTTTGACAGGTATAGCTGCCCAGATCATGTGAATCCTGCAGAATTTTTGGCTGATCTCATATCCGTTGACTACAGTTCTGCAGAAAGTGTCTACTCATCTCATAAAAGGATAGATGGTCTTGTTGAATCATTCTCTCAGCAATCATCAGAAATTCTATATGCAACTCCCCTGACCCAAAGGGAGATCTCTTGGAATGGGAAGAAACTTGATAGGAGAGCTGCTGTTAGAAGTAAAGGGGGCTGGTGGAGACAATTCTGGTTGCTCCTTAAACGCGCTTGGTTGCAGGTCTTTTAGTCAATGATTAACTGTCCCTCTCTTCTTTGTTTTTCCTGTTATAATTTTATTAGGAGGAAAGGATTCACATTGTGCCTGGCAAGCACGATTATCAATGTTATAGGATCTTGTAGTTTGAATTTTAAGAGCTGCAAAGATATTTAACTGGAAAGATAACCCAAATGTATTTTATCTTACACTGGGTATCACCTGTTTCTAACCAAAAAATGCTTTTATTCAACATGTCAGTTTCCTTCCCTCCTCTTTACATACAAATGACAATCTCATAATTTGGAATTCAGATCAACTCGTAACAAGGTGCCTTGATCTATCGATTGTTATATACATTAGAAGATTATCTTAGCACCTTCGATGCTAGAGCAAGTATGCAAAGTACTAGATTAATTTATGTTTACTGGCTCATCGTAATATGGCATTTTCGCAAAATATGAAAAGTAACAATTTCTTGACCAGGCTTCCCGTGATGGACCAACAAATAAAGTTCGGGTAAATATGTCAATTGCATCAGCCGTAATATTTGGCTCAGTCTTTTGGAGAATGGGAAGATCCCAGACATCGATACAAGATAGAATGGGATTGCTTCAGGTGAGTTTGTTGTTTTCTGAATGTATTGCCTTCGAATGGGTTTTTTCCTAGTTAAAGTACACCAGATGATCAAAGTTTGACCTTGACCTGTTGTTGATTTATGATCGATATTGAAAGGTGGGCAACTTATACTGGCTGCTATTGATTTTGTTCTACTTACAAACATATCTTGGTGATAACTTTTAATTCCCACAGTTAAAAAGGACTGCTTGCTGACTTTCTAAATTTTATCACAAGTTTCTCACGACATTGTGGTGCATATAATCATTTATTATTGTAGTTCCTTTTGTTCTGCAATTCATCCACTGCATACGGTGTGGGACTATCATGTCCATTGCTGTAGCAGTAATTGGAGTGCCTTGTGATACACATTTATATAGGATGATTAGTATGAACTTAATAAGGAAAGCCATGTCTTAGTCCAATTTCTTGTAATGGAGATTTTTGCTGCTCTAACTGAACAAATGCGAAATGTCAGGTGCCAGTAACTTCTACCAAACAGCTGGCATTTCATCAAATCATCTCACTGATGTTGTTGCATAATGGCTATTGGATAATCATTTTTTATAATCACTTCCGATTGAGGAGTGGAATGGGGAATGTGGTGTGTAGTCTGCCCCTAGGCAGTTGAATGACTGACGAAAGTTGTAAATGGTGTATTTGCTGACCAAATGTCCAGACATTGAACAACCTCCACAAATAATATCCTCCAAATATGTTACTAAATGGTTTTGTCAAGACTGGGAATTTTACTATTATCATAACGAGGCTATACTGGAGGACATTGTGATGTCAGATTGCTTGAAGGACTAACGGGGAAAAATGCAGCAAAATGTTGCAAATTCAGCTCTTTAATCTCATTGTCCTGAAGTTGCTTAGCAAATAAACCTATAAAATCAACTCTTCAATGCCTGAATTATTTTAAGAGCCTTTAGATCTCAGTTTTCTTGTTCTGCGACAGGTTACTGCAATTAATACTGCAATGGCTGCACTTACCAAGACTGTAGGGGTGTTTCCAAAGGAACGCACCATTGTAGATAGAGAGCGGGCAAAGGGGTCATATGCACTGGGACCCTATTTACTCTCCAAATTGTTAGCCGAAATTCCAATTGGAGCAGCATTCCCACTTATGTTTGGTGCCCTTCTCTATCCCATGGCACGTCTTCATCCAAATTTGTGCAGGTATGTATGGTCATCATCATTTTTCGTTTTTCTTTGGGTGGAATGTTAAGGATATTTCATTTCAATCCTTCCCCTCCTTTTTTTCTCCCCTTTCTACCTCTGCCGTCTGGGGAAGAGGGTGTTGCTTATTCTCTCTGGATGGACTTTTTATTTGATTATCTGAACATGAACATTTAATTTGGGGCTACCATCAGCCGTGGTGGCTCTGCTGGATAAGGCTCCGTTGATCCTTCCCCTAGAGGTGAAGAGTTCGAAACCCAATGGAGGCGCTTGGTGTCTTAAGCGTGACGTCGGGGTGGTGGGTCTTCCGCTAGCGTTACCTAGGGGTTTACGTTGTGGCTAACGGCTGTGTGGTTCCTCCAGTCCCAACCAAAAAAAAAAAAAAGAACATTTAATTTGGGGCTTTATGCAGATGTATAAAGACCACATGAAAACTTATCAAACTAGGTTCCACTAAGGCTTCTCTTCTCAACTGCAAACCAATCTTAGGTGCAACTTTTCTGTAGTCATATTTATCTCATGTTTCCTTTCTCCAACGATGCTATTGGGGCACTGCAGTACTCTGATATGGCTACAGATTGACTAACATCATTGACTCATCTTTCCACTTTGTTGAAGAAACTATGTTTTAACGTCTTTTATGGACTAATATGGAGAGAAAAGGTGCCTAGTTGGCATGTGAAAGAGGATAACGGTGAAAGGATGAGACTCACACTTCTTTGTCCAAAGTGAATAGGGGTTAAAGTAGGTATTGAATATGGCGAAGGAATTTTCTCAGACACGTTAGGGAGATGCAGCCTCGATACATAGGATTGTTTTACTTTTAAGAAAATTTCCCAAAACACCAAATGCTTTAGCAAGAAAACAAATGGCACCTGGGTTGGGGGTTGCCATGGCTCATAGCACTTGTTTTGCCTGGTTATGAAAAGGATACATTAAAATTAACACAGAGAGCTTCTTTTCTGGATCTATTTGGTAAAAATCAAAGATACTGACACTTTGATTTGTGATGCTTAAAGGTGGTGTGCTAAGAAGTGTTACTGACAAGCTTAATTATCGACTCTTAATGTGATAAGCATGTAATTTTTCAACTTAGTACTGAACAAAATCTCTTCATGTTTTCAAGATAATCTAAAACTTGAAACATTATGTCTTACTCTTCTAATTCTTACTGAAGCAGAGGGAAGTTGAGGGTCAAAAAAAGAAAAGAAGACGCTATTGTGCTTTCTTGTATGTCAAAGCATGTGCTTGATCATTTATTTTATATTTTTTTATCAGTGTGCTTTTCTCTTTCCTTTTTATTTCTTTGTGGGTTCTTTTACATTATCTTGTTCGGGGAAGGGTGGTAGTTTCATCATTGATCGCTAACTATAGCCAAAGTGTTTCCTCCTGAAATGTTAATTGCATTTTAAGATCTCTAAAAATCATATGCCTAGAAAACTGCATACATGTCAAACCTTTTCATTGCTTCACCTCTCAAATTGGAAGATTCTGACTTTTCAGATTCGGAAAGTTTTGTGGAGTTGTGACGGTGGAATCATTTGCTGCATCTGCAATGGGACTGACGGTTGGGGCAATGGTTCCAACCACTGAAGCAGCGATGGCACTGGGGCCATCCCTAATGACAGTATTCATTGTATTTGGTGGTTATTACGTAAATGCGGATAATACACCAATAATTTTCCGCTGGATTCCTCGTGTTTCACTTATCAGATGGTAAACACCTTATATTTTTCAATTTAAGGTTCACTAACAATTGATCTTGTTGCATTGATTCACCCCAAGTTTGGCTCTGTGCTTTCAGGGCATTTCAGGGACTTTGCATCAATGAATTTAGTGGCCTTAAGTTCGACCATGAGCATTCCTTTGACATACAGACTGGAGAACAGGTAACAGAACAGTTGAAGTTCTTTAAAAAATCTCATGACCTGTTGTGTTACATACAGTCATTAAAGTCATTTGTTGAGGCTTTGTCTATGATTCACGACTTATAGTCAAGAATGTTGCCATTTTTGGAGTCTAATATGTCATGAGATCTGCATTTGTCCTATGACCTTTGGCAAAGTACTTTATGTTGGATATTAAACTTGTTCAATCTTCTGAAGGACTAGAAATTTAAAATTTTTTTATGGGAATTGCAAGTTTGACAATGTATTGAATATGCGTATGTTGAGCCAAGAGTAGATTTAGATATTACACTGCATTTATTTGTTATGTCAAGGAGATATGCAGAACCTAAGAGGCTAAAAAAAATAAAATAAATTTCTTTTTGAGTATTTTCTCTGCTTCCTTTCTCACATACAGAGCACAGAGTCTTCACTTTATGCTGAGTAGATGAGGGCTTTCGCATCTTGAAGTTGCTGATAAATGCTTTGCTCACAACCTTAATCATCGTGTGTCACTATTTGGAGGATTTGGATAGCTGCCTTAAATAGCTAAGCGTTGAGGAGAGTGCCATATATCGTTATGCTTCAGTTGCGTGACCCAGCGTTTCTATATTTTGCAGGCACTTGAAAGGCTGTCATTTGGAGGGAGTCGCATTCGGGATACAGTCATAGCTCAAAGCAGAATACTGCTGTTTTGGTATTACACCACTTATGTACTCCTTAAGAAGAACAAACCCAGGTACCAGCAGCTCGAGTACCAACCTCTTCACCAATCTTCTCCACAGCCTGAAGACTTTGGCCTTGAAAATACCAAGGAAAATCTGCAACAGGAACGGTCTCTGTCCAATGAAGTCGAACTAAATCAGCAGTTTGAATCACCGGCTGTTGACGAAATCCGTCCCTTTATCCTAGAAGGTTTGTAGCTAATTGGGCATTCATGATGTCTCATACCACATCCAATTTTTTATTAATTTATCTCATACAGGTGCTAATTAGGGGAGATGAGATTGCAATATTGGAGGGCCTCGTTCCTGTTCACTGATATCCGTCTTTTTTTTTTTTTTTGTTTGAAAGGGGAGGGGAGGGGGATGAATTTTGCAATCTCATGATACCGTATCTTCATTTGTAATTATTGCCAAAGACACACCTGATGTTCTACAAGTGATGCAAATATACACAATTTTCGAACTTGGGGCATTTGTAATTATTGCCAAAGACACACCTGATGAATTTTCCCAAGCTTGACGTGCGTGTTTTACTTTAGTTGTTGGTGGTAGACTAGATGCCGAAGATTACTGTTCCACAGATTTGAAAGCGTAGAGAGAGAGAGAGAGAGAGAGAGAGAGAGAGAGGCATCGTCTTGGGTTTTTTTCTCTGTTTCGCTGTTGGCAATATGACATTGTACATGTAAACAGCTGACATTTCCTGGCAACGTGGAAGGTGGAGGGATAAGAATAAAGTGTTGGATATATTATTAATATAGTCTAAAATAATATGTTGACATGTACACGGTTATTTGAGTCCATATGGGTCGGAGCTCAATAACTTGCATATAAAAACTCTAGGGTTTCCTTACGTTGAAGGTAATACTGTTGAACTACTTCTCTTACGAATCTATAACCTCCAACATAAAGTACTCGGTCTGCCCCATCATTCCCTTTTGTTGGATGCGATGTATGGTATAGTTAAGATTCATAGCACCTTTCATAAACCTTCGTTAAGGCTGTCACTTGAGTAGTTAACCCTGATGATGTCTTTTGTTTTGATGTTTGTTGAAAATGGAGATGGATTAATCATTCTTCTTGGGAATCGATACAAAGTGTGAGCTGCTTATTTTGTACCATGTGAAACTTATGATCAGATGTCAAAATGCTTTGTTCACGCAGTGGATATAACGTGGTAACTTCGGGCACACACGACATTAATAAGCCGATTGAAAATGAGTTGCGTCATAATACAAGGGCCGCGTTCGAGCAGGAACATTTCACATCGATAATGTGATTGATTACTCGATTGTGTTGCATCAGCCATGTAAAGCCTAAAACATTTTCCAGGCCCAGGATCACCTAGAGGTGTCCCTCCAGTTAATCATCTACTTTATGTGGATGAAGTGATTTTGTTTCCTTGAGTTAGGCAAACAGAGATAAAGGCTATGAGAGAAAGCAATCGCGATTTCTGTATATTTTGCGGCTGAGGCATCAACATCTAAAAATCTGGACAATGCTTTTTGAAAAAATGTCGAGGGGCTACGACGAACGCGTCTCGATTACTAGGTCTTAGTGAAATCGAAAGAAAGATCTTGTGTCTTGGACAGCCGCACTCATTACAGTGCTCGACTTCGACTTTTTTTTTTTTTTTTTGGTCAGTTCTACTCTATGTCTACTTTATCCTCACGGTCGACTTTGACTTTGAAAGGTAAAAAATGCAGTGGATGGCGTCGGTTTAGAAAAATAATCTGCACGAGGTGATAAAATTACAAATGTACTGCGCTCCTTACTAAGGCGAAAAAATTGCCCATGCCTTTCCTTAAAAACCGCCCGGCAACATGGATGCTGTGGCAATCATCTTGGTTGGGGCTCGAACGTTCAATCGGTTCGAGCGCAAGAACCTCTGCACATAATCTTTGGCCAGGTTCTGGCACGAGGCCACCTTCAATTTCAGCTGGTAATTTTGAGTTTATGAGGTGCTATTTGTGCTGGAAACTATGGGTTTGTCGATACGAAGCGGATCGTAGCAGGGCCCTTGTGCTACCCAGGAAAATCTTTAAAAGGGGACCATAGAGATTGGATACGTTTCCCCAGTTGGACCCGGAAAGGTTAAGAGGAGGTTCAGCTCGAAGAAAATGCTCAAAATCAACAACGGAAAAAAATTCTTATATCTGTTCAATTCATTTCACAGGATCTTACAATCGAGATGGGGTACGCTTCACATGCACACCTTTGTTCTGAAGTCGCGGTGGATCGTGACGGCAGGTAAGAGGGAAGGCACGCGTCACTTTCCCAGCCGGACAACTGGGCCTTTCTCGGATGGCTTAAGACAAACCCAAAAGAAAAGGAACGTGCTTCAAATGCAATTCCTGTCAACACGGTTTTCTAGCCACCTCGCCCCTACTCCTCGTTTATCTTCATTTCTTTTGTTCACCCTAGATTACACGTTAAGCTTCTGCCTGTCCAAAGTGTACATAAACGCACCATCGACATTCCCGAATTTCATTCCCACATCTTCTTTGAAAGCCATAACCCCCAAACCCATCTTATACTCTCAATCTCTCCCTTCTCCTTAAACCCTAAGCAGCCATGCAATCGACTTCCTTCTTGCCCTCGACGCTTCCTTGCCTCCCCACATTCTCTCGCTCCACAAACCTGACGAAGAAAGCGACTGCCAGGAAACCCGATGTGAGTGTTTTCGCGGCGTCAAGGAGAGAAGAGGACTACCGTCAGGACAGGTACTTGGGCGGCCATCTAGTGGACCTGGACATGATCGTGCTCCGGAAGCGGATCCACGAGATGAGCATGGCAGAGCGGGGCCATGAGCCGCCCCCCGAGTGGATGGGCTGGGAGAAGCGCTGCTATGCAAGCTACGACTCCATTATATGCGCAACCGTGGGGTTCCTACAGTCTCGGATGATGAACGCTAGGCCCGGGGTTGTTCTCGGAGTGGCGGCTTTGCTGGCGATCAGTGTGCCGACATCTTCGGCATTGGTCTTGTTCCGTCTGGCCGAGATGGCCAGAGAGATCTTGGCAAAATATCATCTCTGCGCCTAGTAACCCCAGTCAGTTGTCGTCACTAACTTATGAGGCAATGTTCAATTTGAGATATTTCCAACCGAATGTTGAGGTTGTGCTTTTTAATAAATCCTCCTTCGTGATGCAAAAGCGTTTACATCAGCAAATATGCTTCACATTCACGAACCCACATGCTTGAAGTTTCCAATGGTGATAAAATGTCAAAGCCTCAGGGGTATATGGGGCGACGAGATGGCTTGCGTTGTAGTTCCTCGATTTGTTGCAGAAGCAATGGTTTAATTCGTCGCTGGCGTTGCTTTGGCAAGACCATTGAAAGGCCATGCCGACCGAATTTAAACTCTGAATCTCGCTCCTCATCAGATGTGCAATCGAGCGTCCGGGAATGATGATCGGATAATGGAATGACAGAAGAATTTTACGCGATTTGGGTCGGCCATATGCCTAAGTACGTCCACGGCAAAGGAAGAAGAGAGTAGAAATTGATGATGATCATGTTGGTGTTCGTGCCTAGCAGAGAGGGGACGCGGTAACAAGCTGCAACGCAGGCCCTCCATTAATAAATATGGAAGGGAACATTCGTTCAACTGAATTTGCAAAGGTGTGGCCAAGGATATTAATTTCTTCGTATGCCTGGTGCAATTAGTCGATTAATCAATTCATCACGGGTTCAATATTTAGAGATACTTGGACCTATGCATATGAATATTAAAGAAACTCTTCGCTTAGCAAAACAGAATTTGCGAGATCGTCTTAAATTCCAATTGGAAACTTTCCAATTTAAATTAAAAGAAAACAAACAATGGGATCATGCCTAACTCTCTTACATTATGTTTAATCTAAAATTATAAAGAAAGGATATGACCCGTGAATAGAGGATATTAATTTCTTCATATTCTTGGTGCCATTAATCAATTGATCAATTCACGTGTGTCAAATACACGGGTTCCATGTTTAGAGACATTTGGACCTATATATAAATAAAACAAACTCTTCACTTAGCAAAACAATATTTGTGGGATCTTCTTAATACTAGCCAAAAACTTTTCAATTTAGATTAAAAGGAAATAAACAATGGAATCATGACTCGACTCTTTTACATCATGTTTAATATATAATTATAAAGGTAGATGTGACTCATAAACAAAGTAAACATGACACAAACGGGACATGTGTAACTCTGATGTGATACGGTATAATACTTAAGTACCATCGATAAGATTTGGCACTTTTTTAAGCCGTTTATTTAGGATGTTAGACAAAAATTAAATGTTTTGTTGTTAACACAAAATAGTCCTACCACTTCAGATTTCTTGTCTATCCTCCCCTTCCCTTCCATACAGTGCAGCGCATGTAATACAACTCATGATGTCATTTTCATAAACATGTGCAACATTTGAATTCATTATATAAGACCAAACCAATCACATTTCACTAATATGTTGGATCCATATTAAATTTCACTAAAGGACACAAGTTCCAATATAGTGCTTTTCTTGTGATTGATTCAATTCATTAAATCATCTATTAAACGAGCCTCTAAAAGATTTCTCTCCATTTTCACCTTGTAAATCGAGATCTTGCACGCTAACTAATAATTAAGAGGAAGCTTAGTTGGCCAGTTCCTACGTTAGCGTGGACAAGGGACTTGAACTTTTCTTGCCAAACCAAACGTGAAGACAGACAAACAGTCCTCAAGCATCTCATGCGTTCACAACGAACGAATTATCAAATCGATCTTCTCAAAGTGGTGTAAACCGCACCCAAAGGGGAGTAAACTAGTAGACGTTATCGTGGATTTCTTTTGCAATAGACTTGTTAACAGGTTGTACTAACTTAAGCAAAGATGGCGGACATTTCCCGACCGCATGTTGGGCTACACCATCGAAAACCCCGCCCACCTCCGATGTGCCTCCGGCAAAATGCTGAATTAGGAAATAGCTGAATCTCTACGTACGTCATATTTGCAAAACATTCCTTTTTCATATAAACTGCGAGATATTCAATGACGATGAAATTGAAATATATGCACGTACAAAATAAAACGCAGTGTTTTCCACTCAGGCTCTCTCTTTCTCTCTCGATAAATATGCATTCTCTTAATCATGAGCTGAAGTTCTCTCGCCCATCTCATGGTTCAAAATAGGTATAAGACGAACGTGCTTGCAGTCGCATTCATGTTAAAGTTAGAAGGAGCTCCCTTCAGTTCAATATGCGACAGCAACGACCGAACTCAGCCCCGGCTCCGTCGGATCAGGAACACATCGCATGCTCCCGCAAGTTCGGAAAAGCTTTGGGAAAAGTGCCAAAAAAGTCTAAACCTTTTGCCTTAGTGCCGATTTAGTCCTAAACCTTTTTTTGGTGCCGATTTAGTCCTAAACCTTTTACGTTGTGCCAATTCAGTCCTTTCCGGCCAATTTGGCCGGATTTTTATTTGGCGGGATGCCGGTCGGGCGACGTGGCCTTATTGGCGCGACGTGGACAACTTTTAATAATATTTTAATATTTTTAAATATTTTTAAATATTTTTATTTTTATTTTTATTTTTATTTTTGTTTTTGTTTTTTTCTTTTTCCTCCAACCGGTCACCGGTCCGCGACCGGCCGAGGCGACGGCCGACCTCACCGGCCACCTCGCCTGATCCGGCGAGGCTCGCCTTGCCGGATCGGGCGAGGACGAGCCTCACCCATGGCCGAGGAGGCTCGACCTCGCCAGATCCGGCGAGGCCATGGCCGTTCCTCGCCGGATCCGGCGAGGGCGAGCCTCGCCGGATCGGGCGAGGTGGCCGGCGAGGGCAGCCTCGCCCTCGCCGGCTGTCGCCTCGGCGGTCGTCGGACCGGCGACCGGCCTGGAGGAAAAAAATAAAAAAAATAAAAAAATAAAAAAATAAAAAAATAAAAAATATTAAAATATTATTAAAAGTTGTCCACGTCGCGCCGATAAGGCCACGCCGGCCGGCGTCCAGTCGGCCAAAAAGCCGGCCAAAATTGGCCGGAAAGGACTGAATTGGCACAACATAAAAAGGTTTAGGACTCAAATCGGCACCAAAAAGGTTTAGGACTAAATCGGGCACAAAGGCAAAAGGTTTAGGACTTTTTGGCAAAAGCTTTTGAACCAACGATTCAGCAGCTGGGTATTTCAGTTCGTGAACTGCGCTGGAATTGACTGGAGACAGCTCCGTCTAATTCTTCCACCATCTTCCTACTACACATTATATACTGTCAGAGACTTACGAATGTACAGACTTCGCTCTTCTTGCTCCCTCTTCTTTCCGTTAAGAAAAGCAGTCACAACAACCATTCCAGTCTCGACTTCCTTCTACATAGAATCATACAGCGGGATGCCTCAATTATTCCTCAATTTCAATCATGCAGCGATGCTTTCTATCGATCCCATCATTATTTCCGTACGAACTAATCCACCATGTGTCCCACACATGACTGCTTCTACTCGGTGCACTGTATTTCAATCAAAGAGGTTAAGCAGGACGACCTCATTACCTAATCATTCACACCATTTTATGATCCTAGTCGCATTGATGGTTAAGTTGGATTTTATTGGGTTTCAGAGCATTAACTCTCTCCATCCATTAGGATAAAAGTTTTTTACATATCGATAATATTATTATTATTATTATTTTTTTTAACTCTCTCCATCCATTAGGATAGAATCCCTAGCGACCGTGAGGGGATTTGAAGTTTTGCGCAGCGGTGGTATATCGATAATATTATTGATGTAGTGTAATGGATCAATTATATTATCTGCATGATATGCATCCCAATCAATTTTTACATTTGAATTTCAATTCCCTTCTTATTTGTATGTTTCTCCTCATGTCATTGTCAAGTAGTGTGATGGCCACATCAAGTACTTCTCTCCCTTGCTAAATGAAAGCTCGTGTATACATGATACCAATGTATTTGTATAAAATAAAAAGAATTTTGATCTAAGATTTTCATGAAAATTTTCAAGCAATTTTATGAATCTATCGCATATCAAACTTAGATATAAGTTTTTTTTTTTTTTTTTTTTTGGCGCTCTTTCACTAGTATAAACCAAAAAATTCACTATCCATACTGAATGATCATGGGAATTTGTCAACAACATCAAATCAAAATAATCAATTTTCCATATTAGAAGAAACAAAACTCAAGATCGATACAAAAACTAGAACCTAAATGAATGCAAAGGCCATAAATGTAAATTTGCAAATGCATTTGTCCCCTCTACCTAGTTTTGCAGGGACAAGAAACATTTCTATATTTTGTACTTTTTTCCTGTTCTTTTTTTCCCCCTCATCTTCTTTCTCCTTTGGGTTAATACCCTGAAAAATCCTAAACTGGTACACTTTTCCAAACTATTTTTTTGACCATGAAAAATCCCAAACTGATACATCTATGACAAATTTACCTCGATTGACCATAAAAAAACCCCTAAATTGGTACATTTATGATAAATTTATCCCAAATTAATTTATTCGACTGTAAAAAACCAAAAACTGATAAATTTGTGACAAATATACCATCTACTAAATTGTATTAATATAACATAAAAAAAAATACAAAAATTGTAAAGTGTGACAAACGGAGTGTAAAATCCCAAATTGATGTACCAGTCAACTGTCACGTGTAATTTAATTTAATAATTTGATAGTAAAATTTAATGAAATCTGACAGAGGATAAAATTGTCACAAGTGTACTAGTTTTGGTAAATTTGTCAAAAGTATATTAATTTGGGGTTTTTCAGGATGTTAACCCTTCTCTTTTCTCTTTCACTATTCATTAGAATCTAAGCTAACAAGACCCGTGCAACCCCCGACCACCGCAGCATAATGTAGCCACCTCTTGTCATCACAAACACTGTTGGGTCTAGTGGGCATATGTGTATATATATATCGATCTCTTCGAATGCTAAAGTTAACAAATACTGGATCAAAATAGGTATCTTTATAGTGGAGGAAATGGATTTAAATAGTTATGTTTCAAATGATGCAAGTGAGTGCATATGGATGGTCGAGGAAATTTAATTGTTAATTACTTCATATCACCTCCTGAAAGGTAGTTTAAGAAAGGATAAAAAAATGAGATGTAATTATGTTTTGACTTAAATAAATAGATAAATATAACTACTCATGTGAACGCAATTGCAAATTTTTTAGATAAATTACTAAAATGCATATAAATAACAATTAATTGTTCAAACCGACTTAGAAGAAAACGCGGAAGGTTGAAGGCACCTGGGAAATCTCTGTTACATGTAAGATGAATGGGCACGTGATGACTGGCAGGGTCATATAATGATAATCACAAATTTGGTTCTAAATAAATGTCAATTAGCTCGTTTTCTATTTCCTTGTGAAAAATATTTGGCAAGTGAAGATGGAATATCTCTTCAGTGACAAAAAAATAATTAAAATGTGTTTGGATTTCACCGAAACAATGGGAAAGATCTCTTCTTTTAGGTTTTCCTAGCTCCCTTATTGTCACTTAAATGAAGGGTATGCAAACAACCAATACAAAGTATTTTTAGTTCCCAAGTTTAGTTTCCGATTGCCTTGGTTTCATTGAAAATTTATTTTTGCAATCATGTCAAATAGTGCTTTCATTCTCAAACATTGAAGATCTTTTGCATATCCGATCCCCTTACCGTCCCATGAGTTAATTGAATATCTTGAATTTGATCCCGTTGTAGAATCCAATCCTTCGAAAATTTTGATTGTTCAAAGTTTGATAGAATCAGATTTCTCTTCTTGTTCTTGGTCGTGGTTCTTTGTAATTATCCAAGAGTGCATTGTTGCATGCGTGACTCTAAGTTTGACTTGGAAAAGTTTTGCACTACAAGACAAAATAAGGGTCACATATTTTATTATGTCATGGGTTAAAAGTTAATTGTCAGAGAATGAAATAAAAGCCAAGGGTTTTTGCTTTTGCATCCCCTGCTTGCTTGCTGGAGCCGCACGAGTGGAGCCACACGAAGGAAAAGGAGGACGCACGTTCTTGTCTTTTCTTGGCCGAATGAAGAGAGCTTTGATTTTGCGCAGAGAAAATAGCTCCGATTCGCCAATTATATTGAATTAGATACAAAAGCGCCACTTGTAATCTTGGAGGATTCCAATCGGCTTAATAAAGGAGGTTGATCGACAAGTCCGATGAACAATCGATTTTGAACCCTCATCGCTCCCCCCTTCATTAATTCTCCTCCAACGATTTCGTTCCTCCTCATCTCCTCCCTCGTCTGGATATGAAACTGGAAGTCACCCGGACAGGAAAGAAGGTAACTGGACGAGGAGTTATTTCCCTCCCAAGATCGATCAAAAGCGAACTGATAGGATCATCCATGTTCGAGGAAGAAGCCATGGTCCTATATGGACATGCAACCGGAGGAATACACTTTTGAACTTTTGCAGAGAAGCCTGCTGCGAATATTTGATGTTTCGCAGAGAAGCCATCGTCTCTCCCACGACCGTGCCTTTGTCATTTCGGTTCCCAACCAGCGCAAGAATCAAGCTCTACAGCCCTCTTTGATCGCCCGACTTGTCTTCTTGCTGAGTCCGTGAAGTTCCATTTCCTCAAAAAGGAAACAATCCTCGGCCGCCGTGCGCACTAACCGACGAACGATTCCCGCGGGGGCACTGTTGGCTGGGTCCCGCCTCCTGTGGGTCCCACTATCATTAAAATAAAATATATGTGGGCCCCACTAACATTAAGATAAAATAATAAAAAAGAAGACATAAAAGTCAAAAAGTTAAAAAGATAAAAAAAGCTATGACTTTGCCGTCCGATTCAAGGGTCAAACATAGAGTTGATACAAATTCGAATATGTTCTTCTTGCTCCATTTATGCTAATGAGGAAATATGATTGTATTTGTTCACATTGAGCCTTAGTGTGTGATGAGAGCATAATGCTTTGTGTGTTATATTATCTTTTGTGATTATTGGAAGTTTTTTAGGCTGTCTATAATTTTTTCTGAATTGGATTTTTAGGTAAAATTTTAGTGTTGTTGTTGGCTTCATCGTCTTAGCATTTCGACGTTATATTTACTTATTGTGAGATTGTATTGGCCAGTTATTGTTAGGGTCAAGTCGACTTCGGTTGATTTAGTTTTGAGGGAGAAATTGTTGATTTTGGATTGGGCTAGTTTTTAATAAATTGTTGTCTTGAGTTCTCCCCGGCAAATACAGCACAAGATATCGATTAACCAACGTACGCCAAGATTGATATCGCAAATGAATTGAGGATGGACGATGGCTCGAACAAGAATAACTTGGCATAAATAGAGTACAAATTTTTCTCTCGTGGCAATCAAATCCGCTGATATAAAAGAGGACGCACTAGAGACAAAAAAAAAGGGGGGGAAGAATCTCGCAATACACAGACACACGTGAGATAAGAGAGAGGTAGAGTGCTCAGCCAAGCCTGGCCGAGAGTCCCTTGCCATGCGAGGCTCGCCAGCCAGGTCACTGCGCTCTCATGCTTGCAATGCTGCCCCACACTGCGAGACCACCACCGGGACGAGCTGCTGCACTAGCATCCTCAGCTGCGTCGTGATCCCCTCTGACGAAGCATCCGCGAGCCACGAGTCTCAGCTTGCGCTCAAGTTCAATCCCACGATTTGCTCCGCCTTGACGCTCATCCAAGCAATACGTGGCGGTGCGTACAATAAAAAATTTACAAAGATGTGTGCTGATCAAAGAAACAGAAAACACATCCACACGCGTGAAGAAAGGAGGTGAGAGCCAATAAAGGTTTCTTGCCATTATAGACACGTCACTCTTCAAAGATGTCCTTTCTTGGGCGTGCTATTGCAATTGGTCCACCGCACATGAATTGACTCCGCTCTTAATGATCCCGAGTGTGATTTGCAAGCCACGCACGCACACCCACCGGCTATCGAGAACTCTCAGTCCTCTCCGTGATTGACCATCGACAAAGCAGCCTCGTCGGTCATCCCAGCACCATCACTGTCTTTTGTCAAGCCAGCAAGCCCACTCGCCGTCGAGCTCATCCTGAATTCAAGCCATCTTGCGAGTATCTATTTTGTAGGTTTGTGGACTTTCACTGTCGAGGAGCAAGCTGCGATGCAGGTCATCCGTCAAGTCAATTCCATTGAGTTTGAATTTGGCAATATTACATGTGAAATTAGCTAATTATCTTATCTAAATCTGATTTGAATATTTTATTGCCTAATATATGTCTATCAATATCTAATGTGCATATTTGAGTGATAGACATATCCCCAACTAGGATTTATGTCTTGATTCACAACCGCATATAATATTTGATTCTATCGATGAAATCATTGATTTCATGGGAATTTATAAGATTGACATTTTGATTTTTAAGGCTTAACATCAATTTATTGATTTTATTTGCGAAATTTCAAATGATTATATATTGTTTCTATATTTGAATAGATTGGATCGAACCTTTGTGGATTGAATGGTTTGAATATTTTGATTGCTTTATTTATCCCCAAAAAAAAAAAAAAAAAAAGATTGCATTTGCATATCATGTAGATTACAAATGATTCGTAGATAAATTTGTTGGATAAAATAATTAGATACCTTTCTAATTATATTAGTATGCATATTTATATGATATCTAGTTTAGATAATTAAATTGCATGTTGAGATAAGTTTCTAAGTTAAGATAGGATTTAGGTTAGTTTATTTCCTAGCTTAAAATAGATAATATCTCACTTTAGGTAGATTTTTTTTAGTAATTTTTAATTACGAATTTTGATAAAAATAACAAAAATATTTTGTGCATGTCATATAGAATTAGGTTCATAAAATGCATATCGTTTAGTAATTGTCCCTAGGTCTACTTAATTAAAATTGTCCATCATTACAATTAGGCCATTTGGTTAAATTGCATGATGTATAACTTAGATTTCATTAAACAAGAGAAAATCTTTAAAAAATTGAGTAACTACATATTAATTAGAAATCATATATAGGGCTGTTGATGTGAATTCTGAGCTAACATTGCAGATGCTTTCGTAGCTATGAGGTAAGTCATAATTTATTTATTGCTTTCTTGGATGTCAAATTAATGGTTTGCACACCCACATAATCACCTCATATGTTAGAAAAGTAAATTAAAATGAATATAAGCTACTAGCAAAACATTTTTTTCGAAATAAAAGAGAAATGGTGCCGAAATGGCATTAGAAAAATTTAGTGTAATCAAGTTTCTGAACTCACAAAATCTAGTTCGCGGGAGTAAAGTGTTACTTTACTTGGGTTTCTAATCGATCCAACAACAGTGGCGACTCCTAATTAAAAATGTTAGAAACTTGAATCTAAGTTGTGAATATGTATAAACTTGGGAGAACCCAAATTAAGCTTAGGTTTGGTAATCCATTAGCCAAATTGTGACATCCTGAATTTTGATCCCGTCTCGATAAAATGAAAATGGCTTTTCACCGACGTGTCTATGGTCATTTTTCTCTGAGCTGATCACTCACGAGTTAACCAATCTATTGGGTGAAGCCGTTAAGAGATATAGCCACGGTAAAATCCTTAAAATTTACCCGATAGGTCGGATTGGGCTAAAATCGTGTTTGGTTGATTTTAACCACGAAATTGAATTCGGTTTCAGGAGCAAACGTTCGAGCGTGTCACCATTTATTTTTAGGACCTCGTCTCATCTTTTGAGAATTTTTTGTTGAGCTTGGAATTTTGGCGGAAAATTGGAGTTGGGCAATTTAAATTCAAGAAATTTGGATGGGCACTTTGGTGTAGAATTTTGGCTACCAAAGTGAGTTGTTTCGTGAGAGATTGAAGGGAAAATTGATTTGGCTTCTACCATGGCATGTGAAACCATTGAAAATTGAAGTTGCTTGGTGTGAAATGGAAGTGTAATGGGTGCAAAATCGTAAGGGGCAGCTGCTGTGTGGCTTTGGACTTCAATTCAGCTTGGTTTGTGGAAGATTTGAAAGAAATTTGGCTTATGAAGGAAGCTTGGATAGCTTGGCTGAAGACTTTGGTGCCAAAGGCACTCAAGTGTGTGGAAATTTGGGGTGGAAGGCCATTGGCCCAAGCCTTGACTTTCTAGGCCATTGTCCCCCTCTTGTTCCCCCTCTCTCATTCCCTTTAGTTGACCAACACCAACAGAAGCAGAAGCCGCTCCTTCTTCTTCCTCAGCCTATCATCTTCCTTCGTTATCGAAGCTTCAAGCCAAGCTAGCTCAACCAGCCCTTGTCAAACCAACCAGCGTCGCTTGAGCCAGCCGTTGCACCACTCAACCGCCTGCACCGGGCCGCTTGGCTCCACCGGTCTAGTGTCCGCGTCCCCCATGACTAGCTCGTCCCTAAGCTGAGGCTAGCCCTTTCGCGCCTTGCCATTGCTCCGCCTTGCTGCCTTCACACATTAGCCATGTCCAGCACCACCAACAACCGTCCATTCCAACCTCGCTTAGCCCATAGCAACCGCTCGACTAGCCCTTCCAATAGCTTCACAGAACCGGTTCCTCCTCCTTCAGTAAAGACTTGTTGGTTGTTTTTCATCACCTTCTGGGCCTCCCTTGGAGCCGCCATAGATAAGGTATCTCACCGCCATCGGGCCGCCGTCGCCTTGAACCCGTTTATTCGCTAATCCAGTGAGTTAACTCCCTAATCATTGATTAGGTTGTTAATTGCACTTAGGGGATTAAATTAGTGTTAATTAGCTTAGTTAGATTAGTACTAAGTGAGATTAGCCTTAAGATGGATTAGTGCTAATCTAGAATGGTTAGATTAGTCTTAAGATGGATTATTGTTGATCTAATTGGTGAGGTTAGCACTAATGAAGAGAGATTAGTCCAATTTAGTGGATTTTCCTCAAATCCGGTTTTTGGACTCTTGCCATTTGCCATTTTTGTGGATCAAAATGTGATGAGATTTTGAGGTTGATTCCTTTTTGAAAAAGCCAAACTCTCCAATGCAGATTTGGACTTTGAGGAGTTGATTTACGAATCTTCTTTGCTAGATTTCAAACGTCCACAAAATATCCAAGTCAAAATATTTAGATTTTCTCTTTGGACTCAAACTCGAGACATTTTAACAAGTAGACTATTTCAAATGTGTAGCAAAATTATAAAGAAATCGAGTTCCCAGATGGAAAGTTGACTTCAATTCATATGCTGGCAACAAATTCCAATCGAGCAGGCTAAGCAGCATAACAGCTTCTACAGGATTGTAGATTTACATGGCCTCCCTCTCTTCATTATGAATATCTCTTTGAATCCAATTTAAATCATTTGGGCCAATGTAAATCAAACTCGATTTTTTTTTTTTTTTGTCGAAATAAAGTAGCTTTCGTTACTTGCCGGCAAAAGGATAACAAGTAGTTTCAACATCTAAGCATAAGATTAAGTGAAAGGGGGAGCATTAGCGATCCAACTCAATGGAAGGGAGCTAGTTTGGTGGGCCCATGCGACCCAATTGGCTACTTGGTTGGCGTCTTTAGACTGAAAGATAAGTCGAGTTTGAGGAGAATGGCCCATAAGAGAAGTGTAGTTGCTTATGATGGACTTAATGGTCCATGGTGATTCCTTTTGGCCCATAATGCTTTGAACAGTAGCTAAGTTATCTGAAACTAGAAGAAAGTACAAGTCAGAAATTGAACTAAGTTTAGTTCATGCATTCTACATCTTCAACCACAACAGCCCCTCTCTCGCTGCTAGGGTTTCCGCCATTAGAGTTGAAGTTGCGTGGATCGGCTTTGCAAAACCATTGATGTCATGCCTTGAACCTCTATGGCTGCGTGACAATCCGCGCCCATTGAACCTTTACTTATCATTTGGTCATTCGATTGCGACGTCCCAAGAGGCATTGCTAACCAATTTGTAATAACATTGAAACGCACAAGCAAAAACATGAGCAAATCTCCAATCATCAAATAGCAAGGATAGTTAAAAATGTATTCATATATATAGAAGAGTGTTACGAGTCAACATCTCATACAACACAAGTTTAAGGGTTAATCAACTAGCATATTCACCTCTGACACGCCTAACCACTTCGCCACGACCTCCTTCAAAAAGGGCCCGAGGGTATGCTTATGCCTTTAATACTACGTGGGTGATTCCAAAAAGTGCTAACACCCCACGTTTACCTAAGCCTCAATGGCCTCCGGGATCCAGGCCTTTGACTCGACAATGAGCGCGGGGTTGATCTCAAGGTTAGACACCTCCCCATCAAGAACGTCCTTATCCTTGGTATCCCAACTGATGCCGCCCCTAGATCCTCCAGCACTCGACAGACCGTCAAAGCTGCAGATGGGCTCGTGGCTCTCATCGCCTACCCAAAAGTACCAAGCCACAAATCGATGTGGCATGAGGTTAGGCAAACCCTCATTGACCCAAATGATCGTGACATATTGCGTATAGTGCGCATCGGCCGCTCCCACTACCGGGTACTCCGTCACCTCCTGACTATGCTCGACAAGGAGACCAAAACGAATTTGACGGAAGAACTTAGCCATTCTTAGGTCCTGAAAACATTTCAACAAAAAAATATGTGATGAACTCAATGAGTGAACTTCCTAGACCTCACATGGGGAAGTCATTTACCTCAAAAGCGACCTAAACATGCAAATATCTATCGATAGCGAAACATGGCAACACACTTCTCGCTTTACTCTCATCGATCTTATAACAACTTGTCTACCATACAAGGCCATCAATATAGATGTACAAGCAATTTCATAACATAAACTTCATGTTCTCGAGCCAAACATATGAATACGCATTATGATCTAAGTCATGCGCTCATGCCATGCAATAATCTGGACCTCATCACATACAAATCTCATGCACTTTTCATACACATTCGTTAGATTATTACGGCCACTTAAGATGGCCAACTTGGAGGTTCGCAATCATCCAGTGTAACCGGGCATCGTTTCGCCTCATCGAGCACAGCATCCCGTTGACTTGGAGGCATTTCAGTAAGGAGCTTCATTACAAAATCCATTTGCGAATGGCATCCCATTGACTTGGGGGCATCCAAACTTAATCAGGTATCGTCCCACATAAAACGCCTCAGGATGGATTCGCATTTTGCGTAATGCATCAGGGTCTTAGGTGATCACATGAGCATACAATCACACACTTCATTTCTTATCTTCCTCATCTAACCCATGTGATACTCATGCGATATGCAACTTCACTTGTCATATGCCATTATTCCATACACGTGCATTACTTATATCACACGCATATGCACCATTCACTTCCCAAACTTATGGCACATAATCTAAATATTTTATTTAACCACCAATTCACATGGCACATATTCCAATTATCATGTTTAACCATTAAACCACATGGCACATAACTTGAATAACATGGATAACCACTAAATCACATGGCACATCATCCAAATGTCATGTTTAACCATTAAACCACATGGCACATAGCCAAATAACATGGATAACCACTAAACCACATGGCACATCATCCAAACATCATATTTAACCCCTAAACCACATGGCACATAACTCAAATAATATGGATAGCCACTAAACCACACGGCACATCATCCAAACATCATTTTTACCCCTAAATCACATCGCACATAACCCAAATAACATGGATAACCACTAAACCACATGACACATCATCTAAACATCATATTTAACGACTAAACCACATGGCACATACCATAAACAACATAGATAATCATTAATCCACATGGCACATCAACCAAACAATATGTTTAGCCATTAAACCATATGGCACAGAACTCAAATAACATGGGTAACCACTAAACCACATGGTACATAACCCATATAACATAAATAATCACTAATCCACATGACACATCATCCAAACAACATGTTTAACCGTTAAACCATATGGCACATAATCCAAATAACATGGATTGACATTGGCTAGTGAATTCACCTGGGGGGTGAATAGGTTATTGCGGAATTCTTTTGGAATCTTTTAATTGAAGAATACTTTAATATAACGAAAACATCAATAATAAATAGATCATGCATTCACAAAGTAAATAGAGTAGGGTAAAGAAGAATTGACACAAGGTTTATAGTGGTTCGGTTTGTTCCAAGCCTACGTCCACTCTCCACGCTGGCAGCCAACTGGCTGTAGTCACTGTGTAGCAAATGAGAGCTGTTACAATTCACGAACTAGACTTCTTCAATAGACAGTCTCTCCTACAGCTTCTTGCTGTTATCGCACTATAAGTGACTCTTTTTGATACACAGATTGAACACGAGAGATTTTAGAGAATAAATGATTTCAGAGGTTCTAATATCGAGATTTTTCTATCAAGTCTCTCTATCTTTTCTAGCAACACTGATCCACCTTAAATAGCCTCCGTGCCTTCATACCCGTTGGCACTTTCCAAGAATTCATCCAATCAACCCGTTGGATTTGAATCAATTTAAGTGATCTTCACGTGGCCGAAAATGTAAGTAGACAATAGCTCGTCAACCCTGTTCGCCCATACAATCAGGATCTTGAGTTCCCAAAATTAGATCCTTCCAAAAATTCGTTTGATCTTCAACGGATAAAATCCGAAAAGTAAATCTTCCGAGCTCATTATCACAGCCAAAGATATTCCATGGATAAGTTAGGAAATATAATATCCAAATCTTATTTTCCTTAACCATAAGAATAACCTGTTGCTAGCCTGTCAAAATCGCAAACTGTCTTCAGACTAAGATTTGGGTCTTGAAGGTCTTGACCGAAAGCGAGTTTTGACTATCTTCGGACGGAAAAACTTCAGACCGAACTTTGGGTCCGACTGTCTTTCGACGGAAAACCTTTGGGACTTGAATTCTTCGGGCTTTACCGGCGAGTCTTGGATTCTTCAGACCTTACTCTCGAGGCTGTTTTGTCAACTTCAAAACTCCAAGGGATTTTTCTTCAACAATCTCCCCCTTTTTGATGGTGAGATGGTGACAAAACCCTCAGCAGATTTGCGAATTTAAAACCTGCAAGGAAGACTCATATATACTTTGAGGATTATTTCGCAAAACAGAGTGTTAGTCCAAAAACAATTATCCTCACAAATATAATGATCCTGCAATGCAAATTCACAAGTCTAGAAATCCAAATATCAAATCATCAAGATAAAGTCATAGAGATTCAAACAGTCCAATCCAAATCTAAATCAAAATGAAAACAGCAAGCGAAATAAAAGTTCAAAAATAAAAACAAGCTTCAAGCTTCAAAAAGCTTCAAATCTGCAAACTCTCCCCCTTTTTGTCCCATCAAAGGAGGTAGAGTGAATAAGAGATGGTTTTGAAAATAATTTAGGGCTCTCCAGGAAACGAACAAGCTGAAATTTGCTGAGCTCATTTACTGTCTTCTCGAGATTTGCAAGAGCTTCCTTCACTGAAACCAACTATGCACTGTTCTGATTTGATTCCACTTGAGCTCTCAGTGAGTTGATCTGATCTTGCATATTCACAGAAGTACTCAGCATGGCCTTCTTTAAGTCCCTCAGTTCGAAGTCCATTCCAAACACCTACTTCTTTAGGTCCAACATAACATCCAACAGTTGTGTAAAAGCTGTCGAATTTGCATTACCTCCACTAGGACCAGTAGATTCAGTTCTAGGAGTTTGGAAACTCGGAGCATCCTTTTCAGTCCTTTCCTTCGCTATTGGTGAGGATTCTTCATGCTCTGGGAAATGAGATGCGTAGACCTCCTCAGGATCAGCACCTGACCTACTCACATCACTAAAATGTAAAGGCGAAATTGTTCATTGCTCTGCAGCAACTCCCCCTGTGTTGATGCCAGTGGGTGGAGTAGAAAATCCCTCGCCTACATCTATATCAACACTGTGATGTTTCTCGGTCTCTTCCCCAGATTGAGCGAATGATGGCTCAAATCCTGCAGCCAAATCCTCCTGCATTATGCTTTCTTCTTCATCTTTCTTCCTTCTTTCTTCTTCTTCTTCTTCTTCTTCTTCTTTCTTCTTCTTTCTTTTTCTCTCTGTCTTTCCTCTTCTTCTTTTCTTCTTCTCTTCTTTTTCTTTCTTCCTCTCTTCTCTTCTTTTCCTCTTCTTTCTTCCTCTATTTCTCTTCCTCTTTCCTCTGCTTCTTAGCTTCCTTCTCCTCTACTTCTTTTCTTGCCCTCTCTCCAGCCTCTGTTCTCAAACTAACAGGGCTCCTCAATTTTGAGAGAGCTGACATGGTCATGGCATCATCCTCATCCTCTTCGTCTTGCAGGACGATTTTTCGACGCTTTTTCTCAGGCATGGGCTCTTTGCCCTTTCTCTTTGATGAAGCAGTGGGGATCTCCTTGGAAGCTGTCTCTTCCCTCAACCTTTCCAGCACAACATTCAGCTCTGGAAGCTTCATTTTCATCACCATCTTCTGACCAACAAGCATCAGACTTAATTTGGTCAGGCATAGAGGAGCAGGAATCTGAATATCGAAATGCCTGAACAGCTTGGTGATGATCGATGAATAAGGCAATTGACCCTTATCCTTAACCACAGTCTTGTACATGTGGGAGAGAAAAGGGTCTGCCTTGGTTGATGGCAAACATTAGCTTGGCTTCGGTCTTGGAGACATCGGTCTTCAAGGTTGTCTTGGGCCGGATACAATTGATGATGATTTTGTGCAGCAATACATTTGTGGCATTCATCCTAGTATAAGATATTTTGCCTCTACAGTTCTGTCATGCACAATCTCCAGAGTTGCATAGGCTGTGGACACCTTTATTGGTTGAAAACTTCTTCTCTCCACCCCAATAATATCAGCCAGCATATCAACATCAACTATGTAATCCTTGTCCATAAAAGAAAAAGACAACCGATTCGCATCTAAAAACGACAAATTTGAGTAAAAATATGACGTAAGTTCAGAATGGGCATTAGTCGTATCCGTGTAGAATCTTTCCAATTGTAGCATAGCAAACTTCCCTCTAAGATTTATCTTCAACGAATCAAGGAAGTCAAAGTCCACATTTCTTGGATTTACTACACCCCTCTTCAACAACTTCGTGTATACTCGTTCATGCTCTTTAGACCGAAACAAACTTCCCGAATGACAAACAGAGTTAGCAGCCACACCCAATCGCGGCTGAAAGTGAGAGAAAAGTCTCTCATCATCATCTAGGGTCTCGGTTGGAGTATTTTCAAGCGGATTACTCGAAATGTTTTCAAGCGTTCTTTGTGCAGTTCCTTCCTTAACGATTTTCAACTTCTCCATTTCAAGCAAGAAGAGATACTCACTCTTGAATCCTCTTTCTTTTAGATAATCCTCAATCGTCTTTAGACTTACTCCTCCATCTTTAAGCCTTTTGTAAAGATCAAAAGCAACATTCGGTTTAAGAGTTATTACTGGCTCTGCTTTAGTGATCCCTTCCTCAAAATGCTGACTTTCGGCTTCCCTTTGAGGAGATTCCTTGCCTGTAAGGTCCACTCTTGTAGGACCCTCTGGTTGTCTCTGTGGTCCCCTGCTTGTGATTCTGGAAGACTTCCGAGACGACATTTTTGGAGCACAAGCGAAAGTTCAACTTGTTCACCAAAAAGATGGGATTTTTATCGAAAAAGATGATGAAACAGGAACGGCAAATGGAGCTTTTAGGGTTTCGAAAGCGAATGAGTATGGAGATGAATTGCAAAAGAGTAGTAGCGGATGAAAGTGATGATTCGAGTGTATAAATAGTAAAAATAAAATCGGGAAACGAATCGTCGCCAAAAGTAAAGATAAAAATTGCTAAAAATAAACCGTAATTTCGAAAAGAAGAAAACGCCTTTTTGAAAATATAAACCGCCATAATTGCATGTCGAAATTGAGTAAAAAGAGATTTTGAAAATTCGAAAAGTAATTAACAAAAATAATATAATGCCGAGAATATGAAGAAATACGTAAAAGGACTTTAAAATTGAGTCTGATAGTTGTTCAGACTTTACCTCAGAGTCTGAACTCTTTTCAAACTTTACCTTTGAGTCTGAGAGCCATCAGACTTTACCTTGAGTCTGAAACGCCTTCAGACCTTGTGTTGAGTCTGAACTTTTCAAGACTTTAATTTTGAGTCTGAACATCTTCAAATCTTACGATACTCAGTCTTGAGGGAATTGATTCAAAGTGAGCCTTTTCTAGGGGCTTTGTGAATATATCTGCTAATTGATTCTTTGAATCTACATGCTGAATCACCACTTCTCCACTTTGAACATGATCTCGAATGAAATGATACTTGATTTCAATGTGCTTTGCTCTTGAATGAAGTATCGGATTCTTTGTAAGGTTGATTGCGCTTGTGTTGTCACATTTGATTTCTGTACTTGTTTCCTTAACTCCAAAGTCTCTCAATTGTTGTTGCATCCATAGGATTTGAGAGCAGCAACTTCCAAGAGCTATGTACTCGCCGGCGGTTGAAAGAGCCACGGTACACTGTTTTCTTGAGAACCAAGACACCATCCTGTTTCCCAATAGTTGACATGTACCGTAGTGCTTTTTCTATCCACTCTACAACCAGCAAGGTCAGCATCGAATATCCAAGGAGAGTAAAATCTCCTTGTTTGGAATACCACAGACCTAGCTTAGATGTAGTTGCAACATATTTAATAATTCGCTTAGCAACAGTCATATGGGATTCTTTAGGATCAAATTGAAATCTAGCACATATGCAAACACTAAATAAAATATCAGGTCTAGATGCTGTAAGGTAAAGAAGTGACCCGATTATACTTCTGTATAGCTTTTGGTCTACACTCTTTCCTTCTTCATCTTTATCCAGCTTTGATGAGCTTGACATAGGAGTTTCCGTTTTCTTACAATTCTCCATTCCAAACTTCTTGATAAGGTCTTTTGCATACTTCTCTTGGTAAATAAAAGTTCCTTCACTTGATTGTTTAACTTGAAGTCCCAAAAAGAAGTTCAATTCACCTATCATGCTCATCTCAAATTCATTCTGCATACACTTTGAAAAATTCTTGCAAAGCTTTTCATTAGAAGAACCAAATATTATATCATCAACATAAATTTGAAAAAGTATGAAATCCTTGCCTTCTCTTTTTATAAATAAAGTAGTATCAACTTTACCTTTAGAGAAACCATTTTGAATTAAGAAATTACTTAACCTTTCATACCATGCTCGAGGTGCCTGTTTTAAGCCATATAAAGCTTTCTTCAATTTGAAAACAAGGTTTGGTCTTCTAGGATCTTCAAATCCTGGTGGTTGTTCCACATAGACTTCTTCTTGAATAATTCCATTTAGGAATGCACTTTTCACGTCCATTTGGAATAACCTGACATTTTTAAAACAAGCAAAAGCAAGAAGTAATCTTATAGTTTCTAACCTTGCCACCGGAGCATAGGTTTCATCATAGTCGATGCCTTCTTCTTATGTGTAACCTTTTGCCACAAGTCTTGCTTTGTTCTTTACCACTTTTCCTTGTTGATCAAGCTTGTTCCTGAAAACCCATTTGGTACCAATAATTGATTTACCTTTTGGTTTAGGAACTAGCTCCCAAACATTGTTGATTTTGAATTGATTCAATTCTTCTTGCATTGCTTCAATCCCGCTTTCATCTTTCAATGCATCTTCTATGTTTTTAGGTTCGATCTCAGAAATGAGTGCAAGAGCACTAGATTCTTCACGCCTTTTAGATCTTGTATGAACTCCTTCATCAATATTGCCTATGATGAGATCTGCAGGGTGACTTGATTTGTGCTTCCAATGTGTAGTTGGTTTGTCATTTTGATGAAGCTCTTCTTCAGTTGGAACTACTGAATTGGTTTGCGGTTGAATGTTTGAGATTTGATTTTTTTCAATAGAATTTGTAGACACTTGACCAGACTCATAATCTTCAGGTTGAGTCTGATTTTGTACCGAGTCTTCAAACTTCACATTCATGGATTCTTCACGTTTGAGTTCGTTTGTTGAAAACTCGAAAGCTTTGCTTGTCATAGAGTAGCCAAGGAAGATTCCTTCATCTGATTTTTCTTCAAACTTACCAATTCGATTGCTAGAATTCTTTAGGATAAAGCATTTACAACCAAATACATGAAAATATGAAACAATAGGTTTCTTACCTTTAAGCAGTTCGTAAGGTGTTTTCTCTAAAATAGGTCTTAGAAAAATTCTATTTATAATATAGCAAGCAGTTGAAGTAGCTTCAGCCCCAAAATGAGGAGAAATATTATTTTCAATCAAAAGAGTTCTTGCCATTTCTTGCAAAGAACGATTTTTCCTTTCTACAACTCCACTTTATTGTGGAGTGTATGGGGATGAAAAATTATGTTGAATACCATTGTCATCATAATATTTAGCAAAATCATGATTTTCAAATTCTCCACCATGGTCAGTTCTAATACTTGAAATTGCATACCCTTTCTCAATTTGGATTTTCTTTGCAAACTTAGTAAAATAAGTCAATGCATCAGATTTATTTGCAAGAAAAATACCCAAGTAAAACGAGAATAATCATCAACTATAACCAAACAATATCTTTTACCTCCAATACTTTGAATTCTTGTTGGCCCGAACAAGTCCATGTGTAATAGCTGCAAAATACGATTAGTGGATACCTGATTTATAGATTTATAGGAATTTCTAACCTGTTTTCCGAGTACACAAGGAGTGCATAATTCATGCTTCTGAAACTTGAGGTTAGGAAGTCCCCGAACAAGCTTTTTGGAAGAAACTTTTGCAATTTGCTTCAGATTGACATGCCCAAGTTTCCTATGCCAAAGAATGACTTCATCTTGAATTGATATCAAGCATTGAGGACTGTCAGACTTTACATCCAGCAAATAAATGTTTCCATGTCTTCGTCCAGTAAAGGATTGTGAGAGATCTTTGCTTGTTCCAGAACATGTATCTTCTTGAAAGTTAATTTTGTATCCAGTATCGCATAGTTGACTAATACTCAATAGATTGTAGTTCAATCCTTCAACAAGAGAAACATTGTTGATTGTGAGGTTTCCTATCTTCACGGTTCCTTGACCAACAATTTTTCTTTTGTTGTTGCCCGAAAGAAACATTCCCTCCTTTTACATGAGAGAGTTTTGTGAAACAATTTGAGTCTCTCCAAACTTTGGGACTTGATTTTCTTCTTCTCATTTAAATGAAAATCAAGTCTTCTTTGGTACCCAAACTTTTTGCATTTTGAACATCTCCAAACTTTGGGACAGTCAAAATTTCTACACTTTTGCATTTTGAACATGTAAGAGTATTTTACGAGACTTTACAAAAACCTTTTGAAATGATTCTTATAAAACGATTTTGTTTGCCTATTTTTAATTCTTTCCTTTACCTTTGGGAAATCAATCAAAGGAACAGTTTCATATGTCATTCCTAGACCAAATTTATTGAAATAAGGTCTTTGAATAGAAAGAATTTTATCCAACTTTTTAGAACCCATTGAAAATTTATTTGTAACCTTCAACAAATCTTCTTTCAAGCAAGCATTTTTTTTTTTAAAGTTCATTCTCATTTTCTTTTGAAACAGCAAGAGACTTGTCTAGACTTTCAACTTTTTCAATTAAAATCTTTTCTTGTTGTTTCAGTTTGGAATTCTCCCTTTTCAGTTCACAAATCTTTTTAAGAGAGCTTTTAAGACTGAAACAAAGTTCATCAATGTATTTTGATACTTTGGTGGGAATTTTTAAATTTCTAACCTTGGTACCACTGTTTGAGTTTGAGTCTGAGTTTGAGTCTGAATTCGCCATAAGACAGATATTTTTATACTCTTCATCACTCTCCTCACATTCACTGTCACTCCAAGTTTCAGCTTTGAGTACTTTCTTGAACCTTTCAAGTTTTCCTTTCTTTTTCTTCAATAAGGGACAGTTGGGTCTAATGTGTCCCTTCTTCTTGCATTCAAAGCAAACAACCTCTTTGCTGGTATCTTCTTCTTCATTTGATTTCTTTTGAGATCTCTGATTGTTTTGTCTCTTTCCATTGAACCTTCTGCATTTTCTATTTAGCCTTATGAATTTTCTAATCAGAAGTGCTAATTTCTCATCATTCAAGTCTTCTTCTGAATTTGTAGCATCAAAATCATTATTAGATTTTAAAGCAATTGACTTCTTACCTTTTGTGTCAAATTCCTCATTGAATTGCTTGACTTCATAAGTTGAAGTGTGCTGACCAATTCATCTACTGAAAGAGGCATGATCCTTTGTGTTTCTCTTATAGATGTCTTGACGTGATTCCAATCTTTGGAGAGTCCTCTCAACAGTTTATTGACCTTCATAGGTCCTGAGATTGGCTGTCCTTGGTATGCCAAGCCGTTTACAATTTCTGTAAATTGACTGAACATATCCGTGATGGATTCTCCTGGCTTCATTTTGAAGGCTTCATATTGACCAAGAAGAATATTGATCTTGGTTTCTTTGACTTGATCTGTTCCTTCATAGGTGACATGCAATCTATCCCAAACTTCTTTGGCTATTTCACAAGATGAAATTCTATTATATTCAGTAGAAGATAATGCACAATATAGAGAGTAGATAGCCTTTGCATCAAGGGCTTGTCTATTTGAGATATCGGTGTGCGATGCTCCCATTCCATCAGATAATTATTTCCCTGTGATTGATGCAGCTTTAGGAGCGATTCCATTCTCCACTACATCCCATTCCATAGGATCTTTGGATCTTAGGAATGCCTTCATCTTGTTTTTCCATACGTTGTACTCCTTTTCATCGAAGTAGGGAGGTCTGGTATTGCTTTGCTCTTCAATTAAACCCGGAGCCAAAACACTAGCCATAGATCTTTTGCTTTAGAAATAATAAACACTTCCAATAAATAAGCAACCAAGCTCTGATACCAATTGATATTGGCTAGTGAATTCACCTGGGGGATGAATAGGTTATTGCGGAATTCTTTTGGAATCTTTTAATTGAAGAATACTTTAATATAACGAAAACATCAATAATAAATAGATCATGCATTCACAAAGTAAATAGAGTAGGGTAAAGAAGAATTGACACAAGGTTTATAGTGGTTCGGCTTGTTCCAAGCCTACGTCCACTCTCCCACGGCGCAGCCAACCGGGTTTGTAGTCACTATGTAGCAAATGAGAGCTGTTACAATTCACGAACTAGACTTCTTCAGTAGACAGTCTCTCCTACAGCTTATTGCTGTTATCGCACTATAAGTGACTCTCTTTGATACACAGATTGAACACGAGAGATTTTAGATAATTAATAATTTCAGAGGTTCTAATATCGAGATTTTTCTATCAAGTCTCTCTCTCTTTTCTAGCAACACTGATCCACCTTAAATAGCCTCCGTGCCTCCATACCCGTTGGCACTTTCCAAGAATTCATCCAATCAACCCGTTGGACTGAATCAATTTAAGTGATCTTCACGTTGCCGAAAATGTAAGTAGACAATAGCTCGTCAATCATGTTCGCCCATACAATCAGGATCTTGAGTTCCCAAAATTAGATCCTTCCAAAAATTCGTTTGATCTTTAACGGATAAAATCCGAAAAGTAAATCTTCCGAGCTCATTATCATAACCAGAGATATTCCATGGATAAGTTAGGAAATATAATATCCAAATCTTATTTTCCTTAACCATAAGAATAACCTGTTGCTAGCCTGTCAAAATCGCAAACTGTCTTCAGACTTAGATTTGGGTCTTGAAGATCTTCAGACTGAAACTGAGTCTTGACTATTTTCAGAAGGAAAAACTTCAGACCGAACTTTGGGTTTGACTGTCTTTCAGACGGAAAACCTTTGGGACTTGAATTCTTCAGACTTTACCGACTGAGTCTTGGATTCTTCAGACCTTACTCTCGAGGCTGTTTTGTCAACTTCAAAACTCCAAGGGATTTTTCTTCAACATGGATAACCACTGATCACATGGCACTTAACCCATATAACATAGATAATCACTAATCCACGTGGCACATCATCCAAACATCATGTTTAACCACTAGACCACATGGCACATCATCCAAATGACATGTTTTACCACTAAACGACATGGCACATCATCCAAATGACATGGATAACCCCCAAATCACATGGCACATAACCTAAATAACATGGATAATCACTAAATTACATGGCACATCACCTAAATAACATATATTACCACTAATCTGTCATAAAATACTCCATAAATGCAACGAAAGCCCTAATCAAAGGCTAGAAAGCCACTCATGGACGCCTCGAGCTTCGAAACACGTTGAGGGAGAGGGCTACAAGGTGGGACAGCAATTGGATGGCGGTCCAGTGCTCGCATGACGATGATCCAGTGGTGGCATGGTGGACCAAGAGGGCGATCCGACATCGGGGGTTCAACAAGTGGTTGCCGACGAAGAAAATGAGAGGAATTAGTGAAGAACAAGCTTGAAATGGTGATGAAAATGGCTATGGGGTTCGGTGGTGGTGAGGGGAAAGAGAGGGACTAAGCTTGAGAACAAACAAGTTAGGAAAAATGAGAGAATGTGAGAGAGAGAGAGAGAGAGAGAGAGAGAGAGAGAGTGCCGGCTTGAGGGGGGAGAAAGGGAGGAGAGAGAGGTTTTGTCTCTCATTAATGCCCCATCACTTCCCTTGTTTCTTGTCCATCAAGGTTGTCCCATTTAGAAGCAAGATCTAGCATTTAATGGAAGGATTTGTACTTAAGTACATAGGTTGAAACCATGCCAGGCTAGGTGGGCCAAATAGCCTTTTTCCCCTCCCATTTGCCTCCTATTTTCAAGTGCCGCGCCCTCACTTGCCCTATCCCATTTTTACTTTATTGTCTTTAGTCCAATGGAAGGGCATTTCGGTCATTTTACCAAGATCTCGTACTATTCATGCACTATTCACATCTTTTTGTGCATTTAATGCCAAGATTGTGTCAAAAGGGCTTGATGGGCTTTGAGGGGCCCATGGGCTTCCCTTGGCCGCCCACCCTTTAGGTGTGTGTGCCTTGGGCGCCCCACTTGGGTTTGAGCCCAATATGTCCTCGTCCGTAGCCCCTTTTCATTTTTTCATACTCATATGTTCTTACCGATAAAAAATCGAGTTTTTCACCCCTAAATGGAATTTCCCAATGTCCTCGTGGCCTATCGATCCTTAAGACACTCTCGTCCAATGATCACTTGCCAGAATAATTCTATTATGAAAAATTGGGTCAAAACGAGGATGTCATAATCGATGAGGGTGCCATGCTCATTTATGCAAATCACAACCCCCGATCCAGTCATGGACGAGCTACACCAAGAGCTGTCCACATTTATTTTTTAGCTCTAGTGTTTCAGTCGAGTCCATGGTTAGGGCTGTGAGGTTTTGCTGATGCCCCGATCTTCTTCATTTAGGTGTCATTTTGGGTAGAGTTGAGTTACTAAGGTGGCTTCCTTTAAAATCAATCTTGGGTGTGGTGGTTATGCTCAGAAGACCATGACGTTCCTCGCCTTTCAAATTGGCCAAAGGACTTCAGCCAAGTAGGCTTTCTCCCAGTGATCGACCTTTGAGGTAAGAGTTTCCAACACTCATTTGTCTATACATGTGAATTTCATCAGGGACATGTCCATTGCTAGTTTGGGATCTGACCACATGCCACTTGTCCAGCTGCACAATAGGAAGAGGTGCTCCATCGTCTCTAGTTGTTGGCTACAGATTGTGCAAATAGGCTTAGGTGCCATTAACCTCTTGAATAAACATTCCTTGGTAGGTAACGCATTATTACATATACTCCATATGAGGAATTTGATTTTGGGACAAGCCTTTAGCTTCTAGATTTTAGTCCATAAAGCTTTCGGGATCTAGTATGACATAGATGATTGGACTTATGGGTGGCATTCATTCTGATTTTTGACTCTATTGTAGCTACTCTATATTTATCCATGGCAACTTGTCTTGTCCTAGGTTCAAGTGGGGGGGTAGGTAATATCTCTTTAACAATAGATTAATTTTTTGTTTATCCCATTTACCTACTGAATATCAGATTAGCAATAAACGGAGGGTCATTTTGCTTTGGAGGGCCTTCTATCTTGCCCGAGGGTAGCCATGTATCCTTTCTAATTCTGACATTGTTCCAATCACCAATTTCCCATCTTAGATCTAGTTTAATAACATCCTGACACACCATGGCCTGTTTTGCATTCAAGAACTCATTTTTGGGAAAGTATGGGCTCTTCAAAATTTTACTCCATAGGGCATCTGAGGTTGTGATCATCCTTCAAGCTTGTTTTCCTAGCATGACCTTTTTAAAATTTGCAAGATCTGAACCCAAGACCTCCACAATCCAACCTATTTTTTTAGCACTTCCTAGCTTTTCCAGTGAACTTCTTTCTTTTCTTGCACTTCATTTCCACTAGAAGTTCAAAATTTGTTGCTAAATTGCTTTACAAATGGATATCGGGATTTTAAAGATTAACATGACGTATTGTGGTAATGCTTGGATGATCATTTTGATTAAAATATCTTTCCCTTCCTTAGATATCAACCTTTCTTTCCAGCCCTCCAATTTGCTATCCATCTTTGCTAGGACCCAAGCAAACAATTAGTATTTAGTTTGACCCCAATTGGAAGGTATTCCTAGGATTATGAAAATGTTATCCTGAATATACTTGACTTGTTGAGGTTTATGGATTGACTTGAGGAAAAACAATATTGATTCAGAATATTAGCTAGATTTGAGCTTCTATAATCGAGCCCTTTAAGAAAAATATGGCATCATTTGTAAACAAAGGATGTGATAGGATGGGGTTTGTAGAGTTCAAACGGATATCTTGGATGGTTTTATCTTCAATTGCTTTTAGCATAAGTGAGGATAGGGCATTTGCCATGATGATGAGTAGATAGGGGGAAGTGGGTCTCTTTGTCTAATGCCTCGAGATGGGGAAAAATGAGCTAAGGATTGTTCATTAAGTCTTACATAAAAAGAAATTGATGAGATGCATGTTTTGACTAAGAGGACCTATTTTTCACCCAAAAAAAACCCAATTTTAGCATATAGTCGATCAAAAAACCCCATTCCATCCTATGATGGGCCTTTTGTATATTTAGTTTAAGCACCGCTCGAAACTTTTGCTTCCTTTTCCGGACCCTCAACTAGTGTAAAACCTCTTGGACCATGAAAATGTTATCCTGAATTTGATGGCCACTCAAAGGCTCTAAATTCTTGTGATATAATATTCGGGAGGAAAGGCTTTAGTCTATTTGCCATCACTTTTGCTATTATTTTGTAGTTGAAATTGCAAAGACTAATAGGCCTATATTGGGTGATGTCTTTAAGGTTTGTAACTTTGGGATTGAGCGTGATATAAGTTTTATTTAGCTTAAAGTTGGACGTGAAAGGGCTAGTATAAGCACCTAGAGGGGGATGAATAGGTGTGAAAACAAAATTTACGAAAAATGGTTAAAGAACTTCAATTTCTAAATTAAGTCTGATGAAAAACAGATTTTGAAAGAGATTAGACTTTAATGACCAATTCGAAACACGAATAAAGTAAAGGAGTTCAGGGAGGAGTAAATGAACACATAATTTATAATGGCTTGGCTTAAATTAAGCCTACGTCTACTCTTCCATGCTGACAGCCTTCTGGCTGGTTTCCACTATGAATCAAAAGAAAATTACAGTGTTATGGACTTGACTTCTTAGTGAAGAGTCTCTACTACTCTCACGAAGTCACATTTGAGTCTCTCTCTCTTCTGAATACAAATTTGAGCACTATGTAAAGAGGAGCAGGTAAATAGGAAGCTTCATTGGAATTCTTCTTTCACGCATATGCCTTTGAATGACTTGAAAAACCTCCTTAAATACTCCCTCATGCCTTTTCAACCATTGGCACTTTCCAAAGGAAATTTTCCAATCAACCCATTGGATAGAATCAAGCAAGGAGATCTCGAGCTGTTTGAAGATTGAGATGAAAGCCCATCAATCATGTTCACCCATACAATTAGGATTTTGATTTCCGTAAGTAGTTTATTTCCAAATAAGCTCACCTTCCAAAATGATTTGATGTTTCGAATTGATTTCAATAAAGATAACCAATATGGTAGGTAATAAACCAGAAAGCCTGATATATCCTGTACGTACTGAAGCTTTGAAGGAAGAAAAATAATTTTGAGTCTGATTAAGTCTTCATTCTTCACTTGCATTCAGTCTAGAATTTTGTTAGAGTGGGTAGACTTTTGATGTAAAATAGACTTTGAGAGAAATACTCAGAAGTCTCGCATTCTTCATAATAGAAATTAGATAAGTTTTGTCAGCTTCAAAACATCATATGAGTTTTCTCCAATGATCTCCCACTTTTTGATGGTGACAAAACTTTTTTGTAGATTTAAAGCTTATATCCTGCAAAACAACACTGTAGCAGTACATGATATCTTATAAAAACAAATTGTTATAGATTAGGATAACATCGATTTTGTAACCACATAAAGCACATTAATTCAATCCAAATCTATAATCGAAGCTGGGGTGAGCAGTGGTCTCGGGTCGACCCTGGACCAACCCAACCCCTGCTAATCCCGGTCCAGTTTCTAAGGGGACTGGGTTGGTTATTGGTCCTAAGATTCTTGGACCGGTACTGTGCGGGTCAGTCCTCGATCCTGGAAGTTTAAGGTCGGTCCAACCCGAACCAACCCTGATAAAATATATTTATATATAATATAAGTTAGATATTTAATATATAATATATATTTTTTTTATGTTTTTCTTATAAATAGCAAACCCAGCCAGCATTCTTCACTTGAACAGCTTGAATGACGGCGTGAATGATGCCATGAACGGTGTGAATAGCGCTGTGAAATGGCTTAAAATGTCATCGGCCTCTTGCCTTATTCTTCCGTCTTTATCCTATTCATTTTTCACTTAAAAACGAAACTTTCCCTTGTGAGCAAGAGCAACCTTGTCCTATTCGTCGTGCACACTTGCCCGCTCGCCGATCGTTACTAGTGGCTCATTGCTCGTCGCTCACCATTGACTGCTCAACTTGCTTGCCGCTCGGTGCTGGCTATTGGACTCTTGCATCTCTCGACACTCACGTTGCTTGTCGTTGGCCGCTTGTCGCCGTTGGCCACTTGCCACTTGCCTTGCTCAACGCCCATGCTGCTCCCCGCTTAACTGGCCTCGCTCTTTGCCTACTAAATCAGAAGAAAATAAAAGCCCCAATGAGAAACCCTCTTTGCTCGTGAACTACACTTGCCACTCGTCGCTCGTCTCGCGGCTCACCCCTCTTCGTTCACCTTTGCGAGCACAACTCAACTGGTGAGTTTCATTTTTTGTTTGGATTAATGAGTTTTACCTTTTAAGGAATAACAAAAAATGAAATAAAAAAATTATCGGTTGGTCCTGGGTTAACCCTGGAATCGGACCTAACCCATAGGGTCGGTCCAATCCTCGGTCCCAAACTTGACCAGGTCGGTCCTCGGTCCCAAAAATTGAGGACTAACACTGTGCGGGTTGGTCCTAGGGTTAGGCGTCAAACCGGCCCAACCCAAATCATGATCACCCTTAATCATAACCACAAAAAGTTAACTGAGTTGATTGCAAAATATAAATGTTCAACACAACCAGTTCTGTTGAAGAAAAATCCCTTGGAGTTTTGAAGTTGACAAAACAGCCTCGAAAGTAAGGTCGAAGAATCCAAGACTCGTCGGTTAAGTCGGAGAATTCAAGTCGCAAAGGTTTTAAATCGAAGACAGTCAGACCCAAAGTTCGGTCTGAAGTTTTTCCGTCTGAAGACTATCAAGACCCAGTTTCCGTCTGAAGACCTTTAAGACCCAAATCTAAAGTTTGAAGACAGTTTGCGATTTTGACAGGCTGGCAACAGGTTATTTTTATGGTTAAGGAAAGTAAGATTTGGATATTATATTCCCTAACTTATCCATGGAATATCTCTGACTGTGATCATGAGCTCGAAAGATCTATTCTTCGGATTTTTATCCGTTGAAGAACAAGTGAATTTTGGAAGGATCTAATTTTGGGAACTCAAGATCTTGATTGTATGGGCGAACAGGATTGACGAGCTATTGTCTACTTACATTTTCGGCGACGTGAAGATCACTTAAATTGATTCAGTCCAACGGGTTGATTGGATGAATTCTTGGAAAGTGTCAACGGGTATGGAGGCATGGAGGCTATTTAAGGTGGATCGGTGTTGCTCGAAAATAAGGAGAGACTTGATAGTAAAATCTCGATGTTAGAACCTCTGAAATCACTTGTTCTCTAATATCTCTCGTGTTCAATTTGTGTATCAAAGAGAGTTACATATAGTGCGAAAACAGCAAGAAGCTGTAGGAGAGACTGTCTATTGAAGAAGTCTAGTTCGTGAACTGTAATAGCTCTCATTTACTACATAGTGATTACAGCCAGTTGGCTGCCAGCGTGGAGAGTGGACGTAGGCTTGGAATAAGTCGAACCACTATAAACCTTGTGTCAATTCTCTCTTACCCTATCTCATTTACTTTATGATTGCATGATTTATCTATTGTTGATGCATTAGTTATATTAAATTATTTTTTAATTAAAGATTCCAAAAAGAATTCCGCAATCACCTATTCACCCCCCCTCTAGGTGGATTCACTAGCCAATATCAAGTTCAAACAAAATAAACAAGAACTTTTAAATCTGCTATCATTCTCCCCCCTTTTTGTCAACAGCAAAAAGAAGGAGAAAGTCAAAATCAAAAGATAGAATTAAAAGATAGAATCAACAGGGTTGTCTAGGAACTCGAACGAGTCGGGAATGCCCCTGCGACTGCACTGCCTCCTCAAGCTTCTCCTGGCACTGATGATAGACATTCTCGACTTTGGCTAAGTCTGTGAAGCATGTTGATTTAAAGTGTGGACTTGAGTATCTAGAGATTGTACTTTGCCAGTTAGAAAGTCTAAAGTGGATCTCAAGGCAGTGTGTAGCTTATGAATCTCAACCTCCATTGCATATTGCTAAGCTTTTATCTCCAAAGAGAGCTCTACTATCCTTGAATAGTTTGGATTAGCTTCGGTTTGAGCACTGGCTTTAGCGAAGTGAGTTTGTGGAGTATTGAGAAATGAGGAAACATCAACTTGATCGAGGGCAGTTTGTTTTGCACCATGACTTGGAGTTTCTGCATCATCTTCAGGGAAATGAGATGCAAAGACATCTTCAGCGTCTGCAGGAGATCTGCTAATGCCATCACTAGCAGTAGGCGCAAATATAGGAGTTTTCTCAACATCTCCCCCGGTTTTGGTGCCTTCAGGTTGAGATGAGACTACTAATTTTGGTTCCTTTTCCTTTTCAGCGCCACATCTCGTTTCTTTTTCAGTGTCCTTTCCTGTAGAATTTTCCCTATTTTGTCCAGTTTCATCATATAGTGGTATTCCACCACTGCCTCCATCAGAATCTTCATCTCCATTCTTCTTTTCTGCTGACTTTTCAACATCACTTGCTTCCTCTTCTTCTCGTTCTCTTTCTTCTTCTTCTTCTTCTTCTTCTTCTTCTTCTTCTTCTTCTTCTTCTTGATCCCTTTCTTCTTTTTCTATTGCTTCATAATCAACTTCTTCATTTTTCTTTTCTGCATCACTCTCTTCTTCTTCTTCTCTGTCTTCTTCTTCTGTCTCTTCAGAGTCAACATAACCTTGAAGATTTTGCAAGGCAAGTGCAAAGATTGTTAGATCATCCTCCTCTTCTTCGTCCATTAGGAGGATGGACTTCTTCTTTGAAGTGGCTTGTGCAACTTCCTTTCCTTTTCGCTTCCTTGAAGCAGTAGTTCCTTCCTTGGTTCTGCTTGAGGATTCCTTCTTCAAACGTTCAATGGCCTTAGTTAGATCATTCAGTCTCATTTTGGAGATCATTTTCATCCCTATCTCCATAGGATTAAGAGTTCTTGAACAAAGTTGAGAAGGAAACTGAATTTGAAAGTGACGGAACAATTTTGTAACCAAGGCAAAGTAAGGCAATTGGCTTTTTTCTTTCATGACAGTCCTGTACATAGGCAGCATGATAGTATGAGGAAGTGAGAAATAGACGCCATTGCAGATTGCCCACATGATTTTTGCTTCAAATTTGGAGACATCAGTTTTGGAGGCTGCCTTGGGTCCGATGCAATTGATGACGATTTTGTGCAACAAAATGTTGGAGGCTGGCAATCGAGAGTATGTGATACTTCCACTTGGCAGTTTGTCCTTCACCAAAAATCTAGTGGCTTGACCGATCGAGATATTGATTGGTTGAAAACCACTTCGTTCAACTCCCAGAATATCGGCCAGAATGTCAACATCCACAGTGAAGACTTTGTCACAAACAGTGAATTGAATGTGAGTCTGATCAATGAAAGATAGATTTGAGTAGAAATATATTCTCAATTAAGGATAAGCCATAGCCGTCTTAGCACAAAAATTTTGAAGTTGGAGGATGGTCAACTTTTTCCTCGAGTTTACCTTTATCGAGTCCAAGAAGTCAAAATCCACTATTCTAGGGTTTATCACCCCTCTGTTCAACATTTGGGCATAAACCCTTTTATGCTCCTTGGAACGAAACAATTTTGATCTTTCTCCAAGGACATTGGTAGCCGCACCCATTTGGGGTTGAAAATTTGTAAATACTCTCTTGTCATCATCCTTATTCTCAGGTTGACTCTCAAAACTAAATCGAGGATCATAAGGAAATTCAGAAAAGCCTTTTTTTGTGAAACCTTTCAGCACCACTCCTAATCTTTCCATGGCTCTTAAGAACAAAGTTTCGTTTCCATGTCCATGTCCTTTTAGAAAACTAGTGATAAAGGACATTGGAGATCCACCCTATTTCAGATAATAGTAATGCTTGTAAAGTACCTGGGGTGTCAAAACTCTAAGAGGAACTGCTTCTTGATCAACTTCTTCTTCTAAAGGTTGACGGGGAGAGTTCTATGAAGAGTCTTCGCCAGTAAGATCGAAGTGTGTTGGTCCTTCTGGCATGTTCTGAGGACCCTAACTTGCTATACGAGAGGATTTTCTATGGTGTGACATGGGTGCAGACTTGGAGGATTTCTAAGACATATTCGAGTGAAGAAAAGATAGATACTTGTAGAGAAATTTTGAGAGCAAAAGTTGAGGGAGAAGAGATTCAGTGTTAGGGTTTTGAAAGGCTGTACTTGAAATGAATTGATTTGAGGTATTTAAAAATTTCAAAAATGGGTAAATGTAACATCACCACAAAAATGCCTTTTTGAAAAAATTAAGAATGGTAACTGCAAAAATTTGAATTTCGAAATTTGGCAACAAATTAATAATTTTAAAAATAAAATAGGTAAGTGACGATTCAAATAAAATCATGCCTGTTTAGTATTACATTCTAAAAAATAAAATACCTAGATTTGAGAAAATGTATATACTTAAGTGGTTTCCTCAAGTTGAAGTTCTGAGTCTGAGCAACTTCAGACTTTAATCAATAGGAGAGATAATATTCAGCTTACTATGAATAGACTCAAATAAGTTTTTCTCTAGAGGCTTTGTGAAGATGTCTGCCAGCTGATTCTTTGAATCAATAAATTGAACCATAATCTCGCCATTCTGGACATAATCTCTTATAAAATGATGTTGAATCTCTATATGCTTCAACCTTTGTTGACACATAAATTTTGACGACCTAGTTGCATAAAAATTGCAGATTAATTCTTAACCCTTAAAAAAAAAAAATTGCGTAGCATTTAGTTTTAGGGGGCATTTTATTTTATTTTATTTGCATTAGATTGGAGACAGATGGGTTCTATCGCGACCAATTTTTTCGGGTGAACCACCTAGGGTTTGGCTAATGGATTGTTAAGCCTGGACTTAACTCGGGCTCTCCCAAGCCCATACCAATTCGCGACTTAAGTTCAAGTTCTTAGCATGCAATTGATTTTCAATTAGGAGTCGCCACTAATCTATTTTTGGTGGGTCGATTAGAAACCCAAGTAAAGTAATGGGAGATTTACTTTACTCCTACGAACCAGAGATTCTAGGTACGGGGACTTGGTTACGCTAGATTTTTCTAACGCCCTTTCAATACCATTATTTTATTTTGAAAAGTGTTTGGTAGGCAGCTTAAATTGATTTTAAATCTATTTCCATAACATGTAAGGTGATCATGCGGGTGCGTAAACCACCCATTTAACACCCAAGAAAACAATGAATAAATTGCTAAACTTACCTCAAAGCAACAAAAACCTCTGCAATGTTAAATTAGAATTCACATTAGTAATCCTAAATATGATTTCTAATTAACATGAGATTTTCTCTTTTCTCTTTTCTCTTTTTGTTTTCACTTTATTTAATGGAATTTAATCTATATGCAATGCATGCTAATAACCTAATATGACATGGCAACATGTCCTAAATTACATGACATGGTAGTATGATCTAAGCTACATGACATGAATAGGCATGCAGTCTATCCTAAGCATGAGATGGATTTATTCTAAAAAATAATTTTTTGTATTTTCCATGAGATTCGAAATTAAAGAAATGCAACACTTAAATATGCAATCTAAATTAATCTAATGACCTAATTCTAATGATTGACAATTTCTAATTAAATGAACCTAACAAAAATCACTAAATGACGTGCATTGTATGAACCTAATTCTATATGACGTGCACATGGTTTTTATTTTCCTAATAAGCATGCGATCTATGCAATGACGTGCAAAGAATGCCCTAAATTCTACATGACATATACATGATTTTTTTGTATTTTTTGAGATAGATAAAGCAATTACAAGATAAGCATCAAATCATTTATGGTCATCAAAGACATTATCCATCTTTCGAATTTGAAAACGATATCTAATCAAACTTGATTATTTCGCTAATAAAATCGATAAATTGATCTTAAGCCTTAAAGATCAAGATATTAATTTCACTCCCACGTGATTAATTATTCCATCTAAAGCCTTATAGATGGAATAAAAAATCGACGTGCGGTTGCGGATTAGGCAATAAATCCTAATTGGGAGATATGTCTATCACTTATAAATATGCATATCAGACACTAATAGACATATATCAAGCAATCAAATATCGAAATTAAATTTGGATAAAATAATTACCTAATGTTGCAAGTATTATTTCCAAATTTGAGCTCGACGGAATCAGCTCGACAAATGACTGGGAGTAGCTCGTGGGGTGAGGCTCGGCACAACAGATGGATCTCGGGTCAACACACGACAAGGGACTCGTGTGGTGATAGCCTTAAGGATGGCCCGAGGAAGTGTCCACAACCACGACGAAGCAATTGGCAGTGAGAACAAAGTTGCACCATAGGTGTCCTCAACCACCAGGGAATTTGCACACGGAGAAATTTCTGCACTAATCAGGTGTAAAAGGACAATTGAAAGAGTTATATGTGTGTTGCTTGAGGTAGCATCATTATCAATGAGAAACTGCAAGACGTCCAAATTTGCAAGTGACACCAAGGACAACACCAGGAACAGCACGCCAAGACGAACGAAGGGGTTGAACCGGGAGTCAACGTTGTTGGTGCGAGGCCTTAGTTGATGGCGCGGTGAGGAAGATCGACGATCCATAGCATGCACAGTCGCTTGGTAGTCGTTGGATGTGTTTCGCAAGATCAAGTACTTTGAAATTCTATCGCTTGTGTCCATTGAAGAATCTAGACTCGGCGATATCGCCAAGAACCTGCAAAGGAAAAAGTGCGAGCGTGATTGATGCGGGGGGGTTGTTGGCCGTAGGATTCTAGCCGGCATCACATGACTCGGTAGGTAGATATCAAGACAGCATCGCCATGCTGCGGGGAGCTGAAGGTGTAGCCCGGTCCACGATTTGTTGTTGCCAGGGTAAAGAGGAATTGTCGGTGCTCGATGAGTAGTGTCACCGGGTCAGTGGAGCGTTGGGAGTACTCCTCAAAATAAATTGCAAAGATTGTTTGCAAGGTTGCCAAAGATGATGACGAGATGCACTGACGATGTGATGAAGTGATCTGCGTATTTTTGATGGTGTAGCCACATGTGGATTCTATGAAGCCCCCCTCAACGTGGCCTCCCCCCTAAAAGTTTTCTTCCTAATTAGTGGGTAGTTGAAAGAAAATAGATAAAATAAAAAAATAAAACCCAAATTGGAGGCATGAATCTGAAGTGATTCATGGGATCATGGCGGTGGCTCGTGATTGACGGACAGTGGATCGAACGGTGGCCGATGTTGGTTGGTTGCTCATGATGGAGGTTCCTCGATGGCTGCTTGTGGTTTTGGAGTAGCAAAGCAGGAGACGTCGGTGGTTTGCAGCTTCGTCGCTGGGCTGTCAACGCACAAACTAGCTATTGAGCACTCGAAAATTTGCCAGGAAACCTGGACTCCTTGATGATTCCCAAGGGACTCCTGCTGGATCACCGAAATGGAAGAGCACTTACGGAGAGCAACCGAGAACTAGAGCAAAGTTCTGCTGGCCTCTTGGGATTTTGAGCGCTTGTATGAATATCTTCTCCTCCTTGGACTATTCTCTCTTGTGGTCGTATATTCAGTATTTTTTTTGGCCCCCAAAACTTCGTGGTTGTTGATCACGGCTTGGCAGGAATTGAACGTTGTTGCTCTATCGCCGGGAAGGATCACTGGAAAGCTGATTGCTGTCAATCTAATGGACAATCGTCAGCAAGGTCGGTGTCAAAGTGCGGCCACGGCGAGGCGGAGATGTGGCGTTGCGGCAGAAATCGGAGTGGCTCACGGGTTATGGGGGTGGTTGTGAGCGACGGCGGATCTCGGACCGGTGAGCGGGGCTCGGATGGCTGGCGGAACGGAGACGGCGTCGTGGCATGGGCTCCTGTGGGTTACTCGGAGACGCGGCAAGGTGGACGCTCAGCAGATCTCGGACCTGAGACGGCTGCGCAAACGGTGGCCGGCGGTCGACGCAGGTGTCGCGAACGGAGGCCGGCGAAGGGGAGAACCCCGCATGAAGAAGACCGAAGAAGACCCTCTTTCTCTCTTTTTTTTCTTTAACTCAGACGTCCCCTCAGTTCTCGCATCTCCCTCATGTCACTTCCCTCTTGTGCTCCCTGCTCTCCTTTTTCTTGACTTTTTTTGTGTTTCTTTCCTCAACGAACCCTAGAGAAGCTCCCCTTTTGTACGGCCGTGTGTATCAATGTGTGGCCTCCAAAACCCTAAACGAACAAACTTATTTATAGGCCACCGATTAGGTTTTCAATTTTTTTCCAAACCGATATCCACAAAGATTTCTTTTCCAAACGCAATATTTGATTTCTTTTCAAACGCAATATTTGTTTTTGAATTGAAATCTCACAAAGATAAATCCGTAAAATCTCCTTGAGGATACGGGCTTGGGCCGATCTGCTCTCTTCGTGGGCTTAGCCCGGCCTGCCGAACTAAAGCTCAAAAGCAAGAAAATTTGAACCCCACCACCGGCCCAATAAAATATAAAAAGTTAAACTAAAATGAATGCACCTAAACTTATGTGTTATGCAACTAATTAATATTTTTTTTTCAAGGATAAAATTAACCCTTAATTTTCTTATGCAATAAATGATCGGGCCGCCAAAATTTAGGTGTCAACAGGTTCAAATTGGTGATTCTGAGCTTTAAATTGACAAGTTGGACTAAGCCCACAAATGGAGCAAATTGGCCCAAGCCTACTTTCTTTTATGATAAAAAATTATCTTGTGAAGAATAGTGACTTGAAATTTTCCGGGATATGATGGGGATTTTTCAATATCATCAGATAGGGCAAGTGTGACAAAAAATATTGCGAGCTCATCTTTGCAAGATCTGGGATTTGAGAAAAATTTATCACAATCTTGAATAAAATCAGTGAAGGAATATTGCGTTCGAAAAAATCCTCATGGATGTTGATCTAAAACCCTAGTCCACTCACCTATAAATAGGTTGCTACATTATAGAAGAGGGGGCTTTTCTCGGTTTCTAGGTCAAAAAATTCAACACAAAAAAGAAAAAAAAAAAGCTTTCCTTTGGTTTTTCCTTTCGTTTCTTTGAAAAGGAACAAAAAAAAAAAAAAAAGGAGGAAAAGCTTGAGGAAAAGTCAAGTCAGTAGAAGAAGTGCAAAAGGTACGAAGGCAGGAAAAAAATGTGAAAGAGATGTGTGCAGCAGGCCAGGAGAGAAAAAAGAACAAATGAAAAGAAAAGGAAAAGAGGAACAGGGTCTTCTTCTTCGTTGAGCCCCTCTGCCACCATGACCAAGCTCTTGTGTTGCCGGACTCTTCGCGCCAGCACCATGCCAGCACCACCCAATGCCTGCAGCCGAGTCAATAACCACCGCCGCTTCCCGCCGACGCTTCCTCTTGCTCGCTTATTGCTGCCCAAGCTGCCAGTAGCCGAAGCCCACCACGCCCAATGCCTTTGGTTGCTCATTGCCCGTGAAGCCATCGCTCCCTCGCCAATCACCGCCAATTCACCTATGACAACTCGACGCCTTCACTCACCTTTGCTCGTCCCCCTACGACGCCACTATTGCCCCGCTTTGTCGACGATCCGCCCTAGCCCGGTGCCCGATGTCATCACCGTGCCTCCGCCTGTCATCTCCCATGCCAACTGATGCTGCTCCTGCTCCGCTGCATCCCGCCTTGCCTGCAGCTCATGCTAGCCATAGCCCCTACACGCCACTTGAGCTTCCCTTCCGAGCAACAGCATCACAGCAGCTTCCCTTTTGCCGCATGCTTGCTATCCCCTCATCGGAGTGCCGAATGCTGGCTCCCACTTAAGCCTATGAATAGCATTCAGCTAAGCCAACGCTCGTGCCATTCCCGACTGTGAGTCGAAGTCTCCATTGTGGGCCACGATCCACTATTCGTTAAGCCGGATTTGGAAAAGAAATTCAAAATTAAGTAGATTTTTTATTTTATTTTATTTTGTTTCTTTATTTGAATTTTTTTTATGCATGTTTGAAATCCCCGATGTACTGCCTAATTCACAACCGCACACAAATTTTTTATTTCCATCTATAAGGCTTCAGATGGAATAATTAATCACGTGAGAATAAAATTGATATCTTAATCTATAAGGCTTAAGATCAATTTATCGATTTTATTAGCGAAATAATCAAGCTTGATTAGATATCGTTTCCAAATTCGAATGATGGATAATATCTTTAATGACCGTGGATGATTTGGTGCTTATCTTTTAATTGTTTTTTTATCTCAAAAATACAAAAAAAAAAAAAAATTGCATTTGCATGTCATGTAGATTAGGATATATTTCCTAGATAGAATTGCATGATAGAATATTTTTTTTATATGCATGTTTAGATAATATCTAGGTTAAATAATTTTTTTGAATTAAATTGCAAGTCAAAATAGACAATATCTCACTTTAGTAGATTTTTATTTTTTTAGCAATTTTTAATTATGGATTTTTATAAAAAATACAAAAAGATCAATCATGCGCACATCATATAGAATTAGATTCATGAAATCATGTCGTTTAGTGATTGTTGCTAGGTCCATTTGATTAGAAATTGCTCGTCATTAGAATTAGGTCATTTGGTTAATTTAGATTGCACATTTAATTATTGGACAATTTTAATTTCAAATTTTATAGAAAAGAAAAAGAAAACTAGAGTTATGGCATTCTTTGCACGTCATTACATATTAGAATAGGATTGCATGTTTAATTTTATTAGTTATAAGTTTAGATAATTTTTCTGTAGGATAGATTGCATGCATATTAAAAAAACACAAAAAATATTTCACTTACGTCATATAATTTAGGTCATATTGTCATGTAATATCATTTCATATTAGATTAATAGCATGCATTGCATAAAGCATGATTCTCATTAAATAAGTGAAAAAAAATTAAATGATGGCGTGTTAATTAGAAATCATATCCAGGGCTTTTGATGTGAATTTTCAGCTAATATTGCATATGCTTTCGTTGCTACGAGGTAAGTCCTATAATTTATTTATTGCTTTCTTGGGTGTTAAATTAGTGGTTTGCGCACTCGTATGGTTACCTCATATGTTCAGGAAATAAATTAAAATCAATTCAAGCTACCTGTAAAACATTTTTCGAAAATAAAAGAGAAATGTACTGAAATGGCATTATGGAAATCTAGCATAATCAAGTCCCCGAATTCATAATCTCTAATTTGCAAGAGAAAGTAAATCTCTTGTTAATTTTTTTGGGTTTTAATTGACCCACCAAAAATAGATTAATGGTGACTCCTAACTGAAAAATCATTTGTATGTTAAGAACTTGAACCTAAGTCGTGAATTGATATGGGCTTGGGAGAGCTCGAGCTAAATTTAGGCTTAGTAATCCATTAGCCAAACCCTAGGTGGTTCACCCGAAATTTGATCGCAACTCCCTTGAATGAAGAATAGGGTTTTTGGTGAGATTGATAGCACTTGTGTTGTCTCATCTAATCTCTGTGTAGGATTCTTCTATTTCAAAGTCTCTTAGTTGTTGTCTTATCCAAAAAATTTGAGAACAACAACTTCCAAAAGCAACATATTCTGCTTCTACTATAGATAAAGTCACTGTACTTGGTTTCACTGAGAACCAAGATACTAGCATTTGTCCCAACAGTTGACAAGTGCTAGATGTGCTCTTTTTGTCGACTCTACAACCAACTAAATCAGCGTCCGAATAACCAAGTAAAGTAAAGTCTCTTTCTTTTGGATACCATAGACCAACTTTGAAAAAGTCGTAACATATTTAATGATGCGTTTAACAACACTTAAGTGAGATTCTCTTGAATTAGATTGGAATCTAGCACAGATGTACATGCTGAATAATATGTTAGGTCTAGAGGCAGTGAGATAAAGAAGAGAGCCAATCATGTTTCTGTATAGTTTTTGATCTACTTTCTTCCCTCCTTCATCCTTGTCCAGTTTTGATGAACTTGACATAGGAGTTTCTGTCCTCTTGTAATTCTCTAATCCAAATTTCTTGGTAAGATCTTTGGCATATTTCTCCTTATGAATGAATATACCTTTCTTTGACTATCTGATTTGCAATCCCAGAAAGAAGGTCAATTCACCCATCATGTTCGTTTCAAATTCATTTTGCATAGATCTTGAAAATTTCTTCAAGAGACTTTCATTAGGAGAACCAAAGATTATATCATCTACATAAATTGGTACAAATAGAAAATCTTTTCCTTCTCTTTTTATAAACAAAATAGTATCAACTTTTCTTTTCATAGAGCCATTTTGAGTTAGAAATTTACTCAACCTTTTATACCAAGCTCGTGGAGCCTGCTTCAGACCATACAAAGCCTTTTTCAGTCTATAGACAGAGTCTGATTTTCTTGAATCTTTAAAAATCCTGGTGGTTGTTCCATATAGACTTCTTTTTGTATGAATCCATTTAGGAATGCACTTTTGACGACCATCTAAAGTAACCTGAAATTTTGGAAACAAGCAAAACCAAGCAATAATCTAACTGCTTCTAACATTGCTATTGGTATATAGGTCTCGTTATAGTATATCCATTCTTCCTATGTGTATCCTTTCGCCATGAGTCATGCTTTGTTTTTAATCACTTTTCGTTTCTCATCCATCTTGTTTATGAAAACCCACTTTGTTCCAATAATAGATTTGCCTTTCGGTTTTGGAATCAGTTCCCACACATCATTGATGCTGAATTGTTTAAGTTCTTCCTACATAGCTTCTATCCAGCTTTCATCAAACAATGCTTCTTCCACTCCTTTTGGTTCTGTCTTAGAAACAAGTGCTAAAGTACTAGAGTCTTCTCTTCCTTTGGATCTAGTGCAAATTTTTTTGTCAATGTTGCCAATGATGAGTTTTTTAGGATGACTTGACTTGTGCTTCCAAATGCTATTTGGCTTGAGAGTCTATTAATCCTTTGTTTCTTTTGAAACTTCTTGTTCTGCTTGTTGCCATTCTCCAAAAGTCTCAACATTTTCAGGGGAACTGAACTTTTTTAAGTCTGGAATAGGTTCAGCCTCTTCAAGTTGAATCTGATCTAGTTGATTCTATACATAATCCCGAAACCCGACGTTCATAGATTCTTCCATAGATTGAGTCTTCTTGTTAAAGACCCTGTAAATTTTGCTTGAAGTTGAATAGCTAAGAAAGATTCCTTCGTCTGATTTTTCTTCGAACTTTCCAGATCAATCATTTGCATTCCTTAAAACAAAGCACTTACAGCCAAAGACATGAAAGTAGGAAATATTAGGCTTCTTTCCTTTATATATTTCATAGGGAGTCTTCTCTAGAATATGCCTTAAGAATACCCTATTGATAATGTAACAAGCAGTTGAAATTGCTTTTGCCCAAAATCGAGAGTATATCTTGCTTTCCATCAATAGAGTTCTGGCCATCTCCTGTAAAAATCTGTTTTTCCTTTCTACAACCCCATTTTGTTTTGGAGTATATAGAGAAGAGAAAACATGTTGAAAACCATATTCATCACAGAAGTTTGCAAAATCCTAATTTTCAAACTCACATTCATGGTCTATTCTTATGCTTGAGATAACATAACCTTTCTCATTTTGAACTTTCTTGGCAAACTTTGAAAAGTATGAAAAAGTTTAAGACTTATTTGCCAAAAAGAATACCCAAGTAAAACGTGAATAATCATCCTCGATTATTAGACAATATTTCTTTCCACAAACACTCTGCGTTCTGATTGGTCCAAAAAGATCCATATGAAGAAGTTGCAAAACTCGACTAATAAAAGCCTGATTTACTGGTTTAAAAGTATTTCTGACCTGTTTACCTAAGACACAGGGAGTACATAATTCAGACTTCTGATAAGCCAGATTAGGAAGTCCTCGAACCAGCTTCTTAGAAGAAATCTTGGCAATCCTCTTCATATTTACATGACCAAGCTTCCGATGCCAAAGACTTTTTTCAAAACAAACATTGACAACACACAACTAAATAAGAAAACTTTTAAATGCTCATAACCAATTAATTCCAACTCCAATCTTCCATTTCTACCATAGACCGCAACAAAACCTTTTATTCCATACAAAAAATTGCAACAAATCAATAACACATTTTACTTACAAATAACTTAATACAAGTGCATATTCCACGTCTTCAACTTTGGTAGACATACAAACTTTTTCTCATTATCACTTCACATTTGAATAGATTACACAAGAGAACAACAACACAATTAACACTCAATAAAAGTTTTTTTCAATTTTCAACCTTGAAACCTCCATCTTTAAATAGTTGACCAGAGATGTTAAACACTTCATTTGAGTTTATATTGAATCGATATTCTCCAACTTGTCCATTAATATAGGTGGAGGTTGATGTTAGCCTTCAAGTAGCTCTAAGATCACCTTTGTTGCTCGATCGGAGAATTTCGTATCAACTCATTTGAAATATTTGCACTTCGAGCTTTCTCTATATCTGCCACACTCATGGCATCTTTTCTTGGGATTCAACCAAGTCTAAGACGTTCTTCTCGGACTCAGTAACCCGCAATAACAATAACATTCATCATCTAATTCGCTTTTTTGGCAAGAAAGTGAGTCGATGCTGAAACTTTTGCCCTCAATTTGCAAGAGCGAGCTAATAAATTTTGGAGAAAATCGAAATACGTGCTCAAATTGGGGATTTAGGGTTTTAAACTTCCGGTTTTCTTTCAATTTGGGGATTTAAGATTTAATAGCGTCATTTTGTTGTTTGCATGCTGACTGTACTCTCCGACGAGCCACATTGGCTTTAAAAATTAATAAAAAACTGTCACGTCGGATTTTTTGTCCAATCAGAACGGTATTGGTAATGAAATGATTATTTTTCAAACTTTTTAGCATTTAAATAATCCAAAATAAACTTTTTACATTAAAGTGAGCGTCGTAGATAACTTTTAACACTTCTAATATACTTACTCCCATGCATGGGACGGTACATGTTATTTGAACGTGGAGATCTTTAGCTTCTGTTGGACGGTGAAACTTTCGGACTGTCCATGGATACTTTCTTTGTGCTATCTACTCTCTCTCTCCCTCACTCCCTCCCAGCATGCGCACGGATGGTCATTTTTCTGAGTGGGCTAGCTTTGTTTTCTGGTACTGCATCCGGCTCTTTTTTTTTTTACTTGCATGGTTTTGCTTTTGTTCTTGTTGGTAGACTAGATGCGGAAGATTACCGTTCCACAGATTGAAAGCGTAGCGAGAGAGGGAGAGAGAGAGAGAGAGAGGGGGAGGGAGGCATCATCTTGGTTTTTTCTTTTCTCTGTTTTGCTGTCAACAACATGAAATTGTACATGTAAACGGCCGATTATTTTTGGCCACGTGAACGGTGGAGGGATAAGAATAAAGTACTAGGTCTTCCCCATCATTCCCTTTTGCCGGATGCACTGTACGGTACAGTTAAGATTCATGGCACCTTTCATAAACCCTCGTTAAGGCCACCGGACAGATAGTCAACCCTCAGTTGAATTTTAATCCTCATGATGCCTTTTGTTTCGATGTTTGTTGAAAATGGAGATGGGTTAATGATTTGTCTTGGGAATCGATATACAGCGGGCGCTGCTTATTTTGTACGATGTGAAACTTATAATCGAATGTCAAAATACCTTGTTCACACAATAGATACGATGTGGTAATCTTGACACACAGCATCGATAAAACGAATTGTTCCAGAATTTCAAGGGCCGCATTCGAGAAGATAAGATTCATTTCACATAGGTAATGCGATTAGTCGATTGCATTGCATCAGTCATGTAAAACCAAAAATGATTTCTCGGACTAAGATCACCTAGAGATGGCCCTCCAGTTACTCATCTACTTTATGCGGATGGCATGATTCTATTACTTGAGATGGGCAAATGGACATAAAGGCTACAAGAAAGTGCATGCGCGATTTCTGTTTATTCTGCGGCCGAGGCATCAACATCCAGAAACCTGGACAATGCTTTTCAAAAAAATGTCGTGGAGCTCACGAGAGCAAACGTGTCTCAACTACTAGGTCTGAGCGAAATCGAAGGAAAGATTGCATGTCTTGGGCGGCCACACTCATTATAATGCGTGACTTCAAATTTGAAACGGAGAAAATGCGATGGGCAGCGTCGACGTGGAAAAATAATCTGACATGAGGTGCTAAAATTACAAATGTATTGCGCTCCTTGCCAAGGCGAAGAAGAAATTGCCCATCCCTTTCCTTAAAAGCTGCCCGGCGACACGGATGCTGTGGAAATTATCTTGGTTGTGGCTCAAGTGTTCAATCGGTTCGAGTGCAAGAACCTCTCCACATAATCTTTTGCTAGGTTCTGGCATGAGGCCACCTTGAATTTCAGCTGGTAGTTTTGAGTTTATGAGGTGCTATTTGTGCTGGAGACCATGGGCTTGTCGATACAAAGCGGATCATAGGAGAGCCCTGTTGCTATGCAGGACCCAAGAAATTGGACGCGTTTCCCGAGTTGGACCCGGAAAGGTTAAAAGAGGTCAGCTCGAAGAAAATGCTCAAAATCAATAACCGTCACAAATTGAAGAAGAAAGAATATAGAAAGAGAGGATGAGGAATTTCGTGTGTGGAGAATTGTATGTTCTTCTTCATTGTTGTCTGTAAATTGTACAATCATGTATATACCGTACAAAATCATGAATAAAAAAGTAAATGATTTTTCCTTATTTTTCCTAATCTTTCTAGTCCTAAATTAATCATATTATCCTATCAATTACAATCAATACAAATCATCAATTAGAATCAGGATCTTCAATCATATCTTCAACACTCCCTTTCAAGCTAGTGGCTTCTATATATTCAAGATGCCCAGCTTGTTCAGAAGATATGTATGCTGTCTTTGACAAAGGGGCTTAGTGAAAATATCTGCCGGTTGTTCCATGGTCCTCATCCCTTTGGTTTCGATGATCCCTTCTTTGATCTTCTCTCGAGTGAAGTGGCAATCAACTTCTATATGCTTCGTGTGACACCCCTGAACCCAAAAGGATCATCACAGTCAAACATTCTCTTATAGTTAAACCAATAAATAATTGGGCATTTTTTTTTCTTATTTTATCGGTCCCGGCGCAGTTTAAATATTTGCGGAAGCGTAATCCTTTCAACTCTCCCTTCACACAAACATAAGACAAATACACACCAGCTAGACATCAAAGAAAGAAAACCGAACCATTTTATTTATATATTTACAAGATGGGTTGACCTTGGGGTAGGTACGTACAAAAGAAAGCCATCGCACATCTAGTGTGGCTTAAAACTCAAAAAGGAACTCCTCTACCCCCTTCTCACTGGTCCCAAAAGTGTGACCCATCTCTCCATGGTGTCGGTTATGTCCAAAAAGTCTATCGCTCTCCAGCCTATCCTCCACACGGCAGCTACACCCACCCCGGCGCATCGGGTGGTGGAGGAGGTAACATCCCTCTCATCATCCCATCTCGGCGTACGTGGATGGAGATGAACTCCTGAATAACTGGGCTGCCGGGTAGGCCCACCTCATAGGAAACGACCGCGCGAACTCGAAGAAATGTCAACCCAGGGACATGAGGACAGTCTATCACCTCTACCTCCACATCGACATCAGAGGGGATACCATAAAAGGTGCCCCGTGTGACTGGAGGAACCGGCATCTCTAAGCTGAAATGTTAGTCCCCAAAATGGGTGAGTACAACCACTCAGCAAATAAATAATTCCCTATGGCTACTCAAGCATCACACAAGACATCACAATTAACATCTATACACATGAAATTGCCTCATATAGCAATACATCTTCACACATCCACATATATATCACATTTCGCCATAGGAATATATCCATCTATGTATTCAAATTCAATATCCATGCATACATATCACCATATGCATCAATTCAAGCTCATGCATACATACCACCATATGCATATTCATATATATACCATGCCATGTCCATGCATACACACCATCATATGCATATTCACATATATCATGCCATGTCCATGCATACATTTCACCATCATATGCATATTCACATATACCATGCCATGTCCATGCATACATTTCACCATATGTATACCAATCCATGCTCATGGCCTCATATCACCATACATATCATGCCATACTCATCTATGCATATTACCACATGCATATGCATCATTCCAATTTTTATAATTCACCACATCATAGCCAAGATACAAAAATATATTTTTCATTAAGACTTCCAAGTCAGATTCAATTTAATTAATTAATTACAACAATTAAAAGTTGCTGCCCCAACGCTATTATATTCCTGTTAACACCGAAGTTAACATTTAACTTTCATTAAAATTAATTAACCAATTGGCCTTCAAAATTTTATAAATTTCCATCAAATAACCTATAAGACTCTCATATAAATTTATCATGAAGATACCTTGACCAATTTCATTTTTATAAAATTTAATGTTCACAAAAGAACTTTTACTCACAAAACAGTATCCTCGGCACGTCCTTCCTCCGTATACAGTACGTAAGACCCCTTATTGTGCTTCTTTTTCTCTAAATTTTTGATAAGTTCTTGTTTAAAGGATACTCTTCAACTTTCATTAAGACCCCGAAGTGAAAAACTCAGAGTAAAACCCTCTTATAAGCCGTTGAAGCTACTGATACGTAGTACAACTTACCCAGTAAACACGGCTTCAGTAAAATCGACCTTTCCCTAGGCTATTTTTGTTTATTTGATCTCAATTTTGGATATGTTATTCCCCTTCATGTCCTTTACAATCTTCGTGAAGACATCATTGCAAGATTCTCAATAGAATTTCAGATACAACCTCCAAGATCACTCGGATTCAACATGCAACGCCAGATCTGAGCATTTTCTTAGAAAATAGAGTTCACCCCTTAAATCTTGTCCTTTTTCTCTCAATTTTTAGTATGTTGAAATTCAGAATGTGTTCTTCAAATCACATGAAGAAGTCGAGATGAAATTTCCACTCCAAGACCACATGCAAGTCCATAGAAGTTTCTGGTGCATGCAGTTTTTCACAAAACAGAAGGTAACAGCAAACAATCTCAGCTCAAGACCTCATTTCTAGCTCATTTTAACCACGATTTTTACCATAAATCACACAAGATCCACACTAAGACATGCAAGAGTAGATGAGGGAATAAATTTCTTGCCTTAGTCTAGGAAAAATCGAGCAAAGATGGGGGCGGTGGACTCGGGTGGCGTACGGTCGGTTCTCTTCTCTCCTTCCTCCTTCTCTTCTTCCTTCTCTCTTTCTCTCACTCTCTCTCTCTAAGCCGTCGACACCCCCTCTAAGAACCGGTCTTCCCCCTTTTAATTCCCCACATAGCCATCATTGCAAGTAATGATGGCTATTTACACTTGGGTTACATGCACAAATTGCATGTAACCGGTCTTCTCCCCTCCCCTTTTGCATCGGTCACCCATTTAATTGGGTTATGGGTCATGGGTCAGTAGCCTTGTGGGCTTATGGCCGGCCCACTTGGCCCGTCGCAGGCCCACTCAAAAATCGGCCCAATTCTAAATTTAATTAATAAATTTTTAATTAATTAATAATAACAATTTCTTGATCGATTAAATCAAGAATTTAAATTAACTTATAACATGTACAAATTCAAATAACATAGCCAAAGTCTTGTATTCATAATATATATTTCCTTACAAACTCATAGCCAAGCCTTGGTACGAGTCATGGGCAATTTTCATTGCCAATTAAAATCACAAAATTATCTTCGCCTACTTATATCTCAAGGGTTATTAATAAAAATTCCGGGATGCCACACTTCGTCCTTTTATGTAATACAGGGTTCGCTGCAAGCTTGAGTGCTGAGTCATTGTCATAGAAGAGTAATGTCGGACCTTTAACCTGTACCCCAAGGTCTAGAAGCAAGCCTCAAAGCCACACTATCTCACAAACTGTCTTTGCCATGGATCTATACTCGGCTTCTGCTGATGACAAAGATATAGTGGATTGTTTCTTTGTCTTCCACGAAAGTAGCGAATCCCCAAACTTGATGCAAAACCCAGTGATAGACCTTCTACTCATAGGACATGTGGCGTAATGCATCACAGTAGGCTGTCATCTCCATATTACATCTTCTGGAAAGGAGTATTCCTAGTCCTGGACAACTCTTCAGGTATTTCACCACCTTCAAGGCTATATTCATGTGTGACAGCTTAGGGCTGTGCATGAACTGACTGAGAGTTTGTACTGCGTAACAAATGTCTAGCGGAGTCATAGTGAGGTAGATAAGCTTCCCAACAAGTCTTTAATAGCTTGTTGGGTCTTTCAACGGTGGATCATCAGGTGAGGACGACGTTCCAGCATCATAGTCAACACTGGTCAACTTGGCATTATGTTCGATGGGAATGATTGCTGGTTTGCATCCTGATAGTCCCGCTTCTGATATAATCTCCATTACAAACTTTCGTTGACTAAGGGAAATCCCCAGATCAGATCGGGCTATCTCTATTCCAAGAAAATATTTAGGCGACCCTAAGTCTTTGATGTGAAAAGACAAATGCAAGTAGTCCTTTAGCTTCTTTATAGCAGGACCATCATTTCCCATAATGAGTATGTCGTCAACATAAATCATCAAGTATATGGCCGACGTACCTTTTGCCCAGGTGAACAATACATAATCATGTTTGGATTGCTAGAACCCTGCTCCCATGAGTGCAGTCGTAAACTTGGCGTACCACTGTCGAGAAGCCTGTTTCAATCCATAAAAAGATTTGCGGAGACGACATACCTTAGACTCCCCCTATCTCCGTAATCCTTGTGGAAGGTCCATGTAAATCTCCTCTTCTAGATCTCCATGAAGAAAAGCATTGTGAACATCCATTTGATGCAATGACCAGTTGCGAAAGGCGGCAACCGATAAGAAGGAACGGACTGTAACGTCCTTGGCGACTGGAAAAACGTCTAATGGTAGTCGAAGTCTTCTTGTTGTGTAAAACCCATGGCCACTAGCCGGGCCTTGTATCATTCCACAGAGCCATCTGCTCTATATTTTATCTTATAGACCCATTTACATCCAATGGGTTTACGATCAGAAGGTAAAGTCACGATATCCCAAGTGTGATTATCTATCAGGGCCTTGAGTTCCGCCTCCATCACCTTTTGCCAACGCTCGTCTTGTATAGCCTCTTTATAATTTGAGGGCTCTTTTTCCTTAGAAATTCGGCTAATGCAGCATAAATGGTCTGACGACAAGCGATTGAAAGACACATATGAGGATATAGGATAACGGGTACCTGATGATAGTGATGAGGAACACACATAATCTTTGGTCTAGGCTGGTGGACGAGTAATTCGACCTGATCGTCAAGGTGGTTCATCTGATATCCTCGGGGATGATTCTTCAATACTTCCAGATTCTTCGCTATTTGTCTCCTGGGATTGCTACTCCATGAGTTGTTCCCGATCGGAAGTGTCGTCATATGAACCATTGGGCAGTAGTGAGAGCAATGGTGAGGATGATTTTGCATCTACTATCTAACTTCTTGGAGGGGAGCCAATGAGAATAGATTCTCTAGTAGATAGATCTTCTTCCGATAGGAATGGACGACTAGTTCTCGTATCTTCTGTAGACATAGGAGTAGCATTCTGAAAGGGGAAGACGTCTTCATGAAAAATTACATCCCTGCTGACGAAGAATTCTCCGGTAGACTGTTCATAAACTCTATATCCCTTCTTTAAGTTGGGATATCCCATGAAGATACACCGTCTAGCCCAAGGAGACATTTTGTCTCGGGCTCCGCGTGTAGCCACATAGCATAGATAGCCAAATACTTTGAGATGACTCAAATCTGGTTTCCTTCCATACAATAATTCAAACGGAGTTTTCCCTTTTAGAATGCGTGATGGCATATGGTTTATAAGATACGCCGCAGTAACCACACAATTTCCTCAAAAATCTTCAAGTATGGATGCCTGGAACTTGAGGGTCCGTGCCACTTCTAAGAGATGACGGTGCTTTCGCTCAACAACCCCATTTTGTTGTGTGGTATAAGTGCATGTACTTTCATGCAAAACTCCATTTGAGGACAGAAAAGACTTACAATCTCCATTGAAGAATTCTCTTCCATTATCAGTGCGAATGTGACAAACTGATTTTTCAAACTGAGTCTTGGATAGGGAAAGGAAGATTTTAAGATAAGAGAGAACTTGAGCCTTTGATTATACGAGAAAGACCCAAGTGGCATGTGAAAAATCATCCACAATTGTGAGAAAAAATCTCGAACCATCACGATTTATTGTGTAATATAGTCCCCAAACATCAGCATGAATTAAAGAAAAATATGTTGTTTACTCGAGTTGTACTATTTTGAAAGGGTGCATGAGTTTGCTTTGCCAAGGGACAAATGGAACATTGAGGACTAGGGAAAGAAGTAGTGTGACCCAATCTTTTATGATAAAGAAAATTTCTTTCATTGGCAACAGTGTTACACAATGGTTTATTGAATGCAACTGAGGATAATTTAAAATTGTCTGAAATATCGGCCTAGAAATATAGTCCTTGATATGCTCTACCCAAGCCCATCAGTTTGCCAGTCGAAAAGGCCTGAAATAGACATTTGTCATGGTCAAAAGTGACACAACAAGAATTTTCTTTACAAACTCGAGAGACTGATATGAGATTAAATTGGAAAGTGGGGACATAAAGAACATTTTTGAGAGTAATGAGTGAACTAAGATTCACAGTGTCAGTCATTCCAACATGTGTGGTGCTCCCATTTGGGAGTTGAACTGATATTGGATAAGATATCTTATTGATATTGGAAAAGAATTTTGGGTTGCAAATAATATGATCACTAGCTCCTGTATCAATGATCCATTCATCATTTGAAATTGAATTCATCAGGCAGTAATAAATACTTGTGAAACTTCCTGCCTTGTCAAAATGATCCAATTTCTTCAGAGTTTCTGTAGCATCCCAGAACCAACTGAGGCTGCCACAGACCTATTAACCATCCTTTTAAATTTCCAAAAGAGTTATAACTTTTAAGCTCATATCATTTTTTTTTTTTTTGAAACAATGGTCCCTGCGCATTATGTGAAAATAGCGAAGCAAAACTCACAGCCACCCCAAACACGAATATGAGGGATCAATGCACATACTATAATAAAGACATATACCATGAAACAGCCCCGCTATTATTTACTGAAAAATGGATAGTTTTTCCTTATCACCGGGGTAGGAAACATCATCGTCATAACACCGAAATGGCTCTACACTACCCCGATAAGCTCATCAAAAAGTAGCCTATACATGAGACTAGTCGAAGAAAGCAAAGAAACTATCCATCGTTAGCAAAGAGACTTGGTCCGGCTTCAAAAACCCGCCAACCTCCCGGATGCCCTCACGGTCTATCGCCACCCCGGGAGGCTAGGCGGCGGCGGCAGCATGCTTCCCATCTCCCCATCTTGGCAAGGGAAGATCGAAACGTATTCTTGAAAGATTGGGCCACCAAGTAAGCCCACGTCATAACGGACCCTGACTGTGACGCGAAAATATGAACGACCGGGTATCACGGGACTAGGAAACCGGATAACTCTAACTTCAAAGTCGCAAGGGATTCCATAAAACATCCCCGGGGCCACCTTTGGTGGTACCGACATCTCTTCTAAGCTGAAAAGATAAGTCCCCGGAGGGGTGAGTACAACCACTCAGCAAAGATAAAGTTTCTAGAATATTCATGCCACGGCATTGCAACTAAACCACCACATCACATAACATCATAGTCATGCATTCACTAGCCAAGCTATGAATTCTACATGTCTAAAGCCGCACACTCAAATATAACTCATGTAAATCCAACCTGGAAATCAAATCATAATTCACTCATGACGCTTATTCGGTGCATCGCCCTTGTACATGACAAGTTGACAAGGCAGCAATGACATGCGCATAACAATGTCTCCAACCATATGCACTACTCACTGTCCCATCTCGGCTCCGGTGTAAACAAGTGTACCAATAAGGTTATGCACAACTTTCACCATACCTCATGTCATCCAATCACAATGCATCATGCATTTGTATGTGAATATATCGACTCATGCAATTTTACATGAAAACCCCGGTAAGAACCAACCGGCTTCCGGCCTCCCACATTCCGGGCATCTCACACCCAACACTGGCATCGTGAGGTATCACGGCACACACCATCCGTGCTTCCGGCATTTACACTCCCTGGCCGGGCATCTCGCACCCCAACTGGCATCACGAGGCATCCACGGCTCACACACTCCATGCTTCCGACACCCCCAACACCCGGGCATCTCAACTCCGAGGCCATCCAGATTTACGCACACAGGGCTACTGGGCATCCGGCATTTTCACTCCCTGGCCGAGCATCTCGACACTCCCGAGGCAACATCAATGCATGTCATGCAACAATTTCTTTTTCCATGCATGATTCACAAACATGCCCATGGAACACAAGCATGACAACAATGTATACACTTAATCACATTCACATGCTGAAGGTCTACATGCTCAGCAAAGGCTCTCATCATAAATGCAGCATGTACAGAACATGAATTATGTGAATTTCATGATGAATGTCCATTTATCAACTCTACATGGCATGTATACATACATCTCAAGAGGACACTCCATCAATTCAGCATGCACATTGAGGTTTCAGCATGCATTATGCATCCAGCACAGCTCACATTACTATTGATATAAAGGAATCAAGATATAGATATCCATGTATCCAACATCAAATCAACTAAAAATACCTCCAATGTCTTCTATAGACTAACATCAAACATTGCTTAAGTTCACATCCAATACAGCGAGTAGAATGGCCAATCACATTACTAAAAGTCATGTTTAAACACAAAATACTACACCCTACACACCTTCGGCACATTCAACATATTTACAGAAATTTCCAGTTTTCAGTACCTTCGGTTTTTTTCACGAAATTGAAATAGTAATCTACCTCAAAAATTCCCAAAAATTAACACATCATAACCAAGAAGTAGATAAGCATTTTCTTAGAAGAAACCACCTTCAAATTCGACCTATAAATGGTAGTTCAAAAATCAACAACTCTGATGGTCACTCGGTTATGTACAGTTTACAGGGTAAACAGAACCACACAAAATGACCCACCTATACTCACTCTTTTAACCTCATTTTTGGATATGTGATAACCAAGTCAATTTTATACAACTTCTCTTCAATGATCAACAGCCAATTCATCAAGGAAAATAAGGTTTACAGGCCCTCAAGTTACTGACTCTTGTCTGGTAACATTTCCAGCACACAAGCTCATAAGAAAAATTCGAAATCTCTAGTTTCACTCACTGAAATGAGCTCAATTTTTAACACAAGATACCTCATCAAGTCCTTAACAATTCACTATAAGAAATAAAATTTAATTTCCCAACAGAACCACATGAAAATCGCACATTAAGCCAATAGGTCCAATGACCCTTACTCCAGTGACACTCAGTTTTCAACGGCAGCAAGTAACTCGAAATTCACCTAGCTATCCTAGATAAAATCAGCTCAAATTTTACTATGTTATTACCCAGGATGTCTAAAACATTTCCCTAGGAGAGATCGACTCAAAATTCTCACTGTAACCACATGATAATTGAACAACAATTCAACCCGACGCACTGTTCCACCCGAGAACGCCTCCTCTCCGTAGGATTCAACTTTTATCCCTCAAATCAACTCCAACAATGCTCATTTTCGACTATGTTAAAGCTCAGAGTGTGCTCAACAACTTTCATGAAGGGCTCGGGCCTCAATTCCACCTCTAACGTCTTCTATAAATTCATGCAAGTAAACCGGTTAAACTGCTCCAAAGAGATCCGAAACTGCCCAAGTCTACTCCTCAGCAAATTTCCTTCAACCCAGCCGACGTACCACCCAATTTCTATCTATACATGCAACACAAGATCATGAGGAAGCTAGAAGACATTATCTTGCCTTTGGTTTCGTGGATTTTGGCAAAGAAACGGCAAAGATCTTCAGCACACTCGGCGGTCTCCTCCTTCGCGCGCACACGCCCGTCTCTCTCTCTCCTTCCTCTCTCTTTTCTCTTGCTTTCTCTCTTTCTCTTTCCTTCACCGACTCCCCCACTCTCTTAATCCGGTTTCTCTCTCTCTCTTACCCTCTCTAATTCGGTGACACCTATTGCCACCTCACCCACAGCACACTTCACTACACGTACACACCCACATACGGCACTCCCCACTTAATCCATATTCGGTTTCTCCCGGGCCGTGTCCCTCTCTTTTCCACATAAGCTTAATTATTTCATTTAACTTAATCACTAATATGACTAAATCAATTCTTAATACAACAATGTGACACTTGGCCATAAATTTTCATAATCACACACTCAAGTACAACAATTTTCATTAGCAAAATTAGTCACACACATACCATAACTACTATGGCCACATAATAAATATCATTGCCACATAATCACCATCCTCACTAATTTAGTTAAATCATAACTTATATACTAATGCTCAAAGTCTCCAAATCCATTTAATCACAATTTCCACACTTCAAGATTGTATTGCCACTCAAATCGACTATAACTTCTCACCCTGCTAAGTCATAAAATTTAGGATGCCACAGTTTCCATCAGCTCTCGATATTCTTCATGAGAAATTGACTTGTCAGCTGAATTACCTGTCACCTGAAAGACAGTTGAAAGCTTTCCTTTTTCCTTTTCACCCAATCTACCGTGTAATTTCCAACAACTTTCAATGGTGTGATGCGGGCATTTACAATACTCACAATATAGCTTACCCTTCCCTTTGTTTTTAATAAATGATGAGGGCCTGGTCACGGCATGGGCCGTCATTCCCCCATATGGGCTTTCATAATTTGCGAAAAATTGGCCTTTTGGGCCATCGGGCCTAGAAAAGTGCTGCCCGCGTGGGCTTCGAACCCATAGAAACCCATAGCTCATGGGCCATTGGATTCAAGAGCCGCGCCTTTTTGTGAGCCGTCGGATCCAGCAGCTCCAAGGATCGATTTGGAGCCGTCGGATCGTCCGGAGAAATCACGGCCATCCACTGACCGTATAAAAGGCTTAGGGTTTTCGTGGAACCCTAGATTGGGTCCGTGGAACCCTAGATTCAGTCCTTGACTCTCTTTCCCTCCTGCGGCTCGTTCGTGGAACCCTAGATTCCTTCCTCCTGTGGTTTTCTGTAGCAGGTGAGGGGAAACCCTTGCTGCCAGAGCCACGCTTTCACCTTCTTTGCCAAGATCTGCTACTCTCTGTTGGCGCTCCTCCTGCATAGCGAGCTGGTAGATGCGGCCGAGGCCTGGCATCGGCTCCATGGTTAGAATCTACAATCGAAACGAAAGGTAAGACTCATTTAGTATGAGGAGGAATCTTATTGCCTTCTCTCTGCCTCGCATCTTCTTGTATTGCTGCAAAATCGGTTCCAGCCATTCAAATCTTTCTTCGGCCGCTTCCAATTCGTTCCACAGACTTGAAAGTTTGTTAAAAATTGCAGCAACAGTCATGTTTTCTTGCTTTAAACTCAAGATCTGTTGCGTTAAGGAGAAAATTTTGACTTGATCTAATTTTCCGTACATCTCCTTGATGTTTTCCCACATTTGTTTTGAGTCCTCCGTTGGGGGAAGACCCGTTGCGACTTCGGGAGCGAGACTGTTTCCGATCCATGTTCTGACTAGCTGATTACATTTTTTCCAAACCCTCGCTAGTCGTTCATCAGACGGAATCGAAACCGTTCTGTCAATGAAGCCCTCCTTGTCTTTCGTTACCAGAGTGCGCCGGAACTCCCGCGACCAACTTGAGTAATTATCTGGTCCAGTCAACTGTTGAGCAACGATCTTCAGTTTTGGTCCGTCGGCATTTGTTGTAAAGAGGGGGTCGCCGGGCTCCAGGCGACTACTGCAACGTAGATCTAGTACGGGAAGAGACCTGGTGGTGGATTCGGGTATGGGGTTGCTCCTAAACCTGATCCCTTAGATCCGTTCGTGTTGCCTGCATTTGGGAAAAAAGAACCCGAACCTGGGTAGGGATTTGTTCCCATGCCCGGTTCGACTGATCTGCCCGTCTGCTATGAATTGATGTTTGTGCCTGCCCCGTTGCTAGCTGGTAGGCCTCCATCATATCGAACTCCCGGCAATGATGCATTTGGGTTGATCACATAGTACCAAGGATATGGTACCCATTGGTAAGGTTGGCCCGAATAGGGTTACCCCAAATTCGCCTGAGCCGGAATAGGTATCCACTGTGATTGTTGAATTTGAGTCTACGGCTGCCTTTGTTCTTCAGAAATTATAACAGTAGAGGATGATTCCTAGATCTGCGAGATTGGCGGTGTTATTTCTCCCGCAGGCTGATCACTGGATCCTGAGGTAAGTGTCTGTGGATTTGTCATGAGGACGATTTTCTAAAAAAAGTTTTGAATGTTTTGCAGGTTTGTCTTCGAAGAAAAAAAAATGGTAGGAAGCTGTTCTATTCTGCGAATGTTGCAGCAACAGAAAACAGAGGATAAGTGGATGGAAAATTGTCCTGTTATGCGAGTGTTGCAGCAACAGGAATCTAATGAGAAATAGAGACTATTTCGGGCGCAGAAGGTATGCCAAGATCAAGGCAAGCTCTGATATCATGTCACAAATTGAAGAAGAAAGAATATAGAAAGAGAGGATGAGGAATTTCGTGTGTGGAGAATTGTATGTTCTTCTTCATTGTTGTCTGTAAATTGTACAATCATGTATATACCGTACAAAATCATGAATAAAAAAGTAAATGATTTTTCCTGATTTTTCCTAATCTTTCTAGTCCTAAATTAATCATATTATCCTATCAATTACAATCAATACAAATCATAAATTAGAATCAGGATCTTCAATCATATCTTCAACAATAACAATAGAAAAAATTATTGTATCCGCTCAAATCGTACAGGTTTACCTTATCTTAATCGGCCAATATTATAATACTTTCAATATTATAATACTCACATAAGATTCACATAATCTGACAATTGAAATATAACGGGACATACATGCACACTTTCTTCCGAAGGGTGGTGGATCTGTGGTGGATCGTGACGGTAGGCAAGAGGGAAGGCACGCGTCACCTTCCCAGCCGGACAACTGGGCGCTCGGATGGTTTCAGACAAACCCAAAAGAAAAGAAAAGGAATGTGCTTCAAATACAATTCCTGTTAACACGGTTTTCTAGCCACCTCGCCCCTACTCCTCGTTTATCTTCTTTTCTTTTGTTCTCCTTAGATTACACATTAAGCTTCTGCCCGTCCAAAGTATAAACGCATCATCAAAATTCCCGAATTTCATTCCCACATCTTCTTGGAAAACCATAACCCCCAAACCCATCTTAAACTCTCAGCCTCTCCCTTCTCCTTAAACCTTAAGTAGCCATGCGGTCGACTTCCTTCTTGCCCTCGACGCTTCCTTGCCACCCCACCTTCTCTTGCTCCACGAACCTGACGAACAAAGCGACCACCAGGAAACCCAATGCGAGAGTTTTCGTGGCATCGAGGTGTCAGGACAGGTACTCAGGCGGCCATCTAGTGGACCTGGACATGATCGTGCTCCGGAAGCGGATCCACGAGATGAGCATGGCAGAGCGAGGCCATGAGCCGCGCCCTGAGTGGATGGGCTGGGAGAAGCGCTGCTATGCGAGCTACGACTCCATTATATGCGAAACCATGGGGTTCCTGCAGTCTCGGATGATGAACGCTACGCCCAGGGTTGTTCTCGGAGTGGCGGCTTTGCTGGCACTCAGCGTGCCGACATCTTCAGCAATGGTCTTGTTCCGTCTGGCCGAGATGGCCAGAAAGATCTTGGCAAAATATCATCTCTGCGCCTAGTAACCCTAGTCAGTTGTTGTCACTAACTTATGAGACAATGTTTAACTTAAGATGTTTCCGACCGAATGTTATAGTTGTGCTTTTTAATAAATCCTTTGTGTCCATGAATAATATCTCGTGATGCAAAAGCGTTTACATCAGCAAATATGCTAAACATTCACGAACCCACATGCTTGAAGTTTTCAATGGTGATAAAAATTTAAAGCCTCAGGGGTATATGGGGCGACGAGATGGTTTGCGTTTTGGTCCCTCGATTTGCTGCAGAACCACGGGTTTAATTCGTAGCTAGGGTTGCTTTGGCAAGACCATTGAAAGGCCATGCCGATCGAATTTAAACTCTGAATCTCGCGCCCCATCAGAAGTGCAATCGAGCGTCCGGGAATGATGATCGGATACTGGAATGACAGAAGAATTTTACGCGATTTGGGTCGGCCATAGACCTAAGTACGTCCACGGCAAAGGAAGAAGAGAGTAAAAATTGATGATGATGATGTTGATGTTCGTGCCTAGCAGAGAGGGCACGCGGTGGCAAGCTGCAACGCAGGCCCTCCATTAATAAATATGAAAGGGAACATTCATTCAACTGAATTTGCAAAGGTGTGGCCAAGGATATTAATTTCTTGGTATGCCTAGTGCAATTAGTCGATTAATCAATTCATGAGGGGCAGATACACGGGTTCAATATTTTGAGATATTTGGACCTATACATATGAATATTAAAGAAACTCTCGCTTAGCAAAACAAAATTTGCAAGATCGTCTTAAATTCCAATTGGAAACTTTCCAATTTAAGTTAAAAGAAAAAAAAAATGGCATCATGCCTAACTCTTTTACATTATGTTTAATATAAATAGAGAATATTAATATATTCATATTCCTGGTGCCATTAGTCAATTGATCAATTCACGTGTGTCAAATACATGGGTTTCGTCAAATACATGGGTTTCATGCTTGGAGACATTTGGACCTATATATAAACAAAACAAACTCTTCACTTAGCAAAATAGTATTTGCAAGATCGTGTTAAATATTAGCCGAAAACTTTCCAGTTTAAATTAAAATAAAATAAACATTGAGATCATGACTTGACTCTTTTACATCATGTTTTATATATAATTACAGAGATAGATGTGACTCGTAAACAAAGTAAACATGATACAAACAGGACATGTGTAACTCTGATGTGACATAATACAATGCTTAAGTACCATCAATAAGATTTGGCACGCTTTTTAAACCATTTATTTAGCATTTTAGACAAATATTAAATGTTTTGTCATTAACACAAAGTAGCCCTATCACTTCATATTTCTTATCTATCCTCCCCTTCCCTTCCATGTAGGGTAATACATGTAGTACAACACATGATGTCATTTTCATAAAAAAGTATAACATTTAAATTCATTATATAAGATTAAACTAATTATGTTTCAAGAATTTATCCGCCCATATTAAATTCCACTAAACAACACAAGTTTCGATACAATATTTTTTCTATGATTGATTCTATTTATCACATCATCCGTAAAATGATCCTATACAAGATTTCTCTCCATTTTCACATTGTAAACCAAGATCTTGCACGCCAACTAATAATTAAGAGGACGCTTAATTGGCCAGTTCCTACGTTGGCGTGGACAAGGGACTGGGACTTTCTTGCCAAACCAAACGTGAGACAGACAAACAGTCCTCAAGCATCTCATGCGTTCACAACGAACAAATTATCAAATCGATCTTCTCACAGTGATGTAAACCGCACCCGAAGGGGAAAAAACAAGTAGACGTTATCGTGGAGTTCGTTTGCAATAGACTTGTTAACAGGTGGTACTAACTAAAGCAAAGAAGGCGAACGTTTCCCAACCGAACGTTGGGCTACAACATCGAAACCCCCGGCCAACTCCGGTGTGCCTCTGGCAAAACGCTGAATTAGGAAATAGCTAAATCTCTACGTACATCATATTTGCGAAACATTTCTTTTTCATATAAACTGCGAGATATTCAATGACGATGAAATGGAAATATATGCACGTACAAAATAAAACGCAGTGTTCTCCACTCAGGCTCTCTCTCTCTCTCTCTCTCTCTATCGACAAATATTCATGCTCTTAATCTTGAGCATGAAGTTCTCTCGCCCATCTCATAGTACAAAATAGGTATAAGACGAACGTGCTTAATCTTGAGCATGAAGTTCTCTCGCCCATCTCATAGTACAAAATAGGTATAAGACGAACGTGCTTATAGTAGCATTCATGTTATGTTCCGTTCGTTTCGTGAAAAATTGATCATTTCCGGAAAATATTTTCCTAGAAGTCATTTTTCAGGAAAATTATAATATTTTCTAGTTCAGCTAAAACCTGAAAATGTTTTAGAAAATATTTTCCGATGTTCGGTAAGGAAAATATTTTCTAAGACTTCACCACTTAGACATGTATCACTTACCAACCTATAAATCCATCAAATATGAACTTGCCTTTAAAGCCGGGCAAACTTGCTTCATATCTTTGTTCCCTCATTGTCGCCAAACGCTCATTTATTTTAAAAAATGTTTGTATAAATTTTAAAAAGAAGCAAAAAAGAAAAGAAGCAAAGCATGTATAGTCCTCATGAAAATCTTCCAGTTGAGTGGCCCGTTCTCCTCATGTGTCTTTTGTGTTCTAATAGACAAAAGAAAAAAGAAACAAATCATGTAGAGCCATTTGCTTGAGTAATGTACAACTACATGATAGAGTAAATAAAGAAAAGGATAAGCAAGAGTGTAGAGTGCGAGCTTGAGATCGACGAGCTCGAGGTTTGCCTAGCAACGCCTGACGACTAGTCAAGAAAGAAGAAAATGGGAAACAAAGAAAAGAAAAATACATAAAATAAAAAATAAATAAAGAAATAGAAAAGACAAAGGAAATTAAAAACAATTCGAATTAAAAAAGAAAAAGAAAATTAAAAAATAATTCGAATAGAAGAAGAAAGGGGAAGAGGAAGTGAGGATTTGTACAAGTGTGAGATAAGAGAGATCAAGTGAGGAAAATGTTTTATCATTTTCAAATTCCGTGAAACGAATGCCGGAAAATCCGGAAATTATTTTCTCGGAAATTATTTTCTGTGAAAAGAACAGAGCTTTAAAGTTAGAAGGAATTCCCCTTAGTCCAATACGCGACAGCAACGATTGAACTCAGCCCTGGCTCCGTTGGATCAGGAACACATCACATGCTCTCGCATGTTCGGATAAGCTCTTGAACCAACGATTCAGTAGCTGGGTATTTCGGTTCATGAACTGTCGTGGAATGGACTAGAGACAGCTCCTTCTCTTGGTGGTTTATTAGTAAAACAAACTAAGAGATGCCTTGTCCCACATTGAAAAAATGTGAGTGCACACTCTGGCACTAACCAATGATTATTATTTTTACCTATTAGAAAATTTGATTCATTTTTATAAAAAATTAACCATCTTGTCCCATTGAAAATAGTGCGACTATTCATAAGGAGTTATGATTATTTTTTATTTTCTATTTATTTAATTCCAAATTTTGTTATTTCTTCCAACGGTTATCTCGAGTTCGTACTTATTCAGACATAATTTCTTAACTCTTGGAAGGTTGTATTTGTTCGAATATAACTTTTTGTTTTTGCTATAAATTACTGATCGTGTCTATTCAATTAAAATATTCTTGTTTCTTTTTTTCCTTTTCTTTTGAAAGAATTTATGGCAATTGTTTCCAATTGTTTTCTAGAGAGACTTTAGAGAAATATTAGAATTGTTATTTAATATTTTCATTTGAGACTTTGTTTTATTCTGGAGAAAATTTGTCAATGATCGTTAGTAACATTGTAGGACAAATAAATCCTTAAAAAAAGTAATATCATGCCTCACGGTCTAACTTGATTGCTCTAAAGATCTGACTTCATTGTTCTACCAAATTTAAAGCCATATTTTCCCAACAATTTTAAGGATTTAATTTGCAATGATGGAGTCAGTCTTCTTCCCAATGCCTTCATCTTTCATCTTTGACATCAGTTACAAAGGCTTCCCTTCCACGACAATGGGCGCCCAAACCCGAGATTAAGAATGCATGAAAATCAAGGAATTACAACTTGAAGTGCCAAGCCTAATTTGATTTTTTTTCTCAAGAAAAGCCATGGCCCAATTGCCTCTCTCTGGGGTGCCAAGATGCCCACATGCTAAAAAAAAAAAACGCTTATTATATAATCATGGACTTCCGGGAGGCCACATTCTTATTCAGCATCAGATCACAATGAATGCAATAATCGGCGACGATCTCCACAGTGAATAGCCATGATGCTTCGCCAAACTCACGCCATTGCTACTAGAAGGCACGACCAAACAAGAAATCAAGCGTATAGTTTGGCATTGCCTAAGACAGGGTGAGATGAGGAGAGCACGAGATCTCCATTTCGTCATCTCTATCTCTGTCTTCCTCATCTGGGTCTCACTGGTCGATTCATTTGAAGAAGGAGAAGGAGAAAGAACTGGAAATGGAGATGGTGGTGATCAGTTAGTACATTGTGGGGACTTTCCTTGCATCTTTGGCGGGCCTCATCCTCCCTACCTCCTGCATCGGAGGAATGGTGACATGAGAACGAACTTTCCGGGGGAGGATGAAGATTACGTCACTACGCGTGATGCGTCACCATGTGATATTGCGAATGGCAATTGCTTGCCAGAGAATGGCTTCGATGCTACCAATGTAATCATATTAGCTTAGAGTTGTCGATTGCGCTCTTGCGCACACCCCGGCAATGTTATAATTATGCTTAATGGATCAACGAAAGCTAATAAATTAAGATACGTCTTTTCTGTTCATGTACCTATTGAATTCATGAATTTCATGAAATTTTCTGTTCACGTATCTATTGAATTCATGAATTCCCTAGAGTCATGTATATTTTAGTTCATGTATTTATTGAGTTCACAAATCTCTTGAATTCACATGTCTTTGGATTCATGAATCTCTTGAATTCACGTATCTCTTGATTCATGAATTTCGTGGATACATGCATCTATTTAATTCATGTATCTCTTCTGTACATGAACTAAAAAGCTCTATAAATAGATAAGAGTATAGAGCTTCATTAGAGTTTTTTTTTTTTTTTTTTTCCAACTTGATTCTAAAAGAGCTTTGATATACTTTTCTACTCTTCTGTTTTTTCTTGGTATGTTGGTTCAATTGAGCGGTTTGACTGAGTCATGTTAGCATAGTGTTAATCCAAACAAGTTTGAGGTGTTGTATCTTGGGAGACATAGTTCGTGAATTTGCGGAGCAGCATTGGTAAAAACTAATCACCTTAAGGAGATTCGGGTATCCGTACCTCATCTCCAATTTTATGTTCTAATTACAACGAACAGTTTGTTTTCTCTCGATTATATTCCAACAATCTTAAGGCGACTAGTTCCTTACTATTTGTTGATCTTGTCAGATTATTGAGATGGCTGAAAACAATCAAGCACCCTTCAATGTCCAGAATGTTTCAGGAGACGATCTTATGATTGATTCGATCGTTGCTATGGGAGATGTTCAACCCTCAGGGTTTGAATTTGTAGTAGCCAATGGTACGAGCCCTTGGGCCAACACCAATTTTGGTAGTGCGGGTACAAGTCATACGATTGGTATGCCCGAGACTATTTTTCATAATAGTACAGGCCAAATGGCTTTTGGCTCCGTTTCTGAAGGGGTAGTTCAATGAACCTTGCCTACTGTGATAGCAACACCTCCAGTTACAGCTAATGAGAAACTAGAGAAATTTATTGGAGTGGGTTTTAAACAGTGATAGCAGAAGATGTTCTTCTATCTGACCATGCTAAATCTAACAAAATATTTATCGGAGTTGTGCCCGGTAATTAGTTAAGATGAGCACAATGTCATGACACTTGGTGCATTGAAGACTTGGAAGCATGGAGACTTCTTATGTTGAAATTATATTCTTAACTGTTTAGTGAATTCTCTATATAATGTTTATTGTAATATTGAATCTGCTAAACAGTGAAGAAATACAAGACTAAGGACGATGGAGTAAAGAACACCTGGAGTGCCATAACTTGGCACGGAGGGACACTTAAGTGCCACTTTTTTTTCAAATGGAACACTTAAGTGCCAATATTGGAGTAAAATGGAACACTTAAGTGCCACTCCGGCGAAAATCCGGCCAAACGGCTGACGTGGCAATTTTCCGGCGATGGAGGTCAAAAACGGCGTCGTTTTTGCATGTTGACGTGGCAAAAAAATGCAAAAACGACACCGTTTCGCGTCGACGTGTAAAAATAATAAAAAAATTAATTAAATTAAATTAAAACTTAATTTTAATTAAAAATACTCTAAAAATTTAAAAAAAAAAAAAAAAAAAAAAAAAAAAAAAAAAGGGGGGGACGAAGGGGCGGGTGGGAGGGCGAGCCCTCGCCGCCGCCGCCCCCCGCATTCGCCGGAAGGGCCGGCGACGGAGGGGGAGGGTCGGCCGGGGTCGCCGGCCCGACCGGCCCGGCGGCGAGGGCCGCGAGCCCTCGCCGGATCGCGATGAGGGCCCGTGAGCCCTCGCTCAGATCTGGCGAGGGCCGCGAGCCCTCGTCGCGATCAGCCCTCGCCGCCTCCCCGCCGTCGCCGGGAAGGGCCGGTGACGGAGGGGGAGGGTCGGCGCGGTCGCCGGCCCCGCCGCCGGCGGCCCTCGCCGCCGTCGGCCGGGGGCGGCGACCCCGGCCGACCCTCCCCCTCCGTTGCCGGCCCTTCCCGGTGATGGCGGCGAGGGCTTAGCCCTCAGCCACTCGCCCCTTCGTCCCCCCCCTTTTTTTAAATTTAGGGTATTTTTAATTAAAATTAAGTTTTAATTTAATTTAATTAATTTTTTATTATGTAAACGGCGTCGTTTCGCTGAATCGCGCCGACTCAGCTCTCGGCAAGCCACGCAAGCATTAAAAAATAATAAACACGTGCCACGTAGGATTTCCGGCAAGGTCGCCGGAGGTGGCACTTAAGTGTCCCATTTGAAAAAAAAGTGGCACTTAAGTGTACCGAAAAAAATTATGGCACTTAAGTGTCCCATCGTGCCAAGTTATGGCACTCCAGGTGTCCCAAACTCAAGGACGATGGCATCAAGAAATTTGTGGTTGCCAAGTTTTTGGACTATAAAATAGTGGATTCTAAATTTGTCATGAGTCAGGTTCAAGAATTGCAATTAATCTTGAGTGACATTATTTCAACAAATTTGGTTTGGGTATGACACTAGAAAACAATTCCTTTAATTGATTTTCCAAAAGTGAATGATGGAATCAAACAAAAACCTACAAAAACATTTTACAAAAACCATTTTCAAAAAATTTTTGTAAAACTTATTGGCCGAAGTGCTCTCAAATGTTCAAAGTGTAATAGCTTAGAACATTTCGAGAAGGAATGTCACAAGATTTGGAGACCTGTTAAGGGGGATTGGACAAAGACTGTATTTGGCAATTACTCCCCTGGACCCAAGAAAATGTGGGTACCAAAGAAAGCTTGAGTTCTTTTTATGATTGCAGGTCACTATCAAGAAAAAAAATAAAGTGGTATTTGGATAGTAGTTGTTCAAGACACATGATAGGAGATTTAAGTTGTTTTATTAAAACTTGTGCAAATAAGTGGTGGAAAGGTTTCTTTTGGTGGAAACAGCAAAGGAAGAATTGTTGGATGTGGAATTGTGAAGATTGGAAGTCTCACAATCAACAATGTTTCCTTGATGGAAGGTTTGAATTACAATCTACTCAGTATTAGTCAATTGTGTGACACTTGATTCAAAATTAATTTCAAGAAGACATTTGTTTGGGAACTAGTAAAGATTTATCTCAATCTTTCACTGGATAAAGACATGGGAATATTTATCTTTTGGATATTTATTTTGCATGGTTTAAATTAGGCAATTATGTGTCATTTATCTTTAAAGGAAACCTCTATGAGCTTCCCTCCAAAGAGAGGCAGCTGTTGACACCTAATTTAGGATTAGATTTAGCTTTTAGAATTAGAAGATAATAAAGGAAATAAAACATTGGATTATGGAGGGAAAATTTGAAAATATTTTGAACAATAAAATATTTTATGGTTGAAAATATATCCTCATTAGTTGTTGTTTGATTTTGGAGCAATTTTTTTTGTTAAGTTGTTGAGCGAATATCTCACCTGCAAAAACAAATTCGAGTGTTTCCTCTATAAATAGAGGATCAAAAGCTTCGCACCGGAGGGGGGGTTGTTTCATTTCGTCGAAAGAAAAGGTGAGTGAATTTTAGGGGGTCTTCTCTTGGTCGAAAGAAAAAAATACAAAAATGAAAAAAAGTGAGAAGTTTTCGAAAGGAGAGGAAACACAAAAAGAAAATTGAGGAGACGTGAAGAGTCCTCTGGGGGTGGTCTTCGAGAGAAGGTAAAAAAGAAAAGTGAAAAAAGTACAAGGGGCAGAGGAGGTGACGTGAGGGAAATTTGAGGAAGGAGAGAGAGAGAAAAAAAAAAAAAGAAGCCCAAAAAGTCGTCTTCTTCGTGTGGGTGGGGGTCTTCTTCCCCAACTGGCTTCCATCCGCGAGACTCACGCCAGCAAATTGCCGGCCACCGCGCCTTCATCGCCGTCCACTGAGCTTCACCGGCTACCGCACCTCCACCTCTGTGCACCTCTAGCAACCGCGGCAGCAACCCACGACCACAGCAAATCGCCATCACCGGCGACACCTATCACAGCCATGAAGACCCGATGCCAGCAAACCGCCTCCACCCGACGCCACGCCTACGCTGCCTTCCGTTCAAACGAGCCGCACCTCAGCCCACTCGACGCCTGCACTACTATCGTGCACCTCTGCTCGCCACCATCGTCGTTGTGCTCGCTGTTGCCGCGATCTGCTGTCCGACGGTCCGTCTCCGTGTTGCTTGCCACCACCAGCAATCTGCAACACCCCGTTCGGCGCCATGCGTTTCTTCATTCGTCGGCCCACGATCTGCTGTTCGCACCTCACCCGTGACTTGCCGGAGCTGCACACCCACTCGTGTCCGTCACCTCGCCGACGCCGCATCACCGCCCCCTGCCTTTCGCCGGTGATTCGCACCCAAAGCAGCCCCTGTTCAACCAACACCCAATCAACGTAGTGTTGTGATTATTTGTTGTGCAGGTTTTTGGTACATCGGCTAGACCCCAAGCGATGTAATTGTTGCTAGATTGCCAATCCCCGATTGACAGTGATCTCCGACGCCGGCCACCCACTACCCGGCGCCATCTACTGACCTTCATTGCTTCCCTCGCCCACTTCCCCTTCGGTAGTTTATCTTATTTTTATTTTTATTTTTATTTTTTTACTTATACATGTTATGTTAGTTTACTATTAAGTTTAATTATTTTTTTTTGTCGGTCCTACTCTATACCTATTCTATACTCACTCTCGACTTTTGCCCTCGCCTCTTGCGGGCGTGGGCGTCAAAACCCACTCCCGAAACTTGCGCATCTCCACCCCATCCCTCCCCGAGAAGGTGGGGGTTTGAACCCCTCACCTCCCCCTTCCATGTTGGAAGGGTGGCCACTGGGGCGAATCCCAGTGGTTAAGTTTAATTATTTGAATTGTAGCATTTTGTGTCAATATTCTTAGACCTTGCAGCCTTTAAGGGGGTTTATTTCAAATTATGGTAATTATTAATTTGGACCGTAAGACGTCAGGTCATTTTTTTAATTACTTTAATTTTCAGGAAATTTGATAATATTTTAATTGTTAAATCAAGTATAGAGTTAAAATAATTGTTAATTTAATCCATGAGACAACGGATTATTTTTTCGGTTATTTTAATTCTTAGCTTTATTATTTTAAAATAATTGTTTGTTTTGGAAAGATAAAAAGAAAAACACCAAAACATTAAAAAAATCAAAAAGCACATAAAAATCTAAATATTGCATTAGAGCATTTAGATTTAGTAAATTAGGACTGTATTTTTAGGGTTAGTAAATTAGAATTGCATTTATAGGATTATAATTTTTAGATTATACTTTTAGATGGATGATTTTTTTAATTAAAACTAATTTTAAATAATGTCAGCATGTCTTGATTTTTAATAGCTTTTAAGATAAGATATAGTTTAAGTTAAATTGATCCCTATAATAAATTAGAATATTAAATTGATTACTTTAGATAGTTTAATTAGGGTTTTATTAATTCCAAATTTCAAATAAGAAATCAAAAAATATTACATGCATGTTAAGTAATTTGCATAATAGGTTTAATTAGAATTTGTTTATTACTAAAATCATGTCATATCTAGAACTTAGGTTCATACACATCTCATATTAAAGCAACACACCTAGATGTTTATTTAGATTATGTCAATTTTCATTTAATAAAACAAAAAAAGGAACAAAAAATGTTATGCATGCCATATGAGTTATAGTTTAATTATTTTTTTAATAAAAAGGAAAATGCAAAAAGATAATCGTTGCACCATTAAGTTACTTTCTTTTCAATAAAAAACATTATGTCATTAAAAAAAAAAAACTAAAGATCATTTCCTTGGTTAGTTAATAGATTAATTCATAATTAATCTCATTTCATATCATCATTATTTAGCATTGGTTGCATATATGTATTAGAAAATGAATCATCATTAAAAAAAAAAAAAAAAATCATAAAAGAGAATGCATGTAGAAATATTATGTCATTCATCCCATATCATGTAGCGCATGCATATTTAGGATTATATAAATTAGATTGCATACATATAGTGATAAGTTTAAGTCATACCATATGAATTGCATCTCGCATGTCATTAAAGTAAAATTCATGCATATTAAGTTTAAATTAAGTTTTTTTAATTAACATTAAAAAAGAAAAAGAAAAATTAAGTGTCATGTCATTTAGAAAATCATGTTTAGGGCATGCATTTTCATTAGCATTTTTGTAAGGTTGAAGTTAATAATTTCTTACAATTCAATCACTTTAGTTTATTGAATGTTATTTCATTGATGGTACACCCGCATGCCCACCATTTGCATGTTAGTTAGCTTAGGTTAAAATTAATCAATACTTGTAGCGACCTAATTTTTACAGGTGCACCACCTAGAATTTAGGTTAATGGACTACTAAGCTTTAAACTTAACTCGGGCCCTCCTAAGCCTATACCAATTCGCGACTTAGGGTTCAAGTTTTTAAACATGCAGATGAATTTTATCTAGGAGTCGCCACTAATCATTTTCCGGTAGGCTGATTAGACACCTAAGTAAAATAACGGGAGAATTATTTTACTCCTACGAACCAGAGACTAAGGGTACGGGGACTTGGTTACATTAGACTTCTCTAATGCCCTTTCGGTATCATTCCTTTTTATTTTTTTGAAAATGTTTTATGCAGGCAGCTGATTTATTTTAATCTAAATTACTATCATGCAAATGTGGTGACCACACGGGTGCTTATCCATTATTGAAACATTCAAATAAATAAATTGCATCACACAAAGCAAGCAATCATTTTTTTGGGTTTTCTTGAAAATTAGAATTCTTTTATAAAAATGCATTTCTTAACTAAATGACTTAATCTTATTAATATGCAAATTCTAATTAAATGGGCCTATTATGCAAACTAGTTATTATGCACCTCATGACCTAATTTCACTAATGAACAAATTCTGATTAAATGATCCTATTATGCAAACTAGATAACATGCACCTAGTATTTTTGTATTTTTTTAATTGAAATTCAGAATTAATAAAAACCTTAATTAAACTATCTAAAAGGGATAATTTTCTAACTTATTCTAGGAATTAATTTGACTTAAACCTTATAAAACTATTTTTTGAAAAATGAGATAATTAAAATGTGCGAAGACTATCTAAAGAAACTAATTTAGGTCCAATCCTAACTTAAATTTAAAAATGCAACCCTAAAAATATAATCCTAAGAAAATTCTAATTTACTAAGCCTACATGTCTAATTTAGTAAACCTATATGCTCATGCAGAATTTCAATTTTTTTGATTTTTTTGATTTTTTAGTTTTTTAAAAGATAAGTAATTATTAAATAAATGTTAAATCTAAACTATCAACAAAATAAAGAATTAGAATAATCAAAAAAATAACCTGTTGTCTCACGGGTTAAATTAACAATTATCCTAACTCTAATTATCACAACAAATCAAAATAATTAAAAATCTGGTCCGAAGTCTTACAGACCAAATTAAATAATTATGGTGATTTAACAATTGAAATTCCACCAAAAAGTTCAAAAATTAATATAATTAAAAAATGATCCGACGTCTCTCGGGTCAAGTTAATAATTATAATAATTCCGGGCAAAATTCCTACAGATAATGCCTACACAAATTACAAATATTAACATCCAATACTATGAATTAAATAACTAAGCTAAAAAAAAATATCAAATAATACACACAAAAAAAATAATAATAATGACATTAAAAGTAAAAAGAGTTAAGAAATAAACTAAACTATAAAAGTAAAAATTAAAAAAATAAAATCTACCTAAGGAGAAAGAACGTGGACAGGAGAGTGCCGAGCGGAGGATGGCTAGCGGCCGGCGTCGGGCGGCAACGGTCCGGGCTGGTGTGTCGGCAGTGGCTGGGTTCGCCGGAGGGAGACGTGGCGGTGTGGACGGACGGGAGATCGTTGCTCGGAGGAGTCGATGGTTGACGAGGTTGTTGGAGAGTAGATTGCGGGCTGAAGCGCGAGGAGAATGCGGCTTCGCGGTAGCTCGCGGGGCGGCGAACAGGGACTAAGCTCCGGCAGCGGTGCTCTGGCTGAGGAACGGCGTTGCTACTCTGAAGCCGACGGCGCGACCTGAAGCCAAACGACGCAGAGGATCGGCGGGGCAGCGAAAATCTCCCAAAGAAGATGAACAGTAAGTGTCTTGTCACTTTTCCTCTCTCTTTTTTTTTTTAATCTTCTCCTCTCACGTCCTTTCACGCCGATTCCTGTGCACTCTTGACTTCTTTTCACTTTTGACTTCTTTTTTTCTCTGCACTTGTCAGACTGAAAAAAAAAAAAAGAAGAAAATACTCCTCGTCGAACTCTCCTCTTGCTCACATGCCTTTTTCGAATTTTTTCTTGTACGGATTCATTCTCGCTCGAAATTCTTTGTCCCCCTTTTGTTACGAAAAATGGACTTCTCTTTTATAATAATTCCGAACGGCCACTTTGTATGGCATTTTATGAGTTTCCATCTCCAGTCACATTAAATCAAAGCTATAAATCAGAGCATGATTTCGCAATCAGCTCGATTTTGCTCGAATTTCTTTCATTTTGCAAAAATTCTTGCCCCTTATTCACTTGATTTCAAAATTATTGCTGCATTTAACAAAATCCAGACATCCATCAGAATTGCATATTTCCTTGCATAATTTAATCAAATCAATTTTCCCCATTTTCATTTTCATCTCACAAATATTGCTTATAACCTTATGATCACAACAATCCTTATCCCATGAATATTCTTCCCCGATTTCACCATCTATTGATAAAGATAAGATTATCATGCGATTTTCTTAATTTCCAAAAATCATCATAATATTGCATCAAATCTTAATTTTTCGCAAGATATAAAATAACGACGGGCTTGGGTTAATTTTCTCTTTTCGTGGGCTTAGCCCGGCTTGCCGAACTAAAGCTCAAAAGCAAGAAAATTTGAACCCCACCACCGGCCCAATAAAATATAAAAAGTTAAACTAAAATGAATGCACCTAAACTTATGTGTTATGCAACTAATTAATATTTTTTTTCAAGGATAAAATTAACCCTTAATTTTCTTATGCAATAAATGATCGGACCGCCAAAATTTAGGTGTCAACAATACTACCTGCAAAAATATTTTTTTAAAATAAAGGTACCGAAAGGGCGTTAGACTAATCTAGCGTAACCATGTCCCCGGATTTATTGAATCTCTGGTTCGTAAAAGTAAAGAATTCTCCCATACTTTGCTTGGGTTTCTAACCAACTCTAATTAGTTAGTGGCAGCTTCGAATTGAGTATAATTGCATGTTTAAATGAGCTAATTTCTTAGTATCAAGTCGTGATTGGTAGGACTTAGGAGGGTCCATGCCAAGTCTTCGGACTTAGTAATCCAATAGCCTTCTTTGAATAATTCACCTTCGGGAAGGTCGCGACAGTTAAAAGAAAGGTAAATACTACTTTGTTCATTAAAAAAGAAGGTAGAGATTTTCTACTTGTTCAAATTTATGTTGATGATATTATACTTGGATCACCTAATGAAAATCTATGCAAGAAGTTATTTAGATGCATGTAGAATGAATTCGAGATGAGTATGCTGGGTCAGTTAACTTTTTTTTTTCTGGGATTACAAGTTAAACAATCAAAGAAATATATTTTTATTTACCAAGAGAAGTACGCAAAAGATCTCATCAAGAAGTTTTGATTGGAGAATTGCAAAAAGATAGAGACACCTATGTCAAATTCTTCAAAGCTGGACAAAAATGAAGAAGGAAAGAATGTAGACGAGAAGCTATACAGGAGCATCATTGGTTCGTTTCTTTACCTTACTACATCTAGACTTAACATTTTGTTTAATATTTGTATCTATGCTAGATTCCAATCAAATCCCAAAAAATCTCATTTAAGTGCCGCAAAACGCATCATCAAATACATTGCAACTACTCCAAAGCTAGGTTTGTGGTATCCCAACGAATGAGACTTTACTCTCCTTGGATATTCATACGCAGACTTAGCAGAATCTAAAGTTGATAGAAATAGTACTTCTAGTACATGTCAACTACTGGGCAACAAGTTGGTATCTTGGTTTTCAAGAAAACAGAGTACCATAACTTTTTCAACAGCTGAAGCAAAATATATAGCTATTAGGAGTTGTTGCTCTCAAATCTTGTGAATAAGGCAACAACCAAGAGATTTTGGTATTGAAGAATTGTGCACTGAGATCAAATGTAACAACATTAGTGCCATTAATCTCACAAAGAATCCAATTCTTTATTCAAGAGCAAAACATATAGAGATCCAACACCACATCATTAGAGATCATGTTCAAAATAGAGAAGTTATGATTCAGTTCATTGACTAGAAGAATTAGTTGGCAGACATATTCATAAAGCCACTAGAGAAAAGCTTATTTGAGTCTATTCGCGGCAGACTGAACATCATATCTTCTACCAGGTAAAGTCTGAAGGTGTTCAGACTCAAAATGTTTAGAAGTTACGTCTATAAGTTAATGTTTTCTCAATGCATGTGATTTTATTTTAGGATGGAATTTAGAAAAGGTATGTTGATTTCTGAATCACTACTTACCAAATTTATTTTTAGAATTTATCTTTTTTGAATTTTGAATTTTTGGCATTTTTTCATTTTCAAAAAAGGCAGCTTTATTTTTTTCTTTGTGACAATTCGTATACCATCTTTCACTTGCTTTATATACCGTCGAAATTATTCTTCTCCCTTTACGCTTACTCAAACCTTAGAATACATAGATCCTACTTTCTCTCATTTTCTCTCAAGTTTGATCTTCAAAGTTTTCAACTTTTTCAACAAGCGATTTCGAGAAATCCTTCTTGATAGTGACAATGTTTTTCCAGAGGAAGTCTTCTAGAATTGCGAACAGGGGACCACAGCACATATGAGAGAGTCCTATGCACTTTGACTTAACTAAAGAAGAAGATTATCCTCAGCAGCAGCAGCAACAACAACATTGTTCTCAACCGCGTCACTTTTCACAGCAAGGGACTCAAGATCCTCCACAGCAATAAGCAGGAGAAGAAATCGTGGAAGATGTGGAACCTATAAGAACGTTGAAACCCGAATCTCTCTTTAAACTCTACTCTAAATTAAAGGAATGTGGTACTGTGATGTCTTTCATTGATGAGTTCTTGCAAAGAGAGGTTACAAGAACAAAACTTTGTTCTTATAATTCATGGAAAGATTGGGCATTGCGCCTGAAAGTTTAATAGCAAAGGACTTTTGCCAACTTTCCAAGTGATCCACGATTTGGTACTTTTAATCAGCCTGAAGGGAAGGATGATGATGAAATGATGTACACGAATTTTCAGCCTAGGATGGGCGTCACTACGAATTTACGTGGTGAGGGAACGAGTTTATTCCGCTCTAAGGACCACATGAAGACCTATTCGAAACTTCTAAAAAGAGGGGTGATGAACCCTCGAGTTGTTGACTTTGATTTCCTTGGTTCGTTGAAAGTGGAACTGAGGGAGAAGTTTGCACTCCTTTAACTTGAATGCTTTTGCTTAGAGACCTCTGTCGCCTACCCTGAACTAACTACTTATTTCTATTCAAATATGTCTTTCCTAGATGCGAATAAATTTTGTTTTACGATTAGGGACAAAGAGTCTGTGGTTGATGTAGACACTTTGGCGGATGTGATTAGTGTGGAAAGAGGGAGTTTCCAACTAATCAGTGTATCTATTGGCCACGTAACATTAGCTCTTGTTCGGGACAAATTTGCTGAAGGTGGGATTTCTTACTCTAGAGTGACTGCCTCCAATACCTTACTTCACATGATTGTGATCAACTGCATCAGACCCAAATCCACTTCAAAGACTGATGTCTCTCGCTCAGAAGCAAAGCTGATGTATGCTATCAACATTGGTTTTAAGTTCTCACCGCCTCACACTATCCTAATGCACATGTATAAGACAATTGTGAAGGACAAGGGGTAACTACCCTACTCTACGCTTGTCACTTGACTCTTCAAACACTTCAAAGTTCAGTTTCCCGCTTCTCTGTGTGTTAGAACCATTGCTCTAATGGTGATTGGATTGAAAATGGTTTCAAAGATGTGACTGAATGTGGCATCCTAAAATTTCATGACAACCTCTGGATATACCATGAACCATGAATAGGTGATGGAAGCACCATCAGGATTATGCTATAGCCATTAGACCAATGAATTACAATAAATTAAGGCCGAGCATTTTAATGGACAATTATTTGGTTAGGAATACATTCTATGTCCACAAGCGATCAAGGATTGTACTAAGGGACAAATTGATAAGGAAAATTTTATTCTTGGCCATGCACTTTATAAGTTGGATTTCTATTGATATATGTTACAAAGTTTTGTGACCATATAAATTGTAATTAGGCGTATCTATATAAGTGGGTATTAAATAGAAAAGAATTAGGAGAGTGTGGGCTGATTTCTTAAGGCCCAAAGCCCGTCCAAACCAGCCCACCTCCCCCCCCCCATTTGGCGACCAAGACCGGCCCAAAGAAGGCCCATCATCTTGCATGGGAAAAATGCCAAGTGGCAAAGGGAGTGGAGCAATTGTTGCTGCCTCATTGGCTCCACCGAGCGGCTTGCATGCAATCTAATGATTGCTAATCATGGTTGAAGGGAAGAAAAAGAGAGAAGGAGGGGCGGATCGAGTAGGGCATCGAGAGAGAGAGAGAGAGAGAGAGAGGGAGGGAGTGAAGTCGAGAGAGAAGGGAGAGAAGACCGGCCACCATGCATCCACCTAGCTGCCGCCGTCGAGCCCGCCTTGCCCCCCGCTATTTTGCTTGCTGTGATTTTCTTTGGATTTGAGGCAAGTAGAGTCCTTTGATCTACACTTTGCTCGCTGTGATTGTGTGTGTTTTAAGGTGAATTTCGGAGGTGGTGGAGGTGAGAATTTTCGAAGTTATGGGAGTAGTGCCTTAGTCTAGTAATCTGTTTTATGGAAAAACAGTCCGACCTTTGGTGATTTCGTGAGCTGCATGCAATTTTCTAGTTGGAATGTCACTTCGACTTCTTGATGAAAGTTGTAGAGGACTTCTTGAAGATTAACATACTAAAATTTGAGATGAAACGGATAAGTATTGGATGGTGAAACCATTTTTCTTCAAAGATACTAGATCTGGAAAACTGCCATGTTGATCCCTTGCGATTCTGTGAATTTTGTGAAATCATCCAGTCCAAATTTGATCTCATGTCCTTGACACCTTGATGAACAACATACTGAAATTTGAGAATAAACGGACAAGTATTGATTTGGAAAATGATTTTTCTTTGGAAGGGATTGAATCTGGAGATTGAGCCGAGGGTTAGGGTGAGTTGTAATAATCATATCTTTTAATCCAGAATGAATTAGACTTTGATTTCTTCATGGGAATTTTACCTCTAGGTCTCAGCTACAACATAGTAAAATCTCAGAATTTTTGGAGTTCATTTAAGGGCTTAATCAAAATTATTTCCGAAACTGTGCAAAAGTGGTGCTGGAATTTCTTTTGCTGTGAAGTATGGACCTATGTGATTGATATGAAACTTTTTTGACATAGTGTTCTTCATAAAACCTCTTTCTCTAGGTCTTGTCTACATTATGTTAAATTTTCAGAATTTATTAATATCAATTACTAATTTTTCCAGAATTTTAATTAAAGGGATGCATTCTATTTTATCATAAGATTGTCTTATTTTTAAGAACAAATAAATTTTCTATGGGATGTAGTATTCTGAGTTGCTATCTATGTAGCATGTGTGGTGACAATTGTGCATTTCATATGACATCAAATTGATGAGATTTTTATAAACTCCATGAAACTTTTGGCATCATTGCATTAAATGGCATTTTGCAAAGATGAGATATATATATATATATATATATATATATATATAGGTATGTATGTATGTGTATATGTATTATGATGATGATGATACCGTTGGAGGTGTGAGCCGACGATGCCCCGAGAGTGTCGGGATGCTCGAAGGTGTGTGCCGGATGTCCTCGGGAGTTTTAAGATGCTCGGAGGTATGTGCCAGAAGTCTGGAGGTGTGTGCCGGAGGTTTCTCATGATGCCAGGTGGGGCGCGAGATGTCCGGAGGTGTGTGCCGGAGGTTTCTCGCGATGCCAGGTTGGGTGCGAGCGATATATGAGGGATGCAAACACTAATCCCTGGAAGAAAATGAGATCCTTTTGAAAATTAAATGGGAATTGAATCATGTGCATGTGTGTGCGCTTATGGCATGGGATATAATTGCCTATGAAATTGAGTTGATACTAGATGGCATTGAAAATGCGATCATGAAGGTATTGAATGGATCTCATGGGGATATATATACATGATTGTATGGATGCTATGAATCATGCGCATGTATGTGTATATGTCATGGAACATGAATTGCTTTAATGAATGAACCTCATGGAAATGCAAGCATGATCATACGAATGATATGTGTATGTCACATGAAATTGTGGTTGTCTTGCTTGTTGCATTGTATAGTTTGATGGATCTTTACTACTGAGTGGTTGTACTCACTCCTTCTGGGGACTAACATTTCAGATTAGAAGATGCCTCTGTTACCAGTCACCCATGATACTTTCTATGGCATACAATCTGATGTTGAGGTTGAGTGTTTGGAGCATTCCTGTGTTGGTGTTCCTGGACTGGTGTTTATCTGTGTTCGAGTCTTAGTTATGTACGACGTGGGGCTGCCTAACAGCCCTATGATCCAGGAGTTCCTGTCTGTTCATGTCCGCTGCGATGGGGTCATGAGGGGGATGCTGCCACCACCACTGGCCGATGCACCGAGCTGGGTGTGACTGCGCGTGTGACTGGTAGCGGTTGACACTTTTTGGATAGCCGGCACTGGATGATGGATTGGCGTACATGAATAGTGTGGGGTCGAGTACTTTTGGTTATAGCCAAGCTTAGCAAAGCCTTGACCTTTTTTGTACCGACTCCTTTGATGTCCAGCAAAGCTACGTAAATAAAAGTGCTTCGGCTCTAACTTCTATGTTAATGAAGTGTGCAGTTGGTGTGCATTGCATTGTATTATTTAGTTGAGTATGGGTTAAAGAGATGTTGAATATGCTTCCGCTAAATGAATCGCGCCGGGACCAAATTAAATTAACATATACCCTCGGAACTTATGAACCTACTATAAATCTATGGTATCAGAGTGAGTTTTATCAAGGCAAGTGATGGGTGAGCGGGCTGTGGCGATCCTAGCGGATAGGGGGCCGTCATGGGGTGTCACATTGAAAAAGCTTAATAAGGCATTGGAGTGCCTAAATGAGAAGTCCCCCATCAAAGCAAAACAAGACTTTGAAGCAAGGAAGAGAAAAGGCAATGAGCTCATGAACGCACCAATTAAGAAAAGGAGAAACCTTATCTTGCAGGATGAAGAAGAAGATGAGGATGACATTACTCTCTCCGCCTTTGCCTTGAAAAGTTTACGGAGCTTTGTTAGCTTTAACGAGCTAGAGGACAAAGAAAACAGAGAAAGAAAAGAGACAGAGAAGAGAGGTGAAAAAAGAGAAGAAAGAAGAACAAAGGAAGAAGAAAGAGGAATAAGAGGGTCAAGATGACTCTTTTGAGCTTACATTTATTGTATCCTTGTCAGATGACTCGGAAATGACAAGGAGTGGAACTGCAGGAGAAGAAAGAGAAAAACATCATTTGGGTCTTGAAGTAGAGTAAGAACAGGAAGATGAATTCTTTTCTCCACTCGAAAGCACAGAAACAAGGGGAGTTGCTGACAAAAGAGGTACTTCTTTACCTGTTTTTACTAGTGATGTTAGTAGATCTCCAGCAAATCCAAAGGATGTCTATGCCTCTCAATACCCTGAAGCAAATGTTGAGGCATCCACTCCAAGTCTTGGTGATCGAACTACTGATGTTCCCTCACATCTCAAAACTCTTGGAACTGATTTGGCTGGACCTAGTGCTAAAATAGAATCTACAGCAGACTTTCAAAGATTGCTAGATGTCCTTTTGGATTTGAAGGCTCAGCATTATGGATTAAAGTTTGAGATAAAGGACCTCAAGAAAGCTTTCCAATCCACTTTAGTATCTCTACAAGCACAGCTTTAAGCCCTAAAGCTTCAAGTGCAAGAAACTACAAAGGGTGAAGATTTGGAGCAGCTAAAGGAGCTCTAAGGAAGCTGGAGGAGACTGTCAAGTTTATGGAGGATTTCCAGATCGTTCGCATCCCCCAAACAACCATGATTTTTACCCAACTCATTTTATAGTCATTCTCCACCTTTTGCTGTTGACAAAAAGGGAAAGAGTTTGTGCAGATTTGATCTGACTTATTTGGGTACTTTTTGCTTGGTATTTTGGACTTTGATACTTTTTGGTTTGGTTTTGAACTAGTATACTTTGGACTTTTGACTGCTGTTTGACTTTGAATCCTTTTGATGGTTGCAATAATTAAGTTTGTGATATTGATTGTGGCTGGATAGTTATTTATTTTATTTTGCAGGATTAACTTGTTTTCTATGGATGTAGAATCAATGTTGTCCAAGTCCTAATCAACTTATTTTTATATAAAATATCACATATTACTTAAGTGTTGTTTTGCAGGTCAAAATTATTCAAATTTGTAAAAAAGTTTTGTCACCATCAAAAAGGGAGAGATTGTAAGAGAAAACTCCTTTATTATTTTGAAGCTAATAAAACCTTTCCAAAAGTATAGTCTGAAGATCTCCAGATTCTACCATCAAAGTCTAAAAACCGCTAGACTTTAATCTCAAGGTTTGCCCTCACTGACAGTTTCTAGACTGAAAAATGAAGACTCATCTAGATGCGGGATTATCTTTAAGGATTCGTTTCGTATGGTTTATGGATAACCTTATGGCTGGATATAGCACCTACTTGATTGATTATTGTTGACACCTATTTTAAAATTTAATTTATCTTTTAGAAAATAAGAATAGAACATTTGGTTGTGGAGGGAATTTTTTTAAAAAAAATTTTAACCAAATTTCAAAATTTAAAAGTTCGACATTCGTGTGATTTTGGAGCCACTAATTTGTTGAGTGGTTGAGTGAATATCTCACCTGCAAAAACAAATTGGAGTTTTTCTCTATAAATAGACAAAAGGGAGCTTCGGCTTCGGGGGAAACTTTGGGGGAATGAGTTTTCAAAATATTCAGAGAAGGGAATAGTGGTTTTGAGAGCAAAGTCAAAGAAAGTGAAGAAAAAATAGAAGAGTGAAAGAGGAGAAAAGTCAGAAAAGGTGAAGAGAAAGGAAGCCGTCTAGGGGGGTCTTCAAGAGAAACAAAAAAAAAAAGAAGAAGAATAGAGAAAAGTACAGGGGCAGAGAGGGAGTGGATGTGGAAGTGATAGAGAGAGAAAAAAAGGAAAAAAAGGAAAAGAAACAAAAGCAAAAGAAAAGGCTCGTCTTCCTCCCCTACATCCGCCGCCTGCACTGGCTTTCTGCAATTCACAGCAGCCTCCTCGCCGCGCCGCCGTGCTCGCATCACCGTGCCTGTACTTTTGCTGAGCCGCTCCAATTTCTGAAGCAGCGCCGCATCTCCGCCTCGCCGTGACTCGACACCGCGTTTCCGCCTCACCTGCATCCCGCTGGTCTTCGATCCCCTTTTCGGTCACCACCTTCGAGCACCACCACCGCCTTTGCCGCCCGACGCCGAAGCCGCGATGACCCGACGCCGCTCCCTGCTCCGCCCACGTCCGCCACCACCTGCAGCCAACCCGTGACTAGAACCAAGCCAGTCGCCGCACCTCCGAAGTTCTACCCTAGCCGTCGCGACCCACGAGCCCCCACATCGTCGCCGATCCGAGATCTCCACTCTGCTGCGCCAACACCACCGTTCTCGCCACCGCCCAGTTGCCACTCGTCCGCGACCGCGCCACAACGACCTAAGCAACCACCACTCGGCCCCCGCACCGGCCACTGCACCATCAACTCCGTTCGAGCCCTCTTGCGCATCATTGCCCAGCCTAAGCTCCGCCACCGCGTCCCTTGCCCGGGTGACGCCACTCCGCCAACTCGAACCAGATCCGCACCGCCTGTGCCTGCCTTTGCAGCGCCCAAACCTCCCGCGCTGCTCTACCTTCAACGCGCCCTCCCGAGCGACACCTGCCGCCGCCGCTCCTGATTCGAGCCTACTGCCATGCCCACGACCCACCTGCTGTCTTCCCTGTTTTTGTTGCAGGTCCGGTTATTACTCGCGCCTCATTGGAGTTTCAACGAACATTTTTGTTTCCATCGGCGATGCATTACCGAACCATCCTTCGCCGCACATTGCCACCCCCATTGACGCTACTGTTCACCTTCCCTTAGGTAGTTTAATTTTTAATTTTTATTCTTACTTTTCGCTAACTTTTATCTTATTTTATTTATTTTGTTATTATTGTTCAATTTAGCATATTGAGATGTGCTTTTCTTTTATAAATCTCGTAGGCATTAACTCCAGGTGTTTTATCCCAAATTATGGTAATTATTAATTTGACCCGTAAGACATCGGGTCATTTTTTTAATTACTTTAATTTTTAGGAATTCTGATAATATTTTAATTGTTAAATCATTATAGAGTTAAAATGATTGTTAATTTAATTAGTGAGACGACGGATTATTTTTTCGGTTATTTTAATTCTTACTTTCATTCTTTTAAAATAATTACTTGTTTTGGAAAGATTAAAAAATCATAAAATCATAAAAATCTAAATATTGCATTAGAGCATTTAGGTTTATTAAGTTAGGACTACATTTTTAGGACTATAGTTTTTAGATTATACTTCTAAATGTTTTTTTTTTAATTAGAACTATTTTTAGATAGTTTTGGCACGTCTTGATAATTTTTTAAATAGCTTTTAAGATAAGATATAGTTTAAGTTAAATTGATCACTTTAGATAGTTTAATTAGGGTTTTATTAATTCCAAATTTCAAATAAGAAATCAAAAAAATATTACATGCATGTTAAGTAATTTGCATAATAGGTTTAATTAGAATTTGTTTATTAGTAAAATCATGTCATAGGTACTTAGGTCCATACACATCTCATATTAAAGCAACACACCTAGATATTTTGAGATTATGTCAATTTTCATTTAATAAAAAAAAGGAACAAAAAAATGTTATGCATGCCATATGAGTTATAGTTTAATTATTTTTAATAAAAAAAGAAAATGCGAAAGGATGATCATTGCACCATTAAGTTACTTTCTTTTCAATAAAAACCATTATGTCATTAAAAAAAAAAACTAAAGATCATTTCCTTGGTTAGTTAATAGGTTTCTTCTTAATTAACTTCATTTCATATCATCATTATTTAGTGTAGGTTGCACGTATTAAAAAATGAATCCAAAAAAAGTCATTAAAAAAGAATCATTAAAAAATCATAAAAAAGAACATGCTTATAAAATTACTATGTCATTCATCCAATATCATGAAGCGCATGCATATTTTAGATTAGGTAAATTAGATTGCATACATATAGTGATAGTTCAAGTTATGAATTGCATCTCGCATGTCATTAAAATAAAATTCATGCATATTAAGTTTAAATTAAGTTTTTTTAATTAACATTAAAAAAGAAAAATTAAGTGTCATGTCATTTAGAAAATCATGTTTAGGGCATGCATTTTCATTAGCATTTTTGTAAGGTTGAAGTTAATAATTTCTTACAATTCTATCACTTTAGTTTATTGAATGTTATTTTATTGATTGTGCACCCACATGTCCACCATTTGCATGTTAGCTAGCTTAGGTTAAAATTAATCAATACTGCCTGCAAAAATTTTTTTTTTATAAAAGGTACCAAAAGGACGTTAGATTAATCTAGCGTAATCAAGTCCCCGCACCTATAATATCTAGTTCGTAGGAGTAAAATAATTTTCCCATTATTTTACTTAGGTGTCTAATCGACCTACCGAAAACTGATTAGTGGCGACTCCTAGATAAAATTCATCTGCATGTTAAAAAAACTTGAAACCTAAGTTACGAATTGGTATGGGCTTGGGGAGGCCCGAGCTAAGTTTAAAACTTAGTAATCCATTAACCTAAAGTCTAAGTGGTGCATCCGGAATTTTTAGGTCGCTACAATTATCTTTATTGGAATCAATTCAGATATGAAGATCTTTTGAAAGGCGAAGTATGCTTGGAAGATTCTACTTATGAAAACCAAAGATCATGATTGTATGGGCGAACATGATTAACGGGTTTTCATCACAAATCATCTAACGGCTTGAGATCACCTTAATTGATTCTCTCTAACGGGTAGATTGGAAGAATTCCTTTGGAAAGTGCCAACGGTTGTGAAGGCATGAAGGGGTATTTAAGGCAGATTCTCCAGTTGTTCGAAGTAGTGCATGAAAGAAAAATTTCAAAGTCTTAATCTTTCTTGTTCTTTGCTTTTCTATTCATCAAGCTTAAAGTTGTATACAAAATAGAGAAACTCTTAGTGAGACTTTGTGAGAGACTAGGAGAGATTCTTCACTGAGAAAGTTGAGATCACAAGTTGTAAAATCTCTTTTGACTCATAATGGAATCCAACTAGTGAGCTGTCAGCGCGAGAGAGTAGACATAGGTTTGATTTAAGCCAAACCACTATAAACCTTGTATTCCAATTCTCTTTCCCTAAACTTTTGAACTCTTTATTTTTATTTGTAACTTTATTTAATTGCTCAACGTTTAGGGTTAATACCCTGAAAAACCCCAAACTGGTACACTTGTGACAAATTTACCCCAAACTATTTTTTTTACCACCAAAAACCCCAAACTGGTATGTCTTTGACAAATTTACTCCAAATTGGTATACTTGTGATAAATTTACCCTATGTTAGTTTTCGTTAAATTTTATTATCAAATTATTAAGTTAAATGACGCGTGATAATTGACTAGTATACCAATTTGGGATTTTATGATTCGTTTGTCGAGTTTACAATTTTTATGATTTTTTTGTGGTATTAATCCAATTTAGCGAATGGTATATTTGTCACAAATTTATCAGTTTGTAGTTTTTTGCGATCGAATAAATTAGTTTGGGGTAAATTTGTTATAAATGTATCAATTTAGGGTTTTTTATAGTCAGTCGGGGTAAATTTGTCACAGGTATATCAGTTTGGGGTTTTTCATGGTCAAAAAAATAGTTTTGGGTAAATATGTCACAAGTGTACCAGTTTGGGGTTTTTCAGGGTATTAACCCCAACATTTAATACATTCATAGTCTATAATCTTTTAGAGGCAATTTACTTCTATTAAGTTTCTTGCGAAAATTTTTATTTACATTTATTCACCCCCCCTCTAGGTGTTTGTACTAGCCCTCTCAAAAAGTTCATTAGAATAATTGGCTGACTAATGCCCATTGCGCACAGAGCTGCAAAATCAAAAGGATTGGAATTTTTCCTTGTCAGCTTCTTGGCATTTCATGTGTGGGACGGTGCCTGTCATTTGAATGTGGAGATCTTTGGCTTCTGTTGGGCGGGGAAACTTTCGGACCGCCCGTGGATACTTTCTTTGTGCACGGAATGTGCACGGATGGTCATTTTTCTGAGTGGGCTAGCTTTGTTTTCTAGTAGGCTCTTTTTTTCTTTTTTTCTTGTTTTCCCTAAGCTTGACGTCCACGGTTTTACTTATTTCTTGTTGGCAGACAAGATGCGGAAGATTACTGTTCCACAGATTGAAAGCGAGAGAGAGAGAGAGAGAGAAGCATCATCTTGGTTTTTTCTTTTCTCTGTTTCGCCGTCAGCAATATGAAACCGTACGTGTAAAACAGCAGAGTTTTTCTGGCGATGAGGACGGCGGAGGGACAAGAATAGGTCTGCTCCATCATTCACTTCTGTCAGATGCGCTGTCTGGTACAGTTAAGATTCATAGCACCCTTCATAAACCTTGATTAAGGGCCGTCGTTCAAACAGTAAACCCTCGGCTGGATTTTAATCTTTATGATGCCTTTTGTTTTGATGTTTGTTGAAAATGGAGATGGGTTAATCATTCTTCTTGGAAATCAATATAAAGCGTGCGCAGCTTATTTTGTTCAATACGAAACTTATGATCGGGTGTCAATATATTCTGTTTACGCAATGAATGTAATGAGATAATCTCAGTAGATGATGTTGACAAGTCAATTGAGAAGAAGTTATTCTAAAATTCAAGGGGTGTGTTCGAGACAATAAGATACATTTCACATAGATAATGCAATTAGTTGATTGCATTGCATTAACTGTGTAAAAGTAAAAACAATTTCCTAGACTAGGATCACCTAGAGATGGCCCTCTAGTTACTCATCTACTTTATGCGGATGATATGATTTTTTTTTATGTTTATGATATGATTCTATTTACTCGAGTTAGACAAACGGACATGAAGGCTATGAGTGAATACAAGCACGATTTCTATATATTCTGCGGCCGAAGCGTCAACATCTTGGACGTTGATTTGTGAAAAAATGTCGAGGAGCTCATGAGGACGAACGTGTCTCGACTACAAGGTCCTAGCAAAATCGAATAAAAGATTGCGTATCTTGGACCGCCGCACCCATTACAGTGCGCAACTTCGACTTTGAAATGGAGAGAGCAGTTTGCGGCGTCCACTTAGAAAAATAATCTACTTGAGATGCTCATTTTGGCGACAAAAGTTTTTGCCGGCTCATTTAAGTATTAACTCAAAGAAAAAATGATTACTTAACTGTCAATAGTGAGAAATATTGTCCAAATTAATTACATGTTATTTATAATTAAATTCATAATATGACTTGGAAAATTATTTAAAAACTCCCATTCACGTGGCATTTCCAAGAGGCATACTTGGTACTAAATTGATTGCTTTTTCTTAATGATCAGTACCAAAGTGATCACTTTAAACAAAATTTAATACTCAAATGATCATTTTAAATAAAATTTAGCACTTAAATGATTATTATTTACAACTTTGAGACAACGTCGTTTAAGGGTTATATATAAGCACTCTGCCAAGACACATAGGATTGAGAAATTAATAAAATATAACCACGTCGAATTTCCGACAATCCAGATTGGAATTAGCAGTTAAGTGACCTTTTTTTTTTAAAAAAAAAAAAGTGGTACTTAAATAATCTAAAAAAAAAATTGGCACTAAAGTGAACGCCATACATGACTTTTAGTACTTTTAGTGTACTTATCCCATTCTCCTAGCTAAGGCAAAGAAGAAATAACCCATCCCTTTCCTTAAAAACTGCCTGGCGACATGGATTCTATAGAATCATCTTGGCTGGGGTTCGAATGTACAATCGGTTCAAGCGCAAGAATCTCTGCAGCTTACACATAATCTTTTGCAAGGTTCGGGCACGAGGCCACCTTCAATTTCAGCTGGAAGTTTTGAGTTTATGAGGTGCTGTATTGTGCTGGAAACTATGCTTTTGTCGATACAAAGCGGATCGCGGCAGAGCCCCGTTGCTGTCCAGGAAAATCTTAAAAGGGACCAAAAGAGATTGGACGGTTTGCCCCGGTTAGACCCGATGAGGTTAAAAGAGGTCAGCTTAAAGAAAATGCTCAACAAGTGAAAAAAAAAAAAAAGAACTCTTGTATGTGTTCAATTCGTACGGGTTTATTTCATCTTAATCGGTCAATATTATAAGACTTATGTGAGCTTCACGTGGTCCAATGACCGGGGTGAGATAGAGCAGGGCTTATATTCAAATGCGTCTGGCACAATAAAGACTTTATTCCCAAGTCGTTGTAGATTGCGGCGGCAGGAAAGATGGGAGGCACGTGTCACTTTCCCAGCTGGACAAGTTAGCCTTCCTCGGATGGTCTCAGGACAGAGCCCAAAGGAAAAGAGACGCGCTTCAAATACAGCTCCTGATAACGCGTTTTCCGGCCACCCCCCGCCTCCGCCCCCACTCCTCGTACTCCTTTTCTCTTTTCTTTTTTCACCGTAGATTACACGTTAAGCTCCTGCCTATCCAAAGTATATATAAACGCACCATCAGCATTCCCGCACTTCATTCCCACATCTTGTTAGAAAGCCATAACCCCCAAACCTATCCTATACTCTCAACATCCCCCTTTTCCTTAAACCCTAAACAGCCATGCAGTCGACTTCCTTCTTCCCCTCAACGCTTCCTTGCCACCCCACCTTCTCTCGCTCCATGAATCTGATGAAAAAAGCGACAGCCAGGAAACCCGATGTGAGGGTTTTCGCGTCAAGGGGAGAAGAGGACTACCATCAGGAGAGGTACTCGGGCGGCCATCTGGTGGACCGGGACATGATCGTGCTCCGGAAACGGATCCACGAGATGAGCATGGCGGAGCAGGGCCATGAGCCGCCCCCCGAGTGGATGGACTGGGAGAAACGCTGCTACGCAAGCTACAACTCCATCATCTGCAAAACCGTGGGGTTCCTGCAGTCTCAGATGATGACCACTAGGCCCAGGGTTGTTCTTGGAGTGGTGGCTTTGGTGGCGCTCAGCGTGCCGACGTCCTCGGCATTGGTCTTGTTCCGTCTGGCTGAGATGGCCGGAGAGATCTTGGCAAAATATCATCCCGGCGCCCAGTAACCCTAGTCAGTAGTTGTCACTAATTTATGAGGCAGTATTCAACTTGAGATGTTTCCGACAGAATGTTATAGTTGTGCTTTTTAATAAATCCTTCACTTCCATGAATATTATCTCGTGATGCAAAGCGTTTACACCAGCAGATATACTTAACATTCACAAACTTACATTCTTAAAGGTTTTTAATGGCGATAAAATGCCAAGCCCAATGGGCATATGGGGCGACAAGATGGTTCCTTGATTTGTTGCAGAAGCACGGGTTTTACTTGTAGCTAGCGTTGCTTTCATAAGACCATTTAAAGGCCATGCCAATTGAATTCAAACTCCGACTCTCGCGCCTCGTCAGATGTGCAATCGAGCGTCCGGGAATGATGATCGGATAATGGAATGACAGAAGAGTTTTACACGATTTTGGTCGGTCATAGACCTATGTACGTCGACGGCAAAGGAAGACGAGAGTAGAAATTGATGATTATGATGATGTTCGTGCCTAGCAGAGAGGGCACGCGGTTGCAAGCTCCAAACGCAGGCCCTCTATTAATAAACATGGAAGGGAAGATTCATTCAACTGAATTTGCAAAGTTGTAGCCAAGGATATAAATTCCTTCATCTGCCTAGTACATTTAGTCAATTGTGATGGGAAAATGATAACAATTCGAACAATATCAAATTAACGCAGCGGAATAAAATAATCTCCCCTCTTATGTAAACTCAATAGAAATCAATATAGTAGAGTAAAATAAATACCAAGCACACGAACACAAAACGATTTTTTACGTGGAAAACCTCTTCAATGTGAGGAGATCAAAAATCACGGGATCGGAGTCCACTCGAAAATCTTCACTATTAACAAAATTGAGTGAACAATGTTCTTCTCTAGCAAATACTAGAGATACATAGCAACAAAGACCTCAAGAACATAATTCTTGACAATACACATAAATTTCGCAAGAGATCAATGATAAATTTAACCAAAAAACGCAGGTTTTGATCAATCAATGAAAAACATGATGTAAGGAGCTTCAAATGAAAATCAAACCATTTAAATTCGAGAAGATTGTTCCACGAATATGCTAACAAAATTTCAGCTTAATCGGATCACGAATCGACCTCCAATGCTAGTTTGATGTAAATCAGACTTTGCCCCAACTCCCAAATTTTCTACTTTCTCTTTTTTTCTTGTCATTACGTCCTTTTGCGGCTACCAATTTTAAAGATAGTGAGAAACCATATTTCTCCATATGACTTATCATATGAGCTCAAGCCCTTTCTGAGCGTGCAAGTCATTGGGCTTCCTCTACATAAGAGTGAACCAGCTAATAAATTGTTTAATTCACATGCGGCAGATACACGGATTCAATGTTTAGAGATATATTTGGACATATGTATGTATGTATGTATGTATGTATATTAAAGAAAACTCTTTACATTAAAAAAAACAGTATTTACAAGAGTGTCTTAAATTCTAGTTGAAAACTTTCCAATTTGAATTAAAAGAAAACAAACACTGGGATCATGCCATGACTCTTTTACATTACGTTTAATATAAAATTATAAAGATAGGATATGACCCGTGAAAAGAGGGTATTAATTTTTTCACATTTCTAGTGTCATTAGTCAATTGATTGATTCACGTGTGCAATATATAAGGGTTCAATGTTTATAGACATTTGGACCTATACATAAATGAAATGAACTCTTCACTAAGCAAAACGGTATTTGAAAGATTGTCTTAAATTCCAGTTGAAAACTTTCCAATCATTAGAAGAAAACAAACAATGGGATCATGTTGTGACTTTTTTATATTGCGTTTAATATAAATTATAAAGATAGGATATGACCCATGAACAGACGATATTATTTTATTCATTACCCCTAGGGTCATTAGTCAATTGATCATTTCACATGTGCAAGATACGTGGTTTCAATCTTTAGAGACTTTTTTTTTTTCTTTTATGTCGGTCATGTTTAGAGACTTTTTGACCTGTATATAAATGAAAGAAATTCTTCACTTAGCAAAACAGTATTTGTGAAATTGTCTTAAATTCCGGCTAAAAACTTTTCAAACAATGAGATCATGCCTTCACTCTTTTACATCGTGTTTAATATATAATTATAAAGATAGATATGACTCATAAATAAAGTAAACATGACACAAACAGGACATATGTAACTCAAATATGACATGGTACAATACTTAAGTACCACTGATAAGATTTGACATGTTTTTTAAGCGTTCATTTAGCATGTTAGACAAATATTTAATGTCTTACTGTAAACACAAAGTAGCTCTAGCCTCTTCAGATTTCTTACCTTCCTTCTTCTTCCCTTCCATGTAGGGTATCGCATGTAATGCCACATGTGATGTCATTTTCATAAACAAAAATAACATTTAAACTCATTACACTAGATCAAACCAATTACATTTTAAGAATTTGTCGAATCCATATTAAATCTCACTAAATGGCATAAGTTCCAATACATTTTTTTTTTAATAATTATGATTGATTCTATCTATTACACATCACTCATAAAACGAGTCTATATGAGATTTCTCACCATTTTCACCTTGTAAACTGAGATCATGCGCACCAACTAATAATTAGGTGGAAGCTTCATTGGCCAATTCCTACGTTAGCGTGGACAAGGGACTTGGACTTTCTTGCCAAACCAAACATGAAAACAGACAAACAGTCCTTAAGCATCTCATGCGTTCACAACCAACAAATTATCAAATCGATCTTCTCACGATGGTGTAGACCGCACCCAAAGGGGAGTAAACTAGCAGACAACACCATCGTGGAGTTCGTTTACAATAGACTTGTTAACAAGTAGTTCTAACTTAAGCAAAGATGGCTAACGTTTCGCAACCGTATGTTGGGCTACACAATCGAAACCCCTGCCCACCTCCGATGTGCCTCCGGCGAAATGCTGAATTAGGAGATAGCTAAATCTCTACATACATCATATTTGCAAAGCATTTCTTTTTCATATAAACTGTGAGATACTCAATGGCGATGAAATTGAAATATATGCACGTACAAAATAAAACGCAGTGTTCTCCACAATGTTGTTCATTAAGTATTTTTGGAAATTATGAATTCGGAATCTTATTTTATAAAAAAAATATTTATTTTATTATTTTGAATTCTATATACCTTTTCAAAATAACCTTTAAAATTATGCTTGTTTAGTTTATAACTTTTCCCGAAGGGCTGCATTTGTTCATTTTACAATCTTTCCCAAACTGTTGCCTTTGTTTATTTTGCAACTTCTCCCGAAGAGATACATTTATTCAAGTTGCAATTTTTCGCGAGGAGTTGCCTATGTTCTTTAAGACCGATCTTTTTATATATATGTTAATTTTTGGTATGAATGAGGATGAAGTCATTTCAAGCCTTCTTTCTAAAAACTATAGGCATCATTTCAATTGTTTTCTAGAGAGACTTGGAGAAATACTAGAATTATTATTTAGTATTCTCATTTGAAACTTTGTTATATTCTGAATGATATTTATCAGTGACCATTAGCAATATTTAGGACAAATAAATCCTTAAAAAAAGTAATATCACACCTCAGAATTCGACTTGATTATTCTATCCAATTCGAAGCCATATTTTCCAACAGTCAAAACAACCAAACCCTACTTTGTCACTCCACAAATCTTCATGATAGAACATCATGCGTAGGGTTTTAACACCGTCCCACAAAGAATTGAAGAAAGAACATAAAAGAAACGTGTCTCGCAACATCATCTATGAGAGCACACATGTAGGAATGAGAGAACAATAGCAACTGATAAGCTTGTAAAAGGGTTTGATCCGAGGAAGAAGGTGGATGAGCGAGGCTTCAAATAATAATAATAAAAGTAGACGAGGGAAAGACAAGAGGCACGTGCAAATGCTAATCTATTGTTCTAATCGTATGTCATTTGAATGCTACTGTCGCACAAGGGGATAATTACCCAAAAAGTCCTAAACCTATTGCCCATGTGCCAATTCAGTCCTAAACCTTTTTTTTTTTGCCAATTTAGTCCTAAACCTTTTATAATTATGCCAATTCAGTCCATCCGGCCAAAATTGGCCGGCCGGCGCGACGTGGGACGCCGACCGGAGACAACCGGCCGGCGAGGTAATTTTTTAATATTTTTTTATATTTTTTTCAAATTTTTAAATTTTTTATTTATTTATTTATTTTTTTTTTTTTGGTCTTCTCCTTCCTTTGGCTGGCCTACGCCGGCCATAGGTGAGGGCCGCGAGGCTGACCTCGCCGGCCACTGGCGAGGCTCACCCCGCCGGCCACTGGCGGAGGCTAGCCTCGCCCGGCGACGGCCGCCTCGCCGGCCACTGGCAAAGCTCGGCCTCGCCCAGTGACGGCCGCCTCGCCGGCCATTGGCGAAGCTGGCTTGGCGAGGCCGAGCCTCGCCAGATCTGGTGACGGCCGCCTCGTCGTCGCCGGGCGAGGCTCGCTTCGCCGGTGGCCGGCGGGCGAGCCTCTCCAATGGCCGGCGAGGTCGGCCTCGCCGGCCCTCACCCTCGGCCGGCGTCGGCCGGCCGGAGGAAGGAGAAGACCAAAAAAAAAAAAATTTAAAAATTTAAAAAATTTAAAAATTCAAAAAAAAAAAAAAATATAAAAATATATTAAAAAATTACCTCGCCGGCCGGTTGTCTCCGGCTGGCTTCCACGTCAGCGCCAGCCGGCCAATTTTGGCCGAATGGACTGAATTGGCACAATTATAAAAGGTTTAAGACTAAATTGTCCAAAAAAAAAGTTTATGACTGAATTGGCACATGGGCAATAGGTTTAGGAATTTTTGGGTAATTATCCCGTCACACAAGAGTACGTGCACGTTGGGCCCGGTTTCGACTCTCTTCTACATCGAATCATACAGCTGAATGCCTCAATTTTTCCTCATTTTCCATCATGCGGCGATGCTTTCTATCGATCGCTTCATTATTTCCATACGAACGAATCCGCCATGTAAACCACACATGAGACTGCTTCTTCTACTCGGTGCACTTTATTTCAATCAAAGAGGCTAAGCAAGATGATCTCTTTACTCAATCATTCAGACCATTTTATGATCCTAGTCGCATTGATGGTTAACTAGGTTTTTATTGGGTTTCAAAGCATTAACTCTCTCCATCTATTAGGATGAAAGTGTTTTATATATTGATAATATTATTGATGTAGCATAACCGATCAGTCATATTATCTGCGCGATATGCACCTCAATAAACTTTTACATTTGAATTTCAGATTCCTTCTTGTTTGTATGTTTCTCCACGCATCATTGTCAAGTATTGTGACGGTCACATAAAGTACTTCTCCCTTGCTAAATGAAAGCTCATGCATATATGGTACCAATGTATTTGTATATAATAAAAAGAATTTTAATCTAAGATTTATAGGAAAATTTTCAAGCAATTTATTGAATCTCTCACATATCAAACTTAGATATAAGTGTTTTTTTTTTTTTTTTTTTTTGGCACTCTTTCACTAGTATAAACCAAAAAATTCACAATCCATAATGAATGGTCACAGAAAATTGTTAACAACATCAACTCAAAATAATCATTTTGTCATATTATAAGAAACAAAACTCAAGATCTATACAAAAACCAGAACCTAAATGAATGCAGTGTCGTAAGAAAATCATTTTTAAAAAATAGGCCACGAATTCTCTAGATTCAAAGGCCATAAGTGTAAACTGTAAATATATCTGTCCCCTTTACCTAATTTTGCAGGGACCAGAAACATTTATATTTTTTGTACTGTTTTTTTTTTTCGTGTTCTCGCTGTTTCATCAAAATCTAAGCTAACAAGACCTACACACCCCCCCCCCTCCCCCTTGGGCTACCGCAGCATCACATAGCCACCTCTGGCCATCACAAGCAGTATTGGGTGCCGGTATATATATAAAATATCAATCTCTCTCGAGCCCTAACGTCAATAAACATTGAATCAAAGTAGTTATCTTTTTCGCGAAACAAGTGAAAATAGTTATTTTTCAAACGATGCAAGTGAGTGCATATGGATGGTCGAGGAAATTTAATTGTTAATTACTCGTATTACCTTCCAAACTTAAATAAAAGATAAATGTAACTACTCATGTGAACACGATTGTAATATTTTTTTAATACATTACTATAATGCATATAAATAACAATTAATTGTTCAAACTGACTTAGAAGAAAATGCGGAAGGTCGAAGGTGTTGGAAATATATTTGGAGATTCCGATATTGATTATATTCGAAGATTTTGATATCAATCACAGACAAATGATTTGGTTAATCCGTGATTAGTCCAAAGAATTGGAAATTGTATTTCTTGTATATTTTTTTGCTTTTTTCTCTTCTTTTCCTTTACATTATGAAGGAACGTTGTACATAAATACACAGTAATTATTGAATGCAATTTTTCCCATTTCTCTCTCAATTTTTGTCGGTTCCATATTTGAACGTTGTTGCATCTTGAAAAATGATTCAACAAACTGAATAGCAATTCAAAAAACTTTTTGATACCATGGCCGGGAATTCACCAGTGGAGGAAACACCTATCTCTTCTTCAGTGCATGTCAATCCATTTGCCTTGTAGGAACAAGATTAGGTTCCTATTCTGCCTTATGGTAATAACCAGAACTCAATTGGTATTACTTGTGGCCCAACTCATATTCCTAGCCCAAGTCAATGGCCTCAAGTCCAGTAGTATCCAATCCAAGGCCAATAGGCCACTGGGCCAAGGGCGTGGGCCCAATACTCATATGGAATTTCTAGAGATGAGAATACCTCTATATTTGGGCAAGCCCATCCATTGCATGGATCCAACCCGAATGACGAATTGGGCCAAACAATTCTAGGTCAAATGACCAGATGCGGGTCAAGGCAAAGGACAAATCCCTACCCAACGTATCTAATTGGTTTCATGTTGTTCCCTTTCCCATTTGATGACGATGGCAATCTCGAGCCCAACAATCCCTTCTACGTGTTGTCGACCGATGGACCTGAACCGAAATTAATAAGGACACTACTTATCGGACCGGAGAATTATAGTGTATGGTCTTGGAATCTCTTGCAAGCCTCCGTCACCAAGGACAAGGATGGCTTCCTCAACGAAGCTGTCCCGTTCCCAACCAAAGACCAACTCTAGTGGTAGTGACGAAAATGCAACCAACTAGTTCGCACCTAGATCAGCAACTACCTTGCCTCTGATGTTACAGCCAAGCTCTCGCCGATTGAAGACGCACAAAAATTTTGGGAGAATATCAGAGAAATGTATGGTCGTTTAGTGGTCACCGTCGTGTTCAATCACCTCTCCACTCTCTAGAACGAACTTGAAGCAGTGGAAGAACGGCTCAAGTGTCCCAAAAATACCCTAAGGTAGTATAAATAAATGAAGGAGAGAAAGAAAGCCACACAATTCTTACTAATTCTCAACAATTTATACTCCTCATTCCAATTTCAAATCTTGGCCATGGATCCTCTGCCACCGCTTGGTCGGATCTACCAATTGGCTATCCAAGAGGAAAGCCAACAGATAGCCACGACTGAACATGGGCAAGTGGTGATGACATGTCCCTCACACTATTTCTAGCAACGTTTTTCTCCGATAGTACCTCGGGAGAAAGGGGGAGAGGAGATTTTGGAAGCATTATGACTACGGCAACAAAGAAAGGGTGTCCTTACCCTAGATTTGACGACTAGGAGCTACGCGGACGATCGAATAGCTAGGACTCGCGGACAGGTGTGGACGGCTAGGATTTGTGTAGGCCATCGGATGGATGGGGCTTGCATGGGTGATTGGATGGCTGGGACTCGTGAACAAGATTAGATGGCTACTAATCTCCCATCTCTTTAGCTGAATCAAGCGCCCCATATAAAGCCCCCTCAACCCCAACATACAAAGGGTCCTATGATTCCAAAAATTCCACATCATCGGGGAAAGTTAGTGGACAAACACATGTTGGAAACTACATGGAAAACCTAATGAAAATGAAAAAAGGAGAAGGAATCAAATATTTATAAGGTCTCGGCACAAAAATTTCGATGGACTTCATCAGGCAATTACTCAGGAGCAATATGACAATACTGTACAAATTCTGGCCAGTTGAAGATACAAGATAACTATGTTGGATTCTCAGGTATAGAGAGACTTCAATTTCAGTTGATGCATGGATAATTGATGTAGGGAACTAGTGACCACATAGTATTTAATAAGGAATTCTTTTCTTATATTTACAAAGGAACAAAATCCCGTGTAATAGTTTGACTCCCAAATGGTAATATCACTATGTTACCAAAATTGGCACTTTTTTCTCTGTCTCTAGATTTTGCAAGGATAATTTTTGTCGTGCCATATTTAGTTCCGAAAATTGTCTATTTCAAGACCTTTCGACGGGCAAGCTGATAGGCTTGGGTAGAGTTGCGCAAGAACTATACTTTTGGATTAATTCCCCGTAAGATTTAGATTTTTTGAATAAAAAAATTTATAGTAGTGCGATCAGCAAGAATAATCTTCTTTTTCATTAGCAATTGGGTCACAATGCAAGCTATCCTCACCCAAAATATCCGATATGCCCCTCAACTGAACAGTCTCGAAAATCTTTTCCATCTAGTGCATCTTGAGCTAATAAAATTTTGTCACTGCTTCATATGGTTTTGGGGTCTTTATCATATCCCTCATCATGATGGATCTCATTTTTTTCTCACTATTGTTGACGATATTCCCATGCTACTTAGGTATATCTTATGCAGTCAAAAAGTCAAACTTTTAGTCACCTATCACGATTTCTTTCCTTGATTAGGAATCAGTTCAATAAATATGTGCAAAAAATTCGTGTAGATAATAATCGTGAATTTTTCACTTTTGATTCCAAAGAATTCATGTCTTCCCATGGAATAATCCACAAAAATACTTGCACTTACACTCCACAATAAAATGGAGTTGTTAAGCACAAGCACAAACATTTGTTGGAAGTAGCTCGTGCATTGAAATATCAAGCTTCTATTCCTAAGTCCTTAGGGAGATTGTGTGGTCACGACTGCCTATTTAATTAATTGCACGCCAACTCGGATTATCAATTACAAAACTCATTTTGAAATGTTGTACAATAGAAGACCAAACAATGATCATTTTCGGGTTTTTGGATGTCTGTGTTATGCAAGAAATGTGGGCCCCATAAGCAAAATGGACCCTCGATGAACTCAATGTGTGTTCATGGGATACCCCTTCTTTCAAAAAGGATATCGAGTTATTGATATTTCTACAAGTGAATTTTTCATTAGCAGGGATGTTACATTCCATGAAGACATATTCCCTTTCAAGGAAATAATATGTTCACCAAACTCAACTTCACCATCTTTAGAAAGACAATGACCATTTTTATCTGGTGAAGATCTATCGTTACCTTTGCCTCATTATCTTGTTGCACCAAAGCCATCCACGACAGAAGCTATGCCAGCATGAGAAGAACCTCATAGTACTATGGAGGAATCATAAGAAGTGGATATTTCTCCTTCTTCATTAGGCACTTTGGAAACTTTTTCTCATTTCTCACTAGAACTTGAACCATCTCAGCAACTTCAACAGTCCCAACAACACTTTCGTCCACCACATGGACTAGAGATTATATATGTTCTACAATGAGTTCTCTAAGTACACATTATCCCATCACGGCTATCCCTCGAGCACATGAATCGCATTAACCGAATATCAAAAGTACGGGAACCATCTTCTTTCATTGAAGCGGCACATGATCCTCAGTGGCAATGTGCAATGGAATTGGAACTTAATGCTCTCATGGAGAACCACACTTGGGATATTGATCCATTGCCTCCCCATCGGAAACCAATTGGTTGCAAGTGGGTGTATAAAATCAAGTTCAAGGCAAATGACTCTATTAAAAGATACAAGACTTGTTTGGTTGCGAAAGGATTTACCCAAAGAGAACATTTCGATTACCATGAACTTTTTCATCTGTTACTAAGGAAGTCACGGTCTGCTCCTTATCTATTGCCACCATTTAGAATTGGTCCCTGCATCAAATGGATGTCTATAACACATTTCTTCATAGTGATCTAGATGAAGAAATTTATATGGATTTTCCTCTAGGTTTATGCAGAGAGAGGGAGTCTTGAGCATGTTGTCTGCATAAATCCCTATATGGGCTGAAGCAAGCATCCAAACAATGTTACGCCAAGTTCACTGCTGCACTAATTAATGCAGGATTTCAGTATTCAAGCTTGATTATGCTTTGTTCACACAAACTGCAGGGAATTCATCAATTTATTTATTGATTTATGTTGATGTTATATTCATCATGAGAAATAATGAATATCATGTTGCAAAATTCAGGGAGTATCTACATTCCACCTTTCATATCAAAGACTTTGGGCCTCCCAAGTACTTTCTCGGCATTGAGATTGCTCGGAATGACAAAGGAATCAACCTCAGTCAAAGAATTTCATCTTGGAGATTGTTTTAGAAGCAGGATTATTAGGATGTAAGCATGCAATTATCCCAATCAAGCAAATTACCAAACTTACAACACATGAGTATGATCGGGGATCTTCTTCATCTACTAAGGATGCATTACTCAAGGATCCATTAAGATATCAGCGACTCGTTGGCAAATTAATATATCTTACTATGACAAGACATGATATATGCTATGCGATATAGATCCTTAGCCAATTTATGCATATTCCAAAGCAATCCCATATGAATGCAGCTTTAAAGGTTGTGAAATATTTAAAGGGGTATTCCAGACTTGGCATATTCTTATCTTGTGATTGCAACATGAAGATGATAGCTTTTTGTGATACAGACAATGCTACTTGCCCAATGACTAAGAGGTCCATCACTGGTTTCTATATCAAGTTGAGAAATTCAATGATATCATGGAAAACGAAAAAGCAATCGACCATATCATTATCACCAGTCGAATCAAAGTATTGAGCCATGGTGAAGGCCACATGTGAGATTGTTTGGATACAAGGACCACTATCAGATCTTGGAATATGGATCAATAGACCCAATAATTTTTTTGCGATAACGACACTGCACTCAAATTGGCAGCAAACCCAGTTTTTATGAAAGGACAAAATACATTGAGGTTAATTGTCATTTGACTTAAGACAAAATCAAAGGAGTCCTTGTGACAAAGGGCATTGGAACCGTGCAACAACCTATAGACATTTTTACTAAGCTCTTATGCCGAAGGCAACACACATACTTATTAAGCAAGCTAGGTGTCCTAGATATATAGAGACTACTAGCTTGAGAGGGAGTGTTGAAAATATATCCAAAGATTCCAATATCTATTATATTCGAAGATTTTGATATCAATTATAGACAAATTGATTTGGTTAATCTATGATTAATCCAAAGAATTGGAAATTGTATTTCTTGTATATTTTTTACCTTTTTCTCTTGTTTTCCTTTACATTTTAAAGAAACGTTGTATATAATACAGAGTAATATACTAAATATAATTTTTCTCATTTCTCTCTCAATATCTGTCAAAATGCACTTGGGAAATCTCTATCACATGTAAGATGAATGGGCCCGTGATGACTGGCAGTGTCATATAATGATAATCACAAATTTGGTTCCAAATAAATGTCGATTAGTTCGTTTTATATTTCCTTGTGAAAAATATTTGGCAAGTGCAGATGGAATAGCTCTTCAATAACAAAAAATAATTAAAATGTGTTTGTATTTCACCGAAACAATCGGAAAGATCTCTTCTTTTAGGTTTTCTTAGCTCCCTTATTGTCACTTAAATGAAGGCCATGCAACAACCAAAACAAAGTATTTTTAGTTACCAAGTTTAATTTCCAATTGCCTTGGTTTTGTTGGAAAATTGTCTTGGCAACCATGTCAAATAGTGCTTTCATTCTCAAATATTCAAGATCCATTGCATACCTAATGGCTGTCGAACATTGGTCGTCGCTCTCACATCTTTGTGTGGTCACCCATTCCCTTATCATCGTATAGGTTAATTGAATGTCTTGAATTTGACTCTTTCACATAATCCAATCCCCTTGCCATCGCATAGGTTAATTGAATGTCTTGAATTTGAGCCGTTTATAAAATCCAATCTGTCGGAAGATTTGAATGTTCAAAATCTAATACCAGATTTGTCTTCTTATTCTTGGTCGGTGGTTCTTTGTAATCATCCAGGAGTGCATCGTTGCATATATGACTCCAACTTTGACCTTGGAAAAGTTTTGCACTACAAGACAAAATAAGGGGTCGCATATTTGTTCATGTCATGGGTTAAAAGGTAATTGTCAGGGAATGAAATAAAAACAAAGGGTTTTTTCTTTTGTATCTCCTGCTCGCTTGCAGGAGCCGCACAAGTGTAGCCACTTGAAGGAAAAGAAGGAGGACGCACGTTCTTGTCTTTTCCCTTCTTTTCCCGGCCTAATGAAAAGAGCTTTGATTTTGTGCAGTGAAAGTAACTGTAACTCCGATTCTCCAATTATATTAAATTATTTGCTACTAGTTCTCCCTTTGAATATTAATGCTTGAATCAAATCTCATAGGTTTTTGGTATCTTTTATTGTTTGTAATTAGTCTTCACGTTGCTTCAGACTCCTTTTTCTTCGTGGGTATAAATGGTTCAGTCTTTGATTTTTTTGCATTGATTCAATTACAAGATCTCGGTTAGCTTCCCTGTTCATATTACAACACCTTCCTTGTCATTGCTCCCCTCTTTCCTAAGGTAAAAGAACGGTGATGGGTTTTATAAAAGGTGCTGGGCCGCCCATGTTGGGCCAAACCCAACCCATAACTCAAAAATGGCCCATTAAAGAATATAATTATTTTGTATAAAATAAAAATATAAAATAACATTAGAAAACAAAGACAAATGACAACGTTCAGCAATTTTGGGTTTTTGGTGGATTCTCTCTCTCTGAAGAGAAAGAACTCATAGACTTTAATCAATTATCGAAGGATCAATTCCTCTTGAGACTGGAATAGTATTTAATCCGTGAAAAATAAGGTACATCCATCTTGGTGATGTCATTTACAATCGTTGTTGCAAGAATCTTAGAACACGTTTCCGCATTTGTGTTTTAGTAATACTCGATGGTTCGAGTATACGTTTTTTATTTGGAATACGTTTCCGACATTGGTATCAAAGCCTAGTGTTGTTGTTTCCCAATTATTGTTGTTGTTTATAAATGGATTAATGGCCAGAATTCATGAAACGATGCCAACGAACACTTGGGGGCACAAAACCCGACATCCGACCTTTATGTTTGACACCCTATCTCAAAGTTTCATGAGTCAAAATTTGTTTTTGAATGTGTGGGATCGAAATTCTCGTCAAGACGAGATAATCGACTGGTGGCATGCCGCTTGGGGAGGCCGGACATGCCTGCTGGTGTGGCCAGAAATGGCAGTTCGTCGAGCATATGTGTTGCACATGCGCAACGAGCACAAAATCGTTGGCACGTGCGTGTCACACGCGATTAACATCATCGAGATGTTAGCCAACGTTAAAAGTTAAGTCAGTTGATCTAACCTGACCAGGCGACCCGTTGACCGTTAATTGGCAATGATTGTTAATTTTGACCGTTGAATGGCGTTGACCCCAAAAAAAAAAAAAAGAAGAAAATGTGTTTTTTCAATTGCATTCACCATGAATTATATGTAATCCATTTTTTTGTTTTGCATTTGTTGTAGAAACAGTGGCACGCCATCACATGCGCGCACCTATTCACATATTGTTAGATGGACAAAAGGTAAGACTTGCAAAGATGATAATTGAGTTAACCGATTCTCGATGGGAATGTGATAACATAATGGAATATGTGATCAAGGTCAATAAGATGATACAAAACATCATCTAGAAGGGTTATCCCATGCCTAATTTTGAAAAGGTGGGAGCCCTAATTAACACTTTAAAATCTGAATGGCAAATAGTGTTAAATCATATAAGAGAGGTCAATGTGGTTCTAGCTTATAAGCAGTTTGCAATGGCTTTTGTGGGGAATACTATTAAAAAAAAAAAGACAAGAAGACTTCAACCCTAAGAATGAATTAGACCTAGTGCGGAATGAATGTGCCAAGCAGAAACCTTAAGGGATTTTGTATGTCTTCTCTTGGTTGTCAAAGAGGGAACTTAAGTTTACTAAGGAATTTAAAAAGCCATTCCTTGTTCATAAGCTAGATGAGCATCATTGAATTTGTGGTCTTTTAGGATGTTTTTGAATATCTTATGTAGATAGTTTCTTCTATGTTGATGTTGTTGTATTTTCTGTTGTATTGTTTACTATATGTAAATGGGATTTTTAGTTAATAGATGTTTAATGTCAATTGTTCATGTTATTATTAATTCTTGTGGATAGTTCAAAGGAGTTTTAAGTAGCTTCAAACAACTTATTTTGCATAGAATGTTATATTAATGACAATTTTAGTTTAGGATTTTAAATGATGATCGGAAACAATCATGATCTTTTGATTTTGAAACATTATTTAAAATTATTCATCAATATGAGTATTTTATGCAAAATAAATATATAAACGATAGACATTAATTATTCATACATGTGTTCTAATATGTTCAAATTCAATGATTTGACAACTAAGAGCGTAATCGCTGAATTGATTAGAGGAGAGAAGCTGAATGACAATAATTATTAAATATGACATATGAAAATCAAATATATACGGTGTGTCACCTTGAGCTAAAAGACAATCACCTCCTAGAGGCTAAGCTAGAAACATATATTTATTACGTTGATTCTAACTCACAAGGGGTTCCATTTCCTTAAAAGGGAAACAATCCCCAGCCGCCGTGCACACTAACCAATGGACGATTCCAGGGGATCACTGTTGCCTGGGTCCCGCCTCTTGTGGGCTAAGCTAACATTAAGATAAAATAAAGTAATAAAAAGAACGTAAAAGTCAAAAAGTTGAAAAGAAGGACACCTACGGTTTTGCGATCCAGCGGCGAACGCCTTTCATAAAATGCGCAAATTCAAGTATGTTATTCTTGCTCCATTTAAGCTAATTTATCTTTTTGGTGAGGAAATATGTTTGTATCGTTAATATTAAGCCTTTAGCGTATGATTAAGGAAGAATGTTTCATATATTCTGCTATTCTTTATGATTACTAAAAATTATTTAGGCTGTCAATAATTTTTTTTTACACTGAAGTTTTTACGTGAATCTTAATATTATTGTTGGCTTCATCTTCTTAGCATTTTGGCATTATCTTTACTTATTGCGAGATTGTATTGGCTGATTATTGTGGATTTCAGTTGGTTTAGTTCTGAAAAGAGAAATTGATCCTAGATGAAATTTGTTCTTAGTAAATTGTTGCTCTGGGTTCTCTCCAGCAACTGTGGCACAAGATATATATTAACCAACATATGCCAAGATTGATGTCGTGAATGAATCAAGGGTGGATGATGGCTTGAACAAGAATAACTTGGCGTAAATAGAGTGGAAATATTTTTCTTGTGACACCTAAATTCCTTGATATAAAAGTTGCACTCGAGCATAAATCATAGAGGTCAATCAAGTTGTGTTCAAATTCGTTAATTTCATGCCGGGGAGTAGGTCGTATACTTAGGGTGTGCAAAATCGCAGTTCACATTCCTAAATCGGACATTCCGACGACATTTAGTCATGCGATTGTCGCCATTGCTAGAGGCTTTGCACCTCTCTTGAGTTCAGTCCATTCGGTAATATCGGGCTTACGATACAAAACGGGACTCACGTTTACAGCCATCTTATTTTCTTCGACGCTGCACCTTTCATACCGGCAGAAAAATAGAGCGACGACTAAATCTAAACAGACAGTTTCACAAGCAACGTAAATTTCTGAACAAATCAAGTTCCTGGATGGAAACTTGACTTCAATTCATACGCTGGCAACAAATTCCAACCAAGCAAGCTAAGCAGCATAACAGCTTTGCTTCTACTGGATCCCATATGCACGCGTCCCCTCTCTCTTCCCTTTGAATATCTCTATGAATCTGACTCGAATCATTTGCAATTTTTGGGGCAATTTAAAACTAGACGGCCCTTAAATGAACCATGTAAAGAGCCCTGGAGGATGTTTGATCATTCACATAACAAATCTCTCCTTCATCTTGTACCTACTAACATCTTTGTAATGCGCTTCTCGATTGTGTGGAGATTATAGCTATTAGGATGTGTTTGAAAATAATTCTGTTTTTAAGAACAACTTTTTTTAAGAAATAGTTTTTTTCTATTTCTACTCATTATAATAGTTTCTGAATAAAGCAACATGTTTAGTAACTACACAATATTTCTAGTTTCTAAATAGAAAAAGGACAAGAATGTGTTTGATACAACCCACAAGTTTTTTTTTTTTTTTTTTTTGGTGATATAGAATTTTTTTAATGTTTTAATTATTTGTTATATTTTTTCCTTTAATTTCTTTTTTTTTTTTTTTACTCTCTTCTTCTTCCTCCTGTTTTTTTTTCGTCGGCAACTGGTGGATGGTGACAGGGGGTGGCATATAGGGTAGGCAATGGGCAGCAAGGAAAAAGAAGAAAATAAAAGAAAGAAAATGACTTATTTCTATAAATTATTTTTAAGAATAATAAGCTATTTTTTTTTTACTTCTTGTTTTTATTCCAAATCTATTTCCCGATTATTTTTCTACTTTAACGTTACCAAATGCTAAAAAAAAAAAAAAACATAGGAATAGAAATGTTACCATACTGAGCAGAGCCTTAACTTGTTTTTTCGTCCATTTATTTAGAAGGATTTTCAATCGGAAAAGATGTTTGGTTATGCTAAATGAGACAAGTCTATCCAACATCGTTTTCACTTGACAACGTTTGCCTGCTATGTGTAAATGTCTGGTCCATTTCGTTCGCAGCTACGTGCCTAACGTGAATTTCAACTGCTCTCACGATGATAGGATCGAGAGAGAGGCGCCCCACCATTTTTAGCGTGACCAACTGACCAAAACCCTATTTAAAGATACGCTTCCCTTTCCGGGTGATGTCCGAACAAAAACAAAACAAAAGCAGAAACAGATGACCAACCCAGCACCATATCGAGTCCCATGTGTTGCGCCGCATACAGGCGGCACGTGCTTCTTCGTCGCTACACCGTCGCAAAAATGCTTTGCCTCGCTGGCCAGCTTCACTTCGAATGGCAAAGTTCTGGTGAACGCTTGGATTCGAGCATTCGGGGATCTAGAAGACATGCGCGTGTTTGCATGACGTTTTCTCGTTGGATATGTTATGTCTTTGTGGATGACCGAATGGGGCGGGGAGTCAAGAGATAGATATAAAAGTCGACAAAGGTCCCTCTCGCCCAACTAATCCATGTCCAAGAGAAACAACATCGTGTTTTAGGGTTTGGCCTTTTGCTAGGAGCGTTGACCGTGATGGAGACCTCTTTTAATCTTATATATAGAGATCGTGATCGTTTCCTCTTACGCATTTAGGGATTGGATTCCCTATCGTTGCTGTCGTTGTTCTCTCGCCAAGCAAGTTTCTGTATGCTTACCCTCCAATTTTGTAGAAGTAACGCCAGATGACAGACCCTTGGATCATGCCTCGCCACGTTTCTTTTTTATAGGTGAGCGCATTTAAGACGCCAAATGGAGAAGGGGAGACCAAAGTTTTTTTTTCTTTCTGGCTAGTACTCAAGTCTACTCAAGTGACAAGTGAGTGATTATGATAGAAATTTTTTTATTTATGACCGCCCTCTGGACACTTGTAAGGCATATTTGATGAATAAATAGTTTCATTTCTAATGTGTAGGCCATAATGAAACCATAGATTATCAGCGCCTTGAAAATTATAGACTTTATCTCCCTCAAAGAGGGACTTGTCAACAAGATCTTAATCGCGGTTTTGTTTGTGATGGGTAATAGTCTATCTTTTATTCTTGAATTTTTAATCTGTCTAATTAAGTTCTTGAATTTGCATAACTTTGCTAATTGAATTTGCCACAATCAATGCTCATTTATTTGGAGCTAACTAAACTCGATCAACTTTTCCAATCATGCTTGCCCTACTTCAAATCCAATTAATTGGAATCGGTTATTTGTCAAAGCTAGCCAAATTTAACATAAAAACCTTTTTTTTTAACTAAAAATTCAAAGATGACAATCGCGATCAAATCTTGAGCGATACGATTTCTCTACATGAACATTACACTTGAGCTTTTCAAATGTGACTTTCTCCAACTCCAGCAAACTCTTTAGCTTCAAAAAAGCAAATTTGGAGGTGAAGGGGTTTGATTAGAAACATTATGCGAATGTAAGAACTTGATTGAAAAAACATGCATTAATAGACTTTTATCTAGGAAGTTGATGCTTTCTTTCAGTGCGATATAGTCATTGGCCATATATATATATGGCGTCAGCACTTCACTAATAAACATAAAAAGTATTATGTTTAATTATGTTTTCTCCTTATGAATGTTACATATAAAGCAACTCGACATACTTGCAAGTATTTTCTAATAAAGCCCGTCATGATATACTATTATTATTTCACAAAATAATTTCCTTTATTAGTCCTAATACACCCAATATCGTTCTTCTTTTGTGCCGTCATCACTTATTACAGAATTTTGCCCAAACGTTATGCCAGTACAGGTAACGCTGCTGACCGCTGAAATCCCTATCGAGGTGCTGCTATAAATGTCGTTACCGACAACGACACTAGCTAAATAAACCGGCGGGAGAAATTGTAACTTTCGATGTACTGAATGATTAAGAAAACTTACTCGTTAAGACAATAAATGATGAAGATAGGCAAAGGCAAAAGGAAAAGGAGGAACAAATAAAGATGAACCCTTTTCTTATGCCACGCTGGATTTTACGTGTTTCCGAGGACGACCCCTTTTTTTTTTCTGGTTTGATTGATTAAAGCCGACGTGACATTTGCGTGATTCGCGGTGGTGATCCACCGCCACGAGAAAAAAATCATACGCCCCGGCGGCACGGAATCGTGGTGGGAGATCGGGTGCGGCGTCCGGCGCGCGCCTTTTCATGCTCTCCTTCCTCCCCACGTCCACCAATCCAATCCGCGGGAATTCCGCGTGCATTTGTCCGTCGGCACCAAGCGGGGGGCCGCCTGAACTTCCCTCCATCGTCAAACCTCCGGCTTCCACTTGTCTGGGGGAGTACAGAACTCGCTCGGTTAGGTTCAAGATGAAATTTTTAGCGTCTGGGCGGTGACTGGACGATCGGAATCTGACAACCCTTTTCGAAATAGTCAACTCGCGGATCTGTTGGATTATGTGGCGTCACACATGATCTCGTGCGCGCTATGCAAGGATGGCTGGCGGTGTGGTGAGAGGATTCGGTGCGCCTGACTGCACCAGATGGTTGTCTCCCATATTAGTAAAGTGAAGGCTGATTAGGCGTAAGCAAATCAGGGGAAAGATCCGCCAGTTTATCGCTAAAATCTCAGTGACTGATTTAACATGATAGATTAAGCCTATGAAAAGCGGCAAAAAGAAAGGGAGCCAGAAAAGAGAGAGAGAGAGAGAGAGAGAGGGAGAGGGAGAGAAGGGGAAAAAGCAGAAGTAGACAAAAGATATCAGGTGGGGTAGGCAACAGCAGATATCGATAAAGAGGGGAAGCCCACGCTGCTTTTCTCTGCTTGCTTCGTTAATGCACAGGGAACGCGGAGTTAGAGAGAGAGAGAGAGAGAGAGAGAGGGTCCTTTGCTGGTGGCATTCGCACCCGCCTTTTTTTCCTCTCTTGTCACTCCTCCCACCATGTGACTCCCTGTTTCCGTCTCTCTCTCCTTGTCTCCTCTTTTATATGCTGTGAATGGATCAGCTTTTCGTCTTCAATCTCCGCCCATCTGACTCTTGGGTTGCTCTGGGTGCCGGATTGATGACCAGCTGGCTCTGTTGACCGCTCCCTCCGTTGCCCAATTCCCCAGTTTCGTTTTTTTTTTTTTTTTTTTTTTTTTCCCCGGGGTTTGGCGCGGGGGCCGAATCTTGGAGATGCTCTTTCTTCTTCTCCAGTGGCTCCAGTGATATCGGGTTCGCCGGAGAGGAGGGGAAGCGGCCACGAGACATGGGAAGGTTCTTGATCGCTTTCTTGGTTCTCTCGTGGGCTTCTTCGAGCTCGATAGCAGATGACTCTGTTTCGACCCGGCATGGACTCGCCAAGGATCCACTCAAGTTCATCTTGGGTCAGTGACTTTACTAGGATTTCGATGTTCTTGCTAAAATCTCGAAGCTTTGCGTTTCTTTTTATGCGAAGTGGCAGTTCTTGGAATGGGCTTGTCGGTGATTTTCCTTTTGTTTCGTTGCTAAGGCGAGATGAAGAATCTTTTCTTCGCATGTAACTTTACAATGAAGGTTATATTCCGCTGAGCAGTTATGTGCAGAAGATTCGTTTTTGGGATTGCCAGAAAGCTGGGTATTACTTTGTTTGAAGCGTTGTACTGGTTCAGTATACGATGTAGCGCATTGCCAGACCTGAGATTCTCCGCACCATGTTACTCGTATTTGTTTTTTAGCAGCATGGTGCTTGTCCCAAGTATTTGCAGCAATGCAGTTGGTGCTTTGTCGTCTAATTGTTTGTACCCGCAGGTCAAGAGAATTTGGGGCCATGGAAAAATGGCATCTCGAACGCTGCCCTTGCAGAAGCGCCTGGGCCAGAAGCGAGTGGTCCGCATAGCACACTGGTGTTAGCGGGGAATAGAACAAATAGGCCTGATATTCTTCGCAGGTTTAAGCATTATCGAGACGGTTGGGACATTTCTAATCGGCATTACTGGGCTGTAAGTCTGGTTTTTTAGTTCTTGTTCATAGCATTTCTTACCGTACTACCATTAAAATTATTTAGAAGCATTGAATCTCGTAGTAGTTATTCCTCTTTGTTTGTCTCTTATGCTGGTGGACCTAGCCAAATTGTATTGTTGTTTTGCTTCGTTTCCTTGTGTATGTACTGGCAAACATGAATATGGCAGATTGAGTTGATGATTTTTGGGATCAAGTGTCCTCGTTGTATAAGTGGATCCAATAGTTAGGTTAAAGTTTTGCGTTTTACTGTTTACCTATACAAAACTCTACAAATCCCAGTGACTGCTTTGACATTAAATTGGATGTCAGTCCTCTGTTTCTTCAGTTGCATGGATAGAGAAGCAAGCCTCACATGACAGTGCATCCCTTCGTCTCATTTTGAGAGTTACTTGTTTTGTCTCCCTAGACAGCCGTTTCTACTGTTTAATCACTAAGGTTCCTTGCAAATTCTGTTAGTCTGGATTATATTCTGACAAGGAAAAACAATAATAAAATGACATCCAACAGTTTGTGTTTTGTATACTTGTGACATCTGCCTTGTCATGATCAAAATCAAGTTGGCATATGTATTTGTACTTCAGATGTCGTCTACAGCATTTTGATGCATATTAATTGGATTTGTGTCATATAATTTCCAATCTGCAAGGACACATTGGGGTAGTTACATTAAATGTTTCTATTATATTAAGAACAAGTTAAATCTCCGCTATTTACCTGATTTTTCTAACCATCTTTCTTTGCAGTCTGTTGCATTCACAGGTGCTTTTGGTTTCGTGCTTGCTGTCCTATGGTTTGTTTTTTTTGGGGTGGCTCTACTGGTACATCATTGCTGCAGATGGCAAATGACAATAAAAGACGGAGGATCTCCCAATTCACAAAGAATATGCCTCATAATGCTCCTGCTCTTCACATCTGCCGCTGCGTAAGAACCCAACTTCAAGCTCATATCGATAAATTGTTAATGTCAATGTATTTTCACTTCCTTTTTCCCATTATTTGTCTTCTCTTTATCCATTCTTTTTTATCCTTTCATCAGTGAATTTTCTGACTTTTGGTGGTTTATTGGAGTGAAATTCACTTAATTGGATGAGGGGTCCTCTTTTATGCATGTATAACTTGGTTGGACGTACTAATGTTATAGTAATGTCATGTCTGATATGATCATATGAGCACATCATTCACTTCTTGCTAAGTAGTTTCTATCTGTCTCCTACTTTCGTGAGTTTTGTCTTCCTTAGCAAATCACCCACGCATTGTGTGTGCATAAGAGTAGAGGATAGAGATTTCCGTGCGTTCCATTGATTGTTCATGTGGAGATTTTGCCAGTGGAAGTTTCTAATGACTTTTCTCTTCTTCACATTCTCTATGAACTGTTATTTTTTCATTCTTATTATTGTTTACTTGGCTTTCTGTTGTGATGTGATTGACAGAATGACGTCTGCTAATATATATTTATATATATATTTTCCGTCCTAATCTGACTCTGAACTTACTCTCAGTCTTTTACCCTGGCGCTTTGCAAAGTGTGAGTCAAACTCCACATTTGAAATTAAACATACCCACCCCCTAGCCCTCCTTGAAAAGGTGGGGAATCAAACTCCCCACCTCCCCCTTCTCATGTGAGAAGGGTGGTCACTAGGGTAAACTCTTGTGGTTGACCTCTGCCAATTTAACTAAGATATATAACATCTGAAAATTGATCTACAAATTTCATTACCAATGGAATAGTCACGAGTGTTTAAGTGAACAACACTATAAAACCTTTGGATCTTCTGTTCATTTTCAAGCTCTTCTTAACACACTCTTAATCTTCGAATGTTCAGGGTTGGATGTATACTTCTATCTGTCGGACAGGATGAATTTCATGGTGAAGTTTTTAGTACTCTGAAATATGTTGTCAACCAGTCAGACTACACGGTGCAGACACTCAGAAATGTTACTGAGTATTTGTCTCTTGCAAAGAATATCAGTGTGGCCCAAATTTTCCTTCCATCCGATGTCATGAGTGATATAGACAAGTTGAATCAAGATTTAAATGCTGCGGCAGATACTCTGGCAGAGAAGACAAGCGAAAACTCTGGAAAAATAAGAAGAGTATTTAATGCAGTGTACGTATTGTCCTTGCAACACTTTTAACATACTGAGTTCTTATTGGTATTTGAGGCAACAATAAGTTTTTTCGATGCATTTGTGCAGGCGCTCAACATTGATCACTGTAGCTGCTGTGATGCTTCTGCTGTCTCTCATTGGACTTTGTATGTATCTGCAACACTGCTATTATTTACAATCTCTATCTGACAAGTATGATTTTATTTCTTCTTGTCTTCTTGCCTCTAATTCATTATATTTTCATCTCCCAGTGTTGTCTGTCCTTGGCCATCGGCATGCAATATACTTGTAAGGCTTTTGCATTGACAATGATCTTTTTGCAATGCAACAGTGATTTGCATTTTTTTTCTCAATAATGTTTTATTACTCGAGTCTAACGTGCTATCTCGTGTCTTTGCAGATTTGTCATAAGTGGGTGGCTACTTGTTGCTGTTACTTTCATCCTCTGTGGAGTTTTTGTAATTTTCAACAGGTCAGATGCTGAACTCCACTGCAAGCATCTTTGTCAATTCTCCCTAGCCTCTGTATTCAATAAAATGAAAGATCTGCTTGAAGAATTCTATTTAGGTGCATGCAGAATGCAGACTTTATTAGTTCATTTATTTCTCTGAGACATAATCTGCATGCGGACTTCATTACTTTACTAATATCATTCTTATGTTTGAGGTTTGATGTTTCATATTCTAAATTTGAACCTCCAACAGTTCCTATTTCTTCATTATTTACTTCTATTTCCTGTTATATGCTTTCTTGTGTTGTATCCTAAAACTTTTTAGCTTTTGCTTGCATTGCCATTATATTAACTGGTTGTACCTCTCATGACTAGACTAAAATTCAATCCTGTTGCCTGAATCTATGCCTTCTTAAGATCTTTAATGTTTTGAGAATATATTCATGTCATGTGAATGAGAATACTGGGAATGATAGAAACTTAACCATTGCTTTTCCCCTTTGTCTCAGTACAATTTCTGACACTTGCATGGCAATGGAAGAATGGGTGGAGAATCCCCATGCTGAATCTGCTCTTAGCAACATCCTTCCTTGTGTCGACCAGAGAACTACAAATCAGACACTAGTACAGAGTAAACAAGTCATCACGAGTATTGTCAATGTTGTGAATCAATTTATATATACCTATGCCAATACATACCCAGCCCAGGGCAATCTGTATTACTACAATCAGTCTGGACCTATGATGCCGCCTCTCTGCTATCCATTTGACTCTGCTCTGAAAGATCGCCAATGTGGACCACAAGAAGTGTCCATCGCAAATGCTTCTTTGGTATGATACTCATTGGCCATTATTTTGTCCTCCGCTTTCTACTAAGAGAACAAGCCATTGCAATACATATCCATTTGTGGGGACACATTAGGTCCTTGGTGCTAAAGTTAAAGCTGTTAAAAATGATAATTTTAATCATTCACGAGGTCCACATCTGATGTCTTTGTCAAAAAAAGACCTGGTTTGGGTTATTGTTGATATTTCTTTTATTCATTATCAGTGGTCAAGTTTTGTTGTTTTTGTTTCTCTAACACATACTTCTGAGAACAATTACTTTGAAGCTAAGTGACACCTGCAAGTGCGAGATTCGGTGATCCCGTGCATTTGTCTGCTTTCCTTTCACTGACGAAATACTTCTGGGATTTCCCTTTTGTATTCTTCATGATAACTAAATCCCAAAGTAGTTAGTCTTTCACGGTTTCTGTCAAAGTTCTGTACTAGTGGGCGAAAATCAATAAATACATCCTTTGCTTGCCTAGTCGCTCTTAATAAGCTGCAGTAGTTTAAGAGAAACGATCAGCCAAGAAACACCTAGTCCCTTTCCTTATACTTCGACTGGTTGCATTATTAGCCTCAATAGATTTTTTGACTTCTCCATTTCTTTTGAAATGTTTTCAGGTCTGGGAGAATTACACATGCCAAGTATCTGCATATGGCATATGCACTACACCTGGTAGAATCACCCCTGCAATTTACACGCAGTTAGTGGGGGCGGTGAATGAAAGTTATGCACTCGAGCACTACGCCCCTCCTCTGCTCAGCCTTCAAAATTGCGACTTCGTGAGGAACACATTCCAGGTGATAACCACCACTCATTGTCCCCCTCTGGAAAGTCATCTGAGGTTGGTCAACGCTGGACTGGGCTTGATCTCTATAGGAGTCATGCTATGCCTTGTCCTCTGGATACTCTATGCAAACCGCCCCCAAAGGGAGGAGGTGTTTGCGAAGCTTTCCTTACCAATCAAAGTCTGCAGGAACTTCAGGAGTGATACCACTGACAACAATATCAACGGTGGCAACAACAACAATGTTCGTCGTGATACTGTGTCATCCAACACGAGTTAGTGTATTTTAGATCAAATAGTAGGATCATTATAAAAGTGTGTAGTTTACTTTTTCCGCTTTTCATAGCTCGAGCGTCCTATGACGGCAGGAAAAAAAACCAAGTGGGGCAAAGCTTCACTTTGAGTTTTTGAGGTTAAAGCCTTTTCAACTGTATCCTGTTACTAGCATATAGTGATTTCATTCTTGTTTCTTTTCTCCCAAAAGAAAATGTGGCTTGCGAATGTGCAATTCACGGCATCTACTTATTAGAGTTGCTCGTTAATATGGTTATATTTTAGCACCTCCAGTAATTCACCGGTTTTCCAGCTGGGAAGCGACTCTTCCCTCGAAGGATATTACCAAGTATTTAGGCTGCAGCCATCTTCAGATGAAGCTTGCAGCCGATAGAGACAGCGACGCCTGTTTATAGAGAATCTATGTGCTTCAGAAAGCAAAAGCAATTTTCTGTATGATAAAGGCTTGTGAGTAGAAGGCATAAGAAGAGAGAAGCAAAGAAAATTGAAAAGCATAAGGTGTGTTCATCAATTAAGAATTTTCTCTGGGGAACGAAAAAGAAAACAGAGGGATCATGGACACTGAATTAAAATTCCACTGTAGATCAGCATCTCCTTGACACCGTACCCTTTTCTACGTTGTCATATCTCTGCAAAACCACATGCGCGTTTAACTAGAAATGCAACAGATCGACCAAAACTCAACAACAGGATTGAGCAGAGACCAGTATGAAGATGGCGATCCAGACCCGAAACTGCCACGTCGCCCATCCCTTTTCCTCGAAATGGCCACTCTTTTTGGACCCCTTGTGCGCCGCCTTGTGCCCTCCCTTGTCCGCCGCCCTGCTTTTCACTCCGATCATCTCGCGAACCCCATGGATGACGATCCACTCATTCACGTACATTTCCGGGTGCTCTACGGCGACCTTATTAACCATGAAGGTGTCGCCGGATTTCGTGATGCGAATGCCGTACCCTTTCTTGTACGTCGGCAGCGCAGGCCCATTACTGAACTCAGCCAGATCACTCCGCAGGAGCTTACACCGAACCACGTGCTGGAGAAAGATCGAAGCGTCCTCGCTGAAGTTGCCCTTGTCATGCGTCATCGCCTTGTCGACTGGAGCGAACAGAGTCAACGTAGCAGTCCGATACTCGAACCCCAGAAGCTGCATTCCGAGGATAGAACCCATCACAGAATACCCTGAAGATTTCATCTTTCTTGAAGCCTCGTGGAACGAGCCATCGCCAGGAAAGCCCGCGCGGTTTCCCCTCTTCAGCGAGGGGACGCAGTTCAGATCCAGCGTGGGTCCCTGCACGGGCGAAGAGAGCTCGAAACCCGGGTCGAAGAACCTCTCGACTCCGAAAACCGTCAGGGACTTGTCGGCGAACAGAGGCAAGCCGTCGATCTTGACGCCGTTGAGGTAAATGGACGGGTCGCCGGGCAGAGAAGTGACGATGAGGGAGCGGTTGCCCAGCGCGGTCGGGACGGCGGTGCCGTAGGGAAGCGAAGCGAGGAAGCGATGGGAAAGAGAGAGTGGAGCGAAGTGGAACTGGAGGAGGGAGAGCGAGGGCTGGCCGGACCGGGAGAAGGCGGTGTCGCGGGGGGCGAATATGGTCAGGGACTGAGAGCGCGGGATGACCGACGTCTGAGAGATGAGCTCGAGGGTCAGAGCCATCGACGTGAAGCGGGCGCCGGAGAGGACCCGGGCGGCTTGATGGAGGGAGTCGGAGTGAGGGGCGGAGGAGAGGGAGAGCGGAGGGATGAGGGCGAGGATGACGGCGGTGGCGACGAAGAGGACGAAGGGTAAGGACGCCATTGATCGAGAAGCTTGGAGAGAGAGTGGTTTCTCAGTTCGGTTGGCTCTGATTGAAGGTGGAGCACTGGAGAATGAAATGAGCAGAAGGGATTCTAATTGACGAGCCCGAAGATTTGGCGGGAGACTGCACCTGCACCGTTTGGTTAGTTAGAAATAGTTACAGTTTTTTGGCAGTACCTGTGCAATGACGAAACTAACCTCAGAGGCTGAAGCGGATTTCATCATTATGCATTTTCCTTTTTTTTTTCTTTTGGCAATCTTGAATCTACATCTTATAAATCGCAGTACGTACACGCTTACAGAGCAGCTAAGAGCTTGAATGCTCCTATTGACGCGAACAAGAATTGCAAGTAGATCGATCCAATCATCAAACTTCAAGAAGATTGGTCTGCATGGAGAGATCTCCCAGCCCTGTGAAAGAATTGTGAATGCGGAATGAGGAACGTGCTGAAGGCAAATGAGGGGATAACTTGCACATTCAAAGCCCCTCGATCGCTCCGTCGCGCTCATTCAGGCCCTTACCGGATGTAGAGGTATGACAATTCATTCAAATTCGATCGAACAAAAAGGAGAAGAGAAGGTGCCATGACCCATTATTGGAATCAATTATATGACTCGTCTTTAAAGTATAGAATTCAATCATATAGTAAGATGAAAATAGACACGGGGAGAAACAAGTGCAGGCATGCTATTAGATCATCCCTTCCTAGTTCCCACGCATCGGGTCATACGTTTTGAAAGCTTCTCTCTTCATGAACCATAAACAAAAATAGCTCCTTGGCCACGAAAAGCAACTAATTCTCCTTAAGCGAGAAACAATCCTGCTCGATCATCAATGTACAACTCCGTAAAGCACAAGTACAGGACAAAATTCCAACTCAGAAATCAACGGCGACACCCACTGGTCACCCTCTACCATACTTTCAGAACACGTCCATTAACTAGGCCACGGAATCGCACAATCTCACCTAAAATCATGTAATTTTGTCCAAAAAGCATCTGTACAATCCATATCAGACCTTCAAAAGGCAGTAACTGTGTAACGGGCCAACTGGTGCGGGAGTATTCAGGGAATTCCTACTGCAGAGGTTGATTTTACCTTTTCTTTTTTTTGGCACCTCAGTGTGTGTAACGACTGTCCTTCAAAAAATATGTTAATTCCAGCTTCTTCTTGGCCTGAAACGTCGTTGAAGGAAACAGAAAAGAAATAAGAAAATCTAACTCCAAACAAACAAACACCAACACCACACCCCCCCCACAAAAAAAAAAAAAAAAAAAAAAATCTCTTTTTCAAATTCCAAAATAAAGGATCAGCAATCCTAGCATCCGGGAACAATTTTGCCCTTTTACCCGCTATAAAATTCTTTAGTTATTTTCCCTAAACTGATAAGTACCTACTCAAAATCATATGTTTTTATAAGAGTGTAAATGGTGGTAATACTTCCGATTCTTCTGCCGTGAACGCCAGTAGCACGCAAGGGCTCCAAAGGCACAGCTAGCAACAGCAATTGCTAACGCGGCTCCTATAGGCACCACAATCGCATTTGTTGAGGCCGCTGAATCTTCCAGAGCTACATTAGCTCCTTCCTTCTGAATAATATCTTTCTTCTGGTAAATAGACACAAGGGTCTTCCCATAGTACTGCTTCAGAAATTTAAAAACCTCATCCTGGTCCCAGTCAATATTAATAGAACCATCATTCCTTCGACTGTCAGACCGATGACAAGATGAGCAAAGCTGTTTTGGAGGCCAAATGATTTTTGGAAACTTGGGATCGGCAGTGCCTAGAGAAGCTTCATCTTTCATCAATCTCTCATTTACTTTGTTATGTGTACTCCACAACCAAAGTGCAAAATCACGTGTCGTCTTGAATGGAGTAGAAACGCTGAAGAAAATATTTGCACATGGTAAATGGTACTAATATTAAAAAAGCTTAAAGCATGTGGTTATTAGATAGTTGTACCTTGAACACATTTCATAGAAATGTTGGCGACACTCCTCACAGATGAAAAAGTTGTGGATAAAATCGCATATGGCTCCAAATGCAAACTGACTCTCTCCATCTTCAATTCTTACAGATAGAGAATGAAGAAGCACCCACAATCCACAGCTGCAAAAGAACCGAATCGGCTGAATTAAAAAGTGCAACAAGAAATGACATAAGCTTCTGCCACATTATACTGAACCTTCCAAAAATGATGCTTAGGTGAGAGCGACGAGTCAGGCTTCAAATAAAGGAGAACAATAATACCTAAATCCTCTAGTATCATTCTTGCTGCCACGGCAGAACATCTGCAACAAAACACAATGAATGCCAAAATTTAGCTCTTGAAATGCATAGGTAATTGAAATTCCAGGGCGAGGGAAATGTGAAATAGTTAGAGGAAAAAATTTCTTCTATTGTTAAGTCCAACATTTTGTCAATTTGTATGAGCATGGTATGAAAAGGATGAAGATAAAAACATCAACTTATTTTCGCACCCAGCTCGTGGGCTGAGGCACAATACCCAACTGCTATTGTCGCAAAATCGATGATTGCTCTTCAACAACTAAATTACCTCATTTCAGAGTTGCTCTCCACTTATGTATCATCTCATGTTCTCTTTTACTAGCACTTGGGGAAGTCACAAACCCATCATGTTTACCATTTGATGCACTACCAGAGTGTCAATTGCATGAAGGCGACTGTGAATATTGTGAGTTTCTATGGCCGGTACCATTATAGCATCCTAGACCAGAAATCAGGTTACCAATTGCTTGATGAACCTTGTGATTTGCATGAGCTAACCTCCTTTCCTTCAGGGTTCAACCTTTATTTGCAACCTTTTCACATTTTCTTTCGTATCTCATTAAGACTTGACAAGTCACACCAAATCATTGGAGTTCAACATTATTCTCAAGCACAAGGCATCACTACCAGAGTCCAAAGACAAGTCATAACACTGTCAAGCACCCTATGAAACTACAGCAGCTCTACCTATTATAATTCCATTCTTGTGCTTTGGCTGAGGATGACAATGTCACACATACATGTGAAAATCAGACGACCTAATAACTTTTGGCAAGGCATAAAAGTTTGGAGTAAGAAGAACCTGATTGCTTAAAAAGATCACACTGGATAACATGTAATGCAGATATAAAATGTTCAAGCTACGAAACTTCTGTTACTAATGAACCATGAGAAATGGACACTAAGGATGGGCTTAAGATGATGTGTAAAATTGGTTTATATGTCTCTAGGCTACAGCATGTTGGAAATCTTTTCTGCACTCCTCAAAATCACGATTAGATACGCCATTACTGTGTTGTTTCTCTCTTTCCCCCAACTGTAGTAGTCTAACCTCAACAAATTAAAAGACATTTCAACAAACATTAATTAGAAGTGCCCTGCTATCATTATTAAAATACATAAAAACTGATCAGATGCAAAAAGTTCATAAATCTCACACAGAGATATCCAGAATTTAACAAAAGTAGAGAATGCAAATTTTAAAATAAGTATGAAAATAGAATTAACAGTGTTCCCACCCAATATCCACGAGGAACTTCTTTTCCACATATCTGGAAATTATGAAAGGCTGTCTTGTCACCACCACTTGAAACTTCCTGTCTGTCAAGCATCTCCATATCCAAGGGATGAAAGTGATCAAAGTTGACAAGAACTTCCGCACTACCCTGACGACACCTAAAACAGACAGTCTAAGTCAAAAACTAGTGAGGCAGAACATTAATGGCAATCATAGTTGCAAAATAAAGAATGTGAACTAACCGCCTCGAAGGGTGATGCGCAACCAGAAGTTGCAGAAATTGTATGAGTGAAGCCCGAGTTTCCGACTTGATCTTTTTCATATTATATATGGAGAGGACCGGAAATGAAATTGAAAACAATGTAAGGGATTCATCAAAAAATGGAAAGACACCAGATTAGGTCTCACAGAACCATATCGAAGGTAAATAAATTGCACCTTGTGTTCTAAAATGATGTCAAAGGCAGTGGCTGTGGCCTCCTCAACATCATATACAGCCCGTGCAATCTTCAATTAACCATTTCATAGTCAATGGTAGTACAGAAGAGTATAATTAGATAAAAAAGACCTATTTGGACTACAATGATCCCACCTCTTCAGGGTCTGAATTATTTGACGAGAGATGCTCATTTTCAAATTTCTCATCATCCAAACCATATGAGCTGTACATTCAGTATTGAACAATAGAAAAAAAATAAGAAGTCAAAGTTTAACTTTGCAGTACTTAATATGCGGCTCAAATAAATCAGACAGACAAGATCTTTGTCCACAAATGTGAAAAGAAAGGTAAAGCTCACTTCACTTCGAAGATTAGACATGTCTCAACCCAAAAGTAATGTAGCTCCCTGATTGACATCTAATAATTAGGTACTCATATGAATTCTTGATTTCACTCTGTGACAATAGTGACTATTCAGTACACATTCTGATTCCGTTCCCCCCCCCCAAAAAAAATAAAATAAAAAATAAATTATACAATTCTGATAAGTAATAAGTGAATCAGCATCTACTGAACAATCAAGTACAACGAATATAAGTTGATCAAACTTGAAAAGCCTATTTTATATTCCAAGCATGGAATTTTGCATATAATTTAGCTGTCAATCTGGAAATCTAAAATTTACAGATGACTAATTTGTTAATACATTCCAAAACTGAAAGGATAAACTTATCTCTGGTTGACGAAAGGAATTTAAGTAGCTGAATGCATTTGTTAGGATGTCCAAGAACTTATAAGATGAACAATGTACTGCGAATAATCACTTTGTAACCAGAAAATACTAGAAATACTTCCTACCTGCCCATTTGCTTGTTGATCCAATTTAACAGGCGTTCTGCAGTCCGTCCATCATCTATTACATGTATCTCACTTTTCTCTTGTTTAGGTTCCCAACCGGCAGCAACAAACTTGGAAGGAGGCCCCCAGAAGAGCATAGGATAATGACTCACAGAAAATTTATCACAAAGTTTGTTGTTTATCTGCTCTGCCAAACAATCAAAATGGGCCAAATAGCTGAATCATGTATTAAAGAGATTCCAGCAAAGACCGCATAAGCAATTTAATCCATCTTACAACATAAATAAGTGAAACGGCAAGGGGCCAGCATTTTCAATTTTCAAATAGATGGATGGTACAAAAAGGCGGTGGCTTTCAAGTAGTGGACCATCCATGTTTATCAGTAGCAAAAATTGCCAATCATTGATTTTCCTTTTGATAAAAATTTCATTGTCTAATACTAGCAACCTGCACATCAGATATTTGCCAACACGATTACCTATCCAATTTGAAATTCCTAAATGATTTTGCACAGCCATGCCAGTACTGATCCATCATACCACAAGTCTGGACATAAATACCTCTCTAAAGGAAACCAGAGTTTTCCAGCATTTTTTTTGGTCTGCAAAGCAGAGTATTTCGAAGCAACAATATTTGGAATAGAATGAAATACTGACACAACAATTTTAAGTACCCTCAGTGCGCAGTCTACTCTTGTCATCAAAACTATCCCGGGATGCACTGCATCAGGTCCATTGAAAAGTCTGGCCACCTTCTCATATTGCGGCTACAAAATTGAATCTTAAAAAGTTATTAAGAGAAAAAAAAATAAAGAATTGAATATTTGATATGTAGCACTAGCAGATTGTACCTTGTAATTTCTACATGCAGGACACCTGCAAGATCAATAATCAACAGCAATCAGAAATTCAGTCATACATACCCAGCCACCAATCCATACATCTACTCTGCCACACAAAGAAACCGACGCAAACACACACATGAACACTCAAACTCATTGGACACGCATGTGTGTGTGAGAGAGAGAGAGAGAGAGAGAGAGAGAGAGAGAGAGAGAAGCTCAGAGCTGTTCTTTCGGTAGAAACCAAGAAAGAGAATCTCAGAGCTGTTCTTTCGGTAGAAACCTAGAATTACAATTTAATGTACCTGCAATGCAAAACTGAACATTTTGAAATTCACTAAAGCATTTGGAACCTGTCATGCTGTTGTATGAGCAATTATACCTATCTACCTAGAGGGTAAGGGCAGTTGTTGCCACCTCAACATGTTGGCAGAAGGCAAATCTACAAATTTTATGTCAAATGTATCTCCAGCATAAGAATTAATCAAAGTGAGCAACCTGGTTTCCAGAACCCAAAAGACCAGCAACTTAAGCAAGCACTTAGCTGCTACATATTGTCTATAATTGTGTTTTACCATTGATCAGGCATAGCAGAATCAGTTAATCAAACTAATTCAATCTCAGATGCCATATTGCCAAAACACAGGATGGCATAACAACATAGGCTAAGTGAAATCTAACATATTTCCACCAGCTAACCAGCAAGAACATGTAAAGCCAGATGAAATTCTACCTTTCCATCTAAATCATGCAGGGTCCATGCTTGCAAAGGTCATCTTAAAGATCATTACTTGAGAATGGAGAGTTGGTCGCTGATTCGGTAAGTTGGTGTTTTACTCAATTGGGCAATTATATTCAAGCTATCAGGTGTGTTAGTATTTAGTACTATGATCAACTGCAGCTATCTGCTCTCCTAGTATTACAGGCCAACTCATAGCAAAGGGAAAGCATTGGGATGAAAGCCTGCATCATGAAATACCATGTTGTCCTTAAAATTCATTATTTTGAGCAACTCATCCACGATGTCTCCAATAAACCCACGAGTCACATGATTTTTTCATCTTTACTCTTTCAATTGATGCTCCTATTGGCTCCAATAATTTTCCAACATGATATCCATATCAAGAAACCAAAGGGTTGCATGAACCAACGCTGGTAATAAGGTCATTCTGAGTCAATATTCAGTTAATATTTTCTGCAGCTCAACCATGAAGGGCTCATTGATATGCAGCAAAGCAACAGCAAGATGATGCTCCACAAATGTTTGGAGGCACGGAATGCAATTGTTAAGTCTTGCCAATATACCCAATCAAAATTATCATGTCCATTGATGTGAGGGCGATCAAGCCCAACGAACAAATGCCATAATCACTACACAACATTCAGTCCTTTATCTCACCAACCACCACAGATAGACATGTGTTGGCGATGACTACCACCATAGCCTCACTGTCTAATGGTTCTTGGCAGCTTGCTGCTCTCTCTGACTTAAAATAAAGGCTGATCAATATATGAAGATGATCATGACAATATCTCCCCGATGACCAGCAGAACAATATACAAAAACGTTCAGCCCTGACTTAATTTTTGTTTACTGAACATGCTTCAGAGCTACCACTACGCTGGCTACTCAATGAAAAACCATCCTATGCAAGTCAACCGGCTTTCCCCCAACAAGTACGATTTTTTTCCTTCTGCTACCAAGTACCTAATTCAAGTGAAAATATAAATTTTCAACACAGCCAAACGGAAGCTGACATCTCTCGCAGTCTTCAGTTGCTCATGAGCAATAGAGTAACAAAGGAACATGCTACTTTATTAGCTCAAAAACTACCACCACGCGTCAGATGCAAACATAGGTGCGCCAGCTAACCCGATCTCAAAACTACCAGAAACGTTTCTACATCACCGAAAACTAACATCATTTCGCCGGAGAGACAGGTTCCCGAACGGGAAATGAATCGCGTCGAACGGCGTTCCTAACCAAATCAAACAGCGAGGCATCACCGAACTCACGCACACAAGCCGCGCCGAGACGATGCTGTTGAGAGGTAGAGAGAAAGCACTGACCAGTGGGCGAAGAACTCAACAACGGCGTAAGTAGCGGGAGTTCCCGCGAGGGCGGCGTCGAAGTTGGTGGCGTTCAACTCGACGGCGTAATCCACGGCGGGGCCATCGGCGGCGGCGGCCCGCAGGATCGAGCGCGATCCGGCGGCGGACGAGGGCGGAGACGCCGCCGCTCGGTGGAAGACCAGTGGCGCCAGATGCAACAACAGCAGCAGGATCGCAGCTATCCAAGACATGGAAATGGAAACGGATCCCGCGAGAGGGAGAGGGAGAGGTTTCTCGTCTCCGATCTAGCTGCCGGCGGACGGAGATTACAGGGGAGGCGGGATCCGGCGGGAGGGAGGGAGGAAACGGCTCCGAATCGGGAAGTTGAAGTCTATTTCTTCCTGGGGATCCGATGTCTTTCCGTTACAACAATTATCATCTACGATTCTTGCCGGTGGAGAGAAGGTCGGATTGCTGATTAGTTACGGATTTGTTCAGGTTTTGGTGGGGGTGTCGGAATGAATTTGTTGGGGGGGCCCACCGCTTTTCTCTTGACCTACAAGTTACTGTGTGCTGCTTCCAAATTAAGACGGGCCTAAAGCCCACGGTTTGGGCCTGAGTTCATATTATTATTCTTATTATTCTTATTATTATTTTTGGAGATAATCCAGGTTCTATGTCTATGAGCGAATTGAGCATCTTTTACTATTCATTACATAAACCAGCAAATGTGCATAGTAATGGCTGCGATTACATCATACTTTGAAAGTTTCTTTTTTTAAAAGAAATATTGATCAGAACAAGAGTTCGGTAAATGAAAAAGGAAACATGATGGAAAAACCTCATCGGTGAGCGAACTTTATTTATTAGTTTCGAGTTATGAAATTCATAGTATTGATCGTCATCAAGCTCCTCCTCTCCTCATCGAAGACTCCCGTTACAAAGAGTAGAGAGTTGAACATGTTAAATGAGTAGGTCATGTTAACATCTAGATAAGAGTCTCTATCTCGACAGTTCGTATGCTAACTTTGCAGGGTATCCCTAGCATTGTCCATCCCGCTACGCTTACGAGGGGAGCGGCTAGCACACGTCGGCCTTTGCTTTTTTCCTGGTTCCCACTTTGAAGGCTTCACCATCACTAGGCCTACCTTTTCTCTCCCTCAGCAGCCTGCCCCCACCATCACCACATCCGCCCTCCACGACGACCGCCCGCTGCTCCCCTCCGTCGAGGTCACCTCCAACAACAGGCGGATTGGAGCGCCAAACAAATTGTAACCCTCTAGAACTAGAATTACCTAATATTTGTAGATCTCGCGGTACCAAATAAACAACTAAACATTTCCTCAATGAGAAGACAATGAACATATGAAATCGTTCAATCAGAATCCTCTAGATTTGGTTTCCAAAAATAGAGTAGCTCATCTATGGAACATATTTTGTCTTTAGAATGATAATCAATCAAGATATCTTGCGCGATTGAATAGTTTTGTGTAGATAATCTCGGTCAATTAAATTTTTCTAAATAACGAATTCAAACTAGACACAAATGACTAAGGGATAAAATTATCTCAAAATAATATCCATGATAAAAGTTATTACCATAGAAGTTTAAATCCATTTTCATATTCACAGTCATTGCTTATATTCTAACTTTGATATCTAGTGTAAACTCTGCTAATATCCACTTACTAATCTACTTTTATTCACATAGTGCTCCACCCATATCCACTCAGTACATTAGTGCTCCACCCATATCCACTCAGTACATTGCCAATATTTATAAGATAGCCTATTGATATCCATGCATTACCCTATTGATATTCAAGCGACGGACACACTTAGCTTCCTAAATATATTCAACTATTCTCCTATAGTTCCTCTAAACTTGACACTTTGGTATATCCAAGATTATCTAAGATTAAGTGCGCTCAACATAGGTTCTTTAAGTCATTCGGAATCATTTTACCAATTACATCAAAGTTCCATTTCAATGCAGATATAAGCCGAAAAATAAACAATTCTAACATTTATCAATGTCGACATAACTCATTAATAATTTTGTCATCTTCAAAACATATTATGAGTTCTCTCAACAATATTAACTCAAATAAAAAAGAAGCACACTACATTGAGAATAAAGCATATACTTCTTTGAGTTGGGCATATCCATTTAACGGTCTCGTTGATTTGAACTCAGATTTATGCTCCAAGTCAATTCTCTCTTCCAGAAAAAGTAGCTGGCTAAAGCATCTTTCCCACCATGAGACAAAGTACAGTATGTACCAGCGTAATCACTACATATGGTCTTCAGACTTCTTGCGCTTAAGGACCACAAAAAATGTGATGGATTCATGACTTTCTGGCTTCAGGAAAAAGAGAGATTTCGCCACTTTCAGCGAGTAACGATGGAACAAGTCGTCGATGATCAGTTCATCGCCAAAATGATGGCGCAACAATCCCTCTAATCCCACTCTTAAGCAGAGAGAGCGCGATTCAGGGGTGGAAAAAGCAACGTGCATTTTGGGGTGGCTTAGAGTCTGAATCCTCTCGATGTGGAAGAATTTGTTTCGACTGACCACTTGTTTCAGCTCCTCTTCTGATGGGAAAAGCATTGGCAAGTTGAAGCTCCCTACTTTGGCTTTGCTTATGATCCCCTGCGTAACCAAAATTCACTTTCAAAGTGATAGTAATCCTGCTTGTTTCTTGGAGGCAAATAGTGATTTTCGCCATTCCTATTTTCTTTGTCCATTTTTCACGTGCAATGTCAATATCTCAACAGTCACCATGCCTCGAACTGATTTTTAATCGTTTAATAAATTATTTCTTGCATCTGGGATAGACAGCGGAAACAACCTACAATATTGTCACTCTACATGGTTTTCACTTGGAGATGTTATTTTTCACGAAAGTTATGACATTCTTTGCAGCATAGATCTTTAAACTTAGCTTTGCAACTTTCAAAGTTTTTCGCCACAAAGTGATCCATGAAACCACACGATTACTTATTTAAGGAGATCCCCTCTGAAATAGCTCTTGTGAATGTACTTCGTTGGAATAATCAGGACATCCAAGATAAACACGCTACTGCTAACCTTCATGAAAAGTATCAGTAAAGCGAACTTTAGTACGATTAGCGTGGCCAATCATCCTGAAATGCATAATTCAGTCTCGCTGGTCTTATTCTTCCGTACGATCTCATGCATCAAGTGTTAGCCCATGCATGCAATTACGTACCTCATTTGCCATGTCCACAAGGCAAGAACCCAGCAGCTCCCATTCTGACCCTACGGTGGTCTGAGAATCATGAACCAAATCCGGCTCACCAGGCACGACCATAAATATCAATCCTTCACTGACCATCTCCTCCGCTCTCGCACTAAGAAATGCCTCCATGTCTCTCCCGAACTGAGCGGAGTAAGCCCTGACGACCTCGGCAGGCGAGTTCACATGATAAATTCTCTCTCCATTCCAAGCACCGGAAGACTTGTCCAGTATCTCTGGTGGAACGCGGGACAGCCAGTGGAGTGCACAGGACGAGTATGCAAAGTGTAGGGACGCAGTCGGGAGGAGACGGTCGTGGAACGACCCTGGGGCTGCCATGGCATAGTAGCGCCGCCTCACTGGCAGGTGGTTGGTGAAAAGCGTGTTGAAGTCGTTGGTGGGGAGGTCGTTGAAGATGGCTTGGAACTCGAGGGTACGAAATCGGGGTTCTTTGATGGGTTTGATGAGGTCTAAGAGGCATTGTACTATGGTTTCGATGGCTTGGATGGATGTGAGTCCTGTAGAGCAACCAAAGTCTGCTATTCTGATGATGGGGTTTGGAGAGGATAACGGGAGGTGATTGAGATCAAGGGTTGTGGGTAAAGCTTCCTTGATCATATCCATGGCGGCGGCAGCAACTCCTTTCTGTAGAATCGGACAATATCTGGTGATTACTTTTGCAATACTTAATTTCAATAATTGCAATTAAGACTTTTCCAAAACACATCCATATGTTTAGTGGAGAGATCGTCCAATGTCCAGTCCCTCTAACAATGCACGAGTCGCAAGAAAGATTCACTAGATATCTAATACATGCACTAGCTTATGAAGTGGTTGATACATCCAGACCAACCCCATAATTAATACTCATCGCTTGAGTACACCTGTTAAGGGTTATCTTAACTGCTGAATCGAGTCTTTGCCAATGACTTTACGACGGTGATAGTGTTTGATGCAGCCGAAGCGGGGTAATGAAATACAGAAAAGACGCTAAGTTCGCAAACACGAGTAGCAACTCAAAAACTAGCATACTTGTGCAATAAGAGAGAAGATTCACCAAATAAAAGCTGGTAATTTCATATAATAGTGATTAGAAGTGGATGTATGAGGAGAGAGGCGAAGTGGAAAAGATATTGAAGAAAGGATGAGATAGGACAGTCCAATTACGAAACTAAAAATTATGAGACAAAAGGAATTTTATTGTTGGTGAACCAAATTATAACTAAATAATTTTAAAAAATCAATATCTTTAGGTAGTGGAAAATGATCATCTACTACTTGAAATATATATATCATCAAAACAGTACTATAAGTGCTTGGTCCATGGAGCCAGTTACACACAAGCTTTCTGTTCTAATCTTCAATGGATGCAACATTAAAGCATGAGTTGTATTCTTTTCACAGCTAGTAGAAAAAAGGAGAGAAATGTTAAACGTGCTAAAACTTTTTATGAAATTCGATCTACCACGTGAAGCTATAAAATTATATAAAGTGACACAACCAACACGATCCACAGACACTAGAATTTGTATTCATCTTGTATAGAAAATCCCTAATAGAAGGAGTTCTAGGCATAGCCATAAGGTCCGCTCGGGGGAAAATTGTCCAAAAAGTTCTAAATCTATTATACTTTTGCTAATTCAATCTTAAATATTTTCATTTCTTCCCAATTGAGTTCATCCGATCAAGTTTGGCTGGAAATTGCTGACGTGACCAGTCAATGCTGACGTGGCATTTTTAATTTTTTTTTTTGAATTTTAATGCCTCTTTCCTTTTTTGACTTTTTCCTTCTTCTTTATTTGGTTTAGGGTTAGGGCCAGCGAGGGTTGTTGATCGACCGTCACTGGCCATAGTCGAGGGCCAGCAGCCATTGCAAGCCATAGGTGAGGGCTAGTCGACCCTCGTGGGCCCTGAGTGAGGGCCACGACACCCTCGCCTAGCCAGATCCGACGAGGGCATCATGGCCCTTGCCAATTCTAGGCAAGGGCTCGCAAGCCCTTGCTTTCGCCAGCAAGGGTGGTAACACCGTTGTCCAAGGTCAACAGGGGTTGGTCGACCCTCCTTGTGGCCGACAAGGGCTATTGACCCTCATTTGTGGCCAGCGAAGGTTGGCCGGCGACCCTTGCCGACTTCGACCCAAATAAAAAAGTAAAAATTGAAAAAATATACATTAAAAATTATTTTAAAAACGCCACATTAGTGTCGATTGGCTATATTAGCAATTTTCGATCAAAATTAGCTGGGTGCACTCAATTGTTAAGAAGTGAATGTTTAGGATTGAATTAGTAAACTTAAAAAATTAATGACTGAATTGACAAAAGTACAATAAGTTTAAGAATTTTTGGATAATTTTTTTGTCCGTTCGGCCATTAGTTCAGCGATGCTGAGGGCGTGTTTGACAATTTGCCAAATAATGACAATTTCTATTCTCTTGTTCCCAATAATAGATTTGGAACAGAAATCTGTTTTGTAAACTTTTTGTTTCTGGAAATAAATTGTTTCTGGGAATAGATTTGTAATAGAATTAAGAAGTAAAAAAAATTGTTTCTTTATTTCCAAGAATAATTCTAGAATTAAGCCAAATCAAATTTCTTTCTTTTCTTTTCTCTTTTTCTTCTTCGTCCATCATCACGACCGTTTACCGCCATCAGTTGCCAGCGACTAATTGGGTGAGATTTGACGAGCTCGCTGGAGGCTTTTTAGGCCAAAGCGAGGCCGGGCAAGGCTTACCCAACCACTAGTGAGCCTCAACTAACAAGGCAAGGCTTGGGCGAGCTTTGGCAGGGCAAAGTTCGACCTCACCAAATCTAGGTGAGGTCAAGCCTCACCCAACCAAGGCTTGGCCAAGCCTCGCCTAGTTGCTAGTGAGGCTCGACCTCGCGCAACTAAGGCTTGGTCAAGCCTCGCTTAATCGTCGACAAGGCTTGGCCAGCAAAGCGCGACCTTGCCAAGGGCCAACAACCCTTCGACGAGGTCATCAGCCCTTATCTGACCTGACGCCAATCATCCCAAGGCTGGTGACCAACTAAAAGTTGAAGAGGAAGAGAAAGAAAAAAAAAAAAAAAGAAGGAAAAAAAGTAATAAAATTATTTAAAAATTAAAAGAAAATGGTTTAGATTAGAAATTTTGAAAATGGTACCAAAAGCAATTCTATTATGGGAATAGAAATTCTAGATAGCAAACGCCTTTTAATGTTTAGAAATTGTTTATGGGAATAAAATAAAATAAAAATCATTTTTTATTAGAAATTGTTCCTAGAAATAGAATGGTTACTAATGTACATTTGGTAAACATTCTATTCTTGGTAACAATTTTTTATCAGAAATAATTTTTTCTGATTTTGCTCCCTAGAACAATTTCTGGACAAAAAACACATTTAGTAATCGTACAAAATTTTTATTCCTAGGATAGAAATGTGTTTAGTAGGATTCTAAATCTTTTTCTTTTAATTTTTAATACTTTTATTATATTTTTCTTTTTTTTCTTTTCTCTTCTTTTTCCTCTTTCTTTGTGGTCAGTTGCCAATCACCATGGCCTACGAATGGCTGAGCAAGGTTCGGCGGGCTCGTTGAAGGCTCACTTGGCCATGGTGAGCATAGGCCTAGCTAGATCTAGGTGAGGCTATGACAGCCTGAATTTTTAGACTTCGTTTTCGATTAAATAAATCAAGCCTTTCGTTGATGCGCCTATGGTGCTATTCTCTGAGCTGATTACTCACGAGATAATTGGACTATCTAGGAAAACAATTGAGGAATCTAAATGCAATTGGACTTGAAAATTCGATCAGGAATCGACTACTTGACTGTGTTGATCTACAAGGGTCATTACGGCACTGTCAAAATCTACCAGAGATCAAAGATAGGTCGGTTCAATTGAGATATGTGATTAGAGTGTGGGTGATTACACCTTATTGCAAAATTCTCATCGATTGGCACTAAATTGATTTTCTGTCATTTTGGGTACTTTATGTCTGTAATTGAAACCTTGAGATTTTCACAATAACCGAGAGTCGCCAATGTGTTGAAGATGTACATTGTGACTCGAGATAAATCAATCATGGGTCAATTGCACCAAAAATTCTTAAAAGTTACCAAGTAGATTAGGTCACGCTAAAAGCGCGCTGAAGTGAAATTAATCGTGAATTTGAACATGATTTCAGAAATCGAAAGTTTTGTGGTGTCACGAGCTATTTTAGGAACGTCGACTCATCCTCCGAAGAATTTTCAGAGATTCCAAGATTCTTATAGAAAACCGTTTCGGACGTTGCGGAAAATTAGCGGAAATTCGGACAGGCCAAATTAAAGGAAATTTGAACTTCCAAGCCAAGCTTTTGAGTGTCGAGATTTATAGAAAATTGTTCGAGATTTTTCTTCATCAAAATCGGACCTCAATTTGGGAAATTGAGTAAGGAAATTGAATTTAATTGAGTGAAATTCGGTTTTGGACAAGGGGCAGGAAATTTTTGTATCAAAATTGGATTTAATGGAAAATCCAACTCAAGAAAGTAATAGGGGACATCCAATTAATGGAGTGGCTGAAATTGGTGGACTTTTGGACATTTCATCATCATCCATCTTCCCCTTAATCTTCTTTTGTACACTATCTTCCACCCATCCCCATTTCTGCTTGATTTCTTCATTTCCTCTTTGAAGAACTGGATTGCAGTCGAAGACCACAACTCTCCATCCTTGCTTGTTTTTACCTGCCGCATCCCTACACCCCCACTATCGAAAATCTGGTCAACAGCCACACTCACGAAGCCCTTTCGCTGACCGCCCTCGGCTCCACGCGTCTTCTGTCCAGCCAGCTTGAGTCCACGAACCGAGTAGTCTCCTCCACAAGCAACAATGCCAACTACATCTCCACCTGCCCGTGTCTCCTCTCCATTCGTTCCATGGCTGCCAGCGCATCTTCACGGTCAATAGCAGCAGATTTCCTCCCACTTTGTTGACTGCCAAGTGAAATTCTTGCAGCTTCTTCGTGCGTCCAGTGGAGCCCATTGGAGACCGAAGCTGCCACGTTTCCTTGCTGCATCAACGCCCCTGCTCCCTCGTCTTTAGTAACTTGAAGACCATCGAGTCTTCCAGCTGCCGCATGTCTCCAGCAGCTCGCCCATGCACGAAGCTGCACGCGTGCAATCGAGCGGCCCATCTCCAGCGAATTCAGCCCCGAAGCCCAACATCTAATCCTCCTCCTTTGGGCCACCGAATCCACCGAGCTAGCAACCTATCTTCATCTTCAGCTCAGCCCAAATCTACAGTCTTCAAGCCCAGCGAATTTTAGTTTAGCTGGGCCCAAAAGTCCAGTAGTTCAGCCCCTTGAAGCCTAGTGTTTGAGGCCTAATCCCGGCTCACTTGAGGTCAGCCCAAGAAACCAGCAAAGCCCGTTTAGTTCGGCCCAATTCAGCAGCCCAAGCCCGTGAGGTCAGCCCGCTTCAACCCAGTCCGTTTAAAAAACAAATCTTAGTTTGGGCTAAGATTTGTTGGGCCCGTTTTAGGCCCGGCCCGAGTGTCCGCCGACGCTGTCGAAAATTCAAATTTCGGCCGCCGTCGTGTCGTCGTCGCGGTGAACCGGTTTCCACAATTAACCGGTGAGTTTATACTCTAAACTTTTCTTAGTAGGCTAATAACGTTTAAGGGGTGTTTAAATTTATTTAATTAGGAATTAGGTAGTTAGTTAGATTAACTTAGAAATTTAATTACTTAATTAAGCATGTTAGGTGGTTAGTATGGTTTAGCTAAGGCCTAAATAAATTGTACTATTTACCTAGAAGGGTTCGGGAATTTTCCGAGTCCGTATTGGTATTTAATTTAATAATTTTGACCTAGGTTAGTATTTTTAGAAATTAAATTGATTTAATTAATTAATTTCCAAAATTAATTAATTAATAATTATTTTTCCAGAAAGTAAGCCGGGATAATTAGTGACCGAAATTTCATGCTGATTGCAATGGTGTGGTTAAATTTTGCAATTGAGTGTTAAATTATGTAAATTGAGTGTTGATTTGATTTTTGGTATTTAATTCTAAAAATTGTGAATTTCTAGTATTTGTTCAGAAAATCCCAAGTGTCGGATTTTAACACCGAAAATGGTTTTAAGTACTATATAAAATAGTAGGATTTTAGAAAGGAAGAATGCCAATTTTTCTAGGTTAAGTTGATCGTGTACCCACACACGAGTAATTTCATGTGAATTTCTAATATGAAGAAAAAGGACATGTTCACCATTTTAATTGAAGCATTTGAGTGCAATACATGGTGCCCTGTGTCATAATTGAGTGATCGTGTGATGGTTAAGAGAAATCGTCCCAAGCTATTAAGCTGGACATTATCCCTATTTGGGATACCCCCTAGATAACGGGAAGCCGATCGCAGTAAATTCTGGACCCTATGCTCCTTTAGGAAAGCCGTCTAAAAAAGATGTGCCGTGCTCAATGGGGTAAGATGAAGTCTGGCAATGCCAGAAGACCGCCGAACAGAGAGTAGACCATGCTATATGCTGAGATCAAAACTAGAAATGCATGTTTAATTGAGTTGAATGTGCCGAATTATGGGACAAAAATGTGTGACATGGTATGTGACGTGTCATAATGATTTGGCCCTATAATCAGGACTCCTGTGCTTATTTAAGAATTTCAATATGGCGTTCCAGTTACTTGAACGCAGTTGTTGCTCATGCTTTCATGTTGTTTGAGTTATAAACTGTACTGACCTGCAAGGTGAATTTAAGGCCAAGGTAAGGCTTTGTGATTGTATGATTGCATGATTAGGACGCTTCTAGGCGTATTTTCTCCTAATCGGGGTTTAGAGCATGTACTTGGTGAAACTACAAAAGACTAGCCTTCCATTTCAGGGTCGTTGAGTGGAGGACCCAGAGCTGAGAGGAGGTGATCGGAAGTGTAGGTCAATTAGGACTTTTTTTTTTTTTTTTTTTTTAAAGGCTAGTCTTTTGTAGTCTTTTGGCCATAGACTTTTGTACCTGACTCAGTGTATATATAAAAGCATGTTTGTTTGTGAATCTGTTGTTCTACTTTTCTATGTCGAGATGATTACTGTCAAGGGATTTATTTTCGCTTCCGCATGTGCAATAAAATGAAAGGGTCGGCGACTCGTCCTGGAAAGTCGCAAAATTTTATCGACCAGACCGGGATGGGCACGCGCTTGGAGGTTTGGGGCGTGACAGAGGCTAAGCCTCGTTAGTGGCCAGGCGAGGCTCGATCTCGCCCAAGTGGCATGACATCGACCTTGCCTTGGCCTGGAGAGGCCGACCTCATGCCATCCGGGCGAGACTCGGCCTCACCTAGATTTGGCGAGGTCGAGACTCGCCATGGCTAGGTGAGCTCGCCAGACCTCGCCCAATCAGTTGCCAACCACCACTATCGGGGGTCATCAATGGCCAGTGGCTAGCTAGGACCAGGGGGAAGAAGAAGAAGAGAGAAGGAGAAAAGAAAAAAAAAAGTTTGACTTGATTCTTGAAATTGTTCCCAAGAACAATAAGCAATTTTTTTCTACTTTTTAATTCTGTTTCAAATCTATTCTCGGGAACAAAAATTTTATCAAATAGATTTATGTTCTATTTTTGTTCCAGAAAACAAAATATTAAAATCAGTTGTTCTAGGAATGATTACCAAATAGGCCCAAAAATACTCTAAGGATCCTTTCATCCTCCATTCTCTCTCTCTCTCTGCGCAGATTTATGCTGTGCAATAGCATGAAGTTGTGCAACAAAAGAATCATTACTGTGCCGACGATGGGGCGGATTGGTGGGGGAACATCAAAGTCAAGGTGAAAACTGGAAACACGAGCGTCAGATCGCTCGTTAGCAAAGAAGAGATTACCAAGAGTACATTTTTTTATATAGTGTAATATTAATTACTGACCATGTAAAGATCAGGCTAATTATGCACAAAAGCACTTCAGCAATTTCGTCGACCAACTCTATTTCAATTCTTGATTGATAACTTGGTTAATTACATTCGAGAAGTTAAACACATTGGTTTACTTGAAGATTGAGGAGATATGTAAATAGTTTAAGTGCATAACATATATTTGATCTTTCACACTAAATATGCACCGCAAAATCTCATGTTTGGAACCTCTATTTAGGTTACAGCTTGTTTCTTAATTCATAAGGGTTAATTAGAGCGATACATGAGATTATCTGTGTAAGTGCAGGGAAACTTTAAGGAATAGACTACATGCGACAAGGATTCTACTGCTAGTACAAAGAGAAAAGCTAAAAGGATATATCTTGTTATATGTATGTATATATCTTGTAATAAGATGTACCTGATAGGAAGAGTTCTGCTCGTAACTGTAAGGTCCGTTCCCTCCATTCATGGCCACTGCTTCAGAGATGCTCATCTTCCTCTCATCCTCCATTCTCTCTCGCTCTCTCTCTCTCTCTCTCTCTCTCTCTCTCTCTCTCACACACACACACACACACACACACACACACACACACACACACACACCCACCCACCCACCCACCCTCCACGCGCAGGTCAAGTCATGCGATAGTATCGAATCACAGCGCAAGCACAGGTAGGAAGATTGGCCACAATATGCGCGATACCACTCATCCTACCCTATCACCTATCTAGGCGGCCGTCCGTCTTACATTTGCCTGAAAAGGAATTGCACGATCATAAATGGGGATTCTAGATCGATAAATAGAATCCTCCCAAGACTAACATTAGATTGAGCACCAGTTATTTTGTATCCGGTAAAAATCTTCACTTAAAGAATCGTTAATATGCCGACGATGACATTTTAAGTTTACTTCGAGGCGGATTTGGTAGGGGGACATGAAAGTCAAGGTTAGAACGTGAAACGTGTATTAGATCTTACCATATTCAGCAAATGAGGCTACCAAATACCAACTCAGAAGTAAAGCTCAGGCTAGCCATGCACAAAAATACTAGACGGCGTTTTAGTAATCAAATATATATCCAAGAGAAAGTCAGCTTTTTGCTCTTCAGATAATTGTTTGATCTTGAAAGAACAACAGCACGTAACAAAGGATGATTGTCATTAACCTCGACCAGATTCGACTATTGCCAAGTCACATAACCAGGACAAGTCTTAGTTAAGGTGAAATTGAACAGGAGGTTTGTAAGCGTTTCCCATAATTACTAAACCATCCATTTCTTAGGAATAAAGTGAAAAAGGCATTTTGTTCACGGATATTTGTTGTGCATTTGGCAGTGACTTTCCCAAAGGCCTATAGACCTTTAAAGGTCCTTGGCTAAATGTTAACGTGTTTGGCAAATTTTTTTGAAGAGATTTAATCAAATGCAACATTTCCAAAGTACTTTATAAAGTGCATTTGGTTCAACTTTTCCAAGAAATTTTCAGCTTGTAAGGCTCATTGGGGAAATGTTGAAGTGTTTGGTAAGCATTTTAAAATAGCTTTCAACTACATGCTTGCATTTAGAATGTTGAAAACCCAATGTTACTCCCATCTAGCCTTTCGTGGTAACATTTGCGGAATGCTGAAACTAGAATTAAATATTTTTTGCCTTCCTAAACTATCCTCATCAATTTTGTAGTGTTATAGTTTTGTCCCTCCTTGTAATTGTTCATCTTCTTCGCATAAGAGCAGCAAACAAGACTAGATTTGGCCAGCAAGGGGCCGGCAAGGCCAAATCTAGTCAATGAAGGGCCAGTGAACGGTCAATGAAGGGCTTGTCAAGGTCGCGTGACCTAGGCAACCTCTTCTAGAGGTTGCACAACCTCAGGCGACCACCACCTAAGTCTCACAACCTCAGGTGATCCTTGCGAGACTTAGGCAGTGATTGCCCAGGGCACGTGCCACTTGGGTTGCGCGAGCCTCACTAGGGGTCACTCAAGGTTGCTTGACCTCAAGCTACCCTTGCAAGAGGTTGCTAGAGGTTGGGTGACCTTAGTCGTTGGTGGCCTTAGCCCTTTGCCAAAACCGACAAAAGGTTTGGACCCATTTCTGATAAAAAAAAATAATATAAAAAATGTGTTCAAAGCCTATTACAAAAGTCTTTTTACCTGAGGCTACATGAACTCAAAGTCTCTTTACAAAGAGTTTTTGTCAAATACAATTTACATTTCTCCAAAGGGCTTGAACCAAATCCACCCATTGTCTCTTAGCCTAATGAAGTTCTATAGTAGTTTTGGGCTTTAGCGTTTTCAAAATGCGATTACAATTTTTATTCTTTCAATTTCGCTTTCACTAAATTTTCAATTTCGAAAATGCCATCACCGCTGACCACCTCATGTGGCGTTGTTGGTGACACCAAATATGATCGCCAACAAGCCAAATTTGGTTCACCAGTAAAGGGTTTGAGTTCTTGTTTATTTATAAAAAAAAAAAAATAACAATAGTCCTTTATTTGTACGTGTGTTTTTCCAAATATCATTTAAACTGAAGTTACTTCACAAAATACTTTCAAATTACAATTTATCAAATGCAATTTGTACTTCGAATACCCTTTTAACCTAAAGCACTTTGCATTTCTCCAAAAGCCTAACCAAATATAACCACTATTGTTAAATCTACTTTCGTTTAGTCATAATTGAATTATACATGTCAAAGGTTATGCTTCATAGGATGGTTGCCGATTAACGGATCATTACGTCATTTCAAATGACTAGAATAACTACATTAAAATTTTGTGTAAATATTTAAGACTACATTGGGAAAGTTTAGAACTTAATTAGCATCCTTACAATGAATTTAATACTGAATTGGTAATTTATCCCGTTAAAAGTTGGTAAATTTTAAAAAATTAACAAGTAAGGCAAATAAAAGTGGGTAAATAAATAAAAAAAAAGTTTGTAAGATAAAAAAAAAGAAAAAAGATAAATGAATTCTAGTAATAAGCAACCCAAAGAAAAGTTAGTGACTCAATTGGTGGGTAACTTGGTCGGAAAGCAGTGTCAACTGTCAAGTCACTCAAACAAAGGTTGGGTAATTGTCCAACTTCAACAGTCTCGCTCTTCACCATTGAAAAGAAAGCAAAAGTGGAAAAACGATGTGGAAGAAAGGGAGAGAGAACAATCTGATTATGAAATTAACATGGAATTATTAGATCAAGGGAACTTTGTGGTAGACAGGCCAATGTACTCGCCATTACCGATCCAAAATTTAGCAGCGAACCCATTTTTTTTTTTCTATATTCCGCTTAATACTCCATGCTAGTAATGTCACATTGATATCTTTCAGCTCCCCGGGGGGGGAATGATCATCTACTGCTTAAAAGATATATCATCAAAGCAATGATATGTTGTGACGCATATAGATGTGCTCTGTCATTGAACCCAGTTGCACATGAGCTTTGTGTTCTAGTTCTTCAGCGGATGCTATATGTGAGCACGAGTTCGTATTCTTTTCACAGCTAGTAGGAGAAATGTTCAGCGTGCTAAAACTTTTGAGGAAATTCGATTCACCAAGCGACCGCTACAAAACCATCTTATAATAGGAAGTACCTGATAGGAGGAGTTCTGGGCGTAGCTGTAAGGTCCGTTGCCTCCATTCACGGCCACTAATTCAGCGATGCTAATCTTCCTTTCATCCTCCATTCTCTGTTCGTCTCTCTCCCTCTCTCCAAGCCCATGTCAAGTCGCACATTATATAGCATCAAATCTTGCTACAGAAGAATCAATAATTTGCCGACCATAAAACTTAGATTATTGTGCTTTTTTTTCTTCTTGTTTTTCTATTGATGCTGACTAAGGAGAAGGTAACTAAGAAACATAAAAATAACTTTGAAAAGATGAACAGGAGGCCGAGAAGCCCTTTGAATTTGATGCCAGTTTAGGAGCCAGGGGAATCCTTTTACGAATCCTTTTACGAGCCGTCCATTGATTAAAAAAAAAAAGAATCTCGTATGTCGTAATTTCACCAACTTTTTTTTGTCTTTGTCCATTCAGAATAATTCCCGATAAAATTAACTTCATTTTTGCTTGAGATAATGACAGCGAAAGCTTAAACAACGTATTTGACTAATTGGATCGCTTCTTGCTTGTTTGGCAAGTTTTCTCTCTCGAAATGTAGAGTCTTTTCTACTGCTTCGTAGCTTCCTAAATCCTAACTCTTCCTTATCTTGATTCAATTCTGCTCTTCCGATTCTCTCTTACTTCTCGATGATTTCCCTCAGCATCCTCCTGTCTTCAAATCCTATCATCTTCTTGCTCTTTTTGTGTCAATTGATCCTGTTCGGTGGCTCTGTTTGAAGGATTTCTCTCTGCATGTCTGATTATAGCTCCGAAGTGCACTTTTGAGCCAGAGATCAGCTTGCTTTAGTCTTCCTTCCTGGTTAGATCTTTGCATGTTGTCCTCAGATGTGTGACTGCATAGATTATCATTAGTTTTTGCGGCGAATTGTAAATTTTACAGTGGGTATTGCTATCTACTTTGTTTCAGCCTTGCTTGTCCTTCCGATAGCTCGATTTCTTTAATTGTCTCTTCGTACGAGTTTCCTTCGAGGCCAAGAATGGACCCAGAAGATAAGCATGAGTCTGAGTGAGTGGCGGCTCTGTGTTCCAAGCTGGGTCGCTTGACTACAGAACAGAATCTTGAAGTTTGGGACGATACACCAACTCCTGAGAAAATAGAACACTGTCGTTTAAGTCTGGTGGGGAGGATAATGTCTAATCCTTTAATAAATTTCCCAGCTCTACAGAGTGCTTTGAAAAGGGCTTGGCGTACTGATAATGTGGAAATTACTCAGCCAGAGAATGGGTTATATGTAGCAAAATTTCACTCCTACGCTGAGAAATAGAGAATTCTTGAAGGAGGCCCATGGTTGTTTTCGGGACATCTAGTTATTTTCAAACCCTGGATACCTAATACCCCTTTGCACTGTTATGATTTATCTACCTGTCTATTCTGGATTCAAATCTTTGGTTTACCTTTGGAATGGGCCACAGAGAAAATGCTTTGCAAGGTAATTCGGGACATTGGCAATATTACATAAATTTGACTTGATAATAGGGAGGGCACCACTCTAGGAGCAGGCAGAGTAAAGGTGGAAATGAATCTTACCGAACCCTTACGGATAGGAAAGCTCATTCGTCTTGAAGGAAAGACTTTCTGGTTGGATTTCAGTTATGAGCGTCTATGCCACTTCTGTTATTCTTGTGGAAAATTAGGACATTATGCTTCCTATTGCAAGGACATCCCTCTCAACGAAGCTAAACTAGAAGGCAATTTAGCCTATGAACAGTGGCTGAGAGCCGAAGTAAAGAAACATAGTCCCTCCTGGCATTGTCGCGACCAAATTTTTGGGTGAACCACCTAGGGTTTGGCTAATGAATTACTAAGCCTAGACTTAGCTTGAGCTCTCCTAAGCCCATACCAATTCGCAACTTTAGGTTCAAGTTCTTAACATGCAATTATTTTTTAACTAGGAGTCGCCACTAATCAGTTTTTGGTGAATTGATTAGAAACCTAAGTAAAGTAACGAGAGATTTACTTTACTCTTGCGAACCAGAGATTCTTAGTACGGGGACTTGGTTACACTAGATTTCTCTAATGCCCTTTCGGTACCATTCTTTTTATTTTTGAAAAATGTTTGGCAAGCAGCTTAAATTGATTTTAATTTATCTCCCTAACATGTGAGGTGATCATGCCGGTGCGCAAACCACCAATTTAACACCCAAGTAAAGCAGTAAATGAATTGCATGATTTACCTCATAGCAATGAAAGCATCTGCGTTGTTAGATCAGAATTCACATCAACAGTCCTAGATATGATTTCTAATTAACACGCAATTTCTTTTTGTGTTTTCACTTTGTTTAATGAGAATCATGTGATGCATGCGACATGGCCTAAACTATATGACATGACTAAAGTAATTCATAAAGACATGCAATAATTAAATGCAATCTAAATGATCTAATTCTAATGATTGATAATTTCTAATTAAATGAACCTAACAAAAATCACTTAATGACGTGCATTGTATGAACCTAATTCTATATGACATGCACATGATTTTTATTTTCCTAATAAGCATGCGATCTATGCAATGACGTGCAAAGAATGCCCTGATTCTATTTTTTTAAAATGAAATTCGAAATTAAAATTACAAAATAATTAAATGTATAATTCAAATTTAAAACTAATATCCTAAATGAATGCATTTTTTCTGAATTTTTATTTTTAAAAATTCGAAATAAAATCTCTATTCTAAATATGCAAGATAACCCTAAAACAATAAATATTCTAAAATGCATCTAATCTAACTCAAAAATATTTTTTGGGTTTTTCCTTTATGGAAGCAATCAAATAAAGGCATTTAGAACAGCATAGCAACAAATCAGGTAAGATATCACCCATGTCGATTTAATTTTTGAGAAATAAATTGACAAATCGTATCTCGCGCATGAGATCGGATTGGCTAATTTTTTAAATAAAATCATGAATCGTATCTCGAGCGTGAGATCGGATTGGTGATTTTTTTCCGTGCAATTGCGAGTCGTATTTCGAGCATGAAATCGGACCGTCAATCATATGCATGTTGCAAAATTAGGAAGATTTCCTAATTTCGAAGGCTACTCGAGATTTTGTGGATAGGATAACATCATTCAAATATTCATACAAGACAATCCCATAAATTAGGCAATAAGGATGTATGAAAATTGAATTAAACAAGATTCTTACCTAATATTTGATGTCACGTGGACCACGTTGTCGAGCTCGGTCAAACGACGAACGGCGGGATGACTCACGGGCACGGCTTGGCACAATGAAGAGATGGTGTTATGACACCAAGGGCTGTTAGACAAGTGGCGCAAGTCAGCGAGGCTTGCGGATAGCAATTCAAGTTGATGCTTCTTAGCACGATGAGACAATTTGCTTGAATGACACGTCCCAAGATCAGCGGTAGCAGCCACTTTCAAATGCTCCGAAAGTCTTAGCTAGAGTTCCAACTGATGTCGAGGTTAGCTACATCACATCGCGGTTTCGCATGGCCAGGTTTGAGCTTGGGCCGCATCTCACCGTCATCGCTAGGAACTCTGGATGGCTTAACAGGTAGCACGGGAGTTGGCTCGTGTTGGGGACAGTAGCTCGGTCTTGGAGGGACGTTGTGGCTGCAGCAGGCTCACCAGGGCTCTGTGGATGACTCGACACTGCAGGAGCTCCGGGTGGCTTTGCGATGAGGATGGTGCTATCCACGATTTAGTTTCAGACTTTGGCTTTTCACGAGCACCAGGGAATCTGTGAAAGAATCAGGAGATTGAGAGGGCTTGAAACGCCGGGAACCACCTCGAGGTGCTCATTGAAATCTGCGACTGAAAGCTTGTGGACGTTAAGGATATCAGGCACGTGTTGGGCAGCAGTAGCTTCGAACGGCGCACAAGGGTGTTGCAATTGTTGAACACCCGGATTCCTTGACGATTGCCAATGAATTTTGGTGTTTTTGTTGGGCCAAGTAATCTCAACTGAGGACTCCTAAGTCGAGATCGTCTCTTGCCTTGACCCCACGTATATTTCTTTCTCAAGAATTCACGGGCAATTCTCCAAAATTCACCATGCAATATGAGACAACTTTCACCGCTTTGACCAAAAGCCAAAATGAGTCTCGATGTTTGAAGGTGTGCTCGTCGATGACGACGGGGGAGGCGGCTAGTGGTGGCCCATGACTGGCGCCACTGCAATGCAGGGGTCGACACCTAGGAAAGGCTTCTCACGTCTTTTGGAGAGGGGATGGCCTGTAATACAAACATTACAAGGAAAGAAAGTCCTCGTTGAAAGCCTAGCAGCAAGACTTCACCAGCTTAAGTGAATGGCCTGCGAAGAAAAAGAAAGTGATCTTTTTATTCCTTTTTTATTTGTTCTTTATGTGCCCCTCTTACGTGACCATAGAGAAAGAAAAGTGGAATTTTTATTGAGAATTGATAACTCCCTTGGTAGCTTGATGATCTCCTCGGTTTGGTCTCAGTCCGGCAGTAGCTTCATCGACAGGGAATCCGTGGTGGTGTCACGTGCGGAACGACGATGGGACTTTGATTACGGGTTGCTCGGCAAAGCCTGCTGGTCCAGTAAATTCTCGACCAGGGAAGGAACAAATCACTGTGGGGACTTCTCAATGGAGGCTTACACGCTGGCTGCTTTCGCTTCTTGTTTGTATATTGACAAAGCACCACAAGTTCGCTACTTTGCTTCAGTGAACCCAGACAAAATTGGAAGAAAACAAATTCACCGTTTTGACCAAAAGCCAAAACAACCCACGATCTTTGACGATCAGGAAGGCTGCGATGTGCGCGTGAGCTTGCTCGTTTTTGCGGCAGGATCACCGGGTTGGATTGCAGGAGCGTTGGACAGGAGAATCCGGAGCAACGGGCTATACACGTCAAGGGACGCTCGATAAAAGTAGTGGAAGCTAGGGGTGGTGTGAGATATAAAGCCCACAGCAATATAGGAAAGGCAGTCGCGCGAGGGCACTGCAGGACAGAGCACCGCAACACAATTCGTGACTTGTGTTCTCTCTCAATGTGTTCGTCTCCTCTCTTAATGCTGGCCGTGTATTCAATGTGTGGCCTCCTCCCAACCCTACGTGTTTTTTTCTATTTATAGGCCGCGAATTAGGGTTTTTAATCTTTCCAAATCGGTATCCACAGAAATTCTTTTTCCAAACGCAATATCACTTTTTATTTTCCACATCTCCTGATTTTATTGCCTCAAAATAAGATTGCATCCCGATTCCAAAAATCCACCGTAATATCATTTCAAATCTCCATTTAGGTAATTTTTGTCATTAAAAGAAAACGGGCTCGTGCCAATTTACTTGCTTCATGGGCTTAGTCCGGCCTGCCAAATTAAAGCTTAGAACCACTAATTCGAACCCATTCGTCACCGACCCAATGTAAATGCAAATTAAAAATAAATGCACCTAAAACTATGTGTTATGCAATTAATTAATTTTTTTCAGGGATGAAATTAACCCCTAATTTTTAATTTAATAAATCACTAAACGGGTCGCCAAAATTTAGGTGTCAACAGGCATACTTTCTATGATCCACAATAGACACTAGATCACCCAGATGAGAGTATACCTGAAACGCCTCCATCCCAAATTCCCCACATCCCCCTGCTGCTTCCTTCGCCTCATCCTGAAGGGACAATTCCTATTCCAACAGAAAATATTTTAATTCCCCCAACCCAAGTTGTTGATCAGAACATACCTCAGGAAGGGTCTTTGCCTAGAACTTCTCTTCATACTATGCTTATCCCTGCAGTGGAGAAAATGAAAGGTATTCAGGTTCCAGCGAGTCCTATTCCAAAATCGAAGAAATCAAAAGCTTCAAGAATACCTCCAAAAGTGGGAATTTCTAAAAAAACAGAAAAGACATAGTCTTGTTGACTCAAAGGCCCTTCTCTTTGATACTCTGGATGATGTTGATCTTTAGATACACCTGTCTTCGATGCGATAGAAGCTGGACAATGGGCTTTGGTGGCTGGCCCTCAACAGCTACCACCCCACAAATGAAGATAATTTGTTGGAACTGTTAGGGTTTGGGGAATCCCCTGACAGTTAAAGCTCTAAAGGCCATGTTGGCCAGAGAAAAGCCCCAACTGGTGTTCTTAATGGAAACGAAAAATACTAAATAGAAGATACATCATGTTTAGAGCAGTATACATTTCAGCAATGTATATATTATTAATCCGATAGGTCTAGCAGGTGGTCTAGCCATTTTCTGGAACAACCAACTGTCCATACAGGTGATAAAAGCTACGCAAAACTATTGTGACTTGACAGTGAAAGAAGGAGTGGATGGCATGAATTTTCACCTAACTTGTCTTCATGCCCCCTATCTTTTTCATAAGAGGCAGATGCTATGGGATGACATTAGATAGATTAGTTTAGTTAACACCTTACCTTGGGTGTGTATGGGCGATTTTAACGATATTCTGTATCCCTGGGAAAAGGTAGGCAAGAGACATGCTGACCCTACCCGTATGCTATCTTTTCGCTCTCTTCTTTCTGACTGTGAGCTCATGGATCTGCAATCAAAAGGTTGTCAGTTTACCTGGATGAATCAAAGAGAGGAGGAGGAGTTGGTTAAAGAAAGGTTAGACAAGGTGTTGTGCTCAGTTGACTGGAGACTGGTATTCCCTGACGCTGAGGTATTAGCCCTTCCTACTGTGGGTTCTGATCACTATCCGTTACTTCTTAATACCACAGCTCCTGTTAAAAGGCGACAAAAAGAATTTATTTATGAGAATTTCTGGAATGCTGAAGAAGAATGTCATGAAATTATTTCCACAGCATGGCAATCAATGCGGGTTCAAAATTCTGGTTTTTCTATTAAACTCAGGAAAGTAACAGAAGTGTTGAAATAGTGGAGCCAATTGAAATTTTCAAGGCGGGATCTCCATATTTCTAAACTTTAGCAGCAACTTCAAACTATAACGAATGATAGGTAGCTTAATTTTGATCGAGCGGAAGCTTCTAAAATCAAAGATGAGTTGAGACGCACATGGCAAAGAGAAGAACAATACGGGGCTATGCGATCTAGGATTCAATGGTTAACATGGGGCGATAAAAATACGAAATTTTTTCAGGCAACCACAATTCAAAGAAGACAGAGGAACCGCATCAGTATATTATAGGATGATAATCAACTTTGGATTCGAGATCCTCAGGTAATACAGGACATGACCTTTAATTTCTTCTCTAGATTATATACCACCGTCAGATACAGAAATTACACACCTATCCTAGATCATTGTCCAAGGACAGTTACTTTAGAAATCAATGCTCAGCTGCTGAAACAAGTTACTTTAGAGGAGATTCACCGAGCGGTTTTTCAATTAGGACCCACCAAGGCACTTGGCCTTGATGATTTCAATGGCATATTCTTTCGAACGCATTGGGAACTCATCAAAGAGGACCTGTTCATCATCGTTCAGAATTTTCTAAGGTCAGGCACTCTGCCTTTAGCTTTGAAGAAAACATATCTAGTCTTGATTCCAAAGATATCTAACCCTGAGACACTAGATCAATTCAAACCAATAAGTCTCTGTAACTTTGTATATAAGATTATATCGAAACTTCTCGCAAATCGCCTAAAACTTTGGCTTCCAACTTTGATCTCTCATGAACAATCTGCTTTTGTTAGTGGACGCCAGATACAAGATAATATATTAATAGTGCAAGAAGTGCTTCATCAGTTTAAGATTCAACAGAAGACTAGAAAATTCAGTGCTATTTTAAAGACTGACATGCAGAAAGCCTACGATAGAGTAGAGTGAGATTTCCTCAATGATTATCTTCTTACGATAGGATTCCATCCTATGTGGGTGCAGTGGGTGATGCAGTGCATCACCACCACATCTTACAGCGTCAAAAAGAATTGAGAACAGCTTCCTTTTTTTACTCCGACTGGAGGACTAAGGCAAGGTGACCCACTTTCCCCTTACATTTTCATCTTATTAGCGAATGTATTGTCCAGCCTTATCACTAAAGCAATTTCAATTGGACATCTTAAAGGACTCAAGCTTAATAGATGGTGTCCTATGCTATCTCATTTGTTTTCGCTGATAATGCATTATTTTTCTTAGAGGGGAGTATTAGTGAATGTCAGAATATTGGCAGCATATTAAACCAGTATTGTATGGCCATTGGACAAGCCTTGAACGGAAATAAATCAGGGATAATATTTGGCAAGCATTGTCCTATTGGTTTGCAGGAAAATCTTTCGATGGAGCTTCGAATTCCTATGCTAAACAGATGCGGCAAATACGTGGGTATACCTTCAGAGTGGGGTTGATCCAAAAAAGAGATGTTTTCCTGGCTTTTGGGAATAGTTCATACAAAATTACAGGGATGGAAAGAAAAATTACTTTCAAAAGGAGGTAAGGAAATCTTAATCAAAACAGTGATTCAGGTACTCCCAACTTATGCTATGTCAATATTTAAGCTTCCCTTGTCTCTATGTCAAGCTATTGAGAAGAGCATTGCACATTTTTGGTGGAAGACAGATCAATCTGGTAATGGGATACATTGGCAGAAATGGAATAATCTTCAACGAAGCAAAAAAGATGGAGGATTAGGCTTTCGCGACCTTATTCAATTCAACAAGACCATGCTTGGAAAACAAGCATGGAGATTATTGCAGCAACCCTAAGCATTATGGAGTAAACTATTCAAGGGTTTATATTTTCGCTCCAAGGATTTTCAGTATGCTGATCGTGGAACTCAGCCATCCTGGGGATGGCAGAGTATTTTGTTGGGTATAGACTCTATTCTCCCTTATGTGCGCTGGTTAGTAGGTAATGGCAGAAATATCATAATCAGGGAGGATAGGTGGTTACCTAGCGGAATCCTTGGTGGACCAGCGAATAAACAGGAACCACAATTTGTGGCTGATCTTTTAGAACCCACCCAAAATTGCTGGAATACATCCCTGATTCACAGTTTTTTGGATGATCAGGTTATGGCTGAGATACTAACCATTCCAGTTAGACCCCAATATACGGTTGATAAATTAGTCTGGTCGGCTAACAGTAATGGCCAGCATTCAGTCAAGAGTAGCTATTACCTCCTAAAACAAGCAGCAGCAAATTTCAGTACTTCAACAGTATCGTCATCGCATCACACTCCTTCAATTTTATGGTGAAGAATATGGGGAATGCAGACGGAAGCTAAAATTTGTATTTTTCTATGGTCGGCTTGTCATAATTCTCTTCCATCTAGAGATAATCTGTTTCGGAGACATATTATTGCAGACCCATTATGTCATTTGTGTAAACAGAGGATACCGGAAACCCTAGAACATTTATTCCTATCCTATTCAAGTACCAGAGACATATGGGCAAATCCAAAGTTTAGAATAGATTTGCAGGCATAGATGATTCATCGTCTAGATGATTGGCTCATATCACAAATAGAAGCAGCGAACTCACCGAAGTTGGAAGTTATAGCAAATCTCCTCTGGCAACTATGGCGTCAACGCAACTCCTTCCTCTTCCGTAACCAACCTTTGGATTTGTCCAAGGTAGTTGAAGCAACTCTCACTCAACATCGACTGGTTCAAACATGTGCTTCATCCTACTCCAGAAATTTAAAATTATCAGTGAACCCTCAACACTTTTGGAGACCACCTAAAAAGGGTTTTCTCAAATGCAATATTGATGCATCTTATCAACTAGGCAGCACTGAGGGATCCATGGCCGCGATCTGTAGAGATCATCGTGGAGTTCTTAACGATGTGTTTTCCAGAAGCTTTCCGGCTTCTTCTGCTCTGGCTTCGTAAATACAAGCTTTGATCTTTGCTCTTCAGCATCTCTTAGACCAAGACCTTCATCAGACTTCGATCGAGCTTGAATCGGACTACAATACTGTAGTTGACTCCATCTCGGGGAGGACATTGCCACCATGGGACCTCAGACCCCTCTTCACAGAGGCGGCCACAACGCTTCCTCTTTTCCTAAACCTAAGGTTGCGTTTCTACAGGAGAGAGACAAACTCGGTTGCTGACTGGGCTGCCAAGGCCCAGGCCAAGGACAAATCGGCCCATCTTTGGAACGTTTCCCCTCCTTTTTTTCTGCTTAATTTAGTGTATGCAGATGCTTTAGCATCATGGTGCAATTATCCTTCTTAGTGAATATATTTCTTCCCTTCGACCAAAAAAAAAAAAAAAATGATAGCGAAAGCTCTAAAGCTTATGTCCACAGGTCACTTTAACGCTGACAATAGTTGGGGCCACACTCCTCTCGAACGTGGAAGAGGAAGAGTGTGCTTAAGGCCGATGCTCGAGCAAATGGAAAGTCTTTTCTTTTGGGCGAATTCGGAATTTATATGTACATGGTAATGGCTACAATTAGCTGATTCTCCGGAAGAATTTTATATATATTATATATATATATATATATATATATATATATATATATATCGATTGGCTGGAATAAGAGTTCAATGAATGGAAAAACAAAATAGTGGAAAAGGCTTATTAGTGGGCTGTTTTCATTTATTAATTTTAGCTGTGAAATTCCAAGTATTGCTCGACATTATTAAACTTCAGCCCTTCCTATCAAAGACTGTTAGAAAAAGTAGCAAGTGAAGACTTGAAATGAGCATATTATATTTAATATCTAATGAAGTTCTACCTAATTTGTCAATTATTGTGTAGAACATGCTTAGCATCGTCGATCCCTCTTTTCCCTCTTTTCCCTCTTTCTTTACCATCCTCTCTCCTCGATGCGGATGGTCCGTTCCCAAGCAGGCATCCATCATTTGCTGCGCTCACTAATGGCTAACATGTGTCAGTTGGGAAAAATATTAAAAAAAAAAAAAAACCTAAACTTATTACAATTGTATTAATTTAATCCTAATTTTTTTTTAACAATTCAATTTCAAACATTTTGTATTTGTGTCAGTTAAACCCATCCAGCCAATTTTGACCAACGGCGCTGACATGACATTTTTAAAATAATATATTGATAAATTTTTGAAGTTTTTATATTTCTTTTTCTTTTCTTTACTTCAATTTTTTTATAATATTTTTCTTCTTATGATTATTTATATTTTAGTATTAATTTATTTTTCTTTCTTCATATTCAAGAAAATTTATTCTGTAGGCTCTCTTCTGATTTTGTCTATAAATTTGAGCTTACAATAAGGAAACATAAAAGTCAAAAATTGAAATTGGTTCAAGAAATCTAATGGTTTTGTAAAAAATTTCCAATATAAGACAATATATTCATTGTTCAGGAGGTTCTTCATCAACTCAAAGTGAGGAAAAGAAAGAGAAAATTTCCAGCGGTTCTAAACCTTGATACATGAAAAGCTTATGACAGGATGGAACGGGATTTTCTATCTAATTGCATGTTACAAATGGGATTTTGTGAGAAATGAGTTTCCCTCGTAAAACAATGCATTTCCTCAGGTCTTTTAGCATCAAAGTTAATGGATAATCATGTTAGTATTTCATACCGTCTAGAGGAATCAGAAAAGAAGACCCCTTTTCTCCCTATTTATTTATCATTATGGCCAATGTTTTATTCTCCCTGATATTGAAAGCTACAATAGATGACAGCTTAAAGGGCATTAAATTGAATCCATATTGTCCACTCTATCACATCTTTTATTCATGGATGACGCCATATTCTTTCTAGATGGTATCATCACTGAGGCTCAGAATTTGGCAAATATCTTACCTCAGTATTGCCATGCGTCAAGCCAAGCTATTAACCTCAATAAGTCATGAATTTTCTCTGGGAAAAATTGTCCCCAAGGATTGAAACAAATTCTAGCAGCGGAATTAAGAGTATCAGTCATCGAGAAAATGGGGTAATATTTGGGCGTCCCATTAGAATGGAGACAAACAAAGAAGCAAATGTTCTTTTGAGTTTTTGCAAAAGTTGATAGCAAGCTAAAAGGGTGGAAAGAAAAACTATGTTGAAGGTTGGAAAAGAGATCCTGATTAAAATGGGTGGTCCAAGCATTACCTCAGTTCATCATATCAATTTTCAAAGTTCCTCTATCGATTTGTAGAGCAATTGAAAAGAAAGTAACTTCGTTTTGGTGGGAACAAAATGCTTCTACAAAGGGCATACATTGGAAAAAATGGGAGAGTTTGAAAAATAGAAAAGATTTGGGGGGGGATGGGGAGGCTAGGCTTTAGTGACCTAGTCGACTTTAACAAAGCAATGTTGGGAAAACAAGCGTGAAGATTCACCCAAAACCCAAATGCAATATAGAGCAAAAGATTCACCCAAAACCCAAATGCAATATAGAGCAAACTGTTGAAAGGAATCTATTTTCCTAGAGGAGAATTCTAGACAGTGAGCAAAGGTACCTGACCCTCGTGGGGATGGCAAAGTTTACTCATAGGGAAAGACACAATAGAGCTAGAGATTAAATGGGAGATGGGGGATGGACAAGAGATCAAAATCAGAGAGGATAGATGGCTACTTTCAAGCAAGATCGGAGGTCCCACAAACCAAAATGAACCTTGGTAATGGGTTTAGGCCCTGTTTAGTAAAAAAACTTCTATTCCTCGGAACAATTATTTCTATTCTTTTATTCCAAGGAACGAAAAAAGAATAAAAACCTGTTTGGTAAAATTTTTGTTCTCAAGAATAGATTTGGAACATAAACAAGAAATAGAAAAAGTAATTTTTTATTCCCAAGAACAATTTCTAAGAATCAAAAGAACAAAAATAAAGAATTTATTTTTTCGTCTCTTCTCTCTTCTTCTCTTTTCTTTTGTCATGACCTAACATCGGGTGCATCACCTAGGGTTTGGCTAATGGAATATTAAGTTTAAACTTAGCTCGGGTTTTCCCAAGTTCATACTAATTTACGACTTATCAAGTATTTAGCATACAAAAGATTATTAATTGAGAATCACCATTAATTTATTTTTAGTGGGTCGACTAGAAACCCAAGTAAAGTAATAAGAGATTTACTTTACTCCTGCGAGCCAGAGATTGTGAATTCGAGGACTTGATTGTGCTAGATTTCTTTAACGCCCTTTCGGTACCTTTCTCTTTTATTTCGAAAAAATATTTTGCAAATAGCTTGAATTGATTTTAATTTACTTCCCTAACATATAAGGTAATCATGCGGGTGCACAAACCTCCAATTTAACACCCAAAAAGTCAAAAAATAAATTATTGGACTTATCTCATAACAATGAAAGCATCCGCAATGTTAGATCAAAATTCACATTAACAGTTATAGATATGATTTTTAATTAACACGTAATCACTCAATTTTTTTTAGGATTTTCTCTTATATAAATGAAACTTAGTTTGCATGGAATGCAATGTAATGACACACCAAAATGCCTAACTAAAATGACATGTAACATGCAACCTATCATGTGAACTATATGTCACGACATGATCTAATGACAATGTAAATTATCCTAATATGTCACGCACTTAAATGATCCTAAACATGCAATGACTAGATGACGAAATGACCTAATTCTAGGTTACACAGGCATGATAGTTTTTATTTCTTCTTTTCCTTTTTTATAGAATTCGAAATTAAAATTGCCTAATAATTGAACATGCAATTAATGAAAAGAAAATCTAACATCCTCAATTAATGTTTTTGGTGTTTTTATTTCAAAATTTCGGAATAAATAAAATGCCTAATCTAAAATGCAAATTATCCTAAAATAAGCGATATTCTAACATGAACCTAATCTAACTCATATATATATATATATATAGGTTTTTCTTTTACAAAAATAAAATTGATTCAAACAATACGACGGCAAATCAGGCAAGATATGATTGATATCCACCAAATAAATTGATGAATCGTATTTCACGCATAAGATCAGATTAGCCAATTTTAACAAAATTATGAATCATATATTGAGCGTGAGATCGGATTGGTGATTTTTCCGTGTGATTGCGAGTCATATTTTGGGCGTGAAATCAAACTATCAATCGTATGCACGTTGTGAAATTAGGAAGATTTCCCAATTTATAAGGCTACTCGAGATTACGAATGTGATAACATATCGGGAATTTCAATCATGTGCATCGACGAATATTTCAAATAAGGAAACAAAATTTTCGGAAATCAAAATAGATAAGGTTTTCACCTAATTCGAATATTGGCTTCTGAATTCCGATCCTCAAACGGCTACTCGCGATGCAATGTGGTTGTGACATCCTGATTTTCAATCCTCTTTTCGATTGAATGAATTGGGTTTTTCATTGACGCGCTGATAGTTCTTTTCTCTGAGCTGATCACTCACGAGATAACTAATCTATTAGGTGAAGCCGTTAAGGAATATAAACGCGATAGATTTGAGAATTCGACTAAAAATCGATTGCTTGACCGTGCTAATCTGTAAGGGTCATTACGGCACTGTTAAAATTGATCAAAGACCAGAGATAGGTCGTTTCGACAGAGGCATGTAATTAAAGTGTAGGTGATTACACCTGATTGCTAAATTCTTGTCGATCGGCACTAAACTGATTTTTTTGTCGTTTTCGTACCCCGTGCTCGTAATTAAAATCTCGAGATTTTCACGACAATCGAGAATTGTTAATGAGTCGAAGATGTACAATGTGGCTAAAAAATAATCAACCACAGGTCAAATGTACTAAAAATTTTTAAAAGCTACCCGGTATGTTAAGTTACGCTAAAATTGCATCCGGTTGAAATTAACCACGAAATTGAACCCAATTTCAAGAATTGAAGATTCTATCATGTCACGATTTATTTTAGGAACGTCGACTCATCTTCCGAAGAATTTTCAGTAAACTCGAATTTTTCGCGAAAATTCAAGTTTGGGCGATTTTGGACCGGGAAATTTGAATGAGCTATTTTGGGTGAACTTTTGGCCTTCAAGTTGAACCAATTGGTGAGGAAAATTATGGAGTTTGATGTGGGCATCCTCTTTGACATTATGGCCATTTATTTGAAGTCATTTGGAGGGGAATTGAATTGAATTTGAGGTGAAATTGAAGGGAAATGCTTGGAAATTCGTAGCCATGGGGGGCTGTAACATTTCAACACCATTGTCGCTTCTTGGAGAAGATTGGTGAGGGAAAATTGGCTGAGGATAGGGCTGTGGACTTTGGAGGCCTTGTGATGATGAACTAGGATATTTTGTGAAGATTTTTGTGGCATTTGTCCCCCCCTCCAGCTGCAGCTCTTCTTCTTCTTCTTCTTCCTTGCCTCAATTCCCTCCATTATTGCTGTCTTTGAGGAAGAAAACCAGCCAGCAAACCAGAGAAACCAGCCAGCCAAGCCTCTAAGACGTTGATTGCCCCTTCACTGCTGTCCAAGCCGCCCATGAGTGCCTGAGCTCCACCTGCAAGCCATCTCGCTCGTGCGTGCGTCTTCGCCGGTTCCATGCCTGCTCGCTGTCCGCCAGGCCCTCCGTCCACCTAGTTGAGACACCTCTGCAACCCGTCTGAGCAGCTATCACTCTCGCTTGGTCCCGACGCTATCGTCCGCCACCCGCTTGGTCGTTTCCAGCCACCATAGCCGCTCGGTTCAGCCCTCTCAGCCCTTGGACATAACCGAAACTCACAGTTGGGCTATGAGCTTTGTGGCCCGTTTCTAGCCCTTTCTGGACCTCCCTTGGCATTGCCGTTGACTCGAGTTTTACTTGCCGTCACGCCGCCGTTGCCGTGAACTCACCGGCTCGCTAATCTGGTGAGTTTACTTGCTAAACTCTACTTATGGAGTTAATTATACTTAGGGGATAATTAGCTTAGCCTATGATTGGTTTAAATTGTTAGATTAGTGTCATTAGTCATTTAATTAGTTAATTAGGCTAATTAGGTAGTTAGATTAATTTAGTTAATGCTTAATTAGATTATAGGATTTAATTAGCTTAGTGCATTATTTATTTAAGTCCAATTAGGTGGCTAGATTAGTGTATTTAGGTTGATTAGGCATTTATTTAATTAAAATTGTAATTTATTTAATTATTTAATATTTTCCAAAAATTATACCAGGATAACCGGTCGTCAAAATTCCGTGCTAATTGTCGTGGCACGGTTGGTTTGTGCAATTGAGTGTTAGATTGTGCAATTGAGTGATGATGGTTGAATTTTGATTTATTATTTCAAAATTATGGATTTTTGGTATTTAATTAAAAAAATATCGGGCATCCATTTTTAACACCAACGATGTTTTTAAGTATTATATCAAATAGTGAGATTTTTAAAAGTAAGGATATCGCGTTTTGTGACTCAAGTTGACCATGTACCCACACACGATTATTTTACTAGGTATTTTTAATACGAAGAAAATAGGCCAAGCACATTATTTTACTTAAGGGATTTGAGTGCAATGCACTATACCCTTGGTTGAGATTGGATGATCATGTGACTAGTATGTGAACTCGTCCCCCAATGTGCGTCGGGTGAGCATTGCTCCTATATGGAATGCCCCACTTCAACGAATGCCGAATCGCGGTAGAAGTCGAACCGATACTCCTTCGGGAATGCTGTCGACGGATAGATGATACAGTGCTCGATGGGGCAAATGATGCCCATTTACGCCGAAAGACCGCTGAACGTCGAGTAGGCCGTGCCTATGGGGCCGTAATCAATTGGAACGTATGAATGATTGAAATAAACACGCCTGATTATAAGACAAAATTGTGTGATACGGAATCGGACGTATCATAACAATGTGGCCTTATAATCGAGATGCCTGTGATTGTTTGAGATATAAGTTGAGACGTTCCAATCGTGGAGTGTTATTACTACATATATCTATTATATAAACTATACTAACGTGCAGGAAGGGACTGAGGCGAGGTGAGTCTTGTGTGATGTGTGGTTAGACTGCCTCTAGGCGTTTTTTCTTACTAATCAGGATTTAGGGTGTGAACTCGCTGAGACATTGTTTCACCCCGTTGTGGATTTAATCTTTTCAACTCCGTCGATAGAGGTGAGACCTGTGAATTTTGGGCACCCGTGAGGATATACTGAGCAAAGTACCCCCGGGAGTCCTTGGCTCCATGAGCTCATCATGACCACTATCTTGGTCGATGAGGGCCTACCACAATTGGTATCTCATCGATTCAAAGCATGGTTTCGTCATGGGCCTAATGGGGTGCAAGAAGGTCCCCTTTAGGGTTTCAACGTACCCACTGTAAGGGGTGAGGGGGTAGCTAACCCACTTGACGGTATCGTGATAGATCCGGATCCCAAGTAGATAAAGTTTAGGATAGGGTTAGCTCGGTAGTCTCTCTTGTTGATAGACTTCTGTATATAAACTAGTTTGTTTATAAAAGTGTGTTTGGTTTGAAATAATTGTTCTGTTTTTTATACCATGCTTGAGTGATGTTTGAAGATTGTTTATTACGCTTCCACATGTGCATAATCGATTGGGTTGGCGACACGTCCTGGGAGTGTTGCAATTTTATCAACCACTGAGGAATGTGCGCCCGCTCGAGATTCGGAGCATGACAGTGGTGGTGCTCAAGGAGGCTCACGGGATGGTTACTCACTAGGGGGCTTTGCGTGCGGCTCCTTGATGATTGCTTGATTCAACAATATGTGTAAATCTCGAGAAGCAATCTGCAAAACGATAACTTTTGTTGTCGTAGCAGTAGCAAGGCTTACTCGAGAAACCTAGAGAACCACAATTGGGAGATGCTCCAAATTTCTATAAAATAAGTGTGTGAAATCCTCCCTCCTTTCAATGTATATGTCCTCCTTTACTCAAAGAACATGTGCCCTTCTCTTGCGCAGATTTTAGTGACTCGGATGCTAACTGAATTTTGATCGAGCTCAATCACCTCGCTGGAATTCGTTGGCAACATGAGTATTGGTGCAAATCGTCTAGGCGCAATGAAACAGACCCAAGGATTGGGCTGTTAGTAAAATCCCTTATGATATTTTGAGGATGACAAAATAAATCAAAGTCTACTAACGTGTTTAATGGTTGAGTATAGACTATGCAGATGATAAAATGTGTAAATACTATTATCAAGGTTTATATTTGGAAGAATCAGAAGATAGACTATATGCTAAAGCTAAATTTATTCAGACTGTGTTCAAACTTTAAGGCTAAATATGTTTAGAAGAAGAATATGTTCAAACTTACGTCCAGATTGTAAAGTCCATTTCAAACAAAAAACACTCAAACTCTACTTTCGACAGAACGCTCTTAGACTTTACATATAGAACGAAATACAAGTTCAAAACGTGATAAGGTCTAGAACGAGACACAAGTTCAGAACATAGCATATTCAAAATGAAGCATGTTCAGAACGAGACAATTTGACAGAACATAACATAAGCCTCAAACATATAATGGCTAGTGATTTAGTTTGGATTTTACATCAAGACAGATTTGATTGACTTAATCTAATTGATTGACAATTGAATCTTGAAAACAAGAAATTCTTAAACGGAGAAGCTCTACTTATGGAAACCAAGATTCTGTTTGTATAGGCGATTTATAATTAATTTGGGATTCTATTTCTGTCACTCAATGGCTACTAAATCTTCTAGATACAAATCTGTCCAATGGATCAATTGGAAGACACTGTCCAACGGCTAGTTTAGAAGTAGAGGGATATTTAAGGAGACCAAGGACCGATGAGCAAGTAAGAGGTGGAGCGTAGAATTTTTAATTCCAAAGTCATACACTTGTCTTTGGTAAGTTTAAATGTTTGTGATCGTGAGAGAAATACCAAAAGAATGACTTAGTGAAATAATGTGATCTATCACTGAGTGTTTGCACTCAAAGTTGTAATCTCTTGTTAATCACATAGTGAAATCAAGCTAGAAGACTGTTAGCGTAGTAGAGTGGACGTCGGCTTGATCTTAGCCGAACCAGTATAAATTTCATGTGCAATATTATTTTTCCTTAACTTTTCTCATTTAAGTATGTTGCATATTTACAGGTTATTTCAGAAATCTATTCAATTGCATCACATATTTTGAACATCTATCAGAAGTCTGGTGGCTTACTTATCAGAAGATCCTTATTCAGACTTTGCTTGAAACTTATTTTATTTCGCATTTATTTATCAATATTTCTTTTAAACATCTATTCACCCCATTCTAAGTGTTTATACTTGCACTTTCATGGGCTGATTGGGATAAGTGACACAAGCAGTGGCTCTTGGCGTTGTAGTAGCAACGAGGCCGTGGCTAGGAAGCAACCAGCTCGGTTCACAGATGCGAGGTAGCAGCGATGGCGGCGTTCGGGTAATAGTCGAAACAACAACTATGAGGGGTAGAGCTACAGTGACGTCATCGATGAAGGGGCTGCGGTGGCATCATCAAGTGGTCGAGTGATAGCTCAATAGGATGGCAACTCATTGACAATGTATTGCGAATGATGAAAGCACCACGGCAGAAGCGTCAGCACGGGTCTTGGCCAAGAATTGGCTAAGAAGACTTGCACTCTTTCCTCTCTCTCTCTCTCTCTCTCTCTCTTTCTCTCTCTCTCTCGCGTATCAAGAGTGCCCCACTTTTTTTTGTCCTGTAACAAGTCCATTTATAGTGAAAGTGTGTAAACCATCGAGGAAAGAAAACATATTTTGTTTCCTTCTATGCATGCTTTGAAATATATTCTCTTTTCTTTGCTCTTCCTCATTGACCGAATGCCTTCTCTGTAGGGATATATCTTTTTTTTGCAAATCCATGTGCCTATAGTGTAGAACGTGCCTAACATTCCCTTCTCATGTTGATCTTTCGAATTTCCTTTGTGCATATGCTCGTATCTTTCCACATAGGGCCATGCAAGACGAATATTCTCCATCGATTTTATTTCTTTAACCCAAATACCAGCTCACAAATTGATTGAGTATTGCCAAAAATTCAAAATTGTAATAAACTTTTCCTAGATTCCGAACCTTGCAAGGATGAGCTCACAATATCTCCTTCTTATGCTTGTCTTCACCAAATATACGAAAGATTCACTAAATATAAATCTTTTCCAAAATATATCGAATTGCCAACTCGTAAAATTGAAGCTCATCTTACGTTGATCAAATGCAAAAGTGATAAAAAAAAATAGATAAATGCAACTAAAATTATATTGTATGCAATTCTAATTCTATTTTTGTAGGGATTAAAAATCAATCCCTAATTTTATATGCAATAAATGATTAGATCGCCAAAATTTAGGAGTCAACACATTTATTCTTCTTCTTTTTGGTTGGTTGTTAGCCTTGGCCATGACCGGTGTTGGCGACCGATCAGACGAGGGTTGGCGACCTCGCTAGAGTGTCGTCTGGTCGCCTTCGTCGCCAGCGACACCAAGCCACGGCAAGGCTCATCGGCCTGAGCCTCGTCGGGCCACCTCCAAGTCGGCGACATTGCTTGGCGGTGGCCTAGCGAGCTTGGCCTTGCCATATCTAGGTGAGGTCAACCTCGCCTGGTCAAGGCAAGGCGAGGCCTTGTGGCCAAGCAAGCTCTCTGGACCTCACCCTAGCCTAGCAAGGCTCCAACGAGCTCATCGGATCTTGCCCAGCGAATCGCCAGATACGGAAAGAAAAAGAAAAAAGAGAAAAGAGAAAAATAATAAAATATAATAAAAGTGTTAGAAAAGTAAAAGAAATAAAAAAAATTAAAAATCCTACCAAACGCATTTCTATCCTGGGAATAAAAATTTTATGGAGTTACTAAACACGTTCTTTTGTTCAAAAATTGTTCCGATAACAGAATTAGGAAAAACCATTTCTGATAAAAAATTAGTCTCCAAAATAGAAGCATTACCAAACGTGCCCTTAATCAACCACAATGAGGATGAATGGAACGTCCCTTTGCTATAGGATATTTTCGAGGAAAGCATGGTACAAGAAATCTTAGCTATCCCCATCATCCGAATCAAACCAAATTATATGTACAGCATGAAGAAAATTTATTCACATAAACAACTTATTAATCAAGAAGAATCGGAGCCATATATGACTATAAAACACCGAGATCAATAAGTACAGCGGAATTGAAACGTACCTGAAAAATATATCACTTTGATAATTAGATATCTATTGGAATATCAGATCTTCTTTTTATGACCTATTTCAGTATAGCAGCTTTCAATGAGGTTGAAACAACCAATAGGTATAACCTACCATTTTTATAGACTAGAGTGGAGACCTTGCAAACCCTAATCAATAGTTTGTCAATTGAGCTCTTTTTATTATGAGTTTCAGTCAAACACAATTGCCTATACTTTATTACTCAACTAGACTTGTATCAATAGATTCTAGAACCCAATTCAATAAAATCACTTAAGAGTTCAACAAATATTGAAATATCCATTAACTTGATTATTTAAAGTAGAAAATCAATTAATTAATGTAAGCTCATATTATAAGAAATTTCCAACATTTTCGCACTTTGGCTACATTAATTAACTTATTTTTATTTTGAAAATGATTTTATATTGAAAATGACGCTATTGGGTTAATAACTAAAAATTTTATTTTATGTGGCCACAATTTAAAAAAAAAATAATATTTCAATAACGGCATCTCAAAACTAATCCAATCATATAAAACACCATGGAGATCAATGTGTTAAAAAATACCACAACATATGACCTTCCATAATCATATGACCTTTCATATATTATGGGCCTAGTAGTGTAATTAGAAATAGTGCCAACATGTGATCAAAATATATATTATTTCTTATTGGTTCTCAATACAATTTCTTAACAACATGAAATTGCATTAGCGCAATTTCTGAACAACATAAAATTGCACGACTATATCACAATCCAACATGAGATCTCATAATCGGTGACATCCAGTCGTCTTTAAACTAAAATTTGTTTAAAGATACTGTTTTATACTTCAATTTCTTAGTCAACGGGAGAAATGATAACAATAGAATTAACAATAACAATAATTGAAAATAAATGCTTTAATAGACGTCATAAAAGCATTATTAGTCTGCATATAACTATAATATCCAGAAAATACAAATTACATAACTTCCACTAATACAAACAAATCAAAAGAATCTAAAACACCCATATTCTTTACTTGTTCTTTAAATAAAATGGATCGTAAGCCTTTTGTAAGAAGATCAGCCAATATGAACTCAATTTCAGTATTCTCGATCACAATGTCTTCTTTTCTTGACCAAGCCTTTAATAATATAATATTTGATCCAGTTAACATTTCAACTGTTGCATTGTTGTTATTTACAGCAAAGGTAATTATTTGTCACACATAATGCAATAAGATTAATTGTGGGTAATAAGCAATTCAATAAAAATAATTAGTACATTATAAACTCCCATTTGGACAGAGTATATAATGTACCATTATTTTCCGCATCATGAAGTTTTTATAGCCCCAAAAAAAAATATATATATATATAGGGCAATTCCTTTACCAAAAAGAAAAATATAGAGGGCAATTAACGACCGCCTGCGGTGGCTCAGCTGGATAAGGGCTTCCCATGATCCTTAGCGTGAGAGGGAAGGAGTTCGAATCCCGCTGGCCGCACGGGATCTTAAGCGCGACGTCGGGATGGTGGGTCCTCCGCTAGCGTCGCTCAGGGGTTTACCCTCAAGGTCACCCCGGGCCTGTCGGGCCGTCCGCGTTGGTACGAAGAGGGGTTCCTTGGGTATCAAAAAAAAAAAAATATATATATATATATATATATATATATATATATAGGGCAATTACATATAATTTTCAAAACATTTATCCCATTTGGGCAGATAAAAAATTTTCAATTATACATCCCCATATTTTAAATTTGGGAATTAATCTTTATGCTATTTTCCAAATTAATATACACAATAACCCCATTTGGGCAAGCTTTAGCCCAAAAAAAAAAAAAAAAAAATTCATTTGGGCAAATAATTGTATATACTAATTTTTATTAATTGAGAATTCCAAAAATTCATGCCAAAAATTCATCAAACAATATAAAACACTTTACAACATGCGCTTCCCAAGATCATATTGCATTTATCAAATAACAATTTTTACCACAATTTTATTTTTTATATTATTTTAATATTTCAGACTCCCGCGGGGCCTAGGACCCGCGAGCAGCCCAAATCACATTACGGGCTAGACTCGCGAGGCCCAAACCCTCACACAACCCACACCAAACAATATTGATCTTAGAAATTGTGGGCCAAAAAATTGCTGAAAAAAATAGCCCATACGTGCAGGAGCCCATCTTTCTTTTAATTGAGAATGGCTCACGAAATGGACTATTTTAAATGGCCCACAAAATTAAAGAAAATATGGGCGAAAGCCCATATTTAGGCCCGGGCCCAGCTGGAGGTCTTCTTCAACCTCCAGTCGAGTCTCGAATTATCTGCAAACCGGGTCACACGACCCAGTTTCAACCGGAAGCTCCAAAAACACATAGAATAATAGAAATTTAATATAATTTACTAGAATGAATCAAACGAAGAAAAAGGAGTAAATCTCCACATATAAGCTTCAAAATTTCGGATCCAAGCCTCTCATGGCCGAAAATTCGGTTTTCTTAAATTTAAGCACTAAAAATTTACCTTAATGCAACAAAAGGATGTTAAAACATATGTATAACAATACTCATATAATGATTTACAACGAGCATCAATCAATTGCAAGTAATTTGAATATTCTATAACTTTTTCATGTATAAACCATAGAATTTCAAATTTAAAATTCTCACTCAATTCTCAACGAAATTACACAAATTATATAGGGTTGGAAAAATCTCGACATATAGAACAAAAGGCCTATGGTTTCGTGGATCAATCAAGCAAAAAGTCCACAAAAAAAAAAAAATAAATAACAATGTCCATATTCGATTCAAAAAGAAAAAAATATGAATTTGTCATAAAAAAAATTGGGTTCTACAATCATACATGATATGCTTTGATACCACATGTAGAAAATTCATTCACATAAACAACTTATTAATCAAGAAAAATTGGGTCCATATATGACCGTAAAACACCGAGATCAATAAGTACAACGGAATTAAAGCGTACCCGTTTGAGCCATTACTTCATTTGAAGAAAAATATATCACTTTGATAATTAGAAATCTATTGGAATACCGGATCTTTCTCTCTATAATTTATTTCAGTATAACAGTTTTCAATGGAATCAAAATAACTTATAGGTATGACCTACTCTCTTTATAGGCTAGAAATGGAACCTAGCAAATCCTAATTAATAGCGTGTCAACTAAGTCATTCTCATTACGAGCTTCAGTTAAACACAATTATCTACACTTTACTGCTCAACTAGGCTCATATTAATTGATTCCACCCAATTCAATAAAATCATTTAAGAGTTCAACAAATATTATAATATTCATTAACTTGATTATTTAAAATAGAAAATCAATTAATAAATGTAAACCCATATTATAGAAAATTTTCAACAAAGCAAATAACTCAGGTGCATACACAATCAAAAGTGGATATAACAAGCTCCGTAACTCCGCCAAACTTCAATTGGCAAATTAACCATCCATCTCATACCAGCCACCAAAGAAACTATGGTTAGAATTATAAAAGCTTAAAACATACCCCAAAGTCAGGTTTTTATTATGGAGCGCAAGTAACAATGCGTTGCCCATAAAGGAAAACTTACATAATAGGAATATGCTACCTGAACTGGAATGTCCCTTGTGCGAACAAGCTCCCGAAATGACAGAATATATCTTCATCAAATGCCCCTGGATAGAACAAGTGTGGTCAGATCAGAGAGTGCAAGCGGACTTATCCCCTGAAATATGCAAATAGAATGGACCGGTGGTTTAGGAAAACAATTACCGTGCAAGCAACCTCGAAATCCAAGCCCTCTTTGCCGAAGTGGTCGGGCGGATCTGGAAAGTGCACAATAACTTCATCTTTAAAGCTCTGAAACCAAAAGTGGAGCGTAATCATAGATGAAGCAATCATCTCGGTCAACATGGTTGAGAAATATTGTAATACGAGCCTTACTCAAGCTGAAGAACGAAGATCTGCAGTAGTGGGTGATCCGTCTCTGCTTTAGATCTGATGGAAAATCAACACCGATTGGACCTGGAACAACTTGATGACCTAGGGATCAACTGCGGTGGTCTGTCGAAACGCTGACGGGGTACTCGTGGACGGATTTGCGAAGAAGATTTTTGCTCCATCAGCCTCCATAGGTGAAACCCTTGCTCTTTGGGAGGCCCTGAAGTGGCTTCAACAAAAGCTTCAAGACCGAAACACGCGAATTGGACAGGTACTTTCCTCTGATCTATCATGGCTCTTACCAACTGATAGCTTATAACGGTTGAGTGTTTCTTGGGTTGGCTGGACGCACCGTGGGCCTCCAAATCAATTATCCACGACTGCCAAATTTGCTGGGCCAACTTGAAGATGTCAATATCCGTTTTGAGCCAACAGACTACAATAAAGTGATTGATTGGGTTGCAAAGGCCCATCGGATTGGATTATAAATCCCCTTCAATCCCTTGATCGATTTTATGTTGGGATCTTGAATCCTTTTGTAATTTTTCAAACTTGGTTTAGTAATGAATATCCATTTTTCTTACCAATAGGCACCTTGTGGAATCGGCGAATATATGACACTAAAGGTGAGCGCATCGTATACTCACAAATGGAAGATATTGAGGCTCCCAAGCTTAGGGGAGCAATATCTATATCCTTGATGTATTCACTGTCGGAGATCATAAATGGTAGCTCTTATTTAGAAATTTCCTTTTCCAACAATTTCTTTTTTGTTGATTTATTGTTTGTCCTATCTATTTGTCACTATTTTCAATGTTTACAAAGATAAAAACAAAAATTACGTCTCGCAGTGAATATAAATTAATCATTTTTTTTATATCCATACAGAAAACAGATTTTGGGTTTCGAAATTGTTGTTTTATCTTTAATGAACTCCATAACAATGGATAATCATAATCAATCCCAACCGGAATTTGACCATAGCCAGGTCACATAACCAGGACAAGCCTTACTTAAAATGAAACCCAGCGTCGAAAGAAGAGATGTGTATACTGCCAAGAAGGGTATTTCATAATAACTAGGCCATCCAATTCTTATGAACAAAGATGAAAGGACCTGGCGCACGAAAATCTAAGGATTATATTTACTTTACCCTGGTCAATCACACTTCCCTACATCGCATCTCATTTCGCAAAAGAAAATGGAACATATAATTGCAAAAGGGCAACCTTGATGAGGCATATAAGAGAGAGAGAGAGAGAGAGAGGTCTTTATTTAATTTCAAACTTGCCCATACATCATACTATAGATCAACTCGTCAATAGGCACTCTCATTTCTTCTCCTTGGAGCTCTCACGGAGTCCAGCAAAGTATCCCTGGGGGTCTCTCTCGAACGACTCCCTCAGAATCTTTTCTCCGCCTCTTCCCGGGGCAACCATAGTTTCTCCGCCGCTTCCCGGGGCAACCATGGTTTCTCCTTTTGCAGCTAGGGGTGAGCAGCGGTCTAGGGTCGACCCTGGACCGAGCCTGAACCGGCCCAACCCTGCCGGTCCTGGTCCGGTTCCCAAGGGGACCGGGTCGGTCCTTGGTCTGAAATTCGGGACCAACATTTGTAGGGTTGGTCCTCGGTCCTAGAGTTTTGGGTCGGTCCAACCCCGGACCAACCCCGTATATTATATTATATTATTTATAATTTTTTATATATTCAAACCTAAGTAAAATGTCTGTTATATTATATTATATTGAAATATTCTATCAATAGCACTAATAGTAATTTCAATTTAAAACTTTTGTTCAATATTAATTATATGTCGTTTGTTTTGTTTTCAGGTGTTTAGAAATTCAAGTGAATTAATAAGATGTGAAGTTATATATTCATGGTTTATATTAAATATTTTGAACTTTTTATGGTTTAATTGTATTTTACTAATGAATTTCAATTACATTTTGCTTTTCAATTTGTGTAAAATGGTAGAAGTTTTTGAAGAGTAGAGTAGTACTATAGTTGCTATGGTGATTTGCTAGTCAAGTTGTGTGAAGCTCATTTTTTGATTGAACAGATTTTACATGATCAAATGCAGGAAAACGCTTTTGCATATAGTGTTATGAATATTAAAGATAAATTATTACAAGAACTTTCCATCTTGTCCCATATCTCGATAAGCGGTTAGCAGGTGCGAAATTTCTATTATTGTGTCATCTTAAATTTGTTAAATATGTATTGGTATTTATAGTTTAGTTGCACAATGCCACATTGTCGATGAATATGTAATTTGAATTTGTAGGTTTACTATTTTAGGGAGTATAAAAAATAAGACAAAAAAATTTATCGATCGGTCCTGGCCCCTGGGTTGACCCTGGAACCGGACCGAATCCATTGGGTTGGTCCGGTCCTTGGTCCCAGGCTCAATAGGGTCGGTCCTCGGTCCTAAAAATTGAGGACCGACACTGTACGGATTGGTCCTAGGGTTATGGGGTGACTCGGACCAACCCGGACCATGCTCACCCCTATTTGCAGCACCGCCACCTCCAACTACCCCCGCTGCTCCTCCTCCGCCACCACCACCTCCCTTTCCGCCGCCACCCTTAGCGCCACCGCCTACTTGGCCGTCCGTTGCGATCTTCTGTGGAATCTGAAGAGAGACTATATGCGAACGAGTGAAGAGGACCAGCGCATGATCCGCTATTTATAGAGCCGCGGTCAGTAATTCCGCGGTTGTGATTTCTCTGTTTGTTGGGTCAATCTCGAAGATTCAACCGTCATAAAAGCCTGCGCATGCGTGCATGGAAGATAGGAATAAGGGGATTTACAGCAAGTGAGAGAAGAAAAACGGGAGTGATTAAATACGTGCGCATGTTACCGAGTCATGAGAATCTGCCGAACAACATTAACTAAGCAACAAACAATCAGCGGGGTTATCCGCGAGGCTTTAAGAGTGTCATTTAGAACGATCTCGAAGAATGCGAGGCGACGTTCAAATTAGATACCCGTTCGTTCCCTTTTCATGCGTGCCTACTTGCTCGGCCAGCGTGATTCCCTAGTCCGTGGATCTGCTGGGGTTATTTTTCTCTGAAAAACTACCTGGTTCATGCAGGAGCAAATAGGAAGGTCGGCGAGAGAATAATGTCAGCAATGATAAAACGATGATGTCGTCGTCCAAGAAGAAAAAGGGGGGTTAGTCGGCGAAGTTATGGGTGAGAATATGGGGGCGGTGTAGAAGATGAGTTTGGCTGGGACAACAGCCTGTTAATTTTTTTTGGTCAGAAGACAACAGCCTTTTATACGTTTCGTTCATAATCTCGCGGCCGCATAGAACACGCGTCTTATATTGCCCATATTGATGCAATCTGCGTCATAGACATGGCCACATTCATTCAAGATATAAGGCTTTTTCTTGTAAGCAGTATGGTTATAATTGAGATTTGGCATGATATATTTTGCCTCGGAACTCGTTGGTCTAATTCTTATCCTCTATATAAAATACATCACCTTCTCGACTTCATTCTTCAACTTTTGTGCAATTGAATTTTAAAGGTCACTATCCAACTAGCCACTACACTCGCTCTTGCAAAATCTCTTCCGACAGTGGAAAATGATCATCCCCAACTTGAAAGATCTATTATTGAAGGAGGCATGGTAATGTCCTGGAATGCTTGTAGAAGTTCTCCGTCATAGGAGCCATTTATACATGAGTTTTCTATTCACGGCCAGTAGAAAAAAAAATGAGAAATGCTAAGCTTGCTAAAACTTTTTAGAAAATTTGATTTACTCAGTTATGTTAAAAAGGATAGTGATCCAACCTACGCAGACATTGTAATATGTACAAATCTTGTAATAGGAGGCACCTGATAGGAGTTGTTTTGGGCATAGTTGTAAGATCCACTGTGATGCTCATATATATAGGCAGCCGTCCGTCCTATTGCCGCCCAAAAATGTACTGCAATGATCTTGAATAGGAATCCTGCATAGATAAATAGAATCCCCCCAAAAAACACCACTAGATGGAGGATCGATGATTTTATACCTGGTTAGAATCTCGGCTAAAAGAATCATTAATTTGGCGACAATGAAATTTAGGCTGTTACTTTGGGGTGCATGAGGCTAGCCATGAATTTACCAAGAATACAGTTCTTTATATAATGGAACACTAACTCTGAAGGAATGATCAGGCCACCCATGCACAAAAATACTTAACAGCGTTTTAGTAACCAAATATATAAATATATCCATAATAAAATCTGCTTATTGCTCTGCATATTATTGTTTGATCTTTAACCTTTAGAAGTCTTCGTTAAAGCGAAATTGAATGTTGGAAGAACAAGTGAAGGTCTTTATTTATTATAGTCAAAGTAACCCCCTGGGTCATTCTCGAACGACATCATTCCTCTGCTGCCACCACGGCCTTTTGCAGCCACACCTCCACGTGTTGCTTGTCCTCCGCCTCCTCCCTTGTTGCCGCCGCCTCCTTTGCCTGAAATGTGACGGATCAGGAAATGACTGGCTACTTGTGATCTTCTATGGAATCTAGAGAGACTATACCATAAGGGGACGAAGGGCAAAGATGGTAAGCCGCTTCTTATAGAGCTGCGGTTACCAATTTCGTGATGGTGATTAGACTCAACCGTCATAAGTGCTCTACGCATGCGTGCACGGATGATAAGTATAAGAGGAATTGCAGGAACAGAGGAAAAGAAATATGGGAGTTCTTAAATAACTTTAATTGAGTTATTCTTTTATTTTCAGAGTTTTATTTCTTTTTTACTTACATAAGAGTATTATGATCATATACAATTTATATTTAATATAAATATAATGGGTGTAGGGTTTTTATTACTTCAGAAATCTACAGCCCCTCTTTGTTTCTTTCTTTTACGTTCTTCTCCTCCTCTTCTCTATTCCTTCTCTCTTCTTCTTTCTCTCTTACTATTTGCTGCAGGTTCTCTAATCAACTTTGTGACAGGAGTAAATAAATTATGCATGAAATATGCGACTGATGTTCCAATTATCTTACCATTTGCTCCCTTTTCATGCATGCGTGCTTCCTTGAGCAAACGCACGTAAGTGATTGAGCCAAAAATGGAAAGATACGAATAGATCTCACAGAACCTTATTGAAGGTGTGTACAAATTGTATCTGCTGCTCTAAAATGATGTCCAACACAGCGGATGTGGCCACCTCAACTTCATATACAGCCCGTGCGATCTTCAATCAAACCATTTCATAGTCAGTAAGAGTGCTGAAGAGTATGTTTGGATGGAAGAAAACCATTTGGAACAGCACTGAGCCCACCTGTTCAGGGTCTGAGATGCTTGACGAGGGATGCTTCTTCTCAAATTTCTCATCATCCAAAACATACGTGCTGTAAATTCAGTATCGAACAAAAGAGGAAAAAAGAATGAGAAGTCAAAAAGTTCAACTCTGCAAAAGTCATTGGTTCGGCTTTGGGGAAATGCCTTTAGGAGAATGCAAATATCCTTGAGATAAAGAGGTTTTCCGAAATGCTACACCGTTTGGTAAAAATGACATTGAAATGCAACTTTCACATAAATGCCGGTTGGCAAATTTTACATTACAAATGGGCTTTTGCTTATATTTTATTTTTTAAAAAAAATTTTAAAATTAAATCCGGCGGCCGGCTAACCGCCGGCCAACTCCGGCGACCAGATCTCGGCCGTCCCGGCCGCCCGAGGTCGCAACCTCGGGCGATGCCGTCGCCGCCCGGGGGCGCGACCTCGGGCGCGAGAGGCCGGATCGGCCTTCCGGCGGCCGAGATCGGCCTCCGCACCGCCAGATCTCGGCGGCTCGAGGCGGCACAACCTCGGGCGACACCGTCGCCGCCCGGGGGCGCGACCTCGGGCGCGAGAGGCGAGATCGGCCTCCGCATTGCCGAATCTGGCGGCCGAGGCGGCGCAACCTCGGGCGACGCCGTCGCCGCCCGGGAGGCGTGACCTCGGGCGCCCGAGGTCCGCCCGGCCTCACGCGGCATCGCCTGGTTCGCGCGCGCCGGGCGACGCCGCGAGGTCGCGCGACCTCACACGGCGTCGCCGGGTCGCGCGAACCTCGGGCGAGTCGGCGACCTCGCCCGAGGTTCGCGCGACCCGGGCGACGCCGCCCGGGTCGCGGGTCACGCCACCCCCAGGCGGTGGTCACCGGGGAAGCGCGACCCTCGGGCGGCGGTGGCGGCGGCCAGGAGAAGCCCGATGGGTGGGGAAGAAGAAGACGCCGGGAAGAAGAAGATGACGCCGAGAAGAAGACGCTGTAAGAAGGGAGACGAAGGTGGAAGATGGATGAACAGTAACTTTTGCATCTCCCAAATGCTGAATGCTCAATACTGCCCTAGACCAACATTGAGCATTCAGCATTCCAAATGCTCATATTTGCCCAAAGGGGCTTTCAAATTTTTTGCCAAACACTTCAATTTTTCCCCAAGGGGCTTTGGGGGCCCAAAGCCCCTTGGGAATGCCCAACCAAACACCCTTATTATATGGCTCAAATTCTTCAGACAGACAAGAAAGTTGCCCATGAACCTGATAAGAGAAAAGGTAAAGTCTGCCTCACAGCGAAGATCAAACATGTCTCGACCCAGCATACAAATTGCTTTGCCACGAGTATTCACCATAAAAATCACAAAGCTTAAACCACAAACCAATCTAGGAGTTATCCAACATAAGTGGGACAGTTTTTCCTGAAAGCAGGATCTCAATTCCCAAAGGGACAAGGACTAGTAGTCCAGTAAGTAATAGCAGTCTTAAAAGAACCAACTACCAGGTTTAAAAAGTTGTACTCCAACTGGAAATAAAGAACCCATAACTCCATCCCTTCTAGTAATTTCAACAAATGAGATTTTCCTCAGCAATTCTCCCCTCAGAATTATCACAAAAAATGAGCTGCAGTTTAAAGTAGAAGCTCGAAAAACAAGAATTATCAAATCAACAAACTGCTCCGAGTCGTAACCTTTCGAGACTCTAGTTCTCATGAAGGGATACTTAATTTGCACCTCAAAAATAATGTAGCTCACTGTTTGATATTTGTCGCGACCTTCCCGAGGGTGAATTTTTTCAAAGAAAGCTAATAGATTACTAAGTCCGAAGACTTGGCACGGACCCTCCCAAGTCCTACCAATCGCGACTTGATACTAGAAATTACCTCATTTAAATATGCAAGTATACTCAAATTGGAGCCGCCACTAACCAATTAGGGTTGGTTAGAAACCCAAATAAAGTATGGGAGAATACTTTATTTTTGCAAACCAGAGATTCACTAAGTTCGGGGACATGGTTACGCTAGATTAGTCTAACGCCCTTTCGGTACCTTTATTTTTAAAAAAATAATTTTGCAGGCAGTATTGATTAATTTTAATCTAAGCTAACTAACATGCCAATGGTGGTCATGCGGGTGCACAATCAATGAGATAACATTCAATCAATTGAGGTGATAAAATTAAAAGAAATTATAAACTACGACCTTACAAAAATGCTAATGAAAATGCATGCCCTAAACATGATTTTCTAAATGACATGATATCTAATTAAATGTGATCCTATGATATGCATGAATTTTACTTTAATGATATGTGAGATGCAATTCATATGGCATGACTAGAACTATTACTATATGCATGCATTCTTATTTACATAATCCTAAATATATGGGATGAATGACATAATGATTCTATATGCATGTTTTCTTATGATTTTTTTAATGTATGCAACCTACACTAAACAATGATGATATGAAATGGGATTAATTGTGAACTAACATATTAATTAACCAAGTAAATAACTTTTGTGTTTTCTTTTTTATTTTTTATTTAAAAATACTACATGATGAGAATGTTAAAACATTAACCTATAACCCACTAATTAAAACGCAACATGTAATGTGCACATTATGAAATCTATATAACCTAAATAACATTTTTTGTTCTTTTTTGTTTTATTAAAGGAAAATTAACCTAATCCTCTATGAATCTAAAAATCAAAATGCAAAGCTTTAAATATGAAATGCATATGGACTTAAATACCTAAGTTCTATAATGCATGATATATGATGAGAAAATAACGATGACACGCCAAAAATCCATCCATGTAAATCAATGGCATATCATTTTAATATGAATCAATGATGCAAAACAATTCGTGAATTTTGCCATAAAAAGTCGAAATAATCAAAAATCTAAACCGACGTCTCGCGGCTCAATATTTTTTATTATCATGACTTAATATGACAAATTTCCTAATTGGATAATGATTAAATAAATCAGAACAAATCTAAGTGGAAATCATAGATCATGAAAACGAATATTTGATCTAAACTAAGTCTATAGAAATTACCTAGTCAAGGGCACGGCTTCTCGTCACTAATAACAGCACCTGCACAAAGAGAAATTAGAGAACACCCCCAAGGAAAAATCACGTCTCGATGTGGGGGTGTTGTTTAGCCAAGTGTGGACCAGCAGCTGGCACGGCGAGTCAGACTCCGGGACAAGCAGAGGCCACGCAAAGTCGGGCACCGGAAGTGAGTAGAGGAAGTGCGGCGCCGGGCTTCGCGCGAAGGTCTCAGGGGTTGGCCTTGTAGGTCACCGAAGCAGAGGCGGAGACAGAGCAGCAGCGTCGGGCTCCGAGGCGTCGATGGACGGGGACTTCGTGGCTTTTGGGCAGTGGAGGCGCGGTGCGAAGGCACCGCGGTCAGCTGGCGCGGCGGCGTCAGACTCCGAGCAGCAGAAACAGGGGCGAGTGTGGAGGTGCGGGCGCGTCAGGTGAGCAGATCACAGGTCTCCGAATGTGCAGGAGTTGCTGCTCGTTCGAACGGAAGGCAGCGCAGGCGTGGCGTCGGGTGGAGGCGTGGTTGCCGGCGAAGCTCCGTGGACGGAGACGAAGGCGCGGTGGCCGGCGATTTGCTGGCGTGAGTCTCGCGGATGGAAAGCCGGTGGGGAAGAAGACCCACACGAAGAAGACAACCTTTTGGGCTTCTTTTTTTTCTTTTTTTTACTCTCTCTCTCTTTCCTCAATTTTCCTCACGTCACCTCCTCTGCCCCCTGTACTTTCTTCGTTTACTTTTTCCTTCAAAGACCCACAAGTGGACGGCTTCCTCTCTCTTTTTAAATAACTTTTTCTTTCTCACCTGACACTCTCACTCTCACCTGTCTCCCTCGCTCTCTGTTCACATCAATTCCTTCTCTCTCCCCCTTTTTTGACTTTTACTCTATCCCCTTTTGTGAATGCTTCGAAAACTCATCCCAAAAGTCCCCCGTTAAACTTCACCATAATTTGCTAAATTCTCTCACCATGAAAATACACGAACCCTTCTTGATTTCTTCAGCCCCTTCAGAGAACTCTCCTTTTTTCCGTGTTCTTTTCTTTTTTCTTCGACGAAGAGAGACCCTCTATTTATAAGCCAAAACCAAATGATATCTTTTATCGATATTTCATCCGATGAGAAGATTGTCAATAACCTCGTAATCACAAAAAATATTTTATTCTTCTTATCTGTTAAATATTTTCAACTCATTTCAACTGATTTTATCTATAAATAAAGATAAGGCTTATCTTATTGCTGAAAATCAGATTGCCTATTTGATTTTTCAAAATCCCCCAAACCGTCGTAATATCGCCTCAAAAATCTCAATTTTCCCATGAATTAATTAATTAAAAAAAAACAACAACGGGCTTAGGCTAAATTCCTCATTCCGTGGGCCTAGCTCGGCCTGCCGAACTAAAGCTCAAAAAATGTAAATTTAAACCATTCCCTCACCGGCCCAATAAAATGTAAAGAGTTAAAATAAATGCATCTAAACCTATGTGTTATGCAACTAATTAATTTTTTTAAAGGATAAAATTAACCTTTGATTTTTTATGCAATAAATAAATGATCGGACCGCCAAAATTTAGGTGTCAACAATATTTAATAGTTAGGTCCTCATAGTGAATTCTCAATTTTACTCCCTGACAATTGTGATTATTCACTGTACATGCTGATAAGTGAATCAGCATCTATGGGACAAACATAAGCTAACCAAACTTAAAAAGCCTATATCATATTCCAAGCATGGAACTTTGCATATACTTCAGCTGTCGATCTGGGAATCTAAAAATTTCAGATGACTAATTCGTTAAAACATTCCAAAACCTGAAGGAGAACTTATTTTAGGTTGCTGAAAGGAATTGAATTGGCTGGATGCATTTGTTAGAATGTCTCGAGACTTATAAGATGAACAACGTACTGTGAATAATCACTTAGTAAACAGAAAATACTAGAGATACTTCCTACCTGCCTATTTGCTTATTGATCCAATTTTGCAGGCGTTCTGCAGTCCGTCCATCATCAATCACACGTATCTTGCTTTTCTCTTGTTGAGGTTCCCAACCGGCAGCAATGAACTCGGAATGAGGGCCCCAGAAGAGCATAGGACAATGACTCACGGAAAATTTATCGCAAAGTTTGTTGTTTATCTGCTCAGCCAAAAAATCAAAACAGGCGATATAGCTCAATCATTGTCTTCAATTTTCATAGATGGATGGTACATAGAAGCGGCAGCCTTCAAGTACTGGACCGTCCATCTTTACCTGTAGCTAATTCGCAGAATATTCTTTTTTCTGTGGGTAGAAAGTTCATTGTCTAATAATAGCAGCCTGAACATCAGATATTTGCCAACATGAGTACCTATCCGATTCAAAATTCCTACATCATTTTGCACCGTGCAAGAACTGATCCATCAGACCACAAGTCTGGACGTCAATCCCTCTCTAAAGGAAACCAGAGTTTGTCAGCACTTGCTTGTCCATGAAGCAGAGTCTGTTCTAAACAACAGTTTTTGGAATTGAATGAAATGCTGGCACAACAATTTTAAGTACCTTCAGAGCACAGTCTACTCTTGTCATCAAAACTATCCCAGGATGAACCGCATCAGGTCCATTGAAAATTCTCGCCAGCTTCTCATATTGCGGCTACAAAATTGAATCTCAAGAAGTTATCAAGAGAAAAAGAATAAGAAAATTCCATATTGGAGATGTAGCACTAGCAGATAGTACCTTGTAATTTCTAGAAGCAGGACACCTGCAAGATCAGTAATCAAACAGCAATCAGAAATTTAGCCTTACCCAATAATCCCTACACCCATGCTACCACACACACACACCAAAAAAAAAAAAAAGAATCTGCATAAAGACACTCATGAGAACTCAGCTTGTGCACACACATGCACAAATGTGTGTATGCGCGTGAGAGAGAGAGAGAGAGAGAGAGAGAGAGAGAGAGAGAGTAGCTCAGAGCTGTTCTCATGGGAGCACAGATACCTAAAAAATCACGATCTAATGCAGTACCTGCGATGTTAACTAAAATTTTGGAAATCACTATGCCTGTCATGCTTTGCATAAGCAAATATACCTATACCTAAAAGGTAAGGGCTGTCGTTGGCCCCTTAACATGTTGGGAGAAAGTAAATTTTGGCAAATTTTTTGCCAGACTTATCTCTAGCATAAGAATCATACTAAGAATGAGCATCTTCGTTTCCAAAATTCAAAAGACCTGGAACTTGAGCAACCACTGTTTTAGCTGCTATATACTGTCCATAATTGTGTTCTGCAGTGACCAGGTAGAATCAATTAATCAAACGAATTCAATCTCAGATGCCAATAAGCCAAACACAGAATGGCATGACAAAATAGGCTGACATGGTTCCATCAACTATCCAGCCAGAACATGTAAAGCCAAAGGAAAATCCTATATTTACATGTAAGAGCATGCTGGGTCCATGCGTGTGGAAGTCATTCTCAAAGATCATTACTTAAGATTGCAGGGTGTCACTGATTTAGTAAGTCCATATTTTAATTGATTGGACCAGTCATATTCAAGCTATCAGGTGCGTTATTATTTGTTACTACGATCAGCTGCACCTATCTTCTCTGCTAGTCTTAAAGGCCAACTCACAGCAAAGTGAGTGCATTGGGGTAAAAACCTGCACCTCAAGATACAATGTTGTCCTTGAAATTTCTTAATCTAGCAGCTCATCCACAATGTCTCTGATTAAACATGCAAGTCTCATGAACCCTTCCACACTATTCTCCCAACATGAGCTCCTATTGGCTCCACTCACAATGATATCCGCATCAAGAAGCCAAAGGGTTGCATGAACCAATGTGGAAATAAGGTCATTCCTAGTCAATATTCAGTTAAAATTTTCTGCAGCTTGACCATGAAGGGCTCATGAATATGCAGCAAAGCAACAGCAAGATGATGGTCCACAAAATGTTAGGAGGCACAGAATAAAACTGTTAAGTCTTGCCAGTATACTCAACCAAAATCATCACGTCACCGATGCAAGGGTGATCAAGCCCAACGAACAAATACAATAATCACTACACAATATTCAGTCCTTCATCGCAGCAACCACTGCAGATAGATATTTGTTAGTGAAGAGTACCACATAACCTCGCCATCTAATGGTTCTTGGCAAAGGCCGATAAATAAATGACCGGCAGAACAATATAACAAAAGGGGTCAGACCAATGTCCTACTGCTACCAAGTTCCTGATTCATGATTCAAGTGAAAACACAATGTTCAACACAGCCAAACGGATGCAGATATTTCTCGCACGGTCTTCAGCTGGTCATGGGCAATGGAGTAACAAAGGAACATGCTACTTTATTAGCTCGAAAACCAGTACCTCTCGTCAGATGCCACACTGTAGAGCTAACATAAGCGCACCAACTAGCCCGATCTCAAAATTTCAAGAAACGATTCCATGTGACCTAACACTAATCATTTCGCCGGAGAGAAACGTGAAACGAATCGCATCAAACCAAATCAAACAGTAAAGCATCATCGAACTCAGTCGCACGCATGCACGCACAGAGCTGTACCAAAATGATGCTATCGAGAGGTACAGAAGCACCAACCAGTGAGCGAAGAACTCGACCACGGCATAAATAGCGGGAGTGCCTCTGAGTACGGCATCAAAGTTGGTGGCGTTCAATTCGACGGCACAATCTGCAGGGAGGCCATTGGTATTGACAGCTTGCGGAATCGAATGCAATCCGACGGCAGACGAGGAAGATGACACTGTCGCTCGGTGAGAGCTCAGTGGCGCCAGATTCACGAACAGCAGGATCGCAGCTATCCAAGACATGAGTGACATCTTTCGGAGATCTTAGCTATGGCAAACAGAGTTTAGAGGGGGATTCGACGAACTTGCTTGAATTTGGACCGGTCGTTAGTTTGGAGCCGAAATAGTCCTGTCTGAACGTACGGTGAGAGCTAGGACGCTGTAGCACACGATGATGTACTATCAAACGGAAGAAGCCGAGAAGCGCGCTGGGCACGCAACGTAAGCACACAGAATGTTCCTTCCTGGGTACTACTATCTGCACACGATTGCCATCTCGGGGGCCAGCGGAACGCAATTTACGAAATGTCCACTGGAGAAAACGAAGAAGAAAGATTATCCCTTAGTCTTGTTGTCTTCGTCCCTTTGAATTTTCCCAATAGAAAATCAATCGTTTTCCAATCGAGATAAGTAACAGGCGGATGTCCCGAATTTATGTCACTCGGTCGTTTTAATCCTAAGAATGATAGGGGCCAAACGTTCTGTCAAACGTGGAAGAGGAACAGTGAGCTTACGGCATATGCCTGAATTATACGTGCAGCCAAATGAAGACAGGCCAAAGGCCAACGAGTGGACCTAAGTTCCGTTTTCGTTTGTTCAGCTTTTGTCTGTCGGATCCAACTTAGGCTTGCTTTCAATCTTTTTATTAGATAAACTAGAAATTGGGAATTCATATGTGCACGGCCAGATTGTAGTGATCATCCGCCTTCCTATATGACACACAACCACGTAAGTGATTTTCGATAAAAATTGACTAATATGATGGGTTCATTTTAATTAGGCACTTTCCTCTAAATTGGAATAAGGGTTTGGCAAATAAGAAAAGAAAAATAGTGGAAAAAATTTATTAGTGGACGAATCCCACTTACTAGTTGTAGCCATGAAATTTCAAGTATTTTGCATCATCAAACGCTTCAAACCCCACCCCTTACGGTTAAAGAGCCTGCTAGAAAGAGTAGCGAGTGAACGTACTAGGAGTCTTGATTTAAAAAAAAAAAAGGAAAAAAGGAAAACGTACTAATAGGTCATATTCAATAGGAGAAATTCTAAAGAATAGTCTAAAATGCCAACATTGAAAGCTGGAAGTGATTATCTCAATTTCAAATAATGGCTTAACATTCCACTTGATTAATGTTATTTTCAATTTTTTATATATTTTTTTCCTTTTTTCTTCTATTTTTTATTTATTCTAATTTTCCCAATTTTCTTCGTCAGTGGTCGATCTCAAGCAATGGCCGGCCACTAGAGAGGACATGGTGAGAGTTGCCTCGCCAACTACCAATGAGGCTCGTTAGCACTAGTCAAAAAGTAAAAAAAAAAAAAATTAAAGAAAAGAGAAAAAAATAAAAGAAAATAAATGAAAATTATCTTTCGACGAAAATGTTCTTGATGGGCTAAAATATCTAGCTGGCAAGCAACCTGCAAGGTTAGGCTTCTATTCGGGCTCTTATCTAAGACTAATATGACCACTTTAAGTCCCTATCTAACTCAAGATCTATTTGCATCCCTTTCTCAAAATTTTCCATATGTAAAATCTACTGAGAGCCTATCTTTCATGTTTGTTACAATATTAATTTTGCACATCATGCCTTGCGTTATCCATGATGCTTTTCCTCTTTCCCTCTTTCCTCACCATCCTCTCTTTCCCTCCTTCCCTCCTTCCCTCTTTCCTCACCAATTTCTCGAACGGACCTATCTTCTCTCTCGCTCAGCAGCTTGCCCTCACCGTCGCCATGTTCGCGCCACCACCATGATCGGCCACTTCCCACCTCTATCAATATCGCCTCCAACAGCTTGCGGATTCGACCCACACTCTCGGCCATCTCACTCACAGCGAAATTCTCTCTCTCTCTCTCTGCCCATCATCTGTATTTATTTGCCACCATCACCATCGAGACATATTTGGAAAGCTTATAAAAAATATGTTAAACTTATTACATTTATATCAATTCAGTTATAAACATTTCAATTGTGTCAATTCAGTCTAAAAAATTTATACTCAATCGTTAACCTCTCTTGATACGAAAAAATCATAAACCTCTCTCGGTTTAAACAAATCATAAACCTCTCTCCTAGTCCCCTTTTTTTTCCCTCCACTCAATATCATCATAAGAAAAGTGTTCCCGAAAATTTTATTTCTTTTATGACAAAGAAGATCATTTTAAATAAATTACTTGAGGCCAATAAAATATTGTATTAGGCTCTGTTCGTTTTGCAAAAATACTCTCAGGAAAATGTTTTCCTGATCTTTGGGTGTTTGTTTTACGAAAAATAAACCGATCAAGGAAGATATAGTCCATCAATAGAAAAAAAGTCTTTTAAAGTAGAAAAGATATTTTCTACTTTTTTATTTCACTTCTAAACCAAACACCTTTTGATTTTTTTATTTTTTAAAAATCGAATTTTTAATTATTATAATTTCTTTTCTTTTCTTTATTTTTTCCTTCTTTTTCGTCGGCCGCCGGCCATAGCGATATTCGGTGATTGGCCACAAGCGAGCTCCAATCTTGCCATAGGCCAACGAGGCTCTTCACCCAAATTGTCAAGTGAGATTAGGCCTTGCCGGAGCGACGAACTAAGCGAGGCTCGAACTTAGACCGAGGTTGCCTAGGCTCGGCAAGCCGGAGCCTCACTAGCCTATGGTGAGGCTCAAGCTTGCTTGTGGCCGGCCAAGGGCAATGGTGATGGCCAAGGAAGAAAAAAAAAAAAGAAAAGAAAAGAGAATAAAAATAATTTACAAATCGATTAAAAATAAAATAATAATAATAATAATCATGGAAAATGAGTATATGGAGGAAAGGACTCTCCTTACCAAATGACAAAAAATATTTTCTACTTCATTTTTGAATTTCATCGAAACACCGGAAAATAATATTGTTTTCTTGAAAAGTGATTTCTTAGAAAACATTTTCCAGAAACGTCACTTTCTCCATGAAACAAGCAGAGCCTTAATCTCATGAACAATAGGATCAAGCAGCAATTGAAAAGCTTCATACACTCCCCAGGCAAATTATTTGGGTAGTCTGAAAGTGTATTAGACCATCAATTATAACTATATTGCATGGTCTCAGTCTTGTCCTTTTATTTCATATGAAATTGACGGTTTTGCTTGTTTAGAGCACCACAAAATGTAAACCTCTAGAACTAGCAGCAACTAATATCTGCAGAGCTCCCGTATTAAGACACGACATTTTGATAGAGCGGGTTATACAAGTACCATTTCGGCAATAAGAACGCAATGAGCATATAACATATATACAAATCCAGAGTCTTCTTCAAGATAGAGCAAGCCAATGCGAATCTACAGAGGTTTAACAAGAAATCATGACAGTATAGTCACTAGTTATGTCCACTCCAATACGGTAAGGAAGCACACGGCACGGAGGATTAAGCACGAATTTGTTTAAGTATACTCATTGAGTTGAACTCAGATTTCTTCTCCTAGTCAATTCCCTCTTCCAAAAGAATATATAGCCAAAGCATTATTCAGTCCCCATGAAACAACGTAGAGTAGATGTCAGTGGAATCACTACAAATTCTCTTCATACATTTTACGCTTAAGGACTACAAAGAATGTGATGGTTTCGTGGCTTTCCGGCTTCAGGAAAAGGGGAGATTCCGCCACTTTCAGCGAGTACTTGTGGAATAAATCATCGACGATGAATTCATCACCAAAATGACGGCGCAATAACCCCTCGAATGCGGCTCTTAAGTAGAGAGAGCGCGATTCAAGAGTGGAAAAAGTGACGTGCATTTTCGGGTGGTCCAGGGTCTGAATCCTCTCGATGTGGAAGAACCCGTTTCGATCAATCGCTCGTTTTAGCTCCTTTCCTGATGGGAAATAGATTGGCACGTTGAAGCTCTGTACTTTGGCTTTGCTTATAATCCCCTGCATTCCGATCATTCCTTTTCAAATTTTCAAAGCGATAAACCATACTTAATTCTTGGAGCCAAATAGTGAATTATGCATTTGCTTTTTTTTTGGTCGAATATTCATTTGCTTTTATTTGTTTTTTTTTTTCCATGTGTAGTGTCAATATCTCACCATGTATCAAACTGATATTTAATCATTTTATAAATAGATTTCACCCGCACAGATCAAACAAATATTAACACAACGTAAAATTAACTTTTTCATCCTGGCATAGACAGCACAAACAACCACTGACATGTTGCGCTCTACGGTTTTCACTTGGAGATATTATTTTCACGAAACTTCAGCAGATTCTTTCTAGTATAGATTTGGAACTTAGTATTGCAACTTTTAGAATTTTTTAAGAAAAAAGCTACGAGTAGGCTCAGAAGTTTTGCTACAAAATGATCTACCAAAGCAAGTGATTACTCATTTTATGATATCTCATTGAAATAACTCTTGTGAATGTATTGGGTTGGAATAATTAGGACATCAAACAAGCTACCGCTAATCCTCATGAAACCAGTATTAGTAAAGCGAAGTTTACTACAATTAGGATAGCCAAATGCTTGCCCAGGCATGTACTTACGTACCTTATTGGCCATGTCCACCAGGCACGAACCCAGCAGCTCAATTTCCGACCCTATGGTTGTCTGAGAATCACGAACCAAATCCGGCTCACCAGGAACAACAATGAATACCAATCCTCCGCCAACCATCTCCTCTGCTCTTGCGCTGAGAAATGCATCCATGTCTCTTCCGAACTGAGCAGAGTAAGCCCCAATGACCTCCGCGGCTGAGCTCACGTAGTGAATTCTCTCTCCATTCCAAGCACGAGAAGACTCGTCCAATATCTCTCGCGGAGGCTGGGACAGAAAGTGGAGTGTGAAGGACGAGTATGCAAAGTGTAGGGACGCGCTCGGTAGGAGACGGCTGTGGAATGACCCCGGGGCCGCCAGGGCAAAGTACTGCTGTCTCTCGGGTGGGAGATTGGCGAATAGCGTGTTGAAGTCATTGGTGGGGAGGTCGTTGAAGATGGCTTGGAACTCGACGGCACCAAATTGAGGTTGTTTGATAGGTTTGATGAGGTCCAACAGGCATTTTATTATGGTTTCAATGGCTTGAATGGAATTGAGTCCTGTGGACCAACCAAAGTCTGCTATTCTGATGATGGGGTTTGAAGAGGATAAAGAGAGGTCATTGAGATCAAGGGTGGTGAGTACAGTAGAGCTTCCTTGATGATATCCATGGCGGCAACAGCGACTCCTTTCTGTACGATAGGGCAATACACGGTGATTACGTTCACGATACTCATCTTTATACGTGCAATTGAATCCCTTCTATAACACATATAAGACTTTCAGTAGATAGGTTGTCCCATGTCCGGCCACTCTAACAAGGTACACGATGCAAGAGACGTTCACTCACTGTCTCATACATGCGCTACCTTTTGAAGTTATTAACAAGTAGAGGTCCAACCCCAAAATCAATGCTTGACTCCACCTTTTAAGGTTTGTCTTTCTTGAGGAATCAAGGAGTCTTTGCACTTGACTTTATGACAGTGATACTCTTTGATGTAGCAAAAAAGGTTGAGTAGGGTGTCAAGAATCTGTAATCCCATGAGTTGTGGGTGACGAAGTCTCGTTAGTTGAGATGAGTAAGAGATAAAATCAATCAAATATAGGGCTATCGGATTTGGAAGATTTAGAATCTTATCTTTAGAAATTGGAAGATTTAGAATCTTATGTTTATAAGTTTGAAAGTTTTCAATTTAATGCATTTCTTTTCTTGCAAGTAAATCTTCTAGAATGTACTCTTGGGTGTGTGTGTATACATACATATGCCCACCTGCATTTGAAGGAAACGTACAACAAATTCTATTTTAATATAATATCAGAGCTAAAGGTCTTGAATTTGAATCTTCTAGATCCCATTTGCCTCCCTAGTTTAAAATTTCACGCTTAGTACTAGGCAAAAGACTAGACTAAGTATGACCACGCATTCATCTAAAAACTTAAGTTTTAGGATATATAGTTGTGGTCCACTAAAATCTCATATAATATTAAAGCTATCTAAAACTAACGCTCCTTTTCAACCTTAACTTTGATGGTTTTTACTTCATTTGGGATGCTTGGCATCACAAATAGATCCCTCATTATTTATCTATTGAAGAGGCATTGATGTCATTTATTTTTTGATTTATGTTGATGACATTCTAGTTATAGGTAATGCATATTCTACAATCAATCACAAAAATTATCTGCAGAGTAGTCAATTAAGGATCTCGGTTCGCTCCACTTCTTCCTTGTAATAGAGGTTGTCTCTCACTCTAACGAGTTACTTCTTTCAAAAGGACGTTATATTGATAATCTTCTTCACAAGGCTAGGATGCTTGAGTGCAAGCTTGTCCAAACTTTTATGGCCACGACTACAAAACTATCTAAGAAGGGGGTGCTCTAACGTCTAATCCTACTTTATTATCGATCTATAGTTGGTGCCTTGCAAAATGTGACATTGACACGACCAAATCTCTCCTTTGCTGTTATCAAAACTTGTCAATTCATGCATGCACCAACTGAAGACCATTAACAAATGGTGAAACGCATCTTCACAACCATACAAGGTCATTTGGTTTGCTTTTTCTCAATCCAATGGTACTCGCTTGCAAGCATGCAGATTGGACCAATAGCTTTGATGACAGGAAGTCAACTAGAGCATATGCTATTTTTCTTGGTCCTCACTTGATCTCTTGGAGTTCCAAAAAACAACAAATGTAGCGCGCTCTTCTATAGAGTTTGAGTATAAAGCTCTTGCCCATGTTGCAACTGAACTCATTTGGCTCGAGTCAATCTTTCAAGAGTTTGAGTTCCCTCTTCAAGGTCCCCTCCCAATCCTTTGGTGCAATAATATTGGTGCCACTTATCTATCTGCAAATCTTATTTTCCATGGTCGTACCAAATATATTGAAATTGACTTCCACTTTGTTCATGATCATGTCACCCAAGGACAGTTCAATGTGCAATTTATTTCCACAGCTGACCAACTCGCTGATGCTCTTATCAAAGCTCTTCCTAAAGTATGTTTTGCATTTTTACAAGACAAGTTGAAGATTCGCTATCTCGACTCTTCCACTTGAGGGGGTGTCTCGACCATATATAGTGCTATCAGATTTAGAAGATTTAGAATTTTATCTTTAGAAGTTGGAAAGTTTTCAATTTTGTGTATCCCTTTTCTTGCAAGTAAATCTTCTAGAATGTACTCTTGGGTATATAAATACCCACCTACCTTTAATGGAAACACACAACAATTTTTGTTTCAATGGCTAATGACAAGTAGGCATAAATACTCACTCGGGTCAATTGGTGAGCTACTATGTAGTATTTGCATATCATGACATTAATACATTTATCTGAATGTATTTGAGTGATTAATTGAATATCAGCTCATGTCATATAGTTGTTTTCAAGAGACACATGATTATTGTCATAACATGTGAATTAAACTATCTTGAAATGTAAATGTGAATGGTCGTTGTTTTGAGTATGATAATATGTGGGCAACTTTTTTTGGAGAAATTTGACATGATTGGTTAGTGCTTATAATGTCTGTTATGAATATGTTGGTGGAATATGTGGAACTGGACATGTTTGTGAACATACGTTGTAACATGTGCTCACAAAAGACAAAAAGGTTAATATGTTGATTAGGATTGAGTTACAAACTCTTGAATCATGAAGAATACATGTATTCCTAGAGTGATCGAACTATTCTAGAACATATAAATAACAAATGAAATAAGTTTAATATTTTTGTTCTCTTGCCAAATAAGTGATTGATATTTTCAGAATTATAGTGATTCCCCAAAACGATATGTTATTTATTTTACTTGTTGGCTGTTATTATGTTGTTGTGCTCTCGGGTTGAGTAGTGAGTAGTAAGGCTGAGCAACATGGACCACACATATAAGGAACCGCCCGAGCCAAACTGAATCAGCCGATTTTAGGCGGTTCTTGAAGGTATTGGTCCAATTCCCGGTTCCATAAAATTGGAACCGATGATTTTCGGTCCGGTTCTAAGGGAGACCAGATTGATTTATTTTATATTTTGCACTCAATTTCTTTCCCTTTCCTGTGCGCCTCTCATGTCTCCCCCTCTCCTCTCTCACCTCACGAGTCACGCCTCTTTCATAAAAACCCTAAATCGCCTAAATGGCTTGAGCGCTGCCTCTCATGCCTCTCAGCTCGGCGGAAGACGACTTGGAAGAGTTCTTGCACAAGAGACACAACCAAAAGCAGATTTCGAATCTCTCTCTCTCTCTCTCTCTCTCTCTCTCTCTCTCTCTCTCTCCCCCTCTCTCTCTCTCTCTCTCTCTCTCTCATCACCAAAATCCAGGGTTCTCACTTCTTATTCTAGAGTTTGATTTCACCTGGCTCTATATCCGGCATCTCGTTGAATCTTGTCGCTGCAAGGTTAAAACCCCCAAACACCAACCCCCCCCGCCCCAACCCCCAACCCAAAAAAGAAAAGAAAAAAAAAACATCGAAGCAGATGGATGAGTTCGGCGACACTGCATTGCACTCGCGCTTCTCCTAAGATGGTGAATAAACAAAAATATGGCCGAGTCCTATTCGATTTGCTTTTGGGTCAAAGCTGTAGAAGCATCATCATATGTGTGATCATATGTGGCTGCACGAAAATGAAGTCTACGTTATTGTGAATCATCAATTCCCAGTTCAAGGCTCGGATTGAACTGGACCGGGAACCAATTATCCCTACAAACAACCACTTGTCCTCCATAGCCATTGAGATCTCGATGAATTCGACAGCCATAAACCAAGCCCCCATATCTAGAGGTTCAGTGGCTTGCCATGAAGCCTAGATTTGGATACCTATCATTGTTGAAAGCTCACACAACCGTCGCGAGGTCATCATGGGCGTCGGTAATCTCATAACAAGATTGAGCCGTGGACGATGAATAGGAGCTCTCTAAAGGAGTAAATGAACAATAGCGTGGAAAAGGAAAGAAAAGAAAAACGAAAGACAAGAAAAGGAAAATAAAAAAGATGAATTAGAAAAAATATGCAAAACAACATTGTTTCGAGTTCTTTACCCAAAAAAACATTGTTTCGAGTAGAGTTATACATATCAAATTGGTTATGCCATGTAGTTAGGCTAGTGATGAATGGGCCGTTACGTCATCTCAAATAAAATTGAAAAAGTTTAAGACTTAGTTGGCATCCTTGGGCCTTTACTAATATAATAGTCTTTGGACTATTGTAAAAATAACAGCTTGCTGTGAGTCACAAATTCTTTAAAAAGTAGATTACATAACTATTGATAATTATTTGTTATTTAGTTTTTCCTTGTATAAAACAAACCATTATTCTCACAGTAGATAAAAAAACTATCACCCAATCTTTTTCTACATCTCTACAATGGTTTAGGACCGAATTGGTAATTTGCCCTTCTAAAAAAAGTTGGTTAATTAAAATAAAAAAAATTAACAAGTAAGGCAAATAAAAGTGGGTAAGTCAATAAAAAAAAAGTTTGTGGGATACAAAAAGAAAGTAAATAAATTCTAGTAATAAGCAACTCAAACTAAAGTTAGTAACTCAATTAGTGGGTAACTTAGAAGGAGAGTATTTTTTAAGTCACTCGAACAAAGATTGTGGAATTGTCCAACTTCAACTGTCTCTTCACCAACGAAAAGAGAGCAAAAGTCGAAAAGATGTGGAAGAAAGGGAGAGAGAGGACAATCTGATTATAAAATTAACATGGAATTATTAGATCAAGGGAAGCTTGCGGTGGATAAGCTAACGTACTCGCTATGAGCCATCCAAGCTAGTAATGTCACATTAACATCTTTCCACGGGGAAAATGATCATCTACTACTTGAAAGATATGTCATCAAAGAAGTAATATTTTGGGGTGCATATAGAAGCGCTCTGTCATTGATACACACAAGCTTTCTGTTCTAGTTCTTCAACAGATGCGATATATGAGCATGAGTTCATATGCTTTTCATAGCTAGAAGGAGAAACGTTCAGCATGCTAAAACAATATACGAACTTCGATTCAACAAGTGACCGCTACAAAATTATCTTGTAAAGGGAACTACCTGATAGGAAGAGTTCTGCGCGTAGCTGTAAGGTCCGTTTCCTCCATTCACGGCCACTAATTCAGCGATGCCAATCTTCCTCTCATCCTCCATTCTCTGTATCTCCCTCTCTTCCTCTCTCCAGGCTCAGTTCTAGTCGTGCCATTCGACAAAAGAATCAACAAGTTGCCGACCATGAAACTTAGATTATTGTGTGACTCTTTTTAAAAATTTGTCTCGTTTTTATATTAATGTTGACCAAGAAGGTCACTGAGAAACATTAAACAACTTCGATAATACACAAACAGAAGAGGCCGAGAAGCACGGGAGGCACATGTGCACAAGCATGCTCCTCGGTACTGCCTGCCCTTGAAGTTGATGCCAGTTCGGGAGCCAGTAGAATCCTATTTACAAAACGTCCACTGAAAAAAACAAAATCTCGTACGTCATAACTGTTAATTATGACTCGAGTTTGATTACAAAAGAGGGAATATAAAATAAATGAAAGCAAGTTTCCTGTTTGTTGCGGAAGACAGGAATCCGAATTGTGCAATACAAATCATGGGGCCTAGAGTCAAATAGTTGACTCTGGGCACACACATGTCCAGCGTGAAGCCGAAGCAAGAAGCGCTGGCAGGCCCAAGTATATTATTTCATTTTGAGGGCACACACACATATATATGAACGGAATCGTTCTTCTTTTGTGTGCGCGTTTGGACTGCCGAAGCCTTATGTAGAACGAAAGAAGAGCCGCACGTCCTGTGTACGAGCCGCCGAAGTGGGAACCGTACATAAGAGGAGCGAAGCCACATATTGAAGCGTTGTTTACTCGGAGTGCTGTGGGTGTTCTGTTTATGAAACATCATTCATAGGTGCTGGGTGCTTGGCTTTGGATTTTCGTGTTGTTCGTGCTACGAAACTTACTCGTGAATTACATCCAATAAGTTCAGTGTTTGTAGTCGATTAAATCTTGAGGTAAGATTTGCGTGTAATTCCTTCGTGAGATTGAGAGATTATTTCTTGGGGAATTTCGGAGCTAAACACTACGTGCGTTATTGGGTGTAATTGAGGTTTGGGAAACACCGAGAAAGTGTTTGAGTGACTTGAGTGTGTAATCTTCTTGTATCGCTTGATCTATAGTGAAATTCGTTGCTTCTCTCCCCGTGAACGTAGGTCTTTACGACTGAGTCAGTAAATCCGGTGTCCGATATATTTTCTTTTTTCAGTCTATATTATTGTTTGATCACTCGCCCTTTCGCAACAATTGGTATCAGAGCCAGGCTTGGCTAAGTTGAAGCGAATCAATGGCGATAGAAGAAGTAAAAGTGAGAATCGACAGATTTGATGGGAAGGATTTTAGTTTCTGGAAGATGCAGATTGAAGATTATCTTTATCAAATGAAACTGCACTTACCCTTGTCTAGGGAGAAACCAGAGACGATGAAGCAAGCTAATTGGGATTTGCTGGATATATGAGCTATGGGTGTTATTCGGCTGACATTGGCTCGTAACGTTGCGTTTACATCTTGAAGGAGAATACCATTGTTGATTTAATGCAAGCCCTATGAGATATGTATGAGAAGCCCTCTATGATCAACAAGGTCTATTTGACATGACGTCTGTTTAATTTGAAGATGAGCGAAGGTGCGTCAATTGCAGATCATATCAATGAATTCAATGTGATTGTTAGTCAATTGAGTTCAGTTGAGATTGACTTTGAAGATGAGGTACGTACTTTGATTCTGTTATCCTCATTGCCTGATAGTTGAAATACTACTGTTATTGCTATTAGTAATTTCTCTGGGTCAACAAGTTTGACATTTGATGGGGTTCGAGATCTGATTCTGAGCGAGGACATTCATAGAAGAGAATATGGCGAACCTGTATCTGCTACTTTAGTAGGTGAAAATAGAGGAAGATCTAAAACACGTGTGAGTAATAATAGTACTAATATGAACAAGCGTAGTTAGTTTAGGATTGTTAATGTTGTCTATTGGAGCTGTGGCAAGAGGGGGCATCTTAGAAGGGATTGCCTTAAGCTGAAGAATGAAAAGGGTAAGGGAATTATAGTTGATTTTGCATATAATGTTGCAGTTATAGCAAATAATGTCGATTATGTCTTGTTTGTCACTAATGATTCATCGTTTGATGGATGGATTATGGATTCTGGTTGTTCATTTAATGTCACACCAAATAGAAACTGGTTTATCACTTATCAGTGTACTGGTAGTAGCAAAATTCAGTTAGGGAACAACATTGAGTGCGATGTTGTGAATGTTGGCTGTTGACACCTAATTTTGGGGCTCATTTTTTGACGTATTGAAAAATAAAAATAATAAGATGCATGTCATATAGTTTAGGTAGATTTGATTTTTTTTGTTTTATTGAGATTTTTATGGGCTTAGGAAATATACACTGAAATATGTATCTTTCCGCAAGAGGGGAAATTTTTTTGATGAAATATTCCAAAATATTGCGCGGGGTGAAATAATATATTCGATGGAATTTTAAGCAAGCAAAATTGGCAAAGAAATATACCATTGAGATACATTTTTTTGGTGTATAAAAGGGGGTCTCTTCCGTCGAGTAAGAGGAGGCTTCGATTCATAAAAAAATCCACAAAAAAGGGGGGAGAGGTTCGTGCTTCAAGGGAGCCTCTCGGTCAAAGTGAAAAAAGGTAGAAAAAAGGAGGGGCCGTCCGTGGGTCTTCGAGGCAGAGAGTGAGAGAAACAGGTGAGAAAGAGAGTGTCATGTGAGAAAGAAAAGAAAAAAGGGGCTTCTTGGGGTGGAAATAATTGAAAAAAGTGAAAAGAGAAAAAGGAGAAGGGACGTGCAGCAGGGTGGAAAGGACAAAGTGAGAAAAGTCAAAAGTTGTAGAGAGAGGGAGAGAGACGCATGAGAAGACAGGAAGCAGGGAAAAGAAGAAAAAAAGAAACGAAGGAAATAGCAACACTGCTCATCTTCTTCGTGCTTCGCCTGGAACCTGCTCACCTATCTCGTCATTGCTCTGTTCTGCCGTATCCTGCACCGCCACTGGAGTTCCCCGCTTCGTTGCAACGCCGCGTTTTCCCTTTCGCCAGAGCCCGACACCACCGCGCCTCAGCCACCGCGCCTCACCCACGACGACCCGTGCACCTCTGTGACGCCACCAATCTTATTCTCCCTCGCCTCCGCGACCGCCGATCCAGGTTCCGCCTGAGCGCCGATGCTGCTCCCGCTCGCCCGCTGTCAATCGAAACCCTAGGCCACGGAGGTCACACCCCTGTTGCACCTGCTGCCTCCCTTGTTTTGTTACAGGTCTAGTTGTCACTCAAGCCTCGCCGGAGCTCCGACGGATTGCCCTATTCCGAACGGCGACCCTTGTGCCGGTGCCACCCCTCGAGAAAGCCGTACCTGGGAATAGGTAAAATTCTTAGGCTAAATTTAGTTTGAGTATTCTGACTTATATATATATATATATATATATATATATATATATATATATATATATATATTCTAACTTGATTTGTCTTGATTTATTTTTATCATTAGGAAAATTTGTCATATTAAGTCATAATAATCAAAATTTTGAGCCGCGAGACGTCAGGTTAGATTTTTTATTATTTCAACTTTTTCATGATAAATTCATGAATTGCTTTGCATCATTGATTCATATTAAAATAATATGCCATTGATTTACATGGATGATTTTTTTTTTACTTTGGCGTGTTATTGTTATTTGTTCATCACATATCATGCATCACATTAGGTATTTAGGTCCATACACATTTCATATTTGAAGCAACGCATTTTAATTTTTTTAAGATTCATGTATAATTAGAATGATTTTCCTTTAATAAAACCAAAAAAAAAAAATGTTATTTAGATTTCATAATGTGCACATTACATGTTACGTTTTAATTAGTGGGTTATAGGTTAATGTTTTAACATTCTCATCATGTAGTATTTTTAAATAAAAAATAAAAAAGGAAAACACAAAAGTTATTTACTTGGTTAATTAATAGGTTAGTTCATAATTAATCCCATTTCATGTAATCATCATTTAGTGTAGGTTGCATGTATTAAAAAAAACATAAAAAAAATCATAAAAAGAACATGCATATAGAAATATCATGTCATTCATCCCATATCATGTAGCACATGCACATTTAAGATTAGGTAAATTAGATTGCATACATATAGTGATAGTTCAAGTTATGAATTGCACCTTGCATATCATTAAAACAAAATTCATGCATATTAAGTTTAAATTAATTTTTTTAATTAACATTCAAATTAACATACAAAAAAAAAAAAAAAAAAGAGAAAAAGAAAAATTAAGTGTCATGTCATTTAGAAAATCATATTTAGGGCATGCATTTTCATTAGCATTTTTGTAAGGTCGAAGTTAGTAATTTCTTACAATTCAATCACTTTAGTATATTGAATGTTATTTCATTGATTGTGCACCCGCATGACCACCATTTGCAAGTTAGTTAACTTAGGTTAAAATTAATCAAAACTGCCTGCAAAATATTTTTTTTTGAATTAAAATGATAAGGTACCGAAAGGACGTTAGATTTTTCTAGCGTAACCATGTCCCCGGACTTAATGAATCTCTGGTTCGCAAAAATAAAGTATTCTCCCATACTTTATTTGGGTTTCTAACCAACCCTAATTAGTTAGTGGCGGCTACAATTTGAGTATAATTGCATGTTTAAATGAGATAATTTCTAGTATCAAGTCGCAATTGGTAGGACTTGGGAGGGTCCGTGCCAAGTCTTCGGACTTGGTAATCCAATAGCCTTTTTTGATAAACTCACCCTCGGGAAGGTCGCGACAGCTTGGCGACTCCGCTGGGGACATTTAAAACTCATAGTGTACATAGGCCTGTTTCTTTTTTCAAAAAAATATATATTTTGTTTGGCAGCATGGAAACAAGGTACGCTCCTAACATAAAGTGTTAAATATTTTTACAGAAAGGAGAAATAAGGGGAGTAGTGCTTGTTGACTCTTTGTTTTGCAGGAAGATGTTGAGATTGAATGTTTTTCTTATGTATTTAAGTGTTGCTTGCATTATAAATTGTTGTGCATGATGTTCAAACTATTTTAGCACTACAATTTGCACCCACAACCTGCCGTCGGACCTGGACCACATTTAAGGATTCTAGAATGGTGTTGAGAAATGGATCAACCTTGAACGCGAGACCGCGATGTAGAGGTTGCCTTTCTCAACCCCAAAAATTTTTCATGGTGTCAAATGTGTTTGTCCATATCGGCGAGATTGCGTGATTATTGGACATTCCATTCGACTGAGCCAAGGTTAGGGGGACCTGACACGTTAATGCGAGACCGCAATGGTCAAATCATCCCCTTAGCTCCACTTTGTTAAGTCATCTAGATAGAAATCGAGCCTCACATTTCATGCGCCTGTCTATGTGGCTGCCATTTTCCTTTGTGAAGTAAGTATTTTTACCTTATATTATGCAATCTATTTACTTTATTGCACTTTTTTTTGGTCCATGACATTAGGTCGATCGTAAAGCTTAATCTATATACAATGGGAAGGTCCGATGTTCAATTCGTTCCAACTCCAAAGATTGAGCTCAAAGGGTGGTGGAATAAATTAAGTAAAGAAGGTCAGGATTATGTGGAATCGATATTGGGACGACTCATCCCCCTTTTGGATATTCATAGGAATGCCCATTGAGACTGAACTTGTTAGGCCACCTCTTGGTATGGAGCCCACATCGATTTTATCTCAATTTCTAAGAATTGAAACTGATGAGGTTAAGAAAGTTTTGGAAGCTAATTGTAACGCATGCCCATTCTCTTTTTGGCTGATCATTTTTTAAATCAATCTTCAATGCGCCAAAAAGGTAGGATATTCATCTTAGCATTCTTTGGATTTATAATCTTTCCTCATCGACATAATGCCATAAATCCTTCAATTGCATGGGTGGTCGACAAGCATGCGCCGGCATGAACTTTATAAACATGATTTTGGCCGAGACATTTTTGTCCCTCAACTTTTTAAACAAAATGGAGGAAAAATTATGAATGCCTCTCCCTGAACTTTTACAAATTTGGTTTCTTTCTCACATGAAGGAGTTTGGTCATTTCATGCGACGAGGTGAAATTGATGATTCTAATCACCCGATAAAGAGGTTTTCAATCTTAGAGAAAAAGTATACCGGAAAATCATTTTCCGATTGGGTAATTTTTCTAAAAGATCCAGATCTCAAGGGTTTCCTATGGTATGCTAAATGGTTCCATGTTAGCGTGGCTCGTTTTTCTCACAAGACAGATAATCCAATTCCACTGATGGGAATTACTGGTGCAACATCTTACTATCTTTATGGAGTGGTCCGCCAGTATCGAGTGCTCCAAGATATCCCACCTCCCCTCCGAGTAGATCTGTTTCAAGTCTGTTTCGTGCGCAAGGATCACAAATACCTTGATGAGATCGAGCGTCTTGAAAATGCATGGAAGGAATGCCGTTCGAAAAAGATAGTGGTGCCTAGAAGATTGAAAGAAAAAGAGAGGGTTTTTCATGCCTCGGATTATTATATCCACCATCATGAGATCCCTCAAGCTCTACTTCCCGTGATACCTGAAGTGACCATGAAGCCCACTCGTAAAGCACAAATTGAACATCTTGAAGAAACGGTGGAAAGGAAGGAGGCTCGAATCTCGAGTTGGTTCGGCGGAACAAGAAGTTTCAAAACCGTGATCTCCCAATTGTATATAGAAAAGAGTCGCTAAGATTTAGGAGTTTAATTATGGTTTTAGGGCGTTATTTCAATTTCTTAGATTGATGTTTTAGGAATTTAATTTCTTAGGGAGTCATTTGTTTTTGGAATTGATTTCACTTAATAAACGATTGACCGTTGTCATGGACCAATCTCATTTGTTATGATACTTACTGTATTTTTTTCATTAGGTAGCATCACGGCTCATTCAAGATCGCCAATCCGCACTCGTTCCAGAGCAGCCATGGCTGATAACACCGAACAAACACATGTTGCTGAACAAACTCGCATCACTGTCCTTGAATCGGAGATGAAACAAGTCCTGAATGTTCTTGAGCTGCTCTCTAAACAAATCGAGTCTCTCACTGCCCCACTAGCTCCACAAGTTGAAGTGGTGTTACCACAACATATTCCCATGGCCGATCCAAGAGACAAAGGCAAGATACATTCGCAGTTGGAACATCAACCTCTAATGATGCTTCCAGGGAGAAAATTATTAATGCGCCTCAAATTGTTGAGGAACAAGTGATACACTCGGCTGTACCAGAAGGCGAGTAAGAAAACGCATGGCGAAAATCGAGGAGAAACTCAAGCAGCTGCAGGGTTCGTTTATCCAAGGCCCAACTGATTTGTCCCACTATGCAAAGGTCAAGATGCCAATTGATTCTTGATGTTACGCAACCCTATGCGTATACAAATGATAAGGCGGTACCATGGTGTTATGATGCGGAGATAGATGTGGTCACTCGATCAGGATGCACTTATGCTCAGGCCAACTCACAACCTGTCAAGCCAGTTACCGATGAGGAGGCTAAAGAATTTTTAGCCGTAATTAAGGCAAGCGAGTATAATGTAGTGGACCAACTTCGCAAAATGCCGACATAGATCTCCATATTAGAGTTGCTTTTGACATCGGAGAAACATCAAAAGTCCTTGATGAAAGTCCTTGATGAAATACATGTCCCGGAGTCCATTGAACCTGAGAAGCTGGAGGAATTTGTGGGGACCATTTTGTTAAAGGACCAGATTACTTTCTCAGATGATGAAATCCCAGATGAAGGAGCAGGGCACGGCAAGGCCCTTTATATCTCAGCCAAGTGTCGAGATACCTTGGTGTCCCGCGTACTCATTGATAATGGATCGGCTACGAATATATGCCCTCTAGCAACCCTAAAGCATCTTGGTTATGATTTGGGAAAATGCACGTGGCTAAGACCCTCGTGCGAGCATTTGACGGGACCAAAAAGAAGTAGTTGGGGAAGTTGATTTAGACCGCAAATAGGGCCGGTGTTATTTAATGCAGTTTTTCTGGTCTTGGACATACCTACAGCATTCAATTTCTTGTTAGGTCGTCTATGGATTCATGCAGCAAAAGCAGTTTCTTCGAGTCTTCACCAGAAAGTGAAGTTTGTGATGGAAGGGAAGCTTATTACGGTCCGAGGAGAAGACGAGTTCAAAATTTATCACGAGACTGCTATCCCGTATATTGAACTAGATTACAAAGAAGAATCCAGTTTCCAAGCAATCGAGTTGGTTTCGACCATTCATGTTGCTCAAGGCACTACCCTACCCACTCCTAGATTGTCAAAGTCGTCGATCATGGTAGGCAAAATCATGGTAGGAAGTGGCTTTACTCCAGGTACTAGTTTAGGTTGACATGGTCAAGGCACTCGCCAACCAATTGAGGCTAGGCGGAATTCATATACAAGAGGATTAGGCTATCGTGGTAGAGGTGGACGACCTTGTAGAGGAAGGGGGCGAGGACGATCTGGCTTTATTATACCCCATATTAGGTCCACATTCCCTGGGCCTGCGAAGATGATGCATGAAGAAGAAGGAGCAATTGATAGCTATGTTCAACACTCTAAGCCTCCAGTTGCTGACATTGATGTTATTCCTGTTGAAGAGGGAGACAAGCTGGTTGCAGACACCACTCGATCCACTGGAAAAGATGACACACTTGAAGGGATGATCGAACTGTTCTAGGAGAATTTAGTGTTTGCCATCGACGAAGCTCGAGAGTAGGAGAATTTTAATTAATTGCACATTCCTTTGCCTAGGAATTTTCATTGCTTTCCGTATTTGCTTGTTAGGATTTTCATTCCTAAAATTTCCCTTATTTCAGTAATGTAATTTGCTTTTCATTCAATAAAATACATGGAGATTTTTCATGTTTTAAGGGCATGTTGAAGTACACCAAACTAGCCTTGTGATGAAATCCTACCAAAAGAAAACAGCAAGGAGCTAATTCTGAAGGCTGGGCTTCTTCATGTTCCATTTAAAAAAAAAAATTTCAAAACAAAATAGTTTTTCAGCATGCATCTAATTTTACCCTGTTTGTTTCTTTTAATTATCTACTTTATGTTTCAGGTGCAGCCCTGCACACATTTGTTTTAATAAAGATGAAGTGCCAAGTCCAAGTTATGCGGATCAAGATGATTCAACGGATATTCAACGTAGTTGGGAGCAGCAAGAAAATTCAAAACCAATCATCGCTGGACAGACCGTCACTATAAATCTTAGTGACACAGAAGATACCAAGGAGGTCACAATCGGGGCAGACTTGACCAAACCTGAAGCTCAACGCTTGACCCAGTTGCTGAAGGAATACCAAGATGTCTTTGCCTGGTCTTATGCTGATATGCCAGGTCTGGATCCATCCATTGTTGAACATTGGCTCCCGACTAATCCCGATGTACCTACGAAGAAGCAAAAGTTACGGAGAGTTAAGCCGGAACTTTCCAAGAAAATAGAGGAGGAAGTCATGAAGCTCCTTGACGTGAAATTCATCGAGGTATCACAGTATCCTGAGTGGATAGCAAACATAGTGCTAGTGCCGAAAAAAGATGGTCGCATTAGAGTCTCGTCGACTATAGAGACTTGAACAAAGCTAGCCCCAAAGATGATTTTCCGCTGCCTCACATTGATGTTCTCGTGGATAGTACCGCAGGCTTTGAGCTCTTTTCTTTTATGGATGGATTTTCTGGATATAATCAGATCAGGATGAGTGAAAAAGACAAAGAAAAAACGGCATTCATCACCCCATGGGGAACCTTTTGCTATAGGGTCATGCCTTTTGGCCTTAAGAATGCCGGGGCAACATATCAACGGGCTATGGTAGCGCTTTTCCATGATATGATGCACAAAGAGGTGGAAATATATGTTGATGATATGATTGCCAAAACCCGACAAGGGGAAGATCACGTCAAGACCTTAAAGAAGTTATTTGAACGGCTTCATGAATTCAAATTACGTCTTAATCCAGCAAAGTGTGTGTTTGGAGCAACTTCTGGCAAATTATTGGGTTTCATGGTCAGTGGTAGGGGCATTGAAAGTGATCCCTCAAAAGTTAAAGCAATTTGTGATTTGCGCCCTCCAACCACGGTGAAAGAAGTCCGAAGTCTTTTAGGGAGATTGAACTATATAGCTCGGTTCATCTCCCGGCTCTCGAAAACGCCAAGCTTTTCTTCAAGCTTCTCAAAAAAAATGCGCAAGTTAAATGGGATGACGAATGCCAAGAAGCATTTGAAGAGTTGAAGCGATATTTGATGAATCCACCGATACTCGTTCCTCCGACACTAGGGCAACCTTTAATTCTCTATCTCACAATTAATAGAGAGTCATTGGGGGCAATGTTGGCTCAAAAAAGATCGACAGACAGGAAGGAATGTGCCATTTACTACTTAAGCAAAAAGTTCTCAAAAACAGAAATGAACTACTCTGATGTTGAGAAGACATGTGCCGCTCTAGTATGGGTTCTACATGATCGCGGCAATACACCTTGCATTACCAGACATTTCTAGTTTGTGAGAATGACCCTATCAAGTACATGTTAGAGCAACCAGCTTTGGTGGGGAAATTAGCGAAATGGCAAATCCTGATTTCCGAGTTTGACGTGCAAAGTGTACCGCAGAAATCAGTGAAAGGTCGAGTAATTGCGGATATGCTAGCAAATGGCACTAGGCAGGATGAAGATGAGTACGATTCTTTGGATGATCGCATTTTGATAATGGAAAAAGAGTCGTGGACTATGTTCTTTGACGGTGCAATTAACCTATCCGGGTCCGGTACTGGAGCGGTTCTGATTTCTCCTGATGGCCAACACTATCCTGTAGCTGCAAAGTTGGTATTTCCTTGCACCAACAACATAGCTGAATATGAAGCATGTATTCTCGGCCTGCAGGTAGCCATTGAAATGGAGATTGGCAAATTGAAGGTGTTTGGTGATTCAACACTTATTATCCTCCAGACTGTTGGAAAATGGAGGACTATAGATGCCAAATTGGTCCCTTACCATGATTACCTGGAGGACCTTGTGAAGGAATTTGACGAGATATCATTCGAATACTTGTCAAGGTCCCATAATCAGTTCGCAGATGCACTTGCAACTTTGTCGTCTATGCTTAAAGTTACAGAAGAACTAGAAATTGCACCTTTAAAGATTGAAGTGCTTGTGAAGCCAGCCTATTGCATGGTAGTGATAGGAGAGCCAGATGGAAAACCATGGTACTATGACATCATGACCTACATCCAAATGCGAGAGTTCCCGGAAGGTAGCAATCCAGTGCCGAGGAAGCATCTTATGAAACTTGCCTCCAAATTCTTTATCAGTGGGGATACATTATACAAACGGTCCTTTGACTCCGTCCTACTTAGATGCGTCGATGCCAAAGAAGCCACTCATTTGATGGAAGAAATACATGAAGGAGTGTGTGGGCCTCACATGAGCGGCCACATGTTAGCAAAGAAGATTATGAGGCTAGGTTACTTCGGCTGACCATGGAGACTGATTGCATTCAACATGTCCGGAGTTGTCACCGTTGTCAGATTTATGGAGACAAGATAAATGTTCCTCCAAATGAGCTGCATCAATTGTCGGAACCATGGCCTTTTTCAATGTGGGGCATCGATGTAATCGGCCCAATTAACCCAAAAGCTTTGAATGGTCATCGTTTCATTCTTGTCGCCATCGATTATTTCACAAAATGGATAGAGGCAGCCTCTTATGCAATTGTTACCGCAAAGAATGTCGTGAAATTCGTGTGACGTGATATCATTGCCCGTTATGGCGTGCCTGAAGTCATCATCACAGACAATGGGATGAACCTAAATAACAAGCTTGTCAATGGTTTGTTCAAGGAGTTCAAAATTCGTCATTTGAATTCATCGCCTTATCGCCCTCAAATGAATGGTGCGGTTGAAGCAGCGAATAAGAACATCAAGAAAATCCTGGCAAAGACAGGCGATAACTATCGTGACGGCATGAAAGGCTCCCTTACGCCCGATGGCGTATAGGACTTGATTCGTACCTCTCTTTGGGCAACTCCTTTTCTCCGGTGTATGATATGGAGGCGAGTCTTACCGGTTGAGGTAGAAATCCCTTCTCTAAGAGTACTTGTCTCGATCTAAGCCGACGGAAGCTGAATGGACACAGCAGAGGTATGACCAACTCAACATGATTGATGAAAAACGGCTGAAGGCCATATGTCATGGCCAGTGTTATCAACAACGTGTGGCCAAGTCTTTCAATCGGAAGGTTAGCCCAAGACATTTCAAAGTTCATGATTTGGTGCTACGCAAGATGCTGCCAACTAACCTTGATCCCCGCGGCAAGTTCACTCCAAATTACATGGGGCCATACATCGTGAAGAAAGTACTTCCTGGAGGTGCTTTAATTTTAGCAGAAATGGATGGGCGAGAATTTATGAATCCTGTAAATTCTGATGTTGTAAAGAAATACTATCCATGAATAAAAGAGCTCGTAAAAGCCTTCCTCTCGCTCAAAGTTGGTCAAATCTTTAGTGTGTAATGATGTATGTTTTATTTTTGCAGGTGCGAAGAACGCATATGAATGATGGTGTCCACTATCTTTGTAAGGAACCTCTATGAGCTCCCTTACAAAGAGGGGGCAAGACATGGACACCTAATAACTTTGACTTTACTATCTGAGGTGTCATTATAGAATGCTTTCACATGATGTTGTGCAGTTTGTCAATTCCACTTGAAATTTATCAAAATGGATAATTCAGTGAAAGATGTTGAGTTACTTGATCATGCTAAATGAGATGTGAAAGGCAAGCCTTATCCCATACACAGTCCCTTGTCTATACATTGTGAGGTGAGTATGGAAACATTTTGTTTTTCAAGGCGAAGAATTTTCTTGCGAAAGGTACGACAACTGAAATGACAAGAGGCAGTTCATTTCCCTACTAATGAACCCTTGTTCAACCTTTCTTTGAGCCCAAATACTTGAAGAAATGAACCCTTGTTCAACCTTTCTTTGAGCCCAAATACTTGAAGAATTTCTTTCATACTACCCCTATCAAGGACCACCCCACATTGGGGCAAGTTGGAGGTAAGACAGCATTATGAGGTGAGGAAAATGAAAAGAATTTTTCCTGCTCTCATTTGTATTAATCTTCAAGTCATGCTATTACATTGAATTCATATGATAGTTTAAGTGTCTTAGGACGACGAAGAGCATTTCTTTCTCTATCCTACACACTTTTATTCATTGCTTAGCCCATTTGAGCCTATGAATTCATTTCACATTGAACCTAGTTGATGATCATCCCCCACATTGGGGCAAGACAAAAAATCATTCAAGAAACATGGCTTACAATGTTGGTGAAAAATGAAGGCTGTGTGAGTCCAAAAAGTGAGTGCAAAAAAAGGGGCATGAAAAAGCAGTGTGCCTGGTAAAAGCAAGGCCAATGCCCTAAAAAAAAAAAAATCAAACAATGGTTGAAGCCGTACCCCCCCAATAATGCGGTACCCAAAAATACTCAAATATTGCAATCAATGGAGTTGTGATATAAATAAATTCCCGATGATGGAGAAGAAGAAAATTGGTGAAAGTGTCAAGATGATCACCAACTTTGACCCCTAAACACTTTTTGAGCCTAACGATCCTTTCGTTTCTCAACCCATGAACCCAGCCTATGTCACGTCCCTTACAAAGTCTCTTCAGATTAGGGCACTTAAATTAACGTAGAGGTTCGCATGTTTTAAGCATTGCTCGAAGAAGTGCGAGCAGGACTACTTCTTTCTCATTTTTACAGGGTTCTTGACTTGTAAACCCGGAGATGATCACAGAATTATTTTTTCAATTACCTTGACTCAAAGAGTTCCTTTTGTTAAGCCTTTGACCAAGCCCACATTACACTACCTATCAAAGACCTCTCAGATTGGTAAGGTCGTACTACTTGCAAGAAAATTCAAACTCTTGTCGACAAGATGATGATAAGATTGAGTGATATATTCCCGCATCAATGGTCGGGACAAATGACCCCTCCTAAATGAGAGCGAGTGAAAAGCCTTTTCACACCAAAAGTGTTTCATTTAGCATGTTCAAGAGATTCACAGATTAGTGAAAATTGTCCTAATGATAATTTTTCCAATGGAAGTTTTTCTTAAAAAAAAGGGGCCATCATGCAAGGACCTTCATTGAATTTAAAAAAAATGATGAAATGAATTTTTCTTTGAAACGCTGAATTTGAATACTTGATGAGAATTCCAAGTACCCATTTATAAAATGTTTTCAAATGTCTAGTGTGAATTCCAGTTATTTGAATCTTTAAACGCTTGATGTGACTTCCAAGTGTTTGTCTTTTCCAACATCAGATGTGATTGCCAAATGTTTAGTAAGTATTTCCAAATATCTAGTGTGAATTCCAGATATTTGAACCTTTAAACGCTTGATGTGACTTCCAAGTGTTTGTCTTTTCCAAATATCTGATGGGATTTTCAGATGTTCAGTAAATGTTTTCAAATGTCTGACATAATGTTTAGATTTTTGAACTTTCAAGTACTTGATGCAATTTCCAAGTGCTTAGAATCTGATGAGAATTCCAGATCCCTAAAGACTCTGAACCTTTTAATTATCTGAAGGGAGTTCCAGATGATTGTCGAGTCTCATAGGAATCATTTCACACCAAAGTCCACGGACAGGTATGAGGTACATGTTCTTCTTTGCATTTGCATTTCATTGGTCATAGACACGTGGAAATCTATGTTTATGACCAAATCAGAGCCATGGATTTGTTTGTAGCAGTATTCGTTCCATGCGCTTGGTAGGTGAATCCAGTGCAGAAAAGATTCTTGTTCCACTATGTCTACAGAACCAGAAATTCTCGAAGCTCCTGTTTCTCTTGCTCCTTCATCATCCACCCCTCCAAAATTTCGTGTTTCTAATGTCTCCAAGATAGATTATCTCTATGAAGTCTCTCTTAGTGATGAAACTAGGATCTCTGAAACCCAACTCCCTCTCATGAACCCATACTCCGCTTTTGCTAAACCCAGTTCATCCTTTTCACCCATCCGCTCCATTCGTCAACTCATCCATCAAACCCCAAAGCAAGTAAAAGAGTACGTTCAGTCCTCCAAGTTTGACCAACACCCTATTCCTGCTATTGAAAAGGAATACTTTATTACTCTTCAAATCCTCCAGAGTTTCCCAGATAGTGGACCCAGCAGGGTTACACTCACATTCATTATGGTGCTGTTCGTCTTGCCCTTACCTTTCATGATCGCAAAGGTTTACCTGTTGTTGCTAGGATAGCATTATTGGATACTCGCTTTCTAGAGTACCAACATGCTTGTATTGGCACAGTTCAAACTAGGGATAAGTACACTAATGGTGCCAAAAGTTGTGTACGGCGCTCACTTTGGTGCCAAAAGTTTCCGCCGAATCACTTAAGTGCCAAATCGGAGAAAAAACGCTCACTTTGGTGTCACCGGCGAGAATTTCCGGCCAAAATGATTACGTGGCTTTTATATTTAAAAAAAAATTGAGAAATCTTTTAAACGACGTCGTTTGCGTCTTCCTTAATAAAACGCGTCGTTTTCCCATAACCCAAAAACGACGTCGTTTTGCCATCCTACGTGGATACCCTCGCAAAAACGACGCCGTTTTTTTTATTTTGTTTGGAGATTGAAATTAGGGTTCTTTTGTTCGCCGTCGCTCGGCCGCCGTCCCTCGGCCACCGTCACTTGGCCGTCGTCCTTCGGCCACCGTTGCTCAGCCGCCATCCCTCAACCTCCGTCGTAGTTACTTGCCACAGCAAGACAAAAGAAAAAAAATGAACAGAAAATCCCAAGAGAGAGGGAGGTGTCGATGATGAGGGTGGAGGAAGGGATGGCGGGGCCATGGCCGCCACCTTCGTAGCAGCTGGCTTCGCCAACAACCTCTGCGGCGTTCCAGATCTTCGCGGCTACCATTGGTCGGATCGCTTGTGCTTCTAGAGATTCTTCAAGCTCGCGTTTCCTCTGCACCCAACGATATCCCTTGGGAAAAGGCGAAGGTGGGGCTGAGATTTGGGGATTTGAAAGGTTGATAAGGTGATTCAAAATGGGGAAAAACTGCGGGGAGGGCGAAGGCGAATGCGTGGTTTCTTTTCTGGAAAATTACTGGTGTTGCTGGTTCTGCGTTGTTGGTGTTGCTGGTTTAGGGAAGAAGACGCGTTGCTGGTGTTGCTGGTTCGAGGAAGAAGACGACACAAAACGGTGTCGTTTGGGGATTTAGGGTTTTGAAATTGTGGGAAAGACACAAAACGGCGTCGTTTTGGTGTTAGGATGCTAAAACGACGTTGTTTGAAGGCCTAAGTGATCCAATGGAAGCTCCGGCGAGCCACATCAGCATAGAAAATTAATAAAAAAAGGCCACGTCAGATTTCCGACAGATTCGATCGGCGTTGGCACCAAAGTGAGCGTTTTTCAAAATTTTTGGCACTTAAGTGATCCGGCGGAAACTTTTGGCACCAAAGTGAGCGCCGTACACAACTTTTGGCACCATTAGTGTACTTATCCCGTTCAAACCACTTTGAATGCTGGCACGGTGTTTGTCACTTTATATCCAAACTTTAATATTGCTCTTTCGGATCCACGTTACTTTCTTTTATGAAAGTACGAGTCCACTCACCGGAGCCCCCTGCATCGCCGACTCGTTGCTGCAAGCTCCACTACCGAGATGGTTTATCGAGTGCGAGAACCATGCACTTGATCCGAACTTCAACAATGGAAATGAAGATGCTTTGTTCATCTCCATGCAAAATGATCAAGCTTCTTGTATTCATGTTCCCAGGCAGATTCCGAAGGAGAAGTTAGCCACTCTTCTCCCGGATACATGGATCACAAACTATGAAAAGCTGCACTAGAACAGTAAGCCCATCCAGTCCTCGGATTCTGAATTCATCCGAAAGAAAGATGGAACTGTTTCCATCAAGTTCGGCAAAGAAAAAGAAGAAGGTAGTCCATCTATCTTCCAAACTCTCTTCATAATTGAACCATGTGTTCCTGAATCTATTTCTGAGCCAGATCCAAAAAAGTTTGTCCGACACTTCGAAAGTGATGGACAATCAGTCCATTACTATAAAGACCCATATGGTCATTGCTTTTGGGATCCTTTTTGTCAATGCTCTTCATGCATAAAATCTCCTGATGAGGTTGATCCATTCGAAAAACCTCCACCTTGGCGAAAGAAAAAGAGAGATCCCCTGTTTCAACAGTACTTAAACGGAGATCCATCTGTTGATACTCTTGGTGAGTTTGACAAATACCAGTACGTAGTTTCCTATGCACCTCCTCCACCACCAAAATATACTGTTGCACCGACAAACTCTCCACCACCATCACCTCCACCTTCTCCTCCTCAGAAGAAATCAGCTCTCTCCCCGTTTTATAAGCCAATTCTGAAATGGGCTAAGAAAAACTCTTACCCATTTGAAGTTCCACCAGAAAAGCAAACTGTCTCCTCCATTGCCATGTTCCAAGATACGGACTTCCCCCCTCTTGTCCGTGAACAGTCCGAGACTTACATTCCTCGCTCCGGAAGAGTATACCGATCCACAAAAAGGTTTCGTCATACTCCTAAAATATCTACCCCTACCGAGGTAGATGAGCATGGAAGACCAAAAAAAACTACTATTGCTGAAGCTGTCCTAAATTGGCAATCAAAGACTTTGTTGACACAAAACAATGCTTTCAAAGTCATTGATTACAAGATCGGGAATGTGCAACAAGATCTTCAAAGACACAATGAGTCCACCAAAAAATTGCTTTTCGAATTCCACAAAAGACTTGAGGCCTTGGAATCAGGACAACGCCTCGGGTATCATTCTCTTGAAAGCACGCATCCAGAAATAGAGAAGCTCAAAAAGCAGATTCAAATCCTTGAAGAAGGAAGGTTTCGACCTTTCGATCCGCTAGCACCTACTGTGAGAACCGGTTACGTGCCTCCTTCACCTAAGACGTCTATCTTTGCTGCCATTCCAGAAGATCCTTACAGGAAGGAACCAGATATGGCGAGCATGAGAGATCGTCTTAAAGACTTACTAGAAAACAAAAGGAGAAAGGAAAAGAAAAAGAAAGGCCAGAAAGGCCAGAAGGGCCAACTAGGCCAACCTCTTCTGTGGTCATCAGAAAAAGGCCAGATCAGATGATGCTTTCAAACCCTCTAGAATCCTTTCTAAAGGATTTGGGTACTCGGAACAATCTAATCCCGTTGATTCTACCATTCAAAAGATCGAGACTCTCTTTTAAGCGAGAACAAACTTTTCCGACATCTTTGATTTCGAATCAGATTCGGTATCTCTTGCATCCTCCTCATCCTTTTCAATTCCTGCTATTCATTCCCCTCCTGAAGCACCAATGACTTCATCCATATATATGGCCGATCCTCCAACTCCAGATATTGAAATGGAATCTAATTATTCGATCCGAAGTTGTCCAACATAGTCTTGGACAACATGTGTCCATGGCATCAAAACAGTTCTTCACGATTGATGATATTCCTTATCACAAATGGCCAGAAAGATTTGAAGAATTTCATACTTGGTTGAATACTCAATCTCTCACCAACCATGATATGAATGATGTCCTCTACAACTTTGTCACCAGGTTTACTAGAAGCCTCAAAAACTTGTGGAAATCAGTATCCGACCAAGACCAGATTCATTTTCTGATGTCACCAGATTTTGGCCATGCCATCACCATCTTATATCATTTCTTTGTGGGGAAACCCACTTGACCTTGTTGAACTAAAAAAAGAGAATTCTTTGAAAGGAAATGTTGTTCTCTCCGGAAGAAACATCTTGATAAACACTACGGGGAGATGCTTAAACTCTTTTATCGCTTGAGCCGATTCAAATTTGAAGCATGTCTTCCGACTTCTATTCCCAAAGAATTGACCCGGATGGTTGAAAGATCCTTTTTGGAAAACAAAAAGGGTACAAGACATTCCTTTGGGAGAAATACAACAAGAGATCCATCTATGTCTTGAAGACCTTTGTCTAAAGCGTCAGATGGCACGCACCTACGTCAAGGAAGATAAAAGCCTTGAAGCAGCCTGTTCCCGCCAAAAGCTGAAGATCAAGTGTTCCAAAAATTATTGCGATGGCGACTGTGGAAAGTATTGCCGAAAGAAAAGACACTTCAAGAAGTACAGCATCAAAAAGTACAAACATGGCTCCAAACACTTCCGAAGGAAGAAGAAATGACGATATCTACGTAAAAGGAAAGATCGTGCAGGCCATAAGAAATCAAACAGATGTTTCATCTGCAACCAAAAAGGACATTTTACCAAAAATTGTCCTCAGGCGAAAAAAGGTCAGAATCGTTTAATTCATCATATTGAAAATGAAACTGGAATTTCTCTTGAAAATGATGATATTGAATCCCTATTCTCCGCTGATGAAGAGCCATCAGAACATACTCTTTGTATCATCCCTTTCCTATCAAACTTCCGGTGGAAATCGACACGAGAATCTAAAGAGATTTTTCATATATCTCTTGCATCCTCAAAACAACCTCCTGACATATTTTCAAGCCAAACCTAGTGTCCCCATTTTCCTGTAAAACTCTTCACTTCCAAGTTTGCAAAACCAATCAATGTCATTGCTCTTATTGACACAGGAGCAAGTTACTCCATCTTGGACACCAAAATTCTGCCCGAAGAATATTGGACTTCTCATGTCCGATATTTCAGTGCAACGTCTGGAGATACTTTCTCCACAAATGTCAGAACTACTCCTATTACTGTCCAATTCTTTCCTCAGTGTTCTATCACAACCAAAATCTTTGGATCCAGTCTCCCCAATAAAGATTTGATAATTGGGTGGGATATTATGACTCAAATCGCTCAACTTCGAATTATCCCTGGAAAAGGCCTTAAGTATAGGGATCAATTCTCTGAGTTTGTCAATATTCAAAGACTCTTTTCCATTCACATGAGTCTATTAGATCCAATCATGCAAAAGTTGCTTCAATCATGCTCAGAATCTCATGCTAAATTCGCTCAAAAATGTTCTCATCCCTTATGGGAAAATCCAGAGTTTTTTGTTCGCCTTCCGTTCAAAAAGAATGAAGACATAAATCCAACCAAGGCGAGTCACTCGGGAATGAATCCAGAACATTTAACTTTGGCACAAAGGGAATGCTCAGAACTTCTCCAGCAAGGACTTATTGAACTGTCCAACTCTCAATGGGCTTGTGAAGCCTTTTATGTCAATAAGCGTGTCGAACAAACCAGGGGAAAAATGAGATTGGTAATCAACTATCAACCTCTCAACCTTTTTCTCCAAGATGATAAGTTCCCTTTACCTTCAAGAGATTCTCTTTTTGTTGGCCTAACCAAGGCTCATATCTATTCCAAATTCGACCTCAAAGCCGGATTTTGGCAATTAGGCATTCATCCCGATGACGGACCCAAAAATAGGGTTACGTATCCCAAATCAGCACTTCCAATGGAAAGTCCTTCCTTTTGGCTTGAAAGTTGCCCCATCACTCTTTCAAAATGCAATGTGCCGAATTTTCCAACCAATCCTATCAAGTCTGCGAGTCTATATTGATGATATTCTGCTCTACATTACGATGAGCGATCACACCGCCAACTCCTTGAACAATTTGCAGAAATTGTGAGGAAGCATGGCATCATGCTTTCTCGAGAGAAAAATGAATATTGCCCGGACAGAAATTGAATTTCTTGGTATGCACCTCAATAAAGGTACGTACTACCCGGGGGCCACACATTGCACAGAATTATTGAAGTTTCTGAAGAAAACTTTACCACAAAGGAAGTTCAGCAATTTCTTGGGATAATTAATTATCTTAGGGATTTTGTTCCAAACATCGCAAAACTGCTGATCCCACTCCAATCAATGCTGAAGAAGAATCCCCCATCTTGGGGAAAGACTCAAACCAAAGCGATTCTTGAGCTTAAGGAGATTATGCAAAATCTCCCACCGCTACAAATACCATCAACGGGAAAAGAATCCTTCAGCGACGCCGGTGACGAACACTTGGGCAGCAGTCCTATTCGAAGAAATCGATGGTAAGCGGCACCTCGTGCTTATAAAAGTGGAAAATTCTCTCAAGCTGAAATGCATTACCATTCCACTTTCAAAGAGATCCTAGCGGTTAAAAATGGGATCAAAAAATTTGAGTTCCACCTCATCGACCACCATTTTCTAGTAGAACTAGATATGGCATCTTTTCCACAGATGACCAAGTTCAAGAAGAAGCAAATCCCGAATTCCCAGTTGCTTCGATGGGCTGAATGGTTTTCAAAATACTCTTTCGAAACCAAACACATTCCTGGAAAGAAGAATGTGCTTGCTGACTTCTTGTCAAGGTCGAAAGTTCCCGCAGAAATCAACATGTACATCAAGAGACCTTCTTTCCATATGCTTAACTATGGAAAGAAATACAAAATTGAGAAGATCAAAGATCTACCCAGCTGGAAATATCCTCAAGAGATCATTGAAGAAATCCAGCATGACCGTCTCAGTGAAAACATCGATAGCCTCATGTGACAATACCATACTTGAACTATTCCGATTCAACGAAGGTTCCATTCTCTATCCTTTTGGGTTGAATGCAGATTATCCATTCATTCATCCTCTTACGGAAGGAAGATGATTTTCCGATCAACTCAAAAGTTATTATGGTACTTAACCAACAAGTACTTAATAGCTATTGAGATCCCAACCGAGAAGATTCATTGCCAACTTCACAAGGATTTTCATGCTCGGTAAAGGTAATGTTGAAAGGGAAAGTGACAGAAATCTTTTAGACTTTCTCAACTGGTTTTATCCTCCAACTCATTGGAAACATCTTTTAGAGAAAGAACTAAGAACCGCGACACCAAACCCGAAGTCCATACCATTTTGTTTTTAAGCGTCCATGGCACTTTTTAGAAACAATGGTAGCATAATTAATGAACCACAGGAAATAGAAACCACATCCTATAAACCACATCTGAACAGCAGAGAAGCCCGAATTCACAGATTGTATCCAGGCTCTGTCAGATATTCTGAACATCAGTACCGAGAGCTTCAAAGAATTCTTTGCCAAGAAAACAAAACTGTCCCTCAAGAAATATGGAATTATAATGCCCCTGCCACTTGGGATCATTATGAGCTCGTACCAGAAGCCAAAGAAGCACTCGATGATTTCAGACAAGCAGCGTCATCCCAGGAGCATGAAATGACAGATGCAGATGACATTGTCCAATCCACTCAAGACCCCTATGCTAGATGGGGAGATCCTCTGTCCCAGGACCCCTATGCTCCAAGATCCTCGTCCTTATCTCAAAACACGAATGTATCTTTCTACAGGGATCCAGCCAACTGGCCTCAGCCAAACATTCCTGATCCTGACGACAACACCGATTGGGCACAGGAAGAAGCCTCACATTGGGCACATGAAGCATCCTCGTCAAGATAGATACTCTCACCAGCAGATCTTGAAGCTCTTGAACAAAAGTATGAAGAACACCTCTTTGCATCAAATTACGGCTCGAGATGACTCCCACTGGCTACAATGCCCGTGATGGACGAGACCGCTGAAAATGCCGTCGTCCGTACAAAGTCACTATAGCAAAGTTACTGTTCACTAGGCTAGGGAAAGTACTGTAGCAGTTTACCGTTCACAGTACAGGTACTGTTCATAGTGTGCGAATAATTCCCTCCCGGAAATTTCTTTCCGGAGCCTTTGTTCTGTTCCTGGACCCGTTAGTTGGTCTTTGTCTGTTTGTGTCTCCCATTTGCCTATATAAGGCAAGGAGTCTGTATTGTGTTGGGCAGAGTCCCTTGAATGAAGTGAGTGTTTTGATGAAAAACCTCTCATGGCTTTCTAAACTCCTCTCTTCTTCTCTCGCCTGGTAGGATCCTCCAAAAAATGCAGCTCGAGTATGTTAGAAACGTTTCCATCCTGGCATCTCTGAGTGTCTCTAGGCTCTAAACTAAAGGACTGAGTGGTTTTCTGCTAAAAGGCTGTCCCTGAAGGGCTTGAATGGGAATGTTCGCCCACTGTGGGATGCATATCTGCAGAAAATTGACTTCGTCTTCCCTGGTTCTAAGTCTAGATCCCCTCTCTAGTATCAGAGCATTCGTTGGAGTTCATTTAAAAAAAAATGGAATCCAATTTCCAACAAAAAAATCATTCATTGCTTAAGCATGGCCAAAATTAGGTCTCGATGTGTCTTTGAAGACAACCTCTGTGAGCTCACCTTCAAAGAGGGGCAGCTGTTGACACCTAATTTTGGGGCTCATTTTTGCGAAAAAATAAAAATAATAAGATGCATGGCATATAGTTTAGGTAGATTTGATTTTTTGATTTTGTTATATTTTGTTTTATTAAGATTTTTATAGATTTAGGTAATATACGCTGAAATATGTATCTTTGCGCAAGAAATGAATTTTTTTTTATCAAATATGCAAAAGATATTGCGCAGGATAAAAAAATATATTTGATGGGATTTTACGTGAGCAAAATTGGAAGTAAAATATGCCGCGAAGATACAATTTTTTGGTGTATAAAAAGGGTTGTGCACGGTAGTTTAGGGGGGTCTCTTTTTGGCTAAAAAAAAGCACAAATACAGGAGAAAAGGGAGCCGCGTCCATAGAAGTTTTACCGACTGGGGGGCTCTCGGTTTTGAAGGAAAAAGAAAAAGGCCACTTTTGCTGAAAAGTCAAAGGAAAAGTGAATAGCAGAGAGAAGTAAAAAGGTGAGGGGACGTGAGAGGGCAGAGAGAAGAGAGAGGGGAGTGACGTGAGTGAAAAAAAATTAATAAAAAAGGGGAGTCCTGTTCTTCTTCTGCAGGAGGCTTGCTTGACGCCCTCGCCGTGCTGCATCTGCAGCTCAACGCTGCTGCCCCAACACCGGGAGATTGCGAGCCACCTCCACAGCCGCTGATTCCACGCCACCGTTGCCGATCCAGGTTCCATTTGTCCCGTTCACCCCCGCCAGAGCCACACCCGAAGGAGATCTGCGGTTCTCAGCCCGTGACACTAGTACTCGGGATCCTTCGCCCGCGACGCTCGCACCTCAGAGTCCTTCGCCATTCCTGCAGCTAACCCCGCGACGCGCAGCCAACCCGCAAGCCTCCCTCGACGCACGAAGCCCATCGTTCGCCCACCGCACCTAAGCCGCCGGAAACCGAGGTTCCCCCCGTGACTTGCGGCACCCGCGAGCCTCCTCGTTGAACCACCATCGCAGGCTAGCATTTGTGCCGGCACCACCCCTCGAGAAATCCGTACCCGGGAATAGGTAAAATTCTTAGGCTAAATTTAGTTTGAGTATTCGAACTCATAGTTTTTTTATTATTCTAACTTGATTTGCTTTGATTTATTTTTATCATTAGGAAATTTGTCATACTAAATCATAATAATCAAAATTTTGAGCCGCGAGACGTCGGATTAGATTTTTGATTATTTTGACTTTTCCGTGATAAATTCGTGAATTACTTTGCATCATTGAGATAATATGCCATTGATTTACATGGATGTTTTTTTTATTTTTTATTTTGGTGTGTTATTGTTATTTGCTCATCGCATATCATGCATCATATTAGATATTTAGGTCTAAATACATTTCATATTTGAAGCGACGCATTTTAGTTATTTTTTAATATTCATGTAGAATTAGGATGATTTTCCTTTAATAAAAACCAAAACAAAAAAAATGTTATTTAGGTTGTATAGATTTCATAATGTGCACATTACATGTTGCGTTTTAATTAGTGGGTTATAGATTAATGTTTTAACATTCTCATCATGTAGTATTTTTTTAAAAATATAAAATAAAAATGTCAAAAATTAGCATTGCATCATTACGTTACTTTTCTTTTAATTAAAAAAAGAAAACACAAAAGTCATTTATTTGTTTAGTTAATAGGTTAGTTTATAGTTAATCCCAGTTCATGTCATCATTGTTTAGTGTAGGTTGCATACATTAAAAAAATCATAAAAAAAAATCATAAAAGAACATGCATATAGAATCATTATATCATTCATCCCATATCTTTAGGATTATGTACATAAGATTGCATTATATAGTAATAGTTCTAGTCATGCCATATGAATTGCATCTCACATATCATTAAAGTAAATTCATGCATATCATAGGATTACATTTAATTAGATATCATGTCATTTAGAAAATCATGTTTAGGGTATGCATTTTCATTAGCATTTTTGTAAGGTCGTAGTTTATAATTTCTTATGAATCCATCACTTTAGTTTATTGAATGTTATTGATTGTGCACCCGCCTGACCACCATTTGCATGTTAGTTAACTTAGGTTAAAATTGATCAATACTGCTTGCAAAATTATTTTTTTAAAAATAAAGGTACCGAAAGGGCGTTAGATATTTCTAACGTAATCATGTTCCCAGACTTAATGAATCTCTAGTTCGCAAAAATAAAGCATTCTCCCATACTTTATTTAGGTTCCTAACCAACCCTAATTGGTTAGTGGCGACTCCAATTCGAATATGATTGCATGTTTAAATGAGATAATTTCTTGTATCAAGTCGCGATTGGTAGGACTTGGGAGGGTCCGTGCCAAGTCTTCGGACTTAGTAATCCAATAGCCTTTTTTCAAAAAATTCACCCTCGGGAAGGTCGCGACAGTGACCAACAAGTGTTGCTCCTGGACCTACTTTTTAGAAAACTTGCAAGCCTTTCTCTCTCCATCATGTCTCTCTCCTTTCAGTCTTTTCTTCTTTTTCTTTTTGCCTTTCATGGATGATGCTTGTGCCATGGATTGTAGTAGCCAACCATGGTCGAAACCCTCACAAGCATGCAAACACTCATCCATGGTTGTTGGTGTTGTTCAAGCATACTATTGATCCCCGGGTATCCATCTTTCCCATCTAGCCATGATTGACTGACGAGCGATACTAATGCTCATCATAGGTTTTCTACTGCCCTACAGCCGCCCCCAATCCAAGAGCAACTTAAGCCCCCTATCATCTAGACCTCAAGTCCTCCCTCAACCCTTGCATCCTCGAGATCCCTTGGGACTCCGATGCTATTGCCTCCCAAACCCTCGTTAGATCCTATGAGGACAATCCTCGCCCTGGCTAAATCCAACAAAAGTGACCCTTGCCTGTGATTGGTGAAGGTCGCGACACACTCGTTGATGTTGTTACCTCTCAAACTCTCCCCAAATTTGGCGAGGGTGACCTTCACCCTGGTTGCGAGGGTCGAGCTCTCATGAAATCTGACAAAAGTGACACTCGTTGGCTATAGATGGGGCACGACACCGTCGCCAGCCCTCGTCTGTGGCTAGCGACCAGCTACAAGCCAAAGGGGAAAAGTGCCAAAAAAGTCCTAAACATTTTTACGTTGTGCCAATTTAGTCCTTTACAGCCAATTTTGGCCCAATTTTGCTGACTGGACGTCGGCCAACTGACATGACCTGATCAGCGCTAACGTTAACAACTTTTAATAATATTTTAATACTTTTTACTTTTGTTTTTTTCCTCGAGTCGATCACCAATCCAGCGACCAGGCCAGAGTTGATGGCGGCGAGGGCGAGGCGACCTCGCCCGCCACCTCGCCGGATCGGCGAGGCAAGCCTCGCCCATGGCCGACGAGGCTCGTCCTCGCCGAATCCGGCAAGGACAAGCCTCGCCCATGGTCGGCGAGGCTCGACCTTGCCAGATCCAGTGAGGGACGGCCATGGGCGAGGTGGCCAGCGAGGTCGACCTTGCCCTCGCCGGCCGTTGCCTCGGCCGATCGTCGGACCGGCTGGAGGAAAAAGACAAAAATATAAAAATAAATATACCTTCTAGTAATTTCAACAAATGCGAATTTTCCTCAGCAATTCTCCCCTCAGATTTATCACAAAAAAAATGAGCTGCAGTTTAAAGTAGAGGCTTGAAAGACAAGAATTATCAAATCAACAAACTGCTCCGAGCCGTAACCTTTTGAGACTCTAGTTCTCATGAAGGGATACTTAATTTGCACCTCAAAAATAATGTAGCTCACTGTTTAATATTTAATAATTAGGTCCTCATAATGAATTCTCAATTTTACTCCCCAACAATTGTGATTATTCAGTGTACATTCTGATAAGTGAATCAGCATCTATGGGACAAACATAAGTTAACCAAACTTAAAAAGCCTATATCATATTCCAAGCATGGAACTTTGCATATACTTCAGCTGTCGATCTGGGAATCTAAAAATTTCAGATGACTAATTCGTTAAAACATTCCAAAACCTGAAGGAGAACTTATTTCAGGTTGCTGAAAGGAATTGAAGTGGCTGGATGCATTTGTTAGAATGTCCCAAGACTTATAAGATGAACAACGTACTGTGAATAATCACTTAGTAAACAGAAAATACTAGAGATACTTCCTACCTGCCTATTTGCTTATTGATCCAATTTAGCAGGCGTTCTGCAGTCCGTCCATCATCAATCACACGGATCTTGCTTTTCTCTTGTTGAGGTTCCCAACTGGCAGCAATGAACTCGGAATGAGGGCCCCAGAAGAGCATAGGATAATGACTCACGGAAAATTTATCGCAAAGTTTGTTGTTTATCTGCTCAGCCAAAAAATCAAAACAGGCGATATAGCTCAATCATGTATTAAAGATAAATCCAGCAAAGACCAAATCAGCAGGTTAATCTATAGTACAACAGCATGTATAAGTGAAACGACAAGGGGCCAGCATTTTCAATTTTCATAGATGGATGGTACATAGAAGTGGCGGCCTTCAAGTACTGGACCGTCCATCTTTACTTGCAGCTAATTTGCAGAATATTCTTTTTCCTGTGGGTAGAAAGTTCATTGTCTAATAGTAGCAGCCTGAACATCAGATATCTGCCAACATGATTACCTATCCGATTCAAAATTCCTACATCATTTTGCACAACCATGCAAGAACTGATCCATCAGACCACAAGTCCGGACGTCAATACCTCTCTAAAGGAAACCAGAGTTTATCAGCACTTGCTTGTCCATGAAGCAGAGTCTGTTCTAAACAGTAAACAACAGTTTTTGGAATTGAATGAAATGCTGGCACAACAATTTTAAGTACCTTCAGAGCACAGTCTACTCTTGTCATCAAAACTATCCCAGGATGAACCGCATCAGGTCCATTGAAAATTCTCGACAGCTTCTCATATTGCGGCTACAAAATGGAATCTCAAGAAGTTATAAAGAGAAAAAGAATAAGAAAATTCAATATTGGAGATGTAGCACTAGCAGATAGTACCTTGTAATTTCTACATGCAGGACACCTGCAAGATCAGTAATCAAACAGCAATCAGAAATTTAGCCATACCCAATAATCCCCACACCCATGCTGCAACACACACACACCCGAAAAAAAAAAGAATCTGCATAAAGACACTCATGAGAACTCAGCTTGTGCACACACATGCACAAATGTGTATATGCACGCGTCTGAGAGAGAGAGAGAGAGAGAGAGAGAGAGAGAGAGTAGCTCAGAGCTGTTTTCATGGGAGCACAGATACCTAAAAAATCACAATCCAATGCAGTACCTGCAATGTTAACTAAAATTTTGGAAATCACTATGCCTGTCATGCTTTGCATAAGCAAATATACCTATACCTAAAAGGTAAGGGCTGCCGTTGGCCCCTTAACATGTTGGGAGAAAGTAGATTTTGGCAAATTTTTTGCCAGACTTATCTCTAGCATAAGAATCATACTAAGAACGAGCATCTTGGTTTCCAAAATTCAAAAGACCTGAAACTTGAGCATCCACTGTTTTAGCTGCTATAGACTGTCCATAATTGTGTTCTGCAGTGACCAGGCAGAATCAATTAATCAAACGAATTCAATCTCAGATGCCAATAAGCCAAACACAGAATGGCATGACAAAATAGGCTGACGTGGTTCCATCCGCTACCCAGCCAGAACGTGTAAAGCCAAAGGAAAATCCTATATTTACATGTAAGAGCATGCTGGGTCCATGCGTGTGAAAGTCATTCTCAAAGATCATTACTTAAGATTGCAGGGTGTCACTGATTTGGTAAGTCCGTATTTTAATTGATTGGGCCAGTCATATTCAAGCTATCAGGTGTGTTATTATTTGTTACTACTATCAGCTGCAGCTATCTTCTCTGCTAGTCTTAAAGGCCAACTCACAGCAAAGTGAGTGCATTGGGGTGAAAACCTGCACCTCAAGATACAATGTTGTCCTTGAAATTCCTTAATCTAGCAGCTCATCCACAATGTCTCTGATTAAACGTGCAAGTCTCATGAACCCTTCCACACTATTCTGCCAAAATGTGCTCCTATTGGCTCCACTCACAATGATATCCACATCAAGAAGCCAAAGGGTTGCATGAACCAATGTGGAAATACGGTCATTCCTAGTCAATATTCAGTTAAAATTTTCTGCAGCTTGACCATGAAGGGCTCATGGATATGCAGCAAAGCAACAGCAAGATGATGGTCAACAAAATGTTAGGAGGGACAGAATAAAACTGTTAAGTCTTGCCAGTATACTCAACCAAAATCATCACGTCATCGATGCAAGGGCGATCAAGCCCAACGAACAAATACAATAATCACTACACAATATTCAGTCCTTCATCGCAGCAACCAACGCAGATAGATATTTGTTAGTGAGGAGTACCACATAACCGTGCGTAATGAAGTACAACTATTTTTTTGGGTCTGTATAATTACTATATGTTGCACGTAAGTTGCAGAATCCTTTTCGCTCGGTGAGAGCTCAGTGGCACCAGATTCACGAACAGCAGGATTGCAGCTATCCAAGACATGAGTGACATCTTTCGGAGATCTTAGCCATGGCAAACAGAGTTTAGAGGGGGATTCGAGGAACTTGCTTGAATTTGGACCGGTTGTGTTTTTTTTTTTTTTTTTTTGACCCAGGGAACCCCACACGGCCGGATCTCGGGAGTAAACCACTAGAGGTGACATGTGCTAGCCACCGCACACGTGCCACCAGGTAAGTCACCCTGCGACACGCTGGGATTTCGAACCCCTCCCCTTCGTGAGGAGGGAAGCTAAAAGCCAACTACGCCACCCAGATGGGTGGTTGGACCGGTTGTTAGTTTGGAGCCGAAATAGTAAAAATGTGTGGCGTGGCATAGGTAATATCAAACCATTGTCCTGTCTGAACGTACGGTGAGAGCTAGGACGCTGTAGCACACGATGATGTACTATCAAACGCAAGAAGCCGAGAAGCGCGCTGGGCACGCAACGTAAGCACACAAAATGTTCCTTCCTGGGTACCACTATCTGCACACCATTGCAATCTCGGGGGCCAATGGAACGCAATTTACGAAATGTCCATTGAAAAAAAAAAAAGAAGAAGAAGAAGAAGAAGAAAGATTATACCTTAGTCTTGTTGTCTTTGTCCCTTTGAATTTTCCCACTAGAAAATCAATCGTTTTCCAATCGAGATAAATAACAGGTGGATGTCCCGAATTTATGTCAATCGGTCGTTCTAATCCTAAAGAATGATAGGGGCCCCACATTCTGTCGAACGTGGAAGAGGAACAGTGAGCTTACGGCATATGCCTGAACCATACGTGCAGCCGAATGAAGACGGGCTAAAGGCCAACGAGTGGACCTAAGTTCCGTTTTCGTTTGTTTAGCTTTTGTCTCGGGTCCAACTTAGGCTCGCTTTCGATCTTTTTATTAGATAAACTAAGAAATTGGGAATTCATATGTGCACGGCTAGATTGTAGTGATCATCCATCTTCTTATATGACACACTACCATGTAAGTGGTTTTCGATAAAAATTAGACACGCGGACCCCTGGAGTGCCATAAGTTGGCACAAAGGGACACTTAAGTGCCAAAAATTATGAAAGGTATACTTAAGTGCCAAAATCGGAGTAAAATGGTACACTTGAGTGCCAATCCGGCCAAAACACTGACATGGCAATTTTCCGATGAGGCAAAGGCAAAACGGCGTCATTTTAGTGTTGACGTGGCAAAAAATAATATAAAAATTAATTAAATTAAATTAAAATTAAAATTATTTAAAATATTTAAAAATAACAAATTTTAATATTAAAAAACTAAAAAATTAAAAAAAAAAAGTTGCCACGTCAATGCAAAAATTAAAATAATATAAAAATTAATTAAATTAAAATTAAAATTATTTAAAGCATTTAAAAATAACAAAATTTAATATTAAAAAACTAAAAAATTTAAAAAAAATTTAAAAACAAGTTGCCACGTCAATGCAAAAATTAAAATAATATAAAAATTAACTAAATTAAAATTAAAATTTTAAAAATTTTAAAAATTTTAAAATTTTAATTATTTTAAATTTTAAAATTTTTTAAATTTTTTAAATTTTTAAATTTTTTAAATTTTTTAAATTTTTTAAATTTTTTAAATTTTTTAAATTTTTTAATATTTTTGAATTTTTTAATATTTGTATTTGTATTTTAAATATTTTAAGTAAATTTTGTTTTAAATTAAATTTAATTAATTTTTACATTTATTTATTGCCACGTCAATGCAAAAACAACGTCGTTTTACACTTATTTGGCCACGTCATCCGTGCAAAATGGCGTCGTTTTGCACTTATTTCGCATTTGGAATTTGCACACTTCAAAGATCTTGGCCGGATTTTGGCCCGAGTGACACTTAAGTGTTCCTTTTTTTTTCAAATGTAGCACTTAAGTGTACTTTTCGTAACTTTTGGCACTTAAGTGTCCCTTTGTACCAACTTTTGGCACTTGAAGCGTTCCGCCTAAAAATTGAGTGATATGATGAGTTCATAATTAATTAGGCACTTTCCTCTAAATTGAAATAAAGGTTTGACAAATGAGAAAAGAAAAATAGTGGAAAAAATTTATTAGTGGACGAATCCCACTTATTAGTTTTAGCCATGAAATTTCAAGTATTGTGCATCGATTCAAACCCCACCCCTTATGGTTAAAGAGCCCGCTAGAAAGAGTAGCGAGTGAATATACTAGAAGTTTTGATAAAATAAAGAATAAAAAAAAAAAATGAAAACGTACTAACAGGTCATACTCAATAGGGGAAATTTTAAATAATAGTATGAAGTGTCAACATTTTTTTAAATAAAAACCTGAAATGATTATGTTAATTTCAAATAATGGCTTAACATTCCACTTGATCAATGTTATTTTCGATTTTTTTTTTCTTTTTTTCTTTTTTTCCTTTTTCTTTTAATTTTCCCTTTCTTCTAGGTCGGTGGTCAATCTCAACTCTCAAGCAATGGCTCGCCACTAGAGAGGACATGACCAATGAGGCTCATCGACACTAGTCAAAAAGGATAAAAAAGAGGAAAAATAAAAAAGAAAAAAGTATAAATAAAAATTATCTTTCGACAAAAATGCTCTTGATGGGCTAAAATATCTAGCTGGCAAGCAACCTGCAAGGTTAGGCTTCTATTCGGGCTCTTATCTAAGACTAATATGACCACTTCAAATCCCTATTTGACTTAAGATCTATTTCCGTCCCTTTTTTGAAATTTTCCATGTCTAAAATCTACTAAGAGCCTATGTTTCATGATTGTTACACTACTAAGTTTGCACAACATGCCTTGCGTTATCCATCCTGCTTTTCCTTTCGCTCTTTCCTCACCAATCTCTCGAACGGACCTATCTTCTCTCTCGCTCAGCAGCTTGCCCTCACCGTCACCATGTTCGCGCCGCCACCATGATCGGCCACTTCCCACCTCTATCAATATCGCCTCCAACAGCTTGCGGATTCGACCGACACTCTCGGCCATCTCACTCACGGCGAAAATTCTCTATCTCTCTCTCTCTCTCTCTCTCTCTCTCTCTGTGCCCACTCTCTCTCTGTCTCTCTCTGCCCATCATCTGTATTTATTTGCCACCATCACCATCGAGACATATTTGGAAAGCTTATAAAGTCATAAACATTTCAATTGTGTCAATTTAGTCTAAAAAAATTTATACTCGATCGTTAACCTCTTTTGATACAAAAAAATCATCAACCTTTCTCAGTTTAAAAAAAATGATAAACCTCTCTCCTAATGCCCATTTTTTTCCCTCCGCTCAATATCATCTTAAGAAAAGTGTTCTCGAAAATTTTATTTCTTTTATGACAAAGAAGATCATTTTAAATAAATTACTTGAGGCCAATAAAATATTGTATTAGGCTCCATTCATTTCGCAAAAAACTACTTTTAGGAAAATGTTTTCCTGATCTTTGGGTGTTTGTTTTACGGAAAATAAACCGATTAAGGAAAATATAGTCCATCAATAGAAAAAGGTCTTCTAAAATAGAAAAAAATAGTTTCCGCTTTTTTATTTCACTTAAAACCAAACACTTTTTTTACCAAACACCTTTCATTTTTTTATTTTTCTAAAAATCGACTTTTTAATTATTATAATTTTTTTCTTTTCTTTATTTTTTCCTTCTTTTTCTGTCGGTCTATGGCCACAATGATATTCAGTGACTGGCCACAGGCAAGCTCCAGTCTTGCCATAGGCCAATGAAACTCTTCACCTAGATTGTCAAGTGAGATTAGGCCTTGCCAGAGTGACAAACTAGGCGAGGCTAGAACTTAGACCGAGGTTGCCTAGGCTTTGGCAAGCTGGAGCCTCACTAGCCTATGGTGAGGCTCAAGCTTGCTTGTGGCCAGCCAAGGGCAATGGTGGGTCAAGAAGAAGAAGAAAAAAAAAAAAAAGAAAGAAAAAGAATAAAAATAATTTAAAAATGGATTAAAAAAATAATTTAAAAAATCGATTAAAAAATAATAATAATAATAATAACCATGGAAAATGAGTATACGGAGGAAAAGACTTTCTTTACCAAATGACAAAAAATATTTTTCACTTCATTTTTGAATTGCATCGAAACACCAGAAAATAGTATCGTTTTCTTGAAAAATGACTTCTTAGAAAACATTTTCCAAAAACGTCACTTTCTCCATGAAACAAGTGGAGCCTTAATCTCATGAACAATAGAATCAAGCAGCAATATTATGAAAAGCTTCATACACTCCCCGGGTAAATTATTTGGGTAGTCTGAAAGTGTATTAGACCATCCATTGCATGGTCTCAGTCTTGTCCTTTTATTTCATATGAAATTGACGGTTTTGCTTGTTCCTAGAGCACCACAAAATGTAAACCTCTAGAACTAGCAGCAACTAATATCTGCAGAGCTCCCGTATTAAGACACGACATCTTGATAGAGCGGGTTATACAAGTACCATTTCGGCAATAAGAACGCAATGAGCATATAACATATATACAAATCCAGAGTCTTCTTCAAGATAGAGCAAGCCAATGCGAATCTACGGAGGTTTAACAAGAAATCATGACAGTATAGTCACTAGTTATGTCCACTCCAATACGGTAAGGAAGCACACGGCACGGACGATTAAGCACGAATTTGTTTAAGTATACTCATTGAGTTGAACTCAGATTTCTGCACCTAGTCAATTCCCTCTTCCAAAAGAATATATAGCCAAAGCATTATTCAGCCCCCATGAAACAACGTAGAGTAGATGTCAGTGGAATCACTACAAATTCTCTTCATACATTTTACGCTTAAGGACTACAAAGAATGTGATGGTTTCGTGGCTTTCCGGCTTCAGGAAAAAGGGAGATTCCGCCACTTTCAGCGAGTACTTGTGGAATAAATCATCGACGATGAATTCATCACCAAAATGACGGCGCAATAACCCCTCGAATGCGGCTCTTAAGTAGAGAGAGCGCGATTCAAGAGTGGAAAAAGTGACGTGCATTTTCGGGTGGTCCAGGGTCTGAATCCTCTCGATGTGGAAGAACCCGTTTCGATCGATCGCTCGTTTTAGCTCCTTTCCTGATGGGAAATAGATTGGCACGTTGAAGCTCTGTACTTTGGCTTTGCTTATAATCCCCTGCATTCCGATCATTCATTTTCAAATTTTCAAAGCGATAAACCATGCTTAATTCTTGGAGCCAAATAGTGAATTATGCATTTGCTTTTTTTTGGTCGAATATTCATTTGCTTTTATTTGTTTTTTTTTTTCCATGTGTAGTGTCAATAGCTCACCATGTATCAAACTGATATTTAATCATTTTATAAATAGATTTCACCCGCACAGATCAAACAAATATTAACACAATGTAAAATTTACTTTTTCATCCTAGCATAGACAGCACAAACAACCACTGACATGTTGCGCTCTATGGTTTTCACTTGGAGATATTATTTTCACGAAACTTCAGTAGATTCTTTCTAGTATAGATTTGGAACTTAGTATTGCAACTTTTAGAATTTTTTAAGAAAGAAGCTACTAGTAGGCTCAGAAGTTTTGCTACAAAATGATCTACCAAAGCAAGTGATTACTCATTTTATGATATCTCATTGAAATAACTCTTGTGAATGTATTGGGTTGGAATAATTAGGACATCAAACAAGCTACTGCTAATCCTTATGAAACCAGTAATTAACATAGCCAAATGCTTGCCCAGTCGTGTACTTACGTACCTTATTGGCCATGTCCACCAGGCACGAACCCAGCAGCTCAATTTCCGACCCTATGGTTGTCTGAGAATCACGAACCAAATCCGGCTCACCAGGAACAACAATGAATACCAATCCTCCACGAACCATCTCCTTTGCTCTTGCGCTGAGAAATGCATCCATGTCTCTCCCGAACTGAGCAGAGTAAGCCCCAATGACCTCCGCGGCTGAGCTCACGTAGTGAATTCTCTCTCCATTCCAAGCACGAGAAGACTCGTCCAATATCTCTTGCGGAAGCTGGGACAGAAAGTGGAGTGTGAAGGACGAGTATGCAAAGTGTAGGGACGCGCTCGGTAGGAGACGGCTGTGGAATGACCCCGGGGCCGCCAGGGCAAAGTACTGCTGTCTCTCGGGTGGGAGATTGGCGAATAGCGTGTTGAAGTCATTGGTGGGGAGGTCGTTGAAGATGGCTTGGAACTCGACGGCATTGAGGTTGTTTGATGGGTTTGATGAGGTCCAACAGGCATTTTATTATGGTTTCAATGGCTTGAATGGAATTGAGTCCGGTGGAGCAACCAAAGTCTGCTATTCTGATGATGGGATTTGAAGAGGATAAAGAGAGGTCATTGAGATCAAGAGTGGTGAGTAGAGCTTCCTTGATGATATCCATGGCCGCAACAGCGACTCCTTTCTGTACAATAGAGCAATACACGGCGATTACTTTCACGATACTCATCTTTATACGTGCAATTAAATCCCTTCTATAACACATATAAGACGTTCAGTAGATAGGTTGTCCCATGTCCGGCCACTCTAACAAGGCACACGATGCAAGAGACATTCACTCACTGTCTCATACGTGCGCTACCTTTTGAAGTGATTAACAAGTAGAGGTCCAACCCCAAAATAATTGTCAATGCTTGACTCCACCTCTTAAGGTTTGTCTTTCTTGAGGAATCAAGGAGTCTTTGCAATTGACTTTATGACAGTGATACTGTTTGATGTAGCAAAAAAGGCCGAGTAGGCTTTCAAGAATCTGTAATCCCATTAGTTGTGGGTGACGAAGTCTCGTTAGTCGAGATGAGTCATAGATAAAATTAATCGAATATAGGGCTATCGGATTTGAAAGATTTAGAATCTTATCTTTAGAAATTGAAAGATGTAGAATATTATGTTTAGAAGTTTGAAAGTTTTCAATTTAATGCATTTCTTTTCTTGCAAGTAAATCTTCTAGAATGTACTCTTGGGTGTGTGTGTATACATACATATGCCCACCTACATTTGAAGGAAATGTACAACAAATTCTATTTTAATATAATGTTAGAGCTGAAGGTCTTGAATTTGAATCTTCTAGATCCCATTTGCTTCCCAGTTTAAAATTTCACGCTTAGTACTAGGCAAGACTAGACTAAGTATGACCACACATTCATCTAATAACTTAAGTTTTTAGGATAGGTAGTTGTGGTCCCGCTAAAATCAGGAAAATTACCTAAAAAGTCCTAAACCTATTGCTATTATTTCAATTCAGTCCTAAACTTTTTTTTTTGTCCAATTAAGTCCTAAACCTTTTGTTTTTATTCCAGTTCAGTCCATCCGGCCAAAAATGGCCGGCCGGCGCTGACGTGGCAACCGGCCGGCGCCGGCGACATTTTTTTAATAATATTTTATTTTTAAAAAAAAAAAAATTATCTTTTTTTCCTTTTTTTTTTTTCTTCTCCCTCTCCCTCTCCCTCCTCCTCTCCTCCTTCCCTTGGCTCGGTGACCGGCCGAGGGGAGGGCTGGCCGGTCGCCGGACTGAGGCGGTCGGCGGGCGAGCCCTCGCCGAGATCCGGCGAGGGGGCCTCGCCGTCGTTGGATCCGGCGAGGCGAGCCCCGCCGGACCTCCAGATCTAGAGGTGGCTACTTTCTCCCCATAAAAGGTTAACATGCGTCAGTCTCATCATGACTAGGCCTACCTTTTCTCTCCCTCAACAACTTGCCCCCATTTTTGCCACATCCGCACCCCCACCATGACCAACCACCACTCTCCTCCATAAATGTGCCCCAAATAGCTCATGGATTCACCCCAAGTTTGGGCCTATACAACTAGATTGGTTCTACTCGAAATTAAGACCAAACCATCGTAAAAACTGGTTCGATTCTCATGTCCAATTTTGGAAGCCATGAAAACTAATATGGTTCTAAAGAACCAAATTGACCGGATCAAATTTGAAACCGGTTTCATAAAGTCTTAAAGCCTAATTTTTCTTCTAACATCTTTTTCTCTACTCTCTTCAACTTCACTTAGACAATTCTTCAACTTTTATTTTGAACCATTTTTTTCTCATGTTATTTTGCTATAAAAGAAGGAACCAAAAGAAGGAACAAAAGAAAAATAGGCTCCTAAGCACACTTTAGAATCGAAAGAAGAAACAAAAGATAGGTTTCAGGATTGGTTTTAGGGCAAACAAGGTAGGTTCCAAATTACAAAAACTAAAATCTAGTTCTAACAGGATAAGTCTGCGTTCTAGATTTGGAATCTATCTATCCTGAAATCGATCACCATTAGCCATATTGTCACAATAAGGTACTCTAGTTAGAAAATATAGATAACTCAAAGACAGGTGAACTCATCAACGGACTCTCTTCAAGATCCACCCATCGCGATCGGGATCTTTGTAGATTCGGGGATGATGGTTTGATTTTCTTTTTTGTGGGGGTGGACCTCCAGATCTAGAGGTCACTCTTCCAGTTTTCGGTACAAGCGACAAGCAAATTGTGGTGAGAGTAGGAGTTGGGCGCGCGGGGTTGAGCTCAGTCGCAACAGACGAGCTCAATGCCGGCGCAAGCTCGACTTCAACGGGAGACATGCCCGGTGGGAGATTCGGTGTGTGGGTGAGAGAGAGATCTGGCATGCTTAAAAAATTTATAGAAAATCTAAGTGCCACATGTCAAATATCGTTGCAAGCCAGAGAAAACTGGCATGGATAGATAGTAGATGATCCGTGCCCCTCACCCCACTTGTTCCTTCCCTCCTTACACTCCGCTTGATACCATAATACAAATGTTCCCAATAATTTTGATTGCTTTATGACAAAGAACATCACTTTAGATAAATAAATCTGGGCCTATAAAATATCGTATTAATCTCATGGACCAAGTGAAAAAGGCAAGTTAATTGAATCAAGTAGCAGCGCTGTGAAAATCTTTAGACACTCCTCAGGTTAATTATTTTGGTAATCTTAAAGTGTAATAGATCCTCCATTTTGACTGCATTGTCTGGTCTCAATCTTGTCTTTTTTTGTTGTGATACTAAATTGGTGGTCGTGGTTGTTCTTATAGCACTGTACACACTGATGAAAAGGCAATGAGCATTAACGTATTCTTTTTAATAGAGCAAGCAAATGCGAATCTATGTAGGTTTAACAAATGACCATGACAGTACAGTGTGATCATTAGTTATATTCACTCCAATAAAAAAGAAGCACACTACATGGAGAATGGAGCACAAACTTGTTCGAGTTGGGGAAATCTAGTTAACGGCGTCGTTCATTTGAACTCAGATTTCTGCTCTTAGTCAATTCTCTCTTCCAGAAACCACGTTCGGTATGTGCCAGTGGAACCACTGCATGTTCTCCTCAGACTTTTTACACTTAAGGACCATAAAGAATGTGATGGATTCATGGCTTTCTGGCTTCAGGAAAAAGGGAGATTGCGCCACTTTCAATGAGTACCGGTGGAACAAGTCATCGATGATCAGTTCATTGCCAAAATGATGGAGCAATAATCCCTCGAATACTGCTCTTAAGTAGAGAGAGCGTGATTCGAGGGTGGAAAAAGCAACGTGCATCTTGGGGTGGTTCAGGCTCTGGATCCTCTCAATGTCGAAGAATCTGTTTCGATGGATCACTTGCTTCAGCTCCTTTTCTGATGGGAAATACATTGGCAAGTTGAAGCTCTCTACTTTGGCTTTGCTTATGATCCCCTGCGTTCCCAATATATATTTTCAAAGTGATGAAACCCCTGCTTAATTCCTGGAGCCAAATAATGATTTTGGCCTTTTGTATTTTCTGTCTATTTTCACGTGCCAATATTTCACCATGTGTTAAACTGTCATTTAATTATTTTTAAAAATATTTCTACTGCGCAGATCCAACAAATATTAACACCATCAATACAAAGATTATTATTCATCCTTGGATAAACAGCAGAAACAACCAACGATATGTCGCACTACATGATTTTCACTAGGAGATGTTATTATTCCCAAAAGTTATTACATTCTTTGTCCCATAGATCAGTAGACTTAGCATTGAACTGAAACTACGTACCGTATTGGCCATGTCCACGAGGCTAGAACCCAGCACCTCAATCTCCGACCCTAAGGTGGTCTGAGATTCACGAACCAAATCCAGCGCACCTGGCACGACCATGAATACCAATCCTCCACCGACCATCTCCCCCGCCCTTGCGCTGAGAAACGCCTCCACGTCTCTCTCGAACTGAGCAGCGTAAGCCCCTACCACCTCCGCAGGCGAGCTCTCGTAGTGAATTCTCTCTCCATTCCAAGCACAGGAAGACTTGTCCAATATCTCTTGCGGAACACGGGACAGCCACTGGAGCGCAAGGCATGAGTATGCCAAGTGTATGGACGCAGTAGGGAGGAGACGCCCATGGAACGACCCCGGGACCACCATCGCGTAGTACCGCCGCTTCTCAGGGAGGTTGGCGAAAAGCGTGTTGAAGTCATTGGTGGGGAGGTCGTTAAAGATGGCTTGGAACTCGAGGGTATGAAATGGCGAATGTTTGATGGGTTTGATGAGGTCTAAGAGGCATTGTATTATGGTTTCAATGGCTTGAATGGACGTGAGTCCTGTGGAGCAACCAAAGTCTACTATTCTGACGATGGGGTCTGGAGAGAATGAAGAGAGGTGATTGAGATCGAGGTTTGCAGGTAAAGCTTCCTTGATCATACTTATGGCGGCTACAGCGACTCCTTTCTGTAGAACAGGGCAATATTGTCGATTACTTTTGCAATACTTATTTCCATGCGTGCAAAACACATCCATATGTTTAGTGGATAGATGGTCCAACGTCCAGCCACTTTAACAATGTTACCAGATGCAAGAAAGATTCAGTTGATAGTCCCATATATGCTCTACTTTATGAAGTGATTGATGAGTGGAAGTCCACCCCATAATTAATAGTCACCACTTGAGTACAACTTTTAGTCTTCGCAAATGACTTTATGACAGTGATAGCGTTTGATACGGCAGAAGCGGGTGATGACAAGAATATACAAAATTCCTGAATTCGCAAACAAGAGTAGCAACTCAAAAACTTGCAAACTTGCGCAATTAGAGAGAAAATGCACCAAATAAAGGTTGTTAATTCTGATATGATAGTGAGTAGAAGTGGATGTATGAACAGAGAGCAAAAGTGGAAAAGATGTTGAAGCGAGGATGAGATAGGACAATCTGATAATGAAGCTAACACGGAATTATGAGGTCAAGGGAATCTTATGGTTAGTGAACCAAATTATGACTAAAATATTTAGAAAATTTTAGTAAACCACGTCATCGTAATTTAAAAAAAAAAAAAAATCGTTTGTCTATTGCACCTATAGTTAAAGCTACTTGTCTCGCATCAATAAGTTTAGGCAGTGGAGATGATCATCTACTACTTGAAAAAAATATCATCATGGTAGTAATATGTTAGTATGCATATAGAAGGTGAAAATTGTCCAAATAGTCTTAAGCATATTGCACTTTTATCAATTCAATCTTTTAATTTTGTCAATTGAGTCATAAACTTTTTTTACGTTTTGTCAATTGAATTCATCCTGGCTGATTTTGATCAATAATCAATAACAAAAATATTTTTAATAATATTTTAATATTTTTGAATTTTTCTTTTGTTGTTTTTCTTTTTTTTTCTTTTCTTTTTTTTTTTCTCTTCCCTTCCTCTAGCTAGTCATTGGCCTTTGGCAAAGTTCACCACTACTAGCCACTAGCAAGGGCAACCTCATCTTGGGATTGGCAAGGCTTGACCTTCGCCCAATGATCGGCGAGGCAGACCTTGTCGTCACTAAGCAAGGTCAAGCCTCACCAATGAGTCAGTGAGGCTCAACCTTGTTGAATCTGATGAGGGTTAAGCCTCACTAGTCGTAAGGCAAGGTCAAGCCTTACTAGGGGTGGGCAAGCTTCACCTGTGGTCAACAAGTCGATCTCACTAGCCCTTGCTTTAGGCCAATGACAAAGCAGGAAGAAAAGAAGGTGGAAAAAAATGAAAATAATAAGGGTTAATACCCTAAAAAATCCCAAACTAGTACACTTATGACAAATTTACCTCAAACTATATTTTTTATCACCAAAAATCCCAAATTAGTACACTTGTGACAAATTTACCCTTGACTAGTTTTTGTTAAATTTTATTGTCAAATTATCAAGTTAAATAACACGTGACAGTTGACTGGTATACCAATTTTGGATTTTACGCTCCGTTTGTCACAGTTTATAATTTTTGTAATTTTTTTGTGGTATTAATCCAATTTAGCGGAATGTATATTTATCACAAACTTACCAGTTTGAGGTTTTTGGCGGTCGAATAAATTAATTTGAGATAAATTTATCATAAATGTACCAGTTTATGGTTTTTTATAATCAATCGAGGTAAATTTGTCACAGATGTTTGAGGTTTTTCATGATTAAAAAAAATAGTTTATGGTAAATTTGTCATAGATGTACCAGTTTAGAGTTTTTCAGGGTATTAACCCAAATAATAAATAAAACTATATAAAATTTTCAAAAAATATTTAAACATTATTAAAAGAATTGTCCACGTGCCACGTAGGACAGCTAGTGTCACGTCAATGATTTTTAGCTAAATAAACTCAATTAATAAAATATGAAAATATTTAAATCTAAATTAGTAAAAGGGCAATGAGTCTAAAACTTTTTGACCAATATTCCGATATAGAAGTGCTCTGTCATTGAACCCAATCATGTTCGAGCTTCCTGCTCTAGTTCTTCGGTGGATGCAACATTTAAACATGAGTTTGTATTCTTTTTCACAGCTAGTAGAAAAAAAGAAGAGAAATGTTAAGCGTGCTAAAACTTTTTATGAAATTAGATCGACCAAGTGACAGCTATTAGATTATATAAAGCGACAACCAAAAATTTCCACAGACACTACAATTTATATTCATCTTGTATAGAAGTACCTGATAGGAGGAGTTCTGGGCGTAGCTATAAGGTCCATTCCCTCCATTCATGGCCATTGGCTCAAAGATGCTAACCGTGCTCTCATCCTCCATTATCTCTCTCTCTCTCTCTCTCTCTCTCTCTCTCTCTCTCTCTCTATGTGCCTGCGCAGGTTAGGTCGTGCAATATATAGCATGAACTCGTGGAACAAAAGAATCATTAGGGACGTCAAATGACAAGGTAAAAGCGTGAAACACGTGCATTAGATTTTACGATTTTAAGTAAAGAAGAGGTTGCCAAGAATAATATTTTTTATACTCCATAATATTAATTAAGTACCAAGTAAAGATGAGGCTAGCTATGCATAAAAGCATTTGCAACAAGTTAGCATGCGTTTGGTAACATTTCTATTCCAAAAAACAATTTCTTTTCAGCAGTGGTCTTTTTTCTATTTCTAGTCTCTAAAACAATTTCTAAATAAAAAAAAATGCAGTTGGAAACTACACAAAATTTATATTCTTGGAATATAAAAAATATGAATGTGTTTAACTCATAAATTTTTTTGTTTCTTTTAATTTGTTAATAATTTTTGTAGATTTCTCTTTTTTTCTTCTTGCTTGCTGCCGCCGTTGTTGGCTGCTAGTCGCCTGGTGGTGGCGATCGGTTGTGGGGCGGCAAACAGCGAGGAGTGAGAGTCGACAAGAAATAAGAAGAAAAGAAAAAAAGCCATTTCTAAAAAATTTTCCTGCGAATAAAATTTTTTTTCTTTTACTTCTTATTTCTATTTCAAATATATTCTCAGCTAGTTTTCTATTCCAAAGAATAGAAAAATTAGGACGCACATGAAATCATTTCTGCTCTAGAAATAGTTTCTAGAACAGAAATAGATTTTTCTATTTCTAGTTCGGGATGAGTTTCTAAGCAAAAATAACCGTTTGATAACGACATAAAATTTCTACTCTAAAAATAGAAATTCGTTTGATAACAACACAAAATTTCTTTCTTTTGAACAGCGGTGGCTCCACCGGCCGCCGGCCGCCCGGGCGGCGGCGGCGGCGGCCGCAACCGGCGGCGGGGGGACCGGCAACCAACAAGCAGCGAGGCGATCGGCGACCGGCGCGACGGCGGCAGGGCAACCGGCAACCGGTGGTGGCAAGTGGCGTCGGTGGCGGTCGACTGGCGGCGGCCGACGACCGGCGGCGGCGATGAACAATGAAAATTTTTTTTATTTCTTATTTCTATTCCAGAAATAGAAAAATAGAAAATTTTTATTTCGATTTCTAGTCCAAACCTATTTCGGAACAATAATCTATTTTAAATAGAAAAGTGAAATAATTTTACCAAATGGATTTCTATTCTAGAATTGTTTCTAGAATAGAAAAACTATTTCTAGGACAGAAATAGCTGCTTGTCATGTGCGCCTAGTTAGCGTTACCAAGTGAACTTCTTTTTCTTTTTTTTGGTTTCAGGGAACAAAAGAACAGAAAAACAAAGAAATTGGAACATTAACAAACGGATCCTTAGCTGACCCACTATATTTCTAGTTAGGCCATTAACCCTAAAAATAAAATTTAGCCTCAAATCTATTTGCGAATCGTCATAGGTATATATGGTAATTGGTCTTTAGGATATAGAATAGGATACTATTGCCTATTGGCTGATGCATCATCTGTATGCAATATTTTTCTTACGTAGCTCGAGACTAAAGAAAATCCGTGCATGATCAGTCAGAAATCAGTCCTTACTCATGGCCATGAGCTGAGCTTAATAGTCCTCTTGAGATCAATAACTTCGGTTAATTACATGAAAGAAGTTTAACCTATGGGTTTTCTTAATGATCAAGGGGACATGTTAATAGTTTAAATGCACGGCATATGTTCGATCTTCATACTATATATGCATCAAAAATCTCGTGTGTGGAATGTCTATTTAGGTTGTAGCCTCTTTCTTACTTTGTTCGCAAGGGTTAATTAGAGTGATAGATGGGATTATTTAAGTAAGCATTGAAGGCGATGGCCAAAACTGAGTTTTTTGGGATTATTCAATGTTTACGATATGAATTCAATGTCTACAATATAATTAGAGTGATAGATGGGATTATTTAGGTTGAGCTTGGGATTCTTTTGGTCAAAGTTAGGATTTATATCACAGCATTGACGGCAATGCCCAAAACTCAGGTTCAAACCGATAATACAATCCCACTTCCTACTCTGCATCTCATTCTGCAAAAGAAATGAAACATATAATTGCAAATGAGCAAGCTTGCTGAACCCTATAATAGGGAAAATTAATTAAAAAGTCATAAACCTATTGTAATTTTTCCAATTCAGTCCTAAACATATTTTTTTGACCAATTGAGTTCTAAACCTTTTACAATTATTCTAAATCAGTCCATCCGGCCAAACTTGGCCGGTCGGCGCTGACGTGGTAGCCGGCTGGCGCCTGGTGAGCATTTTTTAATATTTTTTTATTTTTTAAAATTTTTTTAAAATTTTTATTAATTTTTATTAGTTTTTTTTCCTTTTTCCTTTTTTTTTTTTCCCCTCCTTCCTCTCCCTCCCTCCTCCCTCCTTCATCCTGCTTCCTTTGGCTCCAGCCGACCGGCCGGGTTGGCCGGCCGCCGGACCGAGGGGATCCGGCGAGGCGAGGCCTCCTTGTCGGATCCGGCGAGGGCTTGCCCCGCGGCGACCGACGGCGAGCCCCCTCGCCGATTTCGGCGGGGAGCTCGCCAGATCCGGCGAGGAGGCCTCGCCCGACGCGACGGTGAGCCCCCCCGGCCGGATCCGGCGAGAGGGGCTCGCCGTCGGTCGCCGCGGGCGAGCCCTCGCCGGATCCGGCGAGGAGGCCTCGCCCCGCCGGAGCCGAAGGAGGAGGGAGGAGGGAGGGAGAGGAAGGAGGAAAAAAAAAAAGAAAAAGGAAAAACTAATAAAAATTTACAAAAAATATTAAAATATTAAAAATGCTCGCCGGCGCCAGCTGCCACGTCAGCCTGGCCGGCCAAGTTGGCCGGATGGACTAATCTAGAATAATTGTAAAAGGTTTAGGACTTAATTAGTCAAAAAAATAAGTTTATGACTGAATTGGAAAAATTACAATAAGTTTAGGACTTTTTTAGTAATTTTCCCCCCTATAACAGGGAGAGAGTTGTGATTTTCGCCGCCCTTAGCGCCACCGCCTACTTGGCCGTCCATGCCTTCGACCGGATAACAACTAGATAGTTGTGATCTTTTGTAGAATCTGAAGAGAGACTATATTGCGAATGAGTCCAGAGGCCAAGCGCATGAGCCGCTATTTATAGAGCTACGGTCACTAATTTCTTGATCGTCATTTCTTTGTTTGTTGGGTCGTCCTGACGATTCAACCGTTATTAAAGCTCTGCGAATGCGGGCATAGAAAATAGGAAAACGGGAGTAATTAACTATTCACGCATGGTGTACCGAATCATGAGAATCTGCTAGACAATATTAACTGAGCAACAACCATCTGTGGAGCTATTCGCGAGACTTTCAAAACTGTCATTTAGAACGAACTCGAAGAGTGCGAGGTGACGGTCAAATTAGACGCCATTTGTTCCCTTTGCATGCGTGCCTACTTGCTTAGCCCGCATGGTTCGCTTGTCCGGAGTTCTGCTGGAGTACGTCTCTGAAAAAAATACCTGGTTCATGCAGGACAAAAGAGGAAGGTCGACGATAGAAAGATGTCAGGGAAGATGACCATGTCGTCGTCCATAAAGATATGGAGGAGTTAGTGGATGGAGTTGTGGTGGAGGATATGTGGTGATGTAAGAGACGAGTTTGATAGGGTTAATGGTATTTTCATCATTTCATTCGTAATCTCGTAATTTCATAAGTCATAACATTTTTTTGAAAAATTGCCTATCTCATATTGTTCACATCCATATATCTTGCTTCGTACATGTCCACATTCATTCTATGTAAAGGATTTTTCTCGTAAGTAATATGATTGATATTGAGATTTGGAATGATATATTTTGCATTGAAACTCGTCGATATAATTCTTATCCTCTATATAAAGTACATCACTTTCTAAATATGGTTCTTTTGACTTTTGCGCACTGAAAATTGGAAGGCCATTATCCAACTAGCCACTAAACTCCCTCTTCTCTAAATAATAATAATAATAATTCATTCGTCATGCAGAATTTAATTATAGTCGTGTAATATGACTAGAATAATATATATTACGAAACAATCAACTGCAATAGTATATTCAATACTTAATCAACCACATAATTGTAGAATCACAGTTACAATGATTCGCATAACTTGTTCTCAGTTAAAATAATTCGATATGAAATATAAAAGCAGTTTTAGAAGGTTTAATAGTTGGTTATTATTTCACAATAGTTATACGTTAGTCATTTAGAAAAGGAAAAAAAAAAAAAATTGAACAGGTCTGGGCCATTTTGGGCCTGAACATGCGCAAGCCCGAAGACCCGGATCAGAAAAATTAAATGAGCCCAGAATCCCGACCCGGGTCTATTCCAATCCCCTTTTCAATTGATATGGATATATCATTCTGCTGGAAATCCAAAACGTGATGGTGACAAGGTAAATGTGGTGTATATTGTAATGCCATAGATAAGAGAAACCCATTCTTGATAAGCCGAACCTCGGTCATACATCAAGGTAGTGAATCCACGATAAGTGAGGCGGCTTAGATGGTCCTGACGATGGAAAAGTTAAATACTGAATCAAGCTGGTAATTGGCGACCTCAAGTAAGAAGAAATTCATCCTTTTTAGGCTGATTTGGAAAGTGTAAGGTTTTGATAGCCGATAGAGAACAATTTCCAACAATGCGTGTAATTATGTGTTGACACCTAATTTAAAAAAAAAAATTACATTTTGAACAAAGAAATGAAAAAATGGAAAAAATGGGGAAATTGATTTGATTGTTCATGCATGGAAGTTTGAAATTCTGATGAGCATTCGGATTATTGTTAAATGCAGAAATAATCAAAAATCAGGTGAATATTGGCAAGGATTTCAATAAAATTGAACAAATCAAGCAAAATCGAGTTGATTGCGAAATCACGCTACGATTTGCATGCTTGATTTAATGCAACAGAAAATGGAAATCCGAAAGTTGCTAGAAAAGTGGCTGTCTAAAAATCACTATAAAAGAGCCATAATTTTTCGTGAGCAGGGGGAGGCTTTTCAAAAAAAAAAAAAAAAAAAGAAAGAAAGAAAAAGAGAAAATCAGCTGAGAGAGCGAGGGAGAGGGAGAGAGAGGTAGGAAGTGAAAAAAGAAAAAGCCCCCCCTTTTTACTGTTCATCTTCTTCACGAAAGGGGGGATTCTGCTCGCACCCTCCGAGCCCCATCGTCTTCGCCACCGAGCCGCGACACCGCCTCCGTCTGCAGATCCACGGCTCGCAACGCCCCGACGCCAGATCCAAAGACCCCGACGCCTCCTTAGCCGCCGCGACGCCCCGATTCCGAGCCGTCGCCCGACGCCATAGCCCCCGCCGCTCCTCTCCGCAGCCCCCGCCCACGGCGCCCTCCTCAGTCCAGATCCGGGCGCCCGAGGCCTTCCCCGACGCCCCTGCGGCTCGCGACGCCCCTCCGCCGCTCCAGTCCGCCGCCCCGAAGTCCCGCTCCGCCCGCGAAGCCCGGGAGCCCCGGGCCGCTCCTCACGCCGGCCCGCGACGCCCTCGAGCTCCCGCCCACGCCGCCCGAGCCGCCTCCGCAACGCCCCGCCGCCGCCTCGTCGCCCACGCCGCCCGCCCGCCGCCGTCGCGCCGTGCCCCCGAGCTGCCTCCGCGATGCCCCCGCCGCCGCGTCGCCGCCCCACCGCCAGCCCGCCGCCGTCGCGCCATCCCCCGCCGAAACCCTAATCGCGCCCCCTTTTTTCTTTTTCTTTGTTCTTTTTCGAAAAAAAGAAAAGAAAAAAAGAAAAAAAAAAAAAAAGCAAAAAAAAAATCAATTAGGTAGATTTTCTTTTATTTATTTACTTTACTTTATTTTATTTTCATTGTTTTATTGTTATTTTATTGTTATTGTTTTATTGTTATTCTATTTTTATTAATAACATTAAGCCTTGATATGTGATTGGAAAATCCAATTTACCCACTAATTTGCAACCGCGCCGATTTTTTATTTCGTCTTTAAGGCTTTAGACGAGTAATTTAACTATGTGGGAATAAAATTGATATTTTGATCTTTAAGGCTTAAGATCAATTTATCGATTTTACCAAAGCGAAATATTGTCCCCGAGTTTAAATGATGTGTGATATTTTCGGATAATTTTTTATGGTCTTGATTGCTTTATTTATATTGAAATATGTGCAAGTTGTGATGTTGCTTGTTAGGGGTAATTTGCATGTTTAGGCTAAGTAATTTAGGTATCATGAATTTTCAAAAAAAAAAAAAAAAAAAAAAAAAAACCAAAAAATCAATTAGCTTAGATTGCATGTTTAATTATTAGAGATTGTTTAAAAAAACTCAAAAAAATCTTAAATTAGGATTAGCCTTTTTTATTGTCCTGCATATTTAGATTAGGGATTTTAGTTAGGTCATAAAAAAGAAAAACAAAAAAAAAAAAAAACAAAATTCACTTAGGATGTTAGTTGAATAGCATGTTAAATTTTAATTAAAAAAGAGAAAAAAAAAACAAATAAAAATCATTAGGCATTTTAGAATAGAATTGCATGTTTAATTTTAAGCTTAGATTAATTTTTTAGATAGGTTGCATCTTAGGCTAGAAATTGTTGAATTAAAATAATATCTTAATTTAAATTAGGATAACCTAATGCCTAGTTTAAATAGGATAAAATTTTAATTTAGTTAGGAATTTCATTCAAATATCTTAGGATAGATTAATTCCACCTTTTTAGGATAAATTGCAATTTTTAGAAAAAAAATAATAAAAAAATCATAAAAATCAAAAAGAAAAAAAATCAAAAATCTTGCATGAGCATGTAGAATTAGGAATACAGATTTAGTAAATAAAGCATTCGGGCTAGTAAATTAGACCTTTTTTTTTTAGAATCACATTTTTAGATTATATTTTTTTAGAAATCCCTTTTAAATAGGTTAGGATTAGATTTAGATAATTTCATTCTTAGAAAACTTGGCACTTTAAAAAAAAAAAAAAAAAACCAAAAAATGAAGAAATGATTTTCTAAGTCAAAATAGGGTTAATTTAAATTAATCCTAAACATGAATTAGAAAATTATTCGTTTTAGATAGTTCAATTAGGGCTTTTATTAATTCAAAATTCCAGATAAAAAAATCAAAAATTAGGTGCATGTTAACCAATTTGCATTCTAGGATCATTTAGTTTAAATTTGCATATTAGGTCATTTAAGTTGCAATTATTGCATTTCATGTCATATAATTTAGATCATTTTGCCATGTCATATTAGGTTATTAGCATGCATTGCATTTGGATTAAATTCCATTAAATAAAGTGAGAACAAAAAAAGAGAAATTTGCGTGTTAATTAGAGACCACATCTAGGATTGTTGATGTGGAATTTAATCTAACGATGCAGATGCTTTCGTTGCTACAAGGTAAGTCCATTAACCTTATTCATTGTTTTATTGGGTGTTAAATTAGTGGATTGCGCACCCGCATGATCACTTCACATGTTAGGGAGATAAATTAAAATCGATTCAAGCTGCCTGCTAAACATTTTTCAAAATAAAAGAATGGTACCGAAAGGGCATTAGAGAAATCTAGTGTAACCAAGTCCCCGTACCCATAATCTCGGTTCGTAGGAGTAAAGTAATCTCCCATTACTTTACTTGGATTTCTAATCGACCCACCAAAACGATTAGTGGCGACTCCTTAATAAAAATCATTTGTATGTTAAGAATTCAAACCTAAGTCGCGAATTGGTATGGGCTTGGGAGAGCCCGAGTTAAGTCTAGGCTTAACAATCCATTAGCCAAACCCTAGGTGGTTCACACCCCGAAAAATTGGTCGCGACATTATGTTTTTACTTCTTTACCTAGGAAATCTTTAAAATATTGGAGGTGTGTGGTATGCCAACTTACGCATGGATTTACAACACATTTTTCCATTGAAGGTCATCTTTGAACGGGCTCATATTGGACCGAGCCTTGAGGTCGGACACAGCTTGTTAACGAATTTTGTAACAAAATAATCCATAGGAAAATCGGCTTTTTGTCAACTTTGTGCTCTTCAGATTATCGTTTAATCTTCGAAGAACTCTGACAACAAAGGACAATAATCATTAATCTCAACAAGGTTTGATCCATACCGCCAAAGTAGTGCATCCCATAATCACTAGCCGATCCAATTCTTAAGTCAACATGGATGTGCATGAATATTTAGCTATTAAATTCACTTTCTATCGGTCTAAAATTTAAATTAATTTCGTAGGGTTTAAAGTCCATGCTCAAAAACTCAGGTTCAAACCGATAAAACAATCCCGCCACCTACATTGCATATTACTCGGCCGACGAAAATGAAACGTTCAATTGCAAATAGCAAGATTGATGAACCCTATGAGAGAGAGAGAGAGAGAGAGAGAGAGAGAGAGAGAGAGGGGCTGTGATTAAAAGATAAAAAGGTCTTTTATTTATAGTCAAACTTGTTCCAACACTGGTAGATCAAACTTCACTCGAACTGATCATGATCGAAAGCTCTCTCATTTGCTCCCCTTGGAGCTGTCGTGGAGCCCGGAAAAGTAGCCCTGCGGGTCCTTCTCGAAGGAATCCCTCGAAATATAAGCCGAACCCCCAGTTCCAGGCGCAACCATCATCCCTCCGCTGCCGCCACCTCCTCTCGCTCCGCCTCCACCACCTCCGCCGCCCTTTACGCCGCCACCTCCTCCGCCGCCCTTGCCTCCGCCGCCGCCCATGTCTGCTTGTATCGGGTGATGAGATGAGTAGCTGGTTTAGTTGGGACCTTCTGTGGAATCTGGAGAGAGATTATATGCGAATGGGTGAAGAGGCCAAGCGCATGAGCCGCTATTTATAGAGCCGCGGTCAGTGATTTGGTGATTGTGGTTTCTTCGTCTGTTGGGTCATCCTCGAAGATTCAACCGTCATAAAAGCTCTATGCATGCGTGCATGGAAGAAAGGAATAAGATGTTTTACAGGAACAGAGTAAAGAAAACAGGGAGTAATTAACTCCGCACGCATATTAACGAGTCATGAGAATCTGCTAAACAACATTAACTGAGCAACAAACCATCCGTGAGGTTATCCGCGAGGCTTTGAGAGTGTCATTTAGAACGAGCTCCAAGAATGCGAGGTGACGTTCAAATTACCGACCGTTCGGTTCCCTTTCCATGCACGCGAACTTGCTTGGCCAACATGGTTCGCTTGTCTGTGGACAACAGAGAAGCGTCGATGACAATGAAACGTCAGGGGAAATGATAGCGGTGATGCATAAGATCAATCTTTTGACTCATTTCACACAACTCGCCCTCCGTGCGAAATTAAACAATCAATAACTATAGTATATTAGATACATAATCGACTTGTTCACTGTAGAATGACAGTTATAATGACTCGCACAACTTGTCAAATACATACTACTTTCTCCATTAAAATAATTTATGAGGAAAATAAAAACATCTTTGGAAGGTTTAGTAGTCTGCTTAGTATTTCACAATAGGTAAATGTCAAGGAACACCACCAATTCAGACGACATCATTGAGAGCAAAGATATTTATCGTCTTTTCTGCATGTTTCTTTGAGATCAAGAAGCGGAGATTGAGAGGTGGAGATGCGAGCAAACCTTAATAAATGGTAGGTCAAATTTAGCGACTATGAGGTGACTTGCTTAGTAAATTCAAAGGGACCTGGAAATTGGCTCATCTCATATATGTTCATTCTCGATTAGATTTCAAAAATTGAATCAACTCACATGTGGATGTAGATACTTATATTTATATTTGTTCGAATTTCAGAAATAGTGGGAAGGCAACTTAAATAGACGGGCATGTAAGTAAATCGAGGAGGCTGTAATGCTTCCTAATAATGAGATATAAGCGAATATTCGACAAGGTTAACTTCGTTTGATAGATCCGTGAATATGTGATTGTGACTTTAGGGTGTACATGGGCCAAACCTCGAGGTATTTTTTGGCATGATGCAAAAAGACCGGGCCTCGAATTTCCAAGCATAGCTCGGCCATTCGAAGATCAGTTCAGATTTAGTTATACCGGCTCGGTTCAGGCCTAGTACCGATTTTTTATTTTTCTTATCAGAAGTGAAAAATACCATATTTGTTATTATAGTTCTAACCTTATTAATATATTACTGCATTCATATCCACAAATTGCATTTGAACAAATGAATTTCTAATAAGGAGAAGTGTTAAAAAAGTTCTAAACCTTTTGCAATTGTGCCAATTTAATTCTCAATATTTTTTTAGTGCCAATTTAGTCTTAAACATTTTTATTTGGTGCCGATTTAGTCATTTCCAGCCAATTGTGGTCAGATTTTACTGATTGGGTGCCGATCGGCTAAGTTGGCCTGATCGGTATTGATGTGGACAACATTTAATAATATTTTTATATTTTTGAATTTTTGAATTTTTCTTTTTTCCTTTTTTTCTTCCCTCCTCCTTCCTTCGGCCAATTGCCGAACCTCAACAACCGGCTAGAGGCAACGCCAGTGAGGTCAACCTCCTCATCAACCATTGGCGAGACTCAGCAGCCACCTCACTAGTGGCCATGAGCACGAGGCCACCCTCGAGGCCTAAGCGGCGATGAGACTCTCCCTCGTTGGCCATGGGTGAGACTCAACCCTCGCCAAATCCGGCAAGGGCAAGGCTCGCCAATGGCTAGTTGCCGTGGTTTGGTGATTGTCTAGGGGAAGGAGGAGGAGAAGGAAAAATTAAAAAAATAATAATAATTCAAAAATTCAAAAATATTAAAATATTATTAAAAGTTATCTATATCAGCACTAAACAGGTCACATCGCCTAGTCGACGTCCAGTCAACAAAATCTAGCCAAAATTGGCCAGTAAAGACTAAATTGGCACAAAAAAAAAAAAGATTTATAACTATATTGACATAAATATAAAAGGTTTAGGACTTTTTTAATACTTCTCTTATTTGTTGTACCTCAACTTCAAGGAGTATGACTTTTGATCCAGATGAATTACGTAACTTGGCCTGATCGCAGATGACCGATGTGGACAACATTTAATAATATCTTTATATTTTTTTAATTTTTTAATTTTTTCTTTTTTCTTTTTGCTTTCTCTCCTCCTTCCTCCGGCCAATTGCCGGACCTCAACAACCAACTAGAGGTGACACCAGTGAGGTCGACCTCCTCGCCGACCATTGGCGAGCCTCACCAGCCACCTCACTAGTGGCCGTGAGCGTGAGGCCGCCCTCGAGGCCTAAGCGGCGGTGAGACTCTCCCTCACCGGCCATGGGTGAGACTTGAGACTCGACCCTTGACAAATCCGACAAGGGTGAGGCTCGCCAATGTCCGGTCGCCGAGGTTTGGCAACCAACTAGTGAAAGGAGGAGGAGAAGGAAAAAAAATCAAAAATAATAAAATATTATTAAAAGTTATCTATGTCAACATTAATCAGGTCACATCAGTTGGTCAGCATCCGGTCAGTAAAATCCGGTCAAAATTGGCCGGTAAAGACCAAATTGGCACCAAAAAAAAGGTTTATAACTATATTGACACAAATGTGAAAGGTTTAGAACTTTTTTAACACTTCTCTCATTTCTCATACCTCAACTTCAAGGAGTATAACTTTTGATCCGGATGAAATTACTTAACTTGTAAGTCCAATTTTTAAAAGCTTGTCCAAAGCCTGACGAGAGGCTGTTTTTGTCCTCGAAAATTATTTTTTTGACATTTTTTTTTTACCACTTTTCACAATCTGACCCTTACCACCTATTGACACTGAGTGCAGAGTATAAGCCTAAACATAAGAAGCAAATGATCCAAATCAAGTTATAACAATACAACCAACCCATGAAAGATCCACCCAACAAAATGCTTAAACGGGCCCATCGATCACAAATGTCGTAACAATAAATTCGACCCGCAAAGCCCATCGATGGAATGCTTTCGAGGGGGAAAAAAATCAGGCTTGTTCGGTCAATTGATTTCGTAACTAAAAGTGTAGGGTTTCGATATCCTAATGTCAAAAAGTTTCTATCCGGGCGATAGAAGAAGTTTTTACTTCCAGTACCAAACAAATTCTCTAAATGTTCACGTCCTACTTTTTTCTCGCAGTTCAACGGGGCGACCACGTGCTCCGACCACGGGTCTGGTCGATCCTCGTCAAAGCCTCCAAGCAAAGCAAGTGGGACTTCCTCCGGGTACCGCCCGCGTGGTCCTTAACCTAACCGAAGCTTCCTTCCACGGTCAAATTCGAACAACTCGCGTACAATCTTTCGGGTCACAACCGTGTTTCCGTTGTCCGTTCTCGTAAAAGTCCAAGGATTTCGTTATCAAAAACGTTAACCAGAACCCCCAGTAAAATAAATATAAATACAACGAATTGGAATCTCTTCCTTTTTGGGGGCTTTAGATAATAAAAAAGACGAATTAGAATGGAAAGAACCTTCAGCAAGCAAGCAACAAAGGAGTGAACGATGATCATTTGATTAAATTGGAGTTCGATTATCCAATTACAACACACGAAACATCCTAGTTTCTTCCCTTACTCTCTATGCATCACAACCCACGAAAATTTACATGTACATGGACAAAGATTGATTCCCAAGTCCCACCTGAGTAATATTTCCATCTCTCTAGCTAGCCAAAAAAAAAAGGTCGCGAGAGCATCGCAAGACTTGTCGTAAAATCTTTAAATGGCTTCTTCACCTTGCGAAAACAGCCTCCTCCTTGATGGTCTCCAACATCGGCCTCCTCGACCTGCACACGGACAGCCTATGCTTGTACTCCGCCAAGGGGAACCCCTCGGCTTCTTCCAGCCTCGGCCTCGTCTCGTCCTCCATCTGCAGGCTCTCTCCTGTGGCGGCGGCGGTGGCGGCGGCGGTTCCCTCGGGCGATTCGCCGGCGGACTCAGGCGACACCCGGACCTTGGCCCCGGATATCCTCTTCGGCGCCGTGCTCGCGGCCACGAACATCGCGGCCACGTCGCCAGCGGTGACCACGGAGTTCACCCTCCTCATGGGGAACATGAGGTAGACGTCGCCGAGCTCCAGCTCCTCATCCGCGCCGAGGGCGGCGAACCGCCGCCCGACGTGCAGGGACCGGGAGCTGGCGAGGAAGTAACCGGGGCACTCCAGCATGAGCTCGGCCGCGTTGACCGGCTCCCGGAACTGCTTGGTCTCCCCGCCGGGGAAGATGACCCTCGCGACCCGCGAGCCCTTCTTCATCAACGGCAGCGCGACGGCCGTGCACGAGAAGTAATTCCCCATGTCCGAGGACCAGAGAAGACTCGAAAGGAGACGGGGGAAGAGGGAGAGAGATGTCTGTGGGTTTTTGTGCGGGGATGGTCAACAAGGAAGGAGGGTGGTTTTGTGTATATATGGAGAGAAATGAGGAAGGAAGGATCGACGGAAAGGAAAGGGACCGTGAAATTGTTTATATCGAAAGTAGGGAGGGGAATATCATGACATGTGGCGAAGGAGGAGAGAAGGCTGTGGGAAGTTGACGTGCCATTTCACGAAAGGACGAGAGGGGCATGCGCGTTTGGCCAAGGAAAAGCGAAGCAGCGGCGAAGCTGCATAATCATTTGTTTTTTCCCGTCTCTCTCTCTCTCTCTCTCTCTCTCTCTCTCTCTCTCTTTTCTTTCCCAACGCTACGCGGTACACTGTACCCTCCTGCGCGCACGTGCTTGTAGGAAAAATCACTAAACTTCGGTTTGTATAGGTGCGGTGCATGAGATTTATTGGATCGCGTGGACCTCGAGAGACTCACATGATTCAGTGGATAAGATGAATCAACCATACTGTTTCGAGTGCAAGCGATATGTCTTCCGGCAAGACATTCGCCCACTATCTTGTAAGAATTCAACGTATAATCAAAAGAAAATCAAGAATAAAAGCGAGAATAGAATTCGAGACACAAAATTCATACTCCAATTCATCCTTAAATTAAGATTACATATAGCATATGATTTTACTATGATTAACATCCCACACTTATCTAAAAAAAGAAACTACATTTATCTAATAATTATTCATGAATTTAAACCTAAAGTGTTAATAAAATATAGGCTCAGATAATAAAACTCGTCATTTATCAATTACAAAATAAAGAGATTATATATACCTAGTACCAAGACTCTCATGCTATTGTGTTGATAGGGGGTACAAACCACATTCTAGCACATCACATGTTGAATGCATGGCAATTGGCAGGTATTGTATTAGTAGGAAACTAAACCACCTTTTGAATTTTTGTCTTGCATTCTACATGTACTAAACCATGAGTTTGTACCTTTAGTTATGTAACCCTAATTAGGTACTAAGTTGCAATTCAAAAGTATTGCCACCACAAGCTTATTTATCGATTCGTCACTTCATAATACATCCATCACTTTTCTATTTAGGAATCTTAAATGCGTAGAAAATCTAGTTCATCTGCTACTGTCCCCCCCCCCTCCCCCTCTCTCTCCTCGCTTTGTCATCGAGCTTCCCATGACCTCGATCTGGGATTGTTGATGATAAAGGTAAGCAGTTTTAAATTTTATTCAAGCTCCACCTTAAACCTGCCTATTGAACAAGTTCCTTACTTTTTGAAATCTAAAACCTACCGTACATACTCTAGAACATGGAATATATCCTGTCATGCTTTTCAAGGTCTACCTAAGTTCCACTTCTATTATTAATTAAACAATTATCATGAATTATTGCATTTAATAACTACCACTTGTTGTCACAATTTACTAGCCATAATTTATATTGAGACATACGAAGAATGTGAAACATTAACAAAATAAAATTATAAAATGGAAGCTTGAGTTAGTGATTCAAAATTATACACTTATTATTGAATGTCATGGATACCACAAGATCGCGTGAAGATATAAATAAATATACATATTTATAGAAACTTATTCCAAATTCTAAGTCACAATATCGGTTCCAATTTCAAAATTCCATCAACCTAAAACTTGATACTAACTTGTTAAAATAGGTTCCCCAATTTTTAGAACCTAGAACCTAGAACCTAGAACCTTCTTTAAATAACTTGTAATATAAAATTGGACAATCTCTCACCGATTTGATTATCAGGTCCTACTATGGAACCATGCTCACTCTTAATTGATGATCGTCACAACTTCACCGCAGACATTTAAGCAATGGGGAGGTTCGGTGGTGGATGAACCGAAGAGGTAGTGGTATCGGGACAATTCTTGGGGGCGGCTTCATGGTAGTGGATCCATCAAGCGGTGGAGAGACTACAATTTCTGGGCTATTCGGTGGGCCTAGGTCATGGGGACTTGGGGGATTAGATTTTACTCCCGAGTTTCTTATCATTATACCGCTCGATCAGTCTCTTAAAATTAGTATTAAATATATAGGCAGAGTCTTCGTCATAATAGGGATATCAAAACCGATGATGTTTTTTTTTGGTAAAGTCAAAACCGATGATGTTGATCACTGGGCACTTAACAATTTTCCACGGCATCTCTCTCTGTCACGGGTCGTTTTTAGTTCTCTTTCCTCGAGCATTCTCGACAAAGACGTCGTGCTTTTCATTGCGAGTTGTTTACGTCCGACTTCTAGTCGGCCAATGTGAAACGAAATGCCTTAAATTTTGGGCAGATTCGTCAAGTCAGAAATGTGGAGAGACCAATAAAGATGTGTAAAAACGCGGATGGCAAGTCCACTGACATTTTGCTATTAAACAACCCTGGACGATGGCGACTTTTAGGCTTTGATGAAAATGAGGTTTCGTTTTTCCTTCTTTTTTGTCTGCTCGGGTTTTGATTGGTTTTCAGTCGGTCGTGACGTGGAACAAACTTTTGACTTACTCGTCAGACCGGGCTGGTTAACTACGAGAACAATGAAAAAGGAATCCATACGTCGCGTCGGACACGGAAAATCTATTTGTTTCCATGTGTCGCCCAGGGCATAAGGGGGCATGATGACTTGACGTCAGCACCCTCAAATGATTGTCTACGTAACAGGAGTTAGATAGTATTTACTAATGCGTAATTTCTTCATATCATGATGCCTTTTTTTTTTTTTTTTTTTTTTTTTTTTTTTTTTTTTTTTTTTTGATCCAGAGAACCCCGCACGGCCGGATGCAGGGAGCAAATCACTGGGGGAGCGACAGCGTCTTGCCCATCACACACGTCGCCACTGGGTAAGTCACCCGCGATATTTGGGGTTTAACCCCTCCCCTTCATGAGGGGGAGGAGGCCCAAAGCCAACTGAGCCACCTAGGTGGGTGGTATCATGATGCCTTTTTGTAATTATATTTTTCGCCATATTTAATTGCTCTTATAAATACGTATCATGGAATCTTAATTAGAGTTGAGGCACCATAAACACTTTGCCGTTATGTATTGAGGGAAAATGCCAAAAAAAGTCCCAAATTAATTACACTCGTGCCGATTTGATCCTAAATATTTCAATCATACCAATTTATTTATAAATATTTTTACGATTTGCAAATTTAGCCTTAAATTTTTTGCCAATTTGTCAATTTAATATTTACGGCCAATTTTGGCCTAAAGACATGGTCATGACCATTTAGTTGGCACCAGTTGTCCTATGTAGCATAACTAATGTTAATAGAAATAATTTTTCCAAATTTTACTATTATTATTTTCCTTTTTTTTCCCTAGATCTGGGCGAAGGCTGACACCCTCACCTGTGGCCATCAACCATGGAGGTCCTCACCTGTGCTCGACTCACCCGAGCTAGCTCCTACTTATGGCCAATGAGGGTCAGTTGACAACCTCGCCGGCCGAGAGTTGAAACAAAAAAAAAGAATAGAAAAATAATAAAAAAATTTAGAAAAACTAGAAAAGTTATCTACGTCAGTGAATTCTAATTAAAATTTATCAGAATTGTTAAATTAGCAAATTGTCAAAATGAATTTTTGAGCTTATCTGGGCTCAATTTGAACGATCAAAAGAGGCATCGATAGTAAAGCTTTTATCCAATTTGGTGTTCCAGAAACACAAGTTCCCATCCAACCGAGTGCATCATGGATTCAAAGGTGTTACGAAGTCTTCTAATGATATAATTTCAGATGCCATGATCAATTTGGCTGAACAGAGACTCCGAAATCACTGAAAGGGTCTACATCTTTTTGTGCGTAAACTAAACAGTAGGGGGAGGAAATCTGTTCTTCAGGAGATTCGGACGCTCAATGCCATAGTCGAACACAAAGAAAAGAAGGTAGGGCTGCTTGGGGAGGCTTGACGTTCGTGCTCTTGTCTATCGTTTGCTGTGGTATGTCGGAGACTACGATGTCGACAAAGATGATGCCAGCATACCACCGATCATAACACAGGAGGAGCTGAAGGAAGTGATGAGTCGTAAATCGTGCTCTGTGTGCTCACCGTCGTTAGGAGATCCTGAACAAAATAGAAGAAAAGAAGGCAAAGCCCATCACCACCCATGCCCTTAGTATAGGGTAGAGGTGGCAAATGGGTGGGTCGGGCCGGATATGGGTTGGGTCAAAAATGGGTCGACCTATATTTGACCCATTTAATCCGTTTTAACCCATATTCATATAGTGTAAATCTAGTGACCCATACCTGACACGACCCATATTCGACTCATACCCAACCCGACCCGTATTGCTAAAACATATTTATTGTTAAAACATTTTTATGTAATACAATTTTTTTTAACAATTTTTATGCAATACAAATTTAATGCAAAATTTTCATAATTCTTTTTAAAATATTTTTAAAAAATCGAATTTTTAATTTTTAAAATATAATTTTTATTTTTATAATTATTTTTCTTTTTTTTTCTTTTCTATTTTTTTTTTTCTCCTTTGGCCGGCCGCTAGCCACGACAATGGCCGACGACCGGCCACAGGCGAGATCAAGCTCGCCGGCATCGAACGAGGCTCGATCTTGCCGATCCAGCAAAGCCAAAAGGCAATTGAAAGCAACAAATTTTTATTTTAGAAAATGAGTCGAGCAATTATAGGCATTCCAAAGACGTCAGCCACTTTAACCACACGCCGAGATCAACAGCAATCACCTCATCGCATTGACTTGCCAAAATCGAAAGAACAAGGCATGCACGATTACTACCTCACAAGATAGATTATTTATCTCGGTAGAGTATCATTCACGCACTTAAACAATCAAATCCTACTAATCAGGATTGTCCTATCAGAAGGTAAGTGCGTGGGTTTCGTGGGGAGCATGATTTGCTATTCTCCTCCACATAAGCCCAGTACAGAAGCTCACGCAAGCAAGCGAAGGACCCAAAACGCAAGACAAACCACAATCAAAATACACGGATAAACGCAGCTCAACAAGAGATACAACAAACAAATATTGAAAAGAATCAGACGACTCCGTGAACTTGTACATGCAAATCCCCCAGAGATTGAAAAGAATTAGGGGGAAAGGGATTGCACGAGAGAAAGAATTAGCCGAATCTGGCAAGGCTCGAGCTCATCGGCGTCGGGCAGGGCCTTGGCTGCGCCAATCTGGCGAGGCCTATCATCGGCCAACGGCTGACCGCTGGTAAGGAAGGAAGAAAAAGAAAGAAAAAAGAAAAGAAAAAAATTGAAATATGAAAAATAATTATAATTTCGATTTTTTATTAAAAAATATTTAATAAATTTTAAAAAGACCAAGAATTTAAATTTTAAAATGGGTTTCCTTATAATCTATTTAGACTATTTCTTTTTATGTTTTACATTTATTGACCCATTTCTGACCCATATTTAACTTTCACTTGACCCATATCTAACTTATATCTAATTTTCACTTGACCCATTTCTGACCCATATCTAATCTTCACTTGACTCATATATGACCCATTTAACTAAAAATGAGTCATAATATGGGTTTTTTACCTATATTGCCAGCTCTAGTATAGGAGCAGAGGTCAAGGAAATGCTGAATCAAGTCGACATTTTGAGAAGCAACTAGGTAGATGATCGAATCGATCGTTCAATCTTCCTTTTGCCATGAACCTATAGACGTGTTGATCACGTTGTTTGTCCTTCTCAAAGGTAGGATGTGTTTGTTAATTCGATCGAAAGGATGTACAACATTAGCTCAATAAGAGAGACAAACCATGAGGACTTGGTTCATACGTGTCTCACACCGGTTAAGATTTTAAAGTCAGCTTATCTTCACAAAGCGAAACTAGAATCAGCAAATTTGCAGTAAATACATACAAAAAAGGAAGAAGCAAACCAAAACACGTTTTGAATGTGCTAAATGCAACTTTACAGCACCCGTAGATACTCTCTGTTTGACATTCTACGTGCGATGGAACCTTAAAAAGGGCATGTCTTCTTGCTGTGGTTGTGCATGAAGCGAAACTGATTCAGATCGACCAGTCGCATGATTTGCTTAATATGTCGATATAACTAAAACAAAAGTTGTGATAGTTATATAACTTAAAAGTGGCAATGTCATGGGGGTCCTTGAACGCATTGACACAATGTGGTTAGGAAGGGAGAACGATAATTTGCTTCATTTATTGCTCATATATTGAACCAGCCCTATACAAACCAAAATCCTTAAAATGAGCTACTTACAGAATTCACTTAATATAGCACCACTCAACGATAATACACAAGAAAGAATACCTCGATGATAAGTGGACATAAAGATAGAACAGTGAACTCTAACTAGATTCGATCCTCAGGAAAAGTTCCAGGATAGGAGCAACGATAGTCAAGTAGCATATACCAAACAAGACAGGAAAAAGAAGGGCATGTCCCTGGCCAGCCTATTGTGGCCTGTAGTAGCCACCCTGGTGAGATGGCGGGTACGGAGGCTGAACAGTGTACGGAGGCCTAGGAAGAGAACCATGTTGCTGAGCATGGGCATTGTAGTATGGGCCACGCCACCCAGGATACGCAGGTTGGCCATACTCGTGGCTGACCGGAGGAGGCTGTTGCTGTTGATGAGGGGGGTAAGGGGCGCGATGTTGAGCTGGAACCTGGTAAGGCGGTGGCGGCTGTGGAGCAGAGCCATATGAGGGAGGATGGTATCCATAGCCAGTCATGGAGGTCTGCTCGGCAGGCTGATAAGGAGGAGTTTGTGAATGAGGAGGATGAGATACAGTTTGGGAATCAGTTGAACTGGGTCTTTGAGGCTGGTGTCCAACTGCAGGATAGCTGTTGTTGTATCCACCAGCATTTTTATCCTGGAAACTGAGACCGGCCATATTTCTTTGTACATCCTCCATCATTTCACGGCATTGGATGTTTCTTGTCATCACAAAATCGCTGCACTGCTGCTTCACATTTGTTATTGCATCCTGTCAAATCAAGAAGGAAATCAAGAAGGATACCGATGCTTACAACTCACCTAGGATGAACCACATATTTTGTTCATAATCATTTCGAAGTGTTTAGCCCCTCGAAATCAACCATTACAACCAAACAACTCCTTGATAATCAAAGAACATCAGATAATAGCCAGGGTACATCCTCACAACAAGCTAATTAACGAATTAAATAGCACGCAATTATCAGTCCACCCAAAAATAAGCATGTCTTACCTGAAGAGTGACATAGAACTTCAACCCCTCATTGATGTTCTCCTTGATTTCTCGATATTTAGCTATTGCAGCTTGAATTTGCTTATAACATTTCTCACGTGATGCTGAAAGTTTGAAGGGAGCATTCACAAACATACACAATTAATAAATTGACTTGGACAAAGAAGTGCAGACCACGGGCAAACATCACAAATGAATGCAATATTCATATCTTCTTGAAATAGCAATGTAACATCTGAATCAAGGAGAAAATACCATTAGCTACCATTAAACGAAAAAAAAGGGGGGGCTTTGTAGGGAGCTGTCACAAAGGCATAGTAAAAGATTGCACTTGAGGTTAAAGGAATAAAAATGCACATGCTCTCCCAGGACTAGGTTGAAACCTAATTCAACTGTCGCCTCAAATCAGTAGATGGTCTCCCATCTGAACTTTAAAAAGAAAAAAGAAAGCAAGAACTGTGAATAACAAAGGCTAAAATAGTTAAATCTGGGACAACAAGACAAAACTCGGACATAAGGAGACATTATCATTCCTTTCTTCAGGACTTTTGATTTTCTCCTTGGAAAAGGAGGGAGATCAATTTTCGTATACATGCAAAACCCTGAGAATTGAAGAAAATATGTTGTTCCTAAAAGGTTTTTGCTTATCATTCACTAGCAATGAAGATGAGCAAATGATAGATTAATTTGGAACAGCCATAACCCACCTTTGTAATCTTCAAGGTTGAAAAGGGAAGAAAATTGATCATTTTGAGCCTGCGAAACAAGACATGCATAATATTAGAAACAAGACAATGGAACCATTCTTACAGCATCTAGATTAAGAATAGCGGCTGGTCAGCAAGAAACCTGGATTTGCAACAATAATTGCTCTTGTGCCTCAATGTTTTGGGCAATGTCTTCACAAATAGGATCATACTTTGATATCTCCTTCTTAAAGAGGTCTTCCTGAGAGCCAGTTGATGCCATCAACTTTGGCAGTATATCATCCTATCCAAACAAGCATAAAGGAATGCTCAGTCCAGTGCATCTAAAAGCAATAATGACTCTGCTAGAGGGAAACCAAAGGCATTTATTTTTTCAAAGTAACATCAGAGTAACTGCTAAATTTCAGGAACCCTGTTAAGAGAAATTAATGCACATATCTTGCTAAGGAAACAATTTATCTATACCACCAGTTTTTTACGCTCCATCACAGAGCACTAGCAATCAAGATGATTATCTTTTAAACAAAAATATCCAGACTGTTTTCAGAGAAGAAAAATAGCACTTCTTAAGCTACTATAGTCTCGGGTACTCAAGGGGAAATAGAAAAGAAAAAGGAAAAGAAAAAAGCCAAGCTACTAATTTGTGACAAAATGAAAGGACAACTACTCAACTTGATGAGACCTTGCACCAGAAAAAATTATTTTGGGTAGAATCAGGAGTTGGAGTTTGAAAATAAATGAAAGAGTTGTACAATGCCCAATTCAAAAGGAGGAAAAGGGTGATTGACAAATTGCCAATCTAAATGAGAAGGGGAAAGGTGATGTAACCATTATTCATACAGCAAAGCAAGTCTCTTGGAAAAGATTTTACTAATTCCTCTGAGAACATTAATACCACAGGCCCAAAGACTCCAAACCATCTTACCCAGTTCAGAGATATGCACAATGTGCATAGCCTTCTTACATAAAAAAAGTTAAATACAACAAACCATTACAGCAAATGGACTTTGAAATTCCTCTTTGCTAACTGAAAGGATAAAAAGTCAGATATGATGATCCGTGAAGCATGCTTGCCAAAAGAATTCATGTCTTAACCAAAAGGATCAACATTGTGCTGATATTCAACGATTGGAAGTTGCAGTACTAGGTTAGACAAAACCAATTATTGAATGATGCAATGATTCTTTCAAAACTAGTCCTTGTGCAAAATTACATGTCGACGAATAAGGTTCCACAGCTTCATAATCCAGGCATTCAATATTCTATTTTTTAGTCGTTATAAGTATTGGATTGACCTATTCTATGGCAGAGGCATAAGCAAAGAACTATCTAGAAAACTAACCTTCCTTTTCATCTCCTTGAGCATGTCTTCAAGCCCTGCTCTCTGTGCACCAAGGGTTTCCAATTGTCTCTGAAAAGAACCATCCATGAAATAATATAGTTATTACACCAATAAAGGAAAATCAAATATCATCGAGTATATCATTTAGAGATGATGGGAACAAGGAATGTAAAACAATGAGAAAAATAATCAAAGGTCTGAGTCATGCAAGAGAAACAATTACCAAGCTCTGCTTTAGGGCCCCCACAATAGCATCTTCATTCGCATCCAAAGACATTATCGGGCGAGCCAAACTTGGGAGAGCTGATTCAATCTGGAAAAGGGGAAGGAGAGACCAATCACTATAAGATGGATGGGAAAAAAAAAAGAACTATGTTTGTGAAAGCTCAAAATTCAAAAAATAGCTTCAATCAAGATTGTAGACACTCAGAATAAGTCAATGGAAAATATCCAACATAAATCTGGCCCATATGTATAGTAAAATTCATGTGATACAAAGGGGAAAAAATGCTTTTCAGAAATGATCTGGTGAAAGATGATTTAGGCAAGTGCTACAATCACCCATTGCAACTGTTAAGGGGAGTGGCATTAGTCTAACCAGATAAAGATGGTTAAAGGATCATCACAAATTTTTCATTGCAAACATAACAAAAATGAGTAGTTAACTGCAGGCTGATGAAAATGGACATCAACTGATTCGAACGGACAAAGCTACTGGTTAACAAGTTATGTGATATTGCCCAATTTGTTCCCGAGAATGATACGTTATTCTATTGTGTTGATAGAACAGCTCATCTCAAAGATCATATGGCCATACTATGATAAGAACATTTTCTTTCTTCATTGATAATTTACTTTGAAGAATTTTACTTTCATTGAGTGAGTTTCAATATAACCAACAAAGCCTATATATGTTTTCCATACACAATTAAAAGATGCTTAATAAAATGGCCTGATTCCATTATATAATGCACTAAAAAGAGATCACCATAGAACCTATAGAATTTGGTGCATGCACATTTTGGGTCATATCCGCACCGGCCAGATGCATCCTCTCAAACTTTAATTTCTCATACCACAAAAATATGCAACCCAGTCAATGCAACTGCAAATATAATTAAAACTCTTACCGGCCGACGATCAAGAATTGACATGAGTGCTGCATGATCTTTCACTGAACGCTCGATACGGGCATCACTTTCTGCTGCTTGCTTCAGATTACCTGCAAATCTGTTTAACCGATCTTGCAAATTCTTCGTTAGAGTACTGGATTGAGGCCTGGTCCAACGTGTTCCAAATTGGCCCCTAAATTGGGCATCCTCTCTGGCTTCTTTTTGCAGAAGCTCTTCAGTTTGAACCAGGAGCTCTTGATTCACTCGCCTCAGATCCTGAAGCTGCTGTAATTCAGCTTCAAGACCAGCTGGACCCCCACTGATCTGTACTGCCTCCACATCTTCTTTGAGATCTACTGGAAGAGTGAGGTGCCCTTCTAGAGCTAGTATAGAATCTGGTAGGTCCATATCCTTGAGCCTCACACGGGTAAGTTCACTTCCTTGCTGCAACTTTTCAGCTTGAGTTCGAATAATATCATCAACCATCTCAGTGTACCTAGAAAGTGCTTTTGCACTGCTATCAGGGACAAGACTTGCAAACATCTTCTCCTTGCTCGCATCCAAAACCTCATTCATCGGCATTGGCTTGACCATAGAGAATGATGGGAGGGGTGGCAAGGAACTAGGGGAAGGAATCCTCATAAGGTAAACTCTGTCATTTTCCTTGACAGCCCTATCCAGGTTCCTATTAATGTTTGCCTCTAACTTGTTAATTGCATCTAAAAGCTGAGGTGGCGCACCTTTTGTCGATTTCTTGGCCTCTGATAACGTACTAATCCCACTCCGCAGCCTTGCAATCTCCTCAGCAATCTCTTCCTTCTCATGCAGTTCTAAACCATATCTATAGCATGCTTCTGCATAGAACAAAGCTGCCTTCAGCTGCACGTGGGATATCCAGCCCTTGTCAAAATGTTGGTTCAAAGGTGCCACATTCAGAGCTGCCAATGCTTCTTCATAGTACAATCCAACCTGTTTTGTGTCGAAAAGGTATTATGTCCTAAGTTCACTAATTTCATCACAAAACCTAGATTACCATGTGCTATAATAAACCATAAACCACCAGAAATGAAAGGCAGAAGTTAACATTGTAGAATCCAAACAATAGTCCTAACATCAATCATCATTCACTGAACCCCAAAATCAACTTTTCTGAATCATCAGATTACTTATTCAGAAAGCAAAATTAACAGGGATGCACAAGCGAAGAGAAAACTGAATCCACAAATCAATACCAGTTTTATGTCGATTTCAGCTATTTTGACCGCTTCATAACCTTACAGAATAGATCTCTACACCACATACCAACAATAATCCACTATCAGTCCGTCCATACTAAGCGCCTGCTTGCCGACTCTACTAGTCATACATCCGAAACAAATGCGATCGAGAGGAATTAATAAACACCGACCTGCCGAGAGATCTTCGCGCACACTCCAGGGGTGCTCCCCTTGGCGATGGTGTTCTCGAACACGCACTCCTGAGCCTGGGCGAGCATCAGCCTATCCAGCATCCCCGCGCACTCGACGGACACGTCCACCGTGGTGGAGCTGCCCATGGAGGCCTTGGCGGCGGCGTTGTCCCTGAGGTAGGCGAAGGCCCCCGCGGCGCCGATGAACGCCTGGACGGCGAGGCGGCGCCCCTCGACGGTGGAGCGATCGTAGCTGAGGCCGATCTGGCTGTAGACGGCGCCGAGGTTGAAGAGGACGGCGGCCTTCTCGAGGTGGATGTTCTGCTGGGAGGCCTTGAGCTTCTGCTTGAAGGCGTCGTGCCAGACGAAGGTGACGGAGTTGATGTGGTCCCGGTCGGGGGAGATCGGGAAGCGGGTCTCGACGACGCAGAGGGCGCGGAAGTAGGACTGGAGGACGTCGCGGCGGGCGGTGGGGGAGGGCTGCTTGGCGGGGTTCTCGAGGTCGGAGCGGAGGTCGCGGAGGGTCTGGAGGTCGTCCTCCAGGTTCTGGGCCTCGCGCTCGGAGTAGTGGAAGGCGATGTAGGAGCGGAGGGGGCGGTAGAGGTCGACGGCCGCCGTCTTCTTCTCGAAGATGGCGAGCATGATGTTGGTGGTGGACAGAGACGACGACGAGGACGCCGGCGCCGACATCCTGTTCAATCGATTGCGGCGGTGATTTTTGGGGGGAAGGGACGGAGTGTAGAAGACGATCGATCGATTCGATCAGGTGACTTTGGGCGTCGGAGATGGAGGAGGAAGAGGGGGCGTATTTTTTTTTTTTTTTTTTGACTTATTGGCGAAGGAAGCACGACACCGTCGGGCTTTCTTCTTCCAGCAGAACAACGACGTCGGAATCGAAGCCCTATTGCGACTTTGTACGGGCTGCTAGGATAAACGCGTTAGCGTTGCGTTTCGTGTTATCGTTTTTTTTGGAAATCTTCAATAGTTTTTTTTTTTTTTTTTTTTTTATGTCTTTTGATCTCGAATAGACTGTGATAATCTAAAGAAATTGGTTACTATCTAAAAAAATTGTAATTTCTTTTTCATTGCTGTTCCCCCATCGTCTCATCCACTCTCTCTCTCTCTCTGGCCTTGATTTTTTATTTGATGCGAAATTAAAGGTGCATATGATTAAATTTATATTTCTATATGTTTTGTTTTTTGGCTCTCTGAAATATATTTAGAATAGAATTCTATTTAATAACGCAATTTCATTTTTATATTTTTAAAACGGATTTTTATTCTATAAACAAACTTGGAAAGAAATCAAAAGTTTAAATTTTTAATTTTTTTTTATAAAACAAAAATGAGAAATAAAAACTCTTTTCATCTTTTATTCTCATCCCTGCTCACCTATTGCCCATGGAATGCCCGCCTTCCGCCGCTCACTCATCCGCCACTGAATGTGCCACCTCCTAAAAATAGAAATTTTATTTTATTATGAAATGAATTTCTATTTCAAAAACATAAATTTTAAGTTATTATCAAACTCGTTTCTTTGCTTATAAATTTATCTAGAAAATAGAAATTGAAAAATCAAGTTTTTGTTATAAATTGATTTATGGGACGGAAATATTATCATGGGCACCAGAAAGTTCTCATGAGTACAAAAAAACAAACTACAACCGAGAAAAGTGGTTGTTCCTAACTACACATAAACAGGTCAATGCGATTCGATATCCTTTTGATGTGCAGATCCAATGCAAGACGTGAAGAGCTCATGATGACTCAGACTTGCGTAGAACCTGCAAGAAGGGAAAAATCGCGTGTGGATCGGCTCGGGAGGGGCCCGTTCTTATTAAAACAGATATCATAATAAGAAAAGCGTCTAGGTTTGCTTTTGAAATATTTATGAAAACATGGTTTGTAAATCTGCTGTCTCTCTCGCCACTTCCACTAGCCTATCGGCGCAAAAGGTCGTCTTGCTGTTCACAACTTAAATTAGCATTTCAACTACTACCACGCGTCATGCACCAAAAAACCTCGTAAGCTACATAGGATTGGACATCAGTCCACAACCATTCATTGACCATTTGGCCGAGTTGTATTCAGCGCAGCCGTAACCCAACTTCATGAAGTTTTGCGAAGTTCGTCACTAGGAGAGTGTTCGATTACCATTGAACTCTTCTATTGGGGCATTTTTCCACCTTATTCTCACGTTAAGAACTGTTTTAATAATTCTAAAAAATTTATAACTCTTCCGGAATATATGTTTCGATAGACTGAATAAACTAATTTGCGTTTTTTAGACAAAAATTATGTGCACGTGGATTACATCCTTTTCAAACAAAATATGAAATTAGGTCAAGCAAAATATCAAAGTTGTCCCCATAATGGCACTCATAGAAATCAAAGAGTAGCATAGATACGAATGTTTCTAGCCGAGTGCTGCGATTTTTCATTCACACTGTCTAAACCTATATGACTAGGTAATCTAGATGAATTAAAGTAATTTGTAACTATAATATCATTAGGTGGCTAGCCCATGACCTTGCCTTTTGCTTTTTCATCCTTCCTTTCAAGGTAAAATCATATATACTTTGCATGACACCCTATATTTAATACACTTGAAATATTGTCCGCTTTAACTCATTCTATATTGAATCTTACTGTTTTGTCGTCTAATATACAAGTAGACACCTTTTCAAGAGGTAACTTGTTTTGATAGTGCTACCACTTAAGTATACTTACTTTTGGATTTCCAAAGTTCAGCATTATCTTTTACATTAAAATGCATTTTTGTGAGTTAATTTCAATTTTTACATAAAATCATTCTCTTACCCGGTCTGTATGCGGTTCGATTCATTCTTATCCCTTTCACCATTTTAGAAGTCCTAGGAACTACTTATTATCCAAGCCTTTTGGTCTCAGCGACTATTCCTCACTTTTGTCAAACTAAGTCGTCCCACTCTATTAATATAGTCAGAATTTATGTTCAAACCATCTTAAAAGTATAAAATCCCCAACAAAATGGCGCATCTAGGAGTCAATAGTTTTTCGAATCAATCAGACATCAAGATCACAACTAAATTGTCAATTAGATTTACTTGAAATCAAAGTATGTTTTTTAGGTGGTCTGGTGGAAGTTTTGAATATGCATAATAGAATTAGAAAGCGAAAACTAAAGTATAGTCCTATTTTGGGTAAATAATGAAGCTTTAGAAAGTTGTTCCCACAAAAATCAAACTATTTTTATTTTTATTTTAGATAAGTACACTAAAAGTCTTAAAACGTTTTGTGAAAATATAATTGAGTTTTAAAATTTTCAAAAAATAAGATTAAGTCCTAAAACTTGTGAAATTAATGCAATTGAATAATTTTGATAATTTTTATTTTGGTAACGAAATTTTGTTAATTTTATTCGATTTGGATAACATAAAATATTGATGTGGCTCTTTTTTAAGTTTTTTCATTCTGTATGGTGTTGACATGATTAAAATGATATCATTTTGTTCCAAATCTGATTTTCTAACACAAATTTTATTTCATTTATATTAGAAAATAAGCAAAATTTAAGAAAATATAGAAAAGAAAAAAAGGAAGGAAAAAGCCGCAAGCCCTCATCCCCTAAGTTTTTCTTTTTGTATTTTTTAAATTCACTTATTTTTATTATAATTTAGATAAATTTGTATTAAAAAATCATATTTTAATTAAAAAACGATGCACTTGTAGTCGAGCTTTTAATAACATAGACACCTTCGTGAATGAATATATTTCGTTGTCCCAATTGGATAAAGTTCATGAAAATAGTATTTTCCCAATTTATCGACAGACTTGATTACATCAATTTAATAAACTTTAAAATTTGATTGCATTTTTGAAATTTTTAGAATCTAATTATACTTTCTTTTTTTTTTTAAGTCCAATGCATTTTATCATCATCATCATTATTATTAATTTATTATTATTTTTTGGAGCCTTTGGATCACCGGCCAAGCCGCCCAACGGTTCGATGGAACAGGGGCCGGTGGAGACCGCGGACGCGGTTGACCCCACACCTCTCTCTCTCTCTCTCTAAAATATATATATCTAGACGCTCCTGCAGCAAAACCCCTCTCTCTCTTCAGCCAAGGTAAAAGTCGACACAGCCCTAGCGTCGGAGAAAGCTCGTCGCCACCGCGTTCTCCGATTGCCTTCGGCCGCCGTCGCTTCGCCTCCGGCCGCCGCCGATCCTGGTACGCCCTCCTCGTCCCTCTGATCCGTCGCCCCTTCTCTTTCGTGCTTTCCGAGCTAGGGTTTCGTGCCGTTCGGGGGTCGCTTGCGTCCGTTTCGACCTTACTCTCTACGAGCTTCGCCTCCGTTTCCGCGGGGACGGGGTTTACTGCTGCTATCTGTCGGAAGAGCTTTGTGTTGCGAGGAGCGAGAGTTTTTGGCTTAGGCTTTGAGGTGAACGTGCCCAGCGAAGTGGGGGCAAGCTCGGGCCTTTGTGATTCGTTCGCCAACGGTAGATTAGGGTTTGTGATCTTTGACGGAGCTCTCGTGGCCTGACGTTTTTCCTCATCTTCTTTGGAAATTCGCAGATCCGTTCCTCCCATCGCCGTCCTCGCTGATATTTGACGTGCTTCCTCGGTACACACAAGGTAAGGAAGCCTAATCTAATTGCTCCGGTTGACTCAGATTTATTCCTAGAATTCAGGGCTCGCAAAAGTACAAGTCTGTCTTGTGTGTGATTAAGGTAGTGAATTGTGCTTACTCAGGGAGTGAGAGTAGGTTTTTGCGGCCTTTGGGCTCAGATGTAACCAGTAAAGTTTCTCACTGCAAAAAGATGAGGACGCCACCTGTTTTTTCGAGCTTGAACGTCTGCTTGTGTCGATGCTGAGATGGTCTGAAGATAGAGTGGCTAGTTTGGGAAGTTAATAAAACATACGATATTTCTTCATTTTGTTGGCAAATGAGCCTTGCTGCAGGAACCCTTCCTTTTCTGGAATTGATTGTTAAGCTCTTTCAGAGTAGCTTTAGAAAGAGTTCATTGAGGATCATCTCTAAAGAGGATTTCGAGACTGGCTGTTTTTTATTACCCTTCTTTTCATTCCTAAGTCAAGAATACAACAGATACGATTGGTTGGTCTGTGCGCTTGTGTTATTACTTTTTTGTATTCTTCTGCTCCTTGGATGCAATTCGATCCTTCGACGGCCAAATCTCAATTTGTTGAAAGCCTTTGATGGCTTCCTTATGAAAACATCAATTTTAATTTTGGCGCAGATGGTGTCTCTTTATTCTTCGTGATATTCACCATGTTTCCTCGACAATACCTGCCTGTAACTTTTAAGTCTGTATCCCAAGTGATTTGTACGTCCATTGGTTTTCCTTGATTGGCCCGATCCCAGTAGTCACTCCCCTAATTGACCTGTAGAGCGACAGCTGCTTGCTGTGATAGGTTAGTGATATCTTCAGGAATCATTGGAGCTGTGGTAAATTCTGGGCATAAGCTTAGATTGGATGCTGCATACTAATGAGAAAAAAAGGATGAATCATGAGCAAGTGTCAAACTTCGATGCTTGGTTGACAACCTCTTATGCTGTCTGCATGTATCCGATAATATGCCACATATTGACATGTATTGCATGCCAGTATGTTGTCTTGTTTGCTGTTGTGCTTTGACCTGAATGAAATATATGGGAAGGAGATCTGTAGTGGAAGAGTCCTGATTCCTTTTTAGCTATGGTGTGTTTGAATATCGGATGCAGTTAGTGTTTTCCAACTTACTATTACTTCCATGATGAATATTTGGGAATGGGCTATTCTATTGGAGGAACTAACATTGTTTTTTCTCTTTTTTGAGATGTACTTCCGGTCATCATACAAAAATGCAGGAGTTGAGCTTGTTTTTATTAGTGTATCCAAATGGACTGCAAGAAGTTCATTCAGTTGGTTGAGGAGAAGAAGAAGAGAGCTCTGGAGAAGAAGGAAGCACCTTTGAAATGGGAACAGAAGCTTGAAGCTGCTGCTAAGGCGAAGGCTGATGCCGAAGCTAAACAGAGGAAGTTGAGGGCTGCAAAACATAGGAGGAGATCTGGATCATCCTCTGACAGTGGCAGTGACAGTGATTCCGATGCTAAGGAGCACAAAAAGAGGAGACGATCTCACAAGAAACATAGGAAGGGTGCCCACTCTGGATCCAGTGATGATGAGAGGAGGAAGGAGAAGAAGTCAAGGCGCAAACAAAGGAGAGCATCTTCGGGTACTAGTGACGATAGCAGTGATGAGTATGATAGTGAGTTTGAAGAAGAGAGGAGAAAGAAGCGAAGTCATAAGAGGCGCAGGCATAATGACTTGAGGCCAGATTCTACTGCTGACTCTTCAAGTGAAGACAGTGATGATGAGAGGATTCGGAGGAGAAGACGTGCAAGGCATCATAGACACAATAGGAGGGTGAAATCAAGTGGTCCAGATGAGTCAAGCGATGAGGAGGAAGCTGCTGTTAGGAAGAGGAGTCATACAAAGCATCACAAGAGGCAGCAGTACTCGGAGTCCAGTGATTCAGGTTCTTCAAGTGATGTTGAAGATGGTGAAATAAGAAGGAAGAAGCATTCAAAGCACCATAAGCATCACAAACGGTCGCGCAGCCAGGACTTGGACCTGTCAGATTCTGATGAGAATGGACGTTATCAAAGGAGTCGATCTTTGGGCAAGTCATCGGATGACAACCATGACGAAACTAGCAATGTTTCAAAGCACAAGAGGTTTGAGCAGTATCACAAGCATGGTCAGCATCACAAACAGCGGCATAATCACGGGAGTGGCAATACTCTCGAGTCTCAGGCTCCTGGAGAATCTAATGGGGTATTGATGGACAAACCAACTGCAGCAGATGATGTTTATCATGATGCCTGAGTAGCAAAACACTGGGCTTCTTAGTTGCTTCATCCCGTGAGTGCGGGTGCACACTAATAACTTAACTCATTGGTTTACTCAATGTGCTCGGAATCTGTGATTTCATGAAACGTTCCAGGTTCAGCTTTACCTTTTGTTCTATTTCGTGGTTTAAGATTCCTGTGGCGACCTGTGATTCCTCAGTCCTTATATGCAACTTCAGCGTTCTTATTGTGATGGCTATGGAATTTACAACCTCTTTTAAAAAATATTGACCCATCCAACTTTAACGCGGCCACTATAGCTACGTGACAGTGTGGCACAGCTACAAAATGCAACGAGTAAACGCTAAGATATTTGTCGAGATATTGTACTTATTATGGTTTTTGATTAATTATTTAGTATATGTACTCAGCCAACAAAGGCAGTAGGTGAACATAAGCTCCTGTATAATGTCCTAAAATAGTGCACCCTGCAGCGGAATCTACTGCACGTACTGCAGTTCCAGACTGTTCGTGGGCCATAAATTGGATGTGCGGAACACGTTCCCGAGCAAGTCTTTTATAAAGAGGGTCCAGTCGAACATTAGGCATAAGATTTGGCGAAAATGTCATTGCTGTCCTTGGAACTTTAACTTCGTCAAACCGTCGACACCTTAAACAAAATCAATCGGCACCTTCGGTTCAGCCGCCGAGTTCCAATGAAGGTAAGAGACCAATAGCTTGCTGACTGTGAAGGTGAGCGTATGTTTTGATGTTATAGAATGACTGTACACGCGGACAAGCGGCTCGACTGAAGGAAGGCGTTTGTTTTGAAAGCTTGCAAGCATAAGTGCCCACTTGCCCCGAAAATCAGCGTTGAATATCAACTGACAACTTGCAAGTACCTGGAGGCGCGAGCCTCATTAGGACAGAACGCTGACCTCGCATTATTTACAGAAAAATGGGCGAGTCCAGCTCGTGATTTCACTCATCACCATAGGAAGCAGATAGAGTCAAAAAATGATCTTTGTTACTAGTCATAATCTGATGGAAGACTGTTTTCCATGGCATTCTAACGTACAGCGTATGGAGCAAAAATGTCCAAATTTGGTTTTATTATTCTATTCCGAGCTGAAATGTTATTGATCTTCAGCAGCTGGAATGAATAAAATAAATAATAGGTACAACACGTTGATCTCATCCAATTGTGATCAGAAGTTCTTCAAAATCTTCTCGCTCGAAACACCATCAGCTACAAGAATCGAAGTGATTTCCTGCAAATGGTCGAAAAGAGAACTTTCAATTCATGGAGTCTCATACTAGCGTTAGGAATAGTATTTAAAAGCAGATAAATGTAGTGACTTTTTTCATTAACAAATAATGCCAATTGCCGCAACTAAGTAATTTACATAATCTACTTTTTCGTTAAATGTCTCCTGAACCATTAACCATCAACTTCAAATTTCTGCTGTAATATGTAAACTGGAACAGGCAATGGGAATGGGGGAAGTTAGGACGTCCCGGGATATAGAACCAGACAAATGGCTGGATTGCCCTACCACCAATCAGACCTTCGCCAAAGGTTGTTTATGACATGAAAGGACACAAACTGTTCCATTCCATCCACCCTTAGCGCTGTTGCTCTCCCAAAGCAGACACAGCACTGGAGCATTGACAAAAAGCAGCAGATAGCCAGACACCTCAAAATACACCAGACGAAAAGGCTCAAGCCTCTAGCATATTGCCATTCGCCTCTAAAGTCTATCCAGCAAGTCAAATCCCTCAATTTCCGAATGTCCCCAAACGAAAGTATATAAAAGTAGCAAATTTTTAAATAGGCATGCCAGATCCTGCAAGCAGCCAATACTAAACCAAGAACTCCAGCCATACTGTTGATGCAATTCATGTCAGCATCTAACTAAATATGCCCCTGCTGTATATACAACAGGTTCGAAAGTAAATCGGCAACAGCTTTCAACTCTACAAAGTGCCTCCTCCACTTCATGAAGTCCTGGCGGCAACCACTAATTACGGACATGTTTTATTAAGGCAGTATTTGGCGATGAACAATGGAACAAAGATAAGTCGGAGTAAATGAGCATGAAAAAAGTAATTCTTTTCCAGGTGTTTGGATAGAAGGAATGGAGATGAAACGTTAACAAATTTCCATTGGAAGTAAATAAAATGGCTTTACACTTGTCAATTCACTTTCATATTCTCTGATAAAAGAAGGGGAAAAGACCACCAAAAATCTCAAACTTTGCCAAAAATGACAAATTTACCCCAAACTTTTTTTTGTGACATGAAAAATCCCCAACTTTGCAAACTGTGACACATTTATCTCATCAAGGGCATTTTTGTCTTATTTTTCTGTTTTTCCTTTTTTTTTTTTCCCTCTTCTTCTTTCTTCCCTCTGCCGGCAGAGGGAAGCCGGCGTCCAGCGAGGGCAAGGGTCACCCTCGTCGGCGAGGGCCGCCCTTGGGCGAGGGCAGCCTCAGCTGGGTTGGGCGAGGGCCTCCCTCGCTAGATCTAGCGAGAGCGGCCCTAGCCAGCCCGGGCGAGGGCGACCTTTGCCCAACACCGGCGAGGGCAGCCCTCACCAGACGGCAGCTTCCCTCCATCAGCCATGGCGGAGGGAAGAGAGAAGAAGAAGAAAAAAATTAAAAAATTTAAAAGGTAAAAAGATCAAAATGCCCTATAATTTAGGATAAATGTGTCACATGAATAGAAGTTTAGAGTTTTTTGTATTACGAAAAAAAGTTCAGGGAAAATGTGTTACGGTTGGCAAACTTTGGGATTTTTCATGTCACAATAAAAGGTTTGAGATAAATTTGTCGTTTTAGACAAAGTTTGAGGTTTTTGGTAATTTTTTCCCTAAAAGAAAATAGGCTGAAATAGAAACATTGGTCTTCTTACAAATCACGATAATTAGAATTTATTTAGAATTTAGTTGGGAAGGGTTCTAAACCAATGTAGTTTATATCGAGAACCGACAAGACTTACGAGTCAAATCATGAGAATCATGTTAACTTGGTAGAAAATCATTTATAGGGGTAAAACCGGTAAAATCATGAAAATTGCTTGAAACATTGAATTTGTGAGTAGCCTTACATTGAATTGCTGGGGATTGTTTTTGCTGCTAAGGTGCACTTTGTTTGGGATTTTGGGCTCTAAGAACTAAGACAAGCCCATTAGGCATTAGTTGAACATTGTTTCACCGATGCCTACCTGTATAATTTCTAAAAATCAACACAGGAAAGAGCTTTCTGTTCTTCTTATGTGCAGATAGGGTTTCTAGTTTCCGTTCATACTAAGAGAAAGCTCACTTTTCGTGCTTTCTTCTTGTTCATAAATGGTAGAGGTGCCACCAACATTGGCCACCAAAACTGCTCTTTAGAATGACAGTAGCATCAGAAACTGACAAGACTCCAACTATTTAGAACTGCATGAACTTTGTGATATATCTGTGTGTGCTTAAACTTTCTTGATCAGAGAAACTTTTCAGAAAAGCTAATATAAGTTTTTCTTCTGGAGGAATTTGAGTCTTCTAGAGTGTTGCTATTAGGAAATTATATTCTCTTCACGAGTTCATCTGTAGATACTTTTAAGCACTACTGTCAATTTGAGACTATAATTTGCATTTACTAGTGAACAATTTTAAACTTTTGGGCACTATCTTACTGTTGATTTTACTTCTTCTGAAAAGTCAATTTCAGGTGCTAATAGATTTACTTGTGTAAGTTTTTGACTCATCCAATTATATGCCTTCAATGTTAGTGTTGCTGCTATGGGACAAGACCACTTATTTGATTAAATTCTTTGGTCTAATCATGTGTACTTTTATGATCATTTTGTTTGAGGCTCATTAATTTTTTGGAAATTATATTTATAATTAAAAAAAATTAAGATCTTAAGATTCAATCTTCCAATCCAATCTATGGGAAAATCACTGATCCTAGACAGAGATGGAAATGGTATCACTAATTGAAGTGAGAAACCATTTGAAGTGATCAAATAGTAAAACTACCCCATTTGCCACCAGTGCCAGATTAAATACCTCCCAAGAACAGGTCACAATTGCCCAAGTGAGAAATTACAAGTTTTCTAGGAACTAACCTTTCAGTACGGGGTCATTTTTCACCAGGGAAAGGCAAAAACAGGCAATAAAATATCTTCAAGAAAAGCAAAGCTAAGAGTATCTTGGTTAGGAGCTTTGCTTTCTTTCATTGAACCAAGGCAACATGCTCCCTTTACATATAGAACTTTGACTGATACCAAAAAAGTTACATACTAAAACAGTGCAGACAACGATTGAAAAACAATTCGTTTTTCCTACTGTCGGGAAAGGAAATCTAATCCTGATACCTTGTGGTCATGTATCAACTTACTAATCAAAAACAACTAGTTTCATTGTAGCTTCCCATCTTTCTTTAACTGGTGGCTCAATTTCTCTAAGTAGTTCAACATATTAGTGTGAACTTCAAAAACACCAGCAGTTTCAACATATGTTCCCCTGTTATAATTGTAGAAATCAGACCAAACATTTTTGTTGATAACGAAAACATTATTTATTAACTCATATTCCTAATGAATATAAATAATCAAAACTAGGAATCTATCATTATAAACAAACAGAGTCTGAAAGAGAGTCTCATCTTCACAACATGAAAGAAAATCCCTACTTAACTTGGCACAATGTGAATGCTTACTTGTTTGTTTACTCCAAATTACTTACAAGATGGGGACTCTATTTTAGTTAACTAAATCCCTGCACTAAAAAACAATGATTTCCATACTAAAAACTCTTTTTTTTTTTTTGAGAGGGAGAGAGAGAGAGAGAATGACCATGGAATTTAACAGTTGAAGTCTCATCTTCGACAAGAGAATCTTCAAACTCTCTCGCTCACCATACCAGCCAAAATTGCAAGAGGAAGTACCATGCACAATGGCGATGGGTATCTCTAATGTGACAACAGAGACAATACCAGGAAGAAATTGGGTTGACCATTTCAAACATTGTACTTAGACCCTCGGACCTATTTTCTTTCAAATATTAAAAATTAAATAGCCCATCCTTCAACTGGCCAAAAAATAAAAATAATCCATCCTCCATAACAACGCCACGAAGAACTTGCCCATGGCAGTTGTGCAATTTGTATGCGCGAGACCCCATTCACACTGCACTAAATGCAGCCTAATCCCAGTGCTCCCTCATGCATCTTCCAGAACCATCAGACATCAACCTCGAATGCTTAACTTATAAGCAGAAACTTCCTCATGCACCAAACCTCATGCTACCACCAGGCATGATCCTTTCAACAAGGTACATCGCCATTGTATGAGAAAATTTTGTCATTGACAGATGGAGATAAATATGACACTAATAGCCCAGTTGCCAGTCAGAAAAACATGGCATCAGCATAAACCAAAGCACAAGAAGAAAAATGCAATGTCTAGATGAGAATCTCTAGCATGACAACAGATAAACAGAAAATAGTACTAGGAAAATTTGCCAAGGGAAAGCTACATTATCATGCTCACCAAGATTCCAGAACAACTAATGCAGGACCAAATTGGGAAGAAATGAAAGAGCATCTAACCTCTGTCATCTGCTTCTGACCGCAGAGCACAGCACCTGTTGCCTGAGGGCTCAAATTCCTTTGGCTCTATTGAATGCAGCCTGTGGTGGGATAGGAAGACTCATAAACTCAGTTGAGTATGATGCACTGAATGAATGCCCAACATCCAAATAGCAGTACCTGTACATAGCCAGTTTCCCCACTCCAACTATCATCTGGTTGGGATAATACTGGTACAATCTTAACGCCTGACAATTCCCAATCCTTAAACCTATCCTGTGGGAATTGGAGAAAAAACTCGTCTAAATATTACTATTTGAGCACAAAAAGCAGTTGTATAAGGATAACAAAGTGCCAAATTATTCGAACCTGGTAAGCCATTCTCTGAAGGTTTCTAGCACCATAATAGAGCCTAACATCGTTTCTCTTGTCAGCACCAAATCCTGACTCAATTAGAGATCGGATAGGACTGCATAGGGAAAGAGATAATATCCATGAGTAACCAGCTAAGTTGTACATTCATACTTTGTACTTATTTAGAGGCACAATAAATGGCAGAATGCAAGAACCAAAAGTCAAGGAAGATCAAAACTTTCATAAGAAGCATGCGATAAAAAAGGTAAATAACTATCAAAACATGAAAGCTCCAAAATCCTAAGGCGGTCTCATGCTGTAATAAGAGAGACTGACGACATAAGATAAGATATGAAGATTGACATTGTTAATAACCGCAAAACAGTTCAATTGTGAAGGACACAACATTTTGCTTTCACTCAAATAAAAATTGCTCAAACTTCGATAACCCACTTCAGAAGTTTTTACTAATGGGCCATTTAGTTAAATAGCAGCTAGAAATTACTTCTTTCCCTGATTGTTAACATGTCAATCGATCATTCACAATGCATCAATTATTAACCAAAACTGAGTCCAGCAAAGTCTCCGAGTCTATGGATCCCAATAGAGGTTTATGATACAGAAATTTCCATGCCATCAGCAAAGCCCGCTTGGGTGATGGTTATGGTCCAATTCTCAACGTTGCAGCAAATATTTACGGCTGATACCCCTGAGCATGAAAAAGGAGTAGCTGTCGGACAATGTATCAGGAGTATAAACTACAGCAATGGCTTCGTTGGAAGTATGAGAAAGAAATCACACCACGCCCTGGATTTTTCAGGAGGAAACCTAAATTATAGTAGGATGTTCTGCCAAACGGCCTCAAGCCGAAATACATCCAATCCATGTTTCGACCAGAACAGAATGGCATTGCAATACTTTTTCCAAAGTAAACAGAAGTATCCCACAACTCTTAGCTTTCCCAATGGGTCACTAGCAGCAAACCATTTTGCAGATCCAACCTCAAGGTCTAGTTTGTCTTGGCACTACTACCACATCGCCGTGACAACCGATTTCTCTTGCAAATTAGCAAAGATCGCACGAGAAAAAGGAGTTCTTCTGACCTGATTCCAGATCCGGTGGCGAATATGAAAACCGAAGGGTAATCCTCGGGAGGCTCGATCCGGCCGATGTCGAAACCCTTCCCCATGACCTGGCTCAGCTCCACCACATCGCCCTTCCTCAACCCGCACAGCACCTCCGCCGTGCTGCCGGCCACGCTCTTCACCAGGAACTCGAACTCCCCGCGCGCCGCCGCGAGCGAGGGCGGCGAGGCTATGGCCAGGAACGTCGGCTTGGCGGCGTCGGGGACGCGCAGCTGCAGGTACTGCCCGGGCCGCGCGTGGGAGCCGACGAGCTCGGGCGCGTCGGAGACGTCGATGCTGACGTGGAAGAGGGACTCGGCGGCGGACTCGACGAGGGACAGTGGGGCGGGGGTCCAGACGGTGGTGTCCTGGCGGACGGCGGCGGCGGCGACGGAGGCGAGGCGGCGGCGGCGGTGGTGGTGGGGGTGGAGGGGGCTAGGCGGCGCAGGATAGACATGGGAGGGAGGGCGGCGCTAAGGTGCGCATGAGGCGCGATGGAGAGCAGAGGCGCCGGAGGGGAAAGTACGCAGGACATGTTTGGGGAGAGCGTGTTATCGTTGTATAAGATGGCGGGCGGGCGGGCAGGCGGGAGGTGGCTTCGAGAGAGACGGCGCTGAACTTGCGGCGGGGGCGGCGATGAGGTGGCGAGGGTTAACGTGCGCGGGGGTGCACGATAGGGCGCTCGAGGGGGGGGGGGGAGCGTGTCCACGTGGCGGCTTCTCGGGGGTCGCCTGGTAATTGGGAGGAGGGGCGATGGATAAGAAGGGCCTTACGCTCTTGTCGGAGAATGCAGAGGACCGTCGGAGGGAAGAGTGATCGATTCAAGGCTGCCGCCTTCCAAGATCCCCGGAGTGGCAAAAATACGACGATTCATTTTTCTTCGGATCAAATGACGAGCTGAAGTACTCTAGGAAATAATAAATATATATATTCGAGGTTTTTCTTACGAGTAAAAATGTTGGAAAGGACCACCAAATGCTAATTATTTTATTAAGTTTTGGAAGTTCTCATAACAAATTGAAAAGCGATGAGCAAAATAAAAATCACTTGAAAGATCGGTTTATCTATTTAACTTTGTTTGAAACCTTTTATAATTATTGATTCGTCGGTCTAATTTCAAGTTATCAATTTATAATCCAATGAGACTGAATAAAATTAGACAAGTTTAAGAAATTTTTATTAGGTCCATTATCCATGGAAGAGATAATTTGCACCGCCACCATTAGATGACCAGTGCGTGGAAGAGTTCAGTTATAAAAAACTAATTCTAGACATGTGTCAATCATGTAACAATGAATGTGTAAGTTTTTTTTTTTTTTTTTTGATAAGGTATGAATGTGTAAGTTTGATATGTACCTAATAAAATAATCTTATTAATAATCCCGCATTTAACATGTAAATCAAATTCTACATATTATACATTCTTCTTTAGGCTAGCCAAGCGACACTTTCCTACTTGAAGGTTTCTTTGCGCAATTTGATTAGAGAGGTCTATATTACTCAAATCAATACGTTACTTATTTTATTATAATCTGGGAAACATATTCGGCAAAGAGTTCTCTTTAAGCTCTTTGTTATGATTTGGTTCGGATTTAGTTCGGAGCCTCTTCACAATCCACGTCGAACCAAACGGAATCATGGTACCTTGTTCAGTGGAACACGCGTAATTAAATTCTACGACTACAAGCGCGTTGATCTCGCCACGAAACCTAAGAACCTGTTTGGTTCCTCGGGCACTGCTCTTTTGAAATTTAAACTAGTTTTAATGGAGCGGTAAGAAATCAATTTCCCCAAAAATGAAGGGGTGTTTGGTTTAGCTTTCCCAGGGGCTTTGGGCCCCCAAAGCCCCTTGGGGAAAATATTTTGTGTTTGGGAGTTGCTTTCAAATGCTCATTAAGCAAATTTCAGCATCCCAAATGCTGAAAGCCGAATGCAGCTCATGAGGTGCATTGGGCATTTGGCATTCTGAAGATGCAAGTTTTACTGTTCACGTCACCATCGCATCTTCTTCTTCCCAGTTCTTCGAGTTCTCTGTCGGCCCCCCCGCTCCCTTCGTCGCCGCCTCCGCCTCCGCCCTCGACGCCGCCTCCGCCTCCGCCGTCGACGCCGCCTGGGTCCGCGCGACCTCAAGCGGCGTCGCCTGGTCGCGCGAGCCGGCGACCTCGCCCGCCGAATCCGTTGTCGGGAGGCCGGATCGACGGTCCGGGCCGAGATCTAGCCGTCGGGAGGCTAAATCGCGGTTTTGGCCTCCCGACGGCCGAGATCGGCCTCCCGACAGCCGAGATCTGGTGGTCCGGTGGCCAAATTGGCCGTCCGTAGTTCGCCGTGGCGGGCCGACCGGCCGCCGGATTTTATTTTCAGATTTTTTTAAAATATAAAAATGACAAAAGCTAATTGTAAATGCAAGTTTTGCCAAACGGTGTTTTTGCTAAAGTTATTTTGCAATGCTAAATTTACCAAACGGTATAGCATTTCGGAAAACCCCTTTACCTCAAAGGTATTTGCATTCTCTCAAGGGCATTTCCCCAAAGTCGAACCAAACGGGCCCGAAATTCCATATGATTTCTCCCTAAATCAGCTATAGCACCAGGCCGACAATTTTGAAGGAGCACCATCTTTCAATCTTTCCAAACTAAAAAACATTGCAGCATATTATGAAATGCAAATACATAACCAAATATAAGGACAGAAGTGTATTATATACCAAAATATAGTGCCATCTGCGATGTCCACATAAGTAAAATCCACGAGATAAAGTCTCAGAATTGCAAAGCGTCGACGATAAACTCAGGCGCCGTGGAACCCAGGAACCGTGTCACAAGCAAGTATATACCAAGGATCTCATGTTACCTCCGACATTTCCACTGCCTTCCCATTGCCTCGGAACTTAAGTTCAGATACACTGCGCTCTACGACATGATAATCCATGATATACGAGGTTTTCTAAGCCACATGTTCAGTGCATTCACTGAAAAAGGAGGAACTATCCAAACTATGCTTACCACCGAACGATAGTGATTAGTTTGTTCAGGAAAAACCAGGCATACAGTTCGGCATCATGGCAACATTTCGCAAACGCATTTTTCCACTTTGACAACTATTCTCGCTTCCACAAAATAGCGGCATTGTGACTGTCATGCCAAACAGGCCAGCTACCATACACCCAAAGAAACTTACCTCACAACTCAACACTGCTTCGATTCGACCAATGTTTCAAACATATGAGCATGCATCTGTATGGGTATACCCGTACTGCAAAGAGAAAACCGTCAGGCGCATCGTTAAAAGCAACAGACTCATGAAACAGGGATTTCTGCAACTTCGGCATCCAATTTCTTGAAAAGAAAAATTCAAAATATACATGTCCGCCTTCTTTTTTTCACTTATTAAGTGACGTTGAGAAAAAGGTTCTGGCAGGCAGCGTGTCTCATTCTCAACTCCATTTCCTCTTCACACTCAAAAATATAAGTCTAAAACAGTAACAGGAATGCCTGGGCGATCTAGTCATGGTGAAAAAAACCTCCTGTTGCTGGACGCACCAGCACCGACTAAATTATTGATTTTCGCAATAATCAAGAGTCAAGAACAAGAAAAGAGAAAGCACAAGGGTGATTTCATTAAGATGCCGATTCCTTGGCGATCTTCTCAGCCTTAGCAATCACCTCCTCGATTCCACCAACCATGTAAAATGACTGTTCCGGAAGATCATCATACTTGCCATCCAACACACCCTGTCAATACACAAAGATAGTGTCACTACAACATCTACATCCTAACTGTCGTCAGATTTTACTGCAATTGTAATCAGCAGCTCCCCACTAGTGATCTTGATCATATTTTGGAACAAGCATGTACGATGGGCAACATGTCGGTCAGTTAAATGCACAATGGATAGGGTGAGAATAGAGATACCTGGAAGCTGTTAATGCTCTCCTTCAGCTCCACATACTTGCCGGGGGCACCCGTGAACACTTCTGCAACGTGGAAAGGCTGGCTCAAGAATCGCTGAATCTTACGAGCACGGGCCACAGTCAATTTATCATCTTCACTGAGCTCATCCATTCCCAAAATAGCAATGATATCCTGAAGATTCTTGTAGTTCTGAAGAACCTTCTGTACCCCACGAGCTGTATTATAGTGATCTTCACCCAAAATATGAGGAGAAAGCATGCGGGATGTTGAATCTAGCGGATCAACAGCAGGATAGATACCAAGCTCAGAAATCTGCGCAAAAACAGAATATAGATTGTAAGAGCATGATCACAAGCACCACCACAACAAGCTAATAGTGAACAAAGGAGAATCACAAGACCTGTCGAGACAGCACAGTTGTTGCATCCAAGTGGGCAAAAGTGGTAGCAGGAGCAGGATCTGTCAAGTCATCAGCAGGCACATAGATGGCTTGGACTGATGTGATGGATCCTTTCTTTGTAGTTGTAATACGCTCCTGAAGACCTCCAAGATCTGTAGCCAAAGTTGGCTGATAACCCACAGCAGATGGGATACGTCCAAGCAGAGCAGACACCTCTGAGTTGGCCTGCAGAAACGATTGGAAGAATGCATGAGTTAAACAATAGTAATCACAAGCAAGTGAAACCTGCAAATAATCTGATCATTTTATCAAAGCCAAGCTTACTTGGGTAAATCGGAAAATGTTGTCAATGAAAAGAAGCACATCCTGTCCTTCAGCATCACGGAAATGCTCAGCAACAGTTAAGCCAGTAAGACCAACACGGGCACGAGCACCAGGGGGCTCATTCATTTGACCATACACTAGTGCACATTTGCTGTCAGCCTGCATAAAACAAAGATGAAATACAAATCATTTCAAGCACCAGAACATAATTAAAATCAATAAGGATACATAAAATCAAGGAGAAGAGTGAAACTGCACATAAATAAAACTGACCTGCTTATCACCCAGCTTAATGACACCACTCTCAATCATTTCTCTGTACAAGTCATTACCTTCACGAGTACGTTCTCCCACACCAGCAAACACAGAGAAACCACCTACAATGAACCAACAAAGAATGAATTCATCTAAAACAACCAGAGGAAAAGGCTAACCGACATCTTCAAAGACATACACTTTAATTAGACTAACCATGAGCTTTAGCAACATTGTTAATCAGTTCCATGATAAGCACTGTTTTCCCCACACCAGCACCACCGAAGAGTCCAATCTTGCCTCCTCTTTGGTATGGCGCAAGAAGGTCAACAACCTGGGGATGAGAAAAATGCAAATTAACTTTATGGCCAGAACAAAAGATGTATCTCTACTTCTAGAAAAGGCCTTTCACAACTGTTCAAAGACAAAAAAGAAACACAAGCGAGAAATATTTGAGCATGCTGCTCATAATTGCACATTTACCTTAATACCAGTGACGAGAATCTGTTGCTCAGTTGCTTGCTCAACAAATGATGGAGCTTCTCTATGGATAGGTAAAAAGTGGTCCGTCTCTGATGTGTAAAAGAAAATACAAAGATCAAATGGCTTGAAATGACAAGAACACCACAATATTTTTTTGTTCAAATTCAGTGAGCTAACTATCTCAAAATTTCTTACTTATTTCTCCCTTCTCATCGATGGGCTCTCCAATGACATTTATGATCCGGCCGAGAGTAGCTCTACCAACAGGCACCTAGAAGAAGAATCAAACCCATTTCAGAAAACGTGTTCTGCACTGGAATAATTTCACTCAAAAAGCCACCCAGCACCATCAGCCGAAAGCCAATTCCTTTAAAAAGACAGATGCGTTAAAAGTCTCTATACAAAGACAACACTACACACTACAGAATTTGAGCAAATAACCGAAAAATAGGACTTTTACAGCATCATATCAAATATAAAGTTGAAATCAATCAGAATAAGTAGATGAACAAAGGCAAACTATAAGAATTACACGGAAAGGTAAGATTTGAACTTCTCATGTGATTTAGCGAACATTTGAGAAAGCATAGGCTAATTTCTTATGAAAAAATCATTCGAAATCCAAAAGAACGAAATAGTCTCTTCCCCTAAATTCCTCAAAAGGCAATAGCAACAAAAAATTTTAGTTCCTGGCATCCAGATCTACAATAGTGCTTCGACATTGCACACTCCAACGTCACACTCCGACTCGCGTCAACACAGTCGAAATCACACATTTCCATCGCCGCAACCGAATCACAAAGGAACGACACAAACATCCGTCGACAATCAGAAACGCATCCAAAAACGATGATCTCACAGTGATGGGGGAGCCAGTGTTGAGCACGCGTTGACCCCGGACGAGCCCCTCGGTTCCGTCCATAGCGATGGTCCTGACCATGTTCTCCCCCAGGTGCTGCGCCACCTCCAGCACCAGCCGGATGGAGTTGTCCAGGACCTCGAGCGCCGTCAAGATCGGGGGCAGGCCCTCGTCGAACCGCACGTCCACGACGGCGCCGATGACCTGGCAGACCTGCCCGATGGCGCCGGCGCCGGTGAACTCGTCCGTGATCCGGCCCTTGCCGCCCTCCTTCTTCGCCGGGGGGGCCGGCGCGGCCGCGGGGGCGGCGGCGGAGGTGGCGTACTCGGCAGCGCGGGTGAGGAGGTAGCCGAGGGGGAGGGGCGGTGGGGGGAGTGGATCGAGGAGGTCTTGGCGCTCGGGAAGGGAGATCGGTGGCCGGATCTCCGGGCGGAGGAGCGGAGGAGCGTGGATAAGAGCCTGCGTGAAGCCATGGCTGAGGCTTCAGGGAGGAGAGAGAAAGAGCTTTAGAGAGAGAGATGCTAGGGTTAGTGGACGCTTTGCTTTGGGGGTGTATTTTAACTACAGAGCTTCAGCTGTGCGTGGGGGCGAAGGTTCGGAAGATCGTCTACGGCCGGTCTCGTCGTAGCTACCCTGAGACGCGGCTCCGCAGCCTTACACGTCGTCGCTCGGGCCACGTGGCGGCAGATCTGGGTTAATGCGGGGAGAATCGGCGGTGAAGAGGGGTGGTGGATTTACCGTTTCTCCCATCTTCTATGACGAACCGCAAAATGGGAATATTCGTATTTGCGAAAGCTTTTTTTTTTTTTTTTTAAAGATTTGCAATTTCTGAATTCAATTTCTACGCCGGAAAAAGTTGGGTGGAATAAGAATAAAAATAAAAATGAAAATAAAAAGGGAAAAAGTGTGCGACATTGCCGAAGCAACGGTTGGTCAGAGGGGTAACGACGTGCCGTTTTTGGGGCTCTGAATAATTGCAAAAGTCCACCTTAACCTTAGCTACACTTTAACTTGAAGTTAGGAAAGTTTCTATCTCACCACACGAGAGGCATGAGACTTTCTGTCTGTCTTCTCTACATGAGAAGTGGAGAAGGAAACAAAAAAAGGTATTTCTATGTTATTTATATAATAATAAAAAAAAACAACTCTTTATAATCAACACAAAGTCATGTGGGTCAAATAGAGTTTTTGTTGTAATTGACATTGACCAGTTATGTGAGCTAGTAACAATTACATAAGATAGTCATCAACAATAATAAAAAGAAATGCTTGTCGATGATCGTGGATGATAATTATTGATAATCATGAAATATAGCATCGAGGTATAATGGCGAGTGATCGACGGACATCTTGCTTCGATACCAAAATCAATCTTGTAAACTTTACTAAGTGTTGGACAAAAAAGAAATGAAAAGAGATGGAATGAATATGTCGATTAATGGTATGGATCTCTGCAATGATGATGTAACCGTAAACAATAAGATGACATCAACAGGTAGTCAAGGAGCAATCAAGAAGACATGTCCACGCTGAGCGCAAGAAGTTGGTGACCTAGATTATGATGTCAATCGGAGACAAAGTTATAAATTGACGGTTGAGTGACAGTGGCCTAGCAAGTTGTAACCATTTGTGAATGAGATTGGCATGCAAATAAGAGACCTATAAGCTCAAAAATGTAGCTACAACTTATTTAGTATAATAATCATTAACGGGAGGTTATAATTAGGGATTATATATGTGGCGACATGTAATTATTGTAGTATACACATCAAGAACAAAACTTCAACGTAGCTTTTCAGTTTATCAATATTAATATCTTTTACGTTTGTGTCATTTGTAGTCTAGTCATTTACTTTTAATTTATTGTTCATTTTCTTTTTCATATCCATTCAATTACTATTCGGAATCACCACTAAGCCATCTAACCAAAAAGCCCAAAGACGAACCTTTCGTGAAATGTTTTTCACTATTTGGGTCAACGCCCATTTTTGGTGAAACACATGCATAAATTCCTCGCACTTGAGAGCAATATGTTGATGGGCAAGTTGATCAAAGATGGGACCTTTTTAGCAAAATTTTGTCAAATAGTGCCTTGCGACACTTATTAAACAAATATACAAGAAAATTGTATAATTTTAAATGCATTGATTGTTCTCACGATATACGCAATCCATGCCTACAAGTTGAACTGTTCGTAAAAATGTTTGGTTCAGTCGTATGATACTATTGTAGAGGTAGCAAGTCATATGTTATACTCCAGAGAGACTATTACAACGCAAACCCATAGCCTATTTTTCAATATCTAGCATATCTGACTTTGTTCTTGTTCCTCATCAGACTCTGCTCGCAGTGCTGTAACTCTATCCAGGGCTTTCTTTGCCTGAACAGAAGGAAAAAGAGTTGCAGAAAGTATTGAAAAAGTACAGAATCAGTCCATCTGCACAAGAGACAGCTTGGTGATGGTTAATTACCTCCTGATCCCAGTTGGTACCTGCATTCACCGCGATGAGCGCCATGACTTGTACCGAGAGCCCGCACACGATCCCCATCCATAGACCCTGTTTCATGACCAATAACCTGGACTTCACCAATGCCGAACGAACGAGTATTTGTGCATAGACGTGTACAGAGATTCATACCATCCCTCCAACATGGAAACCAAAAGCAAACAGTACGGCACAAGGAATCGCCACGACGTAATAAGCCCCGAGGTTTATCCAAGCACAGAGATTCTGCCATCCACATCCTCTTGCGGACCCTGTGAACGATCATCGTCATTATACGTGTGAAGGACTTGGAATGGTAATCCGGACAGCATGTGAAGAGGTTAAGACAGCAATTCCTGTGCTATTCGTAATCAGGAGATCTGATATGCACGTGACACTACCCTAAAACTAGCCGCTTATGGAATGAAAATACGATCAAGTGGAATTGAATTCTGGACCTGAAAGGACGCACTGGATCCCATCCAGGAAATCCGAGAGAGCGAGGAGTGGTATAACTCTGGCAAAGTACTTGATAACTTCTTCTTCGTTGCTGTACAGCTTCCCCAAGACATGGCATACCAAAATCGTCACGATTCCAACTACAGCACCCTCCGTGATGGCAATGGCAATCATAACTCGGAATGCCAAGCGGGCAACTGAAGCGCGGCCTGCGCCTAATTCATTCGATACTCTAGTACTGCATGAAATGAACGCTCTTAGGAGAGTCTTACATATTCACATTATTCATTTTTGTCCAAATGTATGAGCTAGGATCGATGACAGATGTTTTTATTCTATCTAATTCTCGATAAATAAACAGATGATCACACATTTGGCAGTCAAGAGTATTAGTGATACTTGTCATCATAGAATCTGATTTTTTAGCCTGAACTTACAGTTCTAGAAATGCATCTCAGAAAAGGCAATGCCAAGCAAAATTAGTTCTCTTCTTTTTGTTTCTTATTCATAATAAGCAGCAAGTGAAGTGAAATAACTCAATGAACCTGATTGCTCCGCCGAGACCGACAGAGATCATGTAGACCATCCAGCAAGTGTTGAGGCTGTGAAAAAATAAGGACATGAAGGCAGTTCTGAGCTTATCATTCCATGGAAAAGGACACTCTCTGGCTATAATGCTTCTAGTTGCTCAGTGCTTTTCGCTTCATACCTCATCGATAACACAGATGTCTCTAGTTTCGGATTTGGCAGAAGACCCGATAGAAGAACAACCATGTCAAAGGACCAGTACTCTAAACTGCGAAAGAAAGTAAATCAAGAAACAAGTGATGTGACTACACTAATGCAAGGCTACGACTCTCACTTCTGGAATAGGGGTCTGATCAATTATCGTCAAAACATTCAACAAAACAAACGCTAATTTTTTCTTTCGATCATAATTTTTGGCATCACATTAATTAAGGTAAGCATAAATAGGTACTCACCAAGTCATAACTGCTGAAGGAACAGCAAGCTTGACAAAGCTAGCAATGTCACGCAAGGCCTCTTTGGTGAAACCAGTCCAAGTTTTGATGCAAGCGGGAGAGAGTTTCATGTAAATCGCCAGCATAATAACATTGATCCAATTCGAAATCGAGTTTGCCAAAGCAGCTCCTCTGCAACCTAGTCCAAACTTCACGATGAAGACATAACAGATGACTATGTGAAGAGAAGCAGAAATCAAAGAGCTCATCATCATAGGTAAAACGTTATTCTGCGTCTGCAAGAACCGGTTCAGACACTGGAGGAGGCCATACGCAAATAGACTTGGGATCATCCAACGATTGAAAATTCCCGCTTCCATGGAAATCTCGATGTCTTGGCCAAAAGCTATGAGAATGTTGGAGGTGTAGAGCCATATGACTGCAAGAGGAATGCTTAGGCATAGAAGCGTAAGCATAGCTCGCTGCGTGTGAACTCCTAGCATGTGATACTGTTTGGCTCCATAGGCTTGGCCACATAATGTCTCCAATGCACCTCCCATTCCAGACTATCACCAGGCATTTCCATTACAACAAATTAGTTAGCGAACAAATTGAAAATCTAAGTTCACTCAACCTTGGAATTATGCTCAAAGAACGGTTGACATGAGCAGATGTAACATGTCACGCGTGGAAATGTGACACCTGAGAATCATGATACATGTTTAGAGATAAGGATAGAGAAACCCGGGAGATTAGTTTTAGAAAAGTTTAACCGGGGCTTCTTCACATTAGCACCAGAATGTCGTCTCAAAGCAATCAATCGAACTTCTTTTCAGTTCGACTTGATGTTAAAGTAAAATTGTGCACTTTACCTATAAAACTATCTTGTAATATGTCAATTTATTTCATATCTTGCTCGATTTTTGTATCTTGTGCTGAGTTCTCACCTTCATCAGTACACATTTTCATCTATTACTTTGTCTATTCCTCTCTTTTAACCAGCAAGACCATTATCAGAGACAATGACTCACCACCAACGCCACCACAGCAACTACTGCTATGAACTAATAGGAACATGAATGTTAAAGCATAATAAACGAGGCATGAAAAAGTGACGAAATAGAGAGTATACCAAGACACTCAAGCCGGTGACTGAAGCGAAGGCAAAGCCCATGGACGCGCCGGAGAGAGGGAGCTTCCCAAGATGGCCCACGAACATGGAAGAGATCACCGGCACGCTCTCCTGCAACATGCTCATTCCGATCAGTGGCCCCGACAACCATAGCTGCTTCTTCACTTCCTCGGTTATGATCACGTGACTCCCGTCTCTTCGAACCAAGCTCGATGAACATGCTGCATCATCGTTGTCGTCGTCGTGTTCGTGTTCACGATCTCGGTTTGGGTTTTGGATAAGAGGAGTTTCAAGAAGAGCCGGTTCATCATTTGCTTGATCTCCTCCTCTTCCTCCCATGTTTTCTTGGGTTCAGTCAACGAGAACCTCTCCCAATCTCTACCACCTCAACAGGTTTGGCTTGTCTCTGTTTACGCATGCTTATTCCTGAATTATTTGCAAGGCGACAAAAAAATCGGCATCCATAATACAGTTTAATTAGACCGGTTGTTGCTATCAACGACATAAGTTAATTGAGTATTAAATTGAAGTGTCTATCCATCTTGGTTATTTCTACATGAGTGTTAGCACATCATATTTTTCTATACCAGCATTGCAAGGAGAGAAGAAAGGGGGAACTGATAGCACACAGGAATACCAATCCGCAACGCCAGCTGAATGAGGTTATTAATCACAAAACCATGCTTCCTTTGTCTAGTATCCCATAGAGAAATCCATTTCGCGGAAAATGAACGATTTAAAATATATATTTTGAAAAATAATCACATGATTCACAAAGGTCCACCAAGGCCGGCCATGGGACCTAGGTGCCCATGTCTTCATCCCCGGTGCCTAGTTTGGGATCCATTGTGGCTAGACTTGGGACTGTAGTGCTCGTACTCAATTCACGATTACTCATTTGCAAGTTACTAGCGCCTAAATAATGTGTATCTATTTAAAAACTTAAATTAAATTACATATTTTCTATTTCATTTTCAAGTTTCAATCAAATATTGAAAAATCATTTTGTTAGAATATAGTAAAAGAATTACAGCATTTCACTATAAAATACATATTGATCAAGTGATAACATTGTTGCTTGTTCATATAGGAGACCATGTTTCAATTATTGATGCATGTCAAAAGTATTTTTTAGACAAAAGAGGCTTTATAAAACCTTAAGGACCTAGGCACGGGCATTGAAGTCTTGGCTCAGCTTTGAGGGACCTAAGGCAAACCTCTATAACCCGACCACAAGCATTAGGATCTCCAGCCCAATATCAATGGGCTTGAGATCGAAACTTGTGGACCAAGGTACAAGCATTGAGAATGGGGCCCGACCTCTATGGACTCAGGCATGGCCATGAGGTTTGGCCTCATCACGATGGAACTAGGTTGGACTTTGGTGATTTTGGTGTAGAGACGAGTAAGTAGTAAGGTGAGTATCGATTTAGGGTCAACTCTAGACCAACTCTAGACCGGTCCAACCTTGTCTATCTTGGTTCAGTTCATAGAGAGATTATGTCAATTCTTAGTACTGAGATCCTTAGACTAGTATTGTGCGGGTTGGTCATTGATCTTGAGAGTCTAGGGATGGTTCAACCTGGACTAACCCTGACTATATATATTATATTATATAATATACTTTTATATATGATATGTTTTAGATATATTAAATCTTACATATAATATTCCCATATCTATTCTAAAGAGCAAAGCCCAACTTAAACGGCATCAAACATTGTCCTTGTCCTCCAATACTCTTGTTTTCCTTTCTTTTTTATTCTCTTCTTTCTTCTTTATTTTCTTCAACTTTTACTTGAAAGAAACAAATTTTCACTCATAAGCAACATTCGTGGCGCTCACCTCACTCATCGCTCAGCACTTGCGTGGCTCACCTCGTGGCTCATCCTCATCTCGCGGCTCATCCCTATTAATTGATATATAATTTAAAATAATATATTTGTCTTTTCAAGATATACAAAAAAAAAAATTAGTGGTTGGTCTCAGGTTGATTATGGAACCGGATCGAACCCATAGAGTTGGTCCAGTCCTCGATCCCAGACTCAATTGGATTGATCATCGATCCCAAAAATTAAATATCAACACTGTGCGAGTTGGTGTCTGGGTTAGGTGTTGGACTAACCCAATCCGGACCATAATCACCCTTAATAAGTAGGCATATTGAGTGGTGATCCAAGCCCAACCTCAATAAACTTGGCTTGCCTCTACTAGGCCCAATCTTGATGGACTTAGGTTCACCTTAATGGGCTTAGTCAAGCCTAATGTCAGTGACTTAAGTTCAGGAGCTGGGTACTAAGGCATGAACATCGGGGAACCTAGGAACGGGCACCAAATTCTCGGGTTGAACTCAAGGGACCTAGGCTTGACCTCCATGGACCTAGGCATGGGCATTAGGGTCTAAACCCCAGCCTCGAGGGACCCGAGCACAGCCATTCTAGACTTAGGCTCGACTATCGAGGAATGAGCCATACCATGATGGACTTGGGTCGAGCACCAATGACTTAAGAGCAAAAGTCGAATACCTAGGCACAACCACCAAGCAATCATGATGTCCCACACACACTTCAAGGCACCTGAGCAAGGCCTCTATGGACCTAAGCTTCACCTTGAAAAACACTTGCCCAGCTTCCATGGAGTTGAGCACAAGCATCGAGGTCCCAACCCTAACTTGAGGGAACTAGGTCTCACCTTTATGGACTCGATCTTGATTGCCGATGAAATAGGCTTGGCCTTGATAGACCTGAGCGAGGGTCTAATCACTTGGGGGGAAGAATCGAGTACCCTACCCCTGTGGACCTAGGCCTAACAAATGAGAAGTCGGGCCCGACCTTGATGGATCTAGGATAAGTGCATCAAGCCGAGGCATGACCATGACTTCTATGGACTTGAGCATCAGCATGCATAGAGCATTGCTTTTTGATTGAATGGCTTGAAATTGTAAAGCGCATCATTATATGGATTTATGACTCATTTTGCCATTTTTATTTATAACTCAAAAGAATATTATGTCACTAAGAGAGTTGATTGAAGATGGAACTTTTTTAGTAAAATTTTATTAAAAAATGCCCTTACGAAAGTTGTTAATCAACTAACTAAAGAATATAACAATCTCCAATGCACTACCTTCCCACGATTTGTCGAAGTGTTTATTTGGACTCGTAAAAAACTTAATTTTACTTTCCTTCTTTCTCCTTAAAACTTAAATATTATTTTAATGTAAAAACTTGGGAAAAAATTAGTTGCAAATCTGCGGGTCAACGTTTATATATTATAAAACTGTTCGACTCAATCAGTATAACTCTATAGTATACAGAGTGAGTGATATGTTCGTTTATAGACAGACTACTAGATCACACCTTGATCCATAGCCTGTTAGCTTTGTTCTTGTTCATCATCAGAAGGTGCTCGTACTGCTTTAGCTCAATTCACAGCTTTCTTTGCTTGAATAAGAAGAAAAATTGAGCATAAAGATGTACAGAATCAATCCATCTTAAGAGAGAGCTTCGGTGGGAGTCAATTACCTCCTGATCCCAGTTGGTACATGCATTCATCGAGACAAGCGCCATGACTCGTACAGGAAGTCCGCATATGATCCCCAACCATAAACCCTGTTTCAAGATCCATTACCTGGACAACAGACAAAGCGTTTGTGTGCATAAATGTGTAGAGAATATCATACCCTTCCTCCAAGATGGAAAACAAACGCAAACAGTATGGCACAAGGAATCGCCAGAGCATAATAAGCCCCGAGGTTTATCCAAGCACAGAGATCCCACCATCCGCATCATCTTGCGGACCCTGTTATCCATCATTCATCATAATCTGTGTTAGGGACTTAAAATTTAATCCATACAACACGTGAAAAGTTTAAGAAAACAATTCCTATGCTATCTGTAATCAGGAGATCCGAGATATACGCATGACACTATCCTAGAGTGGTAATGGAGAGAAACATATTTACTGGCCGCCGATGGAATGAAAATCTGAATAAGTGAAGTCGTGTTTAGGACTTTGAAGGACACACTGAAACCCATCCAAGAAATTTGAGAGAGCGAGAAGCGGCATCATTCTGGCAACATATTTAGGGGTTGTTTGTTAACATTTCTTATTTCTGTTTTTAAACGGCATCATTCTGTTCCAAATCTATTTTTTTGTTCGACATATTCAATAACTTCTTCGTTGCTGTACAGCTTCCCCCAAACATGGCATACCAAAATCGTCACAATTCCAACTATTGCATCCTCTGCGATGACAATGGCAATCATAACTCGCACTGCCAAGCGTGCCCCTGCACCGCGGCCTGCACCTAATTCATTCGACGCTCTAGTACTGCATGAAATAAACAGACTCTTAGGAGAGTCTTGCATATCAACATTTTTCCAGTTTGTCCATATATATTAGGATCAACCTCAAATTCTTATATCTTATCTAATTCTGGATTAGAAAAAAAAAAGATGATCAAAACATTTGGTAGTCAATGCTGTTGTCTCCTTCTGTAATACCGCATCAAGAGCACTTTGAGTTTGTCCTCACAGAATCCAATCTTTTACCCTCCCCTTATTGTTCTGGACATTTATCTCAGTGAAGGTAATGCCAAGCAAGTTTAGTTCTCTAACTCATAGTAAACTGCACAACAGAAACAAATGACTCAAACAAACCTGATTGCTCCACCCAGACCAAAGAGATCATGTAGACCATCCAACGAGTGTTGAGGCTGCAAAAATAAGAATATGAACGTAGTTCTGACATTCTCATTCCGTGAGAAAAGACAGTCCTGCTTATACATTTTTTTCAATTCATACCTAATCGATAACACAGATGTCTCCAGTTTCGGATTTGGCAGAAGACCCAATAGAAGAACGACCAGCTCAAAGGACCAGTACTCAAGACTGCGAAAGAAAGTAAATCAAAAGACAAGTATATGAGTGCCACCAGTTCAAGGCTGGGGCCCTCGCTTCTGAAATATGGGACTTAGATTAATACGGTCTGACCAACTGTCATCAAAACGCTTCAAAATAACCAAGCAGCTGCTAATTTTTCCTTTAATCATAAAGCTTAGCATCACATTAGCAAAAATAAGCACAGATAAGTACTCACCAAATCATAACTGCTGAAGGAACAGCAAGCTTGATGAAGCTAACAAGGTCAAGCAAGGCCTCTCTCATGAAACTGGTCCAAGTTTTGATGCAAGCGGGAGAGAGCTTCATGAAAATAGCCGACAGGATCACATTGTTCCAATTTGAAATCAAGTTCACCAAAGCAGCTCCTCTGATTCCTAGTCCAAACTTAAAGATGAAGACCCAACAGACGACTATGTGAAGCAAAGCAATAATCAGCGAGCTCATCATCATCGGTAGAACGTGACTTTGATTCTGCCAGAACCGGTTCAGACACTGAGGAGGCCAAACGCAAATAGAGTTGGGATCATCTAACGGTTGAAAATTCCTGCTTCCCTGGAAATCTCCACGTTTTGATGAAAGCTATGAGAATATCGGAAGTTTAGAGCCATATGACTGCAAGAGGGATGCTTAGGCATAGAAGCATAAGCATAGCTCGTTGAGTGTGAACCCCAAGCATACGATACTGTTTGGCCACACAATGTCTGCAATGCACTTCGCATTCCTAACTTTCATCAGGCACTTCGGTTGCAACGTGTTAGTCTGCAAACAAAATGAAAATCTGAGTTCATATAACCTAGGAATTATGCTCAAAGTATAGTTAATCTCAGCAGACGAAACATCATTTTTTACAAGCGGTGTCAGGCGTGGACATATGACACCAGAGAAGCATAATATATGTCTAGAGACAAGGCAACAAATTTAGCACCCGGACGTTGCCTCGACGCAACAGATTAAAATTCTTTTCCTTTCCAGTTCCCCTAATGTTGTAGTACGTTAGTTTATTTCATGTCTTGCTTGATTTCTGTGTTTTGTGCTGATTTATCATCTCCTTTAGAACATATTTAGAACGATGCACAATTAAAGTGATGGAATATAGAGTCGCGTACCAGGACACTGAACCCAGTGACCAAAGCAAAGGAAGTGGCCATGGATGCGCCGGAGAGAGGGAGCTCCCCGAGGTGGCCCACGAACATGACGGAGATCACCCGCACGCTGTACCGCAACAGGCTCACTCCAATCAGCGGCCCTGACAGCCCGACCTGCTTCTTCACTTCTCCGATGATGTTCGTGCCATTCTCGTCTCTTGGAACCGAGCGCTGGGAGAATGCTCCGTCGCCATTGTCATGTTCGTGTTCGTGATCTTGGTTTTGGCTTTGGTTTTGAATCCCATTGATTCCTGGATCTCCTCCTCTTCCTTCCATTTTTTTTCCCTGCTGTTACGTCGATGAGAACCGCTCTTTCGTCTCCACCGCTACAACAGGTGTCTCTCGGCTTCTTTCCTTATTTGGCAAATTAATTTAAAAAAAAAATGCAAATAAGTGTCTAAAGTAGGGCACACTTTCTAAAAAACCAGAGGTTCCGATTGAATTTCAGTTCGAATAAGAGTATGAAATCTAGTCTTATATAAGAAGCTCACCGTCCAGCCAAGTTTCTGTCGACTGTCTTTATTTGAGAAGGCAATTTTGTTTTAACTTTTTCAATTTTTATTCCTAGATTCGTGCTGAACAGTTGAGAAGCTGAAGGATCGGTATCTTGAAGAACAAATGGTGAACAATTCTCGTCCAACATTTTTCCACTACCTCAGATCCGGTCGCCCGACGACAAATCACTCCTCAACCCTTTCAAGCTCTTCCTCGCGAGCTCATCCTCAGCCAGAGGAGCAGGAGTTATGCTCAAAGCATAGTCGACCTCAGCAGCAGATGTAACATATCATTTCCTCAAATGATATAATATCTAGTAAGATTGAGTAGACCTTCGATTAATACCCCACAATTACTTGGAGTTGTACAAAACCGATATAATTTTCTTTTCTATTTATGTGCTTTTATAGTAATAACGACATGTTTGTGGATATAAATGCATCATTTTGAGGAGAGAAGCAAGGCGAGAATCTGATGGCACCCAAGTGCACCAAACCACATCGCAAGGCTGAATGAGGTTGTCATTCTTTATTCGTTTGACATCGCAGAGAGAATTGATCTGAACTGTCCAAGTACGAAATGTTCGAAGTCGCCCAAAACATCTAATCCTTATGACAAAGTTTCTAGGTGTACTCGCCCTTATAATTTCATCCGAGGATGTGCGGAACACGTTTCTCTCGAGTTACTGGACAACTTCACTCGGTACATGTACATTTTGAACGGCCTGAATTCTCTACCATCGTGTCTCCGCGTCGCCAAAACCTTGAGTCACCATTCTCCTTCCGAGCAGCATGGCCCCCTGATTGCGTTACCTTCTTTTCCCTACTCTCTCTCTCTCTCTGAAAGACCACCATCACCACCACCACCACCACCACTGCATGGGGGTGATCGCGTCTAAATCTCAAGTAACAGTAGCTAATGTTGCCGTGGCTGTTGTCCCCTTGCTACCCCCTCTCTCTCACATATCAGTTCAAAAAGAAAGACCGCCTCCGGAGCCATCATCTATGAAAGGCATTGTCCTCACATTGAGAGTTATTTCATATATACTTTTAAAAGCGTTTTGACTCAATCACCTACATTTCATCATTTATATAGTGTAAAATTGTTTGACTCGATCAATATCATTCTACTACATACATAGCAAGTGGTGTCTTTTTCTAGAGAGATTATTACATGACACCTTGATCCCATAGCCAGTTTTCAATATTTAGAAAATCTATCTTTGTTCTTGTTCATCATCAGAATGTGCTCGTTACTGCTTCAGCTCTATCAACAGCTTTCTTTGCCTGAAAAGAAAGGAAAAAGGTTGCAAGAGTATTAAAGATGTACAGAATCAATCCATTTGCATAGGAGAGAGCTTAGTGGGGGCCAATACCTCCTGATTCCAGTTAGTACATGCATTCACCGTAAGTAGTGCCATCACTTGTACAGAAAGTCCGCATATGATCCCCATCCATAAACCCTGTTTCAAGATCAATAACTTGGACATCACGTATGTTGAACAAACTAGCATTTGCATGCAAAACTGTGTACAGAGATTCATACCATCCCTCCAATGTGGAAACCAAACGCAAACAGTACGGCACAAGGAATCGCCACACCATAATAAGCCCCGAGGTTTATCCAAGCGCAGAGATTCTGCCATCCACATCCTCTTGCGGACCCTGTGATCGATCATCATCATAATCTGTGCTGAGGACTTAAAATTTAATCTGGACAACATGTGAAAAGGTTAAGAGAACAACAATTCCCATGCTATTTGTAATCAGAAGATCTGAGATATGCACGAGACAATCCTAACTTATAGAGAGAAATATATCTACTAGCTGCTAATAAAATCTGAATTAGGACCTGAAAGGACACACTGGAACCCGTCCAAGAAATCCGAGAGAGCAAGAAGCGGCATCATTTTGGCAACGTATTCAATAACTTCCTCTTCGTTACTGTACAGCTTCCCCCAAACATGGCGTACCAAAATTGTCACGATTCCAATTATTGCACCCTCCGTGACTGCGATGGCAGTCATAACTCGCAATGCCAAGCGCGCACCTGCAGCATGGCCTGCACCTAATTCATTCGACACTCTAGTACTGCACGAAATAAACAGACTCTTAGAAGTCTCACATATTAACATTTTTCATTTTTGTCCAGATGTATGACCTGGGATCAACCATAGATATTTATATTTTATCTGGTTCTGGATAGATAAACTGATAATCAAACATTTGGCAGTCAACGCTGCTGTCTCCATCTGTACCACGGCATCAAGAGTACTGTGAGACTTGTCCTCACAGAATCCATTTGGAAATGCATCTTAAAGAAGGTAATGCCCAGCAAGATTGGTTCTCTTCTTCTCTTTTTGTTTCTGAATCATAATATACCGCAAAAGTGAAGCGAAAGACACAACGAACCTGATTGTTCCACCGAGACCGACAGAGATCATGTAGACCATCCAACAAGTATTGAGGCTGCCAAAAAAAAAAAAGGAATGTATTTCTGAACTTTTTCATTCCATGAAAAAAGAATCCTGGTTATGCTTCTTCTAGTCGCTTAGTGATTTTTAATTCATACCTTATTGATAGCACGGATGTCTCTAGTTTTGGATTTGGCAGAAGACCCGATAGAAGAACAACCATCTCGAAGGACCAATACTCGAAACTGACAAGAAAGTAATCAAGAGACAAGTGAAGTGAGCACACTAAATCAATGCTAGGACTCTCACTTCTGAAATTGGAGGTTAGAATTACACAATCTGATCAATTATAGTCAAAACACTTCAAAAAGGCAACTCAATAGCTAATTTTTTCTCTTTATTATAAAAGTTGGCATCTCATTAACAAATCCGAGCACAATTAGGTACTCACCAAATCATTGTTGCTGAAGGAACAGCAAGCTTCACAAAGCTAACAATGTCATGCAAGGCCTCTGTCGTGAAACCGGTCCAAGTCTTGATGCAAGTGGGAGAGAATTTTACATAAATCGCCAGCAGAATCACATTGTTCCAATTTGAAATTGTGTTAGCCAAAGCAGCTCCTCTGGTTCCTAGCCCGAGCTTAAAGATGAAGACCCAACAGAGGACCATGTGAAGAGAAGCAGTAACGAAAGAGCTCAGCATCATAGGTAAGACGTTATTCTGCGTCTGCAAGAACCGGTTCAGACATTGGAGGAGGCCATATGCGAATAGACTTGGGATCATCCAACGGTTGAAAATTCCGGCTTCCATGGAGATCTCGACGTCTTGGCCAAAAGCTCTGAGAATGTCGGAGGTGTAGAGCAATACGACTGCAAGAGGGATGCTTAGGCATAGCAGCGTAAGCATAGCTCGTTGCGTGTAAACCCAAGCATGTGATACTGCTTGGCTCCATAGGCTTGGCCACACAATGTCTCCAACGCACTTCCCATTCCTAACTATCGTCAGACATCTTGGCTACAACAAATTAGTTCGCAAACCAAAATACACAGATCTAAGTTAACACAACCTACAAATTATGCTCAAAGTATAGTCGACCTCTGCAGATTTAACAAGTTATTTCCACAAGCGGCATCAGCCATGGAAATTCAACACTGGAGAAGCATAGTTCTATAAAGACAAGGATAGCAAAACCTCGGAGATAAGTCTCAGAACTTCTACGATTCAGCACCCGATCGCCATCTCGAGGCAAGCCAATCAAACTTCTTTTCCTTTTGAATCCGCCTAATGCTATGGTAAAGTTCTGTTTGTTTACCTAAAAACACTCTCCGTTGCGACATGTCAATTTACTTCACGTCTTGCTCCATTTTTGTATCTTGTGCTGAGTTATCATCTCCTTCAGTACACATGTTCCTCAATTACTTCGTCTATTCCTCTCTTTTAACTAGCGAGACCATTATCAGAGACAAGGACGACGACGACGACGACGACGACGACGATGACAAGAACAACTAACTGCTACGAACTGATAGGAACATGAATGTTGCCATGTATGGAGAGTCGTACCAGGACGCTGAACCCGGTGACTGAAGCGAAGGAAGTGGCCATGGACGCGCCGGAGAGTGGGAGCTCCCCGAGGTGGCCCACGAACATGACGGAGATCACCTGTATGCAGTACTGCAGCAGGCTCACTCCGATCAGCGGCCCCGACAGCCATGCCTGCTTCTTCACTTCTTCGAATATGATCGCGTGAGCCGAGCCGAGAGAAGATTTTTCGCCGCCACCGCCTCCGATGTCGTCGCGTTCATGCTCGCGATCTCGGTTTTGGATCAGAGGGGATTCGAGGAGAGCCGCTTCATGGATTTCTCGATCTCCGCCTCTTCCTCCCATTCTTTCTGGAAAGCCGCCAACGAGAGATGCTTGACAGGTTTGACTTGGCATGGGTTTTGGCCTCCTTCGTTTTTTGGTTTGTTCACGTAGGTTCGTTCGCAAATTATTAGCAAGCAAACAAAAGTTCCGGCTACTGACCAAAAAAAACGAAAAAACGAAAGTTCCGGCTTAATTACCAAAAAGCCCTAAACATATTAAGTTTGTACCAAATCAGCCATAAACAATTCAGATCGATCATTTAGTCCTGTATGTTTTGATAATTTACCATGATAGTCAATCCGTTTAATTTTGATTAGAAATTGCTGATGTGACGCCGCTTGTTTTATGCGACATAACTAATATTGACGTAGATTATTTTTTGAATTTTTTATTCATTTTCTTTTCTTTTCCTTTTTTTTTTGCTCTTTCATTTTGGCCAACGAAAAAAGGAAAAATAAAAAATTAATCCAACAAAATCGGAAAATTTTGTCCTCATCATTGCTAGTTATGTTACATAACATGATCAATGTACACGTATTGATCAAAATTGATTGGATAAATTAGTGTGGCAAAACATAAAAGGGTTTAAGACTAAATGGATTAAATTAAATGGTTTAGAATTAAATTAGTGCAAATATAATAATTTTAAGATTTTTTTAATAATTTCTCCTGAAAATTTTCGCTCTCCATCAAATAAATACAATTTAATAAGACAATAGGTTGCTATAAATGACATCAATTTACTTGAGTTTAAATTGAATTAATACATATACAATAGGTTTAATGTTTGTACATATTTGTCCTTTATACATTTCATTGGCACAGCATATTATTTATACCCCATCAGAGTAGTCCCAAAAGTCTAGTTAGAACTCAAGCCTAAGTTGATCTTAGACTAACGATCACTTTTGATTATTGTGTTGAGTCGAGTAAATTTAGGCTCCAATTGTCGTAATTTATTCTACCTCTAATTAAGCTCGAACTTAGAAATTTGAAGCTCGGTTGAGCCGTAGAAAAGATTCTCCAATTCGATATAGTTTTCTTTTTCTTTTTATTTATGCGCTATCATACAATGATAATTATATATTTTGTATTCATAATTGCATCAGCATGAGGAGAGAAGAAATGTGAGAATTGACAACATTGCTAGTGTCCAAATTAGTATTTTCCTATCAAAATTGATCGGATGAACTCAATAGGCAAGAAGTGAAAATGTTTAGGATTGAATTAGCAAAATTAAAAGATTTACGATTGAATTAGTAAAACTAAAAGGTTTATGATTGAATTGGCAAAAACGCAATAAATTTAGATTTTTTGGACAAGTTTTTCCTAAGCACGCTAGTCCACGAGACAAAGCTGCGTGAGGTTATCAATCACCTAATCATCGTTCTTTTTTGTTTTCATGTCCCGGGGGCTGTCATAGAGCAATCTCCTTTTCCCCTCCTTCTTATGACCGTGACAGCTGATTATGCTATGGAGAATTGATCAGAATCATCTAAGTAAGAGATGATTCTTGAAAACCCGGGTAGATCGAAAACCCGGACTGGCCGGCCCGGATCGGCCCTATTTTTTCAGACTTTGGTAGGACTGGGCCCGGCCACTGGGCCCAAAATATTCCCTTTTTTTTTTTTTTTTTTTTTTCCCGTTCGGGTGGTTTCGGTTTTTCGTGTTTTAGATACACGAGTCCGAGTGGCCCGGCCTGGCCCTATTCATATATAAAAAATGAAGTTCCTATAGGTATAACAGAGACCAAACCAGTAAACGCTAGAGAACCCACAACACACAGTGACACGTTACTGCTGTAGTCGGTTCACTTTTCACAAAGTTTTGTCCTCTATTTGTGTGTTCTTTCTTTTGCTTTTGATGGAGTCCTTTGAACTGATTCTTCCTTGCGTGAGCTTAACAACTCCGATTTAAGGGGACAGATCCATTCCATTCATCCAAAAGAGAAGGGAAAGGAACTACATCTTTGCATGTGAGTTCAACTTGGAGATGAAAGTCTTCATTTTGGGACAGTAAAGTAAAATCAAGCTCGTGAGCTCATTATCCTAGATTAGGTAGGGTAAGTTAGTAGAATCCCTTTTCGATGTTCCCATGCTCTTCCCGCATGGCAATACGAGAGAGATAAAATCGTGGGTTTGGTAACTTTTAGGAAAAATCTTAGAGAAAATGCTAAAAACTTTAAGTTAAAAGGAGTTTTGTGAATTGTGAATTGCGTTCGGGTAATTGTAATTTAAAAGTCGTTTATGATATATATTTAAGCAAAATAATGTATGGGGGAAATTTATATTTATAAAGGACTTTTGTGATTAAAAAAAGAAAAAAAATAGTTGGTTGGCAAAGGGTGAGAGGCCGCTGGCAAATGAAATCTAATGCTAGTGACTGAGATCGCATTGTCAAACTCATCATCACAACATCTTCTCTTGCTCTTCATCTCAACCACCATCTCTCTTCTTGAGGACCACAAAGAAGCAAAAGCTTAGAGGTCCTGCACCTCCCCACTATCCTCAGTCGCTACCCCAAGGCTAGGCCCTCGACCTCTCCCTTTGCCCTCGTGTCACTGATGCCTCTCTTACTATCATCATCACCCCCCATGGGGACTCCCTCAGCGACCTCGACCTCTCCAAGTGCCGCGAAGTTACTAGGTTGTGGCCGCTTAGGAGACCCAAATCTGGGTCGCCATGCCTTGCGACCATGGCGAGGGGGCCACTGATGTAAGTCGAGCGACCCCCTACGAGTTGTGACAGCCCAGATTTGGGTCGGCATGACCCAGATCTAAGTCGTGACAATCTAGAAGGCGATCTCCGTAGGTCGCTGCGTCGCGTTGCGCAATCACAGCGAGGGGGCCGCTAATCTGGGTTGAGCGACCCCCTACAAGTCGCGGCAACTCAAATCTGGGTCATGGCGACTCAAATCTGAGTTGCAATGACCTAGAAGGCAACGTTCATCGGTCGTCGTGCCGCGCTACCACATCGAGGGGGCCGTCGATTTGGGTCGAGCGATCCCCCACAAGTTGTGCCAGCCCAAACTTGGGTCACCGACCTGCCGAGGTCACCTGACCCTCCAGCGACGATCGCTTAGGTCACTACGTCTGTCTAGAGTCTCTTGAGCCATCGCCGATCCCTCACAACTCAAGGAAGATGAATAGTGTCACAAAATGAGGGCAAAAATGAAAAATAGAAAGTTGATGAGCACAATTTCAAGGAAAAAAAAAAGTTGTCCCATGCTTAAGACAGCCTTTGTCTATTTTGGACTTTCAGCTTTCTAAATAGCCACTTTTTCTCATGGAAGTTTGTAAAATTTTTGCCACACATCCGATCAAAGGGCTTTTGGTGTCTAAAGTCCTTTTCAAATGCTACTTATTTCACTAGATCGGAGGCACCGGAGAGTGCGTCTCGTGTACTTATTTCACTGGATCGAATGCACCGGAGAGTGCGTTTCAGGCTTCGCCAGGTCTCGAAAGCCTCGCCTTTGACCTCGAGAGTAGGAATTCTGTTCTAAAGATGACGATGCTGAGGGCACAATAAAACAAAGGTCGGTCAACACCTCAAGTAGCTATCTCCTTTCCGAGGAGCATGGACCATTGCTTACGTTACCCTCTTTTCCCTTCTCTCTCTCTCTCTCTCTCGCTCGCTTGCTCCATTTGTCTAAGGGAGTCATCATCGTTGCTTTACCAGTTGTGCTCGTCGAATCTCTCTCTCTCTCTCTCTCTCTGTGTGACGCCACTCTTTTTTCTATCTAACTTTCAGATTTGCGAGCTAGAGCCACATAAGAGTTTCCAGTGAAACATGAAAGAATACGTCTATTCGGCATCCAAGTCGACATTCCAATGCCAACATAGTACTTTTGAAACATTTTAATAAAGATAGACGAACAAAGAACACATTAAAAAAAAAAAAAAAAAAAAAGATAATTGTCCAAAGTATTAAAGCTATTGTAAGGTGATTAATTTAATTCCGAATCTTTTTAATTAATTTAGTTCTAAATTTTTTGATAATTTGTCAATATAATCATTTCTCAATCTTGATTGGAAATCATTAATGTAAACGCAGCCATCTTACATGACATAATCATTGTTGACGTTAACGATTATTTAAAAAAAAATTAAATTTTCTTTCCTATTTTTTTTCCCTATTTCCCTCCACTAGTTGCTGAGTAGTAGAATAGCAATGGAAATCACAAAACCAAACAAAAGGTTGATAAAAAGTGGAGATTCCATGCATGGGGTAGATATGTCAAAAGCTGCTGAAGTGGGAGCACCAAAAGTACTTGCATCAAGATCAGGAGAAGACAACTCGGAAAATGAAAATTCAAGTATGTAATCTTTAGAAACTAGATTTAATGAAGAATTTGAAAAGAAGAAAATAGTAGGAAATGAGTCGAAAGGACAAATTGATAAGAGCATCTTGTGTTCCCAAAATGTAACATGACAAGAGATGCGATAGTGATTAATGATAGAATCCCAACATCTATACCTTTTTTGTGCTCGACATCACATCCAAAGAAAACAACATAGACGAGCACAAGTATCTTTCTTTGAGGCATAAAATTATGGTCATGGGTAAAATTGTCGTCCTCGAATAATGCCTAAGCATTTAGCATGAACTTGCTCCGAGGCACTTTGACAAAAGTTAACGGAGAATAAATGTGTCATGCGTATACTAATTTGGAATTTTTATTGATCCAAATATTATTTTAGAATAAATTTATCATAAGAATATTAATTTGAGGTTTTTCATGTTATTAAATCATTAATTGATCAACAGGGCTTTCAAGCTAGACTTTTTGACAATATTTAATGGAAGCTAACGAAAGATATATATGTCACGTGTTATTAATGTAAAATTTTATGATATAATTATTAATTTTAGATAAATTTATTGTTGGTATATAATTTGGAGTTTTTGTGATATTAACCTAATTATTTAAACACAAAGTTTCGAGAGATTGATATGTCCACATGGAGAAAATAGCGAGTGGTTGCTTCTCACCAAGCCATCATCCCACATGGATTGACTTTTTCTTGAGTTTAGCCAGTCACCACTTGACACGTGTATTGTGACTGTGCAATCACGAAAAATTAGAAAGCTGCTCATCAATTCTTTTTCTCTCTTGTCCTCCTCTAGCCAGAGTCGCCTTCGCGCGTCCATCGCGGACCCCCATCAAAGCCAACATTGGTGCACATCCAAACTATATTATCTCTCTGTCATCCTTGTTGTTAGCTTCGTCTTCACCGAAAGGAGTCCTCCATCTCCGTCGTCTTTGTGGTAATCTTTACCTATTTTTGACCTGAACAAATGGCCCAAAATCTGGAAAAAAATAGAAGTAATTGAAAAAAAAATCCAAGGAAAAATCTATGAGACAGGGAAGGGGAAGTGGGTCTCTCGGTTTGTCTTTTTAGCCATAAGATTTGACACTTGGAGGAGTTTACAGAATAACGCGGAAAAAAAATATCAGTGGGTCTCTTGGCTTGTTCTTTTGGTCAAACGTAGAAGATGTGGTTGCAGACAACTTGAGTTATAGGGAATCTGTGGAAGCTGGGTTATGGAAAATCTGGGAAGGTGGGAAAAAAGGGAAACCCAAAAACTTCAATGCTAAACGTCTCCTTTTTTCCAATTGTGGCTCATAGCTAGAATAGGAAAACAAAAGAAACCCAAATTTGAATGCTAAAGTTGACTTTGAAATTGACTTAGAAATTTACAATCTGCTCGTGACTCCCTCTATTAGTCTTCGTCTTCGTCTTCCCGACGGCCAACTTCCAGATCTGAAACAAAGCCTCGTCTATGGCCGTGGCAAGCGAGGTCGAGATTCTGATCGTTGGGCTCGATGGAGGGTGGGAACTCGGATCACGGCTGATGTGGCGACCATGGCAATGTGGAGGGCTTGCGGATGGAGGCTGGGGCGGAGCAAAGGGCTAGAATTTAATCAAAATGGCCAGAGCAACGGCTGCATAGGAGGAGAAAGAGAGAATTTTTTTTTTTAATTTGTTTTATTTATTTCCACATCCAATACATGTATCAAGTGGGTGATCGATTAAACTAAGAAAAAAACTTCACGTTAGATGATGACATGATGAGAAGTAATCATTGAAAATTTTGGACTTTACTAACATAAAAATCTTTAGAACACTATGAAAATGATAATTTTTTTGTAAGTCATAAATTAGAATGAGTAGACACCTTAGCAAGTTTTTAAAAGGCTCGAGGAGGAAATAGGCGGGAGAACCGTTCTGAGGTGAGAGACCCCACGTTGTCCTCCGTATTCCCTCTCTGTCGGGAAGACAAAGATAGACAGTAAATTTGAGGGTCTCAAAGTAGTGAAGGTAGACACCACGTTAGGACTTCGATTTTGACTACCGTCGGATAGGTAGGTATAATAATCTCCCATGCCTGGGGTGAGTGAGGATGGATAAAATACCCAACACATGCCTTACGGCTAGAGCCGTTAAACGGGTGGGTCGGGTCGGGTTTGGGTCGGGTCATTAATGGGTCGACCCAAATTGACCCATTAATCCATTTGTGACCCATTTATATCTAATGTAAATTTTTCGACCTATACCCGACTCATGCCCGACCCATACCCGACTCGACTCATATTAATAAAATATTTTTATATTTAACCAAATTTAGAAAAACTTATTCTTACGTTTTTTTTTTTTTAAAGATTATATTACTAAAAAACTTCAAAGCAATACAAATCCAATCAATAATTTTTTAATTTTTTATAATTTTTCAAAAAAATTATTTATTATATATATTTAAAAACTAAAATAGTTTTATACATTGGACAATTTTTATAATTTGTAAAATAATTATTTTAAAAATTGAATTTTAATTATTTATATTTTTATTAAAAATCTAATTTTAATTATGTTTATTTTTTAAAAAAATTAAAATTTTAATTATTTTTATCTTTATTTTTAAATATGATTTTTAATTTTTAATTTTTTTTTTTTTGTTCTTCTTCTTTGGCCGGCCCCGCTTGACCACGGGCGAGCCTCGAGCTCGCCCGACTCGCCGACGCCGGCGAGCTCACGGCTCGCTAGATCCGGCAAGCTTAAGCTCACCCCTCGTTGGCATCGGGCGAGCTCGAGCTTGCCCCTCGCCGGATCTGGTGGGGCTCGAGCCTCGCCCGACGCTGGTGAGTTCAAGTCTCGCTAGATCAGCGAGGCTCGAGCCTCACCGAGCATTGGCGAGGCCTCCGCCTCGCCGGATCCCGGCGAGCTCGAGGCTTGCCTGGCCGGTCGCCGGCCATCGCTGTGCCGGCGACAAGAGGAAGAAGAAAGAATAAAAAAAGAAGAAAGAAACCACCGCCTGCGGTGACCGCGATGGTTTGAGCTCTCTCCCCCTAACGCAAGGGGAGGAGTTCAAATCCTCTCACGGATCGCTAGGGATTCTTAAGTGTGGCGTCGGGGTGGTGGGTCCTCCGCTAGCGTCACTCCAGGGGTTTCTCTCCCATTGTCGGCCGTGCGGGGGTTCCCGGGTCACCAAAAAAAAAAAAATAATAATTACAATTTTGATTTTTATAAAAAAATTTTTGTAAAGTTAAAGAGAGGAGAGAGAGATTGTGAGGTTTTGAGTGAAAATAAATAGGTTCATTTTTAATGGGTTGATAAATGGGTCATAAACGGGTCAGAGAGTTGACCCATTTAAAACCCATATATCTTAGTCTTGACCCATTAAAGTTCATTATGGGTGCTTTATGAAATAAAGCTTGACCTATTAATGACCCATTTAACCATAAATGGGTCCATAAATTGGTTGCACAGCCCATTTAACACCTCTACTTACGGCATGGTTCCCAATCACCGGCTAACACAGTACTCCTGGTTGGGATCCGTGCCTCACGGCATGATTTACTCTATGAGAATTTATAATTATTTTTATTTAATTTTTTATGATTTAGAATAAATTATTGACCTCATAAAAAATTAAAAATTATTCCACCAATCATCTCTGGAATATTTTCTCGGCCACGCGAGTTTCTCAAAACCACGAGATGCGTGCGTCATGGTTGACTCATTTTGTCTCTAAAGAGTCCAGAAAAGCACGACCGCTAAAAGATGTACACGGTAATCCTCCGCCAAAACCACTCCTAATCACTCACAAGACACCACCTACTCCAGGCAGCCCGGCCCCTCTCTCTCTCTCTCTCTCTCTCTCTGTCAGAGTCTTCATATTAAAAGGGAGTGAGCGTAGGCGGCCGAGAGCGCCAAATCCCGCCGCTCTTTCCTTCGTTCTATCTTTTCCCGTCTTTCCATGGACGAAGAAACGAAGCAGAAGATGGAAGAGAGGCTGCTGGCGAAGAGGGAGGAGGGAGAGCGCAAGAGCGACGGCATCACGTGGGGAGGAGTGACGGAGGAGGTGAAGAGGGTGGGGAGCATAGCGGCGCCGATGGTGGTGGTCACCTCGTCGCAGTACTTCCTCCAGATGGTCTGCGTCATGATGGTCGGCCACCTCGGCGAGCTCTCCCTCTCCAGCACCGCCATCGCCATCTCCCTCGCCGGCGTCTCCGGCTTCAGCCTCCTCGTTCGTACCCCTCTCTTTCCCCTCCCTTCACGTTTTTGACTCTTTGTTTTGGATTATTTTACCGTGGTGCAATATTTCTTACCGGACGAGCAATTTTAACATCGACCCATGATCAGTGACCACTTGTTTGAATTACACGTGTGCCATCTGTTTCCATATGATCAATCATATGCTTCCTTATGCTCTCAATAATGCTGCACTTCAGCTAAACTTAAATTTCACGTAGCAGACTCAGCGATTTTTTCACTTTCGTTCTTTTCGAACAAATGAACTCCACGAGCCATGATGATAATAGCGACAACATGTGTGTCAGAGGCTCAATCTCGATGATGATTCCGTGGATATTGATGTAATCAGTTTGCTCGAAACCACGCACGACCCTTTGAAGCATCTGCCTGTGCCAGTTGAATCTGTGAGGTTGGATCTTTGAGGTTCCCGAGGGCATCATTGGCACATGACTGGTGCTGAATAGTCCAAGATGGCGGCTAGTTTAGTAATACTTTCTTCTTGACGATGGCTTGACTTGGCCCGCTTAAGTTGGTCTATGTCGTATTAGAAACGGTGCAAAAGTTAATAATGAATTAACCCGAGTTGGTGAGAATTGGAAAAAAGCTCGTCCTGTCTTTAATCAGTGACGTGCTCTTCAACAGTGTGTTAGAGACATGGATTTGATTCTGATGGGACGAAATCGCATTATTGATGTTTGAAGTAAGTGAGTGGTATTCATTTTACCGACAACAATTTTTTAACAGTATATTATCAGTCAATTCAGTATTAGCGTGACCCCATGTGCTTTCTCAATGGGTTCCTAGAGTTGCACATGCAACAGTACTGAAATGAGCTTGTTACATTCGGTGCCCTTCTATCGGTTAAGTAGCTCGTGTTATATCTTCAAAACACACAGCACGTAGTCATTCTATGAATATGAGAGTCCAGAAAAAGCTATTGTGCTATTTTAGAAAACTGATCAACGATGATGATGGACTGCATATTGATGAAAAAACTGGCAATTCCATCAATTTTGGTTGCTTTTATGGGACATATGTTCATGCTAGTCTGTATGAACGAATTTTGATATATGGCTGCATGGGAGATATAAATTTATTCATTTACAGATGGCTAAACTTCTTAGTTCATTATTCTGCAACAACAGCTTGGCATGGCCACTGCCCTGGAAACGCTATGCGGACAAGCCTACGGAGCTCAACAATACCAGAAGCTCGGAACACAAACATACACGGCGATCTTCTCTCTGACCTTAGTGTGCGTCCCGCTCTCTTTTGTCTGGTTCAACATGGGCAAACTCCTCCTGTTGATGGGCCAAGACCCACTGATCTCACGTGAGGCGGGTCGGTTCATAGTGTGGCTCATCCCTGCGCTCTTGGCATATGCGGCACTCCAGCCACTGGTCCGTTACTTCCAGACCCAGAGCCTCACCACTCCGATGCTCATAGGCTCCAGTGCCACGCTCTGCTTGCATGTGCCTCTCTGTTGGGTCCTCGTGTTCAAGTCTGGGCTACATAACGTTGGAGCTGCATTGGCATTGGGAATTTCTTATTGGTTGAATGTGACATTTCTCGTGCTGTACATGACGTTCTCTAGTGCGTGCCAGAAGACACGTGCACCAGTGTCAATGGAGATATTCCGAGGCATTCAGGAGTTCTTCCGATTCGCTGTTCCATCAGCTGTCATGATATGGTAACTTATGTTCATCCCCAAGTGCTACTTCTGTGCGATATTCTTTGTTTTCTAGTAGCAGTGCATGTGTATATGCTGTTTATATTGAAGGATGACTGACGCTAGGTCTAGTAAGACTACCCTATGTATTTTGTATACTAGCAGTAACGGAAGTGATGGGTTGTAAATGGGTTTTGAATATGACCCATTTGTTTCACTTGAAGTCTACCACATCACTTCATGTATCCATTTATTATACCGCTAGACGTACACCTAGCTTAGTCTTGCATTCCTCTTGATTGGAAAATGAACTTAACTCATCTTTTTTGTTTTACCGTTTGAGATATTTTCTGTTGATGGAGTTTCTTTCCGTGTACTCGTTTGGATGGATCGTAGCCTTGAATGGTGGTCATTTGAGCTGCTCATCCTGCTTTCTGGGCTTCTACCGAATCCACAGCTTGAAACTTCAGTTCTCTCTGTGTGGTATGTCCTGTCTTTCATGTTACTTTTATCATGACTTGACCAACATCTGATTTTAGAGCTGTGTATAAATCTCGTGTCCTAATTCACTGTTCTTGTTTAATCTCATGGATAGTCTCGGGACGATATCAACACTTTACGCAATACCATTTGCAATTGGAGCTGCTGGAAGGTTTGTAAACTCTTCATTTAGCCTTTTGGGGCATGTTGGACTGACCCCCATAGTACCATTGGAGTGTTCTAACAACACCCTCACTCTTTTTCGCTGCCTTTGTTCAATAACAGCACGAGAGTGTCCAATGAATTGGGAGCAGGAAACGCGCAGGCAGCTCGTGTAGCTGTCTATGCAGTATTGCTTGTAGCAATCACTGAAACAAGCATTATGAGCACAGTCTTATTTGCAACTCGTAAAGTCTTTGGTTACGCCTTCAGCAACGAAAAGGAAGTCGTGGACTACGTTACAAAGATGTCTCCTCTTGTTTGCCTGTCCGTCATTATAGACAGCTTACAAGGTGTCCTTTCAGGTATCACTCGATCTCTCTGTATCAATGGAGAAAACTTTGTCCAGATTTGATCTCGATAGACCCAACCATGGAACTGTGATTTAGGAACAAGGAAGCCTACACTAGATAATTCGATCGCCTCCTCAATCGATTACTATGCAATGTTTTTCTTTTCCCTCTCTCGTGATGTTGTTTGACTTGATCAGGTATTGCGAGAGGATGCGGGTGGCAACACATTGGAGCTTATGTGAACCTGGGGGCATTCTATCTGTGTGGAATTCCAGTTGCTGCAACATTGGGATTTTGGGTGGGATTGAGAGGAATGGGACTTTGGATAGGGATTCAAGTGGGTGCTATTGTGCAGACATCGTTGCTCTCAGTCGTGACCTGTTGCACAAATTGGGAAAAGCTGGTAATTTTATTTTATCCTCTACTACTCAACTCAACAACATGCCTTGCGGATGACTTCTTAGCAGCTATACCTTCATAAATCTAGACGAGGAGGAGTTTGGGACATCCCTAGACCCTCTTTCTAGCCATGGTGCAATGGTCAAAAGTTATACATGGCTTTTCATTGGAAGTGCAATCAAGTTTTTTCTGTCATCAATTCTTCAATTCTTCCTTAGTGGCAACCTTAAGAAAATTTCCTCGCTGTCTTGCAAGGACTTGATTGCACGATTCAATAAGATTTAGAAACTAATTGTTCTCAACTGAAGGATTTAGATCAGTAATGGATTTGTTCATGTTAGTTGATCCTGTCGTCAGAAAATGTTTTAATGTAATTATAAAGTATTCATTGAACTAGGTATCAGTTCGTGTCGATGTGTAAAGTCGTGCCATGTTATGTTTTGTCGATTGTGAGTTTCTCTTGATAATTCCTGCTGTACTCGGCTCCGCATTCGCCTATGATCTTAGGTTCCAGCCGAAGGAATTAAGCTGGTGCTAAACGTGCTTTTGATGTTGCAGGCATGCAAAGCAAGGGAGAGAATATTTGACGGAAGCTTTTCAGCCGATAATGGATCGATTATCTGAGCTCAAGCAGACTTGCAACCGAGAGAATGATCATATTGCAATTCACAAGCTTTCCAGTTTGCTCTTGATTTCAGTGATATCACGTTCATAGATTGCACTGAATCACAGGGGGCATCTGCAGACGTACGCAATTTTCTCTCAAATTCACTGAACAAGGTCACCATATCCGCACAAATGTCCAACCCCTGAACATCAGCCAGCATTCAATAATCACAAAGCATCAGTCATATGTGAACATCTGTCATTCAAATAAGAGTAAGGGTAATTTCATTGCCCTGCCCGAAATGGATAATGCTCATCATATCGAGTCATTAGACAGGTTGTATCTCAATTCTTGCTCACTTCAGATGCCGTTTCATATTTGGTGAACTAAATAAATAAATCTTGATATTTTACTCGAGTGATGTTGTTAGCTATCATCATTTTTATATTTATCGTGTTGCAGCAAAGAACCCTTTTTGAGTGGATAAATCTTCAAATTAAGTGCTTAACCATCTCTTTGAAAGGGAAAAAAATGCGGGATTTATCCTAAACTTTAGCAGCGTCGAAAAAGAACTCTTTTGTAGCTACCGATGATAGGTAGATTGTCATCAAGGGTGCGCATGACAACGCTTTTTGGCTGGGAAATAGTTTTTTTTAATAAATAGTTTTTTTCTATTTCTATTATGGGGAATAATTTCGGAATAAAAGAACCCGTTTGCAGAACTACACAAAATTTCTACTCCGAAAATAGAAAAAGAATAGAAATGCGTTTGGTAATTACACAATTTCTTTTTTATATTTAATCGTTTTTTATTCTTGCTCACGAATCGCCGACCGCCGATCGGCGGCAACGGGCGACGGCGGTGGGCGGTGACGGGGACGCCTACCGGCGGTTTGTTGACTAGTGGCCGATGGTACCACAATGGCGACCGGCAGTCTGGCTGCAGTGGCCAACAGTTCGATGGCGGTGACCGACGGTCGACGATGGCTCCGGGCGATTGGCGATGGTCGCGGCAAAAGAAAAATAAAAAAGAAAATTGACTTATTTCTAGAAATTATTCCCGAGAACAAGACGCAACTTTTTTTTTGCTTTTCATTTTTATTCAAAAATCATTCTCAGGCTAACTTTTTATTTCGGAGAAACAAAAACATAACTTGGCGTTATCAAATGAATTTCTATTTTTTTTGTTCCGGAGAATAAAAAAATAAAAATTCATGAGAACAAAAATGTTACCATGCGTAGTCCGAGAAACCCAAAGGGTCCTCGCAATGTGCTCGAGATTCTTTCTTCCTTATTTGTTCGTGCAAAGTCCCTTCCGCACTGAAAGTAGAGAAGGAGCCAAACTGCAAAAGTTCTGATTCTCCTCTCGGACACCATACAACGAATCAAATTGGTCCCAGCAATTTTTCTTGACATATTTCGTTGGCACACGTGGCACTCGACATGCCGTGCTTCATTTTGCTTTATATAAAGCTCGAATATTCGAAGGCTCGTAGAGCATCCCATGCACCGACTAAATTTAATCTTTTGATATGCATGGATAGTCCCGATTTCAAAGTAGTTTGCATGATTTAATAAGAAAGAGCACATCAGTGCTGGTATAATGGGAGTCCCTATACTTTTTTTGTACAATCATATACGATGAAATGCTATAATATGATTTTGCGACTTGTTATGGTGTTCTTGTCGTGTTGCCAGGCAATAGGGATCGCGAGTAGGTGTGGACCCTTCTTGTCTCTACTCGCCAGTGCCATCAAGAGATTGTAACATGCAGTCTCACCCGCTTCTCATTCAAAGTATGATTCGATGGATCGAATCTAATGAAATTGAATATCAGTTGGATGCGGGGTGGAGAAGATATTTCATGCACGGCTTCACGAATCCTGACAGAAAACATTTATCTCCTCGTCACTCGTGAGTGCTCAGCTCCTGTCGGTATGCTGCTTTGCGACAGCTCCTCGCTAGGCCTTTGTATTATTATTATTTCTCTTGATTTCCTCGTCCTCTGTCTTTTCCTTCAGATGCTAAACATATAAAAAGCAATTATTGGCAGTGATGAGTGAAAAAACGATCAACTGTTGATATTTTTCTCCTGTAACCTGCGAACTCCTTGTTTAATTGTGGATAAATTATGTGCACAGATATAAAATAATATATAGAGGACAGTGAGATACTTCTGAATAATGGTATAGCGTGCATCGTTTGAACTGCTCATATGTTGTTTAGCAAGTTGAAGTAGTCATGCCAAACTTCAAATGACAAAACCAACTTTGGTACGCAGGATCTGAAGAGAATTGCTTAGTCACCACTAGCATCTGATGTGGTCATTACATAATCCTATATGTCGTTTTATTGATAAAAAAGAAAACCTTGCACGACAAGTCTTGAAAACCATGAAACATTGTTCGAGGGTTTTGTAATTGTGATACGCGGAATCATGTTAATTTACGACTTTGACATGACATTTGTGGGTGCCACACTTAGTCTAATCGAGTCTATAAACTTTGAATTTATCTAATAATGTTCCTGTACTTGCACAATTTCTAATTGAATTCCTCCGACGCCAAATCCACTGAATGTGGTATCTTACGCAAAAACTTTTCCCATGCAAATGTTCACATTGGCTAAACTTTATCTATCTATGTCGGCTAAAATTTTCCAGACAAGTCGAGGTGGCAATCTGTATATATTATCGCATCATATTTTGGTTTTGTTCTATAGTAATGTCACCCAAATTCGATGGATTTAATATCAAATGACTCGATCAGAAAATTTATGAAAATATAAAAATATGATTGGACAAATTAAAAGTATGAGGACTTGATTAGATAAACTGTGATGATAACAAAACGAAAAGTTGAATTTTCTACAAGAAAAAATAGTTATTGCTAGAAGCATGGAATAAATATTTCATTCCCCCAGCAGTTCGTGTTCTCTAACACTGTAAATCTTAATTATCAATTCATTGGGCAGCAAAAACACCTTCCTATTCCACATTTCCCACGCGAAAACATCAATTATCAAAACCAAATTATCAATTCATTGGGCAGCAAAACCCCTTGCCTTGCTTCCATTTTGAAAACTATGTCCACAAAGAAGAAAATGCTTCCTACCTATAATAAGTAGCGACCGGCGATAAGTAGTCTTGTAGCCGGATTATCGCCCAAGAAACCCAGGGGGGCCCTCACAATGTGCTCAAGATTCCTTTCTCCTCCTTTGTTCATGCAAAGCACCTTTCGCACAGAAAGTTAGGAGGAATCGAAATGCAAAAGCTCCACGACTCCTCTCGGATCCTGTACAGCGAAATAAATTGGTCCCAGGAATTTTTCTTTTCGCTTACCGGTCCACATGCGTCATACGTACCCCTTTATCTTTTATATAATTCAGTGATATGAGTACAAAGGCCTAACTATTTGAAAGCTCGTGAAACACTCCATGCACCGATTAAGTTTAGGTCTTTAGCAGCCTTCGTATATAATCCTATTTGACAGCAGTTCGCTTACGGTTTGCGACTTGCACGGCGTTAATGTATTTTTTGTGATGACATGTTATAAGGTTGCACGGCAAACCAAGTGGGATATAGAAGTGCCGGTCTTATATTGGCGCGCATCGTAGCCCCACGTACAAGGAGGCGGTCCCAACGGCGAGGGGGTGTCGTTTACTAATTTGCTGCGAGTGGGAGTCGTGTACTAATTTGCTGCGAGTGGGAGTCGTGTACTAATTTGCTACCACCACTGGCTGCTGTTTCATTAGGATATGGCGTATTATCATTTGTTTCTGTCCTCTTCCTTTGTCTTTTCCTTCAAATGTTAAATATTTTTTTTCTCTAGTCTGCAAACACTGTCTAAATGTGGATAAAATATCTGCACACAAGATATGTGAATCGAGTCGGCATCGTTCTTCGAAGTTAATTGTTTATGTTTGAGAACGAATTTCCCAAAATCCCTTGGGCGTCCAAAATTCTTTGGGCCAAATTGTAGGTGTTTGACAAATTTTTTTGAAACTCCATTTCGCAAAGACTAGCCTTGAGAAGGCCGAAAGCTCAAGACAAAAATTCTAAGCTACTTTGGGCTTTCGGCTTTCTTGGTATGCCCTCAATTAGGATTAGTAATTTTTTTTTTTTCTGATTTGCATCAATTACTATTCATCTTTTCTTCGTTGAAGTTGATTGACGTGGTTGCGAGTGTTTAGCCACGAACTGGCATGGTCGTGACAACATAGGTGATTGTTGCTGAGGGGGATCATGTGACCTCCACGAGGGGCCACACGACCCTAGCCGAGGGTCACCCAACCCTAGGCAGCCCTCACCGGTGGTCTCCGGACGCCTCTTAAGGTCTTGCAACCTTAGATGAAGATCACTTGCCCTTCAACGGCGACTGCTTACCCTTGGCCGGTTAACTCTTTTTTTTTTTTTTTTTTTCTCCTTTTTTAATAACAAAAGTCTTTTGAAAATATAATTTCTCCAAACTATTTTGCTCAAATGCACTTCATAATAGACTTTAGAATATAATTTACCAAACATAATTTGTATTTTGGAAAACTCTTTTAACTCAAAGTCCTCTGCATTTTCCCAAAAGCTTTTCCCAAAAGTCTAACCAAACGCAACCTATGTCTAGATTTGATACAAGGTACATCTTATGCCTTCCTAGATTTTTTGCTGCTTTTTCAGTAAATGAATAAAGTACGATCTTTTCACAGAAAAATTCAAGATCTAGAAAATATTTTCTTAAAAATGATCAATCATATAATGGGAAAATTGTCCAAAAAGTCCTAAACCTATTGCACGTTTACCAATTCAGTCTTAAAACCTTTAACTTTGCCAATTAAGTCCTAAACATTTTCACTTCTTGTCGATTCAGTCCATCCGGCCAATTTTGGCGGAAAATGCTGACATAGACGCTGGCGGTGACATGTAGGACTATCGGCGTTGATGTGGACAACTTTAAATAATATTTTAATATTTTTTGATTTTTTTTATTTTTTACGTTTTTTTTTCCTTTTTCCTTTTTTTCTTTTTGGCTTTTTTCTTGCCCTTTTCCGGTGGCCATCCATCGGCCATAGGTGACGGCCAGCCACCGGCCACTGACCCAGCCGGTTGGCCTCGCTTGCCACAAGCGAGGCTCGGCCAGGCGAGGAGGAGCCCCGACAAGGGGAGCCCTCGCCCTAGTGTGGCCCAGCCAGGGTCACCTGGGCGAGGCCAACCCTACCCCAGGCCAGGGTGAGGGTCGGCCTTGCCAAATCTGGCGAGGGGTGCCCTCGTTGGGGCTCGCCCTCGCCCAGGTGAGCGTCAACTTCGCCCATACCAAATCTAGTGAGGCCAGCCCTCGCATCGGCGGGTGGGCTCGTGGCCGAAGGCCGACGCCCGCTCGGCCAAGGGCGAGGGCCGACCTCCCTAGATTTGGTTTGGGCGAGGCCAACGCTCTCCTGGGCGAGGGCGAGCCCCGGCGAGGGCTCCCCTCGCCAAATCTGGCTAGGCCGGCCCTCGCCCGGTGTCGCCGTCACCCGACCGATGCCCGACAAGGCTGCCCTACCCTAGGGGAGGGTCGACCTCGCCAGGCGACCTTGGCGGGCCGTGTCGGGGCGAGGTCTCCCCTCGTCGAGGCTCCTCCTTGCCCGCCGGGCCTCGCGTGTGGCGGGCGAGGCCGGCCGATTGGCTATGGCCGATTGCTAGCCCGGCTGGCCACCGAGAAAAGGCCAAGAAAAAGGCCAAAAAGGAAAAAAAAAAAAAAAAAAAAAAAAAAAGGAAAAAGGGAAAAAATCAAAAAAATTATTAAAATATTATTAAAAATTATCCACGTCGGCGCGGTAGTCCTACATGTCACTATCGGCGTCCACATTAGCATTTTCTGGCCAAAATTGACCGGATGAACTAAATCGACTGGATGAACTAAATCGGCAAGAAGTTAAAAGGTTTATAACTCAATTGGCAAAATTAAAAGGTTTAGGACTGAATTGGCAAAAGTGCATTAGATTTAGAACTTTTTGAACAATTTTCCCGTCATATAACAATATATGTCCAACTATTTTTTCGAATAATGAATACATATTCCATTCATTTAATTTTGTAGCCGATGCAAGTAATCATCTTTCAGAAAATGTTCCAAATATTGAGATTTCTATTTATAGGTTTTTGGAGATGACAGTGGGTGCGCTTGGGAAGACTTTTGGGGAAAGTCTTTAGGAAAATACAAAAAATTTTGAGTTAAAGGTATTTTCCAAAATGCAAACCTGTGTTAGGTAAATTGTAGTTTGAAAGCCCTTTGTGAAGTATCTTTGAGCAAAATGGTGTTTGGGGGACAAAGGACTTTTGTGATAAAAAAATTATCAAAAGAAAAATAAAAAAAATTTGATCGGCAAGGACCGTCGGCGGCCTCGGCGACCTTGGATTTGGGGCGGTGAGGTCGCGCGACGCCGTCACGACCTCCAGCGACCCTGGATTTGGGGCGGTGAGGTCGCGAGCGTCGCGCGACACCGCCTCGACCTCCGGCGACCTCGGATCTAGGGCAGCGAGGTCGCGCGCATCGCAAGACCTAGATCGGGGCATCGAGGTCGTAGGAGGATCTCATCGCCCCAGATTTGGGTTGTACGACCTCATCGCCCCGGATCTAGGGCGGTGAGGTCACGGGAGGTCGCGCGACGCTACCGCGACCTAGATTCAGGGGCGGCGAGGTCGCGCGACCCAAATCTGGTCGTCGCTCGAGCCTCCGGCACCAGATTTGGTCGCCACTCAAGCCTCTAGCACCAGATTTGGTCGCAACTAGACCTGCGACTAGATGGGTCGCGTGGCCCTGGCGAGCTCCGTGCGGAGGTCGTGGTGCAGCAGGCGACGGTCGCCGGCAACGCTGCGACTCGCGGAGGTCGCCCGACTCTCTGACGACGATCGCCTAGGTTGTCGTGACCACGCCAACGTGCCTCTAGCAGTTGTCGGCTCGAAGAAGATGAACAGTATCTCATACAAGGGCAAAAAACGGAAAAACAAAAAATTCGTGAGGACAATTTCGGAAAAAAAAAATAATAATAATGAACAGTGTCGCGTGGGCATGCTTTTGAAAGCCCAGTGCCCGGCAGGTCCTCACCTGCCTTGGGCTTCTAGCCTTCACAAGGCTGGCATTCTCCAAATGGGGGTTAAAATTTTTTTGCCAAACATCCCTATACTTGGCCCAAAGGACTTTAGGTGTTCAAAGCCCTTTTCAAATGAGTTTCCAAACACAACCAGTAACATATCCATCAAGAGAGAAAATTGTCCAAAAGTCTAAACCCATTGCGATTTTGCTAATTTAGGCTTTATGGGTTTAGGATGTTTTGGATAATTTTCCCTCCAACAAAATATGCATAATTAAAGAGAAATATTCACATAATTTAAAAAAAATACTGAAACTAACAAAAATATTTCTACTATCTATAATATGAGAAAATACCCTAATTATCTCCGACAGCCCCCAACTGAAGATAATTAAGTTAGCTTGAGTACGGATAAAAAAAATTGAAAAGCATTGACTAGATTTCAGGATTTCGCTTGTTTGGGAATGGTAAGTCTAGTGGTAGTGTTAATTCTCCCACATTAGCAGCCCCCGAAGACGGTGAATCAAAGGAAAAACAACAAGCGGATGATACAACTGGCTTTGCTGACTCAAAGATTAATTGGACGAACATGGTTGATGGGGCTGGCATCGACTGACTTTACTTTCAAAATGATTATAGAACAATGCGGCCTGTGCAGTCAATGTTGTAATATGACCAAACTAAGAAACAGAGGGAAACAACAAGCGGCCGATACAGCTCGCTTTGTGGATGAAATAGTAACTCGATGGATTTTCCTTGGACGACAGGGCTCTATAGACTATTTGACAAGCCTGACATTGGCTATTGGACGAAACAATCAATGTTGAATTCGACGTTGACATGAGGATATTAGGACTTTTTGGGGAAAAAAAAAAAAAAAACACAAGCAAGATGAGCTCCGAATGAGCACATGGTTGTGTAGTGGGTGCACTTCAGGATCGGAGTAGATACAAAAAGGCAATGAATTGAATGGGAGAGTTTTTTAATTTAATTTCATGTATGATGACGAAAATTACATAGATCTATTTAGAGGTTCCATGAATTGACTATGTAAGGTAAGGTATATCAATCAAGATATGTAGATATTTGTGTAATCTTTAAATATACAAAAAATCAAGAAAAATATTAATTATCTCTGATATAGAAAAATATCATAAAGTGGTATCCTAATTATCTCTAACAACCTATGTCATTAAAGTCAAATAAATTTTTAAGACAATGAAAGTTTTCAATTCTCCCGTTATTCAAGTTTTGAAAAGAATTCCTTACTCTCCGAAATTTGGAACGCATGGCATAGTAATTACGTCATTCGAATTTTCTTTTTATTACTGGAAAGGAAAACTTTGCACAACCAGTCTTGAAAATCATGAAACAAAACTTTTTGGTCAAAAGAATAAATAAATCAGGAAACGATGTTCAAGAGCTCGTAAATGCGACGCGCCGAGTTGTGTTGATTTATGACTTTGGCAATGATATTATAGGCGCCACCGACCAAATGAAATCATTCATTTGTAGTACCATCGGATGAAGTCAAGATCCCCATCATGCAAAAAGCAACTTTTGGCCAACAAGAAAATCATGAGAGCTATTGAAAATCAATGTCTAGCTAAGCGCTTAAGATAGAGAACATAGAGAGGAAGAGGGAGGGAGAGAGAGAGAGAGAGAGAGAGAGAGAGGGAGTGAGGGAGAGACACGTAACGCATTGGCATATGGAAGAGGGGGAGCGTCTGTTGCCGAGCGGCGGGAGAGAGAGAGGAGGCGGCGGCGATGGTGAGGGCGACGGCGTCTCCGCCTTGAGCTCGGGGTGGAAGACATTGAAGGATGAGACGAAGAGGATGGGGTACATAGCAGGGCCGATGGTGGCCGTCAACCTGTCGCAGTACTTCCTGCAGATCATATCGGTGATGATGGTGGGTCACCTTGGCGAGCTCGAGCTCTCCAGCACCGCCATCGCCATCTCCTTCTGCGCCGTCACCGGCTTCAGTCCCCTCGTACCTCTCTCTCTCTCTCACTGTGCATATCTGATATCAATATCCATGCCTGTGTGTGAGCTTACAGAACAGGATTTGTCATTTTCGTTCATCAAGTTTTGTATGCTCATATGCCTTGGATGCTTATACATGTCGCGTGTTACTTGTTGATGCAGTTCGGAATGTCGAGTGCCCTCGAAACTCTTTGCGGCCAAGCGTATGGAGCTGAGCAATACCAGAAATTCAGCATCCAAATCCACACCGGTATTCTCTGTCTCGTCTTAGTCTGCCTCCCCTTGTCGCTCGTGTGGATCTTCATGGGAAAGCTTCTGGTTCTCATGGGCCAAGATCCCGAGATCTCCCTCGAGGCCGCTAGATTCGCCACCTGCCTCGTTCCCGCGCTCTTCGCTTACGGGACTCTCCAGCCTCTGGTCCGGTACTTTCAGACCCAGAGCCTTGTCTTCCCTCTGCTCGTGAGCTCTCTCGTCACGCTGATCTTCCACATAGCGCTCTGCTGGACTCTGGTGTTCCACTCCAGCTTCCGCAACCTCGGAGCGGCGATGGCCATAGGCCTGTCCTATTGGTTGAATGTGATTCTGCTCGCGTTGTACATGAAGTATTCCCCTGATTGCGCGAAGACGAAGACGCGCGTGCGGATCTCCATGGAGCTGTTCCCAGGAGTGAGAGAGTTCTTCAGCTTCGCTGTCCCTTCCGCTGTCATGATTTGGTGGGGACTCTCTAGCTTTTGCCTAAGCTTTTTCCTGTTTCAGAAGGGTTTGAGTTGGATTGCTAGTCTCCGAGACGTTACACCAAATGATGCATTTTCGTCCTTGTGATTTCAGCCTCGAATGGTGGTCGTTCGAGTTTCTGACGATGCTCTCCGGGCTTCTCCCCAACCCGAAGCTTGAAACTTCAGTCCTATCTGTGTGGTATGACCTTAGGCTTTCGCGTGTGAATTCTTCCTGGTTTTGCTTGCATGCTCAAAACTTTTAGTATCTTTCTTCCAAAGGGAAGAAGATTGCAGAGCTGATTGATTTCGACTTCTTGATCCTCGGCAGCTTGGCAGTGCTTGCGACGCTCTATACGATCCCAGATGGACTTGGGGCGGCAGTAAGGTTTGCACCTAGAAACTCGCACATACATGTTACCCATTTATGCACATACGCCTAATTGTTATTATCCAATTTTCTTCCGACTTTTCTACTAAAACACACAAGTGTTTGATCGTAGCACACGGGTTTCAAATGAACTAGGCGCAGGGAATCCACTGGCGGCTCGTTGCGCTGTTAGAGTTGCCATGCTGATTACAGTATTGGGGGTTGCTGCAATAAGCACAATCCTGTTCACCACCCGCCGCTCATTCGGCTACATATTCAGCAACGAGGAAGAGGTGGTCCATTATGTTGAATCCATGGCTCCTCTTTTGTGCCTATCTGTGATACTCGACAACTTACAAGGAGTCCTTTCAGGTTCATTCCTTAGAACATTGGATCAAACAAGAGTTAGCGGCGATCTCATTTGATTTTTTCTTATTTCTTTTCTGGTTCTGTCTCAGGTGTGGCCAGAGGATGTGGCTGGCAGGACATTGGAGCTTACATTAACCTTGGGGCATATTACCTCTGCGGGATTCCTGTTGCTGCAACGTTGGGTTTCTATGCACACTTGAGAGGAAAGGGGCTTTGGATCGGAATTCAGATTGGTTCTTTCGTTCAGACTGCTCTGCTCATCATTGTCACGACTTGCACGGATTGGGACAAGCAGGTACTTGCTTGCTTCTTGGTTGAATCTTGTGAAAACCAAAAAGGGTACACTTTGTTATCGATTGCTAGGAAGCAATGAGGATTGAAGAGGATTCATCATCTTGAAATCATCGTTTCGACTCTTTAAGTCAAACCCAGATCCTCAGCTTCCGGTCACTAGTCTTCTCAACGATTCTAATAGGAAAGAACTAGATGTGCGTGATTTCGTCGGACAATTTTATCGATATATTAACAACCGCTGTGTTTCTTGTTTCTCCATTTTCTGATACTGCAGGCAGACAGGGCAAGAAAAAGAATATTTCGTGGAAGATCTCAGAAAAACAATGCCCTGGAGTGAGCAAGAAAAGAGTTTCTTAGGAAGAAACTCATGCTCAAATCGATTCTTTCCCCCTAGGTTAGTGGCTGACGTGTGCTAATGAAGAGTGAACACTGCTTTTTAATTGCATGAGAACGGGTCACTTAGACCACCGCACGATGTGGAGCTACTTTCATAAGAAATAAAATGGGCAACCTCTCTATCTTTCTCCCCCTTGTCAGCACGGCCAATAAGCAGTTTCTATTGACAGCATTGCATCTGCATTAATAACAGAAGTATATGCTCCTTTCCATGAAAATGGTCAACTATAAAGTACTATATTGCTGCCTTTGCTAGGGCTACTTTGGAGAAATGCAGAGATTTGCGAAAAATGATTGATTTGAAAAATATATTTTTAAAATGATTATTTCTATCGCTTATAAAAATAAATGAAAGAAAAATATTATCATCATTTATGAAAATGTTTAGATATGAATTTACCGATAATGAAAACATTTTTATTGACTATTTAAGCGATGAAAGCAATTATTTTAAAGAAAATATTTTCTAAATCTTTCATTTTTCGTGAAACAAACACATTATAAATGAGAAAAAGTTTTTCAAAATGCAAATATTGTTTGTAAAATGTAAGCAAAATTAGTGTAGATGATAAAACTACACTTGTAAAGGATTTATGCTGTTTCAAAACATCGTGTGACGAGGATATTTTCGGAGTTTCAAAAGTCCGTGAGGTCAACGTTGGAAAAAAAAAAACATTAGCATTATGAAAATGCTAAAACTCAAAGTTTCCATGGACTTATCATGGACCGAGGGATTTTGGAAATACGATGATTCCCAAAGCTTTTCCAAATTTTTTTTAAACGGCTTTGACTTTTACCCAAGGTCCTTTAGAGACCAAAAGGCCTTAGGAGGCATCAGTCAATGCTTTCGCTATTAAATGGAGATGGAAGGATATAGGTGATGCGCCATTGATCTCTATTTGCTCCCTGGACCCTTTCTTTGCATCCACAACAAAAAAAATTTATAGAGAAGTCAATACGCTAGGCAAGTGCAGAAGGGCTTTCAATGAATTGGTTGATGTCCAGCGCAAACTCGAAAAATAATTACAAATGGTTGAGTGAAAATTAGACCAACAACAGCACGACTGGTTGTGCAAAATGTTTGAGAATTCTTATTGATCGAGAAATTGAAGATATGTTCAAAGAAGAAGCATGATGGACTGCATAGGTTAAAGTAAAATTTGAAAGAGCAGAAGCTTTGGCGTTTATGTTAGCAACAAATTCTTGTGATGAGCGATGGAAGCTTTTGAACAGGAGTAAAGAGACAATGACTGGAGAGCAAATGTATTGAAATTGCTCCACTATAAACGGGAAACGTTATCCCGCTATCACTAGTGTAAAAGAATACAAAACCCTCAGACGAGAAGACCGATCAGTAGATTTGTACATAAATGCTTCACTACCAGCTATTTTCGAGTACATCCTTTGGGGCAGTCTCAGATGCCGAGCTCACTCTGATTTACACACCAGTAAAGTTGTGAGCACATGCACTTCACCGCCCTATGAGCTTAACCGCCCATGCGCCACCCAAGTAGAGGCCAAGAAGAGGTCCTGCCAGCAGCATTTGAGTAAGAGGATCTGTTGATGGTGTCAACACAGCAGCAGCTACGACCGCACCTACAACTACGTATCTCCAAATGGACAGCATTTGGTTTCCTGTTACTAGACCGACTTGTCCCAGAAGGAGCTGTATTACTGGAACCTGAAGGACAAGCAAATATATCAGGAGTCAAACAAAGCTGTAGAAATGAGCGTGGCCGAAACTGGAACCACAAATTTCACTCTTTAGTCGAATGAAATCATACGTGCCTTTCATAAAGAATATCTCATCATTGACAGGAAAGATCCCATGACCAATATCTAGTATCAATTTTGCTTTACTATTATTCAGCTTTCGAGGAATGTGCATACACTAGTAGACGCTATGGTTGACGTCTAATTTGCATTCTCTAGCACACAATACTACAATTATTGACTAATTAATAAGTTGAACAGGGAAATGGACAACAATGAAGGATGAAACTCAAGTAGAGCTGCTTTCTAATAATTTCTTGTCTCAATCATGTCGAATTAAATTATTGCTAGAAACCCTTGGCCAAAGATGATTTTCCTTCATGATATTTCACACTTTTTCTGATTAAGTCTATAGACTTTTAATTTGTCTAATAAAGTCGTGCTACTCTTACAAACTTTCTAATCAAGCCCCTTTGACATTAAATCTGGCTAAATCAAACCGATGTAGCCCTCTAATGTGGACAAAACTTTTCCAATGTGCATGTCCATGTGGGCATCCACATTTGCTAAATTTAACACACATCATACTCTGATGTTGTCTATATTGGCTGAATTTTTCCACACATGTCCATGTGAGCATCCACACGTTTTGTGCGTATCATACCTAGGCATCGCCTCAACAGTCATGTCAACTGAATTGGATCAAATATAATGCTGGATAAACTTGATTAGAAAATAGTGAAAGTAGAAGGACTTGATTAGATAATTAAACGTACAAGGACTTGATTAGATAAAGCATGAAAATTCGAGGACAAAAAAGTAGAACCGTTCCAAAAACACAAGACAAATTGCTAGAAGCATGGGATGATGTTTTCATTCATCCAGTATTTCATTCTCTCCAACATTGGAGGAAGCCCATGCATAAACATCAACTACAAATCCTAATTATCAATTCATTCAGCAGTAAAAACTCCTTCCTATTCCATCTTTCCCATCCAAAAATCAACTGTTAAATCCTAATTATCAATTCACTGGGCAGCTCCTTGTTTCCATTTTGAAAGCAACAGTTTTGTTTCATAAAATTTTCAGAAAAACACCCAAAAGATTTATTAGAAGTCTCCATGGTTAACTCCACGCTCAGCCATGTAAAAGTCCACATGAAACAAATTTTAGGGAGGTAAAAGAAAGCAATGAACTCATATCATTTTATGAACTCGCAAACTAAAGTTTTACCTGAAAAGATAGACCGGTGCTGAACATGAGCACTAGCACAAACTCGAAGTATTGATCAATGGACCACAGTGACTCAACGGCCCCTTCCGCATAACTCACAAAGAAATTCAAGGCTGCTGGAGTAAGAATTAGGTAGGAGAACACAATGCCAGCATAGAAAAGTACAGAAGACCCTAAAACAATAGGCCCAAGGAACCTTCTTTCTGCTTTCGTTAGACCTGGAAGAACAAACGCTATAATCTCATAGAGAATAACAGGGCTTCCTAGGAGAAGACCACAGTATCCAGAAACCTGCAGTATGAAATAAAATACTTAAATCATAACGGCACGCCGTTCATCATATACAGGTCACCCAACCATGTTTTGATCAAGGGATACAAAAATGTGAATTGGATCACACAATTAAGCAAATACGCCATACATGCTAAATATCAACTCTTCTAGTGCTTACGCAACTTGATAATATGAAAGAGCTCAGGCATATTTTGTTTTTGTTAGAAGTTGCGAACTCAGGTCTCACAATCAGTTGATTCAGACAACAGAGCAACAGGAATCCATCCCATTGGCAGGTTCATGTAATAAATAATGTTGTTGTGCAAGCAGACCTAGCAAACATGATCTGCCTACCAATGGACTAGTACAACTATGTCTGAACGTATAAAATCTGATATTCTAGTCATGATGGATACATGAAATCCACATTATTGATGGAATCACTTGACTTGAACAAAAGATACATGGATATCAACTCACCCACCGTGTAAGTGCGTGTGCACATGAGAGAGAGAGAGAGAGAGAGAGAGAGAGAGAGATAGAGAGAGGTACCTTCAAAGTTGTAAAGAAGAATTCACCAGGAGCCAGCTGCAGAAATCTAACACCTTGTGTTTTAACGGGAGCTTCCAGAATCACTATTAACTCTTTTGAGAATGCAAAGCATCCCAAAATAGCAGCACCAACTGCCATAACAGACACAAATATTCGTTGTCTCAGCTCTTCAAGATGATCAAATATACTCATTTCCTTGTCATCGGGAAGGAGCTCTTTATCAGGATACAGAAGATCATAAAGGGGACTTCTTCCATCATCTTGGTTAAAGGTCTCAATAGTCTCTTGCCTCAAGGTATCAGCCTCACCTGCATCATCCACTAATGTGATGTCAGCTTACAGTTTTACAGCAGAAGTAACTTAGACAAGCACATTATTTCCATGACTCAAATGTATGGCTTTGATAACATATAAACTGCAATTGAATATTAGAACAGGAGAAAAATAGTAAAGATTTAGCCTGCATATACCGGCTCCAACTAAGAAGAAACATGTTTTCAGCAACAGACAATGCAGATGGAAAGTGCAAATTGGTTGTTGTATGGCTGCAATAGCGTAATTCTTTTTTCTGGTGATAGGTTTGATTGAACAGAGGTGAATTTATGCAACAGAAAGGAAAAAAGGAGGGAAATAAAAAGAAGAAGAAGGAAAGATGTGTTTAACACAGCTAAAAGCTAAAATCACTTCAAATCAAACATACTCATCCATGTTGCATATACACATCACAAAGGAATCAAAAGACATAGCAACAACAAACAGACACAAAGCAAACAGAGTGATTGCCAGCAAAGTGGGAAGCACTCACAATACAAAGAATGCAACGTGCTTAGTGTTAGATAATACATAAGAAGAACCTCTCGAGCTGGTGCCCTATAGGACAACACAAAATTTCACCAAAAATGTAGCTCAGAAACAAGTGTTTCAGAAACCTCTGAAGTCGGTGCCTGATATGATGACAACATTTGACCAAACATATAGCACAGAAATCAATCTGATCATCCTCTAGGTTGATGCTGCAACTATTTAAGCTCTTCAAATATTACAAGAGGTAGTTAAGCTTGAAAAGTCATACGCTAGAAGAGATCATCCCCAATTGTGCAACTAATTACAGGAAAAACAAGAACTAAATGCGGACATAGAAGCGCCAATGTCCCAAGTGACATGAAATGGCATTTGCAGACATCAAACCCGATCCACCATTTCCTCCATTCAACTTCTCGGGCATATGAAAATCACAAATTGATTCCTAATCAGGACACTTCTCCATTAGTATTCCTCAACAAGAACCATCAAATCCAATACCAATTCCAATTCATTACCTCCTCCTAACCAAGGACACCCAATCTTTCACCAGCCAAAAAGGAGCACAATTCACCAATTTGCGAACGCATCACATGGAACAAAACAATATTTTTAAATTGTATAAAAAAGGAAAAAAAAAAAAAAAAAGCGATTGAATTCAGCAATTTACCAGGTCTATCCTCCACGGCGGAGCCAACGCTGCCGCTAGTGCCCAGCTCGGGTTGCTTATTCCCGCCATCACCGTCCTCGAAGGCAAAGCAGACAACTTCACGGAAACCCTCCCGACTCCTCAGACCGCTCCAATCCAATCTCAATCTCGTCCTCCTCGAGCTGCCGAAGCGGAGCGAGCTCAGGCCCCGGCCGCGGCCGCTCCTTCTGGCGGAATTAAGAGGGCTGAAGCAGCAGCTGCCGAGCTGCAAATGAGGGACGAGAGCGGCGGCGCTCGTGCTCCCCATCTTCCCGATTTCGATTCCAGAGCAAGGAATCGTATCTCTCTCTCTCTCTCTCTCTCTCTCTCAAGAAGAAGACGAAGGAAGAGGAAGAACAAGAAGAAAAAATCTGAAGGCTGCGTGTTGGAACGGTTGGCTGAGAAACAGGTTCGGACAAATCCTGCAATTGTAATCAAAGTTAACTTTGTTGGCTAATGTTATTTCCCCTAAAATGGAGATGATGAGGACAATTTTCTTAGACGATCATTTAGTTTTTCACAGGACAAAACTCCATATCACACTAGCTCTGTGATCTAGACTATTTTCTATGTATCCTTTTTACCATAAATTAAAGTCCCGTAAAAAAAAAAAAAAAAAAAAAAAGACTATATCATATACTACTTAATTGATCTTAATTTATTTTTATCATTTGTTATTTTCATCACTTATAGCACTTTTCTTGTTACATATTATTGTCTATTTTTTATTTGCAAGACGTAATTCCTATTTTGTCACTATCATTTCCAATACATTTGTCGGGCAGGCTTGTTTGCCTCTTATAGTAATTTACTTGTTACATGGTATTATCTATCTTTTATTTACAAGACGCAATCTTTTGTGTAATACTAATCGATAGGGCCTCATTGGTAAGTGCTACAAGATCTCATACATTGGAACCCATGGTTATGGACCCGAATCCATTAGTATGGAACATCTTCTTTTCCAAGTGAAATCCCCTAGTATATGAAAGGGTGAAAAAGTGCTTTCGTTGTTGTGGAATAAGAAGCCTTCGTATCTTAATGTATGTATTTAATTTATTCGGAGCCTTTTTTCTTTCATTTTATGCCTATTGGTGTTCCAAAAGTACCCTTTTTGTCATTATTATTTCTAATACATTTGTTGAGCAGGCTTGTTTGCTACTTATAATAATTTGCTTGTTACATATTATCATCTATCTTTTATTTACAATAGCAAATTCCCATTTTGGAATTATAAGTTTCGTGGGTCCTATGATTCGTAATATTCCATAAAAATGTGGTAATTTGCCTAAGTAGATAATAAATTTCTTTTCCCATTATTTGGAATTTGCCTATGAATATTACTTTCCCTTCTTCATTATAGTGATTTATCGGTAATGCATGATTTCGTGACTTCTGTTTAGAGGGTGTAATTTCTCTTAGGTGGTCATGAGTTCTCTTAGTACTGTGATTCATAATTATCCCCAAAAGTAATGATCTTCCCAAGTTGATGGTTAACTTCTTTTGTGTCATTGTTCTTCACATACGTAATTGATCGGAACTGTCCTTTACACTTTGCCAAGTTCTGCAACCAATGCGTAAATAATTTCCACTTTTGTAGTAACTTTTCTCGATTGGATGTGAGTCTAATCGACCTTCCATCTGAAACTTTCCTTTAACATTCAGACAAGTTGAAAGACAGATAAACTGTTTTACAAAGCAGAACTTACGGACCACGTGATTTTCGCTTTTCCTCCAAGGATCCATATTGGGCGAAAAAACACATTCGGTACAGTAGAACTGTATGGAGAAAGATAATAACTCCTGTGTACCACTTTCTCCTTCCATCTTGACATGGTCAACGACAATGTCACTGGTCAAGGCAATCCAATGGACACCTTTATTGGAAAAGTTCCAGAGCACTAGAACCTACTGAGAGCTTTCGATGCAGCGGATGACCGTCCAAAAGATGGTGCGAGATATAAAACATGTGAAGCACATTCCAAATGGCAAAGCTGCATAAAATTATCAAACCAACAGTACTGCGAATGTCGCAAAAACATGGAAGCAACTCTCTGACCGAAACTGCTAAAAAAAAAAAGCCCCTTAAGAGGACGACACGAACTGACTATTATCTAGGACTCTGATTCTCTCTGGCCTAGCAAAACAAGCATTTACAATTCTTTAAGACGTTAAAAGCATATACAGCAGTACAAGGAAGAAAAAGAAATCAAAGAATCAATGCCCGATAAATTGTAAGTCAATGCCTCTTTCTTTGCATGCTTCTGTGTAGCTGCCACGACCAGACAATCAGAAATGCTAAGATGCCCAAACCAACGGAAGACCAGAAGATTACCAACCACTGAGGCATCGGGTTTGGATACAAACCTTCAAAATTCAACAGAGCCAAGTCATTACTGATGAAAATCTCACCTACCGTCAACACCAACGAATTAGCCATCCAGAGAACTTACCTTGTCCAAACTTGATGCATATGAGAAGCTCCACAATACATATCGCCAGCGAAAGCCAAACTAAAGCCCCAACCTTTTTCACTTTTTTCCTGAATATTTAAAAAGTAATCATGTTAATGAACTACTAATAGTTCAAATCGCAATTCTAAACACTCCCAGATAATGTCCCACTTGTGCGAGCGTGCACGAGAGAGAGAGAGAGAGAGAGAGAGAGAGAGAGAGAGAGAGAGAGACCTGTCCTGGAGATATGAATTGTATTCACGGATTGTGGGTATTGCAATGAGCCACCATAGGATCAACCTGTACACTATGACCGGGTTCCTAGGAGGAACCCACAGACAGAACTTGAGAAAGAATGTGTTCAGCTCCACTGTCAAGAAGACAACACAAAGACTAAGGACTTGAATGAAACGCCATGGACCAAGCAAGGGGTGCCACTCGTCTTTGTCCCACTGAGCTGGGGTGAATTGTCCCAATGTCCGTTTAACCTGAAAAGCAAAGTTCAGCAGCCCATTAAGAGCATAAAAATGGCATGCAGAGACGCATTAAATTAACCAAGTATAAAGTTTTCAGGCTTCAGAGACATAGTATTGCACGATCCAATTTAAGCCTGCCATGCACGAGTCATATTTGCCAAAGACCAGAGCACAAAAGCACACCAACACCACGTACTTCAAAGAAAGAGGCTGATATAGCAAAAAGAGGTTCTAGGTTCCTGAAATTCCCACACTACAATATATTTTCTGGAAGACCAAATTACTCCGAAAGAAACAAGCAACCAGATGCCATGTGATTCACCGCTTACTATTGACGAAACTGAGCGATGGTTATTTTGTTTTCAGTTATTTCTCATGGGCTTTGGTTTTGGAGACATTAAGTTTGAAGAAGTGATACTAACTTTCCAACTTTAGACTCAGGAGTCAAAAGCAAACTACTTTACCAAAGAAAAATCAAATGGAAAATGAAGCCACATGACATGCATATAATATATAGGAGGATTGCCTGAAGAATTCTTGAGATGCGTCCTTTTATCATGCTTATGACTTTTATCTATAAATAGCAAAATGAATGGATAATATCGATTTACGAAAATGAGGAATAAATTACAATGCCCAAGCTGTAAATTCCTCTGTACCTTCCCTATGACATTAGGTTGTCGACTTATACCAACCCACTCATATGTTTTCCCATCAAAATACCTTACAGTATGCATTCCAGCCCATATACCTGAAAATTGAAGCAAAGAACTAGTCACCAAATGCTTAATATTTCGTGCAGTTAATTCTGTCAAAAGCGACAGAAGTCAAGAAATGACATCGCCAAAGGCCTATTAGAAATTTGACTGATATTATTCATGAAGCATGTTATGTTCATGCAATGCTCGTCATGCAGCAGGGCAATGAAAGTCTCTGTAACAGCAATTATACAGGAGCTACGCGATCATAAAAAAGAAAAAGCCTGCACATTCTTTTACAAAGCTCAACAAATAATCCAAGCAGACAAATCCTATCAGATAAAATCAAGAAAATAGGTAAAACCGCTTTTACAAGACCACTTTAAACATCAATACATGCACACATATAATAATTATTAAACTATAATGACCAATTAAGGAAATATAAAGAGAACCTAAGAAGGGGAAGGAGAAAACTGACCAAACCAGTTGCATAGTAATATATCCAGAATAATGCTGTCCCACCAGCACTCATTGAAGTTGGGTAACATGTGACGAAATGTGAGCTGAAACCGAAGAGAAAAGCAGCTTAATTGCAAAAAACAAGGGTCCCACCATAAGTTGAGAACAGAAAACCTTCCACAACTGTGGACAAACACAAGAAGGGGCATTCATGTGTTTGCATGCGCATAAGCATACACATAAGGCCAAAAGCACAAACCTCCATGAACTCAAATCCAACTGAAAGCACCCACAGAAGTGGCTGATTACGAATCAATATCGCTTTTCCCCACCAGCCAAAGATGTGGGCAAGCACAAATTCGTCAAACAGTGTATCCTGGAAAAGGAATGGCATTAAGGAAAACGATCAGATAGACATTCCATAAGGTCAGACTTAAAGCAAGGGAAGGTAAAATGACCATTCAGGAAGAAATCATACATAAACATTCTTAAACCTGCTCGTAGGATTTTCTGGGAGATAAATCCTGCAGTCAGCTCCGTATGATCGTTCAGGAAGTTCTGCAAAGTTCGAGCAGATTTCACTCAGTCCCAAGTCCAACTAAAACCATTAATGTAGGCGACTGAATTTTTCATACTATCTACATCAACACAAGAACACTCAAAAGGCCCAACAACTAATGCATCATGACAGTAGGTGTGAATCGAATCATTACCGACTCCCAGATCAGGATGGAGAAACTTCATGAACTGTCGAGCATCATCACGCTTCTGGAACATATTGCAATATGAAGTCAGTTAAACACCTTAAATTATGGCAGAGATAAGTAGCTAACAAGGTCTTTTAAGATTTCAGAGTACCGAGCATGTATATCCTAGTCAGAATGTCAAATAGAACATTAAAAAGATCGTCAAAAGTTGAAAAAGTATATGCAGACAATTATCAGCTGAAATAAATATTCAGCAGAATAAATGATTGGGACAAGTTGAAGTTCCTTAAGTTTTCCTGAATATTTGCCTCAATTACCAATATCGCAAATCCCCATCCCCCCAAAAAAATAAAAATACAGAGTAAACACTCTGTGGACCAAGGAAAACAAGTCGAAGTAGACTTAACCAGAAGAATTGGGGAAAAAAAAAAACACAGAACAGAGGAAAAACAACAGCAGAATTGGCCAGAGAGACTAGTTATAATAATGGCTGGCTACATGGGAACCAACCTGAAAAAGCAAGAATGTGAGAGCAACAAGGTATATAACAGCCATGCCATGGACTAGACGCCAAATTGCAGGATGAGGCCTAATAAGGACCCTGCACAATGCAGCAGATAGGTGAAAGTTAGACAGACCCTAAATATTGCAGCAGAAAGCAAAAGTTGGATAAAACAACAAACAGAAATTTAAAATTAGGAGCAGAAAAGTAACTAAACCTGACCACAAGCCATTAGAAGATCAGAATGAGATAGAAACCCAACTAGAACCGGTAAACCAAAGGCATTAACAATTATCATAAATCATGACTGTCACACAATTCCATTCTCTATTTTTCAACACATCATTCAAAATCTTGTCGTGATATCACTATTATCTGGATCTGTTACATGTAAAAAATCCCTTTCATTGCATCAGGTATATAACAATGGACAGTATGCAAGGGTGAATACAAGAACAACTAAAATTGCTAATCCCACTAAGGTAATAAACTTGCAAGAATGATCATGCCGTCGCTCCATCCCCTCATCATGCCATCACACCATCCCCTTCTCTATTTTAAGCAAATGGAAATGCAGCATTGACTAATGTACTTCATTTACTCAACAAGTCAACATGCAACCATTTTAGTGATGTTGCGAGCTACAGCCTCACAATCACAACCATACAAAGGAGTTGTAGTTAGTACTCTATCCACTTCCTCTTTCCATCTTGTCCATTCCCCCAAACATTGGGTTTTGTCCCTCCATTTTAGTCCTAAATAAGTGAATAACATAAGGATTTAATATCTTTTATTCTCTAGATGTCAGGATATTCAAGTGCAAAATGAAAAATAATATAAAATGACAGACTAGTTTGCTGCACCTGTAAGTAAAAGTACATGCATGAAAGGAGAAAGACAAGCCAATGGTTAGATGTAAGTGAATAACAAACGAACTTACGTGGATGGGGCTTGCAGCAAGCAATAAGCCAGAAACACTGCAATCATGGCCCACACACCCCTGCAAGAAACAACCAAATTAAGGGCATTGAAAAAGATAATTCTTGATGAGAAAAGTACATGAAATGCAACATGAAGCATTCGAGGCAAAACACGACAGCGTACCTTTTCACAGATGTAACGACATCACCAGATTGACTGCTTTCTGGATCAAGAGCTCCACTTGCCCATCTAGACAGAAGATATTTGAATTTTGGAAATTAAGCAACAGCTCAAGTATAGTTTAATTTACGTTACTACACTTTTCATAACAAACGCCATTTGCTCAAAAAAGAAAATAAATAATGTGTTCCTGTGAGTTAAAGAAATATCATTGAGTCTTCCTCCAGTTCATAAGATAGGTGAAGTTATGCACAGCATAGAAAGCAATCAGGTCCAACAATGCCACCATGAGGGCAAAAGAAACAGATTGCAGCTAGCACCCACCTTTTTTTTTTTTTTTTTTTCTCTTTCTGCCCATAGTTAACATTCATTTCAACATTAAGTCAACATTAAGGAAGACCAGAAACACATAAGAGTTTAAAGGAAGAGAGTCTGTCATTCAATGTTCGCTATATGCAAAAAACTTAACGTAAGCTTGCATATCATTTGAACCATGGTTGCCAATCAGCATACACTTACATCAGAAAACATGCTCCAATTAGTAAGAGGGATATGGCCCATTGCCAATCAGCATATACTTACATCAGAAAACATGCTCCAATTAGTAAGAGGGATATGGTCCGTGGCTTGTATGCCCATGCAGTCCAAGGATCAAATTCATCAACAGTAGTCACATTGCCATTGCCATTTGCGTGCAAAAGATTATTCTGTTTCCTTTGTCTTCTATGATCATGAGGCTCCATAGCTGATAAGATACAACTCAGTAACTGCAAATCATAGGAGACAATAAAGACATGATGTCCTTAAAAAATAAAATCCGATAAGAAACAGCTAATTCCAAGAGAATAAGGATCATAATAAAACTACCATTAGAAAACCACCCACAAAAGTTTCGTAATTAAATTAAAGAACAAAGAACACTGTTTTTGCAACAAATGCATGCATCACATTAACATCTGCCTGCAGTAAAAAATAAGTTAATGCTTAAATTACTGTTGAGACTGTCTTAACAAGTAAAAAGCCGACCCCCCCCCCCCCTCTCTCTCTCTCTCTCTCACTCCAAGCAAAAGAAAAAGGCATAGCAAAAACCACCACTTCTAAGTTTTCCCCACACAAGATAAAAGTAGTGACTTTTCAGCCTGAGTACTGCAACATGTACATTGCAGTTCTTAGTTCCATCAAGTACTCATCACAATGTAGTAATCTTTCCAGAGCATCTCCGCCCCTAAAAAAACATCTGCAGGTGAAAAAGAACATGGGATGTCTGATCTTTAAATCCAGCTCATCCCACAAACTTGCATGGACCCCTACCCGTTGTCCCAGATAATACACTTACATTCAGCAACACTCCAATGATATGAGTACCCATTGAAATAAAGTTTCCGACATTGAAGCACTCTTTGTACTGCTATAGCTACATATAACCATGACACCATTAAAAAAGGTCCTCAACTTTCCAACAAAGCAATTGTACCTTGCTTGCTTAACCCAGACCATACATGTTGTATCCATCTAAATTTCAGCAAGTTAAGAAGTACACGCTGAACATCTATCTCAAACCTTTGTAAGCATAGATTCTAGGAAGCATTCCTTATATTCACTACAACTTCAATATGTTGTGCACCTATTCTTCAAGTGAAAAATAATAATAATAATAATAAATATAAATGTAAATCAATATTGACAAGTAAATACAAAAATATAACCAACCTCACTTCAAAATGAAAAAAGTAGGAATTCTATAATCTGATTTCCGGAAATTGAGATACACCAGGAATTTAACCAAAGTTATATGTTTATTTATTTATCTTTAAAAACGTCTTTGCAATAACGGGCAATTATTTTCGATTATACAAGAAAAGAAAATTTTCACTTGGACTAAACATAGGAATCACAGTCCCAGAAAAAGGGATGCTTTTCCTACAATTCATCCCTTCAAGATAAAAAAATCCGAAAGGCATCTACCCACTGTGCAACTGCCAAACACTACCAGCCATTTCTAATTGAGAAAATCACTTTAAAACGGTTAACCATTACCGGAAAAGAATATGGAGAAACCTTTGATAATTGGGATCCACAGGGATTCCTCAAAGACCAAAAACAACAAATAAATGCGAATGGGTCGGCCACACCCTCAAAGACCAAAAACAACAAATAAATGCGAGTGGGTCGGCCACACCCTCCCTTATGCAGTAACTACAAGCTAGAATAATCCACAGAAATCTGAAAAGAAGAGGAGAGCAATGGGTATCAACATGCACACGAAAGAGACGACCTTTTCGAGTGGGAGAACATAGAAAAAGAAGAAACACGTGGAGGATTAAGCTTAACAGAGAAGCAACAACGAGGGAAAGACATGAACAGAGAGATGCCCAGAAGATGCCAGAAAATGATAAAAATGAAAGTCGGAAGAACATAGAGCGACGACGACACTACACAACACAGCAAAAGAGAGAGGCAGGGCGGCAGAAAACGCGAAAAAACACGAAGACGGTCCATATAAACGGTGACCCTAAAGAGGAAATAGGTAGATAGATGCGCCAAGTCAGGACTTACGTAGAGATGAGAGAGAGAAAAAGAGAGAGGAGGACGGGCTGACAGGGGATCCCTCGGCCGTACGATCGCAGACGAGAAGATCCGGGCCGTCGGATCGCGGAGACGGACGCGAAAGGGGGAACCGCCGCCGCGACTGGTCGATCGATCCTCGAGAGAAAGAGAGAGAGAGAGTCTCCCTGCGCGCTTGCTCCGCCCGCGCCGGCCGCGCCGGCCGCGCGCGCTCCCGCGAGATTAACGAGCGGCGAAGAATTCAATGCAGCATCAGACGACGGGGAAGCCCGAGTTGACGGGAGAGAGAGAGAGAGAGCGAAAGGAACTCAGGAAGATGCTGGCTTGGGGGCGCACCCTTTTCGCTCTGGCACCGAGAAAATTTATTTATACCCGAATCTGAGAGAGGCAAAGGAGGAAGCTTTAAAGGTTTTAGGATGACGACGATGACGACAGAGCTCGAAAAGGTTGAGAGAGAAGGGGAAGGAGAGGGAATGGAGATGAAGAGAGAAAGAGAAAGCGCAAGCCCCCCTCCCTCTCTCTGTGCGTCTCTGCAACAGCCGGCTACGAAAAGGGTCGCGCGAGGCAGAGGCGAGGCGATCATTTAATGATTTTCCACACCCATTAATTGATGATCTCCGCATTCACGCTCGCGACATTAAAAAAAAAAAAAAAAAAAAAAAAAGAGGTTCCTTTCTCCTGCTTCTTCCTCTTCCTCGGAGAGAGGAGAGAGAAAGAAGAGAGAGAGAGTACGACGGTCAAAGGGAGATTTTGAAGACGCTTCGGACCACCACTCTGGGGAGCTGTCCGGGCCAGGTCCCGAGAATGCCCTCCTGCTGGTGGCGTAATTACGGGGCATCATTCCCTGATGATTCGCTTCTTCCCTTCCCCCTTTATGCTCTTCCCCGCCCCCGGTCGATTTCGTGACATGATTAGTGCACTGCTTACGTCCCGATCCTGATTCCCTCATGATTATCCAATCGTTTTTTTGGAGCTAAAATCGCTGCCAATCCACCCGTCCGGTCTCACTCTTCCTTTTCGCCCGTTTGACTCGGTTTCATCATTTCTCACCGAATGAGAACGGATTTGGATTTGACCCGCATCCTTATCCAATCATGATTGAACTCCGAAAAGGGACCGGTCCAGTGTTCCCGGCGCACTATTTGAGCCCGAGAAAAGTAAGGCCAGTCCGGGTTTCGTCGCACGCCCCCTACTCACTAGCATTACCAATAGGCATTTTTCGCTCGTCTTTGACCGTGCTCGACCCGTTCCCACTTGTACGCCCTACTCCCCCTTCCCTCCCCTCCCTATTCAAAAGGCAGAGAGGGAGGACAGTAATCAGTAATCAATGCTGTCCTGTCGACGTGTATACGTGCGTACTTCCGTGTACGCGTACAGGTCCAGATCCAGTCAACCGAGCAGGCGTGTACTCCCTCCTCTTTAATTGCAGTCCGTTCAAACATGAAAACGAAATGTCAAACGCAGCCCCCCCGGCCGTACGGTCCCCCGCCCGTGTAATAAAAAGCGGGGCAAAGTACGCCCGTCCCAGAGCGCAAAAGGCCCGACGTTTTGCTGCTGCTGCTGCTGCGTCTTTGTGAATTATAAAAGCAAAACTCATGAACAACAACAGCAGAGGATGATGGCAAGGGTAGGAGAAGGGGGGTATTAAATGGAGAGAGGGCAAGGGTCGTTGGACCGCAGGAATAAATGTAATGCTGTGTCGATCCAGCTAAGGGGGAATGTCGCTTGGAGGTTGTTGCGTGTCGAGATCGAATCCTTCCTCTCTTTTTTTTAGCTGCACTAGGGTCAGCATCTCCTTTTCTCTGGGTACAGCTCAGGAAAAGGGTTTTCCAATACGAGGACCGCTTTTTGTCTTGTCAACCTTTTTCTTTTCTCGTGTGCTCGCGCGAAAGGGATCCTAAATAGCTAATAGCCATTTGTTCCGGGGATCGAATAATTGCGTGCATTATCTCATCGGGGGCAGTTATTCTTAAGCTTTACCTTAATCTGTAATATCATATTTGGACTTTTGATTCTATCGGCGTGATCTTTAAACTATTTCCATGGTTCCTATTAGAATGATGGGTGATATGATATGAGAATACATGATAATGATTTCAATTTTTTTGTACATGTTCTTTTGTATAACTTGGTTTTTATCAATTCAAGGATCATACAGATAAAATGGACTATATTGAATATTAAGTAATAATTCCAGGATTATATTGAATAAAAATCGCACTTAAATATAGTTTAGCCACTAGAAGCGTTGTTAGCGAGAATGAGATTGGTCAAGATTGCCTAAAGATTTCGATCGTGTGCACCTTTTGACTTCTAAAAAGCTGATTTTAATTAAAAGTAGGTTTGGACGATAATGGGGCTTATCACATCTCGAGATTCTCCTTTCAAGTACGAATATAAACTTCAAGCAACGACAAGAGCTCATTCGTTTTCTTTTAATTTCTTCGATTATGTTAAACTTTAAAGCATAACACATAATATCGTAAATATCTTAATCTTTAACAGAGTAGGCTTGAAATTCCACTCTAAAAGTAATGATGGCAGGCTAGATCGGTTTTTCCGGAAGAGAGTTTTGGTTGATTTTTTGTGTTTGGCACATGGAAAATGAATAGTGAAACTTAAATCTATTTTTTTCAAGCAAAGTTAAGGTCAATGGGTCAATAATAGAAGGTGGACTTGCATTTCCAAAATGCTGAAAATCCAAAACAAATCAAACCTGTTTTGGGTTTTTCGCATTCCCAATGCTAACATTTGGCCAAGGGATTTCAAAAATTGCTTGTCAAATGCCTAATATTTTCCCCAAAACCCCTTGGAAAAGCTTAACTAAATGGGGCCATAGTCCCAAGTCCATTGAAGTTAGGACCAATTCCACGTTTACCAAGCTCGAACTACAAAGGCTTGTCCCAAATCCCTTATAGCCGGGCCCAAGACCCCAGTAACTATTCTTCTATGCCCATGTCACTAGCACTTGGACTCGAATCCGTGGAGGTTGACCCCGAGACACCCGTGCTGGGTGCTTGGGTCCCTGATGACTATGTCTGGCTCCCACACCCAGGTCAGTGGCACTTGGTTCATAATTCAATGCTTAAGTCCATTAAAGCCGAACTTAGGTCCACAGAGGTGTGGGACTCTGGTGCCTGTGCTCGAGTCCTCGATAGAAATGTCTAGGTATTCAACTATCACTCTCGAATCATCGGTGCTCAAGCCCAAGTCCACGTAAGTTGAGCTAGAGACGTCGATGCCTTGATCGAGTCTCTAGCAACCATGTCCGAGTACCCGACTCTTGCGCCCAACTCATTGGTGCATGGGTTCGAGTTCATAGCGACCAAACCTTGGTCTATGAAGGCCGAGCTCGAGACCTCGGTATCCGTGCTTAGGTCCTCAACGGTATACCCAGGTACGTGGCTCTACACATGCAAGTCACTGGCACTAGAGCCCAAGTCCATCGAGACTAGGCCCAAGTCCTCAATGCCCATACTCAAGTCCTCAACAGGTGTCCCATGCACTTGCTCCTATGCCCAAGTCACCGTCCACAAAGGTCAAGCCCAAGTCCCCATTGCCCATGCCAAAGGCCCTAGCAACCATGCCCGAGACCCCAAGGCCCATGCTTGAGTACCCAACTTCCACACCTAAGTCACTGGCTCAAATCTGGTTCCACAAAGGCTTGGGCTCAAGTTCCTCAAGGCAAGATCCGAACCTCGGTGTTCATGCCTAGGTACTCGAGTCCCATGCCCAAGTCACCGGCACTTGATCCCAAGTCCATCAAGGACGAGCCTAGTCCTCAATGTCTTAGATTTTTGGTGGTTGGGCCCATGAAACACTCACTCATGCAACTGAGATCCGAGCAAATGATTATCTCTTACATCACATGAATAGTATATTTCTTATTAGAAAAAGAAAAGAAAATTTTCCTTTCTTAATAACGAAAAATGATTTCCAGTTCATTTACATATTTTGGTTAGATACCGAAAACTATTATCATATTCTCAGAAAATGAATTTAAAAAAAAAAAAACATATTTCTGGAATATCAGGCTTTTGACAAAGTAAACATTGGCTGAAGTGAAAAGCATTTTCCAAATGAGGAGATACTGGGCTAAACTAACCTGGCTCAGGAGTGGAGTTACTTCTCTCTCTCTCTCTCCCTCTCTCTCTCTCTCTCTCTCTCTCTCTCTCTCTCTCTCATATGTACTGCTCTCAAAGTCCTACAACATAATTTGACGGAAAACACCTACAGCTCTTACTATACATTCGAAAAAACTATTTGTCCCATTGGAGATGAGTACACATGATCTCTCCAGCTGGAGAAGGAGAGAGGAAGAGAGGGGGAGAAGGGGGGGGGGACTGACAGGCATGGTAACATAATCAATGTCCTCATATGCGAACAACGATCGCAATCCAATCTTGCATGCCCTGATGCCGGTCGAAAGAGGAGAAAGAGGATCAAACATGCGCGGAGGGGTCATGCTCCAAAACCCGAGCAATCTCCGCCCACAAATGCAAACATAGAAAAAGAAGAAATTCAAAACACATACGTACATGATCGGGGGAAAACAAACGAAACGTTCCAAACAAATGCACTGTCGCTCCGACACTCCCTCCACTTGCTCCGCATCGTGTGTAGTTTCCAACATCCAGGTCCCCCCTAGTTTTTCTAATTTGACATCATCGTTTTTATCTTCACATGGGTTTATAGTGGTGAGCAGAGCTATTTCCTTCGGGTTTTTTTTTTTTTTTTTTTTTTTTGTAGGTCGGTTATCACCCTCCGGTTTATAAGGAGGATTTGTCAACCAGAGTGCCTACCCACTAAATCAGACCTAAATGTCCAGCTGAACTGTTTGACTTCTTTTTGAAAATTTCCCTTTTGGGGTATTAAACATATTTTAGGTTATATAGTATCAAAACTTTTGGGCGCCGGAATTAGGTAAGTTCCACCAAACCTTGTCAAACGTCTAGATCATTTTTCTGAGGTACTTTAAGCCCAAACTTTGCCTTGGCAAAGCTCAAAACAAAGCAAGCGCCCACTAACTTTGACTTTGAAACATTTTCGAAATGCTACGCGAGGGCTCTAATGAATCATTGGGTCCCCTGTAGTCCTAACATACCCAAGCCACCATAGTACAAAAATGAGGGAGAGCTAGCTGGTCAGCTGATGCTCACCGCTATCGTTGCCAACTATGCCTACGAAGTCGACGGACATGTTGTGGTAACATAAGCTTATGGGATTGAAGTGTGTGCACTAGAGAGAGAGAAAGAGATGTGGTGGCATTGACATTAATTTGCGAAAGTGGGATGTCGTGAGACTTTAGGAGAGCCAGATCTCGTAGTAGGACCGCCATCTTTGTTTGGCATTTGGTCTCGATTTCCCTCAAAGCTTCTTTTCCTAACTCTCTCTCTCTCTCTCTCTCTCCACTTTAAAGTTGCCATTATAGTTAAGTGATTAAATATCCGTTACCAAACGAATCAGTACGGTAAAAGTAATTTTGAGTCAAAGACCTTTTACTCAGTACAAAATCTTAAAAGCGAAAGTATTTTCAAACGCACTCTTAATCTGTCTCTCTCAAATCAAGCGTGGTTGTTGACTTCACTCATCTTGCTATCGATTAATCATGCTACCATATCTTTTCAAGATTTTTTATTTTTTTTTTGGAATCTGTAATTTTTTTCACTGCATGAAATAACATAGGGAAAGGTCACATAGAATCCCCCCCTTTAAAAAAAAAAAAAAAAGAACTGCATAAAATAATTAGGAACATGATATAAGTCTTATTTTCATATTTCCAGCCAATCTATAAATGCTTGAAAAATGGCGAATCCCATCCACGGCCCGACACCCCGGCAGCCCTACAGTTGCAGGCTACAGCTCGACGACGAAACCGCATCTTCACATGGTTTGATGGGTCTTCTTCCCGAAACGCACCGTTTTTGTCCCGTTCGACGCGTTACGCTCATCCCCCCCATCTTAATTACTCAATTTCCTCAGAAAAAACTTGTGGTGTCCATTGTACATGTCTTTGTAAGTAATAAATAGGAAAATTATTCGATCTCACGAAAAATTTCGTGCTCTTTTTTTTCTTTTTCGTTTGACTCAGCACTCTGGATATTTGGGTGTTGATTTTTATTTTTATTTTTTATATCCCTAGATTGGGATTGTCATTTATCCACATTAATGAGTATGTTTCAATTGTTACCATTGTGAGTGAAGATAAAAGAAAATGGTTAACACCAGCAAAATTCTCAAATTGATATATTCGTGCCATATTTATTTAAATTGATTTTGTATTACAAAAAGTTCCAAACTAGTATGTCATATATACTATAGTTTTTTTTTTTTTTGGTAAAGGTAAGAGACATATATATACTATAGTTAGTTTTTCATGTTATGAAAAAATATCAAATCGGTACGGAGGCAAATCTATCCAAATACTAAGGCAAATTGGGGCAAAAGCAAAGATTCAACAGGTTTTTTGAAACGTGAAAGGGAGATCTTATGGCAAAGTAGCAAATTTTAGAAAATTTAAAATCTCATATCATTTTTTCCTAATTTGCATTCCCAAAATGACATCATTTAGGAGACTCATCTATGTCGAATTTCTATATTCAATTCACATCACCCATCGATTATCCGAAGCATTTGTCACATCTGATTTTTTGTCATGAACGGACTTTAACAAAAGATAAATTTGTTCTAGGTATCTATCAATTTGAAATTTTTGGTGACTAAAATATTAGTTTAGGGTAAATGTGATGTAGGTGTACCAAATTGAAATTTTTTGGTGGTATTAATCCTTAAAAAGGAAGTTTCTGAGAGGACAAGAATGGCAGGCTGAGAAAGCAACCTTAAATTTTCTTCATATAAGGTTGTGCTCATCTGCGATATGCTAAATAGGAAAGAATATTCGAATCAGCATCACTTTTTTTCCTATACTTTTTCATAGCAAATGTCGGATAATTTCTAGTGGCCAAGAGTACACTTCAAGAAAGATAGATAGATAGATATATAAATAGATAGATATTATGTTAGCGTGACCATTTGCATATGAAGGACACATGTGAGCAAGATTCCAACTGTTTGATGACAACGTGACACGATAACAAGAGGGCTTAGAGATCTTGACCTCGAAGTCAGTGCGGCGATGAAGACAGTTTCGTTGACACTAATCTTTTCGTTCGGAGATAACAATAATTAATTTTTTTTCCTAATTAAATGAGACGTGAGTCGTAATTTTGGTTACTCTATGCACTGCCGTGGTAACACAAATATAAATTTACCACGAGTCGCATAGAAGTTACAAACTTTCTTGTGATATTCAATGTGGTCCCATAGATCAATGGGCCTTGTCATATTAGGATTATTATAAATAAATAGTTACTCGAATTGTCGTGGTCCACCCATTGATTGGACCAATTAGATGACATATTTGAAGCTAGTAACTGTCCGTTTCCATTATATTTGGAAGAAAGAAAAAGATTTGAGATACCCAAAAAGACACATGAAATTTATTTATGTTATATGATATTATTGATTATAGTGGTGTTGGAGTTTGGTCAGGTCAGATTCGGGGAACATATATGAAAATTGAAAAGCTGCCTTAGAAGACAAAACACGCCGCGAGAAAGTCTAGTCTAAGGTTAAGAGTCAGAGGCACCACCAGAGGTGGTCTCTAGAGATTGCAACACTAGATAATTTAAGAATTCACGACTTGGATTTTGAGTCATGTGATCTCTGGCCTAAAAACTTCAGCTGATCGACAACCTATGATCTGTCCGGGGTCGCCATTTTCACGTGTGTGCTCTCAAAACCGTCCAAAATGAAGTCATCGCTTTGTTTCCGATAAATAGGTTAGTAATTGTCCAAACTGAAGCCACAACCACATCTCATCCTTCGGAGCAGAATGATGGTGAGAACTGAAATTGAGATGATCGAAATTAGAGCTTAAAAGTTACATTCACTACGAAACTGAGGCGACCTATGACCGTGCTTATTACTACTAGAATGATCAACTACAAAACAATTCAGCCGGCAAATGAGAATGAAAGGAATCGCCCCAAAAATTGTAGATTTATAGTCAAACATTGGACTTCAGACAAACAACCTTTTGTGCTAGATATTGTCTCCTAAGTGAATGACGAGGAGCAAAATCTGCCGTGGAACATACATTGTGTAGGATTGTAGCAGACACTGAGCAAGTTAAGTTGACCTATCAGATAATGAAAAGACAAAAAGGGTTCGGGCCATCCCCCGGTAGGCTATGAATAGTGGGCTTTCTTTGGGCCTGTTACATTAACTTGTCCTAAACTAGGGTAAGGGACAGCTGCCCCACACGCTACCTTTCCTCAAAATTAGAAACTCAATCATACAAAATTTGATTTTTTTTATTGGCATATACAAAATTAGTTTTTAAAGGGTAGTATTTACTTCATCTCCATCTACTGTAATGGTACAAGGACTTCCGAATGAATATCTTTAAAAAGGACTAAACAAGGGTGAAAAAAGAAGTTTGGAACATAAATTGAGGACCACGGTTTATTCTTGCTAAAACTTGCATGACAACGGTAACATGACAATAGAAATGACCTAATTGAAGGACATATCGTATCTGTCCACACATAAAAATCCAGCATATTGAAAGTATCCTATGAATGCTTACAAAATCATTTAGAAAGCAAGTCTTTCTAAACCTTTTTAAAGATCCATACACTTAATGTCTTAGTTTAACTATCACACCACTCTCCTAATGCCGTTCAGGAACTATTTCCTTTCTCACGGGTATTATTTGGAAGTATGAGGGCAATAAGGCAAGGATCCAAGCCAAGGAACCGAAACACTCATGAATCCTCATTTAACAGAACAATAGATGAAAAACAGACCACAAAACACTTCAACTGAATTGCGGTCCCATTGTACTGAAGTTGCTCCGAATTCTGGGGGCTTAGTATGTGTATCCTTTTACGAACATCCCTTTCTTTGCTTCCTCGCTTTCACCCTCAGCAGAGTACCTTCCAAGTTGAGCCAACGAGTTTGCCTTGGCACGCACCAACAGTGACTTCTGTGCGGCTTCAACATTCTCTGGATTTCCTTGCCATGTCTTCAGCACAGTATTCTGCAGCGCTCGTGCATATGAGAAGGACACATGCCAAGGGTTGGGGCTCTGGTTCATTGCGTTAAGGTTCAGGGTGGCTTCGACTTCAGATTGTCCTCCTGACAAAAACTGGAAACAAAGAGAAAAAAAAATACCCATCATCTAATAGGTTCTATTGAAATTGATGCTCTCTGATCATAACTATGCAATTAGCTGCTATCATGCTAACCTCCCAAACAACCGCGATTACTATCATATATTCATAAGAATCCCTCCCACATCAGTATATCTATAGTAGTCAAGCCTAGATGCCCAAACTTACCCTCGGTTTCATATATTGGTGCCTATTTCAGCAGAAACATACCATATGCATCATGTACCGCAAAAGGAAAATCAACAAGAAAAGCCATCAAACATTAGAATAAGAATGAATGACAACACGCAACCAGCCTGCTAAATTGTTAGGCTTACATGTACTACAATAGGCTGCAAAGAAGTGTAAATGTTAAAATGAACATACCATGATTCCTGGAACAGCAGGTGGAACTCTCCTTCTCAACATTGTAAGAGTGTACTTGGCAATCGTCTCAGGAGAAGCCTTCTCCTTATGCTCAGCACCAGGAGTTACCATGCTGGGTTTAAGCAGGATACCCTCAAACAAAACATTGTTCTCAGCCAAATAGAAAAAGACCTCAGACCAAACCTTCTCTGCCACTTCAAGAGTCCTCTCAATAGGGTGGTCTCCATCAAGAAGAATCTCAGGTTCAACAATGGGCACAAGGCCATTATCCTGCACATTAGACAATATATAACAACTAAGGGACACCAGATATGAAAGCAGTGCATCCTATTGACAACCTTCAAGACGGATGTTTACTGAATCGGAAAATTCCAGCCTACCAGAAAATTTAAGTAAAATAATCATCTAAAATAGTATTTACTCTATTTTTAAGTAGAAGGCATCACCCAAAAAGAAAGCATTTTCAAGGACCAAATCGAGCTGACAAGTCATGCAGGCATAAAATTGGACATATTGTCGAATGGTCAGTCAGTTCAAATTTCGGCTCCAAAATAAAAACAGTGATCAAGAAGTTACAGTCATTGAGAAGAAGTCCTTTATTTAGTTCTTACACCAAAAACAGTTTGTAAAATGAGAACAAAGGTGTCTTAAGTTGATGAGTTACCTGAGAGATGGCAGCATATCGTGCAAGTCCCCATGCAGCTTCTTTTACTGCAAGAGCAGAGGGACCACAAGGAATGCTAACCACTGTCCTCCTGCATAATAATTTAAGCATTGAAGGTTAATGAGCACAAGTATAAAGCATTCAAATAGCAAGGGGAATGTTCAGCAATGGCAAACAGATTAGTTACAAGTCATGCGATAAGATATTTTCTGGACTTCTTTTTTCATAAAGAGAAATTAAAGAAAGGCTGAAAGTAACATCTTAATGAACAAATTGGAGCACAAGCTGACTCACCATTTGGCAAAACGAGCACCTTGCTTGTAGTATTCAGCAGACCTTGAAGCCAATCCGTCCAAGCCTTGGCACCAGGATTCATTATTGGATCCAGGAAGAGGAACCAAACCCTTTGGACAAACAGAGTGTACTGATGATAAGCACATTGATAACGACAGTTTCTATTTGAAGCATAGACATTCAGGAAGGGCTGCTCAAAGCAAACCTTGTCAACTTTAATGCCTGGAACAATTTTCTCCTCACGCAGGCAGTCAACAAATTTCTTCCCATCTGTTGTCGATTGGTAAAGTGTCTCCTCAAACAAAATGGCACCAGAGATGTATTCACCCAGACCAGGTGTGGTCAACAGAAGTTGTCTATAAGCTTGACGATTGACCTCAGTATTATCCAACCCGATGGATGCTAACCTTTTCCCGCATGTTGCATTTGACTCATCAATGGCAAGGATACCACGACCAGGAGATGCAATGGATTTCTGTGCATAATGAACCAAGAAAAAGCTCACCAGACTGGTAGAATATGTTTACAAACATCTACTTTCAATGAAATCCCACTGGAAGTAAATGATGTTTCGACTCTTTACATGGGGAAAGAATTACTTGACTCTCTCTCTCTCTCTCTCTCTCTCTCTCACATAGACAAACGACAGTTGCAATTTATTGCAAGATCAGATAAAGGGAAAAATGTTTGGGCTTGTCATAATGCACTACGACTCATCCAACATAAGAATACAATCAGATGACAAAAATATGAAGCTGCTATGCATTGCCAGAAGACAATAGTGATAGCAAAACTCAACCTCATAATTCCAAAACAACAGGCGCAAGATAGGATAACATGAGAGGACACTTAGGATTAGAATCTTATGAAATTTAAAATTATGAGGTACACCTCCTCAAGGGAAGGACAGAAGGAATTTGAAACATCCCAGAGTTGGCTCTTTTGGGCCAAAGTAACTTTGGTAGGAGAAATCCAGCATAAACTGAATTAAGAGGTGAAGCAGGGACGAGTCAAATGAAATGTCAAAAGTGTCACCACCAATTGGGGTCCCAAAGACGAAAGAAAAACAAGGAACGCTATGTTCATTTATTCCATATGCACGCCCGGCGGCAACATTAGTTTTCATTATCCATCACGAGGAGAGTTCCCACGGGATCGCGGTGTCGGTTAGGCAGGAAGGCTCGTCCCTGATCTGAACGAAGTTGATGGTAGGTCAAGTTTTAATTTTTACGAATGCAAACAACCCGACCCAAGGAGGTGGACCACTCATTTGAGACAAAGCAGACAAACCAAAAGAACGCAGATAAATCCAACGAATGATCAACAATCAATAGCTATCTCTCCTGGCCCAAGAGAAGTCAATTCTGTCTCCATGGAACTTCAAGCAATAATTGACCCACGGGAACACTCCACTGGTCAACGACCAAAGCCAGCAAGATTTAAGATTCAAGATTCAAGATTCAAGCGCCCAACAAAGGATCAATCAAGCTACCCAAAGCTCTCAAACCTCATAATCAGAGATCCCAAACCCAAAACCCCACACCAAACCCGCATGCAAACAGCGAGCACCAACTGATCAATTGTCCAAGACGAAAACAACCGATTGTAGCGAGAGAGGAGAGAGGGAGGGACTGACGGCGGTCTGGACGAGCTCGTCGGAGTAAGCGGCGGCGCGGATCGGGGCGGAAACGCGGCGGGCGGGGAAGCGGGCGGCGGACGACCCGGGGCGCTGGGCGAAGGACTGCTGCCCGGCGATCCACTGGGAGGAGGTGGCGTTGAGCTTGGCGAAGCTGGCGCAGGCCATTTCCCTTCTCTTCGCACGGAGGAATCCGATCGATCGACCGAGCGAGAGCGAGAGAGAAAGAGACAGACAGACAGACAGACAGACAGAGGAGGAGGAGGAGGAAGTGGAGGTTGGTGAGGAATACGAAGGCTTGCTTATAAAATATAAAGGGGCAAGGGGAAGGTGGGACTTCTTCAGTTCTTCTCGTGTAGTCCGCAGACCGTGAAAGAAGACGGCCCCCGCGTGCGGAGCTTACCAAACGTTCGCTTTCGCTGTCCGCGTTTTTCTCTTCCCTTTCCTGCCTTCCGCCTCTGTGGCGAGTTTGCCGTTCACCTGCCCGAGCCTAGCTTGTAGCATCGACCTAACCATCCCTGTCCTTTCACTAGTTTTTCAACTCCCGTCCTCCAGCAGGGAAGGTGATCCATTTGGGCGGGGGGAGAGGCCGCCGGGATCGACACGGGCCCTTCGATCGAGCGCGTAAGGAATCGCCCTGGCCCGCCCATCCTTGGGAATTGCGATTCGATTATGCGGGCCGGTGGGCCGGACTCGCCCCGTTTAAGCAAGGTTTCGTAATTGAAGGCCCTCGTTCAAGCCCGCTGGAAAGTGTCTTTGGGCCCTTTAAGTGGGACCCGGCTCAACTCGTGTAGTTTTTATGGGGATTGCTACGTTTATTGATTTTGATTTTGATTTTTTTTGGTACTCACCAACGTCTTCGTATGCCGTATTTATGAAATGGTTCTTCCGTGTCATCCTCTGAGCTATCTCCATTTTTTGACCTTATGTAGTCTTTCAACTTTCGAGATTTCCGGTCATATTATGTGGATTCTAGGGGTTGATAAAATGATGCCACTCAATTGTTGACCCGGCATAATGAGATTAACAGATAATCGTGTTTGATGCTGTGATCTCCCGTGTTTGTTAGTGCGTTACATGGCTAGAAGAAAAGTGTTTAAAAGCACTTGTTAATAACCAATTTCTTAAATCGGTCTTAGTAAATCGAGCTTCTGCTAAATTTGTAATTGGCCATGATAAATTTCGAGGAAGATGTATCTGCGGTTTATGTGGAGTCATGAGAATTACAATCTGTCGACGAGTATATAAAGAAAAATGAACCACGAAGGGAGACTTAAATTGATGTATGAAAAATGTATTGTAAGATACCGACCCCGTCATAGAAACGAAAAAAGCAAACATCCGAGGTATTGTATATATCCATGTTTCCACTTCCTTTTCCGACCCAATTTTTAAAATTGAAAACGAGATGTCTGTTTTAAAGGGGATTCAAACAGCCATCACAAGAGACCGCAAAGCCAAAACATCCTCTCTATCGTGAACCACATCAGACCGGTTGTCGCATTTGGACCTCATTTGCACGCCTGATATTCAGGTCAACATGGGAAGGCTTGAAATTAAAGGAAAAAAACAACGCACACAGAAAGTGTGATATATCTAAAGCCAAAAAAAAAAAAAAAAAAAAAAGAAGGAAAAAAAAAAGACCATTATTGGCCAAGTTGAAATTAAAGCAAATAACTTATCTACGGTAAATAGTATAAAAAACACAGAGTATTTATATTTAATATTTAACTCAAATTTGTTTTCAAAGAGTGGAGGTTGGTTAATTGATAACGCTTGCTATTTATTTTAATTTTCTTGAAAGTTCATGGGACTATATGTCGCACAAACTCAAAGCAAAATAAGATTCATGTGGTTAGATAAAAAACTAGGGAAAATTATCAAAAAAGTCCTAAACCTATTATAATTGTGCCAATTCAGTCATAAACTTTTTTTGGACCAATTTAATCATAAACATTTTGTTTTTGTTACAGTTCAGTCCATCCGGCCATGCACAGTCGGAAAAATCTAATGTGACATCCTAATCAATGCTGATCGGCGTTGCCCACGCTAACATGGCACCGGAGAGCAAAATGTCACCCTTTTGCTTAAAAAAAAAAAGAAAGCCAAAAACAAAAGGTAGAAGAAAAAAGGGCGTGAAGAGAAAAGGGTGTGGGGTTGGCTAGGTTCTTTCCCAAAATCAAGCAGGGAACCTAAATTGAGAGGATCTTCCCTTGATTCATGGTCGCTCGACATTGATTCTTGGTGGATGCCTCCATTCAACACCTCTGTCAAAACCCTCTAGCCGACGCTCGCCCAACACCTCCGTCTGACGCCTCCATCCAACCCCTCCGGCCAATGCTCGCCCAACACCTCTATTCGACGTCTCCATCCAACCCCTCCGGCCGATGCTTGCCTAATGTCTCCATCCGACGTGTGCATCGGCCCGACGCCTTCGTCCGACACTCGGCTCGCTCGATGTCTTCATCTGACACTTGCTCGACGCCTCCATCTGATGCTCGCTTAGATTCGTCCAATGCTTGCTTGATGCTCACTCAACACCTTCATCATCTTCTTGAAATTGTGGTGCTTTATATTTATGTTGAGGCTTTAGCTATCTTGATTTCACTTGAATTTTATTTTAAATTTCGTTGACATGCGTTTGTTGTAGTAATGGGTTTGTGGTTGTTGACTTGGTTCATTTGAAATGGCTGGGCAAATTGCTGACATGGGTTTGTGGATGGTCTTGCGTAGAATATCTCTATCTCGCCTAGAATTTTTGGTATTTTTGCTGCTTTTGGCTCATTTGGGAAGAATATATTACTTTGAGTTGCTGCCTCTGGTTCAGATCAACAAAGTTTGTTAGGTATATGGAGTTCCTAATATACTCCTTGTTTTGATTTCCCAAAGCTTGTCTGGATCACCTAAATCTCACAGCAAGTAGCAATTTTGGCCTGCCTATGTTGTGGATTTTATATTATACTTGGAGGGATTTTGTATATATCATCCATTAGCACATCAATTTTTTTTCACGACTCGAACTGAATATGATATGCATATCCAGGATTGCAACTTCAAAAAAGTGATTGAAAGCCGAAACTTTTTATTTTAATTTCTCATGATGCAATTCATGGAACATTGTAGGTTTTTCTTTTTTCCCTTCGCATCTGAAGCTCACCATTGTGGAAGCTTGAGAATTTACTATTTGGTTATCTTCTTAGCCTGCTAGTAGAAGTTGACTTATAGAAGAATCTAGATTAGATTCACACTTTCTCAATATACAATGCTAAAGATATTACTGGATTACTGTTGGTGCTTTGTTTTAGCTAAACTAGACTTCACTCTAATGTTGTCTATTTCTATATACCAGTGCTCATAAACAAGACAACATGTTAACTATACTGCTGTCTTATTTATGCTAAAAATGCACCGTCTACATCTTATTGACCATCATATTTACATCTTTCCAGGTGCAATCTAAGTGCACAGATTCATAGGCTTCCGAGGCTCTTATTTTCAACAATCATCACAATTAATGAAGATACCAACGAATTCGTCACAAGTAATGACATTAGTCCTGCTAATCACCAATGATACATATGTGCTTTGCTATTGTGGCTTGAAATGTCCACTACAAGTAACAAAGATGAACAAGAATCGAGGAAAAAGATATCACGGTTACCCAAAATACAAGATTGGAGAAAGTTGCGGTTTTTTTGCTTTGGTTGATGCAGAAATTAGTCCATCGGCAAGAAATGTGTCAACAAATTTTCACCGAAGCAATGTTGAAGAGAAACTATCAAGCCATACTAAGGATGATGGCAATTCAATAGATGCAGAATTAAGAGTTTTTAAGGCACAACTGAAACATTTCGAACAAGATGTGTCGAAGTTAAAGAAACAAAATTCTGCATTGAAGACAATGTTAGTTGTGTCGTGGGTGTTTATAGTGATTTTAGGAAACTTGTTATTTCGAAATATGGAGATGAATGATATAATGAGCTTGCCATAAAATGTGTTAATGTCGTTTGCATCATTAAGTTGTTCTAGTAGATGTCATGTATTTGTTCACATGAAGTTCGAACATGAATGAAGTTCAAGTTTTTGCAATCTCCTTTGTTTTGCTTGGAACGGAAAAGGTATCGCACCAGATGATTAAGGAACATATCTAGAAGGCCGGTATAGTAAAACAAAAAGACATCAGTATATTCGATCTTAAAACAAGTCTTTGGCGCAGTAATTAGACTACACTCCTCCCATCTAGTCACGCCCCAAACCAAGTCGCATTTCTTGAAGTTTGGATGTACAAAGTCATTTACTTAATCTTCGTTACTATATTCCTAGTTCACCTTATCCATGTCCAGATCTTCCTTGTAGTTGAAAGCATCATCAAATCCGAACTTGTTCTTCAACAAATCAACCTTTTTTTCCCAAACATCACAGCAAGTGAGAATTTTAAGTAAATGTAAAATCGGGAAGAGAATATTAAGCAAATTCTATTCAAGGAAACAATAGACAGATGTGAGATGATTACCTTCTCTTTGCTACCAGTGCTACTAAACCCAACACCTCATTTTTAAAACCTCCTTGTTTTTTGAGCATATAAAATTTGGCGACCAAACCCGACACCTCATTTTTTTTTTCTCTATTTCTTGCCCAACAACCCTTTTTAAAATAAATTTGGGCAACTCTTTTTTTCTTTAAAGCTTTCGGAAATAAATTCGTATATGTTCCGTACTCAAAATTAATTCATCAAACTTTGCATGCACATAGTTTAAAACCTCATTGTGTTATTGAGCATAGAAAATTTGGCGTCCAAACCCGACACCTCATTTTTCCTCTATTTCTTGCCTAATCAACCTTTTTGAAATAAACTTAGGCAACTCTTTTTTTTCTTTTAAAGCTTTCGGAAATAAATTTGTACGTCCTTCTATACTCAAAATTAATCCAGCAAACTTTGCACGCACCTAGTTTTCAACCGCATTGTGTTATTGAGCAAATAAAATTTGATGTTCAAACCCGACACCTTATTTTTTTTCTCTATTTCTTGCCCAACAATCCTTTTTGAAATAAATTTGGGGAACTCTTTTTTTTTTCTTTAAAACTTTCGGAAATAAATTCGTACGTGTTCCCATTCTCAAAATTAATCCACTAAACTTTGTACGCACCTAGTTTAAAACCTCACTGTGTTAATAAGCAAATAAAATTTGGCGTCCAATCACGACACCCCATTTATTTTCTATTTTCTTTCCTAACCACCATTTTTTGGAAATAATATTGGGCAACTCTTTTTTATACTTTAAAGCTTTCGAAAATAAATTCGTACGTGCTCCCATACTCAAAGTTAAACCATCAAACTTTACACGCACCTAATTTAAAACCTCACTATATTATTAAGCATATAAAACTTGGCATCCGAAACCAACACGTCATTTTTTTCTCTATTTCTTGCCCAACAACCCTTTTTAAAGTAAACTTGGGTAACTCTTTTTTTTTTTTTCCTTGAAGCTTTCAGAAATCAATTCGTACATGTTTCAGTACTTAAAATTAATCCATCAAACTTTGCACGCACCTAATTTAAAACCTCATTGTGTTATTGAGCATAAAAAATTTGCCGTCCAAACCGGACACCTCATTTTTTTCTCTATTTCTTGCCCAATCACCCCTTTTGAAATAAACTTAGGCAACTTTTTTTTTTTTTTTCCTTTAAAGCTTTCGGAAATAAATTTATACATACTTCTATACTTAAAATTAATCCATCAAACCTCACATGCACCTAATTTCAATCCTCATTGTGTTATTGAGCAAATAAAATTTGGTGTCCAAACCCGACACCCCATTTATTTTTTATTTTCTTGCCCAACCACCTATTTTGGAAATAATATCGGGCAACTCTTTTTTTTTTCTTTAAAGTTTTCGGAAATAAATTCGTACGTGCTCCTGTACACAAAATTAATCCATCAAACTTTGCACACACCTAGTTTAAAACATCATTGTGTTATTGAGCTTATAAAATTTGGTGTACAAACCCGACACCTCATTTTTTTCTTTATTTCTTGCCCAATAACCATTTTTAAAATAAAGGAAATAAATTCATACGTATTCCCGTACTCAAAATTAATCCATCAAACTTTATACGAACCTAGTTTAAAACCTCATTGCGTTATTGAGAACAGAAAATTTGGCGTCCAAACCTGACACCTCATTTTCTTCTCTATTTTTTGCCCAACCACCCTTTTTGAAAATAATATTGGGCAACTCTTTTTTTTTTCTTTCAAGCATTCGGAAATAATTTTGTACGTGCTCCCATACTTAAAAATAATACATCAAACTTTACATGCACCTAGTCTAAAACCTCATTGTGTTATTGAGTATATAAATTTTGGCGTCCAATCCCATCACCTCATTTTTTTCTCTATTTCTTGTCTAACAACCCTTTTTGAAATCAACTTGGGCAACTCTTTTTTTTTTTCTTTAAAGCTTTTCGGAAATAAATTCGTACATATTCCCGTACTCAAAATTAATCCATCAAACTTTGCACGCACCTAATTTAAAACCTCATTGTGTTATTGAGCATAGAAAATTTGGTGTCCAAATGTGACACCTCATTTTCTTCTCTATTTCTTTCACAACCACCCATTTTGAAATAAACTTGGGCAACTCTTTTTTTTTTTTTTTTCTTTAAAGCTTTTGGAAATAAATTCGTACTTGCTTCCATACTCAAAATTAATTCAGCAAACTTTGCATGCACCTATGAGCATATAAAATTTGGCATCCAAACCCAACACCTCATTTTTTTCTCAATTTCTTGCCCGACAATCCTTTTGGAAATAAAATTGGGCAACTCTTTTTTTTTTCTTTAAAGCTTTTGGAAATAAATTCGTACATGTTCCCATATTCAAAATTAATCCATCAAACTTTACACTTACCTAGTTTAAAACCTTATTGTGTTATTGAGAATATAAAATATGGTGTCCAAACCCGACACCTCAATTTTTCTCTATTTCTTGCTCAACCACCCTTTTTAGAAATAATATTGGACAACTCTTTTTTTTTTTTTCTTTAAAGCTTTCGGAAATAAATTCGTACATGCTCCCGTACTCAACATTAATCCATCAAACTTTGCACTTATCTAATTTAAAACCTTATTGTGTTATTGAGAAAATAAAATTTGGCGTCCGAACCCGACACCCTATCTATTTTCTATTTTCTTGCCCAACCACCCTTTTTGGAAATAATATTTGGAAACTCTTTTTTTTTCTTTAAAGTTTTCGAAAATAAATTCGTACGTGCTCCTCACTCAAAATTAATCTATCAAATTTTGCATGCACCTAGTTTAAAACCTCAATATGTTATTGAGCATATAAAATCTGGCGTCCTTTGGCATCCAATCCCGTCACCTCATTTTTTTCTATATTTCTTACCCAACAACCCTTTTTGAAATAAACTTGGGCAACTCTTTTTTTTTTTTTTTTTTAAAGCTTTCGGAAATAAATTCATACATGTTCCTATACTCAAAATTAATCCATCAAACTTTGCACGCACCTAGTTTAAACCTCATTGTGTTATTGAGCAAATAAAATTTGGCGTCCAAACCCGACACCCCATTTGTTTTCTATTTTCTTGCCCAATCACCCTTTTTGGAAATAATATTGGGCAACTCTTTTTTTTTTCTTTAAAGCTTTCAATAATAAATTCGTACGTGCTCCCGTACTCAAAATTAATCCATTAAACTTTGCACACACCTAGTTTAAAACCTCATTGTGTTATTGAGCATATAAAATTTGACGTCCAATCCCGTCACCTCATTTTTTTTCTCTATTTCTTGCCCAATAACCCTTTTTGAAATAAACTTGGGCAACTCATTTTTTTCTTTAAAGCTTTCAGAAATAAATTCGTACGTGCTTCCGTACTCAAAATTAATCCATCAAACTTTGCATGCACCTAGTTTAAAACCTCATTGTGTTATTGAGCAAATAAAATTTGGTGTCCAAACTTGACACCCCATTTATTTTCTATTCTCTCGCCCAACCACCCATTTGGGAAATAATATTGGGCAACTCTTTTTTTTTCTCTTTAAATCTTTTGGAAATAAATTCGTACGTGCTGTCACTAGTAATCTATATTGACCTTAATAATCATTGATTGCTTTCTTTTCGTAACTTCATATTGTTGTTACTACTAATTATTTAATAATACCGTTATTTTCCTCAAATGGTCATAATCAGTAATTTATTATAGTCAATAACCTCATGAATTTCCTTAATACTCTCAATAATGCCAGCGTCTAGTCATTATTCGACAACATTGTAATTTTTCCACGATACAGTTTTGATAATTATACCTCCAACCACAATAATTTGTCTCGAGTCATTCTAGTCTCAATTTATCTATAGCTAGTGCTTTTTCCTTTTGGAGTACTAACTTAGCTATAGAGCTCTTAAAGTAAGAATACGTCATTATCACCTCAAAGAATGTAACTTCGTCATGGCATTAATAGCTTACCTTGCTTAAGAATGACAATTAATAATTACCAATAATAAATCACTTTAAGTTATTGTAAATCGTAACTTTATTGAAGAAATAGCATGCAACTTGAATTTATGGTAATTTTCCTTTTCCCTATTGGTGATCATTTACCAAAACGATGATAACATTTATCTTAAGTTTGTAAATTAATGTAGCCTAGTTTTGAATAAATACGTTTGATTGCCGCATTCTTCCTCCATCAAATGTAAAACTTACAACCCCTTGCGGTCATAATAACCTCAAATGTTAATAGGTTGCTTGTATAACCGATTATAATCGGTGACGACTCTTATAATTGATTTGATGGATGAAATTCTTTAGCTTCCTCCATCAAATGTAAAACTTACATACACAGCAGAATCTTGATTTTCTAGCTTGAGTTATGGAGAACTTTGCTTTGATTTACAAAAATATTGGGATATTGCTATTTGTTAGCCCCAATAGAAATCTTTGAGAAATGACTGGTGACAAATTGAGAAGGCTCCACTACGCTTTAATAATGCCAAGACTAGGGTGCCATTTTTGACCCACTTGCTCTCGTTAAATCAAATCAAATGAAATCAACGATGAGAGATTAAGAAGGTGTAGAGATTCGAGTGTAAACAAGAACGAAGGAAGGGAAGTGCGAAGCACCTACTCCCCACACCACTCCCAAAATCTTCCTTGATCTCTCTCTCCCCCTCCCCACGCGTTGATTTCTTCCCTGCTCACAGGTCACAACACCTGCCCCCACCCCATCAATCGCCCTCGCCCCCATCAATCTCCCCCACCCATCCCCCTCCTCGGTTTATCTCTCTCCCCACCCCACACCATTGTCCTCTCCGGCCCCGATTTCTTTCCAATCATTGCCATCTCCGGCCCTGATTTCTTTCCATCGTCCCCCACCGCCCTCCCCCTCTTCTTGCTAAAACCCTAACCACGGTCTCTTCTTCCTCCTCATCGCATGGCTCTCTCTCGGTCGCCTTATCACAATCGCTCGCCGAAGGGCGTGTGTCCGAGCGTGTCCGACCATGCACATCGCAGAGCTCTTTCTTGGTGCCTTTTTTTTCGACGCTCTTCCAAAGGTTGGCCTCTGAAGAGGTTCTCAACTTTGCGCGACACATGTGTAGAGATACACCGCGCTACCGGAGAAATGGGAGAAGATGCTGATTAGCATCAACAAGGTGTTGGATGATGTAGAGGATAGGCAACTCATTGACGATCTTGATGTAAAGTCGTGGCTTAAAGATCTCAAGAACTTGGTCTACGACATTGAAGACTTGCTTGACGAGTTCGCCATGGAGTCCATGAAAAATAAGTCTGAGGCAAAACCCGGCACTAGCAAGGCATGTTCCCTTCTTTCGAGTTGTTGCTTTAGATTGAGTCCAAAAGCATTTATGTTCGATTGTAAAATGAGATCCAAGATAGAAGAGATGGATGGCAGATTAAAGGATATCATCACTTAGAAAGATACTTTGAGCTTGAGAGAGAACAATGGGAATGGAGCGACATACCGAGGAGTGGATAAGCCGCTTCACACTACAAGTTTGCCCGAGCCTTGTTTTGTTAGCAGGGAGGTTGAAAAGATGAAGATCCTTGAATTGTTGATCGGTGAAGAAGAAGATGATAGGACATGTGCAAATCTAAAAGTGATTCCCATCATGGGGATGGGGGGTATTGGGAAGACTGCTTCGGCTCAGCAAGTCTACAATGACGCTAGAGTTACCAACTATTTCAATGTGAAAGCATGGGCTTGCGTTTCCGATGATTTCGACGTGCTTGCTATTACAAAGAAGATCCTTGAGACAGTGAATGACCATTTGCTCTGTGAAGGAAAGGACCTAAATTGGCTTTATGTTAAGCTCAAGGAACACCTTGCGGGGAAGAAGTTTCTTGTCATTCTAGACAATGTTTGGAATGAGAATTATGGAGAATGGACTATCCTCTTGAAGCCTTTTTAATCAAGAGTGAAGGGAAGCAAGGTCATTGTCATGACTCGTAATTTTCACGTTGCTGAAGTAGCTTGTGCTCGACCCTATATTCTCAAAAAGTTGTCGCAAGATTCTTGTATGACTTTGTTTGCATTTCATGCTTTTGGAGTGGGAAATTTCGATCATCATCCAGATCTTGAAGGCTTAGGTATGAAAATAGTGAAAAAATGTCAAGGGTTGCCATTAGCTGTGAAGACTTTGGCTAGGTTACTGAGCTTTAAAGTCAGTCCCCATGAATGGAAAGCTATATTGGATAGCAAAATTTGGGACCTACCGAAAGAACGTAATGACATCCTTCCGGCCTTGAAACTTAGCTACCTCCATCTCCCCTCGAATTTGAGATGTTTCGCTTACTTTGCTATATTTCCCGAGGATTATGCAATTGAACGAGACGAGTTGATTCACTAGTGGATTGTAGAGGGTTTGTTGGAAGGAAAAGAAGGAAAGAACTGTTGGAATGCAGATTTGCAATTTTTCGAAGAGCTAGTTTCTAGATCATTACTTCAAAAGTTCAGTCGTGGTGAATCATTCTTCTTGATGCATGATCTTGTGCATGACCTCGTAAAGCTAGTTGCCGGTGCAACTTGTTTTAGCTCAAGAGAGTTTGAGTATGAAGGCGATCAAAATAATGCATCTTTAGCTCGTCATGCCTCATTCATTTTTAGTAGTCACATTGTGGCAAGAAGATTGAAGATATATCATGAAATGAAGGGACTTAGGAGCTTCATATCTATGACGAAGGGACTTGCGGCTTATGATAGGCCTTATTTGTCTAAGAAAGTGTTAGGCGACTTGTTATCCGAATTGAAGTACTTGAGGGTGCTTTCATTACGTTACTATTACATCAAAGAGGTACTGGATTGCATTGGCAAACTAAGGCACCTAAGACACCTCTATTTGTCGTATACTAACATTGAAACCCTTCCAAAGTCAATTGTTACATTGTACTTGATAGTTTTATTATTTAATGTGATGGGCCTAAGTTGGCCCGTCTGCCCATGTTGGGCCTAAAAGCCTGGCCCACAAGATTAGGGCCCATGGATGGAGGGATACGTTGAAGAGTTGTAACTTTTGGGAAACGTCTTTTGCCGAAGGAACACGTCCTTTAGAGAGGACGTATTTAAGGGGGAAAAGAGAGGGAGAAACGCACCTTTTGGATTTACGTACGTTCCTCCTCCCTCTCTCTATCCAAACACTCCCGAAAGAACAGCAAGCATTAGGAGGTGACACTCTCTTCCCTTCAAGGCGAATTAGCATCATCGGATCGAACATGATTAATTTCTCTTCCTCATATCGGCGTCGATTTTAATCTGTGACTAACAAAGTACGTTCAATTCTGTGATGTGCCTTAGGATCGGTGATACATGTGTTTTTCCCGGGCTCGTCTTTTGCACTTGTTTTAGGGGTTTGATTTAGTGTTGAATCCGATTTTTGGGGGGAGAAGTACACTAATGGTGCCATAAGTTGTGTACGGCACTCACTTTGGTGTCAAAAATTTCAATCGGATCACTTAAGTGCTAAAAAATTTGAAAAACGCTCACTTTGGTGCCAACGCCGATCTGATCGGCCGAAAATCCACGTGGCGTTTTTTATTGGTTCCGTACGCGATGTGGCTCGCCGGAGTTTGAGGCCACGTTAGATTTTGGCCGGAATCTTTCGCCGGTGGCTGGAATCTTTATTTGGTGGCACCAAAGTGATCGTTTTTCCTCCGATTTGGCACTTAAGTAATCCGACGGAAACTTTTGGCACCAAAGTGAGCGCCGTACACAATTGGTGTCCTTTTCCCGGTTTTTGGGAATTTGACAATCCCAACATTGGTATCAGAGCGAGAGTTCATGTTTCCCGATCCTTATTCATGTTTTTCCCGACCCCTTTCATGTTTATGAATGAATTTTGATTGAATTTTCGTGAAAATATCGATTGACACTGATCGGGAGCGGAAAAATCCCGACACCTGAGCACTGTTCATCCATTTTTTCGATTTTCTGTAAGTCAAAATCAATTTTTGATGGTGTAGGGTCGAAGGTCTCGTCGAGACGAGCACGACGAGTGGTGGAATGCTGCCAAAGGCCGCCGGACGCGCCCCCACTTGCAGCCGGAGTGAAACGGCGTCTTCGACGCGTGCATTCGAAGATGCAAGAGCACGTGCGGCGCACGTGCGCGGGGGCCGTCGATGGCGCGTGCGAGGCACACGCCAGCTGACGTCATCATGACATCAGCTGCACACGTGCCGCACGTGACGGGTTAGTCTGTCCGACCCGGCCCGACCTGACTCGACTGACCTCAACCAGCTGACCGTTGACCGTTGACGACCGTTAACGACCGTGCCGCTGATCGTTGACCATTGTTGTATACTAACATTGAAACCCTTCCAAAGTCAATTTTTGCATTGTACTTGATCGTTTTATTATTTAATGTGATGGGCCTAAGTTGGCCCGTCCGCCCATGTTGGGCTTAAAAACTTGGCCCACAATATTAGGGCCCATGGATGGAGGGATACGTTGAAAAGTTGTAACTTTTGGGGGACGTCTTTTGCCGAAGGAACACGTCCTTTGAAGATGATGTATTTAAGGGAGAAAAGAAAGGGAGAAATGCACATTTTGGATTTACGTACGTTCCTCCTCCCTCTCTTCCTTTAAACACTCCCAAAAGAACAGTAAGCATAAGGAAGCAACACTCTCTTCCCTTCAAGGCAAATTGGCGTCATTGGATTGAACAGGATTAATTTCTCTTCTTTATATCGGCGTCGGTGTTTAATCTATGGCTAACAAGGTACGTTCGATTCTGTGATGTGCCTTAGGATCGGTGATGCATATGTTTTTCCCGGGCTCGTCTTCCGCACTTGTTTTAGGGGTTTGACTTAGTGTCGAATCTGGTTTTTGGGAATCCGACAATCACAATAGTACTAGCTAAAGGCCTTGATGTTGCAAGGATGTCAAAACCTTACTGAATTACCAGAAGGTATGGAGAAGCTTATCAATCTAAAATTTCTCGACTTTATCGACACTCCGAGCCTAAGAGCGATGCCATTATATAGTTAATTTGGTGTGTCTTGAGATGTTGTCCAAATTTGTAGTGGGAACGGAAGCAGGGTCGAGGTTGAAGGAGTTAAAAAACCTAAAGAGCGTGGAGGGGAATTGTGCATCTCTGATTTGCATAAGGTTCAAGAAACTGAAGATGCCACAGATGCCAATTTACGCATGGAGGAAATATGCCAGTTGACCATGCAATAATGCAAAGATTTTGGAAATTTCTGAAATGAAGAGCTTGAAGCAAAAGTCCTAGACTTTCTTCACCCTCACTCAGACCTTGTAAGTTTCACAATATCCTACTATGGTGGCCTAGAATTCCCGTCATGGTTGGGAAGTCCCTCATACGTTAACATGGTGCATTTACGTTTAGATGGGTGTTGTCGAGCCAAAGCGCTAGCCTCATTGGGACAACTATCTTCTCTAAAAGAACTATATATTGAAGGTCTTTATGCACTACAAACGGTAGGGTCTGAATTTTATGGAACTAAAAGTCCTTTTCCATCCTTAATGACTTTGGAATTCAAGGACATGCTATCGTGGGAGCATCGGTCTCATTGCTTTGACAATGAAGAAGTAGGAGTTTTATTCCCTTGTCTCAAGCATCTGGTCATTTGGGATTGTTCTATATTGATCGGAAAATTGCCTAGTCAACTAAGCTCCCTTAAAAAGCTGGAAATCCACTCTTGTCCGCTTATGAATGCCTTGTCCTCTATCATTAGCCTACCATCCCTCAATAAATTGAACTTAAGCGGTTGTAATGAGGGCGTCTGAAGAGTTTGGCAAACTTGACATCTCTAACCTCTCTTGTCATACAAGATGTTGGTGAATTAACCTGCTTAAATGATAGGTTTATAAACTCCTTGGTCAAGCTAAAGAAGTTGAAGATGAAAAGTTGTAAAATGTTGATGTACTTGTGGCAAGAGAGATGTAGGCTGCGTTTGGGAGTGGCATTTGGAAGCCACTTCCACCCCCCAAAGCCCCTTAGCCCAAGTGTTGAGTGTTTGGTAAAAATTTTAAAACCCCATTTGGGGAAGGCCAAGTATCCCCAAGGCTGAAAGCCAAGGCAGGGGGCTGCCTTGGCTTTTAGCCTTCTCGGCATTTGAAGCCCTCTTAAAAAAAAAAAAAAGTTTTCTTCCCAAATTGTCCCCGTTGATTTTTCGTTTTGCCGACCTTGCCCTCATTATTCATCTTCTTCAATCTTCTTCGATCTTCTTCTTCTTGAGCACTTTGCCGACGAAGGGACCGGCGACCGTCGCGATCGCCACGCCGACCCACCGCGCCACGACCTCCGCCGTGGCCGCGCGACCCTTCGGCGAGGGTCATGCAACCTAGATGTGGTCGCCGGTCGTGACTTTCGGGCGACCCATCGCGGAGGTCGCGATCGTGACCCATTTGGTCGCGGCCGTGACCTTCGCGGAGGTCGTAGCCGCGAGATCCGGTAGCCACTAGATCTCGCGGAGGTCACGACCAGATCCGCGACCTCGCGAAGGTCGCGACCAGATTTGCGTCGCCGGCCGCGACCTTCGTGGAGGTCACGATGCAGATCCGGTAGCCACCAGATCTGCATTGCCGCCGTGCTTTAGGCGACGTCCACGGGGCTACTAGATCTGCGTCGCCGGCCGTGCTTTAGGCGACGTCCGCGGAGGTCGGGACCACGCGCGCGACCTTCGCGCTACAACCAAAGACGCCGGCCGCGACCTTCAGGCGACCTCCGCTGAGGTCGAGACGTCGCGCGACCTCGCCGTTTGGGATCCGGGGTCGCCGGAGGTCGCGACGGCGTTGCGCAACCTCGCCGCCCGGCATCCGGGGCCGGAGGTCGCCGGCGGTCGCCGGAGCATTGGCGGCCACTTGCCCTTGCCACTCAAATTATTTTATTTTTTTTTTTTTTTTTGTAAAAGGTAAGTATATTATTTTATTTTATTTTTCTTTTCATAATTTTTTTTTTTTTTATCACAAAAGTCATTTGTCCCCCAAACACCATTTTGCTCAAGGATACTTCACAAAGGGCTTTCGGACTATAATTTACCAAACGCAGTTTGCATTTTGGAAAACACTTTTAACTCAAAGGTCTTTGCATTTTTCTAAAGACTTTCCCCAAAAGTCTTTCCAAACACAGCCGTAATCTTGCTTGTTTAAAGAGGTTAGTTGTCAAAAGTTGTCCTAAATTGATATCATTTTCAGTTGGAGAAGGAGATAGAGAGTTGTCTTGCAAGCTGGAGACTATGGACTCACGAAATTGCATCAATTTGGAGAAGCACCCAAGTGAGACTTACACCATTTCCTCTATTCAAGAGTTGACCATCAAAAATGTCCAAAACTCGTGTCCTTCCCCGAAATAGGTACGTCGACGTCATTGATATCACTAATTATCGAAGATTGCGAGATTCCTTTGCCTAGAGGATTAAGTATTCATATGGATAAATCAAGCAACAACAGCAATAATCACGGTGACATGACATCTTGTTTGCAAGAAATAAAAATCGACATATGCGATTCTCTACTAGCCTCTCCATTTAGCGAGAGTAGATATATATTTACATCCCTCAAGACACTTAAATGGCGGATTATTGTAGTGGAGTCGCTCGCGGAGATACCTGTAGATCGTCTTCAATCACTTCAATTGATCGATGTTGGCTATTGCAATAACTTGATAAGCTTACCACAGGGGCTGCACACACTTTTACATCTCACTGAGTTGTCGTTATGGAGCTGTCCGGCACTGGAGCTAGAGTGCTTCCCTCCTCTTCCTCTCGGCATCTCAAGATTTCGGCTTCATGATTGTCCGAAAATAACGTTACCTAATTAGTTGCATCGACTCACGAGTCTCCAACGTCTGGAAATTAGATGGTGTGAGAGTATTACACGCTTCCCCGATAGAGGATTGCCACCCCAGTTACAGGAGCTTAAGGTGTATGGATGCGAGAATATGAAGCAGCCGGTGAGGGAGTGGCTCACCCTTCTCACCTCCCTTCAAATTTGGACATCGACGGCTACGCGTTACGAGTGGGAGAGGAGAAGGGTCTTGTGCTTCCACTCCCTTCCTCTCTGCTCAATCTTTCCATCAGAGATATGAGGAAAGTGGAAAGACTGTCCAACAGTCTGCCCACCCTTTCTCCTCAAGTTAGGGATCTTCATTTGCCCGAAGCTAAGGGAGTTGCCCCAAGATGGCCTCCCTCCCTCCCTAGAAGACCTCTGGATTGCAAGATGTAGGATTCCGGAGAAGCGATGCAAAGAAAGGACCGACTGCTATTGGCCCCTCATCCGCGTAATCCCAAAAGTCACATTGGGCTTGGACAAGAAGTCAGTTATTTGAAAAAAAGGGATTCAGACTCTGAATATTCTACATGGAAGAGATTAGGGTATTTTTAATATTTGAGCCTCGGCTCTTTTTGATCATTGGGTAAAGATTGAGTAGAGAGGAAGGGGGGGATGCCCTTGACTCTATGGAAGCAACATTTCCTACGCCCCACATATTCAAGTACATCATAGTATGACCTACTCAAAGTCAAAGGTTTTAGCTTGTTGCATTTTTTGCTGGGAAAATGGAAGGAACTTGGTCATTGCTTCCTTATTGCTATTTTAGCTGGCAATATACTAAACATGAGCGCATTCTAATCATCATTATGTCTACAGTCTGCATAATATCCATGTTGAGCTTCAAAAAAATGATAACCTTATTTTTGTATAGTTCTAGATGTAAGCTTGCATTCGTCATCATTAATATTTTATCTGTAAATGTGAATTTGGAGCTGATGGATGTGGAAGTCATTGAGGGGCCAGCCTATGGCATTAGTTTTTGTCTTTTCATTAGCATAAGTATTGATATGTAATTGTAATGAGATGTTCTATCTAAACCTTGACAAAAGGAAGAACTTCTCCTTATGTACTGCAACTCAAATTGATGCTAACTATTGATGATCGTAGGTGATTGCATTCAAACCTGTAATTGAGGGAAACACTTGTAATATAGTTTATCAGAGTGGTTCAAGAAAAAAGGTGGCTTATCTTGCACTAATAGTCCAATGTCTCGGGCAAGAAGAGCTAAAGGACTTAGCAAATCATTCTCACGAAGCCCTCCACTTGTCATTTTGGTGCCAGCTGTTGAGTTAGCTTCACATGTTGGCAGTTGGTATCCTTTCCTGTGCCTTTTCTTTTAACCTTACGTGCTTTGGCAAGCAAGTCACTGACTTTTACTAGTTTATGGCCATTTTAAGCTCTCATCTTATACTATGATAGGCTATTGCTTAAGCAGCCAATTTGTGGTGAAAAAAGCACTCCAATTCATTTTCGGTGGCAATCAGTGTATTTTTGACAACTTGTCGTCTATTTTACTCAAATTGTCATCTCTTCTTTCAAATAAGAAAAAAAGGAGATTTCTTGCAATTTAAAAGATTGTACTAGGTTTCTGGAAAGACAAATATACAATTGGAGTGACACACGGTTGCTTAATGATGTGCATAATCCACTAATGTGGCAAAACTGGTAAAAAATCTCCTTGGAGCCGTTGAAAATGGATGTGTTCTGAATTTGGAGATACTCTCATTAATACATTTTGCTCTAACAAACTTCTTATCATTCTTTGTAAATTTTATCTCTCTACATTTAGTCACTAAGTACGTTTTCAAAGCATCTTTGAATTGGCTACTACTATCAAATGTCATAGCCACAGTCATAGCCACAGTAAACACAGGCACGGCACAATTAGGATTATATCTTGGAAACTTACCTCTCTTTCTAGTAAAATCATCATCTTTTCCCTCTACATCAGACCCCAAATTGTCATAGGCATCTATATCATAATACTCCGTCTCGTAACCAGCTTTAGCATCAACTCCACTATTCACATCTAATGGTTGAGATGGTACCAATGCTGTGGATGATTCCCCTATAATCAGATCCTTTGTAACTCTTCCACGAAACTCAATTATATTCTTCATTGCTTCTAGAAGCTCTTCATTATCAATATCATCATCATTAGTCCAAAATTTTACATTGCCAAGAAAATTTGTCTCATCATCATTGTCGTCATCTAGAATATCCCCCTCTATGTTAATATAATTACCTTTATCAACTAAGTCATTAGGATCTAAGTCATCCTCGTGCTCAATAATTGTCTCATTTGTTAAACCAATATCATTGCGAGCACCCACACTAATCCCTTGACCAACACCCTCACTTGGGCAAGCATCCTCACCATCACCACTCCTATGACCAAAACCCTCACTCGAACTAGCACCCTCGCCCTCACCCACACCCACACCGACCCCTTGACCTTCACCCTCAACTGCCTCATCGATTGCAAAATTTTCTCCATATATCTCAATTAACCCACGATGCAAATAACTGAAAAGTAAATTAACGACATTGCTCTCATTCCACATATATCTCAACTCATCTTCTAGAGACTTTCCAGGAAACTTAAAATAAAGTTTTTCAGATTCACAATTTACTCCATTCTCAATATTTCTAATGAAGCTTTCATAGCTCCTTGAACCGATATCAATTTTTACCAAATCAATCTTACCCCCAACATATTCAAGCATTGGACGATGGTAAAAATTTCCACCATGGAAAAGGCAAGCCCATGCCGACTTGTTGCTTATCTCGAGCCTACACAAAAAAACGCAATATATGTTGTAAGAAGCCACATAATGGAGATTTTAACATGAATGGCAAAAGTGCTAAATAAATATAAAGAGTTTGACTTGAGCATAATTGCAAAATCCCTTCCGTCTCATAATTACAAGTGAAATTTCTCTCTAATTTACGAGAATTAACTAGGTCAATTAATATCTATTACCTATGATACGAGAGTTCAAGGTGATAGTGGCATATAATTAGTTTGCTTTCAAGTTAGATATTTGGTTTGTATAGCTATTTGAAGCTAGTGCCAAAAATCTTAGGGCTGATAAAAGAAAATTTTCTCCCATAGTATACGTGATCTTGTTTTTTTTGCAACTAATGAAGGAGAAAAAAGACCACAATGCTAGGTTCTTTGTATAAAGATATAGTAGGTCAATGTATTACAAGCAGCATGGCTCACAAGGCTTTAATTTTAGAATGTTACTTTATATTATCTCAATTCTTTCCTACCATCACTTCCATGGATATTGTTGGTTTTCTCTGTCTTTTGGCTTTTCAGGATTTTTGACAATAGTTTCATCGTTTAGGCGGCTGAAGAGTGTACTTCTATGCTTAAACTTTGACGTTAATTTGCTCGGAATCACTGATCTACTTTCAATTTAAAACCAAATAGTTGGTTTGTTCAACGCATGCGAAGAAATAAGATAATTTGGGAACACGACAAAGACAATCATAGAGACAAAATAATTTGGGAACACGACAAAGACAAACAAAGACAAAACATAGTTAGGACCACGCAAATTTTGACTAACTTCACGACCACCCACCATGTAGGTCACCACTTGCCAACAACACAATCAAATTGGAACCACCTCACTTGCTTGTGTTTGTTGTGGACGAACGAATCGAGTCAAGTTGTGGGAGAATCTTGTCTTCGGGTCTTTAGGTCTTCTCATCTTCTCAATTCAAGCAAGTAGCAACGAACGAATCGGGTCTTTGGGTCTTCAGGTCTTCTCGATTCGGGCGAGAAGTGACAAACAATGGCGTTGGCCAAAAAAGGGTTGATTCACGAAGGATATTGACGGAAAAACGACCTGGGTTGAGGAAATCGCAAGACAAGATCAAATCACCTCAAATCTGCAAGAATTTCGGAGGAGATCTCACTAGGATTTTTTAGATGATTTTGGATAGAAGCGAGGAGCAGTCACACGGATCCTACAACCAACCCACGCCCCTTTTCTCATTTATGATAAATTTACTCCAAACTAATTTATTCGACTGCAAAAAATCCAAAACTGGTAAATTTGTGACAAATATACCCTCTGCTAAATTGGATTAAGACCACAAAAATTATAAACTATGACAAACGGAGCGTAAAATCCCAAATTAGTATACTAGTCAACTGTCCTGTGTCATTTAACTTAATAATTTGACGGTAAAATTTAACGAAAACTAACAAAGGCTAAATTTGTCACAAGTGTACTAGTTTGTGGTAAATTTGTCAAATATATATCAGTTTAGGGTTTTTGATGGTAAAAAAAATAGTTTGGAATAAATTTATCACAGGTGTATCAGTTTGGGGTTTTTCAATATATTAACCCTTTCTTTAAAGTAAAACAGTGATGTTTTGCTCTCCGGAGCCATGTTAGCACCAGCAACGTCGACCGGCACTGACTAGGATGTCACATTAGATTTTTCCGACTATGCATGGTCAGATGGATTGAACTGGAACAAAAACAAAAAGGTTTATGATTAAATTAGCCTCAAAAAAAGTTTAAGACTGAATTGGCATAATTGCAATAAGTTTATGACTTTTTTTATAATTTTCCCAAAAAAACTGTGAAAGTGCAAAATTTTATTGAAGAACTTCAATTTATGTCAACTTTTCGAGACACGCATTTCAGAGCCTTTGTCTATTGCCGTCATAACCTCTCATTTGTTGATAATTATTACCATTAGTATCTATTTGAAAACACATTAGTCCCTATTAATAATTCTCAAGAAAAAAAAATCAGCATTAATGGCTCACTTTTATATGTGATTATAGATATCTAAGATGTTGTCAGTGACGTCTTTCAAAATAATAATTTTTCCTAAAACCAACTTGTTTAAGGACTTAAAAATATAAGGAATCAGTGATCAAGGACAACCCATTTCGACCAGAAAATGGTATAGTCCATCATTATTGCTCCAAAACCCAAATATACATACACGCACATTGAGTAGCTCACAACTAGCTTAACTTATTTTTTGGTCGGTTAGCTTAACTTAATTACACCATGAATATTAGATGTCATTAGGTAGCCATGGAATTATCTTTTGTAATCATTACCATATTCAAATAAGTAAGGAGAACTACTGTAAAAGGTATGAAATCTTTGTCTTTGAGGCAGTTTTAGGTATTCTCCTTCCTTTTGATCAAGAAGACATCGATTTGGATATATTACCTCTATAGTAAACTTATTCTCTTGCATACGAGTTACAAATATTTCTTGGGATTTGTATGGACTTGTGATGATACAAGGTTTTCCCCCCCTATAATTGCCTGTGATTGCTTGAAAAATATACAGTCCATCAACTGGATCCACCGCAAATTTTGTACTCGTAGCTTTAGTTTTTCGATTTCATCAATTAAGCATTTCATGGATGGGTTTCAACTTCAAGAAATAAGTTCAGGCATTTGTGTCGTGGTAATAAAGTGATGGGTCATTTATTCAGAGTTTGTTACAAAATCTCCGCTGTGCTGAAGTGCTGTCCGCGACGTTTGTTTATAGATTTATGGCCTCATGGTTTGAGCTCGTGGGGTTCGACTTTTATCATGGTATTAAGAGTTAAGTTTCGATCTATGTCGCCCCCATTTAAGTTTATTTCACATGAAAGTCCGTGAATTGCAGTTCTACGTGCATTCATATGATCTTGGTCTGATTTGCATGTGCAAGGAGGTGTTAAATTCTTTTTCACATCTCTTGTTTATGGGGTTAGAATCTTTGATAATCTTATCAGCACGTACCCTCTTTCAATTTAATAACTCGAGTTTTTGGATTTGCTTTTTTAAACATTTTCAAATGGGAAATGACATTGTACCGTGCATGAATGGCGCAGTTGATCACCATCAGCATCAGCATCTGGGTAGCATTGTCTTTTTAGACTGAAAGACCAAAAAAGGAAACGCATGTACGCATGTTACCGTGAGAAAGCTAACTTCACGTTATTACTGTCAAATGCATTGTTCTGAAGGACAGCTGAAATGTGTACTTGGTCTCGGAGATGTATACTGAAGTTAACGTCAACACTTTCCAGAGGACCACTTGTATTGACCTTTCCAAAGTGAAAAATTGCTGCGTCCTTTTCCTCTGATGGAAGCAAGTGTTCACTTCGTGCTCACCCATGATCAGAGGAGGCGACGAGATGCATCCTCCGAAACAGATGATCAGATGAACAAGCCTGATGAGCAGAACTCCGACGTTGCGGAGTTCTGCATCGATGCTGGTTCGGTTGGAAACACTGCCACGTTTATCAATCACAGCTGTGACCCTCTTCATTTAGTAGCTAAACACTTATTTGAACATATTCGGCGGCAATGTCTCAATGCACATCTCTCTCTGTCTGTACATCCGTGTGAGCTTCCAGGATATGGGTTGCATGCGCCCGGCTGCTAGTCTGAAAGCCTTTCGTATTCATGTGGACTGACGAAGTGCTACCGCAGAGACTGCATGGGGCGGAGACTTGGACCTTTTCTTTGCTTTCATTCAAGTCGACTTTTGCCGATAGATTGGTCCAAAGCGTGGACCATTGGTACTTGCTAATTATGTGGAACTGAGTACTCTCTAGGGTGTATGTTCCAGTTTTAGTTGGCATGACTGTCGCTCATTTCCATCTGTAGGAGCTCAACTATGACAATGGGCGATGCGCTCGATCGTGTTTTTGGCCCTGACGGAAAGGTGAAAAGAATGCCATACTATTGTTGGTGCTGCTAAGCTGATTGTAGGAAACGTGTGTTTTTCGAAAACGCCAAAACATTTCAAGTGCCAGTTTCACCTTCTGGGGTTCTTATGCTTGCTTTGGCCAAGCAAAATTGTGTGCTAACGTGCTGTTGCCTAACCTTGTTTATCCCCGTTGTCTTGTTTCTGCTGTAACAACTTAGATATACAGTAGGTCAGATTCTATAACAAAATATATTAAAAAGACTATGTTATTCCAAAAAAACAATTTAAGGCGACTCGTTTGTCCATTTTTTGAATTTTTATTCTCAAAAGAGATTTTGGTGATGGTGAATTAATGAGCCAGGATGACAAATTAACAATCCAATGCCTATTTGTCAAACGTTGCTTACCTAGCAAAATGGGTGATGTGACAATTATAGATAAAGTGAAATATCACGTGCTGTGTAGGAGAGTACATTTTCTAGAATTCAATTTTAATAATGTATAATTAGAGGCAAAGCACGCGCTACGATAGCATAAAGCGCCAATTTGGTATGAAGAGCAAAAGTGGGCGGATGAAATGGGCAGTTACTTAACCACTGAGATTCGCCTCAATAGCCACCCTTCTAATATGGAATGGGAAGATGATGGGTTCAAATCCCCACCTTCTCAGGGGGATGGGGTGGGGACACGTAAGTTTCAGGAGTGGGTTTCGATTCCCACGCCTTACAAGAGGCAGAGCAAAAGTCTGAGAATGAGTGTAGAGTAGGTATAGAATAAGCCTGATAAAAAAAATGGGCAATTACTTAAAACAAGTTTGGAGCATATCCCTTTTTCTTTTTAGTAATGTGAAAACACTTAAAAGTTTATAAGCAATTTAAAAAGACAATGCTATTTCCACCCTCATTTTGGCTAAAACGCTTCTTTTTTCAATTAACTGAAGAATATACCATTTTCTCTCTTCAATTATTGTTTCTTATGCTATCAAGCTAACCAATAAAACTTCTTTATTTCGATCACCTATCTCATCAGTTTTATAATATAAATGCTCCGTTACGCCAAAGAAAATATCATTTTATCCTACATCCTTTTATCACATTGCTTGGAGAAGATTGTTGATTTTAATTTATGGTTCCATACCTATAATCACAAAGGTATATAGAAAATTAAAGATTTTCACCTATAATGAATATGACAGCTTAGGAGCACGCAATTGATTGCATTTTTATCAAATAGTTTGAGCGAAAAAATATTTCAAAGTTGAATATTAAAATTCAATCTATTTATCTAGCTGATCTTGATCAAAATGAAAATAAAATAAAATAAAAATTGATCAAAATATGGAAGCATGACCAAATATTAAGCATATTTATATGTATATCATATCTAAATATTAACAAAAGGCAAGCATGAAAAGGAAAAGAAGGGAACTTCTTGTTGTTCTACTCATGCCATGAAAAAAAGTAAATAATATTGATTGTAGATTCATCCTCATAACAAGTGGATCAAAACTTTAAAAGATGCTATGAACTTCCCTCTAAATAATCTGAGATAGGTTTCAAAGTGAAGAAGGGGGCAACTAGATTTTCAATCCTAATCTAGCAATTCAGATTAAAATGTGAAAAACTCAAAAAAAAAAAAAAAAAACAAAATAAACGATGCTTTATTTAAAAAACTTACAAACTTATTCCAAAAAAAAAAAAAAAAAAAAACCACAAGGTTAAGATCAGGTAAATAATTAGATTGTATTTAATTTTCACTTTCGAGATAAAGTTTCTCTAAAACTATTTGATAAAAAATAGGAAAATAAGCCATCACAAATAAAAAAAAATTATAATTTTCCATGTAAGTTTTGTGATTAGAAATATGAGACCATAAATTAAAATTAACAATATACTGTAGGTAAAAATGATAACAAAATGTTGAATAAGATGATATCTTTTTGGAGGTAGAAATAAAGACAGTTTTATTGATTAGCCTGATGATATTTTTATGTACGATATTGCTATGTACTACACTCCCCCTAATTACTTTTTATATTAGTGGTACAATTTTGTTGCACTTGACAAAATCAACAGAAAGTGATCAGCCCCACTTTTCCAAAGCGCCAAGCTGCCGGATAGATAGATATGCCGCGAATCACGATGGGATCTTAACCAAAATTAACCCTATCATTCTTCTGAAAGAGAAAGAAGGATTTGGAAAGATTTAAAAATATCTCCTCTAATCAAATCTCAGTTTTTGTGGGATTTTATAAAACGGAAGCTATCTTGAGATCTTATTTTTAGGGTATTTTCTTGAAAAATAATATCACGATAGGGATTATATGACTATGAACCCAATAACCCATAAGGTTAACATTAATAATATATAACTGACCAAAAAAAAAACATTAATAATATATAAATTCGGAGTATCTTCTATTACTATAAACAATATAAATTAGATACAGTTTCCTCATTTATGGGCACTAAAAAAATTCATAGTATATTCTATTACTATATAAATTAGATACAGTTTCCTCATTTATGGGCACTAAAAAAATTCGAAGTATATTCTATTACTATAAAGAATATAAATTAGATACAGTTTCCTCATTTATGGGCACTAAAAAGATTCGGAGTATATTCTATTACTATTAACAATATAAATTAGATACAGTTTCCTCATTTATGGGCACTAAAAAGGTGAAGAAGGTGTTTACCCACTGGTGGGCAACTGTGATGGTTCAAGGCTTACTCCTAATCACCAAGGTCGCATGGTAGTGGGGTCCTATGTTAGTCTCTCCCGAGGTATAGGTGCCTGACCCTTCAGTATCGTCTGGGTACGGGGACCCGTGGTGGAGTCCCCGGTTATCAAAAAACAAAAAAAAGGTGAAGAAGGTGTATCATCCCGCACCACTTAAGAATATCCAAAATCACACTCGTGAGGATTTCCTGAATCGGAAAAGTAAAGATCGGCGATTTGCAGCTCTATATGTCGTTCATTGCTTGATCCTTTTGCTCGGCAAATTCTTGTCCAAATCGGTGCAATACACGCACAGAAGAGAGGAAGGATGGGGTGGATGGGGTGGCTGGGGTGGCTGGGGTGTATAAGGTATACTGAAAGCAAGGAAAAGAGGCTGGCAAAAGTGAAAAACAAGAGAGAATCGATCGAGAAGATGAAAAACGAGGCGCTCCACGAACTCAACAGGGACTTAAATGACGGCACCGGGCGACCGATCAACGAAAAAGATCACAAGTGGGTCCAGGTGATTGCTGCATTGAATTCCGAGCTGGAGGACTTGAAAAGTGAGGAAAATGAAATATCTAAGGAAGAAGTGCAGATTCCTGGCGTGGGGTATGAGAAGGGCAGCTCCAGCATCGTCGGTGATATTAAGCATTTATGGTCGAAGTCCAGTAAAAGCGACAGCTAGGGCACGCATGAACGTTGATTTTTCCAGCCTTTCCGCTCCTTACGTTCTGGAGCAAGATTCTTGAATTCCAGTATGACTTGTTCTTTGTCCATTGATATAATGTCAACCGTGTTTATGAACGGCACCTGACGTGTGCCCAGCAAGATCCTTCGAATTCTATTATGACTTCTTTCTCTATTGCTATCCTTTCAGCCATGTTTATGAATGATTCCTGCCGTCCCACAAACCAGATGAAGTTTATAATTTAGATCGTAGCGTGTCGTCATTGTAAAATGCTTATTACTTTTTTAGCATAAAATATACATGTGCTCTCTTTTTTAGCACGTGGCGTCTTCTTTTGATAACCAAAATTCCTAAACTGAACACTTTTTGGGCGTTGAGGGAGAGAGTTTCACAAAATTTTTTATCAGGTTTGACATATTCTTAACATCTCTATATTCAAAGTAAATTGTGCCCGGATATAAAGTTAGAATTTAAGGTTAGTCATTTCAAATTTTTAGCATGAAATACAAAGCTTGAGTGGAGACTGAGTTAAAATCAAATTGACCAGCTCCAGAGTTTCTCACAGAGTTGATTTGGAGTTTCTAAATTCCGAGTGAGATGATTATGTGCAATGTGATTCTTAAATTTTTAATTGTTCAAAGTGTTGCATAAACTTTAGTCTAATATTTAATGTGGCCCTCAACTTTCAATTTATTCGATGTGATTCATGAATTTTCGGTAAATATTTAGTTTATTTAATGTGATTCACGAACTTTAATTACATGTCCAAATATAATTCATAAACTATATGAGAATGTTCAATTTAGTCATATCATTAATTTAACAACAATGAACATTTTCATATAGTTCAACTAAATTGAAAATATATTAAAAGGTCAGAAATTACATTGAACAAGTTAAAAGAGCCACATTGCACTCGCATGTTAGGCTAAAGTTTATGGGCCATTTATATAATTTTTCGTAACATTTTTCTAACTTGACTTTCTTGGTTCTCATGCTTAGCTCATACTCTCAGTTGACTTCACTAACACATTCGAACTCTTTCTAGTCCGATGTTATTCCATTCTTTTCTTTTACAGAATGCAAATAATATGTCAAGCTAAATGAGTAATTACTAATTAATGTGGGGGAGGGGAGGCGCTTGTGTGCTGGAACTTCCTCCTTTTTTTTCTGGTCAATTCGTAGACTTTGTAGTTTCTGTAAAATCACTTAAGCCTAATGGGGATTTTCCAATCAAAATGTGATTGTCTTTCATTAAATAATGTGATCATCACAAATCATGTGTTAAAGGTGAAAGCTTGAGAAGGAAGAAACGTGGAAATGGAAAGAGTATAAATAGTAATAAAATAGGGGTCATTATTTGAATATTCCCATCTCATTATTAATTTGCACTTCTTAAGGCTACATTCGAATGCGAGGATGGGCATTTCACTATGGAGTTGGGGAAAAAGAAGAAGGAATAAGAAAAAAAAATTACAAAAATATTTAAAATATTATTAAAAAATATCTACATGAATGCTAGCCGTGTTACCTAGGATGGCTAGATTTACATTGGTAAATTTCAACTAAAATTGACCAAATAAACTCAATTGGTAAAGATGAAAATATTTAGAATTTACCACCCACCTGAGTGGCGCAGTTGGCTTTGGGCCTCCTCCCCCTCACGAATGGGAGGGGTTCGAAACCCCAGCGCGTCGCAGGGTGACTTACCTGGTGGCACACACTTCGAAACCCCAGCGCGTCGCAAGGTGACTTACCTGGTGGCACGTGTGTGGTGGCTAGCACGTGTCGCCCCCAGTGGTTTACTCCCGGCATCCGGCCGTGCGAGATTCCCTGGGTCACCAAATATATATATAGAACTTAATTGATAAAAATTAAAAGCTCATGATTGAATTAATAAAAGTGTAATAAGTTTATGATTTTTTAAAATAATTTTCTCTTCTCAAGATGTCTATTGAACAAATTTTGATTTAGACTAATTTAATTGTTAAAAATAGCAATTGCATGTGATATAAGAGTAATTATAGCAGTGAAAATTATAAAATGTTTGAATTAATTCTCAAAGAGCAACGAAATTAGCGAAAATGGAGAATGTTTTTTATGCGATAAATGAGCCACGAGTAACGTCGCAGACGACCAATTAATTAAAAGCGAGATATACAGACACACTCAACGTTATATAGAATGACATTCATAATACACAAATTATGATTATTGATCACAAAATTAGTGTCGCATTTGTAACTATCGCATAATTATGACATATATATGTATAAATATATATTTATATAACTTTTCGGGAGATCAAAAGTGGGCTGGAGTCAACTTTTTTTTTTTTTATTGTTATCGATTCTAATTTATTCTTATTTTAACTCTCACTCTCAGACTTTTACCATGTCTCATAATAGAACATGGAAGTTAAAACTCACTTTTGAAACTAAATCGTCCTCAACCAATTCTTGAGAAAGTGAGGATTCGAACCCTTACCTCCCCCGTCCACGTTGAAAGGGTGGCTACCAAGGCAAATATCCCGTGATTAGCCCGAGTCAACTTTACAATATACCTTCCAGGCTTCCACGTAATCAAATGGGTCCCCCAATCCTAGGCAAACCTCATTTCCCCTAATCACCACCACCTGCTGCTCCTCCTCCTTCCTCCTTCCAACTCCGGACTCCCCTGAAAACCCTAACGGAAACTCCGTTTCGCAGAGCACGCGCGGTGGGGGCCCGATAATGTCGGTGGACGCCTCCCCGGCCGATCGCTTCAAGCAATTCCGGCCGCCCAGCCCCGCCAGCAACGGCAACGGCAATGGCAACGGCGCCCTCTCCGCGGCCTCCCCGGCACCGGCCCGGGCGGCCCACCGGCTCCGCCTGAGCCCGACCGACCATCACGAGCCGGACAGCTACGAGGACCTGCAGAGCCAGCTCGACTTCAGCCCCATGCTCTTCAGCTCCCTGGAGCGGTACCTGCCTCCCCAGCTCCTGGCCCTCTCCCGCGACGCCAAGGTCGACTACATGCGCGACATCCTCCTCCGGTACTCCCCCGAGGGCGAACGCACGCGCGTGAGTGCTCTCTCCCTCCCCCGTAGCAGCAGAACGTCGATTCCGGACATTCGAGTGTGTTGAGTGTCCGGGACGAGAGATTGCTAATTCGATGCATGATCACGTGGCGGCCGTTGAGTATCGCGGCGTTTCGTGTGCTTGTTTGAAAGCTTTGATCCAAAATGTGCCGGTTTCCTCCTGTGATTTAGTCTTCGATAATTTGAAAGATCGAGGTTTTAGAGGGAGGGGCTGGAGAGAGTATTATTCAGATCCTGAGAATGAGCTGCGTGTTTTTCTGCGGTCCTCTTTGTCATTTCAGTTTCTGGCTTGACTATTTTGGTTTTCACGGAGTCGTTGCAGTTTACAGTTGTGTACTAATCGTTGACAGGTCCTAAGGCATCGAGAATACAGGCAGAAGATTCTAGCTAACTATAAGGTAACCTTTCATGCAAATATAGCTATTTCAATATCTTTACTTTGACAGCAGGTGAAGGTTTCAACTCCTTTGTTATGAGAAGAAGCCATATAGCACCACGCTGTTGTGGCAGGTTCATGTATATGTGATGTCCAAAAGAATACTCTGAGTACTGATTCATAACCCATTTCTGTCGAAATGGTTCTCTTTCTGCAAGTAAGTAGATGCTATGGGCGTCTCTGTTAACCTTCCCTCATCTCTGTAGCCTCTTCACAGAGAGCTTTACAACCTGCACCCCGCAAGTTTCTTTGTGCCCTCGTTTCTGAGGGCGTTGAAGGAAAACACGGAAGAGAGTTTTAGAAGTATAATTACTGAACCCTCTCCAGGGATATATGTATTTGAGATGCTTCAGCCACGGGCCTGTGAAATGTTATTGGACGAGGTATAATTTCACTTTTCTCGCCATTATGTGGCACTCTATTTTCAGCTTGAGTTTAGTAGCTGTGTTGTCTTATCAGGTTCTGATTGCTTAGGTAGAGAACTTTGAGAGATGGGTCCATGACACAAATTTCAGGATCATGCGGCCTAATACGATGAATAGATATGGCGTTGTCCTTGATGACTTTGGTTTGGAGACCATGCTTGCTAGAATGATGGATGACTTTGTTCGTCCCATAGCTAGGGGTAATATGAACTACATATTCATTATGTGATTTATAGAGGGAGGCTGTGTATGATGTACTCTAGACTTGAAAACTCTCATTATGTTTTTGCAGTTTTCTATCCAGAAGTTGGCGGGTCCACCCTGGATTCTCATCATGGTTTTGTCGTTGAATATGGCATGGATAGGGATGTTGAGCTTGGTGGGTAATTCATTTAATCAATCATTACTAATTGTATGGTACCTTATATTTGAATTTTCAAATGATGTGTAGCTGAAAACTTCTCTTTAAATCATTTGGTTTATTGTTTGGCATATCGAAAAGTCTGAATTTGCTGGTGAAAGTCTTCACTCCATATGCTTGCCTGATCTTAGCTTCTCAAGACTGATTTGCTTCGCAGAACATTTGATTGATCTTTTCGGAAGTTTGATCCAATCCTGCTCTACAAAGCAAATGCAGCCTTATACTTTTTATATAATACATTTCAGTTTATTCAAATGTCCAAAATCAGTCTAGCTGTGGTGGTCCCTTTATGCTCAATAATGACTTGCACGACAATTCTTCAATTCTTTAGTAAGATCTTATTTTCAGTCATACCTCTGTTCTCTCTATTAACTGGTTGGTCTTTTTTCTGGTATTATCTTACTTGCGTCGTGGTACTTTTGCCATTTTCTGTTGCCTATTCTTGTTTTTCACCTGTTGGTCATTTTCCACCTTTTTCTGAAATTGAAATTCTGGATTCTTCTTTATAACTCTTAAGTGAAACAACTCTGTTTTTACAGGTTTCCATGTGGATGACTCTGAAGTCACTTTAAATGTTTGTTTGGGTGAGCAATTTTCGGGTGGAGAATTGTTCTTTCGCGGCGTTCGATGTGATAAGCATGTAAACTCAGAGACACAGCAAGAGGTATGCCAACCTGTTATTTTGTTCCTGTGCAGCTATGTTGTTTTATATGTACTGATGAAGTGTAGGTTTCTGTTTCGCTGTTCTTCGTAGATTTTTATTTGTTAAGTGCTTATTCACTTCACTATTGTTAAATGCTCTTATGCAGGAAAGCTTTGACTATGCCCATACCCCTGGTCATGCGGTTCTTCATCGTGGTCGCCATCGTCATGGTGCTAGAGCCACAACATCCGGACATCGGGCCAACTTAATTTTGTGGTGCAGAAGGTACCTTTCCTTCCATTAGTTTGCCTCACTTCATGATTTGTTCTTCCTACATGAAATTAATTTACATGATTTCCTTTCTTGGAAATACTGGTGTTAATATGCAAGTGATCTAAAGCCAAAGCATTGGCACCATTTTTCACAGTAGTCATCTATTTCTCTAATAATGTGCTACCATGAATAATTTTTTTATATATTTTCCCATAAAGTTGATACTATCCATTTTAGAGTTGCAAGACAGTCAAACGACATCTTTACTTACTTGAGCTTGACTGAAGTTTATGTAGTTGGAGCAGCGACGAGTTTCAAAAGACCAATAGCATGTTTGATGCCTGTTTCTGTGCAAAGTACACATTAATTTATTAAAGTTTGTTCAGGATATCTGAGTGAGTTGTTTACGATCAAGTTGAATTTTAGCTCAATCTTGAGTTCAACAGAAACCTAATTTGGATTACTTATCAAATAGAGTCTCTCTAAAGTATGTCGATTACTAAATATCCTAAAGCCACACTCAAATATATGGACAAGCAAATGAGGAAGACAAAGATCATATTCCAACCATAATAGAGAAAATAAATCAAGCATGAGTTGGGTACAAGCTTCTTAAGTTTGAATCCAGTTTAAATGCCATTCGTAAATTCACGTGTCTTCTCTTTCTATTCTATAGATATGCTAACACACATCTTTAGCTAAAGCAAATTTTTAAATGACATTTGAGCATTGAAGATGGTTAGAAATGCATCCTTTCATTACTATATTGCCTCGTGATGGTAAAAGATGGGTAGCTTAGTTCTAATGGAGCTAGAATTTTGCAACCATGTGATGCAATGTTTATGGTCGCTGTTACTGCTGGATTGCCTGACCTTTGTCAAACACCTTCGAAGCAGTTCTGTCTTTCGAGAGCTGAAGAAATATCAGACAGATTTCTCTAGCTGGTGTGGGGAGTGCCTACGCACCAAGAGAGTGAGGCATCAATCGTCACTTGCCAGCACCAAATTGGTATGGTTTAGATTTAAGTGCATCGAAAAGTTAACATTGATATTTCTTGGTAACAATATGCCGTCTCAAATTGTATTCAGGAGTTGATGAAGAGGGAAAGAAGAGCAGCTTGAGTTATGGAGCTTGCCACCCCTTGTTGGGAACTTGTAAATCAACTGTTGCATTTGTGAATCCAAAGGAGCATCATCCATGATATGGCAATTAATCTCAGCCATCGCTGCACCTCTGCTGATTTTGGACTGCTTGGTAGCTGTACATAAAAAAGTAATCCAGGTTGAGTACACGAGGGCTTCAAATGTATTTTTTGATGTGTTGCTTGTTCTAGCGAAGGAGGATGTTCCTTGTTTCACCGTGATGGTGGTTTTTCTTTGCTAATTGACTTATGATATCAGATTCGGAGATACTGGTTGTACGATTTTTTTGGTGAATACAAGAGGCTATATAGCACGAAGGGTAGCCTTAAGATATCTAACCCGTATGCGGCTTAGGGGGAAATCTTGCTTCTGAGCGTATTCTACGGCTAAAAGTGGCCAACCAATCGGCGGGCTTGTTGCCTACTCCCAACACATGGTGCACCTGAATAGATCGATGTTACTGGATTTCATTGAGAATACTCCTGAGCAGTGGGCTGTGCCATGTTTATATTTATGTGAATCATGGCCTCGATGTCGAGGAGATCGCATAATCCTAATACAGTCAGTTCTTTGACTTAGTATTTAAATGGGGGCCCTGAAAAATAGAGCGTAACCGCCGGCCGGCCATCCCGAGTGTTTCCACTCGAGCCCTCCTTCATCGTTACCCTTTGACCTGTGATCAGTAATCTCAGGGCCTACTCCGGGGGGGTGCTCACCACAGGGTCCCTAATAGGGTGCCTGTATGGCCGGTGGCACCAATGGGGGGTTTTATCTTCGGGTAACCCCACCCTAGAACAGGAGATTTTTGGCAATAGAAGTGCAAGGTAGAAGTTCAGTCCACTTCGGCTTTGAAATGGAAAAAGATTGATATGTGTGTGAGGCAGGAGTTTTAAATTATTGATTTGCATGATTGAGTGTGAATATGCTGTATGGGGCATTGTCATTTTGGGTTAATATCATGAAAAATTTTAAATTGATATATTTATGACAAATTTAATATCATGAAAATGGTTAAACTATTATATTTGTGATCAATTTAATTTGAGTTAATTTTTTCACTATTAAAAAATCCAAACTAGTATATATGTGATAAATTTACTCTACACCCATACATTTATGATGAATTTACATTTTATTAGTTTATGTTAAATTTTATTATTAAATTATTGAGTTGGATAACACGTGACAGTTGATTAGTATATTAGTTTGAGATTTTAAACGTTTGTCCAAGTCGTATTAGTTTTGTAATTTTTTGTAATATTAATCCAATTTAGTGTACAAATTGCACTAGTTTGGAATTTTTGGTGGTCAAAAAAATTAGTTTATAATAAAGTTGTCACAAGTGTACTAATTTGAGATTTTTGTAGTCATTTGAGGTAAATTTGTTATATGTATATCAATTTAAGATTTTTTATGATAAAAAATTAATTGATGATAAATTTATCAGAAGTTTACCAATTTGATTTTTTCATGATAAAAAATTAGTTTTAAGTAAATTTATCGAGGTGTACCAATTTGGAGATTTTTTATGATATTAACCATTTTTTAAAGGAAAATCAATGATTTATTAGGACAATTGAAAAATGATTTGTAATGAATAAACTAAAGATATTCCGTTGTCCATAAAAATGTTTAGGTACATAATATTATCGATAGTAAAAATATCTTTAATTGCCTAACTATTTCAAGTGATGCAAACACTAATTTTTAAAATATTAAGAACGTCGGCTCCGAGTTTCATTTTTCTCATCCTTTCGAATGGTCCGACAGATTTCGGATTCTCGATGTCAAGAAATCTCAGTAATATGCGAGGGTGATGGTGCCGTGCAAGCGTCTCCCTTGGACCGTCTTCCCTTCGTTTTTTAACTCCTCCTGTTCCCATCTGCGATGGCACATGCTCAGTAAAGGATTGCTACGGATGGACGTTTCTGTGGTACAAGCAAACCCGCAACACGAGAAGTCCACGACCTTTTGAAAGAGAGTTTCCCATCAATCCAATCGGGGGCGCATCGTCTTCTTCGTCTTAGTACGATTAGACGGGCGTGGTTGATTAATCAAGCGAGGGACCGGCGGAGAGAGGGAGAGAGAGAGATAGAACATCGCCATCCCCTTTCCCTTTCGCTAATTAAAATCCCCAAGTGGGGCGTGGGAACGTCGGTATCTCTATCCTCTGCCTTTTGTTAATCGTGCATTATTGACGGCAGGAACGGAAGTGTCAAGCGCGTGCGCGAGCGGCCAAGTCGCGCATTGGCGGTTCGAAAGTCGAGGATGCGCACCACTAATTGGCCGGGGGGGAAAAATACCCTAATCATCGCGCTTTTCTCCTCCAATAATCTGCATCGAACGAGAACATCCTAGACCACCTTCGATTCTAAGGGTCACCACCCCATATGTTTATTATATGCAATTTATTTGTATATATTATAGACCCGTCTTGCTCATTATCCTGGGGAAGACTCCAGAGAGCCCGATTCTCTTCTCGGGGTATCTCTCTTTCTCTAGGGCTTCATGAATTCTTTTATCTTTCTCCTATCATTGAGAATTGTTCTCTGAGGGGTGGTTGTTGTACCTACAGAATTTGGCCGGGGATTTTTTTCGAATAGCAAAATGGGGAGGGGAAAAGCACTACTTAGTTAGGTCGAGTCAAACTGCCTAAGTAACGCTTTAGAAGGAGGAAGGTCTAGTTGTTCTATGGCATCGTAAGCATTACCTCAGACTTCGACCGAAAAAAAAAGCATTACCTCAGACCCAAAGAAAAAAAAAAGTGGCTGCAACACTCAAACAAAAAACTAATTTTTTGTTGCCGAGCAATAGATCGGGAAGAAAAGGTTAATTCTGTGGATCAGGCTAGGGTGAGTCAATTTTATACGGGAGAAACTATGATTGTTGATACGAGGAAAAATCGCCCAATTAGTTCTAAATTCATTATATATGTCAATTTAATTATAATTTACTTTTTGTAATTTTGTTATTTAGTTCAAAATTTTTGCAAAAATCTCAATATGGTTCTTTCGAGAATTTTTTTTTTATATTTTTCTTGAGCACTTCTATGGTCCTCGATGCGTTATTCCTCCACTGGTTAAATATATCTTCTTCCTTAATAGATTAACTTATTAGAAGAGGGCCAATCCTATAATCTCGTCTTTGATGACTTGAGTTGGGCAATACTGCTCTCTAAATGTGGTAAATATTTTAATCCATCATAAATAAATAAAGGGAAAATGATGCAGATAATCTATGAACTTAAACCCGATATGTAATATAGTCTTTAAATTTTAGCTCAATAGATGATCCTTAAATTTTGAATTTGTTTGATGTGGTTCCTGAATTATAGTTAATGTTCAATATAGTCTATGAATATCCAGAGACGATATTGAACAATTTGTGATATATATTCAATTTAATCTTTAGATATCCATGGATATAATACAGGTTCAGGAACCGCATTGAATTAATTAAAATTTAATAACAATATTGCACATCGAATTAAAGTTTAGATATCATATTAAATAGATTAAAATATCTTGCATCGCATTGTACATTGAACCTAAGTTCAGTGATCATCTGCGTAAACCTTAAAAAAGTACACTTTTTTTTCTTGACGGTTGCATATAAATTAAAGCTAATTTTAAAAAATAATGATAATAAGCAGCGGGGTCGTGGTCCACTGATCTTCCTTAGACGGTGAAGATTCCACCCTTTTCTTTTTCTTTTTTCTTTTTTCTTTTTCGTTTTTTTTTTTAATCTCCATTTCGCGATATGACTTCAACTAAAGTGTTAATTGGTGCGGGCAGATAATTGTGCCGGAGATCGCGGCATATCTCAATCTCGGATGTGGTCGTTGTCCTGACTGTCCGATCTCTCACCATCCAACGTCCACTTGCGCCGTTTATTAATTGCGATTACTTATCGTAACCCATATTATTTTTGCCCTTTTTCATTTTTTTTTTATTTTCCCCATTCTTCTCATACTAGTTGGCATATGAATCCCATGGCTGAGTTTGGTTCAACGTTGGGGAAAAGTTTTTGAGGGACACGCAAAGACTCTTAAGTTAAGTGCAAACAGGATTAAATAAAATTTAATTGAAAAGCATATTTGAAATCAACTTTGGTTTAAATGATGCATGGAGAAAAATTACATTCATAAAGGGCTTTGGTTACGTATTTGAATAAAAAAATAAAATAAGAAAAATTGAATCGACGGTGCTACAAAGATTGCTAGCGAGCCAAAAATCTGACTCGTTAGTGACATGGTGCGTTAAGGTAAAAGTAGAACTTTAAAAATTTAGTAAAGGCAGAGTTGGGAAAAAACAATTCATTAAATTCTTGTAGCTGCGTTCCAAAAAAATTGGAAGTCCAAGTTTGCCTTGGGCTTTTGGTTTACCAATGCCAGTATTTCTCGAGAGTGGTTTCATAAAAACTTGCCAAATGCCTTGACTTTACCAAGGAAGAGCAGGACCAAACCTAACCTACGTTGTCTTTCTACGCCAATTCAAGTAGTTCGGCAATGTTCCTGCGTGGGGACCCCTTCCTATGACAACAACAACCGTAAAAGGAGTGTTACGGCTTTTATAACGTATTTAAAGAAGTTCTCATGACTTGGGCTATCTCAAAATCGCAACAGTTTCTAGCAATCTGCCTCGCCTAACTTTGGCACAACCGAAAACAGATAGCTAGGAGTCTGCCAAGGTCGAGGGCCGAAGCCATAAACATAATCTTGAAATTTATCAAAGAAATTTTGGGAGTTCCCTCGTCAAATGCAAATGAGGATAAATTGCTAAGTCGTAAAATGCCTCAATTTCCCTCCTCTCTCTCTCTTTGTTCATTAATTTTTTTTTTTAATTTTCAAAATATCTAGTCGAATTTTCTTCCTCTTTATATCTCTCCAATCTCCTAAAAGCATCAGAGCCGCAAAGTTCGACAATTGGTCTGACACTATATGAGTGGAGACTTTCTCTTGCATTCATTTACGAGAAGAGAAAAAGTAGGGAGTCATGCTGAGGGGGTTGATTGAAGAAGGAGAGATGTTGACTTTATAGTGTAGAAATTATCTTTATTTAAAGTGAGTAGCCGATTCAATCTCAATTACCAGTGTTAGAAAACTCACTCAGCATAATTAATCAAATTCTCAATAAGAATGCGAGCCCCACTGCCCTTTTCGGCGATGGTGGGACGGCAGCAACAAGGGCCTGCCTCATTTGTTTGATTTCTCCTTTTTGATGTTCTCTTTTAAAAAGAAAATTTTAGCATTGTTTACTTTTTAATCCACTTCCATTAAGATTTTAGTTAAAAATTATAATTCGGATTAAGATGACATCCTTTTAGTCTTATGTTTATTGTTTTGGTAAGATCAATGTCACGTAAGAGAGATAAAAAAAAATTCACATAATGATTTTTTAAAAGTTAAGTTGGGCGGAGTTTACAAAAAGACTTGATTGCACTATTTGTAAATTTTATAATTTAATCGCATTTCTTATAATTAGGAAATACTGTAGAAAAGGCCATACATCTACTTTTCTAAATGGATGGTGAGGAAAAGGTCATTCACTAAGCAAAGGGAGTACATATTCATGTTGGATGTTCATCATTTTTTTTAAGGGTTAGTAGTGCCAAATTTGGTATAAGTTGTACGTGAAATTTTGAATTTACCCACTAGAATAAGTTCCTTATTTTTAGGAATTTGAAATTTATTTTGTATATCTTAAAATTTATAACCTATTTTATAACAGGTTTTATATTTTATCTAAGTTTCACTTTTAATGATTATCATTTATTGTTGTAATATAATGATTACAACTTGTATTTAGATATACAAACAATATGAAATATTAATAGAATAAAAATCTCAATTATATAATGAAAGCTCAAATTGATTAGTGATTTTCAGATTATACACTCATCATTTGCATGAGGCCGCCTTAAGATATAAGATCAAGAAAAACACAAAAAAATCCAACCGCTGTAATCTCATCTGGTTGCTGCTCATCCAACCGTGACCCCGGAGAGCCAGCCACGAGCGCCTGCTTTGACGCCGCCTCTTCGCCACCTGCGACGTCGGGCACAACCAATCGCATTCGCCGAAACCCCATCAAGTCAGCAACTTGGCCCGACTGACGCGATGGAAAAAAAAAAAACAAAAAAGTACGCCATGATTAATTAGCCAAAATCGCCGTGGAACTCTGCAACTTCCGGAGCAACACATGTGTGGCGGCATCGTTATCCACGCATCAGCCCACCACCCCAAGAAATCGAAAATCAACAATTTGCTAACCCAAATAAAAAAATTATAAAAAATAAAAAAAAATCGGTTTTGATTTTTTTTTTGTCAGAATTTGCCAATCAAGGATACCAACATTTTTCAAATGGAACGAAAGTGGGCCCCCCCGAAAACACAGCACATGCCTTGCTATAATACAGCGCACAGCGCGCTCCCATTCTTTTGGCCCTCCCCAACCCAACCCAACCCACAGCACGAACCTCTCCCTTTCGCCTCCATCATCCGGAAACGAGCGCTCGAATCGGACGACGGCGATGTTGCAGAGCCAACTCCACGACGTCGCCTCCGGCTCCATCCCCCTCCTCCTCCTCGCCGTCGTCGCCCGCAGCGTCCGCCACCTCCGCTCCCTCCTCCTCGCCCTCCTCCACTCCCTCCGCCTCTCCAGATCCATCCACCGCGCCGCCTCCGACTCCTCCGTCGACGCCGGCCTCATCGGCTCCGGCCTCGCCGGCCTCATCGTCCTCGCCGACCACCTCAACCAGAACCGCCTCTCCTCCCGCCGCTGCCCCGCCGCCCCCGGCGGTTCTTGCCTCGGCCTCGGGTCGCCCGACTGCGTGGTGTGCCTCTCCGCGATGAGGGAGGGCGAGCAGGTGCGCGAGCTCGGGTGCCGCCACGTCTTCCACAAGGCGTGCCTCGACGGGTGGCTCCAGCACCTCAACTTCAACTGCCCGCTCTGCCGGTCCCCGCTGGCGGCGTCCGGCGAGCCCGCGGACGCCGCGGGGAGGCGCGTGGGGGGAGAGCTGGTGGAGTGGTTCTCGCTGCGCTGAGCCGACCCCGGCCTGGGGGAAAGGGGGGACCCTTGAATTTTGGGCGGGGGCGGTGGCGATGGGCCACGAGCTTTGACCGTTTCTTGTTGCGCCATCAGTCGTGGCGCAGAAACGGTGACACACTTCTTCTTCCATCTTGCCCTTTTTTGCAGTCCTTTTGACCCATCTTTCTTCTTCTTTTTTTTAAACCCTTTCACTGCTAGGGTTGTTTTGACTTTCCTTTTTTACTCGGTGCTGTTCATATAGGTTTCTGGGCTAGGTCTTTGCCATTTGCAATAATGAGATCGTGATAGAGGGAGAGAGATGCGTATGTAAGATGATGATGATGATGATGATGTCTGGGATTGGCCCTTTAGGGTTTTTTGAAGAGCTCCTGCTGTGGGAGAGCTCTTTTTCACTTCGCTGTAAATGTCGACCTTTTCGGAGTTTTAAGAGTGATCTTAATAAAATGGCATTTACCATTACTTTAATCTTTTTTTCATTACTTACATCGTTTGTATCATTCTTATGGCCTTCCCCCTGTTTCATACAGAATTGGTTGGTACATCTTTTACGAATCTCACTCACTTAAGCATACACAATTCATTCGGGACCCAAATTTTATCCACATATTTCATACAACATTTCACGCATTAGCATAAATATAATCTGTTAGCTTTTGGATCGATGATTCTTATTGACTGGGAACTCTACCTTGTTAAGCATACACGTTCGAGGCACGGCTTTAGCCGTAATTTCACATGATCACGAGTACTAATGGACTAAGACTACTCGGCAAAGTATTTCATGCAGATCTTACCTTCAAAAGAAGACAACGAAATATATTAGGGCGATCTTAGTTATGTTTTCTGAGGGATTAAATTATATGCCGAGCTTCTCTTCGATAATATCGCCCAATGTGTAGAGCTTCGGTTGTAGTTTCTCTTTCACCAAACTCGTACGGCAATTCAAGTGGACGTTCCTCTCTATTATTGCTGGTGACATTTTGCATGAATTGTCAAACCTTTTTTCGCGACTGCAATATTGAACTCAAAACAAACAATAACAAAATGGCTTGGCGGTGCCCCACGACAAGTACCACAAAAGCATCCACTTCGTAGAACGAAAAGCGAAGCTCTTCGAGATAGACTTGATATATGATGTATGCGCACTCAACATCATTTTGCTTCATGAAAAATTATTTCTCTATTTTTCAGTATTTTGATGATGGAGAACTAATTGATATATAGAAATCATCTAACACAGATTGAAATAATTAATCTAGATCAAGGGAATAAGGGGAAGAAAATCACTTGTTATAAATCATAAAATAAATAAATAATAATAATTTTGATGGAAGATATTAAAGATATTTTTCATTTTGAGTGAAATAAATGCATCTTAAATTTTTCATGAAATGCACAGATATTTTGTTAAAACATAAATTTGGGATGATAAAGTGTCCAATCAAGGAAAGGAAGTGGACCCTATCCTGTAAACATTGACAATTTGAAGCTGCACAGAAAAAATATAAAAAGGAGCTGATTGCCGACCTGATCACTTGTTGTCGACATTATTAACTTTAATTATTGGGAATGAGAGTTTATCCGATGAAGTGTCTCCACCAATCCCCTTCGAGTCGTGGGTGCTGATGCAATATGAGTTGCCTTGGTGCGGTCAAACAGAATTTAATTTTAAAATTAAAACCTGTTCTGTTTTTTTTTTTTTTTTTTTTGGTCGAACACCCATAACCTGTTTTTTTTTGGTCGAAATTGCATCTACTTTCATTTACTTAGATAAGTTCGAAACTATTACATTGGTAACATCAGCACTTAGTAAATCTAGTAAGGCTATCGGGGGGTAGGATACCCAGTTACGGGGAGATATTGTTGCCTGTTGAAAGGTACATTTTTCTCCCCGTTGTTTTAATTTAAAATTAAATTTCATCCAAAAGGGCTTCTAAACTCGATAAAAGGAATTAATTATGCTTAGAATGTTATGTTTTCATCGATGGCATTTTGAAAAGAGAATTTATTTTCAATTTTCAACCTTGTTTGCTGTGTATCGACACACTTGTTAACAATGTCTAGATTTGTCTAGATGGCTTATAGACCCATTTATATATATATATATATATATATATATATATATGATAGGTTGAATTATTAGATGAGTTAGTTATATTTTGTAAATGGGTTTACAATAGTAAAACCCCAAATAATATGGATGTTTAATAAGTCCGCAACCTTCTTAGACTCAACCCATTTGTATGACTTCTTGCCTTCTCTCAATTTCAAACTTGTTTGCTTTGTGCTCTCATCCCGATTTGGGTATGAGTTTTCGAAAATTAGGTTAAATATGAAAATATTTAAGCAATATGTGTTAAGTTGGGTATGGGTCACTAAATTCGTATTACATAAAAATGGATCAAAACAAATGAAATTTGTTAATTCAAGTTGGACTATTTTCGATCTAACTCGTCAATTTGATAGGTCTTAACATCATTTCAAAAAATCAATTTTTTAAGTGAAGAAATGTTCGTTTACTATGTCAATCCCAAGGAATCATGAAATACTTGGGAGAATTTCTTATTTGTACTTTGAATGGACAGCAAGAATGGTGTTGATCATTAGTGACGAAACAACATGTAACTATATATATCTCTACGAATACGATTGTTATACCATTAAACTGTGTTTGACAATCCGGATGTGGATTGGAATAAGATATGATAAGGGGGGGTTTAAAATCCTCTAAATATCCTTCGAATTGTAGAAATAACCCGTCATGTGTTTGATGCAACTTAAAAAAAGATTTGAAGGTGGAGCTACTGTGGTGGAGGAAGCGTGATGGAGCAAGGCGAGCTACAAAGCGAAATGGAGGGGGGCGACCTCCTCCATTAAGCAATGGTCCAAACTAAAGACAAGGAGAATTTCTCCCTGGCGTTTCATCAAATAGTTGGTGAGCACCTAGTTCAAAGTTGACCAAGAGAGAGATTGTGGAACAATGGAGGATAAGAATGAGCAATCAGAGGTAAAGTAGAGAGAGGAACTAAGCGATGATTGAGTGATGGTAGAAAAATTGAAATCCATTGAAAAAGGGTGCCATAGATGAGGTGGTGAGTCTGGTGACCCCTAGCCTTCCAAGTGAGTCATGAGCAAGGGAACAGGTGAGGGTACTTGAGGATGCGGAGTGAGAGACAGTTGTGGTGGATGGTTGTCGAAATCGTGGTGGGGTGCCATTGAGGAGAAATGCCAAGGACAATGAGTCTCGCTTGAGGTAATGTTTTCTTGGTAGGTGGGGTGGGAATTGTTTAGTTAATTTTTAGATTTTTATATTCAATTCGGATTCATCACACTCTCAACATCGGATTTTTTATTTGGCATTTTATCTGAGTATATTAGGTACGGAGAATATCACGAAATACTTTATAGGATGATGGACTCAAATCCGGACCACCAAATACAATTTTATAATTTTAATGGATTACATCTTTGACAAAAGATTGAGATGCTCCTCATTTAGGTAGTAGAATTGGAATCCTCTAATTTTTGGGCATCCTTTGGACCAAAATTATTTTTTATTTAGGAGCTACCAAACGCTCTTACAAATTTCCTCCCTTTCTTTCTATGAGAGGGGAGAAAATTCGGATGGAGGCAGAAAATTTCCAATTTTGCTCTCCTTCCCTCACAAAATTCTTAAATTTTTTGTTAACTTTTACACTAACCCTTCCCAAACAACAAGCAAGAGTTTGTTAGAATGGCCTTTGAACTTTCAACTTTTAGATGAAAGAGTGTGGGAGACTCGCAATTGTCATTAGTATATTTTTTTTCCAGTATTGTTATTAGTAGTTGACGCAGGCATATGCATTGATTTATAGGAGTTTCGATGGCATCTTGACGTCGTTTGGTGTATCAGCCTAGTCAAAATCAATCCGAAGGATCCAGAAAATCATTAACTTATGTTGAGAAACGGGTTTGACATGGCTAGTGGTTTCGTCTACCCTTTGAGGAATTCTTTTGTTTTCTTGCATAAGCGACAATTTGAGGATTGATGGACGGCCATACGAAATCCGTTCATGGGCTCAGCTCGGCCTCAGTACGTCGCGGAACAGATGGAAACGGGATCGAAGCAACCATGTGACGAAACGAGCCTGCTGGGCTTCTCCAAGTGCGAGTCCGTGGCCATCTATTGCGGCCCCGTGGGGCGCTCCTTACTCCATCGTCGTTAGCTCCTCCGACTAATCGAGTCACGCTGCACGCTCACGCGTGAGCTTTACCAATTATTTACTTTCGATAGTTACTTTAGCGAATCTCTGATTCTTATGCCAATTTCAGTAATAAATTCCCACTCCATGTACAAGAGATCGTGACGAATTTTGGTAATCGATAATTAGAAACAATCAATTATGTATAAATACATGGTGATTTGAAATACCTACGTATCACGTGTTTTCAGTAGTTGCTCATGACGAGTTTTCCAGTGATAGTATGAAAAGATTGAATTCATTTTAGGGTAATCAGTTAGACAAAAAATAATTTTAAACTCACGTTTGAAAAAGAATAATATGAAAAGAATTATCAAACACACTTTACTAATAAACGGACATGGCAAAATTATCCATCATAGAAGGAAAAAGGGTTCTAATACATGATTGCATATACTTAAGAATATGTTTAACGAAATATATTTCAAGTAGTAATTGTTACGATTGAAAAATTACGTGGATACCCACTACGGAAAATTGTGTCTCGTACTGTAGACATTTACGGGAGATAATAAATTTGGTGTGGTGGCCGTCTTGTATTAAGGTATATACGTATATTACATACACATGCTAATTAATTTATGCTGGTGTTACGTTCACGAACAATTCAAGTGTTTTAAAATGGTTCAACTCCATGCCACAAAAGTCAAGCGTGCTTACTTCATTTCCCATAGTCAAGATGAAACATCTTCAGATTATTATGTCGGAAAAGAATCGCATGTTCTTCCTAATTAGGGATGGAAGAAAAAGCACGCTGCAATTTTTGAGCAGCAAACAGGTGCGCAACTATTCAAAAGTGTTAATTCATCGTTCGACATTTTGACGAGTCTTTTCTTTTCCCTTTTCTTCTGGTCGGAACTTTCTGACGAGGTGGATGAAATGATGATCATGGTTCACGAGGGTTTCTCAGCTACAAGACAATTGACGCCTAAGTGGGAGACCAAACGCATAATTCCGGGATGATTATCTGGGACCATGCCAGTAAAATCTAATCCTCTTTTTCTCTTCTTTTCTGCTCATTTTTCCGGTTTCCTTTCTTTAATCTTTATGATGATGGAAAGAAATTTACAGAAACATCATGGCTTCATCATGCAAATCGGAAAAAGCCAGCAGCCCATCTGAGCATGAATACGGCCAAAGTTTAAGATACTCCCGTGATCTGAACAACAGAGCCTCTTCCAAATTATTGATTCATGATGTGTACATCGGCTGTGATCTTCCACCAAAAGAGACAAAACAAAAGGGGTCGTGTACAAATACATTAATCCAAAACTCAATCTATTATAAGTACACAACACACCTGACAGACCATATAGGAAGATTAGTCCCAGAAAGTCCAGGAGAAAGAAGCCAAGATGAACTTTTTCTTGCCCTAAAAGTTTTTTTAACTTCATAAACAAAGCAAAGATACATTATTCTCAGGTGTAAGTGATGCATGCCCAGCAACATCTCCCTCCCCGCCTCCCTCCCTCTCTCTCTAGTCGCAAAGCCCAACCAACCACAATCCCTCTTTTAAAACTCGAGCATGCGTCTCTTACATCCCATTTCCAAAGGAAAGAAAAAAAGACAAAAATCATGAGAAGCAACCCCCTAAAAGAAGGAACATAGAAAAGCTAAAGTCGATAAGTACTACAGAAAGAAAAAGAGAAATATATGATGATGAGTTTAACGTGAAAATCGGACCGCTACCCTCAATTCCCCGCAATGCAACGATGCTGCTCTCCCAACTCTGCCCGTCTGTTTAATTTCTTTCACTTGATGTGAACAGAAAAAAGGGTTAGAAACTAGGGAGAGCGCAATTGCAGAGCTGTTTTCGGCGCTTTCGTGCCTTACTTTTCGCTAGACAAGCATCGCCCTAGTACAGTTTTTGGGACGCCGTCGACGCCAACACCCGCTGCTCCTTCCGTAACCGCTGCTGGAAACCACCGCAACATGCCGACGACCGCCCATCCCGGTGGATGTATACGGTTTGGTTTGTGAGAAAGGGAATGGAGATTTGCTTGTGGAAGCAAAAGTTCAGTGAGGGATGAGATAAAAAAACGAAAGGAAAGAAAGAGAGGGGGAGAGAGCTTTATGAGTTGTTGCTACATAGCTTAGGGAAGCTATACACAGAAAAGAGACCACAGTTTCAAGTGAGTGATGATGAGTGAATGGTGGTGGCAGGGGACATGACGGGTCGTATATAAAGGCGAGATCGTAGCTTTTGGTCGAAGGCGTGAGTGGTCTTTTTCCCTTCTTTTCACCCTCTCTCTCTTTTTGTTTTAGCTTTAACTTTTCCATGGGGTGCAAATTTGTTTATATCCCTTCTTTGTATTTCTTTTTCAAAAAAGTGAGGTTGAAATTCACGTTGAAGAAGGGCATGTTTGTGGGGAATGAAAATAACTCCACTAACCCGTTTTCCAAGGCCCTTGGAATTTCCACACTCGAAAATTTTATATATTCTTCCTTGATGCAGGAGTGGGGAAGGAAAGTGGGATTTTTTTTTTTTTTTTTTTGGTCAGAGGAAAGTGGGATTGATGGGGCTCCTTTGTCTGCGTGCGGGAGTGAAACTTTGCTTTACATTTATATTATTTATATATGTATTCCTCCTCCTTTTGCTTGCATTAATTCGGGGGCTATGGGGCTTTTGGATGGCGACAAGAGTCTATTCATTGGCCAACTTTTTAGATTTATTGCCTTATAATTGAGGATTGGATGGACGTTTGAGAATGGCCATTTGCCTAGATATTCGTGTGGTATGGATCTTGAAACGATGGCACACGGACCCGAGAAGGCCATCAATCCCACTTTCCATGTGCACTCTTTTTGAGTTATTTCCTAAGTTGCTGGTTTATCACAAATTAAATGTCCAAAAATTATTATGTAAGTTTGAAAAAAGGACAGTAGTCATTCCATGATAGATCAATCATGATTTTTAAAACTTTGGACCTTAAGCTTTTATGAATAAAGAAACAAATTATTTTTAGTTCAATTAAACACCGACAAGTCAACTGTAGTTATCACGGATCGTGATATATACACATAACGGTCTCTTGTTTTTGACTAATCCTCTTGTTTGAACTATTAGTCACAAACTTGTTAACTAAAAGCTTACAACTGATAATGATGAAATTGATAAATAATATAGAAATAAATAAATAAATATGATATTGTTTTGAGTGTAATTCTTCACACAATGCATTTATACCGTAAAATTTAATAATCACTTTCTATCTTGACTATTTTCCTATGTTTTGCATGTTCTGTATTCTTGTAGGCATTATAAGAGTTGCTCCTTCTCTATGATGATGTATGTGGTTCCAAAGTGGATCGATGTATTCGTAATTCTTCTCTATGGGAAAACAAAATGCTAAAAGGTCTATTATGTATCGTAAAAGCTTCGATGCACCTTAAAAGCTCCAATGTTCTGAATCGGATCATGAGGTACCTTTCAAGTACTAAAATTCGATTACCTACATGTCAATTATGTAGGTCTGAAAGTGATTGTAATATTCCTTGCCCAATGTGTATTTATCTTCCCCGCATCCCTCATGTAAACATGAATTTGGAAAGGAAAATTCTACACTTGAAAGTGGAAAGTGGGATTGATGGGGCTCCTTATTCCCACTCCAATGTCATCCTCCTTCACCATCACGCCCTCGTCGCCGTCACCCTCCAAACCTCAGTGCGTGACACACCACCACACATTGCCAGTGTGTGTATGTATCTATGCCGTGTTGAACGGCACCCCAAATATGAGGCTAGTACTAAAATCCGATGTCTTAGTCATCGGCGACCCCTATTTAGGGTCGCCTAAAGTGAGCCACAGGCTTGCATCGTTGTCGCGACTAGCTGCATTCGCGTAAGTCTCGGTCTTTGTTGAGAGAGAGAGAGAGAGAGAGAGAGAGAGAGAGAGAGAGAGAGGTTTGGATAGTTTTGGATGAAATTTCTGAAAGTATGAAAGGCATTTTGGTCAAGATAGGGTAACTTGAGCATGTTACTCCATATTTTTGAGCGTGTATCACCTTTTCCATGGTTAGAGATCAGAGTGGGTTGTTGCTTGTTTGACCTTGGATGCCCGCAAGAGAACAAACGATAAAGGAAACGATAGTGGTCCTCGTTGCTTCTCTGATTGACCATTCTGTCACGACATTGACTGTTGAGTCATGAGACGTAGCTGTACATAATTACAGCCGTCCATGGCTCGGAGGGATATGATGGACGGAAGAAAAGCAGCAGCTGAATCGGTAAGCGATGACTACCGGATAAAAGCGCCCCCCTATCTCCTTTTACCACGTTCAAGGCAAAGAGAGAGCAAAAGAAACGCAAAAAAAGTCAGCGGCGAGATCGTGCTTGGATCTCGCTTTTCGCTGTTCACACTCGCACACACCGTTTTTTCCACCTTGACAAAGCTGGTGGCCTTGTCCCCATCATCACGCCCCTCCTCCTCCTCCTCCTCCTCCTCCTCCTTCTTCCTTCCATGCATGGTGCATCCTCGTACAGCGCCTTCCGATCTCTCGATCCGACGGCCCGATGCAATGACACGCCATGCCTTTCCTATCGTGGGTTCATGATGATGATCCATCAATGGACCTATCATCTGTTCTCAGTTGACCCGCTCGTTGTGTCGTTTCCTCCTCTCATGATAAACCAATAATGCATGCCGGACCCATTTTTATACCATATTCTAGAAAAATAAAAAGGCCAGGTTGCACTACTACCCTCCTGCCTGCTTTTAGTATAATATTATTATTATTTTTTTTTGATGATGCGTCATGTGGGTACGTATCCACTCTTTATATTAAGTGAATTTCGCACGTTACCCGTTAGTCAAGTTTGTCGTTTTGAAAATAAAAAATATTGACCCGAAAGGTGTTCTTAGTTTCATTTTGCGTCGTTTTGCTTAGATAGGTCGCAAATTACTGATGTTTACCCCCGGCCGGCCGAATTTGAGGATTACATTAACTTGAGACAATGTGCTCTCAACGTCAAATCGAGAAACAAGAAGAAGAAACTGTCTCCCCTTATTAATTAGAACGAGAAGAGTTGCAAAATGTACAAAAAAACACGTTGGGAGGACATCCATGTTCCGGCAGATTTGAAGTTTGAGAGATTCTTAAGCGTAAATATCTTTGAACAAAACAATATTTCTACTTTTAGCATGTCGAAGTTTATGTTAACGAGTGTCCTTAGGTACTTGTTAAGAACATTGAATTGAAAAAGATTATACTTTCATGGCGATTGATCACACATAATACAAGAACAATCGGTGTATATATTGAAGACTGCATTCTGGATCATGTTGAATCATCATATTGACCTTTACGTTGAGCAAGGAAATTTGTAAAAGTTGTTTTTTTTTTTTTTATCAAAATTGATGAAACAATCTAACAAAATACCGCCGGTAGTTTTCCAATAAATGGAACTTCGAGTCGGTAAGTAAATTACTCGTATTGTGACCAACAAAGCTTATAGATGCAATCGGGCTTGTGCAAATTTTGCTTCGATTCGGCAAAAATACCAAATCAGAACTTAACCAAGTTAATAATTTAATGAAAAAAGGAGGTTTTCCTTAAGTTCGGTCGAGTTCAGGTTTTGAATTTTAAGGTTTCCATTCGACCAGGGCCCTATCAAAATGGGCTTGGAAGTATGGAGGGCGACCCGGTTATACGTCATGCCACGCAATTAGTACGTCATAATTAGCGTATGTATAGATGTGGTTTTTTCTTAGTTTAGATAATGAGGCTTGTTGACTTCGACGCTGAAGTATGAAGGGGGCCGAAGCCACCCAGGCGACGCCGAGCATTCTTCCTACGTGCGCCTGCAGGGGCGCGTACTCTACACTTGCCATCCTTCATGTGGAACGCGGACCATCTTGTAAAACCACATGGACATGATTTATATATATCACGCAGATCGGCTAAAGTCATTCCATGGATTAATCTTGATGCGCACGGCGATGCACATAAATTTATGAATCAGGATACTCTAAATTTAGAAAGATAATCAACATTTATTTGATTTTTGTAGTCGTTTTTGTTTCATTATATTAATAGTGATTTCTTCTAAAATGACGACGGCAAATATCCAAAGAAGGTTCAAATTCCTTTTTTTTTTTCTTTTTATGTGCAATGCGTTGTGACGATGACTGGAGTCAATGTGTCCCAAAACTCTCAAACCCCAAATAATTATGTTAAGTTTGATGGTAGTTTTGATCTCCAATTGCTAGTATGACAATGAAAAAGGGAAGCGCCAAACGCATATTCTAGTTTTCAACCACTTTGCATTCTCTATCTTTGGAAGTGCAAGTTTGCATCCTTATTTTATAGAGTTTTGCATCCATTTAAGACATTTCGATTTTCCTTTTCGTAAATGCTCATGTACATTTCTTCATACCCACCAATCCACATCTCTTAAACCCAAAAATCTAACCCCAACCCTTATGTTAGTCACCAAGTGTCACCAAGGACACCCCCTCCCTCTTACGCGTGCACTTGTGACCTCCGACAACTCGCATCGCCATTGTCACCCAGTCACTAAAAGAGTTGCCTTGGGGCCCCACAAATAGACCCGTCGTAGATTTTCATCACGTTTCTTAAACATTATTGTCAAGGTCATTTATACTATCACGATAGCTGTGAGAATTTTGATTGCAAGATTGACGAGAGAGAGAGAGAGCTAAGGGCGGGAGAGGCGATTAACAACGATTGAGGGTGACAGGCGATTAACAACGACTGACGGTGGCCATAGATTTGGATAGAGAATTCACACGAACAAAATAATTAATGTTAGAAATTTTCAAAAAAACCTCTTCTTCTTTCTTCTCTTTTCTTGTTTTGGTGTGTAAGGAGGATATCGTGATCATTTCAATTGGACGTTACACAGTTGAGAAGGCAAAACTTCTTCGTCAAAAAGTAGAGAATGGGGAGTGAAAAACCAAAAGATAGAATCACTAGAAAGCGCGTGCCTGAGGAAGGGATTCCCCGGTCGCGTGGGGGCGCACGTCGGCGAGATGGAATAAGGTGAATAAAGTAAAGGAGGGCCAGGGAAGGGAGTGGTGGGGGAGGGGAGAATGGTCAATCATTGGATACTCAAAAAGGGCCAAAATTGGGGGTGGTGCGAAATCCGATAAAGCGCCCCCCAAATTGGGTCACCCCACTGTCGGCCCAGCGGTTGACACGACACCGGTCACTCTCGTGTGCGCATCGGACCTTGCAATGCCCTCTCTCTCTCTCTCTCTCTCTCTCTACTCCCCACGACACGAGAAAGGCAACCCAACCCAACCCCCAAAAGGAAAAAAAAAAAAAAAAAAAAAAAGGGTCTTCCCTCCACGCCCACATTGCATGCTTCAATACGCTATGCGACTGATCGCTCTAGCTTTTATAAAAATTACACCTAATGAGATCATTGACAGGGCCAGATTTATCTTTTTCTTTGGATCTTTGATTGATCTGGTCCGACCATGCGAAGTTTCCTGATTATTGGTTTGAAAAAAATAAAAAAAATTGATGGCTAACATATTGTTTGAAATTTCCAATGTGATGTATAATCGCACGCTCATTTTAGTATCCCTTCACACATCATACTCGACGCGCTTTCGCGAAATAGTCAATGTCTTTCCCTTTCGTTGTAACTCCAACCTGGGTATCGAAATAATTACACTTATGTTGAGTTTATGGATATATAAATAATGTCCACTGTGACATCGATACGCCAAACTTTTTATATCATGAAAATCTCCAAATTTGGGAAAAAGTGTCAAAGAAGTCCTAAATCTATTGCATTTGTGATAACTTAGTCCTAAACTAATTTAGTTCTAAATTTTTTGAACTAATGCAAATTTAGCCCTAAACATTATGATTTTGTGTCAATTTAGTCATTTTGACTAATTTTGACCGAATATTACTGTGGACACTTAGCTAATTTATGTGGCATCATCGTCACTAATAATTTTTCAAATTTTTTCCTATTTTTCTGATTTTTTTTGTTTCCTTTTTGTTTCCTCCCCTTTCTTCTTCTTTTATTGGTGACTATCCACCGGCCACAAGCGATGGCTAGGAGGGTTGGCCTCGCTTGGCCATGGCGAGGCTAGCCCTTACCCAAGCCAAGGTGACCAAGCCGAGTGCCGCCTTCGCTTGGACGACGCTTGGCTTGTTAGATTTGGTGAGGTGAGCCCTTGTTAAGGCTGCCCTTGCCCAAGCTATATCTAGTGAAGTCGACCCTTGTCGGGGCTCAACTTAACATGGCCAAGCAAGGCTAGGCCGGCCAGTCACTGGCAAAGAAGAAGAAGAAGAAGAAGAAGAAGAAAGGAGAAAAAAAAAAAAAAAAAAAAATTAATAAAAATAAAAATAAAAATATAATTAAAAATTGTTTATGTTAGAACTAGCAATGCCACATAAGCTTGCTAGCATCCACATTAGTACTATCAGGCTAAAATTAACTGGAAGGACTGAATTTGTATCAAATTAAAATGTTTGTGACTAAATTGTAACTATTAAAATGTTTGGGTCTAAATTAGTATTAATGTAATAGATTGAGGACTTTTTTTTACACTTTTCCCTCCAAATTTGAATTAGTATGACAAAAATACTCTCCACTTGCCATACAAAGCCCAAAACTTTGGACTTTGAAATATTGTCGGTGTTTTGGGCAAAAATACGTCTAGTACAAGTTTGTGGCATGGATGGAATGGACAAAAAGGTGGCATATTGATGCTGCGGTATGGAAAAATATAAGGTTTTTGGTGGCAGATAGATGGTATTTTTATCACGCTAGTACAAGTTTGAGGTATCAATGGCACTTGTCATACTAGTGCGAATTTGATGATTTTAGTGACATAAAATTAGTTTGGGAGTAATGATTGCAAAATGAGCATAATTTAGAATTTTTGGTGGTATAATAGCAATTTATCGTTGACCACTCGAACTTGTCCTGTTTAAAAATAAGGAACTTCTTATCCGAACTTGGACCAATTCATTCAAAGTAATTACATAACTATTGATCATGTGGGGCTCACATAATCGACAAATTGGATGAACACAACCCCTCTGCTCCTGGGTACGGGCAAGAATTTGAGAAGCTTTTTGTTGGGCCGAGGTCTGCGGATGCGATCACTTACTCCTATTGATCATGTAGGACCATATATTGAGCTTACGCGGTCAACGGCTACGACGGATTCGATTCATGGAAACACGAGTCCCACGCAGGAACTTTGCCCTAAGAGATTGGCCCCGTCTGAAGAAGCCGTCGAAGGATGGCCTCATACGGCGGTCCACACGGTCCTCAACATTGGATCCCATTTCGGTAGCATCGCCCTCTCTTTTGACCCGTGCGGTGAATTATCAAAATCCAAAGGGTGAATGTGAACGAATGGATGCGTGGGTAGGCGACAAGCATTATCATCGATCACCTCATTTTCCTTTTGACGAGGGGAGGCCACCGAAATTATCCCACCAACCCACACCTGCCGACGCGTAAAAAGAAACGACCGATGGGTTAAAAGGGAACCTCACTAAAGGAAGGGAGCTTTCGTTCTTACTTGGACATCCGTGGCCTGTCCGTTTGATTTACCAGCACAGCGGGCTCCATGGATGCTTTCCTCATTTTGACGTGCTTGTGCCTGAAAGAGGGGACGGAATACCCTCTAAAAGTTTTACATTCCAGTGATTTCGAGATCCAGATGAGGACGGAGATGAAACCTTTTAAGGATTTACATAGGTCCGAACAGTTCCTTCTCTTTACATTGTGCTTCCGAGGTTAATTCTGCCAAGACTAGTGTTAATTTTTCATCAAGACTGCTCTAAATCTTGTCTCGCTATTGATTTCCATCGCTTTCAGAAAAATACTAAACAGAAACAAAGCGTAAACACGAGCACCCTTTGGCGTTTCTATAGCGAAGGGCAATAACCTAGGCGTGATCTACGCGCAGTTTCTGCAGATTCTTCTCACCTCTGCTTTCCTTCTCTTTAATTCCATGGACTCCTTAATGACGCTCTAAGCATGTAGTTTTGCCTGCGTTTGCTCGAGATACGGGAAAATTAATTTACATTCAGAAAAACACAAGTAGCACAGCAGGACGAGATCCATAGCCCCAGTAATTTCTTAGAGCTCGTCACTTATGTACAGCACAGCTACAGAACATGAAGATGAAGGAAGACCACTGTCAGTCGCTTCTCGTGACCCCAGCGGTATCAAGGATCGTCCCCCCCGGTCTTCAACCTTCCCTTTACACGCTTCCGTGCATCTGCTTTCCCTCTTTGGGATGCATTCTGCGTTCTTTTCTCGTGCCTGGAAGAAGGAGAACATTCATCTGCTTTCATAAAGAGCAAGTTCTATGTTGACCAATGTTAGCTTCTTTTTTCTTGCTATGATTTCGATCAATTTAAGTGAAAGATCCTTGTACTTAGGCCCCCAGGCAACAGGGTCCTGCAGATTTATAGCAAAAACTGTCTATACTTCCACCCTTGCCACCTCACGGGCATAGGTGGCAAATCCGTGCGAAAACAAGCACCTTAAAATGACTCGTTTGCACTAATGAACATACACTATTTCGGTTGTTAACATGACGAGAGTGATTTAGTCCAGCAAGGTCAGTATGTTCATGATTCGTCAATCAGATTCAGGACTAACTTTTTCCTACCACGGTCCTGATATGAAACTTGAGTTATGCATGCCTCCTTTTCAGCGATAAGTGTAAATTAAGTTAGCCTACTATTTAAAGCGAGTCAATAGAAGAACTCAAATCATTGAGAGGACACATTGCATTTTTTGGGTCAAATTAGTGCATACCTTCGAGGTTTCTCTCTGTCTATGTTGTTCATCATGTCGGTTTGTCTGCCATCCCTCTTGACGATGTTCTCATGCAAGTCGCATTGTTGTTCTCCTCCAATGATGCTAAGTGAAAGACTGCTTTCAAGAGAATCTAAACTGGTGCTTTCTGAATTGAGCCTTGAAATTGAGCGTGACAATGTTGAATAAGATTCTCGAATGGAGGGGCAGGGATTCGAGGTTCCCTGCTGTATGAAATTAACCTGGTTTTTGAGAACTGTATTGCCGTCCATAACATTGGTGGCACCAAAGCAAACAGATGTAGCCACTGAAATATCCTGTCATAGAAAATTACATCCTGCTGTGAGATACACATTATAGAATCCACAAATTCATGTCACATGAGGCTAAAGTATTGAAAATCATATTGTCAGGTCTGCCAGAAGATTGATGACAGCATTTTATCCAATCATATGAAGTTTAACCAAATTTGAGGCCCGTTGTAATTTGTCTACCACCACTGGTATCTTCCTTGATCCACTGCTTCAAGTGCACAACACAAACAACAGATTTGTGGTAATCTAATGAGTAGTTAACAGTTTGTCAAAGGAAATGCCTGTATTTCCGAACCTCTAAACTTTGTTCTCCAAAATCCAGACTAGACCATGCAAAAGAACAATATATTAATTGGAAAAAACACTGATTCGTGATAGCTATATTATACCATCCCATGGCAGTACTAAGAGTGAACTGATTGAGCATGTTGCTTGTACTTCTCATTGCTGGTCTGTCATATTAAGCAGATTGTCACAATAATATGTTTTTTTTAACATTTCATACTCAGAGAAAATTTTATAATTCAGTAACCTATGCCTTCAGGTTTTCCCTGCAGTTTGTAATAACTTCTCATTTCTTGCTCTGTGTTTGTGCGATTGTGGGGAGTTGGGGGTGGGGACAGAATCTAAATCTATTATCCTGCAGTATGATACTCCAACTGGGAAGTTGGGTTATAGTAATTAAAGGTTCTATCACTAGAGGGTTGTCAATAAAACCTCGAAAAGTTTGGCATGGCTATTCTCTGAGTCATCAAGAGGAACATCCTTGTCCAAAGAAGGATATGCCAGATTGCTTTCATCAAGTAGAGCTCTGATTGTGTCTTGCTCTCCTCCAAAAAGTTCTTCATAGTTTTGGAATGTGACATCAACTTCTGGAATGTCAAAATCGTCATGGCAAGCAAGCTCGTCACAAACCCCAAGATCTTGCATATTTTGGGTCCAAAACTGCACATTCAATGGCTCTCCATGAGTGGTAATACATCATGCAAATAAAGATTACCTTAACAAGAGTAGATTAAAGAAATTCCCTTTCTTGCGTTATTCTACCATCAAAGCACTGGCACTTGTCACTGATGGCTTTTAGGAAAAAGTACCATATATGAAGCCCATTACATTTCATCTTCTCGTTGTCAGCATCTTAGCTGCACATCTTTCATCACCACTACATGTAAATACGTGAAGAAGCAATAGGAACAGCACGACCAAAAATTTCATAATGAATGAAGATAAGAACCACAAAACTCTGTCTGAAACTCCTACTTAACCTTTGAACTGTCTAAAGATATTTATGATTATGAAGTTGCTCTTGTTCAATGAGAATTTCGGCCCAACTTGAAATGAAAATGTTAAATAAATTTAAAGAAGAGGAAACTCCCTTATAAATGAACACTGCATCCCACATGGAGAACTGAACCGAGAAATAACATGCAATTATTATCTACAGCAGACTCAAATACAATGATCAAACCTGACTAGTCTGAGAAGGGCTTCTGCATTGCCAGATGGATTCGCTCTGCCAAGGGCTAGGAGTGCCAGAAGTTGAAGATGATGGTAAGTTCCCTAGTGTGGAAAATGTTGAAGGAGAGGTCTCCACTTTCAGATCCTGGAGCAAGGTAATCCTTTCACCGGAAAGATTGTGGCAGCCCCGCAAACTCTGACCAGTAGTCTCATTGAACTTCCTTGGACTATGAGAAAATGACAGAGAAAAATCATTTTGCTCTTGATCACAAATCGATGGCAAGCTGTCCTTCTTCTCATTTAGTTGAAGCTTTCTCAAGTCAAGAATCTGTTGCATAATGAAGCAAGATGACTGATTCTGCTGACCGTCGCATGACGTCTGAAAATAGGAGGAGATAATAGACACAAGAATAGTCATTCTATTTGTCCCTTTGAGACTACAGGTATGCAAAACAAGCTCAAATTGGCCTCCTAGAACTGAACTTGATATCTTATGATGACTGGTTAATCATCACAAAGAACTAACAGAGCTTGTGCCATTGACAAGTATGCAAAGATGCCTACCTTAGCTCTTTGTCGATTTCTTGATCCAACATTACATTCCGCTGGACAGACTGAACCTGAAGTATCCACAGTTATTGTGCCCAAATCCACGAATTCATGGGAAGAGGAATCAGATGGACCGGTGTGAGCAAGATTGCCCAATTGGCTCAAGTCTAAGTCCCATAATTCTGCAAAGTCATTAGCTGAAGGGGATCCCATGTAACTGTAGATTTTCTGCGTCCGATGCTGACAAGACCCATCGTGGATCCTCCTGTCACAATTACGACAAATATACAGCTTGTGGTCCAGACAGTGAGCGTATGCTGGGCGGTACTGGCAAGAATCACATACGAGAGATCGGAGATGGCGGCCAGACAGTGCATTGGCTGAATGTACTTTTGCATCACAAGAGAGGCAAAGTTGTGCTGCATCAGCTTGACAGTAGATGACGGGCCTCAAAGCCCTGCAGAATTCACAGACTTTCTCCATGTTCCTTTTAGTTTGGATCATAAGCTTCAATTTTTTGGTGTCATGATTCTGTATGCCATCCCCATCCAAGAGTCAGTACCAGTGTACGCCTTCATATGAGAGTGCTTCTTGTTAATGTCAATGATCAACTGGCTATGCATAAACGAATAATTCAACTAGATTCAAGAGGGGAAATGGGAAACCAGGCATCCAGCACAGAACCACTAAAACAGACATGATCATGCCTTTGACAACGGGCTTATGTAGCCATCAAACCGTCAGGATCCAAGGATGGTTTCCTAATGAATGAAAAGCGCAAGTTCCACGCATCTAAAGCTTGAGGAACTTCAGTCCTATCATAGAAATTGGTCGAGGTTTTTCATCTATGATATGAATTACATTTAAATTACCCATCACAAAGAAAGTAACTAGTAAAAGATTAGAACCAATCAGATCATACATAATATTGCTCATTCCATATGCTTTTACCCTTTACTAGATAACACGAATATTGCTTCATGATCCTCACTACCTTGTTATAGTAAACGAATGGCACGAAAAATGCAAGAAAAGTTTTAAGGGTGTCGAACTACTGGACATTAAAGCCAGGAAAATAAAAAATCTTTCCGGTAATATGTTCAGACCTAGAAACTGTTCAGTTTTTTAAAATATGCATTACTAGAAGTGAGAATTCCAGCTCAATGTCGCGCTAAATAATCAACCACTTTCGGACACTCCAATCATACGAGCTAAAGTCAATTCCACACACAGATCTCTACAGTTCTTAGACTCCACCTAATTTACAGAGTACTTTTCGATGTGCGCGTAGCTAAAATCAAACCAGGAAAAAAAAATGAAAGGAAAAGAAAAAGAAAAAATCGAAACGATTTCCCGAGTCCCGACAACGTAGAAAATGAGGATCATCTCTGGCAAATCAACCTATCAAGAGAGAGGACCAAAAGAAGAAGCTACCTGTCTGCTTCCTTCCTGAGGAGATCAGGAGCCCCGCTTTTCTCCTTCCCTTTCATTTCCCATTTTCCCTGGAAAATTTCATCTCTGACTTTGGAGCTTTATCTCATCCCACTCTTCCCCTCCCCCTCCCCCTGATCTCATCTTTGCCTTGCCCCAGCCAACCTTTTTCCGTCCGACGTGTCAGCTCTCCGGGGGCGGAACTTTCTTACGTGGGTCGGCGACACGTGGGCTGCGTGGGCCCCGCTGACGTTTATCTGCGTCGCGCATGTGACGCCCGTACCGTTATCCACTAGCTGGAACATGCCGCCCAATGGACGGTCGCCGCGTGGGAATGGCAGTGCGGATGACGGCGTCGCTCTTTTCGGCCAGTGGTCTCGGAGGGAAAGCAATGCTCCACGACCGATCTTCATAGATTTTATGCCACAAATAACGTCTTGAGTTAGAAGTAAGCATGCAATTATAGCATATCATTTCAGCGTTTGACGGGGGTATCATCTCGAAGGAGTTTTAGGTTGATAATTATTCTATTTTCTTTTTTAATTTGTTCTTAGAGGAGTTTACGAGCATTTAAATAAATTTAATAATTGTTTGAAATTTTTATTCTTGAAATAGAAATGCGTTTGATATGATTTCAAATTCTTTTATAATTTTAAATTTTTTTGTAACTTTTTAATAATTAATTATATTCTTCTCTCTTTCTTTTTTTTTTTTTTTTTTTTTTTTCTTCTCCTTCTTCTTTTGGCCGGTGACCTCTAGTGCAGCCGAGGCCCCCTAGTGGCTGGGCGAGCTCGACCTCGCTGGCGGCCAACAACACTTTGATGAGGTCATTGGGTAGGCCGAGACTTGTGATCGGCCAAAAGAAGAAGGAGAAGAAGATAAGGGAAAAAGAAAAGAAGAAAAACATGAGTTTAACTCTGAAGTTGTTCTCGAGGACAAATAAGTAAATTTTTTTTTTTTTAACTTCTCTATTCCAAATCTATTATCAGGAACAAAAAATCTACTAAATGGATTTTTTTTTTTTTTGGGTGGGGGAAAATAGAATCAAGAACTGCTTAGTCGATTATTAAATAGACTCTTAGTACACGTATGAACCAAATTATTTCCCAATACGCCAATACTAAGGATTGACCAAGTTCCAAATCCTATAACAGTTGAACGAGTTGACCACTTTATATTTTAGGCCGTTAATCGTTATCACATTGCCAATCTAATATTAACATTTTCTTATTACTTCGAAACGTGCCATATGCAACCGAATTGCAAAGAGCTAAAAATCAATCCTCTCGAAGGCGAATTATAATGTGATGATTCTGTAGTCGACATAAATAGCCTTCTTAGATACCAGACATTTACTCCTAGGGAAAGTCCTTCAACTGTCAACGTACATCAGGGAAAAAGAAAAAACAAAAAAGGATGTCATGCTTTAGACAAGCCCGTGGATGGAGGCAAAATAGGTTTATTAAATCATCAGATGAACAAGCATGAATTGAAGAAGAGTCCTGTCTCATAAATAACACTTTGTTCCAGTTGTCTGAGTTTTCCGATGGCATGAGACATCGATTTACTGGAGTTATGGCACGAACAATCTCGCACGCATCTAAACAAGTATATTGCCGTGTGAAAAAAGATCTTTGGCAGGAAGAGAGAGAAAGAGGGGCCCGCTGCGATTTCTATACAACGTCGTGGATGCATAGCTACTGCATTTTTCTTGTATGGCTGCATGTTTCTGCACATCGTGTGCAACTAGTACACTGAATTCAAGTGTCTATATTGGTTATGGGACCTCTAAACCAATGCCGAGCGCTGAAGACCCAAGAACAAACCGTAAGAATGAGCAAGCCACCGACTGCAACGGGAGTATAATTGAGCGTCTCTTTTGTGATGGGGTAGGCCACAGGCAACGAGAAGAGAACCGAGATGGTCGCCACCCAGAGGACTGCAGTCCATCCAACGAACACCCCGTATCGTCCCAAGTTGAATGGCCCAGGGACAAAGGACTTGCGAGCCAACGTCACCCTGAAGAAAATTGGGAGGGCATAAGCAATGTACAACCCGATTGTTGCTATGGACACCATTGCGTCAAAAGCTACAATGCTCCCAAGAGACTGCAAAACAGATTGAAGAAGCACATTGATCAGCAGATTGAGGGATGCAGAAAAAGTTCATTGAATTGGCGAGGACAGAGCTAAAGTGGCACTTAGTTGGATCTTTCCACATGGAGAGATCAAACGGAAATGATCTAAAATGTCGCCAAAACAGGAATAGAAAATTCAAGGGGTGAAAAAGTAAAACGATGTTCTTACGGTCAGCGCCATGCAAAAGGATATAAAAGCGGAGAGCCAAACTGCATTTATCGGGACCTCGTGCTTATTCACTCGATGCCACAGAGATGACAATGGCATCGCTCCATCTCTAGAAAATGCATAAGCCATCCTGAAAATGACATTTTGCATCGCATGAGTTTCCTACTCAGAGTCAAAATGATAATAGCTCCAGAGAGAAAAATGTTTACCTGGAATTGCTGGTGACTGAACTCATGCCACAGAAAAATATGGCTACAGCCACCACCCCTAGGCAAATTATACCCCCAACTCCACTGCCGAATCTGCTTTTGAATGCTAAATAGAATATTTCGGCAATTGCATAACCAGCAGCATCGTTCTCATCGCTTAGGAGATAGGTGATGTTTGTCACTGCAAAGGTGATGCCTACTAGGTAACCCCATCCAAAAATGATAGATATCCCGATAGAACTAATAATTCCTTTCGGACCATTCTTATCAGCATTCTTGGTTTCCTCTGTCTAGAAAAAGAAGGCTATGAGAAGCAGGATTTCAGTTTCACACATCTAAATATTAAGGTGATAACGAGGGTAATAAAAGGGCTGAAGTGAACTACGCATCTGATTATATCATTTAGATGATATGGTCAAGAGAATAGGCAGAATCTCCAAGAAGAGTGGAAGATACTAATTTACTAAGCAAAGTAGCTATACAATGTTCCCATCAACCGTAACTTAAAGCTTATGGGGATCATTTTGAGCAAATTTCCTATGTCATGAGGCTTTTCCGACCATTTTATCTCAAAACCCCCTCTAAGTCTCGTGTTTGCAATGATTTTATTTCCAGAGCTGTGGGAAAAAAAAACAAAAAAAAAAAAAAAAAAAAAAAAAGAAACGAAGGTAGACTTACCATGTGAGCAGATGCATCATACCCAGTAAGTGTATACTGACTCATTAGAAGTCCGAGAACAAATATATAGGGTTTGCTGTCAATGCCTTCCCCATTATCAGTGTTGAAGTAAGTGAAAACAAACTCGGCACTAGCCCTTTCCTTTGCAACACAGGGGATGAGAATCATGAGAACAACAACACCTGAAACCAGAATGCCAAGGCTTGTAGGAGGATGAAGGAAAGGATCACTAATGAAATTGAAAAATTAAGCCTTGTAAAATGTTCTTCAGGGTTTTGATTCCTCACCTACAAGATTCCAAGCAGCAGCAAGCTGTCCAAAGAAAGATAAAACCGAAATAGGAAGACTGTTTATAATAGCGTGAAGGAGCAATATTCCCCCATGGAAACCAATAACAACATATTTCGATGCCTCGTATCCGCCGCCATTTTTGCCACCAGTGCTCAGGAGAATAATAACCTGAATCAACTGTGCCAGAGAAAAATCTATGCTAGTTGTGACTGCCCACTGCAAATGAGAGTATACCAGAAATTGTTAGAACTGGTGAAAACTTGGGATCACTGAACATAGCAAAGGATTTGCAGTTCCATAGTAAGGAGTTTTCAAAAGTACCTGACCAACAATATTGAACCTGAAAGAGAGAATTTGTAAGCATGTTAGGAAAGATGTCATTTAAAAGTAAAATTCAGCTCTTAAAGATTGAAAATATAGAGTGGACACCACAACCAGATACTTGCACATAGTTGGATAAAGAAAATAAATGAGAATGGCTGGCCACATGACAGAGGAAAATCCATCTTGAATCAGCATAACCTAACAGTGAGTGTTTCGAGTTTATGCACCTACCATGAAAATTAAACCCTTTTCGCTGAATTTGCATGACATGGCAAACTGAGAGTCGGGGTTGGATTGCACAACTAGAATATTAGTAGTTTCATGTGGTCTATCTGATATGCATATCTTAAGATGCAAGTATAGGATCTCTGTGTCTTATTTGAAATTGACCAAGTAAATGGAATGGCATATGTAGAACTCATGTCAAGGTAGTACCCAGACATTCAGAATTTGCTCTTAAAAGCCATTGCCAGATAAATGGGCTTGTAAGGAGAAGTGAATTACTCCCCTTTTCTTAATTCCCTACAGTCAATCTTGCTGCATGCCATAATGCCAATGAAGAATCATAGTTCACGAGAGGGTCCAGCCATACACACAAGATAACAGGTTTAAGCACAACACGGTAACACTTCCATGCTTGCACTACCTTTATGTGATCCATCTCTGAGTTTACACTAGAGCTATAGACTGCAGTACTCGCGCCTCATCAGGCAGAATTTGAGCCTACCAAACTAAAGAAGCAATAGCTGTTCAATGAATTTGAGCTTTTTGTGCGAACCACACTCGTCTGTCATAGTTGTTCACTTTATAATGTTCAAACCATCGCCCTGCCTATCATCGAAGTTACAGCAAACTAGAGGGGCTGTAGGAAAAGGAGTGGGTTTCAATTTTCAAATTGCTGCTACTGCATCTCATCCTACGTTGGCTGCAATTCTCACTGGTTCATGGAAAATGCAAGACCGTGATCACAAAGAGAAAGGGACAGCAATGACACGTTCTTGACAAGCTTTCTAGAATGTGAAAGGACTTAACAAAATCCAACCAAAATCAAGCAATTGTTAATGAGGCACCTACTAAAATCGCAAGCGATCACTTTTCACGGAAAGTGACACCGACACCAGACCCCACAAAAGAACATGCATTCCCGCTCAATAGCAATACTGTGATTGACTTTATCCGCCACATCGAACACAATTACTTGTAGAAACAATGATACTAGAAATGAGCAAATTCGATTTGTTAATATAGGATATAGGATGCTAGGGAGAAACTGGGGTCTCCATTGCGGGTATTGGTATCGAAATTTGAATAAACACTTATGTCGTCATAAAACTAACCGAAGAGACAATTTACCAGCCAGTCAACCAAGAGGCGAACGGTGCCCAATTCCGGCCTGCGAGCTTGGCGCTCCAGTAATAGAGGCCCCCAGAGGTCGGGTAAGCTGAACAGATTTCAGCCATGGACGACCCAACAAACATGGTGAAAAGACCAGCGACGAACCACCCGTAGACCATCGAGGCCGTCCCGCCGTACCGGAGCCCATTGTTGAAGAGCGTGGTTATGCCGGTGAGCACCGATATAATCGAGAACGAGAACGCGAAATTCGAAATAACCCTGCAACCAAAAAATTCATCCCCCCACCAAAACCGAACCAAACCAAACGACCCAAACGCCTCAGCAAAGAGCCCAACGGAAGAAACTACGGAGGTACACAAATAGGAAGAGAGAGCGTTACGAGAGGTCGCGCTTGAGCTCCTGCTTGTAGCCGAGCTCATGCAGACGGGCGTGGCCCGAGTCAACGGCGTCAGCCCCGTTTTGAGCTGCGCGAGTCGGGAGGTCCCTTTTATCCCGATCATAAACCATCTCCTTCTTCTTCTTCTTCTTCTTCTCTTTCTCCTTCACACGGCCTAGAAAAAGGGAGACTTCAAGAATGCTCTGTTCAGCCTCTCTGCTTCTGTTTCTCCCCCCCTCGAGATCTTCTCTGTTTGTTTGATGAGTTCTGGGGAGGAGCAGAGTTCTCCCCACTTCAGAGGAGCAATCCAATCAGAATCACCGCAGCAAAGTCATCTCAAAATATCAAAGGCAGCGGCTCTTTTCTTGGATTGCACCTCTGAGGAGAGGGTCAAACAGAGCAGCCAACGACGGAACGAAGGAAGGGAATCAAGAAAGCAAGACGCGAGAGCTTGTGAGCATGACTACTTGAAAACGATGCTTCCCCTTCTCAAGTTTGGGTTGATACCGTTTTGCATCTTCGGTCATCAGTCGATCCTTGTTTTTCTTTATATTCCATTTTTCTTTTTTAATCAATGATTGCGTTAGGCGTCGGCTGACTACCGCTTGTCATACCCAAGACAGCCAATCGAAATCGAGACGCAGGACGTTGAATTCTAATATTATAAATTTCTTAATAAGGCCGGGAGGAATTCGCGCATGTGAACACTTCTCTCTCTTCTTTTCTCGTTTTTTTCCCCTTTTTTCGGTGAAAGAGAATCGCATCTGATCAAGAGCGAGATTCGATTAAGTTTTCGCTGTCCTCCGCAACCAGAGGTTGACATCGTGCCCCCCTTCATGTCGCTTTCGGTGCCTCTGTCTGGCATCCTTCCTTCCTTGGAATGCGTAACTAGATAACATAAGTTGAATATCTTCACATATTCGGAGACGGTACTTTTTAATCAAAATCTATAAAATACAAATATCGACACGTAAGTTCACGTGTACTAATTTGAAGTCAGAGAGAATTTTAATTTTTATAGGAAAGAAAAAAACAAAACGTTGCTAAAATGGAACGAACTATAGTTTTGCGTTAAGCTCCCGGCATCCCAAAAAATATGGCCAAGTTGAACCAAGTGATAAATTTCCTAACGCATGCCAGGTGGCCATGTCCGGCGAGTCAACAATTTCAACGCATGAAATTTCTCTTCACGGAACGATTTTTCCGAATTTCAGGTAGTGGTTTTTCCAAAGTAAAAGCATCGCCCGCTTTGCCATGGAGATGGAGGTTCGAGGCACGAACGTGTTTCCTTAGAAACCACACGAAAATAATAAGAAAATTATGCATCGATCAGCAAAGTTGACCAGAAAAGTATAATTTATAAATGTCGCATGGAGGGACGTTTCAGAAAATTCAGACCCCGCGGGCTTTTCGGTCAGCGAAACGTGCGTGCTAAAACTTCGAAACGGAATCTGAATCTTTGAACTGATTTTCTCTGTCGATGTGGGAATGTGATGGAGCATGGCAGGCAAGTCAATGAGAGATCTCGCACGTGGCAAAGCATGTAACCACATGGCGGGACCGCGACGAAAGAAGAAAACTATTTCTGATCCAAATTGCTCAGAGGGACCACGTTCGATGATCTTGTACCGTAGCGCCATACCGCGGGCATCGTTTTCTGCATTGGGCTATATCGTGGGCCTTTCAGTTTTGTAGTTGGATCTGGATAAGGCACTGCGCTCTGCGCAGGCAATTTTGAGAAGGTCTTCGACCGGAATGCCATGGAATTTTGATACCGCAAATAAGGCTAAGCACCATTCTAAAAGACACGCGATACCGCACGTAAATCTGGTCGAGTATTCGTTTGTTTACTTGGTTATTTTTCGGACAAGGAAGCCCACGTTGGAGAGGTTAATCAGAACATATGTAACGCCCTACTGACTTCTTGGATCCAATATGAGGCGGGACTAAAGTGGAAATGGGCGGGTCTAGATGCAAAACCGCTTTCCGGCTACGTTTGCGGAGATTGCATTTGGATGTCATATGCCTATCTAAAATGGTATTGCAAGTAAGGTTTGGTGAAAAAAGAGAGAGTGACGGCGTACCAGCCAGTGAACCAAGAAGCGACGGGTCCCCACTCAGTCCCGCATAGCTTGGCGCTCCAAAAGTAGAGGCCGCCGGAGGTCGGGAAAGCGGAACAGATCTCGGCCATTGAGAAGCCGACCACCAGAGTCATCATGCCCACAAATGGCCAGCCGTAGATCATGGTCAAGGGTCCGCCGTAGGTGAGCCCTGTCCCGTACATGGTGGTGAGTCCCGTGAGTACCGATACAATGGAGAAAGTCACAGAGAAGTTGGCGATCGCCCTGCTCAAAACCCCAAAGACACATTGAATACTTTGAAACAATACAAGTACCATTGAAAGTTTAGAGACAATAATATATATTAGATTAAAGGTATAAGGATATAAAATGAAATGAATTTGAAAGTTCAGAAATATCATAAGAAATTGAACAAAAGTTCAAAAACTAGTATAAAATCTAAGGCTTCTCCCGAGCAATCAGAAATCATGATGAAAATAAGAAAATGACATCGAACACGTACTTAAACAAAATGGCCCATGTAATCTATCACGATTCTACATAAACTTTCAAGTACACTTGTTGGAGTCAGATGAAATGAAATGGGTCACTTTTATACAGATTCTATGTATGAATAATCCATTCAAAACCAATCCGACCTGACCCGACCGTCACATTCCACCTCTGCCACTCCCATTGGGCGAATGTGAAGCCATCGTTCTAATGAGGAGAAAAATATAAAGGAAATGAAGAGATGTGTGGTCCCAGAAAGTAACATCCGACCCAAATCGAACCTCTCATTCCAGATACCGAGATCACATCTCCACGGATTACCGCATCATTTTCAGGGAAAAATGCACGGAGAGAGAGAGAGAGAGAGAGAAGGGGAATTTCGAGCTCAAGCGCCTTAATTTCAGTCGATTAACTAATCAAAGAATCAGATAACGAAATTCGGGAGAGGGCAGAGAGAGGAGTAGCGTACGCACGTGAGGCTGCGGCGGAGCTCTTGCTTGTAACCGAGCTGCTTGAGTCGAGAATCGTCGGAAGCATCCTCGATGGCGTCGCGGTCCCCTCGGTCGGGAAGGAGATGGTATTCCTCGGCTGCCGCTGCGGATGTACCCGCCCAGTCTCCGCTGCGGCTCGCCATCGCCACGGGGTCAGTCCTTGCGAAGGGGAGAAAGAGTCTCTGAAGCAGGGGAATCGTGGCTTTCTCGGCGATTCTCCCCTTGACTTTAGTAGCGATAGAGAAGTCGGCAGAAGTTGAGAAAAAAAAGGGATCGAGAGCGTGGGGAATGATGATGATATGAGGGATCCCGCATCTAACAGTCCAAGTACTTTTCCTTGAAAAAGCGAAGAGATCGACGGGTGTGCGCGTAGGAGTGGAGGATTAGATTGACGAGCCGACTGTTGGAATCCTGCGAGTGCACAGCGGGACGTGGGCAGGGCCCTAGCAGTAATCAAATCCCTCCATTTGCCAACTCGCCACTTTCTATTTGGTATCAAAAACGTCTGAGAATCGCATTCTGCCCTGCCCCCACTAAACTTTTGGGATATTGGCAAATGGCTCCGCGGAATTTCAATCGCCTCCCACCTCACGTTGCGAGACGGTTTGGCGGTACATAGTGCTCATCACCCCCGCCAAATCTTGCTCGAAGCTTGGACTTGTGTACCCCCCTCCCCCTTCCCCTCGTCTTCATTAGGAGTGAGCGTTCTAGATTGTTACAAATTCCGTACAAATTCTATCTAAAATCTAAAATATATCTAATATCTTAGAATTTATCCTGTCATAGGTTCCCAGTTTTATTCAAGTTTTACTTATATTAGAACGATTGTAATAGATCATCACTTTTAATAACTATTACTTGTTGCTATAATCCATCGACCACATTTAGACAAATAAAGAATATGAAATATTAACAAAGTAAAAGTCTCGATCATAAAATAGAAATTCGGACTAGTGATTCCAAATTATATACTCATCATACTACAAAATAGCGTGAAGATATAGATTAAGATAAGTAATGTTGCAAGTTGTATGATTTTTTTTTTTTTTTGGGTCAAAAGTTTGTAGGTTCTATCTACTTAGAATTTCCAATCTATCTATTAAAACAAGTTACTCAATTTTTTGAATTAGGAACTTATCCCGTATAGCTTAGAACTTGGAATCGAAAAAATCCCACTAACTCTGCGGGGCGGAACTTTCTTTTGTGGGTTGGTGACACGTGAGTTGCGTGGGCCCCGCTGATTTTATCTGGGTTGTGCATGTGAGGCCTGCACTGTTATCGACTAGCTGGGGACATGCCGCCCAATGGACAGTCGTCGCATGGGAATGGCATTGCAGATGACGGCGTGGCTCTTTTCGGCCAGTGGTCTCGGAGGGAAAGCAATGCTCCATGACTGATCTTCATAGATTATATGCCATAAATGACGTCTTGAGTTAGAAGTAAGCATGCAATTATAGAAGATCATTTCAGCATTTGATGGAAGTATTATCTCAAAGTACTTTTAGGTTGATAATTATTGTATTTTCTTTTTTAATTTTGTTCCTAGAGGAGTTTATGAGCATTTGAATAAATTTGGTAGTTTTTTTAAATTTTTATTCTTGAAATAGAAATATGTTTGACAGGACTTCAAATTCTTTTTAATTTTTTAATAACTAATTATATTTTCTCTCTCTCTCTCTCTCTCTTTTTTTTTTTTTTTTTCCCTTTTCTTCGAGAAAATATTCGGTGGTTAGTGCGCGCCACGTCATCCGCCGACCTGGTGCGCACTAACCACTCAGGTATGGACACTGTCCCGAGCGGGACCCCTCGAAAATGAGAAAAGGGCTATTTTTCTACTGGCTCGGCTCGGCTCGACTCCACCGCCCGCGAATCCTCCCGCTCGAAATTTTTCTCTCTCTTCGCGGGTTCTCTCTCGCCTCGAAAAATAACCTAGAACGCGAGCCTTTCTCTGTTTCTTCTCCGCGCCTTTCTCTGTTTCTTCTCCGCGCATCTCACCTCTCTCCGCCTCCGCCTCCGCCTCCGCCTCCGCCTCCGCCTCCGCCTGTCCAAAAGCCTCGCTCATCTGCCTCTGGCATCTCGGTCTCTTTCCCGAGCGGCACCAGGCCCCCCACCGCTGACCGCGCGTTGTCCCTGACGCTGGCCCGCTCGGTCACGAAGGAGAACTCGGCGGACTTGGGCGGGGTCGACGGCACGGCGAAGAAGGAGAGGCCTCTTGCATTTTCTCTTTTTTTCAACGGAGCGCGCGCTATTTCTTCCCGCTTCTGCCTCTCTCTTCCTCAAGCGCTCCTCTCCTCTCTGTCCCGAGCCCTCTCACTCACCCTAAGCGCTTCCCTCCTCGCCTCTGACCTCGTCGTCGTCATCGACTTTCCAACCGCGGCTCCAAAAATCACCGGCTGCCGACTGGCCTCTCGAGCTTCTTTGTCTTTTAACTCCTTATTCGGTCCCGATTTCGGGCTCGAGTACGTAGCCAAGGATTTTGAAGCAAAAGAGGTTTGCAATACTGGTGGCGGTGCTAAGTTTTGGGGTTGCGGTGACGCCGTGACGGCCGTGAGGGATATTGTGGTGGAGGAGAGAGAGGCGTATGGGTACCGTGAGACCTCTCTTTCTCCTTTGCCTTTTTTTTCTTTTCTATCACCTCTGTTTCAGGAGGCATGGAGGCTTGGTGATAGTGGCTGCTTTGGCTTCTAGGTCGAGCCAGAGTCAGATAGCTTATCAGGAGGCTGAGGGGGAGATTTCTTCATCGGCCCTTTTGACTACTGAAGCAAGTCGCGTCCCGCCATTCCCACCGGAGTATTTGTCATGGTGACCTTTGGTATGAAAGTTTTAACCTTATTATTGTTGCTGTGAGGAAGAGCGCATGATAGATAATTGTCCATGGTCTGCAATTGTTACAATTGGTGATAAAGTGATCATTCTTTAGTGCTAGGATCGTTGTTGATGTGAAAACTATAATGCTCTTGTGACCTTTTGCACTTTGAATACTTTTCACATATGTCCTGCACTCGCATAATGTATTCTAATGTATTCAATTTAAATAAATTCCTACTAGTAGGAGAATGAAGGGAAAGGGTTGCCATTCCCGTACTGCAGGAAGTAAACATATCTTGGTAGAATATCAGCTAAATAGGATTTAAGTATCATTAGTAAGTGTCAAAGCTGGATGATGAAAAAACCATCGCTCTATGATCCTAGCCATGTTTTGGAAGGACCAGATTTTAAGACCCAAAGCTTTTAAAGTACAATGGCAAGGTTTGCTTACCTTGGCATGAGTAACAGCGACATTGATCCTATGCCAATCACCAAGTACTGAGGAATTGCAATGATTGCCCTCTTTGTTAGACCTCACAAAGGAAACCGCTATGCAATCTTTATCTCATCCCCGGACAGCAGTAATAGAATGGTCAGTGTGAAAATTATACGCTTCCCAAGAAAAATACAAAAAAAGAAAAAAAAAAAAAAAAGAGCGAGAAAAGAAGAGAAGGATAAGCATTGAGGTGAGCAGAACACACATTTCACATGCTAGACTTGCATAACAAAATGAATATTGTTAACGAATGCCCTTGCAAAGAAGTGGTCAAGGTTCAAGAACATATATAAAATCGTTATCCTATTTGATGTAGGAAGTTTTCTCGTTATCCTATTTGATGTTGGACATTAAGAAATTTGAAAGCATGCTGGTAACTTCATCAAATATTTACTGCTGTTTAAATTGGTAAGGTTTTATATTTGTTAAGGTACAAATTTACTTTGTGGCACACTCTAACTATTGAAGTAAACAATTACGCATTTAGCTTCAAGTTGATGGCAGAGTTAGAGTTCTTGAGTTCGATTGCTAACTGTCATCTGCAACCTGTTATGGGTCTGCCTACAAGCATAGGGTTTGCATGCCTAAGGCCTTTGTCATCAAATCACCTTTGCATGAGCAAAAATAACCACCGCACTCTAACAGCTTAAGCTTTTGTAGTTGGTTGTGCATGTAACCTCAAGTTTATCAATTGATAAATTCAAGTACCCTCGGTACATAACTTCATGTTATCGAATTCTAATGTAAATGACTAGTTTACTTGGTAAAATAGACAGCCGCCAGTAGAATTTCAAAGAAGTCAATAATAACCTATTTATCAACTTGACCATAGTGCAGTTTGTTAAATTGAAATATTTGTTGGTAATTTACTTGCAAGTTAAGAATTACCACCAATACCAGGCTGCTCATCTGTTTTTTAATTAGTAGGCCATTCATCTGACAATGCAAATAAAAGTCAGTGAACCAGCAAGTGCATTAAAAATTTTCCTTTCTGTTACAGTAATGGGACCCCAAGTCTTCTCTGCCAATTGGAGTCTGGCCTTCTCCTTTTGAGCTTAGAACTTATCTTTCTAGTATATCTGAATTTATCTCAACTATTGAAGTCTTACGGGTTCAGTTCTCTGTAATTTTTTTTTTTTTGGTAAAGTAAATAGTTCTCTGTAATGTTAATAAAAGAGAATTTTCATGTTTATTATATCAAGCCTAACCTGATATTTATCAATGGTATGAATGTCCACGGAGGTTCGCAAACAAAGCATCTCCGATGAGATCTGCTTGTGAGTTATAGGGAGTAATGATGCCAATGTCTTCTTCCTTGATTCCACTTTCTACAAGTTCCTCTGTTATCTACAATGACCAAATCCGGGAGATGGTTTGGTGAAAGCTCCAAACCCGTGTAACTTTATGAGTCGTACAAAGAAAAGGTATAAGGGAGAAAAAAATTCAAGTAATTTTTATTTCTTTTTGTTCTTGATCATAACGGCTGACCAAGAGAATAACATTACCGTATCGACCAAAATAAAATGATTACCGCAAAACCGTACCTTCCCAATGATGCAAGCTTCTATTGGATTCTTTAAAGTCTTGTGATCTTTTTGTTCAAAAGCAGGCAGCGAGATCTAACCATTAAAGGACAATCTATTTAAGATGATGCCAAAAAGAGAAGCAAATTGATTCACAATAACAATAGAGAGCTTTTTACACGACCCGGTGTTCGAAATACAACGGTGTACCGGGGTTGCAAAACCTACAATAGTTTGTATGTTAGTAAATGTTACTACAACAAGAATGAAGGCTCATGTCAATTATAACCTGATTTTTGCTCTTTGCAACTGCATTAAATCTGTGATGTCACTAAACTTTGTCATGGTGATGGAAATGGCTTGAAATGGGGGTGGTGATTGCTGTGGTGATAGCTGTTACCCTTTTGGTTGCTTTGAAGAAATAACCCCCTAGTTTTTGAAAGCTAAATTATCAATACTTAGCATCTCTTAATGTTTTTTATGATCACTTTGTGTTTTGTAGATGGGAGAAATATCAACGTGAGGAGGAAGCAGCTCTTGGCAAGGTTGTTCATGGTAGTATGTTGAGCTTGTAGTTGGAGGAAGTAAAGTTTACGCTGGCTGCAAAACCAAGAGTCATAACAAAACAGCTTGTGAGCATCTTACTTTGGTTTCTGCTGATGAGTTGCCAATGTTTTCCAAAGAGTATAGATAGTTCAGCTGCCAACTAATTTTTCCAGCGGTGCTTATTGGTTTGCTATTGGAATTTTGTATGTCATGAAGTGGTATTTCCTTTTCGTTTCTTAATTGATTTATGGATGCCTAAAGTCTAACAAGCTTAGAATTGGTTTTATTAGGAGTTGATGTTTATGTTCTGATGCTATTGCATATAAGTGCTGTGTTTTCCGTCTTGTATCCATTTCCCTTCATGTGGGATGTAGTTCTCATAAGCTTTCGTTTTGAAGTGAGTGCGTATTGTGTGTTTTGATTGAGCATCAGTTAGTTTTGTGTTGTGATAACCTTTCTTCGATGATTTTTATGGAATTGTTTAACAAGGAGTGTGTTTGCTGTTTTTATGTTGCTATTGTTCCTTATCTTCATTATTCGGAATTTGCTAGTTTGTCCTACCAGTTTATGCGGTGGAGTTCAGTCTTTTGTTTCTATTATAGCTAGCTATGTAATGCTAATTGTGGGCAGCTTATCAGGAGATCATGTTGTCGACTTCTTTGCAGCATTCAAGAACCTGCTCAATTCGAAGACTCGATGCTATGACATAATTGTCAAGAGGGTAAATTTTTCATTATGAAGAAAGCATAGTTGGGTACACATAAACTACGGTCTATCAGCCAATATTCCTGCCACCAATATCTATATCCATATGTATCCAAAAAAAAAAAAAAAAATTGTAACAAGCGAGAGAACCACATCGAAAAACGCAAAAACTGTTATGGTCCAACTTCGAGGTTTGCTTTACCCAAACTTACTGGTATATCAACACGTGTCATATACTTTCATCTACAATATTTTAAACCAGCTGCCAGCGTGATTTTAATGAGTAAGATCACTATCTATCTAGCCATTGACCTGGACTTTCATGCTATTTGTTATTTGAAGCCGGCGATTGATTTTTTGCGTATCTTCGGCATCTCAGTCTTTGGATTGGTTACTTGTGGTTTTGACTGAACATCACATTTTATTCACGTGCTTACTTAATGAAGATCAGATACTTAGGTCGAACCCTAGCCTTTGCTGTTGCTTGTGTTAAATGCTGCGCATCAGGTTATTTTCATACTATCATATGTGCTGCCTGAACTTGGTTTCTTTCTGTGACTGGTATTGTAGAAAAAATTGATGTTTTTCCATCTAGAAGACAAATTTGTTTGACTGAAGTAATGTGAAAATTCTCCTAAAGTTTTTTGTTGAAGAAAGAAATAGAAAGTTTCTTCAAGTGACACAATAGAGCCAAGTGACACGATAGAGCCAGTTGTTTTAAATATGCTTTCTTAAGAAATCGTAAAGGTGCAGTTCTTTGCATTGGTGTTTGTGCTTAGTCTATGTCTTGATTTATGAATAAAGCGGTATATATTGTTCATCAATTGCTAAAAAAATTTGAAATTTATATTTATTATGTATCCGCGATCAAGAACATGAACATTTGTCTTTCTTCCGATCGACCTTCCATTCTTGTCAAAAATATTTCTATGAATGATAATACGATAAAAGAGTTTATCCATTTTTTTTTTTTTAAGACAGATTTTTTTCTTGTTCTTCTAGATATCTGTGGTTACGGGAATGTTAAAAAATATTAGTTAGGTGAACTCATCTAAATTGCCAAATGCTATGTTGAAAGCATGTAGCAAACTGCTGTAATGCCCATATATTTAACTCAACAGTTGATGATCTTGTAAGGTGTTATGTATCTAGAGTTGAATTTGTGAGTTTGGTTAATTAGATTTGGGAGCTGGGGATAAGGGTTGCTATATGCTCAATTTGAGTTAGTCATCTGAGCGCTTCCCTGCGACCAAAAAAAAAAAAAATCTGAGCTTTTCTTGATGCCATAGAAGGAATTAGCAGCCTGCACTGGACATGCACCTTGTAGTTGGGCCTATTCAGCGACCATCATGTACCTTGTGATCACATCTCAGAAAGATGTACCCCATAAACTTTTGAATTGAATGTTTCACTTCACTTGCCCAAATTGGTATGATATTGCTTTTTAAAGAGTCTAATGACGTGTTCTGAGGAATTTGTGATCATTTAACTTTCTTTGTATCTTCATCTGTTATCTAAAACTGATTTTCATTCTTTCTGAGGGTTCAGATGGTACCATCGCACATGATTCTGGCTTTCGCTTGGACCAGAAAAGTATGTTATAAAGCACATGATAATAACTATGGGGTACTTTGTTGTTATGCGAAATGACTATGAAATGCTGCTGGCACTTGTTGAGAATAACCGTAATGTTGGCACCCTCGATAATCAGATTAATAGTTTGCCGGAGTTGAAAGTGCTGGTTAGTATTTTTACATACGGGGAAATTATTATTATTTTTTTCCCCTCTCGCCCATGTCGTTCTATCTCGTAATTTGTTAGGAGGGGCCATGTTCATCCTCCCCAATAAATATGTCTTTTGACTTGTAGGTGAAGTGGGCGTATCTTATTATGATCTCTGAATTAAAGGGGAGTCAAGGTAGTTCCATGCTCCTATATTATAGTGTCGACTGTTGCTTTTTGAATTCCACAAATATAAAATGATAGTGACTATTTCTGTTCTTATGCTTGTCATTTAGGTAGGTCTCACGATATTGCAACTCTGATCTCACCAAGTTCTTTTCAGTCAATTTGTTGTTATTGCGTGCGTTTGACAATTAAAAGTTATATGCACTGATTTTTTATATTACCCTTGTAATCTGTCACAATTACCTCTCGATTTCCTTGAACATTGATGGTACTTGCTGTTTATATCCGTCTCACCGCATGGTGCTCATCCCCGGAACCGCTTGGTCTTTCCGGATATTGTTAGAATTGCTGGAGTTATCTTGGATGTTTAAAAGTTATGCAAATGAAATACCCTTTGTAAGATGTCCTGGAATCAAATCATAGGTGCAGCCAGAATAAGCATGTACAGACTAGGTTGCGGTTAGAAGGACACATGATGGATTCTTTTTTAGGTCTAACGCGACCTGAGAAATTTAGCCAAAGTCTTGAGATATGCAGCAAAAGAGAAAAAATTAAAGATCTTGAGCTAAATCCATGATGTATGTGACGGGCAATAAATAATCCCATTTAGTGTTTTCGAAGGAGATTTGTTTATTAGTCATTAACACATAGCTATAGTGATCTTCTTTCACTACCTAGCTAATTTCTCACCTGTCTCAGAGAAACGGACAGTTTTGATAGTTTCTTGGTTGTATGTCCGTTAAATTACCAGAGAATAGCAATTTTTTTTTTTTTTAATGTTTTCACCTGGAAAAAAATGAATAGTTCGGCAAGTGCAATAATGGTTATAATGGAAAAAAACTGATAGCTCACGTGAATGGATGTTGCATTTCATAGTCAAATCACTTTGAAGAGTTATAATGGTTCATCATAAGATGAGTTTTCCTCACTTAAATTGTACTTTCGTAATTGGGGTGGATTCTTTTTCATGGAAATATACCAAGTTTTCCGCATCCATGCGCTTTTGCATCGATATTATTTTCCCCGGTAAATTTATCTAGCCGGACTATTTCGAGGATCCATTTCGTCTTTCGTTCTTTCATTTACACAGGGGGAACTTAAATCGAGTCTTACGCCAACATCGATTTGCGCTTGTCATTTGTCGGGGACAATGGTCAGACAGAGAGGCTAGTTACTTTAAGCAACTCTATAGAATCTTCTTTCGTTGTAATTGAGGAAATATCTGAAGATGCTGAGTGGTAGATCATTTGTTCTCAAAGTCCTGGATGGAAATGCATTTTACTTTTAGTGCTCAGAGAAATCAAAGCTCTTGGGAACTGAATTGCTTAGAAAGGTAAGGTTTGCATTTAATTATTGTGGGTGCACTCAATTTATGTCTTGACAACCCACAGGAAAGTGCAAGTGAAAGATGTTTAGTTAGTTATGATGAATTTAAAGAGTGATTAGCTGTGGGGCTTTTGTAAATGGTTTATTGAGGAATAGCCGTTACCTTTTACTATTGTTGACACTATAATAAGTTGAAAAACCTATCCTGTTGTATGGGGGTGCCCCATATATAAGTGGGTATGGCATTTTGTACTATGATTGAAATATGCACATTTCACAATCTTTTGAAGTCACTAACTTCCGTTTGTACAAATTTTCCGACAGACTATTGTGAGTACTCTGCTGCTAGCTCAACTTGTTCTAAGGATAAATGGGTATGACTCATTCTTTTAGAATTAAAGTTAGTTTTCCCTTTATCTGGCTTCTTTAAATGATTGGATTTTTTCTTTGAAAAATTTGTAGAGGCCGCAGAGGATAATATGATTGTGCATAATGTTGATAAAGAATTTCAATTTAGAATTGGCATGACATTTGCTAATGAAGATGAAGCATATAAGACATACAATGCATATGCAATTTCCAAGGGATTTGGAGTGAGAAAAGGACAAAAGGCTAACAATAGTAAAGGAATATTACGAACATGCACATTTCTTTGTAATTGTGAAGGACACTCTCCACCGATCCCACCTCATGAACAGAGAGATGTTTATAGGACTGTGAAGAGAACTGGATGTGAAGCTTGTATAAAATTCAAAATCGAAAATGGAGTATGGATAGTGGACAAGTTTAAGGATGTTCATAATCACCCTTTCATCGATGATAAACAGAAACACCTCATACGATCATATCGGCACATGACGAATACTAATAAAAGTATTTTGACTTCTATGGCTGGAGCTGGTATAAGGGCTACAAAAGCGTACTCCTACCTTAGTGGTGAAGCAGGGGGACAGGAGAATATTGGCTTTACTTTACGTGATTGTCAAAATTTCTTACAATCGAAGAGAAGGAAGTTGATTAGTGCGGGTGATTGTCAAACTCTCATTAACCATTTTAATTGCTTACAATCAAATGGAAGCAATTTTTCTTATACATTTCAACTGGATGAAGAACAGAGATTAACCAACTTTTTCTGGTGTGATGGTGTATCGAAGCTAGACTATGCAACTTTTGGAGATGTAGTGGTATTTGATACAACTTATCGTACAAATAAGTACAATATGATATGTGCTCCTTTCGTTGGCTTGAATCATCATTGGAAGAATGTCTTCTTTGGTTGTGCATTTTTATTGGATGAAACAATTGCTTCTTTCGTTTGGGCATTTCAATCATTTTTACAGGCAATGGATAACAAAGCACCCAAGACTATTTTCACCGATCAAGATCATGCCATGGCGAATGCCATTAAGACTGTTTTTCCAAATACTAATCACCGTTTATGTGTATGGCATATTGGGAAAAATGCTACGCATCATATTGGGCATCTTCTTGGAAAATCGGGTTTTCGTGATAAATATTGGCATAAGCTTTTATATCATTGTGAATCTGAATTGGAAATGGAGAATGTTTGGAAAGATATGTGTCAAGAATGGAGTTTAGGGGACCACAAGTGGTTGAACAGCATGTACCAACTGCGACATAAATGGTGTCCCGGGTTTTGCCGAGATACTTTTTCTGCAGGAATCATATCCACACAAAGAAGTGAGAGTACAAATAATATCTTCCAAGATATGGCATGTAAGACTATGACTTTGTCTGAATTTGTCGGTCATTATGAGAAACAAGCAGAAAAAATGCGCAACTCTGAAGTTGTTGATGATTTTGAGTGCGCTCGAGGGAAGCCGCAAATTGTAGTTGGAAATAGTGGAATTTTGAAACATGCTGCAGATGTATACACACATGTCATTTATAGGAATTTTCAGGATGAGTTCTTGCATGTTTTGTCCCTGCTTATTTGTAGATCGGAAATTGATGGGCCATTGCACACTTATATCGTGGCAACTGAAAATAGTGAAAGGAGGCATATTGTTCATTTTAGTCCGAGTGATTTAACCATTACATGTAGCTGCAAGTTATTTGAAATGCGAGGATGGTTGTGTAGGCATACTTTATGCATTTTGGCAAATGTTGTAAATCTTAGAAGTATTCCTGCACAATATATTCTGAAGAGGTGGACAAAAACAGCAAAACAAGGCGTTTATTGTGATGTTGGACAAAGTTCTCATGATGCGGTAAAGTCTAAAACATTGCGCTTGAAGAGGTTGATGCAATTATCTTTCAATGTTATGAATATTAGTGCAAATCATGATGTTACGGAGGAGCTTGCGACTACAACCTTGCTGCGTCTTCACTCCCATATCACAAACAAAATGCAATCTTTGACGGGTAATGATCATATTAATTTCTTGGCAAGAAACGATGAATCTGAAGATGTAGAAAACAATGAAATTCCAATATTTGATCCCCTTCGGAGAAGACCAAAAGGTATACCAAATACTCGGTTGAAGGGCAGTAGCGAAAAGCGAAAGAGAAAAATGTCTTCATACATTGGAGGCACCTCACATAAGGTTTGATGCTTGTTTAATTTTATAGAATGATTTCATTAATTAAAAGCATGAAGTTTATGATACTCTCACTTTTGTGGGATTGACCTTCGTGACCTTCATCAAACAATTTTTTGGCTAACTTAGACAACACAATCTCTCGTTAGTAGTTATCTATTATTTTTTGTTCCAATGTTGGGATGAACAGCCAAGCTGCTAAAGCTGCTCAAAGGCTTCTTTGTATCCTGTAGCGGCATTTTGATGCTTGTCTGTGTACTTGTTTTTTGACATCATTGTAATATATTCTTAAATATCCAAAGAACGTAATCAGAGAAAGTAAGTGCAAACTTTCTTTCATTTGTGTGCTATACATAAAATGACAGTTTGAACTCTTAAGGAGTAAAATTTGTTCGTCTCTTGGACAACAACCAGCGGAGTTGTTGAAGACAAACTCAACCTTAGAGGTTCAAGATTGGTTTCAGAGAAGGTACTGAGTTTCGCTCTTATATATTTGATGTTGCGAGACCGGGTTACTCTTCCACTCACTTTAGTCATGGCTGGGAATTTAACTAAAAACAGATTGCACTCTGTGGCAGTTTATTCTTGACAACCTCTTTAGTTCATTTTTGTTTGTCTTCTGTGTGGCAGTTTTTTTCCCGCCACTGCTGGCGTTGGGAATTGTGATTTATCGTTTATTGTTTCTAGTTGTAACATAATCTTTGTTAATCTGTTGAAGCATGGACATCTGTAGCATAACTGGTTTAAGCATTAAATTGGTATGTTTTAAGTTGAGAAGCTGGTGTCTCTTTGTTCTCAAGTTCGAGAGTCTAGAACTCGTGCCTCGTGGCTTTGTGAACTAATTTTCCCAGTCATGATGATTATAAGTTCTATAGTAGTCTGATTACTAGGGTGTTTGTATGCTAATCATTGTCACGTTAATGCAGATGCTTGGCTTCTTTCAACATTTCAAATTTTCTCTTCATTTCCGATCTCTGCACTTTTGGTTGGTAAGCAGTTCTTTTATTGATCATTTGATGTCGTGGTCAGATCTCAAATTCTTTGTATTTAATTGAAGTGTACTTGACAGTTCTTTGCAATTATAGGCACTAATGAGAGATATAATGTCAAAGGCTAAGGTGGCTCTAAATGTTGGTGGAGAAACCCCAACCACTGGTAGTCTAGATTCTAGCGTTGGACAGGTTGATAAGGACAAGAAAAGGCTCTTGGATTTTGTAAATGATGATATATGCAGTGCCATTCTAGAGACATCTTTCCTAAGGCTGCTCAAGAAAGAAAAAATGGTGTCATCTTCTTCATTTGAGAGGACTTTCGCAAGGCAGCTCAGATTGGTTGGCAATGGCCTCCTCAATGCCCCTTCTTCTGTTGAAAAGCTTCTCGTCCTTCTCAATGAATGGTGCCCAATATGCCCATTCATGCATTTGCAAATGATGATCTGGTGTGCTGTGTTTCTTTGCCTTACTTACGGTATGTTGTGCTCCTTGGGATAAAAAAAAATGCTTGATGGTGTTTGATAGTTGTTTGGTGCTGTGCAGTATTTGTGCTAAATTACTCATCAGCATTCTTTGCCTATGGAACTGATTTTCATATGTGTCTTGAATTATTTTCCATCATACCTCTTTATCAAATGTACCGTTTCTTCATATGGTTTTGTAGATTGTCCTTTTCCTCCGGTATTTCTGCTTTAAGCTCATATAATCACCTTTCTGGCTACATACGATATCTCTTGTCAGCTGATGTTGTTGCTCTACTTAAGAAAAACCAATAGTTTGCTTTCACGTACATGTTCCACTGCATTTTAGGAGGTGGAGGATTTGTTGGCTAACATGGAGCAAGGAGCATGAGAACCTCTGCTAGATTCCTTTCTTCCAGTCAAAAGCTGCACTAATTTCCGATTCTCTTTTGAAACATTCTGTTGAGGGTATAAGAGTTTCTGTAACATGTTACCTCACTGAGCTTTTGAGGATAAGTGCACCTGAAGAAATGTTCAATGATGACCACATGAAGGTGCAACATCTGTTATCCTAATTTATAATGGCTATTTTGATGTGGCCAACACTATTCAAAGCTCCTGGTAGTGGGGGGAAAGATGAGCAATTATAACAATGCTGTATTAGAGGTATAATCGTAATTTATGCAGTAAAATCTGATTATGTTAATTGGTATAGTGCTATATTTTTATTATCTTTTCTTAATTAGAAAGCCTTTTCTTTCCCTTCAATTAAAATATCTTGAAGTATATCGAAAGTTTCTATTGAACATTTCGATACAATAGTCAAACATCTTGGGAACTGCTTCTGCTGCTATTATTATTATTATTATTATTATTATTATTATTAGTAGTAGTAGTAGTAGTAGTAGTAGTAGTAGTAGTAGTAGTAGTAGTAGTAGTAGTAGTAGTAAAACTGAAGTAGTTTAAAAAGCTCCGCTGAATTTTGTGGTTATAGTAATTACATAATGTTGACACGTGTTTTCTTACTTTTTCCTAATGACTACGTGGTTTAGTCTTTGCGCCCTTTTTTTAAAATTTTTATGTACTCATGTATTTTCTTAATAATTTTCAGGATCTTTGGAGTGATCGCTGAAGGATTAGTTGGACTTAGAATAAAGGCCTGGTGGCCATTTGATGGGATGTGAGCACTCTAGACATTCACTAGCAATACTTTATTTCTGTCTTGGTTGAGCATGTTATTTGTCAATCCTCATCTCCTTCTTTCAGTTGCGACTGCTGTTCGTTCGGTGATGGCTGTCTGCTGCTGTTGTTCCAATGATGGTCTATAGCACTAATGGTTGTTTATGTCATTTTCTTCCTATTCCTAATCGTTTGTTTTACATGTTCTATGATGGCCTAATTCAATGTTACGACCCTCTAACGAAAAAGCACAACGTGAGGTGACTATCAGTCTTTCAACGTTTTTCCCTTTCAGTTTGCAGTCATTGACAATTGTTTCACTTTTTAAATTGCTGCTGTCAGGACATGGTAATTCTTCCTTACAAAGACAGCCTTCTGTTATTCAGTTGGTATCTGCAACAATTTGATTTGGATGGCAATCGGGTATGTGTCTAATTTTTTTGTGAAAATAGGGAGTTCCGTCTCCATCTCTAGTTTCCAAAATGTGAAATCTGAAATTGTTCATTTCACAGGTCAATGAAGGGCTTACTGTTTATGGGAATAAAGGAAGCACGGATCAGCATGCGTAAGTTATTTTTTGATAAAGTAATGCCACTATTACTTTTACATGCTGGTGATGTGATTATTGCTGATGCATGTTATTGTGTAATTTCCATATAGCTACGAACAATAGCCGAGAGAGGGTGTGCACAACTTCTTCGTAACATTCATTGAAGTGCTTTGTGAGAGACCACCTGGTCATTATTGGGAGCTTGAACCTAGTGTTACCTGTGGTGACTATCTGTTTGGAATGCTTCAAGTTAGTTTACAATAGGAGCTACTAATATTTACCTTTAAGAAGATTCTAGCAATAGTCGAAGTTCTTATGTCTATTGTTTCTGAAGTTTAAGATCTCACACTTCTCTTGGAAAGGAGACATGAGTTCAGTGGATGATTTACTTGTAGTCACTCGGTTGTTTTCTGCAATTGATCTCTTTTAGACATGGTGAACTTCTGTACGAAATGGGCTATGCTCTATATGCCAATGATTGTGAGTCTATAACAGTCACTGTTGTAGAAGTGACCCCTACATCAGTGGGGGCTCTTATAGATTGTTTGAGCGAGCGGTTGAGATATACGCCTCATTAGTTAATATTAATGCCTATCATCAACCTGGTAAATAGTTTACCTTATACATCTTATTTAAAGTAGATGATTGCTATATGTTTTGGGCTTATTGCTATTGAGAATATGTGTGGCCTCACCGAGTCAGAAATTAAATCAATTCATCCAAGCGGCTGTCTTTTTCTTGGCCCCGATGTGCGACTGAAATTCTTAGGTGTCAAAGCTGGGAAAAAGGCAGCAAGCAGAAGTATTTGCTCGTCGAAACGGGTTCGGCTGTACTCAATGAGGCCAGGTATCTTACTAGAACAAGCTTGTCTAAGATGGAAACTATCAGCTCTTAAGGAAAGGGGAACACTTAAAGAAACTGTGGAGTGGGGTGGTAGAAACATGGATAAGAAGAAAAGCAAGCTTGTAGGCATTGCAGATGATGGACAGAAAGAGATCCGCATTGAAAGGACAGATGAATTTGGCTGAATAGTAAGTTTTCAACGAAAAAAAGATATTAATCATAAAGCCTTGTAATACTAAATTGTCCATTACAATTTCTTTTGCCTCTGACAAAGAAACGCTAATTCATTACTTTGATGTTTTTATGCCAATCTTCTTGTTTTGAATGTTTTGCAACAGTTAACCCCAAAGGAAGCTTTCCGATTGCTTTCCCATAAATTTCATGGAAAAGGGCCCGGCAAAATGAAGCAAGAGAAGCGCATGAAGCAATACCAGGAAGAATTGAAGTTGAAGCAGATGAAGAATTCAGATAGGCCTTCTTTGTCTGCAGAGAGGATGAGGGAAGCTCAAGCTCAAATGAAGACACCTTATCTTGCGCTTAGTGGTCATGTTAAGCCTGGGTATGTTTTCCTGTGTTAAAAAATCAACAAGGGATTCCTAGGTTTAGAAACCATAAGCACACTGTCTCGTACTACACTATGTAAAGAATTGCCTAACCAAATTCCACTCAAGGGCTTTCAAATTTCTCTGATTTAAATTCCTGTCACCAAAATGTATGATGTTTTACAAATTCTAGCAAGGGAATTGGCTCCTGTTCAGCAGTTCTTATTGTCATACTGGTTAGTGCATGAGGCCACATTACTATCCCCAAATTATAGTTCATTATGCAACTTCCCCACATTCTGATACTTTGGACAAAAGATTATGGTATCGACATTCTGTTGCCAAATACCCATTTCTGTCTCATAGCTATATTTGCTATTGAGTCAATATCCAAACCAATATCTCATGTGAATGAATTCCTTTCCCTGGCTAGACCTCATAAAACTACTAATACTCTTATCTGTGCCTTTGTACATTTGTATCCTACTAAATCATATATGTAAAGTCTAGCAAGAAAGGTCAGTCACCAACAAACTATTAAAACCTGTACAAAAATATGAGAAGTATCACACATAATACATGCATTCCATAAAATTTAATGAATAAAACAAAACAGTGGCACAAAACCTTTTGGTAAGCCTCCTCTTGCCAGTCACCCCCGGCCGAATGCCCGTTTGGGCAGAGCTATCAATAGACACTACAAAAGTAGAAAAATAACTCTTCATCGTCATTTAAGATCCAAGAAAATTTTGTTTGCTAGAGAACATAGGAAGAAAGAACCAAAACTAGAACAGTTACCACAGAGACTTACTTGTCGATGTCTTTGACAGGGGTCTTTGTGATGGGTACAATTGCTTTTGTTGATCAATCACATTCTGCTGTTGAACCAATGATGCAGATGCTTGAAGTCCCTGATGCATCTCTCGCTGCAATAAATTGGCCTGTTGCTGCAGGCCCACCTGCTACTGCAATTGGGCAGGTTGCTGTTGAATCTGTGACATCAACTGTTGCTGCATTGGATGAGCTTGTGATTGTCGTCCTTGAGAGGCTAGCAAATTTGATGCGCCACCTTGTATTTGTTGCTGTACAGGAACTTTGGACAGTTGAAGCAGGTGAACTTGATTAGTGCGGGTGACCAACCTGCATGCTAGAGTTACATTGTGACCCAACCATTGTTGCTTCGCCGATTCAACCGGGAACATTACTTTGAGGAGCCATTTGCTTGAGGATGACTATTTGTGAGATTGTTTTGTTGAGGCATCAACCGCCGCCGCTTCGTTGCTTTGGATGCTTTGCAGATTATTCCGTGGGTTAAGAAATCTCTGCTTCGCCGCCGCCGATCGATGCTGCATATCTCCCATGTTATTTTGTTGATCGGCCAACCGGTTCCGTTTGCATCATCTCGTTGACTTGAAAGCCGATGCTTCGTTGCTTCTTTGTGAAGTCAACATTGGCTGCTTTGTGACAAAGGTGCTTGCTGTTGATGAACACCCAGTGAGGCTAGCTGTTGCCTCGGACCTCGATGTTCTTTGAAGCATGGACTGTGTTGATTTGTGAAACCGAAGACAGTTGATTTTGTTGGAGACCAGCTAGAGGAGCTGGTTGCATTGATGGCGGCCGCATGACGAAGATGTTTGGAGGACAGACTGGCCGAGAAGCCAGCAGAACTGAGTTGGCTATAGCATATACATTCTTCTTTATTCTTTGCCTCACTTCGCCGTTGTTAGAATTGAGATGACATGAGCGAATGCAGGACCGGCTGAAGCTTCCGCGTTAGGGTGCTTTGCAAATGGTGGCATAAATTCTTTTCTTGTAGACTTTGAGCATTGACAGTGAGCAATGAAACCGCAAAGATAGGGACGATTACACAAATTAAGACACCTCTATGTAAAGCGTTTGTTATAGAAAATGAGATTATATTGTTAGTTGATGTACATTCGTCTTACTCAAATGTTGTAGGTGGTAGATTAGCATAAAGATGAGTTAGTGCGGGCGTTTAACCAGAGTGAGGTTGCTGATTGGCTTTGTCCAATACATCGCCCTTAGATCAAGTCAACCGATGCATTTACCTTTCTTTTCTTCGCTTGCCTTGTTCTATCTCTCGAAGCTTTTAGAAACTTTTAGAAGGTTCTTCTATCTAAGACTAAACGCTTGTATCATATATATTGTATCGTCAAAATATCATAATTTTTCTATGTCAATAAGGGTTCATTTGCTAGTTGTAGTAATTTTTTGCATAATGAGCAATACTAGCAACCATGAAAAGCCATTGTTAAGACTTTGCCAATCTTTCAAAAGGAAAAAGGGGAAACGCGCATATAGTTTGTCTAATTTGTGCATAATTTCTTGTAGATTCATATTAATCGAAATCAGGACTGTGAGACTGCAGAGTGTAGAGTTTTATCTCTTCAGGCACAGAAACATACATGGTGAAATTGAGTTTTACTATGATGACCAATCACAGGAAGGAACGGGTATGGAGACTACTAGTGAGATTTAACTAGCTGAATTGAGAGCTTAAAGGACCAAAGTGAACGGACTTATAACTTATTAAACCAACATCTCGTCAGAGTTGAACAATGCTGCGTCTTCTCGCCCACATTATCATGCGAAATCGAAGCAATGTATTTTGTATGACATTGGTATTCTGTAGTCGAGGGCCAAAAAGAACTCAAACACAGCATTTCAATGTTTGAATAACAAAGTTTTCAAGATATCTTCCAACAATACAAAGAGTGAGAATTAACAACCACCATATTCTTTATAACAATAATTAAAAATTATAGATTGTTCGATTTCCGAAACTAACTGAAAGTTAACTAATGTCGATTTTGTTTGTATATCTACACACTCAAAAGCTGCAGAAATTCTTTAGATCCTCTTTCTTGGCATACCAACTTGGTATTTATCTGCGAAATGTGAGGATACAGATCCTTGGAGGAGATCCTAATCATCCCCTCGGTGACTCTAGTAGCAAGTGATATATCCGCACAAACATTTGATTATTTATATGCATGTGCTGTCTCAAATGCCATTTACAACAGAATTCCCTCCACTCAAAGACCTCTTGCTTGGAAAATGGGAGCCACCAAGCATTCGAGATACTTTTTCCGTGCTAGACAATGTCTTCGATCTTGACCCAAAAATTTTCGTCTGAGCTAGCTTCAAACTGGAATCGAGATGGCTTATTGGCTCAACTGAATCACTTTTCGAGCGGCACTTAGGACATTGCCATTTCCCTAGTGGAATCCGCTGGAAATGGAAAACCATAAAATGAGACAAGTAAATTATCTCAATCAAGTACGATAAGACATATGACAGCAATTAACGCATCTAACTCAGGCAAGAACCCTCAAATAGCTATGAACTACCTTGAGAGGAGATCAAGGCATATACATCCCATCCCCAAAACTCAGCAAAACCTCAACACAGCATCTAATTCTCTTTCATCGGCGCAATTATATCCCAAGACATAAGCTTGTGCTGCGAGACCCAAGCATGAAGTGTGAGGCACGTGTCAATCATAGCTAACGAAAAAAGAGAAAGGAAATGGTTAACTAGTTACCAAATCGACGAGGTCCCATGAATGGTTCAGCTTCATCTTTCACACCACCTTGCTGCTGCTCCTGAAATTTTTCATGTGAAAAAGCAAAAAAATCAGTTACCTCAAAGATTTACTCTACGAGAACGACAAACGCTAGCTGTTAACTTTGTGATCCTGGCTAGATAGATAAAAGAACGACTCTGTTTTAAGAAATTGGAGTGTTGAAAGAAGACGTTCTACTCACGGCATCAGTCTCCATTTCAGCAGCTGACAGCAACCTATCTAAACAGTGTCCACATATTTTGCCAAGCAAGAGCTCATTGGCAAGATCCATAATAGTTTCTCTGCACGTCTCATCACAGACTGAAAGAAAAGACGATGATGAAGGAAACCTCATTAGGAAAGACATTCCTGCACGACACATATAAATTGGATATACTAAAGAGACTTGTCATTGTTAGCAATTAAAGTATTTTACCAAGAACATTTCCAGTCTTCTCACAAACGAAGACATCGCCAATTTGATGATAAGAACACGTTTCTCCCGAACAAACATGGTCCAGAACCAATGCATCAGTGAACCCTTTGCTGCTTTTCCACAAAGACACTTGATCAACAACTGTCTTGTCAAGAATTATCCGATCATCATTCACCTTCAGAAGCAAACATGCACGTGAAATTAAAAGGATGAACCCACGAGTCATTGAGCAAACCAGAAACATATGTGGTACCACTTGGAATATTTCAAGGAAAGTAACTCTAGTAAAGCATGTTGATCATAATTGCTAGGTCAAGAATAATAGTGTAGTAATGCTAGTCAGGATTAAATCTCAAGCAGAAAAGCATTTACAAATAAGAGCCACTAAAGCAGCAACCATCAAGTCTTTTTCCTTTGACCATATTAATTCCTTTTCCATTGGCCATATTAATTCCTTTTCCATTGGCCATACAACAACTGCTTAGCCAAGTTGGAACCCAGTTACAATGACATACAACTATTATGGGTATAGTTTGAAGAACAGTATGCATCAACCTTAAAGCAAGGGAAATTTTGAACCGCAGGAAAATCTCAAACTCTGCAATCATGAGGTGCCACACAGAATTCCAATGCTATATTGCATGAGACATTTACAGGAACAGAATAATTGAAACTGCAGAAAAACTGTCTAATGAGAAAAAGGATGGTGAACAATACCATCCAACTACCAAAGCCTCACTAGAAAGAGGAAAATCATGAAAGGATTTTCAAACTGCAAAAAGAAAAATAAAAAGACTATTTCCTGTTGTGGGGGAAGGGGAAGGGGGTCCAAGGTTGTATCATCATTAGCTAGCAAAGGACATCAACCAAATGTAATACAAGACATCAAACAAGAATGAGCGAATCTCATATAAACACCAACCTGAGGGCTCCGTGAAACCCAATACATACCCCCATCGAAATCCCCACCAGCTATTTCATCGGCCAAGGACCGCGGTCCATTAGTAGGGAAAAATATAGCATACTTTGAATTTCCAACTTTTTTTCCAGAGCTTCCACATATGTAGCGTTCAAAACATGAATATCTCCGAAGTGCAAACCAGGATTGCGGTATACTAATACCTTCCCTGAAATTTGTCCACTGTCACTGCATTGATGATTCAAGCAAACTATTAAATAGTAAAGACACCCGAAACAACATTATATCATCAAAGCCCAATAGGTAATTACACCTTTTCCCCAAAGTTGTGAATATCAAACTCAAACATGGGTTAACAAGAACAGAACCAGAGATGGGATGTCATGAAAGCAATATAACACCATTGATGTCTAAATCCAAGGACCAGATATGGAGGCATGTAACTAAATTAAACATCTAAGCCCCAGACAAGCATAGCTACAGTTATTCTTTAGCACTTTTAAGAATTCCTGTGGGATCGGCTGTCCCCATTAGATAGTAAGAATCTGAAATAGGAATCCTTCCTCCTTTCAAACTCTTCTTTTCATCGTTCATCAGGATGGACAGACGATTCTGTAGGTATGTTTCGTCCAGAGGAATCCCGAGATAAGATCATTCGCCGCATTGAAACCATCCTTCTCACCATGATTCACTGAAATTGTTCATACGGTAAAAGAACAAAAGGAAAACACAAGGCAAAATGTTTACACATCAAATAGCAATTGAAGGAAATACGCACCGGGAAGTAAAAAGCAAAGATGAATAGAGATGCATTTTTTTACTTATGCATATTTCGAATCAAGAAAAATAGAAGAAGCACATCCAAGTATAGAAAAAAATTGGAGAAAAATCTCTTTTTGGACTGTTTTAAGAATAGACAATATTTCAACGGTCAAAAGTTCGAAGAATACTACCTCTTACTTTGCTCGTTTACTAGAGAAGACACTATTTGCATCTCCCGAGAGCATTCTCCACCATGTCCAAAAGAAATTCATTAGGGACCCCACCATAGCTTAAAAGTGCAATCCATTTACCTACAAGGCTGGGATACATCGGCACATCAATATCTAAGAGTCACAACATCCGACTCATTCGAGAAAATGCTTCATTGTTTGGTAAAACTACCAAAAAGCTTAGTATCAAATATCTATACGAAGCTATACTATGGTGAGTTCATTATCATCAGAGTGTGAGTTTTTCCAATTCCATAGACCATAATATGCTGCTATCACCAGATGCAGTCTCAACAAAGATGATACATATGTGCAGTAGCCAGCAACTACGTTTTAAGGGCAAACTCAGGTTTAATGAGATCATGACGACTAAATTCAAGTTCTTTTGCCAAGATACCACCAAATTAGGAAAAAACAAACCTTTAAGCTGTTCAAACTGCACTTTCAGTACTTTCTCCTCACTTTTCAGTTTTGACAATTCTTCCTTCTCTTTTGCAAGAGCTACTTTAGCCTGTTCCACTTTCTGTTTACATATGGCAACGCCCTCCTGGTACACAGCAATTTTTTTCTTCAGCTCATCTCGTGCTGCTTTTCCAGCTTCCCGACATGTATTCAGGCACTTCACTTTATCACCGTATTCGTCACTCCCATCACAGCAGTCTGAGTATCATGGAGCAGGCAAAGAACATATGTTAGGAGGAAACATTAAGAGGAGGCAGAAAAAGAATGACCACCCGCTAGTTGACCTTTGTCCAATGGATGCTAAAATCAGTGTTACAAGAACCAGAACGATCTAGTACTTTCGTCAACGTATTGAGGTCAGATGATGTCAGCATATAAATCTTTTATAGGACCTTAGCATTTAGTAATTGTCCAATTGACAAAAATCCTAAACAATGAAATGGGAAAATTAATCTAAGCATTAATTAGTATCTTATCACAATATTATGATGTTACTTAATCCACACATTCATCATCCATTTTACTAACAATTGATCACTCTGCAGATCCCCGCGTATGACGATAAGCACGTAGATTTCATTAAAAAATGCACCTTTTGTTTTCTCTCCAACCTTTCCCCTTCCTGCAATTTTTATTGTATTCAACTCAACACTGTTCATTGACAAGCGTTAGGGAAAAGATCAATCCGAACTAAACCAGTTCTCCATCTCACCTAGTTTTGACCACTTTCTTTTCACTGGATTGAACCAGACCAAGCATGCAAACTGTTCTCAATTGAAGAAGCCACTCTTGTCTAGCTTTTGAAACAATCCTTAAGATGTAAAGCCGAAAACAAAGTTTCCATTCATTTCCCAAATGCATATATCTCACAATCAATGTCCTTGTCCTCAAAAGTTGGAGAGTTCCTAAAAAGTAGTCTCAAATCTGTTCATCACTTGAAATATACCCTTGTTTACTTGTCTTCATGGTATTAGGGTTCATTAAGTAGTACGTAAAGTAATATTTTAAAAAGTGATGTTTGTTGGTGAGGAAGACAATCCAGGACATGAAGTTGCTAAAGCAGGTAGATAAATCCGTTGTTGCACAATTATGATTAATCGTGCCTCATGACACTAAAGCGTGGAACATCTCATTGCGGTGAAGATTAGAGATATCCTTGACATTGAAGCAATTAAAATCTGCAAAGAGGACTTCGGCCCTCGGCCGTTCATAATATCATATCTCGATATTCTTATTTCTAAGAAGGAATTGCAACCTTGTTGGGCAATTCAAATGCAACAGATCTTGTTCGATGGTACATGAACTTACATGCATGTGTTGTGTACAGATGATCGAAGGGAGAATGAGGTCCACAATCAACACAAGAAAAGAAAACGAATGCTTGCAAAGGCCAAGACCATGGAGAAAAGTCCCGATGGACTACTTACCACAAATGCCATCATTTACTCTCGAAGAAAATATAATGACAGGAACATGTCCTGCATTCCGACAATAAAATTTTCCATTTGGGCATGCTGATGTTCCTGCATTATCGAGTCAGAGAAAGTGAAGTTACAATTAGAAAAGTACGTAGCTCTAGTGGTGGACACTACAAGAAATCTGCAGACATACATGAGATGTTCTCAAGAAGGAAACAAAGCCGGGTGAAAGTAACAGTGTCATTTAGAATAGTCTAAACATCAAAGCAGGTCCAAATATGGACACTACTAGGTGTTTCCACACATATTATGTTCTATAAGAAGAAATAAAGCCTAGGATTAGTAACAGTCTTTTTTGGATAAGTAATATCTAAAACCAGTACAAGCCTTACAAAAAGAAACCCATGGTTTGTGATAAGCACAATACAACTGAACAAACATGAGTCCAGCTGAGCTTCTTGATGAACCATCATTACTAATATATCAATGGAGAGCATCGCTCAACTATGCCAGTTTATGGAAGTTGGCCAGACCATCCCATATAAACTGAATACACTTCTTTGCTCTTCAAAAGCATTTATATTAAATAAAGCAATCTGCAGTTTTTTGCTGATCTATGATGCAAAACCGATTATTCATGACAATTACCAAGGAAAATATTATGTCGTCATGATATACCCGCCAAGTTCGTAATATCTGGTGAAATTGCTTAAGCTAACAATTGGTCCGCTTCGTTCAACAAGAAAGAAAATTAAGCTGATAGAACTCTAAAATGAAGCATCCAGGCCGCACATCCAATGATAAAAAGAAACTATAAATCCAAATTTTACTTCATAAACTGCTTTTTATTTCCACTCCATCTCCATTATAATAAAAATAACAATAATTTTGGCTCATACATGCTCACGTTTCAAATGTGCAACCTCTCCTTTAACAGATTCCATTGCGGCTCTAAGTCTTGCCGCTTCACCAGTTGAAGTTGCATCAAGCTCTCAATCTTACATTCTTTTTCTGCAAGTAGGACCTTCAATCACAGAAGAAATATAAGCAAATGAAAAAAAAAAACAATGGATAATAAGCATTCAAATTCAAAGTTGAGAAGTTCTCAAGCTCATTGCTTCATCTTAGCGACATTTCGCATTATTCGAGCATCAATTTTGCTAATCTGCATCACCAAACAACTGAAAGCTCAATACAAGGGTACAAAGCTGTAACGTTCGATAATCCAATTGATCTAACCTCAGTAGAAAATTCTTCTTTCTGTTTCTGAATTGTAACTTCTATGCAAGTATCGACTTGATGCAGATAGTCTTTAGTTCTCCAATCCTCATCTTCCCTGAGACTCGTGTCACATAAATGAGAAGCCGCTCCACTAAAAGCATCATCGTATCCAAATTGATTAGCATTCAAAGCTTCGCTTCTCTTAGGACACTTCCTATCACATCGACTCAATTCTATTGCCAACAAAAGCAACGTCATTTTCATCTCCCTTAAGTTCCTCTCCTCTTCCTCGAACAGACTCAAGGCTTCGGTACACAAACTCATCAGCGTTCTCCCTCTTCTTAGCCTCCTCAACACAAAGGTCCTCCGGCGCTTGCGGTGCTTCTTCAAAGCCAATAAGCTCACATTTTCGCTCACAGAGGTTTCAAGTATATCAAATTCCTTCTCAAGCATGTAGAGGATTTCCATTCCTTGATGCATTTTCTCTTCTTTTCTGTGGACCCAAGGTGCCAATGGCTCCCCACTTGAGGGACCTGTATACATCCAGGACAATAGAGCATCAGCATCGGCGCCCACCTTACAAGAAATCAACCCAGCGGTAGCATCATGTGCAAAGCAGAGTCATGACTACTATCGTTGTGCATTCGTCGTGGCAAGTAAACTTTCATCTAAGATTAAGCACGACGCATCCCCACTAAGGACGATTTTCTCCTTAATCTCTACTTCTTGTAATACAGAATTAGCATCATCTACAGGGCTATTAGTCTTCTCAGAGAATCTGCTCAAACTAGCTGAATGACAAAGCTCCTGCAAGAATTTAACGATCTTCTTCAGTTGAGTTGCTCCTAAGAAACATATGCGAGTTGGCCCATGATCCACCCCCAGTGCGGGAGCCGAGAACCCGAAGTGATACCCCGAAGTTCATCTCGCTGTAAACCTGGAGGATCTTACCGAGATGGCTAGTGGCAAGGCATTTGTTTCGATTAGAACCTCAAACAGTACGGATTCTTTCCAAGAGCTTTGCACACTCGGGATCATCCAACGTTGGCCAGCTATCAACAAAAACCCGATTCGCATCGACCCAAAGCATGATCAACGTCTTTATCTAAGTTATTACTTGTCTTTATCGGTACAGCCATTGCAGTTATAACCAAAATCACTTTTAGCGGGGAAGAATCCCAAGCATCTTTAAAGCGATCATCACAATCATCCGCATTGTCTCTCGAGCTAAAATCCTCATTGGAATCGATGCCCGACATTTCGCCTATCTCCTAGCATCTTCATTGCAGCAGAAAGATCAAGTGGTTTCCAAGAGCAATTAAGGATCATCTCAGCCCACTCGCCCTCAACATTTTGTGGCAAACCGACTGCATTTTCGGTAGAAGGTTACCCATGTGCTCCTGAACGACATGCTGCATATGGGATTCCGAGTCAGAAAACTTTTTACTGCATTTACAATAGACCCAGAGCTTCCATATCTTATTAGTCTCGGCATACCCCAGAGCGTCTGACAAAACATCATTGGCTGAATCGTTATTTACAGATCCAAAAGACGCCTTGATATCGCACATCCTAATCCTAAGCATCTCTTTCTTCATTGGAACACTCGGAGTATTCCAATAAGACCGAACCCAATCTTTCCTCTCCGCGGAAGACCCATTCTTCTTCCCATGCTTCCGTCTCTCAACCCCTCTCTCGCCCACTCTCATCGAAGAATCCAATCCTCGGTCACCCTCATTTTGCACACTTTGGGGGCCTCGGATTTTGCTGCGAAGCCTTGCAGCAGCAACTCTAACTTCAATCTCCTTCCTCCTCTCCTCTGGCGTCTTAGTCGCCTTCTTTATCTCGTTGGGCCTCCTGGGTTGGACTAACCGGACCTCCATCGGGTCCTCCGTGACCCTCCTAATGGGAATCAACCTAAACTTCTCCTTCGCAGGAAGCCCATTGCTTCTAAGGCTAGTGTCATTCATGTGATTCCCCGTCTCCAAAGAATCTTCAATGTTAATTTCCCGCTCGGGAACGAGACCGAGGCCGCCTCCCTCTTGCCGAAGGCCGATGGCTTCGCGGCGGAGGCCGGCGGGACGGGGAGGACGAGCAGATGCCGGAGACGGAGGATGCCGAGGCGAGATGAGGCTTTTGGGGGAGGGAGGCGGAGCCGAGCCGAGGCAAACACAAACCTTCGCTCGATCTCCGAGGGAACAGTCGGAGGTGGAGGGGTCGGGACCCAAGCGCGACCGGCGAGGCTCCGACGTGCCGAAGCGAGATCACCGGCGAGGCTTTTGGGGGAGGAAGGCGGAGCCGGAGCCGGAGGCGAAGGCGGAAGCGGAAGCGGAGAAGGAAACGCAGGTCTCGATCGTTTTCTCTTCTGTGTTTGTTCCCCCGCGAGTTCCCGAGAAAGTGAGAGAGAGAGAGAAATGGCAGAAAATTCAACTTAGGAGAGAGAATGGTCTTTTGGGCGGGAGCGCGCGTGACTTGTCTTTTCTTCGCGAGCGACCGAGCCGAGCCGAGCCGAGCCGACGAATAATCAGCACTCGCCTTTTTCAGCGGGTCCCGCTTGGAGACACGTGCCAGTATTTCATTGGTTAGTGCGCACCAGGTCAGCAGATGACGTGGCGCGCACTAACCACTGAATATTTTCTCCTTTTCTTCTTCTCCTTCTTCCTTTAGTCGGTGACCTCTAGGGAGGCCGAGGCTCCCTAGCGGCTGGGCGAGCTTGGCCTTGCTGGGGGCCAACGACTCTTTGATGAGGTTGTTGGGTTGGTTGAGGCCAGCAATCGGCCAAAGGAAGAAGGAGAAAAAGAAAAGGGAAAAAGAAAAGAAGAAAAACATGAATTTGACTCTGAAGTCATTCTTGAGAACAAAGAAGTAATTTTTTTTTTATACTTCTTAATTATACTCCAAAAAGTCTACTTAAAGGAATTTTTTTTTTTTTGGGTGGGGAAAAATAGAATAAAGCACTACTTGGTCGATTACTAAATAGACTCTTAGTACACGCATGACCCAAATTATTTTCCAATACACCAACTCTAGGGATTGACCAAGTCCCAAATCCTATAATAGGTGAACGAGTTGATCACTGTATATTTTAGGTCGTCATCACATTGCCAATAACATTTTCTCATTACTTCAAAACATGTTGTACGCAATCGAATTGCAAAGAACTAAAAACCAATCCTCTCGGAGTTGAATTATAATATGATGATTCTACAGTCGACATAAATAGCCTTCTTAGATACCAGACATTTACTCCTAGGGAAAGTTCTTCAACTATCAATGAACATCAGGAAAAAAGAAAAAAAGAAAAAAGGATGTCATGCTTTAGACATGTGTCACGGGCCGATAGTTCCCTTGGCTGCGGAACGACCCGTGCGGTGCCTGGCAAGCCGAATTTACCAAGCCAGCCTTCCTTCTATAGTTATTCCAACAAACAATACGGTGAATAGCTTCATTGTACGAGATCGTATCACGCCCAGTTTCGCTCGGGCGTCTAGTCCATCGAGTGAGATAGTAGATCTCTTTATACTCAACAACTGGTTTCGGCCTACCATGGCCTTTTTAGGAGAGCGGCATCAGCTCTCGACCAATTTGTGCACGGGAGGCTAATATCGCCTTCGTGATATAATCTTTCCATCCTAGAACTCCTAGCACCAACCGTCCTGACGTCACTCCCATGGACCAGTTGTGTTCGTCCCCTCTGCATCCTCACTCTTCACTCGGTAACCTCAAGCATCACTCATAAGTGTCACGAGTACGGGAGGATTTATGGATCATGACATTCTTCCCCACTCAATTTCACAACGCCCTTGTTGCAATATGTTTTGTCGCTTCCTTGCGTCCCTTAACCATTGATAGCCCAACAAAACAGGTTTTGCTCTATTGATAGCCTTTTTTGGTCTCAGTTGTTTGGGCCATTCTTGGTCACCTGCATTTTCTTTGGCAAGTATGGCATTTTTCGCTAACCGCATCTTTTGGTAGCACCATTTTTGCCTACTAAGCATCTTGACCCTAGCAAATAAAATGGAGATTCTTTCCTTGTTCAAAACGTGTCAGTGGACCTCTTCTTTGAATTCACCGATCGATCCAAGAACATTATTTCCATTCAGCGAGGATTCAATTCTTCTCTAACTCTCTATCCACTCGGCGAGGAATTGACTCTTCCTAGTGTTCCATTGTCATTCTAGAAGCTTAGTCGAGAGCCGCGCTTTGTCCAAGCACCTTTTGCCCCGGCGATTCACTCTCCACCCTCATAGGACTAGGTAGGCCACTAGTACTTCCCAGCTCAATTCACACTGGAGCGAGGAGTCCGATTTTCCGACTCACCCACTTTCTGGAGGGATTCTTGCTCTGATACCATGTATCACGGGTTGACAGTTGCCTTGACTGCGGAACGACCTGTGCGGCGCCTGGCGAGTGGAATTCTCCAGGCCAGCCTTTCTTCTATAGTTATTCCAGCGAATAATACGATGAATAGCTTCTTTGTACAAGATCGTATCATGCCCAGCTTTGCTTGGGTGTCTAGTCCATTGAGTAACATAGCAGATCTCTTTAGGCTCAACAATTGATTTCAGCCTGCCATGGCCTCGTCAGGAGAGTAACATTAGCTCCTGACCAGTTTGTGCACGAGAGGTCAACCCCGCTTTCATGATATAATCCTTCTATCTTAGAACTCCTAGCACCAACCGTCCTGACGCCACTCCCATGGACAAGTTGTGCTCGTCCCTTCTACATCCTCACTCTTCACTCAATAACCCCAAGCACCACTTACAAGTATCACGAGTGCGGGAGGATTCATGGACCACGACACATACCTGTGGATGGAGGCAAAATAGGTTTATTAAATCATCAGTTGAACAAGCATGAATTGAACAGTAGTCCCGTCTCATAAATAACACTTTGTTCCAGTTGTCTCAGTTTTCCGATGGCATGAGACATCGATTTACTGGAGTTATGACACGAACAATCTCGCACACATCTAAACAAGTATATTGCTGTGCGAAAAAAGAAAATCTTTGGCAGGAAGAGAGAGAAAGAGGGGCTCGCTACGATTTCTATTCAACGTCATGGATGCATAGCTACTGCATTTTTATTGTATGGCTGCATGTTTCCGCACATCGTGTGCAACTAGGACACTGAATTCAAGTATCTATATTGGTTATGGGACCTCTAAACCAATGCCGAGCGCTGAAGACCCAAGAACAAACCGTAAGAATGAGCAAGCCACCGACTGCAACGGGAGTATAATTGAGTGTCTCTTTTGTGATGGGGTAGGCCACAGGCAACGAGAAGAGAACCGAGATGGTTGCCACCCAGAGGACTGCAGTCCATCCAACTAACACCCCATATCGTCCCAAGTTGAATGGCCCCGGGACATAGGACTTGCGAGCCAACGTCACCCTGAAGAAAATTGGGAGGGCATAAGCAATGTACAAACCGATTGTCGCTATGGACACCATTGCGTCAAAAGCTACAAGGCTCCCAAGAGACTGCAAAACAGATTGAAGAAGCACATTGATCAGCAGATTGAGGGATGCAGAAAAAGTTCATAGAATTGGCGAGGACAGAGCTAAAGTGGCACATAGTTGGATCTTTCCACATCAAGAGATCAAACGGAAATGATCTAAAATGTCGCCAAAACAGGAATAGAAAATTCAAGGGGTGAAAAAGTAAAAACAATGTTCTTACGGTCAGCGCCATGCAAAAGGATATAAACGCGGAGAGCCAAACTGCATTTATCGGGACCTCGTGCTTATTCACTTGATGCCACAGAGCTGACAATGGCATCGCTCCATCTCTAGAAAATGCATAAGCCATCCTGAAAATGACATTTTGCATCGCACAAGTCTCCTACTCAGAGTCGATATGATAATAGCTCCAGAGAGAAAAATGTTTACCTGGTTTTGCTAGTGACTGAACTCATGCCACAGAAAAATATGGCAACAGCCACCACCCCTAGGCAAATTATACCCCCAACTCCACTGCCGAATCTGCTTTTGAATGCTAAATAGAATATTTCGACAATTGCATAACCAGCAGCATCGTTCTCATCGCTTAAGAGATAGGTGATGTTTGTCACTGCAAAGGTGATGCCTACTGGGTAACCCCATCCAAAAATGATAGATATCCCGATAGAACTAATAATTCCTTTCGGACCATTCTTATCAGCATTCTTGGTTTCCTCTGTCTAGAAAAAGAAGGCTATGAGAAGCAGGGTTTCAGTTTCACACATCTAAATATTAAGGTGATAACGAGGGAAATAAAAGGGCTGACGTGAACTATGCATCTGATTATATCATTTAGATGATACGGTCAAGAGAATAGGCAGAATCTTCAAGAAGAGTGGAAGATACTAATCTACTAAGCAAAGTAGCGATACAATGTTCCCATCAACCGTAACTTAAAGCTTATGGGGATCATTTTGAGCAAATTTCCTCTGTTGTGAGGCTTTTCTGACCATTTTATCTCAAAACACCCTCTAAGTCTCGTGTTTGCAATGATTTTATTCCCAGAGTTGTGAGAAAAAAACAAAGTACAAAAAAAAGAAGAAACGAAGGTAGACTTACCATGTGAGCAGATGCATCATACCCAGTAAGTGTATACTGACTCATTAGAAGTCCGAGAACAAATATATAGGGTTTGCTGTCAATGCCTTCCCCATTATCAGTGTTGAAGTAAGTAAAAACAAACTTGGCACTAGCCCTTTCCTTTGCAACACAGGGGATGAGAATCATGAGAACAACCACACCTGAAACCAGAATGCCAAGGCTTGTAGGAGGATGAAGGAAGGGATCACTAATGAAACTGAAAAAAATTATGCCTTGTAAAATGTTCTTCAGGGTTTTGATTCCTCACCTACAAGATTCCAAGCAGCAGCAAGCTGTCCAAAGAAAGATAAAACCGAAATAGGAAGACTGTTTATAATAGCGTGAAGGAGCAATATTCCCCCATGGAAACCAATAACAACATATTTCGATGCCTCGTATCCCCCGCCATTTTTGCCACCAGTGCTCAGGAGAATAATAACCTGAATCAACTGTGCCAGAGAAAAATCTACGCTTGCTGTGATTGCCCACTGCAAATGAGAGAATACCAGAAATTGTTAGAACTGGTGAAAACTTGGAATCACTGAACATAGCAAAGGATTTGCAGTTTCATAGTAAGGAGTTTTCAAAAGTACCTGACCAACAATATTGAACCTGAAAGAGAGAATTTGTAAGCATGTTAGGAAGTATGTCATTTAAAAGAAAAATTCAGCTCTTAAAGATTGAAAATATAGAGCGGACACCACAACCAGATACTTGCACATAGTTGCATAAAGAAAATAAATGAGAACGGCTGGCCACATGACAGAGGAAAATCCATCTTGAATCAGCATAACCTAACAGTGAGTGTTTCGAGTTTATGCACCTACCATGAAAATTTGACTCTTTTCGCTGAATTTGCATGACATGGCAAACTGAGAGTGGGGGTTGGATTGCACAACTAAAATATTGGTAGTTTCATGTGGTCTATCTGATTTACATATCTTAAGATGCAAGAATAGGGTCTCTGTGTCTTATTTTAAATTGACTAAGTAAATGGAATGGCATATGTAGAACTCACGTCAAGGTAGTACCCAGACATTCAGAATTTGCTCTTAGAAACCATTGCCAAGGATAAGTGAATTACTTCCCTTTTCCTTAATTCCCTACAGTCAATCTTGCTGCATGCCATAATGCCAATGAACAATTGTAGTTCACGAGAGGGTCCAGCCATACACACAAGATAACAGGTTTAAGCACAACACAGTAACACTTCCATGCTTGCACTACCTTTATGTGATAGTTTACACTAGAGCTATCAACTGCAGTACTCGCACCTCCTCAGGCAGAATTGGAGCCTACCAAACTAAAGAAGCAAAAGCTGCTCAATGAATTTGAGCTTTTTGCAGGAACCACACTCGCCTATCATAATTGTTCACATTATAATGTTCAAACCATCGCCCTGCTTATCATCAAAGTTACAGCAAAATAGAGGGGCTGTAGGAAAAGGAGTGGGTTTCAATTTTCAAATTGCTGCTACTGAATCTCATCCTACATTGACTGCAATTCTCACTGGTTCACGGAAAATGCAAAACCGTGATCATGAAGAGAAAGGGACAGCAATGAGGTGTTCTTGACAAGCTTTCTAGAATGTGAAAGGACTTAACAAAATCCAACCAAAATCAAGCAATTGTTACTGAGGCACCTACTAAATCCGCAAGCAATTACTTTTCACGGAAAGTGACAAAAGAACATGCATTCCCGCTCAATAGCAATACTGTGATTGACTTTATCCACCACATGGAACACAATTACTTGTAGAAACAATGACACTGAAAATGAACAAATTCCATTCGCTACTATAGGATATAGGATGCCAGGGAGAAACTGGGGTCTCCATTGCGGGTATTAGTATCGAAATCTGCATAAACACTTATGTCGTCATAAAACTAACCGAAGAGACAATTTACCAGCCAGTCAACCAAGAGGCGAACGGTGCCCAATTCCGGCCTGCGAGCTTGGCGCTCCAGTAGTAGAGGCCCCCAGAGGTCGGGTAAGATGAACAGAGTTCAGCCATGGACGACCCGACAAACATGGTGAAAAGTGTTGAGATACATTGGCATACAAATGTTAAAGTCGATAAGGCTGCTGGAGGTGATGCAGAACAATGTACAGATGTAGACAAAGGAGCTAAAGCTACTGATGAGCAAGAGATAAATATTAGTGATCCTGCTGGAGCTAAGGTTCGAGTTTGAAACAAGAGCTGAAGATTACTGTTGTCAATTTCTGTACTACTCATACTGAGTTGGCTACTAATATCAAGCTAGATTAAGTGACGATACTAATCAACGGTGAAGATCAAGTAAACAAAAGAAGACGCGGATCGCTGATCAAACGAGTTTATATAGTCAAGCTCTGTTGTAACCTGTGATAACAAAATTCAGTTTTGTTTTTCTGTTCTCTCTGTTTCTTCATCTTCTTAAGAAGAGAATGGTGAAGAAGATAGAGATATATTGAACTCGAGATATTGAGAAGAAGATCACTCTGCATTAGTAGAGTGATCCTTCATTGATTTTCATTGTATAAACTTCAAGGTTACAAAGTAGATTGAATCATATACAGAGATCTTTCTTTTGATCTTTGACTTGTTCACAAATCTTCATATCTTCATCTTCTTCAATTTGTGATACAAGTCTCTACCTTCTACTTTCTCATGGTATCAGAGCCGATGGTGATTAGCTCTGTATAGAGGCATCTGATCTGCAGGAGTTTATCAGATCAAGGAAGAAGAATCAGGAGCTACAGAGGACTATATTGTCGTGCTCTGTGTAGAGGCATCTGATCTGCAGGAGTTTATCAGATCAAGGAAGAAGAATCAGAAGCTATAGAGGACTATATTGTCGTGGTGAGTGACTAAGTCTTCTTCACAAAAACTGCTGTCTTCTTCTATAAACCTAGAAGCATACAGGAAATGGCAGTTCGTGTATCAAAATATCCCTTTCCTATACACGTGAATATTGCAAACTTTGTCACAATTAAGCTTGCCGAAGATAATTTTTTGTTGTGGCAAGCACAAATCTTGAGATTTCTGAGAAGTCAAGACTTGTTTGGCTTTGTTAATGGTGATATTGAATGTCCCTCTCGAATATTGCAAATCAATACTGATGATTGTGGAACTGAAGTGATAAATCCAGATTATAGTGACTGGATAAAAACTGACCAGCTCATATCTTCGTGGATAAGTGGATCTCTGTCAGAGAATATACTAAGTCTACTCATTGGATTGGAAACCTCTTTTGAGGTTTGGCAGACCCTGCTGAACAAATTTACACAAAAGTCTGTAGCTAGAGAATTCGAGCTACGGGGAAAGCTCCAGGCCTGCCAAAAACATGAGAGAACACTTTCATCTTATCTTAGAGAATACAAAAGCATCTGTGATCAACTGAAAGCTATAGGTAAACCTGTGGATGACATAACCAAGCTATTTGGTGTGTTAGAAGGTTTAGGAGCTGAATATGAAAGCTTTCGAACAACGATATATTGTTTAAAGCCACAACCTGATTATGATGAAGTAGTTGCTCAATTGGAAAGGTTTGATTCGAGACTACAAAACTACTCCAGAACATAGTTTAATCCTAACATGGCTTACTTTGGGCAGAGAAGTTCCCAAGTTCAGTTCAAAAATGTTACTGAAAAAGAATACATTCCTCAAAACTTAAGCTTCATAGCACAAAGGGGCAATTATAGAGCAACTCGTGGCTTTGGAAGAGGAAGGTTTTCCAACAACAGAGGCAGAGGGTTTAGATACAATGCAGAAAATCCAAGATATAGACCTGGTAATACCAGTTACATGCAAGAAAATAACCCATCTAATCCTGTATCCACTGCTGGTTTTCGACCTTATGCTGGTCAGTCACAAAGGTTTCAAGAAGTGAAATCTTATCCCTCCAATCTAGCCTCTTCTAAGAGCATGCAGGATGAGAAGCAAACTAACCTCAGTAAACTTGAGTGTCAGATTTGTAAGAAACCAGGCCATGGAGCTTTACATTGCTGGTACAGGTTTGATAATTCTTATCAAGCCGAAGAAATTCCAACAGCTTTAGCTGCTATACATCTTGAAGATACCAAGGGCAGTGAATGGTATCCTGACACCGGAGCAACTGCACATATCTCAGCCAATCCTGGTATACTTCAAAATTCCTCTCTGTGTACTGGATTTGATACAGTCATGATTGGCGATGGATCACATTTACCTGTCACTTGCACTGGAAATACTTCACTTCGTGTTAATAAAAGTCAGCTACCTCGAATGATGTGCTTATTGTGCCTAGAATCAAGAAAAACCTGTTGTCTGTATCAAAACTTACTGAGGACTATCCATGCTCATTTGTGTTTGACAATTTTGGTGTCTATATAAAGGACAATTGGACTAACACAACTCAGCTCATTGGAAGGAAAACTAGAGGACTGTATCAAGTAAATTCACAAACAGCACAGACCTTTCTAGCCCAGATACACAGAGGTGTGAGTGAAGATACGTGGCATCAAAGACTGGCTCACACCAACTTCAATACTCTGCAGCTTCTGAAGAAACAAAAACTCATTCAATGTAATGATAAGTCACAGAATATCTGTATTAGTTGCCAAACTGCTAAGGCCACAGCTTTACCTTTCCCCTCTTCTGAGTCTATAGCAAGCATGCCCTTACAGAGAATTCATTGTGATATATGGGGTCCCTCACCTGTGAACTCAGCTCAAAACTTCAAGTATTATGTTGTGTTTGTGGATGATTTTTCTCGATACAGTTGGTTGTATCCACTAAAATCAAAATCTGACTTCTATGAAGTTTTTGTTCTATATCAGAAGCTAGTAGAAAATCAGTTTGACACAAAGATTAAAATATTTCAGTGTGATAATGGAGGGGAATTTATCAGCAAGAAGTTCAAAGACCATCTGCTGAATTGTGGGATTAGACAGTATCTTTCTTGTCCCTATACACCTGCTCAGAATGGCATATCAGAGAGAAAACATAGACATATAGTAGAATTGGGTCTTGCTATGCTGTATAATGGTAGAGTTCCCTTAAAATACTGGGTTGATGCATTTGTTACAGCAAATTATGTTATAAATTTACTGCCAACATCAAAGTTACAGATGCAATCCCCACACAAAAAGCTATATCATCAGGAACCAACCTATGATCACCTGAGGATATTTGGTTGTGCATGCTTCCCCTGTCTTCGACCCTATGCACAACACAAGTTTGATCCAAGATCCTTAACCTGTGTTTTTCTTGGATATAACACACAGCACAAAGGGTACAGATGTCTTGTGCCATCCACTGGACGAATATATGTCAGTAGAAATGTCCAATTTGATGAGAAATCTTTTCCCTTTACTAAGATACTTCTCACAAAATATACTCCACTCACAGCCTTGTATAAGCTATGGGTTGAAGAATTACAGATGATAGAGTTGGCTAGTAAAGAAATGAATCTCAGTCAACCTCCTGTCTATTCTCAACCTTATAATGCTGGTTCTTAGTTTAGTACAGGCAATCCAGAAATGTCATATCAGCTTATACAACCAACTACAGAACAATACACAGATCAATCAGTCCATTCCACTGAGACTTCAGAACCTGCCATATCTGCTACAGCAACACAAGATGGAGTATCGATACCTTCCCAAAATCAAGTAGAATTCTCTCTTGATACAACAATGATCAATAATAGCTCTGCTTCTCACATATCACAACAGAATGAAGGTGAATCTAATCCACCAGCACAAGAAGCTAGCTCCAGCCATCCAATGCAGACTCGATCAAAGTCTGGAATAGTCAAACCGAATCCCAGGTATGCCTGTCTTGCTGTGTATAATATACCTGCTGAACCAAAGTCAATTAAGTCAGCGTTAGCACATGAAGGCTGGTATGCAGCAATGATTGAAGAGATGAATGCCTTGTACCTAAATAAGACTTGGACTTTAACACCTCGAACTGAGAACATGAATGTCATTGGATGCAAGTGGGTCTTTAAAGCAAAACTGGCCTCTGATGGTAGTCTAGATAGACTCAAAGCCAGATTAGTTGCTAAAGGGTTCCACCAAGAAGAAGGTATTGACTTCACTGAAACTTTCAGTCCTGTTGTTAAGCATGCAACAATTCGAATCATTCTATCAGTAGCCAAGATGAGACAGTGGCCTATTCGTCAACTTGATGTAAAAAATGCCTTTTTACATGGGTCACTTCATGAACAGGTCTACATGGAACAGCCACCTGGCTTTCAAGATCCACAAAGACCTCTTCATGTATGCTTACTGCACAAGTCACTATATGGCCTTCGACAGGCCCCCAGAGCTTGGTTTGATAAATTTAGTGACTTCTTACTTGGTTATGGATTCTTTTGTAGCTCTGCAGATCCTTCTTTGTTCGTTTATCATCATAACCAATATACTATTCTTCTACTGCTATATGTAGATGATATAGTCTTAACAGGGAGTTCCTTTCAGCTACTATCCACTCTCATTCATTCTTTGAGTCTTAATTTTCACATGAAAGACCTTGGTCCATTGCATTATTTTCTTGGGATTGAAGTCAAACAACAGTCTGATCATCTCTTTCTATGTCAGACTAAGTATGCAGCTGATATCCTTACTCGGGCACATATGTCTGACTGTAAGCCTCTCTCTACTCCACTATCACTAAAACCACTTGTCATGGAACATGATTCTGTACCTCTAGCCAATCCTACATAATATCGCAGTCTAATAGGAGCTCTACAATATCTTACCTTGACTCGTCCTGACATAGCTTTTGCTACCAATATTCTCTGTCAGAAGTTACAAACACCCACTATTGCAAACCTCAATCGACTTAAAAGAGTTCTTCGATACATCAAAGGCACTATACATCTTGGCCTTTTCATCCATTCTCAAAGTTCTTCACATCTGTATGCCTTTTCAGATGCAGACTGGGCAGGTTGTCCAGCAACACGAAGATCCACCACTGGATTCTGCACTTATATTGGATCAAACATCATATCTTGGGCTGCCAAGAAGCAGAACACAGTGAGTCGATCATCCACTGAAGCTGAATATAGGGCATTAGCCTCTGCATCAGCAGAACTCACCTGGATTGGTTTTGTCCTGCGAGACATTGGTTATTCTCTTCATCATCCCACGTATCTCTTCTATGATAATAAGTCTGCTATAGCTCTTACTGCCAATCCCATATTACACGCCCGAACTAAACATATCGAAGTGGATTTCCACTTTGTTAGAGACAAAGTCTCCTCTGGCTCACTGTGTGTTCAATATGTGCCAAGTCAGCTTCAGATTGCTGACATCTTCACCAAGTCTCTCTCTTGACACACACATACACAACTTTGTATCAAATTGGGTCTTGGATTTCTCCCCACACCCAATTTGAGGGGGGATGTTAAGATACATTGGCATACAAATGTTAAAGTCGATAAGGCTGCTGGAGGTGATGCAGAACAATGTACAGATGTAGACAAAGGAGCTAAAGCTACTGATGAGCAAGAGATAAATATTAGTGATCCTGCTGGAGCTAAGGTTCGAGTTTGAAACAAGAGCTGAAGATTACTGTTGTCAATTTCTGTACTACTCATACTGAGTTGGCAACTAATATCAAGTTGGATTAAGTGACGATACTAATCAACGGTGAAGATCAAGTAAACAAAAGAAGACGCGGATCGTTGATCAAACGAGTTTATATAGTCAAACTCTGTTGTAACCTGTGATAACAGAATTCAGTTTTGTTTTTCTGTTCTCTCTGTTTCTTCATCTTCTTAAGAAGAGAATGGTGAAGAAGATAGAGATATATTGAACTCGAGATATTGAGAAGAAGATCACTCTGCATTAGTCGAGTGATCCTTCATTGATTTTCATTGTATAAACTTCAAGGTTACAAAGTAGATTGGATCATATACAGAGATCTTTCTTTTGATCTTTGACTTGTTCACAAATCTTCATATCTTCATCTTCTTCAATTTGTGATACAAGTCTCTACCTTCTACTTTCTCAAAAAGACCAGCGACGAACCACCCGTAGACCATCGAGGCCGTCCCGCCGTACCGTAGCCCATTGTTGAAGAGTGTTTATGCCGGTGAGCACCGATACAATGGAGAACGAGAACGCGAAATTCGATATCACGCTGCAACCAAAAAATTCATCCCCCACCAGAACCAAACCAAACCAAACGACCCAAACGCCTCAGCAAGGAGCCCAACGGAGGAAACTACGGAGATGCACAGGGAGGAAGAGAGAGCGTTACGAGAGGTCGCGCTTGAGCTCCTGCTTGTAGCCGAGCTCGTGCAGACGGGCGTGGCCCGAGTCAACGGCGTCGGCCCCGTTTTTAGCTGCGGGACTCGGGAGGTCCCCTTTGTATTCCAAGATAAAATACAAGATGCCTAAATTTTGATTATGAATATGCAATAGATGATACTTTTGTTGGGATTAGGAGTCTCGTTCTCTTTTTGTATGTAATGTGACGCTAATGCCAACGTATGACACGAAAGGACCCAAGATTTTTTAACGAATGGAATGAGTATACTCATTTGGCCGAATCTCGCTATATTCCGTAGGGGCAGGGTGTTTCCCAAACAGGCGTCGAAGATATTTCTTTGGGAAACTAGTGGATCGCGCGAGGCGAGCCCGAAAATCTTAGAACGGTGGGTCCTTCAATGGCCTACCTGTGACCCTTCCTCCTCCCCACCTCCCTTCTTTCCCTTCGCTCCGAAGAAAATAGAAAGTCCCACGCGCCTTCATCACAGAGGATTTGCAGCCCCGCACCAACCTCCAGTCCACTTGCCAAGTCACGGCCCCACCTGCACACGTGTCGCACGGTGAATCGCGAGCCGCTTGGCACGACCCTCACTCGCTCCACAGCTGGGATCACACTTCAAGTCCCAGTCACTCCCGAGTACGAGTCTGTTTCCTCTTTTGAGTCCCGTGTCCCCGCTTCATATATATATATACCTTACCCTCCATATCAGTAAACACTTACTTCGCCTCACCACTCATTATCTGCTTCATTCCAACTCAACAGCTATCGCAGTATCCCTGTGCAGACGTCTCTCATGAACTCTTCCTCTTATATCTCCCACCCCAACTCCTTTAGCTTCGACCTCGCCGAGCCGCCTTTCTCGTTGCTGCTGTCCCACGACAGGAGCGCAGCGCCCGGGAACTTCTCTGGGGAGGAGGTGCGCCTCGCGTCCGACCACCCGAAGAAGCCCGCCGGCAGGAAGAAGTTTCGGGAGACACGCCACCCTGTGTACCGGGGGGTGCGGCTGCGCGACTCGGGCAAGTGGGTCTGCGAGGTCCGCGAGCCTAGAAAGAAGTCAAGGATCTGGCTTGGCACCTTCCCCACCGCAGACATGGCGGCAAGGGCGCACGATGTGGCGGCGCTTGCGCTGAGGGGCCGGTCTGCCTGCCTCAACTTCGCAGACTCCGCATGGCGGCTGCCCGTGCCCGCGTCACCCAAGACCAAGGACATACAGAAGGCAGCAGCCAAGGCCGCAGAGGCATTCCAGCTGGTGGAATCCCAGGACGTGATGTCGGGGAACGAGAAGAAGTTGCATTCGGAAGTGGGAGTGTTGTACGACGAGGAGGACATCTTCGGGATGCCGGGGTTGCTCGCCAATATGGCGGAGGGGATGCTTTTGTCTCCACCGGAATGCAGCGGAGATATATATGCCGGACTGGACGATGGGAATTTGGATGCATTCACGTCGTTATGGAGCTATCCCATGTGACCATTTCTCAATTTCACTTTAAGTGTTTTGTCATTAGGGACGACTTTAATGCCCCACCTAATAAGTGTTTTAATAGAGTGCGGATAAAAGTTGAACGGCACCAACACAGATATTTTCGGAAGCCATTTTTGTAGCGTGCCATTAGATAAAAAGCTGTGTTCACCGCAACATCGGGCGTTTGTATATAGTTAATAAAGAAATTGCCCGAGTCATTATGAATTTGAGAGAAGTGGTTTTCAGACTTATCCAATTTATCTTCGAATGTATCATGTCTGTGGCAAAGGTGCGCCAACGAAATTCATATGCGTTTTTTAGTTTAGGCCCTTTTTGCTTGCCGCTAAATTCTAGAGGAGCCCGGCAAATGTGTCTGGGCCAATTAAGAAGGTTACCGAATGATCCGGTTCGGTCGATGCTTCGCAATAGCTCATGGATCAACCAAAGTCATAAAACGCATAGACATAGACAAGACGCAATCCCATATGGATGTATTGATCTGGAAAAAGACAGGATGATGATCCATATTGAAATTGTTTTTTCATGCTCAAGAGAACTCACATTGCCTTCGGCCGTTCCATGTTCTGAGGACTGCACTGAACAACACCTTGGGTTTCCTTCGGCCTTCGAACTCTCTTCAAGTCACACTGGAATGATTAAAAGGTTGCAAGGCAAGCAACCATACAGACTAACGCGCAGGCATGAAGCGGGACTGGTAATGACAAGACACATGCCAAAAAAGATAACTGGCAATAATAGCATCATCATCAGAGAGGGGCATCGGTTTGGCTCTTAACTCATAATTTTAGAATTTTAAACCTTAACAAAGCTAGATTGACACAAAATATTTTAAGACACATGTATGAATTGTATTAGCGAAGTCCCATGTCGGAGAATTTGTGTGGTGTTAAGTAGTTAATATATCATAATTAGCTCATAACTCATTAGTTTAAGTTTTTAAATGAAAATAGATTTAACCAGATATGTTAAAATGCTCGGATTTAAGCTTTCTCTTGACGATATTTCCAGTCGAAAGGTATCGAGTTTCTACGGCGCACTCGAAACAAATGGTATTAGAACCGATTAGTGAATATCTCCATAAAGAAATCTCATGATTCACGATTGATGAATATCTCAAGAAAGAAATCTCATGACCGACGATTGTTTGGTGAGAAGAGACCAAGAATAATTAGTGTTTTTAATTAGATATTGGTTCGAATGTATTTGTTAAAATAGAAGCTCGGACTCGGGCTCTCTCCCTAAGCGAAACGTATTTGGTGGTTGCGTGCTGCCAATAAAATAAATTGTAAGTTTACTAGAAAGAAAATAAAATAGACCAAGAAAACCCGGGCAGTGATAAGAAGATCGAAAAGGAATTCGCGCACGAAAGCACGTATGCTTTTTCACAGACGAAACGAGTGGCAGGGGATGTACAATCCAAAACAGGCATGGAAGATATTTCGGATGAAAGCTAGTGAATCGCGAGCCGCAAAAAGATGGGCCCCACGACGGGGACCTTTGACCCTTTGACCTCGACGTCTCTTCCTTCCCCCGTCATTCCTTCTTTTCCTTCGCTCCGATAAAAACAGAAAGTCCCCCGCGCCTTCTTTACTCCGTCAAAACCCCCAAAAAAGGGATTTGCAGGAGCGCCACCACGCTCCCAACCCCGCAACCCAAGTGCCCAAACCCAATCCACTTGCCACGTCACGTCCCCACCTGCACACGTGTCGTACGCTGAATCGGACTCAACTTGGCACCACCCTCGCTCGCTGCTGGCTCGGTCCCTCCACGGCTGGGCTTCACACTTTAAGTCACAGTCACTCAGATTCGGCGTCTTCCCCGTAGGGAGAAACTCTTCTTCCTGAGTACGAGTCTGTTTCCTCTTTTGAATCCCGTGTCCCCGCTTCATATATATATATATATATATACCCAACACCCCTTACTCCCAATTCTACACAACACCTCTCATCAGTAAACACTTCCCACTGCTCTAGCCAGCTTCTGTCTCTTATAAACACTAGCCCCACCTCATTCATCATCCACTTCACTCCGACCCAACAGCTATCGCGCCATCCCAGTGCAGACGTCCTCCCATGAACCCTTTCTCTTCTTATTCCGATCCCAACTCCTGCCGCTTCAACATCGCCGAGCCGCCATCCGACAGCACGAGCGCCACGGCGCTTGGGAACTTCTCCGACAAGGAGGTACTCCTCGCTTCACACCACCCGAAGAAGCGCGCTGGAAGGAAGAAGTTCCGGGAGACCCGCCACCCTGTGTACCGGGGGGTGCGGCTGCGCGACTCGGGCAAGTGGGTCTGCGAGGTCCGCGAGCCCAGAAAGAAGTCGAGGATCTGGCTCGGCACCTTCCCTACTGTGGAGATGGCAGCGAGGGCGCACGACGTTGCGGCGCTCGCTCTGAGGGGCCGGTCCGCCTGCCTCAACTTTGCAGACTCCGCATGGCGGCTGCCCGTGCCGGCATCAGTGGACACCAAAGACATACAGAAGGCAGCGGCCAGGGCTGCGGAGGCATTCCAGCCGGTGGAATCCGAGGACGTGATGTCGGGGGACGAGCAGAAGTTACGTTCGGAAGAGGGAGTGTTCTACGACGAGGAGGACATCTTTGGGATGCCGGGGCTGCTCGCCGATATGGCGGAGGGGATGCTCTTGTCTCCACCAAAATGCGGCGGAGATATATATGGTGGAGAGGATGACGGGAATTTGGATGCATACACGTCATTATGGAACTATTCAATCTGACCATTTCTCAATTTCACTTGTAGTTTTTGTTGTTAGGAACGACTTTGATAAACGACTTACAAGTTTCTTAATACAGTGCACATGAGAGGTAAATGGTACAAAAACAGAAAGGTATTTTCCTAAGCCATTTTTTTGGTGTGCCATTCGGCAAAAAGCATACCGATGAAGCACGGCTCTTCTGATGTTGGGCCGCCGATAGAGCAGATAGGAAAGTGAAACGTAGGCCGCGTTCATAGTAACATCGGCCATTTGCATATAGTCAAAAAAGAAATCATGAATTTAGGAGAAGTGATTTTCAGACATGCCCATTTGATCTTCGACTGTTTCATGTACATGACAAAAGTGTACCATAGCGCCATACGGCGGGCCTTGTCTGCAATCAAAACGCGCATCGTTTTCTACATTGGGCTATATCGTGTGCCTTTTGTAGTTGGATCTGGATGACGCACTGCTCTCTGCGCAGGCAATTTTGAGAAGGTCTTCGACCGGAATGCCATGGAATTTTTATACCGCAAATAAGGCTAAGCACCATTCTAAAAGACATGCGATACCGCACATAAATCTGGTCGAGTATTCGTTTGTTTACTTGGTTATTTTTCAGACAAGGAAACCCACGTTGGAGAGGTTAATCAGAACATATGTAACGCCCTACTGACTTCTTGGATCCAGTATGAGGTGGGCCTAAAGTGGAAATGGGCGGGTCTAAATGCAAAACCGCTTTCCGGTTACATTTGCGGAGATTGCATTTGGATATGTCATCTGCCTATCTAACATGGTATCGCAAGTAAGCTTTAGTGAAAAAGGAGAGAGTGACGGCGTGACGGCATAATACCAGCCAGTGAACCAAGAAGCAACGGGTCCCCACTCAGTCCCGCATAGCTTGGCGCTCCAAAAGTAGAGGCCGCCGGAGGTCGGGAAAGCAGAACAGATCTCGGCCATCGAGAAACCGACTACGAGAGTCATCATGCCCACGAATGGCCAGCCGTAGATCATGGTCAAGGGTCCGCCGTAGGTGAGCCCTGTCCCACACATGGTGGTGAGTCCCATGAGTACTGATACTATGGAGAAAGTCACAGAGAAATTGACGATTGCCCTGCTCAAAATCCCAAAGACACATTGAATACTTTGAAACAATACAAGCACCCGATCGAATCAATTAAAAGTTTAGAGACGATAATACATATTAAATTAAAAGTATAGGGATATAAAATGAAATGCATTTTAAAGTTCAGAAATGTAATAAACAAAAGTTCAAAAACTAGTATAAAATCTAAGGCTTCCTTTGGCAATCAAGAACCATACTGAAAATAGGAAAACGACGTCGATCACGTACTTAAACAAAATGGCCCGTGTAATCCATCACGATTCTACATAAACTCTCAAGCATACTTGTGGAATCGGATGAAATGAAATGGGTCGCTTTTATACAGATTCTGTGTATGAATAATCCATTCAAAACTGATCCGACCTGACCCGACCATCACATTCCACCTCTGCCACTCCCATTGGGCGAATATGAAGCGATCGTTCTAATGAGGAGAAAAGTATAAAGGACATGAAGAGATGCGTGTTCCCCAGAAAGGAACATCCGACCCAAATCGAACCTCTCATTCCATATACCGATCGCATCTCCACGGATTACCGCACCATTTTCAGGAAAAAAATGCACGGAGAGAGAGAGAAGGGGAATTTCGAGTTCAAGCGCCTTAATTTCGGTCGATTAACTAATCAAAGAATCAGATAACGAAATTCGGGAGAGGGCAGAGAGAGGCGTAAGGTACGCACGTGAGGCTGCGGTGGAGCTCTTGCTTGTAACCGAGCTGTTTGAGTCGAGAATCGTCGGAAGCATCCTCGATGGCGTCGCGGTCCCCTCGGTCGGGAAGGAGATGGTATTCCTCGGCTGCCGCTGCGGATGTACCCGCCCAGTCTCCGCCGTGGCTCGCCATCGCCATGGGATCAGTCCTTGCGGAGGGGAGAAGAGTCTCAGAAGCAGGGGAATCGTGACTTTCTCGGCGATTCTCCCCTTGACTTTAGCAGCGATAGAGAAGTCGGCGGAAGCTAGAAAAAAAGGGGGATCGTGAGCGTGGGGAATGATGATGATGTGAGGGATCCCGCATCTAACGGTCCAAGTACTTTTCCTTGAAAAAGAGGAGATCGGCGGGTGTGTGCAGAATTGGAGGCTAGGTTACACCGACACGATTCCAACATATTCCGACACGTTATATAGTATATAAATACGTAAATAACTAAAAATTAATTTATACTAAAAATATTAATCCTACATTTGTTAATATCATTCATGATTTTAATTTGACAAATTCAACTACATTTCTTTGTAAGAATTCATAAAACTTGAAAGAGAAAACAAGTAATTCACGTTCTATTATTCATTTTAACTTTTTTTTCATATATTTATATTTAGACCCCAGAAATATTGAACCTCGTGCGTGTCAGGGTCACGTGTCGGAATTTTCGACTTATGTGTTGGAGGCAGTTGACTGTGTATCGGAATGTATTAAAGTATCGGACACGATACAAAGAGTCTTGGAAAGTGTCTGTGCAACGTAGATCAGAGGAGTAACTTGACGAGCCGACTGTTAGAATCCTGCGAGTGGATAACGGGACGTGGGCAGGGCCCTAGCAGGCTAGCAGCAATCAAATCCCGTGCCATCCCTTTATTTGCCAACTCCCCATTTTCTATTTGGATCAAAAACTTTGAGAATCGCATTCTGCCCTGGCCCCGCTAAACTTTTGGGATATTGGCAAATGGCTCCGCGGAATTTCAACCGCCCCCCACCTCACATTGCGAGACGGTTTGGGGGAGTATCGTGCTTGTCACCCCGGGCCAAATCTTGCTCGAAGCTCGGACTTGTGTACCCCCTCCTCCTTCTGCTAGTTTTCATTAGGGATCAATGTTTCAGGTTCCGTACAAGTTTTATCTAGAATCTGAAATAAATCTATATATTTTAGAATTTACTTTATCACAGGTTTCAAGGTTAGTTCCGGATTTTATTTAAGTTTTACTTGTATTAGAACGATTATAATAAATCATCACTTTTAATAACTATCACTTGCTGTTACAATCCATCAACCACATTTAGACAAATAAAGAATATGAAATATTAACAAAATAAAAGTCTTAGTCTTAAAATAGAAGTTCAGACTAGTGATTTTAAATTATATACTCGTCATATCTCAAAATAGCGCGAATATATAAACCAAGAGAAGTAATGTTGCAAGTTGTAGGTTCTTTTTTTTTTTTTTTTCTTTTTTATGGTCAGAAGTTTATAGGTTCTACCTAACAAAATTTCGAACCTTTCTATTAAAACAAGTTCTTAATTTTTTGAATTAGGAACCTATCCTGCATATCTTAGAATTTGGAACCAGACAAATCCCATCGATTCGGTTATTTGATTCTAGGTTTTATCATGAAACTATGCTCACCCCTAGTTTCTATAGGTCTTGAGGAGATATCCTTTTTTTTTTTTCCCTAATAAACGAGAAGACATGTCGAGATCACGTAGAATGGATCTTATTCGCGTAATTAGGTCGCGCTCACGGAGACATCTCAGATGTCTTAGCAAAGAGAACGATCATTTTCATAGTACTTTGTCGTGCTGATTATGTAAAATGTGAACCATTTGAAGAGATTGGTTGTCGACGCTTATGAAAAGAGGCCCATTCTTCCGTTGAATCAAAGCAACTCACAATCAACCGTCTGATCGCACCACGGCAAAATTGTCGTGAAACCCGCGGCACTAGGAAAAGGGCCCGAAGAGAACATGATGAATGGGCAGGTGTTGAGCGCCCTTGAATCATGTCACCGTTAAATTATATGTATCTCACGGGAGGCCACTCTTATCGAATGACGCATGTTAGCTCGGCTTATCTGTACCAGGTATAGTTAAGATTTCTAGCGATGAAAGTCCATCCGGTAAACGGCTTACCACAATATACCGAAGTCACGTATCAATAAATCTGAAACGAAGTATCCCCTTTGCTTTTGGGACACACACAAGACGCATCGAATCAACCAAAAACCGGAACCTAAAAATATACACGAAACAGCAAAACGAACGACGAAAGCATCACGATTCCTTCCGGCTCAAAGCTCCATCAATGGCCGCGAAGCCGCCAGTTTCTTATAGACCTCCACCACGAACTTGCCGTCGACCTCCTCCCCGGTCGAGACCACGGATATCTTCTGGCTCTCCCTGGTGATCCGCTTCCCCCGGAAGATGCCGGCGCCACTGCTCGACTTGACGACGCTGCACGCGAGGCCGATCATCATGTCGATGTAGCCGTTGTGGAACTTGGCCAGTAGCTTCACGGGGGAGAGCGAGGCGGCGGCCATCTTCCACCGGAGCTTCGGCGCCGTCCGGACCTTCCAGTGGTGCCGGCTGCCGCTCCCGCCGAGCCTCAGGACCTTCAGCTTGCTTCGTTTGGCGGGGCTACCGGACAGCTTTTGGTACCTTCTTCTCCTCCAGTACCTCTTCAGGCTTTCGTAGTATGCAGTGGGGCGAACCATCTCCATTTTGTGTGTATGTATGTATGGCTGCGCAAGAGAGAGAGAGAGAGATGGAGAGAGATTGGAATGATGAGTGGAGAGCTCTGCGGAAAAGGTCTGTATTTATAGAGGAGGTCAGAGGCAAATTGGGCTTGAACGAAAGCTTGTTATACATCAGAGTTCAGCTGTCCAAGGAAGGAACGGTGGGGTGAGGAGGAGAGAGAGACGCGTAGCCGAATTTTGTTGCGTTGGTCAACTTTGGCTGTTTTTGACCGGCAACTTGGAAAAGCTCGTTATAAATGCATTAGAACGACGGTCTAGATAATCCATCATCCGTAGATTCTTATATAATAAACGTGTTAAAAAATAAAAAAAGAAAAAAACTCGAGACTTGAGTTTGACTTAGTCGATCCTATGCAATCATACGAGGGTATATATGTTCGAAGACACTATTCGGCTCCATTTATTTCGTAAGAAATGAATGATTTAGATAATATTATAATAAACTGATTGCTTGAACTAATTAGTCAATGAAAGAAATGTTTATAATTGACAACAATATATGTCTAGACATTTTCGTTGAAGATGAAAATTCTTTTTATAGCGAAGCAAATGCACCCTATGAGTCTATATAATTAGTCTATTTTTGCTTTCAAGAAACTTGTTAGAATGTCTAAATGGCATCTATATAAAGACCAGATAACTCCTGATTAAAAATGAAAAAAAAAAAAAAAAAAAAAAAAAAAGACGAGATATTTGAACTGACCCAATCTCGATGCTCCACACAAAAGAAAAATATCAGCATAGTCATTAATTATTAAGAGGACCACACCATTCTTTGTCCTCTTGATAGTGAGATTGCGTCTAATTTGACTTTATGGAAAGAGTTGAACGTGCGTCCAAACGGGACACCCCTTTTTTCTGTCAATCTTCTTCGAAATTGCCTGCGGGCGACGCGAACGCAAAAAGGGTTATGCAGATGGGATGAGACTGACCAGGTCCGGTCTCAATTTTCTGCAAATTCATCATTGGAGGCCAACTGTAGCTATAGTATAGTGCACCGGAGTGAACTCTGTCAACGAAAACATTCCCCAGTACAGTCAACTAACTGTGGCCGGTACGCCGGTTGAATCCCAGTGAATTTTCCTAAGGTCCTACTTTTGTACGGTCGGACCTTTTCCGCGTCCGCGGGAGGCAGAAGAAGAACGTCCCGGGTGGTGTTCTAGAAGCGAGAGAGTCCGTTTGAACGGATTACTGGAATATGGTCAACTGTGTACAAGAGGAATCGAAGATGGAAAGCCTGTTTCATACCACAAGACGACCCTCTTATAACATTGATTGATCTCGACACGGCATCACTACGTAAAACTCGGAATGCTATAGAGCTCATTCCCATCTTCTCATGCCTCGTCATGGACCTACTTGGCCGTCCCTGCGACAGTATCGTATCTTGTTACTAGAGCACGTTGAGATTGTTCTCCTCAAATGTCTGAAGCTTCTACGGCAGTTACCGGCATCAAATCCTGAAGATCATCTACTGTGCTGTCACTCATTTTTCTACACGTTGTTTGGTTATATTCCAACGCTGTGTCTCTGTGAAGGCTGGCCGGCCTAATTTCGACTGCTGAGTTTCTCTTTGAGATTGAGCGGGAACCCTTGATTGTGTGAAATACCAGAAGCACTCTCTCTACCTTTGATTGGCACTTGTATTTAACTATTCCCGGTCCACCACCAGGACCTAACTGATCGCTTTTAATTTATCCTAACAAAGAAACATTTCACTTACATTGGACGGATCGCATCTTCTTATCTTTTAGGAAAATTAACTAGAGCCATCAGTTTAGTGTTGACTCGCACACATGATAGTTCGATCATGCACTTTCTAGGGTTTTAATGCCTTTGACTGCCGGGTACCAAGCTATGCATTTGCCTCCACTAATCCTGGCTCGAGGACCATGTATTGCATCCTAATTCCAATTTGACATTCACTTCCGTCATTTGCATTTTCTGCAAGTGAGCAAGATAACATTGACCCACAAATAATGACTTTGGAAAGATACATTTGATTTAGAAGCTACAGAATTAGAAGACAACCAGAACCTGGCTGTTGAAAATTAAACCATGCACTCCCAAACATCCAGAGGAATTAGAGAAACAGTATTTTGTTTTTGATGGCTACTTTTCCATATGTACTGATGAAAACTAGAGATTCTGTGTGTACTCGAAGTTGAAGCCCAAAGTCAGTGCCTCCAGTCGCTCTCCACCCTATCTAGTACGGCGCTTGTACCCCTAATGTTGCCACTTGACATTTCTATTACATGTCGAGAATCAATGGACACAGTCTCGAGCTCTGATTGCTGTTCTCTCTGGTTTGTGCTCGTTGATGTCTGAAGGTCATTCTGAGATTCTTTCAACATCTGGAAGTAAGCATGAGGCCCCCAACCTGCAGTTAAACATAGAAAATAATGAACACAAGCAGATGTTTCTCTACAGTGAGTCCATGCTTATAACTTGATGATAACATAAATATAGAGCAATGCTGGACCCTCTGATTGCAACTCCTAATTCTGTGCTGTTGATTGAAAAAGGAAGATATGACCAGCATAATAAGGATCAACGTAGCAGCCAGTTAATCTTGGAAATTGATCCAATTTCAAAAGTGCATGAGCAGAAAGAATCAAAACAACAGTTTTAGCAGTAAGCAGACAATTTCCATTTATCCTCCTGGTCTAGTCTAGTTCATAAATGAACTGGAAACAATGTTTCCATGTGATTCAGTTTAACGGACATTGTTCATCCCAAGAAATCAAAATCATACACTAAATCAAATTACTAAGAACTGTCTAGTCGGTTTTAAGTTAAGTCATACAGAAATTGAGATACAAATCAGCGACCAATCATGCTCAAAAGGGCACGTTCATATTAACAGAAGGACAAATGTATTATGCTGCTAGCTAGGTGACATGAAAACGGACAAATAAGAAGAAGAAGATCCATAGATCGCTCAAATGTATTGAGCACTGGTGTGTTCATAAAAATCTAAAGGTTCTGTGGGGTGTGAAATGGAGGCCGATCTAGAAAATGATTTTCACAGGACATTAAAGGTACATAAACATGTACATGGCACGGCACTTCTTTTGTTTCTCTCTCTTTCTGTGCACAGAAAACGAAAATTATACTTCAAAAGTAATGACACACAAAGTGAAACAAAATAAGCTACCACTTTCAACGCTGTTTAATGAAACCTTCATATCATACGCCTTTCCTTTTCCTTAACATAAGCAAAACTGTACTCCATAGCTTAGAAAAAGAAGAGTACAAATCTTGCAGGCTTCTGTGTGTTTTCCTATGGCTAACAGTTCATGAAAGAAAAGGTTATGTAAAAAAACATAAGACCCTTTCAGAAAAGAATAAAGAGGAGTACCGTTTACATCGTGTGGAAACGGAAAGAACTGCAAGTAACAAAATGAAGCAACGATTGTTCCTGTGCGGATTAAAAAGAATGGTCACTTATTTAAGGAGACAGTTAGTACTACAATGATTAGAAAAAAATTCAATATAAGTTGAAAACTAACCTAGAAGAGCCCCAGTAAATACATCTTGCCAATGATGCCTGTAGTCAGCAACTCGAGAAACTCCTACAAGAGCTGCTGAAAGTAACGGGAGAAGAACAATACAAAGCTTCGCAATATGACCTCTACGATCGAACACCCTGATTTTCCCTGACAAATACCACGCGAAAAAAACCAGTCCAGCAAAGGTCCCTGCAAAACCAGAGCTCCTCAGAATGAATATCGCATCACAAACAGCAGATAACTTGGTTTGCAAAAACAAATTAGTAACATCAGAATTATAACTTAATATGCGGGACCGTCGTTTATTTTCTGCAAAGTGTGTTGTACCTTAGCGACTTATAATGTTCAAGGTCAATTAATCAATGTGTTGGGCAAAAAGTATTCATCTATTACCTTTTTCCAAATTTCCCTAATAAACTTGGTAGTCGGTAGTTTTTTCAGAATTATGAAAATTAAATGATTTCATTAACCGGTCAGCAGATTTAATATGGTCCTCAAAGTTCACTGGTCCTTCTAGATTTTGACTCTCTTTGGATGAGGAGAGATGCCAGCTCAAAGAGGTACCCGGTTCTCTATCATCGCTGTACAATGTTTGACCGCTGGTGATTCAAAAAGAATCTTGCTCCTGGAAAAGCGGGTCAGCATCTTGCTTCAAGTTGACTTTTTCTCCCCAGACGATGATGGCAACAACCAATTAAATGATAGAAGTGAAACTATTCAGAAACTTGATTCTTCTATGTTGTCCTTATCTTCATCGTGACTACTTAAGCAAATCAACAAAATGATCACAATTCGTTGAGTGACTTTGGAGCACTTCTTAAGCAATTAAATGAGCAAATACTGCATTTTCCAATGCATTAACTACCCTCGTAAGCACAATCAATGCTTTGAAAATCAAATATGTCTTCATTAAGCATGTTTAACAAATGTCCTTGTTAATAAGACCTTTCAATTATGACTAGGCATGCTCAGCTACCATCAAACTTGGCATTTAATAAAAAAAGGCAAAGTAAACACTATTCCATTGTCACTCTATCTTCTTAAGTTTCCGTCCTCCATAATCTGATTTAAGATCTTGATAGGGTACACATCATTTGGAATCAGGTTCTTTGAGAGCCAAAATTTAGTGCCATGCTGCATATAGACAAATCCAATGTTTCCTGGCCATCTGTAAACTTCACTCAACAATATATTCAGGAGACAAATTTCTTTTAGATGCTTACATGAGGTATGCCCGCTTGGAAAACTTTTATGTCCTTCTTTGATGACAGCCTTATCTCCGTTACAAATTACACCCCGTGTGATGGGGTCAAACACCTGCCACCGTGGCACAGGTCATTTTTCATTCTTCGCATGTTCAAAGATGTTAGCACTATCTAGAAATGGCAACATGACAGACAAGTTGAAACATCATTCGCAAAGGAAAGGTGAAAAATTCATAAGTGCAAGATTTTCTTTAGGTCCTACCCCTTCACCATCAGGAAAACAACGCCAGAAAAAATCTGGTCGAGGTCGGCCGACAGCATCTTTGATTGCGTCAGTTATAACTCCAGTGATAAGGATAGAAAACAGGAGACCTGGACAAGTTCACTTAGATCAGTTACCTTTGGACATTATATTCATGCACATGCATTAGCACAAACTCACATAGATCGAGAGGATTTACCCATTATGGCATGGTGCAGGTCATAAATGTCCCTTCTGATGAAGTATAATATCAGAAAAACAGCAATTGGCAGCAACACCGCGATAACCTATGTTAAAATGTCATAACTTAACTCAAAATGTATATAAATATGTAATTTTTATGCTGTGTGAACTTTGTTCACATATGTTTTGACCATTTACGTACTGGAACAGCCCATAAGGGAACGGTGTTTTGCCGTAGAGGGTACTTCAAGTCTGTCATCATGTCCTCTCCAACAAAACGATGAAATGGTTCTATGACGTTCAACATGATATCTATTACTCCAAGAACAAAGAGGATCAACCAGTCATAAATGTGTACTCTTGCCACTTTGATTCCATGGGACCTGACTGTGTGACAGCGCGATTGGATATCCATCGTCTTCAACTCTTAGTTGAAAACCTTTCTTGCTGATAATGTGTAATAGAAGGAACTATGAGAGCCTGTCAAAGGGATTTAACACGTGCATGCAAATGCTCAGTAGAACGGAAAGGACTTTACACAAGAGAGAAGCAATATCAGCAATGGTGACCAGTAATAACCACGAGGCAGTTCAGTATCCAAATGAATCATTGAAAATATTGTAACGTGGTAGGAAAAAAGGAAGCAAAGCATCAATAAAAGTCACTTCTAAAGTTAAAAGTAACAAGTTGAAAGCGAAAAATCTTTTGAATACATAGTGAGATTACACAGACATCATGCCAATGTGACAAAGAAATTCCCAGATTACTCGACAATCTTCCTTCCTTTCAATGTACAACCTCCTCCATCACCATGATTAGAACACTTGGATATTATGAGTTGAAGTTGAAGATTCGTATAGATCAAGGTTTTGTAAAAAGATGAGGACTTAAGTTTCAAATCCCAGATGTCCATACGAACGTTCTTAAAGAATGACAGAAGCTCAAAACAGTACCTTCCTTCTATACAACAGAGATAAAACGGCAGCTCCAGATCAAATCAGTAAGCATGCATGAAAAGCACAAGCTCTACATAGAACAGATCCAAACCTCTAGTAGGAACAACTCTACTTGTACAACACATATTACGAGAGATAAAACCTCTCCAGTCATTCCCATCCACTATGGCCAAAGGACTAAGGACTCGAGTCAATAACAAAAAACATTTAAGACTTAGCCATCATTTGCAGACTAACCCAAAATTAGATGCACATGAAAGCAAAGGAGGACTCAATTATTAGATAGGCTCAAGCAGGACTCTAATACATCTAATAGACCAGGGTTAAACCCAACATCATGCACACCAGACATCACACCAATGATGATGTTTCACAAAGAACACTAGGCTTAACACAAAGGTGACTGGCAAGGGACATGTCAAGTTTAACTTCTTCAGGAAGATAAAAGCAAGACCAGACACATCTCCAAAGCTGACAGTCGCAGTGATTTTGGCCATCGGTTTAGAAATTTCTCAAAGTAGTTCAGCCGCTTTACTAATGATACCAGCAGAGAGAATTGGCAAGAGAACTCATCGTAAAAACTTTGAATAGAACGTACAAAGTAGAACAAGAGCACCGCTACCCGCCTCCGGTGGCTGAACACAGGCCACAAGTCACGATGCTTAATAAAATGTTCCTGATTTTCGCCCTAAAAGAAGATTACAGCGGGTGGAGCATATACTATTAGATCGGATCATACAAAAAGGAAAATTTATCATTCTTACGTACCTATAATCTGCATAAAGCAAAGAACGAAAGGAACATAACAACCAATCTCTACAATTTCCAGGGTGAATATAGAGCTGCATTCATAAAATGTATTTCCACAACCACAGGGAAATTCTGCATCAGCGCAGATGAAAATACGCACCTGCAGTACCAATCTCCAGCAAAGTAGAACAATCTAAAGAAAAACGCATTGATAGGATACAAATTTTACAATCATCTAGCCGCATCGATTCTACACTCCAATTTCGTCGAGACAATACCAAACGCTATACTCCAACTCCGACTAAACCGAGCCAACCCCAAAATATCCTCTCCTCACGATAATCCTCCCACGTCCTTTCCCGGGCAAATGGAACTCGAAAGTTCAGAGTCACGAACACATAATTTCAGTCAAACGAAAACACAACACGTACCGTAGCGAAATGCTCGGTAAGGACAGACTCACGTTCAAATTCAGACCCCACGAAGAACAAGAGCCGTTACCAACAAGAGCACGCGGTTTTCAAAATGGACGAAACAAAAGGACGCCAGCGAAGCAGAACGAGTGACCGAGCTGAGACGTTGCTCAGGGGAGGTGGAGGAAGAAGAACGAGAGCCTTTCGGGATTCAGAATAGCTCGCTGGAGATGCCCGAAAGGAACTACTCAGAAGCGCGTGGTTGTTTTGGGCAGCACCATGAGCGAACAGGAGGATGAGGCTGGCACCAAGGCACCCTCATCTTTCCAAAAGAGGGAAGCCCGCCAAGTAGAAAGAGAAGACGAAAACGGCAGGATATCAGAGGTTGTTGCTCTTCTCGGCCGTTTCTACATGATAAATGCATGAGATCCTGTGTCCCTTAAAAGCTAAAACTCAATTTAGTCAAGGCCTGCATTATTGCACTCGGATAGAACTAGAAGGTGTTCCTCTGCAACCGGTGCTCTCATCCCCACCCTGGGAAAAAGCAGATCCATCCTTCCCTTAACAAAAAGATGAAAATTGGGAAAAGTTATTAGGTGCTTTCGGAGCATACATAGACTAATTGTGAAGTGAAATTCTTAGAAACGATGATAGTGAATTCAATAACACAGTTTTTGGATCATTTAGGAAAGATAATTTCTTTATTACTTTGATTTTTATTTCCTTTTGCACGATTGGAATTCTTTTAGTAGCAGATGGGACGCTTGTAAAATTCCTTTCATAAAAGCTTGAGGTTGGAAACCCATTTAAAGTTTCACTGTGATTTATCGTCTATAATTTAAAGTTGGCCATCTAAATTCACATCGACATGGAAGAGTAATATTTGCACTTATAGTAAGATAATCTTTAACACCAGAACTCATAATTCGAAGCTTAGATAACTATCCCTTTGAGTTATGGCTGCGAGCCTCCATGCCACGGGTCATAAACAAAGCTTATATTGTGTCGCGTGTGTTATGCTAATATTATGTCCTTGAATCAACTATGTGACTTACCCAAAAATAAAATATGATTAAGATTTCGTTTGTTTTGTGAAAATTTTGATTTTTTTTAGAAAAATATTTTAAGAAGTAATTTTCCAATTCTTTGAAGTGGAGATATCTTTTGCTGTTTGAAAAGAAAAACTTGTTTTTATTTTCTTACATATAATGTACTATCCGAGTGCTAGTTAGTGATTTGGATGTGGGCAACCCAAGAACCGACATGGACACCGAGGTCTCGAGCCTAGTCTTTGTAAACCTGAACCCGACCTCGATGGACCTAGGCCCGAGCATTAAGGAGCTAGGCAAGAGCACTAGTCCCACGTCCAAATAAGCTGTGCCTGAAATCTTAATGCCTATGCTCAAGTCCTCAATGCCTAGGTCTACATCTATCGAGATAGGGCAATAAAGGCCCAAGACCTAGCCTCTATGGACCAAGGCTCGACCTCTGTGAATTGGCCTGGCCTCCAATGTCTCGAACTTGTGCATCCAAGTCCTTGGCCGGTGTCTTGGACCTAACCTTTGTGGACTCAAGCCTAGCATTGAGGAACAAGGCACTAACATCGGGATCCTAGGCCCAACCTCTTTGGACTCGGGCCTACAGCCAAGGACTTGAGGATGGACGTTGAAATTCCCATGCCCAAGCGCAAAGTCTCTAATGTAAGTACTGACATCTAGTTATATTGATGATTTCTGATTTCTGAAAGAGAATCAACTTTTCTAAATTTAAGTATAGATTTTCGGTTAATTCATTTTCTTAAGCGATTTAAACATCAGAAAATGAGGAAAACACTTTTTAGAAAAAAAATCTACAAAACAAACTAAACTTGGGAAAAAGCATAATACTTTTTTTTTTTGTAGATATTTTGTAGAGAAAATTCATGGAAAACAAGACGTTTAAAAAAAAAAAAAAAAAAAAAAAAAAAAGAGGGGAGTAGTGAGGGTGCAGAGTCGATGTAGTGGGTTTTGATTTTCTTTTACCTACTCCCCATTCTGTATTTTTTATTCCTTCCAAATGAATTTTAGATCACTTTATAGTGCATCTTATTTAAACCTTTTCTTTTACATTTTTTATTTCTCTCTTTTTTTCCAATTTCCATATTTTTAAATTTTAATACATCATAATGTTCTAACGTATACATACATGATACCGGCCACATAAAACCAATCAATTTGTATTTGATATCTACAATTTAGTCAATATTTTTTTTATTATCACTTCGAATTCAATTTCCATGTATTCGTATATGGAATAATATAAATACTATGAGTGGCTGTGATGCATATTTTCTATGTGAGTTAAACAAGATCCTTCCAGTTATGCCAAAATTATATATGTTTGCCCATAAAAAAATTCATATACTAGCCCAATTGATTTCATTTTCTTTTGCTTTACTAGTTTAATTTACCACTTTTTATGCGGCGTCCTTTTTATACTTCACAAGGATAGTTGAGCAATTAAAATCATCAATGGGTGTCTCATTTGGATCTCTAAGAAATAACACGATTCATCATATTTCTCAAGTTGTACATTTAAGAATACAATGCTATCACCATATTTTAGCTTAAAATCAAGTATGAATGAAATATTCTAATTAAAAATGATTGTGCACAGTGAAGTGCAGGTATATTGTTGATTAGAGAGAGAGAGAGAGAGAGAGAGAGAGAGAGATTGGGCACTGCGAGGGTTTTCTTGGGGCCTTTTTTATTACTTGCTCCCGCTCACTTTTATTTCTTTTTTCTTTTGTGTTATTTTTTTTCTTTTCAATCACTAATTCATTTCTTGGCCTGAAAATAAATAAATAAATATATATATACCCTTTCTATATACTATAGGAGATTTTTAGAAGAACACATCACACATGTCACTTCCTCCGTTCTTTCTTTCCCTTGTAAAATTCTTAAACTGAAATTCTATCCACTTTCTAGTTTTCCCTTTATTTCTTCTCCATCTTTATGCAACTATTCTTTTTATCAAATTTATTTTATCTTATTTTATTTTTCAAGTTATATTATATAATCCCTTCTCTTAAGTAAAATATTTGCCTGATTATAAGATCTAACTTAAAGTGCCGTTATGAATTTTGAGGTTAATAAATTTTAAATGTCAAGAATTCTACTTAAATTCCTAAATAAAATAACTTTACACTAGTGATATGCAACTTTAAATGCTCTCAATTTCTAATGATTGTATGAGAATATGTCTCGTGCACAAGCATGAATTCACAACGTGCTAAGGAGAGACATAATTTATTAACTTATTTTATGAGAATCAATTCATCAAAACATAAAGAATCAACATGGGCTATTAGTGGTTTTATTGTGACAAAACATGAATCTGTCCGGAATTATGCACTTGACGAGGTCTCCCAACTCTAAATTTGACACATATGCGTTACATATAAAAGTAAATTTGTAATTATTTATATTTTTGTCGATAGAAGAGCCCTCAAGTATTTTGACAAACGCATATAAAGCTATCTAAACTCTACTTTAAAAAAAGAATTACGGTAAATCAAGATTTACAAAGAACACCACATATGTTTGAAAGATTAAAAAAGGATTAAGCCAGTTCAGTATCTAATTTTTAGCGTAATAAAAGGATTGATAATGTCGTGACTATTAAATTTTTATGGTCAGGCAACACGCGTGCAAGAAACTCCGATATTCTACCAATTCCCTCAATAATTCCACGGGGGAACATGCTCTACGCAAACTCGCCCATAAAATCCGACGTAAGATGTAATTTGCGTGTACTTCTATATGGACAACGATGTTTATCAGAGTCAAAATCACTGCATACGTCAAATCAAGGAGTAGCTAATTAATAAGAACTGCACTTATGCCTGTCCAGAGACAGATATTAGCTTTATTATAAAGTAAGGTTGATCCCTCGTTCATACTCGAGAAGTCATTTTCCACAATCATGTCGTTGACCCTCGTTGTGGCTTTTAAGTACCATCACATCTCTTTCTTAAAATTGAAACCGTGTGCTGCCAGGTGTTTGCAGCTTCATCAGTTGATTTAGATAAATCCAGTCGTGGAACTAAGACTGAAGACTTCCGAACCGATGTCGATTCTGACCCGGAGCTGTCGATGAATACAAGGCATCGGTTTAAGATATGGTGAGGAGACCGGACAAAGCTTTATCCTAGGAGCTACTCACAATGCTTCACAATGAAGAAAGACAACTCGGCCACATCGAAGCTATCAATGCGAATACCGTGAAAAAAGAGAGATTCATCTGCTCAGGATGCCAAGGAATCGTGGAGTGAACAATAGTGACGGCGACATTCTTTGAAGAACTTGTTAATGCAAATTATGGTAATCCGGAGTACTGTGGCCTTGTCCACGTAACTCTCTTTTGGCCTATAGTATGAATAGAGAAACGATAAGTAGGTGGGACCTTATGAGAAGGCTATCACTGAAGATGTAGATGAATATCAGTGGAACATCATTTGACATGAAAGAATATCAGTGAGTGACATGAAAGCTACTTTAGCTAAAGAATTTGACATGAAAGATCTTGGTATTGTGAACATCATTTAAACAAGTAATCTCTCTCAAATTGCCGCACTCTAATTTATCTATGACACCTTATGAGATATGGCATAAGCGCCCTTGTAGGTGGGACCTTACTTGTTTAAATGATCTTATTCTAATAAACCTCAGAAAAGATCCAAGTCACAAAAGGGTGAATCCTCTTTACAATTAGAGGCCAAAAAGACTATCTCTAAAAATAAGAAGAAGGGCAAGTGCCATAACTGTGGAAAGTGGGGTCACTGGGCAGCAGAGTGTAAGTTACCAAAGAAGCCAAAGAATAACACACCACAAAATGTGGCCAATATGCTAAGTAGAGTATCTACAAAAGAAAGAGTTCCCAAAAGTTTTGGTAAGAACTTTGTTACTTACCATCTTGAGGATGATCCATTCTCTTATCAAGAAGAAATGAGATCTAGGGAATCTCTACTGTGGGCAAAAGCCATAGATGATGAAATGAGTTCTCTGCTACAGAACCATACTTGGCAGCTAGTCAATTTGCCAAAATGGGTTAAGGCTATAGGCTGTAAATGGATATTGAAGAAGAAACTCAATAGTGATGGATCAATAGCCAGATATAAAGCACGTTTAGTAGCTAAACGCTATAAACAACAGAGTGGAATAGACTATTTTGATGTCTATTCGCCTGTGTGTCATCTATCAACTATAAGAATTCTTGTTGCTTTGGCATCTATTGAACACTTTGTAGTGCATCAAATGGATGTAAAAACGGCTTTCTTAAATGGGGAGTTAAATGAAGAAATTTACATGGAATAACCAGAAGGATATGTTATGAAAGGTCTTGAGGACAAAGTTTGTAAATTGAATAAATCCTTATATGGTCTTAAACAAGCACCTAAGATGTGGCATCATAAATTTGACAAAGTGGTAAAGAGTTATGGCTTTCAGTCTAGTTATTCAGATAAATGCATTTACCATCGTTTTATGTCAAATAAGATAGTCATCATTTGCTTGTATGTTGATGACATCTTAATTCTTGGTTCCGATCATTCTGTAGTGAGTGACGTGAAAGCTACTTTAGCTAAAGAATTTGACATGAAAGATCTTGGTATTGCTAATATCATTCTTGGTATGAAAGTAAGCTTTAAACGGCAAGTCATCTCCCTTAGCCAGACTCATTATATTGAGCAGCTACTTTCTACTTGGGGATACGATAAGTGTAAACCGAGTGAGACACCATGTGGTTATAATAATAGACTGAGTCCTAATGAAGGGATCAGTGTGGATCAGTTAAAGTACTCAAAACTGCTTGGTAGTCTCATGTATGCCATGAGTTGCACTAGACCCAACATAGCCTTTACAGTTGGCATGCTGAGTCGTTTTACTAGTAATACTAGTAAAGAGCATTGGGATGCCCTCGATAGGCTAATGAGATACCTTAAAGGTACTAAAGATTATGCTCTCTATTATTCTAGTTATCCTCCAACTGTGGATGGATATTCTGATGCCTCATGGTGCTCAGATATTGGAAATAGTAAGTCTACTAGTGGATATATATTTACTTTGGGTGGTGCTGCTATTACTTGGAAATCCAAACGACAGACTTGTATTGCATTGTCGTCATGGAATCGGAACTTTTTGCTTTAGCCTCAGCTGGTGAAGAGGTAAAGTGGATAAAGAATCTGATTATGGATATTCATTTGACTCAGCTAAAGATTAATTCTTTAAGCATATTCTATGATAATCGAGCAGCTGTCCAAGTCGTCAAGAATGCTTTCTTTAATTCAAAGAGAAGACATGTGAGACTGAGACATGCGTTGTTGAATTATCTGAGAGAACAAGGGGTTATCACCTTGATCAATGTGAGATCGAAGGATAACATAGCCGATACTCTCACTAAAGGTATGCCTAAAGATCGATTATTCAAAACAGTGGGGGAAATGGGGTTAAAGACTACATAGGCAAGTCTTGACTACCATTTACTTACCTTCTAATTGGAATCAGAACTTTTTGTTTTAGCCTCAGCTGGTGAAGAGGCAGAGTGGATAAAGAATATGATTATGGATATTCCTTTGACTCAGCTAAAGATTAATTCTTTAAGCCTATTCTGTGATAATCGAGCAGCTGTCCAAGTTGTCAAGAATGCTTTCTTTAATTCAAAGAGAAGACATGTGAGACTGAGACATGCGTTATTAAATTATCTGAGAGAACAAGGGGTTATCACATTGATCGATGTGAGATCAAAGGATAACATAGCTGATACTCTCACCAAAGGTATGCCTAAAGATCGATTATTCAAAATAGTGGGGGAAATGGGGTTAAAGACTACATAGGCAAGTCTTGACTACCATTTACTTACCTTCTGATTGTGTGTTTTGAATTATCGAATCTTCCTTTATTGGCTACAATGATAAGCACGGTTTATATGTTTCATCGATGTTCACGATTCTTGACTAATTTGAAAAGGGTGAGTTGTCTCATTCCAAACTTGATGAAAATGACTTTGACCTACTTCAAATGTTCTATCAAGGAAACTTGTGTCATTCCAAACTTGATGATACAATTCAACTAGGTTGGACTATCCTTTTGGTTAAATGATCTCATTCCAAACTTGATGCTAGATTATTTGACTTTAAGGAATTCGTGAATCGTGACATTCCAAATTGAAGCATGGAAACAGTTGTTTACATAAGAAGCCTGTTGCTCTTGTTCTTAATTGAAACTTGATATTACTTAACTAAGTTATTGTAAGTGACTTGACTATTGGTTCGATTCTTTGAAACTAGACAATAGTTATTCTCCTACAAATAAACTTAAGTTGATGGCTCTTTGTAAATCACATTGTTTAGGTCTTGTTCATAATATATGAAACTGGATTGATGCTTATAAATATGATATTATGATGCTGTATGACATCAATATATGTTTTTCTCTGCCTGATGGAATGATGCTAAGTTTTTTATTCAAATGATTGAATTCATAATAATATGAAATTCATATTTGACATTCTACAGGGGATGGCAGAGATGGAGGAGAGCTTAATGAGTGGGATCCTGACCAGGATGACCTACTTGATGAATGAATATATATATCATTTAGAGCGTGTGGAGACTTAATAGTTTATTTGCTATTTCTATTTTGTGAACATTATTATGCTTGTTTATTATATTTGTAAGGTCTTGGACTATTTTGACTAGCCTTCTTATACTTGACTAGTATGCATATGTTGGTTGTGAACTGAATCTGAGATTTATTTTGGGATTTGGATGAGTTTAGACTGAATCTAAAACTCCTAATACTTATTTTGATTTGCTTATCTTAGAACAGATTCATGATAAGAATGATTCACTCATTTAGATTGCAAATGATGATTGAGTTTAATACTTTACTACTGAAAAACTGTTTGGCTGATCCGAGTTGGTTGTCTTGGACTGAATGTGGATGATTCATGTTTGTTTGAACATTACACTAAACACCTTATTGGATTGTGCTGTATGGTGAACATAGGAGGAGATTGTTGGATATATCATTAATATAGTCCAAAATAATATGTTCACATACAAACCCAACAGGTGAAAGTTTGGTTATTTGGGTCCATATGGGCCAGAGCCCAATAACCTACATATAAAAACTCTAGGGTTTCCCTACGCTGGAAGTAACACTGTTGAGCGTTCCAAACTTGACGTCTCTTGGTGTAATACTTCAAGTAACCGCTCATTCTCTCTCAAACCTATTACCTCCAACAATTATTGTTGGATAGATTATTAATATAGTCCAAAATAATATGTTCACATACAAGCCCAATAGGTGAAAGTTTGATTCTTTGGGTCCATATGGGCCAGAGCCCAATAACTTATATATAAAAACTCTAAGATTTCCCTACTTATTTGGAGGTAACACCTGTTGAGCGTTCCAAACTTGACGTCTCTTGGTGTAATACTTCAAGTAACCGCTCTTTCTCTCTCAAACCTATTACCTCCAACAATCTTGAAGTATTAGATTCGTGTGTCGGATTTGAGCGAGCAAGGTGTCTTCTTGAAGATTTCATCAAGACGAACTCATAGGTATAATCTACTTTCGATTTTGACAGTGGTATTGGCTGGAATTTGAGTTTAAAGATTCGGGTACCGAAATCTTTGATTCAAAATCCCAAATATTCTAGCCAATTTTAGAGGGTGAAACCACTTGGGCTTTGTTCTCCTCGTCGATACGAACGTTTTGAGTGGTCACTCGCGTCAATCGGAGGTCGGACGGAGATGTTACAACACCCAGAAATTTTCATCTGAATTTCTAGCGAATTTTGGGGATGAATTTTAGCGAATTTCGGCGACGGAAATTTTCAGCAAGTTTTGGCGACAAGGGTAGTCCATCTTAAGGTTTTTGGGCGCTCCAGATCTGTTTTTGGGGTTTGTTTTGGCAAATTCCATCTCTACAGAGCGGTTTGATCAAGGTTAGAGGAGTTTTTCGACTTTGTGGCTCCGAGGACTCCAAGGTGCACTCTTTCTAATACTTTGCTCTGATCAAGATGGCAAAACGTAGTTCCTATGATATCATAAAGTTGCAATCTTTTGATGTTACTGAATTTCATGGCTGGAAATTACATGTTCAATTTGGCATGAAAGAACGTGACATATTTTATACTGCATTAAGTGATTTTGCATCTACCACTGAAGATGTAGATGAATATCAGTGGAACAAAGATGAGGATTTTTGTAGAGATTACTTGTCGAACTCTCTAAATCCTAATCTGGCTATGACTTATAGTGAGTATAAGACGGCGAAAGAGATATGGGATCACTTGAACGCTCAGTTCCAAAAACAAGAGGGGCTCTCTAAAACTCTCCTAGCGGAGAAATTTTTTGACTTTAAATTCACTATGAATTCAAGTATTACCTCTTAGTTAGTTGAATTTGAGAACATGAGGAACAAGTTGAAAGATGATAACTCAGATATGTCCGATAATATCTTTGTCGGTCTTGTGTTGAACAAGTTACCCACTGAATGGAGTTCTTTCAAGACTGAGATGCACAGACTGAAAGTATTGATGAAGAATGGAAAGGCCAGCATCTCTTCTGAGTGGTGGTTGGATAGTGGCGCTACTTGTCAAGCTACAAATGACAAGAACTTATTCACTGAGGTCATACATGTAAAAGACACTGTGGAAGATTGCAATGGTGGTGAGGCAAAGATGACTCATGCTGGAACTGCAAATTTGGTGCTTTCTTCAGCTAAAATACTAACTCTGAAACATGTTAGAGTAGTACCTTTACTTTAAAAGAATTTGATATCTATGAGTTTACTTGATAAAGCCGGTATGTCATTTTCAACTATGAATGGTAGAGTAACTTTATCTGTTAACTCATATTATTTCGGTTGTGCATTCATGGTTAATGGTATGTATAGGTTGAGTTTAAATACTGATAACATAAACCATGTGAATTCTACTTTGATTGATCCAAAGTTGCTACACAATAGACTTGGACATGTGAATTACAGGAAAATGCTACATATAGCTAAAACTCACAACATTCCGTTAGATACTTCTATTCGATTTGACAAATGTGAAGTGTGTGGACAAGCTAAAATCACTAGAAAACCCTTTAAGTTAGTTTCTAAAAGTACACAACTTCTTGGGTTAATACATTCTGATATTTGTGATTTTAGAAATTACATTACTAGAGGTGGTCGGAAGTATCTAATAACATTCATAGACGATTTTTCTAGATATTGTCATGTCTATTTGTTGAAATCGAAGGATGAGGCTTTTGAAAAATTTAAGATTTTCAAATCTAGAGTAGAAAATCAACTCAACTTGAAAATTAAGAGGTTTAGGAGTGATAGAAGAGGAGAATACACAATGACAAGGTTCAAGGAATTTTTCGCTTCGAAGGTATAATACTTGAAACCTTTGCTCCTTATTCACTCCAATCAAATGGTGTTGCTGAGCGCAAGAATAGAACGTTAACTGAAATGTTAAATTCTATGTTACTTACAGCTGGCATGCCTTCCTCTTACTGGGGAGTTAAATAAAGAAATTTACATGGAACAACTAGAAGGATATGTTATGAAAGGTCTTGAGGACAAAGTTTGTAAATTGAATAAATCCTTATATAGTCTTAAACAAGCACATAAGATGTGGCATCTTAAATTTGACAAAGTGGTAAGGAGTTATGGCTTTCAGTCTAGTTATTCAGATAAATGCATTTACCATCGTTCTATGTCAAATAAGATAGTCATCATTTGCTTATATGTTGATGACATGTTAATTCTTGGTTCCGATCATTCTGTAGTGAGTGACATGAAAACTACTTTAGCTAAAGAATTTGACATGAAAGATCTTGGTATTGCTAATACCATTCTTGGTATGAAAGTAAGCTTCAAACAGCAAGTCATCTCCCTTAGCCAGACTCATTATATTGAGCGGCTACTTTCTACTTGGGGACATGATAAGTGTAAACCGAGTGAGACACCATGTGATTATAATAATAGACTGAGTCCTAATGAAGGGATCAGCGTGGATCAGTTAAAGTACTCAAAACTGCTTGGTAGTCTCATGTATACCATGAGTTGCACTAGACCCAACATAGCCTTTACAGTTAGCATGCTGAGTCGTTTTACTAGTAATCCTAATAAAGAGCATTGGGATGCCCTCGATAGGCTAATGAGATACCTTAAAGGTACTAAAGATTATGCTCTCCATTATTCTGGTTATCCTCTAACTGTGGATGGATATTCTGATGCCTCATGGTGCTCAGATATTGGAAATAGTAAGTCTACTAGTGGATATATATTCACTTTGGGTGGTGCTGCTATTACTTGGAAATCCAAACGACAGACTTGTATTGCATTGTCGTCTATGGAATCGGAACTTTTTGCTTTAGCCTCAGCTGGTGAAGAGGTAGAGTGGATAAAGAATCTGATTATGGATATTCCTTTGACTCAGCTAAAGATTAATTCTTTAAGCCTATTATGTGATAATCGAGCAGCTGTCCAAGTTGTCAAGAATGCTTTCTTTAATTCAAAGAGAAGACATGTGAGACTGAGACATGCGTTATTGAATTATTTGAGAGAACAAGGGGTTATTACCTTGATCGATGTGAGATCAAAGGATAACATAGCTGATACTCTCACCAAAGGTATGCCTAAAAATCGATTATTCAAAACAGTGGGGGAAATGGGGTTAAAGACTACATAGGCAAGTCTTGACTACCATTTACTTACCTTCTAATTGTGTGTTTTTAAATTATCGAATCTTCCTTTATTGGCTACAATGATAAGCACGGTTTATATGTTTCATTGATGTTCACGATTCTTTGACTAATTTGAAAAGGGTGAGTTGTCTCATTCCAAACTTGATGAAGATGACTTTGACCTACTTCAAATGTTCTATTAAGGAAACTTGTGTCATTCCAAACTTGATGATACAATTCAACTAGGTTGGATTATCCTTTTGGTTAAATGATCTCATTCCAAACTTGATGCTAGATTATTTGACTTTAAGGAATTGGTAATTGTGACATTCCAAATTGAAACATGGAAACAGTTGTTTACATAAGAAGCCTGCTGGTCTTGTTCTTAATTGAAACTTGATATTACTTAACTAAGTTATTGTAAGTGACTTGACTATTGGTCCGATTATTTGAAACTAGACAATAGTTATTCTCCTACAAATTAAACTTAAGCCGCACTCTAATTTGTCTATGACACCTTATGAGATATGGCATAAGCGCCCTTGTAGGTGGGACCTTACTTGTTTAATGAGTGGGATCCTGACCAGGATGACCTACTTGATGAATGAATATATATATCATTTAGAGCGTGTGGAGACTTGATAGTTTATTTGCTATTTCTATTTTGTGAACATTATCATGCTTGTGTCTTATATTTGTAAGGTCTTGGACTATTTTGACTAGCCTACTTATACTTAACTAGTATGTATATGTTGGTTGTGAACTGAGTCGAGATTTATTTTGGGATCCGGATGAGTTTAGACTGAATCTAAAACTCCTAATACTTATTTTGATTTGCTTATCTCGGAAACAGATTCATGATAAGAATGATTCACTCATTTAGATTGCAAATGATGATTGAGTTTAATACTTTACTACTAAAAAACTGTTTGGCTGATCCGAGTTGGTTGTCTTGGACTGAATGTGGATGATTCATGTTTGTCTAAACATTACACTAACCACCTTATTGGATTGTGCTGTATGGTGAACATAGGAGGAGATTGTTGGATATATTATTAATATAGTTCAAAATAATATGTTCACATACAAGCCCAATAGGTGAAAGTTTGGTTATTTGGGTCCATATGGGCCAGAGCCCAATAACTTATATATAAAAACTCTAGGGTTTCCCTACGCTAGAGGTAACACTGTTGAGCGTTCCAAACTTGACGTCTCTTGGTGTAATACTTCAAGTAACCGTTCCTTCTCTCTCAAACCTATTACCTCCAACAATCTTGTGTTGAACAAGCTACCCACTGAATGGAGTTCTTTCAAGACTGAGATGCACAGACTGAAGGTACAGATGGGACTGGATGAATTAAAGAGGTATATTCACATTGAGGATCAAAATATTACTAGAAAGAGTTCGGAACAAGTAGAACAACAGAAGTCAGTTGCCAACTTAGTTTCATATTCTAATAAATCTCAGAAAAGATCCAAGTTACAAAAGGGTGAATCATCTTTACAGTTAGAGGCCAAAAAGACTATCTCTAAAGCAAAGAAGAAGGGCAAGTGCCATAACTGTGGAAAGTGGGTTCACTGGGCAGCAGAGTGTAAGTTACCAAAGAAGCCAAAGAATAACACATCACAAAATGTGGCCAATATGCTAAGTAGAGAATCTGATCCTAGAGCCTTCATTGGAATGATGAAGAATGGAAAGGCCGGCGTCCCTTCTGAGTGGTGGTTGGACAGTGGCGCTACTTGTCATGCTACAAATGGCAAGAACTTACTTACTAAGGTCATAGATGTGAAAGACACTGTGGAAAATTGCAATGGTGGTGAGGCAAAGATGACTCATGCTGGAACTGCAAATTTGGTGCTTTCTTCAGCTAAAATACTAACTCTGAAACATGTTAGAGTAGTACCTTTACTTTAAAAGAATTTGATATCTATGAGTTTACTTGATAAAGCCGGTATGTCATTTTCAACTATGAATGGTAGAGTAACTTTATCTGTTAACTCATATTATTTCGGTTGTGCATTCATGGTTAATGGTATGTATAGGTTGAGTTTAAATACGATAACATAAACCATGTGAATTCTACTTTGATTGATCCAAAGTTGCTACACAATAGACTTGGACATGTGAATTACAGGAAAATGCTACATATAGCTAAAACTCACAACATTCCGTTAGATACTTCTATTCGATTTGACAAATGTGAAGTGTGTGGACAAGCTAAAATCACTAGAAAACCCTTTAAGTTAGTTTCTAAAAGTACACAACTTCTTGGGTTAATACATTCTGATATTTGTGATTTTAGAAATTACATTACTAGAGGTGGTCGGAAGTATCTAATAACATTCATAGACGATTTTTCTAGATATTGTCATGTCTATTTGTTGAAATCGAAGGATGAGGCTTTTGAAAAATTTAAGATTTTCAAATCTAGAGTAGAAAATCAACTCAACTTGAAAATTAAGAGGTTTAGGAGTGATAGAAGAGGAGAATACACAATGACAAGGTTCAAGGAATTTTTCGCTTCAGAAGGTATAATACTTGAAACCACTGCTCCTTATTCACCCCCAATCAAATGGTGTTGCTGAGCACAAGAATAGGACATTAACTGAAATGTTAAATTGTATGTTACTTACAGCTGGCATGCCTTCCTCTTACTTGGGAGAAGCAGTTCTAACTGCTAATCACATCTTAAACAGATTGCCGCACTCTAATTTGTCTATGACACCTTATGAGATATGGCATAAGCGTCCTTGTAGATATGATACTCTTAAGACTTGGGGTTTTATTGCTTATGTAAATATACCAGATCCTAAGAGACCTAAGATAGGACCTAGAACCATTACTTGTGTATATCTAGTTAGTGCAGAAGATAGTGCTGCAAATAGGTTTTTAGATCTATCTACTAACACAATGATAGAATCTAGAGATGCAGTGTTCTTTGAAAATAAATTTCTCAAAGATCAAGGCTTGAATGTTTCGGGATCTACAGATATGATTTCAGAATCTCCTATAGATACTGAAGCAGACCCTTCTGACACTAATTCCACACAACTAGTTGTTGAACAATTTCCAGTTAGAGTATCTACAAGAGAAAGAGTTCCCAAAAGTTTTGGTGAAAAAATTGTTACTTACCATCTTAAGGATGATCCATTCTCTTATCAGGAAGCAATGAGATCTAGGGAATCTCTACTGTGGGCAGAAGCCATCGATGATGAAATGAGCTCTTTGCTACAGAACCATACTTGGCAGCTAGTCAATTTGCCAAAAGGGGCTAAGGCTATAGGCTGTAAATGGATATTGAAGAAGAAACTCAATAGTGATGGATCAATAGCCAGATATAAAGCATGTTTAGTAGCTAAAGGCTATAAACAACAGAGTGGAATAGACTATTTTGATGTCTATTCACCTGTGTGTCATCTATCAACTATAAGAATTCTTCTTGCTTTGGCATCTATTGAACACTTTGTAGTGCATCAAATGGATGTAAAAACGGCTTTCTTACATGGAGAGTTAAATGAAGAAATTTACATGGAACAACCAGAAGGATATGTTATGAAAGGTCTTGAGGACAAAGTTTGTAAATTGAATAAATCCTTATATGATCTTAAGCAAGCACCTAAGATGTGGCATATTAAATTTGACAAAGTGGTAAGGAGTTATGGCTTTCAGTCTAGTTATTCAGATAAATGCCTTTACCATCGTTCTATGTCAAATAAGATAGTCATCATTTGCTTATATGTTGATGACATGTTAATTCTTGGTTCCGATCATTCTGTAGTGAGTGACGTGAAAGCTACTTTAGCTAAAGAATTTGACATGAAAGATCTTGGTATTGCTAATACCATTCTTGGTATGAAAGTAAGCTTTAAACGGCAAGTCATCTCCCTTAGCCAGACTCATTATATTGAGCAGCTACTTTCTACTTAGGGATACGATAAGTGTAAACCGAGTGAGACACCATGTGATTATAATAATAGACTGAGTCCTAATGAAGGGATCAGCGTGGATCAGTTAAAGTACTCAAACCTGCTTGGTAGTCTCATATTGCACTAGACCCGACATAGCTTTTACAGTTGGCATGCTGAGTCGTTTTACTAGTAATCCTAGTAAAGAGCATTAGGATGCCCTCGATAGGCTAATGAGATACCTTAAAGGTACTAAAGATTATGCTCTCTATTATTCTGATTATCCTTCAACTGTGGATGGATATTCTGATGCCTCATGGTGCTCAGATATTGGAAATAGTAAGTCTACTAGTGGATATATATTCAGTTTGGGTGGTGTTGCTATTACTTGGAAATCCAAACGACAGACTTGTATTGCATTGTCGTCTATGGAATCGGAACTTTTTGCTTTAGCCTCAGCTGGTGAAGAGCCAGAGTGGATAAAGAATCTGATTATGGATATTCATTTGACTTAGCTAAAGATTAATTCTTTAAGCATATTCTGTGATAATCGAGCAGCTATCCAAGTCGTCAAGAATGCTTTCTTTAATTCAAAGAGAAGACATGTGAGGCGAGACATGCGTTGTTGAATTATCTGAGAGAACAAGGGGTTATCACCTTGATCGATGTGAGATCGAAGGATAACATAGCCGATACTCTCACCAAAGGTATGCCTAAAGATCGATTATTCAAAACAGTGGGGGAAATGGGGTTAAAGACTATATAGGCAAATCTTAACTACCATTTACTTACCTTCTAATTGTGTGTTTTGAATTATCGAATCTTCCTTTATTGGCTACAATGATAAGCACGGTTTATATGTTTCATCGATGTTCACGTTCTTTGACTAATTTGAAAATGGTGAGTTGTCTCATTCCAAACTTGATGAAGATGACTTTGACCTACTTCAAATGTTCTATTAAGGAAACTTGTGTCATTCCAAACTTGATGATACAATTCAACTAGGTTGGACTATCCTTTTGGTTAAATGATCTCATTCCAAACTTGATGCTGGATTATTTGACTTTAAGGAATTGGTAATTGTGACATTCCAAATTGAAACATGTAAACAGTTGTTTACATAAGAAGCCTGCTGGTCTTGTTCTTAATTGAAACTTGATATTACTTGACTAAGTTATTGTAAGTGATTTGACTAGTAGTCCTGTTCTTTGAAACTAGACAATAGTTATTCTCCTACGAATAAACTTAAGTTGATGGCTCTTTGTAAATCACATTATTTAGGTCTTGTTCATATTATATGAAACTGGATTGATGCTTATGAACATGATATTATGATACTTTATGACATCAATATATGTTTTTATTCAAATGATTGAATTTATAATAATATGAAATTCATATTTGACATTCTTCAGGGGATGGTAGAGATGGAGGAGAGCTTAATGAGTGGGACCCGATTAGGATAACCTACTTGATGAATGAATATATATATATATATATATATATATATATATATATATATCATTTAGAGCGTGTGAAGACTTGATAGTTTATTTGCTATTTCTATTTTGTGAACATTATTATGCTTGTTTCTTATATTTGTAAGGTCTTGGACTATTTTGACTAGCTTACTTATACTTGACTAGTATGCATATGTTGGTTGTGAACTGAGTCTGAGATTTATTTTGGGATTTGGATGAGTTTAGACTGAATCTAAAACTCCTAACACTTATTTTGATTTGCTTATCTCAGAACAAATTCATGATAAGAATGATTCACTCATTGAGATTGCAAATAATGCTTGAGTTTAATACTTTACTACTGAAAAACTCTTTGGCCGATCTGAGTTGATTGTCTTGGACTGAATGTGGATGATTCATGTTTGTCTGAACATTACACTAACCACCTTATTGGATTGTGCTGTATGGTGAACATAGGAGGAGATTGTTGGATATATTGTTAATATAGTCCAAAAGAATATGTTCACATACAAGCCCAATAAGTGAAAGCTTAGTTATTTGGGTCCATATGGGCCAGAGCCCAATAACTTATATATAAAAACTCTAGGGTTTCCCTACGCTGGAGATAACACTGTTGAGCATTCCAAACTTGACGTCTCTTGGTGTAATACTTCAAGTAACCGCTCCTTCTCTCTCAAACCTATTACCTCCAACACATATACATAGAGATCGCCCTAAAGAATTAACGTGCTGTGTGATATGTTAGAATTGTAAATGGACGTTTAGATAAGCGAAACATCCTCGATTCCTACCGCTGGATGTCTATCGCATTGCTTGTTATATTAATTTTGTTGAGAGATTCTTTGCTTCTTCTGTTACCCATGTCTTTCCTTACTTCACACATGCGACCGAAAAAGGAGAAGGTGACAAAGATGGAGAGAGAGAGAGAGAGAGAGAGAGCGGATCGGCCAACTTCGTGTACTTCGCATCATGGACCTCCCTGTCTCTTTATGCTTCCCTTTTTATATCAAGAGAACTATCTTTGGAAGATGTTACATGGGTTGGCTCATGCTCTTTTTATGCAAGAACATTGAATTTGTGGACGGTGTTGGTGGAATCGACCTTTCGATCGATGGACAGAATAATAATCTTTAACGCAATAAGTGTTGATTGATTGACAACCATGCTAAGCTAAACAATAGCCTGTTTGGCAGATATTACTTCCAAATTTGGTGACAACAAAAGAATACTTTCTTTATTTGCTATAAAAGACTCATCTTGTAAATGTAATAGAAAAGTCCAGGCGCCAGCAAAATTGTGTGAAAGCTCAGTTTAATAATGTAATTCAAGAATTGATGGGTTTCATCGGTACTTTCGAGCTTTTGATGTCTCAAAACTCTATCCGAATTGAAGAGTCGAATGCAGCTAATAGGAAAGTTAGAGAAAGGAAAAAGATGTACGTATACATCGGTAAACATAGGGGCTGTTTGGTTGAGCATTCCCAAGGGGCTTTGGGCCCCCAAAGCCCCTTGGGGGAAAATTTTGGTGTTTGGTAATATTTTTGAGAGCTCATTTGCCCAAGTATGAGCATTCTGAATGCTCAATGCTCAAAGCTGGGGAGGGGGAGCATTGAGCATTCGGCATTTGGGAAATACCACGCCTCTTTGTTCATCTCTCTTCCCCCATTGTTTTCTTCTTCTTCTTCTTGGCCACCGGGCTTCTCTAGCAGCCACCGCTGCCGCCGCCGCCTGAGGGTCTTGCGTCGCCGGTGACCACCGTGCGGGGGTGGCGCGACGCGCAACCCAGGCGACGCCGCCTGAGGTTCGTGCGACCTCAGGCGACGCCGCCTGAGGTTCGCGCGGCCTCAGGCGGCAACACGCGACCCAGGCAATGCGGATCTCAGGCGGCATGCGAACCAGGCGTGCCGCCTAAGGTTCGCACGACCTCACCGGATGCCGGCTTCCCTCCGCCATGCGCGGCCGGAATGAACTGGCATCATCGGAACGTGCAATGCATGTCCCGATTCGGGCCCAAGGCGCGTGCGACACACACGCACAGTACTGACGCTTGCACGTGGGACGCACGTGCGTCGCCGCCTGAGGTCATGTGAACCTTAGGTGGCGTCGCCTGGTTCGCGACCTCAAGCGGCGTCGCCTTAGGTCCGCGCAACCTCAAGCTGCCAGATCTGGCGGTCTGGAGGCAAGATCTGGCCGGCAATCTGGAGGCTAGATCTGGCTGCCAGACGGCCAGATCTGGCCGTCCGGCACCGCCAGCCGCCGGATTTGATTTTTAGAATTTTTTTTAAATTAAAAGCAAAAACCCATTTGTAATAAGTTTTACCAAACGGTATTTTTACACAAGTCACTTTTCAATGCGTAATTTGCCGAACGCCCGAGCATTCCCGAAAACCCCTTTACCCTAAAGATATTTGCATTTGGCCAAAGGCATTCCCCCAAAATTGAACCAAATAATTTGTTTGGCCTTTCAAATTAAAAAGATCATTTGGACGATAAAAGAACATAATCAACCGTTACTATCAATTGAAAGGGTTTCCTACCCCTACATGCATGTCAATGGAATATGCAAAAACTTGATATTATAATATATAGACACACACACGTCACTGTGTATGGATGTATGCTAGATGAATTCCGGTGTGAAGCTTAGGTGAAATTGCAATTAGCAATCAGAGTTGTTCCAAATCATCGGGCTTTTCAGAAACTTCTAAATCTATTATATGATAGTCAATTCAATTTTAAATATTTAAATTGTACCAATTTAATCATAAACCTTGTAGTTGTGCCAATTTAGCCATAATAATATGCTATTTAGTCATTTTGGCAAATTTTGATCGGAAATTTCTAAAGTAGTGATCAAGTTAGCACTAGTTATCCAACATGGTATGTTAGACGCTAATTAGCCCATTTTTACAATTTTTAAAATTTTTATGATTTTTTTCTTTTTTCCTTTTCTTTTCTTTTTCTATTTTATCTTTCCCTTTTTCCCTCCTTCGACCATCACCAAGCCTCATTAATGGTCGGTGACCTCCACCGACCTCAAGCGAGAGCCGCCCTTGCCTAGGTAAACGAGGCCAACCTTTGCGCAAATTGAGCCTATGTGTTTAGATAATTACTTGGTTTGCTTGCAGAAACTTGTTAGAATGCTTAAATTGCATCTATATAAATCGCATATGACTCTCGGAATCCATAAGACACAAAATTTTTTAACAAACGTGATCACAACAGTCTATACAAAAGAAAACTAACAAAATAGTGATTAATTATTAAGAGGACCACGCTATTCTTGGTCTTCTAGATAGTGTGATTGCGTCTAATATCAAAAAATTGTCCAAAGAATTCTAAACCCATTTCACGATGGCCAATTCATTCATAAACTTCTAATCGTGCTAATTTAATCATAAAACTTTTGACAATTTGTCAATTCAATTTTAAACATTTTAATTATGCCAATTTAATTCTAAATTTTTTAACAAAGAACCAATATAATTCTTTTGGTTAATACTGACTGGAAATTGTTGACTTAGCAATCTAGTCAACGTTAGTCTTCTTCGTAAATATTTTTTAAATTTTTATAACTTTTTTAGTAACTTATTATTGATTTTTTTCATTTTTTTTAATTGGTTCAAAGGGTCGACGAGGCTACTGCCACTGGACAAGAGCTAGCAACCCCCAATCAGCCTCTAGGTAAGGGCTGTGAAGCCCTCATTAGCCATAAGTGAGGGTCACTACCCTTGTGGTATCTAGTAAGGGCTTGCGAGCCACAACAAGGGTGTTGTAGCCCTTGCACACTATTGTTATGGCTGATGATGACTCATAAGCCCTCGCTCTGGCCCTCCTTGCCTACCCTTATTGTGGCCCACAAAGATTGTAGCTTCCTTATTAAATTGGTAAATTCACAAAGGGTTTAAGACTTAATTAGCATAGTAAAAAAGTTTTTTTACTGAATTGGCTGTCATACAATAAATGTAAGACTTTTTGGATAATTTTCTCTATTTAATTTTGACTTTATGAAAAGAATTGAACGTGCATCCAAACAGAATATCTCATTTTTCTATTTTTTTCAAAACTTCAGTCCATTCTTTGATATTGCCTATGGGCACCACGTAGGCAAAAGGGTTACGTAGATGGGATGAGAATGACCAAGTCCGGTCTCAATTTTCCTGAAATTCAACGTTGGTGGCTAGCCGTGGCCATGGTACAACAAAGTGAACTTGGTCAACGAAAACATTCCCCCAGTACGGTCAACGAACTGTGGCCAGTACACCGGTGAGTCCCCATGAATTGTCCTAAAGATCCTACCTTTGTACGCATGGACGTTTCCCGTGCCCGTGGGAGGCAGAAGAAGAAAGTCCTGGGTCGTGTTCTAGAAGCGAAAGAGGCGCTGCATGAACGTCAAGATGAAAAGGCCGTTTCAACTGCATACAAGAAACGTCAAGATGAAAAGGCCGTTTCATACCACAAGATAGTCCTCTCATATCATTGATTAATCTTGACTTGACATTGTTCCTTGTTCAGTATTTGCATCTCGTCACTCGAGTGTATCGAGATTGTTCCTTTCAAATGCCTGAAGCAGCTTCTTCTACAACAGCTCTCCGGCATCAAATGCTGAAGGATTTTCGACTGTGCTACCCTCATTTCATACTCATCGTTCGGTTAAATTCCCACGTCACATCTTCGCGAGGGTTGGCTGGCCTAATTTCAAAAGCTACATTTTTCTTCGAGATAGAGCGGCGACCTTTGATCGTGCAAAGTATCACACGCACTCTCTCTACCTTTGGAAATTGAATTGTCTCAATCGGCACTCAATGTTTAACTACTACTGGTTCACCTGCTAGACCTAACCAAGTAAACATTTCGCCAACGTTGAATTTGTACACACCATAGTTCAATTATATTCTTTATAGGGTGTAAATGTTCTTGACTGCTGGGTACCAAGCTATGCCTTTGCATCTGACTGCTTCATTTTGCACCTATCTTTGGCTCCTTGACCGTGTAATTTTACACTACCGCCAAGATCTGACATTAACATCCCTCATTTGCATTCCTACAACTGGGCAAGATAAATGGACCCCAAGATGATGCCTTTGTACAACAGACATTTGATCCAAAAGCTACCAGATTAGAAGACAACCAGAACCTAGCAATCCAAAATTACGCCATGCACCACCAGACATCCAAAAGAACTAGAGAACCAACATTTCCTTTTCGTTTGGTACTTTTCCATATGTACTGATGAAAGCTAAAGATTGCACATGTACGTGAATTTGAAGCCCAAACTCAGTGCCTCCGATTGCTCTGCACCTCATGTAATATGGGGCTTGTATCCCTAATGTTGCCACTTGAAGTTTCCATTCCACGTTGCGCATCAATATGAACACTCTCGAGCTCCGAGTGCTGTACCCTCAGATGGTTTGTGCTTGTCGATGACTGAAGGCCATTCCGAGATTCTGCCAACATCTGAAAGTAAGCATGAGGCCCCCAACCTGCAGTTAAACATAGACAATCATGGACATAAGCAGATGTCTCTCTACAGTAACATGAACCCTTATAATCTGATGACAACATTAATGCAGAGCAATTCCTGACACTCTGATTGAAACTCTTAGTTCTGCCCTGTTGTTCTAAAAAGGAAGACATGAACAGCAATTGAGGATCAAGGCAGCAGCCAACTAATTTGGAAAACGATCTATGTTCATAAGTGTATGAGCAGAAGGAATTAAAAGTATGGTTTTGCAGCATTGTAAGCAAAAGACTTCCATTTATCATGATCTAGTCTACTACAGATATCAATTGGAAACGATGCTTTTGCATAATTCAGCTAAATCAACTGTTTATCATAGGAAATCCAATATCATATACTAAATCAAAGGGAAGAGGCCACCAAAAGCACCAAACCATGTTGCTGCGATACATTTACCCTACACTTTTCTCTGTTTCTTTTTTCCCCTTTCTGGTGACATAAAAAATTCCGAACTATACTCATTGAAATACATTTACCTTGAACTTTTTTCTTGTGACATAAAAAACCCCAAACTTGTACTATGCGACAAATTTAACTTCAGTCAAGGTTCTGTTAGATGATTTTTCAGCCAAAACAGCATAGTTTTTATTTCACTTACTGTGCCCTGTCGACACATTTGCTTTCCGGAGTTAAATGTAGGCAGATGTTTAACAGTGCTCGTTGACAGAACCTTGACAAAGGGTATATGTGTCACGAAAAAAAGTTCAAGATAAATATGTCATTGTCACGAAAAAGGGTTCAAGATAAATATGTCACAGCAGGGCATAGGTTGGGGACTTTGGTGTCTTTTGCTCTAAATTAAATTACTGAAATCTACCAAGTTCTCAGATAATTGCAGAGAAATTGAGACACAAATCAGTAAAAAATTCTGCTCAAAAGGGCATTTAAATCCCAAGGCACTAACAGAAAGACAAAAGTATAATGCTGCTAGCTAGGCAAGATGTAAATGGAAAGAAAGAAAAAAAAAATCCATAGGTCACTCAAGTGTTCATGAAAGTAGAAAAGCTGGACACGAATTCTGAAAAGCTTCCATAGGGTTTAAAATGGAGACCAATCAAGAAAACAGTTTTCATTAGACATCAATTGTACATAAACATGTATGGCACTCCTTTTGTTTTTTTCCTTCTTTTGTTGCGCAGAAAACAAGAATTTCACTTTAAAGGAATAATATGCTAAGAAGAAACAAATAAGCTACCACTTTTAATAAAGTATAATGAAATCTTCATGTCATATGACTTTCCTTTTCCTCAGCATAACCAAACAGTACTCGCAGCTTACCGAAAAAAGAGTACATTCCCGTAGGCATCCGTGTGTTTTCCATCACAAAAGAAAAGGTTATTTAGGAAAGATTAGACGATTTCAGAAAAAGAATAAAGAGAGTACCATCTAGATCATATGGAGGTGGAAAGAACTGCAAATAGCAAAATGAAGCAACGATTGTCCCTGTATGGATTAAAATGAGTGGTCACTTGTTTAAGTAGATGACTGGTACTGCAACAATTGAAAAAAATTCAATCAAAGTTGAAAACAAACCTAGAAGAGCCCCAGCAAATACATCTTGCCAATGATGCCAATAGTCGTCAACTCGAGAAATTCCTACAAGAGCTGCTGCAAGTAAAGGGAGGAAAACAATACAAAGCTTCGCAACATGGCCTTGACGATCGAACACCCTGATTTTCCCTGACAAGTACAATGCAAGAAAACCCAGTCCAGCAAAGGACCCTGCCAAACCAGAGATCCCTCAAAATGAATCATGTCACAAAAAGGAGATATAATCATTTGCAAAATCAACATAGTAACATTCTAAATCTGATTTAATCTGCGTACATGCCATTTGTTTACCTTCTAGTGTATTGTACTTTAATGACATGTCAATTACGTTTAAAGTCAATCAATCAACAATTCATTTATTACATTTTGCAAATTTCCCTAATAAATTTGGTAGTTGGTAGTTTTTCAGTAATTTGAAAATTGGATAATTTCATAACCTGGTCAGCAGATTTAATCAGGTCATCAAAGTTGACTGGTCCTTCTAGATTTTGACTTTCTCTGGATGAGGAGATGTATTAACTCAAAAAGGTACCCAGTTCCCTATCATTGCTGTACAATGTTTGACCACTGATGATTAAAAAAGAATCATGCTCCTAGGAAAGCAGGTCAGCATCTTGAATCAAGTAATCTTTTTCTTGCCATTAGGAGTAAACTGTCCAGAAACTTGATTCTTCTATGATGTCCTTGTCTTCATTGTGAAGACTTACAAATAGTGCAATGGCTTGCATAAACTGACAACATGCGAATATAGAAACCTGCTGGACATCTCTTTAGCCAATTCTATTGTCACAGCCAACGGAATGGATCACCTTGAGAACTCTCGCATAGAGCCTCTATTTGCATTCAATTTAATTTTGCAAAATTCAAAGCATTCTAAATTAAAAAAAAAAAAAAAAATCAGAATGAACAAAATGATCACAATTTGACTATTTCATTGAGTTTTTGTTCTTAAAAAAAAAAAAAACTGGATCACTTCTTAAGCAATCAAATGAGCAGATATTGCAATTTCCAATGCACTAGCTACCCTCATAGCTACACTCGTGATATGCACATTCGATGCTCTAAAAGTCGAATATTTTGTCATTAAGTATGTTTAACAAGTGCCCTTGTTAACAAGACCTTTCAATTTTGACTAGACATGCTCAACTACCATCAAACTTGGCATTAAGTAAAAAAAAGGCAAAGTAAATACTATTACGTTGTCATTCTATCTTCTTAGGTTTCTGTCATCCATAATCTGATTTAAGATCTTGTAGGGTACACATTGCTTGGAATCAGTTTCTTTAAAGTACATAATTTACCCACGCCAGTCCATGTCATACTCTGCATATAGACAAATTCAAAGTTTCCAGGCCATCTGTAAACTTCAGTCAATAATATATTCAAACAATAGATTTCTTTTAGATGCTTACCTGAGGTATGCCCGCTTGGAAAACTTTTATATCCTTCTTTAATGACAGTCTTATCTCCAGTACAAATCACATCCAGTGTGACAGGGTCAAACACCTGCAGGTGGCACAGATCATTTTTCATTCTTTGTATGTTCAAAGATCTTAGCACTATCTAGAAATGGCAACATGACAGACAAGTTGAAACATCATTTGCAAAGGAAATGTGAAAAATTCATAGGTGCAAGCTTTTCTTTAGATCTTACCCCTTTACCATCAGGAAAACAACGCCAGAAAAAATCTGGTCGAGGTCGGCCAACAGCATCTTTGATTGCATCAGTTATAACTGCAGTGATAAGCACAGAATATAGAAGACCTGGACAAGGTCAAATAGAATAGTTACCTTTGGACATGATATTCACACACATGCATTAGCAAAAAGTCACATAGATTAAAAGGATTTACCCAATAAGGCATGGTGCAGGTCATAAACATTCTTTCTGATGAAGTAGTAGATGAGAATTACAACAAACGGCAGCAATATTGCGATAATCTGTGATAATTAACTAATTAGTACAAATAAATGAGTAACTTTTACTTCATGTGAACTTTGTTTGACATGTGTTTTGTTTATTTACATACCGGAACAGCCCAGAAGGGAACAGTATTATCCTGCAGAGGGTACCTCAGGTCTGTCATCATCTCCTCTCCAACAAAACGATGAAATGGCTCTATGACGTTCAATATAATCTCCATTACCACAAGAAGAAAGAGGATCAACCAGTCATGCATGTGTACTCTTGCCACTTTGATTCCATGGGACCTGACCGTGTGACAACCCAACTGGATCTCCGGCATCTTTAACTCTTTGTTTAAAATGTTTATTGCTGACGATAGATATATATACAAAAAAAAAAGAAAAAAGAAAAAGAAAAAGAATTATGAGAGCCTGACAAAGCGATTAAACAAGTGCATGCAAATGCTCAGTAGAAGATAAAGGAGTTTACACGAGAAAAGCAAAGTCAGCAATGGCAACCAGTAATAACCACAGGGTAATTCAGTATCCAAATGAATTGATGAAAATACTGTAAAGCGGTACAAAAAAAGAAGCAAAGCATCAATAGAAGTCAGGATCCTGAAGTTTAATTAAAAAGATAAATAAATAAAAAATTTGAAAGGGAAGCATCACATCAATATATAGTGAGATTACACATAGACATCACACTACCATGACAAAGAAACCCCTACATTACTAGACAACTCTCCTTCTTTTCTACGACTTCCTCCATCACCAGTAATAGAAAACTTGGATTTACTGCCATTGAAAAACAAGGTTCTGTAAAAAGATAAGGACTTGAGTTTCAAATCCCATCTGTCCATACAAAACATCTTGAAGAATGACAGAACGTGAAAAGAGTACCTGCCTACAATAAAACAGCAATACAATGGCAACTCCAGATCAAATCAGTAAGCACGCATGAAAAGCATAAGCTCAAAACAGAACAGATGAACCAAACCTGAAAATCAATCTAGAAAGAAAAACTATACATGTATAACACATTATGAGAGAAAAACCTCTCCCATCATTCCCATCCACTATGGCAAAGGAGTAAGGACTTGAGTCAAAACAACAAAAAGCAGTAATTTGCAGACTAACGCAAAATCAGATGCACAAGAAAGCAGATACATATAAGAAATACTGCAGAGGCCATACATTGGACTCAATTATTAAAATGGTTTAAGCAAGACTTTAATACATCTAATACACCAGGGCCAAACCCAACATCATGCATGCCAGACATGACACCAATGATGATGTTTCCCAAAGCACTAGACTAAAAACGTAGGCGACTGGCAAAGGACATCACAAGTTTAACTTCTTCAGGAAGATAAAAGCAAGATTAGACAATAGCAGTGATTTCAGCCATCACTTTAGCAATTTCTCCAAGTAGTTCAGCAGCTTTACTAACATTACCAGCCCATGGATTGGCAAGAGAACTCATCATGACTTTGAATGGAAAGTCAAAATTCAAACAAGAGCACTCCTACCAGCCTCATGCGGGTCAAAGATCTACAAGGAAACTCCAAAAGCTAAGACAGAAAAAATAAGAGAAAATAAGATAGACAAGGTCACAAGTCACCATGCTTAAACAAATGCTCATGATTTTCGCAAACAAGCGCTAAAAGAAGATTACAGCAGGTTGAACATGCACGGCCGAACCAGTTCAGACAATACAAAAAGAAAAAATTCATCCTTGTTACGAGCCCATTAGCTGCATAAGCGAAGGAACAAAGAACAAAACATACAATCTCTACAATTTCCTTCCACTAAAAAAAGAAAATCTCTACAATTTCCAGGGCGAACATGAAGCTGCATTCAAAAATTGTATTTCAACAACTACAGGGAAATCCTGCACCGGCCCAGTTAAAAGAATGCACATGCAGCACCAATCTCCAGAAGAGCAAAACAATCACTCTATTCGTTCCTGAAAGGAAAGGTGACGCATCGATTTCTAACAGCCTTGCATCTCCTCAAATCTAACTAAAAGCCAACTAAAGGGCACTTCTGCACCGGCCCAGATAACCCAAGAGCCGTTTCCAAGATAGAAAAAACCTGACGGAGGAGGGGGAGGAGGAGGACGCGAGCGGAAGCAGAGCGGAATACCTGAAACTCGGAGACGTTGCTCGTCGGGGGAGGAGGACAAGAAGAAGAAGCGCGTGAGCTTTGGGGTGTCGGAAGAGCTCGCCGGAGATTCCTGAAAAGGACTACACAAAGACGCGAGGCCCTACTCGTAGCGTCGCAGGCGGCCCAGACGAGGACGAGGGTCGCACCAAGACGCCATCTTTTTTCCAAAAAGAAGAGGCCAAAGCCAAACGGCAGCACGTCAAAGGTAGCTTTTTTATCGCCGTTTTTCTGCTACACGGAGCAGAGCAAAGCAGACACCAAATTCAAAAAAATCGCTGTGTCTGGGATGGGTGGCGTCGGTCGGTGGTAGGTTTTGAATTAGAGCCTGGTCTTATTTGGAGAAAAAAGGAAAGTGACGATGAACAGCTAAGGGTGAGTATTTACTGTGAGAGATTCTCTTTCCCTTTAAAGCCAAAAAATCAACCTTGGCTCGCATGTATGGTTTGCTCAGCGATGGAAAGTGTTCTTACGTGCCAGCTTGCATCACCATCACCCGCAAGAAAATTGCTTCAATGGTCACTAATTCTAGCTCTACACGAAACGTTACCCCACGATCAATGGGCGACGTTTGCTCTTCGATGGAGATCTTGATCAATAAATATCAGAGTCAAAAAAAATGGGCCAGGTCTCCTCTTTCTTCCACCCGAAATCGGAGTTGAAATCGCAGCACGGGTCAAATCAAGGAGTAGCCAATTAATGAGGACTGCGCTCACGCCCGACCAGACATGGATATCATCTTCATTATGTAGTAAGGTGACGATCCCACATTCCTTCCTGCTCGAGAAGTCATTTTCCACTGTCCCACTCGCGTCTTTGACCCTCGCGGCGGCTTTTGCGTATAATCAAAACTCTTCCTTAATATTGAAACCGGGTTCTGCTAGGTGTCGGCTGCTTCGTTAGTCAATTTAGATCGAATTCAATCTTGGAACCGATACTGAAGACTTCTCGACAGATTGTCGATTCTGTCTCGGAGCTGTGAATGGATTCAAGGCATCGGTTTAAAGAAATGGTGAGGAGACCCCGCCACGGAGCTACCCGCGATGCTTCCTGACTGAGAGAGCTAACCCGGCCTCATCGAAGTTGTCGATGTGAATTCGAATGTGAAGAACGGAAATGGGATTCAATTGCTTTAAGATGCTGAGGAAGCATCATGTATTGAATAAAGGGAAAACGATACCGATGATCCCTAAATTTTGTCCCAAAATATAGCATGATCCTTATTTCTTTAAATTATTTAATATAGTCTTTGAACTTCTAATATATGTTCAATTAAACTGTATGAAAACATTTAATATTGTTTATGAACTTAAGTTAATGGAAGGATAATACTAAATATTTTTACATAACTCAGGGACTAAAGTTAATATATTTTAAGAGTTTTGGATCACATTGCACATTTAGATAAAATTTAGGAAGTATATTAAACAAACTAAAAGTTCATGGATCACATCACACATCAGATTAAAATTTAATGACAATTTATGTCATTATCCCTTGAATAAAAGTGATAATAACATTCTTTGAACTTTAAGTGATTATTGCAGATTAGGAAATTTGGAGCATAGCGCATCCGATTGTCGTGGCTTGGTCCACATACTCTCTATCTCTTTTGGTCTATAGTATGAATAGAGAGATGATAAATACATAAATAAAGATCGGCTTAAAGAACTAACGTGCTATGTGATGTGTTGGATCGTAAATGAGTGTTTAAATAAGTGGACCATTGTCGATACCTGCTGCGAGAAGCCTATGAAATTACTTAGTTATATTAATCTGTGGAGAGATTCTTTGCTTCTCCGGTCAGTTGTGGCTTTCCTTTCTTGGACACATGCCACCATAAAGGGAGGTGACAAAGGTGGAGAGAGAGATGAAAGTGGATGGACCAACTTCGTCTGCTTCGCATACTGGACCTCCCTGTCTCTTTATGCCTACCTTATAATATTAAGAGGACTATCTTATGAAGATGTTACATGGGTTGGTTCATGTTCCCTTTGTGCAAGAATATTATATTTGTTGACGGTGTTGATGGAATATAACTTAGTTGATTAATTGACATCCATGCCAAGTTAATAATGGCCTGTTTAGTGAATATTACTTTCCAATTTGGTGACAAAAGAATACTTCCTTCATTAACTGCAAAAATAACTCATTTTCTAAACAAAATAGAAAAGTCCTGACACCATCGAATTTATATGAAAGCTCGGTGTAAATTTATAAGTAATAGTTTTTATTGGTGTTTTAAACCTTTCAATGTCATGAATCTCTATATGAATCGGAAAGTCGAATGAAGCCAGTAGAAAAGGTAGAGAGAAAAGGATGATGTACATATACGCTTGTTAGAATAATTTATCTGGTTTTTCAAATTAAAAAGATTACTAGAACGATAAAAGAACATAATAAATTGGCACTATTGATTTAGCAAGGTGTTATACATGTCAATATTGAGTGTGCAATAAATTAGATTAGGGGGCGAGAAAATAATATATATAGATTGAAACTTTATAGAACTTGCATAGATTATAACATATACCTATACATATCATGGCATATGCGTGTGTACTCGATGAATTCCAATGTGAAGCGTGAGTGAAGTTGAAAAGAGAGAGGCACCGGCCTGGACCAATCCAATGGGCCTTGAATTAGTCATAGTTGGTCCAAATCAAGCCCATTAATTTCTCTGGCTTAAATACTCGAGGCTACGCATAATGACTTTCGAGAGAGCGTAACTCATTGCTCGGGCATCTTTTCCGAGCGATCATTATTTTGACTCCGCATGGCTTTCCAAGAGAAATCTTATGAAAAATAATAAATTTCAAGAAAATAGTGAGAAGAATGTAAGCTGTAATGTAATTCTTTAATATGAAAATTCAAAATAGGAGTTCTTTGATCTTTGTGAATTTCTCACAATGAAAGGGTTAAAGGTATATCTTTATTCATAGCAATACCATTGAAAATATTTGTTATTGAAAATAGAAGAGATGAATAAATTTGATTACTCTTCCTTAACTCACACTAAGCCGTTTGGTTGAGCATTCCCAAGGGGCTTTGGGCCCCCAAAGCCCCTTGGGGGAAAATTTTGGTGTTTAGCAATATTTTTGAAAGCTCCTTTGCCCAAATATGAGCATTCTGAATGCTCAATGCTCAAAGCTGGGGAGGGGCAGTATTCAGCATTCAGCATTTGGGAAATGCCACGCCTACTGTTCATCCCTCTTCCCCGTCATTCTCTCTTCCCCCATCGTCTTCTTCTTCTTCTTCCTGGCCACCGGGCTTCTCTGGCAGCCGCCTGAGGGTCGTGCGTCACCGGTGACCACCGTCTGGGGGTGGCGCGACGCGCAACCCAGGCGACGCGAACCTCAGGCGGCGTCGCCTGAGGTCGCGCGGACCCAGGCGACGCCGCCTAAGGTTCGTGTGGCCTCAGGCGGCGACGCGTGACCCAGGCAACGTGGACCTCAGGTGGCGTGCGAACCAGACGACGCCGCCTGAGGTTCGTGCAACCTCACCGGACGCCGACTTCCCTCCGCCATGCGCGGCTGGAATGAACCGGCATCATCGAAACGTGCAATGCACGTGCCGATTTGGGCCCAAGGCGTGTGCGACGCACGCGCGCAGTACTAACGCTTGCACGTGGGACGCACGTGGGACGCACGTGCGTCGCCACCTGAGGTCGTGCGAACCTCAGGCAGCATCACTTGGTTTGCGACCTCAGGTGGCGTCACTTGGTTCACGCGAAACCAGGAGACACCGCCTAAGGTCCGTGCGACCTTAGGCTGCCAGATCTGGCGGTCCGACGACTAGATTTGGCGATCTGGAGGCCAGATCTGGCCGTCCGGCACCGCCGGCCGTCGGATTTGATTTTCAGAATTTTTTTTTAAAAAAAAATTAAAAGCAAAAGCCCATTTATAATAAGTTTTGCCAAACGGTATTTTTACACAAGTCACTTTTCAATGCGTAATTTGCCAAACGCCCGAGCATTCCCGAAAACCCCTTTACCCTAAAGATATTTGCATTTGGCTAAAGGCATTCCCCCAAAGTTGAACCAAACAGGCCCAGGTGGAAAGGACTACATTTCATTTATGCATGTTATCAATAGCCTATAGGTGCTTTTCATCGAAGCGCATTTTCACTTTGCAAGAGTTGCGCCTTTTTGTAAGAACGATAACTTCCCAATAAAATTGTATATTTCATCCTTTTCATAGCCAATATGTTTTAACACTTATATAATTTATTAAACCGTTGATTACTAATATCATGTGAGTCAGAATTATTCTTACAAATAGAGCCATCGGAACATGTCTCTCGTTATTTCTTAATTCACAAGAAGTTTCTGTAGGCAAAACTTCGTGTGAGCGTAATTTGTCACTCAAGTTTTTGTTTTTTTTTTTTTTTTGGGGGGGAATTTGAACAAAGTCCTTGTCCACTAGGTTTTCCCAATATAGATAAAATGATCCTAATTCACTCTCTTCTTGAAATCAATCTCTAAGCGAGTGCTTTTCGCTATTATGATGAGTCAAGCCGTCCCACCAATAGCAAGGGAGATCATTCTTGAGCGTAATTTGTCGCTCAGATTTTTTTTTTTATTGGAAGGGCAATTTGTTTTTAAGTCTCCGTCCACTAGGTTTTCTCAATAAAAAAAAGTTCCTAACATAGATATAGTGGTCCTAGTTCGCTCTTTTCTTGAAATCAATCTCTAATCGAGTTGCTATCATGAGTCAAGCCGTCCCACCAATGGCAGGGGAGATCACTCCATTCCTGAAGATTAGCTGTCACAATAGAAGAAGCCTAAGCTCCACTCAGAAACAAATTTCGTTAGTGGTCCATGTACTTTGGAGCATCTTTCAATTCAACCCTAAAACTTTTGATATTTTTCAAAAATCTAGCGGGCGAAGCACAAACAGAGCTCAAGACGTCCCGTCAAATTACCTGCAACTTGATTTTCACGTTCGGTTCAAACTCAGCAATTAGATGAACCCATCTCGTCACGTGAAAAAAAAACTGGCCGAAGGAGAACAAGGGCTTCTTCCGGTCGGCACTGAATAAAGGGGGGTGAAGCGAATCGGGACGGGACCACTTCGTCCTCGTCAGCCAAATCTCAAAGGACCGTTTTGGTCAAGATATCGTCCCACTAGCGCTCGTCATATCTTCGGGGCCCCAAAAAGCGTAGGGAGGACAGACGAGTGAGAAAAGAAGAAGGGAGTTTTTTTCCTCCTCAAGACAATGATGTCCCCGGCTCCCTACGAGGGGCACTATCAGGGGGTCGCTTTAGGAAGTAGCTTAGGTTGCTTTTGCGTCCCTCTCACCCTCACTTGACCACTTGCACCCTCCATAATTGAGAGCGTAGAAAAATATCGTCGTTCGGGCGGGCTTGCTTGATGTTAAGCTACGGTGGTCCCGGGCAATTCGGATCCGCCTTATTAGGGCTCTGGAGTTGACTGTGCGCCAGTTCTGCCGTGCTCAATCCAGAGGTCGATGCTTAAGATTACGTATGGATGTATATTGGATGGTGTGCTTCCGTTCCTGCAACGCTTTGATTTAGTTAAAATCAGGTGATTACAAATGTTCTACGAATTTTGACGAGTGAAATTGGTGATGAGGTGGCCAACCTAGCTGTTGGGGAGGGGCGGTTCGTCGATGGCGAAGTGGCCAAGGTTGCTGGCGGCAGCAGGTACATAGGTTTTCTCCTTTTTCGATGAATGTAGTGGTTGGGTAGGTTGGCTTGCTGAAGTTTTGGATCCCATCAAGGTGAGATGGACAGCTAGTAGTCATGGGTCTTTTTCGTTTTTTTCACCGAGCAGGTACAAAATTAGGGAGAAATGTGCAAACCCACTTCAGCTTTGCAAATTGCATTTTGCATTCCTTCACTTCTAGGAATAATTGAGACAAATCTTCATGGCTGGAAAAATATCAAAATTGCCCCTAAGGAAGAATTGCAATCCTCTAAATCCCCTAAAAGCGTGGCCCCGTAAACTCCAGGAAGCTTGACGACGGCGACCTCAATATGGGGGTCATAATTTTCTTGGTCGGCCGTGTGATGGAGGGAGAGAGATGGCAAGTTGAATGGTGGACGAACATGATGGAAACATTTGAGACGACGGCTAGATCGAGACTTGGAAAGTGCATCTATTCAACTCAGAAAAGTCGCATGAGTATTTGAAAGAAGGAATTAGCAATTTGATTGATAAACTTACGTGTCGAACTTTTCTTGTTTTCGGAACTGACAACTAAGTATAGGAATATACGGGGAAAAGTGTCAGAAAATTTATAAACCTATTTTATTAGTACCAATTTAGATATAGATCTTTTGATCTTATGCCAATTTAGTCATTTCAGTAAATTTTAGCCGAATATTACTAACATGGATGCCGATCGACTTACGTGACACGATCGTTGCTGACGTGGATAACTTTTAACATTATTTTAATATTATTTTTTACAAATTTATTTACTTATTTTCTTTTTCCTTTTAATCTTTTTTTTTTTTCCTTCCTCCTCTTCCTCTAAGCCAATTATTGGACCTTGCCAGCCTTCAGCTAGCCTCACCAAGGTCTGGTGATCGGCTAGAGGAAGATGAAGGCAAAAAAAGGAAAAAGAATAGAATGGAATAAGTAAATAACCAAAAAAATATTAAAATATTATTAAAAGTTGTTTAAGTTAACGCTTGCCGTCCGACTAATGTCTACGTCAGTAATATTGAACCATAATTAGCCGAAAGAATTGAATTGACATTAGATCAAAATATTTATGATTAAATTAGCATCAATAAAAGCTTTATGATTAAATTGATATCAATACAATAGATCTAAGACTTTTCTAACACTTTCCCCAAAATAGGTGTGTGGAGATGCATTTTGGAAAGTAAAGCACGCAAAGTGATATTGAGATGATAACTTAAGGATGATGTTTCGAATCTTCCCATATAATTATATATAGAATCAAGCAAATATAGATGAAGTATGGACAGGCATGACTTGGGCGTGGCATAACACTTCTAAGCGACACAAGACTAAAGTAGAAAAATGATTGGTTATATCGCTTGAAAAAAATTGTTAATAAAAAATACTTTCATTGTTCACAACAATTTATACCTAATTATTTTTGTGGGCGATAAAAATATTTTTGATTAATTCATTTTAACAAAACAATAATTTTTTGGAAATTTCTTTTTCAAATTTTAAGTTTTTCGTGAAATAAACGCATCCATGTTTAGTTTGTTTCGCGAAAAATGAATTTTTGGAAAATATCTTACTAAAAATCTTATTATCGCTTGAAATAATTGACTAATGAAGAAATGTATTCATTGTCGATAATAATTTTATATCTAAACATTTTCGTAAATGATGAGAATATATTTCATTTATTCATTTTTTTGTAAGCAATATGCGATTTATTTTTTGGGAAGTTATTTATTAAATCATTTAGTTTGTAAGTGAATCTTGTTTTTGCATTGAAACATGAACTTCAGTTGCACAGGCCAAACGGTTTCCATGGTGATGGTGCTCATGGCGGTCCCTTTGGCGGTCGACTTGACGAAGCGGTAAGTAGTAGGGTTCTTGCAAGACCTATTTGTATGGTGAGATTAGTTCATGGAGTTGCTGGGGGACCGCGGCCCGAAGTAATGATAAATATTCGCAGTGAGCAGGACCAAGGTCTTGACGTAGACGAGAATGGCAGAGTGCATAAGTTGCAGCAACATAGAGCCACGATGGCAAATGGAGAATTTTACATCCCAAATTTTTGTGATCGTGGTAAGTTGGGGAAAATTGTCCAAAAAGTCCTAAATCTATTGTATTTTTACTAATTCAGTCATAAACCTTTTAACTTTACCAATTAAGTTTTAAACTTTTTCACTTCTGGCTGATTTAGTCCATCCGGTTAATTTTGGTTGGAAAATGCTTATGTGGACAGCGGTGCCACGTTGGACCGCTAGTGCTAATGTGAACAATTTTTAATACTATTTTAACATTTTTTTGAATTTTTTGAATTTTTTTCTTTTCTTTTTGGCTTTTTTCTTTCATTTTCTGGTGGCCAACCACTAGCCACAGCTTGCCTGCTGGCCTCACCCGCCACAAGCGAGGCCCAACCAGGTGAGGAGGAGCCTCGGTGAGGGGAGCCCTCGCCTAGGCACGGCTCGGCAAGGGTTGCCTGGGCGAGGCCAATCCTCACCCAGGCCAGGGCGAGGGCCGGCCTCACCAGATCTGGCGAGGGGAGCCCTCGCCCAAGCGAGCATTGGCCTCGCATAGACCAAATCTAGCGAGTCGAGGGTGAGGTGAGAGGACTCGAGCGAAGAGATGGAGGGACGAAGACGATGATAGTGGCGGCGGCGGCGATGGTGATGACAACGTGGTTTGGGCCTAAGTTCACGACATCGGTGGCCGGCCATCGGAAAAGGAAAGAAAAAGTCAAAAAGAAAAGAAAGAGGAGAAAAAAAGGAGGAAAAAACAAAAATAAAAGAATTCAAAAAAATATTAAAATAGTATCAAAAATTATCCACGTCAGCACTAGTGGTCTAATGTGGCACCATCGGTGTCCACGTCAATATGTTCCAGCCAAAATTAGCCGGATGAACTGAATCGGCCAAAAATGAAAAGGTTTAAGATTAAATTGACAAAATTAAAAGGTTTAGGACTAAATTGGCAAAAGTGCAATAGGTTTAGGACTTTTTGGATAATTTTCCCGACAAGTTTGCCCTCTCACGTTTCGATATTTTGTAACGTGGCCCTTTGAATTTTTAAAATCAACAATATGTCACCTAGCGTTCACTCTAACCAACTTTTTATCACCTATTCGACCGCATGTTTGCACTTGATTAGTTATCGAAGGCAAATTGGTCATGTATCATCTACATAAGTTAGTAAAAAATAGGGACTATTCAAAAATATATTTTGAGCTTATATAACAATGTGCATTTGCCAATCGTATTGCTGAGATATACATGCTAGTTGTGTCAAAAAAGCCCCACGTCAGGGATGTAAAGCGGTTAATATATTTCATTCAGCCTATAACTCATTAGTTCAAGTTTTTGAGGGAAGATGGATGGCGGGCTTGAATTTGGGCTCTCTTTCGAGAATTTCCTTAGACGAATTCAAGTTCATCCTAGAACTTTAGTTACCTGCTCTCACATGTAATATATTTCAATTGATCTCCAAGAAAAATCCGGTCAAAGCTACACGAGACATATTGCACCATGCAACGACCCTATAAACTTAATGACAAGTATCCTAATTTGAGTTAAACAGGTCAATCAATGTTAACATATATGTCTTCTTGTCATGAGAAGGTTGAGTAACTTATGGACAATTTAGTTTATGTTGGATAAGGGTGAGTATTGATTCAGAGTTGACCCTAGACAAACTTTGGATTAGCCCAACCTTATCAATTTTGATTTGGTTTCTAGGAGAACTAGGTCAATCTTTGATCCTGAGACCCGTGGACCCTGCACTGTGCAAATTGGTCCTTGGTCCTAAGAATTTATGATTGGTCAAACCATGTAGATATTATATATTATACATGTTATATATTTAATACGCTAAATATAATATTCTTTTATCATTCTAAAGTCTATAACCCCAACATTAATGGTGTTAACGAGTCCTTCTCCTCTAGCATTATGTTCTGTCCACTTCTTTCTCTTTTATCTTTGCCAAGTAAATCCAAAAGAATTAAGGCCTAATTAGAAGTTTCGAAACCCTCTTCTTGAGTAACACTCAACGCTTGCCCCGCTTCTACTCGTTGCTCATGGCTCACCCTGCTCTGCATGTCGCTTGCTTGCCGCTTGCCTTGCTCTCACATGTTGCTCATTGCTTGCCTTTGTAAATCCGAAAGAATAAAGCCCTAATTAGAAATTTACGGCCTGTTTGTTTATGTTTCTTTTTTTTGTTTATAAACACAATTCCTTTTTTTTGTTCCGAGGAACAAAAAAAGAACATAAATGCGTTTGTTTGTGTTTTTGTTCCAAATCTATTTTTTTGTCCTGGGAACACATTTGGAACAGAAACAAGAAGCAAAAAAAATGTGTTTCTTGTTTTTGAAACAATTTTTAAGAACAGATTTTCTCTTTTCTCTTTTTTATTTCTTCTTCTTTTCTTTTTCTTTTTTCTTTGGCCAGTCGCCGGCCTCAATCATGGCCAGCAATCGGCCGTCTAGGGTCAGTGACGCCGTCCAGGGCCGGCGACCTCGCCGGAGCGTCGCTGGCCCTTGGCGAGGCTCGGCCTCGCCTTGGTTGGTCGAGTTCGAGCTCACCCGCATTTAGCAAGGCCGAGCTTGCCCAGCCACTAGCGAGGCTCGGCGTCATCGAGCCACCGCCAAGGGACCTTGTGCCGACCCGACGAGGCTTGGCCTCGCCTTGGCCGGGCGAGCTCGAGCTCGCCTAGGCCGGCGAGGCTCGGCCTCGCCCGCCCACGGTGAGGCTCGGCCGGCCGGGGCTGGTGAGCCTCGCCGTGGCCGGGTGAGGCCATCGGTCAAAAGAAGAAAAAAGAAAAAAGGAAAAAGAAAAAGAAAAAAAGGAAAAATAAGAAAGAAAATAGGAAAAATAAAATAAAATAAAAATATTTAAAAATTAAGAGAAATAAAAAATTACACAAGTTTATCAAATGTGTTTGTGTTCTTTTTCTATTTCGGAACAAATTTACCAAACGCGCTTTTCCGGTCAAAAATTATTCTCTGAGCAAAAATACTTTTTTTCTATTTATGTTTCCTAGAACAATTTTTGAATAGAAACACAAACAAACACACGTTTAGAAACCCTCTTCTTGAGCAACACTCGATGCTCACCCTTCTCCTACTCGTTGCTTATAGCTCACCCCACTCTTGCATGTCGCTCGCTTGCCGCTTGCCCCACTCTCGCATGTTGCTCACTACTCGCCCTATTAATTTGAAAATCATAGGCTGCGAAAGGTCAATCAACATCACATCAACCTAAAAAGAACCCTATCAACATCACATCAACCTAAAAAGAACCCTTCTCAATGTCTGCTTCAAGTCATTAGTGTCATTCATTAATATTGGAACTTGGATGCTTATTTTTGTTTTAAGTATGATATCCACAATTCTCTTCATGGAGTGTTAGTAGTGTGGATCTGGTGTATAATTCTATATATTGAAAAGTTGTACTTTCTTTGTAATGGTAGATTTCTTCTAATGATTCAAAGGATACTAGATAGGGATTCACTTCTCTGATTGAAGAAAAAAGTAATGTGTAGATAATTATATTCCTCAAACTTTCTTACTCCATCGCGACAAAGTTTTTTTTTTTTTTTCTTTTAATAGTTTTGCTTTGAAATTCTCTCTAAATTGTAAAATTGTCATGCTAAGTATTGGATGAAGGTGCATGACTCAAGCTCATGTTACTTTTGGCCTTTTATATTTTTCACTCTACTTTTTCTTTCCTTTCAAATAGGAATTTACGAAATAGCGCTAGTTGGGCTCTGTGGAATTATATTGTTACGTTATCTACAATTCATATTAGATAGATACTGGCGTTTATAGTTTGTTTGAGCAATGCCACATTGTTGATGAATATGTAATTTCAAATGATAAGTTTGTCTTTTCAGGGAATACAAAAAATAAAATAAAAAATTTATTAGTTAGTCATGAGTTGATCTTAGAATAGGATCGGATCTATAGGTCAGTTTAGTCTTCAATCCCATGCTCAATAGGATTGGTCATCAATCTCATAAATTGAGGACCAGTACTATGTAAGTTGATATTTAGTTTAGGTATTAGATCAGTCAAATACTTCAACTTATACAATTATGTGTTGGGTAAGGGTCATGTCAAAGCCCACGACCAATCATAAGTAAATCTAGTATGATAGAAACGTCTGATTTCAATTATGATATTCGATTCTTGCAATCTTTAAAGAGGTAGAGTAAAAAATAAGAAATAAAGAATCTTGTCGGAAGAATTAGCTGACTGTAGCTCTTTTTAGTATGATAGAAACGTCTGATTTCAATTATGATATTTGATTCTTGCGATCTTTAAAGAGGTAGAGTAAAACTAAGAAATAGAGAATCCTGTCGGAAGAATTAGCTGGCCGTAGCTCTTCTTAGTTATTTTCATAATCACGCAATTTCTATACAAGGCATGTGCATCAATCATCATCATCATCCCGCGTCGAATTAATTCCGTACCCTTATATAATTAATTAAGTTTGCTCGAAAAAAAGAGAGAAAAAAAAAGGGAAAAAATCCCCAAAATAACGGAAGTACTCCCCGCAGAGTGGGCCACACCTGGTAAAAGCGCGCCAGCTGGAGCCAATCAGCGGGACAAGCTGTCAACCGTCGGGAGCCTGTTGACCGCCAACCGTTTTCGCCTCTCCCGTTGTATTTAACTGCCAAACCCCCCCTTCTTCCACTGAGCCCAACCCACTGCTGAGTCAAAACTTAAATTTTTAGACTATTATCCTAACGAAAATTAAAAAATTATTATTTCAGCATTATCCCCATAATTTATTACTTTCCCACCGCCCAGAAAAATAGTGGATCGATTTTTTAATTGCCGGAAAATGGAAATAAATTACCAAAAAAGAAAAAGAAAAAGAAAATCTTGAATCGAACCGTTAAAAAAAAAAAAAAAAATAGAGCACGGAGCCCCAGCCAGCTATGGCGAAGCTATAAGACCATCGCACCCCTCTCTCTCTCTCTCTCTCCCCGCTTTCGATCGTCTCGGAAACGCCGCGCGACGAGATGGCGGCGGCTGCGGCGGCGGCGGCCGGCGTGGCGCCCTCGCTCCCGCCGAAGCTGCGGCTCATGTGCAGCTACGGCGGCCACATCGTCCCCGCCCGCACGACAAGGCCCTCTGCTACGTCGGCGGCGACACCCGGATCGTCGTCGTCGGCGACCGCCAGCTGTCGTCCCTCGCCTCGCTCTCGTCCCACCTCGCCAAGACGCTGCTCGACGGCCGCCCCTTCGTCCTCAAGTACCAGCTCCCGAGCGAGGACCTCGACGCCCTCGTCACCGTGTCCACCGACGAGGACCTCGACAACATGATCGAGGAGTCGGTGAGCTCCTCCCTCAAGCACCCCCGCGTCAGGCTCTTCCTCTTCCCGTCGCCGTCGGCGGCGCCGGAGTCGTCGCGGTCGATCGGCCGCCTCCTCGAAGCCTCCGGGACGTCGGAGCACTGGTTCGTCGACGCTTTGAATGGCGCCGGCGCCGCTGGGCCGAACAAGGGGTTTTCGGATTCTGCTCTGGTCAATTGCTTGTTGGGGCTTGAAGATGGTGAGTCCGGATTGGAGAAGACTGCGAAGCAACCGCAGGAGGTGCAATCCGTTCCGGATTCGCCGATGCTGGCGACGTCGTCGTCTTTCGGTTCCACCTCCACTGCATCGTCGCACTCTGTGGTGAATTCGCCGCCGATACGGGTCCAATCAGAGTCGGAGGTGGCGCGGGATGAGAAGTTGGGGATTGAGGAGCAATTTGCGCTTATGGGGGTTGGATTTGGCGTTGGCCCAAAGCAAGACAATGGTTCTGTAGCAAGTTCAGCGCCTCTAACGCCTGCAACTTACGCTGATTGCATGCACCGGGTTTTCTCTGATGATGAGAGATCGGACCACGGTACGCCGGTGAATTCTCAGAAGTTGGGGACGCAGCAGCCTCAGCTGCAGTCGGTACCGCAGAATGTGCTTCTGAAGTCGCAGCAAAGTAGTGGAATAAATTCACCTTTGTCTGATTCGCTATCTAGGTACTCAAAAAATCGCCTAATATTGCTTCTCAGTTTGTTCTTGCTGCTTTTCGCTAACATCTCTGTATGCTTGCCAGTTGCTACTTGATTTTGGAGAAAAATGATTAGTCAGTGAGTAGGAAAAAATGTGGAATCAAAGCTAGACTGGATGGTCGATGAATTTGAACCGTTTGCTGTTTTGGAAATATAATAGAATCTGCATATTGTAGAAGTAGAAGCGGTACAATTGGACAATTGCATTTCTTTAGAGATTTTGCTGTAGAGTAGAGCCTTGTCTTATTATATCATGTTTAACTGGCAGTGCTTTCAGTTTGTTTCTTGAATTTCTGCTTGCTTAATTCTTGCTTGTATTAACTTTGTAGCGAGAGTACTTGGACAAACACGGTGTTCTTCCCAAATCCTGCAAATTATCAAGAGTTGATTGCACAAATGCCTCCTGCAACCAAAAGGAATTCTTCTAATCAGGACGATCAAAAGGTCAATACATCTGATCTGATGAGTCAGGTTCATTTAAGACAACAAATTGCTGATGGCCATCACTCGTTTCCCTCTCAATCTGATCAACGGCAGCATGAACACCATCCACCACTGCCACAGCAGCAATTTGTACAAGCTGCTTCGAATTTTATTCCTCTTCAACCCACTGGAGCGGCTCAATTAACTGCCTATTATTCTCAATATCCTCCTTCACATCAAAATTGCCAATATTATCACCCTCAGCCAAATCAGCAGTTTCCAGTGTATTATGTCAGAGCAGCGCATGATGTGGCTGTGCAGCAACCTAATATAAGTGAAGCTTCTGCTGCTGCAGCTGTACCTTCTAGCCAACCACAAATGCCTCACAACCTTGTAAGAGATTCTCCTGTTGCTAAACCTCACCAACAGTTTGCTGGTTACTCTCAAGTTCATCATCAATCTCGGTCATTTGTGGCTCCGGCCACTTATGGTTCTGAATACGCAGATCCCGCCACTGCGTGGAAGTACGGTGGCCAAACCATGGTACCAATGTTGTATTCTCATTATCAGCCAACTGTGGGATCCAATAACTTGCTGTTTTCAGAAGGTTCAACTCAGCACGCTGGTGACCAGATCAGGCAGCAGATGCAAGCGTCAAAGCCATTCTAGTCCACTTGCCTTGGTGGAATGGGTTTGCTGTGTATTCTAAAATGATCTGCCCTACTCTCTGCCCCTTAGTCGTCTTTTATATATTTTTGATATTGGTAATGAGGAGATGAATTCTTCTGTGTCCTTGGTATGTCTTATAGTCTGATATCATCATGAGTAATGAAGTTGGTCGAAGAGCATGTCGTGCAAACTGCAAAACTTGAGTTGTACTATGTCGGGGTTTACGGTTTATATGTATAGTCATCACATCTGTACAGTATGTTTCAATCTATGTGTGCAGGTTGTCTATCTCAATAATATAGTCTTAATGCTTGAAAATTATAATGGTTCTTGTGGAAATCCTTTGAACTAAGATAACTTAGCATTAAAGTACCATGAGATTATAACCATAATTCTATAATTTCATCTCTTATAGCACAATGCATGTACATCATCCCCATGATCTTGGTGTTTTCACATTTGCCTCTTTTAGCCAGCAAGTTGTCTCCATCTGCTCCTCCCTCTTAATCAAAGATGTAATTCACTCTTAAGTCTTGGCTGGAGATAGATATAATAGTCTGTCGACATCAACTCTGCCCAATGGCAGTGAAGCTTGGAACAAGAGCCAAGCCATAGGAAATAACTTCATTTGGTTGCAGACAGTAACAGAGAAAGATGGAAGAAATTTGTTTTGTTGACCTGAGCAGGCAATGTCGTTATACTGTTTGTTAATGTTTTTTTAAAAATTAATAACTGATTCATAAGCATCTTGCTGATTGTCAATTGATGTTCATTTTTCTACATATAAACTTAATTTCCATGTGTGTGTGTGTTTTTTCTCTTCTGGGTAGAAGTCACCAGCTCTATGATCAATAGGCAGTGATTGATTATCTTCTGCCAGGGGGTGGCATGTTCTCTTTTTCACGAACTGGTATCGTCAAATTTTTCCAGATAAAGGCTTGTGGTTTGTGAGCCCTGCCTTCATTTGTCCTTTGTCATGTCATGAACCAAATATGATTGTCATTGTTGACATTATCCATTCCTAACTGCGATTGCACTTTTTTGTGTCCAGATGGTTGCGATTGTGCTGAGAGGAAATAATGCAACTATTTAAAAGCCTTAATTGATTTCACTGAAATTTTATCGTTACTTATAGATTGATGACTCAGTTAAGGGTATGTTTACTCTGATTTCTCCATTCAAAAGGATGCCTTAATATATAACAGTCTCTTTCAAACACAAAACAACTTTTATGCTGACTGTAATTTTGATGCAAAGTAAGAAATAACAAGTTTCTTCATGGCCAAATGACAGTTGTTTGATTATTAGTTGGTGTGCGTGGAGAGACGTCTGTCTACACATAGATTTTGGTATGCTAAGGTTTATACTCTGGTAAGCTCTTGTCATGTACTCATAGAATAATGTTTGTTAGTCAGTGCATGACACCATGTAAGAAAGTATATATACCTTTTCTCTGATTCTTAAGTGACCTCGTATCCTCTCTTGCATTAGACTGATAATTTTTGTGTGCCATTGGATTTTCAGGTGGTTTACAAATTTCAGATGGTTAATCTAATATCGCTTCATGCTATCATCACTGCATTAGTCTGAGCAATCAACTTTAAATTTTTTTTGTGCATATGGGTGGTTCTTCTGAATATTCTTAACTTCATGTCATCTTCTCTGAGCAAAACGAGAAGTTGTTTTCTTTCTTTGAAAGATCAGATCCAAGTTTTAATGAGTGCTGATGGTATGTTTAACACAGCACAATATTCTTTGGCAATCTGAGGTTAATTGGATCATATCAATGATAGATTCTGGATCTACAGTTCATTGGATCCATGGCATCTGCTGGATCAAATGATGGATGTAACACATCTTCATTGTAAAAGTTACTGCGCCTCAGAGTTTCCAACTTTTTGTAGAATAAACAGCGGACCAAGAGTATGGAACCATAGGTGACTATTTACAGTATAAAGTCCGAGGGATACATGGTATGGCCATGAACTTGGACTGTTGGAGCGGAACTCCTTTACTGGCTAAAAATCAATCGAGTGAAGTTACGAACTTGACCTGAAATTGGTTTCGTGAATTTGGGTGGAGCGTTAGAGCAGAGACGTGAAAATCTTTTATCTTGTTCAGTTCTAGACCTTTTTGTTGCTCTTCATGTTCATTCAGAAGACGTCTCTTCTCGATGGGCAGGCAGAAATAGGACTGGGTTTTGCTGTCTCCGGGCGATGACTTTAAACGGTGAAATCTGGTGAACATGCCCTTAACAACATTATATCGTCGCTGTCTTTAACTCGCGGGAGAACTCAGAAAACCTGATAATTGTTTGCACAATACTTATTATATGAATGCCAGAAACAACACGCTGTTGTTGTCACTCGTCGGCAGATTTGTTGAGCTCTTATGTATGGACAGGTGCCTTGGGCTTTCCCTTCGGCCGGAGCAGAAGTTTTAAGGTTTTCAACACGACCTTTCCAGGCTCGAGCAAGAGCAATCTGCCATAGCATAATTCGATTGGTCTATTCTTTCCGGACGCTTGATGGTTATTCTCCTCCGATAAAAGAACGAAGTGGAAAGCACCTAATTGGATGCGACATATTATGTCGATTAATTCAAGTCCCTCTATCCTGAAGGGCCAGTTTCTGTTTCCTCACTAGCAATTCAATTTCAAGCTGAAGAGACTTGAGTGGTTGTCCCAATAAGAGGTTACAGTATCCGAACCGACTTCTACTTAAAATCACTTTGGCCATCCCCTGTTTTTACTTGGCTTTTTCTTCCTCTCTCTTGCTTTTTTGGCACGTAACTGGGGAGGAGCGGGAGAGGACAAAACACCATTCAATAATATGTCATGGGTCGACTTTTTCTTGTCTTCCATGTGTCCCTAAGCTGCACTTTACAGTTCCTGCATCGTTTGTGGCCAAATTACTCCCAGGAGCAGTGCTGGACAATATAAATAGGATTTGATACCGATGCCTCGTAACGTGAGCAGTTCTTGTGAGTACACAAATCATGGATCGAAATGCACCTGCTGGTTTTGTTTTCAACCCCTCAAGTTCTCACTCGATGTATTATCAAGACAAGAAGGGTAGCCAAATGATCGATCTGGGTCTTAGCCTGAGAACTCTGCAGTCTGACTCATGCGATGATGATCCATCTGGCGATTGTATGTTTAAGCTTGTTAATCGCTTTCTGTAGTTTTATGCTTTTCTCAGATTATTAGTTTTCTCATAATCTAACCCAGAAATTCTGGTGTTGTAGTAACGAGTTGTGCCGTTGAGGTTCTAGCCCACATAGGAAGAATCCGTCCAGGGACTTTAGTGATGTTACTGACGAAGATGAGAAAAGGAGAAGATAAGATAGAAGATTTAATCACAATATTAATGCAATGCAATCATCAGAATCTGCATCATGTATAGGTTAATCTTTAACTCAGGAAATTAATTCTGAGATGGTCGTAGTTGCTACCGTTTTTCCTCGTGTTAAGTAGTAGGATATAATGGATTACGATGCATTGATTTAGTTCACTTTCTGGTACATTATCTTAAGCAAAAGAAAACTGGCATGAATCTCCAACTCGGGGAGATCGAAGCAGATTCGCACTTAGAATCTCCATTTTATCAAAGAGGGCTTAGATGTTGGCCTGGATTGAGCCGACGCATCGTCCTGAACCCATTTTCAAGTGCTTATGGTCATATATGGTGACCTTTTCAAAACTAAATCGAGTTCAGGCGTTCTGGCTCTGTATTACTCTCGTTTTGCCATCAGCGAGTGAGGAGAAATGATAAACCCAATTCTTCATGCTCAACAGCAATGACCACACATGGGTGCGGCGAGCTATTAGATTGGCAGCAATTGAACCAGTTGCAATACTCAAACTCAAAAAACCCGTGCTTGAAAATTCTCCAGGACACCTACTATGATGAGGAAGCAGAGGGGGTTCAGAGCGAAGAGCGATTGATATATATCAAAGTCACCATGGATGGATTAGTCGTCGGTAGAAAACTGTGCATGCTTGATCACAGCAGTTACTGCAGTTTGGCACTTCAATTGGAAGACATGTTTGGTTGGCCACAACGAAACTTTCTTGGAGCTTCCCGAATTTTTGTTGCTTCGGCATGATCTCATCGAATAATCAGAGTATTTGATCTTCTGTTTCAGGTGGACAGTGCGCATATGGGTTGAGATTGTCCGAGCCCGAGTCCGAGTACACCTTGCACTATAAGGATAGGGAAGAGAATTGGAGTACTGTGGGTGATGTTCCATGGATGTGAGCCATCTTGTCTCGTGCGCTGATACACTGTTCTCAGCTCTTACTCTCTGTTATAGTTCTCCAGTTGTTGGAAATTGCTGGAAATATGCATCGAACGTTCTAACATCTTTGTCGATTGATGTAACAGGGAGTTCATCCGACGTGTTAAGCGCATGCGGATCACGAGAAAGAGCGAAGCATTTCTTCCAGTGTTCCTGGAAAGGCATCAGCCGACGGACAACCAACTTAACTGGGGTTTCGAGAGCAATGATTCGACCGAGATGTAAAATGAAGTTTGTGTTCCTCAAAATTTAAAGGTGTATCATGTAGACCTTTCACATTACTGTTTCATGTCTCATAAAGGTTTGCTGACTTTACCTGTTAGACTTTCTTCCCATAGAATAATATTAGGGATGAGCATCAGTCTAGAATTGCCCTGGCCCGGCTCAACCTTGTTGGTCCTAGTTTAGCTCCCAAGGAGATTGGATTGGTCCTTAGTCCTGAGACTCTGGACTCTGCATTATGTGGATTGGTCGTCAATTCTAAGAGTTTATGATTGATCAAATCCAGACCAACCCTATAGATATTATATATTTAATACGTTATGTATATTTTTATTTTATTTATTCTAAAGTCTATAACCCTAACTTAACGTGTTAACGAGTCCTCCTCCTCCTTGTTCTATACTCTTCTTTCTCTTCTATCTTTGCCAAGTAAATCCGAAAGAATAAAGCCCTAATTAGAAATTTAGAAAAACTCTTCATGAGTAACACTTGATGCTTGCCCCACTCCTACTCGTCGTTCGCTTGCCTCTCGCCCCACTTTCACTCATCGCTCGCTTGCTCGCCACTTGCCTCGCTACAGCATGTTGCTCGCTTGCCGCTCGCCCCACTCTCACACGTTGCTTGCCACTCGCCTCTTGCCTGGCTCGCCCTATTACTTTGAAAATCATAGGACGTAAAAGGTCAGCACCATGTCAACCTGAAAAGAACCCTTCTCAACTACTACTTCAAATCATTAGGGTCATTCATTAATGCTAGAACTTGGATGTTTATTTTTGTTTTAAGTATTATTTTCGCAAATCTTTTGGTCGAGTGCTAATAGTGTGCATCTGGTGTAAAATTCTATATTTGACAAGCGGTAGCTCCTTAGTAATGGTAGATTTTTTCTAGTGATTTAGAGGATACTTGGGATTCACTTCTCTAATTGAAAGAAAAAAGCAATGCATGATAATTATATTCTTTAAACCTTCTTGCTGCACTGCAACAATTTTTTTTGAAGTTTTGCTTCGAAATTCTCTCTAAACTGTAGAATTGTCATGCGAAGTATTAGATGAAGGTGCATGGCTTAAGTTCATGCTACTTTTGGCCTTTTATGTTTTTCACTTTACTTTTTCTTTCATTTCAAATAGAAATTAATGAAATAGTGCTAGTTGGGCTCTATAAAATTATATTGTTAGGTTATTCAAAATTTATGTTGGATATGTACTGGTGTTTATAGTTTAGTTAATCAACGTCAAATTGTTGATGGATATGTGATTTCAAATGGTATATTTGTTTTTTTCAGGGAATACAAAAAATAAAACAAAATATTTATTGGTTGATCCTAAGTTGATCCCGAAATCGAACCGGACCGGATTGGACCTAGAGGGTTGGTTCGATCCTTAGTCCTAGGCTCAACAGAATTGGTCCTTAGTCCGAAAAATTAAGGATCAATACTGTACATGTTAGTCCTTAATTTAGGTATTGAATTGATTCAACCCGGACAATGCTCATCCCTAAATAAAATGTTACGTTGAAAGGACCATGAAAAGATTCAAGGCGGAAATCGCTATTAGGGAAAATTTAGAAGAGGTCTTTGTACTGCTATCTCTGATTTAATGACATGTTTGGTTCCTAAATTAACCTTTGAACACGATTATGAGATGAATTCTCATATTTATGTGCAAATATAAGTGCCGAAAATCCTTAATCTCGTCGGTTATCTACACAGACAACAAACCCAGGCCTTGAAAGCCTTCTAGATAAGATTACTACTTTGGTGGCATGTGGCCTCGGCAAGTTGCAACCCTCAATTGCTCATTAGTTATTTCCCGTGGATCTCCTCCCTCGTGAATCTAAGTACAGGAGACAAACTTCCCGACCAAAAACAAAAGAAAAAGGTACAGGAGACAAACTCACATAGACTTGATTACTAGGCGGGCCTAAAACGGGCCAGGCCTAATAGTTGGCAAAAATTCCTGTCCAGAAACTTGCCCGTGATTGGAAAGAAGTTGAATTTTTCTGTATGATTTAGATCTAAATTAGGAGGATCAAACTTTCGAGGGCTCAAAAAGAAAATTGCTTGTTCGGACATACTTATTTCGCTCTTTCTGCCAACCGAACCTTTGCCCATGATCACCGCTACTTCTGATCTTTCCATCTACAAGCAGAGTTGGATTGTTTGTTCTGGAGTCGTCCTTGTAAGTCAAACAAAAGAGCTGAAAGAACAAAGCATGACAGTTTCTCCATCATGCCTCGAGTAATACATTTTCCAAGTCACCCGTTTCCAAAGTTAACTATCGCATTTCCTTTTTCTCCTCATCCTCAAAAGTTTATTCATTTCTTATTCACCAGAAATTAGAGGTATTGCGAGAGTCTAGCTACAGTAGTCACCCCTTGCTCTTTCTCTTCTAATTGGGATTGTGTTCAGCTTCTTAGCAATTACACGAGTTCCCTCGATGAGTGGATTCCATGACAGCGTTGCTCATCTGTACATATCATGACAGTTTTTACAGAGAATGGACAAAGAAGACGATGTTCATGTCTGTCATGTACACTAAGACAATGTTATGTCAATTGAACCAATCATGCTCTATCGGTTGGAAAGGTCTGCTCATGCGGATTCTTGGTCATCCAGCAACAATACTAACTAAATAAATAATTTATCATATTCATATATGAACAAGATCCTCCACCCTCACCTGTCCAATTACATAACTACAATAGTTAAACTTGTTAAGAAAATGAAATTGAATCCTCAGATTTTATAATTTGTGAAATCAAGTCTTAAAAGTTATCTAGTTTGTGCAATCAAATATCTCTGGTTAACTCCATTCAATTTTAGTGGTGGGAACTACCAACTCATCTTTTTCCATCACTTTTCTTTCTTAAGTTGCTATTATGTTGATTTACGACTGCAACAATCATCAAAATGACGTTGTTTTCTTACTATATTTTAATAAAATTAGATTAAATTGAAAAAAAGGACCGAAAAGCATAAAAGAAATTCACCTAAAATGGGTTATGGCTTGAAGATCCTTACTATAGTCAGGAAAGCTCCTTGCCTAAGTGCGACGGTGGCACCACCACTGCGCAAAGGCCGACCATGAAAGGTTCTTGGTGGCGCCATCACCATGCGACAGGCGAGGGGCTATTAACCCTCACTTATATTTGGGGAAAAAAATATCGGAAAAGTCCTAAATCTATTACATAAATGCCAATTTAGTTATAAATTTTTTAATAGTGTTAATTCAGTCATAAATCTTTTGACTTAGTATCAATTTAGTTATTTTAGTTAATTTTGGCTAAATATTGCTAACATGAATGTTTGTCGGCTTATGTGATATAACCTGGCGCTAACGTGAACAATTTATAATAATATTTTAATATTTTGAATTTTTTAATATGTTTTTTTTTTTTTTTTCTCTTTTCGTCTTTTTCATTCCCTTCCTTCTTCCTATAGTTGGTTGTTGGATCTCGGCAATTGGCTAGAGACAAGGGACCTTGCTACCCACTGGCGAGGCTCACTCAGCCTTTAGCAAGCTTGCAAGGGGTCATGAGGGTGGCCTTGTGCTGGGTTGGCAAGGCTTGCCCTCATTATTGTTGGCGTAAGCCTTAGGGGTGATTGGGTCCAGGGTGGGTAGGGTCTAGACCTGGACCCTGTTCCCGACCCTGTTATAACCGGTTCTCTTTTTTTGGACCCTATTCCCTACCCTGTTTACCTTGGACCCCGTTCCCGACCCACTGTTTTTTCGGTCCGGGAACAGGGGTCAACCCCGTTTTTACATAAGCCTCACTAGTTCAGATAATGACGCAAAAATGTAGCCCCAAAATAACCCAAATCGGCATCACCTACCGATACTGTAAGCTACCAGACAGCCGATTGAATCTGAAGAAGCACACGGATGATGATTCCAGGATGCAGATTGAAGGTAACAAGGGAAACGGCACGAAATCCATATGGACAAAGCGCGCGCCCCACTGTCAGCTCAGTTCAGCTCGGCTCGGCTCGGCTCAGCTCAGCTCAACCAAGCATTTGTATCCGGAGAAATCTAGAACTAAATTCGAATCGGTGCCCCCTAAGATTAAGTTTCAATCTCGAAATCCCACGGCGCACGAATCGAATTAGCGAGCACCCCTGGGAACAAGAGCACGCGCGCGGAGGAGGCGAAGAGAAGGAAGCTAAGGGGGAAGGGGGTGGGGAATTACCGATGCCGCCGAACACTCTCAATCACGGACGCTTAAGGGGAAGGGAGGGGGCGGTGCCGATGAGGCGGGAGGCGCGACGACGGGCTCCTGCACCACGAACATCTTCAGGCTGACTCGCTGAGCACATCTCAAAACCGAAAGCCCATCTCTCTCTCTCTCTCTCTCTCTCTCTCTCTCTCTCTCTCTCTCTCTCTCTCTCTCTCTCTCTCTCTCTCTCTCTCTCTCTCAGATTCAGAACAGAGACGAGAAGATCAACGAGATACGGAGCATACCTCGTGGAGGGAGCCGAAGATGTGGCGTGGGCGAGCTGCGAGCTACGGAGCGGTGGCGCGGGTGAGCTGCGAGCTGCGGAAGCCGTGGCGCGGGCGAGCTGCGAGCTGCGGAAGCCGTGGCGCGGGCAAGAGGGCGAGCAGGGCAGAAGCTTCGGGAGAAATTAGGGCTTGCGAGTGTCAAGTGAGACAGAGGGGGCGAGTGAGAGAGACGGGGATAAAAATAGAAATACGCACGAAAAAGGGAAAAACCGGTTCTCCAACCGGGTCCAAAACGGCAGGTCGGTCGAACCGGTTCGGTGGTAATCCCCGGAACCGGTTTCCGGACCGGTTAAAACAGGGTCTTATTTATTGGAACCGGTTCCGGACGGTTTCAACGGGAACCGGTTCCCGACCCTGTTTTCTGGGTGGGCCGAACCGGGAACCGGGTTGACCCGGTTCGGTTGCACACCCCTAGTAAGCCTCACCAGCTTGGGCAAGCCTCGCCCTCGTTATTGTTGGCGAGAGCGAGTCTCGCTAGTGGCCAACAACGCTTAATAGAGGTTGCTCGTTGATTAGTGACTGGCTAGAGGAAGAAAAAATGGAAGAAGGAAAAAAAAAAAAAAAAAGGAAAAAAAAAAAAAGGAAAAGGAAATAAATAAATAAAAATCAAAAATAAAAAAATATTAAAATATTATAAAAAGTTTTCTACTTTAGCACCGACCATACCGTGTAAGTCAATTGATGTCCACACCAGCAAAATCTAATCAAAATTAGTTGGAAGTACCGAATTGACATTAAATTAAAATGTTTTTAACTAAATTAACACAAACAAAATGTTTATAACTAAATTAGCACAAATAAAATGTTTATAATTAAATTGACACAAATACAATAAGTTTGTAACTTTTCTTACATTTTTCCCTAATTTTAGGCAAGCCTTACAACCCTCGCTAGCGAAGTAGGGGGTAATGCCATCGTCCCACCAATCCAATCTATCCTTTTTTATTTTTTATTTTTTGTTTTTTTAAAAAATTTAATCCTTTTTTCTTTCAACTTTTTTTTTTTTTTTGTTATTTAATGTTTTCCTTTTCCTTTTACTTTTCAAACTTTTCACTGATGTGGTGCTAGGTGCTGTTTGTATTCAAATAATAAAGAGATAATGCAAAGTTAGTATTTTTTGTTAGCTAAATTAGACAAAACTAACAGAAGAAATTGATTGCACTGATTCGACAAGTTTTCGGACTTATTGCACTTTTTAAAAATTTTAGAACGTAATTACACTTTCACAATTAGTTTCAAGATTTCGATTATGCTTATCCCTAATACATATTATAATTGTATCTATATCCTCATTATTAATAACATCAGGCATAAGACATATCTTTGATCCTATACTATCTTCATCTTGGCTGTTGGACTAGTACATACATCGCGCGACATCTAAAGAGCTTGGCCCGTTACAAAGTCATTGAGCATCAGTAAGCTCCGATCATGGAGGACAATATTATTGTTGGTGGTAGGCTGAGGGCACAAGCGTTATTTCTTAGACCCGTCTATTACGCGGCTGCAGCAACTCCATGGGTGTGGTGGCCGTGAAGAGTTGAAACATTTGGAACCTTTACATTGTTTGTTGTACTTGTATCTTTCTCGTTCATCGAGATGGTATATGTTGCCGTATCTCTTGTCAGAGTCAAATGCTTCCGTGTGCGTGGAAACCTCCGTATAATTGTACGCCGATGTATAATCCGTCGAACGACGTTGCTGGCATAAATTTTGGACGCCAGCTAGTTCTACGAAGAGATCTCTAGGATTTCAACAAGAGAAAGTTTGTCTCCTTCTCTCGTCTCGCCGCCGTTGAATCTTTTTTTGGGCCAGTGATTGTCGTTATTGATGGATGATGGCTACCGGATTTTGAAGTTGGCAATGGGTGAAAGTTTCCCAACGACATTGCTCGAATTTCCATGCTTTAAATTCTACCAATCTTGTCGACCAAAAAAAAAAAAAAAAAAATCTACCAATTTTGACCTTGTTAAAAAAAAAAAAAAAAACATTTGATTATGGGTGCTCGGTGTGTTCCCACATTGAAAGTGAGAATCGGCCCACCTGATGCTAAAATTGAATGGGGCTGGTGTGGTTCCCTAGTGGATCTTGGAGCTGGCTTTCAACAATTGCACCAAAACAACGGTTGAAGGCGAGGCCGTGAAAGTGAGATCCACTATTCCCTTATCACGAAAATGATGGCCAAAGGTGAGGGCGTGATTGCAAGGGAGGGTCAGACGTGCTTGGCAAGGCTGCGATTGCGAGGAAGGGCTAGAGGAAAAGCAGAGATTGAGGCCACTGAGATGGATGTGGCTGTGACGCCATGATGGAGGGTTGGAGGTGAGACTACAACTACAAGGGAAGACTAGAGGTGAGATTGCGATTGGCAAGGTTGCTAGGGACTATCATGAGGTGACTAAGAGTAGAGATGGAGAGGAAGAGAATCATGAGTGCAAGAGAGGAGGAGGAGGAGGCTCAGGTTTCTAAAGTTACTCCTTTACTTTTAGAAGAAAGAAGAGTAAAAAGAAGAGGGTTTTATCACTCTTTTATTTTTAGGAAGAAGAGCAAAAAAAGAATTATGATATACCAGTGTGGTCCAGATGAATTGAGTGCGTGGATCCATACCTAGAATTGGGAATCGGATTGATATTCACTTGTTCGAAATTTTAAGAATCGAGAACTAGTTGATTTTGAGTGATTCCTTTTGCTTACCTTAATCAGAATATGCTTTCTTATCTATCCAATATGACATTAAATATTTCAAGAGTGATACCGTTAGTATCTATGTAATATATATATATATATATATATAATTACACCAATCCTAGAGAGGCCTAAAGCCTTAAGGTTCAAAATACCTCGCCAAGATATAAGCAAGGGCTTTCGACACTTATTAGGGGCTGGCAAGAGTTCATTAACCCTGAGTTCATTAACCCTCGTCTGTTGGGCGACGGCGGTGCCATGGAACCTTTTGTGGCTGGCCTTGCACAATGGTGGCATCACCATTGCATGATAGACAAGGGGCTGTGAAGTAGTAGGCATAGAGTGATAGCGAAGCCATGATGACTCAAACAAAGTGTATCTCTTGATAGGCTTTCACGGGGAAAATTGTACAAAATTTTTTAAATTTATTGTTTAGCAGCCAATTGAGTTATAAATTTTTTAATTATATTATTTGAATTTTAAACCTTTTGACGATTTCAGTGTACCAATTTAATCCTTATTCTTTTGACGATTTGCCAATATAATTCTTTTGGTCATTTCTCGAAATGGGTTTCTAGGATTTCAAAAAGGTAATCTTCGTTCCCCTCTCTCATCTTCCAGATCCGGCTGTCGTTGTTGGACTGTTTTTGTGGCCAGCAATTGTCATTATGGAATGATGATGGCAATTGAGTTCTGTCGTTTCCGATGGGTCAAAGTTTTCCAACCACATTCCACAGATTCGCATTCATCTTGACCTACAAATGTGGCATTATGCGAAAAATATGGCGTTTTTGGAAAATATTTTCGAAGGAGCCACTTTTCAAGAAAATGACAATATTTTCTAATCTTCAGCTGAAATCTAAAATTATTGAACTATAAAATATTTTATGTCTTCCTCCATACATATCTTTTAATAAATTTTTTATTTTTTAAAATTGATTTTTTATTATTTATTTATTTTTTTCTTCTACTTTCTTAGCCAATCGTTGGTAACGTAGACCAACCATAGGCAAGCTCAAGCCTAGCTTGATTAGGGAGGCCCGAGCTCGCTTGACCGGCCTTGAGTGACCTCAGGCCTCGCGAGATCCAGTGAGCTGGGTGAGGCTTGAGCCTCCCTCGAAATTGCCAGAGGTTGGCGAGGTTCTGGTATCTTTGGGTGAGCCTCAAGCCTCACCTGCATTGTCATAGGTTAGTGAGGCTCGACTTCACCGAAATCTAACAAGCTTGAGCCTTGCGGCTTATGGTGAGGCTTGAGCTCACTTGTGGCCGGTGACTACTTGAGAAAAGAAAGAAAGAAAGAAAAATAATTAAAAGAATTAAGAATTCAGTTTAAAAAAATAAAAAAAAATAGAAAGAAAAGGTGTTAAGTGAAAGAATATATGGAAAATGTTTTTTTTTTCTATTTTAGAAGATTTTTTTTTTTCTATCAATGGAAATTATTTTCTCTGACTAGTTCATTTTTTTGTGAAATGATCTTCGAAAATTACGAAAAATGTTTTCTTGAAATTAAAGTCAATTGTGTCTGATTCAGAGGAAGCAAAACCGAACATGTGCCTTATCCGTAATTTTACCTTCATTTTGGTATTGGAAATTGGAAGTACCTTTCCTTTTTCTCTGAAAACAGATGGCAACAACTTGAGCAGGGGCTTCAACAGTTGGCGCATTTTTCTCTCCATCTTCCTTGCTTGCTCCATAAACTATTCTACAAGATCATGTCTCCCTCTTGCCGACGTATATTTGACAGATTCTTCTTTATTCAAAAGTCATACCATGCGTATTCATGCAACATCACAATATGCTTTGCCAATCTCGACGCAGGTCCTCCAGTTCTTAAACGAGCGAGAAGTCTTCTTATGCTTCAATCAACTGCACTAACCCTAATATAATATTCCCATGTCAGGTCACACAAATGAATACTTCTTCGTAAATATGTCGCTCTCTCAACCGCTAATTGCACTAACATGATGTAATATCCTCATGTTAGTTCATAAAAACGTCTACTCGTTCGTAAATATGTTGCTCTCGATCGCCATGTTTCACTGTATCGATAGCAAATTACTCGATATGATGCTCCGTACTGACCCGCCAATACATCGGTACGAGTTTTGGTATGCACGACCGCAGTCATTCCTTTGAAATGAATGCATTGGCCTCATCCGAATTTGCCAACGAGTGCTCGACAAGCTTCGTCGTATTCAAACACCTGTTTGATTCCTTCCGAACCAGCACGAGCAAGTCGCATGGAGGGGAAACACGGAGAGCAATCGACACGAGTCGTGGGTGCATGGCCACGCGTGTTGGCCCTCACTTAACACGTACGCCTCCACAGATTTGCAACGCACCAGATCCATCCAAACACGACCAACACTACCACCGATTTCCCACGATAAGGTACCGTGGACACGTAGTGAACAGTGCCGAAACTGATGCAGCTCTGACTTCATCAGTAACGAGCTTCGACATTGGAAAACAAAGGAATTAAAAAAAATCTTATATTAGCCATGAATTCTATGCAGGACTAGTCCGTAGCGCATGAATCTGAGTTTGAGTGTTACAGTTCTGATCAATCTGTACCTTTTTTATTTAAGTTTCTGCGTATGGATCATGTCTATGCAGGACAGCCGCTGAAACGCTTCAATGAAGGATAAGCAGAAGACAGCTCCACAAAAGTAGGCCTTCTTCCTCCTTTTGTTGCTATTAATATTATATTATTGTTTCCGCAGGCAATTGCAAACTGAAACTTTCCTCCGTCTTGGAAAATTTTGGCGCCCACTCCTTTGATTTTAAGAAATTTTGCTAGCATAACAGTTTTTAGGTAATTATGATAATAATAATTTATCACAAATCATAAATTTTTAAGGACATGAGCCCCACAACCATTTATAATTATTATTATTTAATTTTTTATGGTCTAAAATATATTAAAAATTGTCACAAAATAAGACAACTTGAGCTCCTAAAAACTGATGGCATGAACTGATAAAGAGGTTATTAAGTTAGACAGTAAGAACCAATAGTAAATACGAAATCGATAGACTGCACGATTTCACACGTACCAACCCACTCAACATCCAGTTGTAAAGCCGACCGCTCGCAAGTAACTATGATCTAAACACGATCGCATTATAATGATTAAATTTTAGGAGATACACAAATAGCATACAATCGTGATTGACTGGGTCTACGATGGATCAAGTCTAGACAAGTATAGTCTTCCCTTTCCCCCCCCTCCTATTATGCCATAAGTTTTGTGTATGTTTGTGCCTTGATGTACATTTGCACGTTTTAATGAGTCTAGTGATTAACAAGGGGCTTTAACAACCCACCGGTGGGCAACTACGTTGGTAAGAGGCATGCAAATAAATCTACCACAAGGTCGAAAGTTCGAATCTCCGTGCCACTATACATGTTTTAAGTGGGGGACCATGGTGGTGGGGTCCTATGCTAGTCTCACCTCAAGTATAGTCACTGACATTGGGTGGTCGGCTGGTGCTTGTCGATAACCCAGCGGTGTCAAGTGGTCGACGAAGTCGATAGCCTAGCAGATGGAGTCCTAGAGATCAAAAAAAAAAAAAAAAAAAAAAAAAAAAAAAACGAGGGGCTTTAACATATCTTAAGCACCAAATTCATCTCGAGTTTGATAAGTTCCGAGATATATCCGTTACGCATACAAATGACAGGCATTGAATCGGGAAAAAAAACCATACAAACAGACAGAGGTCACAATGACAAAAGCTACATGAATTGTATGCAACCATAACCATTGATGAGTAATCCAACCTGTGGGGGTATGTGTGACCAGCATATTCAGTCTATGCGAATCTGGAACCAAAAAAGTATTTTGTCTGTACTTGCTGCTCTTTTTTTTTTTGGTCAGTATACTTGCTGCTCTTTAGTGACTAGCTTTTACCCTATTTTTGACCTTGCTTCTGCTTTTTGAAAGCCTGATAAAGAAAATCTAATCTATCTTAACTTTTTGAAAGTAGAAGCTGATATATTATAACGCTCCAAAACGGATGATTATATTTTGTTTAATATCGAATAAATAAAATTTGTAGAAAAATCAATTGTATGCCCAATCACAACTTCTATCACTTAAAATAATTAATCTCGAGAGTCATGTCTACAGTTTGATGTGTAAAACTTTACTGATACGCGTAAAAGAGACGATTTGCGTACAGCATTATAGATAAATTGAGCCAAAAATTCCAATATCCTTTTTTAATTACAAAAATCTGCACATATAAATATGTTACATGTATCATACACGTACATACGTATGTCCCTAGGCTAGGATTGGAAAAACTAAAGGCAGATCAATTGTTCTCGTCACTTCTTTCATCTACCTTTTCATACCCTCAGAAGGTGTGGGACGTTACCCCTTCGAGCCATGGAAGACCATGCGCCGGATTGGAACTTTGCCTTGGCGATGGCCACCACCGCCTCCTCTAGGGAAGAGGGAGACCTCCGGAGCTCCTCCAGGAGCACCACTGAGAATGTCGCCACTCTTCCCGGAGATGGTGTTCTTGAGCACAATTATTGGCTTCAAACAGATTCTCCAACCCCTTTCGAAATTAGCGAAATTGATCAAGGAGATAGCTTCCGTGACATTTTTAATGCCCTCCAACACTGTCAACTTGTTAACACAACAAGAGCGGAAGCTGAGGCTCTACCAGAACGTACTGTACCACTTTCTTGGGACATCTTCTGCAAACCAAACCAAGCTGAAGCGTGTGGAAGTGGAAGCAAAAGAAATGGCAGTATCGAAATGGATGATCGGCGACGATGCAAAAGCGCCACCCAACACAGTAGAGGACAGGTTTGAATTCGGATATATTGCTGCTGAAAATTAGCAACACTGATAAAGGTGCCATCTTTGTTGCTGCTGCCAAAATATGTTACTTTAAGTTATCCGTTGTGACTGTAGGAGGCTGATCATGGGATGCGTGAGAAATTGCAAAATCAAAGGAAGGCTAGGGTTAGAAGGACACGTTCTGCGGAACTGCACAACATGGCCGAGAGGGTTAGACATTCCGATTGTTACGAGGGTTTTTCTTTTCTGGAATTTACAATTGCGTCATTTGAAGCTCTTTTTTAACTGTAGTTTGCATTGTGATCCACCCACACACACACATGAAAAAAAACGCACACACGCACATGAAAAAAAAAAAAAAAAAACACATGCAGAAACGAAGGGACCGAATCAAGGAGAAGATCAAGACGCTTCAGCAACTCGTACCCAACTGCAACAAGGTAATGAACAAAAACAATATTTCACCATTTTCTCTCCTCCCTTCGCGTGTTACCTGATATCACGTGCACCTTCAGCCTCTGCTCTCCGTTCGACAACGTGAACGTTGACCATCTTCCTTCGTCACGTGATATGATAAGGAAGCATTGGCTGATTATGCGGCGAAAAGATATTAATGGATGTTGGGGCTGTGCACTTCGTGCGAGGTTTATTGACTAAATAACTGGGTAAGTCATGGAAACGAGGGACCAAACTTCTATGCTCCAGCTAGGGATGTTCTAGATGAAAGCATCTAATAAGTCCTTTACCTAGGGGGTGTTTTGATGTTTTTCTCTCAAGCAATTGTACCTTACAGACAAATCGCTACATCTTGATGCTATAATAGCTAGGGTTAGCTGCTCAATTAATATTCATCCAGCTGATGTGTGTTTCTTTCTTCCTGCTTTGCTTTAGTCTGACAGAGCTTCAGTTCTAGACGACGCGGTTAAATATCTTAGAAGATTAAAGCTCCAAGTTGAAGTAAGTATTTCTCTCACGTGCACATCTTTGCTTGAAAGTTATCTAACCCATGGACACCATCAATTAGATTGGAAAACGACACAGAGATATTAGGAGTGAAGAGTTTTTGGATGTTTAACTCTCCTTTGATCTCACTAATTTAAATTTCAAAATAAGTTGACTTATCATTCAATTCTAGGAATATGACAAATGCTGGCCTTCTTGGTGTTAGCCAGGTTTCTATTCTTTCATAATTGATTCAAGTAATCATATAAAGCGCGTCCTACTTTCCCATCTCATGGACATATGTTTTCTCTATAACTAGTCTGATAACCTCAAATAACATCTTCGAATCATTTATCAATTGTCTCGACAAATTAAACATTCAATGAATTTCAGGGTGTTCTAATTACGCCCATCACATTAACGATCACCAATTCAATCTAATGAGATTGAGATCCTTTTGCTCCATCTTTTGTTCTATTTTATTCTCCAATTTGTGTCAGATGTTCACCACCGGAGGAGCTTTGACCCTCAATCCATCACCAGCAGTATCCGTGATCGGGACTGATTACATCAATCAAGGGTTGTTCTGGCAAATGCCAAGGCCAATCGTGGTCATGGGACCATCCTATGGCTTCAACAGCCCCTCGACCGGACTTCCGGCCATGCCCTTCCATCAACTGTCGTTGTTCCCGACTTCTCCTCCTTTCCTGGGCCAAGAAGTGTCTTTTCCATTTCATAATGCCGGACCCCATTCGTTGTCACCGGCTGCTTCCAGCGCGGTCAACACCGGCTTCTTTCCTGGATTCAACTATCCCACAACAGATAAAGGGGAATCTAGCCACTGGAGTCTGGAATTCGAATCCACTTCCGTCAAATATCGACCGCCAGGTATTGCCTGCACCGAGCCATCAAGTCTCTTCCCTCTGTTGTTTATTTGCGCCTCTTTTCATGAGAGCGCGCACAGTCACGCATCTTCATTTGTTTCCTTTGGTTTATATTCGTTTTTCCCCGTAGAGAAGGTTTCGTGTTTCAACAATTACAAAAGAGAGATAAGTCGACCGATTATGTAACACCTCAAAGTTTTATGTGTAACAAGAGATGGCCTATGATGTTATAGTCAATATATAGTGATTATATTCACCAATAAAGATTTATAATTTAGAATATTTGCTTATAGTCATTAAGGATTATGTTAGATCAAGACTCCCTTGAGTAGATATCTGATACGAGACTGAACTAATCCCTTAATCAATCTAATCCAACGTTGGGTGCTAGGCAATGATAATGGATCGAGAGGATCTAGACCAAGATGCCTCTTGATAGACTTCAACGATGAAAAAAGGAGATATAAATGAATCAAATCACATATTAAATATGGGATGGATGGGGCCATCAATATTTTAAGAGTTTGTGAGAGCCGAGTTCATTTGCTCTTTATAATTAAAGAATCATCTTTCGATAGTCATCACTAATTAATTCTTTTAGGACTTATATGTCCCATGTGTATCGAGCTGGGTGTGTTGATATGGATAGCGATAAACATGCAAAACACGAAGAAATAGTAGTTGCATTGATTCAAAAACAGGCATAGAGATATGAATACATAAATATAAATACATACTGTTGCAAGGATATCAATCCATATTTCGAGCAGGCACACGAGCAATGACGTGGTCGAAGACTCCCGTTTGAACAGCGAAAAACTGGCTTAATTAAGATATTGTCTCTTTCTCTCATTTCAATTGATTTTCCCGTATTTCAGAACAGATTTGTTTTTTCCCCTACTTTGGCCTGTGGAAATAAATGTAACAGATGGCTTTATGATTTGACTTTGACTTGTCGGCGTGCAGGTTCTGGATAAGATCGATATTTCAGACAATGGCTTGGTGATGATGTCAACATCTGAAAGAGAAATTTGTTAACAAGCGAATAGTTTCCACGACAAGTGGAGGAGACGAAATAGCTGGGATATTCCAGTTCTGCCCTCGTTTTGTTCTTTTTTATTCTTCCTCGTACCAATTTCCAAGTGTAGGGGAGGGGACAAAAGAGCTGGGTATATGTTCTGATGTGTTTGTTTCACCGGAAAGGATTAAAGACGGGTATTAGATAGCCATTTCATGGGAAGAGAACATAGTAGGAACATGAATAGAAATGGAATGACTCTTCCTTAGTTTGGTTTGCAAAATTGAATAAATATTCCAAGATCATACAATCATTCGGTTCACCATTATAATATTATTTTGCAGATAAGTATTGATAGAGTACCTCTCAAAATAAAGATCAATGTCAATCGATAAAAGGTCTTGAAAGGGTCTTTTACCGATTGCTAGACATGAAACACAAACAACGAGAAGATTAAACGTGTTGAGATTAGGAACAATCAGTGTTAGCCATGTAAAAGGGGTAGACCGTGATAATTAGGGGTGTGCAAAATACCCGGGATCCGCTCGGACCGCCCGGAACCAAACCGGAACAGCCTGGAACCGGCGGTTCTTGAGGGAATTGGTCCGGTTCCCGGTTCTAATTTATGGGAACCGATGGGCACCGGTCCAGTTCTCGGTTCCATGGACGGATCCGCCCACCCGTTGGACCGGACCGGACCGAAATCTTTTTAATATTAAAGAAAAAATCATTAAAATAATGTTGCATTCCATCTGTTCGCGTTTTTTTTATTTACGAGATATATTTATAGTTGCAACAAATGAATCTTTGTTCCACGTACTTAAATTTGGTTTTCTTTTTTCTTTTTTTGGCTTGCTTTGATGTCACGTAATCGTTCTATGTTGAAAACCAAAATTTTTTCACGTCAAGATCGGTTCCATGGATCCACTCGGGAACCGAACTGAACCGACGGTCCGGTTCTCGGGTGGATCCTGGTTCCAATTTTTCGAAATCGGTCCTTAGCGAGCGGTTCCCGGTTCTAGGTCCGGAATCGCCCGCCTGGACCACCCCTAGTGATAATAGATTGGATAAATTAAAAAGTTTCCATATTCCAAAAAGAGGATATTGATTCTAAAAGGATAGGTTCAAGGTTTCAAGTCTGGAACTTGACGATCTTGAAATCGATCACTCTAATGCCACATAAAATGGTTGTGGTTTACATTAGTAATTTTCAGTCAAAATTGACCTAGATGACTATATTGACAAATCGTTAAAAGATTTATGAATAAATTAATAAAATTATGACTATATTAGCAGTTATTAGGACTTTTTGGCAATTTTTCCCATTTTAATTTGACTTACACCCAACCTGATTTACCCATTGGATAGATCTACCCATAATAACAAATTAAAAGAAAAAAAGAGATATCAAGAAAAAGAAGAGGATATTAATAAGGCGTTGCTTTATATGATAAACGAATTTTGCTTTATTCTTTGTGATTTTGCGAATAAAATTCTCAGTGAATTAAATCGATATAAGAAAATATGCCGTTAAGATTTTTCAGACGGATGGATTTGTTGATACGTGTGAAAGGCGGTCCACGTTGCTCGACTGCATAAGGCAAAAATTAAAGAAAAGAGAGATTTTGGTTGCTATTAGGCTGTAGTTGCACTTTGCACTGGCGTGACCTTGAAGAATTGAAATATTCGGAAGCTTTTACATGGTCATTTCTAAGTCTTTGATCGAGATGATATATGTTACCATTCACCATATCTTTTGTCAGAGTCAAATCCGTAACTGTACGCGAAGACCTTATGCTATTGTACTCTACTGTATAATCTGTCGAACGACGTTGCCGGAACAAATATTGGACGCCAGCTGGTTGTACGAAAAGATCTCTAAGAAGAGACCATCTATCTCCTTTGCTCATCTATCAGGCCAGCAATTTCTTTTCTGGCCAGCTTGCGATGGGTGAAAGATTGCCAACCACATTCCCCGGATTCGCATGCATCTCGACCTGCGCGAAGCTTTAGATTCTGCCAGTACCTGGCCTTGTCAAAGGTATTCGGAAATGCTTTCTTGTCTATAGATGACTCAAGAGTCATACTATTTGTAGTTATGCAATATCTGCCTATATGATTGCGTCATTAGGGATGGTCAATTCTACCAAGACTCGATCCCCCGCCTAGAATCGAAACCAAACTGACCTTTCCATTTCAGTCCTAATTCTACCCGAGAATTGGCCTATTTAATATTTTGTGTAAAAAATCAAGTTCTTAAATAAATTATAAAAGCTACACCACCTTATAAAATTATATGTTGGTCAAGCGAGTATATTTTTATTTACATTGAAAACCATCATTTTATTCTAGATGGATGCAAAAATAATTTTAATAAAAGAAGAAGAGAGATTTCAAAATCGGTTCAGAGCTGAATCTAGAATAGAATGGAGAATCACAAACATTGGAGATGAAACTAGATATCTCTAAAATCCAACTCAAACTTGTCTTCTAGGTTGGTCTACTACAATTCTCGAGTTGAATCAAACTCGGCGTTTCGCTCTTAGCACCGGCCCTGATGTGGGATCTCCAATCTTGAATGAGAAATCTCCTAATATCTTAATTGACTGCAAAAACCTAATATAATATTATCATGTCAGTTCACAAATAAATACTTGCCTGTAAATATATCACTGTTGATCTCTACATTTGGCCAGACCGATAGCAAATCAATTGACGGGATGCTCAAAGCTTACCAACCAGTACATATCAACTTTTGGTATAGTTTTTTTTATCTATGCGATGGACAGGTTTTGGGGGGGTCAAAAACCGAAGCGAATTGAAAAGTTTAATTTTTTTCGATTCGGTTCATATTTGGTTTGGATAATATAAAAAAATGAAACTTTTTTAATTGGTTAAGTTTTTATCGGTCAACTGAATCAAATTAATAAAATCTAAAATTTTAATTCTCGCTCTTTTCTTTGTTTGTTAATTTCAAAAGTGAACCTTGAAGTCCCGTGCTAAAAATTCAGTTTCATGTCTACAATTTATTCATTTGAAAAGGCAAAAAGGATTATAATTTTTTTACATCACCAATAAAAAAGTCACTATCACAATGCCGAGACAATTAATGAAATGTTAATTTGCTTGGGCTCTAACATTTGTTTCACTAATTTTGGTCCACTCCATCATTTCATAATTTGTCGAGTTTACAATTAATAAATTAAGACAATATAAAATTCATTCATATTTTTTCGTAATTGAAATTCATTTATTGGTATTGTTGATATTTCTAATTATATCCACGGAGATATGCAAGATCAATTCTTCTCCGAGCCTATTGTGTGAATTCATAATACAAAGTAAGCAACCATGGATTGTGTCCTCGAGCCTAGGGGTGTGCAAAAAAACCGGAACTCGCCCGGATTGCTTGGAACCGGAACAGAACCATCCGAAACCGGTGGTTCTTAAGCGAACCGATCCGGTTCCCAGTTCCAATTTATAGGAACCGGTGGGTACCGGTTCGGTTCCTAGTTCCATAGGCGGATCTGCCCACCCATCCACCCAGACCGGACTGGTGTTGCAATGTAAAGAGGGTTCCATCCATATTTGTCACGGGTGTAGCACATATCCGCATTTAGGTTCGACAATTAACCTTTTGTTATTGCGAGATGTAGGGGTGAAAGTTTATGAGAATCCAACTCTCCTACAAGCTCAGGTTTCTAATTTGGAATCTCATCAACGAATTTTTCATGTCGAAGCATTGCTACTACGTGTAATGTCTCATCGAGCAGAGAAGCCGCATCTCCTTCAGCTGCTGCTTTGTAAAGCATCCACTCCATTTTTGCTCCTCAAGCTCTGAAATGAATATGGGCTTCACGATTGCTTTTGGCTCATAGCATTTTGCTATAAAATGGCTAAGAAAGTCAACTTCGGGAGATAGTGGAGGTGGTGGTGAAGATGGTGGTGGTGGTTGGGACCGAAGTGGCGCGAGGGTTGCGACCATCGTTGTCACGACGCTAGTACTTGAGGAGAATAAAGCTACCATGGTCAGGAGAGCTAGAATAAGTAGATATGGGGAGGGCAAAAAGGGGAATGCGTGGAGGTTGGACCGGTTCTATGGATCCACTCGGGAACCGGACTGGACCAATGGTCCGGTTCTCGAGTGGATCCATGCAACTAGCGGGTGGTTCCTGGTTCCAATTTTTCGGAACCAGGTTTTAGCGGGCGGTTTCCGGTTCTAGGTTGAGAATCGTCCACCCGCACCATGCACACCTCTACTCAAGCCTTCATTATCTATTATATGTATTATACACCTAATATGTCACATTAGATTTCAAGCAAAAAATAAGGATTTCAGTGTCTTTTAAAGTGATAAAAAATTAAGTAAAATGCTAATATTAAGGTAATTGAATTGCTACGGAATTTAATATTGCATTTTACTTATTTCCAAGTGGTAGCTTTTATAAAATTGTTTTCATTTGGAGAAATAATATTGGTTTATTGAATTTATTTTTTCGCCTAATTAAAAAAATGAAATTCTTATGAAAACCAATGAAGTTTTAACTTGTTGGACAAAATAAAATTTGATAGGAAAGTTAATCTTATAATATATAATAGCAAAAAAAAAAAAAAAAAAAAGTAAAAATTGAAAAATTGAACTAAATCGAATTAAACTGAACCAAGATTTCGCTTCAGTTCATTCGGTTTTGTTTCGAATCAGATTTGGTTCGGTTCAATAAATTTCATTATCAGTTCGATTTTCCAAAAAATTCGAATCAAACCGAACCCCTTAATTGCGTTGCTAGTGGTGGCAAGAGGAGGTGACATTCACGGTGGTGGGCAATTGCCGTGGACAATTTGGGGGAGAGAGAGAGAGAGAGAGAGAGAGGAATGAATACTCAATAACCAACGAATACAAACGGTACGAGTTTTGGTATGCTCGACCGCACTCACCCCCTTTGAAAAGAATGCATTAGCCTCATCGAAATATGCCCACGAATTTTCGACAAGTTCACCGTATTCAAACACCTGCTTGGTTGCTTCCAAACCAGCAAGTCGCGTGAAGGGGAAACACTGTGGGCAATCGACACGAGTCGTGGATGCATGGCCACGTGCGTTACCCCGCCTCAACAAGCACGCCCTGCACAGTCACAGACGCACCATATCTATCCAAACACAACCAATGCAAGCACGGCCGATTTCAACGATGAGGCGTCGGGCCGGGGGACACGTAGTGGAGAGTGCCAAAAACCGATGCAGCTCTGACTTCACCAGTGATTCAAAAACCCAAGATTAGCCATGAAATCTATGCAGGGTTAGGTCTTTGAGGAGGAGTTAATGTATTCTTCTCTGTATCTGAACTAGAGTGTTGTAGTTTTTGATCGATTTATACCTTTATCATATGAATATCTGCGCCCGGAGGACAGGAGGATACGCAAAAGATAGCTCCACACCAGTAGGCCTTCCTCCTCCTTTTGTTGCCATTCATGGTATCCAGAGGCATTTGCAAACTGCACGTTTCCACCGCGCGCCACACCCCACCCACCCCACCCACGCGCCCCCCGGGGCGGCCTGGCCCCCTCTGTTCTAAGGACAACTTAAGCTCCTGCAGAGTGATGCCATGAATCGCAAGTTAGACAATGTGAAATTGGAAATCGATGGATTGCACCATGTACCGTGCACCCACTTGACGTCCAATTGTAAAGCTGACCGCTCCCAAGTAACCATGATTAAACATGATGAAGTCGTGATGATTTAGCTTGTGAGAGTTACACTCAGCATACAATAGTGATTGACTAGGTTTATAATGTAAGAGTTTTCCTGACTTTAGCACTATTTATAGAGTTTCCAGCTAGTCCCCCTCATTACGGGCCAGGCTCAATTCGGCCCACACTAACCAGTCCCATATTAAACTAATTAAAAAACCTTCTATTTCACCTAAGACCAAACCCCGTAAAACGGTAAACGTTAAACGTTAAACGGTAAATTACAATAACAATGTCAAAATAATTTACTCCACAAATCAGGAAAACTCTTACATTCTCCCACTTGGACTATATTAATTAAAATTGTATTGTATGTGCGTTCATTGGGCTTATCTCAAAGGGCTTATATTGATCGTATTTTGGAAAGATTCAGTATGCAAGACTACAAATCAGGAATTGCTCATGTTATTAAAGGTGATAAATTGAGTCTTTCACAATGTCCTATTTCAGATTTTGAGAAAGCTCAAATGAAAAATGTACCTTATGCTAGTGTGCTTGGAAGTATCATGTATGCTCAAGTTTGCACTAGGCCAGATATTGCTTTTGCAGTTGGGCTTCTAGGCAGATATCAGACAAATCCAGGATACAATCACTGGGTTGTTGCCAAGAAGGTTTTAAGATACTTAAAGAGAACAAAGGATTATATGCTGATTTATAGACATGTTCCTGACTTGCAACTAGTAGGGTATTCTGATGCAGATTTTGCTGGTTGTCAAGATGACAAAAAGTCAACCACGGGATACATATTTATGTTGGCAGGAGGTGCGGTATCATGGAAGAGCGAGAAACAGAAATCCATATCTTCTTCTACCATGCAAGTGGAGTTCATAGCATGTTTACATTTTGCTACTCGAGGCTATTTGGCTCCGGAACCTCATTAGGGAGTTATCAGTTTTTGATTTTATGGATAGACCCATACAACTATATTGTGACAATAATTCTGCAGTGTTGTTTATTAACAACAACAGAAGTCTCAAGAGGTCTAAACACATGGAGGTCAAGTTTTTGACTATAAAGGAATCAGTGCAGAATGGTGATGTTGCTGTAGATTATGTTTCTACAGATGATATGATTGCAGATCCACTAACTAAACGCCTACGCCCGTGTGTGTTTGATCGACATGTCATTAGTATGGGCCTAGGAGCATCTTGCAATGCTGTCATTTAGTGGGAGTTATATTTTATTTTTTCTTAAATAAAGTTTATATCTGCATTTGTTACAATTTAGTAACGTTTTGATATATATATTTCAACTTTTGCATTCAATACAATATTTTTGAATGGTCTGTTATTTTGTTGAATATATATATATATATATATATATATATATATATATATTGTTAAAAGTCTTAAGGTATTACCTTGAGTGAAGGTTAGGGGCAATTCATTATTAGCCTTGTGCATATGTTCTTGTAAAAGGTTAACCATAAGGACAAGACATATGTGGGTTCATTAGAACCATAATTTCATTCTCTTGTGGCACAAACTTTTGTGTCGTCTAAGTAAGAGAATGGTGACTGACAAATGGAAGGCTCTGTGTGTATCCATATTGAATCCATATCAAATAAAGTTGAAAACACTTGTGACCATGGAAGGCTCTGTGTGTATACATGCAGTTACCGCCATGATTCGGTGTTGGAGGCTTTATGAGATAGGATTGACTATTAAGAATTATCTCTGGACCAATGTGCGCACATACAATATAATTTCAATTAATATAGTCCAAGTGAGAGAATGTAAGAGTTTTCCTGATTTGTGGAGTAAATTATTTTGACATTGTTATTGTAATTTATCGTTTAACGTTTACCGTTTTACGGGGTTTGGTCTTAGGTGAGATAGAAGGTTTCTTAATTAGTCTAATATGGGACTGGCTAGTGTGGGCCGAGTTGAGCCTGGCCCGTAATGAGGGGGACTGGCTGGAAACTCTATAAATAGTGCTCAAGTCTCTCCTCTAGCCCTAATCTCACATATTCTCACCTAAGGGACGTTGTTCTAATGTCAAACGTAAGAGGCCGCCTCATTGAGCCAGTGATTTGGAGGGTAATAGAGTAAAAAGATTTGCGCAAGAAACATTGTATTTCCGCTTCCACTAAAAAACAATGGATCCTAAATCAGGTGCGTCAATCCTTCTATTTACAATTGCTTGTTTATGTACTGGTTATGGAAATCTTGGGTTGTGCATAATCTGCACCCAACATATAATCGAGTCCAGACAAATTCTGCTCTTGTATTTCACCCTTCTATCATACCGTAGGTTTTGAATTTGCTTGTGCCTTAATGTGCATCTAAGATGAGCAAGGTGCTTTAACATGTCTTAACTCCCAATTCATCATGATACACAAATGTTCAATGGGTCTGTTCCCATTTATCGTATTCACGCAAGTTACAAGTATCGACTTAGAAAAACTAAAACTTCATATGTGCACAAGTCACAACGACTAAAGCTACAAAATTGTATGCAACCATAACCATCGATAAATAGATCCAACTTGTGAATAGGCAGCCCACAAATGCTATAAGCCTGCTCCATGTGTACCGGGATCCAGTTAGGTTTTTCTTTTATCCTTGCTGCTCTTTAGATACAAACTTTTTACTTTATTTTTAACTGTGCTTCTGCTTCGAAATCGTGTTAAAAATTACTTAAGCTATTATATGTAAATCGTATGTCCAAATTACACCCCTCTTCCCACTTCCAGTAATTGATCTCGAGCCCAGACCGCCACTTATTTGTAGAACCTTATTGATATGCGTAAAAAAGGTGGTTTGGGCGCATCACTTTTGGTTTGTGGAACCACAAAATTCCAATATCCTTTTTTGATTACAAAAATCTGCACATATAAATATGTTACGTGTATTACACACATATAAATACATGTATGTATCCCTAAGCTAGAATTTGAAAGGCTAAAGGCAGATCTGATGGTTTTATTAATTAATTTGATGGGCCTGAGTTGGCCCGTCCGCCCATGCTGGGCCTAAAAGCCCGGCCCACAAAATTAGGGCTCATGGATGGAGGGATATGATGAAGGGATACGTTCTGTTTTTGGAGGGACGTATAAAAGGGGGAAACAGAGGGAAAAAAGACACCTTTTGGCATAATGTACGTTCCTCTCCTTCTCTCCCTCCAAAATTCTCCAAAGAGAAAGAACAGTAGGCAAAAAGGCTAAAAGGCGACACCCTTCTTCTCTTCAAGGCTATTTGGCATCATCGGATCGAACAGGACTGGTTTTCTCTTCCTCATATCGGCGTCGGTGTTTTCTCGTGGCTAACAAATTACGTTCGATTCTATGATGTGCCTTAGGATCGGTGATGCATGTGAATTTCCCGGGCTTGTCTTCCGCGCAAGTTTAGGGGTTCGATTTAGGATCGAATCCGGTTTTTGGGAATCCGACAATCCCTACATTGGTATCAGAGTAAGAGTTTATGTTTCCCGATCCTTTTTCATGTTTTTCCCGACCCCTTTCATGTTTGTGAATGTTTATTATTGATTTTTCGTGAAAAGAACTTCGGCCGACAGCGATCGGGGCGAAAAATCTTGACACCCAAGACTGTTCATGCATTTTTTCGACTTTTTGTAAGTCGAAATCGACTTCTAATGGCGTTGGATGGAAGGTCTCGTTGAGACGAGTGCGACGAGTGGCGGAATGCCGCCAACGGCCACTGGACGCGCCCCCACGCACAGCCGAAGTGAAACGACGCTTCGGCGCGTGCAACGCACACGCCGATTCGCGGGTGCAGGCGCATGCGTCGTGCGCGCGCACGCGGCCAACGCGCACACGTGCGACGCACGTGCACCGAGGCGGTCGTTGGCGTGTGTGAGGCATGCGTTAGCTAACTTTATCGTGACGTCAGCTGCACGCGTGCCGCACGTGCCGGGTCGGTCCGTCCGACCCGGCCCGGCCCGACCCGACCGACCGATCCGACCCCGGCCCAACCGGTGACCCGACCCGGCCCGACCTCGATTGTTAATTGTTGACCGTTGACTACTGTTGACCGTTGACGACTGTTGATCGTTGACCAAAAAAAAAAAAAAGAGGGGAAAAGAATGTGTTTCTTTTTCAATTATGTCTATGTGGATTATATGTAATTTCTATTTGTTCTGCATTTGTTGTAGGAACAATGCCTCCCCTTAAGTTGCGCACGCCTATTCGTGTACATACCGACGAACAAAAGGAAAGGCTTTCAAGTTTGATAGGCGATTTGAATGATTATCGATGGGAGAGCGTGGACATAATAGATCATGTTCTTGAAGTCAACGGGAAAATTCGAAAGGTCATATGGAATGGTCGTCCAATGCCACGATGCGAGATGGTGCGATATTTCATGAATACCCTTCTACCGAGAATGGCAAGGAGTGTTGAATCACATATGGGATGCCAACAAAGCCGCTTCATATAAGAAAATTGTGATGGAGTTCATAGATGATTATTACCTTATTGTTACAAAGGAAAAGATCAAGAAATTGAACAAAAAAGGAGCTTTCCCAGTTCGTGTATTGGCTTGGGTTTAGACATTATGAACTGTCTTTCTTTTAATATAGTTTGTGGATACGTTATGTAAACGTTTTTATTACCTGGTTGTTGTTGATGTAGCAACTACTATGCAAGTTGTATTATGTGCAAGCATTATTATTCTATTGAATGTAAGATATTATTTGCTTTCTGCTGTTGTTGATTGCTGTGGATAGTTCTTAAAAGTTTTTGTAACTTCATAGAATTTAGTTTGCATAAGACAATTGTATTAATGATAGTTTTAGGTTAGGATTTTTGGAGGATGATTGGAAACATAGTGATCTTTTGATTCTGAAACCTTATTTGAAATTGTTTATTAATATGATGGGTGCGTGCAAAGTAGATACATAAATGATAGGCATTAATTATTCGTGCATGTATATATAATGTGTTCAGATCGATGGCTTCAGTCACAAAGAGCATAGTTGCCAAGCTGAACAAAGGTGAAAAGTTCAATGGCAACAACTATGAAATCCGGCACATGAAAATCCAATATGTCTTTGGAAGAGCAAGAGGCACTAGAAGCTCTTAACCTAACCATGGAAGAGCCTGAAGATGGAAACACTGCATAACACAAGAGAAATAAGGATGCATTTGCTGCATGGAAAAGGAAGAACTCCCTTGCTCGCATTACGTTGCTGAGTAGCATGGAAAATGATGTCATGCGAGAGTTCAGGCGTTTTGAGAATGCCAAAGATATGTGGGAAGCATTGGCAGCAAGATTTGGTCATACTTCGGTGACCAAGGCGAGGCGGCTCACCATTAGGTTTGACTCCTACAGAAAGCCTCATGGTTAGACCATGAAGCAACACTTGAGAAAAATGTCAAACATGATATATGAGCTGAAGGATGCTGGTCATGTCCTGACTGATGAGCAGCAAGTGCAAGCAGTGATCCGTTCCTTGCCTCAAAGTTGGGAGCATATGAAGGTGCACCTGACCCATAATGAGAATATCAAAGTCTTTGAGGATGCAGTGCGCCATCTTGAGCTAGAAGAGGACCACCTCTTGAACCGGTCGGGACGTTTGCGCTTGGAGCCACGAAGCTCCATTTGAGCTAGAACCAGCATAATATATTTCAGTTTCCGGCTTAGCCGCCAAGAGGCGGTCCTCTTCCAGCTCAAGATGGCGCACTGCATCCTCAAAGACTTTGATATTCTCATTGTGGGTCAGGTGCACCTTCATATGCTTCCAACTTTGAGGCAAGGAACGGATCACTGCTTGCACTTGCTGCTCATCAGTTAGGACATGGCCAGCATCCTTCAGCTCATTTATCATGTTTGACATTTTTCTCAAGTGTTGCTTCATGGTCTTACCATGAGGCTTTTTGTAGAAGTCAAATCTAAGGGTGAGCTGCCTCAGTTTGGTCACCGAAGTATGACCAAATCTTGCTGCCAATGCTTCCCACGTATCTTTGGCATTCTCAAAATCGAATTCGACCCTAAATCGAACCCTTAAACTTGCGCAAAAGACGAGCCCGGGAAATTCACATGCATCACCGATCCTAAGGCGCATCACCGATCCTAAGGCACATCACAGAATCAAACGTACCTTGTTAGCCATAGATTAAACACTGACGCCGATATGAGGAAGAGAAAACCGGTCCTGTTCGATCCGATGACGCCAAATAGCCTTGAAGGGAAGAAGGGTGTCGCCTTTTAGCCTTTTTGCCTACTGTTCTTTCTCTTTGGAGAATTTTGGAGGGAGAGAGGGAGAGGAACGTACGTTATGCCAAAATGTGTCTTTTCTCCCTCTCTTTCCCCCTTTTATACGTCCCTCCAAAAAATAGAACGTGTCCCTTCATCATATCCCTCCATCCATGAGCCCTAATTTTGTGGGCTGGGCTTTTAGGCCCAGCATGGGCGGACGGGCCAACTCAGGCGCATCAAATTAATTAATAAAACCATCATCTCCCACTTGTACATGGTGGGCCGAACAGGATCCTCGTAACCTCTTTTCAACATTCATACCGGTAAATAATCCGTGCAACCAGCATATTTTGAGAGCTCATTGCCATACATCTGTTATGAATATATAGCAGCTCATAATGGGCGTCACACTCTGAGTAGATTTAGTATGTAGTACCCTAGATTGATCGATCACATTTATATCTTTCTTGATCTCTTTTAAACAATGATATATATTGCATTCACAATTATGATTATCCCAAAGACAGTCATAATTGGTCGACCAATGAATACAAAACTACAATGTGATTCTCCAAATCCGATCATCCTCTTTCCTTCAAACTCTCAATTTTAGTTTAGCTTGCTTTTCTAGAAATGTCCCATTAGATCGAATCAACTCATGGCCATTGGCAACATCCTAAGATAGCAAACACTAAATAGAAATCTTGAGAATAAGTAAGAGTCTTGAGGGCACTAAAAATGAGGAACTCATTTCCCTCAGGAGTCTCACACTGTATAAAAGTTGAGATCAAACTTTTGCCACTCTTATTGGTCATCTCATGCATACGTAGTATGAAATACGTATTACGGTATTAACTCCTTTCTCATAGAGCGTATGTCTACATAATCCATACCGTACAGATGATAGTTCAGACATACCCAATGACTAACTTGAGTTCACGTATCTACTAATTCACATAATTCATCAGAACTCACATCTGGCATCTTAGACAGATAAAGTAAAATATATGGGGTATTTTACTTTCGAACATAGTACTTATCATGTCCTCATCTTAACACTTAGTTAATGCGACATATATATTTTAAGCTTGAGCTTTTGATTATCACCTAGATAATGAGTTTAAAATCCGTCTCATCTCTATTTATCACACAAGTAAATAGAGGTGATTACCCGTGTGAGTGGGCTAATCTCTTATCTGTCCGACATACTTTCTCAACTTAATATAATGCACTGAGCATTAAGATGCATAAAGATCAAACAAAGATTCGTAGGCATTAATGATAAAAAAACACAAATTCATAAATGTGAACAACTCAGGGAAAATTACAATATCTAGTACATCGGACTCTACGCAATCCTAGAGATTTTACATGACCACAAAACACATCTCTAGGTATTGGTTTTGTCATAGGATCGGCTACCATTCTAAGCGTAGATATGTACTGTAAGTTCACATCCTTTCATGCAACCATATCTTTGACAAAGTTATACTTGGTATCTATATGTCTGGTTTTGCCATGATACTTTGGATTTTTGGTGTACGCTATAGCTGCTTGGCTATCACAGTTAACCAATAATGGATTTGCAGCTTTCTCAATAACACCTAAATGATCCAAAAATCTCTTAAGCTAAACTCCTTCTTGTACCGCTGCTGATAATGCCATGAACTCAGCTTCCATCGTGGACAAGGCTATACACGTTTGCTTCTTACTGCTCCATGATATGGCACCATTGTTTAGTAAGAAAGCAAATCCCAGGTAGATTTTCTTTTATCTAAATCTCCTCTCCAGTCAAGCATCCGAATAGCCTTCAAGTCGCGAGATCCTTTCCTTGGTAATTCAGCTTGTAATCAGCAGTTGCCTTCAGATACCTCAGTATTCTCTTAACGGCTTTCCAATGTGCTTGACCTGGATTGGATTGGTATATACTCACCATTCCAACTGCAAAGCATATGTCAGGTCTTGTACACATCATAGCGTACATCAAGGTCCTGACAGCACTAGCATGAGGAATATGCTTCATTTGCTCCTTCTCTTGTGAAGTCCTTGGACACAGTCTGTGGCTCAATCCTTTACCTTTTGCAATAGGAGTGTCTATGGGTTTACAATCTTGTATACGAAATTGTTCAAGAACTTTATTTATATATGTTTCTTGCGAAAGAGATAATAATCTCTTTGAACAATCTCTTGAAATCTTAACTTCAAGTATGTATGCAGCCTCACCCATATCTTTCATCTCAAAATTGGAAGATAACCAACTTTTGATGGTATTAACTAACTCCATATTGCTTCCGGCAATTAGTATATCATCAACATATAATGATATGATCACAAATTGATCTTTGAATCTTTTGATATATACACAATGATCCTCATTAATCATTGTAAAATTATATGCCATCATAGCATTATGAAAACGTATATACCACTATATTGACCACTGCTTAAGGCCATATATCGATTTCAAAAGTCGACATACCTTTCTTTCTTGGCCTTTCGTAATGAAACCAACAGGTTGTTCTATATATATTTCCTCATCTAATTCTCCATTGAGAAAAGCAGTCTTTACATCCATTTGATGTAATTCAAGATCCATCTTGCCACTATTGCCGAATAATGCGAATTGAGGTGAATATCACAACAGGGAAAAATGTTTCCTCATAATCAATTCATTCCTGTTGATTATACCCCTTCGCCACAAGGCGAGCTGTATATCTTTCTATCGAGCCATCAGCTTTACGCTTTATTTTGAGAACCCACTTGTTCCCAATAGCTTTGCGTCCTTTTGGAAGATCAACCAGTTCCCAAACATGGTTTGACTTCATTGACTCAATTTCCTCTCCCATTGCATGCATCCATTTTTCCTTACTAGGGAAATTTAGAGCCTTATGTATATTTCTTGGCTCATCCTCATCTTGTGGGGCAATCATAAAAGTTTCCCCTTCAATGTCAAAACGTCGACGGTAAATACTTTTGCGACTTGTTCGCCGTATGGAAGATTGTACACTTAGCACATCATTTCCCATTATGCTCCCACTAGGATTAGATAATGATAATGTCGTCTTATCATGTTGTTGTGATTGAGAATCAGTTGTATTCAATTCATCACTTCTTATATTACTCCAACTTGGACGAACGCCACTAATATTATTATCTTGATTCAAGGTTTCAAAGAGGGAGTAATCTTCACCTATTTCGCCCTTCTTAGGAAACTCATCCTCTAAGAATGTGACATCTCGTGATTCAAATTTAGTTACACTCCCATTTTCCTGCTCACCTATGAACACATATCATTTTGAGTGTTGAGTATCTTATAAAAATACTTTTCTTTCCTCACGGGACCCAATTTCCCAAACTTGTGAGAGGGTTCATGAATATAGGCAGCACAACCCCATGGCTTAAGAAAACTTAAGTCCGGTTTTCTACCTGTCCATAACTCATATGGAGTAGAAGTAACTGATTTGAAAGGCACCCGGTTAAGTATATAGGCAGCAGTTAACAAGGCATCACTCCAAAAGATGATAGGTAGGTTAGCATGCGCCATCATAGACCTAACCATTTCCAGTAAGGTTTTGTTTCTTCTTTCCGCAATACCATTTTGTTGAGGAGTATATGGAATAGACAACTGTCTTTCTATTCCTTTTTCATCACATAATTTTTTGAACTCATTAGATAAATATTCTCGACCTTGATCGGATCTAAATGCTTTTACTTTCCTGTCTAATTGATCTCTACCAAGGTCATAAACCTTTTGAAACAACTAAATGCTTCAGATTTATGAGAAATCAAATAAACATATCCGAATCGAGTATAATCATCTATAAATGTGATGAAATAAACAGCCTCATGCCTTCCTATCACATTCATTGGACCACAAATGTCGAATGGATTAAATGTAGAGGAAATTCAGCTCTTTTACCTTTTCCAAATGGTTTCCTTGTCGTTTTCCCTACTAGGCAATGCTCACATATGGGCAAATCGATTTTTTCAATATTGCCCAACGAGCCCTCTTTGGCTAATCTATTCATACGATTTTGGCCAATATGACCAAATCTAGCATGCCACACATTCACATTATTATCATATGAATTAGGAGATGTGAGAAGGGAATAACAAACATTTGCATGAACATAATCAACATCTAATACAATGAAACCATTCAGAAAATAACCACAACTATAGAAATTTGTTTCCAAAAACAAATCCACACCTCTATTATGGAAGTTCATATTAAAACCTAGTTTGACCAACACTAAAAGACACTAGATTCCGACGAATCTCTAGAGCATACAATACATCATGTAGGATCAAAGTGCGTCCACCACGCATGTTCGGTTAGCGAGATATCAATTCCTTTTACTTCAGCTCGGAGTTGTTTCCCACATAGATCCTCTTAGTTCCGGTTGGTACTGTCGAGAATTCCACGAAGGATCCTCTATCCTTCGCTACATGGTCTGTTACTCCTGAATCTACAATCCACAAAGGATTAGTTCAGTCAAGAATATAGAACTTGATACATAAGTAAAGTTCTTAAAAGCACAAGGAGTATATACCTTCTTTGGCTCGCGACAATCGCGAGCATAGTGACCCTTCTTGTTACAGTTGTAACATTTCACCCTTGTCAGCTTTTTCATTCAAGGACGCTTTCCTCTTGTTGGTCAAGCTTCGGTTTCTTTCCTGAAGCACTTGGTCCCTTGCCTTTCCACCTCTTGAACCAGTCAGGACGTTTGCGCTTAAGCCCGAAGCTCCATTTGAGTTAGAACCAGCATAATATATTTCAGTTTCCGGCTTTCACTTCCTTTATCTTCCCTTTTGCACCATCAGAAGGTGTGGGATGTTACACCTTTGAGCCATGGAAGACCATGTGCAAGATTGGAATTTTGCCAGACTCTCCAAACCCTTTCGAAATCAGCGGAACCAATCAAGGAGATAGCTTTTATGACATTTTCAATGCCCTCCGAGACTGTCAACTTATTGGCTCAGCAAGAATGGAAGTTGAGGCTCTACCAGAACATTCTGTACCACTTTCTTGGGACCGAGCTGAAGCTAGTGGAAGTGGAAGCAAAAGAATGAGCAATATCAAAAGGGATGATCGGCGGCCATGCGGAAGCACCGCCGAACCCAAAAGAGGGAACAGGTTTGAATTCGGATACATTGCTACTAAAAAATAGTGACACTAATCAACCTTCCATCTGCCTCGAAACTATGTTACTTTAAGTCATCTGTTGTGATTGTAGGAGGCTGATAATGTAATGCGTGAAAACTTGGAGGATCAAAGACAGGCTAGGATTAAAAATCCGAAGGCGATGTTGCACATTGAATCAAAGTCCATAGACTATTTGTGCTATTTTTTTTTTTTTTATGATATTTCCGTAAATTTCGGCTCGAGGCTGAGGCGGGGATGGATTGCAACGAAGAAGCTGCCCCAGATTGGTGGAGGTGGTGGCCAGCGATGGGAGATGGTGGCCACCGAGCTAGGCTGAGTGATTGGGTGTGGGTGGTGTGAAGTTAAGGATGTTCGAATCTTTACACAAGGCACGGTAATTAGGTCATTTTAATTAGCAGATTTATGTGATAGGCGATTTCGAGAATAGAGGTACTTTATTTTGTCTTGAATTGAAAAGGAAGATCTGATTTTGATATTTTTCCTAATAAGGAGTTATCCTTGAAAAAGCGAGATAAAATTTAAAGAACGTAAGGTCATTTATCCCGATGGGAATCTTTCTCTTTTGCCATGAAATCTTTGACCATTTGACCCATGGGAGGATTCAATGATTGCTCTCATGGCGTATGGAGTGTGGACTATATCGATAATTATAAGGCGAGGTGGCATTGTACAAAAGTCAAACTTGTATAGTGATTATTGAATTTCACATTAATCCAAAATGATTTGCCACTCGCCGTTTTCCTTTCACGATAAACAATAAACATGCTATTTAACTCAAATTTTTGGAAGCAAATTTCTTTCGAATGGACAATTATGTGGACGGCTGTGATTATCAGAAGTAACAAAATTCACAGTTCCCATGACAGTACTGTGTCATGTGCCATGAGAAGATATCATAGGAAATTGATGACAATTATCTGTTAAACTTAAAACATAATTTGTGTTTTTCTCTAGCAAATTAAACTTTTAAAGCAAATGATTATTTACTCAACTTAATATGTGATCCGAGTAAGAGGTCTTTACTTCGGTGCAGCACACAATCTTTCATTCATCTAGGGAGTGACCCTCACTGATATATGATGATCTCAACAACCCCGTTCACCTTCATGCTTTGGGTTCTCGTGCTTAAGGTAAGCCTTGGTTGTATTTTCAATCATTTAAATCATCAAAGCAAACGGTTTCACCCTTGAGTAAAACATTTAAAGTGCAGCTTGAATTGACATATTGGTGAAGGGCCCCGGTACTATTAGAAACTTTGTGCACTCTAGCGATGTGATTTCAAAGTAAGCGTCTTTTTGTTCTGTTAATGATTCAAGAATTGATCACATAAGATATCATTGAGAATCAAGAAATATGTGCGAATTGCCTATACTAGTCAAAAAGGCCATTGAACTCCTAATGACACGGGTAATGATAGTCTTGGGGCCCCAGTAATCACCATTTCCTCCAAAAAAGTAACCCATTCTTTGCTCCAAAATAGAGGCAATAATACTACCCCTCTTATCTCCATAAAACCTTTTTCCCACTCACAAATCTCACCCCAACAACTTTATCATCATGACCACAATAATAACCCTTAACTTCGAATCTCGCTATAAATAAAAAGAACAAGAGACACGATATTCAAAAGTCGAAAAAGAGGAGTGGATCCAAAGGAGCGCTTGCTATAAATTGGAGGGATCGGATTTCCACCCAAGTGCCACCTCCTTCCTTCTTTGTCCCTCACTTAGTTAGAGAGCTTGAGAAACTTGAGAACATGTCCAAATACGTCCTGTGCCTCGTCCTGATGATTTTGTATGTGAAACTGGAGCCGTCGATGGCGGTCACCTGTAACCCAATTGAGCTGAGTTCATGCGCGAGTGCAATAACCTCCTCGACCCCGCCATCGGCCATGTGCTGTGCCAAGCTCAAGGAGCAAAGGCCTTGCCTTTGCCAGTACATGAAGAACCCCAACCTCCAGAAGCTCATCAACTCTCCAAATTCCAGGAACGTGGCGATCAAGTGCGGCTCTCCGTTTCCCTCCTGTTGATCTCTACTCGCGGTCTCCTAAGTGGCGGTTGGTTGTTTTCCCGGTGTGGGGTTGAATCTTGCGTTCGAAGTAGTAGCAGTGCGGCGTCGTCGGTGCTGACTTGCCCGGTAGTCATGGAACTTCGTGGTAGTATCGTCATTGTACCGACTAAATAAAAGGTTTTGGTATCGCTCTGTGTTACCCATTTTCGGAACAGTAATCTGTAAGTGCAATTTGTACTCTTCTCTACACGTGACCACGTCCATGTGCATTAGCCTCGTGACTGAGCTACTACTGCTCACCAATATGAAAGTGGGTACACGACAGTACACGACAACGTGAGCTTTGATTCAATGCGTGAGCGAATCATTAGAACGAATCAGCCCGCGACTGTAGAGCCACTTGGTCTATGATTCCCAAGCCGTAGTTGCAACTACTCCGATGAAATTGGAAAAACGAAACATATCAGCCAAAGAGAGGGACAATCGCCCTATTTTTCATTTCCTCTAGAAGACTGCACAAAAAAAAATAAAAAAGACAATTATCAGCATATGTTGAATTGGATGCAGCTTCACCAAACGGATATACTGGATTCATTTCCGAGAAGAATTACCAAAAGAATCATAAACTTTTTATAATAATACCAATTTAATTATAAATTATTTTTTTGTTTAATTCAGTTATAAATCTTTTGTAAATGTCCAATTCAATTTATTCAGCCTGTCCAATAAAAATTAACGTGACAATTTTTTAATAATATTTTTATATTTTCGAATTTTTTTATTAATATTAATATTAATATTTTTTTTTTTTTTATTTTAAATTCCTCTTTGGCTTCCTTATCCATAGTGGCAGATAAGGCATTGATGGGCTTGCCAGGCCAGCTAGTGGGTGAGGCAACCCTCACCAAACCTTACCAACGACCTCCCTATATCTAGGCGACAACGTGAGAGAGGGTGGGCGAGGTTTGGTGGGGGCCATGACCCTCGCCACTAACGAGGGCTTCATGGTCTCACCTAGTGGCTAGCTTGGCCTCGCCGCAATCTTGCCAACCACTACGGGAAGAAGTAAAAGAAGAAGAAAAAAAAAGTTGAAAAAATATAAAATATTATTAAGGAATTATCATGTAAATGATTGCCTGATGGCCGATGCCGATGGGTCAAATTTGGCTTGATTGACTAAATTGACACAATTAAAAAGATTTAAGATTGAATTGATTAAAGAAAAAAGAATTTAGGATTGAATTAACATAATTATAATAAGTTAAGAACTTTTTAGGTTAATTCTCCCCCCTCAAATTGCCATGCCAGTAAGCTTTTCAGAAGCAAGCATCCCCTTGGCAAACAACAGCCAAAAGCCTGGAAACGATTACGCAACTCCAACCATGCAATTCCAACTCCCACTACACATCTCGAAGGGAACTGACTGGCTTTGGAAACTAAAATGAGGGGATTATTGCTTGAAAGTTCAGAAGACAAAAGTATATCATTCTCGGGTGAAAGATTCATTCCAAAATGCTTCAAGGAAAGAAAACACGCCCCGGAGCTAAAGCCAGCAGAGGACCGGGTAGCGACCATGAGATTGGACATTCAAGCTCCAGACATGACAAGTAGTCTAGAATCAAATGATAACGAAGCATGTACACTATTAGAGTCAGTAAATGGAATATGTCCCAAACCACAACATGAACTTAAGCATATATATTGCGACTATATATAAAGAGAGAACAAAGAGGCGACTCTGACATACTCAGATATCTACCACTGACTATTAGTTTTCAGACCAAGAGACCAAAATTATGCCCCCTTACATCATCAGACTAGGATTACGCTTTCTCAAATCCACCACTGTTCGGATGATGTTGCTGTTGCTCTGTATAATTGGATGCAGCCAAGCCAAGACCTTCATTCTGATGCTTCTGCCATCCACCGGTGTCAGCTCTTGAGTGAGCCCAATAGTAAGCTACTGAACCGATTAATGACAACAAAGTCAGAGCAGCACCAGCAGCAAATACACCTTTGCGAAGAGTGGCACATGATATTTCGTCTCCACCAAACGCTCCTCGGTACTTTGTGTGGTACGCATTTCTTGCTGACCCAGCCAGTAAGCAAGCTTCAGCTCCCAAAAAGGTCACCCTATACTCTCAAAGTAATTCAGTACATTAGAGAGGAAACTGCCATTTCTGTTCAAGGAAATTAAGACTAATTATTTTTTTCCTGGGAATTCACTGCAGAGGCTTTTTGCACCATTCCATCTTTAGGAAGAAAAGAGAAATAAAAAGGTGACACGAATAAAAAGTATGAACTCCAACAAGACAGTAGATTCTACTGAAATTATCAAGCAGTTTCTTTTACTCTTATGATGGGCCTTTTTAGTGGGAGAGCAGACGCATATATATTATCATGTCAGCCAAATGAACAACCATTAGATGGTAGCTTGGGGCAATGCCAATGTCATGCAAATCATGCTGATCACAGGTTTGTAATGTTGACAGAACAAACATTGTAGATCTGTGCTCCAATAGGGCAACACAACAAATCGTAGTCTCAAACTTGACTGTACATTGACACTCATGTTTCAGTCCTTGATTTGAGCTTAATCTAACTCTACTTTCATAGTTAATGTCAAATCAGACAAAGCAATCAACAAACTACGATCATGGCCTTGAGTAAACTAAACCAAACCATCATCACTGTTGTCACATTGAGCTTAAAACTTGAAATGATTCAAACAATAATTAGTTCCCAACAGCTGTCACATACTGTTTCGCACATGACATAGATTTGAATTCTAAAATATCAATCACTAGCTTTTAATGTGAAAAGATTTAACAAGCGACGCACTCAAGGTTGGCTTTATCCTGCTCATTCAGATCCCACCAGCGACAAAAACCAAACTGAAACCACTATATTCGTCAAAACCAACACTGATTGATAACTCAAGCTCAGCTTATTACAGTGGATTCTTACAAGCAGTCAGTCAGCACACACAAGCAACTGGACAACAACAAAAGAATTACTTCCTTTCTGTTGGCAAAGAGACCAAAACCCAATTGTTGAAGAACACTCCATAAATTGAAACAGCCATGATCCATAGTTGAATTGTTAAAATGTGAATGTCGGATGCTGTTTCTATTCTAGGATGCATTAAATGGTTAAAACATAATTATGATAACAGTGGAGATGAAAACTTTTCAGGTGACTGAAGAGGGTTAGAGATGCAGACGAACTTCCTCCTTTGCCTGATTAACGCTGAAAGCATTCAACATGGTTTCTTCGGCTTCCTCTAATGAGACTCCATTGCATTAGCTTTTGTAACAGGGGAAAAAGAATGGACACGAAGGTAACCAGGGGTCATTAACATGACATTTTGGTAGATTTTACAATGCCGTGACTATGACCGGAGAGGTTCAAAAACATTCAGGAGGCTGAAACACGATCCATCACACTAGGAACTTCTACGCAGCAGGGAGATAAAATCCACTTTCCTTCTGTCATTTTCAGTTTCAAGGGGACGGTAACTGGAACGTCAATTTGTTCTTCACGGGACAAACACCATCTAAGAGCCGCGAAATTGATTTTCCCACCACAGATCATGACTCTCAAGAAAGAGAACGTTTTGCCCAGAACAATTTGAAGCTACTAGCTAAAGCACGGAGCAGCCGAAATTGGACAATCTCACAACTAAATTTCCACCGACACCGCTGAATTTGCAGGCGGTTCATATAACGAGCGCCGAATTCAATAAATATGACACTCGTACAGCCAGGCATTGCGGATCAGACAACTCTCAGTACGGAGCAAGCAGCAGTCTCGAGCTAGTCGAAATTACCAGGAGAAGATGAAGAAGAAGATGGCGCAGGTGGTGACGGAGGTCCCGGTGAGGAGGCCTCGACCGAAGCAGAGGCACCTGGTGACGACGGTGACCACCAACTGGCTCACCAGCAGCAGGCCGAACGCCGACAGGCCGTAAATCGTGGACGCATCGGAGTCGTACACGCAGTAGGTGCGCTCGTCGTACTCGTCGGGCTTCACCGTCGCCTGCCGAAGCGCGGAAAGGGGAACCGAAATTAGCAAGCCGCGGCCCAAAAGCAGACGCGCTCAAGGAACATGATGAGAGAGAGAGAGAGAGAGAGAGAGAGAGAGAGAGAGTTACAGTGCTGCGGCGGCGTTCCGCGCCGACGGCGAAGACGAAAGCGATGAGGTGGAGGGCGACGACGGCGGCGAGGATGGGAACGGAGACGGCCATTTCTTGCTTCCCGGCGGCAGCGAGGAGAGGGAGTAGGAACGCGGGCGGGTTGACTCACACTGACTCGCTCACTGCGAAATTTCCCCTTTATCCTACCGTTTCGCCGCGCGTGAATCGCACTCGCATTTGTATTTTCTTTCGAGTGAGAGAGATACGGAAAGGCGAGGAAGGAAGGGGAAGGAAGGGGAAGAAGTAGCAACGATCGCCTGCTTCGCCGGCCCACCGCGCGCCTGCCATCCGAGCCGTCGATGCTGAGTACTTCCCGGGGGAGCGGGAGAGATTGCGACCGACATGGAGGGCGGGGATTCGGGGCGATGGCCCGGAGGGATTGGGTTCGGCGCCCTCTGCTTTTGGTGGGGCCCATCTTTTGGACCGCTTTTTGACAAACGGGGAAACAAATGTCAGGAGAGACAGCTGGAGCGCCGTTGGATCCCCGGAGGCGCCGATCCACCTGGACGGGTCGCCAGAAGTCGCGGGTCGCGGCCGGCCCATTGCCCGATTAGCTTTCGGGTTTCTTTTCTATTATTATTATTATTTGTCTTTTCCTTTTTTCTTTCCACGCGATATTGTGTTTTATTTTATCCGCCGCGAAATAAGGAAGAGTGAAAATATAATAAAATTTCTGAATCTGCAGCGTAAGTAGATTAACCACTTGATTTGGACGGAGTGATTGCGAAACAAATGAGAGAATCTGAACAGTTTATGAGGGAAAAGGAAGTAAAAGATTTAAAGGAATTATCTTGTATTCTATTCCCAGGATGGACTGTGATTAAGAAAGGAATGAGAGGATTTGGATAATTATGAGGAGAAAAGTAAATATAGATTTAAAGGAATTAAGTATAATGTTATTTGGATGCTAGTGAGAAAAAAAAAGGGAAAATAATATATTATTCATGAATATTTTCTTATGCATTTATAAATAAATCTAAAAGAAAAGTATAAGTGAGGAAAAAAAATTATTTAACATGCACTTAAAAATTGACCAAATCGATCTTTCAGGTAATTTTGTTTTGTAGAGAATGAATGATGTGGAAATTACTTTTTGGAAATGATTTCTTGTATTATTTATAAAAATGAATGAATTAAAAATATTTTCATTATTTATAAAAATATTTTAAAAATAGATTAATGTTCATAATAAGAATATTTTTCATTGGCTATTTATTTCAAATGATACAAATTATTATTTTTATGAAAGTGTTTTTCAAACCATTTACTATTTACGAAAAACAAACGGAAATCCTTACTAATTCTTTTCTTTCATCTATTCCCTTCCAGTTGGACAAGATTGTGTTCCTTTACACTTCGTCATGCCTCTTAATCTTTCCTAACAAATATTGTGCAAGCCTTAATATTTATCAAATATATTTTCGGGAAGTCATTTTTAAAAAAATGATAATATTTTCCGGTGATTGACTTAAACTTAAAAATAAATTATAAAATATTTTCTATAATTTGATATCTTATTTGATTTTGCACTCTTTTTTAATTTTCTTTTTTAAATAAGATTTTTTTTTAAAATTTTTTTCTTTTTTTGGCTTCATCCTCAGCTAGCGATTAGCCATGGGTGAGCTTGAACTTTCACTAGATTGGTGAGCTTGAGCCTCACTAGATTGGTGAGGCTTAGGCTTAAGCTTCGACATTATGTTAACCGAACTCATTTACTCATCTTAAATCTTTCATGTGTTAAGATGAGTAAAATACTATAATAACTACAAAATGATTATACTAAGCTTAAATAGTAACAAAACTCTCCACTGAAATGACTATTTAAAGTTATTTGCAACGTGTAGCTTAAACTCAAAACTTGATCATGTCATAAGAAGATTTGTGAAGCACTAGAAGACCCATAAATTAGTCGACTCAAAATTGAGCCAAAAACCATCGAAATTTGGTTGGAAAGTCACTAATTGTCCACTAATCATCAGTTATAACCAACTTCAAAATTTTATTTAAAGTAAACCGTAAATCCCAAATTGAGTTCCGTAAAATCCTATAATTCCATAACATTACAAACTATTACTTCAATATATATTTGCAGCTCAACAACTCCTCAATCAAGTCACTAGTTTAAAATCTATAAAATCTCAAATTTTGTCGAACGGAGGTGTGAGTATTTATGGGGTGTTGAAAATGAAGTTGAATAGACTTGGCAAAGCCTGCGTTATGCAAAACCCTTTTCCCTTTTTCCTTTCCTTTCTTCCTTCTTCCTTTCCCTCTCTTTTTTCTTTCATTTTCCCGAGCGAGCTCTCGTTCTCTTCACGCTGAAAATGCCCCTCCTTTTTCTTTTCCTTTTCCTTTTCCTTTTTCTTCTTTTTTGGGTTTCACCCCTATCTTTTTGACTCGATAAAAAGATCAAAATATTACAAAAATTGACCGAGACGACTTCGGTAGAAGAGGAGGATAATTGTAGACATGAGAAAGGAAACCAGTCTCGCGATGGTGAAGTTCGAGATTCGGCTAGCAGCGAGGGCTCTTGACTCGGTCGGAGAAGATGAGTTTTGACTTCGATTCAAGACCAAATCTAGAACCTCATTCGGACTTTGAAGGGTGAGACTGGCTGCGGAGGAGCTGCGGAGAATCGGAAGTGGGTTTGCGAGGGGATCGAGGGAGACAGACTGGGAGTGAAGGGATTTTAGAGAGAAATCGAGAGGAGCCAGAGAAGGCCAGGGAGGGATTTCCATGCCCAGGTTGAGAGGATGCCTGAAAAAGATGGGAATGGAAAGTATTTTCCCTAATTTTAGAAGGGCATTTTCATTGACCGGTCAAGGTTTTCTAGAACCGGCCCTTTTCCACGCCCCAAAAGCCGAAAAATGAGGAACACGTTCTTCGCAAAACAACAGAGCTTAGTCTAGTCTTCAAGTCCAATCTTGAGGTCTCCTCTTCGAGTCTTCCATGTCCACTTTTCCAGTCAACTAAATTGAATCAGCAGATTCCAAGAAGCTGAATATGCAAGAAGGAATTAAATAGCAAAATCATCCTCGTCTTTGAAGCAGAGTTTGTTTTCCAGTTTGAAGGATGGGTACAGAGCGTTGTAGTATTGCCAGAGCGTTAGCTTACATTCTCTTCCTCTCCATCCTTGTAGTGTCAACCCTGTCAGTGAAATATGAGGACTGTGAGGCCACTATGTGTAGCAAGAGGGGTCCAAACATAAGCTATCCCTTTTATGTTGCTGGAAGTGGGAAGGAACCTTGTGGCTACCCTGGCTTCGAGGTTAGCTGCGAAGGAGGGGAAACTATGTACCGCGACTTCCCCATCCGAAGCATCTCTTATGAGAAGCGGTCCTTTGAGTTAGCAAATCGGTATATGGATGACACCGGTTGCTTCGTTCCTCGTTCCAAAACCTCTTATCGCCGTAATCTCTTCCAGAATTTCAGTTCACAGTATTTCCTAAAGTTCTTCTACGGCTGCACTGATACATTTTCTACAAACTTGCCACAATCTCGGCTGAGTTGCACTTCCGATCAATTAAATTACACATTTGTTGTACTAACGCATGGGGATGAGTGGGCAAAACAGAAAAATGGATCCTGTCATTCAAACAGTAGAATACCAGTTGAACTGAAGGAGGGAATTCCCAACGCAACCATAAAAGTGTTGACTACAAGAAGCTCCTGAAGGATGGGTTCACAGTGAAATGGGCATTGTTGACCAATAAGAGTTGTGCCAACTGCATACACAGTGGAGGCCGATGCGGCAGACAAAATGACAAAGACTTTGTTTGTTATTGCTCTGATGGATCTAGCCGCGAAAATTGTGACGCTGGTAAGTTTCACCAAGACTTAAGCAAATCCTTTTGCCTAATTTCCATTTTATTTGTCAATCGTCTTTGTACAACGTCATGGTGTTTGGTCACTAGCGTCATTTTACGTGTCTACATATCTCAATGTCCTCAACAATTTCAGTTATTTATCGTCTATTTTTTTTGCAAGGGATCCCTCATATTGTCTCTACCTTAACGTTGCAGGTAAAGGTGACAGCTTATTGAAGAAAGGTGCCATTGGTAAGTAACATATACTTGATTTCTTAGCCATGTGTATGAATTAAAAT